>CM020059.1:1059463-3459463 GCA_009769605.1 Bucorvus abyssinicus | reverse complement strand
GCTCTCTGATATGCTCCGGCTGCTGTAAGGTAAACCCCGCTCTCCACAGAACTATTTCAGTTCTGCTCTTATGTAATGGCCAAAATTTTACCCTTAACAAATGAATCCATCTCTCCTTGCTTGAAATAACTTACTGAGAAGTGACCTTTGAAGAGTGTTTAAATCTTCCGCAGTAATGTGAAACCCAGGAGCACACTGGGAAGTCGAGAAGAAACTTATCTAACATCAGCTGCACTTGCTTAGTTTCCAAAATGCAGCCGGTTCCAAGCTGTCACAGCGAGGAGCCCTGGAAGGGCCCAACGGTACCTGGGCTTTGCTGCTGCCTCCTTTTTTTTAACAGAAGTGATTCACTTGTCTCTAAACCTGCGGGCACAAATGCCACTTTCAGCGTGATTCACCTCGGAGTAAACGGAAATGTTGCTACCGACCGGAGTAGGTGCTGTCATCTTTTGTTTTGCAGGATTTTGACAGATAATGCTCAAAAGTCTTAGGAAAAGATTTGAGAGAGTCTCTCTTGCACCTTCCACCCCCTCCCACATCCTTCCTCTCTCCTGACTCTTCTACTTTTAGTGGTCACGGAGCATTTCCTGGTGCTCCCTTTTTACCCTTTCAGCCTTGCCCTAAGTAACACTTGTCGCATTTAGTGTCAGAAGTGTTGAGGTAGGTAAGGGTGAGGTGAACGTGAATGTGCTTCTGTGAGAGCACCGGAAAAAATAATACGCAGGGGTTAAAAAATTGGCATCGGCTGAGAACCAAGGACACAATTGAGCACAATTATGCTGGCAAACATCAAGGACGGTGTTTTCTGCACCAAGAACAGGGCACAGATGAACTGCCAGCAGAAGACCTGTGGTTATTACTGAAAGACAGGAGGATGGCAGAGAGGAGAATTGTACGTCCTGTACCTCCTCCCCGCTCCCCTAACAGGAAAACAGGGTGTAGCTATGCGATACCCACGATGAGGAACAGGAGACAATTGCCTAAGATGTAGGGAGGGCAAGGTAAACAAGATTCTTCCTCTGACTTCAAAAGGGTATTCACAGACCTGTTGAAAACCCAGTTCACTGTCACCATTCAAGAGGAACCCAGCAGATGTAACGGGGACGCGGTAGTTGGCACCCCTCGTTCTCTGTGCCACCGCGAGAAATCCTGCCCAGACCACTGGGACAAGCATGTGCTGGTGGTTTTGACTCTAGGTACGAGAACAGATAGATAGGAGTTAGAAAAGTTAAGTGAAAGAAAAGCCTCCTTTCCCTTCCATCTTTCAGACATGAATTCCTACACAGTTATTTGGATCGATGACGCAAATATAGAGTCACCGGCGTGTAACAACGGAACGGCGTTAGTCAGCAATGTGAAACCTGGCACAGTGCAGACCGACAGGCTGCTCAGCAGTAAATCCTTATCTTAAGTACTTTCTAAAAACGTTGAGGGCTATAGAGAGCGGGGGACTGGCTTTGTTCACACTCCTTAATCACTTCTGCATCTTACTCCCCGCTTTTCCTCTGTTTAGTGTGTCGTGGTACGTACTGAACAAAAGCACATACGCGAGTTGCAGTCTGGGGCCCCTTTCAAAAGACTCAAAATATTTTAGAGGGTAAATTTCAGTTTTGCAAATCTGTTCTCTGAAGTGCTTGAGCACCACTGACATTCCCAAACTAGAGTTTCTGAGGGTAACATTTCTAACAGAGTGGAGACTGAGAAGCCTAAAATCCTGTCGCTTTGGAGAAGGAGAAGGATGATGTGGCCTCTGAATCACTCGCAAACGTTCCCCCACTTCCTTCCTCCACAACTTGCCATTTAGGCACTGTACTCCATGGACTCTTTGAAGAGCCTAAAAGCTTTACAGAGGTAGTCTGAGCCTACACAGCAGAGATCTGAGCGCAGTTAGAGACCTCGATGCTGCTGTAACCTCACCAGCTTGGGTACCACCAGAAACCCAAACCGCAGGGAGCCTGGAGGACGATCTCCACGGATCTGTGCTCCTGAATCACCCCTGGCACCTGCCTCTGGACTTCCTCTGCACTCCCACACCGGCACGGCCCGCAGTCCATCCCCAGCCCTGACAATAGCCCTGGTAACAGCTCAGGTAATAGCTCTGCTCTTCTGGTTTCCACCTCATGAAAAAGACCTAATAATGTTTAAGGAGCTTTTCAAACACTTGGACAGGCTCATGCAAGTCATCACAAAGGTACACTTACTAAACTACCAACTCAGGCAGCTCAGCGTGAGCGTTCCGGTGTTACAGCAAAAGCAAGCAGGTCTGTAAACGGGGCGCTGTGGGAACAAAGGCTCACACTTAGTGTCTGCTGGGTGAAACAACGAGTTAGGTCCTCAGCTGACTGCTCTTGGCTGAAAGATCTGACCCCTGAGTCCAGAAGTGCTCACAGAAAACTATCAGAGGGCAGGGGATTAAACATACATTCCCCAACAGAAGAAAAGCCTTATTTATTGGTTTTTGTCCTCGAATTCAGAGCTTTCTGTATCGAGATGATGAACTTCTCTGCGTCCGCAGGCACAGAACCCCACTTGTCTCGGAGCACCTACAAGCACATACGCGTGTCTCTCCATACGCTCCCAAAGCCCATTTTCACCACATCTACAGCCCAGGGTGACGGCAGCGGTTACCAACGCTGAGCTGAGGAAGAAATTATTGTAAAGCAGTATAAAGTCATCAGGTTTATTTTAAACAGGGCACAGTACTGGGATTAAACTGAAGTTTAAGATTTTACCAGAAAGACTGACAGATTTGTTGTATTGGCCTCTACGGCAAGATTTTAATTTCCTGCCAGAACCTTTTGAAGGAAATATGAATCTATTGAGACTCTAATGAGTGCAAACAACGATGATGTGGCAGAGATCTCACAGCATAGACTTTTGGCAAATGCTGATACTGTGGAAATTTGCTTCCATGACATCCATCAACGGGACAGATTTTCTGAAATGTGCTTTTTAAAATACCACCTTCTAAGGATCGGGTTTGCTCGCACTGAAACAGGGGGATACATGGCAGCTGTGGACATACTGCGAGCTATGCTCCATGCCTGGAATAATTTCTCATCAAATTTCATTTGGACAGGGCAATTTGCTGAATAAATTGCAGCATAAACAGACCTGTTTGGATAAGCTGTTACCTTGGCAGTTGTCTTAGTGACCTGGCTCTCGACTTCTTCCTCCCATCAGAGGCTGGCTGCCAGGCCAAGGGGTTCTGTCCACGAAGATTGATAGTAAAGCCCACCCTGCAGTGAGAGAGGTCTGCTGAGCTCCGTGTCCTGCCTGCCCACTGTCCAGACACCTTCTGAGGGAAGTGTAACTGGTGCCTGCCAGTACTCCGCATGCTCGTGGGCAGGTCCGAGAGGGCGGGCTGCAGCATCCCCTGGGATGCCAGCTCCAGCTTCACAAGATGGCAAGTGGGTGGAAGGATCAATAGTGCAAAACAAGCCATGACCTGTTGGTGCTGTTTCTGCCCTAAGCAGCATAAAAAAGGACAAGGAGCAGAGGCTCTCACTCCAGGGATGTTCCTGCTTTGTTCACGGGGCAGACTGCCCGTTATTTACTATCCAAATGTCACCACAAGCACAAGGTTTTCTCACACACACATCACATAACAGCTTTTGTTCAAATTCTGCAGCTATTGATGGAGATGCTGAACACAGCGTCCTGCATTGTCCATCAGAGTACCCGTTCTTCTGAGAAGAGGGCTTGCCTCTCCTCGGGATAAAGGTGGGTTGCCAGGACACAAGATTATACAGAATTAGACAGTGACACCAACAAAAAGCATATTACGTGAGATTAAAAGTAGATGACGCTCTGGGCTCTTCCTGCCCCCTATGTTCTTGCCTGGTCAAAGAATAATGGCATGGAAAAGTCAACTCTTAATTCAGCTTGTGTCCCGTGGGCTCTGGTTTGAGCCACACAGCCACGGCTGCTGCCCACCACCCCAAACTCCTCCTGGCAGTCATTAAAAAAACTCCAAAAAGCAGAAACTTTAGAGAGCCATATGTGAACTACTCGTCTGGCTTTCACAGCAAGAAACGGGAGGTTGGGTACTTAAAAACCCCAGGAGCTTTTCAAAACATGGCTATAAACTACCCAGGGAAGAAACCGCTTTGCTTCCCCACCTGCAGCTCCTCCAGTCGGACCCCTCTTCAGCTGTCGAGCCAGACTCAGTGGTAGCTGTTCCGCAGCGTGGTTGAGAAACAGCTCCTGAAAGCTTGGCCCACTGTTAGGCCAACCAATGCAACCTCCTCGAAGGACACCGAACGCCGCAGCCCTCACAAACAGCGCTAACAAAATCCATACCCTTGACTGCAAATTCTCATGGACATTGACAACCACAATGATCAAACAAACACAGTAGCTTTGCTTTTGCTCACACCGATCCATCACACACAGTAGAAAAAGACTTAGGAAAAGAAAAAAAATGGGTTTTTTTCTTTTTAAATGTGATATAAATGAAAGGGTATGCTGGTTAGGTAAGGTCATAGAAGTTATTGATGTAGTAGAGAGTAAGAATCCATTGCATTTCAATTAAACATAGTGTCATGTTCTATTTTTCTGCTTTTATTCATTGGACTAACCCTATTGGACCCACCCTGGAATCTTTTGTACAATTGCGTGCCTTTAACATGAATAAATACTATAAAGGATTTTTTATTCATTTTGTTACTCTTAAGGACTTTTGTCAGCTATAGAACAAAGTTAGTGTTTGTTTAGTAGAATACTTGGGTGATTGTATCCCCAAATATTTGATTCCTGAAATCTTATGATGTTTCTTCCTCATTAATTTTGTTTTGCTACTTCATGGCACTAGTGAGCTTGGAAATACTGCAAAATCAGCCTTTCTTGGGGCATTCTGGCAATTTTGCACAGGATGCTCAGATGAAAACAAAAATTTAAAAAAGAAAAAAGTTTCCCTGAAGTTTTATGAAACTTAAAAAAAAAAAAAGAAAATCTGGCTGCAGATCAGTATCTTAGGAAGCTTCCAAGGTTACAGCGCCCTTCCCAAATTTTTATGATGAAAACAAAGAGAAAAAACCTGTTCATTTTCTTAGGCATCAGATCAGAGCTCAAAAATATCTACCAGACTTATTTTAAGAAAGGAACTTGGAAATGTTTAACTAAGCCCACTAGAGAAATTGCCACACACAAAAGCGGTGATTACACGGGGTATTTGCTTAAAGATTTTGTAATCTCCTCTGTGCCTGTGCACGTCCTCCTCCTCCCTCACCTACACGCAGACACTCAAATCAAGACTCTCAATGCGAACAGGATGAAGTCTCAGGTGACGGGCCACATGTTCAGGCACACAGCAGAATTTAAGGATTTTTTTTGCTAGTTTTAGTATTTTTTCCTGCATTGTGCCTGAGTCTAAGCCCACAGTTCTACTCCGGAAGGCTGCGACCCCACCGTCAATAACCCACGGGCTGTGTGTGACAGACGAGAGCTGGATGTTTGTCCTTGGCAGCAGGAAGCCCCTAAAGGGTTCAGTTTAGGACAGTGGTGCCTGCAGCTGGTGGCACACAGGGAACAGCTCTAACTCCTGTGCTAGATGCAGAGTCACTCCCCATTACTTCTTTCAAGTGATGCAAATTTAGAGCCATCACCCCGTTTGAATGGAGTTGGGGCAGTGGAAAAGGAATTGCTGAGGTCTTACCTCTCACTCATATTAATGCTTTCATGCCCCTATTTGGATGGTACCATCAAACCCGTGAGTACCTCTGCCACTATTTGCTACCCTGCGTGACTGCTAACAGCACGCATCTTTACTGATGCTCTCAGTGCTGTCAGAACCTCAAATGAACGAGGTGAGGAAGAGTGGTAGCTTCTAAAAGTCGACCAAAGCCAAGAGCTCAATCCTACAAGGAAAGACCACAACAAGAGCCACCCTATGGAAACCACCCACCAGCATTACCCACCAGTGTGCATAGGAAATATTTCATACGGGGCTGGGGAGCTGTGATGAGCTGGAGTGCATGGTCCTGCTGTTGCTGTCTTCTCTACAAGACACTTCACTAAGTCTGTTCTTTAAAAATCATTTCCATTGTTTTCTCAGGATTAAACCAGCAACAACAACAGGAAAGTCAGCAGCTCAAAAACAGTCAGCCAATAAACGTACGATATTCTGCAAAATTGACTGACTCCACTAAACGCATTTGGAAGTTTGTTTTACTTGATTTAATTTTCAGAATTTTGCCTTTTGCAGATAATAATTTGAAAGGCTCTTTTCTATTTAATGTACCTGTGTACGTTTGGGTTGGCACTCAGCACAGGTACTCTTTAAACAGGATGGTTATAAACCTCTCCTGTACAAATTTAATTTTAAAGCGGTCTTTACTTTGCCTGCAATTAAAATACTCAAACTGGCCAAAAGTCACAAGGAAACCAGGAAAAGGTGGTAAATAAGTTTTGGCTGAATGACATCAATTAAAGCCTGGCTGTGTTCCACCACAGAAAGAAAAAACAAACGCAAGTCAGTGAATTCTGACTTAGCTAACGTTTGCACACTGAGGTTGGACAGGTGAGGACAGCGGGCTGACCTGCTGCCTCTGTTTGGAGATGTGGTTGTGGAGAGCACAAGAGTCTGCCAACCTGCCAGGCCCCGGCCACCAAAAGTGTCATTCACAGGGGGGGCTCTGTCTCTTGTAGCCCTCCTGTGCCTCATGCCTTGGTGGCTTTAGAGCAACAACCACCCTGCTATGTGGAAGGTGCAGATTTTCGTCCCGATAGCCAATGGCTTTATCTCCTCTCACCAGTCTGCCCTTCTTACGGGTAAAATCCTGATGCAGAAAAGCAGACCTGCAGTACGAGGCACACCTCAGAGCAGGATGAAACCAGAAGGCACCCTCTGCATGGGAATCACAGCCACTTCCCTGTCATATGACTCGACGGGGCAGGTACGTACCTGGGACAGACCCAACTCAAGAGATCTGGTATTTGTCTCCTAGTCTCACTATTTTTCTGGTTGACTTGGGTCTGGAAATATTTCACCATATGGCCACAGGCTTATCTGATCGAAGACAGCAGTGCGTGGAGCGAGCAAACAGCCCCGGGATCTTGCCTTTGTTCCTTGTCTCCTGTGCTCAGTGCCTGTCCTTCCCACAGGGCATGCGGAGGGTGGCAGGAGAAACAGGACCCACACAAAATGAGTCTCTGCTCATTTATACCCAGTCAAGGACTATTTCAAATTTTTGCTTTAATTTTTCCTTTAGAAATAGCTTACTCTGAGCTGCTCAGAAATGACACAGCATCATCATCAGAGGCTCTAGGCTACTTCACTGCACAGAAGACACAGAAGATCTGAAATCGGTTCTTTATGCCACTGCGGATCTCTGAGGAGACCCTGAGTCCTTAGAACCAAACTCTCCAAAGTACCACATCTGTAAAGCAGGATTAAATACAGGCTTTAACTCACCTTTTGTCTTTTGATGGCTTGCAGCCTTGTCGGACGAGGGAATGGCTCAGCTCAGGACGCAGGACTGCCAACTCCAAGCATCCAAAACCATCAGCCAGGCCTGAAAAAATAACAAAGAGACCGGGAGATTAAAAAGAAATAATAATGCATTTGGAGGGTTTATTTTATTTGCTTTCTCAGTTCTACATCGCTCAGGAGCATGTTTTCAAGCAGTTCTCTAGATCCCTGAGAGCTAGAAAACTGATTTATTTTTCATTAATAATAATAACTGGAAGCCGAGTATGAACTGCTCACAGGACTCCAGGGATCAAGACTTCAGGGAAAGCAGTAAATGCACTGAGACTCCTCGCAAAGAGCAGGCAGGCTCTCTGTGCCTCACGGCCACCAAGACAAGGCCCTGCCATCTACAATTCCTCTCTTGCTATTGTTAAAGGTGGGTCTCCCTTCTCAGAAGACAGACACGCCTTCACGTACCACGGAGGGCTGCTGGCGCTGCCCTCCCCGCTGTACTGTGCGTGCACTGGGGAGCAGTGGTTTCCAGTGCCCAGCTGCCCGGTCCCCTTAGTTAGCTGTGGCTCCAGTGGAGTCATCCCAGCGTAAATACCACGGAAAGGCACATATGACCATTCCATACCAGGGCTGGGAGGAACACCCTTCACACATCCACGCAAAAGGACCAAAGATCCCCAGCTCAGCCCAGCATTGCAAATACACCATTAACACGCTTGTTCCTCAGAAAAGGCTCAGGTTCTGCCTGAGAGCAGCTGAAGTATGCAGAGCGGTTTAGATAAGGAAAATGAGATGGTGTGAGCAAGTGCCAGGGCAGGACAGACACCCGCCTTCAAGGAAACGGTGTAGTTCAATCTGCTGATCTGTCCTATCACACTGACTAGGGGTCGCCTGCTCCCAGCAATCCCAAACGAACGCTTTCAAGGCCTCTCTAAGGAAGACAAGACGAGAAATAAGGAAACACGTTCAAGCATTGCAATCCCCTGCAGCCAAAGCATCCACAGATGCTCCAGCTAATCAGTGGGGTTTTTTGCCTTTTTGCTTTCCCACAGACACGTGCCTGGTTCAGAACTTTGCCACCAGCCTGGATGGACACTTGCAGGAATCCACCCCACTCATACATCCCAGTTGCCCCACCTGCAAGATGGGGAAATATTAACCTTACTGTGAAAGTGTTTTAAGCCCTGCCCAATAAAAGCACTCTACAAAAGCCAGGTACTGTCAGACGGTTGGGGTCTGATATTAATAAGAGGGAGGGGTAAGATGGTCTTAGCCTGCATTTGCACCTGCTTAGTGGCCCTCTGATCTTGAAAGGAGAGCATCAGAGAACACTGGGGCCACTCACAGCCATGTCTGCTGCTTCAGAGACAGGCTTTAAGTACGACTAGTAAAGCCACAGATCATGCTGGAAGGCTGCAGCTGAGAGGGGCTGTGGACAATTGTCTCCTCGCCCCTGTGAGCAGAGATCACCTCTGAGCAGCCTTTCGGAAGGCTCCAGAAGTAACTGAGGGAATAGCACAAAGCCACTGTGGTTGTTCACCCGGGTTGAGACTCACAATTAGCTGGAAGCAGAAGGAGGAAGCGGTTAACATGGGAAGCAAACAGCAGACGTCACTCTGGGATACGCTCATCACAGCAAGCACTTCCATGAGGAAGTCAGCAGAAGACAGCACGCAGCTTAGCCGGCGGCAGCTCCTTCTCACTGGCCTCCCTACCCAGTGGTCTTAAAGGCATGTCCGTATGACTAAGCGAAAGGCAGCTACCCAACACGAGCAGCAAACCCCACACATCTCTGGAGGCAGCAGGCTGGGCCAAGGCGGCCAGAGCAGGAGGAGCTGCGGCTGCTGCAGAAGCCCTGGGATCTGCAGTGTGTGGTCTCTATCACATTAGGATGCTGACTGGGGTAAAGAAAATACCTCTGCACTAGACATGGCATCCCGACCGAGACACAATCGTACCTGCAGGGCTTGTTTTACTCAAGCAGAAGGCACCTTTACTCTACTGGTCCAAAGCACAGCTTGGCTGGTGGATAGCCCTGTCCACACTGGGAGCTGTTTGTCTGTAACTACACAGAGTTCCCTACGCCAGGAAAAATCTGCTGCTGCAGAGGTAGCTCAGGTCGGACAGTGCTTCTTTGTTCATGTTCTTGCCTCAAGCGCAGAGGTAAGATGACTCATTAAAATGTCCTCTGTGTACTCCATGTGTGTGGGAAGCAAGTGGAGTCCATCAGACTGGAGACTCTAGGACAGGTCATCCAGGTAAAATAGTTCTGCTTCCCCTTTCTTGGTTGCCAGAAAAAAGCTGCACGCCTTGCCAAGTCTCTCCAAATTCCCCATGAGGGAAAGGAGTTGAGCTCAAAGGCCTGATTGTGGCAGACCGGCAGGACAGCAGGCAGGGCAGGCAGGTGCAAGACCTTCCACGGGCAGTGTGGGGGTGAAGGAGGAAGAGGATGGGCAGAGATGAGGTTCAGTTCGTGGAGGTCTAAGGTGTGGGCTCATTCTTGGTCATGCACACTCAATGCTTTGCACAGCTCTAACACAACCTAGCAGGTCCACCCGCAGCCTTGGGTGGTGCCTCCACCTTCCTACAACTCCTTGCCCTCAAGCACAGCAAGCAGAGCCCCAGATGGATGCCAGCCAGCAGCGACCTGTGCTAGATACCACGTCACAGCACGCAGGGTTCCCCCGTCCCTCGGCACAATTGAGCCAGACCTCACGTACTGCAAGTATAAACAATACAATAAGCAACACTTTAAAAAAAATAACTAAGACCAGAGCACTCAATTCATAACGATCTGCTTGTCCCTCGTGCTGTACCGAGAACATTAAACACCTTGGACGTGTGCACACAATTGCACAACGCTGGGCACAGCCAGCAGTGGGGTTGTGCGTGTTCTTGAGGAGCATTAACCTTCAAAAAATCACCTTCACCAGGGGAAGAAGTTAGTGGTTCTTGAGAAAGCTATGGGAAGGTCCTGTACCTTCAATTAGCTGCCTCTGTCTGCACTAATTGCTGCTGGACATACTCCTCACTGGTGCAGAATTAAGCAAAATGTGGCTAATGAGGAGGGACACAGAAGGAAGATGAAGTAACCATGTTCTGTCCTAGATTTTGAAAAAAAGGAAGGAAAGAAGGAAGCCGCACGCCTGTAACATACCATATATGTCTAGGATCTTCTCTGAGACAGAAAGGGCGAGAGAGATGTAAAAACTCTGTAATGAGGTTTCATTAGTCAGAGTCGGATGTCAGCCTGTGATCTGATCAGAGCCACACCAAAAATAACCTGGCTGCTGCTCACTAAGCTAGTTTCAACCTCAGCATTTTACTTCGTATTAAACCCTGGCAATGCAAACGTGGCCACGTGCTGCACATCAGCTGAGCTGCGGGTCACCAACAGCCAGAAGGGAGGTCACTTCTCCAGACACCCCGACCAGGTCTAAAGCAGCCGTCTGGTTAAATCCTTCCACAGGAATCGCAAGGACAAAGCACTGAAGACCGGTAGCTGAGGAAAAGAAGGATAATTCCCTCTGGGAATGTGTGAGACAACAGAGGCAAGCACAAGAAAAAGCTTCATGAAGAGCAGGTTTCAAAGAGGAGGTGCCGAGCTGGTCCAGGGGCCCTGGAAGGCAATAGAAGGTCTTCTGTTGACTCCGCCGGCTTTTGGATCAGCTCTGGGAACGGAGGGGAAGGGCCTGGGGCTGGCACAGAGAGGCGGGTTGTGGGGAGACTGGAATGCAGCTGCGAAGAGACGGAGGAAGCGGAGAGGAGCGCAGGGCTGGAACGCAGATGCAGAAGCCGTGTGGGTTTGTTTGTACGTCAGAGAAAAATAACCTGCAGGCTGGCCTGGGCTGAAGCCTGGGGAAAAGCAAATGGAGACGGGCGAAGGCAGGTTACGATTTGAGCCGGGCCATGGCTGCTCTGTGGCAGCGGCCTGCGAAATAGCACGTCGGAGCAGGATGCGGACAGCACGAGGCAGAGCCGCCGAGCTGTCTGCTGAAGCTGGCCCCGGGTGAGACGCGGGGAAAGCAGAGGGAACCAATGGAGATACGTGGAAGAACCGAACTATCTCATCCGCTGCTTCTCTCTGTCTCGACCAGCTCTATGGGTGTCCTTCCTGTGGTGGCTGAACATCTCTGGGGAAGAGCAGGGGAACCAGAAACCTGCGTTGCTCATACACTCCCGACAGTTCCCGTTGGGTGCGTCAGGACCTGCGCAAAGCCGGTTCAGAGTGACTTGAGGACACGGCAGGAGCAGTGATTCGCACCCTGGTCTTTCCTGAGCTCAGCCTAGTGCCCCAGCATACAACTATCATTTAGTACTCGGTTTAACCTCACACAGGCTGGATTTGAGCAGATCCTTGGCACAGCGGTGAATTCCACCCTCTTCTGCTTCTTTGAACTAAGCAGATAGCGCTTGAGTTAACAGACCAATATTCCAGTTACTTAACGTTGAGACAAACGTGCCATGCCATTCTACCCCAGACGGACAGGAAAACTGCTCCCTTAGACGTTGCACAATTGTTGAGGGGTTTCAAAAAGTCCGAAGCAGATTTCCTGTCAGCTGAGACCTCACAGATACCTCTTTGACCACCTCTGGGGGAGGAAGCTACAATCAGAGTATTACGGAATTGCTGAAGCAAGGGCAGAAACATCTTCTCTTCACAGCTCACAAAAGGAAATTGCATCCAGTTTCCTTTCAAGTCTACCCAAGACCTTCACGCATCACAGTCTTCCCAACGTTGGGGCGTTGTGTCTGTTCACAGAGTAACTCCTCTGTACGCTGCTTGAAAGCGCAGCTTATTAAGAACGCTCGCCTAGGAGACTGGTGGGGTCAGCGCACGGCTTTCAGGTGCGTCACACAGCCAGAACGAGCTGAGATAAATGCTTGGATAGCAGCCACTCATTTTGAAAACCAGTTGTTCAGTTATTTCTCTTAATTATTTTTCGAGGCAAAGATGTTGTCCAAGAACACACTGCTTATTTCCATTCATACAGCACTTAAAATACACCATTGTCTACCTCTTAGACTGAGCTTTATCTTCACAGAACTAAAAAGACACCGACACAGATTAAATGACACGGCTCCTCTCTGATGCTCGCTGCGCAGTGAACGCCTTGGCAGGGCTATGTCCAAACCCTGCACTGCGACGCTCCGTCCAGCTTTTGCCCGAAGCGCTCTTTCACAACCGGGGATGGCAACGTGGTTCGGGGCGGTATGTGACTTCTCCTACAGAAAGGAAGCTTGCTTCAAGCTACAGCGTCCCAAACAAGTTGCTACCAAAAAGCATTTCTGTCCCAGGAGTGTCAGGTTGCAGCTCTGTCCTGGGAAGGCTCAGCTCCGAGGCACTCGGCGGAGATGGACGGTCCACCCAGAAGGTGTCCTTTGTCAGAGCACAGCGCTAGCTAGAATCACTGTGGTTCCAAGAGCAGGTGGAGATTAACGCTGACCTGAGCTAGGATGAGGCTGCTGCAGCTCAGCAGAACTCAGTTCCTGTCCTACAGCAGAGGAGAGGTCTGGGGCCAGTCTTGAGGGCTCCGGCGGACAGATGCCCCTTCCCTCTCTTGGGCCCTCTCCCTGCTAACAAATCCTGCTCCAGGGGCTCGCAAACACTTGCAGAGACGGTTCAAACGCAGCAGCACTCATGAAGACCAGAGCGCACCAGCACACCTCTCAGAGGCCAGACAACGTGCCTGGCCTGCACTTACTCCCATGAAGGACTGTTTTGCACTGCCATGTCCTCTGCGCAAATGTCGTGCTACTGCCAGAGCAGAGCACATCCTTCCTCCGAGCAGAACAAACGATCCGGAAAAGGCAAATGCTGAAGGAAGACCCAAGAGGTAACCACAGGCTCTTATCTTCGAATCAAGTTTTCCTGTTAAATTGCCAGCTCTACACCTGATGACTGCAATCAGCATTGCTCATAAGCTGTTATTAATTACTACCATTCTGTCCTTAAAGAAAGCTCAGGGCCCGTTTGTTGGTAGCTCCCAATCTCTTCCCGAACGTCTGGAGATTTAGCAAAATCTAAGGGGAAAGTCTGAATTTACCGTGTCAGATTTCAACGCTCAGAATCTCAGAACTTTTCAACACATACCTGAGGCAGAAAGAATTACCCGATAATGCTGACAGTACAAGTGGGGACCTTCGTTAGTGATGGCAGTAAAAATTCTCCTGTAGATTTACAGAGATTTACTTATTTATTTATAAATCAGTGTAATAAATGAACACATATATTAACACAGATTTATATTCACATGCCGCAGCACCCAGCACGGCCCCGGTAACACCTATTCTAACACAGGAAAAGTTAAACTTCTATAAAGCGCTGCTGCATTGAGAGCGGTGGTACCAAGAAGCACATAGTACTTTTTTATTACAAGGGGCTAAGTCCATGCAAAGTTTCTGGCTCTCTGAGAGTATTATTTGACAGACCACTGGGATTGCTCACTTGTCTGCATCACCTTTTACTTAGACATTATCGCATGAACCTCAAACAAACATTACTAATAGAGATGGAAGAGGCAGAAAAGGACCCACTCAGTGTTTACCCTGTAGGTATGATTCACAGATACAGAATTCCCTGCACCTTTATGGGCGCTCCAAGCCCTTCCCTTCCGTACAGATTAAATGGCACTCAGCGAGACCCGAAACGCATCTTTAACGCCAGCCCTGTGTCCCTGTTTTACCCTAAAGCTCTTGAAAACTTTCCCATTCCTTAAGCCGCTGTCTCTGCTGCAGCTTCTTACCAGCCAGGCTTCCAACAGACAACATCAGGACCACACCAGCCTCCCGCTCTATTTATCTATTAATTTTGATTTTTCCCAACGAACAGCTTTAGGGAACTTATTTCACAGAAGTAATCAATATACCACCATTCGTGTGACATTAACTAACCAGCAGGAACTTCCGCTTGCTCTTACACTCTGTGACTTGAAAATTGTGCAACACCTTTAGCAAACACTTCCTGCTCGAGGAACGGGACTACAGCTGAACCACTCGCTCCCTCATTCACTGCAGAGGAGGGACTGCCCGGAGCAGACACAGCCTGGAACCCGGCTGTCCCAGGGCAGCCCACGGCCAGGCACGGGCAGCTGAGATGACCAACATACTGCTGGTGGCTGTTGTTCTGCTAGATTTTCTCCAACAAGGTACAGGTTGGTGGGTTTTTTTAATCCTTTATCAGTGGTTGCCACAGATAACTTTGTACAGACTTTGTGAATTTTTAATTATTAACATGCAGATAACGTGGAACAGCAGCGAATTAAAGCTACGGGAAAAAATGGTATTGCTGAAGTTAGGGACGTTGGCTTTTTTCTCCTTCTGTCCAAAGCCATTATCTAAAATTCTCTAGTTAGAGGAGTATTTGCTTGTGT
Source organism: Bucorvus abyssinicus (assembly GCA_009769605.1). Lineage (NCBI taxonomy): Eukaryota > Metazoa > Chordata > Aves > Bucerotiformes > Bucorvidae > Bucorvus > Bucorvus abyssinicus. The sequence goes on along the minus strand of CM020059.1, from coordinate 3,444,667 downwards.
CAAAACTGGCCATAGATTGCCTAAAGATCCAGGACCGGTTAGTTTTGAGACAATTACCGGAGTACTTTCCCTGCGAGGGAGCGGGCAATTTATCCAGCTAAGACAATTCCTTACAGTGACAGCATCTTGGCCATAAGAGAAAAGACTTTTATTTGAATTCAATTAATGACATTACCTGAATTAAACTAGTTAGAACCCTTATTATCTGTGTGATACTTCAGGTTATGAGTATTCTTATGACTGAACCTTAACAGACCACACTTTTTTTTTCCATGTGCATTGTTTCTTTCAATCCATGTCAGCAGGGAACTGATTTTTTCAGAGCTGGTACATGCACAAGCATGCAAGGGTTTTATGCACATAATTAGACATGTAATTTGTATTCAGGCAGGTTTCTTTATGATTTCAGTAGCTGCACAGAATATCTGAAAGCGTACTAACGCTTAAGGTATTATCTATTTTCGTTCTTGACAAAACCAAACCTTCACCATCAACGAAATCCTCACTAATGGTTTTTCTTCCCAGTTCAGGCTCTTTGAAAAGTACATAATTATTGTTCCTTATTAGCACCTTTTCTAGCTGCTGTGCGAGGCCCAAGGAATTTCTTTCCTCCTTAAAGCCAATGACTCAAGACAATGCCTGAAGCCAGACAAAGACAATATACCGAGTTGATTAAAAAAACCAACTACCTCTAAGAAATTATTTGTTCCAGAACAAAACGAACCCGTTTTCCTCGAAATGCTGCTTGAATCAGACACTGCAGGAAAAGGACGAGTTTAGTTGTGAGTCTCCATTCCAATCCAGCCTAAACTTGAACCGCCTGGGCTATGTTGGCCTTGTCAAAGGAGCCTGCAGCAGGGAGAGGATAGATAGAACTGGAGCACAGACCTCTGTGCCCAGAGACCTAAAATATTGCCGTGACTGTTACGTAAGAGCGTCCTTTAAACTCATGGGAAGACTAAGTCTGCAAAGCAAAACATTTTTTAAAAGTAAACATAATTAATTGCTTAAAATAAAATATAAAACTTCATTGTAAATTACAGCAGCAAACTTGCACGTGGTATTTGCTCACAGCATGTGCGGGGTAGTTACTGTGTGCTGTGAAATGGCTCTGCTGATCAGAGATAACTGCTTGGGACCGATTCCCATCACAGCCTCACGCCGTTCGCTACAGCGCTCGGCTTTGGCAAGATACGACCAAGGTTATTCTGCAATTACGTTTGGAAAGGGTTTAATCAAATAAACCAGCTATGAAGAATTAATCTGTTTATTTTACTGGAACAATTTGCATGAGGATGTGCTCTGCTGTTCCAGATACAGAAAATTACAGTAATTGGGTGCCCCGCTCTTGTAAAAGCCTGGCTTGGGGCTGACAATTAAAATGGGAGTTGCACACTCCCTTTGTTGTTTGTGGTTTGGATTTTTTTTTTTTCAAATACAGGTTCTTGTGCTTAGTGCTGAGCCCTCAAGAATTCACCCATTCAGGTGAAATGACCTTTCATAGGAGATTAAAGAGCGTAGGAGGCACACCAAACCTGCTGTCGCCTCGCTGGAGACCGCCCAAGCCCTGGCAGGACCCTCTTTTCTCAAATGCTGGTCACCAGCTGCTGTTCCTAACTTCGGGTGACGCAGCGTGTGCCGGCCACCCTGGCAAGTCATGCCACAGGTCAACTTTGGTCAAGACTCACTTGGGCGCAGAAGCAGACACTCGGAAGAACCCCTTTTCATCAGCACTGTGCTTCCTCAGGTTCTTTAGGGCCAGGGCAGACACACCACACACCTCACCAGTAAGACTGGTAAAAAGGCTTACATGAGTTCAGGAATCATCTGGACTTCTTGCCATCTTGGAGATTTTCTTACTTCACTGCCCATCTCCCATTATTTTACCTGGCCTTGTTCAAACGCCCCTCGCAGCCCTCCTGGGGTCACAAGCGCGTAACCACCCTCAGTGTGACTCCACGGGGAGGAGCGGATCTGTCGAAGCACTGCCACAGGATTTATGTGAGAAGCTTCCTAAAGGAGAAACCGAGGCTTGGTCCAGACTTGTGCAGAACCGTATGTGTTTATTCACTTATCTAGGGGCAGTCTTAACTTGTATGTCATGTGCTCAGGGAGGGAGATCACGCACTGCACAGACCGTAGAAATCCATGTCATCGGCGCACTGCGGAGGCAAAGGTTGCCCCTTGCACAGCTGGTCTGGCACGTTGGTACTTGAAACCGCTGACTGGTGCTGAGGAAAGAAATCCAAAGCGAATCGCATAAAATATTTTGACACCTGGAAATAGCTGGGAATGTCAACTCATCTGAAGCGAACAAACCTTGTGTCAGGTCTCTGCTCAGCAGAGCAGGGGAGCTCACGGCAGAGCCAGCGCAGAGAGCACAGCAGAAACGAGCGCTGCAGCGGATGAAAGACTAGACAGCCCAAAAGAATCAGTCTTGACAGACATGAAATAGGGTGTTTAGTAAGTTAATACTGTGTTTTCCTATGTAAACATCTGTTTCTCCCTAGGGAGCACGAGGAAGGAATTACCTGGAGTCGAGCAGTACGAAATAGTTTATCCACAGAGACTGCACAGAGTACATAAAAGAGATGTGGAAAGAAACAAAGAGGTACTAAAAGAGATAACTCTTCTTTCCTGGGAGATGGGGAAGGTTTTCGGGAGTCAGAGTAGCCTTGGTGATCACGGGTAAGGAAGTTTTGAGCCAGACCCTCGATCTTGCAAAAGGAAATGAGAGAGGAAAGCTGGAGGAGCCGTCCCCTGTCTGGTACAGCCGGGCTCTGAGGTGCGCTCGGGACGCAGCGACGAACCCAGACCCATCAGCGCGACTTCTGGCCGTCTACCTCTGCAAGATCGCTGGGTTTGGTACTAGTCAGATTCTGAATAACCCACAGGCATTTTCATTTGAAGCACATGAAACCCGATGCTTAAAGCTAAGCATGCTCTTACATACCTTGAGCGAGTTACGAAAATGGTCAAAGCTGAGCTTCAGCGCTTCCCCGAATATGCAGGGTATGTGCTTATGACTGTAGAAATACATTTGCAAAGTTAAATTTGTTCCTCTAATTAAAAATTATGAAACAGAGCGACCTTCTGCTTATCCTACAACTGCCAGAATACTTATTCTTGGTGGGAAGGGGAGGAAAAGAGCGCGGTTGGCAACTCAGTAACAGGCAGCTCATAGTGAGGCCAGGAATTGTACCAGTCCCTTTTCTAACACTTGACTCTGTTTACAGACAAAATACGATGACACAATGGAGTACGGAATCAAAGCCAACGGAGAGGAAGTCATACTGCACCTACAAAAAAATAAGTAGGTTGCGTTCAATTTTATCTTGGGCGTTATTCCTCGCTGTAAGGGGCTCTGCAGGGCGTTCGGGATACTACGGACCAGGACTGAGGCTCCTGTAAGACAGAGGAATTGTGGTAAATAGAATCTTCTGACTCCAGTGAGGGAAGAGGGGAGAGGAAGTGTCATGTCGCTGTTTTGGTGATGTGAAATAACCACACAGGCGTATGACATTACTATGATGGAACGACTTGCCTGTACTGCTAACTCCCTTCTCCCCTTTTAGTTCCTAAATGGCTAAAACCACTGAACGTTCGGGGTTTTCATGTTATTCCAGGGTTTTAGGTCACCTGGGTTATATTTATTTGTTCCATGCTGGCAGAAACAAGAACAAGAAGAGCGAGAGAAATGCCCATGAAATGGGACGGTGTTGGCTGTGTGAGATTTTCAAAATGGAAAATACTAGTAGAAAATGCAATAAAAACCGCTTCGTAATTTGGCTTCCCCACCTTAATCCAAACGCAGCTGGACTTTGAGTAGTCTAACATATAGTGTCAATGGAAGCTGGAAGGGAGCGGAGCTCGTCTCCTTGGAGATTAACGGCATCTCAACAGGCCAGGAGGAGGAGACAGAGAAGCAGCAGGGCTTCGTCACACACAAAGCACCCAAAGGAAAGCCCCAAACTGTCCAGAGCAACGCGACCTAAAGCTCCGCCGTGGTCTTCTGCTCACTGGCTCCACCCAAACATTTAACGTGGGATCAGACAAGTTTGCTTTAGCAGGTCCTTCTCTACCGGCTGTGTAAATACAACAGTACTGTAATCAATTCATGGTAAATATAGACTATAATTAACTGTTTGCCCCTGTTTTAATCTAATCTAAATATTTGGAGGAGGGAAAAGAATTATACTGTAGTAAATTCACTCTTTAAAAAGAAATGGGATTGTGGCAGTTTGGGGTAGCTGCTTTGCTGCTACCTTTAATAAGACCACAGCCCTGGCTGAAGTGAAGCATCTGCTTAGGGGCTGCTGCAACTCGGGTTGGAGCCCGAGCGCACAGAGCTTTGCGGGATCCAGCCTTCCCCAGCAGCTCACAAGTGTGTGTGCTAACAGGAAACCCAGGGGACCTTCCCCAGCGGAGGCAGAAATGCAGTAATTTATTCCACAGTCCTGACGGCCTCCTTTGGAGGTTCAGGAACACGCTCATGGACAAAAATAGAGTTTCATTTAGACAGAAAAGAAAAATCAAGTTCAGACAATGACTACAAAGATGAGAACTTGTGCTAGCAACGTTATGAAAAAAGCCAAAGAATTGGACCAACGATGTTAGTGTGATCCCCGCACAGAATCTGCATGTGTGCACACGTACACATACGTGTACGCACCGGCACACGTGAAAGAGATCAGGCAGCTTTTCCCTTGACCTCCATCTTTGCTATTTATGATCAGTGGGAGGAGCTGGGAAGCGAACAGGACGGGCTCATTGCACACCGCGGAGTGGTGGAAACGTCCACCCAAACCAGAGACCAAACGAGGGTCGGTACTGCCGATGTAACTGTACATGTACTTTCAGATCGCCTGGGAGATTGGTTTATACCAATTGAATAGTAGACTTTAACTGCCTTCTTACTCTAGAAACGTCACTTTGTTTGAGGCAGAATTCCCCACCCAGCGGCTTTGCTTCCCTCGTTCTTCGATACTAAACCCGAGCAACCGTTTGAACCCCCTACCTACTCTGCGGGTTACGCAGCTGCCTCGTTTCTAGAGGAACACCATCTATTTTGAGTAATAATTGCACTTGACTCTTTGCAGGCATCTACTGGCTAAAGACTACACTGAAACAGTTTATTCTGACGATGGGCAGCAAATAACGACGAGTCCTCGGGTCAAGGTAATAACAAAAGGTTTCCCCCGCTCAGAGCTGCCGTGTGGGGGAGGTCCCTATGAGGTCCAGGGGTCCGTGAAATAAGAGCACATATCCGACAGAAAGAAAAGAGGTTGCAAGCGCTGTGATTTCAGATGCCGCTGCAGGGGCAGGGAAGGTGTGACTGTGCCTCTGGCAGAGCTACGCTGATTTACGGCTGGCGAGAATCGGACGACACACAGCTTGTCTTCCAAAGAGACGGCCACTCCTTACCTTAGTGGCTGATGAACACATCTGCTGAGTCAAACTTCTCTCCTTTGTCAGGAAAGAGAATGGAGCCAGGGCCATTCCCCTGCTTCCGACCTTCTGCCTTTGCCCTCCCGACTTTGCTCATCCTGCCCCAGTGCGTGACTTGCTTTACAGCCTCCCCTCAGTGAGATCATAGCTTCTGATACAGCCGTGTCCTCGCTGGCTCACGTTGCCACCCACGCTCCCAGTGCAGGCACTGCAGGTCACCCCAGGTGGTTTCTCTGAGCCATGACCAATCAGCTATTCACATCCAGACACCAAGGAAGTCCCTGCACAAGTTGTTCTTTCAGTAACTGTGAGCTCATGGCTCTCACCTTCCCCAGAGCTCTCACCCGAGCTCCTGCCCGCTGTCACGCTGTGTTTTAACACACCTATGTGGAATACAAAGCCTAACACTGTCACGGAGCGATCAGCAGGAGCAGGAGGATCTGCAGGGAAATAAATGAACAGAAAGAATTCTGGGATAGGGGGTTTTGTGGAAAAAGATGCCATTTCCGACTGCTCCAATTACTTCCGCTCCCTGAATGGATCCTGTGAAAAGCAAACGGCACCTCTGCCTGGTTAGAGACAATCTCAAACCTCGCAGCTCGCTGAGTAAGGAGTGCCCACACCCGGTTACCATCCCAAGAGCTGCTCCTCTTCTATCTCAAAAGCTGGAGAGTAATTCTCCACTTCTTTCCCTAGTGATTTTCACGTTTTTGTTGTCTTTTTCTTCGCTGTAAGAAGGTTTGCAGCTGTGATGAAGACAAATAAATGGTAGAGCGAACCCAAACACCTCTAAGCAAACAAAAGGCACCGTGGGTGCAAGTTTGGATCCTGTGGAATAGGTCTGTCTGAAGAAACCTGTTAGTGAAAATGCTACGGGTAAAATTTTCCACAATACCTCAGTGACTTTGAAGTCTCTTTGAACACAGAAGTGTTCATTATACCTTAGATCCTGAAGCCAATTAAGCCATGAAAACTTTTCCCTTAATCATATGTTTTCACATCATTTTAAGCTCATTGAAGTTAATGCATTTAATTGTTGGGTAATAGCAAAGGGTGTTTCCTTGAAATCTGGCCACAGTAAAATCATTCAGCACTGACCTTAACTCAGCAGAGCACATCGGTATGTGCTTAATTCAGAGCAACGAGCATGCCCCGCGTTCTCACGTGCTGTTGCGTACTGACCAGAGCCCCCCGGGCCTGGACGCGTCACACCCTGGTCACTGTGTTGAGGGATATCAGTAACGGGGACGTGGTCACCAGCTTCTACATTTTAAGGATCTCCTCTACAGGAGATTTCCTCAGACAGAGTTGTTTGGTGTAGCTTGTAGCTAGAGCAGCTTGTCTTCCGAAATCACGGATCTAGGCCAATTCAGCGCAGCCAGTCTGACAGTGTATTTTTTTTCTCTTACCAGGATCACTGTTACTATGAAGGTTACATCCAGGATGACGCTGATTCCACAGCGAGCATCAGTGCTTGCAAAGGGCTAAGGTGAGAGGGAGGTTTGGTTCCCAAAGGGTGTGCCAGTGGCAAAATGTGCATACTCTGTGAGGATAAAATTTCCAATATAAAAAGACTTAAAAGATCATGGTCTAATTCATTTTCTTAGTGGATATTTTGAAAGCCGTGGTCAGAAGTACCTCATTGAACCCTTGGGAACTTCAGACAGAGACGAACATGCGGTCTATAGGTATGAGAAACTCGAACAAAAGTCCATAAAAACCTGTGGTCTCATCAATAATTCCTGGGAAGACGATCTGAATGACCCCATCAATGACATCTTCAAATCCAGCAACAGTCCAGAAGTAAGTACGTAGTTAAGCAACGCACCAGTAAGTACATGTCAGGAAAGAAATTACATCTGTAGAACTTGAGTAGCACAAGTGCCGCTTTGCCTGGTGGCACCTCCAGAAAAGAAGCGACTGCAAACCATGATGCATGACCAGATCTTACAGAACCAGTGCAAAATCTCACAGACCCGAGATTTCTGAGCCACCACCTGAGTTAAACCCTCCTGCATATACTAAGAGGTGGCCACGTGGACCTTTAAACTTCTAAATACTCTTAATATCTAGCCTACCTTCAGAATCTTAATAATCACGTTAATATCCAGCCTACCTTTCATCATGTAAAACACGGCAGTCCCATTCCAAGTGACTTGCCTAAAGAAATACTCCACTAACTAGCACAGGGGTTTGAAATCGCGAGGCTGGGACTGAAACAAGCCTTAGATATCCTTGACGTGTCTCTTTTCTTTAGATGAAAGCATACCTGAAAGCAAAAAAGTACCTGGAACTTTACGTAGTTGCAGACAACACTTTGGTGAGTATTTTAATGATTTCTTTCCTCATTTGCCCAGTTAGTGGTTTGCAACACTATCTCCTGTGAGATATTTCTTTTCGGATAAGTCTGTTTTCCTCTCCTTCTCCTAACACACTCTGTTTACTTTTTTAGTATAAGAAGTATGAGGAAGATGTTAAAACTGTGAGAGAGAGGGTATTTGGAATAGTCAATTACATCAACACGGTAAGAGCAAACGCAGCAAAGTCAAACCGACACACAAGTGACCGTATTATCCTGTTCTTCACCTTCAGACACGAGATTTCTGCACAGGAAGATTGATATCCTGTTTTCTTAACGCTAGTTACAGTGAATCACTGAAATCCGTAGAAAATAATGAAATTATTCTTGATTCCTGATTTCTGTTCCAAGTCAAATTTCTTGAAAGACATTGCTGGAATTTCCAGAAATTTTAAAACCGCTGGTTTAAATCTGGGGGAAAATAAGATTCGTGTTTTGTTTGTTGGGTTTTTGTTGCAACATCAAAGTGCGGAGAAGTTTAAATTCAGGTCTGGAGCAGACGATATTGGGAGTGACAAAAGTGAACCCATTACCAGGATAACCTCGTTTTTCCAGTAACCCTGTTTATCTGCTGCAGGTTTATAAGGCCATAAATATCTACGTGGCTTTAATTGGCCTCGAAATCTGGACAGACGGAGACAAATGCCTGCTGAGCCGTGCTGCGGGATTCACGCTGGACAGTTTCTCCAAGTGGCGTCTATCAGATCTGTTACGGAGGAAAAGGCACGACAACGCTCAGCTCATCACGTGCGTATCGTTCTCTTTCCTACGTGCATTTCCAAACACGGTCACAAGGAACAGTGAGAGACGCTGTGTGCTGATCTGGATTTCACACTCGCCAGCACCGGGCGGTACTAATTCTAGAACAAAAAGATAACTGCAGGTGCTTTTCCTGCTTTTGTTTTCTCCATGGAGCACAATTACCTGCTGGGCCATAGTATCCCATGCTTCTGTCTGAATCCCTGCAAAAACAGGCACCATGCACCTTCGCTGCCTGTCGGTCTCTCCTGTTCCCTGCTCTGGTCACTGAGCAGTTCAGTGTCTTGAAGGCTCCAGTGCAGTCTGACAACCCCAGGAGCCACGACACCAAGTTTAACAGCTAGGGATGCACGTTGCCAAAGTAAACCAGCACTCACTTCGCTCTCCTGGCTCATGTTCCATGCCCTGATTCACCCCAGCGCTCCGCTACAGTTCGAGCACTTGATCAAGCTCTTCACACTCATGTAGATGCTTTAAGTCTGATGAACCGTGACGTAATTTGAGTAAAAAATTAAAATGAAAAGTGCATTCAATTGTTTGCTGATTTGCAGTGGTCTAAAGCACGGCCTCGAACATTCTATTCAGTCAGGGATGGGATCCAGGGCTGGAAAGGAGCATGTGCTCAAAGCCCTCAGCCCGGTTCAGAAGCAGACCTGACTTCAGATCTGCTTGCCGGTGCCATCATTGCACCTCACCTTGCCTTTCTTCTTCCTCACAGTGGTCATGACTTCGAGGGGACAACGGTCGGATTAGCCTTTGTCAAATCCATATGCAGTGATACACATTCTACAGGTATTATTCAGGTCGGATTTGTTTTTGTTTATTCTACTTTTTAAAGGCTTTTCTATGTTTTTTACTCAACCAGCCTCTTTCACGGGCACCCCCTTGCCGTGGGGAAAGAGCTTGCGTGCCCTTGCGAAGTTGAGAGCTATGCTGGTGGTGGCATATGCCTCCGGTAGGGTCTCCCAAGCCTGACAGGTCTCAACTGAAGGGTCAGACAAAGTGTGTCCACGGGCAGGATGGGCTCACTAGCCTTCGGGCAACCATCCTAGGAGAAGGACAACTCTAACTCCAAACCCGGGCAGATGGAGCTCGTTTAGCCCTGTAAGGCCATCCATCTAAGAGAAGGATACTCTAACCAAACCGACGACCTGAGGACTTCGCTGTCACCGTCCAAGCTCGCTCGGCCCTGGCAGATGAACCTCAGGTGTAAAGGGTGGGGCCAGTCTCGCGCACGCTGCGCCTCACCTAAAAAATCCACCGCGCAGGCTTGAAGGGTGTACTCACGTTTGCAAAGCCCTGTAGCGGCAGGCAAGGGACGAAACGGCAGGTGGAAAGATGTCACTGGAAGCCGCAGACCCAACCCTGCATGCAGGCGGTTCAGGACATTGGTCGCTTGAGACTGACCCAGGAGATGACAGTCTCGTTCGGCAGCATCCTGAATGACCAAGCAGCCTTTTTCAAGGAGAGCACTGCTTGCTCCACATGGAGAGGGGCCTAGAAAAGGTGGCCTAACCAAAGCTCATCTCCCTTCCAATCCGGTTGGCTAGCCGCGGCCAACGGACATCTTCTTCTGCGGTCAACCAAAGACAAAGAGACAAAGGCATACACCTGCCTCCAAAGGTGTGTCCAGATTGACACTCGCATGTTGGAACATCAGAACCATGCTCGATACAGCAGACAGTGGGCGTCCTGAACGCCGTTCTGCTATAATTGCTCACGCACTGTCACGACTCAACATCGACATTGCTGCTCTCAGTGAAGTTCGCCTTCATGAGGAAGGCAGCCTTAAAGAACATGGTGCCGGCTACACACTGTATTGGTCAGGCAAACCCAAAACCGAAAGTCATCATTCCGGAGTTGGCTTCATGATTAAAAACTCCATCGCCTCTAAACTTGAAAATTTGCCAACAGGTCATTCTGATCGCATTATCTCCTTACGCCTCCCGCTACACAACAAGCAACATGTTGTTCTCTTCAGCGTATATGCCCCAACTCTCCAAGCTGACCCTACAGAAAAAGACAAATTCTACACCGATCTGCGCCGCCTTACTCAAAAGGTTCCTGCGGATGATAAGATCATAATCCTTGGTGACTTCAACGCCCGAGTAGGTAAGAACTCTGAAGCCTGGAAAGGAGTACTAGGCAAGCATGGAGTTGGAAACTGCAATGACAACGGTCGCCTCTTGCTAGAGTTTTGTGCTGAGCAGCAGCTTACCATCACCAACACTATCTTCCAGCAGAAAGACAGCCTGAAGACAACCTGGATGCATCCTCAATCTAAACACTGGCACCTCATTGACTATATCTTAGTGCGCCAGAGGAATGTTCGCGATGTCTGTCACACCCGAGTGATGCCTAGTGCAGAATGTCAAACAGACCACCGCCTTGTGCGCTGCAAACTTAACCTCCATTTTAAGCCCAAACCTAAGAGGGGCGGCATTCTGAGGAGGAGGCTCCAAGTTAACAATCTTCAAACAGCTGCAGTGAGAGACAGCTTCCAGGCAAACCTTCAAACTAGGCTTGAAGACTGTCCCATAGACTCTTCTCCTGAAGCGCTTTGGCAACATATTAAAAATAGCATCCTGCAGTCCTCCGAAGAATTCTTAGGGTTCTCCACAAAGAAGAACAAAGACTGGTTTGATGAAAACAATCCAGAGATCCAGGAATTGCTGGCAAAGAAGAGATCTGCTCACCAAGCACACCTCGCTCAGCCATCTTGCCATGTAAGAAAAACAGCCTTTCGTCTTGCATGCAGTAAACTCCAACAGAAACTTCGAGACATCCAGAACAAGTGGTGGCTCAACCTAGCAGAAAAGACTCAACTATGCGCAGATTTGGGTGACCACAGAGGATTCTATGAGGCTCTGAAAGCAGCGTACGGACCCACACACCAAGTTCAAAGCCCCCTACTCAGCGCAGATGGCCAAACGCTTCTCACAGATAAAACCTCCATCCTGAATCGATGGTCTGAACACTTTCAAACTCTCTTCAGTGCCAACCGTGTAGTCCAAGACTCAGGAATCCAGCTCATCCCAAAACAAACGGTGAAAAATGAATTGGATATAGCCCCTACTATGGGAGAGACCCTTAAGGCCATACAGCAGATGAAAACCGGCAAGGCAGCTGGGGTCGACGGAATCCCGCCTGAAATCTGGAAACACGGAGGCCAAACGCTCCATGCTAAATTTCACGAGCTAGTTGTGCGCTGTTGGGAACAAAGCGAACTACCACCAGATCTCCGTGATGCAATCATCATCACCCTGTACAAGAAAAAAGGAGTAAAGTCAGACTGCTCAAACTACCGAGGCATAACTCTGCTCTCCATTGCTGGAAAAATCCTCGCAAGAATATTATTGAACAGATTGGTACCCGCTATCGCAGAAGAACTTCTACCTGAAAGTCAGTGTGGTTTCAGAGCCAACAGAAGTACCACAGACATGGTATTCGTTCTCAGACAACTGCAAGAGAAGTGTAGGGAACAGAACAAGGGTCTCTATGTAACTTTCGTTGATCTCACCAAAGCCTTTGACACTGTGAGCAGAAAAGGTCTGTGGCAGATCTTAGAACGATTAGGATGTCCCCCCAAGTTCCTCAAAATGATTATCCTGTTACATGAGGGGCAGCGCGGCCAAGTCAGATATGGCGATGCACTCTCTGAGCCCTTCCCAATAGCCAATGGTGTGAAACAAGGTTGCGTTCTTGCACCCACTTTATTCACAGTTTTCTTCAGCATGATGCTCCAAAGGGCCACGGCAGACCTCGACGAACAAGACGGCATTTATATCCGATATCGTACCGATGGGAGCCTTTTCAACCTAAGGCGACTGAAGGCCCACACCAAGACCCTGAATCACCTTGTCCGCGAGCTGCTTTTTGCTGACGATGCTGCCCTTGTTGCCCACACAGAAGCAGCTCTGCAGCGCTTAACATCCTGCTTGGCAGAGGCGGCTGAGCTTTTTGAGCTGGAAGTCAGCTTGAAGAAGACAGTAGTTCTCTACCAACCAGCACCACAGGATGATTAATATCATCCCCACATCACCATTGGCGAGTCAGAGCTTCAGCCAGTCCAGCAGTTCAGCTATCTGGGTAGCATCATCTCCTCAGATGCCACGATCGACAAAGAGATCGACAACAGAATAGCAAAGGCAAACAGAGCTTTCGGAAAACTCCATAAAAGAGTCTGGTGCAATAAACACCTGAAGAAAAGTACAAAGATCAGTGTCTACAGAGCCGTGGTACTGTCTACTCTTCTGTACGGGTCTGAATCATGGGTCATCTACCGCCACCATCTGCGACTCCTCGAACGCTTCCATCAGCGCTGCCTCCGCACAATCCTAAACATCCACTGGACTGACTACGTGACTAACGTTGCTGTCCTTGAACAGGCAGACGTCACCAGTATTGAGGCCATGTTGCTGAAAACGCAGCTGCGTTGGGCAGGGCACGTCTCCAGGATGGCGGATCACCGCCTCCCTAAGATCGTGTTCTATGGTGAACTTGCCACCGGCTGCCGCAAGAGAAGAGCTCCAAAGAGGAGATATAAGGACTCCCTGAAACAACACCTCAGCCTAGGCCATATTGACCACCATCAGTGGTCCACCCTGGCCTCCAATCGGGAGATTTGGAGACACACCATACATAACGCTGCTGTCTCCTTTGAGAGCACGCGTAGAATCAAGCTCGAGGAGAAAAGACAGCGCAGAAAGAACCGTGCCTCGACTACACCACCCAAGGAGACCCTCCGGTGTGCTCTTTGCAACCGGTCTTGCCTATCCCGCATTGGCCTTTTCAGCCATCAACGCGCTTGCAATAAGCGTGGGCAAAGCCCTTCCCAAATCTTCGTCCGCGAAGCCAAGCCATGATGATGACTCAACCAGCAAAGGACATTTAAGAAAACCACTGGGTGTACGGCAGTTTCAGTTCCCTGTCTGGTTCACGTCATTTTGTCAGACTGTAGAAATCCACAGTCGGAGATTTTATCGCCGGTGAAGGGCAGCGGGTGAAGAAAGCACACACAAAGCACGGCAGCTGTGCTAGCTAACCACCGCCACACCGGGACGCCTGTAGATGGGGTACCAGGCTCCCACAGAGGCAGAGGAGAGAAATAAGTGGTTTTGTGCCTCTACTTTAAGGTTCCCTGTTCTGAACAGGGAATTGGTTCTGTCACTACGCATAGCAGCAGTTTAGCCACTTAACCACAGCTGCCTGAACTATGGCACTAGTGCCTAAACACGAACACAGATCCAAAACTCTACCAACATCACCGGGAGCTCGACTGCTGCCTGCAGCTGCAGGGGCCCGGCTGGCTGGTACGAGGAACAACCCACGTGAAATCGCAGCTTTCCCATGCCATAAGGAAATCCCAGGATGACCGTAACAGCAGAACGCTCTCCAAGGCGTGGGGATGCATTTCACAGCAGCAGGATTTGCCACGCCGTGCTGGAAGAGCATGACCAGCACGCTGTCTCGTGTCCACTACCGCCTGCTGTTCACACATCTGGATTCACTCCAAAGAGCAGGACTCCGTTCCTCCCTCCCACCAAGCACCACGAAACACCAAGCTAAGAGCAAAGACAGAACGCAGCATCTGCCTTCCCTTCCTGCGCACACACACCGCTGCACTCAACAGTTACCTCCATCTAATGAGCAATAATTATATCGCACCCACATAATTACCCCAAGCACGGAGACAGCTACCCGGGGAGAGGATTAAGAGTTTCAGATGTTCGGTTGCCCCAACACTCAGTTGATACTCGGCAGCCTCGCTTCCTCATGTTTATTTAAAAATTAATTACACCAATTTACCCATGTTCATTAGTGGTATCATCTCATTGCTATTACAATACAATCCAGCACCTACTGAAAAATAGGTGCATGGATCGATCAACATATTAACGCTTATGCAGCAGTCAGATCGTTTCGCTTGAAGAACAATTGGCCTATTTCTGAGCCACATGGCTTCTCCGATGCTTCTCCTTGTTCTAAAATACTCGTAAAAATAACTGCTTGTTCTTATCTCCGCAGGATCACAACAGAAATGAAATTGCCGTGGCAGCGACCATGGCACATGAGATGGGGCACAACCTTGGCATGAGTCACGACACCGAAGCCTGCTCGTGTAGTGCTGAAGTCTGTATCATGACGGACACTGTCAGGTAGGAGTTCGGACAAACAGGCGAGGGAGAGAACACACGGGGCAGTGCAAGAGGGGCTTGGGATAAGCTGCCGGTTTCCAAAGTAGAGTAGTCATTACTTTTGACCTCTGAGATTATTCCATTCAAATTACACAAAAAGAAGAGAAAAACGAAGAAACTCCAGGCCCTTGTCAGATATTTCCAGTCAGATACCACTCCCTAAAACATCAAACAGAAAAAAACCCCAAAACTAACCTAAACAAACTCCAGTCGTCTAATAGTTTCTTCCTTGCAATGACAACAGCATGAAGGACAAGACCTTCCCCAAGATGTACCTAACGTAGTTTTTGTTCTCGACTCTGAAATGCCTCCTGTGAAAACCACATAGAACGCTGGCACCTTTAATAAATACCCATTAGATGGGAATTGAGTTCAGTTTCCATCCCCAGCTGAATACCCCAAGCCTCTGCTGTGGAAAGCTCCCAACACCTCAAGCATCCAGGCACAAACTGGGTAGACCAGGCTTAAGTCTTGGGCACGTGGGATTTTTTACATGCAACGTTTACATTTAGTACATCAACTATTTCTGGTCTGTTTGTTTCCACTTTTTTTTTTCCTGCTGGAAGTAGGACACAGCCATTTATTTGTGTATATATATTTGAAAAAATGGTTGCACCATTTGGGGGGTGGCCCCTTGTTTCATTTCTCTCGTAAAGGGTATTGCTTCTCCTCACCTATGCCCACCCTAACGTAAATCCTCCTGCTTTCTCAATATAGTTCTATCATCCCCAAGAAATTCAGCTCCTGCAGCCTCCAAAGTTTCGAGAGGTACATGTTGAGCGACATGCCAAAATGTTTAACTAACATCCCAGAGAAAAGCAGCATCATAGCACCCGCGGTCTGTGGAAACGGCTTTGTGGAACAAGGAGAGGAATGCGACTGCGGTACTCCCGAGGTATCTGCATAACCAGGCATAAAATAGTACATGGAAGAGGCAGAGAGGTTTTTTCAGGCTGGTTTCTGCAGCTTCTGAGGCGGCCAGTTCCAAGCTGGCTGAAACATTTATGTAGAAACTGCACAGATCCGCAATTTTATGACCAAGGTAGTCACCCCCATAAAGCATGTGCTGAGCGGTGGGAAAGACAACTGCATGGTTTGTTATGGTGCGGTGGCAGCGGAACTGGGAACGGGGAAGAGCCACACAGAGGAAACTGTCTCAGCAGAAAAGAGCAAGTTCCCCACACGACTCCCACCCGCACTTCCACAACCAAACCCACTGCACGCTCCTCGCGCGCTCACTCACACCACCACCCCAGCTCCGGGAGGGAACGGTTTGCAGAGAAGTGCAGGTCCCAGATGTCCCTGTCCCCTCGGTCACCAAGCGCAGGGTGGTTGGCTGGGAAGGCAGTGAGAGGGCACCAGCCCCTGCGCACTGACCCGGGCTCTGACCGCTGGTTCTCTCACAGGAGTGCACAAATGACTGCTGCGACCCCGAGACCTGCAAGCTGTCCGAAGGTTCCGTGTGTGCACACGGAGAGTGCTGTGAAAACTGCCAAGTAAGACTCCTCTTAATCTCTAGCTTCTTGTATCTCACTGGGTGTATTTTTTTTTCCTATGAAAAAGCAGTACTAGTCCTTTCAAAAGAACCAACCCTCTTTACTTGTAGTTACCGACACAGCACTGTAGTGACAAGGGCATCCCGAACTACCCGTTCACTCAAGCTTTCAACATCCTGGAGAAATCAGCGTTTTGATTACCCATTTTCTCCTGGAAAAGAAAGCTGATGCACAACCAGGCAAAAATCTTTGTCAATTGGCAAAACCAACTTTAAATCAGATACGGATCTGGCTCCTCGGGCACCTGTACAGTGAGGATGGGGTCCATCCCCCCCAGTTTTCACCCTCCAGTTCAGTGTGATTTTAGGCAGCACGGAGGAGCAGTGTGTTAAGCGTGGCATTGCTTTCCCCCCTCTTCAGTACAGAGAAGCAGGAGCTGTTTGCCGAGCAGTTCAGCACGACTGTGACCTGGCTGAGATGTGCACCGGCTACTCTGCCAACTGCCCAGCAGATCGATTCCGTGTGAACGGACATCCCTGCAACCTCGGCAAAGGCTACTGCTACATGGGAAACTGTCCCACCCGGGAAAACCAGTGCAAAGCTGCTTTCGGACCAGGTGAGCACAAGCTGGCACGGAAAAATCAGATTGCCTAGATGCAAAGGGGAGAGAGGTGGGCTTTGTCTGCTGGCAAATCATCCACGGCCTTTTGTAAATGAGGAACAGCGTGTCTATACGACTGAGTTCTAGTTTGTAGCACATACTTGATTATTAATTTATTTAACACTACCAGTGGTTGTAATCACGTGAGCTGAGGCTCAGAGCACGCGATGTCGTGTATTTCTAGAGCAGTGGGAAGTGGTAAACGCATTCCTCTTCCGCACGATGCTTTGAAGGTACCTTTGAAATGAGCTGGGTGAGTATTCTTTGCTTAACAGGAAGAGAAAATGTGCGTATTTCCAATCAATGTCCACATTTAGCATGCCTTCATGTTCCTGGAGGTGTGTGGTGGCTTACCCTCTCCCCAGTCCTAAACCACCTCCAGTCCTACGTCCCTTCTTTGAGACACAGTCTACTGGTTTGTACTGGACAGAGAGAACACACAGGAGAGGTTCTGCTCTGTGTACACAATAACAGGGCAGGACTAACGCGTGAAGTGCCAGAGAGAGTCATTTAGGCCCCCGGGTAACTTCACTGGGAAGGGCTGCTTCCTAAACAGGCAAAGGAAATTAGATATTATCAGTTCTCGCAGAGCCTAGACTAATCCCACTGCATTTTCCTCTTTCACAGGGGCTACTGAAGGTGCACCTTCATGTTACCGAATGAACGAGAGAGGGGTATATTATGGATACTGCAGAAAAGAAAAAGGTAGTCACGTCCCGTGTAAAAAAAAGTAAGCACTGTGTTACAGAGTTTGCTGGGATTTGGGAAGAGAGACTATTCCTATTCCAGTTAAGAGGGAGAAGCAAAGAGTGCACTATGTCAGATGGCACCTATGTCCACGTGTCCCTTCTTGTTCATTTTGAATGTTGGGGTAAAGCCAATTCTAAGAAAACTAGTCTCGAAATCAGGAGATGGGTCCGAGAAAGAGCAAGAGTGTCTGTACACACGTGCAAGCCTGCTCGTGAGCTGACTGTGTGTGTGCACGCAGGTAGGTACAGGGACGGGGTCTTGGGGAGCAAACCTAAACCGCAGGTGAACCTCAGAAGACAGGTCAGTTAAATACTCATTTCTGCAAATCACTGTGGGCTCACAAACCCACCTGAAACCACCACAACCCAAAATTCCTCCCTGCAGCTTTTTCTCTGGAGCTGCCGTACACGGCAAATCCAAGCCGGAGGGCAGAGCAGCTCACACAGCTTTGCTGTGCCATCTCGTTGTTCTAGCAGCTTTCGTTCTCCTTCCAGAGACATCCTGTGTGGAAAGCTGTTCTGCACTGGAGGGAAGGAGATGCCTCGGTATGGGAGCCTGGTGAACTTTCAGTCCTGCAAAGCAAGTTTTCCTGGAAGTGGAGAAGATGACCCAGGGATGATTCTCGATGGAACAAAGTGTGGGGATGGGATGGTTAGTAGAGAATAGCTCCTCTCATTTTCTCCCTCTTTCAGTCCTGCTTATATTGCTCTCTTATACCAGACAAGAAAGACTTAGGGAAGACTGAAGTGGACACTAAACTTCTGCTGACATGATTTGCCAAACCTTCTGCCTCACACCTATCACAAATGAGCAGCAAAGCGAACAGGAGCTGCTCTCGTTCAGATTTCCTCGTGCTTGACTCCTGCCCTATTATTTTTTACTGACACAAATACATGTGACAACAGACATATACCTTCATATGAAGGGTTGAAAGATCATACATATCTTACTATTTTTAATTATTTCCACGAGGGATGTGCTAGGCACCGCCGAGTGCCATTTCCAACTTCTTTGCTATATACTTCTGCTTAGGGGTGGCGGAGGGAAGGATGAAGGACCAAAGAGGAGTGGGAAGCAGTGATGTCTGTACACCTTTGTCACTCCCCTTTGCTATAAAATACACAAAGGTAGAGTGAAAAATTACATCCACATACCAAACTCCTAGTGGAGGTTTCAGTGATTTGCAGAGCCGTTTCTAAGCCTCCCTTCACTCTCCATCACTTTACGTGCCAGCTCTGCACGTTCTGAAAGCTGGAAATCACCGTGTCAACCTTTGCCCTGTACATTTCAGGTGTGCAGCAGCGGCGAATGTGTCTACGCTGAGGATGTCTTTAGATCAACCAACTGCTCTGCCAAGTGTTCTGGACATGCTGTAAGATATGAGCACCTGATGCCATTCACTTTAAAAAAGAGAATTATGCAAATTAGCTACAGACCTTGATGACAGGGTTTAGGGCATTGGGATAGGAATTTGCAAAAACTGTGGAGTCAGACGCTTCCAGTATTTTCATGAAACAAATCTAAGCTGATACAGCATCAATATTTTTGCTAAGGAGCTCACAGGGGATGGACGCACACTCTGTGCCTGGCCCTGCCTCGGAGCCACAACGTCACAACTATTCTCTTCCAGGTCATCCTCTGTTTTGGGAAGATAGTTGTGCCCATCTCATTTGAGCATTCAGAGACCTACAGATGGACAGACGAACGCTGCTGCTTTGTGCCTTGTCCTGCATGGAGCTTCCACTGCAGAAGACACGTGGTAGCAGACGTCAGGCCTGTCCTTGACTGTACAGAACTACTCTCTCTGCTAAATTCTAGACCAAGTATAACGAGAGGGGGCTTCCAGACCTTCAATAACTTTATCAGGACCCTGGCCCCAAGCCACTGAGCCTTTAGGACACCACAACTTCACTCCTATTTCCAGCCTGACGGTATTCCTGGCTTTGTGCTTCCCTAGGTGTGCGACCACGAGCTGCAATGCCAGTGTGAGGAGGGCTGGGCACCGCCAACCTGTGACAGCTCGTCAACAATGACCAGTAAGTGCTGGCTGGCCACAGGCTGGGTACCACCATCCGTTGGCTGAAACGAGCTCTTCAACCCTCATGAGATAGCCCCAACTAGCACTGGGTGCCAGGCTCTTGCTTTGCAAATATTGCAGATGGAGCTCCTCGATTTCTGCCCATCTTTAGGTCGCTGCAGCTTGTAGCAATGACTAGAGCAAACCATTTTTCTTTCTAACCTGACAGAAGTGATGCACTCAGGAGATTATTTAGAGCAGCAGGCTTTTCCCCTCTCCATCCTGAGATCACCACCACACCACATTAGCTCCATGTCAGCTCTGAGGGCAGGCAAACTCCCAGAGGTTCTGCTGTGAGGGAGGCGGCCAAGGCTACTCCTTTATCCCCTGCATGGAGCTGGCCTTCAACTGATCTACCTCTGAGGGAAAATACTTCGTGTACGGATTTCCACGTGTTTGGGGGGAAAAAGAATTAAGCCTTTGTTATTAAATATTTTTGCCCTCTCACCACACTCACTGGAGCACCGTCAGCTCTCACCAGTGCAGCTTAGTTGAGGCTTTGGAATAGCTCTGTGGAAGGCAAAGGGTGGAGTCTTACTCGTGTACAATGCCAAAGGCCTGCGCCCAGTTTTGGGCAACACCTTTCAAGAGAGAGGAGAGGAATGACAATGAAATGATCTTTGAGGATGGATGGAAAGGGCTGGGTTTGTTTAGGACAAGGATAGCTCAGGCAATAACCATGGTCTTCAAATATGGCAAAAATGGCAGGAATACATTCCCTTCCATCACCGTTCACGGCAGAAGCTGTAAGCTTGAGAAACAGAGAGGACAAACAGGGTCTAGACCTTGTGACAAAAGCTATGTTGCCAATGGTGGCGATAGGAAACTGCTCAGTAATTGTGGATCTTTTAAGAAATAGCAGCTTGTGTTCTCTGTCCCTGCCAGGCTTTGCCATTGTTGCCGGTGTGCTGATTGTCCTCGCTGTCACAGCAACTGCAGTGGTGTTACTTACCCGCTTCCGAGTGTTCAAGAAGAGGTAAAACGCTTACCCCACTGAGTCCAAACACCCCTAAAGCCAAGCAACCTCTGGACAGGTTCTAACCTGGAGTTTTCGAGGCGGGGCTGGGGGGGGGCAGGAATTTGGAAGTTGGTCCATGACCTTTGTTGAGCTGGGTCAGAAATCCTATGGTTGGGAGAGGGGTGAAGACTTGAAAATGTAGCTCTCAAGATTAATCCTAAAAAATTAAAATAAGGGAGAGAAAGAAAGAAGTGAAGGAAGGACACGGCTGTAACACATACCAAAAGCAGGAGGGCAGGCATCCCACTTCAAGGTTTTTTTACTTCAGTCAGGGTAAGATTTACAGCTCTGTGTAATATTTGCATAGCTGCCAGACCAGAAGGGGACCTGGAGCCACAAACCAAGTCTTTGTGGATGAAGAACAAAGACGCAGAGAACACCCCGTGCTGATGGTACCTGCCCAGAAGGTAGGAGCCGGGAGGCCCTGAGTCAGCTATGGTCTCCCCGGGATGTAACCAAGGGGTCAAAACATCAAAACTCATCAGACAAAGTGTGCTACACTTCCACAGGGTTTCCAAACTCCTGTCTGGGGCTGAGAGGACAGTGCTGCAAATCCCAGCATGGGGAGGGACCGGGGAAAGCACGTGGCACTAAGTCCCTGAGTAACCTGCAGTAAAGGGGCATGTAAAGACAATGCACAACATAAGGGCTCCAGCGGATTTAACTGTTCCCTGTTTTCAGACGAACGATAAGAAACTTCTCCTTCCCGTACCTCCGCCGCAGGAGCACAAACCACAGCGCCAGAGCGTAAGTACTTCCGGAGCATCTCTTTGCTTTCGCGTTGGCTTTGGGGCAGACGGCACATACCAGCTGACACCACGGTGGAGACCCCAAAGGCTGGGAAATCTCTGCGCTCCAGATAAGACCCTGCATGCTTTCTAAGGGCCAGAGAGCACAAAGCAGGAAGCCTCCTCTTACCCTGCTAACACACTGGTTATACGGAAAGCAGCCTGCACGTTCCCCGGGAACAGGCGGATGCATACAGGCACCGCAGGTATAGAGGGTCAATATGGTTTATATTCTCTTCTTTTACAGCCTGCCATAAGGCCTAAAGGTCCCCCACCTCCTGTTCCTTCTACCAAACCAACCTCTTCTCACACAGAACAGACTTTTGTAAGTATAACCCTGCAGCTTTGCACATCCGAGTTGCAAATGACCGTTCGATGCCAATTGGCATTTTCACAGTTTCTGACTATGATTTAAAAAATAAAAAGATCTCAGATATTCAGACCACGTATTCTCTAGGGTAGGAGTCACCTTTTTTGCCACATAATCCTAAACTGCACAGACACACTCAGTCTGCGCCAAGAAGTCCCGTCAGCCATCACAAGCACATCTCATCCGCAGCAGCACAGGGAGCCCAGGCAGCAGGGTTTCGGGTTCACCACAGTGCAAGGGATGAGCACCTTTGCTGCTGCAGATGTCTGCAGTGGTCCCTGTACTGTGGTAGTCCCTAAAGATGCCACCCGTGACTGGATCTCATCAACACGCACGTATACGTAGTTTGAATTCTTTTAAAAATTTGGAAGCCAGAAGGATACAAATATTGGCCATTAATAAACCCAGCGCATCCTACTGAAGTGAAAACACCTCCCTCAAGTATCTACCACCTCAGCGTCTGAGCCCCCTGCCCACCTGATACAAGGGTGTGGGAACCATCTTCATACTAACAAAGTAATTGCATAGTACTGCCTGTGTATAGAATGCTAGATCAGGACTAAATTAGAAAAAAAAAATCATCAAAAACCATGTATCACTCGACCATAAAAACACATTTAAATCCCACTATCTTTAGAGATGCTTTCCTTGACATGCTCCTTGAGTGTGCGATCAGCTCTAGCTCCCTGAGCAGTCTGTCTGAGCATGGATACTCGATGCAGATGGATACGAACACTGAGAATAGCTCAGTGCTCTCAGGAACGGGACATCTAGACCCCTTGGGCATTGGTACTGTGCCTCCCTGTATGGGGACAGATTAACCTCATTCACCCCAAGCTTTTCCACTTGGAAAACGCTGTAGTAACTACACGAGGTAACGGCAGCGGCAGCTGAGGTCTGCAGAGGTTCTGCAGCTGCTCAGACTGCAACGCCTCTTGACATTTAAACTGCATTTTGTTACAGGCACCAGAGAGAAAACCTGCTCATCCCCCAGTGCCCAAAGGCAAACCTCCACCTCCACCAAAGGTAACCTGAGCTCAAACGTGAACAGCCGTTCTTTGGGGATGTAATTTATTGAAACTGCACCGGGCAACACTGTGAATTGTCCAACTCTTCCTTTTTCATGCAGGCTTTAAAACCTCCAATTAATCCCAGAGTATGAAGCTGCTGAAGTAGGGCTGATCGAGATATCTGAAATTTTCAGGGACAATTTGTTTGTCCCTTGATTCCTCCACTTTTGGCAAAGGCAACCAGGATAGTCTTCCCGTTCTCTTCAAAAAAAGAACAAACGGACTGACAGCTGCTTTGAAAGAAGTTTGGTTTTCAAACAGCGAGGAACTCTTCGGTGACAACATCCAGCTTCTGCCCAAAAGGAAACAAGGCAGAATCGCTACTTGCACTGAGGTGTAGACTGGGAGTAAGTTATGAAAGCTGCTTACACACCCTAACGCCTAGGCCACGCCGCAAGCTGTGGCTGCACTGGGATACTCTGCATCTACTTGTCTGGGTACAGAGCTGAGGAGATCAGGGAGAGCATGGCTACTGCCCCTTTGGACATTGTGAAGTTTCTGCTACGTCTTCTGGATCCAGCCCTCTCTTCAGCAACAGAGCAGACCTTCTCCTTCATGTGCCAATTCTGGAAAAAGAACAATCCTTCCTGCCCTTCGGAGAAAAGCTGGTGTCCTCACGGCCTGAGCTAGCCCTGGAAGAAGAAGATGACACACTGGAAATGCACTGATTCTGGAAAGATCCTTTTGGACCGGATTCGCTCATTAATCCTTAGGTTACCTGCTCAAAAAGATTCCTCTGCTGAGTAGGTAGAAGTGGAGAAACACTCAAAAGCAAAGCAGGAGACAAACCGCTCACTGCCTGCAAGTGCTCCCAGAGCTCAGGCTGCGCCCGTTCCAGAGGGGCTCCAGCTGCCACCATTGCACTTGGACAGAGAAATTCAGAGAAGCAGTGTCAACAAAATCCTTAATCATTTATTTCATTTGCCCCTCAGCTCCAGAAATATCCGAGCATTTCTTCCTTCCAGGATATACACACCTTGGTGTTTTCATTTAATTGCTCCTGCACCGGGGCGTGTTATTGTAAAGCTGCTAATGAGGACCAGGCTGGGCACAGGGCTTTGTTATTGTGGGACGGAGTCGCAGCACGAGGCGTTGCACACCAGTTCCTCACTGAGGGGTTCTTCATTCGCTCTGGCCTCTTGGCATCAGCCTTGTTGACACTATGGGCCTGCTGGCAGAGACCTGCATGACTCTGTTGGCACTGATGTTAATAATACTGGGAGGGTGCTGGCCCCGATGCTGTTGTTACCATTGGCACTGATGTTATTCATGTGGTTGGCATCAATATTTTTAAGTTAAAGCACACAGAAGTGTTTTTCAAGGAACAAAAATTTTACCAGGAAAAAAAAAAGGAAAAGAAAAAAGAGTGAGGGAAGTGAAACTGCCCTGGACCCAAAGTACTCGAGATTTTATAGAGGTTCCAGTTTGAACTGGATTTGGGTTTGGATCAGGATCCAAATCAGCACACGCATCCAAACCGATTACACTGTGGCGCAGGAAGGCATTTTCCAGCCCGTGGGCACAGTGGCTTTGCTAGAGAAGACCACATGGCCGAAAGTACCCAAAAAAGACCTGTGGCCGCGGGCCAGCGTCGTTCACAGTGACCGGACCCGTAGCTGGTTCTGACCAGGGCCTCGCAGCACTTCTAAAAACACCCAAACTTCAGAGGGCCTGAAAGCTTCTACCCAAGCTGGCGAACCAGCACACACCCGCTGCAACCCTGACCCACGGCGTCTCCTGCGGGTATGGAACACGGCAAACGCAGAGCCCGGGAACTCGCAGTGGCTGCTGCGGCGGCTGCACACTGCAGATCCCTTGTCTCTGACACAGAAATAAATTTGAAAAAAACAATTTCTTCTTCGGGCTAGGCTTGCTTTGAGTTTTTCACTGTATGTGCTGCAAAACGCAGATGTGATGGAATGACAGTCTTCAGTCTGAGGAGTGAGGCGGGTGCTTTGGTTTAGGGTAGGCTGTACTGGGAGAGCCCACCCTTCCTCTGATTTGGATATTGCTTTGTTATTTGACTACGGTGTAAAGATTCAGAACTTATTTTTTATGAATGGTAATTAATTGTATTTACATAATTAATGTATTTACAAAGATTTCTGTATTAAAAGTATTCCATCTAAACTGCGGGTAGTTGCTTGTTTTAAAAATCATCATTTGCACAACATCCATCTTCAGCGGTGACTTGCTCTAAGAACTTAAGAAAAAGTACCTAAGAGCACACACCTCTCCGTTCACGATGCCCAGCTTTTCCTGGCCCCAGCAGCCACAGGACAGGTGACAACACCTCCTGCCATGGAGCAGAGGAGCCTGTTCGTGGAACACCAGACCGTGGGCTCCTCTGTAGGTACAATCTACTGGTCCCTTAGACAAACGTGACATCTACTGTTAAAAAGCCTCCACTGCAAGAGGAACGTGAACCCAAGAAAACTGAAGACATCCTCAGCACCCCAGATGTCAAGAGCCTCAGCACACAGCCCCAGAGGGCTAGTACCCTGCCGCAGAGGGCTAGTACACCAGCCCAGAGGGCTCGCTCTTGCAGTCTCACGCTTTTCGCCCATCTGCAACAGTCTGATCCAGGTGCAGCTGTTCTCCTGTTCCTGGTTCACGGTCCCTTGCTTGGCTCGACTTGCACCCATGGCCCCGCGAGCAGCAAGCCCACCCACCCACTGGCATCCAATCGTAAGACCCCGAAGGGATTTTGGCCCAGTGCAACCAGCACCAGCCCAGGGACACTGACTGAATTTGCATTTGCTATGCAGGAGCCATGTGCCAGACCCCGGTCTTGCTCCCAGCCCAAAAGCCAAGCAGTTTACCACTGGTTTGGGGGTGAGGTTTTTTAGAACGAGCGAGCACTCCCTCTCCCCATGGGAAACAAAAATGCCTTTTTTTCTGTTTCTTTTCCATCCCTGAATTTAGCACCCTCTTGCATCCATCTTTTCCCCCCACTCCATCTGTGTCTGAGGGATGCTGCTACCAAGAGAGGGCAAATCTTTTGCTCTT
This sequence comes from Bucorvus abyssinicus, assembly GCA_009769605.1. Lineage (NCBI taxonomy): Eukaryota > Metazoa > Chordata > Aves > Bucerotiformes > Bucorvidae > Bucorvus > Bucorvus abyssinicus. Next base: position 3,418,665 of record CM020059.1, on the reverse strand, counting down.
TGTGCCCGCAAACCAATCTTCACTGCGCAGAGCTTTGGGGGGCTCGTGAAAACAAGGCCACACACCGGACCACCGCGACAGACCAGTTTCCTCAGTAGTTCCCAGCTGGCCCTGGAACTGTCCACTTTGCTGTGCAAACTCAACGCTGGCCATTAGAGGGCAATGGGGCACGGAAGAGAAGTTTCTGCTGCTTGCTATCACCTCAAACCCATCCATGCTGAATTTACTGCATCCGCTGACCTTGGGCTATAGATTCGGGAGACATTAACAAGGACACCATCAGCCAGGAAGAGTGGGGAGACTGGAGCACAGTCAGATTCTCAGACACAGAGGCACCAGACAACTAATAAAGAGGCCAAACCCACCCCTTCAAACGTGACACCGGAGACAGCCCATGCTTCAAGCTCTACTCAGCAAGAGGAGAGCGAATTGATTCAGGTTCCACTGACCAGAAAACAAAATGCTTTCCTACCAGGCAGCCCTTATCAAAATGAATAATAAATGTCACTTGTAACTTCAAGAATTTTAATCTCCTTTTGCTTCCCTACGCCAGCAGATCTCTCATAGCACTGGGTGAATCATTACCACCTTAACAAACAAGCAAATAAAAAGGCTGCAGGTGGAATCCACTGATGTGCGAATCAGTGAAAACTCAGGGAAATGGTGACAGACCCTAAGAATTCAGACCTTACTGTCTACCACCCAGCTGGGCCTAACAGCTCTTCAGCGCTATGAAACAAATGGCACTTACTACGATGGTCTTTGTCACTGGCTGATAACACCAATTCATGTGAACCTCGGCCATCGGCTACTTAGTGCTGTTTACCAGTGGCCGAGAAGTGCCAGTCTTCAATCATCAGCTGACTGATAACCTCACGCGTACGGCATTGCTGGACGCTTCTCATCTTCCTCTGGCGCTGAGGAAATGGGAGGTCCAGGGAAAGGAGCAGGGGTGGCTGTCGGGTTGCCAGCAATTGCCCTGGCCACCAGATCACTTTAGAGCAATCTTCAGAGAAGTGGCACGGATATTGTCAGGCTGCTAGTGAAATTAGATCCATCAATAATTCCAATAATGCGTGGACCTGGCCTTTAGAAGGTCTAGGGGAAAAGAAGTAGAGTCTGAAATATTGATAGATGTGTGTGCAAGAGCTATTGAAAACGGGAACGCAGTTTCCAGGGGATTGGTCTAAGTCACCACACCCAGGACTAGAAGGAAACCTTGGTCACACGCCTGACAAAAGAGATGTGAGTGCACAGCACCAAGCACAGGATAAATGAAAAGAATAACACAATTTCAGCAGGACTTCAGAAACGGAAGCATCTCCCTTCAGCAGTCGAAAACCACTGAGACAGACTGGGGAACTTTTCTAGCAGGTCTCGGTACAGGTGAGGACAGAGGTCAGCCGTGCTCACTCTGTGCTGCAGGTACAGAAAAGGTCTCTCTCTAACATCTGCTCATGCATGGAGAGAGAAATGAGCTGCTCTCTGCCATACACTGAGTCTCTCTTCTCATGTCCTTAAGCGCACTGGAGTAATGTGTTTTCCATGTTATTTTTGCAGCTATCACTGAGAGACACGTCCCTGAATCCCATCAGTGGGTACGTCTTGTTACAGTGCTGCAGCGAATTCCTAAATTAGCTCATCCAAAAATGCCTGCTACCCAGCCCCAGTCTGTGACGAGGCTTCATAACAGCAGAAAACCCATGAGATGGTTTGAACAGGGGAGAAAACAACAAGCCATAGCATAGTCTCCCAATTAAGGTCCTGAAACAGATGAGCATGATTCACGCCCTTCAGAGACGTCGACCGAACACCTCCATGCTTTGCTGCAGGCATTTAACCGTGTTCCAAGCCCACCCCTCTCTGTTCTCTCCAGATACACACACCTGGGAACAGCGAGGACTCCCCCACTGCCGAGGTGACATTGCTCATGTAGCTTCGAGCCAGATATCCAGGCAACAGACCCGCTTCGACTCTCAGAGGGTGCCGTGGGACCGACTCCCACACCAGTGGTCAGGTTGCTTGGCACTTAGCAGCTGCAATCACGGTTGGCTTTTCAGAAGAGTTTAGCATCTTCTACACCCAGCGCGTCACGCTCGCTCACACGGAAACTCCGTTCCAGCCTTAACTGCCTTGTGCTTCAGCTTGGAGTGTCCAAACCAAGGACACCGCTCCTCTTTCCTCTCCCTGTCAGCCTCACCTCTCAAAACGCAGATGCCCCTGCTTGCCTCGGCCAGCTGCAGAGGGGATGCCTAGCCCCATTTTTGGGCTGAGCCCATTGGGACCAGTTATCCAACCACCACCACACTGAGTGTGCCTTTCTGACGCCCGCTCTCTTTTTTGTGCATTTATAGCAGCCCACCCAAAGGGGCCCATGTTGGTCTTTCCTAGGCTGTAATACCAAGAAAGACTTGCAGTAACAACACTAAAGCATATATTAAAAACCTCTCTGATGCTGCCACCTCTCTTAACACGCCACCTACCGACACACCACGCTGCGGGGACTGATCTGTTTGCCAATCCCTGTGCTGGAGCCCTGCAAAGGAGAACAATCAACCCTGCTCCGGTTCAAGTACAGCGCAGCAGCCCAGCACCCAAAAAAGGGGAGAGGAAGAGGGAGAAACCGCAGCGGGACCCTGGGCCTGACTCCTCCGGCAATCTCCGGATAGCTGTAATGTGCTGTGAATTTTTCATGCTAGAATCAGCTGTGTGCTGCAGGCACGTAGCCGAATGGAAAATAAACCTGAAATATTAATGACCCACTGCAGAGTGCTGGCAGGAAAAGATCTCCAAATGAGGACAGGGAACCTTAGATAGCCTGGCGGAACTGCTCCCTTTCTGTCCAAAAGACAGGCAGGGTACGGTGAACTTGTGCCGTTCCAGAGGCACAGGGAAGGCAGACTGCTGGATGCCAGGTTTCGGGGTGCTCAGCAGCTGCTCTGTGTGCCGCGCCAAGAACCCGGGTTAGCTAAACCTTCCAGGCTGTGCCTGGAGCTCCTCGGCCACGGCTTGGCCTGGATCAGCACCCCGTGGGCTAAAAGCTGGCGCCTCTCTAACCGTGGGGCTGAGCCGCACAAGTCACACAGCGGACAAAGCCCACCGGAAAGGGGAAGGGCAGAGGACCTAACTGTGCCCTGATCCATCGATCTCAGCCGCTGTCTAGACATCATAAAGCAGCAGACAGACTTCCCTCTCCCACTGATAAGACCTGACCCAAAACTCTGTAAATTTAACCAGAGTGGAAACACAAGACCTCTGTCAGAAATGAGCAAGAGATCTAATTCATATCAACATCATGAGGGTTTTTTCCCTTGAATGATTACGTTACTAATTTCACACCTATTCCTTATTCATGTCACCACTTCCTTGCCTTAAAAGCCATCCTGACATGGGCTTAGAGTCATTTACTTAATCACTGCCATCATCAGGAACGCTGCAATCAGGAGAATGGCGCCTTCTCATGATTTATTTAAAATGTGCCAAGCAGCATAGATGTTTATGAAATATATGCCAAATTATGCCCAATGGAAAGGGGGGGGCGGGAAGAAGCAGTTACATGTATGCATCTTCTGAGCATCTGCAGAGTACCCCATGGCACGCAGGAGCAGCACAGAAGCTTCAATATTAGTTTAAAAAATTCATGGGCCAGCAGTTGCCTCTACCCCAGAAATAGACTTGTTAGTAAGCGTTGAAAAAGGTGGTAATATTTGGCCTGCTGAGTTTATGCATCATGGCTTGTTAGGGAAGTCATGATACGATGCTGGGTGGAGGAAACTGTCTCAAAGTTGCAGACCATGGTTCGTTTGGATTGATGGGGACGTGGATAGCAAACGGAATTTATGCAAACCATCTCGGGCGCTGCAGAGGAAGGCAGACAGTGGGAGGCTTTGCAAAAGCTGGGGGTTTGGAGCATCCCCGACTCTGTCAAGTGAGAGCTGCTGGTGCTCGACCCTGCTGTGAAGCGTGGGTGGTGCAGTGGGGCCTGTCACCGAGCATCTCGGCAGAAAGCCGCCCCAGCTGGCAATCTAACGCTGCTCACTTCCCAGGGAGCTCTGGCTGGCACCAAGGGAGATCCCGTCCCCTCCAGCCAGCGTTTGCTTTGCGAATCCACCCGGTTTTGGTGCAGGTCTAAACTGAGACTTTGACTTGACCCATCTTCCTATCTGAGATCGGTACCCACAAGAGAGAAATTAAATGCCTGCCCATTCTCCAGCCAGTGTTCCTCTCCCTGCACAGGATCCAGCCTCTGACAGCTCTCTAGAGCCCACAGCACACCAGCGAGGTCTAAGCTGACACTGATACACAAACCATTGCCCTGGAACAGCACCGGGCTCCCCATGAGCTGCAGTATTGTCCAAAATGGGGTGGCAGGAGAGAGCCCCAGCTGCTGTGCCAGTCCCCAGCTGCTGGCTGCAGCTGGGAAAGTGTCTCCTCTCCCTCCTGGGCACCGCTGGGTGAGCCTCGTCCCCTCTGCAGCCAGTGGGACCCGACTGCCAGGCACCAGCTCAGCTCAGCCAAGGGCTACACCGCACCCAGAGACTTGCTATTTCTTGCTGTGTCTCTGCTCGTGGATTAAAGCAAGAAGAACTGCTCTTATTATTTATAAGCATTACTCTGTTCTGGAGCGAGCTGTGTATCCCAGGGTTTGAAAGATTCAAAGGTGCTTTACGCATTCGTGTGGAATATGTATTCATATTTATGCACGAAGATGCGTAGACCATGAAAAGAACGCTGTGTTCGCTCACAGAATACTGCGATGCAGGAAGATAAACGTGTATACCTGCTGCAGACACAACCAGCACATGGAACCGCCGCTGAAGGGACAGCACCCTGGGTGCTCGATGCCATCCCTATGTATGGAAGATACTGATTTCAAAAATATTGACTATAACGTGGAAATCTTCATTTCAGAACGTTTCATAGTGCTACGGTTTTGGGTCAACCTGATTTCTTTCTATCCCATGTATTATTCAAGTGGTTACTTTCTCCTTTATAGCAGCTATTTCTTCCAGCCAGCCCTTTGAAATCTGGCCAGTGGGACCTGGTGTGTTTGGCACATGACATTTATAAAAACCCTTCAACAGAATTTATTTTAAATTATTCTGTATTTGATCTCTTCGAAAACCAAAATCTATAACCAGTTCTAAATCTGATGAGCAGCTGAAGTAATTGTCACACAAAAGAAAATGGTCAGGAGGTTTTTCTTCACATATTTTCCCTGTACATATGCTTTGCTCACTATATTCAGCTGGACAAAACCTACTTCACCCCGTGGCATTTCTGAAATTAATACGGCTAGTGATTTTTATCCCGTAAAAAAACAGTCCTTTTTTCAACAGGATTGTCTTTTTTTTTTTTGTCCTTGTCTTAGAGGGCACCTTCAGCTGTGACTGCACCCTGCCAGACCCAGGGTCTTCTCCACGAAAACTACAGAAGTGGAACAAGCCACGTCCAGACACTCCAGAAACTCCAGAAAGAGCCTCCACAAACAGGCAGAGAACATCAGGGGAAACATAAGGGTCTTGTTACACATCTAACACACGACTTTGCCATAACCAGAAATATTTGCACTGTTTCTTGTTTCTTCCCTGGCAACATTTGCCACCCAGTTGGATCCTGGCTGAAGTCAGGGGCAATGTTTCCAGAGAGTTACTGTGACCTTCACGAACCCTCTTTGTCCCCCAACCAAAGCATTCATCCTGTTTTCTATTTTTACTGTAACACTAAAATTTCATTTTCTGACTGAGCTTGTGCTGAGCTGCCTGATGGACAATAAATATAATCACACTTAAGGTAATGGGCAGCACACCAAACCCAAAAGCTTTTATTTTCATTAAACATCATTAGACGTGGCACGTCTTTTATCAAAGCTGTCTGCGACGTTCACTTTGTCAAGAAGTCCATCAACCCCAGACTGCATAATGTAATCTGCAAGGACAGCCAGTGAATTTATATTGAACACGTTAGCAGGTGGGGACATGCACTCCTGAAAAAAAAGAAATATATTCAAAACCCTTCTTTGGAAAGGATCTTTAGCAGACATGCAAAATGAAGAGAAATTAATAATTCCAAGTGGGGGGGGGATTATTTTGCAAACAGTAAGAAGAAATGACCTATTTTAGCTAAAAAATCCCAACGATAAAGTCTTACAAAACCCAAATCAAAGGAATTTAGATGCACATGGCAGTTCAACATGTAGATGCCTGAGTACCTGACCGCAGCAATCCGGTTATAAGCAATGTCCAGTTCTGCAGACGACCACAGCCAGGCACAATCCAGGGCCCCAGGATTTCTCAGGACAGTGACACGAGTGATGCGAATGGGGGGCTGCACTGAAGCCCACTTCCCTCACCACGCTACGCTGGCATCAGGAGCTGGGGTTGGGGCACGTAGCAACCAAAAGGTTTTGTTTACCCTGGACTAGATTCATGTTTTGAGTGTTTCATTTCAGGACATACAAAGACATAATCCTGGCTGCAGAGATGCTACTGATGCAAAATGCTTAGGCTGGGGTTAAGGGTGTTCAGGCAATAGAAACTCCTCCTGAATTGTGTAGCTCATTCTCCACACACCTTGGTGACTCCAAAAGCTAAAACCTGACTCCTTGCAGCTTCCAACCGCCTGGCTCGATGCGGCTGTAAGTCTGTCCACATCCAGAGGGACCGGCAGCAGAGAGACACGCAGCAGACCTGACCTTCCCCTCCCAAACTCCCACAGGCAGACTCTTGGCTCTAAGCTGTTAAGACCAGACCAGTGCTTTATTTAGTTTTTCCTGTGCAGCTTTCAGTGCTGCACCAGTATGTTTAATTTAACAGCCTGGGGTGCGGGTAAGGTAACGTCTTTCTGCAAGCACCTGATGTAACCCCAGCTTGGAAGAACAACAGAAGCTGCAACATCCTGGGGACAGTTTCTCTCTCTGCACAAGTCACCCCGCATCTTCCGCTCTCGCTGATGGTGCCATTTGCCAGTAGGCAGCACCGCCTGACACGTAAGCCCTGGGAGACCTCAGTCCATCAGGCTGGTCCCGCGAAGCAGTGGAGCAGATCATTCCCAAAGCAGGGAACAGGCTGTGTGTGTGCAGAGCCCCTGCAGCATCAGCAGGAGGGAAGCGCTCTGCGCGGGGATCCACCTGAGTGGTCTCAGGACTGACCTTTAGGCAAGCTGGACATGTCACCATTCCAAATTTTCAGCATTTGACTTAGCGCAACCTCAGAAATTCCACTGGCTGATGACTGCTCTGATGGGTGCAGGGAGATGTGATCTCGCACTGCACTGAGCTCCACACTAGCTGGACTCAATCTCCAAATCACAGAAGCCCTGATAAACCGCAAGTCTAAGAGGCAGACGGTGTTCCCTGCCATTTTAACTCAGAGATCCAACTTCCAGAGGAGAGCTGGGCTGTACTTGGGTGACTTGGTGCCCAGGCCAAAAAAAAAAAAAAAAAACCAACCCAACCGTGATCTCCTGAGTTTATCCATGTCTGACCCACGCAGAGGTTCACCAGTCCAGAGGCTCAGCGCGCTGAAGCGCAGCATTTGCTGGGCGAGCCACTAACCACTTGTGACCACGGACTGATCCTCAGGAAAACATCTCCATTCAAAACAGCCAGTTAAGTGGTGTCAATCTTTTCACTGATGCTTTGCTTTGTATTAACAGTGTTACTAAAAAAGAAAAGACAGATTTTGCTAGAAAATCATACTGTATTTCCTTTGGGAAAAAGCAACCCTTTTCCTCACCTTTTCCTGTCAGCTTACCAAAAAAAAACCCAAACCCAGCGACTCCACAATTCAAAGCACTTCACACTCATGTCACGGCTTTTCATCTCTGAAAATCAGTTTTGTAAGTGAATAAGAATAATCCGTGCCAGCTTCGACTGACGTGACAAGCCAGGAACTTTTCAACGTGACTGTCTTACTGGTTTGGGTTTTTTCGAGAACCCTCTTTATGGAGCCCTTGCTGGCCAACACAGCAGCAGGCACTGCACAATGGTCTGAGAAGAGAGACAGCTCCTGACACAAGATGCAAGCGTGACCCCATGGCATGTAGAAAGCTTGCTGGACTCTGCACATGGAGGGATTAGATTAACCCTTGCAGCCTGCCCTGCATGGCCTCTTGGGAAGGATGTTGTATCTAGGGCATCTTCAGTTCCAGTCCCACCATGAAAATTCAGATAAAACAGTATCACAAGGATTTTATCACACAACTTTCAGATCCTCAGCTTACTCCTCTCTGAGAAATAAAGTGCCCCTTTCTTGGTCACATGCCTCAGCAACGTGGGCTGCTTCACACACAAGCTGGAACCTTGGAGAGAGCAGGCTCCAGAAATTGAGTGATGATTTAGTGAGAGGAAGCTCTTAAAACTGATTTTAGTCCTGAACTGTTACATCCTACAAACATCAGTGTAAACTGGGCATGTGAGGAGAGAAGCAGAAGCTACTGTGCATCCTGCAGATGCAAAAAGTTACACAAGAACAACTCAACGGCATGACAAAATCACAGCCTTTTGCACTGCCTAGCGCATGGGATTTACAAAACATGTCAAAACCATTAACTGCTCCTCCAGACAGGCCTGCAAAGTCAGCATCTTCGGTCGGCAGCTTGGCCTTCCAGATGGGGAAAGCAAGGCAGAACTTTATGCAATCTTTCCAAAATCATGAGGGAAGCGGCTGTGAAAGGCAAAACAGGAACTTGTTACAGCCCTGTGCAGCCCCAGAGGAAACCTTCCAATGCCAACTACATCTGGGCTCACAAGAGCTTCTCCTCCCCGTTCACATGCAATCCCAAATTCCTGGTCCTTTGGCCCTTGGGAAATAAGAGTCTATTCCCAAACGTCCCCATCTGGTCAGAGCAGGAAGGTGCTATTTGCTGCCTGAGCTGGATTTAGAGTTATTAACATGAGCCTCCGAGAAAAAACCTCTACTTTGCAAGTAGGACTGCCGAGTTGGGTGTTTGCCTGGTGTTGTGTTCACCTGCAAGCGCAGGACAAGAGGCTGCTTTTCAGTGAGGTCAGCTCTTTGGGGAAGCGCTGAACTGCTCAGTAGCAGCAGCGTGACCTTTCAAGGCATCAGTTAAACAAGCCGCCTATACTGTCAATTAAGGGAGTAATTTTCTGTGACATCAGCTTTCGAACCAGCTATCAGTGGCATTTTCTTGTCTGGAAAAAAAAAAAAAAAGAATTTATGTCTCACTGTGGAGCTGATCTAAAAATGACTTAAATCAGTAGAAAATGCTGCAGTGCATTTTTTGGTTAGAGCCGGACAGAAAAGGAACTGAGTAACAGAACAAGCGTTGTTTTCTAATCAGTTACCCCAGGGAGCTGCTAGTATTAATTTATTTTGTATTATAATTAGTAAGTGACCTTATCTGCAGGCATTAGTAAATATTATGAGTTCAGTAATGATGTATTTAAATTGAAATACACAATGTGCCATCCTTTAGATCCGCAGCCCTGTAAGTAGATATGTGTAAAACTCCGGCTGTAAATATCACCATCTGGACAAGAGGAAAGAATGTTCTGCAGAGCACATTGTGCTGAACCCCGAGGCGTCACCCGCAGTTAGAGCTGCGCTGAGGGTGTCACACTGCAGGGATGTTTCAGAAATAAGAGCGGAGGCAGCCTCTCGCTGACCTCTGCTTGTCAATGCACTTAGGCTGGGCTCAGGTCACACAGCTAAGGACATGCTTAAGTGCTCTGCTGACGACAGAGAGATGTTCAAGCACGAGCGCAGGTTTATCTGCAGCTACCTGTTTACTAGAGCCTTTACTCAGCCTGGTAATCCTCCCCAGGAACAGCCTTGCAGCCTGTGCAGGGCGAGGTCCTCTCAAAGACAGCCCAGTGTCAAACCAGCCGCAGGTCGCGCGGAGGCATCCTGCACCAGTTCCGAACGCCTCCGACAAATGAAACTCCTGCTGTTATTCAAATCTAGGTCTGCACACGCCAACTTTATTTTGCGTAACAGGACTCAGTTGACTACAGAATCTATTTCCCAGCTTGCATAACCTTACTACGTTGCTGCACGATTCAATATAACTTCCTTCCACCTTTTCCCTGATTGTACTGTCAGAGAGAGGAGTATGACTAGCTGAACAATCCAGGGATGAGGGGGTTGCTCCAGCAAAAAGCACTTACACCAGGGGGACCCGAAAACAGAGGTTTCACAGGCAGCCTCACACCTCTCTCTTGGCAGATGTGTCAGCTTCTACAGAAATAACACATCAGTCACAGCAGGAAGGAAAGGGCTCCAAACAGATGCTTTAGAAATAGAAGGTTTGTCAGTATAGATCGAGGCTCAATCCTCGAAGGAGGCTGTAGCCAAAAATACTATAAAGACCAGGTCACTCGAGGGGGAAATACTAAATCGGGGAAGTTAGAAACCTGTGCAGAGCTGTGCATGGGGATAACGAGGGATCATTTCACTGCAAAGAGTTACTGAACTTGCCAAAGCATTTGATTATCATACAGAGCATGATTGATCACACTCCAGAAAACAAGAATGTTTAATTTCACCGAGCAGTGCATCCCACAGCTGCCCAGCACAGACTGTAAAATACAGTGCTCTGTCTGACACGATGTGCCACCCGCCCAGCTCAGTGACACGTGCAGTGGCACTGTCAGTGTGTCGGTACGGGGGCAGCCGCTACCTCAATCCAGTTACTCAGCCTGGGATGCTGCCACGTGGAATGGCCAAGCCCCACATCTTCAGAAGCAGCAAGGAGCCCTGCTGCAAGCAGCGATGGAGGAACATGCTGACAAGGAAAAAACCTCTTCCAGTTCCTGAGCATTCTGCAGCCAACACACATGGGTTTGAATTCCAAGCAGCAGCCCAAACCTTAAATCTTCATATTATTTTAATTCCAGGTATGTTCATTATTTAAAATACATGTCCATTCTACAAGCAGCACTTGATCTCTACAATATCCTGTGGCAAATCTCAGCAGAAGGAGAACTGATGCCTAATAAATCCTACACGTCAAGAACTTCAGCTTTGGCAAAGCCAGAGATGTTAAAGTGGAGATATACTGGAGCTAATGCTCAGTGCTTCAGCGAAATGAGGAGCTAAAATAATCACTATTATCTTACCAGTACATCTGTAACAAATAGGCTGAGTGTATGTCCTATAAATCTTAATAAGGTTTGTCTTTAACGGAATGCCTGCTGAGGAAGGGGCACGCATACACCTCAGGGTGCTCCAGGTCTGAGATGAAACGTCCTCTCCTTAAATCCAACACCTTAAGCCTCTTCATTACTGTCTCAAAATCACATGATGGATGAGAGTCCTTCCAGAAGAGGTATTGGAAACCACTGAGAACAGCAGCTGCTTCATTTCAAAGAATTAATCCTTCTGAAATTTATCACCTTACGTGTCAGAGCTGAAGATGTTTGTGGTGCTCAAAGGTTACCCTCCACTCCCTCTTAAAAACAGCTTCACCTTGTAAATGGGATTTTTTTACAAGAAAGAGTGATATGCAACAAATAGGACAAAAGCATTTCTTGTTGTCACATAATTCAGGACTTAGGGTGAAATCTTTGATTATTTTACAAAATTACATGAGTATTAAAACTAAGCAACCCTTTAACACCATCTAAGATCATTTTCTTTTCAAAGCACCAGGGAGAGACAGGATTTCAAGGCAATCTTGTCCTTCCTACATGCAGGAAATAAATAAGTAAATTTACAAGGTGACCTCAAGGCATGCACCTCTTATGTTAACCTCAGTCTCTGCTTTATTTTCAGAAAGGCTGACTCTGCAGAAACCTTTGTTGAAACATTCCCAGAGGGTATTACTGGGACAGCTGAAATGTCCTGCTGCCAAGACAAGCAATTAAGAAAAACTAACAGAAAACGAGGGAAAAGCAGCATCAAGAAACTCCATGTCAAGGTGAAAAATAATGGATGGATTAAATGGAACCACACGCCAATTACTTCACGTAGAGAATTTATGGTCCTTGATTTCACAGTGCAGTGATAGATGGAGAATTACACAGACGAACACAGCAGGCTTATTTCCCCATAATATTTGTTTTGTTTTATGCATTAATCAAAAGCATGTGGACACTCAGCTGACAAATGGAAATGTTTCCCAACATTTCTATTTAAAAACCCCACTTAATTGGCAGCAATTTTACCGCAAACCTCTTTCAACTGAGCAACAATTAAAAGGCCACTTGCTTCTTTGCTTACAACCTAAAGGCAACCTGTAGTAAAAGCATGGTCTGGAATTGCTTCCCCCACCCTGGAACTGCCTCCTGGCCTCTGATTGAAGCCAGTGGGACCTCACTTGCTCCCTAAACCCATAAGCAGTGCCTCCATGCAGCGAGAGCAGCCTGCACCGGCGGATCCAACCTGGCTGCACCGGGTAATGAAACAGAAAAGCCTGGACACAGAAACTCAGCCAACCCGACAGCAGACAGCGCGGGTCACTGGAAATAAGCCACTTTCTGAATTCCGTGCCCTTTTCCCTGCCTGTGGAGTGAGAATCATGCCACCTCGCTCCCCTCTGACAGAGGTGACAGGGCTTCCCTCGTGCTGGGGTTGTGAAAGCACTGGTTGCAGATGCTGTCCCCGTCCCCTGAAGCTGCTGGACAGTATGATCCATTTTGAATCCCAGCTGACTTCTCCAGGAACACACCCTTTTCTTGGGCTCACTGGTTTTCTCCCTCCAGCCACATCCTAACCTTGAAAACACACTGAGGTCAGTTTAGCTTTAAATTGAAACTTCTCTAAGCCAGTGCAGTACCTCAGCATGGACTCAGCCTTTAATCCCCCAGCATCTTGTCTCACTCACCCTCAGATACCCCTCACCTTACTGCACCTCTCCCACTCCACCTCAGCAACGCAGAGATAGCAATGCACCAGCTAAATGATGGCATCAGCATTTGTGTCTCACACCAACAGGACAAGTGATGACGTATTTCCACAGTCTGGCCTTCCTCCGCTACTCCCTATGCTCAAACATCCAGAACAGCATTTCCTCCTCCCAGAAGAGGGGGAAAACAAGAACCCTGCCGATGCCAAACCATGCATTAATGTAAAATACTCTGCTTTATAGATAGCGAAAGATACGGATGCAAATTAATTCTGAATAATATATCATAAACCATGGATATCCCCCTGCCCCCCCGCTGAGTTTGCTTTCTTCTGCATTGCAGCTGAATCCCTGCTGGAACTCGTTCCATTGCTGCCTGCAACTCCAGGCAGCCCACCCCAGCCGTTCATTTAATTAATAATATTCTAAATGGGATTTAGAAACAATGCATTTTAATTAGAGGTCAATTACGAACAGCCAAGTATTAATTCTGAAAATTTATATCAATATTTACTATACTTAAAATAAACCCTCATGAGGGTTATAGTAAAAGTTACAATGCTGAAGACATTGGAAGGCGTGGGGGAAGACCCAAACATGGAAGGCTCCCTAGGACAAGAGTTTTGATTGTATAAAAAGTGATATTGTTTAAAAGTTTGCAGATTGAAATTTATTTTTAAGCAGATTTTAGTTCTCTTTTTCAATGTGGATCTGTACAGGTTGCGGTAGTATTCTTTCTCACATATACACAAGAGATTATGTATATAATTTGATAAAGGTATTACCACTATCACCTATTTTCCCAGTACAGTGGGAAATCGGGCAGGCTGCAGTGAGTGACCCCACTGTCCCTCTGGCTCTGCCTTTTACCATCTCCATGCGGGACCAGCTCCAGCCACTCTTGCCTTGCCTACGTGTCCCCAAGAGGGCTGCCCGTCTTCACCTTCTCTTTGCAGTCCCTGGACACACTGGCACGAGAAATGTTCGGTACAGGTTATCTTAGGTAGTTCCCACACAAATGTAACTTCATTTACCAAACACACCTTAAATGGGAGCATATTCCCTCTGATTAACAAGACCTCCAAGTCCCCCTCTCAGTGATCTCCAGCTAATTCACCCACCAGGACGAATACAGATAGGGGCCAGGCACTAGCACTGGATACTGTCACGTCTTCCCTGCGCGCGCAGGAGATGGGAGCCAAGGAGCCCGCAGGTGCCAAGTTCCTGTCTCTCTGAGCAGGGTAAAGCAAAGCAGACAGAAAAGCCTCTGTCTTCTGTCTCCTTCACCATTTACAGTGGCGTCACGCCTGGAGGGGACCTGGCACGGGACTGCTGCACAAAGCAGTCCTACGGCCGTGCCAAAGACAGCGGTCGTTGCCATACAGAAGTCACAAGCCATTGAGAGGGCTGGGGACTGCCTTTTCGTGTCCCTACTCAAGGAAAGCTCAGATGAGCTTCAGTGAACACAAAGCAATTCCTGTGCTGCCGGCAGAGCAATGCAGCAGCGCCGGCGTGCAAAGGCACGGTGACAGCACAGGCAGAACTTGGCAGAGCAGCAGCATGCAGGTCCCCTCTGCCCTGTGCCACCGCAGAACGGACCTGCTTTGGCAGCCAGCACACGCGCCCCAGACTGAGGCACTCAGGTACCGAGATCTGAACTATCTGTCTCCTGCACTCGCTCTGGACTTGCAGCTGCCCTTTGACTTCTTGTTTTTGAAATGGATGTTCGCTGTCAGACACGCTAATGGTTTATGCTGGGGTCAAACCACTACTGACCTCCTTGTCGAGCTGGTTACCAGCTGTCTTGCCATCAGCACGGGCAAATACAGGGGAGCAGCACCGTGCTCAGTGTTAGATCAACACATCACTGATCCTCTGGGTGGTTCTTACCGTTTTCCTCTAGATACCCGACAAAATGGGCTGTCAAAGATGTGGTATCCAGGAAGTCTAGCTCTCCCTCACCAATTTTCTGCCAAGGGTGGTATAGGTGGGGAAGAATACAATGTACTCATCTCCCTCACAGACCATGATCACAAATTATCCTTCTGATGTTCTGTCTGTCTTAGCAGAGATTGAGACAGTAATTTACTGCAATTGATGATACTGGGAAAGTTAAAAATCCTGTTCTGAACAGCCAGAACCACCTCCACCAGTTCACTGGTGTTTGTCTGAACTGGGATCCAGGTAAGAAAACCCTATCCGGATCTCTGGTTTCCTTTCAGGTCGACGGAGTGAATGAAAGAATTTAAATACCAGGTTTTGATTTTGCTGATTATTTGGTTTAACAAATTTTAATATTATATTCTATAAGCAATAAAAAAAGATGACTTATCTGTTTATTTTATTAAACTGCTTTAAATTATTCATGCTGTAAAACTCGATTAACCAAGACACATTTGTAAAATAATGGAACGTCACCTGAAGGGCAACTGCAGTAAATCTGCTATATGGGCCACACCAAGGAACTTGGAAAATCTTTGTCATTTCCCAAATAAGGTCTCCAAATCAGGAGGAGTCAAGAGTAAGAAACATCATTTATTGAGCTAGAACTATCTGAAATTATTAGACATCTCAGTCCATAAAGGACAAGCCAGCAAGG
Source organism: Bucorvus abyssinicus (assembly GCA_009769605.1). NCBI lineage: Eukaryota > Metazoa > Chordata > Aves > Bucerotiformes > Bucorvidae > Bucorvus > Bucorvus abyssinicus. Next base: position 3,403,259 of record CM020059.1, on the reverse strand, counting down.
TCAAAGCCACACACAGCCCTGCTGCCAGCTGTTTTCTCTCAGACACGGGCACTTCTAGTCTTTAAACCAAAATAACATGAGATACAACCCAGTAACGACTTTTACTCCAAAGTTTCTTGTAGCTTCCTACTCTGTTTGCGTGAAGTTAGGGGATGACACTTTGCTACTATGACTGCAGAGATGTGTACCCACTGAACTACGGTTTCGACTGGCAGGAAACCGAAACCAAATGCTGCAGCACGTTAGTAGGACAGCACAGAGCTTTGTCCTACTTTTGCATACTCGTGACAAGCTCTTGAAGGTTGAAGAGATCTGTGTTAGACAGAAGGTCCAGCCTTATGTACAAGAGGAGATGAATAATAAGTATTGGCACGGTGGCAAGAGAAAGTCTCAGTTGCAGGAACAAAACTTGCATCTCGCAATGTTGTCAAATGCACTCAGTTATTCTGGAGAAGTTCTCTCACTTGGAAGCAATCTGGCAATTTGTTAAAATTACCATGCAAAGCTGACCTAACACATGTTCAGACTGTGAAATCACATATACCTCCCCCTCTTTAAAACTAGTTCTCAAAACTTGATTTCACTATAAATTCAATTAAACCTATTGACTAAATATCAACCTGCAGGTCCCCACCACATGAACACGGGAGGGTTGCACCAGGTGAGACAGGGGTTCGGCTAGGTTTGGCTCTCAGGCCTTCATGACAAGCAGAAACAATCCATTAGTAACTAAGTTATAGTGGGTATCAGAAATGGTTATACTCCACAGAAGCCGCATGCACCTACTAGTTTAGTTTTTTCCAAGCCAGCTCAGCTCTCCTTGCTTGGCATTACACTGTGCTGCGCCGACAACAGCCCCTTTGTCCGCAGAGAAGCAGGAAAAACAATCGTCCCTGCTAGGAAGGGACGTGGAGACTGAGCCTCAAAGGTAAGTGAGCCACTGGGATAAGCAGACGCAACTGCTGAAGACAACGGCAGCCAGCCCACAAATACCGATGGTGAATTCTGCCCCTGGGTTGGCTTTGCCTTTTTTTTTTTTAAAGAGATTAGCCAGTTTCCCTAGTAAGGCAGGAGTACATCACAGACAGGCTTTCTTTGCAGAAACAAAGAGCAGAAGAGGTGGATGAATTAAGACAACTTTCCACAGCACTTCTCGTTACAAAAGGGCTCGAAAGAGGGAACAAATTCTGTGCAGCAGAGAACATTTGAACTGAGTTCTGAGCCAGCTCACGCTCTACTACAACAGAACTCATCCGAATTGGAAGGTTACTCAGCTAAAACATCAGTTTAATTCAGGGGTATGGCACGCAATTTTTACACAACTCAGCTTCTCAGAGATTAGTGCAGCAAAATATCAGGTACAGATATCAATAGATTAATGCTCTGCTTTGGCAGGTAATTATAGCACACGGTGAATTGTGGTACACACATCAGGGCTATTTATAAACCACCACATCACAAAGAAGAGCTCAGTGTATTTACAGAGTAAACTGCGAGGCATGCAGAAACCAAGCCATCAGATACTGAAGGGGCAGCTCGGTTAGAACAAAGGAGCTGCTCAATATGAATGCTGAAAATCAAATTATAACCAGAAATGAAAGCAAATTGTATTCCTAGATGAAACTGCAGCATAAATGCACTCCAGCATTCAGGTCTGCAATTCATTTGCTTTACTTTTTATTTTGGTATCTCCCTGGCCACCTCAGGAGCCATTTCCCATTGTCACCCGTGCCAGCGGCTGCACGTCTCGACTTCAAGACCAGCCCACAGCGTTTCGCATTTCCATTATTAGAAAGCACCACCCTGAGTTCAAGCTCTTCTTACTGATGCTTGGATTTCATTACAAATATTTACATCAAACATTATAAATGTTTATAAATTATATTGCGAATTTCCCAGCAGTTCTGGGGCAACTAACACTCACACGAGATCGTTTTTTCCTCTGCTCTTGTTGGATTTTCAATTTACACACATTTAGTAACAGGACAGCATCCATTAGGGATGGAGCTAAAACGACTGCCATTAGTTATTTATTGATTTACTATACTGAGTAGCAGGGCATAAGAAATAGACTTTTTGCTTTTCACTGGCCCATAAAATTGCAGCAATAATCTAAACCAACATTGCTTGAAGCTTTTATATGTTCCTCAGCCTTTCTGAAGCAGCGAATCTTCCCCACCTCATTTTGTCAATGAGCAGTTTAAGAGACGCTGTATCCATTTGTTATCCATTTAACAGCTGCCAGTGCTAAGTAAGTATATCCAGGAATATATATTTCTATATTCCGCACTGCCCCTGCTACCACAGGCAACTCAGTGCACAACTGAAAAGATACCTAAGAAGATCCACTCCTATTGAATTGGGTTTTTCATTCCACACCACTAAAGAACTCTCCGCTTTTTAATATTAATACAAGGAAACCAAATCACCACATTGATGCTGTTCAGATCTGTGCCTCTGACTAAATAAAAGCTCCTTCACCATTTACCTTTAGTGTTTCAAGATCCTTTCTTAAATAACAAGCGGCTCTGTTTCCACACCAATCCTGCCAAAGAGTTTATTAATTCCTATTTTTCATCTTTTTTAACCCAGGGGAGTTTTGCAATCGTGCCCTAGTGAAAACATCATTATTAAACATCCCTAGTACTTAACATGCATTTTATGGGGCATGAAAGTTGCATAAAGCAGAACAAGCAAAATTAATGTTGAACATGTTGATAACTTGGCTATGAAGAACATCAAACACTTAATCATGCCATTAATAATTATACCAAGCACATCATAAGATAGCACAGCATTTATAATATCTCCCTCAACTAAATGCACGTTCCCCTGTGCTTGCTGCTTTTATCTTCCAAGACTTCAGGGGAAAATCGTTCCCTGGGCAGAGGGTTCGTGCAATGCCTACGGGCCCCTTCTGCCTCAACTTTTCATCTGCATTCACCAGGATCCCCAGCCCATTTCAAGAGCTTTTTTTAGTACTGGTTCCTCACCAGTCAAAGCTTTGCCAATTCAGACAAACCAAGGAGCATGAAAGCACTGAAAATGTGCAGCAGAGCCTTAGTGCACACATCAAGCCAGCCGCAGGCGTGAAGCACCACCCTACAGCTTTCCACATCGGTCACCCTGAAACCAGCAGATGGTTCCACAGGAGAGGAGGATAGAGGATCACGTCTGAGTGGATGTCCCTCCGTCAGACTCCTCGGCCGCTCTGTGCTAGCAGGTTTTGCAGACTCGGCGGCAAGAAGAGTCCCCTTAAAACACCACCTGAAACCCCCACGCCGACATGCAGCGATGCCTCCTCCTCAGAGTTATAAACTGATTTCCTTGACTGTAACAGCTCCGTGGTCTTACAAAACCCGTTTCTGGTCTGCATCACGAGTCACCCACGCTCCCCTTGTGCCCTGAACAGGTCCAATCTGAAAATGCAAAACGAACTGGACTGAACAGCAAGTCACACGCTCACACGGTCACTGGAGAAAGAAAATGTTCATTCAGTTCGTTATTACAGTGCTCCAAAGACAAACTTGCTCAGGACACAAAGGAATCCAACAGATTCGGAGGAAGCCAATTAATTAAGTATTTCTGGAGGATTTCCAAGCTTATCAGATAAAGAGAGTCAGGACTAAAGCTCATTCAAAGACAAGCCCCTGCTGAAGTTTAAGATGTTATCATCATTTACTTCCTTAATGAGACAATATTTGTCTGGAAAGAACACAAAGTTCCAGGCAGCCCGAATTTCTCTGCAAGTGGCTTTTAAATCAGTGACTGTAACAAGGGACAGTGTCAGTGTTCGGTGAACCCTCGGAACCCCGGTATCGTGTGTGGAATCCAGCAGCATTTGACCTTGCTCAACTACCTCTATCCTTCACATCACCTTTTTCCAAATGATTTTTTTTTTCCTTACTCTTGGATTTTGACTACCTTCAAATTAATCCACAAGGCTGCGATCTAAAAAACGTCGTTAAGACAAAGATAATTGTGTGCATAGATTGTGTTGAAGGATCAGGATCCACGTGATCGTGTTACACTTTACGATGTTAAGGGCTGATAAGCATTAAAACAACAGTACTAGACCAGACCACCCCGGATCCGCCTCATTCATTTCATCGACTTTGGCTCAGACTTTTAAACAGAAAATATATTAACTTTCCTGTTGAATAATGCTCACACCGGGTTGCCTTCAACACAACAGCCGAAGCACTTTAAGTGGCAGCGCTGTTTTAAGATGATTTGGTATATTTGCCCTTGAACCTCCAACGCAGAGGCCAAGCTTTGCATCGGCTGTGTCTTACAAACACCGCGGTGATGAAATCGGAGCGCGACGTGACCACAAATTAATGTCACTTCCAAAACAATCTGCCAACCCGAGACACTGCTGTTGTGTGGCTAAAACTTCAGACGTGAAGCAGCCAGGTCTGGCCTCTCTCCCTGCACGCCGCGCTGCTCCGGACGTGAACCTTTCCCTCTCAACCCTCCTTCTGCGCAGGCCAGCAGCTGCCCAGGGCAGGGGCTGTGTTTGCACAGGGACTAGCGTAGCTGGGGTCTTCCTGCCTGCTCTTTGTTCTGGCCGACCTCTAAAAGCACCAGCTCTGCTAGAGTTAACAGAGCTAGCTGCTACGGGACTGAGTCCAGACAGAAACGTCTTCCTCCAAATTGAATTATTTTCAGCTCTAAAAATGCAAATAAATCACATGCTCAAAGTCATCTTGGTTGCAATAACTAATAAAGAACCCAACCTGTTCTCCTGAGTGGCTGCAGCAATAGCAGCCCCAGCGGGATGCCATCATTTAACGTAATTTCCCTCTTTCCGCTGCAGAGCACCAGAAAGGCCTATTAGGAACTGGGCAGGGACTGCCCCACTGCACCTCCCACATCCACAGAGCAGTCCTCAGGGGCTGGGGCACCTTCTTGTCCTTCCGATTGCATCTGAGCACATCCCAGCTGCCCCCTAAAGTGTTGTGGGGGTTTGGGGTTTCTTTTTAATTGCATTCTGTCAGCAGTGGTGAGCTCTGAGCCAAAGGGAGAACAGTCTTGGGGATTCTGGGATCATTTTTTAATGGAATACTGTTGCTATTGAACAGTTCTTGAAAAGGCATGGTTAAACTCCAGAGCTGGAGCACAGTGCCAAAGGACAGCAGCACTAAAGCCTGTCCAGAATCTGGGATTCCTCTGGCATAATTTCCAGTTCTGAGCTCTCTGGTTGTTTTCATATGGAGCGAGCAGGACTGGAAATCAGCCCCACTAAGCTCAGGGTATAAGCTGGGTTTTTTCCTCTCTCTGTGAGCTCACTCAGCAATAGATTTAGTTATAATTCCAAATAGGAACTTAAGAGGGAGGCTGAGTACATAAAAACCCTCGAGATCCCGGGATGAGATGGTTGCTCAATTCCCATCTGTGCACCGTGTATGCTCAGAACACATCTGCAAACCAGGAGCACTGCTTCCGAACGGTCTTGAAATGTCAATCTCCAGCTCCTGCTGCACTCTGGCTTTGCCAAATACAACTCACAGGAGCAAAAGAGACTAAATTAATGTTCCATTATTGTCAAGGAAGCATCGACTGACCTGCCATGGCTCCAAAAGGGCTGATCTGCACAGTCCTGTCCCTTGGAACACGGCAGCCCCTTAGTAGAGGGTATAATTGATGCTGCAGCACACTAATTGGGAGAAAATCACTCATTACTAGTTAATAATCTCCTCAGGTCCTTAATGTTGTACCTATCAATATGGTATCTTCTCTGGGCATGCCCTTTAATGCTGCAAACTGCTTTGCATTCCTAAGAGAAAGATGCATTAATTAATGATGTTTCAGAATACTGAAATGGAAAAGAATTAATAGTCACACAGCAATAAAAGCAAACACAAACACTTCCCAGCATGGCTCACAGCTCCAGGTGAGTCCAGGCACTTTATTCTAACTGCATTTATTAAACTGGTGCTGCAAAACTAGACGATCCATATTCATTGTAGAGCAAATCCACCCAAAGTCTAGGAGCCCCAGGACTCCTAAATTAAGTCACAGTGTGAAGCCTTAAAGGGGAACAGTAAAGGTAGGTGCTGGTGCATGGATTGCCAGCTTTACCACCTTTTCAGGGCTCTGCAGCAGACAGACTCAGTCTCCTGCATGCAGAACCAGCGGCTTCACTGCCGAGCCTCGCGTGCTTGGCACTACGCAGCTCTTTCAGCTTCGCACACGTGTGACCAGTCAGGGACCATGCTGACCATGCTGCTGACTCCTGTTCCTCTCATTCCCGTCGTAGACTCACCTCTTTCCCTCTTCCAGCACCTGGATCCAAACCACCTACGTTTCCATTCGGAAGCAATACCTATGCTGAGGCTCTTGAGCAAGCTTTTCCAGAGCAATTCTTGCCATAAGATTACGTGGCTAATCCTTGCATTTAAGCATAGGAATCCAAGATTTCTGCTGAAGCGCTTCAAGTCACTGAAGACAGATAGCCTGTTTGATCCAGGCATACAGAAGCTACATCAAAGTACTGACTTTTGCCCTCTTGCATTTCCATTTCTGACATGTGCAATGCATTGCAAAAAAAAAAAGATATGCTACTAAGTCTTCTATAATCACATTCAATGCTTGTATTCCCCCCCCAAAACCATAATCAGGAAAAAAAAAAAAAAAAAGAGGTTAGAAGAACAGTATTAGCGTAATTTGCTAGCTCATCTTTAGCTGCTATCTTTTTCATGTCATACTGGAATTTCCAGAGGAGGAAAAAAGCAAGAACAAAGTTAGTGTATTGCATTTATAAAAGCAGAGGAAGTAAAAAAATGTTTGTCTTCTCCTAGGACAGAAAGGTTATGGTTTTTAGAGGGATATTTAATAACTTTTTACTCTGTCCTTCCAAGGAGCTCTTTAGTCCAATATACTTCAGAACTTAGAATTATGCCCCAATTTGCTCTCTAAATGTCATTTTTACTGCATTCAAGCACTGGAAGGTGTTCAATTCAGGAAAATAATAAAAGAAAGTACTTATAGTCATCTCCAGCAGAAGATGAAGTCTGCAAGCGAGTCAAAGACAGACCGTTTTGCCCACGGGAAGCTAATGGAACTCTGCAGGGGAACAAAGGTTCCTCTGGACGGCCATCCAAGCACGTCCCCGTTCAGGTGACAGAAAGGCGCTGGCCAGCACTGGCCTTTGATTAAGAAACAGCCATCCCATCTGGCTCCCAGTTCTTATTCATCCCACTCTCAGCATAGCATCAGTCCCTGCAGCTCAAATCTGGCTCTGCTACTCCGCACCTAGCGGCAGGAGAGGACAGCAGATCTCCTCACTGGATAATCAGCGCTGCCGAAACAGAACAGGTTCAGCCACGCTCATTCCACAGACTGACATGCAGTCCCCCAGGTTTTCCAGTACTATCCGTGCACGAGCATACTTAAGGTTACTGTGTCCCGTCGCCAGGATTTAAGATCTCTGGAAGCACAGACATGTCTTGCAACTTGTTGAAAGGACACAGATATTCACCACGTGAGACACAGGGTGACAGGACACAACCTAGACCTCCTGTACCAGAAAATAACGGTTCATGATCGGCGGGGAAATGCTACCTACACTGTGCAAAAGCTCCCTGTGAAAACATGGGTTTTCTTCTAACGGGGAGTGTGACTTGGGCACTAGATGTGAATTGTATTTCCAGAACTGCCACTGATCTGCAGAATGACGCTGAGCAAAGACTTCCCTCGGCATCAGGTACCTTCCTTTCCCAGTCCCTGCCCATCAGCTCTACTTCAGCCAGCAGCTCTCAGGCATAACAGCTCCAGTTTGGATGGCCCATAGTGGCAGTGTAACGCAAGTTCCCATTCTACAGGGAATACAGAAATCCGTAAGGTTTCCACCTCACTTCAAAGCAAGTTGTCAGAGAACACGACCATTCCCAGCTGCTTTAACACCCCGAGGTAAACACTTGTTGCAAGGTATAATGTGGAAAATGAAGGTTAATTCCAGCGAATTACACCGATGTATAATTGCACGTTGAATTGGGGAGCTCAAGTTTAGTTTTACCATAGGATAAGTCAGGCATAACTCCACTGAGGCCGGTATAATTAGAGTATGATAAAAATAGCGCAAGGATGTAAGAGGCAGCCCCTGAGGTTGTGAAAAAGCACAGGAAATTGGAGAATTCAGAACCGTGTCTTAATATACAGATTCAAGGGGGAAAAGACATTAAAATGTAGGCAGGGCCTGCCTGGCAGACAGGACAGAATCGAGAAGTGGAATTTTGGTATAGATTTGCCAATTCAGGGCAAATTTACTTATAGAAGTAGACAGAGCATTTCTGTGAAGCTGGTGGAGTAGCTCTCATTAGACAGTGATGCAACTGAGCTCTGAATCTGGCTGCCAGTTCTGAGGCTGAAAGCTCTTACCAGATAACACAGTCTCACTTTTCCCCTCTGCATCATCATCAGCTTTCAGCTGCCTTCCTCCGACATCTCTGCTGGGTTTCTGAACCCCAGTCAATACTGCATTAGCAGATATACATTACTGGTTATATATATTCTCCACACACGAGGCACAGGAGGTTTTTCTGACGCAGACAATGGCACTTTGACAAGACTGTCTGTAGAGGCATTTTAACATTTCTTAGAATTGCCATTTGAGAGTAATTTTTTCCTAGTACAAAGAGGGGGAGGAAAGAAAAACAACTGCAGCACTGTTGATTGTGGGCATAATCTGCAGGCTGATGTCAGATCTGCTCATGCTGACCTAGATGTCCCAATGGACTTTCTAATTCATGCCGCAGATACTGCAGAGATATGGGTGGGGTTTTCTATATGGGGAAAAAAAAACCACTGTAGTATAAAGAGATTTAAAGATATAACACGCCACTGCCCAGACAGAGTGCTCATGGGTCTGCTGTGCCTTTGCAGAAATGTTCTTATATTAGACTTGTATTATGCAGATTAATTTTTTTAAATCATTCTAGAGATTGCTTTTTTACTTCTCCTTGATACAGTTCAAAATAAGTTGGTAGCATTTAGCAAACGAGATACAGCAGAGCATGTGAACATGGTACAGCAACCTCGTACATTCACCTCCTGCTACAAGCAGAAGCAGAACCCCACCCTGCCACAGTGCTTTCAGTTTTAACGCACTTTTAGTAGGGTTTTTTTGCTGATTTTAAAACAAATGAGGCTTACACACCCATGCTGTGTGTGAGCACAGCCCTACGGCTGGCAGGTCTCTCCAGCAGACACTGAGGTGTATGCTCCCTAAAATTCCCAGTCCTGGGCTGGGATACTTAGGAGAATAATCTGCAATTTTTCTTGGGTGACTGGCTTAAAACCTTTCTGTACTCTGGGGTATAGAAATGCACGGAGCACTCAGTGCCTTGGGTGCAAAACATTCCTGTTTCCACCCCCTTGTATGAACTCTGCTCCCCTGCCACCTCGCCTGGACTCACTGGTACCAACCGCACAGTTCAGCTGTCACCTCAGCCCTCAGACTGCCTGGGTCAAACCACGCTGAGCCCATTAAATCTACTGGCCAGTGGAAGATTTGGCAAGAGGTGCTTATTTCAGAGTCTGCAACACACTGTGGGGCAGAGATGAAAGATCATATTATAATGCCTGCACTGAGAGACTCACTGCAGGCACAGGCACAACCCTTACATCTTGCAGAACCTGCGTAAAGACGCAGCCATGAAGACAATCGGGAGAGAAACAGGCTTCCTTAGCTAACCAAAAACCTGCTTTTTTTTCATGTGGTAATGCCTGCATTTCCCAAAGCATCCCATGAAAGCAGAACACAGCTTCTGCATTCCTTCAGCAGACTGGCAGACCTCTTCAGGCCCTTCAGAATAACAACTCAAAACCCTCAGGCAAGCTCAGGTTTAAACTTAACAGCTCACCAGAAACCCTGCCTGGGACACAGCCGCAGGTGCTGAGCCACAGCGAGGGTTATCTAGAACAACTACTGGGACATAATTCCAAGTATTTGCTCCCTGGACTGACCACAGGAGAACAGCCAATTTAACGTCACAAATTCAAACTTCTGAAAGGTAAAATTGATTTGTGGGCAACTTCTCCGTTTTTCTTGTGGTGCCAACTCTATTTACTAGCCTTAAAAGTTCTTTCCCCTTCAGCTTTACCTCCATTCTATACTGACAGCACGTTTGTATCCCTTATCATTAAATTTCCTGGGTTAGCAGAGACTTGACTAGCACAGTTTCAGATTTAAGCTCTCCACAGCGCAGGATTGCCACTCTGCTGATTTACTTCACAGCCCCTTTCTGAACCTTCTCCCCATGGTCTCTGGAGCGCAGTGAAAGCAGAACACCACGAGCAGGGCACGACCCAGAACTTGTCAGCACAAAGTCCCACCAGTTTCAAAAGGCACCAAATGAAGCTCTTCTAACCCTCCGAAACGTAACCGCCAGACACAAGGACGCTGCCAGTGAAAGATGAGCAGGTGAGCAGAGCCCGCCCCTTCTGATGTCTCACTCCCTGGACCGCTGTTCCTGCCAGGACTAACTCCTTTAACATTCCCACGGGCACGACAGCCCACGGAACCAGCACCGGTTCTCACCAACGCAAAGCAGAAAGGTGACACTGCAGCACCCAGCACTGAGCTTGGGTTTCACTTCAGACAAACTGAACACTGCTCGCCGACACCAGGGACTGATCCGAGCCCACAGGAGTTTTTTGGCAGGTCTGTGCTGTGTTAGTAACTGTGCAGTGCTAACCAGCATAACTGGTGAGCTGACACCACACTGTCTTTGCGTTCCAGTTAAATCCGACCTCCGCTCTGGTTTTTAGCACACAAACGCGCACCGTGTTTTGTTTTTTGAAACAAAACGCAAGCAAAGAGACAGGTCCACGCTAAGATAATGATAAGGAAAACAAATACAGAGGAAATGCTGTTAGCAAGTCACCAACATCATCAAATGAAAATGCTACTTTAAAGCAACAGAGTAAGGTAGAAGCTGAAGCCACGCAGGAGCACTGCTGTTGGGTACCGTTCATTGTTCCGCTGCAGAAGAGATCCTGCTGGGGTGATGCAGGGAGCACAACCCCGGCTGCTCCTCCAGCCTGCTCACTCTGCCCTCGGACGAGGCATTTCGAAAAGCAGAGCTTAGTGCCTATTGCAGTTAATGCAGTTGAAGTGATCACTCACTGCCTCTGGGACTGGACCGGGTTATTTATGACGTCTGGACAGCCAGAGCCTTATCGAGTGGTGTTTCATTCCTCTATAGCTAAATAATGCTAATTAAAACCTACCTCGTGTTTGTTTTAATGTAGCTGATCACTGATTTTGTGTGTGTGAACAAATTGGGCAGATCGATGAAAAACAGTATGCTTTTTTTTTTTTTTTTTTTTAGATGCAGCTACAGCCCACTTGGCCAAGAGAAAGTATTTTTAAAACCTGCAATGCAATGTCCCAGCCATCCCCATGTTCTAATCCAGTGTGCAAATTGCTACCAAAAACATACGGTAGGAACAGATGGGAGGGAACTTCCTGTAAGCCACAGGAGAGAGGGGGGGAAAAGATAAAATAAAACCACTTACAGACAAATTACACTTATGAACGAGCTTTAAAATTAAAAAGGAGCAGGCAAGATGACACCCATGGATGGATGGGCAAGTAGAAGCAACAGCTGTATAAGTAACGAGAGTCGACAAACCCGGTGACCAGTGCAGTGAATTCAGTCCCAGGCAGACTGGAACTGGATGTTGCACAATGCAGACGACTTCAGCATTCCCCTGCTCACTGGAAACAGAGAGCTCTCGGACCTGCAGCATTAACTTCGGTTAAAGCAGCCTACTTCACTCTTACCCTAACATAACTAGCTGCCTCCCACCTTTGTATTTCCACCTTAGATTGCTTCTTCTGCTCCTGAACTTGAGTTGCACTTAAAAAAACAAAAAAAACAACAACAACAAAAATCAAGGCTCATCTTGGCAGATGGATCATCCCTTCTGTTGGCTAACACCGTAAAAACTACAAACTGTGAGACTACAGATCCATTAGTCCAGAACTGGTCACAGAACGAACTAAATTATGCAAGACCTCAGGCAAGCCCCTCCACATGCTCCGGACTGGACAAGTGTCAGATCTCAAGGACACAGTTTAGGACCACTGCTGACTCTCCGGGAGGTTTTACAGGGATCTCAGAGAGAGGAAAGGGGTGAAAACTGATGCACTGAGAAAGCAGGTGACATACCTGAGTGCTAGAATGAACACAATTCCCTTATACCTGAAGTCACTGCATCGCGGAGATGTGGTGCTGAGGGACATGGTTTAGTGGTGACTTGGCAGTGCTGCGTTACCAGTTGGACTTGAACTTAAAGGTCTTTACTAACCTCAGCAATTCTATACTGCCTCTGCTTCATTTACTTGCATGCCCAAATTAGCCAAACATCCTTGGATCCAAGGACTGCCATATTTCTTAACAATAAGTGCATCTTATAAGTAGGTATTCTGAAGAGACACACCTAACAGACCCCCTCCAATCTCATGACAAAGGAAAACAAGGTTTAAGATCTTCTACCCAGAAGTCTTTCCATGCATTGACTCTTCATTTTGGCAGCTCTCATCCAAGAGAGCATTACATCATCTGGCCGGATGCTTCAGCTCTTGGTATGGGAGCAACCATCCCACAGACCTGAAAGCCTGCAATACCTCTTACCAATGCCTCTGAATATGCAGTCTGTTCCCTCAGACCAGAATTAATAGCCTTATTGGCAGGATGACTCAGGGAGCTGTAGTTGGGCTGTCTCGTCTCCCTGCATTTGCAATGAGATTCCCTTGATTTATTTTCTCTGCAGTAATTAAGGCAGCCTCCTCCCTCACCACCACTACCCTGAGAAGATTTAAAAATAACACAAGAAACAGCAGTAGGCAAGACAAACGGATCAGCAAGAACATTGCTCTGGGCAGTTAAAATTTCACCTTAAGATACACAGAGCAAATTCTGCTGCTCAGGAGTCCTCCTGCAGAGCTGGCTGTGCCGGGACAAGGAGGCTGGCTAGAGCCCAACCCTGCCAGCAGAACTAGCCCCAAGCAGTGCTGCTTTTACTTTGGGCTAGCAGTTCTCAAAGTGTCCTGTCAGACAAAGGCTGCTGGGCCAGGCAATACCAAAGCCCCAGCCCCTTACGCAACAATTGCAATATCAACAAGAAAACTTCAAGGTGTCTTTTGAGAAGAGATGCTCACGGGTTGTGATTTCTGCAGGATTACAAGAGATTTGTCCTTGGAGAGGAAGAGTCACTCCCCGGAGGCAGCTCGATGCTGGCAGACGAGAGCTGCTGCTGCAGCAGCCACTGATTTGCTCTGTGCTTTGGGGAAAACCCCTTTCTCATCTTGGCAGCCTGTTCAGAACAGGAAAGGCAGCACCAGCGTGACCAAGCTGCCGCCTCCCCTGCAGACACACCTCGGCACAACGGGGCTTAGGCACAGCTTCTGCTGCACCAGACCTGGCAGGAACCTCGTTAGTAAGAACCTGCTTCAGCTTACACCAACCCAGGACCAAAAGGTGCACCCCAGCTTCCCTCCACAGCCGCTCAGAAGCTATAAGGGAAAGTAAAACAGTGCAAGATCCCCTACCACAGAGTACTGCAGTTGTGCTACATTTCACCCTGCACTTAATCCCAGCTCAGGATTTATTTCATAGCCTTTTTCCCATTAGTTCCTGCTTTCCGCTACTTTCTTCACTCTAAAAATTATTTCAGGCACTTAACAACTCAGCTAATTATGGGAAGGAGCCACACCGCAATCTCTTGTGCTAACGAAGGATTTGATAATTTTCTGGAACTCTGCTGTGACTGCTGCAGTATCCACTCCCTGTCTAGTATAAAAAACCATCTTCCTGGATAAGTACCAACTGAAACACACACTTGCTTAACGCTGCTAGTCAAGGTCAGGCAGACTGTAATAAAAATATAATTCCCCGGGAACTAAACAACAAGTACAAAACGGAACCGTAGATTCACACTAACATTGCCTCACACTCAGCTCTGCCTGATAGCTCATACCCCAGCACCAGCCACATCCAGTTCTCCAAGGGAAAACGGCACTTAGAGTGCTTGCCTTCATTTTCATACTGACTTCTCAGATGTATTCAGTGCCTTCAGGAAATAAATGATTTAAGGTTGATTACAAACTCCTCCACTCTGTGGAACTGCACCTTCACTGCTCTGCAGCTTGTGTTGTTATTTACACCAAAATGTGCCATTCTAATTTAGTTCCAGGTTACTCCCTCCCTTATTGGGCTGGACCGCTTTGCAGAGTGGAAGGACAGCAGCGATGGTACCTCCAGACTCCAGCAGCTTCACCTGAGCAGTTTAGGATTTTTAACAACCTTCCCTTAGAAGATGCACATCCTATTTCTGTGACAGATGTGGCTTCAAACCTGCAGTAAGTCAGAGGAAAAGAGACCACTTCACACCATTTCAGCTTGTCCTGACTCAGCACCAAGCACTTTTTGCTCCATTTATTGTGCATAGCACTGAAGTGCAATTTTATGTAGTGTATTAGCTACACAGGCCATCAGTTCTCTTGCTTCAGTTGGCAGGAAGGAAATGCCCACCTTAACATAATTACATCCAAAATTACGGTCGGTGCCTGAAGGTCTCTTTGTCTCCAGAACAGAAGCAGCAATCTGGGCGCACAAGTGGAGTTTGACCCTGGCCGGACCATTCCTCTGTGGCCAGAACGGTTATTTCTATCCACACACGGAGCCAGGCCACAACTCAAAGCCCATGCTCTTACTCTAAATGCTCGCTGTGCCCGTACAGCAGGAAGCAATCGGACACTAACATGGGATCTGGATAGTAAATACTTATCTGAGTGAAATTCTTTCAATAAAAGGGTTCACAACAAAGAGCTCTGGGTTGTATCTCATTAGTCATCAACTAAATATGGATTAAAGTAGTGACAAACTAAAAGATGCCCAGTATATCATCAAGCAGTTTCACAAGCTGCTACAGGGATTTTTATTATCCTTTCATTACAGTAATTAGTTTGAAACATAGAATATTTCAATATCTGCACGTGCATCCAACTGGGGAAGGTAAGTACCTGTCTTTCCATGGTGTCCTCTTATTTTTTGCTCTACAGCTATCTTTGCTTGTTAATTCATCTATTAGAAAGTCCAAAATAATCCTGATGTAGGGAAGCATTGTGTTCAGGAAACTGTTTGATTTGCAGTAGGTCTCTCAGATTTGCCATCTTTCAGAATCACAGATTCAGCTACAGCATTTTCTAACCACTAAAGCTGTTGCCTCTGGCAGCTTCCCCAGCCCTGCCGCATCAGCAGAGCTCAGACAGCACCGAGAATTTGGTCGGCAGAGTACCCAGAACCATGGGTGAGGGGGAGCAGGGGATGCAGGTGCTTAAAGACTCAGACTGCGTGTTTGCAGTGAAACCACGTGAACACACCTTGGTCACCCCTCGTTCATTACTTTCCATCACAAACAGTCCTCTGCCGGTACAAACTGATCAAAGTCCCCCCTGTCCAGCAGAGCTTTACTCCTGACGCCGGGCAAAGAAACACTTGTCTATATTTAGCCACTACAGGATGCAAAAGCAGTAGGTGAGGCAGCCAGGAGATTCATACCCAGCCGTCTGCAAAGCATCATACAATTTTTATAGCATCGATCCAAGGCTCTGAGTCCCCTTTAATACCCTTCCCTCAAGCTCACTAAACCCTTCCGGGCTTTACAGTGTTTTTAATTTGTACACTGCAAAAGCACAAATGCTTTCCATGAAAGTTGTATCAAATGGATTAACATTTCCTAAGATCATTAATGATGAAGTGAAGCATGGCCCCAAACTCAAGGGAACAACAGCCTCAAGTCTTTATTTCAAATTCCCATTACAAACCTTCAATTAGTTTCCTGGAATCTTTTTCTTCCTCCTAACCCTGATGAATAGCAGGAGTTAGCCCACTTACTGAAAAATATGTCACTGTAGCCTATGCAATTCCGAAACCTCTGATGGCTAATCTCTGTGTGCACCGGGGAGAGAGAGATCTAACGATGCACTAATGGCTGAAAAGTGAAGCAGGCACACTGGGTACCCCTTAAATCAAAGGAATTATGGGGCCAGATCTTGGGATCTCAGGATACCTTTCAAATTCCACTGACTCAAAAGGCACGTGAAGGCTCTCGGCACTTTTGAGGGTAGCTTTACGAAAGGGTGATGGGTAATAAATGAGAAGCTCCCCACCACTGGTGCTATGAAGTTCACCCCACAACGCTTTGTTTAAGTTAGTAGTAAGCGCCAGCCAGAAGTTAACGGTCAGTATGGAGAGCTCAGGCCACGCCTGCGTTATTTTATCGGAACGCCGTGTTAGTGTTAACTGGCATAGCCACACTGACTTTAATTGCCCAATGCCAATTAACTCTAGCTGATGTTCTGGCACCCACATGCTGGGATCCAAGCAGATGAAAGAAATGAGAATTAGGGTTGTCTCATCTGCATTTGAAAATAGGCCTTTTGCTTTAAGACTTTGGACATGTGAAATGGAGGTTCGTGGGACAAAGTGACATTGAAGTCATAAAACGGCAAGATCTGTGTCTCCAATTTAGAGCCATGCATTTGAAAAACAGCTTTGTTTATACTTGGGATTAAAGTAAATCAAGGGATAAAGATATCCATGGCATTTTGTTGTGTTTCTTTTCCCCAGCCAAATGAAATTAAACCTAGAAGTCCTATTTATTTACAGTATATGCTTATCTGCAATATCTATTTATTATAACAATTACATCGGGGCTTATACAGCAACAAATCTAGTGCATTATTAAAGCCTGCAGGTTTGCAATTTCCCTAAGTCAATACCCGACCAACACACCCTGCAGGGACACTCGCTTGGGCTCTCGCTAGCCTCTGAAAGGAGAAGGAGCCCTACGCACTGCAGCCTTCACAGCAGCTGAGGAGAGGAGCCTGTAAAACAGAACACAAAAAGATAAATCTCCAGCAGCGCTGCTGGGTAAGATGCAACATCAGGGCTTGCATTAAGAAACACTCGCTATTTTGGTTTGTATCTGTCTAAAAATATACACTTGGAGGATTGGGTAGGTAGAAGTCGTCTTTGACCATCCAGTCCTTACTCTCCGAAAAGGCTGCCTGCCCATCCAGGGATACCAGTTAATGGTTTTCTGAGAGAGGCTGTTAAGGACATACTGAAAACCTCACCCAAAACTGTCAGCCATAAATAGAGTAAAATCCTATTTTGCCAAACGCTGGACGTTCACAGGGAGAGAGACAAGCACTGAGGTCAGGTGCTTAAAAAACAACCAGATGAAAGAGAAAGTATTGTTCTGCTTGGAATACAGAGGGGGAAATGGAACTTAAGATAAAAAAGGATTTAAATACTAAAAACTCATTGAATTTCCTTTCAAGTACTTTACAAAATTCTAGGCTAACGGTTTACAGTCTAGGCAAGATCAAGGCTGAACAGAACACTAACTTAATTTGCACCGATATCCAGTATTTACCTCTATCTTGCATGGTACCATTCCAGCTTGATCTTGGACTGTATGTAAGTTACATGAAAAGTGCTGATTACAAATGTTAATGTATTTTCTTAGCAATTTATCTTTTAAACAAAGCTGTTTGTTACACAGCCTTGTCAAACAGCTTCCCATACACGCTGGCTCTCCTCTGTGGGGTATGTATGCCCGAGTTCATACTACCCTGTACTCAAAAAACCTAAAGAGAACAGATTGTGCTTGAAAAGCAAAACAAAACCAGATTAAGCCTTGATTTTTTTCCTTTAAAACAGTATTTGACCTAAAGACCACCCGTTTACTGTGAATTGCAGCTATATATGGTACTGCATGAGCCATCCAGGAAGAATCCTTACAGCAGCGCGTCTGAACCGAGCCCTTTGCTCGCTCTGTTTCAGAGCTCCTCCAGGAATCTATGAGTTTAATCCCCTAATGTAAGTGCCTGTCACATTTTGCCAGTAGATTTGATTGATTGCATTTGCTTTGTTCTAATGAGCTCTCAGATGTGATAAAGAGATCTGAAAAGCCTAGCTAAACATTTATGATTCCTTCAGAGCATACACACATACCCAGTACCCGCGGGGTTATGCAGGTTCAGAAATGCACACGGAGAAACCCACGTAGAGGTTGAAGATTCACCACAGACCTTCACAGCTCATCACAGCAAGGAAACAGCGACAGTTTCTGCCTCCTGAAACAGACTGGAAGATCACGATCCGTTTCTTAAATCCCTGGTGACTGCTGTCAGACACAGCGTTCCGGCTCTACTCAGATGAGCCCGAGAGAGTTTTCACAGGCGGCATCCTCCAGTTTCACGCCTGCCTCTGACCACAGTTAGAGCTTGTATCCACAAACATACAGACACGCAGTGGGCAAACAGATTATTCCTAGGTGAAAATACCCGTAAAGGATTGAACAATGGGCTTTAGGGCAGACCTCTACAGCAGTAGTTAGCACACATAAAATAAAGCACAAGTAAATCAGTTAATTTATGGCAGCATATGCAACTTTCCTTACTTTATGCTGATTTAATCAATACAGAAACATCTCAACTATATCTCAATGATCCGATCATCAGCAAAAGGCCCAGGAAGAGCCACCTGACGTTTACTTTTTCAAGAGGAAATGGCTATAAGTAAAACAAATTACTACATGACAGATCCTTATGGAGCCAGAACTAAACAAGAATGATTGGATGTGTGTGGGCAGAGAGGACAACTGCTAGAACAGGATAATTAGCAATCGCTGCACTCTTATCTGGGGGCAGTCACATTCTTCCTCCACTGAGGAGCAGTCTCCATTACTGATCAAATTAGCAAATTCCATTAAGTTTTACCAGCTGCTGTTGAACCAGTAATGATGAGACTTATCAAAGACATCCCAGCTTCACCAGTCAGGATTAACAGAAGAACATCAGCTAACCCGCTTTTCTACAACCAAGTTACCAACCTCCTGAGTTCCTGCATCTACTGTCTCAAAGTTACAACCAAGTGACAAATGACTTGGCCCCAATTCTTCGTTACTGGTATGAGTACGGACACTGGCACAGGCAACTGCACAAGTGAGAACCGGACCCTCTTTAGGACATCAGCCACTCCATGCTCACTCCCCAGGTCTCTCCTGTCCATCAGCAGAAGGTAGTTTTGTCCCCAATGAAAGAAAACCAGCTACCTCCCATCAGGGTGAGTACACAGAATAGCTGACACTACAGATTTACCCCACATAACCTGCACAGGCACATAAATCCGAAGCCCCCGAGGCCTGGGCAGATAATGCATTAATGTATGGAGTCGTGCTGGCAGCTCGCAGCAGGGACACATGCCCCTATCAATTATACATGCCCAGCACTGAGCAGGCACCAAACACAGAGGCTTCTCCAGCGTCCATGCTGAGCATCCGCACACAGATTTGCTGCCTACAGGGGACAGGAGCCCACAGCAGCATTTTCTACCTGAGCAATTTCACTCCACCTATACAAACATGCCCGGCTGCTGTAGAACATAAATGTTTTAGTGCATAAATGAGTTGGAGCTCTAGAAAGAGGCAGTCACGCAATATGTCGGAGCCACTTAATCCGGAGAGGCTGCCTTTACCCTAGGAAACCCTGCTTGCTTCTGAAGTGTCAAAGTTTGGGGTTTCAATGCATCTGCATATTTTCTCAAGTTTGACTTGTGTAACCTGAGCTCTGAAATTAAGCAAAGCTTAAGGGACAGACCCCGCCAGGATGTATCTGTCTACACACGCAGCTCTCATGGCCAGCGAGCTGGGATACCTGACAGGAACAATGGGATTATGAGTTTAGGGAAGAGCTACACTCTACAGATGGGGAACTGTCACAAGAAAATTATGTAGGGAAAACCAAGGCCGAGAACAAGCCAAAGTCATCAGTGATTCAGCTACAGAGCCAAGAACATAGACTTGGCAAGAAGAACCAGATCTATAGTTGGAGGAGACCTTCCAAGTCAAATTTCCATTTGCGTTATTAATAAAAAACCTCTTAGCAAACAACTAGAAGAAAAATTGATTCCATCCTCTAGCAGAGTAAAATCCAATCAAGTTACACAAGGTGACATCTCCAAAAGCCAGGCATTTGATTACAAGGATGGGTGTTTAATTAAAAGGGCTGTGTACTGCATCTGGAAAGCTGCAGCTCGAGGAAGAAGCTTCTGATTAGATGTCCGTGGTCAAAACAACCTTTGCTGACATTTCTTCCAGGACAAGCACAAACTGGTTCATCATGGAAATAATGGGAAAGGACAGTGTGTTTAGTAAACTCCTGACTTTGTTTCCACTTGTAAAGCCTTGGAAATCTCCTCTCATAAATGACGTGAAGCGAGCAAGTGGGCAGTATCTGCTCTGCCTGCTGTTGAACAGGTATCTGATCCCCCGGAGTAAGAAATCAAAGGCAGCCAAACGCAGCACCAGCCACATCCCTGTCAGCTACAGGAAGTCCCATGCTTTAATCAGACTTCCCAAAAGATTACTTTTCCATTGGAAAACTACAAACCTTCCGATTAAAAAAAAAGGCAGTAAGAGTCCTGAGAAAAAAGCTAGGAGCTAACTCAGCTATCCATCAGCTCTGACATCTTGACCCAAATAAGACATCCCCTGTCGAGGTAACGAGCACATAATTTCATCATGTGCAGAGACACAAAAGGGAGCCTTCTGGAGCTCCAGAGCTGCTGTCCCCAGGCTAGCCTGATGCTAATGCAGGAAGCACTCCTCATCGTCTGGATTGGTTTAGCTAACACTGGGTTTCTCTGACGATCCCCTAAATGTGGAGGCTAAAGGCAACATTTCCTCCGGAACTAACCCACCAGAACAGTGTCCAATTAGAAATGAGTGTTAATCAGGTCAGCAGGATGCCCCCTTCACCCCTGTTCACAGGGCAGCTGGATCTCTTAGCCAGGGCAAAGCCAGAGTTGCTGGCTGCCCCTGAAGAGCTCCATTTTGTTGGTGCTACAAGACAGCCCTGCCAGCGAGCTGTCGCTGCAGGGTACAGCAGATGCTCCGCACGCTCCCACCTTGCCATACACACTCCTCTAGGACAGCAAGCAAGCACTAGACCTGTGAAGTGGAACAATAATCCTGCCTTGGTAAGCGATTTAGGACATTCCGATCTTGGCTGTAGGCACTCCTGCCACAAGTAGCAGCAAAAGCTCCTTTCTTCTTGAGGTTTCATTCCAAATAACAAAGAGAAAATACTTTCTTCACAACATCCCAATCCTAAAACACCCTGTTTAACACAGTGATATTCTTTGGTGTTTCACAATTAAAATTTAAACAGAATGACACACTTTGAGAAATAACTGCTAGAATCAACTTCACTTTGCAATGAAATTTCTCTTCAACCCTAGAGCTGAAGCTTTTGTATCCTGAAGTTACTGAAGCAACAAGCCCCAAATTAATGGTAAGGGAAGGACAGCAGTGAAGCCCCCGAGCAGCTCCCACTGTCTACTTCATCTCAATTAAAGGTCTTGCCCCAGGACTTGAGGAGCTGCTACTCAGAGCACTTCCACATAAACAGTTTACAGGATTAAATGAGAAGATTAATGGGCATGTCTCTGTCTAGGAAAACATAATCCACGACATTCACTGAAACAAGCAAGAACGGCATTTCTGCAACCATGCAAAGTAAAATGAAATTAGAAAGTAATTGGCTGTAGTTCAAAATTAATAATTGTTTGAATGAACACATTGTAAATACAATGTATAATCAAATCCAAAGGGTATCTTATTTAGCCTGAAACGTAACAACAGGAACATCTTCTACAGCATTAACAGTTTGCAGCAGCCTGACTCAGAAGCTAATCTTTCTAATTTTTTTTTAATACAACAGGGTGTTTGTTTTGTTTTTAAAGATAATTAAATGGAATTGCTTAGGACTCATCATTTATACCCAAGTGGAAATTATATAAATTTTGAAAACAACCATCCTATAAACAACATTTTCTTCCATTACAGCTCCTGAACATAACATCAGTTTAGATGAAGACAAAGAAAAAGAGTCCAAGGAGAAGAAGTGAGGAAGGTTTTGTTCTCATCCTGTTTTCTGCTCCTTGCCCACATTTCAGACATGGCTTAGAATACCACAGGGACCTGGGACTTGCTTCACAGCTTTCCTGGCAAACAGCCCATTACGTGAATGAAACACAACTGAAGAGGGCACGAAGCGTGGAAGATGGGGGAGAAGGTGCTACTGGGGCATCGTGCAGAGCTACAAACACTGGCTTGATTTGTTCTGGAGGACAGAGGCACATCGCGGTGTGTTACCTCTGACCAAACGAACACCTCTTTGTTTTGTAGAGGTGGAAGTACAGCCTTAACGTTAAGGGTACCCAGTGGGACTTTCAGGACTCACCTGGTCGGGGTCACTCACTTCATGGGAAACAGAATTACAACACAATCAGCACAATACCGTGGAGCTGCAAACACCGAGTGAGACATCTCTGCATAAAACCTGAAAAATTCATCCTTGTAATTACTAACGCATCTTTACTATGTATTAATGACAACAGGATTTCTTCTGGAAAGACAATTTATACCACCAACTGTACATGAAGGAGCTGCGAAGAGCAAAATGCCGTATCATCGCTTTTCAGTCACGCCGGTAAAGGTGAAATTGGAGCATAAACCTGCATGGTGATATACCCACTGTGTTCCACCCCATATATTCTGAGCTTCAAGACCCCCATTTTCTTTCAACCCTTGTCACCAAATCTCTCTCGAGTCATTGCTTGTGACATTAAACTTCGTGAGCTCTATTATCCAAAGGTCAGCAAATCTAACTGATACTTCCTCATATATTAAGACACTGTAGATTCTAATTATTATTTGAGGAGAGCGATATTGTCATTTTTCAGATGGTGTAATGAAATTAATCAGTGCAGCATGTCTCCGCAGTGAAAAATACTGTAATTTAGCTGCTTTTGCAAATCCTACTTCAATTCTCTTAATTGACTCATCCTAACTGGGAGCATCCACAGACCTCATCACTGGTGTTTTCAGAACTCCTCAAACAAAAAAGGATGAGTCACTTGTCCAAATCCACCTCCTACTCTTCTGCAGGCTTCCACTATGGTGACAAGCCCAGGAGGGCATATCTTCATCACAGGACTTTGCCACGGCTACAACACTTGCTATCCCATGCTGCCAAATCAGCGTCTGGGAGGCAGCGTGACCTGCCCTTCCCTTACACAAGACTTGAACATCACAACCCAAACCCGCACTGGCAGTGCCTGCAGCGCTGAACAGGGGCAGCGCGAATCTCAAGGGAGCAGGTGGCTGCAGTGGGGAACAGGACATCTATTTGGAGAAAAGATGCAGAATTTAGCAGGCACTGCAAGAGCAAGCTCTGATTCATGAAAGCTTATTCGACTTGGATTTAACCACCTGTATCTCAGCTCTGGAGCTAGGCAAGCACCTGATGTCCAGAAGAAGGAAATGGTGTTTTAACCTTCATATTACAATGAACGGAGAAGTCACCCTATTAATTTAAGAGAAAATGCAAAGCAGATTTACCACAGGATGTTCCACTTAGCCATTGGCATCCCAGAACAGTATTTAGATAAAGGAGTTTAACAAAGGCTAATGCATGATTAACATGCATGTATCTTGCCTTTTGGCTGTGCTGGGGTAGAGAAACAGTTTATAGATTATCTAACAAATCACCTCATAAGGACACAGCAACATGTGTAACTTCACAAAATACTATGGGGTGACTCTGCTTTTCTTCCTAATCGGCAATTCTGCTTCTGCAGCTTTGGCTCCTCATGCAGCTTTGGCTCCTCATACATTTTTAAAAGCTTCCGTCTTTCTCCTTCTGTGCTCCACATGTCTCCAAAATTACTTTCCAAATGCAATTAACAAGTGCATTAATTAAATCATTAATATGGCTTCAGATATTGTTTTGAATATTTGCTCAGGCAGATAAAACCAGAAGATTGCTTGTGGTCCCCAGACAATCGCCTCTGGTGTCTTTGCACTGCCTTTACTTCCCCAAATCTCATCAAACAAGCCAAAGAGACTCACTTGCAGGAGGTGTAAACTGGTGCTATTCCGCAGCTTGGCAGAACTGTACTCGCTTCTGCCAGCTGAAGTCTGATCCTTAAAGTGTATTAAAGAAAAACAGGAGGCTTCCTCACGCATCGCATCCCAGCTTCATCTGTTGTGTACCAGTGGCTACCCTGCACTTGAATGCTTAATGCAGGGTGAAAGTTTCCACAGCTTGTAGTACACTGACTATCAAGGAGTACAGAAAAGAAAGAAACTGCAGCCTCTTTACTCCAAGCCAACATCAGCCCATGCTGAAGAGACTCGTTTTATCTAACTGTGAGATCATTCACAGTCCTAAGGATCTTTAATTTCTTCTTCTAAGTTCACGGTTCTGGCTGCAAAAGCAGAAATGTGCAAGAAAGATGTTCGAATTCTGTAATAGCTACTGCCACACTGACTAAACTGGGTCAATTTTCCTGCCACATCCACGGCAGCCTCCTCCAGGAATAAGGGGGATAGTTTTCTCCAGGGTCAGAAGGTAAGAAATCTTCTGCTAAAGATGACCCAGGTCCTTAAGTGCAACATTTACAATCTGGAGACACTAAAAAACTAACATTGTTTGGAAATAGCTTCCATCTGATTACCTGTCTTTAGATACTTTTCCAGTGCTTGAGTAGTTTAAGGTGTCGCAAAGGAAAATCTGGGCTGCTTGACTTGGGTGTGTGCTTTGGTTCTTTGGGTTTCAGCGGAACATAAAGTTAAGCACAGGCTAGTTGGATGCAGCCAGCTCTCCAAGCCGTGACATTTCCCTGTGCAGCTACTGTTGGGACAATGAGTCATGCAAGAATAAAACTCATTTTCCCAGGCCTTCACTTACTCCAGTTTGATATGAAAGGTTTTTCTTTTTAATTAAGGAAAAAAGAGCAGTTTACAGCTGTCTGCCAAGATCACATAGCTCTTATGTACTCACCTTTGATTTCTTTCTTTTTTCTTTGCCAGAGGAAACAGGAGAATTTTCAGGATTAAGTTACATCCCTTGTTCCTTACATTCTCAAGGCTTAAAACCATATAATCGATCTACAGCCATGCTTAACCTTTCCTAAGGGCTTTACAAAGAACTGGACAAACATTAATTAATTTTGCTTTACAGCAGTCCTGGATTACCCAGGAAAGATGGGGGGGGGGGGGCATGGAAAATGAACAGCTTACACATACAAATGAGTCCTCCCAGCCGCCACGATCTGTACCAATACTGCCCTTCCCTGCGGGTCACACATCAGAGGTTACTGGTGCTCAAAACACCTAACTGGGGCCGGGACAGATCTATCCACCTGCAAGTGGGAGATTCAGCTGCACAAACCCAACAAGCTGCCTCATCACCCTTTCAATGGAAAGGCGTCCTTCTGCAAACACAGAGACAGAACTCGCCTTTTCCCTCCACTGTTAGCCGTGTGGGAGGGTGGGCAGTGTACAACCGCCTTACTGACGTGCAGGGCGTCCAGGGCAGCTCCGGGGAAGCTGGGAGCCAGCTGCGCTCTCCTCCACTTCTGTGCTGCACAAGCCTTTACTGGAGCAAATCAAACACCACCCCTGCTGTACCGTATGGGCTGCTGTGCTTGCACAACCATTGATTCTTGGCTGATACCCACGGCTTGGCCTGGCAAAAATAAAGGCAAGATGTGCTACAGCATCAGCTGAAGACCCAGAGCTCTATAGCTGGGCGCACAACAAATCACATCGTCTGTCCTTTGGAAAGAGAAAGGGACTTAAATACGCCTTCACCAGTGCGTTTCACATTTGCTCTTTGCTAGGCTCTTGTCCTGCACAAATCAGCGCTGAAGAGAGCGTAAGAGAGCCCTGAAATACAGACATTAAGCACATCCTTATCTTTAACCAAATGAGCAGTCCCAGTTAAATGGATTCACTTAAATAATGACTCCTAATACAATGGCCTAGTTTTCATTACTACCATTCATTATTGTACTTAATGTGATTAAAACACCAAACAAAACAATGAGCTTCTGCATGGCTGATGGATGAAATTACTTTCTTGGCCTCACTCCGGACTTGAAATGGTAAATGCTTTAATCCACAAAAGCCACTCCAACAGCTGGCACCTTCATGTTAGTGGAGAGCACGCAGACCAAGCAAGTCACCTCCTTCTTAACTCCTAAAGGTCATCCAGGATAAGAGCTGGTTTAAAGCTAAGACCAAACCAATGTTGAAGCACAAGCATTCAGAAGACATTGAGTTATCTCTCTTTGCCACCGAAGCTACCACGCACTCTGCGTGTAGGGATATCTCTCGTGGCCGTTATTTAGAGTAGCTGTACGAGGACATCACAGACAGATCCTGCAGGAAATTACCAACGTTTTCTCCAGCGTTGTAATGAACCCTCCCCACCTCACACACTGTGCTGGGGTTTGCAGTGCCATTAGCCTCAATTAGCTGCAGCAGTGTCTCAGATGAACCTAGACCACCTGACTTTTTTTAGTTGATGCATTGATCCCAGCAGAGTTCTGGCAAAACAAGAATGATTCCATTTATGGACAATAAGTAGCCAGTTAAAGATGAACTTTTTTTGTCTCCGGCAAAGATATTAGTTCCTAGATCGTGGCCTGATTCGATATATAGAGTGGCTCTATGACAGTCCCTTTAGGCTGGTAGCAAAAATCCATCCCCTGCTCCCTAGTTCATGACACTCATTTGCATCACTCCACATTATCAAAGCACTATTATTTCACTGAATATTCACAGATGCTTTGGTCTATGTTCAATATCACGTATTGATGTGACCGTTTGACAGGAAAAAAAATAAACTTTTTGTGAAAACCTAGCAGAGAAATTACTGTGACAACTGTATCAGGAAAAAAAATCTTCCCTGAAATATAATTGCATTCTTTGCATTTGGATGAAAGCCTGTTTCCAAGCAATGAACTGCCTGCTTTGAGAGCCGAGTTCAAAGCAGAAATTGTCTAGTGACAAAAGTGATTTAACACAGGGAGCAAATTGCTATGTCTCTCCTGCTAATAATGCCCATCCTGAGGAAGTGGAAGTCATGAGACCAATGTCAACGTGTATAACACACAAGCACATGGACAGTTCCTGAGTTAGAAGTGTGCTATCTATTGCTGCAGAGTAGGTAAAGCTGTGTCAAACAACCTAGCGTAATGTGCAGGGAACTCAAAGACTCACTGGATGTCATCAAAACTTGAAAGAGCAGATTTTCAAAGATGCAGAGAGAGTTCAAACATTTTCCCACCAAACGTCAATGAACTCAGGAAGAGATAAAAAAAAGTTCTTACAGGTCCAAATACCTACCAAGGGAGAAGGAAGCACCACAGTGTTACCTGAGGCAAATGTGCCTTGGAAAAAAATCCCTTCTGTACCTACATGACATGAGTAACTTCAAAGCCAAGGAACTCATGAAAACTTTATCCCTCACCTGATGCAAAAGGCTGGTCTTATTGAAGAGAACAGGTTATCTACAGGGAGAGCAAGAGGCAGCCTCCTGCATAACCCTGCTTATCATCGTCGCTGCTGAACTCGGCTCTGGGGATACCCATCCCAACGCAAAGAGCCCGTACGCAGCCACATAACACCACAACAACGGCGCTCAGCTCAACACGGCTGCTTTATAATTCCAAGGCATTTCCGTGCATCAGGCTTTGTTCAGCAGCGTGGTATTAAATCAGCAAGAGGAGGGTTTCATTTCATTTCTGGGCATGGAAGAACATGGGAGTTATCCCGCACTACTTAACCCCCAACCTGCACATGACAGGTTTTTTACAGGATTTTTAAAGAATCCATTTTCTTTTGCAGCAAATAAGCCTATTTGTGATAGCTACCAGGTATTGGTTTGTCAGCTCTCGATTCTGTGAGATCTCGCTAGGCACAATGCCAAGGGCTGGTGCTTCCAGGCAAAGCCAGCTATTTAGCACCGTGATGAAGAGCTCACTGGTGCTCCTGAAGTTTGCCTTTTTAATTGTTATATTTGTGGGTATTTTTTTAAAAATCAGTCTCTCCAGTCTGTGTTCTTCCTTCAGATCCATGACAGAAAACTGAACTCTGTTCACACTGCGTAGAAGTGGCGTAACAGATTGGAGTAGCAGAACAGTGGAATTGCCACTTGGAGCTGTAAAGTCACACTTATTTTCAGCTGACTCCAACCTTTTGGCAGTTAAACCTTCCTTCTTCTGATTTTAATACACAATCCTGAGTTTTTATCAATAATGCAAAAGATGTCAGCAAAGCAGAAGCTGGCTAAGAATGGCCGAAAGCTGATCAAGTAAATCTGCAGATTTCCAACATCTCTGACACTCACACAACTCCTTTTACAACCATTCCATGGTAACAGGCCAAAATACATTAAAAAGTTGTTCTCCAGCACAGTTCAGTGAGAAGGTGAGCTGAAGCTGGACAAAGCAAGCCCTAGATTGAAAGTAATTGGTATAATCAGAAAAGAGAAAGTGGAAAGGACTAGAGTTTCACCTTACATCATTCTCAAATCCATTTCTTCAAATGGTGAAAAAAACTTGGAGGAGCAGCTTGCCATCAAGACCATCTCCTGTGTGTCCTCATCAGCATTCAACAACCATGCTGTCATAAGAGCAAGAGCTTCTGTTAAATATCACCACTAAGAGGAATTGTTATGAGCATCTAGTTATCACCAGTACATCTTTTCAACACGTACAGAGACCAAAACACCCGTTTCAGGTCACACCAAAGGCAGCTGATCTTTGCAGGAAAAAGGAAAACACCAGAACTCAACAGCTCTTGAGGATCAGGTTCCTTTTGGAAATTCCTTCTGAAAAAAGGGGCATTAGCAAAGTCTCCTTCAAAATTGTTTCTGGCCTAATCATTCTGGTTTAAATTTTCAAGTGAGGTTCTTTGCTCAGATCCATCCTGAAACAACCCTTTTGTTAGACTCGCATCCCATCTTGCTCCAGGATAACTTCTTTATAACAAGCTCTTAGAACATTGCTTTAGCAAAAATGCACACGCTGTACATTTAAATATGGGAATTTATATTCTTCTCCTGCAACACAAGTAAAATTCTCCCCCCACATGAAGAGTGCCCAAGCTCTGTGGGGATGCACAGCAGTGACAGCACTGGGTAGCGCATACATAAAGCGGTTCTCAATAAGAGCTGTGCCTACGCAGCAGTCCCTGCCCTCTCAACTCGGTGTCTCCCCTAACAGTGCTTTCATAAACCTTCAGAAGTTCCCCGTTTCTCATCAGGAAGCAGTTTAACCTTCATCAAGAAAGGCACGTGCTATTTACTTTCTGCAGCAAAGTCCTGTCTCCTCTACAGCCACTGCTTAAATAATGAGTAACACCCATGTTTGTCAGGAAGAAGGTTAAAATATTTCAATTAACTATATTAAGTTTCAAAAAATTCTTGCTTGAATGAAGAAATTTGTACACTGGGCCAATTCCGCCAAAGCAGCAGATTTCTGCATTCTTCACCCTTACAATCAATTACCTGATTGCAATGCCCTTGGCCCGACCACTGCTTTTCCCTGCTTCGTGTTGGACACTGAGCGAACTCCGCAGCCCAGCACTAGCTGCCCCTCATCGATTATGTCCATATGATTATTCCCTGCAGCCACGGCGTGACCTGCAGCGACCGCAGATCCAGGACGCTTGCCCTAGAGACCTGAAGAGCCACCCTAAAACAAGACGACAACAAAGGAGAAACTGATAAAAAGAAAAACCCGCGGTAATTCGGCAGGATCCTGCCGACGTAGCTGTATGTATGGACAGCAAAGCCACTCAGATTTGTACCAGTTACACACGGTTACAGCGGACATAACCCCCACCTGCCTCAGAAATAGAACAGATCAGTTTGGGTCAGGAAGCGGCTGCTCCCCGAGAGCAAGGTGTCACACAGATATTTCTCAAAGGACTTATTCTGCGTTTTGCTGCAGCAGCAGATAGTGACCACAGTCAGAGCAAGGGTATTGGACTAACTGGAGCTCCGCTTTGATCAATACGGTAATTCCGATCTGGCTCCTCACTTTACCCAAGGTGAGTGCTAATGGGTCCACACAGCATTTTTTGATATCTTGAAGTGACAGATATCGTGCTTCATCAATTCAGTAATTTTATCAGGAGTGTCAGTGAATCAAATGCTTTTAAGAATAAACAGCCTTCTGCTGCCTGTCAAGAAATGACCTAAATGTAAAACAGGAATAAAACTAAATGCTAAAGAAAAATCTCCCTTAAATTAATTTTTATATCTCTTCGTGTGTTGACCTCAATATTGTAGTATAAAGATTTCAAAAATGCATAAGCATAGTCCCAATTGCCCAAAGTACGTCCAATGAATTTACATCACAACCCAAAATGGTGTATCTGGATAAGGAGTACATGACACTTTTGCACAGCTGAATCAGGGCTGGAACCAGAATAACCTGACGAATATGAATAATTGACACAGAATTTCAGTGGAACTAGAAGTTAAGGGACACTCATACAATTAAGGAGTTGCAGGATTTGGCTCCAAGTGTGAGGGACTGGCAGAAACCCCATGATATTCTCTCACCTTTCAGTGAGAAATGCTTCACTGATGCCAGTTTGCCTCAACTGAGAAACCTTTGAAAATCATTATTTCAGGCCTCAGGAAATCTCTGATCCTGGGTGTTTCACCACAGTGTTTATTCAAAGCATCTTCTTGACAAGAAAACAGATTACTAA
Organism: Bucorvus abyssinicus; assembly: GCA_009769605.1. Classification (NCBI taxonomy): domain Eukaryota; kingdom Metazoa; phylum Chordata; class Aves; order Bucerotiformes; family Bucorvidae; genus Bucorvus; species Bucorvus abyssinicus. The sequence goes on along the minus strand of CM020059.1, from coordinate 3,372,599 downwards.
TATCTACAATTGTACCTGATTATCCGAAATCTCTGAAATTTCGCTAGGGTAAGAGATTTCTCCCATTTGCAGCATTTGCAGAAGGCAGTGGTGACAGACTGGGAGAAAACTGTTGCCATAAACATTATTTAAAGATTCCCTGAAGAACTCCTTTTCTATACAGCAAACGAAAACTTAGTGTAAAGACAAGACCAAAAATCTCCGAGAGAATTTTCAGAGATGTTAAACCAGAGTTTCCCCAACCATCCTATTTATAGTCAGCTTTTCTTTTGCCAGCCGTTAAGGTCAGAGCAGTGCTGCTGACTTGGGGTGCTTTCAGAGAACAGTGCTGCTAACTTTAAAACCGCAGGGCTGATTAGTTCTTCTCACCTCCTAATTCCACTACAGTTTTTCAGTCATACGCCCATGATACACAGCTGAGAACAAGTGCACGAGTAGCAGAAGAGGAGGCTCGGATGTAAAACACTTGCCGAGGGTGTTGTGCAGAGGCTTGTGCAATGAAGTACAAGTGCATTTTTGGGATTGCTACAAAAAACAAATGGGAAATCGTTAACAATGGGCTGGAAGGACAGTTTCACAGGGGATGAAGATGGATTGTATTTTATGGGCACAAAGGAAAAAACACATGGCTTCAGTTTGAAAGGCTTTATTTATTCTAGGGGAAGAAAAAAGAACAAACACTACCACAGAGAGCCAGAGCAAGAACTTACTTGAAATAGCACAATATAAATCCTGGGGACAATACGCTGCAGCAATTCTGCCTGGCAATTCTGCTGTCCCGGGGGAAGGAGCTGGTGTGGAAGTGCTGTAGAAAGAAAGCCGCAGCACCTGGACACGCAGATATGAGCAGACCACGCTGCTGAGGGCTTTTAAACCACTGCCCCGACGAGCAGGCAGAGCACAAAGACACACCACACACAAAGCAAAGGACTGCTTCGAGCACGAGGATATCGATCCTGTCAGTGGTACTGTACCAAAGCAGACCTAGCTGTCAGCCAGGTGATGACAGACACGGCCGAGCCTTGGGTAGCTCCTCACCGCCTTCCTCCACCTCTTCCCTAGCATCTAAAGCCACGTTGCTACTCGATGTGCTGTGAGGATTGAGAGAGTGCCATCTACTGTCACCATTTAAACTTCTCCTGCACTTAAAGGGATCAAACTGAGAAATTAAAACCAGGAAGAGCCCCAAAGCAAGAATAGCTGGGCTGGGGGAGCTCCAGCAATGCATGCACCAGGCAGCTCAGCGCAGAGCTGACCTCATTCGCTCCTCAACTCCAGTGCAAGTGAGGTACCAGTGGAGTAAGGCTGGGTTTAGTGGTAGAAGAGGCGAAGCTCTAGGCAAGGAATCTGTTTCCCAAACCCAACCTCTCTAGGGTTTCTTTCAACATGAAGTTTCCCAAGGCTGGGATTGTCCCATCTGATACTTTCCTTGTCCAGGTAAAGGACAAAAGCTTGTACCAGGTGGGAACGCTGCAGATGGCTCTAGGTCAAACACACTTCTCAAACTCAGGAAGCAGAAGCAAAACTAGGAGCAGGTCTCAGGGCCATCCGCATCACCAGCCCCTCATTAAATGCACCCCTCGCTGAGATGCAAAGATGCTTGCACTATAACGACCCATTTTCTAACACATATGAGGACACCGATACACCTCCAGAAGCCCAAAGACACGACACAGATATTTGATATTGTCTTCACAGGGGCAAATTTCCCTGCAAACAGCCCAAGACAGACCACTTGTACAACAGCTGCTCATGCTGTTTTGGTGCTTTGAGGCTAGACAAAGCTTGCATAATTTCCATCCAGAGCCTGGTCCCTCGCTTTACCTCCTTTGCTCCCACTTAGGGACAAAACAGAGGAGCGGTTTAGTCATAAGCAGTTAAGCACTTAGAGCAATGATGAGCCATATCGCCAGACATGGACATCTTGGCCCAACGTGAACTGCTTTCAGCACAAGAGAGGATTAGAAGCCATGCATGAAGACCCTGTTCTCCACCAATTCTTGTTAAAGCTGCTTCAGGTCTTCCTCAGACGTGCTCCACTTGATTAAGTGAGAGCTAAATGGTACTCCACTGGCAGCATTCATCTGAAAATTATTTGTGTGGCAAGATACACAGCTAAGGCTCTGAATACAGGAGGTCACAATTTTCATTGCCATATCTGTGTGTTGATAAAATGCTTATTTCCTGACTTAATTCGAAGGAAAACTGAATTATTTGCTAAGCATGAGAGAATCCGTATCAGCAGGATATTCAATATCCTCCTTCCACCAGGCCTTACTCTTTTTCTAAGAGAGAAAAACAGGGTTAACGTTCCTAGCTTTGAGAAGCCTAACTGGGAATTTGGCTTTAATTCTGTATATTGATTTGTGCATTAATATGCCATTATCTCCACAATATTTGATAGATGAAATCTAGACAACACTCAAATTTATTGCTGCCCTTTTTTTTAAATCTTGTTATATCACTCTTACTGTTTTTTCCATCTCCAGAGATACCCAAGGAACAACCTTGAAGTCAGTCATTAAGTCTTCCAGTCAGGAAAAACGTTAACTGTGCAAAAAGCAAGGTTTTTTTATAGTACAATGTTATAAATCTTAGTAGCATTAAACATTTTTTGATCTTCAGGGTCTTTTGCCTTTAGTTTCAGCTTGGCTTTGAAATGCTCAAGAGTTCTGAAGATCAAGGAGCTGCATCTGTAAGGAAACGATGGGCTGTGTTCACGGGAAGGCGGTAAGTGGATGGATCGCCTATTCCTAAAGCAGCATTTTGGAAATACCACTGTCACAAACAACCAGCAGCACACAAGAAAAGAAAAACATTCAGACTTAAAATCCCAAAATGCAGTTTCAAGGGCTGTTTTTCTGTATCACTGTGTAGGTGAAACACAGTTTAGGCCTCTTACACCTCATGGACATTTGCAAACAGCCTTGATGAAGCCCAACGGCATTTGCACCGAGCTCCGCGCGGTCCCCACCACACGCTACGAAGACCTGTCCACCGAAACTTTGTCAGCTCTTTGTCTATCGCACAGCTTTAATATTAGAGCCATGGCATGTAAAAGGCAGCCACGTTGACCTCTGCAGCAGTACAAGTGATAACACAAGATACAGGATATCAGACAAACCTGCCCTATGATTTTCTGGCTCCTTTTACCCTAAGTCCTGATGCTACAAGTTTCATCAATCCCCAGAGTCAACCTATGGTAAAAACCGAGCCTATCCAGGTGGTTTCGCACTCTGTCGCGGTCCCCATCTCTCACCGGCAATGCAGACACACCTTATGCAAAACAGACAAGAACAAAACATTCAAATGGCAGCAGATCTGGGTGCACAGAAGCGTCACCCACAGATTTACATTTATCCCTGCAAACCATGTAAAACATGCCATTGCTCCGACACAGCCGTTCAAGGACCTCTCCATTTCATTTTCCCTTTCTGTGTTCTACCTTAAAAAATACCTCTACAGATAAACAGAGTCTCCTCATAGCTACTGCAATTTTCAGACAACCTCCAGCCGGTGAAGATGCCTCCAATTGTTTTTCTAGAACCCAGCCATTTCGGTGCAGGAAAGCATCAGCCGGCTGACACAGCAATGCAAGGGTTACAGATGAATGCAGCATTTTGTTGGGGCGGGCTGGTGAGGTTGCATCTCTGCACAGGCAACGAGAGCAGTGCCAGAAAAGGGCTGCACAAACTATTGATGCATTGCAGATAAAATGGAGAGGAGTCGGGTGTTTTGGCAGCAAGCCTGTTGGAGTGGAGAGCCGGAGCTCTGTCTCCAGGGTGCAAATACATATGTTCCTGCTTCTCCTCCCTTCCCTGTCCCATGGCCAACGGGTTTTTAAATGCCAAAGACTGGCTTTGGAAAGTACATGTGTGCAAGTACTCCAGCGCCGCCCGACAGAGCTCAGACTTTTTGGACATTCAGTCCAGCTTTCCTTCCGTATTAATGTAAATACTCTGTCTTTAGAAGAGATACAATAATTTAATTAGGCAACACTCCTATATAATAATATTAATTGTCCATTTCACCATTTATATAGCAGCTAATTAAGTACTTCAGGAGACGGCATAAGAGTATCTTTAGCCCTATTTTATGCAGAGGGAAACCAAGACAAAGGAACACAAGTGACACTGCAGTCAGGGTTCCAGGTCAGACACAACCTGCTGTCACTGAATTCAGAGGCAAAATTTACTGATATTTATCAACAGGATATATTCAGGAATCAGACTGAAGCAGGCTTATTCACGCTTCTCCAGCTCAGGGTAATTTCTTTCTAAAGGCACTTTGCTTTCCCATCATGTAGGCCTAAGCAGAGCTTGCAAATTTAATTTCAAATGCATCATTTCCACCCCACTTCTGCAAACCCCAAAGGATCCAAATAGTCAACATACTGTTACTTCTAAAGGAGAGTGTTGTCCATCAGGACTCTGGATTCAGATCTGAGTGTAGTAGAGAGATTTTAGGGCTGCTGAAATGTTTCATATTAGCATTTTACCCTTACCACTTACACTTCCTATCTGATTTTCCCTATTTTCATGTGTTTTTTCCGATCAAGAAAATGTCAGTAGTCTTGCAAGATTTCAAGTTCAAGAAAATTCATTTTTCCCTTGGAAACGTCAATGTTCCCTCCTGTTCTCCAAAGAGTTCGGTGAAATTCTGAATCGCGACCCACATCTAGAGGTCAGCTCTGCATTTCACATGTAGCACCACAATGTGCTGAAACAAAACTGCCGAAGTATCTGAAAATAGATACCCTTTTACTCTGCAGCCAGAAATGTTTTCTCAGAGAAAAAAAATCCTATTCTTTCCTCACTTCACACTTGCTTTCCTGCCTCATGAAAGCAAATGATAAAGACCAAGAATTTAAGAAAATGTTCACTAGCACTTAACTCCTTCAGTTGTTCAAATTCTGAACTCTATTTTGCAGGCATACACGCTCAAGAGCTCAGCAGTAGCCTTGACTCATTAAAAGCTTCAGAATTCATCTCCTGCTCCTCCCCATGCTACCATGAACGCTCTCCTCCACGGATTTGATTCTATTTGTGTGATGTTCTAACTCAAGTTCACTTCGAAAATGTAAAAATTGCAACGTCAACCCTTCCGTCTGCCTCTTCCAGTAGTCTGTGCAATACCTCATGCCAGATTCCCTGATCTACTGTCAGAAAGAAAACTTCAAGCATTATTTATGCGAATTCCTTGACAGCAGCCAACTTGATATGAAGGTTTCTTGCAGTGTTCAAGCCTAGCATGAGCACGCCAGGCTGAGACCAGCGTTAAGGTAAAAAAACCCCATGCACCAGCAAAATGAGCTTCCTTTGAAATCCCTTTCAACTGGCTGAACATCAGCTTGCTGTAATAGCAATCAATAAACCCCAACTCCTGATCCTGGCATCCGCGGGGTAATAAAATGTTGTAACCAGCAGAGAGATGTGACAGAACTGTAGAGTCATGCTGCTGGCATACACGACGTTATGTAAGAGCGATAGCCCAGTCCCACACAACTTCTCTTCAAGCACTCCCTTTCACCCAAAGATGGTTTCTATCCTTGGCAAGAAAAACTTTCCTCCTAATTGCACTGATCTGACAAGCTTTGCCATGTGAGGATATTCTATTTGCCAAGCCTTCAGATGCTCCTGCTGCACCAGCGGACCAGCTAGTACCTGCACTGCATGGCACTGAGCACTGTACAGCACTGAAGACCCAATTCTCACCACAAAAAGGTCTCTTCCACTGATAAACTGCTGAGCAAGGACTCCTGCATCAAGAGGAACAATTGCTCTCCTGAAGAAAGGCGGCTAAACAGGTCACAGAACTACAGGTGTGATGGGTGGAAGATTAGGAGGTCCATTTTACAGATCAAGTCAGTATAGAGAGACTAAAGCCCACAGCCATAAAACTGCTTTAGCTCTGAACTGCCATTGACTTCTTGTGTTTGATAACCAAAAGGTTCATGCACCAGAATACAAAACTCTGTAGGCACTACAACCTCACTGAAAGCCAGGGAAGACAGAGACCTCTCCAGGACAGTTTTCTGAATCTGGATTTAAGTTGCTCAGGAACACAGAAGAAGTTTCTAGCATTGCTGACAGCTGATGCTTAATTCCACAGCTGTCTGTGCCGGGAATTTGATGTATTCCAAACATTTGCTTTGTAGCCTACAATCCCACTTCGAGGTGTCTAGAAAAAAAGAATGAAAGTCCAGCCCTCATTACTGGACTTCAGTTCTGTGCAAAGACTCAAATCATCTGATGTAGAGGGCACAACAGGGAAATTTGGCATTTCTCCCTGGGGAACGCTGACATGAACACTGCAGAAAATGGATACTTTATGATGACTTAGAGGAACAAAGGTGGTTCAGCAGGAGTTAAAACCATTTTTCAGGAGGCCTTATTAGATCTGAAGTGTCCCCATCCTCCTCTCTGTACCTCTACAGGCTTGTTATCTCTTCTCTGCCACTGCCTCTCAGCCGTTTTGTACCCTAGCCAAGCACAAGCATATGGCCAACAGGCCATTTCAGCTGAGGGAGATGCTGCGTGTCACCAGGGTTGTGGGTGCTCAGCAACCCGCCTGCTCGACGAACGCTCTCCCCACACCACAGTAAGTCTTCCTTACCTGCTGAATTTTGTGCCCTGCAAACTGCAGACACAGTGAAAGGATTGGGAAGAAACCGTGCTGGCAGCAGCTAGTGTGCTTCCAGTGCCAGAGCACTTCAAACACATTCACGAGTCTGTGCTTAATCTCCTGGCTACCCAGATTAACCTTCCACTCCCGGAGATGAACGAGCGGTGAAGAGCAGCACAGCTCCTAAGTGAACTTCTGCGCTGAGGGCTCATTTGTGACCAGGAGTAGGTGAAAAGGGGGCAAGGGACAGATACCTTAGTATCTCGTCAAATATTTGCTGGCCAACGCAGGAACTCAGCATATACAAAACAGCTGCAGTCTAGTGCTGGTATTAACCAGTATTAGATATCTACTCCCCTGCAGGGGCAGGGTGAAAGCTGAGAGGACACCGATTATTGTAGACACATACAGTCTATTTCTAAGGACAGCCCTGGAACAAGTTCGCTGGCTGTAAGCTGTCGAAATCTAGCACTGCTCCCTTGGAGGAGATGGTTTGTGCTTTGCACCAGCTGAGGATTTTTGCCCAAATAAATTATGCCTGCTACCAAGTCCAAGGTAATCTTCTTCCTTGGTAGAGCAAATATTCTCTGTGCTAACCAGAAAGTCGTTCTAAGACGAGATACTGAGCCACCCAAAATATAACACCAAAAGGAAAAGGGAGAACAAATTACAGCATCGCAATATGACTACACTACTTAAAATAAACGGCATTCAATTTTGCATCCCGGATAACAACCACAATAAATACAACCACCCAAGTTCCCTTCTCAATTCTGATTTAGACCAATCCCTTTTCACAAAGTACACCCTCATAAAACCAGTGGTAAACGCAGTGAAGATGGTCCTGCAACACAGCCTTTAAAAAAATCTACCAATGCAGTCTAAAGTGTGACCCAAGGAGACAGAATTACCATTCAACTGCACTGTGCTGAGCTGAAATCCTTCAGAACAAAGGATTACATCAAGGGATTGGCGTCCATTGTGGGAAACCCACCCTTTGTCTTTCATATACCCACGCTGCCCACTGGTATACCCTTTTTGAAAGACAATTATTCTCACCTATCACACAAGAAGCACAATGAATATTCATAGAGCGCTCTCAGACCGCTGGTGAGAGGTATTATTGCTGTATCATAATCAGTTCCACGACTCCCCGGAGCAGATGGAATTTCAGATCATTCCAATAACCAACCTTATAAAGCCTTGTCCAGTCCTATTAGGGAATGGCACGTTTCCTTCAGTACAGCCTCTCTGTTTTAACAGCTTGAAATCAGACACTTGACATCCAGTTTGGCTTACCCTGTGCTGAAACGTGATGGATTCAGATCACAGCTAAACTGCTGCAACTCAGTGTATGACTCCCAGTTTCTACGGTAGGTGTGAGAAGAATCAACCCCACAGATACAGCTAATTTTAAGACTAAATAAGTGAATTTCACATTAAAGTCTGAGCAAGCCCCGCTGTTTTGCTGTTCAAAATGTACATATAAGAATTCCTGCCACAGGAACTGTCTGTCTTACTCATCTTACTCCAGACTTCGAGGCTGAGATGACAGCTTAGAGGTATCACGTTAACTAGTTCAGGTAACATTTGAGAAAAACCATAGGAGCGATCAAGACAGATATTCAGTTGATAAAAAGCAGTGTTGCTCTGTACCTCAGTGGACCAACCATACCAGTTGTGGATTACCTCCAGGCACCAAGACAACTACTTTCAAAGTGCAGGAGGCCCCCAAGTGACACTTTGTCAGGTAGCAAATCCTCTACCAAGGGAGAGGATACCCTACCCTGCCAGACATGCCCGCAGTGCAATTGCCCTACACACAAAAGGGATTTGAAGCCACAAGCTGTAGCTTACAGGCACACAGCTGGTCCCTTTCACAGCTCCACCCTCCTGTGCACAGATTAACCTGCTCTCGCTCTCCTGACAGACAGGCAGGCAGCCAGCTCAGGACAGCAGTTAGATACCTTCGCAGTATTAGAAAGATACCTCTTGCTGAGCCAAACAGATCACAGTGTAAAATGCATTGCCAGTTTTGCTGACTTACACACAGGAAGTGCTCTGGGACCTTCTAATTTTGATGTTCCCATTTCAGATGCCTTTGAAGACTCAATAGATTAACAGAAACAAGTCAGCATTGGCTGGTGACCTTCCTCCCTCACTGCTTGCTTCATAAAATTGAATGACAAGCTGTCCAGAGGCAAAGCAAGAGGCGAGGAAGAAGAGATGACAGCTGCCCGCTGAGTAGCCCCAGAAACGCTCCGGGTTGCTCTGATCAAGCAGCTCTGTTCGGACGAACTCCTCTGCTCAGCAGAGACCGTGAGTCAGAAGCGTGGGCTGTGCTGCGCTAGCAAAACGAGCTCTGAAGACAGTAACAATGGGCTTTCACTCATCTTCCGTCCTGTACCTAATTACAGCGCCAAAGCAAAACCCACTGAGCCTGCATCCCTGCCCTTCTCCCGGTACCCTCGGGCCAGACACTTGCTTAGTGCTGTTCTGCACAAGATGACACCTGGAGAATTATTTCATTACTTTATTTTAGACGACTGATACATAGCCCTCCAGGACCAGAATACTCCTAACAAGTCTATGTCTCAGAACCCCTCCAGGGGTTAGCTGTAGCAGTGACAGCAAATAAACTCGACAGACACAGTGCCTTATACCACAGGGTCTCCAAGAACATCACTGTGCTGCCATTCGCAATAGCCAGGAAAGGAGCAGACACTTACATTCCAGCTGCAGACAGGCAGTGGGAAGGCTGGAGAGAGATTTTCCCCATTTCACCTCTATGCTCACAAGTCCGCACTCTTCAGTAGCATCTGCAGGGGTAAAGCCAGCTCTGAAGATACTGTGGAAAAAATGGAAACCCAGTGAGGTTGGACTTACGCTGGGCCCTTGAAGGGACTATAGCTTATTCTTCTGCCTCTAGGCAACCAGTAATGTAATCAAAGTAATTAAATCAAAGCAGCGAGGACAGGAGCCGCTATCCATCTCTAAGCCTTTCTGTCCACACAAAGAGGAACATTCGGGAAAAAGGCTGGTTCTTCAAAGCTGACCCAAGGCATGATTAAAGGGAAGTCAGGTCAAACAAATTAGGGCAGCACTCCTCCCCTCTCTTATTTCCTTGTTGGGAAATTAAGGGGCAATTAAAGTTTTAGTAGCTCTTTATTAATCCCAGGGGGATGGGAGGGGCTGCTGAAATCACTGGGCCCCAGTGCAGAGACAATAATTTAGAGCAGCTGAGGTTAGGCCTTTAGTTACTAAAATAAACCAGATCAGCAGCTGGATTATAACTTGTCTGCAAAACCACAAACCTGTTTCCCCTGCAAAATAAAATGAATCCAGGGAGATCAATCAGCGGAACATTTTCTGCCAAACCAGTAACACCTTCTTACGCAGTTTAGCTGGCTGCAGCCGTCTTTGAATAAATTACCACCCTGCGTCTCAAATGCCACATTCTGCCCTTCTGTCCATTTAACTGAAGGCACCGTATATTCTGTGCGTGAATCAAGAGCAGTTTTGATACCTCTGGCAACGAACGCCTCCCATGCATGGCCCGGCCAGTCATAAACCGGGCAGCGCGGGGCCCAGGGGCTGCCGAAGGCCATCCCCTCGCTGGAACACACCCACACAACACCACTGCCCTGAAAAAACAGAGGCGCTGGAGCGCCGGACGCGGAGGGAGGCACCGGGCCGACAGACAGGGCAGCTCCCGGCTCTCCCACCCACCTGCGGGCCGGCTCTGGCGGACCCCGGGCCGCCAAACACCTCCGGCGCCGCACCCTCGCGCCACGGCGCTCCTCACTTCCGCCGGCAGCGGGGCCCGCCGGGACCTCACGAGGAGCGGCCCGGACCGCCCCTTCCGGTCGGCGGCCGCTTCGCGCAGGTTCCGCGCAGGCCCCGCTGCAGCGAGACCGCACAGCGACGGCGACGCCGGTGGCGGCTCTGGGGAAGCGCGGTTCGACCCGGGCGAGGGGCTGCCCGACGTGCGAGGGCGGAGGGGAAGAGGGCGAGACAGGGCCCTGCGAGCAGCGGGGCGGGACCGGGGGCGCTGCGGGCGCCGGGTTGCTGCGGGGAGCCGGCTGCAGCCCCTTCCCTGCCCCCGGCGCTGCTCGGGGGAAGGCGGAGGAGCGGGACGTGGGGGGGCGAGACGTGCTAATTTAGTGTTCACTTTGCTTCTCACCACCCAAATCTATTTTAACTGGCGGTAAAGTCCATTGACTCTCCCTGAGTGCGCCTGCTTTGCCCGGGGCAGCGGTGGGGCAGCGGTGGGGCAGCGGTGGGGCAGCCATCGTCCTGCCTCGAGCACGATCTACAGCATTTCTCACGCTGTCTTCTCCCCTCATCCCGTGGCTCGCCCCCTCCTCTCACACCTGCCCTCCCTCCTCGTTGGCTGCCTGGCCCTGGTTCAGCTCTCCGGAGGATCGTTCCTGGGCTCCAGGGATGCAGACCCCCTTGGAGCGGACCGTCACAGCTGAGCTGGGCGCTGTGACACCCCTGTCGGCTTCCGAAGTAATGGAAAAGCACATTGATCCTCCTGTGTCATGGATTTTCTGTGAGCTGCCAGCTCCGGTACCTTGTTCATATGAGCCCTGTGCTAATTTATCCCAGATAGAAACAAACCCATCGAATTTAGTGGGCGGTGGAATACACATCAATCTGGTTTACTTCTGTTATTAAAAACACCCTCAGACATTTCAGGATCTCAGGAGTAGATAAATTATCTCTTCATATTTTTAGAATCAACACTGGGCATATAAATGAAGGACACTCTGAGTTACTTATTTCTAGTAAGAGTTTTATCTAATGGTTATAAAAACCATTACAAAAGCAACTACATCATCAGCTGCACTGGATTTTTTTGGATCCGGTGACATGGGGGGGCTCATCTTGGAGTCCTAACGGAAGGATTTTAGTCTCCTCCCATCCCTTAGAATATTTCATTGGAACATTAGTGCTGACAAAGAGTTCTTTGGAAAGTTACACCCTGTTAGAGAGCCTGATAGTGCTCAAATCTTTGGAGAACCTGGCCCTAGTGAAGAAAGTTGGAAAAGGAGTTGGGCTCTTTGTGCATGATCGAACTCTCGGGGAAGCATTCAACACCTCCGTGACACCACGACCTGGCCCAAGCTGGCGCAGTTGACAGGTCCCTGCTGCGGATACGTCTGTCACACGAAGTCGAGGTGTTCGCCTCTCGATGGTGTTCTTTTTCGCCTGTGTATTTTTCTCAGGCTTTATATTTAGTCTGTGGCTGCTTCACGCCTGACTTGCTCTGATATTTATAGACACTTACGCAGATAATCTGGGAGAGAAAAAAACAAAGGAAGATGTTAAAAAAAAAAAAACCAGGTTCCATTTAACAATGCTCTTCAAATCCCTGAATTCTACCCAGAATAAAAGAAGGGAGGAACGAATCAGACAATTGCATTAGGGCCTGGCTGGGGGTAGGTTCCACCCAGTCTTTTATAAACGTTACAATAACAGTATAATATTAGGAAATAATTTGCCTTAAGGTTGATGTATTTCAACTGCTTCAGTAAGCAGTTGAGTTTAGGTGGGTGAAGTTTTATGGCTCTAATAAGCAAGGCTGGTTTTCCGGCACTGCTGGGCACTGGAGACTTACATTCGCTTTTTATAAAGAACGTAAGAATTGTAGAAGGATTTGCACCAAATTCTACACAGGAGAAAAAAAAAGCCTTTCAATCAATATACGTGCTTTAAAATGGCCTGTTTATGGGAAATGGATTTCATTTGTTTACAATTTGGTTCTTCTTTCAGGCGAGGTGTAGTAAAGAATCGCCAAAGAAAACCTAAAGTCATAATTCTGTAGATCTCTTTTCTGTATTTCCATACCTTTTACCCTCAGAATTCCTCGTACAGCCTTGGGACCCTGAATCAGACGGGGATCCCACTAAGCCGCGCAGATACTGCATTATCTAAGCGTCCAACCCCGGGTGACTGGAGAAGCAGCTGCAGAAAAGGGGGCGATAGCAGCTCCCAGCTACCAGGAGAGGAGACAGAGACAGTCTGAGCGAGCACTGGGGAAACCGCCCAGGAGGGTGAGGAGAAAAGTCCGTCCTCTGTCATTTCCCCTCTTTCTTTTGCAGGCATTAATAACGCTAACAGGGTCGATCCTTTCTGCCTGCCCGCTGGCAGGTGGGTGAAGCGGTTCCAAAGAAAATCCAGGTCACAAACACCGTGTTCTTTAGGCCTGTTTGAAGAGCACGGACAGGTGTGATCCTCCCTCTGGGGAGCTCTACCTGTGCAAAATCCAGGCCCTGGGAAGTCTCTGGAATATCGGCTTTACGGCTTCTTTACAGAACGAGGACACCTGATTCTTTCCGCTTTCTTCTGTGGTTAAAAGGACACCCGTTTTTATTTAGCCTGCACAAGCTGGGGCAGTATCAGCCTGCAGGAAAACAGCCGCGGGTTTGAAATTCTAGCAGTTTCTTAAAAACAATTCGACTGCAGCACGGATACCACTCAGTCTTTCAAGCGTTGAGTAATGCTGCTTGTTTTATCCACTTCAATGGATACGCAGTCGCTGTAAGAATAAAGAGCCAGAACACACATTTCTGCCTTTGTAGGACTTTGAACTTCTGGTGGTTTTCAATCTTTTATGTTCCAGCAGCAATTACGTTTCCAGACCCAGTAAATATTATTTGGCAGACACCTGATGGATTAGCACATTATACAGCTAATGTCCTTACACCAAATCTCAGTAAAAACAAAAGCCATGGGACTACTAGCACTGCACCTTCCAGATCCACAGAACTCAAAGTCTTCAGGATTCCACTACTGAGCAAAGAACGGGGTGGGAAAAAAATAATCATTCCGTCATAAAGCAACTCAGTTTCAAGTTTTGCCCCTTTTAAAATTTCAGGCTCACCGTTGCTCATGTTACTGTTAAACTAGTGTCTTAAAGAATTGTTTTTGTAATTGTTAGTTTCAATTTATGTTGGTATTTTTCTTTTTCGGGCAAATATTTGGTGTTCTGTGTACGTTTAAATGTTACATAGTTTGCTGCAGAAAAACAAACAAGATTTTTTCTAACCTGTGCCCCCTCTACAGCGCTCCATGGCACCCACAGACGGTATTGATCATTGTTAGTGGGCTGGAACAGCCTCAAAACTTGCATTTAGGACTTGGTTTAGGACCAGCACTGGCATGTCCCGCGGTGGTTGTGCAGAGAACAATAAACAGGAAACATGAAGCTTGTTGGGCTCATCCCTGAGTACCGGCACCGCACCAAATCTGGCGAGCTCTGGATCCGACCCGTGGCTCACGCTCACAACGAGACCACCCCAAGCCGCGATTTCAGCAGAGCTCCAGCGAAAGCCGCGATTGCTGCGGACTCTGGGGCAGCACCAAGGGTTCTACCCCCGGGGAGGGAGGTGCAAGAGATGTTTTATACTGATGCAAGTCAGTGAAACTCAGCTGCCTCCCGTGGCCTCCGCCACCGTACGGAAGCAGACAAGGACTGGTCCTGCTCGTCTGAAATCCGCAGCACTTGTGTCTGTCTCCAGCCCCCTCCCGCCGCCGCCGCCTCGCGCTGTGTCGCGCTGCTCCGTGTTCAGCCTGGCGGGTTCCTGCCTCAGTCAGTGTCTGCAGATCAAACCAGGCTGTCGCAACCAGAGCTATGTTTAGCAACAGACCCTGGGGTTTTCTTCATCGCGTCGTTCAAAAGGTTTGTTTTTCCAGCCTGTACATTGTGCTGAAGTTTCATCAGGCCTGAGTCACCTCTAACATGCTTACCACACTGCCACGCTCTCCGTGAAGCCACCCGTGGGACGTGGCCCAGCCATGGTGAGAACTTTGGCGAGAACTCCTCGGGAAGCAGAATACAGCATCCGAGTCGGCATCTGCTGGAAAACAATTGCAAAATCGCTCCTCGCTCCCGAGGTACAAAAGTGAATGCCTCGCTGATGTTAATTGTTCAGCACCGTTTTTTGTTGTTCTTTTTCACCTGTTAATGTAACAGCCGTTGTTGTTAATCTCTTGTTGCTGAGGCAGGAAAAACTCATGTGTTTAGAACTATCATTTCTGGCATTTCTCTTGAGCACTGCCTCCCAGAAGCACCATTTGCCTCCATCACTATATGTAAATTTTTTTGCTTCTCACTGTTCCTTTCAAGGGCTTTTATTTCCCCTGCATCAGACAGAACAATCTAGTGGCAACTGATGTCTGGTTATAGGACAACCTGATATTAAAAGTCTCGATTTGTAAAAAACACCCCGTACTTTCTCCCGTTTCTTGCCCACCAGCTCTCCACCTCCCACTCCAGACGATGACTCCACTCGGGGTTTGTCCTGCTGCAGACAGCTCATTCCAGATCGTACCCTGCACGTTGAGGAGCTGCCGGCCGGCACGGGGGTTTGTTCGGCTACAGCTAAAGCAGGCAGGCATGCGAGCATCATGCTTGCAGCACTGCCCAGAAGTGCGGTTAAGCTGGGACAGCACTGCATACCAGTACAGTGCATCTTTAGAGATATGCATCACTGTGGGGGAAGAGCAGGAGTTTTACTGCGCTAAATTGAGGTTCTTCACCCCTAGTTGCCTTCCTCTGTGAAGTCTGCTCCACTGACCTCCCCAGCTCCCCCTCCTGCCCAGTCGGAAACTGCTTCCTTTGCAAAGCACGCCGATCGATTGTGCGACAAGGTTTAGCGTTTTAAAAAACCTCATTTCGTTGCTGCTTTGATTGAAAACAGTTGCGTTCCTATTGCCCCTTCCATCTGTCAAAGGCCATTAGCTAGAAATCTCATCATAATTCCTTGCATAGTCCACGAAATGAATTTCTTTTTATGGTTCTGCAGCCTGAACATTTCTATTGTAGTTAGGCGAGACAAAGGACACCCATTTTTAATAATCTCTCTCCTTCCTCGCTGCGAGGGAATGCAGTTCTGCTACATCCACCCCCTTTGCCTCCCAACGCTCCCAGTTTACAGGAGCTATAAGTGATTTTGCAGCCAGGTCTCTGTCCAGACTTCAGGGCTTTGCTGCAGCTGAGCAGTCGTGGAGACCGGACCCCAAACAGCAAGTCCTTACAGTTTGTGGTTTATCTGCCAGGGGGGTGGACCACACTGCCATGGTACTTCAGTCCTAGAGGATTTGCCTCACCTGTCAATACCCCAAATTCTCAGGAATAGAAGGGTTTGCATAACCAGTTCATTCCCTCAAAGCTAGATTTCTAGGAAGTGCCAAGCAGTATCCCTAAAAGCCTCGTGAGCTATTTTTAACCAAGAAGCACAGCGAATGCACTCTTGTTTCTGCTTATTCCCAAGGTCTCATCTAGACTCGTCAGAAAACTAATTTCAGCCTCCAAATATTCTTCTTTTCTCTTTTTTTTGGAAGTGGAAATTCCTAAGTCACTGAGAAAGAATTTTAACTGGTTACACCACGCTCTCAACTGAGAGCTGTAGGGGTGAAGTCTCTGAAGGAAAATCCTTATTAAGTTATTTTAAAAGTAGAAGTCAATAGTACTTCCTGCCTTCATTTGCCATCTCGTTTATGTTGCTGTAATTTTCTTGAGCACTACCAGCCCAGTCACTTTTAATCAGGTCTCCAGGCTGAAGCACTCCAGGAGTTTAACCTGGAAGCTGAGGTTGTCTGAAGCCATATGCACAATTCAGTGTCTGCTCCAGCGACTCGCGCTGTTCGCTGGACACGCAGCTGGTTTGTCACAGGCCACCGTGCCAGACCCTATAAGAGCGATACCAGCTCCGAGAATCTGTACGTGTTACACACTTGAGATACCTCAGGCAGCGGTTGCTAGATTTGATTATAGCATGTGAGAAACTGTGTAATGAGGCAGGATATGGGAGTTCTGCTCTGGTTGAACCAGTTCTTTAAGATGAGAAAGCAGAAGGGTCACCCTTGCTGTGCTCTTTGCAGATGTGCAGTCGTCTGTGGACTGCTCTGCTTGGCCCCTTGGAAGAAGAGGACATAGAAGCACTGTCACTGGAGCCTTCCCCAGTACTTCTCCCCTTTGCATCAGGTATTTGCACTAGCTGGGTGGTGGCAGAGTGTTTTCACAGAGAATCTGAAATAGAATATTGTTATTAAGGACTCCAGAGCTCTCGATTAAAACCTCAGCCATCAGGTTTTGGTGGCTTTCGGTGCGGTTGCTGTCCTGTTCTGAGGCTATTGCAGTGGCCAGAGAACAATCGAGAGCCTGTTACAGATACAGCTGATGCCAATCCCCAGATGCCCATGCAGAGGTGTTCACAAACCACTCCCCTGTTCCGTTTAAATCACAACTGAGCTCACACGGCCTCTGGTTGGACTGACAGGTAAGAGCAAGTGAAGGGAGAAATCAAAACCGGGTCTAACCCCACCCAAATATTGCAGCTTAGAATCCTGTAGTTCTCATTGCCGTCTCCAGAAGCTGTGATAACGTCCAGAGCAGCTCCAATTCCTCTTCGTCTGTGCAGCACATGTGAAATTCTGCATTGCCCTGCCGACCCCTCCGGATGACAGCAACGCAAACTCCCCTGAGCAGCTCATGCCTGACATTTTCCAGCAGATTTGCTCATTAGCAAGGGGCAAGGCTGGGTGCCGCGCAGGGTTTATTTCTGTTGTTTCATTATTGACGTGTCAGCTGCTTGCCGTGGTGAAGCCTCTTTCAGAACTGCTATTAAAATACATGAGTTGACTTGCCCTTCTTCCCCTTCCCTAGCAGAATTATCCTGCTGCCTAGTGTTTTCCTGCTGCTTATACGTGCCACTCACAGTTCTTGCAGAAGGGACGAGCAAATCCATCCAGAAACAAAACAGATCCATATTGTGTTCTGGCAGGAGGGATTTATTCCATCAAATACTTATTTCTATGTCAACACTCAAGCCCACATGAGACCCAGCTTCAGTTTGAGTTGTCCATCCGAAACTTCGAATATAGCCAAGATGCCCTGGACAAGATTAAGCTTTTCACTAGAGGTCTGAGTGCCCGTGATGGGTAACGACGCACGAAGCAGTCTGTTTGGACTAAAGGGTCTGGGAGCCGGAGGACTTCATTTTTACCTTAGCATGAACTAAGGGCTACACGTTTTAGCTACACTTTGGAGTTAGAAACACGCTGCAGCTCAAACAAAGGCAGTTACTGTACGGACGGTATTACATTACCTGTCCTGTCTTCAGTGTTAACAGGTTTTCCCAGGAGAGCCAACATGGCTGAGTCTCTTGCGGAGCTCAAGGACTGTGCATCTCCCAAAGTGATTTGAGGAAATTGCATGATCTGAGACTCCAGAACACTCACAACCGTGTAGTGCTTCCTGTTTTGACAAGGAGAAAAGCTGCCGTTGAGTAAATAACCTTTGAAAAATGGTCCAGTGATGGATTAGCCTGGATTTACTCCCATATACTACACTCAACCTCAGTTTGTAGGTAGAGGACAGAAACAATAACTAAATCACTTAATAGCATCCAGATACACATCACCACTGGAGATAAACATCACAACAGAATGCTTCCTGTTTGCCTCAACAACATTAATTCATTCCTTACCTAATAAGCCAGGAAACAGTCCTGTCTAAAGACTCAGACTGAAGAGTTTCTCTTAGTCTAGACATCATTAACCTAAGCACACAAAGCCCTTTCCTGGGGGAAGAAGCATTTGTTTGCTGAGAAGTAGCAGAAACAGCCAGAAAAGATCAATTTTACACTTCAAGATTTATAAATGAATTAAAGAAATCCTTCCTGAAGGCCACGTCAAATAAAGACATCAACTGTAAGTCAGCAGTAGCAAGCCACGAACTAAAAATAGTCTGCTTTATGCACTGGTACATTTATCTGAGTTCAACTGCAGGTGCCAAATATGACATTCACTTTCATGAGAAAAAAAGAAAATCAAGGCTTGCAGGTCCATGCACTGTTTTGAGCAATTCTTGGCTCCTTTGAGAGCCAAGACCAGCCTCTACACATGAACATTTTGTGTATGATAAGTGAAGCACACTGAAACACCTCATCCATCCTTTGCCTCAGTATGATCAGGAAAACAAACTGATGGATGATCCAGAAATAAAAAACATCATTTATCAGCTTGTCTCAAGCCTGAGATTTTTAGCTTTTTCCATCCCTACTAATCTTTCCTGACGAGGAGCTTTTGATTAGCTGCTCAGACAACAGAAAGCCCTAATTTGCAGTGCCAGCAGCAGAGCTGCCTGTTCTGGAGGGCCAATGCTTCCCAACGCTCCTTGCCGAGATGATGGTAAAGGAAGGGCTGGCTTGGGAAATGTCCCTGGTCTGCCTTGCCAAAGCGACATATCCATCTACATTTGTCCACGTGCAGGACCCGTTTTAGATGGCACGGTGAATAACCGCCCCTTATGTCCCGTGGCGACCTTTTGGTCCCTCTGGGATATTGAGCAGGAATCCGTGACAACCACTTCTGCCATAAGTTACTGCAAGAAGACTCAGAGCAGGTAAAGAAAGCATTATCAGCTAAATCGAAGCGATTTTATTCAACCTTCGGGATGTCTCACCCGAGGTGAGCACCAGGGGCTGAGAGCAGAAGGCATCTTCACCGAGGTATCAGCACTCCTGAACTCCCCAGCCGCTCTGCCAGGGCCGTAGCCAGCCAAAGCTCTAGGAAAGCTGGCACGCAGGCTCAGAGCCAGTGACTTTCTGCTTACTCAGATCTGGCTTTGTCACCCCTCATTTACTGAAGCCTGCGATTACACGAGCACTTCTCGGAGGCTTACAGCTCCCGGCGCTGGGCACAGCTCGGCTCCTCTGCAGGCTGCTAGCCCACAGCAGTACCGACGAGTTCAAGCCAACCCCCTGCCCAACGAGCCGCGCCAGGCACACGTGGAAGTCACCACGTCTCAGCCAAAAGGGCAGGAGCTCATTAAAATATGCTAACAAGGTCTTCTTACTGCACCTCTAATCTAGGAAGGAAGTGGCTTCGGTTGTCTCAGTTTCCCTTAGAGCCGGGCGCTCCTGCCTGGGAGAGTGTTTGATTGATTATTGTATCTTTCTTCCACCATCTTTTAACTTCTTAATGTTTGAACTCGTCTTAGCGAAGAGAGGAGAAGCCAAGTCAAAGCAGAGAGCAGGCATTTCCCCAGTGACCCGGGAGAGAAAGCTTAATTAACGCTTGAAAATCCCTCCCGTATCTCCAAACCGCCCCGCGTTCGTGCTGCTCACAGCTGCCTTCAGCACAGCCTGCAGAGCTGGTTGTTACAGCTGAAATTAGTATGAACGCGTCTGTTGGTAACAGCAGTGCACCGTCCCTCGGAACCAGGCTGGCATCCTCAGCACATCGTCCAGGGCTAACCCAGCAGCAGAGGAAGCCTTGGGCCAGGAACACAAAACAGAGGCAGAAGCCTCTGGGTCCTGCTGTGAAACCAGAAGCAGCATCGATCACTGCTTTGGCGTTTAAGCAGCCCTTTCCCCCAGCATGTCGCAGGATGAGCTCTTCCTCAAGATCACGAGCCCACAGCTCCAGTACCCTCTGCTCTCCTGCTCACAAGTCAGAGAGGACCATTAGCCACCACCTGGCACTGCGGCTCGTT
The DNA here is from genome assembly GCA_009769605.1 of Bucorvus abyssinicus. Lineage (NCBI taxonomy): Eukaryota > Metazoa > Chordata > Aves > Bucerotiformes > Bucorvidae > Bucorvus > Bucorvus abyssinicus. Next base: position 3,352,468 of record CM020059.1, on the reverse strand, counting down.
TCCAAGCTTTTCCCCTGATGAGACCCCACGAGGCTATGAGCGTCACCAGGCTGGAGATTAGCTGAACATTTCACACCAGGCTCCAAAACGTACGCTCCAAAAACGACCCACAACGACCCAGAGACACCAGCTCACCAAACGCCCCAAGACGCAGAGGCAGCTCATTCTGCGCCAGCAAAACCCTCAAGGATGCTTCCTAATTAGCTGCCTCCTAAATCACCCAGCACTGCCCAAAAACCCGGGCTGCTTCGAGGCACCGCAGCCGCTCTCAGGCAACGGGCGCAGAGAATCACCTCTGAAAAGCTCGACCTGACTGTGCAGCGTCCCCAACAACACCCAGAGCTCCTCGGAGAAACAAATAAGGCTCCCCCCATCCAGGGGGATTAAATACCCGGAGAGCAAGGTGTGGCTGAGCGAGATCGGCTGGTGGGGGGCACTGGGAGGTTGGGCTGGGCAGGAGTCGGTGCGGCTGGTAACGCGGGATGGGCCAGACGTATCTGCGCTGGCACTGGGTTGGAGCGAAACCCCCAGCTGCTAAAGTTTGGTTTGAAGATGGGAGTGCAGTTTCTATATGGAAAGGATTATCAAAAGTGAACTAAAAAGAATATCCAGCACTTTATATGAACACTTTAAAATTGCTTTAAAATACTAAGGTCCTTGACATGCCTTAGAGTCAAAATTCAAATTATGACCCTGGAGCAGGTTTTATTTTCACGGGCAGAAGTGCGCTTCAGCTCTGAACCTCCGCAGAAGCCAGCTTTGTTCTCTCCCCATCTCTAATCACTGCGGTTGAAGCTTTCACGGCTCAGTCAAAGCACATTGTGTTTTAAACCAGACCAAACAAGAGAGGGGATAGAAAAAGCCACATTCGGGAAGTGGCTTTCATAAAATAAATAAACCGAGCAGGCTGCAGCGGACTTTCTGTTTGATGTCCTCTAGATGAGTTTAGAAAACAGAATAAACGCCGTATACCCAGAGCAACGCGGGCTCGGTAAGCCTCCCCGCGGTCCGATGGTGGAGTATGGGGTGTCACATTGTCCTTCGGTGAACTGCCTCCTCATGGCCTTAAACCTGGAGACAACAAAGTCCACTCCGAGCTCAACGCTGGACCTGGCGGACAGGAAAGACCAGTTTAACACGAAAATAAAGGATCTTGGCTTGCTGCCTGAAGAGCAGAGCAGACGTGGTTTTAGCCTGATTCGCATTTCCAGAGTCCTTAGAGGAACTGTTTCCAGATCGTGTTCTCCGGATGATGAATATCTGCGTTAGTTCTTCAGGGGACAGGTATTCGAGGCTCCTCCATGGAGTTAGGAGGAATCTGAAGCTCCAAAGACCCTGAAATTCAACTGAAAGCCGCCTGGAGTGATAAATGAGGTGAGAGGAGCGCTTGAGGCTTCCTGGCACCCGTCACCTCGCTGCTCTGGGGCGGCTGATCCGGCCCCGTGCAGACCCAGAGACATTCGAAGCCCATCGAGGGCTGGGCTGGGGCTTTTTGTCTCCAACAGCCAAAGCAGCGCCTCGGCACTCGCAGCCCCCAGCTCTGCAGCTCTTCTGCTTGTCACGGACTGTTCGTTTCTCCTGACCATCTCCAGAAGAAGGTTACGAGCCTCATCCCCCGCCAGTGACGGTTGTGCCGTAGCCCCAACTTGTCCAGGATAAACACATTTCTTACCAAGTCCCCGGGCTCTCATCCCAGCTTTCCAGTGGAATTTGTGTGGGTTGAAATCAGGTTATTCAGATTATTCTAATTTCGGGTCTTTCTCCATCTGTGACTTGCAGATTTGTCCCTCATAAAAACAGCAGTGGGGCGATGAACGGCACTAATGGAAGCAAATGATTTTACAAGCTCCAAAAAGTGCCATAAATCCAATCCTTCAAGCTAAATTTTCAGAGCAGCCAGAGCGCAGTTACGGCGGGGAAAGCGACTGTAAAAATGAACCCTTTTTCCTCAATAAGGTTGCTCACAGAGGATGAAATGAGTACCTCCAGACCAGTATCTCCCAGCAGAGAGCTTGAGTGAGGTTTTGTTATACCTGCCCCTTAAATTGCGTCCAGGCTCCCGCTCACCCCCCACTCGTCAGCCCCTTGGATTTGGGTCTCCTGAACAGGAGCGAGGCTGGTGTCTGACCCTCGATGCTTCCACTTGCAACTCAGTTTTCAACATCTCGTGCGTACTCAAATACTTCCAGCTGCGTTTTCTTTGTCTCCTGCATTCAGCACATGGGACCAGTCAGGAGCTGTGAAATAAACTGCCGGAACATCCTCGCAGCCTGAAAGCTGCAGCATTTTTACCTTCCTTTCGGGAAGACAATAAGTGCTTTGCTGTTCCCATCCAGCCTCCGTTGAAAAGCAGGGCTGGCGCTCCATTCATCACCCGCACGGTGGTCAGCCCGGGCAAAGCTGCTCTGATCGCTGAAACGTCAGGGGACGAACGGCTAATTGGGAGGTTTTTACCGAGTAGTAGGAAGCACCAAGTGGGTGGCTGGCAGGTAAACCCCTAACTCCATCTGAAAGCGCCCGTTCACAAATCTGGCCTGGAATAGCAAAGAATTTGAACTCATAAGTTAAGAAATGGTAATGCGGTAGGAAGCTGACGGGGTGAGGAGCCTGCTTTGGAAATCCCAGGCTACAGCTCCCAGCGATTTCCCGCTGCTGACGGGAGTGTGCTCAGCTCCCGCTCCCAAAATCCACCAGACAAGTGCGATGGAGCGCTTGCAGACAGAACAGCTGATGCACAAGAAGAGGATCTGCCTTCCCCAAGGTCAGGTAACGAGACGCTGTCCAGGCACCAGCAGCAGGTGCCAAGTGCTGCGGGAGCTTTTCACTCCTCCAGGACGGGCGCTGGAGTACTCCCGCCAGCCGGGTTGGACCGGTGATGTCCTTCTGCTCTTGAGCGACTGGCAGAACGTGCACAACCGTGTGGGTTCCCGGGGCAGGGCAGGGGGAGGGCTGCAGCACACCCTTCTGCTTTGTCCAGGACTGCGTGCGTCTGCGTGGAATTCTTGTTTCGGTTTTGTCGCAGATGCCATCTCCGAGGTCAGGCCGCCTTGATTTGCTCTTTGTCCGTCGTGTTGGTTATCCTGCGGCTGAGCGGTTCTCTACCGGCCATGAGTCCGGGGGGCACCCACGGGCGCTCCCAAAGTGGTGCAACACCAGTTTGGGATCTGAGTCGTTTGGAAACAAGAGCCCTGAGATGCTGTTTACTCCCTGTAGGCTCTTTCCCCGTTCTGCCACACGCCGACATGTCTCACACTCCCTTGGTGATCCAAAGAGCACAGCGAACGGCACAGAAAACCCCGCTGGCCGCTGCTGTAGCGGCGGGGGACAAGCGCGACGCCCGCGTTCCTGTTGGAACCCTCCGCTCGGGGTGTCTGCTCCCCCAGCTGAGGAGCGGCGGCTGCACCGCGGGCTGGTCGGACACACAAAGCAGCGCCGCGAGCTGCGCCGTCGCCTTCGAGGTCCTGCTGAGGTGGGACCGAGGAAACCAGCAGCCGTGAGAGCATCCCTCTGCCCCGCCCGGTTTCCCACGCGAGGTACACGTGGACCGAGCGGGTCCTCTCCGCAGAGTCGCAGGTGCCCCCGACCCGCTCTCCTTCCTCAGAAAACCAGGTTTCTGCACACAAAAGCGAACCGGGGCGCGCACAGCCTGGCACAAACGCTGTCTCACGTCTTTGTTTCTGTACCCCTTGGAAGGCGCTGCCTGCAGAACACAGCGCAGGAAGGGGCTCCTTTCTGGTGGCAGCCCAAACCCCAGAGCGCTTCTCTATTTTTATGTGCGATATGGAAAAAACAGAAGCAGGCTCCAAAGCACGGATCGCATTTCCCATGGTGGGTATGAACTCCCCGCACTCACCCTCCCTTTCTGCTCCTGACAGTGATCTCTGTATTTCCAACAACCGGAGCCAGAATTAGGCTCTGTATTTTGCACACACTTATTTTGTTCGTGCTTTACATGCCGCTCATGCCGACAACGGAACCCGACTTGCATTAATATTAATGAAAAATCTCTTACTGCTGTCAGAAGTACCTGGACCAAGCACAGGGTTCCTGACAAGAGAGTCTGCATTTTTAGATTACCCTTTGCAAATATGTGACCTAAATAATATAAAGCGTGTTAGGTTGTTTATGCCACGTCGTACGTCAGTAGAAATACAGGATTCCCGTGTGCAACTGCACGTACGTGAGCCTGTAGGAGTGTTAAAATGCGAACGTCGACTCTGGTGACGAACGTTTAGTACCAAATAAAAAATAACATCACCGAAAGATATGGAGGCTAATGTGTAAAGGGGACAGTTAATTTAACTTGGCAAATAGCCCTATGAGAACTGGAACTGGCGTTGCAAACAAGCTCTTACCTTGACTTTTTTTTAACGTTTTTACTAGGCACGAATCTACGAAGCAAAATTTTAAAACAGAAAAGTCATTTAGGAGCAACCGTCATACTTTATTTTAAACAGGTTTCATAATAATAAAACAGAAAACACATTTTGAGCAGAAAATCTGGGACGTTTCACCCGGAATGTTTTACTCTTATTCACTTATTTTTATCTACAGGGACTTTCGGAGCAGCTGAGGAGAAGCAGCTCTCCAGAATAACTAGTGAACGTGGAGATAATGTCTGCGAAGAAAATCTCTCACAAAAATCCCTGCGTGACTTTTTAAAACTATATTTTAGGCAGGAAAGCGAGGCTTAAGTTGAGCTTGACTCCCTGAGGAGGCAGGGGATGAACCCCAGCTCTGGGCGCGGTGCTGCAGGCACCGCAGGGCTCGGAGGGGCAGGAAAAGCTCCCGGTGACCATCTCCTTTGGCCACGCGAGGCGAGGGCAGAGAGCTGCGTCCGCAGGTCCCCAGCAGCTCCGGTCCCTGTCGCGGCACCCGGCCAGCCCCCCAGTACACCCAGCAAAGGAGGGACCCGCCACCAGTTCCCCAGGGCAGCCCCTGCACCTCGTCCTCGGTGGGAATTCCCGGGTTCATCCGGCTCGCTGCCTCCTGTGGCGGTGGAGGCTCGAGTGCCTGATCAGTATTCGTAGTCACAGCCGGGTTATTGAATGACCTGGAGATGGGCTGGGTTTAAACCAGATTTTCCGTCTCAGGCTATTAAAAAGCATCTCCTATAAATACCCCTGCTGTGCATCAGGACCCAGGGGAGGGGCCCTGCACTCTCATAATCTAATTTGTGGGAGTGGGAGTTCGGCAAAGAAATGCATCTGAGCAGGAAGCTTTCCAGCCTGAAAGCCACCTTGAGCGCCCCTGCACTCAGAATGCTCCACTTAGCCCCAGCCTGCAGAGGAGGTGCCTCCTTCTCCAGCCGCCTCCGGGCCCGGCGTCTCCGGTGAGCGGTGATCCATCGCCCCTCGGGACCCTGGCCCCAGTACGGGGCTGCCTGGAAAGCTGTCAAGAGCCACTTTGGCTAATTGCGATTCTGGCTTAAAAGCACCAAGGGTGCAGAGCGGCGGCAGCCTAATGCGGGACCAAAGGTTAATGCACAATTACACAAAAGCATTGAACCTTGCAGAAAAGGAAAGGTGCGTTTAGGTACTTATTTGCTTGGGTTTGTCCCTTTAAAAGGAAAAATCTGCTCCACAACCAAGTAAGAGCCTGTTGGAAATGGAACACCCCGTTTCTCCCCAGCTCCCCGGCAGAAGCCTCTGCTCTTTCTGCAGTGTCCTTGGGGGCGTTGGGGCCGTGTCTCCCGTCGCAGGGCACGCTGGCGCAGTCCCGAGCAGACGCTGCCTCACCAGGCTCTGCCCCGAGCTCGGGGGGGTCCCGTCAGGCTCTTGTCTCTGGACAGCACAAGAAAACCCAAACGCTGAGCAGCTAGCGGGCTGCAGCGCGGCGCAGACCGCACTGTGCTGATTAACGAGAGCTGGGGCACAGCCAAGCCCCACGTCCTCACCCAGGGATGCACAATAAAGAAAACTCCCCGCCGGTGACACGTCGGGGCGGCAGGGGACCGAGAATAATACATCAGCTCCGCAGCAGCGCCGGGAAAGGGCAGCGTGCCCAAAGAGCTGGCGAGACCTCTGATAACAGAACCGTTCTCCTGCGCAGGAGGCTTTTGCTTTCGCGACAGCCCACGCCAGGAAGGCAGCAGGGAGCCGAGGGAAGTTTGCTCCTGGGTGAGGTCTGATGGATGATGAGCGATGCTGGCTGCAGCCAGCGGCTCTTGCGGGGACCTGCCTGCAGGCTGGGCAGTGGCGTCTGAGCTGCAGCTCCTACGCAGCAGCTTGGCTGCTGCCCTCCGTAAGGAGTTTATGGGTGCAGAGCCTAATCCAAAACTTGGGATTCACCTGGCAGCTCACAGAAATGGGTCCCTGTGGGCTTGATCGTCCCCTGACAGAAAACTGGGAAGTCCTTGAAACCACAGTAGATTTGCAAACCAAAGCTGATTTGCAGGAGCTGAGCATCTGCTCCCCGCGGCAGGTCTGCCTTCAGAGGAGCGCGGCAGATTTATGCTTTCAGGGAATCTGACCCGAAACGCACGGGGGTTTCCGAGGCGGCGCCATTCCCTGGTGTCAGGGCACTGCTCTGTCTCCTGCATCCATCTGACAACCTCACCCGCTGTGCCCATCTGCTCCGGCCGTCGAGATCAATACTGTCAGTGAACAGCCCTGAGATTTGCACACAAAACCCTGCGCTCAACCAAAAGGTGTGTGGGTCGGGTTTTCCTCCGCCCTTGCCTGCTGCAGCGCCCGGGGGCTGTTAGCGATGGCTAAAAGCGCTGACCTCTCGCTGCTGCGCAGCTGCTGGCGCCGTGTCAATGCTCTTGCCCCGCTCCCAGAGGGCCAGAGAGCCGGCGGGCACCACGGCGCTGCTCAGGAGTGCCGGGCGGGGGGATCCGGTCAGGGCTGGCAAGAAGGGCTCCTCAGCCCCTCTGGTTACCAGTTGTTTAGCAAAAGGTGCGGGCCCAGCGGCGCAGCCGGGGCAAGTCTTGCCTGATGAGAAAAGCCGTGAAGTTTGAAGAAAGGAGACCTCCAGGTTTTCCCCTCCCTGCTCAGCACCTGGTGGCACAGGAGATGCGGATGCTCCAGTGCAAGCCGGGCTGCAAAAGGGGGACAGGAACACTCTGTTGCCTCGACTTCAGCCTTGTGCCTTCTGGCGCTCGCCCCCGAGTGACCAGCTATTGATCTGGGCCCCTGCACGCTTACAGCCAGACCGGGTTTGCCAGCGCGGGACCCTGCGGCAGCCGGGCTTCTGGCTGCGGGCAGCGCGCTGCGGGTGACCCCGACATGTCCGGTTAGAGGGAGGGGGCAGAGCCTGCTCGGGAAAGCAATAAAACTGAGCCAGGAGAGCAAGGTTTGGCCTGACGCGTGCTGTAACGTCTCAGTGGTGATGATCTCCAGGAGGGCGATGCGCTGTAAAGCCGGGACGGGCTGCGCAGGGAGCTCCTTACAAAGGCAAGGAGGATTCAGTGCCTCACGGGCATCTGGGGTCCAACCCTGTCTCGTGCATTTCTCCTCCTAAAGAGAGAATTTTATTAACAACATTGTACAGGGAGAGAATTTAGGTTTATCCCAAAGAGCATGTTGAGCAGAACAGAGAATGAAACCCTTCTCCTTGAGCAGACTACTTTAAAGCTCTTGCCAGAAATAAGAAAACCCCAGTAGAAACATACTGTTGGTACAGACAAATCTCGTTCTGTCTGGTCCCCGTATCTGGGATGAATATTGGCCGCATTGAAGGGAGGAGTTTAACTTTTGCCTGCCACAGCCTGAGCGGACTTTTGCTGAAACAGTTTGTGAAGCCAAAATCCAACAGAGGTTTATCAAAGGGACAGATCCCCCAGAGCTGGGATCGCCGCTGATAAACGCAGCAGCACCGAGAACTGGGGTATCACAGCAGCCAGCAAAGAGGAGCTGCCCCGGCTGCACTCCCCAGGCAGGGAAGGCGCCGTTCTCACCCAGCAGCATCCCTGCCGGCGGGGAGGAAGAGGAGTCCAGCCGTCCGCTGGCCGTGCTAGGGTTCAGCCTTTCCCCCCCCCAGCCAGGTAGTTCCCCTCCTGGCTTTTTACACCCCAGCTCTGTTTGTCTCTGCCTCTTAGCTGACTTTTAGCATGATCCGGGTGGAGGGCTGGGTCACACGGCCGTGTGCGTTCAGCCTGTGCTGCTCTAGGCTCATTAGCAGCCGGAGGAGCGTGAATTTTAATATTAATTGTGCAGTTAGTTAGGCAAAGCTCTTTGCTGAGGCGCTGGGACTTTCAACACTCGCTTGCTTTCCTCGCTTAGCCCAAACAGGGCTGCCTTATCTCCACAGGACTGCCCCCTTCGGCGTTATTGGTGCCCGCTCAAGGCACCTCCGCTCCTGGAGATAACGGAGGAATCTCCCGCTCGCAAACGTCTCGGCCCTTGCGCAGGATTCCCACAATAGTCCCCAGCTGTAAGCAGAGGTTGAATTCCCCCTGGAGATCTTGGTGGGTTCCGTGCTTGCCGTTAGGGGAACATGGCTTTCCCCACCAGGTTTCCCCATCAGGACCCTCCCCGCGAGGCCGTACCGATCGCTGAGCAGGCGGAGGGGCCAGGGACCACCTGCGCTCCTCCTCTGGGTCCCCGCGGCCGGGCAGCCTTTATCGGGATGTGTGGGAGAGGCTGCTGAGAAGGGATGTCCAGGAGCCAGGCTGATCGCATCACACCGGGCGTCGAGAAAGCTGCTTTAGCAGTGCAGCTGCCATCTCCCCGGACGGTGACCGCCGAGCAGCGAGGCTGTTTCTGGGGGGAAGGGGGAGGCCAGCCAGGCTTTTTTTCTCTGCAGTGCTGTCAGTGGGTCATGTCCTGTCAGGGCGTGAGGCTCAGGGCACACAGGGCAGTGTTGTTTCCCAATGGGCAGTCACCGAAACAAAGGAGGCTGCTGCAGCTGCAGATGAAAGAAGGAGCTGAGCCAGTTTCGTTTAGGGAAAGAAAAAAAAAAAGAGGGAAAAAGACACACTTTTGCGGAGAGTCTGGTTCTAGAGGTGCAAAAGATAACAGCAGAGCCATTACGCCCACACAGAGATGTGCAAGCCACCAACATCCGCCGATGGGAACAGGCTGCCGCTGTCCACCGCGGAACGGCGGTGATTTCATTTGTCTTTATTTTTAGGCTCTCAATCTGAATCAACTCGGAGAGAGACGACTGCTGGAGGAAGAGCACTTGGGTTTTCTGAATTGCACAGAAGGCACCTACCCCATCCTAGCGGCCACCTCAGCCCTGGACCAGACTCAGATAAAAAACGTGATGCTGGATGTCCCTTTTAACCTCCTAGCTCCCCTCTGAGCCCATGGGGCGCCCAGCACTGCTCCGTGCTGGAAAAAAACCCACGAAAATGAATCAACAGGGAAGAACAGGGTGACTCTGACGTCTATATATAGCCCATAAGTGTTGCCAAGCCAAATGTAGGTTACTGTAACATGTGAATCATCCTGCTTTGAAGAGCAGGGATGAAAATAAGAGATGTGAGAAGGGGGTGAGGGTAGAAGTGGTTATAAAATCCTGCCTTGATTGATTACAAGTTGTGGTTTGCCAACAGCCTCTAGACAGGAGTATGCAGCATGTGATGCGCCTGTTCCCACTATGTTGGAGAGGATCTGCCTGCAATTCCCAAGCGATGTGCCAGCAAAGTACGGTAACTCTGCCAGCACTGACAAAAGAGACCAGCACCGCTCATCTGGTCCAGTACCTATGGCCGATCCCCCAAAAAACAGATGGAAGTGTTTCCTGATGGGCAGGAGCCTTGTGAGGCTCATTTATTTCCTAATTGTCATTCTTCTTGGGGTCTGTGGAAGGGGCTTAAGGATAGTCATCCACCTTTTAAAACCTCTCTGGGACAGAGTCATGAAAGATGCAGGAGGCAGGTACCACGAGTAGGGAGTGTCAGCGGGTACCAGCGGCGCTAGGAAACGGGCTCAAAAATTAGAAGCAACTTGGTGTTTTAGCTGAAATGTCCCCCCCTGCAAAGGGGCGGTGGCTGGGGACCTCGTGCAGGTCTCGCTGCCACAGGCGATGCAGCAGGGAGTCTGTTCAGAACGATGTTTAGAGAAGCAGAAGAAAAGAAAAAGGCTGCTGCGTGAGCAAGTACCATCCCCTGCCAGGAGCATCACTGAGTTTTCAGAGAGGTAAACCAGAAAGATCTGCTCCCTTCCTGCAAGAAAAAGAAAACAATGGGCAGAAACTAGGACACAGGTTTCCCCTTCAGTAACATCTCATGGACGGAGGAGAAAGGGTAGAGCAGAACACGCAGGGGCCTCCTGGCTCCCAGCGCCACACGGTCCCCGTCGCATCCCTCCCGCTCCCCGTGCTGCTGAGGGCTCTCTCCCACTTCTGCAGAGCAGGGTCTGTGCATCCCATGGCATCCCACGGCATCCCACGGCGTCCCACAGCATCCCACAGCATCCCACAGCGTCCCACAGCATCCCACGGCATCCCACGGCATCCCACGGCGTCCCACAGCATCCCACGGCGTCCCACGGCATCCCACAGCATCCCACAGCATCCCACGGCATCCCACGGCGTCCCACAGCATCCCACGGCGTCCCACGGCGTCCCACGGCATCCCACAGCATCCCACGGCATCCCACGGCGTCCCACGGCGTCCCACGGCGTCCCACGGCGTCCCACGGCATCCCACGGCGTCCCACAGCGTCCCACGGCGTCCCACAGCATCCCACGGCATCCCACGGCGTCCCACGGCGTCCCACAGCGTCCAACAGGGTCCCACGGCGTCCCACAGCATCCCACAGCGTCCCACGGCATCCCATGGCGTCCCACGGTGTCCCACGGTGTCCCACAGCATCCCACGGCGTCCCACGGCGTCCCACGGCGTCCCACAGCATCCCATGGCATCCCATGGCGTCCCACGGCGTCCCACGGCGTCCCACAGCATCCCACAGCATCCCATGGTGTCCCACGGCATCTCACGGCATCCCATGGCGTCCCACGGCGTCTCACGGCATCCCATGGCATCCCCTGTGGTGGCCTGGGGTTGGTACCCGGCCCCATCACTCGCTCAGGGTGTGTTCCAGGGTGCCCCACAAAGCACCGCTGGTTCCAAGCTCTTCCCCCGGATCTGGGGATGGTTTGTTGGCAGAGTCTCCCCGACACAGAACTGAAGCGACATGCCAGGAGAGAGGATAGGCTGTATCTGGGAGGAGGGAGAAAGAGGGAACGCATTTGGGATAAAACCACCCTCTGGAACCGAGGGTGAGCTCACACTTCACACCCCAGCCCTGTTCCAGGAGCACTGCTGAAGCAAGCTACTCTTAGAGGCAGTGAAAGAGAGTTTTGCTCCTTGCGGGGCTCCAGGAGGTAGGACTGGTGCAAACCTTGTGGCTTTTGGCATTTTCCTTGATAGCCACCCAAGAGCTTTCCATGCTCCAACCTTGAGAGATCAACCACCCCCTCTAAGGTTTAAGGTAATTACATCCAAGAGGGTACACCGTTGATATTACCAGGTCCAAGGACTTAATTAGCATTTGCTCTGCAAAACTGAGGTCATCTCATGCAGCTGGTGCTAAAGCTGAATTATTATTAATCCCTTCTCAAGACCCTTCTCTGGTCTTCAGGGTCATTGCAGGAGGGGACTGTCAAATGCTAATGGTCAGGAACCTGATGGGAACCATCAACAGGAAGGGAAAAGGTCTGAGGAGTCTGATTTAACCACCAGAAAAAACCGCCAACTTTATCGTTATTCACATTGCCTGCTTTCCCCGGACTACTTTAGCCTGTCATTAGGTGCCTCACACATTAATTTCCCTACGTATTAATAGCAGCTCACCAACCCAGCACGATCTTTCCTCCGTGTTTGGAAGCCTCTGCTCCTCGTGGTGAGTGCTTGTTCCCCAGCGGGTTGTCTGAGGTGGGGAGGAAGGAATGAGCCGTGTGGGCTGCACGTAGCCCAGCGACAAAAGCCCTCCGGGGCAGGTTGGGGGTGTGAGGGACCAGCACTCGGTACACGGGTTTTCCATTTTTTTTGTTTTTTTAAATCTCTTCAGCGCTGTTTGTGTAGTCCTGCCATAAATAAACAGGAACCCTCGCTCGTAGCATTCAGTCCCTTGAGCACGGGTACAAATGATTGACATCTGAGATTGTTTTTTCTAAAGAATTCAACGCCACAAAAGAAGCTCATTCCCCTTAATATTCTCATAAAGCTCTGTGTCCATTTTTTTTTCAAAAGGATCCTTATCCCTGCGCAGTAGAGAGCACAACTGAATGTGGTAAAATGTTTGCTGCAGAAGGGAAATCGAAATTTCATGGCAAATTGGAAAATTTGGTGAAAATGTACAGTGAGGATTAATAAGTTTATACCCAAGGAATACAAATCCAGGCAAGTGCTGCCCCAAGAGCATCCGTCCCCATCTGCCGCTGAGCCAGAGGGAAGGCTGCGCTCCCTCGATCCAGCCACAGAGGGAATCCTCGGGGACTGTGGGTAGAGAAAGCGGCACAATCCGCCCTGCCCGAAGGCTCCAGCCGAGGTGGACTCGCGCTCGCCCAACCCCACTGGGCTGGTTCCCTCCTCACAGCTCTTAGCTACTGCCTCCCCCCCGAGTTTTGTACCCTCTGCAGAACACCTCTTTGCTCTTGTTTTTATTATTCCAGATCTGAGCATCTCTGTTGCTGGATTTCAATGCACAAAACCAGTAAAAAACTGTAGCTCGAGCAGCCTAATGGTGCTGCCAGGTAGATGGAGCATCTCTCACCTGTCAGGATGTGAAAAAATCAGGCCACGCATTTCCCAGTCCCCACAAGCTTCTAAAGAATGAGGTTTTTCTGTAGCTAAAATGCATAAAATAACTGCATAGTAGTTCCCATGTCTGGTCCTCAGAGTTTAAAACTTTATGTCTTAAAAAAAACAAAATCTATTTCTGTATCTGTCTCTCAGAACATGTTCTCTGCGTTACATATAAATGTTCTCCATTAACATTAATTATGCTTCCAGCCCGATATCACTTAGACATCCATTATCACCCAGAACATCCTCCCCACCTCCCCACCTTCTGATTCACACATGTCTTTAAGATGTGCAGCAGCACCCCTCAGATGTTCAGTTCTGGAGGTTTTTACCATTTCTTAAGGATAAAATGTCTAAAATCCCCTCCTGTATGAGGAATTCAGGAGGAGGTGGCCGTCCCCCCCCAGCACACCCCTACATGTTGCTGCCTTTCTTCTGAAATCAGCATTTCCCTCTGTTCACCATCTGCACATCGAGGATTTCCCAGTTTCTGTCTGGTTTTCTGAAGGTGGAACACAAAAAAAAGCCTCGAAAGCAGCCTGGTGGAGAGCACTCCGCTGAGAGGAGGACTCGGACATGTTTAATTCATCGAGCAGGAGCTGGAATTTTTGGAAGGAGACGCTCCAGCCCAGAGTGCCGCTGGCTCACAGGAGCCTGGCTCGAGAGGCTCCCGCCTGCAGAGGCGTGAACGGCAGAGGGACGGGGGTGGCCCGTGTCCCCCTCCACGCTGACAGCAACACTCAAAGCTACAGACAGGCATCAAGTGGGTTTCTTGCTGCTGGGGGGGTCCCTTGACCTGAACCTTGGTGAAAAGTCCGTTTTTTTTTTTCCTACTCCCCCTCCACAGATAAAACCTAGCTATTTTTGATATTAAACATAAACCGCCTTAAAACCCTTGCCGAAAGCGAGCTCCTCTGCCGTGTCACGTGTGAGGACACCAAAATCACAGCTCTCAGCTGAACGTCGGCTGAAGCCTGAAGCCCGAAGCCCATCGCTGCTGCTAGCTGCTGCGGGTCGCCACCAGGAAGCGTTTCCACTTCATGAACTTCGCCGCTTCTTGGTTTTATGCAGAACCGTCCTTTTGCCGGCACATTTTAATCCAGCTTTTCAACCAGCCGTGTTAAACACCCCGTTTGCTCCAAAATCACCCAGCCTGGACAAAAGGCAATAAACCCTTCCAGGCCGCTCCGCTGAGGTAGCACAACTGCCTGGAGCGAACAGAAATGACTCTGCGAGAGAAAATCGCTCTGAGAACGGAGCTCTGTTGGGAGAGTCTGATGGAGGGGTAGAAATAGAAAGGAGCCCCCAGCAGCTGAAGAGCAGGAGGGAACAAGCAAAGCCCGAGGACAAGCAGGGTGAGCCACAGGACCCCTATCCAGTGCTCCGGGTGCTGGCTGGGTCCAGCCAGGTCACTTATCCTCCGAGGTCTCCACCAAGCGCACGAGCTTTTGGGTGTGCAGCAACGAAATGTCTCACCTGTGAAGAGCATCTCTGGCTTGTGCCATGTAAACGGCCTGAAGTACAGCTAAAACAACCAGCGGCGTGCAGGGAGGGAGCCGTGCTGCTCTGCCGTGTGACACAGGGAGGGGAAGCAGGGCGATGCTGGTGAGACCCTCCGCAGCCGGTGCTGCACGGTGCCCTGCCGACGGAGCGGCAGCGCCTCCCGCGCCACAGCAGTGCAGTGGTTTGCCGTGCAGAACAGAGGCGCCAGATGTGGCGGGCGATGAGAAAGCTGGCACCAGCTCCCAGGATGGAGACTCGCCCGGCACGGGGCTGGTGGCCGCCCGCCGCACTTGTCACTGCGGAGCTTGCTCACGTGCATTTGGAAAGAAAGATCTTAAACGCACAGAAGTTTTGTCCTTGACCTGTGGAACCTGCCGAGCGCTGCTCGGTACAACAAAAGAAGGCTCCGTTTCTCTCACGGAATATCCCTCCCCTGCTGCAGAGCAGCGGCTGGGGTCCCACCGAGCCCCTGCACACCGGGCTGCTCAAAGGCACCGGCCCCCTCCTGCCCCTGCTCCTTCCCAGACAGCCTCACCCTCATTAAAAGTCAATTTTCGCTATGCCAGGATGTGAAAAACTGCCGATGGCGGTCGGACCTGGCCTGCAGAACGTTCCCTTCCTGCGTTTAAAGGAGGCAATGCAGTTCCTGCGGGTGAAAACCAACGCTCTGAAAAGAGTCCAGCCCTTTCTGCAGCAGGGAAAAAAATAAACCGGCAGGTTTTGGCATTCGTACTTTAACTCCAAGAGCGGCTGCTCTCAGCCTGCATCCGCAGCGCCCGTGCCGGTGCCCGCGGGTCGCTGGGCACGGCTCCCTGCGGACGGCAGCGGTTATTGCCGCCACGCCGGTGGGCCCACGGCCGCAGCCCGGCTCCCCCAGCAGCCCCGGGAACCCAGGGGCTCTGCTGGGGCTGGGGCGGAGAGGACCACGGCTGCGCCAAGGACGGGGGCAGCGTGTTAGGAGCCGGCCGTCATCTTTTTCTCTTTTATGAATGGCAGAAGGTATGGGATTAAGGAGAGCCAAGAGCTGTCAGGAAAGGGGATGGGGATGCTCCAGACATCAAACAAATATTAACAGTCTATTTATAAACAGGAGTCAATGGGAAAAAGAAGTTGTGCAAGAGTGTTAGGTCACCAACTGGGCACCGAAGGCAGCAGACACACCTTTGGGTGTGAAACCAATCAACCCGACCGAGGCAAAATGCTAATAAGGCGTCTTTTGGAAAAGGCAAAGCGCTTTGGCGTTAATCCCGGAGTTATTTCTCCTTGTGACCAGCCTGGATCAGGACAAAGCATCGGAGAAGCCAGACAGCTGATGAGAATCATTAGCTTTTCATTACAGCCTTTCATCTTCACAGAAAAATTCATATTGCTTCTTTGGATTTAATGACCTGTTCAAACGATTAGCCGAAAGAATTAAAATCAGCGACTAGCAGGGGTGGGTTTGGCTCACGATGGAAGCGCGCTAAAAACTCAATCCAACAAATTTGTTCACCCCCCTTTTACCAAAGTTTCCAAACCCACTAAACTGACAGAACGAACTTGCTTTTCCTATTGCTCTAATTAGGGTTAGCAAAGAGGCGGGGAACATTAAGATCTAATAAATGCAGCCCACGAGAGTAAAGAAACGCCTCTGTTGGACGCTGCGCAGTGCAGCGATTAACTCGGCAGCCGCCGGGGCAGCGATGCACTGCAGGGAGCGCAGAGCAGCAGAGCGGCCGTCCCTCGGGGCCGGCGCAAACTCCTACTGAACCTGCACTTTCAGTCTAGGTTTTCCATGCCGTATATTTGGGTGTAAAATAACAAGGTGTCTGTTCATGCCGACCTCTGGTGGGAGCAGAGGGGATGATGTAATGATGTTACCAAAATATTCGGGAGAAGGAAAAGCTGGTTTTTTAATTGCGGACTTTATTTTACCCAGGCAGTGGATCCCTAGCAATCGCTGCTGCTGTGAGCTGAGGAGCCCCGGGAACGCCCCGCTGTGTTCACAAGTGTCTTCAGGTGCTTCTACAAGCAAGCGATGCGAAAGGCAGCGCCTCTGATGCGCAATGGAGCCAGCGTTAGAGCAATAGTGGGGAGATGGTAGAGAAGGGACTTTTCTTCCAAAGGAAAATTGCCGGGGTGGTGAATGCGTCTAATAAATCCAACCATATTTTAAATATTTTCTTTTTTTGTGTGTGTTACACGTAGCAGCCTCAGCTGAAGGGCACAGTTACACGCACCCCTGCAGCACCGGCAGCAGTCAGAGCGTGTGGCTGCTTTCCTCTGCGACAACCCAGCTCCCAGAGGAACGAGGTCGGACGAGCGAGCAGAGGAGGACCAGAAGGCCGTTCCCCCTGTGCCACCTCTCTGGGCAGGGATGCCTTGATGAACGCCGCAGGAGCTCCGCATACAAAACGATGGCAGGTTCCGGCCCATAAAATTCTGTTTTAATAGCACCACGCAAAGTTATCCTTGGTTCATGGAAAGGCGTTTAATCACCAGAACAGACAGCAGCACGGCAGCCGGTCCGGCAAACCCTGCGCAGAGAGGAAAGCCGGCTTTGTCGTGGAGCATCGGCACGGGACCGAGCTACAACCGGAACCAGAGCACGGCGTACATGAGATGTTCTCATTGCTGAGAGATGATGAAAACCACCTCCCTTTTATCTGGTAATTCTCATCAGCGCATCTCAAAGGCATCGCAGTGAAGGTGGTTTCATTAGTCCCATTATCTCCATATTCATTAGGCAGGAACAGGAGCTCAGGAGGATGAAACGCTGCAGCCACAGTTCCCCAGTGGACAAGGGGGAGAGGTGCAAGGAGGGGCCGTGTTCGGAGACCACGCAAACCCCGCGATCTCGCTCCTGGGTCAAAGATTTGACTACCGAGAACTACAGATCCTGCAGTAAGAGCTGCTCGTGGAAGAGGTCCAAGGGCCCGCGGCAGAAAAAGCAGGCTCGGCCGCCCTGCACCACGCGCATGCCAGACGTGCCGTGGGCTGCCTGTCTGTGGCCGAACGAGACTCCTTCCAGGTATGGAAGGAAGGGCCCAATTAGGGCAAATTGCAGCCCACAGCGGGTGCTGCAATTAAGCGGCTCCGATGTGCAGGTGCCGCCCCTCCCTAGTAGCCAGAACGGGCGGGCGCCGGGACAACCTGTGCACGCACGACCAGACGGGGTTTTCTTCCAGCTCCAGCGGCAGCCGCTGGGGAAGGCTGGCTCTGGGTGCCAGCGCGGAGCTACCGGCCATGATTTGCTGTACCTGGTGGGACAGACCTTGCCCTGGGCTGGTGCCTCCAGCGCTGCCACCACCAGTTATCTGGGGGCTCAGGCAGGCTGCCTGTGTCCCTCACCCAGCCCACGGCAGGATCACGCCTGGGGTCAGGGCTCACCCCCACGCAGCGAACAAGCCCTCGGGCTGCTCGGTGCCAGATGACTAACGAGGGGGAGCGTAGGGCGAGCGGCGGCGTTAGGGAGCGTGGTCCGATGGGGAGAAGAGGGCTGGAGCGGAAAAACTAGGGAAGCAAGCTGGGGAAGGTACACGATGTGGTGTGGCCAGGGTAAGGTCCTCACCCACGCCTGGCTTAAAGGTCGCTTTCCTTTCCTCCTCATTAGGGGACTAACGAGGCCGTGGCTTTGCTGCCCGTATCGTTGACTCGCCAGGCTCCCACGCTCCTGGAGGAACCGGTGCTCCCGGCACTCCCACTCGCAGCGGTGCCACTGACGTTAGCAGCCCACCCCGGGGATTTTGATTTCTTTCTGCCGTGGTTCTGCAGTTGTCACTCCTGGCAAGGGCATGAATTTACTCCTGACTTTCCCTGGGGTGAGCAGGAGGAGTCTGTGCTGATCCCCCACGCCGAAGTCAGTCCCATTTGTGCCTGCTCCTCTGCACGGTGAGGTGCATCACACCCCCTCCCGAAGGGCGTTACCGCTTGCTCTGGGATGTTATATTATATTACATTATATTATATTAGTGCCTCCAACAAAATAGTGTGTGAAGATTACATTCCCCGAATGACAGTGACAGCAGAACAGATAATCTCATTTAGAAAAGCTTTTGAAGAGGGCGAGAAGCTAGTTAAGGAGACTGATTTATGGCGGTGCGAGCTCTGTCATGCCAGAGGTGAGTTCTGTGGATGGAACAAAATCCCAGCGAGATCTCACCAGGGGACCTGACCCGAGGGGAAGTCCCGCTGAATTCCGTCGGGCAGAAAAGCTGTGTGAGGCCGCCCGGTCTGCGCCCGCTGCCTGGCTGACAGGCAGTCGAAACCCCGCTGAGGACAAACCGGGGGAGCTGGTGGTGCAGGGAGAGCCGCGGGGAGGAAAGGTGAGCAATGCTCCCGTGGTCCCGTGGAGTGTTCTGTGAGCTGGGACCAGCGCACGATCTCTGCTTCGTGTGACGGAACTACAGCTACTGGACACAGCTGAAACCGTACGGCATCACTGAACCTCAGGGGGGACTGAGGGGGACCGGCAGCGTCCGCGGAATGGCCGTGGTTTCTGCCACTGAGCGGAGGGGACATTGCACTGGAACAGGAGAGAAAAACCCGTACAAAGAACAGCGTGAGTCAGTGGAGCGAGCGCGCTGCGGTCTTTGCTGGCACAGTAATGGAGAGGTCACCGCGAGGCGGAGACACGAGGGAAATGGATGCACTGATGGGGGGGGCAGACTACAGCATCTGAAAAGAAATGAGGTTATTAGATAAAGCTTTCTCTCATTCTCCACAAACATTCAATAATTCCCACTGGCTACTTAAGAAAATCCAGTTAAGAGATGGGTCGGGAGAGTTTTGCTTGCTTTATTTTTTAATTCTCCAACCTCCAGACTTTACATCTGATGAAATTTCAGACATAACCTGCCCTGCCAAGGCAGGGAGCATTTCAAATGACCATGCAGAATATTCTGACCTTGAAGCTTACAGGGGACAACTTTTAAATTCTTTTCTGAAAGTGTTTTCTAAATGTGTTTAATTGCCGTGGAGTCACTTAATGAGAGACAATGGCACCCGAAGCTTGGGAACGAAGAAGGGAGCGACGCAGCAGTTCTCCCAGTTTGCATGTCATGCTCTTGCCGCATCGCTGTGACCACCGTGTTCCTGAAGGTCACTTGAGTTTCCGTGCGTTGCTACCTTCCCTGCCCCTGCAGGTCCTTCTCGCACTCACCTTTAATGGGAGCGGGAAGGAAAGAAGCCGGAGTGGTGAAGGTGCTGCTGGAGGATCAGCTAGACAAAGACGTGGAGAGGTTGGAGTCTCGAGGCTATGACACGGCTACAGCACTCCAATGAACACGCCCGTTCCGAGGAGTATAGAATTACATTTTATGCTGGCAAATTTAGAAAAACACATTTTTTATGACCTTTCCTGCTGTTCCAAATGGAAAACAAGCTCCTCTCTTATCACCAACGTGGAGTCACTGCTATAATCGAATGTAGAGCTGTCCAGAGCAGCCATTGATTTTTAAAAAAGCACTAAGAATTCCCTTTGTTTTTTCCATTTTTAAATCACATTATGCAATCATTTCGGAACTGCCACAGGCAGCTCCTACAAGCATCTCTCTTCATCCCTGCGTGATGGATGGCCTTCCTAGCCTGCCCCGTGTACGTGTTCTGCCCACTCCTGCTTCCACTTGGTACAACCTGACACCATTGCTTTTAAACTTGTTTGAAAAATTCTGGGTATTTCTCCAGCTGAGGACCTGGAGACAAAAAGGCAGGCTTACAGCTCCTGCTTAATCAAGACTTCAAAGAAGCTATATGCATTATTTTTACAATGAAGTGAGTTTGCAAAATGTATTGCTAAAATTATTGATTTTCCCACCGTGAGTGTCCGTGTGGTTCGATTGGATTTGTATTTATCACTTCCCTCCTAATCAGCTTGTAGTGACTTCTGCTGAAGAATATTCTTTAGACGTTATAAGACTGGAGAAATTGGGCTAACACTCCAGCCAAAAAGCAGCTCAGATTTCCGTACGTCTCTTTAAAACCATCGAGAACATCTTACACAGCAAGGCCATCCCCGTAATTCCTTATCCGAGCAGGACGACTTTCATGGTCCCTCTGCCTTAAATTTGCTGTCAAACATTCTTCCCTGAAGAACCTCTTCAGCTGTGTCCAACACCTGCTGCAGAGGTCCGTAGCGGAAGAATAACCTACCTTTATATCTCGCATCTAAATAACGCCTGATCTCGGAGCTCTCAGTAGCCTTCTGCAAGGAAGGGTCTTCCTTTAGCACGAGTTAAACAGGAAAATGAGGAGTTATGTAGAGCTGCCGCTGAGCTAGAGCCTTCCATTGGCCTTCTCTGCGGAAATCAATTAACCATCCAGCATGAGAGCAATTAACCTAGATACAAATTAGCCTTGCAGGGAGAAGGCGTTTCCTCGTACCAGGCCTTTCGTTTTAGAATCACCCGTGTCTAAGTGCACTTTTTGGCCGCAGTCAAAAGCGAGTCAATAAAAGCAAGAGAAGTCCAATGTCATGGGGAAGCAGCGGGGTGCAGCTGGTGCGTTGTGAGCGAGAAGGACCGAGGTAAAGCTGAGAGGAGAGGCCGAGGGACAGCAGAGAGAGGAGACGCGCAGCCGTGAGCGTGGGGGAGCCAAGCCCATGGAGGAATCAGAAGAGCCACCAGGTACCATGCGGGACCGCCTGCAGGGTGAGGGCCGTGCCTTAGCCCAGGTGATGGGGTTCACTCCCACCACAGCCAAGGTAGGCGCCGCTCCGAAATCAGCGCAGCGCCGCAGATTTGCAATTGCTTTCCATTCGCCAGGAGCTCGCCAGCCCCGAGCCTGGCTGCTCCGCGGAGCCCCCAGCCCGTTCACACCATCGGCAGGTTTGCTGTGGGGAAATCCACTGCTGGCAGGTCGTGTCTGGGACAGCCAGTCCAGAGAGGAGGGATTTTACACCTGCTCCTCAGCAGAGGTGTGGTTTGCACGTCAGCCCGGCGGTTAAAAGAGCAGGCAGGGGCTGTTGGCAAGACCCCCCGCTCCGTGTGCTGCTGCTGTATGGAAAAATGGGATTTCTACCCCAATACTGGGGTAGTGTGACGTGTGTGTGGTGATAACCCATGTCAAAGTCAGCCGTGCCTGGGGATAACTGTCTCAGATTTCCAGCCTGCAGTAGCTTTTCTCCATTTTTCCTGGGAAGCAGCACTCTAGAAATAGTTTTGCCCTGTGGCAGCGTTGTCATCTGGTACGTACGGCTCCAGGAAAAGTGGTCATGAAAGGGAGCGTTGGGGCCACTTTTCAAAGTCATATTTTTAGAAAGGGAGGGCTGGGAAAAAACCTCTCAGAACGAGGTGGGAAGAGCTATTTTTGTTCCCTTTATCACTAAGAGATTGCTATCCTGACCTGTGCTATTTTCTGGATGGCGACTTCCAGGTTAGCGCAGTCTGAAACATTAGACGGTGCACGTAGGAAAAATGACCGGTGAGCCATAAATCCGAGCAGAGGGTAGCAGCAGCAAGGGAACAAAGCCGCGTTACCTCCTCCGCTTTTCATCTAAGCCAATTAAATGGGAGTTTTTCTTTGCCTGGGCTGTGGCTCAGAGCGCATCCTTTGCAGTGTCTGGTCTCTTGTGCGCCTGAACCAGGCAGTTCTACAAAAGGCAGAACTGGGGATTTAGTACCTTGAATACAGACACATTTTCCAAAAGAGACCAGGAAATCTGAAGCGAGCCATTTCCTAGCTATTGATTAGAGCACATCAGTTTACGATCCCATCTCCCTCCTCTGCCATCCTGCTAATCCTACAATTCAACGTCCTGCCCCCTGTGAGAGGTTGCTGCAGACTGCGTTTCCCCAGCAGCGCACAATTCCCGTGGAGCCACGGCCGTTAGGAGACATCACGTGCGAAATTCGCCGTGTGGTTTGGCAGGGGAGCCAGAAACTCTGATCTGAACTTTAACCCAACAGGCAAGGCTATTTAAGCTCATGGACCTCGTTGTAATGCCCAGAAAGGAAACTGAGGCTCAGGGTCTGCATGGAAACTCATTCTTGAGTAGCTGCACATTTGCTGCTGACTCTGTCTCACTAACCTTCACCTCCAGACTCTCTCTGCCCCAAAAAAAGCTGTTCTGGGCAGTCTTACTTCTGCTGTGTCAGGTTTTGGCTTCTCTGACACTGGAAACTACAAAGCAACTCTCTGGTAGGAACCAAGTTTTCCAATAGCTGTCTAACGCACACGGCCATCACTTCAGAACCGCCACGGAAGGGTCACGGCTTGGCTGCGTGCCGAACCTGCTCTTCGCATAGCAAGTCCATCACACACCTACAGTTAATCAGCCCAAGAGTGGTTTAAGGAAGCTGTGGAGCAGGGTTCAACATCCAGCTCAAGTAGCGTGGACGGGGGTTTTGGTGGCCGAGGATTCGCTACGTTACTTGGATGTATCTGTGGACAATCGAGACGTGGGTAGCTGTCGTGGAGAGGGAGGCACAAAATCTCCCTGGCGCTCTCATATAGCCCCGGGGAAAGCTGCAGTAATCCACAGCGCGATCTGAAACTTTTATGGAGCGTCTCTCTATTATTAACCACAAGAGTCTGCAGCCGAGCCCTTCCCGGGAGCCACTGGGCATTCTGCTCTGTGAACCCACACGAGCTGAAGAACTGCCCCTTGCAAACACGGCAGCGACCGGCCGTGAGGGAGACCGCGGCGTTACAGGCGGTACGAAACCAGCGAGCGATGCGCTGTCTTAAAAACCCAGGACAACACCGCTGAAAAAGGCAGGCGGTACAATAACCGTTTAGCTTTGCAAAGTCAGTAAATGTCTAAAGTCTGCTGGTAGCCGTGAAATCAGTCTTGGTACGACACCGAGGGAAGCTCAGGTCTGCAGGTTTAACTGCTCTTGCAGCAAATAAATCCAGGCAAGCGAAAGCAGCAATGAGCTCAGTGGTGATCTGCAGGAATTTGCAAGGAATTTCCATTCGCTGGTAAATTGAATGCAAATGCTGCTCTAGGACTGTGTTTTGAGAAATTTATTATCTTCAAATGCAACACAAAGCGTTTCTGCATGAGGAAAATAATGCAAGTGCCTGGAAGTGTTGGATTTAAGGCCCTGGAATAGGACCACTGGCTGAACGGGGATGATGAGAAGTGGGACGTGCTGGGAAAATGTTATTGTGTCACGGTTCTGTGTCGAGAAAGTCCAGTTTAGGACAGAAAGAAAGGGAATATATCAATTTTCCAAAGCGCAAGCATTGCCCAGTAGGACCTTTGTGGGTCATGCTGTGCTATCAGGAAGCCCGGCGCAGCCGCGCTGGTCGGGCTGCCCAGCCTCGCCACCACTCCCGCGGAGACGGGGAGGTGAAACGCCCACGGTTCCGCTCCTTCCCTTCACTGGACCCAGCGCCTGCTGAAGATAATCGGTGGATGATCACAATAACCCACCCGTTAAACACCGGTATTTCGAATCTCACGATCCTGAACAAATTACAAGAAGAGACAGACACAGTAAATGCTTTTAAAAGTTGAGCTTCCCATGACGCTGGACACGAGCCCGGCTCGTCCTGCGACAGCCCAGTCCTGCAGCGTGCTGGGCACTCCGGGGCGTGCCGGCCACTTCTGGGCTTCCTTAGTGACTAAGGACCTAAAGCCGCTCTCAAGATGCATCCAACGCCGACCGGGACCAGCCCCGTGCCGCACAAGGCTGAGGTTTCTCCCATAGCTGTCACTATATAAACATCCCTGGGGCACATCCTCAGCTGGAGCGGAACGTCCGTCCTCGCTCTCTTGTCTCTGCCGGCACGAGACCAGCTCGCCCTGCGCCAGCTGATGAGCTGGGCCATTGCTTCCCATAAGCTTGCGGCGACCAGAAAGGTTCTGGGACGCCCAGGTCTCCGGCTGACACAAATGGCTATAACTTCCTCGCAGTGGCCAGTGACACCAATTGACGTTACTCCGTGGTGTGGAACATAAAAAGTGAACCAAATTCTGATTTCCTTACTCATTTTTCACTCAGACAAAATTCCTCCTGCTGTTACTGTCCGCCCTCCTTGCACGGATACTGCTGAGACCTATTGAGGCTTCAACTGCTGAAGCTTAAACCAGGTTATATTAAAAACAGGCAGCCACTGACCCAGAGGAACCCTCGTTAGGCTGGTCCATAATTTTTCTAATAGTTCCACCCAACTGCATTATCTGTCCAGTTGTCTTCATTTGACAGACTCGCTCTAACATCAAAACCCCACCCCAAACCCCCTTTTCTTCTACTCATCTATGTTTTTTTTAACAGATACTGCAGTTAATTCATTATCAATGGATATATTGTAAACTCCTTTATCTGGAAGCAGTCGGGCTGTGGTGCAACTCCAATTCTGTATTTTCTTTCCTTTTTTTTTTTTTTTACTTAGGGAAGCTGCAGAACTCGGTCTCACCCTCCTGCATGTTCCTTTGATGCAGGTTGTCAGTAGTGTATGACCAAGGTGAAAATCGGTGCTGCTGCGTTCCGATCCTGTGGGAGTGCCTCTTCCTTCCCTCCTGCTCCACAGCCCGAGACATCAGGTTGCTGTTTGCTCCGAGGCGGCGGCGCTTGTTTGTTAAACTTGAAGGCGGAAAGTTCTCCGTAAGCAGCGATATTAGTCTGCATGTCAGGTCGCCAAGGGGGTGTTGATAGAAAAAGGGATTAGTTGCTCATGGGAGAGAAGGCACCACTTGAGACTGATTTCCCTGACTCATTGCAACCTTCAGATCCCCTTCAGCAGAACGTGGCAGGAGCACCGTCCCCTGCAGCCGACTAGGGATCAGGAAGGAACACTGCGAGAATGTGTTTGAAATTAAAACCGTGGCTTTTTCCAGAAGGATTTCTGCGTGTGCTTGTAAATGGCTCTGTGAACGCAAACTTCTTCTCCTCTAAATATCCTGATTTTTAAGGCAATCAATATGTATTATGAAAATCATTGTATTCCATTACACTTTACATGGCTTGAATTACAAGGTGAAATTAAAAAGTCAAATACTACCATGCTGGATGATCAAGCCACAATTTATTCTGCATGCTGGGTAACTGGATTTAAAGCAACCCATGCAGCGAGGTCTGTAATCAAAGGGAGTGCTACGACAAAGTTCACTGTGTCCCTCCTTACGGGCTGTTCACTTGTTTTCAGGAGATTAACAGGGTGATAAGAACTCCCAAGCACCTCTGTTCACCAGAGGTTTTCTTTTGCAGGAAGTTTTCCATGTGTGCAAAGCCATGATCTGTTCCCCCTCCCAGTCTTTACTTAAATGAGAAAAAAAACCACAAGGCAGTAATAAACCAGAGCAGGGCAAGTCTTTTCCCCTAAGAGGCAACAGAATGCAGTGCTGTAATAGAGAGCGATTTTGTTTTGACTTCTCCTTGAATCCAAGGGATGCTCTTGCCTACGGAGAAAACTTCTAGCAAAACGAATGGATCAGATTTAGAACCCGG
The DNA here is from genome assembly GCA_009769605.1 of Bucorvus abyssinicus. NCBI lineage: Eukaryota > Metazoa > Chordata > Aves > Bucerotiformes > Bucorvidae > Bucorvus > Bucorvus abyssinicus. The sequence goes on along the minus strand of CM020059.1, from coordinate 3,326,893 downwards.
GATGGCTTCAGTCAGAACAGACCCTATTCTCTCTGCTTATCAGGTAAAGCTCCGGAGCAGTTGAAGAGTGGATCCAGCTGCCTGTGTTTGCAAATACAACCCGGCAGGGACCGTGGGCAGTTCTGACTTCTCCGCTGACTGCAGTGCTGCAGTCCTATGACAGCATCATATTAATGAGCCAGCAGAGGTGCGACGGTCCGGGTGCTTTGCAAAGTTTAACCCTGTCCCTCAGACTTCCCCAACTCTCCAGAGTGAAGACCCAGCAGCAGCAGCAGCAAACCCGGAGTTGTGCATGTCCCAGGTTAAAGGCAAGAAGGCAATCTTTGAGAAGGATTTTGCCTGTGAACAAGATCACCAGCTTAAAAATGCACAGACTGAGGAGCCCAGGCAGACCCTCTTCAGCACCTTTCTGAACGAGGAGTTAAAATCTCCGCCCTCAGCATTCCGCTGCTTTGCAATGGGAGCTGTGACAGGGCTTTTTCTAGCACCAGCAGGGTTTTGTGTTGTTTTTTTTCCTTTGCAGCTCACTAATCAGTTGCCTATGTAGCTGTTATCCATCCAAGAAGGAGCTCAAAGTCTGGGTGGCAGCTAGGGGCTGTAATGCAGCCCATACGAAGCGTATTGTTCCATGTCAACATAATTTTTAACGAGGTTTCAAAGAAAGAGAATTTATTTCTAAGCAATGCACCAAGCGTTAGATGAAAATGGGAGGGTGGGAGGGAAAGCCGAAGAAAGAGAGGGAAAGAAGAATCCAGACCAAGGATTTTGGATGCCAGGGGGGTCTTTCAAACTCTAGTTTACTGCCCGGCTGCTCCAGCCCTGCAGCGGCTGCTCCAGCCTCCGGCCGCAGATCCCCCTGCCCGCGCCCGTCCTCCCCGCCGGGCGGAGGCGAAGCCTTTGCAGGGAGCAGCGCTCCTTGCCGCAACGCCGCCCGGGGAACCCACCCAGCCTCCCGCCCCGGCCCGCGCTTGACCTTCAAATGTCAGACCCCGCCTGGGGAAGGGGGGATGCGGGCTGGGGTGGGGGGGCTGCCCCCCGGGACCCCCTGCCCGCTGCTCACCTCCGCTCTCCCCGGGGACTGCCCGCGCCCGGCGGGAGCTGCCCGTGGTGCTGCAGCCGCCGGTGCTGCCCCGGCCCCGGCCCCGGCCCCGGCCCTGCGGGCTCCGCCGGGCGAGGCTCCACCGCCCCCCGCAGCAGCCCGGGGCCGGCACCGCGCTTCGCTCCGCCACGGCCGCTGCGGGAGGGGGCGCTGGGGGGGACAAGGGAGAAAAGAAAGGGAAAGAAAGAAAATAAAGAAAAAGAAAATAAAGAGAAAGAAAGAAAAGGAAAGAAAAAGAAAGAAAGAAAAAGAAAGGAAAAGAAAGAAAAAAGAAGGAAAAGAAAGAAAAGAAAAGCGTTGAAGAAAGCGGGTGCTGGCCTGGGGAAGGGGGAGAAGGGATCGGGGGCAAGAGGGAGGGAGCAGGGGGAAGGGAGAGGGGGAGCAAGGGAGGAAAGGAGGGGATGGGGGAGCGGGGGCAAGGGGGAGGCGGTGGGAAACGGGGAAGGAGCAGTGGGAAGGGGGAAGGGAGGAGAGGGGGAAGGGAGCGGGGGAAGCAAGGGGAGGGGGGAGCAGAGGGGGAGAGGAGAATGGGGAAGGGGCAGCCTGGGGGGGGGCATCAGGGGATGGGGGGCCGGGAAGGGCGAGCCGGGAGGAGGGAAGGGAAGGGGGAACCGGGGCAGGGGCAGGGGCGGGCGCGGCGGAGGCGAGGCCGGGGGGCGGAGCAGGGGAGGCGGGGCCGGGGCCGGGCCGGCGGAGGCCGCCCCCCCGCACACGTGTGCGGGGCCGCCCCGCTGCCGCCCGGCGGGGCTTTATAAGGGGTGGCGGCGGCCGGAGCAGCGCCGCGTTGCCGCCCGCCGCCCCCGAGTGCCCCGCCATGAGCTACACCATGGAGCCCCTGGGCAACCCCTCGTACCGCCGGGTGACCGAGACCCGGGCCACCTACAGCCGCGCCAGCGCCTCCCCGTCCAGCGGCTTCCGATCGCAGTCGTGGTCGCGGGGCTCGGGCAGCACCGTGTCCTCCTCCTACAAGCGCCCCAACCTGGGGGCGCCGCGGGCCGCCTACGGCTCCACGGTGCTGAGCTCCGCCGAGAGCCTGGACGTCAGCCAGTCGTCGCTGCTGAACGGCGCGGCCGAGCTGAAGCTGAGCCGCTCCAACGAGAAGGAGCAGCTGCAGGGGCTGAACGACCGCTTCGCCGGCTACATCGAGAAGGTGCATTACCTGGAGCAGCAGAACAAGGAGATCGAGGCGGAGCTGGCGGCGCTGCGGCAGAAGCACGCCGGGCGGGCGCAGCTGAGCGACGCCTACGAGCAGGAGCTGCGGGAGCTGCGCGGGGCGCTGGAGCAGGTGAGCCACGAGAAGGCGCAGATCCAGCTGGACTCGGAGCACATCGAGGAGGACATCCAGCGCCTGCGGGAGCGCTTCGAGGATGAGGCGCGGCTGCGCGACGAGACGGAGGCCACGATCCGCGCCCTGCGCAAGGAGATGGAGGAGGCCTCGCTGATGCGGGCGGAGCTGGACAAGAAGGTGCAGTCGCTGCAGGACGAGGTGGCCTTCCTGCGGGGCAACCACGAGGAGGAGGTGGCCGAGCTGCTGGCGCAGCTGCAGGCGTCCCACGCCACGGTGGAGAGGAAGGACTACCTGAAGACCGACCTCACCACGGCGCTGAAGGAGATCCGCGCCCAGCTGGAGTGCCAGTCCGACCACAACATGCACCAGGCCGAGGAGTGGTTCAAGTGCCGCTACGCCAAGCTGACGGAGGCGGCCGAGCAGAACAAGGAGGCGATCCGCTCCGCCAAGGAGGAGATCGCCGAGTACCGCCGGCAGCTGCAGTCCAAGAGCATCGAGCTGGAGTCGGTGCGCGGCACCAAGGAGTCCCTGGAGCGGCAGCTCAGCGACATCGAGGAGCGCCACAACAACGACCTCACCACCTACCAGGTACCGGGGAGCGCTCCCGGGCGGCCCCGAGCCCGGCCCGCGGGGCGGGGGCGGTGCGGGCGGTGCGGGCTGCGCTGGCCGCGGGGCTGGGTCCCCCGGGCGGCTCTGCAGGGGGAGCGAGGGAGGTGGGAGCCGGGTGGGTCCGACTCGATCCTGGCGCTGCCCCCCGGGGGGGCAGGAAGAGTTTCTGGAAGTCCCTTTTGAGAACTTTTTCCGCTCTGTCTCTGCCTGAAACCTGTCTGTGTGTCTCAGAGGTTTTCTGCGTCTGCGTTGCAGGACACGATTCATCAGCTGGAGAACGAGCTTAGAGGAACAAAGTGGGAAATGGCACGTCACTTGAGGGAATACCAGGACCTCCTCAATGTCAAGATGGCCCTGGATATTGAAATTGCTGCATACAGGTACAGTAGGATCATTGCGGACACGCCTGCAATATTAATAGCACTGCAGATGCTGCTGGCTGGGGAAGCTTTACTGCAGATGACAAGTATCTGCATGCAGTGAACACAAAATTAGAGCTTGACTAAATTATTACAACCGTTTCAAAACCTACACAGACCATGGAGCGCTCGCAGCAAGAACCCAGAGTTTGTCAGGGAGCAGCTCTCTGGTAGTCGAAGCTCGCAGCGCGCTGCGGGCACGGCACAGCATGACTCAGTGCAGAGGCTCCCTGGTGCCGCATTCTGCCCTTGTTTACAAAAGCAGAAGATGCAGCAAAAGACAAGTTTATTTTTAATTCCTGTTTACTTTGCATATGCCAAGCAAGCGGTGCTTGTCACTCGAATGCCCTTTTATCGCTTGAGAGACAGCGCACTTGCTTGATCATGGTTTCAAGCAGCGAGTGCTAATCCGCTTGTCACAAACACTTTTGCTTTTCTTGCTCAACTTTTCTTGAAAGGCTCCCACTCTAATCTGGAGCAGAACATTGCTTGCTATTGCCATCACCTGGCAGGTTTTTTTTAGTCTCCTTTGCATCACTTTAGAACTCTCATCAGAGAACAGCTGATTTTTCTGGGTCACAGGCTTAGATGAAAAAAACATGCATTTGAATATAAAACCCAAAAAAACCCATCTCCAGATCTGCTTCAATCCCTGAGCTTGTTCTGACAAACACAGAGATACCCAGGGGCTGTAGCTGTTTGCTGCCAAAATGAGCTGAACAAAAGTCTCTTCAGCTTTCACAGCCCCAGCAAAGAGGTGGATGGCCCAACTATTGAACTAGGACATACACTCTAACTGCCTTCGAAGGTCTCAGCCACAGTGCTCGAGGTGGGTCTGTGGCTGTGTCAAATTCTCAGATCGCCTGAGTCATGGTGCGTCCCATGAAGTTCAATATTTTGCCATAGTCTGTGCTGACTTGTGCTGTGATGAAGTTTTTGGCAATAGGGATGGATTTCAGCTGAAGGTGTTAACACCTGCCACGCGCAAACCAAGCTACAAGCTGTTTGCTGAATATGAATTTTGCGAAAGAGCTGATTCAAGGAAAGCCACACTGGGGCTGTGAGTGATGGATTATGCTGATCAGCTCTAGCATATTCCACATGCAAACTGGTTTAATCCTGCTGACAGGGAAATATTCTAATGCTAATTCTGTCCCTTATGTTGGGCTATGCTCTTTTTTTTTTTTTTCCTTCCCCCTGATTCCCTTAGGAAGCTGCTGGAAGGTGAAGAGACAAGATTCAGTGCCTTCTCTGGAAGCATTACTGGACCCATATTCACGCACAGACAACCATCTGTCACAATAGCATCCACCAAAATTCAGAAAACAAAGATTGAACCACCAAAGCTGAAGGTCCAGCACAAGTTTGTAGAAGAAATCATCGAAGAGACAAAGGTAGAGGATGAAAAGTCTGAAATGGAAGATGCCCTAGCAGCTATTGCGGAAGAAATGGCAGCCAAAGCCCAGCAAGAAGAACAGGAGGAAGAAAAAGCAGAAGCAGCAGCTGCAGAGGAAGAGGCTGTTTCTGAGAAGGCTGCTGCAGAAAAAGCAGCTGCACCTGAGGAAGAAAAGGAGGAAGAGGAAGCAGAGGAGGAAGAAGAAGCTGCAAAATCAGATGCAGCAGAAGAAGGAGGTTCTGAAAAAGAAGAAATAGAAGAAAAGGAAGAAGAGAAGGAGGCTGAAGAGGAGGAAGAAGCTGAGGCCAAGGGCAAAGCTGAAGAGGTAGCAGCGAAGGTAGAGAAGGTCAAAACGCCTCCCTCCAAGTCACCCCCTAAATCCCCCCCTAAATCGCCTGTGACGGAGGCAGCCAAGGCTGCCCAGAAAGAAGCTGCGAAGGAGCAGAAGGTGGAGAAAGGTGGTGAGAAACCAGCCAAGGAGGAAGAGAAAGCAGCACCTCCGGAGAAGCCCGCGACACCGAAGGTAACCTCTCCAGAAAAGGCAGCGAGCCCAGAGAAGCCTGCGACGCCGGAGAAGCCTGCGACCCCGGAGAAAGCAGTGACGCCGGAGAAGGCGGCGACGCCGGAGAAGGCAGTGAGCCCGGAGAAGCCCCGCACCCCCGAAAAGGCAGTGAGCCCAGAAAAGCCCCGCTCTCCAGAAAAGCCCGTGACTCCAGAGAAGCCCCGCTCTCCAGAGAAGGCAGCCTCCCCGGTCAAAGATGGAAAGGCGGTGGTGGAGACCATCACAAAGGTAACAAAAATTAGTGCAGAGGTAGAGAAGGAGTCCAGGAAAGAAGACATTGCAGTGAATGGTGAGGTGGAGGAGAAAAAGGAAGCAGAGGCATCCAAGGAGAAGGAGGTTGAGGAAGAAGACAAGGGTGTTGTCACCAATGGCCTAGACGTGAGCCCAATCGATGATAAGGGTGAGAAAATTGTAGTAACCAAAAAAGCAGAGAAAATTACTGGTGAAGGTGGGGACAGTACAACCACGTACATCACAAAGTCGGTGACAGTCACTCAGAAGGTAGAGGAACATGAAGAAAGCTTTGAGGAGAAATTAGTGTCCACCAAGAAAGTGGAGAAAGTTACTTCACATGCTGTAGTAAAAGAGATTAAAGAGACCGAATAAAATAAATCATAGCTAAACTTAAAAAAAAAATTAAAGAGCTTGGGTTGGTGCAAAAGGTTAAGCCATATGACAGCTGCAAAATGCATGTGAGTGACGGCTTCAAAGCAGAACGGGTTCTCTCATGGAGGCTCCAGACACACAGTATTTTACTTTTTTTGTGCAATATAGGGGAGGGGGGGGAATGCATGCAGGCTCAAGATGTGCTCCCTCCACAGAGCTTGGGGATCTAAAAAAATAATACTACTAATAGTGCATGAGACGAAATGTGCAAAGGAAGCTTTTGAATTTCCTGAGCTGTTGGAGGGACATATCTGAGGAAGACTTAAGATGTATTATGCAAAGAACCAACTGAGCCAAAACCAAACAGAAAACAGTAATAGAATATTCATGAGAACCAGAACTCTCCTAGCCTTAAAAAAAGCTACTTATAAATAATTATGTTTACCTCACTGGTGCAATTAGGGTGGACTTTTGCTCATGGGAGAACCTAGTTGACATGCACAGTATGCAACCTTTTGTTGTTTGATGTAAAAGTCACAGCAGTTCTTGCTCAATAAAGGTCAATACTGAAAACACGGCTTGTCTGGTGCCTTTCTTCCGACGCGGGTCCTTCCCCGCAGTCCGGTGCTCTGTCCTGAACAGGAGCACAGTTGCAGGGGTTGAGAAGCTGCTTGAGGCTTCCCTGGGTGTCCTCGTGTAGAGAACAGGTTTGAATCGGGTACGATGAGCAAATTCCCTGGAACACAACACAAAGGCTTGAGCTGGTTTAAGCGGGTGGGCAAGGGCCGTACCCTACGCTTCCTAAAGAGGACTCGGTTGTCTTCTGCCCAGCCTTTAGGTGCTTCGAGGGGCTGCAGTTGCTTTTGCTAGCAAGGGGAAGTGCTGTTCACATCACTTCTCGGAGCAATCCTGCGTGTAACGATGTGTAAAAGTGTGCAATTTTCTTCCCTGCACACCAGTCTCAATGCGCGAGGAGAGCCTTGAAGGTGTGGCGATTTCCCGATCATTCCTGCGTTGTCCTCGGAAGGTGGGCTGTCCGTCAGCCACCACTGGTTGTGGTATCTCCTGTGACGCTCGTTTTGTCACTTCAGACCCATTAAGGAATCTGAACTGAGTCACCATGTGCTCAGCAAAAGGGAGTGGCTTCTGATTATTTGTTCCTCCTGTATTAATTACACAGGAATATCCTCATCAATTCTCTGCCTCAGATGATCACCAGGTACAACCTGTCTCTAAACACAAAACCCCAAAACGGAGAGCAAATAAATTCCTGGAAAAAGGAATCTGACCCAGAGATGATACTGGCATCCTGTATCAAAAATAATCCTAACCCACTTTCTACATACTTGTCCATCTGTAGAAACGAGACCATTCCGGAGTCTAAACGGAGGCTGGGTGGGGCTCAGATTATACCTGCTATGATGGACAGATGATACCAAATTCAAGTATTTTTTTCATTTCCAGTAGAAAGGCCTCCTAAGCACTGGCCGGTATCTACCGTCACTTCCAGCTTGACGAAGAAATCCAGTTAAAGGGCTGTCTAAAACCCCACTACGTGGAAAATAAATGGAGACAAGTGAAGCAAAGGGAAAAAGAGGATGGCCCCGGCTCCGGTTTGGGGAGCTAATATCTCTTATTAGAGGATTAATATTGTGTTTATTTCTACCCCATTTCAAAGGAGAATGCAGAACCTCGCTACTGCCCTACCGCCCATACCCAGCAAAGAAAATCAAATCTCTCTTAAGCCTGGGTTTAGTACATGGACTGTCCTGAAATCTGTTGACTAATTGAGGGTCTGATCAAAATCCATGATTTGCATATGCCTTCCAATTCTTCACCCTATCGATCACTGAAGACCAAGTAGTTTTTAACGGAAAGAGCTCCGCGTGTCCCTCACTGGATGGACTGTAACAAGTCCTTCAGCAGATAAAGGCTTTCAAACAAATCTGAACGTCTTTGTGTGGCAAAGCAACGCGCGTTTCTCCTGCTGGTCGCAGTAACGGAAATCTGCGCTCGACAGCGTGCTGGGCCAGTGACCCTTCATTAAAGCAGAGTTAGCAAGGGGCATGGCAGTTCCCGTGCCGTGAGCTTAGCTGAGCAAGTTACGCGCGTCCGCGACAAAACCAACCGTGTCTTCATGGGTAAGACGTCGAGGAGCGTGCTCGCACTCACCTGTGGGCAGTAACAGTTCGCACAAGTTAAAATACAGAAACGCCCAGCGGTTCGTGAGCATCAAAGCTTCGCTTTGGGTCGAATCAAAATTCCCAAGAGAACTGCACCCCTAAACCCAAAAACTAAACCGGAGACCAAAGTGTAACGCAACCCTTTCTGCTTACGCGTTTCCAAAGAAGCTCTAGAATCTGCTAAAAACGTCCCCAACTGCTGCGCCAGCGGGCCCCCACCCCTCCGCGTGACGCCAGGGATCTTCAGCGTCACGGCGAAGGGGCACCTTGCACCGGGAGTTAAGTGTCGATGCCAGCGGGAGACTCCAGAACGCGTTGTTAACGGGGGCTCGCAGCGGCGCAGGTGGGTCCCAGCCTGGCTTCTTTCTTTTTGGTTCCAGTAGGACCAGAGAACCCAGACAGTATGATGTGTGTCCGTGGCAGAGCAGCCAGGGTCGCACGGTGGGGCTGGACCAACACTTCTGCCCAGGGTACGTCGACCTGCCAGAGCCGTTTTGGGAACTCAGCGCATGGCCCGCACGGGGGCAACCTCCTGGGCTACCCAGGATGTCAAAATATCCTCATTTCCACCCCCTTTTTCCAGCCAAAGCCTGTTCCAGCCTTTAGTGATGACCCACAACTGTATGGTTTATCCTCTGCTCTAACACACTAAATAAATTTGGCAGTTTAGTCTATTTCCCACTGCAAATGTTTCCCTCAAATCCTAAGAGAAATAAGCAGCTGGTTAACACACTTCTAAATATTTATAAAACTATAAGAACTGTTTAACATTTAATGTTGCCAAGAGGTTTTGTCTACTGACATCTGCAATCACCCAGTTTCAAAAGATAGCATAATTCCAGGGCAGGGAGGCATAAATAGGGTGTTATCTGCCTGTTCTGCACCAATTACTGCTTCAGACGGCGCATAACCAGGGGAGGGATTAATTCCGTTCAGACACAGAAGTTCATTAATCAATACAAAGGACTCCGTAAAGGGAAAAACAATAATTAAAGGAAGTCTCTGTGAAGATTTATTTAAGGTGGGCTGTCAAGACCCCCGCGGCCGCAGGAGCTGGAGGGCTTGAAACCAGGATCTGTTTCCTGTACCGGGCTGTGGAGATGCTGCGATTAAGAGATTTCCAGCATCCCAGAACCGACGCCAGACAAACATCCTGGGAGGCGTTACAAAACACAAATAGGTTGCATTTGCCGGGGAGCTGAGTCAGGCACTAGAATTTTCTCCAGGCATCAGGGTCTGTGCTTTTCCCATTCACGTGTGGGCTTTCTTCCGTCTCTGTTCGGGATTAAACCACCCTTAACTACTCTAGGAAGGCAGCAAATGACAAACGATCAATTATTTAGTTACTTGAAGGTAATTTCCTAGAATCTGGACATTCTACCTGTACAAGATTTCCTCTGGCTGAGCGCAAGGGGAGCGCGGCTGCGTGTGAATCCCAAGAACAGCCCTTCAGGATCTGCTTGCTGGAACATCTTCCCCGTGATGAGATCTCGGCCCGATCCAGAGCCCCTCTGCCCAAACAGCAGCAGAAAATTCCGGGGCAGACCCGTGGCTTTACTTGCAGCCGCAACTTGGGTTGAAGTTTCTCTCGTGTCTCCCTCTGCCTGCTTTTACTGCATTGCGTCAAAGCGAGCGCCGGAGTTTTCAAAGGTAAAACAAGGGTTACTCGTAGGATCCTGAGCGCATCTGGGCACACCGACTGTGCTTCCATCCTCCCCCGCAGCAGCTACCTTCGCAGCCAGGCAGGGCTGGGGGGGACGAACCGGCTGGACGGTCACTGCAGAGCGTCACTCTGCAGCTCGTTGTCATCGCTGTCACTCACACGTTTCCTGCAGTTGTGAAGTCTCTCCTCTAGCTGCAATACATTAAAAATAACAGACGGAGCGGGGATCGGACTGAGAGACGCTGCAAGGAGAAAGGTGTTTGCTGGGGTGTCTCGAAACGCGCTGGTTTGAGAGCATCCCTAGCAGCCCGGCTGCAACACTCCGGAGAGCTGCAGGCTGTGTGGCTTCCCAGACGCGAAAGCGATACAAAGGACTGAATAAAGACAGAGTTTATTGCAAAAAAGACAGGAAAGACAAAGCGAAACCAGGTATTGAAGAGTTAAAGGGGGCTCAGAGTGCTTGGAGAGCGGCGGGATGGGGCAGTGGTTTTAACAAACACCCATCTCTTGGACAGGGGTTTGGCTTTGACGAGTTCCCGTCGGGTGCATTTCGTGTTTTTTCTCCACGTCTCTCCCCACTGAAGGGCCACGCTAAGCATTTTCTCACAGGGCACTTGGTGAATTTCCAGCTACCATCTACTGACTCAATATTCTGCTGTTTGAACGAAGGGTATCACATCCCAAAAGGAGCAGCTCTCCTGCAGTCCCATCGACAGCTTCTAAAAGCTCTGAGCAAACAGCGTAGGCGAGTCTCTGGCCCGTGGTGCTGCAAGTGCTCCCCACCGCTTCCCTGGGTACAGAAAATTCTTACAGAGCAGATTGTCAGTCTGCACTCAAACACGTAGAAAAATCTCCGTTAAAAGCAGAAGGGAAATGGGAAAATACATACTTAAAAGAGATGTTGTTGAGGAAAATTACTTGTCTTCTGGTTCTCAAAAGCATCAAAAACCCCAAGAAAGTAGTGGGGGAAATCAAGCATTTGGAAATTATGCTGGCACTCCCTGAACAGGAGTTTCTGGAATTATTACACACGCATACAAGCTGTTTCCCGAATGGTTTTACCAAAGCTGCTTTTTCCTTCTGCTCTTTTTCCTGGGAAGGGGGAAGGAAAGAACTGTTTTAAGTGCTTACCTCATCCATCATCTTCTTTCTGACTCTTTCAACGCTGAAAAGGGAGATGCTCCTGGAACACCCCTAAAACTTGTATTAAAAGACACTTCCTTTGTCTCTGCACATAGCCAGTCAGGAGAACCAGTGCAGATCAACTGATACCATGAATTGTGTTACCTAAAATCCTGTGCAAAACCTCGTCTAGCTGAATGTGACTGTGCAGTTTTCATGCAGCCCATTTTCACATGGGTTTGGTTCACTTGAAACGGTTTAATGTGCAGCATTAGTCCAGTACTTGCCCTTAGCACAGGGTTCATTTTATGCATTAACTTCAGCTAACAGGCTCAGTCCACGGACACCTTTCAGAACTGTCAGGCTGTGCTGCTGTTTGAGCTGCTCCCATCTTGTGCCTGATCACAGATTAGGCCTTTCTTTAGCTCACACTCAAACTCTAAAAGGCCCTGACAAATTCTCAGAAGAAAACGAGCCTCTTCAGTCCATAGTGGATTAACTGGAAAGGCAGCTCATTAAAGTAGCAGAGATAGACAGATACTGCTCCAAGCCTCAGCTACACCCACAGCCATTCTTCCCTTTCATTACTGCTCGGTCAGACACTGGATGGCATCTTACCAATGTCCAACAGCCGCGACTGCGTTTTGATTCTGCATTGGTTCAAGATTCCTCCTTTCTTCAAAAGGCAAAAGGGAGCTTGTGCGCATACAGGAACCCAGTGAGACTCACCACAAAGCTAACAGCACACAGACACCAGGGTAAGAGCTCCCTGTGAAATTTTACAGCCCCATCAAGAAATTTTGCCCATCTAGTAGCTCCCCAAGCCTATCAGCTAGAGACAGAAACCAGTATCCCTCATCCTGTTACACAGGCCTGAAAGAGTGTGACATCCCCACTTCACCAACCTCCGAGGTGCATTAGTGACACGACACGGACAAGGAATCTGTGTAAGCAGTTCTGTAACTTTATTGACTAGCTTTATTGCACATACTTATTGAAGCCTCCATTAGTTTACCCTCCCAAGGTTTCCATAATTATTTTAAATGCAAGTTAAAGGTAACTTTCATTCCCATGACTTATTTTTGCCCCATTTTAAATTCATTAATTCACCCAAGAAAGACATAACCCCTGAACTCATACGTGTAGACCATGCGGCATTCAGGGAACAAGCCAGTGGGTGCTCTGCAAGCATACTGATACTCTGGACAGAGAGAAACATCAGAGATCATTAACTTTTAACCTCAGTGGTCACTGAATTAAATATGTGAGACTGCAATTTTAGCTCAGTCAATCATCATTTATTCTGTTGACCTGATGAGAAAGCTAGGCTGCTTCAAACAAATCAAGCCTTCTTCTTCACTTCACTCTCCTCCTTTCCTGGTGCTTCTTTCTCTTCTTTCTCCTCCTTCTCTTCCTTCTCCTCCTCACCAGTTTCCTCAGCAGTTTCCTGAGCCTCCTCACCTTCTTCAGCTGCTGTTTCTTCCCCCTCTCCTTCCTCTTCCTCACCCTCTTTGGCTTCTTCAGATTCTTCCTTAGCACCTTTGAAAGACAAAAAGAAATAGTTCACGTCTGCGTACTGTTCCTCAGCCCAGTTTCATGGGAGCCAGCACACCTGCACCCTTCAACCCCACACACTGGGATGGCAGCCAGCCACAGAGGATGGGGCTGGAAAGCAGGGACCTTTATGTAGGACTTGCAAGGGAGAACAACAAAACACACAACCAACCTAACCTGGATTTCAGAGGGAGTGAAGCACTTCATAGGTCTTTTCAAAATCATATCCCTGAAAAATAATAACTGCCTGTGGACTCGCTGCTTTAAGCCTTATCCAAAGCCTTGAGTTCAAAATGGAATCTTGCCAGTGCTCTCTGATTGGCTCTTTTGCTATCATTTCATCATAATTAATCTTTAATAAACTCCTTGAATAATTCAAAGGTAACCAATGCATTTCAGGTATATTTAGGTTAAACCCTTCAAATCTATGCAACTCAAGCTGGGAAAAGTAACTCTGGATAATGTTCCTTCTCATTTTCTTTAAAATGTGAGTTTGGTTAACATATCCCACTTCCTCACTGCCCCATAATTTACATTGATCGAACAAGAAAACTACCTAGACCTCAGGCAGCAGCTACGGCTGTCCACTGAACCCAAGAGTTACATCCACAGAGATCAGCTGAGGTCCCTATTGTCACAGGCTACTCTCTGGGAATGCGTATTTAGCTCAGCATGTCCTTGTTCCTTCTTTCTGAGGATGTCTGTAAGAGCCAAGTACTGCTTGCTGCCACATGAATTGAACACGGCACTATTTACTATTTATCATCCTGGGTTTTGGAGACTTGAATGGAAAAACACCCAGTGATTTCCACAAGAGTACCATCAGTCCTATAATCTGCCTGATATTGAGTGTTTACCTTATCTTCCATTCAATATTCAGGCTTTTCTGCTTAAGTGCTGCGTGCTTAATCCCCCAATCCTTTGCTCATGTGAGCAGACAATGAGAGAGGTCTAATCATTAGTCCTAGTCATCAGGATTTTCAACTTTGACCCATATAAGCAGGGTGAAGCATGGAAGAAAGAGATTTGAAAGTAACTATAAGTACCTTCCTCCTCTTCTTCAGCCTCTTCACCCCCTGCTTCTTCCTCAGCTTCCTCTTTCTCTTCCTCCTCACCTTCTTCTGCAGGGGCTGCCTTGGCTTCTCCTGCTTTAGCAGCCTCAATTGTTTCCTCTATTTCAATCTGCTCTTCCTGGACATGACTGGAGTAGTATGTGGGGAAGGAACGGGTCGTCATCAGGTAGGAGCTGGACTGGAGACCACTGTAGGCAGACCTGCCAAAAGTTGGGGCAGTCTGGGTGTAGCCACTGGTGATGCTTCCCACACTGGTGAAACTGAGTCGGGTCTCTTCACCTTCCAGCAGTTTCCTAGCAGAAAAAAAAAAAGGCCAATAGAAATTACTTAGTTATGCTGCAGCAGTATTCAGCACGTTCAGCTACGGACCAACATACTGCGATGCTTTGAGCAACACAAGCCCTAGACTGCATACTCCAGAGGGCAGAAACTAGCCCAAAATGAGTTACTATGAGGCAATGCTACCCGATCTTCTTGGAGTAATTCGGAAATGTCAGAGCTGTGCCTTATTGTGAATTAATACTTTTCCTTGTTAAAATAAATAGTGGGGGGAAAACCCTCTAGGTTGCTATAGAAGGTGAATTTAGAGGTGTATTTTGGTAGCCTGCAGAGCTGCAGAAAACAGCACAGTTATAACAACGTGATGTCATGTGTAACCATCAGATGAGCTTTACGGCCCCCTTCTCAATATTCCCCCTTGTGGCATTCACAGAAACTCTCGTTTCAGCACCTGCCATTTCCAGCAGTATCTGGGACAAACCATTTAACAGCTATAGAGCAGCAATTCTGCTGTAAAATACTTGCTTTGCAGGAGATTGCTTCTGAGTTACAAACAAAGCCTGTTCTTAAAAGCGTGTAAGGGATTTCCAGTTTGGAGAATGCAGTCATCTGTATTACAAAATTCCAGCAATATCAAATCTCTCCACTGTAAGTAGAGAACAGGTATTTATTTCTATCTGTAAAGATAGAAAACTGAGATCATATACGGCTGAGCTAAGAGTTCTGGATGCATATACATACCCACTATTATAGTGCCTTTGCTTTAAGCAAATATTGTACCTCAAAAGCACTGCTTCTTCCAAGAGCAAGACAATGGAGAAGATCTGACTAAATTCTGACATCTATCTATGAAATTTTCTGCTAGAGGAATGCTAAATAAAATTAATTCTCTTGAAGAGAGAACGGGAACCTGGTCTGGGATCTGATTTACTACAACATTCCCCCCACCATACCGATACGCTGCAATTTCGATGTCCAGGGCCATTTTCACATTGAGCAGATCTTGATATTCCTTCAGGTACCGAGCCATTTCACTCTTTGTGGTTCTCAGCTCGTTCTCTAATTTGTTGATTGTATCCTGTTGGAAGTAACAACATTGACAGCGTAAAATTCTTAACTCTCCCACGTCTAGCAATAATACCTCACAAGGAATTTCTCCAATCCTATTAACTTAATCTTGCTCTAGCAGACAGCAAAAACGAACAGCTCCAACTCCGTCCTCAGCCAAAAAGGGACCATTTACCAAATTCCACCCTCCTTGGCAGGGTTTCCCCCCACCCTGTATCTACACCTTATTATTCCATCCCCATTTTATCTTAAGAGCTGGATTTTCTGCCACGCAAGGACTAAAGCTTGCATGAAATTTGTCCATCGCTTCATTTTGGGTTCAGCCTCTACGTGCTGCTTCTACTTTTAGCTTAAGGATATTTCTTTTATAATGACACAGTTAAGGATTTAACGGTGTACAGACGATGTATGAAGCATCACAGCGCTGAGGCAGCTTGCACTCTGATTTTATGACCCCTTACCGCTCGAAGGGGTAGTGCAGCTGCAGAATTTACGTGAGAGCCAGAAGCAATGCCTCCCTTTCCCGCACGGCCCCGACAGCCCCCCCTCACCTGCAGGGCGGAGATGTCGGCGCTCTGCTTCTCTTCCAGCTCCTGCAGCTGCTTCTCCAGCGCCTCGTTCATGCCGCGGGTGGCCTCGATCTCCAGCGTCTTGGCCTTGAGCAGGCGGCGGCTCTCGGACACCTCGTCCTTGGCGGCGCGCACGGCGTCGGTGTTCTTGGCCGCGCTCTCGCTGAGGACGGTGAAGCGGCTGCGGAACCACTCCTCGGCGTTCTGCATGTTGCGAGCCGCCAGCTTCTCGTACTGGGCGCGGATGTCGCGCAGGGCGGCGGAGAGGTCGGGCTTGGCCGACACGTCCATCTCCACGGAGAGGTGCGCGTACTGGATCTGCGCCTGCAGCTCCGCCAGCTCCTCCTCGTGCACCTTCTTGAGGAAGGCCAGCTCGTCCAGCAGACTGTCCACCCGCTTCTCCAGCTCCGCCCGCGCCAGCGCCGCCTCGTCCGCGCCCTTGCGCACCTCCAGCAGCCGCGCCTCGGCGTCCTCCCGGCTCAGCACCTCCTCCTCGTAGCGCGCCTGCAGCCCCCGCAGCGTCTCCTCCAGGCTCTCCCGCTCGCCCTGCAGCGCCTGCTTCTCGCTGGTCGCCTCCTCGGC
The DNA here is from genome assembly GCA_009769605.1 of Bucorvus abyssinicus. Classification (NCBI taxonomy): domain Eukaryota; kingdom Metazoa; phylum Chordata; class Aves; order Bucerotiformes; family Bucorvidae; genus Bucorvus; species Bucorvus abyssinicus. Next base: position 3,310,821 of record CM020059.1, on the reverse strand, counting down.
GGCCAGGCGCAGCTCCCGGATCTCCTGCTCGTAGAGGGCGCGGAAGCGGGAGGGCTCGGCGTGTTTCTGCCGCAGCACCAGCAGCTCGGCCTCCAGCACCTTGTTCTGCTGCTCCAGCTCATGCACCCGCTCGATGAAGCAGGCGAAGCGGTCGTTGAGGTCCTGCAGCTGCGCCCGCTCCTGGCTGCGGATGGACTTGAGGTCGTTGCTGATGGCCGCCACCTGGCTCAGGTCGAGGCTGTCCACCGAGTGCAGGAGGGAGCCCGAGGCGCTGGAGGTGGCATAGCTGCGCCGCACCGACACCGAGGAGATCGGCGCCGACAGGCTGGAGTACGCGGAGCGCGCCGAGCTGTACCCGCCGCTGCTGCGCATCGCCGAGACATGGAGCCGCGGGGTCTCGGCGTACCGCCGCTTGTAGGAGGGGAAGAACGGGTCGTAGCCGTACGAGCTCATGACTGCGGGGGGCCAGCAGCTGCTCTGCGGACCGCTGCCGCCCGAGCGCCCCTATTTATGGGCGGGGACGGCGGGTAGGCGCAGCCGCCGGGCGGGGCCGGGCCGGGGAGGAGCGCAGCCGCCGCTGCCGCCGCCGCCGCGCTGAGGTACGACCCGCTCCGCGCCGCGCCGCTCATCGCGTCGCCGCGGGGTCGGTGGTTAATGCTCTCCGTTCGCTTGCTCTGGCACGGCCCCCTCGGGCGCGTCTTGGGCCCGGCTCAGACCGCCTTCGCCTCCGGCCCACCTGGGGGCTGGCTCGGACCCGCCTCAGGCCCCCCTGAGGCCCCCCTGGGGCCTGCCTCAGGCCTACTCGGGGCCCACTTTGCCTCAGGCCTCCCTGAGGCCTCCCTGCTGCTCCCCCCCCCAACCTGCCAGGCCTGTGTGTAACAGCCCTCCTTTCTCATCCTCCACTTGCCCATAGGATGCCCTGGGGAGGCTGTTGCAGGCCTTGTATTGTGGCTGGGGGCTCTGGGAGACCCAGTGCCTCTGAGGGGGGGGTGGATGCAGCACTCACTGTGCCTCGAAACCCCCAGACAGCATAAATAGCTGGGGTTTTTTTCCTTCAATGTGCAGCTTTTGCAAGGCATGTGTGCTCTTCAAGTTCCTGCTGTCCTCACCGTGTCCTTTGTTGCAAGTGGTTCCTAATAAACAGGTAATTACATGAATGGAGAACTAAATGTGGGGTGTGGTTTGCAGTCCTAGCAGAGTACGTGAATATCTAGTTATCCAGCTTTGCTTCCTCTGTCTCTTGAAATTCTCTAGAGGCAAGTCTGAGTCTTGGACCATAGAGTCTGAATATGTACTCTTCCCTAGTCTGGTAAAAACAGACTAAGACTGGACAGCTGCATTGCAGCTACTGCTGACTCCTGTTATTAGCCACCAGTTGATTATATCAAAACAGTATTTATGCAGAAGAGATTTACTAGAAGTAAGCTAGGAGGATATTGAGCACAGACTTAATTGGATGCTCAAAAGGGCAATGCTAATTTGTCTCCCTGAGTCAGAAGGGAAATTTATTACAAAATCTCTTCGATGTTTTCTTGAGGAAGGAATAAATGTAGGCACAGCTTAGGGGACATATTAAGAGAGATACTACAAAAATGCTTAGTTGCTCCTTAAAGGAAGGGCAAAGACTTAGTAATATACATAAATTAATCTGTATGCCTGTTGCTAATTGCAGTGGTAGTTAAGTATTTCTGGTGCAAAGATTTGTTTGCTTAATACCAGTCATCTACTAAAGGTAGGGCAGGTTTGATTTAATCATGTTTCCTATTACCTTCTGATGATCTCAAACAGACCTGTGCCATGGTGTCATTTCCCTGGGTTTCAGGGTGCTCCAATAGGAGGGATATTAAGCTGTGAAGGGTAATGACCTGCCGGAGGTACAAAGCTGCAGTCTCTCTTTGTCTGAGCTCATGCTAGACAGAATGAACTGTACCAAGAGCTAGGAAAGGCTTTTGCGTCACTATGTCACAGCAGAGCTGAGGAGAGATTTTATTTTGCAAATCTAAATTGTGCCCATGGAGCTGCTTTCGATTTACAAGCACTGCAAGGGAGTCTGCTACTCGAAATTTTGTTGAGGATTTGTGATTTAAATTTCAGGAGCAGTTGCATTCATGCATGTTAGAGCAGCTCTTCATTATACAAACGCTGAATATGCAAAGTACAGCAGCACAGGTAGAGCTTTATGTGCTAATAACTTCAACAGAGATTGCTTTTGACTTTGCCCAACAGAGGTAGCTTAGGTAGCTGGCAGAGCACCCAGGGAAGAAACGAGCAATACAGACGTTGCAGCAGATGGCAAGATGCACAGTGGGCTTGGTCAGAGATTCACTGAGCTTCTAAACACAAATTGTTATGGGATACTCAGCTAATGCGAGCTGGCATACCTTATTTCATGCAATGGATTTATGCTAATCTCCCCTACGTTCAATTTGAGCATAAGATTTAATTATTAATGGTATCAGTTATTATGCCAGGTATTAACAAAGAAATATATCTCAGCTTCTAAAATAACTCCCCTTCCTATCCCAGGAAAAGAAGCTTTGTAATTTTAGGCTGTTAATATTCTTTCTGTTTTGGTTTTTTTTTTTTTAGAGAGGGAAAATGAGTGGAAAACCTCTTCCATGCCAGCAGCATGTGCCAGGAAGCTGGGAAAGTGTGTCCGCAGACAGCCCTGCAGTGTGGAGTTGCAGTGTGACTCAGAGGTAAGGATGAGGCTTTGCTACTATAGGGAAAAGAAAGCTACTACCAGAGGCATCCTGCTTCGGAAACGTGTGTTTCCAGGTACAGGGTGGTGCCAACTCTGATTTCCCTGTTCTTTTTGTCTCCCTTTGGTTGCTTTTTGCCATAATGCAGAGTATAATCTAGCCCCTTGATACAGAAAAATCAGTGAGGTGGTAGTGAGCAGAGGAACAGGATAAAGACTGGTTTCCAACTAGAATGAAATGGGCTGTGCCGTTTGTCTTGTCTTTGTTCATGACCATGTTGAGAAAAGGCGTCAGGCAGTCACTAGGGATGAGCTGAGTCACCCAGCAGCTGAGCTGTATGTCCTGTTCCATCAGCTGAAGCTGCTCTCTTGCTGGTTCAGTGAGGTGTTGGTCTCATGATTTCATTTAACAACCTTTCAGCAGAGGAATCCCAAGGCCGGGTTCACCCCTTGAAAACCTCCCCTAGGTTGCAAATTATTGTGAAGAATGATACAGAATTAACAGTAATGATAAAATGGCAGCTATGCAGTCACATACTCCTGCATGAGCGACAGAAGCAACTCCATGACAACACATTCTGGTTGTGCATTTTCCTCTGCTACACACTACATAATTAATGTATACTCAGTCTGGGGATGGTGTTTCCTCAAGGAAGAGTTTAGGTCTAGGCCCTGTGCTGGGGCCTTACTGAGCACCAAGAAGTTCCTTGAATGCAGCCAGAGTCAGTGAAAATTCCCCTCTGCTGCAGAGCACTCGGGCATTGAAGTCTGGTAGGGTTTACCTGTCTTGATCCCAGAATGGTTTCCCCAGCAGGAGGTGTAACAGGTACATTTGGGGTTGTGGTGGATGGCAGCATGAAGTCTGCGCTGTCTTCTCCTGCTCTCATTTCAGAAGCATAAAAAGAGCTGTGTCTGCTTAGTTTGGACTTCCACAGAAACTGAGCAGTCCTAAGGCAGAAAAGCAAAAGCATTGTTTGTACTTTGCGTTTTACCTGTTTCTGCTCCGTAAAGGCACAGCTCTGAGGGAGTGGGGAATCAAGCACTCCCGCTGTTGAAAATGTTAGAGAGCTCTGAGGTAGTCTGCAGCGTCGTATTTTTAATACAATGTAGGAAATAAGACGGTAAGAGCTGATCTATGCATTGTACCTACATTCACGACACAGGCACCCGAGAGATACTGTACGTAGTAAAGCATGAGTAAGAAACTTCCTTTCCCAGTGTTCTGTAATTGTTAATAAATTTGCTGCAAATTCAAAAATCGACATATTGGCATTCAGTGGCACCATGTTTTCTGGATTGATGGATTTTTATTGATAAGATTGATCAGAGCAGTTCTGAAGGAGGAAGGGGAGAGCTGGAACAGGTCCATTAGAGCAGTCAATGCTTTGTACCAGTACTTAGTGCTGTGGGAATGCAGTGAAGTGCCTATGGCCAAGCTGTCCCTGTAGGTCCTTTTACTGATCTTCCCACAGAGGGTTGTTGGAAAAACTGAGAAGGAGAATTCTCCTTGATGCTCCTGGGGCCTACGTCTGAGAAAAGGCTGGTAGAGGATTTTGGAGCTGCCCTGCAATGCTGTGTTTATAGCTACTTCTTTCTTTAAAACTCCTAGGAGCGGGGGAACACTGAAGAAACTTCTTTGGGGTTTATTCTCATGTGTGCTCAATTTCCTATATCTGACTGGACTGGTTGGAAGCTTTGACCCTAAGCCAAACACACTTGAAAATTGCTGTTGCATGCCACTAATACTTGACCTATCAGGGGACTGTTGTGAAAGTTGCAAGCGGGAGTAATGGGTCCCATTTCCTTTCCCTTGTCCCGAAGTTAGGAACCCAGATCTTATGTATATGTCTAAAATTATATTGAGGAGTTGAATTGAAATGTGCAAATGAAAATGCTTCGTTCTACTTGGATTCTCTTAATCCTGCTGCATTTTTCTTTCATGAATTGGAATGAATCTTACAGTTCAGGAAGTCTGCTTCTTATATTCCAAAGAGCCCTTTTAATGTGAGACAACACCAACATGAATTGTCAAAGCCCATGTGGAATTTTGTCTGCAAGGACTGAAATACAGGATCTTGAAGACACAGAAGAAATGCTAATAAGTATTTAATTTATTTCTTTTGAACAGCTATTTGCTTTGTTTGTGCCATATATAGTAAGTGCCTAAGCAGCTTTCATTATTTCATTATCGCTTACACCAATTCTGTTGTGCTGCACACAGTAATGTTAATTTGCTCACTTGGAGTTTGTTCTGTCTCTTGATTACAAGAGCTAGAGGAAACAGCCAGCCACTTCTTTCATCTGAGCTCCATCAATGAATGCTTAATTAGGAGATTCATTAGCTTTGTTTACTCTTTGGATCAGGACTTCAAACTAGGCCACAAAATCTGATGGCAGATTTCTCCTTGCAGTTTCAAGGGTTAGTTCTTAACTCCCAGAATCAATTAAATAGATGTTCTGCTTTTGTTTGATTCCAGCAATTAAACACAAACAATAAGGTTCTTGGACATGTAAAGCTCCCCAACGCTGCCAGCTGCAGAGCAGTGTACATGGTTTGAAAAAGCCCACTCAGCCCATTTTGAAAGAGATCATTTACCCATTTGCAAAGTCTCCTTGCTTTGGATGTGTCTTCTGCCAGGGTCCGCAGTAGGGGTTAGGCTCATAACACAAGCAGAGACTCTATTTCCTTCTGAAAACTTTCCAGTATGCATGACAATAAAGATAAGCTGTGGCTCAGAGTATTTATTTGTGGACTGCATGCACAATTAAAAGGCAGAGAGATCTCTCTGCGGTCTGCGGGGAGTTTAAGCGTAGTCTGAATCCCTGATTACCAAGATATGTTCTTCCTTTGATCACGGAATCTGGCTGAACAATTGAGGAAACTTTCTCTATAACTCCGTTACTCTTTAAACCTTTGGGAGATTTTTGCCCTTGCTGCATATGCAGCAATAAAATTTATGTGGGGTGTACACAAAGCCACCTCTGCCTTTCCGTACGTATATAATCTTCCCCCATGCGCATTTCTTAGCCAGATATAAGCCTCCCATTATTTAATAGTCTGGCGTGTACTGCTGACCATAAAACACAGAGAAAAGGGGGCAATAAAACTGTCTGTTGTGCTGCAGTGTGTTGACTGGGTAAGTCTCACAGCAGCGAGCTGAAGTTGCTCAGCTCTGCAGTATATGAATAAAATTACTGAACTTCTGCAGCCAGCACACCTAACTTCCTAGATCAGATCTTCTTTCATGCATCAGATTCTTGGTGTTGGAGTTTGGTTATTAAGGATGATAGCCAAAGATTTATGCCTATGTGGGATAGAAAGCAAAATGCAGCCTAGCGCTCTGGTTTTCTGCTAATAGAACTTAATTGAAACATTTGCAGAGGTCTGCAGGGGTGTAATCTCTGGCACTGCTCTTCCTAGAGACAAAATGGCTTTGCACCACTCCAACGCATAGATTAAATTATTAATTACGCTGCCTGGCTGAGAGGCTCTCATGGCAGATGTGAGCTGTGAGTATTCAAGTGTTTTCTTGATGCTGCTGACAAGGTCAGATGAAAAGTTGCTTTTTTTTTTTGTGCAAATTTTTTGATGGCAATAGAAATATTTCACTTACATTAAAACTGCTGCTGTTTTTTTTTTTCTTTTTGAGTGTTGAGGAGTGAAAAGGGAATTGATCAAAGATCAGCTGTGGTCTTTCATTGCTGAATAATAAAAAGATTTAACTTTTCAGGGTTTGAAGTTTTGACAAGCTCCCAGGCTTTTGTCACGTGCGACTACATCTGAACAGCTCTAACGTGACAAGACAGCTATCACCTTCTATGATTGGGAGCCCTAAAATACAGTTAATCCCATTGCGTGGGATAATCATCTAAGCCTGGGAATAGCGAGAACAGAGTGCGTGTTTTGGGGAGCCCTGTGTGGGTACTAAGCAGTGCCTTCTGCCTTCGGCGACTGGTGATCCTCACAACAGAAGGCAAGGCTTGGTCAGGTCAGGATCTATCGTCCTCACTCTTCACAATTTCTACTGTTGTGATGAAAGGCCTCTCAGCCCTTTCTGTGCCTCCTGGTAAAAACTTCAATGGTGAGCTAAATTTAGCTGTTCCAGACAGTTTTTTTTTTGTATCTTGTAAGCATTTGCAAAATGTTTACTTGAATAAATCTTTACTGATTCTTTCCAGTTGGCTTAATCACCATAATCATATTTTTCTTGTTTGTTAAATGTACATTCATTAACTCTTTTCACAATCTTACCCTCTGTCTAATCCTGTTCCCAGCATGTGTTTCCTCCATTCTCAGTGGATGCCAATAGCAGTTTGGAGCCTGTGGGTTTTTTTTCTGGAGATCTGGACCTTAAAAGCTTTCAGTTTTAGTATTTTCAGGAGTTGCATTGTCACTGTCTTAGATCCTTTAAAAGCCCCCGGGTTAGTAGAAGCTTGCAGCATGAACTTGGCTTTTGTGTAAGAGAAATGTATTATTGAAATAACTTCAGGAGCACTTAGCATCTGTAACTAACCAGTCTGCACCTGTTTATTTGGCATTGCCAAAAGCCACTCAGTCATTTGTTTTAGTTACTCCAGAGTCTCAAAGGGGTGTTGTGGCTGTTGAGCAGATGGTTATAAGTGTTACCTCTAAGTGATTGTTTGCTTCCTGACAGCAGAAGTGGTGAAATGTGGACTTATGCTGGCCCTGGTGATTAACCAACAGGGCTATGGGAGGTTTTGGTTTACCTGGCTGGTCATTGCCATTGCGATGAAATTCCAGCTGAAAGGAATGCAGTTTCTAGGCCTCCACAGTAAAAAAGAAGAGATAAATCTTCAAGGGTCTAGTGCTTCACAAACACGACCATCAGAACTGACTAGAAATGGTATTAACTTTGCTTTTCAAGGAGAATAACGTGGCCATTTGTTATGAGGTAGGCTGGAGATGGTGCTGTGGAGAACAGCTCTAAATAGACGGGATTAGGAGAGATGAAGTAGCCAGATACATCCTTTGATCCCTCATTTTTCTGCCTTCATTGATGACATCCATGAGAGGATGTTTGTGGAGCTAACATAAGCATATTTCAAATACTGAAGCCAAACGTGAATGGTGATGTTTCACCTTTCGGTACAGTGGTCTGCAGCGCAGTGTAAAGCAATCTGTTTGCAGTGAGGAGTTCTGAGGGGGGAGTCTCACTGCCTCCTGCTTTGTGCCTGGTTGCAGTTGGGATAACCTTTGGGAAAGCTGAGAGAGCTCTCTGACCTACAGCACATCAGTATAATGGTTATATGGACTTGAACAATGCTCTTCTTCGGGTGTATAGGTATTGAAATGATGGGAACAAGAAATGTCCAGAAGCCAAGATACTGTAGCAAAGGGTTCTCGTGTCTGTAATTCACTAAACCATCAAACCGGGTGTTTTTTGTGCCAGTTGGCGTTGCTGTACTTGCAGCAGTTAATGCATTATAAATCCAACCAAGATTTATCTCTTCCAGTTCCATGCTTCGAACTGGAATTACTGGAGATTATCAGTGGGTAAAGGATAAAACCACAGGATAAAACACTGTCAATCTCTGTGTTGCTGCACTCCACACTGTGGCATTAATGAGAGTGTATTGCATCTTCAGTGACACCTCAGAAGCAGGATGAGGAGTCAGTGTGCTCTCACTGTGGTTAGAGGAATAATCCTGGGTGTATATTTTTATTTTATTGTTGGGAAATGTTTCTTTTATGTTCATGGGTGAAAAAGCCCTCTCTTATCATGAGAACAACAGGTCTGTAGACACAGACCAAAAATGGCTGTAACCAGATGTGAGGAAGTCCTTGTGCTTTGTGCACTCTTGGGCAAGTCAGGCCTTTGCTGTGGAAAGCAGCAGCGTAGAGGTCGAGTCTTCAGTGCCTCAGATTTCTAGCTCATGTTTTTCCTCTGTAGCTTTTGCTTGCCTAATTGCATTGCTAGTGCCTAAGAGCAGGCGCTCTCTCAGAATCTAAGTACATACAGTATCTAGCAGACTGTGGCTCTGCGATGTGTGGCAATATCAATAAAAATAAAGCATAGAAGTAGCACTTCTTGATCAGTTAAGGCAATGGTTTGTCATCATAAGGAGGAACGTGCTTTAAAAGATTTCAGCGAAGACATTTGAACAAGCTCTGATACGTAATTGTGCTTTTGAAGTACTGGGGGAAGATTTCAAGATAACTGTTTATGATTTCGGGAAAAGATTGTTTGTTTGTTATAGCCATTGCACGCTCAACAGGGAAAGCAGTTTCATTAATTCCTTTTGGGTTTGTACTTCAAGAGTGGCTACACACTATTGGTTTTAATCTTTCCTTTTCTTCTGAGTGCATACATGAAGATGGCAAAGAGGAAATTGTCACATTATCCACAATGTCTAGGGACGTGTAGCTTTTTGTAAGGCTGGGATGCTCCTTCTGTTGTATTTATTCAAGTGATTTGTGAGCGTGGCAGTGCGCTTGTTTTCATCAATCTCAGCATAACTTGAGTTACTCATCTGAGCATAACCTGTAACTAATACAATCTTTAAATCTGGTGACATCTGAGGTTTGGGTTAAGAGCAGTTAAGCCTGGAGATGAGTGTTCCGAAAACTGGTTAGACGCTGCGAGTCTGTAGATGTTGCTGAAGAAAGAGGAGCCCTCCTGCAGCCAGCAGGAAGCAAATGCTTTCTTTTGTAGGCACAGCACCCTCAGAGGGGTGAAGGTGCATTTTTGGGCTGCCTCCTCAAAGTGCATATGTGTGGGATAGCTGAGGGAGAGGAAAGAGAAAGGGAGGAGTTATTTCTTGTAGTAATGCAGCCTGATGAGTAAGACAGGAGGCAACCTACTGAGTTCAATGCCCCTCGAGGTTTGATACTGCTGCCTTCAGAGACAAAAAAAAAACCAAAACCAAACGCATTGCAGATTTAATTTAGGCTGGCCAAGACTGTGCAACTGCATCTAGGGCTTGCCTTGAGGGGCAGAGTTACTATCCATATAATCTGACCTAAATCATTCCTTCAGGAAGCTTGCCATGCCTCAGAGCAGCCTGCAGTGGACTGAGGAATGCTGGGCGTGGTGGGAAAGGACGGGGCTGCAGGAAGGGTGGGTCCTGGGTTTGCAGTTCCCTGGGGGGAAGCTGCAGGAGCTGCTGCTCCCCGAACTTCTCTGGTGTCTCCTGCTGTTACTCCCATGGTGCTGCTATTTAGGGGGACAAGGGAGGGCAGAAAGGGAGCGGAACCTTTATTTTCTGGACTTTCTAGGGAAGGAGGTGGAATCTCCCTGCCTGAGGTGTGTCAGGGACAACAACAGAGGCAAGAGCAGCCCAAGGGAAAAACTTAAGCCAAGTTTCTCTGAGCATCCTTAGGGAGGGATGGGACAGGGTGAAGGGGGATTTGACCCTTGGCAAATGGAAAAAGAGGGAGCAAACTCTCTTGCATCAGCCCTTGGCAGTGTCCTCTGCCTGTAACCACAGGGATGTGGTGATAGGACCCTGTGCTGTGTTCTCTGTGGTGGGAATTTATGGATTGATAGAGGCTTGCTACATGCAGAGAGAAGGGATTGTTTGAGTAGCTGCTGTCAAGAGGAGCTTAGAGAAAGCATTACTCTATCTGCCTCTTCCCTCCTCCCTCTGGGAAGCTGCTGCTTCTGCAGCAGGTCCAGTTTCTGGCAAAAGTTCAACACTGCACCAACTTTCAAAGAGCGAGGAGGAGGGATGGAGAGAGGAGGAGAGTCCCGCATAAAGGAGGAGCTACTATGTCCCAGGCTCCCTTTGGCCAGAAGCCTAACTGCTGCAAGCAAGACAAGAATCAGAGAGAGCAAGCTTCCCCTGCCCGTTCAGCAGCAATGCCTGCTGTGGCCCAGCTTTCAGAGAGTTAACAAGCTTTCCGTGGCATTGTCACCTCCAGACCTCACCCCAAGAGCTGCCATTTGTGGTTTTTGCTACATAAAACTCTCCCTGAAGTAGTCAAATATGATACAACAGAATAAGGTGATTGGGGTGTCCATGGTATCAGAAGGTATTCTTTCCCCTGGGTGTTCTGAGGGAAGGAGCCAGGCAGTGCTGGTGGATGGCATGTGCTTCTTCCCACAGGAACTGGGCCCCATGCTGCAGCAGGGAAAGCCCAGTTTCTTACTGGTCAGCATGAGGGGATCGAGATCTCTGCCTTCCCTTGCACACTGAGCAGCTCTTGGGTGACTGACAAAACATGCACAGGACTCCCTTCCCCTGTGCCCTTTCCTGTGTACGTTCTGCAGGAGAGCAGCTCCAGCCTGTGTGGGTCTGGACACAGTGCGATGTGGCCCTTTTTCCTCCCTTTTCTGCCCGGTGACAGTTATTAAAGCTCTGTAGCTGTGTGAGAATCAGATGGTGTGCAGGAGAGGAGAGGAATGAGCTGCTCTGCTGCTCCCAGTGAGTAGGAGGTGAATGTGGCAGAGTGGGAGCACCAGCATTTCTGCAGCTCAGAGGCAGCGTGGTGGTCCCTGGAGTGCAGTGGGGAGATGGGTGTGGGGCAGCTTTGCTGACCCTCTCCCAGGACCCAGGCCCTGGGGAATGGGCCCATGGGTGCTCTGGGAAGGCAATGGCTGTGGAGGGAGCTGTGGCTCCTAGTTATTTGCAGGGAGGTTTTGGGGCAGGAGAGCAGCTCTCTGTGGGAGTGGGTCTGCGTGGCTGCAGTGTCTCTCCCACAGCTTTCGGGGCAGGGTGCTGGCTGCTGCCCTGTGCCCCTTCTGCCGCAGAAGGATGCTGAGTCACTCCTGCAGCGCCTGCTCCTCCTTGGGAACGGCAATCTCCCGCAGTGGAACTGCTGGCGACAGTTCAGACTCCTCTTTTCCTCCTGCCAGACTTTTCTCTCTCTTGCTCTCTCGTTTTTATCCTTTCTGGGTCCTGACCAAAAGGCGGCATTGATTTAAAATAAAAATGTATTGCTGTAGCTACCATAAGGTGATGCTGAATCTATTTCTCCTTTGGTAATGGATCTTCCTGCTCCTCTGGAGAGCAGCAATAGTATTTGATGAATACAGTGAATGCTGCAGCAATTTTCTTCTTTAAAGGAGCCCTCCTGGACATTGAATCAGCAATGATTATCCATCGGGCAGACATTTCTTGGAAGAAGGGCTAGGGCAGGGGAAACATGATTTTTTTTGTATGTCTAGCTGGAATAGGCAGCAATAAAGCCCCCTGTACTGCTGCTGTCCACCGCCTGCTGTACAAGCTACTCCTTTAACTTCTTTTTCCTCAGGGATTGCTGCAGAACAGCTCAGTGAAACCCTCAAAAATCAGCCAGCGTGCAGCTCTGGGGAGGATGCTCTGCAGGAAAACAGGAGGTGGAAGATGATTCTCAGTGCAGGACTGTGCTTGTTTCGTAGGGACAGGGACTGGGGGAGAAGCAGGTGCTGGCTGAACACCGACATGGAAAAAACCTTCCCTCAATGTTTCACTGTTTGTCCTTTCCAAACACTAGTGGCAGTTGGCTGCTGCAATACCAGGGAAGGGGTTATGAAGTGAAGGGTCCTGGTCTCCTGCAAATCACAGTACTTGTTTGAGCAAGCTTGCTTGTCAGTGGGTCATGACTGATTGCTTCGTGTCTTACAGCTCTGTATTATTGTATCCTATATCTTACTTTCTTCGTATCGTTACAAAGGGATGTAGCACTGCTTTAAGATTAGCTCATACTTCCTGTTTTAAAATTCTACTTTAATTTGTTCAGAACCTCTATACTTAGTATTAAAAAGAAAAATAAAAACCTAACTTTTGTTTTAGAAGCTCTTTTGCCTTCCTGTATTTTAAAACAGGGTCTTGAAATTTAATAATGGTGGGCGTTATTGCACAGTCATACCATGTTTTGTTATGATGAAGTCTTTTAATTAGGTGATCATGCACAGTTTTTTCCAGAACACTCGTAGATTTATACAGTAAACTAAAGTTACGTATTGATATACCTTTTTTTATCCTCTTCCCATGGTGTTTAACCCCATGTACTGTTTACTGCAAGGGATCCAAATTCTGCATGGAATACCTTTAGTTGTTATATGTTGGGTTTTTTCCCATGGTGATCACACTGTAATTAATTCTAAAATGCATAAAATAGTGAAATATATGCAAGAAGAAACATTGTACCATTTAAAAGCCAGTTCCTCCTCCTCCAACTTTAAGGACGAAGCAAGGCCACTTGTGGCCAGTCCTGCAATAAATCTGGCTCATTAGCTCTTTCTGGACTGAAATCTAACTATAAAAATAGCCATGAGACCAGCAGGGTACATCAGCTACACATGAAAAAAATCTTGATCATTAGTCGCTGCTGCTTCTAACTCCATGTTTATTTTAGTTCAGGGGCCACTGCTAGCCACAAATCTAAATCTGGGCAGCCGTCCTTGGCACAGACCTGCTCTAAATCTCATCGAGTCCTAATCCTGCCTTGTTTGGGAACATGACTGTCAGTGAGAATTTGCTAGAAGAATAACTTGAGAACTCGTTCCTGAGCTCTGAAGTTCTGTTTTCTAGAGAGCTGCTGGTCAGGTGCAGGAGAAACCTTTTCCTTCTCAGCCTGTGTTCCAGAACCTGGTCACATACTTACTGTGTCTTTTTCCAAATCTGTTTTTCAGCTCAGCCATTCCTGCATGTCTTTAGGGGTATGCAGATGTTACATCATGAATAAGTTATTTTCCTTGTAGAAAGACAAGTGGGTTAGAGTGGAGGCTTGGAATTAGGAAATCTTTTTTGTCGAGTCCTGCAATTTTCATGAAGTTATTTAAATAGACAGTATCTGTCTGCCTGCAATGTCAGTTCCATCAGACTTCAGGATTTCATTTGAATAGCTTTAAGGAGATTACTCAAGTTAATAAGCAGTGTGTATAGGAAGACTCTTCCCTTCTCTGTGTTCTCTACCTTCCTCTCACCGTCAAAGTCTCTGAGACTAGTAACCTACTTTAGACCATTTGGAACTGATGCCTGTGAATCTTCTCTGGTAGCTCGTGGGTAGATCTTTCCTATAGTGTGCTTTGTGTAGCTACAAAAGGAGTATTAAAGACTGGGCTCTTGAAATGTAATAGTTTATCAAAGAAATAGAATTAAAGGATGGAGGAAAATAAAGGGGAGAGGAAGCATCAAGGTTCTTCCAGTGACTTAATTTCAATGTGCATTTTTGTATGTTTGATTGACTAATAATAGAGTTAAACATTGTCATCTGCTGGAGCTTTTCATTTGCAGATCTCAAGATGCATCACAAATACTAATTACTTAGCTTCAAAGAAGATTGGGAGTGTCCTGGCCAAATATTAGTTAAGGAACATTTAAGTGGTACTGGCAATGTTTTCTAAAGATAGTTCTGTACATTTGCTTATTATAATGACCACAGGTGCCTAATGGCTTCTCATGAGTTGCGCCAAAATTACACCACTGTGAAGTGAAACCAAAATAAGACCATTTTTTTGTTAGTGTCTTCTGTTAATACATTTGATAATTGATTCTGGTTAAGAATCCGATTGGTGTCTTTCTGAATGGAAGATACGAGCTGCATCTTTCCTGCAGTCTGTCAACATTTGGAAAGATTACATGCAAAATGAAAACTCTTATTTCCCCAGGCTAGTACACTAGATATGTAAACCCATCCTATTAAAGGAGTCATTTACTTAACAAGGCACAAAATTGACTTGCCATCCCATGAATAATTGGAATAAATATCTGCCATCTGAGCCCTTGCTGCAGCAACTAATACAGATGTGGCTTATAGTGGAAGGCAGGTGTCGTCTTGTCCATCGCCCCAAATCATGCACATCTTTGCTTATGCGCCTTCTATTGCTGCCCATAATAGAGCAGGTTTCTGGAGAGCATGTAGATTCTATTCCACATGCAGCTGTTGCAACGTTTGTAATTCAGTTTAAGAGATATAGACATCGGCTCTATTAAATTATCTGCCTATGAGAAATGTGGGATAGGAGGGACCATTAGCAGATGCCATATGTTAACCTCAGCCTTGTCCACTCTGTACTATGAGTTATGGACAAAGGCGTATTTCCATTTGTAGTTACCTCATATGAAAGAGACTTCTAGGGTCATCGCATCCATTGTTCCTGCAGACAAAGGGATGAGGTTTGGGTGAGGGGAAGAGAACACAGACAGATGCAAAGCTGTGTGATGGATATGCCTGATTACGGCCTGAACAATAGCTGAGGAAGGAGGAGCACGCTAAGCTTGCTGCTGTGAATTTACTCAAAATTTAATGAGCCCAATCTGCCACCTTTGCACCCGGCAGGAATTTTGCCATTGTTTGGAAAGACAGCAAAATAAGGCCCAATATCAGACATCAGGTAATGTCATTAGCACACAGTTTTGCTGCTATTCTTTTTAAGAGATGCAAAGGCACCAGTAACAACACTTGCACGTGCTCTTGTCACTGCTTCACAGCGGGGTACGCTTAGGGCTACCACATTTCATCTCTGCTCTGAAGTGACTGCTGCACAGTCACATCTTGAGAAATACCCAGCCAATGTCATGACTGTTTGCTTGTCCCATGTAGTGCCCTAATTAGTGCCTTCCTGCCCAGAGAGTAAAACATAAGCAAAGGGTTCCGAGGCTCCTCTATTTAGATCTTACCTTACAAAAGCTGGGGATACAATCCAGAATTTTTACCAGGAGACCTCTGTTCTAGCTATTTGATTATACAGAAACTTTTTACTGGAGTGTTTCAGTCCAATTTAGGCTATTTCTTTTCAGTCCACCTTATTTCTCTTTTCTGTTCAGAGGTATTCAGTATCCCACATTATGGTTTCCTGGCTCAGGAGTAGACTCTAGTGTACCTCCATAATAGAAATTACATACTGTCAAGAAGGAAGCTGTCTAGAACATAATTACTTGGAGTCTTTCTAGTAACTTGGAGTCGCATTTAAGGTTAAATTTCCCTCTAGGCAGCCATGAAGGCCAGTCTGATTAGCAGTGTTTGTGCACAGAAGTCGTCTTTGATATTAGATTATTGCTGCTTCTTCCCTATCAGTTTTTTGCTAGTTCATTGATTAATGCGCTGCCCCAGGCACAAATAGATAGATAGATAGAATCATGTCCTGCAACTAATCAATGGGCTGGCTTTTAAAAGTCTGCAGATCACATTACAAGGGCAACTGCTATTGCGGGTTCAGCAGATGTGGCTGCAAGCTGTGATTTTTGCATGCAAATGTGATTTAAAAATAAAGCAGTGTCTCCCAGCTCTCTGGTTTCCAAACAGCCTGTTCACTCAATATTTTGCTGGAATGTGTTGGTTAAAACACTTTTTTCGTGTGACAGAGCTGGCACAACCAGAAATTTGTCTCAGTTTTTCTTACTATTCTGTTCTTTGCACAAGGCGAGAAGAATTTCGTGTCAGAAAAGCCCACTGCAGCCCATCTTCACTGATCAATACCATTGGACACAGTGCTCTAATAGACGCTGGCAAAGCAATTAACTCTCCTTATTTCACCTGATTCCCATCCTGACGGGACTGGGTGGATGCAGTGTTGACTCAGTGCAGTTGTAATGGAGATGGGCAGTTCAGTGGCTCTTTTGACATGTCATAATCATGTTTTCTTTCCTCTTTTTGATGTGCAAAAGTGTACTTTTTATTCTTGTCAATATGTCTCTCTTGTCACTTATTGAGGTTCTCATATGGCATTTTGACATTCTAATAATATTCTTAAGGGTCTTTCCAATGTTAAAACGATACTAAAAAGCTGAGAATGAAATAAATGGATTTGTGGAATTTTTGTAGGAGGAGCTGTACAAGTGCAGTCCCACAGAGATAATGCTTTAAATTCATAAGGTAAGTAAATAATGAAAAAGTTTTGCCCCAAATGGCACAGTGCAGTAAGGAAAACCAGTCTGAACCTGGCTGGTATTGCCAGTTATCCACTGATGCTGCCGTCCCCTCTTACAAGCCCATGTAACAATGTAGTATTTGGGTAAGAATACTACAGTGCTGACTCACCCAGAAGGATTAAACTCCATCTTTAGCAGCAGAATGACCTAATATATTACTATATCCTAAAGTAGCTAAAGAAAGTGAGACTTTTTATTGAGTTCTATGGACTTTTCATTAGGTCCTCACATAAACCTGCCTGAATCTATTAGAGTTACTGGGAGCTTCGTCAACAGTTCCGTCCAGATCAGAAGAATATTTATGCCCCTAGCTTCTCAAGTCAGCAGGAAACTTGTTGTGGAATGGGAGTCATCACCCCAGTCCTCCTATGGAAGGGTCATGAACGCTCAGAAATATTTGAACTGTCATGCCAGTGCTTTTCAGTCAGTAACAGCAGTGGCTGAGGTCCACAGGCAGTGAACTAACCCTGCATTCTACATCTCTGTCTATTGAATACTGTTGCAGTGCTCAGTTATGCTTATTTCTTCCTACCTAAGTGTCCTTACTCACTCTTTTCCACAGCTAACACCTCCTATAGTTTAATCTTTCACATCTATGACAAGTGTGTTCTTTTGAAATGCAAAACAGTGGCAGAAACTGCTGCACGGGGAGAATTCTGAGCAGTCTGTAGCTGTGATGAATCTTTATTTTAATAACAGGTGGGTGAACAAACATTGAAAGGAAAGGCTTTTGAGGAGGAGAGGGTGGTCTCTTTCTTACCAGGCTGCTGATGCACTTACTGCTGTGAACCATCGTATTCCAGTATACATCACGTCAGCCTGAACTTTATTTATAGATGCCATGATTTTTAAAGGGAGGGGATGTCTGACCATAGACCACAGGACCCCTGCAAGTGAGGTTATAAAATGGTAGACAGAAAATCAAGAATCATCCTATAGTATTTAAATTTCTAGTACCATAGGCCAAATCCTTCTTACTTCTGTTTTAGCCAGTGGGTGTTTTGTGAGAATGAGTTCAGGAGAGAATTCTCCTTTTATCTTTTGGAAGATCATGTTTCTCTAGCCCAGCTGTGGCATGGCTGCGGAAGTGCCAGTGTCTGTGACTTGTCTGGGGATCAACAGTGACAGCAGAACATGACACTTGTTCTGCGCTGGCAGATAACAGCAAACAAATTGACCTTATGTATCACACATCAATAAACAAGGCAACTCTATTCTTTCGAAAATAACTGCTTTCTCTTTCCTGCTTTCTCTCTTCTCCCTGACCCCCCTCCTTTTTTTTCAGTACCAATGGTGTGTAATGTAGACATTTCGATTTTGACTAGATAGTCTTCATGTATCAAGCTACAAATCTTCCAGTTTTGAGTGCTTATTCTGAGGACGAGAAGCCAAAGGCTGCTGCATGTTGTTCCAGGTTCTGAGACCAGTAGTCCAGGAGTGGTTTAGTACATCACCTAACCTTGGGGTATCTTAGAGCAGAATCCCGTGCCTTTAGATGTCCTTTATTCCTCTACAAAAACCTTACAGAAAATAGGGTGATTTATTATGTGCAATACAGATGCACTCTTTCCAGGGGTTTGCTTTCATTGGCACAGTTATTGAGAAGGGTATCTGTAAATAGAGGTATAAAATTCTACAGCAGTCTTACATCACACAGACTGCTTAGAATCTCTCATATATGCCTTTATACACACCCGTGATTCCACTGGCTTGACTGAATCATTGCTAAATTACCTGAGTAAAAGGAGAGTCAGAAACCAGTGTACTTTATTTTCACTCTGACTGAGGTGAGATGGATTCAGTGCTTCAGCTGTCAGCAGTGAGACAGTAGGTATCACCCTTGGAGCTGCTACAGACAGGCAAGAGCACTGAAAAGCTACTGTCAGGTTTTTATTTCTGTTAATGGGAGGTTTAGTCATTGATGTGAATATAAAAGAACAGAGTTTCCTCCGTCAGGTGCGTGTGCCTGATGCTCAAGGGCTCAGTGTCACTCTTGTTTGCATTTTCACAGGGCATCTGTTTTTCTCCTTTCCTCCATAACTGGGCACTTTCTGAAAGGAACATTCCAGTGTTTTCTTCCACTCTGTGCTACAGTTTGTCTTGATTTTCTTTTCTTGCAGCCTCAGCCAATTAGACTGTTAACATAGTTACTTGGGATGAGGGATGGGAGGAAGGCAGAAATCTAGGCTCTGAGGCAGAAGAGCAGCCATAGGATTCTGCAGCACATCCCTCTTGTCCATACTGCAGAGTCATTAATAAAGTCCCAGAGGGTTTCTCACCACGTGCTTCCAGGCTCAGAATCTGGGCTGCCCTTCACAGGGGAGTAAGGATAATGCTGGTTCGGCTCTTCCCCAATGCAAATCAGTCTAACCTCTGGGACTGCTCTAATTTAGTGTCTAACGCAGCTCTCTTGCAAGCCAGTGACAGACAACCTAGATTGGGTGAACTGCAGAATATTTCTGACTGAAACAGTTTGCCAAAGTTGACCTGGCTTTACAAATAGCTGATTTTTCATCAGAAGTTTAATCAAAGCCTGTAAGAGAATTTGTGTGGAACCTGTGCCTCAGATTACCATATAACCCAGGTGGGTTTGGGAGAATTGCACTGTCATGGTTACCTTGTGTTGGATTTTTGCCATGAAGATCCAGGAATTAAGATTCTCAGGCAGGCATTTGCAAACCCCATTCTCTGCGGCAAGCGATTCCTAAGAGAAAAAACAACAAACCACGGTATTCTTTACACACGGACACGCACATATATATTGAAACTCTGCTTTGAGGAAAGGGGGTATCTGCAGGGAATACAGGTCACTTACATCCTAAGTGTCAAGCTTAGATACTGCACAATTTGATGCTGCTTTTTTGAGACCGTTTGCTCTGAAAAGAGTTAAGCTTTGTGTTTGTCGACAGCATTGCAGCAGAGGGGATGAAGTAAGCCTGAAGGGCAGAAATGAGGTTCTGCATCTTTAACAGGGTGTGTCCAATCCACTTGCTGCAGTCTCTGCTGCAGTGAGGTTTAAATTGGGCTCTGGCTGGCTGGTTTGTTAACCCTCCTTTGTTAATGCTAACGTTCAGCAGTGCGGCTGGTGATCCAAACATGACAATTAGCCCATGAAGGATGGGAAACTGTACAGCTCATATCCCCAGCTTTGTCACCCAGAGCTTGACTTAGTCCAGAAAAACTTTCTCACTGATGCTGTGCTTTAGCGAGTTAAAGGGTTCTGCTATGTAGGAAAAGGAGCTGGCCAGAGATTTCAGCCCTCCGCAGCATGCTACCCTGTTAGGAACTTCACAGCGTCATCAAACATTTTCTGCAGCAGTTGCTGAATGTTGCTGAAGCAATTTGGCACTTACAAGAAGGGGATTATAAGGCTGTTGAATTTCCTTGAGATTTTTTAACAGTTCCTTAAACTCATTTTACATGCAGTTGTAAAAGATGCTGGCTTTTAAAAGTACTGAGAAGCAGTTTTTAGAGGACTAAAAGACAGAAGTGATGTTGAAATTGGGTACTCTGCCTTCACAACGGCAGTGCCAGCTCTGCTGCGCTGGCAGTCGTTGGTGGCATTGAGGGTTCAGTGTTACACAGCTTTCCACAGGCTCCTGAGGGCTTGTTCTCTTGATATAGGAACATCCATCTGTGACAGGAATAGCACATTTAAATCGTGTAAATTTGTGTATTGTGAACTTGGTAGACAGTGTTTGCAGTGATTTTTATGTAAAAAGATGACACTTTCTTAGCCTACCTTGTAATTTATCACTCTGCTGCTACAAGAAGAGTTCCAATGTCACCAAATGTACTTGCTGCTTCATGCTCAAATCTCATCCCTTTTTATCTGAGGTTTTGCCCATAATATGCATCCAAGACTTGATCTTTCTTTTAAGAAGCTGAAGCAGTGGCAGATGCTTTGTTAAACTAAATCCAAAAGTAATATTTAACCAAAAGAAAACTATAACTTAGGATATCAGTACATTCTTACAGGCTCATGCTGCTGCCTCATTTGCATGCACAGGCTCCTGCAGAATGTGTGGAATTCACATAAAACTGATCAGGCTTCCTGCTAATATTAAGGACTGATTGCAAGATCAGCCGCTGTAATTATAACAAGGCAGACATAATTTCTCCTTGTCTGTGAAGTGCTCACTCTACTTTTGGCCCTGGAAATGAGGTAAGTTGTTCAATTTCCTCTGATGTCGTGAGAATTCGTGATACTAAGCCCTGTGGAACCTCAGAGAAGGTTGTACCAATCTGCAAGCGGAGAGCGTTTCACTCACAATTACCCCGCACATCCATTTCCAGAGAAAGCGCAGAGCCAGACTTCAGAGCTCATTGAGCGATGTGACAGAGCAAACCGTTCTAGACGGCACTGGGCATCAACTCTATGAACAGTGAAATGCTGCTGATTCATCTGGAGCCTTTCTTTTGCTTTTATGAGCTCTAGTGCCACCAAGTGCCAGTCCGCAGTAAGAAGCAGCCCTGCCTGCTGGACACAGACAACTCCCAACCGAGCCTTCTCAGGGAGTGCAGTGGGTGGATCAGAGCTGAAACCGTCTCTGAAACATAGAAATAGGAAGCCTAGAAGTTGGCTTTACAGCATGGATTCTTCCACAGGCTTAAAACATATTGCAACTTAGCTGTTAATAACTGATTTAGCCACATTCTCAGCTTGAATTTGTTGACTGAAATGACAGAAACAATGATTCAATAGTTCATATAGCAGATGTAGATCCTACGGCACAGTTCAGACCAAAAAGGTACCAGATGCTTTGTTCTTGGTCTTGTCCTTTTCCTCACAAGGCAGAGATTCAGCAGATTCCCAGCAGAATTGGGAAGGGGTGGCCTGAAAGCCAGTGTGAGGTTGCTGGGCTGGATTTTGCATGCAGGGGAAGAGCTGGAAAGGACCTTACTCTGTTGGCCTCTGAAATGCTAGTTCTGCAGGTGACAGAAAAAGAAAAGGAAAGGAGGAAGGATTCTAGTATGAAATTGTGGCAGCTCTGAAGGAATGGTGGGTGAGACAATACGTCTTGTGAACGCATTAGTCTTATGTAATGTTAGAGGAGCAGCGTGCCAGAGCTGACGTCAACGGAGAGCTGGAACGTTTTTAGGTATATACTCTTCTGGATTCTCAAGTGGGCTGTATCTGCCAGGACTCACTGTGCTGGCATTTTTTTTCTATACCGCTCAAGGTGATCCAGGTTTGTCCTGCATTCCTTCTGTGTTATGAGATGGGATTAATGCCTGGGTTTTAGAACTTGCTGTTCTTTTCCCATCCGGAGAGCTTTACTGATTTGCACCATCTCTGGCAGTGTATTATCAAGAGTTGGGACTTTTTTTAGTCCTTGTTTTCTTTTGAAAAAAATTTGGAAGATTTTGTATGGCTAATTATACTGTACTACTCCAGCAGTGCTGTTAATAAGACTGGAACATTTGTGTAAGAAATTAAGTCTGTACTAGTGGATAGCCTTGAGTCTTTTGCAGGAGATCCCGCTCAGAAGGGTGACTCCAGCCCAGTGGAGGATTGTTCCCTACAGTGTATTTTCTAATCACTATTTGCATATGAATCTAACTGACATCTCCTAAGCGGGTGAGAACTGGAAGTGGCTAAGTGATAGATCAGGCTCTGTGCATTTTCCTTTTCTATCTTAGAAGGAAGAATCCAGAGTCCCTTAGGCAAGTCACCCACTTGTGCACCTCACCAGGAGCTCAGCCTGTTCCCTGCAGTTTCCATGTTTGTGAGGCTGGGGATGGCTGCATCAAATTGCAGATCAAGTCTGCTTCTGCCTTCCCGCATGAAACAGTACATTGAACTGCACCCTATGAATCAGTCATCCCATCTGGTACTCCCTGAAAGCAGAGAGCTGAATCACCAAAGGGAAGAGTCAGAGCTGGTCCTTTAATTGATGGATTTATATCTTAAGATGTGAGAAGCATTCAAAGGCCTGAGTGGTGTCAGCATGTTATTGAAGGCAGCGAGGGGGGTGCTGGTTTACAGCCTTCTCCCCTGCTTTCTGATGCAGTCCTTGGACTGGTAATTACAGCTTGTACATGTAAGAAATGCACATATTTTCTCTTGGGACAAAAGGCTCTAACCTTTTTGAGCAGTTTAGTGGTTTGTTTTCCATTTCTTAAGGGCTGTAGGTGTGTCTTGAATTTATATCTCAAGCCTGAACTGATGTTCCAGGCTAAGGTCTGTCATCCCTCTGTTTCTGTCACTGCACAGGTTTATAACAACATGTGTGCCGTATTCTGGAATCCCACAGTGCTTCATGCTTCACGCTGAAAGCTGCTGTTGGATCAAGCACTTTGTCTTACTCTGATTAGTCTTTGATGTCAGTAAAGCAATAATATAATCATTTCTTCCTGCCTTTCTTGCCATGCAGTTTTGATGAACAAATTAGTTACTGTTTTTAGAGTGCTGTGTTAGAGATAAGTATTATTTGGGCTGACGTACTTGAGCAGGGTAGTGACAATCTGTTCCTCTTCCATGTCTCTACTAAACTCCCTAATTAAAACTCAGACGAATAGGAAGACAGAGGGAAGTTTTTCTTACCTACTACAGAGAGTTGCCAGCAAGTAATTTTATTTTCTTTTGCTTGGTTGGTTGATTCTGCTTTGCTACAGGCAGGGCAAGTATTTCTAAATGCCTGGCAACAGTGATCTGACGTCAGTCCAGGCACACTCCAGAGCAGCAGAAACAGAGAGGCTTGTCACTGTCTTCCGTGAGCGAGCTACGCTGCTATGCGGGGAGAGCTTGTGGCTTAGATCTCCTGGCTGCAGAGGGGTTATGAGCAGTGCTGGCGGTGGGTGCTGCGTGCTGAGGGCATGGATCTGAGCACAGCAATAGCTGTTTCCCTACAGGAACAAGTGGCTGCTTGTCACCCGGTGACAACTTCTGTGCACAGCAAAGCGGCAGAGCCACTGTCTTCCACAGAGCAAAGTACTGTTCGATGCAAGGCAGTGGTTCCCCGTTCCTGTGGGACCTGTGGAGCAATCCACTGCGGGGAGGTACCACTTGGCCTGTTTCTCATCTCAGTGACTCCTGGTTCTGGGCTCCCACAGTTACTCAGAATATGAAGTTTTACTAAAAAAACAGAGTCTGACATCTTAAAAATAAAATGGGGTCAGCAGTGTACAGAGGGATGCCCACAGAGGGTGTTACGTTGCTGCGAAGTTTGTCTTCAGTGCGGATTTTAAAAATCCAGTGACCACTTGATCACTTTTAAATGTTGTACTGCCACTGGCTTTGAGAAGTGAATGTGGTTTGAGTTGAAGTTCATGTGCACAGCTACAGAGAATCCCTACGGGCCATGACTCCGCAAATGCATGTTTTGTTCTGGCACAGCAAACACCGAGAGCATAAGGGAATGACAGTTTTAGCTCGTGTCTGTACTGGAGGAGGTAGTTTTTCATGTAGAAGATGATGACATCTCTTCTTGTTTGCTGTTGATGTTTGCCGAAGAAATCTTGGAGGCAGCAAGGACTTCAGCAGGCAGTAGCAGCAGGAATACTGCACACCAGCTCTTCCGTGGGGCACACTGCTCCTTCTGCAGGCATTGACGTGGGGCTGTTTTCCTTGGTTCTTTTGCTGCTGCCAAGGAGCCAGCCCACTGGTCCGAATTATCACAAACTGTGCAGCAGCCTTGCCATAAAACGGTCCAGGACTGTTCGCACTCTCCCGTGAAGAGCGTTCTCTCCTGCCAGAGGCTGGACTAGTCCCTGCTCAGTCTGGGCTAGCACCGGTGTTCTCCACGCTGATCTCTTAGTGGCATCTAGTGTTTCACACATGTAATAGCGTCTACTCGCAACATTTGGGACTGCGGTAACCTTGAGGACTTCCCCTGAGATAAAGCATTTGTAGATGTCTTTCTGTGGAGAAGATCCACTCCCACCCGAGGGCTGCAGGCACAGACCTTTCGAAACAAACCATTTCTAATGCCCTCCTTCTCCCCACATCCCAGTGCTTGCCTTTGATTTTGGTATTTAGTGAGACTTTTCTTAAACTTTGATATATTTGTCATTGATTCCCACTCTTGGAGATTCAGGATCTCCACAGCTCTCAGTGCTAATCTCCATTTCCCCATAACAGGGACTTCTCCCTCCCAGTACAGCTGTAAAAGTTTGCTTTTCTGCAGAGATGAAACAATCTAATGGATTCATTGTTAGAACAAACCTCATGCTACAGGAGCATCAAGAAAACACAGAGGGTGTCTGTGAGCGTTATGGGCAGAAAGTCTGTGTTCCAGCTCTGTCCCCCTTTTATGAGGTTTGCATGGGAAAGAGAGGGGAGGCAGGCAGGACACGAGGAGCAGCAGAGAAGTTAATGCCAGGGGTCTTCAAACCCCTAGACTATACTGCTCGTTATTGTGCCTGTTCCACAGTGTCATCTGAACTTTGATTTCTAGAAGGTAGGGCTTCCCAGGAGGAGACGTGCTCTACCTCTGGAGAATCAAACTGAATCTCCTTAAAAAATGAAAGCCTGTTTCAAGCCAGCGAGAATTTGACTACACAGAGGACATTTAAACAGTCTCTGCTCAGCAGTACTGCGTGCATCAGGCAGTTCCCTAGAAAAAAGTGATTACTGTATGGGTATTGTTTCTCAGTTTTGGTTCTTCATGTTGTGAATGTGTCCTCTTCCTCGCTTCAATGGGAGAAAAGGGAAATAAAGTTGAAGAAAAATATTAGAAAGATAAAACTCATAAAACGAGTCAGTATTAGATGGAGAAATGC
Organism: Bucorvus abyssinicus; assembly: GCA_009769605.1. Lineage (NCBI taxonomy): Eukaryota > Metazoa > Chordata > Aves > Bucerotiformes > Bucorvidae > Bucorvus > Bucorvus abyssinicus. The sequence continues at coordinate 3,285,578 of CM020059.1, read as the reverse complement.
ATAGGGCTCTGAATGTATCATTCATGTGCTCATTTATTCCTATGCAAATGGAACTGAGTCATAACAAGCACCCAGTCTTTATTTTTTTAATTCTAAAGCGTGCATCACCTCATAAAAATTTGTGCTTGTTCAGAGCATTTCCTATACAGATCTCTAAGCTGCTTATGCAAATAAACCAGCCCTGCAAGTAAATGCAAGGGGTTTGTCTTTATTGAGGATGCAAAGAATATGCTGTATCCAGGACCCTTAAGCTGTAGATTAGGACTTTGAAGAGATGCATATAACCATTGACTGTTTGCAGCAAAATAAACCACATCCCCATCTTCATAGGTCCTTACTAAGTGGAGATTAGTCTGAGCCACAAAATCTGTATCTGGGTATTACACTGGGTGACTTCTTGGGTGCCTTTATTGTTTGTGGCTAGGTCTGGAAACTGCAGCATTTAGCATTAGCTTGAGCTCATTTTGATTTGATTTTTCTTTATATCAGCATTGATTTATTATTTGAGAAATAATTACGTATGACAGTAGAGACAAGCAGGCATCAAACTCCTGTGAGGTCAGTCAGATCCATCTGCTGTTGCTTCTCTCTGTCCATTTGAATCTGCATCTCCCCATCACCAGCCAAGGGTCTGTGACTTTATTGGTAAGGCAGCAAAACAATTACTGGGTTTTTTTTATAGAATGCATCTGAACTCCTTAAGAAAAACCACTCTATTCCAGCATGTTACAGACTGCCAACTTAACTTAAATAGGTGGTTTTACTTTTCTGGTATCCCAACGGCCAAAACCAGAGGCTTGATTTTGTAGTAATAGTTTTCCTATAGACTTCCTAGGAGCAGAGGAAGAAAAAAGGTGCTACTGTTAGAAAGGAGCTTGATTGCAGTCTGCTGAAGACAACGCCTAAGAATTATTGGAAACTCATTACCAGCCTTGGAAATTTTGATTAAATCTGACCATGCTACCACCTGCTGGGGACACTTTCGGGAACAAGCTCTTCAGACATTAAAGATGTAAGAGATACATTAAATATAAAATAGTCGATATCCATGATTCAGCCGTGATGGATAGATACCACAGGCACTGCAAGAGGGCTTCTACTAATAGGCACTTTGGAATTAGCCAGTGATTCTTAATGAAAATGCCTGCCAGCACTTCCGCCTTTTAATCTTTCACATGGTCTCGAAAAGGAGGGAGGAGGAGGATTACTGGCACAAAACTAACATAAATTCAGCGTTCGCCAGCCTCTTGGTACCTGTTGTTTTGTTTTATTTATTGCAGTTGTGCCATAGTGGCTCTAGTCAAGGGTTCTGGCCTATGTGGCAGCAGAGAAGCAGGAATAAGAGAGAGATAAGAAAAACTCAACCTGGATTCATACAGTTGAAAATGGGCAGAGTTTCTGTCCAAGATACTGTGGACTAGAGCAAAACGTATCCTGCATTGGTTAACACCAGCTCACACCGTTACACCAAGATTTTGCTGAAATCTTCATCGTACCAGTTAGTCTGACCATTACGATGGACTTTGCCAACACTTGAGCTGAGAGACAAAAACACCTTTCTATGGTCTTTTAGTGCTAAAACAAACTTTTCATCTCGGGTTTCCTTGCTGTTCCATGCGTTGTAAATATAGAGTGATTACGTATTCAGTCATCTTTTCCTTTACGCTTTAGCCTTTTGCAGTGAAATGTCTCTTACGGGTAGGTGAAGAATGCCCCAAGAGCAGGAAATTGACTGAGCTCTGTTGTATCTCACTGATTATAAAGCCGGTTTAATTTTCCATAGTAAATGGGAATGATATACCATAATAAACCCCACAGAAGGTTGCATTGAAATTAAGTATTTTATCAGCAGTACATTTCTACAAAACATTTATCTCCACAATAATGATTCAGTCAGATAGCACAAGGGGGGCCAGGCATGTTCACAGTGTGAATGGTGTCATAAAACTGATAGTGCCCTGGGGACACTTTTTTGCTGTTCCAAATCTAGCAGAATTCTATGCTTCCTTTTCATAGCTCCAAACCGTTCATGGAGCTGCTATAGGCAATTGCTTACATAGGAAACAATACACAAAAGTGTATGAATATGGTTTTTTTTTTAGTACAGTTAGGAACAAGGGGCTGAAAACTTAACCCTATGACCATTAATTCCGTAGCAATCAACTAGATGAAAGAAAAGCCATCAGTATTCCGGCTTTTTCATAGACAAATACCACTTTGAGAAAGAGGAATTTAACTCAAACCACCAGTTGTGAAAGTGATCTTTCTTGAGTCTATAGAGTTCTTCCTCCAGCATCAAGTGTTCTTTTACTCTAATAAAATAGCAAAAGAATAAAATATGGTGATTAAATCAGAATGGAGGAATTTGGCATCCCTAGGTTCTGTCCCAGGCTCTGGAAAGACTGAAAACCATGAGATTTTGCTTTTCTCTTCATAGCAATTAGCCATGGAATATAGTTTTAAAGAGCAATGCCACCTCAGCTGTGCTTCCTCTGCAAGTTCGAGCGACCTTTTAAAAACCGGTGAAATCAGGTCCTGTAAGCCCATGTTCTGTGTGTTCCTGGGCCTGTTCTTTAGGCTCATTTTCTTGGAAGAATGGAAAGGAAATTACTTCAATATTTTTGAAGGAAGAGTTACTTGCGTCTCATCGTTCTTAATTTGGAAAGCTCAAGTCAGTAGCTGAGGGAGTTTTAAATAACTCAGAGCTGAACTAGATACAAGACTCGGACATGAAGATCACACAAAGATTCAGTGACGACTTGATTTTGGCCCTTTCTTGTGGAAGGTTCTGCTCTGTTTCAGTCACCCACTGAAGGGATCATGCCCTGCCCCTCTGGCACTGGATCAGAACCTCAGTTAAGGTAAATCGTCCTACGCACACTGACTCCAGGGGAGAATGCTCCTTCTCAGCAGCTGCCAGTGTGCACTCTGCTGTTTCCTTAACTCTGCTGACTTTGCTCATGTAATTTTACGGCAGGCTTCCTCTGGGTAGCTCATACCTCATCAGGTCAGTTGTCGACAGGACGAGGTAACAGAGATCTTTATCTTACTTCAGAGATTTTGTAATAAAAGCTTGAAGTACTAAAGGTCTATTTCTGTCAAACTTTTTTGTTCTTTTATTCCCTAGAACTAGTCACAAATTCCAGTCCAGTAATTTTGATTATGAGATTTTACCCAAGGCCACTGACTTGCAAAACCCCTCATCAGACATGCAGCAGTCTTGCGAAGGGATCTGCAAGATAACCTCTGCCTGTGCCTTCTGCTGACCTTTTTAAAAAAAGCTCAGAAGCAAGAGAAAACAATTTAATATCCAGCTCTTGGGAAAGATCTTGGCATCATGACTTGAGATATATCAGTCAGATGATCTCATAAATGAAATTAATGTCACAACTCTTTTTGACCAAGATTTGCTGCATGAAATGTGAAAAGCAAGCAAAACAATTTCTTTCTGTGAGGCTGTGCTGATTGACCTCCATTGAGGACCGTGGCCACTGAATGAGTCACCAACATGAATAATAAAGTCTGGTTTCTAGCAGTAATTCATTCATGAGCTGGAGAGTTGAATTTGCTGCTGGTCCATGAGGCTCTTTCTCAGTGCCTGTGGCAGCAATAAATGGACTCAAGTGAACTACAGGTGATGAAGATAGTTAAAAGCCATTTTACAAGTGAGATCTGTGAATGCTCTGCCACTCGAGGTGTCATTTCCCGTTGTTTCATTTTAGGAATACTGGGTTTGGGACTTAACAGTACCTGCCCAGGAGTGAGTAACTGGCCTCCCACCCTGAGCTGGTGCAGACAGGTGACTGAAGGCATGAATTGTGCCGGCATTTGCAGCATTGAACATGCTCCTCAGTGTTGCAGACGGGGTGTTTCACCTTGTGTTTTCTAATGAAGCAAACATCCTACTGAGCTTCGCAGCTAATGCAGAAGTTGGTTGTATGATTGATGCTTTGATTTGCATGGATGGAATTCATGCCTGAACAAAGGGAGAGATGACCATCTGGATCGAATGCAGCCTGGATGGGAAGATTCTTCTGTCTTTCCTTAAAAAGAAACAGATGGCGGAGGGGTAGAGAAGCTAAGCTTTGCAATTTTAATAAATTCAGACATGAAAATACAAAGCTATTAAAATGGAAACACCAACTAACTGATTACTCAGAACCTGTTCATCTGACTGACGGATACATCAAGGCAGAAATTTTCAAAGCTGCCTGAGGGTGGCTGTAGCCCCCATTCCTGTTTAATTGAAAAGGAGTCAGGTTTCGGTAGTCAGGTGCCTTTGGAAATGTTTGCACAAAGGCATGAAACAGAGGTGATTACACTTCATCTAGGATTTCTCTTGAGAAAGAGTGATAAACCTGTCTGACAAACTGTTACCCTACTCAGCACCGTATAACCCCAACTCGACAGCAGCCACATTCGCTGGAATCAACAGCTCTGCCCCAGGAGCACTGGAGAAATGCAGGGCTGGCTTGGAGGGAATCCAGGGGAACTACATAGCGCTGCGTCTGCAGGCATGTCCCGTGCTGGGGATACTGGTCGTGCCAGTTGCTGCTGATAAGGGGAAGTCAAGTCCTCTTGACCTTGCCAAGAAATCTGTGCCTGCCTGTTGTTTGACTACAGAGCTGAGAAGTTGGTGGCAGGTGGCCTGCCAAATCGGTGGGCAGGTAAACAGTGATTTCACTGAAACATCGCTTAGAAATACCCGTGATACTTCACAGTGAATTGACAATGGGGTAATGCAAACCGAGTAACAAACCTGGTATTATCATACAAGCATTTGGGTAACAAAATGTGCAGTGAAATACACAGCTAGAGTGATCTGGGCTGTGAGATTTTCAGATAATACGTTAAATCCTGTTCCATGATAAAACATGTTCAGGCAGATGGATAAAACCGCTGTTTTCTCCTGCCTGTGGTGTATGTATTTGCATATTTAATTGCTTTTTGGGCTTACTCTGCTGCTTTTTATTTCTGGTTTCTGCTGGTGATCAGAAGATAAGAGTCCCGTTTTGAGCCAGCCCTGGTCATTCCTCAGGCGGAGGGGTTGGCGTGGTGAGCAAGGGAACAGCGGGCTCTGCTTGCGGAAGCTGGTTTTGAGTTGATGTGGTGCTGACCAGCAGGGTTTCCATATTGGATGCGTTTCTCCACACTGTCTCCACGTCCTTTCTCTTGCTTTGAATGTCAACCGCTTGGTTGGAACCTGGCGAGATGGGCTCCGGGCTGGTGACGAGGAGAGCTCTTCCGTCCGACCGCAGGAGAGAACTTTTCTTCCCGTCCCCGTTCGTTCAGGGAGGGTCGGTGTTCGTTCGCTGTTGTAGTTCCCACTCAGAACACTGGGGGGCGCCGGAACCCCGTTCCTCAAACTGCAGCTGTGCCCCAAGACCAGGGATGCGGTTAGAGAACTTCCCAGATGTTTCAGGCACGGGCCTCTGCAATGACTCTGTAATCTCGAAACGCTGAATTTAGGAGGAGGTTTTACTTCAGTGGTTGCTAATTCTCAAATACACCGTCCTTTCAGCTGTGCCGTGGAAGGCTTCACGATCCTTAGGCACCCAAATTCTCTCCACCCTGGTCTATAACGTGACCTGTGTTGTGGGTTTCGTGGGGTATTTCTGAACCGAGTGGCCTCAATTAGAATTTAACTATCTATCCTGCTCCTGTTCGAGGCGGAGAAGAGGGTTTGGGCTGTGCACCATTAATGGCCCTGGTTAAACAACACTTGAGCAGTGAAAGAGAGAAGGAAAAAAATGTGTTTGGTGATACTATAAAATTAAATAAAGGCTTTCTGAAGTAAGCCCCCTTCCAGTGATAGCTGAGAGTGCTTCCTTCCTGTGCCCCTGACATTTGCAAATCATTGTATTTAATGAAACATTCACAACTTCCCCTGCTTCAGTAGTAAAACCAGCCACTCCAGTTGCTACTTGTCTATCTTTCATGCTTTGCTCTGGTTTTCATTTGCTGCCAAGAATTTGCTTTACCTGGGTTGGAAGATACTGGTACAGCTCAGCCAGCTTAACTACAAATTCATGACTCCTAAAGTAAAACCAAGGTTCCGGGCTGGCAGTTGGAGAGCCTCTAGCCAAGGGCCTTGGCAGCCAGAATGCAGGTGGTCTTTCAAAACCTCAGGTCAGTGTTTTCATCAGAACTTTTCTTCTTTAATAATCTGGCCTCAGATGTAAGCGTGTTCCACAGTCCCTCCCTTGTCATCTCCACGGTCCTACTCACCAAGCTGTTTCTCTGCGTTATTTGGGACGATGCCACAGAAAGCCATGGCTAAGCCTCAGTGAGAAAGCAAGCAAGCAAGCTCTCTCTACCAGGAAAGCAACACGTTTTTCTCGTTCTGAGGAGGGTCATTTTAGCTAACTTTGAATGTTAGCACACACACAGCACCTCGAAGTGCTGTGAGGAATGTTTAGCTCGGAGCACTGAGACTTGTACAAGAGTAACACTTCGGGCAGGGCTACAGCAGCCTCCAGGGACGGACAGAGCGTTCCCTGGACAGATGCAATGCAGCAGAATCCTCTGCATCGCTTGGTCTGCCATACGCTGTGAAAGGGCCACAGAAGAGCTACAGAAAAACACACGGGGAGTGTTTTGGAATCCAGGCAGGCCCAGATCAGAGCAGAGGGGGCTAGAATGACCATCACCCTGTTTAATTGCAGCACCAGTTTGAAGTACTTTCTCAAGTCCCAGTTCACAGCACGGGAGGCAGGAGGAGGTTTACATCATCGAGTGCCAAGTCAATCTGAAAAACAAGACCATTGCATCTTTTGCAAAGTGCAGTCCTGTGACCGTTTTTCCAGATGCTTGGAGTACTTTTAAAGTAACCCTTTTGTTTTCTTAGTTATTACTGAAGTACTTTTTAAAAACCTCTCTCTGTGCTAACGGCGCGGAAGTGTCTGCGCGCTTCTACATCAGCGTACGAGGCAGCACTAATGGGAGCCATGACCCGTAGCTGCCTCCCCTCCCCATTAGTGTTTCTCCCCTGTGCCCCATTAGCACCCGGCAGCGGCACTGGCGAGCGCCGGGGCCGGTTCCCCGGGGCGGGGCGGGGCGGGGCGGCCCGGGAGCAGGTGATCCCCGCCGGGGCGGGGAGAGCCGCCTCCTCCCTCCCCTCCCTCTCTCCCCTCCCTCGCCCTGGCGCGGCTCGGCTGGGCTCGGCGCGGCGGGGGAGGCAGGAAAGTTGGGCGGCTGCCGGGAAGTTTCGTAGCATGGCGGAGCGGCCCGGGGCGCCCGGCCGCAGGCAGCGCGGCGGGGCGGCGGCGGGCGAGCGGCCGCGCTGAGCCGGGCCGAGCCGCCCCGCGGGATCCCCGCCGGCATGGCCCGCTGGATCCCCACCAAGCGGGAGAAGTACGGGGTCGGTGAGTGCAGCCCGGACACCCCCGCCCCGTGCGCCCCTTCCCCGCCCGCCGTGTCCCCCCCCCCGGCCCGCAGCGCTCCTGCCCCGCGGCCCCTCCCCGCAGCCTCCTCTGCCGCCCCGGGTCACGGCGCGCCGCTTCCCCGCTGCCGAGTCGCCGGGTCCCCTGCTCCGCACGTTCGTTTGCTTCCCCGGCTGGAGCCGTTCCTCTTCTGTACAGACCCTTGAGCCGCTTCTCCTCCGCGCACTCTGGTTCTTTCATTTCTGCAGTTTGTGCGCTCTCCCACTGGCAGCTTTCAGCCCCGGCTATTCACTCCGAACCCTTACGGGTGGAGGCAGTGCTGTGGCCACTTCACACCCTGGCAGCTCTGCGCTTCTGGAATCCTGCAAGTGCGGGACTGACCTTTATAATTTTGCTTCTCCAGCATGTTTTACAGTGAAGAGTGCAGAAATGCCCACTGTTGTCCCCGAAAGGTGATGTGGCTGGAAGTGGTGACGGGTCAAGAACGTTGCAATGAGTGAATTCAGAACTGCGGGTGATATCTTTGCAGGGGGTGGAAATCGTGACAGTCATAGGGTTGAAAGCTCGACTGATACCTTGTACCTTCTGCCCTGTCCTTTATGTTTAAGAGGGGATTCTTGAATGTTGCCTCACTTTTCTCTAGGAGGAACATAACCAATGGTGTTGCTGAGAAGTTCTTCTTTTCTTGAGAGTTTTCAAATTGAAAACCACACAATTTTGAGGTTGTGAGAATTGAGCAGAGAACAATAGGCAGGAAACCGCTAACGATGCAGACGGCTTTTAATAGTTTATTTTAATGAAGAGTGCTTTTCTGTGCCCCCTCACCGGGCTTCTGGGTGTGAGAACAATTTTTAATTTCGTGCTTGCAAAGTGTTAATTGCCCTGACTCCCATGAGGTTGTTCATTCAAGTTCAGTCCATGAGTTTAAAGGTGAAGAACCTCATCGCGCATCATTTTCCACAAAGAGCATTTGAAATAAGTTACCTGCTTGATTTCACAGTAGCTTTGCAGAGTGGCAGCCCACTTCTTGCAGGACTGTGGCTTAAGCTTCAGAGGTATTATACGCAGCACAACCTTATCTGGTTTCTGCTCTGGTAACCGGGAGGGTGTGGAGTATTGTACGCCCTGAACTTTGTTTCTCTCTGCGTAGGTAACAGTCCAGGCTGTTCACATAGGAGAGCTGGTATGTATGACTTGGTGAGATCACTCGGAGCGTCAGGAATTTGAAAATTTTGGTATTGTAACCAAGCAAGCACTATCGTGCTAGTATGTACTAGATTATAGGGGTTTTCTAAGCGCACCTTTGAGCAAGGCTCTTCTACCTCAGGAATGGCCTTGGGCAGCGGAATGAATCAGAGACACTCCTCTGGCTTCCTTTTTATTAGCTTCCGGGGTGAGTTTCTTGTGCTGGCTTGAGCCAACTGCTGCTGCTGACAGCTTCTCTCCCAGGAAGGGCTCTGGCTGGTGAGTAAGCAGGGTGGAGGGAAAAACTGCCTCTTCCCTTACGTTGCCAATCAGAAAGTGTGCGGGTGGGAAGCATCCCCTTAGCTCTGTGTGTTCAGACAGCTGCGTGGAAAAGAGACTAATTTCCCTGGCATGCAGACACATGGGCCCGGCTGACACACGGTCGGTAATGCTTCAGCTCTTGCACTTGATTTGCAGCCAGAACTGAGAGGGTTAATCCACAGGCAGTAACCAGAATTACTGCTGCAGTGACTGGTTTTATCAGGCAGCGTTTGATACAGAATCGTAATTTTGTCAATTTGATGCTTGCAGACTTGGTGTCGTACCTACGGCTGTGTCCCCTGTGGGGTTCATGCTTTGCGCACACGTACCTGTCCTCCTTGGGTTTGTGCTACATCTGAAGAAGCTGATGAGGTCTGAAAGGAAAGGTTGAGCTTCTTGGGCCTGCCACCCAAGGTGCCTGTTAGTACCAGTCGTGAAGGTGACTGTAATGAGGGTAATGCCACTGATTTCTGTGATACAGACCATCGGAGGGTAACACCTTCCATTCTCAGGTAGCATAGGTGAGTTGATAGTTCTGAAGTGTGAAGATACATGTTCAGTCTTTTCGGAAGGAACACGCACGTGGTGGCTGTTAGTAATCTGTGCTTCGGAAACTAAGGTAGAACTAACCGCATTTATTTTAAGCGCAGCCCAGTAAATCACACCAAGGGAGTAAGAAATTCCAAGAAGGAAACAGTGTGATTCAACGTCACTTGTCTGGTTTTTGCATTCCAGTTCAGAATGGTTTATGTCCTGGATTATATTCTGCAGATTTGTCAATGGTGGGTCCAAACTGATTTGCTGCCGTCTAGTTTTGTCCTCAATTGGTTAAAGCTGGAGAGCGCTACCTGTGCCCTGGATAGTACAGATGGCACATGGGGTGACACAGCAGAGCGTGACAATGGAAATGGTACCGTTTTTAGGGAAGCGTAAGTGAGAGACACATGGCTTGCAGCTTCTCACTTGCAATGAATTTTCAACCCAGTAACAGATGGGATTTTGGAAGCTTCAGCCTTGTGAAGGGATAAAACCCACTGCTGGTCCTCTGATGGGCAGCAGCTTGCCTCTTCAAGCAGCAGGATATTCTGGGGCTCACAAAGCTTCCTTGCAACATGCTTCGCCTCAGACTTGGGAAGGAAAGCTCCCATGTGGTGCATCTTCCTTGACAGCTGGTCCGTTCTTGGGTCAGACTATTCTTGGCCAAGTGCTTCTCAAAATGAAGGTGTCATTTGCAGAATGCCTTTCATGCAGACTCTTCAGTCAAAAGAGTGTGCTCTGAGGGAAAGAATACCTGAATGACTCTCCATGACTTTTAACTTCTATTATCTATTTGTCTTAAAATTATTAACTTAGAGCATAAAGAATCAACAATGTAAATATTTTCTTTTTCTGCTGGCAGTAACACGGGTTTGCGTTAACTTTAAGTATTCCACTCAGTTGTAAAAGAAATTTCAGTCACGGCCCGTTTTCTGATTCCTTCCTGCGGGCAGCAGCAGTGTGATAAAGCCAGGTGAGGGAACTGACCCTGCTCAGAACCAATTCCGAAATGGGAAGTGCTGCAGTTCCCAGCCCCAGCGGTTTCCAGGGGACCATAATGATGCGTCAGGTACCCACATGCTTTATATGTCACCTCTGACTGTGAACTAATGGGATGTGAAGTGTTTGTTTGTAATTATCTCGTCTGATCTGTGTGTACACTTATTGTTCAGCCGATCCACAAACCTCGCCTTCCAGAATATATTAACTGAGGTTTTATTGGAAGGGCTCTGCGACATGAGGTCCAGGATAGTTTGCATTTTGGTGCAGATGGCGGCTTACACCTGGCTGCGCTGGTGTGACCAGCTCTTGAAATCGATGTATCCTCATTTCTGGGGTAGGGGCTGTTTCCGAGAACTTGAGACTGGGGAAGGACCAGGCAGATTATGGTGGCCAGTCCTGTGCAGTTGCAGGCCATAATAGTCCATTCACTCCGCATACCACAAAAAGCTTCAAGCCAACAATAAACTTGGAGCAAAACACCGAAAGCCACAAATTGTGATGTTCTGCTTAGAAGGAGCCAGTGAAAGCTTAAACAATATTTGCTGCCTCTGATCTCTCCAAACTTCGAGTAATATTATGAGCCCACAAAAACTGCGCTGGTCAGTGAGGTATATCAAAGCATTGTTGGTGTTTTAGTAGTCTTTGTAGGCTCTGAGTAAAGCCAGAGTCATGTTTTGTTTAGAAAATGCCTTACAATGCTGGGTCAAAGGGAAGCTAATTAAACAAAGCCGTGCAGTCGCTCTGCGGAAAGTGTTTTGATCTGGTGCGTTTTTAAAGGCGGGATGCTGAGAGGGAAAGGTTGAGGACCTTCTGGGCAGCTTTAATTCCCAAGCTCTCCCTGCCCCTGCACATCCCATTCCAGGATGCCTGTTCTACACTGCAAGTATGTGGATCCATGGGTAGCTACTTGGAAGGGAACAGCTCGATTTGACCGGTTCTGAAAGAACCGTGGCCGCTTGCTACAGCTAAAATACCTTCGCCCTATTACCAAAATAAACTGTTAGTTACAGTGGCAAAAAGCAGCCTTTGAGTTTCCATTTGTCATCTCTCATTTTGCTGGATTTTTTTTTCTTTTTGAATAGACTTTTTTGGTGAACTGGCAGGTAATTACCCCTAATAGTTCCTGGTGGGCTTTGAAACACATTCCATTTTTCCCTGCCGGAGGACTGGAGCACGGGACTGTTCTTGTTGTGGAGAAGTATTTACTTTGTCAAAATACCATGTGGTGGTTGAGTTAAAATCAGCTGCGTCATGGCTTAGGAATGGCAGTAATTTTTCAAGTGTAAACCAGTGCCTGCCAGCTACGTTTGTGATTTATGTGAGCAGAAATGCAGAGGATCAGAGAGGAAGAGAGAGAGCTGCCGAATGAGATTTTCTTGCTAATGGTTTGATTTGTGGTATCTTCTGATACGCTGGGCCATCCGGTCCTGGCTTCACGTTCAAACCCCACACAGCTTCTGCAAAGTTGTCTCGAAATACAGTCTGCGATCAAAGGAGTTTCATGCTTCTCATAGTAGTACATCATGTCAAATTAGAGCAAAATTCATATTTGTTTCAACTTGCTCCTTCCTTCTGCCTGCCATTCCTGCAGAATACTTCTGACCTGGAACTGAAGTCCACTGTTGTGCACCAGGTTCCTGCCAAGGGCTCTAGAAGGATGGGAGAGCCCATTCCTACTGCTGAAGTGACTGTCTTCCTTTCAATTGATAGAAACACTCTGTAACTACTCTTTTTTCCTTCCATTTGCTTTATTACGATTTGTGTCTAAAGATTGTCGTGTTGATGGCAATACCACCAAAACTTCGAACACAGGAGAGTAAAAACACGGCATTGTTGACAGCAAAAAAAGTTTTGAATCTCCAGAGTAGTACCTGACGCTTTAGTTCTGATTTAGTTCCTCAATTTTTACTGCTGTGTCTGCAGTTTATTTGATGTGAAAGTTGGCTGTGCTACTTCTTGCTTCCACAGTCCTTTCTATTTTTTGTTAATCCATATTAGCCCGAGTCTGTGTTCTCTTACTTCTGATGATTACTACTCTGCTCCTTTAGTAGTTCCCTGTGAAACTAATCCTGTGGACTTCAAAGGCATTGCTGACGTGAACAAGACTTGTAACCGTTCCTTTTCTTATTCTTACTTTGACAAGCAACATTTCTGGAAGTGTCTTGTGGCTTCTGGGTGCTTTACCTCTCGGGCGTTCACCTTGAAACATCGCAACAGTCCTGATGTTAGGAACTATCACACAGTCCATCTTACTCGGTGTCAGGTCCCTCTGTGGAGGCTCTGAAGCATGCGGAACTGCTAGTTGCCTTCTAGAGTTCTGGCAGAGCTGCCTCCCGCTGATTAGGTGCGGGCCTCATTGTTCCGAGGTGTCAAGAAGCTCGAACTACCAGCTTCCATCAGAGCTGGGTGTGCCGACCGGTTCTGAGTTTCACACCAGCCTCTTGCCTATTCTTGTGGTGGTTCTTCTGGCATTGGACTGTATTTGCTGGCACAAATGTGGTTGGGGACTATGGAAATTCAAAGGAAAATAATAAAAGTTCATGAACCAAAAACCCGTAAACCAGTAGCGTATTGATCAAGAAGCAGTAAATGTGTAATAATCTTTCCCTGTCACTCAGAAGTCGGAAGATGTACAGCCCTTCTACGCAGGAAGTAGGACATTTCTTTCAATTAGAGCTTTCAGGGAAAAAAGAAGTCCTATATATGCCAGCACGTTAAAGAGACAAGCATGGCCAGGCTTAAAACTACCTTAGTCCAAAGTCATAAACACATTTATCCCTTGGCTGCCAGCACGAGACCCACGTTTTCAGGTCCAGTGCATTAAACTTATGGTTGAATGCCTGAAATACTGTAATGAATTTTGGTGCGTTTGCCAGGAAACATGTGCTAATAAAACTGGAACATAAGTCTGAATTACTAAACAGCTTTCTAGGTGGCCAATTCATGGTTGTCTTCAAAAACTGAAGAAGTTACAGAGTGCTAGCTGGAGCCATTTTTTAACTGATAAAGAAGGCTTTTTGGAACAGTACAGGCTGCACCTCTGGGGAAGATCTCCCCGGAAAGAGGGGGGAGCATTGCTCAAAGGGTGAACTGCTCTGGCAGCCTCTCCAAGCTTTCAGAGAGGTGTCTGGCACCGTGTAGGAATGAATCTAAAAAAAGTAGTGACTGTTCAGTGGGGATTATTCTTTGGCTGCTTCTTGTACTCTCAGATTTTTGGAGGTGTTGCTGCCATAAAAGTGGACCTCATTCTGAAAGTGCTGAGCCTGGGCAAAAAATTCATTGAGGTACAATGGAGATAAGAATAGTTCCTGCTCTGGGGAAGCTTGGAACTTTGATCCTCTGTAATAATAAAACAGTTTATAACTTCAGCTCTAAAGTTCTAATACTGTTTCAGAATGTCGGGGCAAATAGTGGCCGATTAGTTCTGAGAGCACTGGGTTTTTTCTTTTCTTTTTTAAATGCAGGAGTAACTAGCTTAAATGTTAGAGACCTGATTCTTGCAGCACTTCCCTTCTCATTGCTCTGATGATGTAGTGGGGGCTTCGAGCTGCAGAGATGGAATGTGAAGGGCTAAAGTAGCTCTAGAAAATGAAGGGAAGGCTGCAATGCGTGGTACCTGCTTCCAAACTGTTCATCTTGTGCAGTTTAATTAAAACTGATCTGCTTACTGCAGATTTGCCAGTAGCTTGTTCTTTGTTTTTCTTGACAGCAAAAGGATCAATATTCTTGTTTGATTTTTTTTTTTTTTCCTTCCAGAGTGAGACCCTTAGTTCGCAGCCAGGATTTTCCCGTGTCTCGTTTCAGCACTGTTTCCCTGCTTGACAGTAGCTTCCTACCTGAGATAGGTGGCAAGATAAAAAAGCTTTGGAATTAAAGGTCTCTGGAAACGTGAAACTGTGTATCTCGCTTTGCAGAGCAGATCTCTCGTTGGGGCTTGTGTCATTTCGCAAGCACGGATCAATGAAACCACAGGCATCCATTATGGGAGAGTGATCGGTTAGGAAGCCTGTGGTGAATGAGAGGGGTTGGAGCTGCAGAGGCCAACTGAAACCCCTGTGGACACGTGTATTAGAAATGCTGCTGGTGTTGGCCCTGCCAGTATGAGTTAGCTTCCGCGCTAGTTTCAGAGAGGTGCCGTCCACTGGAGGTAAAGAGCTACTTGGCAGCACATCCCAAGTTTCTTCAAATGCAGTGCCCAAGCCATGCTATGAATTCCTCTCGTGCAAATTGTGGGCGAGCTGGTCTGCCTCTTCCTGAGCACATGGGTGGGAAGCGGAAGGTGTTGGAGGCCGAGAACACTTGTACAGAAATTCATGGCTGTCATTCTGGTGGGTTACGTTTGTAGCTGGTGAAGGGGGATCCCTTAGCGTTGGATCCTCCCTGGGTCTCCTGCTGACTGTGGTGTTGATGAATGTAGGTGTGATGCTAGCAAGAGAGAACGCTGAAGTTTTAACTCCAGTGAAGTTCATGGTGAAGACTACCCTGTAGGCACAGCTGGGCTCCATGCTCAAGTGTTTTACTCGTCAGATGTCCTCTCATCTCTCCACCCTCCCTCCCCCTGGAAGTGATGCATTCAGAGCTCATTAGATAGTAACACTCGCCGTTCAGTACAGTGGTATTTCCAAGTTTTCTTTCTACTTCCTTTGATGTTTTGCCCATAAAAACTAGGACAGTAATTTAAAGCCAGTGGCAAATTCACTTAATTCCTTTGAAAGTGCCACGTGCTTTCAAGTTGGGAATTAGCTGAGTAGCCAGTTTTTCAAGTGATTGGTTTTTTGCTTTTACAAATCTCCTTAAAAATTTTATTGCAAAAGTCGCTCTTGTACTTAATGTATCCAAACACACTTTGCATGTTTGCAGGCTTGGAGGAAAAAAGGTGATTACAGACCAAGTTGGTAACATTCAGTTGCAGTTGTATGTGTGTTGTAATGTACACACATCAGGTATATACACAAGTATATGAGCATCTGTTTCATAAACTAAAGCCAGTGGCAAAACTGCTGATTTCTGTGCTCATAGGATAGTTGAAGCAGTATCACAGGGTTAGAACACTTACTCTAAAGGACAAGACTACAATTTAATATATTTTTGGGAGAATACCAATTGTTCTAGCTAGATGTTACTGCTCGGATTTCAAAGAGGCAGAATAAAGCTGCAGGGCTTGGAAGATAAGCACCGTACAATAATATCAAGCACCCTTTAACCCAACAAGATCTCTAAGCCACCTGTCATTATGGTATCTCGTTCTTGCGGCCTCACCAGTAGATGAAAAGGAGAAGACTGCATGTTGAGGAGGTCACTGTGTCACTGGGAAAGCAGTTGAATGTATCTCCCGGTAAATGAACGCAGTAATTAAACGCACCAGGTAGGTGTGTTTTGTGAAAGTAGAGCTGGTAGGTAAAAGATGCAGCTTTGATGGCACCAGGATCTGAGGTTTCTCTGGAGCGCAGTAGTAATAACAACACTGGCAGCTGTGGCTGCACCTTTCCGCCCCGAGCCAACTTCGTACTGCTGGCAGTTGAGTAGCACTGAAGCAGGAGTGGCACTTCAGTGTCACTGGCTTCTGTTCTTCCTGTCCACTGAAGGAAGGGTGGCCCGGTGAAACTGGAAGATCTTTTAGCAGCTGGGTTGAGAACTGTTAAGGCAGCCTCCAGACCTCGCAAGCAGCGTGTTGTCATCTTTTTGCTCTTGGAAGCTGATTTTGGCACCTGAGTTCCAAGTTGGGTGCTCCTGCGTCTGTTCGTTCCGTGTGAACACTGACGTGCTATTGCATGTTGTTCGGTTTGAGTCAGCCAGACCCAAAATAGACTAGCGTTAAAAACTGGTTTACACTGTGGCCAACGCTTCTTTATTTCATCTTCCCTTTTTATGTTTGAACGCTGTTAGGTGGGTGCCATTCTCACTGGCTGCAGGAAGTGGATGGAGGCTGGTGAGGCAGGGGGTGCCAAAGCCAGGGGCGTTCCTCTGAACTCCAGCCTAGGGGATGCTGCAGACAACCTTAGATGGTGGTTGCAGAAAGGTGTATCAAGACAACCTGATAAAAGTTTAGAGAAGAGTGAATCTTCAAGAAGAGAGGCCAGGCTGTTTTCTTTTTCCATCGGTGCATCTGTAAAAGGGGACATTTCCTGGTGTTCCAAGAGGACTGGAATTGCAGGTCCAGTTTTTTGATCAGGTTGGGTGTAGTATGTTCAGGAGCCTGTTGGCTCCTACACTGCTAGTACTGATTTATTCCTCCACTGGCTCAGCACTCCCTCTTACTCCAGACATAAGCTGAGACAGCTAATGTAGATTAATTCTTTATCTGAGCTTAAAATCCCTAAGGGCCCTTTAGAGAGAAAATAATACAAGGAAGTAGAGAGCCTGGTAAAGAACATAACACAGGGAACGATTTGTGTGTGCGTTACCCACATGTAAACTAAACTGCATACTGACTGCTCTGAACTGTGCCTCTGCTGCGCATTGTTCTGGTACGTGTTTTCAGCAAAATGCTTTAGAAAATTCCTGCGTGTGTAAAAACAGCAGAGCTTTAAACTCCGCGCTGAGATGGGGAGAGGGGGAAATTGCGCTTTTGGAGATGGGGGTTATATGTGTAACTTTTGAGGTCGGGGTGGGTTGTTGCAAATCCTAGAAGCTCTGAATCCAGGTGGTGCTTTAGTCAGCAGGCAAGGTCGGGACAGGTTGTACTGTAGCAGGATTTTGCCCAGGGAGCCTGTGTGAATGCCTGTCTCGGTCTATTTGGAGAGACCTTTTCTGGTGGTTTTCCTGCTGTAGGTTTTCTTTGCCATTGGTTTCCACAGCCTAGTTGTGAGGAGGATGTAGAGGGGCCAAGACTTTAAAGTTCTTCTATCTGGGCAAAATGTGGAGCTACTTTAAAATGTGCACTTAGTGATGCAGACGCCAAGATTTTTCCAAGTGTCCATCTGCTCGTATACAGCAAAGCCTGGGTTGGGGCTATCACCAGGGCACTGCAGCTTCGCTCTGCTGGCCACCGGCGTAACAGCAGGTCCGTAAAAGTCACTGGTCATCAAGAAAACTTATTCTAGAGTCTCATCAGTATAACAGAGGATTTCTGTGCTCCTCAGGTCACAGAAGCAGCTACAGTTTGGCTGCCTCTACCCCAAGCGCACTTACCAAGAGGCAAAACAGCTTATGCTGTGATGACATTAGTACTGGCATCCGAATCAGTGTGTGTATAGGATGTGTCTCTGTCCTCTGTTGCAGTACAGATGCATCCTGAGAACAGAATCTCCTCTATTTCCATACAGCTACTGTGGTATAAACACTTTGCAGTAAATATTTGAGGGGAAGATGACTAATGGGAATTCTGCAGACATGAAAATACGGAGATTATATCTTTTTTTCTTTATAATCAGTATGTGTCTTGCTTCAGCAGTTCTGAATCATCTCCGTTTCCCTGATCTGAATCTACTAAGAAGCTCTAATTAAAATACATGAGCTAATTTGTCACTGGGGCTGCCACTTGCTCCAGAGCATTGCTTTGGAACTGGCTGCGGTTTTGGTCTGTGGAGTTTAAAGCCATAAGAGACCATTAGATCATCTAGTTGGAGCACTCATGTAACGCTCGTGAAACCATCCGTATTCCCAGGGGCTGAGGCGGTTGGTTTTCTTCAAAGCAATCCAGGCTTTAAGAGATTAAACCATTGATCCTAGAATCTGATCCAGGCTGTGATGGAGCAAGACAGGAATACCCAAAAGTTGATGGTGGCGTGACTGGAAGAGAGAACCTTCCCCAGTCCCAAATTTGGAAATTAGTTTGATTTGGACTGTGCAGGACAGACTCTGCAAGAACTGAGATTATTTGCCTGTCCCGTCTCCAGGACAATACTCTGTTATTCAGAGGAAATCAGAAAAATCTTAGCAGACTTTCGATGAGCTGTGCATCGGGCAGACACTTCCTTGTCCTCGGCAGGTCAACAGGTAACACCCGTATTTGGGTTTGGGTATTGGAACAGTCTTAGGTTGGAACTGCAAGTGTCGGAAGCATGTTGAGGACAGTGGATCTCCCTGGTTTTCTCATGGTTCTCAAAAGAAATGAATGAATATAGAAACTGACAGTGACAGAATCCATGCTATGCCCTATCTTCCTGCATAGGCAGACAATGTCATTTCTCAGTTGATTTAATGCCCATTTTTAAGATAACCCAGCTTAAAAATTTGAAGAATAAGTCCTTCTAAGTGCGTCCCTGTGTTTGAGGTCTGCCTGAAACAACAAACACACGAGATGTTAAGGGTCTAACTCTAGCTCATCAGATGTTTGACTCCGAAGTCTAATGATGGCTGTTAATTAAAGAATTTCCATCCACATAATCCTGTTATTCTGGATTATTTGCCTTCCAAATACTAAGTAACCTTGTAGAATTGAGACTGAATGTCAGCATCAGCCGGTTAGGAGTAGTGATTTTTTTCATAACCATCACATAATGTGCCTGTTTCACAGTGTTGAACCATGACTTTTTTTTTTGTCTGACATATAAATCTTAATTATGCTATTCTCAATTTTTCAGACACACATTCCTGGGAAGTTACAAGAACGTTTTTGCTCAAACATCAAAAAGCCTTTGTTCCTATTAAGAATTAATTCCTTGGGCAGTTCCTTGTTTTTTAAATAAAGCCACTGTTTTTTTGGTTATATCTTGGCAGCCGATAGCATACCAGGCTCCTCCAAATGGGGCTGTCCGGCAGAAATGCCATTTCTTAATACAGAGTTCTTGCAGCATAAAAGCACATACTTCTGTTTTCGTACAATAGTTTTTGACTCTTCAGTTGAAAGAAAGATGTAATGAGATGAAGTCTGGTTATTGCAGGAGCGCTGAATGTGATCCTTTGTTCGGAGGAAGCAAGGCACAGCCCTCTGCTATCAGCTAGCGGGGAGGGCAGGCTGCAGAGAAGTGGGACATGCTGTTTGGAAGCGGTTATCATCTTTGTCATGGGCGGAGGGGTGGTTATTTTGAGCCAAGTTAGAGATAATGGATCTTGCAGTGGCTGTGTTTTCCAGCCCAACAATCAAATGCGTTTTAAAAAGTTACTGAGGGAAGGATTGCATTTCCTTTTGCTTTGAATCGCACATAAAATGGTATGGTTCCGTTTCGGCCTCATTCACTTTAGTTTCAGACGTTATAGCTGAGCGTCGCTTTTACAACAGTCTTGAAAATGGCTTACAGTCCCGTGGTTAAAATGGGTCTAAGAATTGGGATTTGGGGTTCATCTCGGAGCATGCTGCAGATGAACAGTATGACATTTGGGTTTTGTGTCCTCAGTTCCTCCGCATGCAGAAGAGAACGGCTGCACCCTGTCTAACACGCGTCGGTGGGGCTGTGGGGAAGACCCGGCTTCAGTGCAGGACGTCACTTGTCCAGATGTGTACTGGCTCTTCTGCATGTGGCGCCGGAGCTGACCGCACCATCACCTTCCTGCCAAATGCATGTCGTTGGTAGGCACTGAAGAAGGAAGCCTGACGCTGCTTTCACAGAACCATCTGCCGAATCTCCCACTGACTTTGCTAAAAGCTGCATGGGGCTCAGTGAGCTGCTGACAGACCTCTCACAAGTTAAGGCTTCTCCCAGGACTCTCGGACAAAGGGAAGCTTTGTGGTTTTTCAAAGTGTGTTTTGAGGTTGTTTGGTTTTGGGTTTTTTTTTTTTTTCTGTATTATAATTGTGCTGCTTCTTGTTTGCTGCCCCATGCATGACATTAAGGGCTCTTAGTGTTTGAAGTGCCACTGGCTGGTGTTGCCCAGATCAGGAGCATGTGCTGGATTAATCTTGTGTCTTCACACAGCTGGACGGAAGTGACATAACTAAACCTGCTATTCCCAATCTTATACCACCGTGACCAGCCCCCAGTTGAACTCTGAGCCTTCTCAGGACCTCCCAGCTCACCATTAGCGGTGACTCGGCAGAGTGGCTGCCTGGGGAAGCCCAGGCTGTCGCTGGTTTCCTTTGCTGTTCGTGTAGTGCTGACTGCTGATGATGCTCCAGAGCAGTGTATCGCCTGACATCCAGCATGAATACCCAGTTGTGCAATGCCTTTAGAGTTCCTTCTCCATCCGTTTTGAGGAATCACCTTCTGCCCCGAAGCATGGAAATTGCTTCTCCTTATCTCCACCTACATTACTGTGGCTGCTGTCATCGGTCATAAAGTTATCTGTTGCCCTTTTCAAACCAGCCCCGATGTTGACTCCTCTGACCTTCCTTCCCCATGAATTCCATAGGCTGGATGCACTGTGGCCAAAAACATTTCTTAAAAACTTTCCACTAACCAAACCAGGGGACGGTACATTAAATAATATGACACACTGCCTTTGCTTAAAGAACACAATCATTAAAACAAACCCAGTATCTCCTTCTTATGGATCATGTTTTCCACCTCTGCCTCTATTTAGATTACATTTGTTAGACTTCAGTGCTGTTTTTCATCCAGGATGATAAAAGGAACAGGATCACCATTCTAAAGTGAATTTCAAAGGAGAAAATCTCAGCTGAAGTTTTACTTGAAGCGAAAAGATTTGACTTCAGATACTGCTGCAAATTTGGGGCAAAAGTCTGATTTTGTTTTTTTTCCTTTCTTCCTTTCTTGCTGCTCTGTCAGGATTTTATATGAAGGATTTTTATTTTTTCATGCCATGAGCATGTTTGTTATGTGCAGCTTCCTTTTAAGTCTGAAAGAGGTCAGATTAGATACACACAGCGAAGACGAGGCTAAGCCATTCCAGTAACTGCAGAGGGACCGTTGCGGACAGGACTGACTTCAAGCAGCAGGAAGCATCAGTTGCAAACAGTAAAGCTCCCAGGGAAAGTATGCCAGCAATTTGTCTCTCATAACCTTGCACATAACCATCGGGTAGGAGATTTATGTACAGTGACCCTCTGTTCTGGCTTAATGCAGTCTAGCAAAGCAAGATACTACAAATCTTGCCTTTTCTGATGTGCCGTGGTAGAAGCGTGTTCCTTTAGCTGCAAATGCTGCACATTGGGATCTGAAACCTTTCTGGTAAAGCAGGGCAAGAGAAGGGAAGGGAACTGCTGTGTGTAGTTCTCTGTCTTGTGGCTGTTGTGATTTTCAGTGAGGGGAAGGGAACTGCAGCATTTAGTTTCTCCCACTTTTTGTGGCTGTTTGTGCTCTTTGGCTTTGAATTAACTGTCTGTGTTCTCAAAAGAAAGACTCGTCTGATGCCGCCCACCTTTCTGCTAGACGCTTGGTGCTGCTCAGACTGCTTTTGTCTGCAGCTCAAGCAGCAATTTATGGAAAAATACAGGCTGGTTTATCTAATGTCTGTTTGTCCCAAAGAAACCCCAGGCATCTAGAAATGGTATGTGGGAACCACTGTACATAGAAGCACGTGTGCGTTTGTACTCAGCAGCGATCTCTCATGGTGAGCGCAGCCGTGGAAGAGCAATCCCGGGCAGCCTTCTAGGACAGCAAGTAAGGCAGTCCAGCTGTAACCACAGGAGGAAACTTCAGCAGACAGAGTGTGATCAGCCAAGTTAGAAATTGGCTATGATGCTCTGCTTTAAATCTTCGAAGTCTGTGGACGGTGCTATCAGATGATTAATGGCCACAGACTGCTCCAGGCCTGGGCTTCACCCGAGCAATGACAGCTCCAGTGTCCATGCAGCACATTACGGGCCAGCCGTTCAGCAGTGGCTCCAGAGGAAGTCTGGGCTGTTTTATCCATCCACACCGCTTCCTGCTGCACCTCGGGGAGATTCAGAGATGTCTCATCCAAGGAACGGATTGCAACATCCCTGGTTAGCATTAGTGACTTGGCAGGTTGGCCACAGCAGAAGGCTTGGCCGCAGGGAGGACGCTTTCCTTCGGGTGCTGATCTCTGCAAACCCCTGCAGAGTTACTTTCTGTATCTGGCAGAACAGTTTCTTTTTAACTGAATCAAATACAATATTAACCAGTTCTTCTGTCAGTACAAGGCAGTTCTTAATGGATTGCTCTGATCTGCTCCTGTGTATGTTCATGTTTCTCTTTGGCCATAAACATAATCCAGGTTTTTCTGTAAAAATGTTGATGGGATTTTTACTCTTGGGCCTGTTCTGTATCTAAACTGTATATCCAGATCACCAGTCAGTGTTTAATATCTTGGCTTACAACACTGTCATGGGGAAGGAGAGGAAACTGGATGTCGAAGCAGCTTAGTGCCTTGGGAGCAAAAGTCCAGTACCACTCCTGTAACCCACTGGGAAATGGAACGGGTTCGGTGCACGCTCCGTGTGCCGCTGTGCGGGCACCGGAGTGACGGGAGCTGGGAATTAAGGCTGTTGTGAACAAACACTGCAGCAGAAGAAAATAAGTGTCTGTATGTGAGCAGGGTCTGTGTCGGTTACTGCAGGGATACTGCCTACTTCGGCGGAATTATTTATAGTTCCAATATTTTAAAGAAAGCCAGTATATGGGAGAGAATTTCCGGTGTGGTAAGCCATAGTCATTTGTTTATGCTGGATCCTTGCCAGGAGGCAATATACCTCATCCTGACGGAAATGATAGGCATTCGATGTGAATTTCCTGACATAAGAGCTCAACTTTTTATTTATTTATTTTTTTTATTTTCCAGAGAGTATTCTTCAAATACAAACCCTCTGAAGTCCGGAGAATTTTCCCAAAGCCACTGAAAATGTTTGTGTCATTTATTTGCCCCCTTAGAAATAGATATTGTGCTTACTTCACTGATGAATTTGCTTGGGGAATAGATTTGGCTACGTGAACATGGTGTGTGTGAGAAGATTGCACTGCTCCGTTTAAGATGTGGTCTGTCCTTAAAGCAGTGTTTTAAATAAATAAATAAATGGATAAGATCATCTCATTTTGGTAGAGGAGCGGTCTGTTCTGATCAGCCATTGAGCCACAGCAAAGCATTTTCCAGACTGCCTGATGCCTTTTTACTTGCATGGGTTTGAAAGCAAATTCCAATTAAACTTTCTCCTCTGGACAAGCCTCCAGCAGCTCTAAGGAGGGCTCTGCTGCTGCGCCTGGTGAAGCTGGCCACATCAAGCAAGTTCCAGAGAAAAGGCAGCTTAGAAGCTTCTGAACTTAATCCTCTTCCCACTGGAAATCCGATAAGTGTTCAGATTAGCCTTGTCTTTGGGAGGGATTAAATTTGCAGAGAACCTCAAGTTTTCCTGTGAAGATTGGTTCTTGCCTGGGAAGAGCCTTCAGCAGCAAATAGTCCGAGGCAGTTAGGATCGAATAGCCGCATTTTTTCTTCTGACACCCGATTTAGGTTGTTTCGCCAGTGCTCGTGGGTGCTCCATTGCAGTTAGTCCTGTGAAATGCTGATAAAAAATGACAATTACCTAATTGATCCATAACCTCTGCCTAAGGTGATAGTGACCTTTGCTGGGCGGGCTGTCAGCTTCCTCAGACAGCGTCACACATCTGTGTTCTTAAAGGTAAAAGACAGACTTTGTTGGCTGTTAAGAATAATGTTTCTTATCCTTGCAGGAACTGCTGATAGCATCTGGAAATAGATACGCTACCTACTTTTCCAGTGTGCTCTATACACAGGAGAGCTTAGTGACTTTATCGTGCTTTTTCAAAAGCATATTCTGCCTTGGACAGTCGCTGTGATGCCAGCTTTCATGGGTGTGTTTTTCATCGCTCTTTCCCCCCCTTTCCCCTTTTTAGCAATCTACAATTACGATGCTGTCCAAGATGTGGAGCTCTCCTTGCAAGTTGGCGATACCGTTCACATTTTGGAGATGTATGAAGGTAGGTCACAGATCACTTCCAAGTACTTCACCGTGGTTTTTGAAAGCACATGTCATAAATCAGGATTTTTTTCAAGAAATACAAATTTCAGATCTAGATTTGCACCTTCTGATATGACCAGAAGTGCAAAGCTTACGATGTAGTCTTTGCTGCCTGCACTTTACGTTTCAAAAGGCATGAACTAGAGAAGTGACAATCATGTCTGCACTGTTCCTGGCAGAGGTTTGTCGAGGTGAGGAGCACTTACCTGTGGCTGTACGTTCCTCTTTTCACACCACACCTGTTTACTTTGGCTCCTCCTCATGCCAGGCCAAGCGCTTCTGTACTCATGGGATAAACTGATCCAGCTGGAAAATAGTAATTTTTTTAAAAAGTAGCTTTTAACCTGAATTAGTTCTTTGATCAGAGACAATGGAGGCAGTGGATGAAAGAACAGGAGAGGGGAGGTCTGACTGTTCCAGAAGTAATGGTGTTACATTTTAAAAAGCCTCTGTGCCCTTTTTAGGCTGTTTCTCCCAGTGCTTCACTGGGAATTTTTTTGTAATACATACCTTAATGTAAAATGCCTTGCAGGAAGGAAAAAAAATTCCTATTTTTAACCAAGATGAAAATTACACTCATGTGTTTTGTATCCACTTACTAAACAAGCCTGCGTAATGCAGATTTCATATTAGAAATGGAAAAGGGCCATTTAATTATTTTACAGAATGTTCCAGTCAGTACTTCCTTTGGAAGGCTCTCCAAAATTTAAATACTCTTTCCAAAATATAAATTCAATCGTTTTCCCAAGCAGCATCAGTTTGAAAAAGACTCAGTGTACAAAAACTCTTCAGTATCTCTGCTGGGAGCAGCAAGCTGCTTGTTTAGCAATTTGTTGTTGGCCAATTGTTCTCTTTTCACTTCTTTCTGACCTTGACACTGGGAACAGCCAGCCAGCTCCTACATGTCAAAGCAGATTGTGTTGCTGATGTGTGATTTTACACCAATGTATGTGATAGTGGTGAGCGTGTTTGGTGGGCAGGAGAGAGGGAGGGAGAAAGGGAAAAGTTAGGAACTGGTTTTGCAAAAAGACACAAGGAAGAGGGAGTGTGGGGGTGAAAATTGCCCCCATGAGGAAGATGTGTCTTGTACTTACTAAAATATATCTTAAAACCTCCATATTCTGGTATTCTGGCTGCTTGGGAGGCAATTGTCATGTCTTGCTGTATCTATTTTTCTTTCTTTTGGGTCACTAACTTTCAGCTTTGTTTCCTGGTATCCGTGGGTTGTGGTTTTGAGAGCTAGTGTTCTCACAAGAAGCTTTTTCTGTTTCTTCTCGTGCTCATGATGTGTAGTTACAACTCCAAGCTGATAAAAGTGGGGGTTTCTTCCACTAATCGCTGTTCTTACCTGGATACACAAGTCTCAATTTAGAAGACAGTTCCATTTAACCAGGATGTTGGCTGTGCAAGAAGAGAGGCTCAGCGATGCCTTGTGAAGTCGTTTTTTTCAGTGGTGTAAGTTCTCCCCGCAGCTCCTGGCTGAGGGCATTCCTTAGGCTATCGGTAACACTCCTGAGGGAATTTGGGGCAGTGTTTCGGGGCTCTCCAGAGGCTGTCGTAATGGTCAGAGCCACTTACTCCTTGCTATTGTTCCCTTCCTCAGGATGCATGGGAGCATCTTTTGTCAGTTACCAGAAGGTTCCCAGGGCTGTTGCTCCACAGTTCGCTTCCTGCTCTGTCAGTCACCTAGAACATGCTTCCTTTTTCCTCCCGGTTGAAGTCAGCAGCTACTCATTCCTCAGCCGTGGGCAGTGCAGGCTCTCTCTGGATCAAACAGCCATCACTTGAGAGCTCTTTGTATCCTGCATCTGGGGTTTTGGCTGGCTCCGCTCTGTCTGTAAGGATTGAAGGGCACAGCTTGTTCCTTGACAGCGGGGCAGCGAGGCTGGAGCTCTCGCTGGGTTTTGGTGTAGCAGTAAATGTTATCTGACTCTCAACTGGCTGAATAGCTTCGAGACATAACACTGATAGAGCTGAGCTGCTGGGGGAGGTGTGAGAGAAGCAAAGAGAGAATTAAAGTGAATTAAAGTGCAAACCAGAGGTAGGGGTGCAGTTTGGTGCAGACTTCTGTGCTCCGCAGGCTCCAAATGTATTGTGGCTTTCCCTTCAGCTTGGACAGAGTCCACAACT
This sequence comes from Bucorvus abyssinicus, assembly GCA_009769605.1. Classification (NCBI taxonomy): domain Eukaryota; kingdom Metazoa; phylum Chordata; class Aves; order Bucerotiformes; family Bucorvidae; genus Bucorvus; species Bucorvus abyssinicus. The sequence goes on along the minus strand of CM020059.1, from coordinate 3,259,244 downwards.
TTGAAGTGAAGGTCTTCAGAGCTGAAACCACAGGCTGAGCAGCTCGAGCTAAGGGTTTCAAATATCTCTAGTGCAAGCTCTAACGTGTTGGTGTCCAGTGCAACTCGAATCGTACGAGGACAACCTGAGAGCTGTTTGCTGTTGGGTTGAGTAACTCGGTAGTCTAGACTGCATTTCCTTCAGTCCAGGAAAATGAAGATTGTGGCCTACCACGTCCTCATCAATCTGCCGTTAGGGGCAGTTGTAAGCGGAGTTTGCCTTGTAGATAAGGTCTAAATTTGCATATTCAGTGTTCTACTTTGAGTCTGATTTTAAGTAACTTTTGAAATGTCTTAGTGGGCTTCAAGCATGATTTGGAACCCCACGGTGTATTTATTATACGTGAAGATCTGGAGGATACCAGTTTTCTTAGACTTACCTTCCATTTAAAGCACAGACCCCTGCAAAGCAAGGCATGGGTTTGTTAGTTGAGGTGTCTTTGTCATGATACGCTCTTGTAAACTGCAAAGCAAGGTATAGTTATTTTCTTCTTTTTCTGGCTCTCTGGTTGCAGCAGGACATGAGGTCTTGGTGCAAAGTTACTTCTTCCACTTGATAAGAAGATAAGCAGCTTGTGCTTACCCTGTCACTTGGCAAATACTGTCAAGACTGCTGCAAAATCTAAGAAAAGAAGGAAACTTGCTGTGTCTGATACTTCAAAGGCTGCTTCAGTGCAGGGTTTACTCTCTGGGAATCGGTCCTTGAGTAGTGAGCTGGGGAGGACACGTCTCTGTCCAGGGCAGTTTCTCCTGATCTGCGGTATACATTGTCATTTCATGCAAGCTGCGGGAGGTAGCCAGTTTGTGGACAGAAGGTATGTGTGCTCGCATACCATGATTCCCACCAGTTTCTTCTCCTGACGAAATAAGTTTGCATTGAGTTTGCTCCTCATTTCAGTCTTTCATCTGTAAGTAGTTGAGCAATCCCTCGTTTTGTTTCAGTACGGTGCAGCAGTGCACGGTGGGACAGAGAGAAAACATTGCTGTGGAAGAGGAACAGGACCTTGTGGTTAAAGCACGTGACCTGCAATTGCATCACTGTGTACAACTTTTTCATTGTCTAGACTATTGTAATTAGAATAATTTTTCTTAGATTTTTTTGATCTTTTACGTACTGAAAAAATCCATTTAATGAAAGTAAAATTGAGGCCCCATGTTCCATTTAAAGAAACCAAACCCCAAACTCTATGACATTTCTTTGCCAGGCTCAGTCTGCTATCACTGTGTTCTTAATCAGGCTTCAGTGTAAAAGTGGTGTAGTAGCTGGAATTTGCCATGTCATTTTCAACTGAAAGGCCTTCCTTCACTTAGCACATCTCTGCTTGGGGAAAACACTCAAGAGAAACCCTTAAATAGTCTGTCATTCCTCTGAAGCTTTAGGCAGAGTTTGCATTTTTTTAAGAAGAAATGCAGTGATCGGTTAACCACTGCCAAAAGTTTTTGTTCCTTTTAAAAGGATGGATAAGATTATTAACAATTGGAGCAGAATTAAAAAATTGCATGAGGTGTTTGCTGAAATAGTTTTGCATAATAAGAGACAACATGGTTTTATGCAATGATTGCAAAATATTTTACAGGAATGTGGTTAATGCCAAGAGGCCATTGTAAGTATGAGGAAGCTGTGGCATAGACTGTGTCAGATGGAATGGAAATCCCTGGGGAAATATTCTTGTTAAATTCCATGAGCTTTGAATTGCTCCCTAAATAACTTGTACTTCACTACTCAATCAATTACAACTTAGATAAAAATAGAAACTAAAGCTTCTCATCCCTAATCCAGTACCTTATCCATTGGTCCGTGATCAATGTATAATCTTCGTCCTGTGGAAGGAGTGGAATTTCTCCTTTCCTCCTGGAATACTACAGGAGTATGGAAGTTTATGTGGTCCAGCTGATTCACCCTCCCATTGCTGGAGAAGGGGGACAAAACTGTGCTTTAAAAAAAACTAAACAACAAAAACAAACCCCCACCCCCACCCCCCAAAACCCCAACAAAACAGAAGATCCACCCTAAGCTCTAATTTATGGTCAAAGGGTCTCACATCCATGGTTCTTCGTTGAACCTTCTTTGCTAAATATATAAATATATGGGAAAAAAGAAAAACAAAAGAACAAAGCCCCATCCTCTCCTTCTCTCTCTCTGCCTGGTTATTTCCTTAAATCCCTTTGCCTTCCTGAAACTGCTCCCTCTGCCAGTGGGCTGAACATAATCGTCTTGGCTCAGTGATGACTGTCTGGAGAGCTCTGAGCATCGTTCATGCATTATGGACCATAATCTATACCCTCCGTGTTTCTGAGTGGTAGGGAGGAGAAGAGTCCCAAAAGGTGGCTCTGGGAGCGTGGTTAACTGGGAGCTGGGGTCACAGGGAGCCTTGACAATTGGAATGATGTTTTTAGTGGCTGTGAGTCAGTGAGAAAGGGCAGGTTTGCGTCCTAGCCCAGAACAGTACAGGGACGTGTGTCTGCCCGGCAGCATTTAGAATGGAGCAGATTCTCCTTCTAAAATGTTTAGTTCGTTATTTCCAGTCTGGTAATGTCAGGAGGACTGAAGCTGATGGAAGCTGTTGCTTATGGCACAGAACAGGCACCCGGTGGGAAGTGCCTGATCACACACAGCTCTTGTGTGGCCGAGACAAATGATGAAGGTGAGGGTGGGGAGGAAAAGCCCCTTCATGTCACAGTTCAGAGGTGGTGGAAGAGAGTGGAGTGCTGTGCTCACAGCTCCTCTCTGCTCACTAAGCAAGGCTCGCTTGAGGACGTGACTAGAGGAGTTTTTTCATGCGCTTGCATTTCAGTGACCTTGAATGCAAAAGACAGGTCAAACCCCAGGTGCTGAAGAGAGAGAAAATGTACATCTGAAAGGGTCATAATGCTTCTGAGCCTGGGGATCTCAGCTATTAATTCGTGTCTGATACTTTCCTGGATGCTGTCAAGGTAATATTGAGAAACAACATCTGTACCAGGCACGCAGTTCAGGGGTGGGTTGGTTTTGCCGTATCTAATAGCACCCTCTCTTCCAGCCTTCCTTTGAAGGAGGGCTTTAGGCTGAGTCACAAGAGGAAGAAAAGAACCTGTAGACAGGGTGGGTCTCCAGCACAATCTATGAGATGACTTGGATGAAAACGCACTGCGTAGAAAAGAAGATTTTGAAGGAGTGGAGTGGAATTGGACTCGGGACTCCTGAATATATCTGTCTTTGCCCGATGCGCTGTGACCTGAGGCTGGTAGTTCTGTGTGTGTGTCTGCGTGAGTCTGCCTCGGCCGTCAAAGCTCAGAGCGGGAGTTCTGTGCTGTGTGTGTATAACTTGCGAGCCTGATGGAACAAGGATTGTCACGTTGAAAACGTCGAGCCCGAAGGGGCCCGCTGTTCCACTGAGCCCCGTCAGTACAACCCAAGCGGATGCGCAGAGCAGAAGAGAGGGTGTCAGGTCCTGGTAGGAAGGGGCACCCTTCTGACCTGCTCGTAGGAACCAAACCTCCTACAAACAGAGCAGAGGCGTCTTCACAGGAGTGGGCCTCAAGTGAGCAAGATCAATACATTTATGTTGTAGAAACGTGGTGAGAACGACAATGTGTATTTAATGGCTGTAGGCAGGAAAAAATTAAATATTTCTGTTTCCCTTTGACAGGCTGGTACCGCGGATACACACTCCGAAATAAATCTAAGAAGGTATGACCTCACTTTTCAGTAACTCTGATTTTTATTTCACACCTTGCCAGACCCCATCGGGTGCTGTACCCCCTGCTATGCTTCTGCTGTTATTTCTTGTCTCAACATTGTGCAGGTCTCCTGACTACTTTGTCCTTTTCCTTAGCAATAGAAATAAATGCCCGTGAGCTAAATGTTTCGGAACCCTTAACTGGGTGCTCCTCCGTTGTTAGCATGTGGAATGGAGTTTGAACTAGCAGAATGGGCTGTTGCAGATCTGCATACGCTAGCTTATTGCTGTGCTATTATAGTCTTGGAACTACACACATCCAGCATTGGTTGCATGTAATGGTAAGATTAGAGTTTTGATTTGACTTGGAAAATATTCCAAAAATGATGCATGTGTGGACCTCGGCCAAACTTCCTGAGGTTTGTGAAACCAGCCTGTAAACTCCATGGGAATCTGGTTTCCCATAGGAATCCTGGCCCCTCTCATGTGGTAACATCCTTCACAGCCTCTATTTTTCAGAAATAAAGGGAATGAAAAGAAAATAGGAAAGGATTGCAGTGCTCCTAGAAGGTTTCTCTTAAAGGAAGCTTGGGACTGGTGAATTTCTACAGCTGCTGTCATGTGGTCTGAGCTTTTCTAGAGAACCAGAGGTCCAGGGCAGCTTGACATTGACGCCAAGAATATTTCGTAGCAACCACAAATGAGCGTGACTGATAGTTTGCAAGAGTTTACAACATTTCATACGGGAAGATGAATGTCATTACAGTGAAACAGGACATGGGCTTCGCTGAGGTGCTAATGTCAAATACAGTGCTCAAGCATTCAACCCAATGCTCCTTACTGTCCTCTTCCCTGTGATACTGGGGCTGGGGGACCTAGCACATTTCTGTTCCAGGTGAACAGTAAACATCAGTCACAGTTACTGTTCTGCTGATCGTGCTCTTGCCCCTTTCCCCTGCTTTCTGTTGAATATGGTTTTGTCACCTCATATCCCATGGTGCAATTTATTTATTTTATTTCTGTATTTGTTTTTAGGGCATTTTCCCAGAAACATATATCCATTTAAAAGAAGCAATCGTGAAGGACCGGGGGTAGGTTGGCGCTTCTCGAGGCGTACTTTTGGTAGCAAAACCAATGGAATGATGTTTCATTTAAAAACAAACGTGGTGGTTGTAATGAATGCTGCTAGTCTGTGTGCGCAGCAGGGCTCAGCACCAGTGCTTGACTTCTAGAGCTGCTTAACTCCTTTTTTTCAGAGCATTGTACAACCAAAACAGCTGTGGACGTAAGAGCAGCAGAACACCATTTGCAAAAATGAGAAAGCTCTGCTAGACGAGTTAGTAGTGAGGCGGGTCAATCAAGCTGCATTTAGCTCCTCTGGGGACTCTTGCAAGTCATAACAGACTCCTGCTCGCAGCCAAGTAGCCAGCAGGAGTGTGGATTCCTTCCTGTCTTGGAAAACATTTAAGGAAATGACTTCTCATTCGAACCTTAGAGCTGATTCTGTGATCATTATAGTGAGAGGAAAACAGCAGTTGCAAAGGAAGAGACTTTAGAAAGTACTTTTTTAAATTTATTAACTGTGGCCAAGTTACCGTTGCAAGTGGTGATTCTTCCAAACTTAATTTCTGTCTGTTTAGTGTGTTTCTGGAATCGATCCATTGAGAAGAACAAGACTGAAAGAAACTTGAAACGTTTGCATTAAAAATGGATGATGAATGTGCGTGTTTGTGTTGGTGAACCAATTGAACAACTGAAGAGTCTTGGCACCGTGTGTGAGTGAACTGTGTGAATATCGAGCCCTCTGAAATCTCCATTGACATATTTATCAAAACAGGATGTTTGGCTACAAAGTGTTAATCTCGAGTGTAACACCACTTCACTTCTGCCCTTGTTTCTCTAGACAGCATGAAACAGTGATTCCAAGTGAATTGCCCCTTGGACAAGAACTCACTTCTACCCTGAGGGAGTGGGCAGTTATCTGGCACAAGCTGTATGTGGTAAGTTTTCCGCGGTTGGTATTTTACTGCATGACCTCAGACGATACGAGACTGGGCTTTTTGCAGGGAACTTTAAGACTTTGAATAGAACGTTATGCCGAATTGTAAAGCTGCGATTATTGTAAAATTGGTCTTGAGAGGCTAAATATGTCCTGCTCTCCACTGAACAGGCTGTGTGATCCCGGCCAGAACGGCGGTTTAGTCTGCTCTCGCGCTCGCTGCGCTTGACTAATGGTGTGATGACAGAGCACTGATGAAGCTCTGACTGGCACAAGTCACCCTCAGCATGGTGTCAGCTGGTCGGGGCTGTGTGTGACACCCGGGGAAATACGGCTTCCTGCTTCGTCTGTCCTGTCTGAGGGCAAGATATCTCAGTTGTGGGAGGAACCATGATGTGTTTTAACATAACCCTTAGCAAGTGCGAACTATGTTTTCCTAGAAGTGTTGTAGGTACTTAACAGAACGGTCTATCCTCACCCCAGAGCGCCTGCAGCTCAGACAGGCAAGACAGACAGAGGGTGGGAAGAGAAGTAGGGCCGTGTGTGGTGGGGGAAGGTGTGACTTTGTCAGAAGTCACATGTTATATTTAGTTCTCAGTAGGATGGGGGAGAGACCTCTCATCTACTGAATCTGTTTGGTAGCCTGACCGTATGGTAGTCACCTCAGCAAAGCCAGAAGCCAAGGTAGTGCACGGATGTGGTGCTTCTGCTGAGGTAGGTGCATTCTTGCTCAGAGGAACACAACTGGAGTTCACAAGGAATTGCCTTCTTCTGAAGGTGATTCTTAAGGCACATTAAAGAGAGTCAAACTTGATTTTTCTTTGGCTAGTAGTGAGCTCAGCCTGCGTAGTACATGCTCTGAGACTTTAATTAAGATGAGAGAACGGTTTTAAATTAGCTCTAACCGTTGTCAGAGCCAGCTTTCCTACTGACAATTTCACCAGGCCACAAGTACGTTTTGTTTGTGCACCACAAAACCACAAGAATTTGTTCCACCCTCTTAATTTAATGAGAAGCTGTATGTGACGGTATTACTGCGTGAAAAGAGAGGTTTGTTCCTGGCTTTTTTTTTTTCCTTCCTGAATGACTTTAGGATCCTAGCCTCAGAATCTTCTTTTTCTTAAGAGCAGAAATCTTTCATGTTCCTGGGCTTAACCAATATAAGTCTTAAAATAGTCTTGGAAAATGTTGTGGTTTGAAATGGATTTGAGTTTATTTTATTTTCCCCTGCAGTATGTATTAACAAAAATAAAGCTAAAGGAGGAGGGAGGTATTTGAGGAGACAAAATACAAGGGATTTTTTTTCTTCAGTAGCATTTTGTTTCCTCTCTTCAATTTCTGTGTTTTTCAGCATTGCACCAGTGGGTGTATCTCCACAGCAAAGTAAACAGCAAAACAGCTGAGCGTTTTACCTTGGTGTAGTCAATAGGAGTTAGCTCATGTCAGCTGCAGGAGAGAGAACTGCTCTGCATTGCCCTCATAGCTAACATGAGCTGCCTTCTCTTTGCAATATTTATTTTTATGCCAGTTAAGGACACCCTTTTCCCCTATGTTTACTAAATATGTCGCTAATATTAATCTTCCCCATAGGAACTAAAAGATTCGTCTAGTCTCTGTCACCCCTTTGCACTCACCCAAGTCAAAGAGACAATGGCCATTTATTATTTTGTATTATTTATATTTATTATTTTATATTATTTTGTTATTATTTATTATTTTAGATTTGTGTTCTCAGGGGACAAATTATGAGTAGTTTAGATCATTCATGTTCTTTGCAGAGACCAGAATGGAGAAATAATTGAAAAGAGTCTCTCGGCTGTGTGGGAGCAGTTGGGGCTTAGAGTTAAACATTAACAGCTTTGATACGGAGAACCGACGCTCGTCAGCTGCTGCCTGAGCGTACCAGCAATATTCCATTGGCCGGTTCCCACTAGCTGCTGGGTGAGATGTAGTCAAAAACCTCTCGACAGTCGTTTTGGAGCTGCATAACCATAAACTTTGTCCCAGTAGATTAAAGTTTAATGTCCTTTGATTTGTGGCCCTTCCTTCTGAAAATGAGCTGCGCTTGATGGTGCAAGTCAGAGTCATCCTCGTAACTGGGTCACTGTGGGGTGGTGAAGAGGAGGAGCCCTGGGTTCCCTTTTGAATGGTATAAATAGTTCAGCTGACACTTTTAAAGGCATAATTACTTATCTAATCACGTAGTGCTGCAAATATAGTGGGTTGCCTCAGCTCTCTATCTTTTAATTACAGCATCAGCCTTGGAGTCTGACACTATAGCCAAGAGGTGTCTGGGGGTGTGACTAATGTATTAGGGTGGAACCAGTAAATATCACCAGAAGTGTTTTCATTGATTAAGGATGATAACAGTAGAAATGGCAGGAGGACACCCTTCACAAAGCAGGTTTGGATGTCCTATTCAGTCAGTGCCTTGTAATTACACACGCTGCATTCACAGCGAAAGCTGAAAATGCAGTGACTGCAGCAAACACAAGGGAGTACCTGGGTAGTTTGGGGTGGTGGTGTGGGAATCCAGTCACATGATCTTTTTATTGCTTTTTTTGGAGAAGCTCTGGCATGGTGGGTTCTGAGCAACCACTGCTGGGGTAGTGTTTAAAAGCATGGGATGGGTCAGGACTGCATTGCGTTAAGTTCTGTGCAACACAAAGGAGTGCTCTGAAGAGCGTCCATCTCAAGGGCTGGGAAACACCAGAAGTCTTTTTGTCTGAGGTTGTTCTGAAATAACGTCCTGAGGAAAAGGTGGAGACCCTGAATCTTGAGACACTTAAACCTTGGCAGAGCAAAGTGTTGGAGCATTTGTTCCATGGCTCTAATCTTTAGTGTTGTATAGTGCCCGTTTCTCAGATATGTTTAGTTAAATCCAACTGGTATGACAGATTCAGTTGAGTACATTTGAGAAGGCTTGCTGAGCTCATTGTCCCCTTTTTCCTGTAGGATAACAAGACAACACAGTTTCGGCACGTCCAACAGATGACTTACAGCCTGATAGAATGGCGGTCACAGATACTGTCCGGGACCCTTCCCAAAGATGAGCTAGCTGAGCTCAAGAAGAAGGTCACTGCTAAGATTGACTATGGCAACAGGTAAACTCCAAACTATGTCTGGAGGGCAGGGGAGAATCCCAAATCCCAGGAAACGCTCTAGATGGCTATTAATACAAAATGGTGTAAATGACCACACAAGGGGAACTCTGAATTAGGCTTACATTTTCCTTGGAAGGGCGATAATTACAGCTTTCAGTCCCCATCACGTTTTGACTAGCCTGGTGGGTGGGCATGTAGCAGTTGCTTCTTCATATGGCAGCAATCTCTTTGACTTGGCAGGAAACTGTACCTGTCTTAATTCTGCATAAATGCTGGCACGTGGTGGCCTTTCTCAGGGAGCACAATTTGTGCCTGGCTAGCTGGAGCCAGGGTTTGGATGCTGGTGCTGAAATAAACTGCTTCCTCAGCAAGAGAGTTAATACGATTCTATAGGGCACCAAACTCCACCTTTCATCGGTTTGTACAGGACAGGGATTGTCTCCAGAACTCATTTATCTGCCTGTCAGACTTGGTGCAGGTCAAATAAGTCAATTAACAAAAAGCTTATGGCAAAGAATAATAATCAGCCACAATCTACAAGCTTGATATACATACTGGGGTTTTTTTAAATATCTTTTAGCAGGAACAAAGGACATGCCATCTTAGAATTAAGTTACCTGACGAGTTATTTCTTCTTTTAGTGGGAAAATTGGGGGATAAATACTTTGAGATGGGAAAACCAGCAATGAGATTATCACAGGGAATGGAGTCGGTGTGCACTGGCTGCCTAGTGCAGTCCACAGCTTGATCCGTGGATTCTGCTCTTCCAGTCACCTTTGCTTCTTACATATTGTGTTGTTTCTTTTGTCCTCTGGCTTGCACGCTGTTCAGGATCCTAGGTCTGGACCTGGTGGTGCGAGATGACAATGGGAACATCTTGGACCCAGATGAAACCAGCACCATCTCTCTCTTCAAGTCCCATGAAACTGCATCCAAAAGGATTGATGACAGGATCCAGGAAGAGAAGGTACATCTCCTGTCGCTGGCTTTGGCCTCTTCAAGGAACTAGTACCCACTGTATTTTTACATTCCTCTGAAGAATATTGTGCTACTTTGGCAGCAGAATTGAATTCTCCTGTGTTTGTTTTTAATGGAAGTACTCTCCTCCTTTGCAGTCCCTGCAGCAGAATTTGGACCTCCGAGGGCAGCCAGTGTTCAACACCACACACACGTACAGCCTGTATGTAAACTTCAAGAATTTTGTCTGCAATATCGGAGAGGATGCAGAGCTGTTAATGAGCCTCTATGATCCTGATCTCTCCAAGTTCATCAGGTTGGGGCTTTTGTAGATACATAAGCAATGTAGTCATCATGGTGGTCATTCTAAAGAAGCCAGTAGAGGTTAGAATGGAACATTCAGCAGACGAGTTTTTCATTTCTGTTGGTTACCGCCCCAGTGGTGATTTGGAAGGGGGTTATTTAATTTCTGATGAGATGGGAAGTCAAGGTCCTGAGCCCATGCACTCCCCTTCTTAAAGCTGGGCATTTTTGTGATCCATTAGTCAAAATCCAAGATTGTCTATTTACGTTCTTAATTTTCATACTGTTGTCACTAGACTTAACGCATTTGATTAATTGCTTCTGGTTAAATCATGTATATGCATGAAGTTTGCTGTCAGGTGAGTGCAAGTTCAGACCGAGGAGTAGGGCGTCTTGTACCAGTAAGGCGAGACACGAAAGACTTTATCATGTGTCAGGCACCCTCTGTCTCCATCACCGAAGTTACCAGGTGTAGACACACAGTCAGTTCTACAGGGATGTAACCCAGAGTACTCGCTCACATCACACCTGCCTTCTGCCTGCACTCAAAGGAGTCACTTCAGAATCACACTGGGATTGAAGATTTTGGCAGAATTTTTCAACTCTTCCTAAAATATCAAAACGCTTTTGAGCTTTTACCCAGATAATGGGAATTTCAGGTGTTGATTTAATTTTTTTCTTTCTTTTTTTATTTGCAGTGAAAATTACTTGGTTCGTTGGGGTAGTAACGGGATGCCTAAAGAAATTGAGAAACTAAATAACCTTCAAGCAGTCTTTACCGTAAGTTATTGTATTTACGTCCTGGAAATTCTTCCCGGTGCAGCAGACATCTGAATTTTGGGTTCTTTCCCTCTGCTCGTGCAGCAGAGAGGGGTCACGTGCCATTTTGGAGTATTTTCATGGAGACTTAATACGTTATAGGTGGCCTCAGAGGAATGCTGCTGAAAAGTTGTTTGGTTTATGTCGGTCCAAAGCGGTAGTAAAGGTGTATTACGTTGCAGTAGTACAGTCAGTGGGTGTTGCTCACCCGTTTACTTCTGAAAATCCTATTGAGCACTTCTCTCTTGGAGCCTAAAGTCTAGGCTTGAAGCCATGGTTGTTTATTTTGCAGTTGATTGCTTTGCTGATTTCTTTGCTGTGTTGGAGTTTGTTATTTGCAACAAGATGTTAATGGAAGAACTGCACATGAATGGAATAACTTCTGACAAGTGCCAAAGGTGGCACAAATAACTATCTGGTCATCAGGATCCAGTACTTTGGCAGTTAGCATCACTTACTCTCCTTCCAGTACTGTTGCTGGGGTGTTATCAGCTTAAGGGGGCGTTTAGAAGTTGCTGTGTGGAAATTGCTTGTGGTTTTGTAGTTTCAGTGAGCTTTTTCCCCCTAGGGCTCAGAGGGAGCAGGTTTTACCTTTTCGAAAAATAATAGATTTCCTTTTGTATATGTGTACAATCTAACAAACAAAGCCTTGTGCTCTCTGTCTTCTTCCATTCATAAAGCAGATTGATATAACTGTATTTTAAATATTTTCTAGGATTTAAGCAGTTCTGACTTGATCAGACCGAAAATCAGCTTGGTGTGTCAGATTGTGAGGGTGGGGCATATGGAGCTGAAAGATGGGAAGAAACATACCTGTGGACTCCGGCGGCCCTTTGGTGTGGCAGGTAGGACAAATTCAGTCAGTGGAGAAAACAGCACAGCCCGGCGGCTGGGACAGTGGGCTCAGAGCTGAGGAACAAATGCTGTAACTAACCTCTGAGGGTGGGCATCTCTGGCTTCAACGTGGAGACGCTGATACTGAGCTGTATAGAGGACCCTTAGAGGCCTTTTAATGAAGGTTGTATATGAAGATGAAATATTGCTATGGTTTGCTTTTTGTTTTGTCACCCCCTAAAAAGATAACACGCTGCCTGTTGGTGTTTCCATTCTGATAGGGCAAAGCTCTCTGTATTCTTTAGCAGCTTGGCAAAACCGTGTGTGAATTTGTGTCGTTGCAGTGATGGACATAACTGATATCATACATGGAAAGGTGGACGATGAGGAAAAGCAACATTTTATTCCATTTCAACAGTAAGTACTGGACTTCAGAGGTCATCACATATCTGGCTCATTTAAAGCAGTTATCCTTTGGAGAAGGACGAATTTGTATGGGAGCCTGGCAGTGTACCAAGGTCTCTACAAATAGATTAGTTTATGGCAGCAGTCAGCGCTTTGAAGGAAAAGATTTTTGTCAGTTGTCTGAAGCCTTTGTTCCCTTGGTTTACATGTCTGCATGAGAGGCTAAATTGCTTAGGGGGTTTTGGCAATGCCACTGAAATTGCCAGGTACCCGTATCATCTGAGACAAGACAGAGGAGCACAGTGCAAAATAATGCAGTGGGGTCTGGGGGGCATGACCTTCAAAACTCTTAAAGGGTTGAGAAGCAGGATTTTCAGAAACACCTGAGCCCGGAGAACACAACTCCTAGTCACTGATGGGCTCTGTATTGTCTGCCTCTTTCCAGAGCACCTTGTAGTCTGAGTCAGAGAACAGTAGGAGAGGGATTTCCCCCTCTTTCTGGGAAAGAAATTCATCCCCAATGTGTTTTGCATTTCTGTGAAGCTACTTAGACCTGCACAATCTGCCTGCTCTCTGGTTACTCGGCACATTGCAGTAACCAAAATGAAGCTTGCTTGGGTAGACTCTGCTGTGGTGTTACAGACCTCACTATAGCAATCCGCTGGTGTCGCCGTACGGAGCTACATAGGGTGATTGTGTGGGGGTTTGTTTGGGTTTTTTCCTCCTACAGTTTTGGTGGTGAGAGTACAGGAGAAGCCGCGTTCAAGATCCAAAGCTCAGTAGATGTATTTGTGACTAGGGATAAATTCATCTCTCATGTGACCTCACAGCAATCATTAGTTAACGTTAACTTATGAGTTAACCTACATAGTCCCTTGGGGACAGCTCTGAGGCACACCTGAAGAAAGGGCTCAGCTCATCTGCTGGGAGGGCAGGGCGTCTTCAGGTCAGGGTTACGTCTCCTAAGCCTGAGCTAGCGCTGTGAGGTATTTCCTAGAATGAGAGTTCGAATGTGTTTCCATTGGGTTTGTGCAGGTGAAGAGGAAAAAAAATTCCCGTGGAATCCTTTAAAAAAAGTACTTCTTTGGCAAACAGTCAGCTGTTGACCTGCCCTCTTGGTGCAGAGCACATGTTTGATGTTAGTCTGTCTGCTTCCCGTTCTCTGTTGTTCTTCTCAGGATTGCCATGGAAACATACATCAGACAGCGACAGCTAATCATGTCCCCGCTGATAACTTCCCATGTGATTGGGGAAAATGAGCCCCTCACTTCTGTCTTCAACAAAGTCATCGCGGCAAAGGAAGTGAATCATAAAGGGCAAGGTACAGCAGTCGGGCGAGGAGCTAGAGTAAAAGCCTGGTGCCGGGAAGGGTTCCCCTTGCTTACAAAGGAGAGTACATGGCTTGTGGAAGTCCAGAGATCAAGGCATCCTGGGGCTCGCTACCTTCCCTGAGTCAAACGTGTGGTGTCTCTGTAATGGTTGTCCCCTCAGCACATTGGGGGCTGAAAAAAAAAGATAAAACCAGGAGCTGTTCTTCGCTGTGTGAGGAGAGCTCTGTAGCTGATGACTTTTGCTAGTAATGTAATGTTTTTAAGGTAAAACTGCGTATGTAGACATAAACTATTTTTAAGTGACCATGGCTGATTGTTCTAAATGGCTTTGGGTTTAAACTGCATTATTCTGGATTATTCTGCTCTTGCTTGTGTCTGGCCTTGACTCAAATACACTAGTGGATTCATCTCAAAGTCTGTGTTTTACTTCAGAGAATGGACTTGCCCAGTAAGGCCTTAGCCTTAGGGAGAGAGAGAACTGGGCAGGTGAGAACCAGCTTGGCATATTTAATGCATTGTTGCATGGAGATCACATGAAGAAAAAGTTTTCTCTTAAGCGTAGGCTTAATTTTCATGTTTTCATGCTTTTTTGACAGTAAATAAGTGTTACCTTTCTTTCCATAGGTCTTTGGGTCTCCCTGAAGCTGCTTCCTGGTGATCTAGTACAGGTTCAAAAGGATTTTTCCCACCTTGTAGACAGATCAACTGCTGTGGCTCGCAAAATGGGATTCCCTGAGATAATCCTTCCTGGTAGGTCCCATTTGCCTCTACGCTTCCACAGAGTTGAAAGAGCCAGTTGAAATTCTGGAATTTCTGCTACAAGCAGATTTATTTTAAAGCTGTCTGAAAAGTCGTTTTAATTTTTCTTGACATTTCCAGCCGATCTTTTATTTTTTTTTTTTTTTGTCAAAGGAGTGAAAACATAAGCTTCTTTAAGCAGCTGGTATCATTGAAGGCTAGGAAGAAGATAAGGATAATGTGCTACCCAAGGCTGTTAAACGTTAACCTGTAAAACTGTCTGTGTGAGAATAACAGCTCACTAAGCACTATGTGTTTTAGGTGATGTTCGAAATGATATCTATGTCACCCTGATCCAAGGGGAGTTTGACAAAGGGAAGAAGAAGACTCCCAAGAATGTAGAAGTCACCATGTCTGTACATGATGAAGATGGGAATCTCCAAGAGGTATGACGGTCTTTGCAGGAGGACACAGGGCTGCTGGGTTTGCTAGATGATGGCTCCAGTCCATGGGATTTTATTTACCAACTGTGCGATAGTGAACAGGAGATCTTACAGGTGATCTCAGTGACCAAATTTTGAATACTCACTGATTTTTTTTTTTTTTTTTTAATTACTGAGAGTTGTGAGCAGATCTTTAAAGATTCTGTAAAACTTTCGCAGAGGTGACGTGCATTGAATACCCTTGACTGTGAAGTGTGGACTTTGAGTAACTGACAGTTTTATGTTCTGAAAATTTCTGACCTGAGATACTTCTTGCTTTCATTCTAGACCTTACCTTCTCTTCCCCCCCCACCCTTGTCTTTTTGTCCAAAGAAAGCTATCCATCCTGGGGCTGGTCATGAAGGTGTCTCCGAATATAAGTCCGTTGTTTATTATCAAGTCAAGCAACCTTGCTGGTATGAAACTGTAAAGGTAGGAGCCTGTAATTTAAAGTCCTGCTTTCTTTGTGTAGAAGATGGAACTAATTTAAAATCAGTAGGTGCATCAGTAACAGACTGTCCTGTAGATTGACTGGAGATAGAGAATGCTGGTGCTGCATTTTTTGTTGTATCGTCATGTGCAGGTGTCCATTCCAATAGAAGAAGTCAGTCGTTGCCATTTAAGATTCACTTTCCGCCATCGGTCATCACAGGAATGTAAGTATCAGAAAAGATCTGCAGGAGTCCTGGACTCTTCCTGCTCTCATTGAGAATTTTGGAGTAGATACCAAAGGTCTAGCACTTTCATTTCTACTTATTTCTAGCCAGGAGTTGTGTCAGATTACTTCAAAGCCCTGAAATGAGATCAATAATGTGAGACTAAGCCCTTGAAAGGCTCCCAAAAAGGTCCCTGGGAGATGCAGTGACATAGTTCCACGTTTGTACCTCACAAGCAGATTTGCAAAATCCCAACCAAAGTATCTATACAATTATATACGTCCATCCAGCAGCACAGTTAACCACTAGAATCGTGTGGTAAGAGAGAAGGTCCTCCAGAGAGGAGGTCGTTCTGTGTAGTTGCAGATACCTACTGAAGTGCCATGAGATGAGAGGGGAAAGGAAGAGAAGCTCTGCTGTGGATCACGGCTTGCAATTAAATGAAGAAGCAGCTGCATTATGGATAGTGTAGGTGGAAATAAGAGAATTCTTAGTAAAGATTTTTCTTTCTCTTTGCAGCTAGGGATAAGTATGAGAGAGCTTTTGGCATGGGCTTTGTGAAGTTGATGAATGCAGATGGAACAACACTGCAAGATGGCAAACACAATTTGATTGTTTATAAGGTAACTTGGACATTTGCAGTCTTCACTTGTTTAATCAGAACAAAATATCTCGGTTGACTTCTTTTGTAGCAATGTGAACAGAGGTTTTTAATAATTTTTCTAGAATAATAGGACAGGGTTATTTTTTTTTTTAATAAGTCATCCTCGGCTCTGTTTTCAGTGATGGGTTTTCTGACTGCTGGTACACAAATCTGGTACATCTCTGTATAGACCATTTTCTTCTGCCATCAATCCCCTGGACAGCGTGCAGCAGAGGGTCTGGGGAACCCCTGCTTTGGAGGATCAGTGTCTGATGCGAAGAGAGACCTGGTGCCTTTAACCACAGCAAGCGGAAAGCCATCGCGCATTGCTGTAGAAAGGCACAAAGGGTTGCAACAAACCTTCCTAAACTCAGTGCTTGAATCACTCTGAAACGAGCCTGTTTCATTGGCAGCGTGGGTAACTTCTAGAGCCAGAGGCCCAAACAGAGTAAACAATATAGACATGAAGAGATGTTATCGTTGAAGTGTGTCTGCAGATGGGAACTGCAGGAGGTCAGATGAGGTGTGTTCAGTGTGAGCTAACCCTTGTCTTTGCTCTGTTCTACTAACAGGGCGATAACAAGAAAATGGAAGATGCTAAATGCTATTTAACTCTTCCTTGTACCAAAACGGAGATAGAGGAGAAGGAGGCTCCCGTGGGGAAAAATCTGCACCATCTAACCAACTTCACACCCACCAAAGACAGTACAAAAGACAGCTTCCAGATTGCCACCTTGATCTGCTCCACCAAGCTTACCCAGAATGGTAGGTCTTGCCTGTCATGCTGTATATTTGAAGTGGGCACTTTCTTCGTGGACATTTTTTAGCGTTGCAGCATGTGTGGCCATAGTGCTTTAGCTTTAATCCTGCTGTTTCCTGTGTCAGTGGCAGCCCAGTCCCAGCACTATGGGCATGACTTTGCCAGTACAAGCTACAAAGAAGTTTATGAAGCCATTAGAGACCATGTCACATGAATATTTTATTGGAACTACCAATGTTAAATCGAACAGGTTTGTTGCCAGGTATAGAAATGGCACCTGTCAGTGACAGTGTACGTGTGTTTTCAGAATCATAAATGTTTAAGGTTAGTTATCTTCTTTCCGCTGTCTGTTAATAATGTAGCAATTAGAACTGAGCTATTCAGGATGTTTTATACGTTACCTCTGCTTTGCATGCTGCCAAAGGGGTCAAAATGAAGAATGACGTTCGTATGGGAATGAATACTGTACGTGCGGGTAAACCATGTGAGATTTGCAGTAGCTCTGGAAAGGTCTTGCTACAAGCTCCTCCTTGCGGCGTTCTTTGTCAAGGCTGTAAAGTTTCACATGTATTCTTACACCTGAAGGTAGTAAATGAATTTAGTTTCAGAACAGAGGTGATATGTACACATTTCACTAATGTGGAAGATGTGTGTGAAACCTGCCAGACTCCTTCGAAAGCCTCAACTGTGCTTTGTAGCTGAACTCGATGTCCTGGGCTGTCCAGAACTGTGATAAACAGCTCTGCAGCTTAATGTCGTTTGTACAAGAGGTTTTGATTTTTAACTTCAAGAACCGGCTGTAAGAGGCTGCCCTAACATAAACGCCAGCATTCGTAAGAAATCATGCACTCTAATAAAACTCCTAGCTGGAGATGCCTTCTCTGGAGTGAATGAGAAGCCTGCAGATTTGTCTGCCAAATGCCATGTGATATCAGATTACACCAAGGGTTCCATCCACAGCAAAACTGAACTTTCTTGCCAAGACAAAAGGACTGTCTGAAGGTAATATTCTAGACATCAGGGTGACTTCTCCTTGTAAGCTGATTCTAAAAATAACCTCTAGTTCTCTGTGTTGTTCTGCAGCCATTAAGTCAGCCACGTTGTCGCAGTCTGTCTCTAATTGCTGCTGTTCTGTCCTTGCTAGTTGACCTGCTGGGTTTGTTGAACTGGCGTTCCAACTCTTATAACATAGCTCACAACCTGAGGAAGCTAATGGAGGTGGAAGGAGGAGAAATTGTAAAGGTATGCGTAGAGATGTGAGTCTCCTTGTTATGCAAACACTTACGTGTGTGCTTGACGGTGACCTTGAAAGGTTGGAATTGTGTGGTACGCCAAAGCTCTTTCTGTGGGCTAGAAGAGCCCATCTAGCTGCTGAGCAACAGCAGAACAAAAGTTACACTTTGCCCCAAGAGCTCTCATGAGTGGAATTCCCCAGAATTGCAGAAGTTAAATGTTACCAGGATCGGGGAGATAGTGGTGACTTTATCCCCTGGATCCTTATGAAACAGAAGATACATTCAAAGCCGAACTTCTAATTTGCAGTAGTGGCTTGGGACCTCCTTTGTGAACAGGGACTTGCTGTGGACCTAGGAACAAGAGTGCAGAGAAGGCCCAAAGAGCTTGTAGTCAGGGTAATGAGGGAAATAGTCCTGAAATGTGGGCAAGTGACGTGGAAAACAGTCTAAGATAAGATCCTCCTTGCTATAGCGAGCATGACGATCATGGCAAACGTGAATGAATTCAGGACTAAGATCCCTTTATAAACGTTCTTTCATGGACAGCTTTTACATTTTAACTGGGCTGGGCTGAAGGGGAAGAATGATCCCTAAACGTAGGCTCTCGTGCAGGACTCCAGCAGTAGTCACCTTTTCCCACCCTTTTACTACTATTTTTTTCCCCTCTAGTTTCTGCAAGACACCCTTGATGCGCTTTTCAACATAATGATGGAAATGTCAGAAAATGAAACCTATGACTTCCTTGTGTTTGATGCACTGGTGAGTGAGTCTTCTGTGGTGAGTTTAGAGTATTTGTTCTTCAGCCACGTTTTCAGGCTGTTCCAGGTCCTTCCTTTAGGTGAGTGACACGTATTTTGCTCTGAGAAAGAAATTATATTGAACACTTTAAAGCATTTTGAGGAGCGTTTTCGGTTAACTTTGCACATTAAGACAATTCACAGAAGTGAGAAGCTATATTATCTATCTGAAGCTCAAAGTGACATGGTTTGTTCAGTCTTGATGGTGGCGGATTTGGAGCTGTGGTGGGAATAGAAGCTGTGCACCCTAAATCCTTGTCTAATTAGGCAGTAGGGTTGGCTGCTCCTCTGAACTGTTATGGAAGGAGTGTAATGCCTGAGTAAAACACTTCACAAGGTGGACAGAATGTCCTGGCTCTAACACGTGTCATTGTAGTAGCAGGACTCAGTGTTTGCTGTGAGTATAAATCGTCAGTATTAATATCAGAGTATAAATCTCACATTCTAGCCTGAAAAGAATAATTTCTTAGCTTGAAAAACGGCCTTCAGCAGCACGTCACCTGTGCTATGGCAGCTGAAGACTGTGAGTAGTGCTGCCTCCTGTAGCACCACTGTTGCTTTGAGAAGTAGCTCCCTTTATCTCTAGGATTTTTATCCAAATGCTGCTGTGACCTACCTTACCTCTGAGCAATGATGTAGTCACACACCCCACAGTATTCAGTCCCTGTTAGAATATGAATAACACAATCTGTGGCATTAATGCCACTAGAAAAACAAACAAAAACTATGACCCTGCAAGATAAATGACATGAATGTAACTCAGTCTCTAATGGCGAGTTCGAGGTTGTGCAGCTCTCTATATCTGTTTCCTTTTGAATTTTTGGCAGGTATTTATTATTTCTTTGATTGGAGACATCAAGTTCCAGCATTTCAACACTGTACTTGAAACTTATATTTACAAGCACTTCAGTGCCACCCTGGCGTATGTGTAAGTATCCTTCCTGAGGATCCCGATCTGATTTGGCAGAGACTACAGAGCAAATACTCCTAATGTGTTTATGCAGCTTCTGTCCACAGTTCTCCAAGCACTCAGTAAGTGTTGCGTCCGGAGGACGTTGTGCCCCACACGTGAGAATGCTCACGTGTGGAAAAGGTGTCACTCCTCTTTCAGTAGTAATGAGTAGCAACGAGTTTTCCAGCTTCCTGAACACTTCATCTGGGGGGAGGGGAGAAGAAAGCGGATCAGGAGCTGGAATTTGTTGACTTTTCTGAGAATTCATGAACTGGTTATGGAAATCTGGCAACCCATGAAGCCGAAGAGTTCAGAAGGAAATAGGCTGTGAAGAGGAACCCCTGTCTGTTATCTATTTATTAGACTGTAGTTCCTCTCTGGAATAACGAAGTTGGAATTAACCAGGAGCTTAACTGTGTCTGTTTTTATTCCCCTTTTTGTTTTATTTCCAAAGGAAACTCACCAAAGTACTGAACTGTTACGTGGGAAATGCTGATGACTCCAGCAAGACAGAGTTGCTGTTTGCTGCTCTGAAAGCCCTGAAGTACCTATTCCGGTTCATCGTTCAGTCACGAGTATTGTACCTGAGGTGAGACCGAGGTCATTGCCATCCCTATGTCTCCTTTTGGAAGTCAGTGGAGTTACTTCCAGTCAGCACCACTGGAGGGGATATTCCTCAGCATATCCTCTACCCTCAAGTTAGGAAGAGTATCTTTCTGCCCTTTGTCTACAGCCCGAGTTAAATCAGTTGAGTAAAAATTGAAATAGCTAGTTTGAAGAGGACGATCCTTGTAGCTTCCTGCAGCGTGCCGTAAGCAGCATCTGCTAGTGCTGAAAAGGAAGCTGTTATTTATGGAAAAAATTAAAACGTGGAAGGAATTCCTCATTTTAGGAAACTTTAAGAAAAAAATGCACATACGGGTACTTGTTAGGCGGGGTTGAGACATTGTCTGGTTTTAGGGTATGGTCAATGACAGTGGTTTTCAGAGATTGACAGTGATTATTCTTCTCTGGCTTTTTTGTTTAACAGAGAATGAGCTACTCGATTCTGGGAACCCAAACGCAATTTGGTGCGATGGCAGTTTAAAAAGTGCAGCTTTTCCCTTATAGCAGATTCCAGCAGGAAATTACTGCAGAATCCCGGATGCCGTTTTTACACTCATGTCTTTGTAGGAAGGAGATTGCATTAAGATGTTGTTCCACGGGATAAAATCGTATTTCAGCCGCTCTGACACGGTTAGCCTAGATTTACGTGTGTAACTAGCTCTTCCTGTTCTTTGTAGGTTTTATGGGAAAAGCGAAGATGGGGATGAATTTAATGATGCCATACGCAAGCTGTTCCTCTCCTTCAATGTCCTCATGGACCGGCCTTTAGAGGAGGCTGTCAAGATTAAGGTAGGCATGATTTGCAGAACAAGGTAATATCTTTTATTAGACAAACTGATACAGCTGGGGGGCGGGGGGGGAAGTAGAAAAAGGGACAGGCTTTGAGGCTTATAAAACTCATTTGGATGAGTCACACCACCTCTGAATGTCTGTTCTAATGAACTGTGCGTGGCAGGAGAGGAATGTTTAAACCCCGAGGTTTACCAAATAAAGATGAGAGCTATGGCTTTGCTGAAAACCCTCCAGCACCTGCGAGGGGCGAAAGCTAACAACCAGCGAAGGTGGAATCTGCTGCAGCGTGGAAAACAACTTCAAGCAGTAGCACCGAGCTTGAGGGGGATGGAGACAGAGATGTTAAAGTACTGCAAAAGTCAGTGTAAGCCTGGGAATGAAAGTAATGAAAAACCAAATGGTTTCTAAATGCGTCTTAGGTTTTATACTTGTTTTTCTGGTGTCAACTGGATTATGAACCTTCTGTTTGTGCTCTGGAGCACAGCAGCCATGCAACGAGGCTGCTAAACTGCTAAAGGCAATGAGGCCTTTAGATTGCTTGCTTTATTTCAGTTCTTCTAGCCAACAGGCTTTTCTCTGTTTGAAGGAAAGATTGATGCTAAACTCTTAATTGGCCCTTGAGTGATTTAAAGCCCAGCTTTGATTCTCATGCATCAGCCATAGAACATCACAGAGAGACCTTTAGAGGCTGTTGCACCTAGTTGTCTGGATGCTATGTGTATTAAAGCCATACTGCTACCTAGATAACTTACTACTGTGCACGTGGACATGCTGAAGTGTGCAGAACACTGAGTCTCTTTAACTGACTAGTGCTTTTCACGTCAGGCTATAAGGAGCTTAATCCCAGGAACTGCAGGATGTTTGCAAAAACTAAAGAACTTGGCTATGAATCCTTCCTCCTTCACCTTTTCCGCTCTGCACTGTGGATGCTGGAGGCTCTTTGGATGCATAAATTTGATCTTAAGGCAGTTCTCTACAGGTGTCTGCGTATTTGCTTCTGACAAAAACTGAATTTGCCATGTGAGCTATGGGCATTGTTGAGACTTTACGCACTTTTAGAATGAACTAGCCAGTCTAACTCACTTTCCATGTGTGCTTCATGTCCTTGTTGTTTGGTTTTTTTTCTTGCAGGGTGCAGCTTTAAAGTATTTGCCAAGCATCATAAATGATGTCAAACTAGTATTTGACCCTGTTGAGCTCAGGTAACCATATTAAGCTTGTTTGTCCTCTAATCCCAGCTCATCTGTTGGGAAGAATTCTGGAAACTTTCCTAAAAATAGCCACTCTGATTATGAGATGATGGTGCACATACTGTGCATGAATTTGAGGAAGCACTTGCAGGGCTTTAAAGGCAGGCAGTTTAGTTCAAAGGAGTCTGTGCATCTCAACTGCACCCTCCTAGGCACTTTGAGATTTTACTGAAAACCAAATATGGAGGACTGAGGAGTGATATGTTGGAATGTAGTGTGAGTTCCCACCAATTCTTAATGGTTGCTTCTGTGGTAAACCGAAATGTGTGGCAAGAGCGCAGCCTTGGTTAGGAGAACAAGAGTTGTGTTTACTCAGGAAATTCACAGCCTCGTGTGAATTTCTGTCCTTTGGTGCCCATAGCTTGCCCAGAACCTCCCAAGCATCCTCCTTTTCCTGACACAAATAATTTGCTCGTAGACAGTAGACAGACAGCAAATGTACATAGAATCTAATTTAGTGGAACCTCCGGTTGAAATGAGTCATCTCTGGATGAAAGGGGCGCCTGGAAGGATACGCTCTTGCCGTTGTGTGCAGTTCAGCCAGTGGTCTGCTGAAGCTTTGCGAAATTCTGCTTTCCTTTGGTATAAAGGTAACTATGATTATCTTACACTGGCACTGGAGGGCAGGTAGTGTTCCCTGTTTGTAAGCTTTTGCAATACACCTGGTGTGTCTGGGGATGCAAGAGGTTTAAGCCTGTGGCTTCTGAATACTGTTCAGTTTTACTAAAAGTCCTGTGCTAAGTTACTTGAAAACAAATTAGGGTTCTGTAGTAATTCACCCGGAGACCACACAGTGACGAAAGAGCTCGACTTGCCCAGGTGTGGGACAATGTCAGTGTAGGATGGGATCCCATTGGGTGACAATGCTGACCATCTGCTTGCTTTGTGGTTTCACACTAGTGTCCTCTTCAGCAAGTTTATCCAAAGCATTCCTGACAACCAGTTGGTTCGACAGAAGCTAAACTGCATGACCAAGATAGTCGAGAGCGATCTGTTCAAACAGTCCGGTAAGTGGCAAATTGAAGTCTCTGGATTCTTCATGGGGCCACACACCCTTAAAGACAAAAACATCTTTCAAGTTCACGTGTCCTTTAGTCAGTCATCAGTGGTTGATAATGGTTAAATCCATCTTTAGAAATATTCCTTGCCATGGAACAACTGAAACTTTTTGCTGTTCAGTCTTTGTACAATGCATAATACTGTAGGATCCTGATCCAGTGGGTTGGTTTAGAAAGAGGCAGAAGGTGAGTGTGTGCTACTCGATGCAGTACATCTACTTACACATTATTTATGACTCTCTCCAGTGCGTTAGTGGTAACGCTGATAGATTTAAGAGTGCTTTGGTGTCCAAGATAAAGTTATGAGCAGAAGGGTACTGTATGGTACCCATGTGTACTGAATGCTGAAGGACTTCCTGAGACCAACAAGACGTGGTGCTCTGTTTCATTTTTTAGAGTGCAGAGATGCTCTTCTGCCACTGCTAATAGATCAGCTCAGTGGCCAATTGGATGACAATTCAAACAAGCCTGACCACGAGGCCTCCTCACAGCTACTTAGCAGTGTTCTTGAAGTCCTGGATCGGAAAGATGTGGTGAGCATGAACTGTTGAGGGTGCGAATTAAGGTTAATTCTTCTTTGGAGAAGTTCCAGCAAAGCAATGTTCACGAGTTGTCCTCTAAAGAATTTTGCAGTTCTGATGTTTACAGAAACGGTGTTGCATTGCTGTACAGTTCTTTGAATCTCTTTGCACGTCAAGTAGCTGTGACTGAAAAGCAGCCATGCAAGGTTGAATTAGTGGTTATCCCTACAGTACAAAAAGCAATTACTTTCCTTTCTAGGGACGAAAACGTTATTCCCAGCTACTTTGGTGGCTTGTTGAATTATTTGGAGCAAGTTGTAAAAGTATTTGGTGTTGCATTTTCTCTGCTGTGACAACAGTCATTCAGTCGGGAGAGTACAGTCACTTGCCACATTAGTCATGGAAATTGATTCTAAGTTACTGTGAAGGGAACAGTTTGAACTGAAGAGCTGTTCAGGGAGAACAAAGACAAATCAACGCACCACCTTCAGGTTTGCTCTGCTGTGCCAGCTCTCCACCAAGCATATACCTACAGTGTCTGAGTCGATTGCTCATGTGTTTTACAGCTCCTTTTTTGCATCCTCTAATAACAATTAACCACTGCCGGGTCAGTCCTCCCACGCAGGGAGCACTCTATAGAACAATATACATTAAGAATTGTCTCCAGTTTTCCTTATTAATATCCCCAGGGTCCCACTGCCGGCCACATCCAGCTGATCATGGAACGCCTGCTAAGGAGAATAAACCGCACGGTGATTGGGATGAGCAGACAGTCCCCACACATTGTGAGAGCCTTTTACTTGCTTCAGTTATTACTTTACCTTTTGTTATGGTGGAGTTGATTCTCCTGAGAGATTTCAGTGTGCAGCAGTGGTTTATAAAATCATCTTCCCATTTCCTGCAGGGCTTATGTGCCAGTAAAACATGGCTTTGGGTGGTTTTCTGAGTCCAGGTATTAGGATGATTGTCTTATTCCAGCAGCAGTTGGAACTGAGTCACAGTCGGCTCCGATTTGAAGTTCCTTTGGGCCCTTGTGCACAGAGTTTGGCTTCAGTGCAGTTTCTAATACACGAGGAGTCTTTGCTGAAGAAAATGCTCTTTTGTCACCTTGGCTGAATAGGATTAAATGCTGAAGGATGAGGCATCTCTAAGGGGCATTTCTGACTACTGTGTGGCATCTTCAAAGGTTTAAACAAGTTGGTGTGTTATAATTTGCCCTGTACTTCACATACAGAGAGATGGAAAAATTAAGAGCTATTACCAATGTGTCAGCTGTGAGAATTACTGTTGGCCATAGCAAATCTGCAAGACATAGAATCATTCAGTTTGGAAAAGCAATAGTTTGTGATCAGTGATAGGTGTTAGGCAGAACTCTGAACGCCTATGCCACACTTCGACCTTACAGTGCTTAATACAGGAAAATAATCAAATGTTTTGTTTTTCCTATTCTAGGGTATTTTTGTGGCCTGCATGACAGCCATCCTGAGGCAGATGGATGATTTCCATTACAACCATTACATCAATACTTTCAAAACCAGGCAGGACATTATTGTAAGTCAGCGTGGCTGGGGGATTAGCTCAGTCCATAGAGAATTACACTCTGCATCTGAAAGGTCATTTCAAGTTACTGTACTCAGTTTGGAGTGATTGTTCTGCATTCATCAGCAAGGACTTTTGGGCACCTAGTGCCACAGGCGCTGGGGATGTACTCACAGCCCCCCGCCGGGATGGACACAGTGGATGTTGCTGACTCAGTGGAGCTGAGAATAGCATTTGTAGCATTGAGGAAAAACACATTTAATGACTATTGAAGTCTGTGCCAGTAAAAGGTCGGGAGCTAGAAGAGTGAATGGAGATGAAAAGGAAAAGCGTTTTTCATCTCTTGCTCTCACTGTATCTCTTCGTGATCCTCTTCGCTTTCATCTAATTCTTTTCCCTCCTCTAGAGTTTAATTAAATGCTTTAGTGGGCAGCAATACAAATAGTACCCTCTGTGTTAAAAACTGTACAGTTCATGTCCCAGAGACTCAGTATGAGACTAGGTGAAACATTAGGGTTTGGGTTTTTGTGATGCCCTTAAAATTAACAGCTGTGTCCAGACCTCTCTCCACACTGCCCAGAACAAGTCAGAACCAGCGTTTATGCAAGTCTTTGAAGCGTGACCCAGCAACTGTTCTGGCCTTTTTGTCCCCATACTCCTTGTGTTGTGACTTAAAAGTGCTTATTTAGGTACTGGCTGGGGACGAGCCTGGCGTTGCGTTCCTCAAAACCCACAAGAAGGGCTTGTAGTTCAGCGTGGCTGCCAAGGTGATCTTTTTGCCTGGGCAGTTGGGATTGCTTGCGATCTGTTGAGCAACGTGGCCATCTACAGGACACGCACATTGCTGTCGCTTCGGCGTCTGAAAGGCTGCTCGCTGCATTGTCTGTAGAGAGCACTCACCCGCTAGTTTTAGAATCGCTTTTTGTTTTACCCAGGAAACCAGGAAGGAAAACCAAAACCCCGTAGATTCAGGAATTCTCCCAGGGTTCATCAAGTAAATGAGCACAAAGGTTTTCAGTAGGGTTATGCAGAAATACCGTGTTTGAGGAAGAAGGGCACTAGGAAGAGAATGTGGTGATATTGGAACAAGGTGGATTCAAGGCAGAATTGAGGCAAGTTTTATGTGGAGTGGGCCTCGATTCAGAATTTTTTCTTTTTCCTGAAGAGCAGTTGAGGTGGTAGGAGAGTATTGGAACTGAAGTTCAAGGTAAGGTTAAACAGGGGCCTAAGAGCTTTCCTGAAATATAAACTTCAGATGGAAGCTCAGCTTGCAAGGTGAAGATGTCGTGGTTTACCGTAGAGTTCTGCATCTTCTGACTCAAACAGGGGAAGATTTCTTTTGTATTTCTGTGCTGTTTTTTATTTGCTTGGGCACTTTCAGCCCTGGCTGGTTGGTTTAACACTGTTATCATTTGTATCTTCAAGGTGCCCCATGTCAAGTCCAAACCTTTCCATCAAGCTCTGATTTAATAATACCTAAAGGATTTTGACTGAGGCAGCACCAAATGCCCATTTCTCTCCCTACATCGATGTCACTTGCCAATTCTTTAGAGCAAGCTGTTCAGCACAGCAGAATTTTCTTTTTTTTTTTTTTTTTTTACTGGTGATCTTTGCAAGGTGGTGATTTCTCATGTGACCTTCTTTGTGTCTCTCTCCTTTTTGAATGCTAATGTGCTGGCTTTGTAGAGAACAGAATCCATTTATAGGTAGCATTTCTGTCTGTAGAGACCACAATATGGAGATCAATATTCTTGATATTGCCTTCTTTTGCTCATCTCTCTTTTTTTTCCTTTTCCTTTTTTCTCACTCTAAAATGCAACCTTGCCTTGCCCAAGTCTTAAGGCGCGATATAGCTTTGTTTGGGGCAGTTCAGTGTGGGTGCAAAAAGTCTCTTTTCTACAGTAATGTTCTAAACCCCGTGTCTGTGACAGCATATTCCTTTTCTCTGCTTAAGGATCGCTCTTACACTGGACCAGAAAAGACTAAACTAACTGGGGAAGTGAAAATACATTATCATTTCCATCTTTGTGGAAAATACTGCATGGGGCTGTTACACTGTCATCATTCAGACATTTGGAAACAAGTCCTTGAATATTGGGTTTGCTTTTTAGTCCAGCTTGTGCACCAGAACTCCCTCCAACACAGCTTAATTCAAAACAGTAAAGACAGATTTAATTAAACAGATCAACATGTTCTGTGGAGTTATTTCTCCTTCTGTAATTGAATGGATGAGATGTCAGAAATAATTCAGTTATTGGAATATACCCACACAGTAAGAGATCCTTCGTAGGAGGGACCATGTATTGGTTGCTAATCAATGCAGTCGTTAATCAAGGCAAGTGCAAGCATTTGCATTTCCCCATATTTTCGGTGGATAAAAGACTGTCCTATTCATCGTGATGGGTTTTTCTTTTCCCAACAGGACTTTCTGATGGAAACATTCATTATGTTTAAGGATCTGATTGGAAAAAATGTCTATGCCGCTGACTGGATGGTCATGAATATGATGCAGAGCAGGTATGTAGTTGCTGCTGTTTTAAGCCTTGCTACTGCTTTGGAGCCTTTCTGGTTGCAAGGGGAGGGTGACTCACGAGCAGCCCTGCAAACCCCTGGCGTTACAGAGCCTTGTTTTCTCTTACAGGTTCAGGGCGATTTAAATTAGATTTCAGTAAATTGTAGTGCTTGCACGTTTCTGTTGGCAGAACTGGAAATCCTTCCTCTTCTGCCCAAAGGCGCACAGTCCAAACCATGCAGTCTTCGATTCAGTCACTGATCGGCTGGACAGTGCAGCAGAGATAGAGGAGCCTTTTTGGGTTCAATTCTGGGGGAATCACCTGGCAAACATAAAGCCGGAGCTGGACGTAAGTGTGTGCTGGCTCTGAACTAGAACTACCCAGGTTCCCTTCTGTCCTCTGCTGCGGGCATGGTTTGAGTCAGTCTCGCCTGCTAAGCCTGGACACTTTGAATGGCTTTGCCTCGCTGGTTTGCATGGCACAGACATCTTCAAAACGGAGGCGGTGTTGCTCCACTTTGTCTAAGAGTGCACTGTGGAGGACATGAAGCGGTAAGTTACTTGAATGCCTCAGTGGTGAGGATAGGCTAAGCTTAAGCTGCCATCTGGAATGACACTGCACTGTCAGAGAGATTGGTTGGCCCAAAAAGTGGATTATTTCTCATGTGCCTCCAGTCAAGGTTTCTTTTGTTCAGAAACTGAGGCGTGACCTTCCCTGAATGTCCCTCTGCTGCGGAAGAGGCGAAGTACCATTCCAGAGGAATACCTGTCTTGTTCGGGAGCGTCTGTTCTTGTCTCCTGAGCTTGCATGTAGGAGTTGTAAACCCAGAACTGCAATGTTATTTTTTCAAGAGCCACCTTTTTTTTGCAGGGTTTTCCTCCGGGCGGTGAACCAATTTACCTCCGTACTCAACCGTTTCTTTCTGGATCAAGCGAACTTTGAACTCCAGGTAATAGTCCGTTGTTTCTGGATTTCCTTAGTCCTGAAAGGCAGGAAGAACAAGCAAATCCCACTGCTAACAGCTGCGATGTGGAGCGTGCCTGTGGAAAATATCCACAGTTTTATAGAAAAGCAGCAGAATGCAAAGCAGCTCTGAGTTACAGAACTGGGGTTAGTGCAAGTGGCAAGCAAACACAGCGGCTGCAAGCTGTGCAAGGTCGGGTTGAGCAGCATGCTAACGATAGCCAACTTGTTAAGACCACAATACTGTCTGGATACACCCAGCGTCACTTCCCTTTGTTGGCAAGTACAAGCTAAAAAGAGAAATTTCAAGTTGCTGTTAGCTTCTGGCTTGCGTGCTGCGGCTGAGAACACAGGCTTGTCTCCTGCTCCCTGTTCCTGTGGCTTCCTCATTAACACTTCCCTGGGAGACCACAGCGTTTGGGGCTGCATAGCTCTGTTGTGCTGGGTGTTGCTTTTCTTTTGTCTTCTCCTAATTTAGGCTTGTTTCTTTTCCACAGCTCTGGAATAACTATTTCCATTTGGCAGTGGCCTTTCTCACTCATGAATCCCTCCAGCTGGAGACCTTCTCACAAGCCAAACGCAACAAAATTATCAAGAAGTGAGTGTACATTTTAAAAGTTGCCAGGCCTTTTTGCTTTTCAGAAGCTTCGTTTGTGCTGCTCCAGACGTACCTCACACAGCCTTAGAACAAGATGAAGCGTGCCATGGATGTGCTTGATTAATGAGCGGCGATAAAGGGAGGAATGGTGGCTAGGACTGGTGTCTGGTCTTTACGCTGTGGATCTCTACGTCTGGTCAGACAGGTCCCGAGCTGTTTGAGCTGAACTTTAGCACCTTGCCAAAAGACTCTTCCCACTGTAAGGTCTGTGCTAGAAGGCTGGCCAGGATTCCCAAAGCAGCACTGTGTGCAATTCCTCGGCTGTTATGGGAGGCAGGGAAGCAAGAATCCAAAAAGCCCTGCAACCTTTTAGTCCCCTCTCCTCACTTTTTCTGTTTTGAAAGCGAGAGCACTTCAGAGGCATTCATCAACCCGAAAGAAGTAATTTTTAGCAACGTGGCCAAATTCACAAAGACACTGAGCAATTTTTACTTCTGCATTTAGCTGCAGCCAAATGCCTAGATCTCGACATAGCATTTTGTTAGGACGTACGTAGTTAATGTTTGCCGTCTTCTTTCTGCATAATACAGCTTTAAGAAGCCTGGTAATTAAATATTCTTGCAATCTCTCGATGTCAGCAGATAAAGCCGTAGGGAAAAACACCAAATAGAACAAAACTCTGGGTGGAATTGGATGAAGCAGCAGGGCTGCAGCTTTATTCTGCTCGTAGTGTGTCTGCAGTCCTCTGTCGTAATGGCACGTGGCCGTTCTCCTCCTCCGTGCCTTGAGCACTAGTGCTGGGCAGGGTCAGGAAGAAAGAAAGAGAGGAACATCTAACCAAAGGTATGTGATATTGAGGGACTTCCTGGTAGACCCTGAGTAGGGAAGATAGTCTGTGAGACCCCTCGGTATAGGGGCCACTATATTCAGGTTTGTGTGTGCTGTATTTTAAGGAGAGGGTAAAAGATTTTGTGGCTTTGCCATTAAATTTCTTCAGGAGCTTCATGAATGTAACTTCCATACATAGACATTTTAATCTTTTTTTTTCTAATACTTTTTTGTAGGTATGGGGACATGAGGAAAGAAATCGGCTTCAAAATAAGGGATATGTGGTATAACCTGGGTGAGTTCCAGCTAAAGAATTACCTTTATTCAAGCTCTCAAACTGGGTTTCAAGTCCTTTATTTCTTTATAAAAGCTGCAGGTGTTTAATATGTGGAATTGCACTTAAGTTTGGCTGTTTCAGAGCACAAAACCTCTTTTCCTTTTTCTGTGAATAGCTGCAAAAGCTGATCTGTTCTCACATCAGCTGCTGAGACAATTTCTTAGATTTCTTATAAACGATGTTTTGCCATATGAAGGACAAGAGTAGAATTTTTGAGAGCGCCTTGGTGATTCGCTACATTGCACGCAATTCAGATCAGTTATTTCCTTGGACTGTTCCTGAATTTTGGAGCTGTAACGTGTTAATTCTATCTTAAGTAGCCATTATCCGCATAAAATACACATTCTAAGCAGAATGTATGTGTTTTATGGTCTTTACTTTATATGAATAATGTGCTTAAACATTTGGATATCCAAATCCTGCCATTAGGATGTGTCTGACTGACTTTCTTGCAGGTCCCCACAAAATAAAATTCATTCCAGCAATGGTAGGCCCCATCCTGGAGGTAACCCTGGTCCCAGAGCCTGA
The DNA here is from genome assembly GCA_009769605.1 of Bucorvus abyssinicus. Taxonomy (NCBI): domain Eukaryota; kingdom Metazoa; phylum Chordata; class Aves; order Bucerotiformes; family Bucorvidae; genus Bucorvus; species Bucorvus abyssinicus. The sequence goes on along the minus strand of CM020059.1, from coordinate 3,227,999 downwards.
GCTACGGAAAGCCACCATTCCCATCTTCTTTGATATGATGCAGTGCGAGTTTAACTTCAGTGGGAACAGAAACTTCCATATGGTAAGGGAGCATTTAGAATAGCAATATAAATTCCCCCAAGACAGATCCTCGGCTGTCAGTATAAGTTACTATAAAGAAAATTGCTGGACAGTCGAGTGTGAGGACTATGTCGTTGCTTATGTACTGACCGATCCCTCGTTAACTTCACATTTGTCACATTTGTGAATGCTGCTGCCACCATTATGGAAAGGAGAACAGTGGTACAAAGGACAGACATGATTTGCTTGGGGCTACACAAGTAAAAGGACAGAGCAGGGAACAGGACCCGGGTCCCTGAGTTCCACCCCTGTGCTAATTTCCCCAGAAGTTACCTTTTATTGCTACTGAGAAAGCACCAGGAAGAAAGGAAGGAAAAAGAGGAACCTCGCTTTTGCCCTGAGGTTAAGTTTTCACTGCAGTTTTTAAGGACTTCCAGCTTTTCTCTGGGGCTATCAGACATTAACATCTCAACTGGCAGGCGGGGGACACTGTAGTTCCGCTGCAGACAGTCTTCTCCCTGGAGGTGGGCAGGAGCCATCCATCCAAAAGGCAGCCACCTTGGCGTTTCAGACTCTTGTCAAATGTGACGTGCATCTCCCTGAGCACCATCCTCCCACCAGCTTAGACCCCAGCTTCAGTGTGTCTTCCCTTGGGGTCAGCATCCTTGGTGTGGTTGGCCCCAGGGTCTCAGGGGGTTTTGGAATCAGTAGAAGGAAGCAGGATGTGTGTGGCATGGGTTTTCCATTCCAGTGGTGTTTATACACTAGCTACAGCTGTAACTGAGACTCTGTACTTGTGTGCTTGTCCTGCTTGCACATAACAGGGCGTTTCTTCGTGGCTAGACAGATAATCACACAGAACTTGGTTCTTGCATCATGAGAATTTGCTTTAATTACTAGTCACAAGTGTTTATGATTGCCAGAGTTGTGACTTGCCCTTAACTGATGGTAGTAGTTCAGTGTCTTTAGGGTGAGTGAATGACCCTTCTGTAAGCTGGCTGCTGGAATACTTCTCCATCCTAGCAAAGCTGAACTGCTGATGGACGGGGAAGAATAGCCCAGAGCATGACTTTCTAGAGACTGCAGCATAAGAGGGGGCGGACTTCCATATGTCCTTGCTCCAGTCTTGACATTTTGGCTTCTTACCATTTTTATTTGGCTTCACCAATGACAGCATCCTGTAGCTTGGCTAGTCAAACCAGTTCAGAAACGCCAGCCACAGGCATTGCTAATGTTCAATTTCATTTCATTGTGGTTTTTTTGCCTTTTCAGTTTGAAAATGAGCTGATAACCAAGCTGGACCAGGAAGTAGAGGGCGGCCGAGGGGATGAACAGTACAAGATTTTGCTGGAGAAACTGTAAGTTTTATAAAGAACATGGAGGCTCTTCCTTACAACATAGTTGGCTATTTTTCTAATGCAAAGAAACCCTTATTTCGTTACCGCAGCGAACAGGGAGAGTGCAGCGATTGTGCTCTCAATGCTGTACGTGTATTCTTGCACCGTCAGAGTCTCTGTTCAGGAAACATGTTTTCCTGTTAGCTGAGGGGCTGTTTGAGTAATGTGCACTGAGGTTCTACTTGCCCCTGCTCAGAACTGTGATTGAGTATTCCCTTCTGTCTCTCTGGGTCTCCTGCAGCCTCCTGGAGCACTGCCGGAAACATAAATATCTGTCTGCTTCTGGAGAAGTGTTTGCTTTGCTGGTCAGCAGCCTGCTAGAGAACCTGCTGGACTACAGGACCATCATGCATGATGAAAGCAAGGAGAACCGCATGAGCTGCACCGTCAACGTGCTGGTATGGAGAAGGCTGCATTCGGATACGGGTGCTGCCTTGACCTGGCTTCTGTGGATTCTGACTTACCCCTTTCCTAGAGGTGATAGCAGCCCCACCTTATGTTAAAGGGATGGTTGCAGGGATGTGTGCATTTAAGTAGGCACAATGACTGCAAAGATCGTTGAAACATCTCAAACTGATGCTGAAGTTACTTGTCTAGGGATGATTATACAAATCCGTGGTGCTTTACATTGTAAAAGTTTGACTTTCTTCTATTCTTGGCAGAATTTTTATAAGGAGAAGAAGCGAGAGGACATTTATATCAGGTAGGGTGTTCCCCTCTACAAACCTGTACAGAAGCCTGTATTTCTCTTGGTGTTCTTTACACTGATAGAGGAGTCCTTCCCATCAAGTAACAATTGCTTTGTGTTTATTTAGGTATCTGTATAAACTCCGGGACCTGCACACAGACTGTGAGAACTTCACAGAGGCAGCCTACACGCTCCTCCTCCATGCAGAGCTGCTCCAGGTATTACTCCAAAGCCAGTTTTAGTTTCTACTGTCAGGATGTGGGGTTTAAATTAAGTGCAAACAGCTCAGAATAAACAATTCCCTTTTTTTAATCTGACTGTGCATTGTGTAGGTTCCAGTGGTTATTAAGGAGCTTCACGATTTTGCAAATTGCACAGCAGCTAAACAGATGGAAGCAGAAATGTTATTAGCACCAATTTGTTACAAGCTCTTGGTGAAACAGTGCTGTAGTGAGCTGGGAGAAAACGTCCCTGTTCAGGGCCATAGTCCCGGTTTTTTCCCACTTCTCTGTGAACAGTGTAGGATGCGTTATTGTAAGCCATCGTCATTGTCAACCTCTTCCTGCATTTCACAGATGATGAAAGCATAGACATTCAGGTCGTGTCTCTGCGTAAGACTTTAAGCTGAAATCACGCCAGTTTTGCATTTATAATTAATCTTATATTAACATTTAAAAGTGATTTTTCAATATGACTTTAAAAATTGAACTAGTTCAGATGGATTCTTAAACTGTTCCAGTTCTTCTAACTTTGCCTTTTTCCCCTCTGCCCCAGTGGTCCGAAAAGCCCTGCGTCCCCCACCTCCTGCAGAGGGACAGCTACTACATCTACTCAGAACAGGAACTCAAGGAAAAGCTCTACCAAGAAATCATCTCCTTCTTTGACAGGGGCAAAGTGAGTGTCTCTGCAGCGTTCTTGCAGTTCACTGGTAAATGCTTGGTGAATGTTGCTGGCCGAAGCTGGTTTCAAGAGTAAAAGCAGTGGCTTTGAAAATCGCTTTCAGATCTACAGCTGAAAAGAGCTGTGTGACTATAATAATTACTGCAAAAAATGTACAGCGTGAAGTCTAAGGGAAAGTTGGCAATGCATGAAAGTACTGCCTGAATTAAAATCAGCTGAATTTTTTGTTTACCTCTCTGTGGTAATGAATGCTTTTAATGGAGTCTTTTATTTTCCTTGTGCTCTTCTTCCCTCACCTGCCTCCCTTCACCCTCTGTGGAGATGTGGGAAAAAGCCATTCAACTCAGCAAAGAGTTGGCTGACATGTATGAAAACAAGGTCTTTGATTATGAGGGACTCGGTAATCTCCTGGTAAGACTTTTTTTTTCCATTTTCAACAGGCTGTTGACTGCTTAAATTAATATTGTGGAGCAGGATAAGCCCAAAATACATTTATGTTAAAAACAAACCAACCAACATAACCCCCGTGGTTTGGTAAAGCTTAATATTAGAAAAATGTTTTCATAGGTTTTGTTACGTGTGTGGTTTTGACCTTGTAATTAGCATGACAATATTGTGTGCAGATGTTTAGCATTCTTGGTGTTAATCAAGTAAGGTAGCATTTGCATGGTGTATTTTCAGGCTCCATAGATCTCATAACCTTGTTTCTGTGGTAACACTACTGTGTATAAACACTGAACTATAGAATCATCTTGGTTCTGAATTATGTTTTTTAGTGGTTGAAGATGTAACCAGATGGTCTTTATGTTCTTTCATATGAGAATCGTCTGCCCAGTTTTATTTCTGCCAGTTCCCTGACATTTGTCACCATTTGTGTCTGCTCAGTTTCAGAACACATTTATGTTTAATTTGTGTTGCAGTAGTTAAGGATTTCAAGTATCCTCCTGGAATCCTAAAAGCCATGGCATTGTTCTCATGTCTGCACACCAGGAAATGAAGTTGATTCTGGCCCAGACAAACCAAATATTTAACCAAGTAAATGGAAAAGTACGAGATATTGTATCAAAAAACCAAGTGTAGGAAGTATTCTGTAGGGGAGATCTAATGGATCAGGAACCATCCCTGGGAGTGTGAGCTACAGTCTGGCAGTGTCCTCGAATGCTCCAAAATGAAAATGCTGGTGACTTTTTTTTCTTTTTCAGAAAAAACGAGCTACTTTTTATGAGAATATTATGAAGGCAATGAGACCTCAGCCGGAGTACTTCGCTGTTGGATACTATGGTCAGGGCTTTCCCTCTTTCCTCCGGGTAAGAACTCTTCAGCGCTCAAATTCAGGAGTTCTGGGTACCCTGTGAAAGTCATGACTTTTTCAGAGCTTCCAAAAAAATTCAGATGCCAAACTCCTTTTGCTGTGACTGACACTGAGAGATCTAAATCCCTCAAGTATTTCAAAGCATTTCAGCGTGTAAAAAGAGACAGTGAAGAGACCAGATTTTCTCTGTTACCCGCTTTAATAGTGTGTTGCAGTAGGATTTGTGACATGATTGGTATGTTCTTACGTGGACTTGAGCAGAGTCTACCTTTGTATTTGGGCCCTATACACCCGCTTGGAAATATGATTCTTGCTGTTAGAAAATGTTTAACTTGTAAAGAATTTATCCTGTTGCTTTTCATCCTGAATCAACCTCATTTTCAGGTCATAGATGATTTCAATGCTCAAGCACATTAAAGAGAGTCTGTCTCACGCGAAGAATTAAAATGCAAAGACGCTTCCTGTTTGAGATCGCTGCTGAGCATTGCTGGATCTGTGCTAGCTATAATAGGAGAATGCAGCCAAAGTGAGTCAGATGGGCAGGGTGCAGCATACTAGAAAATATTCCTGACTATTATTTAAAGTTAAGGAACATTTGCATTTTCTGTCTGGAGTTGTTTGAAGTTGCTGGCCTTCAACAGATGCCAAGCTTAATAAAAAAAGAAAAGCGTCAACTTAGAACTGTGTAACTGGCTGGCATGGAAGGCTTTCACCTCCAGGTCATGTTTTTGCATCCGTCCCGTCGAGAAACCACCACTGCTTGGTGGCCAGTTTGGAACAATAATTGGCCGTGGTCTGCTGTTAATTCTGAAGTGCACAGCCGCCGCAGCTGGCCATTTTGTTAACGGTAGCTGAGGAGAGTCAGGAATGGAACGGAGGTAAAACTCGTGTCTATGTGCGTAGGGAGATCCCGCAGTTAACTCATACCATGAGTGGTCTGGCAGGGAGCGTGCAGCTCCCTGCATTAAAGAACTTCCTGGCACACATTCTCTTACAGCCAGTCCCCCGACAGGTTTCATGTGTTGAGTGTGCAAGCTCTGAGAGTGCCTGCAAGCTTACGCTTGTATGTGGAGCAGTCAGTTTTCCGGACAGATACAAAGGCACACAGGACCGTTGCTCCCGAGAGTTGCTCTGTTCTCACTCCAGCCTGTGTTTCTTCTCTTGCGTGTTCTGACTGGCTGTTAAGCTAGGAGACAACCCTTCCTATAAACTAGATCTCTGAGACTACTCTGCGTATGTTTGGAAAGCTCTTTCTCATGGCTTTGTTTACTGTTAATTCTCTCTTTCTTCTGCAACCCACAGAATAAAATTTTTATCTACCGTGGCAAAGAATATGAGCGAAGGGAGGACTTCAACCTGAAGCTATTGACCCAGTTTCCTAGCGCTGAGAAGATGACCAGCACTGCCCCTCCAGGAGAAGAGATCAAGTCTTCTCCTAAACAGTGTATCTTTTGGTTCTAATACGTTTTGGCACGCTCAAGATCTGCCCCTTTCCTCGAATAACAGAACTGGTGAACTGTAGTAAACAAGGGACTTCCTGCTGCAGGGGGCCTTGGAAGGCAAGCACTGGGCTTGAAAATAAGACTGTGCAGAATTGCCGTGGTGACTTAATCTGGAAAAGAGAGACAGCTTGATATTGTCAGTTAAACGAGTTGCTGTTCGGATAAAAACACGTTGCAGGTCAGGCTTTCTTGTGCTGCCTTTCAAGCGGGTGGTGCTGGCTGCTGTAGCATGATCCAGATTGGTGTTTCTAGGTGAAAGAGGGAAAACACAGGCAGTGAAAGTGGCGCATAAAGAAAGTGGAAGTGTGCTCTCTTCTTGCCTGCAGTCAGCTAGCATTTATGAAGGGTCTGGGTTTATTTTTCCCTTACAAGTCACTTTGTAAGAAGTGGGAAGGGATTATCTTGGTGAAAGTTGTTGGGTGAACAGCACTATTTTTTTTTTTCCTTTACGCTGGTGGAACTCCAGCCTGTGCCACAGCACACCACTGGGCTTAAGATTCTCTTAATCACGAGCATGACCAAGTGCAACCTAGCAAAGGTGCTTCAGCCTCTTGTTTGTGATTTCCAGTCAACAGCAGGTGTGCTCCTGGAATTTATGTCAGTAAAAACCGGGTTGTTGGACTTCTAGGCTGTCCTATGCAGACCAGGCGAGAGAATCTGATGGTCCATTTTGGCCTTCGAAATCTGTGTACACAGGCACAGCTCAAGCAGCGATACCAGATGCTTCCCTTGCAATAAGCCTGCCAAGCACTAAATCCACATAGGAAATTAAAATTCATTCAAGACCAAACTTGGTATCAAAAAATGCCTCTTCTATTGCTGCTTTGTTTCAGCCACTTCCTTTGCATCTGTTTGTGTTTGTTCTAATATTTTTGGCTCTAGATGAACCTGAACTGCAAAATTTGGATCCAGATCTGAACTCTTCCAAAAGTTTGGGGATGTTTGGTTCCGGGTCTTTGGCATAGCCCCATTATAAAGGGGAGCAGCTGCATAGCTTGGATTTGGTACAGGCTCTTCTCGGATTCTTACAAACACCTTCGGAAAGGATGAGGAGTTTGAGTGCCCAAATCACTGTTGTGTTAGGCAGCGTTGGTGGTTCTGTAGTTTGCTTCAGTTTTATGCTTTTTTAACCTCCTTTGTCTCAGGCTCTTGGTTCCTTTTGCTTAGAATCTGTTTCCTTGCTCTTTTATGATAAAATACTTTGGTTTTCCTCTGGTCGTTTCATAACAGTGTACTGGAGATAGATACCAGGTGAGCCGTGCACAGTCTCAGGGAATGCCGACACACCTACTCAGGCTGTCTTCCTCCAGATCTGAACTAGGAGCTGTGTAGCGTGCTTGGCATGGCGTGAAGCCCAGGCTGATAAGCTCTCCTGAGAGAAAGGATGTATTAGCTTGGGCTCAGTGCTTGATCTAACATGGCCATGCGGGTTTGGGTTCCGATTTGGCTGGTGTCCAGCTGGCTCTTCAACGCAGGCAGAGTGACCTCGCCTTTGCTTTCAAAATACTGTTTAGAACTGCCAGCAGTGAAATAAAGGATGTATGAGGCTACCCTACCCACCAGTACAACACTGCCACCTCCGAGTGCAGTTGGCAGGTGACTCAGAAATAACGTGGGTCAAACTCTTAATGCTTTACTTCTCCGTACAGGATTTTACTTCTGTTACACCTTCAGTACAATCCTTAGAACCCTTGGGGAGCAACAGTGTAAGCTGTTGTGCTTGGGGATGCTACTCCTAACTTCTTTTTTAAATTTCTGTGGTGGTTCACAGGTGCAAAAGCTGAAGATGAAGTAGATATTCACTGACTCAAACCAGGCCGCTTTCTGCAGTCAGCTTTATTGACCTAAAACGTGGGAAGGAGGGAGGGGCAGCTTCACTGTACTGGGAGAATCTGGCAAATAACTATGGGGTGGTGGGGGAAAGAGAAGAGACAGATGCATCCGTTACAGAACCAAGCACGGAATCTCATTTTCCTGTCCCCAGACTAGAAATGGGTAGCACCGAGGCTTCCCCAGCATTTCAACGAGGAATTTCATTAGTTGGAAGTATTCGTACAGCCCTTATCTTTTTGGGCTTTTAGTTCATGAGTACCATACAAACAAGAAGAAGCAATATAAGGCCTGTGATTGGTGATGAACTAGAATATTTTTCTTCAAACGTGACAGGAGCACAGGGAGTTGTTGAGAAGTCTGACATTTGATGAAAATAGGAAGGGTATTTCTCTCCCTCTCCTGTTTTCCCAAAAGGATTCATAGTTTTTCATCCTTAACTATAGCTGCTCAGATGTGCAGTGCTTTATTGTGAAGCCTGTGATGAACCTGCCACCTAATTATAAAGATAAACCTGTTCCTGAACAGATCTTAAAGTAATTTCTATTTCTTTTCCTTTTCCCCTCAACATTTCCCCTGTATTTTTCTCAACCACCCTAGGCACAAGGTGGAGTTCCTTTGTGTCTTGTGTAAATTTGTTTCACAGTCCAGTTTAAACTTGGTTGTTTTTGAGAGGAAACAGATCCTTGTAAGGAGTCTGGGAGGTGAGAAAACTCACCATTTTCTCTGCTTCTTTCTAGCTACTACAGAGCAAATGAGGTACAGCAGTTCACACACTCCCGACCAGTCAGGAAAGGAGAGAAAGATCCAGACAATGAGTTTGCTGTGAGTTCTCTGCTTTTGACGTCAGTTGGCTTGGGTGTCTCTGCTGTGAGAAAACAGTTCTATACTTTTTTTTCCTTTGGTGACATTTTGAACACCACTCTCTCAGTTGTTTTTCCCTCCCCCTGTGGCTTTGGAGTTTTGCTGTTAAAGGAGAAACAAAGGGTGCACTTCATGTTGCAGTCTTGGCTCTACGTAAAGGGACTCCGTAGCTGAAGTGGTAACGTTCCAAATTCTTGATCTAAAATCCATAAATTTTGTGCTGTCTAAGCGCAGCTTCCTACGGAGAAGAGCTGTGTGTCTGGTAGGGTGTGAACGATGCAGCCATCCTTACAGAGGCCAGCCGCTAACCGTGAGGGATCAGCTCAACTTGGGGCCAACTTTTAAGATTTGCACTGGAGAGTGAGCCTTGGGTGCAGTGGAATAGCACATTTCCTTGCTGCCTGTGAGGCATACTGTTGCTCACGTGTATTTTTTTTCCTTCTCTAACTAGAATATGTGGATAGAAAGGACAACGTACACCACAGCGTATTCATTTCCAGGCATCCTCAAGTGGTTTGAAGTCAAGCAGATTACAACAGTGAGTTCTGCCTGTGGGCTGGGTCTCATCCCCTCCAGTCTGTCATGAAGTAGAGAATCTTGCAACACTTAGGACTACTAGTCCTTCCACTGTTAGATGTGGCACACTAATAACTTCTGCTTCAGAAGCACACATGTGTATCTTCTTTGATGTGCTTGTCTTTTTATAGCATTCTGCAGACAGCTCTACCCAAGGCAGCAAAGTTCTGCATTGACTGTATAATGCCTGGGAGAGCAGGTACTTCTGTAACGTACTCCACAGTCAGCAGCCAAGTCCTAAACTGTTGTTCCTTCAGGTTAAGCTATGAGATCATTCTTGCATTCTTCTCTGAACGGCAAGATAGTTAGCACAGGGGTCCAGAATCCTCTGCTGGAAACTATTGGGCTGCCATTCGTACACGTGGAGTAACTTAACTTCGTATTCAGTGGAGGTGAACGAAGGTTTATTCTGTTTCTTCTTTCCATCAGGAAGAGATCAGCCCCTTGGAGAACGCCATAGAAACGATGGAGCTAACCAATGAGAAAATCAGCAACATTGTCCAGCAGCACATCTGGGACCGGAGTCTTCCTGTACACCCTCTCTCTATGCTCCTAAACGGGATCGTGGACCCCGCAGTCATGGGAGGATGTACCAACTACGAAAAGGTCTCTTTCCCGTGTATCTGTAGCTCAGTCTGTTGACCTCTGCAGTGTTGAAGACCTGGATTGAAACGGGGGATTAAGTTCAGTTTTCTGAACTTGAATTTTTCGTGGCGCATTCTGCAACTGTAGCTTTGCATTCAGAGCTCAAAGAAAAGGAGAAAAGAACAAAATAAGAGATTTCTACTAGGCTGCAAGGTGGAAAACTGCCACGTCTTTAGCGTTTAGTCTTCGTGCTGCACATTGCCAGAGGTGAATGACCCAGCTCTTCTGGGCTTCGCTTACAGGGGCAATAACGTGATCCTGCTTCGTGGGAGCAGTGAGGGGCTTGGTCAGCCCCACAAACAGTGCGAGTAACAGAAAAGCAGGAGAGCTCGTACATATCAGTATGGAATGGGAAAGCAAATCGGGATTTCTCTTTCCAGCAGATAATCTGTTCTTTGCAGTCTTGCAGCAACGAGCGTGTATTTCAGGACAAAAGCAGTATTTCCTGCGCAGGTTTATTCAGCTGACTTCAGCCAAAGAGTGCACATTCTTCCTTTTTCTGTGATGTTTATTTAGGCTGTTTATTCCCAGTGTCTAACGATGGTATTCCCAGCACAAAATATATTGCTTATTGTCATAAACTGAATGGATGGTGTTAAAACACTTGAAATTCTTCTCAGAGGGGTTCCAGTCCCACGGAATGAAGTGCAGAGGTTAAGTGGGAGAGGGTCTGATTTGTCTGAGGTCTAACTCTGCTGATTCCAGAGGAGTTGCAGGCTTTGCCGGGGCTGAATTTGGCCCTAGATCCTCCCATTTTATGAATTAAGGTTGACATAAAGTTTAGAATTACGAAAGTGGGAAAGCAGTTAAAAGTAGGAAACACAAAGTATCTGTAACCACATCTGGAAATACTCATTTCTGGTTCATATTTTCCAATTTCAACTGAAGATCAGTACGGAACATTTGGCTTTTGTGGGCGGCTAAAATCTTGTGTTTTAATTGTTTCATTGCAGCCAAAAGCCAAAGTCTGCATTTTTAACATGCGCTTTCTTCTTGCAATAATTAAACACTTTCAAGAGAAATCCGCTGGGACCTCCCCGGCAGTCCTTCCCCAGGCTGACCTCCTCTTGACATCAGCCTTCTTCAGGATCGTACCGCGAGGCCTATAAACACTTGTACAGCCGGTCCAGTTAATGGAACACAGAGCTAAGCAATAAATGCAGAGGCTGAAATAGGTCAGAGACGTGTTTTAGAACCAAATGAAAAATTATTAGGGATTTTATCTAGGAAGGAGGAAAACGGACCTCTTCTGACCAGGAGCTGTGATAGATTTCAATGCAGTGCGCTGTAGCGCATAACGTGAATTGGCTCCACTCAAAGGATTCGGTCCAGGAACATGTACTTGTGTGTGTCCAACCTTAAACCCATACCAGATTCTGTTGATTAAAGGGGAGCACAGAAGCGTAGACTGAAGGTGCTTTGTTGAGTCAAACAGTGAGTCAGAATCTCAACGCAGTCTTTATTTCTACTGAATCTTTCTAACAAGCCCCATGTGAAAATGTTGTACTTAAGGGCTTAAATCTCAGCACCGAAGGAAGTGGCGGGCAGGAGGTGCCCTCCCTGTTCACCCTTCTGCAGCCCAGGCTGTTTGCGTGTCGTTGTACTGCAGGTCACCGAACGCTAGAAGTGACAGGGACCTTTTGAAGGCAGCGCTCCAGAGGCTGGATCCGCTCCTCGCGTTTGAGGAACAAGTACCGCAGCCGTGGTTGTTCAAATCAGCACTGGTGTATGAGAAGGGAGTTGGAATTGAACAAAACCCTTCTGCTGAAGTAACTTTTTTAACGTATCTGTTTTTCACTGAAAAAATAGTATTTTTTTTTTAAAAACAAAAAGTCTCTTTCGTTTCCAGTTCTCAGCAAATGACCACGGTTCTTCGTCCCTCAACTTTGTGTCAGGGAAATAGAAACATTTGTTTTCAGTAAGAGGAATAATGGCAATGAGTTGCTTTTAAAGTACAGGGATCTTCCACTGGGAGTTAACGGAAAACAACGCAGTGTCTGTGTCATCTTCTCCCTTTGCTTTCAGGCCTTTTTCACAGAGAAGTATCTTCAAGAACATCCTGAAGATCAAGATAAAATTGAACTGCTTAAGCACCTAATTGCTCTGCAGGTATTGTATTGGGAAAGAAGTGGAAGCACTGTGTGTGAGTGCAGATGTTTTCCAGCACCATTGTTTGGGAGAGATAACGCGGATAAATGCTGTGAGAACAATCTGGATTTGTGTACAATTGGGTTTTATTTTAAGGAAACTGCTGTATTCTAGAATTGTGGCCGAGAACGTTCCGTGCCCCTTGTGCTGCTCTGAAATGTTATTCTGATATCTTTGCCAATGTGGCATAGATTTTTCCCTCATGAGTGTAACAAAATATCTGTTACCTTTTAATGGAATCATCAGACCTAACGTTTTGTCAGTCTGAGCGTGGAACATTGTCTGTTTTGGCCTCCATAGCAATGAAAATTTGCCCTGTTTCCTCGTAATGTGGATTGCATCGCTGCAGGACCGGTTTGTTCATATTTCCACACGACTGAGCCTAGTTAAAGCTAAAAAACCCCCACGGCTTTGGGGGCTAAGAAGCGATACTCCAACATTTCACCTGCTCTGTTTTCCAAAGCAGAATATGGAATCTGAGTGGGGAAGAGGGAACCGTAGGTATAGATGGGGAAAGTGTTCATGTTTCTGGAACACACGGAGCTCAAACAGACAGTCAGGTTACTGCAGTGTCACCAGTTAGGACCCAAGAGATGAATTTCCGTACTATATGATTACTTTCTTGGCCTCTGCAAACTCAAAACACGTTGATTTAAGTCCTTTGGTTGTGTCTGAGATGCCTAGAAGATTCCTTTTCTAGCTTAATTTTGTTCCTCCTTTCAGATGCCGCTGTTGGCAGAAGGGATCAGGATCCACGGTGAGAAGCTGACAGAACAGCTGAAGCCTCTGCATGACAGACTGACAGCCTGTTTCAAAGAGCTGAAGAAGAAGGTGGAGAAGCAGTATGGCGTGATAACTCTGGTAAGCATACCTCGTGGGTTAGAGTTTTGCCTTACACATAACTCTTCCCTTTCCCACTTGTGAGTTAGCGTGACATGTTTATGACAAGGTGTTTGTCTGCAGCCTCCCTCCCTCACCGAAAGGAAGCAGAGCAGGTCAGGCTCTGTCGTGTTGCCCTATATCATGTCTTCCACGCTGAGACGGCTCTCTGTCACATCTGTGGCGTCTTCTGTGGTCTCTACATCTTCCACGTCATCTGATAGCGCTTCCTCCAGACCAGGTTCGGACGGGTGAGTATCAGCCTTTACATGGGATTTTTGAGAGTGGGGAATATGCCTTTGCCAGAGTTAGTTACTCTTAAAATGAAGACTTAGCCCGTACACAATAGTAATACCTACATGTTTAACACTTTAAATGGAGGCCCATGTTGTTACTCCATTTCACAGATGGGGAGTTTGGAGTGCAGCTAGGGTTAGTTCAGGGAAGAACCCACGACCATCTATCTCTGGAGTCACAATTATCTACATGATACCGAAGAGGGGTGGAGGCAGGGTATGTCAGATGCACTACTTCTGTTTCCCGGGAGTAATGGAAGAAAAGGTGTAAGATACTACGAGGTAATTTAGTTTGATGTGGTTGTCCCTAAAGCAGGTTCTTTACCTGGTGTGCAAAGCCAATACACACCCAGGGTCGAGGTAGTTCTTTATTGCAGGTGTTATTGACTTCATTCCTCCTTATCTGGCAGCCTTCCCTGTTAGCAGGGGTTTTCCTTTACCAGGGCCATGTTTTCTTCTGCCGGGTTTTGAGGTCCCTGTCAGAGGACTCAGTAGCTCCTTGACTTCATACCAAGATAAACTGGCCCTGTTGTTCAGTTCTCTTTTTGGTCCCAAGGTTAAGTTTTACGCTGGTACATCTCTTGCCTGCTTGTTTTTCCAGACATCCTGGTCCCAAAGAGGAGCATAGTCATATGGTACTTGTTCCACCTGCAGCCCCGTACATGGCATTAGAAGGAGCTGCCACACGTGGAACTGTTCCCTGATGTTATTTCTCTGTGTATCTAGTTTGCATCCATGATAACCAGGGAGTCTAGGTGACTTGCTCAAGGTCACATAGCAGACTCGGTGGCAGAGTTCACATAAAATGTAGGTCTGGCTCCCTCTGCGAGTCGATCACGCTTTATCTCTATGTAAGATGTAATAGTCAGATTTGCTAGGGTAACTTAGGAGCACGAATCTCACGGAAAATTCCATGGTCAGAACTCAGTTTTTCACAATAATCTCTTATGCAAACTAAGAGATCACAGCTTTTTAACAGATAGACAGTGCTTTAAATGTCTAGACTAATGTTTCATGTTTCTTCACTCTTTTGATGTGGGTCACAGGTCTATTCTGGAGCCTCTCTTGGAGAGAAGAATATCAACATCTTCTAGAGCTGAGGAGCTGCCCATGAAAGATGATGGTGATAACCGGATTAGCAAACTCAAGCGGAAGGAGTGGAGTATTAGCAAGTCCCAGGTTATTGTAGAGAAGGAGCCAGAAACAGAACTGACTTCCAAAATGGTAAATAATAATAGCAATTATAAAATCCACAGCAGGAGATTCTGGTGTTTTCTTTGCTTACAGCTATGCTTGTCATTGGGAACTTCATTAAGTGGAGGGAGGGGTTCAAATACCAAAAGCCTTGGTCATTGGAGTAATTCTCCCTTTTTTATTTGGAAAACTCGTGTCACAGACCAAACTGCAGTTTGGCTTGAGGTACAAACTGGAAGCATGAGGCACTGATGTTTCATCTAGGTGCTCAGTGCCCTCATTTCCTGTAGGAGTGGTGGACTGCATGTTTTGTTGTTGCTGGAGCAAGCAGATCCTGCTAGCCCACTTAAAAATCCAGCTGGCAAGGCAGATGTTCAGCTGCTATCAGTCATCTCTGCACAAGTCAAATGTACTGCAAGGTGAAGATTGGTTTGATAGATTGGGGAGTTGAAAAAAGATGGTCTGGTAGTTAGGTCACCGGCTTGGGACTTAGAAAACCTGGTTCTTCCAGTCTGTGCTCTGCTCCAGACCTGCGTGCGGGCAGGAGTGTTTGCTCCTTGGGCAAAAAAGGACTCAAAGAGAATCTGTACCCCTCAGGAGTGTTGTAATGAGGAATGCACTGGAGACTGTTGGGCATTAAAGTTGACGGTGGGATTCAGAATTATCATCTCATACAGAAGATACGTTTCAGCCCAAAAGTAGAGTTGTATCACCTTGGAGTATTATCCTGATTTATGCAAAGACTGTGTTACACTGCCGAAGTATGGGAGAATTAGGCATCTGAGTAGTGAAGCTGGTGGCTCAGTGATACTAATTTGACTTAACACAGGCTGTCAATAACGAGCAAACAGGACTTCTTCTGTTCCTTTCTGTCCGAGATCTCAGCTGAGTCTGGCAGGGGCAGGTTATGCTGCTGTATACTCAGGAATTCTCATCAAATCTGAGTGATCCTGCCAGCACTTGGAGCCTGCAGAATATTCATAAGAAGGGGAACCACGGTTCTAGAATCATGTCATTTGGTATGGAGAAGCTTTCCGCTTGAGGAAAATCAGGGGTTGTAAATATTAGAGGTTCGGGAGGCCTGGCCCTCTGCCTCTGGCGAGCTGCCATTCGATTAAGTGGATTTAACCCACAAACTGTGCTGTCAGCTGCTGATTGCTTTATTAAGAAAAAATAGAAAGAAAAGATCTGGGAGAAAGCTCATTGGTATCGAGCAGCCCGCTAGGACAGTCTGTGCAAGGCGCTGCATTGCAGAGAGCTGAGAGATGCAGAACATAACCCCGACCCGCCCTTCTCCCCCGTATCTCTGAGGGCAGATTACATGTGTGATCAGCTTACCGAAGCGAATGAGCGCTCAAGGGTTCTCTTCGTGCTTAAAAACATTGCAAAGTACAGAGAAAGCTGGTTTTTATAGCTGGTCTGTTCCACAGCTGCCTGGTGCAGCACAAGAATTGGACTGGCTGATTTTATGCAGCTCTTGACTGAGCTGCTTGGGAGCTGGGAAGCCAGAGGGAACCAGAGGCTTGCTGGGTGTCCAGCAGCTTTGCTCTTTGTAAGTTCTGTATTCACCGTACCCCAGCATGTGGTCCCTCCTGTGCAGTGAGAAATGCTGAACTGCTCAGTGATGGAGAGCTGGTCTCTGAAAGAGCCCAGGGAGTTTAATGACATGTGTGACAGCCTCCTCTGTAAAGCAGTAAACTAATATTTAAAAGGACCACTCCCTTCATGTGCTGGACTCTTGGGAGTTCAGATGGCCTCATGAGTTGAGTGAAGAGTGCAGAGGACACGCGTGACACTGAAAGAACTGGAACAACATCTCCTGAGTCCCACATGAAAGAGATTTGCACTGCAAAGCCTGAAATAGTCTCGTTTCGGAGCCCTGAGGAGCTGGCTGATCCTTGCGGTCCTGACTCTCACCCTCTCAAATGCAGCAATTTTTCAGCCTGACAGCTTCCCTTTAGTTAATAGACCAAGGTTGTTAACATCAGTTTACTATTGCTACGCAGTTAGTGAGGTCCCACAGAAAACTGGATGTGTCACGGGAGCACGGTGTGTGCCTTTTGACATGGCTTAGCCAGCGCAGTGGCTTCACTCTTCTGTTTCACCTGAATGCACCTTTCTCTCTTGTGCGTGGCTTTTCTGGAGCATGTTGATGCCTTTGTGACAGGTCTTATCCCATACGTGTGCAGCAACCTTGCTGACTTCTGAAGGGTTTGTTTACTCTTTGTTTCAACCAGGGCACATCTGGAAAAGCACAAAGGCCAAAGAGTCTTCAGTTAGGAGACAACAGACTGACATTGCTTCAGGGTTCTTCACTGCAGCAATCAACGCCGCTCAGCCCACCACCAATCACTCCCAAAACGCCAAGAACCCAAAGTAAGTTCTGGTGCAAAGCAATTGCCACATCCCTCAGGGCAGTACCTGCAGTAGCAGGAATTGCTGTATGTTTGCCGAGGTCACCTCACTGGGGAGGGAGAGAGGGAGGGAGGAACTGCTCTGAAGTTCACAGAGAGTGACCCTGGGCTGTTCGTGCTGGTAACAGAATTTGGCAGTGTTATCGAAGGCGTTATGGTCATACTTGTGACTTACATATCAGTTGTTAAAATTAGTGTATCAGATGAATTCCAGGGGACACTTTTTTGCAATTTCTTTCTTGTTTTCTCTGGTATTGACTTGTGGGAAGGTATGTTAAACCTCAAGGTGAACATCACATACAATCAATGTAGGTGCTTGTAAATGCATCGAGTCAGGTGGTGCAGCCCATACTAGAGGAACATCTCCTGTGAATTCACTGACTGAATACCTAGCTCTATGGCTGAATTCCCATCAGGTCTATGGCTAAATTTTCTGGACAAGCCCTGAAGTCTTTGTTTATCAACAAACAATAACTCCCATTATGTGGCAGAAAGTTTTAGGAGAAGTTGCTCTGCAGCTTGGAAACTCAGCTAAACAGTACACCCAAAAGAGAAGGAATTTATCTTGAAGATTAGCAAAATGAATAATTTGCACAGCTGGCTTTCTTGCGTATCCAGTAAGCTCTGTAGTTAATTCTGAAGCAACATATAAATACATAATAAACAACATATAAATATGGCTAATTAAAAATACAGCTGTGGTGTCACCGCTGACATCTTCCTTCCTTGCCGTGGCATTTCTCACTCCACTGCTGCTCTTTTAAAGGAACAGAAGTTTCTATGCAGAACCTGGCAGTCCTTCCTCTTATGAGGATATAAATTCAGAATGCAGTGTGGATAATGAAGTAAACTAGCATAAAACTGCTGTGAGAGGATGGAAAAATACGTTAAAAAAATACGTCTCAGGGTGAGGGACGGGGTGGGGAGACAGCCAGAGACATAAACAAATGCAGGAATACTATATGAAGAAAGATCTGTGAAAGGAATGTGAAACCTCACTCTTGTACTTAGCTGGCGGTTCTAATTGCCATTAGTAGCAGGGCAGCTTCCCAGGAATCCTTCTGAACGTTGGGTACTTAGCTACTCCATCAACTGGCGTTAAAATCAAAGTGAGTTCCCAGGTTGAGGCCCAGGCTGAAAGGAAACCCCACTGAACATTGCAGATGTGATAATGGATGCAATTTGGTGTTCTCTCAGGCATGCCTTTTTCACAGAAGCTTAGATTCACGTGGTGCAGCTAGGACTCTGCTGGGCATTTGGAACCTGAGGGCGACACAACTGTAACTGCTTTCATAGATCCACGCAGAGTCAGCTGCCAAAGCAGAGAACTGTTGGCAGATGGAAAGCACAAGATATTAAATGAGTCTCCTGTAAAGTCCTACATGGTCAATACCATTTCCTGCTCCTTTTCCGCCTACTTTAATGTCTTTTCTTCTTACTGTTGTTGCTTCTAGGTTTTCCCTCGTTGCAAGCTGATGGTTTGGGAACTGCTGGCTTGCAGAGCACCCCACCCCCGCCTCCGCCCAAAAGCAAACCCTATGAGAACAGCAACCCGAGGAGTTCGCTGGAGGTAAGGAAATGAGAGCTGACACTTTTTTGGAAAACAGCTTTTGAGAAAGAGACGCCAGTGGAATTTTCCAAGCTGCTTCTAGGGTGGTGCTACTTGAAACTTGTCTAATCACTTTACTGGTTCGCTCCCTGAAATCACGGAAGAATAAAAGGTTTTTTGCTTCAAGAGAAGGCTATCAAGTGCAGTCCGGTTTTGTCGAGTGGGAGTTGTGCTGTCCTTGGTTGGGCAGACTGTCAGTGTGGGTAGAAGATATACTGAAAATAAGGACAATGATTGAAAAGTGTCTAAATCAGGATCAAGGTAAAATAGCACAGTAATCTCGTCCTGAAAAAGAAGGGAAAAATTCTCACATTTTCAGGAGTGATAAATGTCTCCTCTTGAGTCCTCAGCTCAGAAGAATCTCATTTTTCAAGGAATGTGTCACTAGTCACTTAAAACAGCCTGTATTATATCACCATCGTAGCCACAGCCGTTTTCTCAGATTTCATGAAGTTGGTTTCCTTCTAGGAACGCTAAATTGCCACTTTTTAAATGCTGTATCACTGCTGTTTCTCTTACACTGTGAGATTCCAAAGAGCTTGCAGATATTTAACATGCAACTACCGTGCTCATTGTGCCAGAATGATTTCATCTGCCCCTGAAATGTCGGTGCTTCTGATAGGAGACTGTGTTTGCTTACCAGGGCACAGCACCAGGCAGCATCCCTTTGTGGCTGTGAAAGGGATGGATGTCTTCCCTGGTCCAGTCTGCAGAGAGGATTTACACGGTAGCTTAGTGAGACGAAGTGGAATTTGACCAACAGATTGTACTTAACAAAAGTTTACCTCTGACAGCACAGGAAGACATCAAAACAGCTGATCACTTAAGTCCATTAGAGAGAGAGAGGACACTGGTTTACAGCCTCGACGCAGGGGTAGATAGGTCCTTCCCTTGGTCAGAGCGGACAGTGCTCCTGAGACGGGGCAGCCAGTATAGCTGCAGTAGGTGGTGGGAATGGCGGAAGTGCCAGCTCTGGGGATGCTGTGGGAGTCACTGGTTGAAGAGGATTAATAAAAGAGCCTCCTTCCCTTGAGTCTAGTCAGAAAACTAATTACTAACATGTTCTGGCTTGCAACATTGACCTTGGCTTGCAGTCAGATGGAGAGGATTTGAAAGTCTGTAAAGAGATTGTACAAGTGTTTTCTGAAGGGCTTTGTTACTTTGTTCTTGCTGTAAAGTTGACTTTGTCCTCCTTAAGTTAAACTAGTCCTGAAATGTTGGCAGTTTTGGCTAAGCAAGAGGTGAGCCACACAAGGCTCTTGTTCCTCTGGCTTTTCACATCTCGTTTGTTTACAGGATGCCCTTAAGACAAGCAAAGGGCCAACTTGAAAGAACCCCCTAGTGCCGTTTCCTCCAAGAACAGGGAACACCCTATGAGCCCCCGCGCTGGGCAGGGAGGATGTAGCTTGCTGTAGTAGAACCCTTTGCTTGCTGCCATTTCATAGAGTTAGCTTCACAGTCCTGAGTTGGAATATTTTACATCTTTTTGGCCCCTACTTGGTGCAACTTGTCAAGCCAGAAAGATAGGAGTAGTTGAATTTTGAAACCCTGAGGGAAATGAGTTTATTGCCATTTTACTGGTAAACAAAAGGTGGGACAGAGGGGCAAATGGCTCTGACTCAGTCAGGCTGCAGGTCAGAAGCAACTGAAGTATATCTGCAGCTAAAGTGAATGCTAGCACCTAAAACCTTTCTGCTTCAGTTATCTCCTGGCGACCTGTCCGTGTTTGCCCCTCTCATCGATTGCACGTGGGACTGAGAGGCTGAATTCAAAGATTTGGTCCTGAAAGAAACATCGAGTGCTACAGAACCTTTTGGATGTCTTGTTTGGTAAAGCAAAACGTCTCAACTTGCTGGTAATGGTTTATTTTTCTGTGTTTTTCTTTTTATCTTCTCAGGTTGCTCCACCACTGCCCAGCAGACGTGAAGCCAAACCTCCCCCCCCACCCCCAAAAACCAGAAAGTCCAGCGTTGTCTCTTCAGAGC
The DNA here is from genome assembly GCA_009769605.1 of Bucorvus abyssinicus. Lineage (NCBI taxonomy): Eukaryota > Metazoa > Chordata > Aves > Bucerotiformes > Bucorvidae > Bucorvus > Bucorvus abyssinicus. The sequence continues at coordinate 3,207,700 of CM020059.1, read as the reverse complement.
AAGGGTTGCAGTGAGGACCATCGCTTGCTGGTGTAACAGCAAACACCTACAATGGAATGGCTGCTTTCTTGTTACTGACGTGCTGGGGCTCTCCGACCCTAAAGACTGGTGATGCCACCTGCCATTCCATTCACTCTCCTTGGAGTTTTCTCTGGGAAGTACCAGAAGGAACTGTTATTGTGACTGTACTGCCTAACCTCTGGTTTACCTTCCCAGTGCTGAGACACTAATCACATCGCAGGAGAGGTTGCCCTACTGGAATTCTTGTCTGTCTTTGTCTTGTCTGTCCCAAATTTTATCACTGATGCAAATTCAGCAGCTCATTCCCATGGTAAATCTGTCACGGTAGGGATTTGCACCAGTGTTTGAAACAAGGTAAGCCCCACCAGTATGGGATGTGTCCTGCACGATTTTCACAGTTCATTACAGCTGTACCAAGGCACCGACCCCTCCTCCTGTCCCTGTAGCACAGCCAAGCCGTGATTTGCGTGAAGCGAAACAGATCGCAGCCATTCCTGAGCCGTGAGATGTCAGCTCCTGAGATGTCAGGTGCTGGTATATGATGTGCAGTCTCATAAAAGTCTTGATTGCAGGCAGAGACCTGAGCATTGTTAGCAGAATCAGAAGTCTCTTTTTATTGCTAGTCATCGCATGTATTGAGGACGAAGAGCAGACATTCTGCCTTACACCATCTTTGCTCGAGTAGTGGCAGTTGCTCACTCCCAATGGAGAGTTTATGTTCACCAGGACTTTGTCATCGTTTTGCTGTTGATTCTGGTTCTAACACTACAGAGCAGTTGATGTTCCTCCCTGAATGATGTTACCTGCTTGGTTTGTGCTTGCACCTGGGACTTGGTAGAAGATTTCATCTTTGTGCTTTTGAATAGGGCGTAAAAAGTTGCTTCTCTCCTGTGAACAGGCGAGAAGAACAGGAGCTGCATTGATACCAGCACTGTACTGGTACCAGCAACTTTGAGAGGATGGAGTGTGGCAAGCTAGCTGTGCATCTGACCTCAGAAACAAAGTCCCATAGATACTGAAAGTTTTGCTTTGGCTGGGCAAATCCACACCAATAATTCTCATCCCCTCTTTTTTCCCCTGCGCCGATTTGTGGCAGTACTTGCACTTTGTTCTATATCCCCCTTGACCTAGGTTTTAACAGCCATAGACTGTGAAGGAGCCATTCAGATGCACGTGGAAGCCTTCACGATTAACCACCTAGCTTAGATTACTCCAGCTTTCTGCAGCTCTTCTTTCCTTGGGTATTTCTGGGATAACCTCTTTAATTTTTCTTTTTGTTGTTTTTTCCCTGCTCTGTCTGGATGCCAGCATCAGACTTCCTATTTGTATAGAGAATTAGGTTTTAATGTTTTTAAATTCACACGATCCTGGCAGAAAAAGGCTGGTGCACATGGTTAGAATAGCCTGTCCTCACAGTCGCAGAGTGGCTGAAAATCCCCCACGAATGTCATTGTTACTTATGGCCCAGAGGGGCCTTAGACACAACACTCCTCTGTGCCTGAGCTGCCACCAAAATCTTGCTGGTAAAAGACAGGACAGCACCATTCATGATGAGCACCAGTTCTGCTCTGTTCTACTCTTAGAAGATCCAGGTGGCTCCAAAGATGGTTTCATCAGCTCTATTTTTCCTGGGTGGAGCAGGACTTTCCTAACCTGCCTGTTTCAGTACTAATGCACTGTGAAGGATGTCACTGCTTTCCTGTCAAGCTACATAATTGAAATTTTCTTTATATATCTCCCCCTGCCCAAAGCTGCAGCTGCCTGTTGGTGCCACATTTCCCCATGGCAGAAAAGCTAGTGAAGTTTGGGGTTTTCTTGGTTTGTAAGAATTATTCTCTTGTCGTATTCAGCAGAATATTTTGCCATGAGATTCTGCCTGCGCGATTGGCCTGTTTGTAAACACGGCTTTTGTCGTAGCCCTTATTTTTTGTGGATGTTTTCCAGGGAGGGGAAATCGCTTGTTGATCTCTTTCACTATGGAACTCAGGAAACATGGGAGTTTGCCTGCAAAGGTTAGACTCAAACTTTTTGGAAAGTTCAAAGTTTCTAAAACTCATTGTGAAGTGGGACCAGCTGAGGCATTTGGATCCAGGTTTATTTCTGAACCTGTATGAAACTTTGGCTGTTCGGTTACAGCTTGTGGCCTGCCTATTTATCATGGGTATCGATGAAGATTCTGTCACAGACTCTCTCTCACAGGAAATAATTTTTCTTGTTAACTGTAGCTTCTGATTATCTGGTAGAAGTTGGGGAGACCCACTAAAAACCCGGCTGAGGGTATTGCTCACAGTAGTAAGTACAGATACTGTTAGGTTGGGGTTTTGGCAGGCCACTGCCCCAGTACTCTGCTCAGATGACTTAAATGGGTTTTGTTACCTCGATGAAAAATTGAAGCTCATTAAGCCTAATGAAAGCTTTTCTCAGCAAAGCCTTTTTCAGGGTAAAACAAACCCAATGAAACCCCGCAGGGTTTTTTTGTTCAGACTGAAGTTAGAACTTTCTTTTATTCTTATACTTTCCTTTGGCTTCAGCGTGACTCCAGATAAAGAAACCTGCAGAAGCTGCGTTTGCTTTGCTGCCTGCACAGCTCTGTCAAACAGCGCTTCCATCGAAGGGCCGTACTGGGTTCCCATCACAGAACAGGCTGGAGACGCTGTGAAGTCACACCGCAGTCACATCACATACATCCACAGCCACGTTTGCCATAGCGCGCACAACTGTCTTCCGGGCTGTTGCCTTCTCAGGGGAAATCTCTGAAGCCTTTCTGGACAACCTGGCCATGGTTCACCCCCTCTCTGGTGCATTGTAGGACTTGTCAGCTCCACGTTATGTTCTTGGACACAGATGCTGCTCGACTTGAAAACCACAGGGTTTTCTTGTCTTTCATTTTTTGTCCACTTCCTCCTCTTGTAATCACTGTCTGCCTTCTGCTGCACACACGAACTAAAGGAACTTCTGAAACTCTTCACTTGAACAAGAACTTTTTGTCTTCGGTAGGGTCTCGCTTTAGGCAGAACAGCAGGATGTGCCCTGCGTTGCAGAAGAGCACACACTAACCCCACCTATTGTTTATGCGGTGCCTTTCCCCATCCTGCTTCTGCCTGTTACCTCAGTCCTGGGAGCGTTTCCTTTTCAGAGCAGGTTTGCTTTTGGCTCCTTTGGTAAGTCACCTAAACAAAGGAGGCTTTGCTGGAATCCCAGCTGATGGTTTGTCAGTCTCTGGCTACCAGGTCTGGGTGTTTCAGTTCCAAGTAATCTTTTCAGTCTTATTTCCCCACCTATTTGATCCACTTTAATACCTTTAACTCACAGACGTACCTTGTCCATCCAGCAGTTTGGTTGTTTCCCCGAAGGAGGGAACTTGTCTTCGCAAAAAACCCTCATGGGAGTAACTCTGACCTTGGGAAGAATTTTTGAGCTGATCTTTAATGACCCTTTGCGTAATGCTCTTTGACTTGAGGAGACTTGGTTCTCGCTGCTTTTTTTGCAGTTTTATAGATGCAGTTTATGACCAGAGTACGTGGCGTGTGAGCGGTTAACTACCATCTCCCCTCCTTACTGTCCTTGGCTCATGCAGCTGCCAGCCGTGGGCAGTGAGAACAGTGCCCGTCTCCTGGGGGCTGTTCCTAGGTGCAGATTCCCAAGCTAGCAAGATGCCCAAGTCACCCAGAGAGTCAGGGGAGCAGGCAGGGTGGTGGCTGTCACCCAGCCCAGTGCTGGCAGCAGTGGAGGGACCTTCGGTGCCTTTTGTAACTCAGCAGTGGCTGAAACAGGCCTTTTTTTGGTGTTTTGATCTCTGGCTTTTCGTATCGAGCCAGCTCCTGAAACAGCAGTGCAGGTCTTCTCTTCCCGTGCTCTGCCTTGGACTGCATCATCTCACCTGGTGGGTTCCTTAACCCTTATCTCCGTATGAGGTCCGCACAGTCCTGCCTTTGTTCTCTGGCCAGTTGGAGACTGTTGTAGCTGAGGCATCACCCCAACTGGAAGGAACAGAGCAGATGATGCCTGGAGGGTACGGAGCGAGATTTCCCTTCCTGAGCCATTTGGGGCATTTTCACTGGTAACTGTGCTGTGCCAGGCAGGGCGTTCAGGTTTGGGGTTTTTTTCTTTCCTAGCGTTATTTTTGTTCTGGAGTCTGAAGTGCTGTAAACTCTTCCTGCTTCTCCTGCCTGCCTTTGGCAGACGCACTCACAAAGAGGCGTTCAGGTCTCTGAACTGTATTCCTGCGGTCTGGGGACAGTTACGGTCTGTGCGGATGTAAGTCAGCATAGTTCGCTTGGAGGTACAGGATGGAATTTCTGTGCTGTGCCTGGATGATTTAGGGCTTTGTGCCAGTTTTAGAAAAGCATTGTCTTCTAAGCGTCACGTTTTTAAAGGCAGTTGGGCATTTAGGTGTGTGCATAGGCTTGGGGCCTGACAGGTTTTAATTAAGGGGAATTAAGTGCCCACACTCGTAGGAGAAACCCCACCAGACCCCTGATTTTTTAAGTGTTCTGCTACTCGCTACGGTACCTACCTGACTTCAGTTCTGAGGTTTCATTTTCAGAGACAATTTAAGGTTTCCCTACTTACTTCTCAAAATGAAAATCATCTTTCCATGTAAATAGGTGATTTTGGAAATGTCGTCTAATGTCTTTCAGACTGGAGAGCAAAAAGTGGGAGCAGAACAGTCTGTAATGATGTCATCTGTGCATACCAGAAATGAAAGCAAACAGCAGCCTTTCTACCCAGTTCAGAGTTTGGAATAAAAGAAATCTCAAATATCCAGGCTGCAGAGAAGACAAAATCTAATCCCATTTCATAGCCATGCGGTTCAAAGCTAGTGTTCAATTTCAAGTCTTAGAGGATTTTTTTCCTTTGGAGAAATATGCTCAACACTTGTTTTCTGGAGCTTTTAATTAAAATGTGTCATGCTGTGATAAATTCCTTTAAAAATGTTGCAGGCTCTAATCCACATCAGGGGAAGAGAGGAACAGCCAGCTTTCCATTGCAGTGGATTATTGGATTAGGAAAGGACACTGATTCCAGAGAGAACAGCTCTGATCTGCAGTGCCAGAAAATACCGTCACGTATGTGCAGTGGGTTTTGAGAGCCTGTAATAACCTTCACGCTGTGCAGCCCGGTGTCTGCTCCACAGGCTAACAGGGAGTTAGGCTTGTTGTGATAACAGCTCAGATTTTCTCTCCTTATTTATTTTTATAATTGTAAATGGAAATAATAAGTTTAAGATGTCTGTAATTTAACTGTAGTCTTTTTTATAGTGAAAACATTCCTGACCCGTCACCGCTACCTTTTCTCCAATCTTCATTTAATTAAAACCTTCTCTATCTTATATTTACTGTTGCAGACCAAATTATCTAGTGGACCAGGGTGAGCTTTTCTAGGACTGCAGCGGAAAGAAAAAGTAAACAAATAATGTGACTTCCTTGAGTGCATGGCTGGAGAGGGCCTTTTCCAGAGCCCATGAGGTTCACCTAGTTCTGCTCCTGTTATCATTAAAGCTCCTTCAGGACAGTGTGTGTGGGCACCGCAGAGAGGACACAGAGGAGAGAGCAAAAGGTGAAAAGCATCTGTCGATGCGCTATGGGTCTGGCTGCGCTGAGGTCATGGAAATCCCAGGGCATGGGTGCCTGCAGGCTCTGAACCTGCTTTTCACAGGCATGCTCTGCAGGTTTTGTGGTTTTTAAACAGAGCTGTAAGTCCTCAGCAGCTCTGGAAGTCAGCCCCAATGCGCGTGGAATTAATTGATGTCGTGTTCATTGTTGGCATTTAGTGACATCATAGACCTTGGGACACGTTTGTCTTGAATTCAGGAGAATGTGGGTGTTGTGTAACACGTTTTTGTGAGTGTTTTGAGGTCCTGGATGTGATGGTGTAGTTACAAACCCCACCTCTGCAGACTGCAAATACTGTCTCTTTTTTTCTCTTTCTTTTAGTCCTCTGCAATTGAATCAGGAAAAAAATACAGCTTTTAAACTGGCTCTGAAGAAAGAGTAGGAGCTAAGCTTTGGAAAGGGCGTCTGCATCTCTCGGTAAATGACAAACGATTCACTAAGTCTGTAAAGCAAGGTGTATAAATTTTCTTGTTTTTTAAAATGTATTAACTGTTGTAAAGTTTGTAAATACCTTTTTAAAATAAATGTAGTTTTTATGAGTGAACCAGTAAAAAAAGTGCACAGAAAAGTCTTTCATACTTGGACTACTGAAGTGCGAGTGGAATTACATTCCAGCAGGAAGTTTATTCTTGGTTTTTAACTAAGTCATATTGCTGTTTTACCCAGCGACTAGTGAGATCAGGCAGTGCCTTTGTCCAGGCGTTGTCTGTACCTGGGAGACAAAAGCTGTCACGTCCAAGTTTTCCCTGCAGGACCCTGTGCTGCTGAGTCCCGTGTTCTCTTCTGCTTATCAGCCAGTAACGTACACAACAATCATCATCTTCTGTTTAAATGCAGCTTCAGAGTGTTTATTCATGTAACACAATCTAAGCAAAGGCCATTTAAAGAAGAATCTATTTTAACATAGCTTTGAAATATTATTCTGGGTCCATTGTTCTGTTTGGCTCTGTGGGTTTAAATCTTCTGTCGTCTAGCTTCTCCTGCCATCAGATTTGCCTGCAAACACACATCATACATTTCTTTTTAAAGAGAAGAAATAACTTTGATGGAATTTTCAAGCCTGGTCAGACACTAAAATATTCATTGTGGTCTCCATTGGAAGGAGGATTAGAGTGACATAGATCTGACCCGACGTGATCTCTCTGCCACCTGCCCGTGGGTCTGATCGTACGGTGTAATGTAACTGCCACTTACAATGGCCCTTTTCATCCCAAAGTGCGTGACCAGCTTCACATCTGTTAATGGCTCCACCGCTGCAGCACTGCTTGGAGTGCCACCCAGCAGCTGTTGAACACGACACTTCAGCAGCAGTTCAGGACAAGAAGCATGAACTCGCACAAAGGGTCAGTTTGTGGAATGTCTCGAGCTTAAGCCGTTGGCCGGGAGGCCAGAGACGAGAGCTGTGCTTGCAGAAGCGTTACGGGGTCACTACGAGTGGCACAGTCGTCCTGTTCCTGTTCTCTGTGTACCTCAGTCTGAATGAAACCGTGTTCCTGCGGCTCATCCTGCTGGATCTGGTCTCCTGCTTGAGTGGTTTTTATGTTCTTACCTCTGTTGAAAGCCTGAGGTATTTTGGATAGATGCACTGTCTGAAGAAGATGGTTTTCCCACCTTATGTCTTAGCAAGGTGCGTTTTTGTTTGTGCTCACTACCAGCTTCTCCAGGAGATTGTGAAGATAATTTGGAAAGCTTTTCCGTGGGGTGGGCTGTGTCCAGACACCTCCCCTTTCATTACATAATATTCCTGTAGCAGTTCCAGGAATGTGTTACATCAGAAAAGCTGCATCTGGAAGAAGTTTAATGTGTTTTTGGTGTCATTAAGCAGCTAGAACTAAGGAGAGCACAATGATCAGCCTATGCTACAGGAGTGAGACACGCAGACCAAGTGTCTGATGGAGAGTCTTAGAAGGTTTTACACTTCTGTGCAGGGTTACCAGCAGTTTCCGAGCAAACCTGAGATCAGAGGTGAGGAGGGGGTGCCTTCAGCTCTGCAAAGAAAGGCTAAGGGAGCAAAAAGTATCAGGGACTCCTTTCAAATGTCCTGATAATTATTCTGGTATCTTTTCCTGCCAAACAGAGTCTCTTGCAGTAAAAAAAATATTTCTAAACATAGTAGTTACTGTTGGTGGTTCTTCATTCCACAAGTAGTGCTGCTGTCCAGTCATGGACAAAGATGCCATGCTGTGTTTGGTACAAACAGGATTACAGATGACCTAAAAAACTGTATTGTTTAGGTAGTTTCTGCAGGAAAATGCACAGGAGGTCAGACTCTGCCCTGCCTGCCTTACTGTTACTGAGTTCATGAGCCTTTATTCGGGCCAGGTCCCTCAGTACCACCTTCCCGGGTACTTGGAACTTCTGGTCTTGGCTTCGAAACTGAAGTACAGATCGAGTGTTCCCACTTCCAGGACAGCTCAGAGACGCTTCCCAGAAAGTGGGGACCATCTGGCCTGATCAAGGTGTTGCTATATTAATTAAAGAGCACGTTTTTCCTTGAGAGTATTCTTTCTGCGGCAGGCGGTTCGTATGCGAAGTCTCCGCTGTCATTGCGTTAGAGCAGCTAATGGAAAATGCATTTCCAGTCTGGGGACTTGGGGAGCAGCAGCTTCCATATGGCTTGATCCTTCAGCTGGCAAAGTGCGCCTTTGAAGTTAAGCATCTGTGAAGGCTGCTTAGATTTGTATTAAGGTAGCATGTGTTTGACTTTATTTTGGTTTTAATTTAGTGGGTAATGGCATTGCTACAACGGGAGCATAAGAATAAGGTAGTCCTGGCCTAGGACCTACTCTGAGGGACTTGGGAGTGGTGCTGATGATAAGGGCAGAGACAGTATAGCCACGTGTGAACTATACCTACGTGCCTCTTCCTCCTCCTCCGCCAACTTCTTCTCTTCCCTCCACGTACTCTCCCAGCCTGGACCTGTGCCTTAATGTCCCCATAGCGACACAAGAAAAAGCTCGTTACTTACCATGGCTTCCTTCAGGTCGCTGAGCCTGGAACGCTGGTCCGAGCCTGGGCATTCGGTCTTCTGCACTTCCCCTAGTTTTTCCATTTCATTTGCAATCTGAATTGGGAAGTGATACAGCCTTGATGAAAGGAGATTCTCCCGCTAAAGGGACTCCTCCCTAGTTACAGACGAAGGTGAAACTGTTCCGGTGCACAGCCTGAATTCCCCCCTTTCCCAGGCGCTGTGCCTGTGCTATGGCAAACTGAAAGTCAGGACGCTAGAACTGCTCTTACGAGGGATGACACATGAAGCATTAGCAAGGATGGGAAAACCGCTGGTGAACAGAACCGTCTGCATCTGCTTTGTCATCTCATGGCTTACCATCTAACTGGCTACCACATGACAGCTGCCCATTGCCACCTTCTCAGAGAGGTGGAGGAATGTTGTCATAGAACAGCCCATCAGAGCTGGAATTTAGGGAGAGGAGGAAGTCGGGTTTAGCCTGGACCTCAAGCTGCCATCTCTCCTTCAGAGCAGGCTGCCCAAGCTCTCTGTCTGCAGCAGCCGCCCCTTCTTCCCGCAAGGCTGTCAAACGTCATCTCACCCTAATGGCAATGTGTCCCTAGGTCTGTACGTGCAGGGGGCAAGAGACAGGTACACATGGACAGCAAAGCCTATGTCCCCTCTTCTTCACTTGCATCTCTTACAGGTAAGGGAGCCCAGCTAAACCAACATGGTTGTTTTACCATCCAGAACCCACCTCTTGAAATGATCCCACCACGTTCTCAGCGTTCCTTTTTCCTCCCGGTTGCAGGCCGTAAGACCAGTGTTGAGCCAGGCAGATTTCCACGGACAGGACAAACAGGAGGATGCTGACAAAGATCTTCCTGGGCTTCTCCATCCTGAGAGAGAACAAAACGATATTACAGCTCCCTTTTCCTCTTTCAGCGTTATGAAAACGTTACGTTTCTGGATCTCCAGCTCTGATGGTCTGCACCCCAGTGGCGTTGTGCCTGTGTGAGCCACAGCTGGGTTTCAAGCCTCCCAAAGTGTGGCTTAGATCATTATAAAGGGATTTAACATCCGAAGAATTTGGATGGAGATCTAAATTAGGACTTTGAACACCCTTTCAGAGTTCTAGTGATGTCTGGACCAAAAAGGTCCCATGAAAGACCCTGTTGATATTTGACAGACGTGGTCACTTTAGCTGGTTTCTGTTCTGGTGTCCCTGCTCCTTAAAAAGTGCTCTTTGCAGTCTCTCCTAATGCTAGTTTCTTCTAATACAAGCAGCTGTAAGCACTGAGTAAGTACAAAGGGAACGTGGTGTGTTGCCCAAGCACATACCTGCGTGCTGGGAGAGGCTGCAGAGTAACTCCAGGTCCTCTCCGTTTGGAAGCCTCCTGCACACGTGCTCCTCATCTCACTTTTATACACAGCCACCCCAACAGCAAACCTCTCACAGCAGGTAACTTCATCGAATTCTGTCTCGCGGGCTGCGATTTTGCTCTTAAAATTGCCGTAATGCAGCAGAAGTAAAGCACATAATTGGAACACCCCTGGTGCAGCTATTAAATTCCGCTGTTTTCTCTAAGAGCCATAAAAGTAACAGCCTTTCTTTTAAGAGGCTGTAAATCTGACATCCAGACCTAGCGGGCTGCGGGGGCGCCCTGCGAAATACACCATCTTTTTTTTTTCAGGGACTTCTAACTTGTCAGTTCTTGGGGGAGTCTGAAGCTGTTGAGAAGGGCTTAGAGGTCCTGAACTGGCTGAGGAATTCAGCTCAGGCTCTGTATGAGGCGTGAAGGAAACGAGCCGTTGGCCTGTGATTGCCTGAGCGCAGGGAGCGTTTTGCATCCTCCTTTGGAAGTCCTTACTATTTAAATTAAGGTGCCTTGATATTCCGTGCTCTCTAAAATGCAGAGTAGTGTTAATCTGATCAAGTGGACAAGCTGTCAGGCTGTGACCGTACGTTGTTGTCACGACGGAGTCTCCATCAGGAGCACCCCCGCACACTGCCGTTATTCTGGGGTTTTTTTTGTCTATATACGTGTGTATGTACACACGCTCTTCAGTCCTGAGAATTTACACACTGCAGTCGTGTGAAGGAGTTGATAGCGATTTGCAGTTAAATTCAGTACTTTTTCTGCAGAAATGTGATTTTTCCCCTGGCCTGGCAGCACTTTCGACTCGCTGTGCACTGTTTTACGTGCAGTTGAATGGATCAAGTTTCGTGTTCTTCAAACATCCTCTCTTCCTGCTCCCACGACCTCTTTGAGATTAATGGATTAAGAGTAATTTAGCAAGTAAATAATTTAAGGATTTAGTGACTAGCAAAGAGTAATTCTTCCTGCACTAATGCTCCTCCTACTCACAGCAAGAGTCGCCAACACTTCACTTCAGCCGATAAAGTGATCAAGCTGTGAAAATAGTTTGTTGTGGTGGGAGAAACGTTACCTCAGCGTAGGCACATCACTTCACCAGGGAGATCTTCCTGCAGCAGTGTTTTAAGACTCCTTTCTTCCCTGATGGGCCTAGTGAAAATTAAGGTTATTTGAAGGCAAATAGAAGATTTTGTTCATCCGGAGGGATGACACTTGGAGAGGGAAGGGGGCTGCTTAGCCAATAATGGCACCATTACTAACCCACCGTTTTGCACTGGGCCTAGTGACAGCCTACCCTGAACATCTTCAAATGTTCTCCACAGGTTCCTGTTACAGCCACAGAGACCTACCAAAGCGCGTCAGAAAGGGCACGTCACCGCACCCGTGAGGGAGCTGGGCCGGGGCTTCTCTTCAACTCTAGTTCTGTAAAGGAGCTGAGAGGTTAGAGAAGTTTACAGCTGGTTTTGTTTGCCCACAAATACTTTTCCAGTAGTTGCATCATCGCTGTTGTGCCACAGAGTTTATTAGACTGAAATCACCAACACTTTATAGACCAGTCAGGGACGGGTCTTTTCTCCTGGGGGTGCTTTAGCACTGTCTCATTCAGACAGACACAGTTTAGCTGCTCGTGGAAGGTGTTTTAAACGGTGCACGTACCGATGAACATGGTGGTTAATGACTCCCGCTTCCAGGTATGAAAGGTGGGGACAATGAAAAGACGGGAAGTGTTGGAGATGAACAGCAAGTCGAAACAACCCCACCCAAGTTCTCAGACTGAACGCTGAGGATCAGCGCAGCAGTCCCACCACGCAGGGAACACTTGCGATGTGTTTCTGCCACAGCGCAAACTGCCTGTGCAGAAGGAAAGACAGCCTGTCTGCTCATGAAGTAAGCCCTCTCGCCTGGGTGATTCCCAGTGCACAACAGTCCACTGGCGACAGCGCCGGTGACACACAAGTCCAGGTGAAGTGACAGGCAAGGGCTTGTGAAAGGCAAAACCAGCTTTAGCTACAGTAGTTTTGAGTTTGTACACAAGGAGCTGTCACAGTGAAAAGCTGTCCTTCCCACAGAAGTCAGGCAAGATTGAGATTGGTTTTTAAATTAAAGCAACCCAGACACTTTTCTGTTTCACACTTTTATTAATGCAATTTAAATTAGGCCAGAACCTGCAATTTCTCAACAGGCCACCTTGGGCTGTTCATACAGCTTTGTCATAGCAAAAGAGGTACCTTAAATTCAGCTGTGAATGGATGATGCCACATGCTGTGATTATTCAAAACATAGTGCTTCAGTGAAGTTCAAATATATTTTATACACAGCGATTATGAAAATAGAGGTTTTCCATACAGTATTTTACTTCTGCCAGCTACAAAATATGATAAAGAAAAATAATTCATTTATTTCTCTAGCCCTAGGAATCTTCTTCTACTGCAACGTACGCATCACTCTCAATGAAAGCGATGAGGAGGGAGAAAGGACTCCAAAATCACACTGAAATACCTCCCTTGAATCTGTAGGTGTATTTCACCACGGATTTGGCGTGTCCTAGAGCCAGATCAAGGGGCCTGGAAATCTGGAGGAAATGAAATCCCATTTCTGAACCACAGAGCTGTGGAATTTGGAGTCCCAGAAGTTCATGCTGTATGCCTGAGTCAACCCAACTTGAAAATCCTGGGAGAATCCTGCAATTCCCCCCGACAGATCATATGCTGGTCCTGGACTCATCTTTCTAGCCCGCTGGCAAAGCAGCATTTTGGTAACCACCAATGAACCAAGTGGACTCTGTCCAGAGGACAGGCGATCCGCCCTGCGAGTGGGAGACGACCCCCTGACGGCACTGGAGCTGACTCCTGCCGGCAGTGCCACGTTCTGCAAGTTGGAGTACACACCGGTTCTTGACTCCCCGAACAGCTGAACTGCCGTAGATTCAAGGTTAGTTTTAACTTTGGGGTGTTTTACGTAAGCATCTGAGGTAAGAGGTCCTGATGCACCTTTGCTTTTTTGGTATCGTCTCTTTGTGTGCTTTCTGATTGTGTCTAACATAAACGTTGCGTTAGATGAGAACTAGATTGATACTACATGGAAACAGCTTATTCAGTGAAGCGCACCGCCACGTGAAGAGACGCCGTGAGGCTTCCTGCGCTGCACGAGTCCCACCGTTCCCCATCTGCTCGCAGGGACAGCAGCTGTGGAAAGGGCACTTTGCCTTATGCAAGATGCTTCTACAGCCTCTTCACACAGGCCCCAAGTGGAACACTAAGATCTGGCTGGGAAAAGGGCTTTGCCCGTGCTTTCAAGGAGTCAGTGTACAGGAGTATTTGCATAGTACATTGAGGGGAAACGGGTGCCATTTGTTCACGTGCTGGAGGAATGACGGGAGGCCGGGGCATGTGCTGTGGCCCCAGTGCTCATCGCTACTTTGGTGACAGTGCTGTATTTTCCTACGTACATTTAATTCCTCACAAAGAATGGAAAATCTCCAGGTACTCCAGGTTGGAGTGCTTAGGACACTAGAAGGCAAGAGAATTTTTCTAACCAGCCATGACTGACAGTGCAATTTCACACTGATTTGGAAAAGATTAAATAAGACGTCTGGTTTCTGAACAGGGATGTTTTAGCTGTAACTAAAGCTGCTGGGTGGGCAGATCCCTTCAGTGGAAACAGCTTCCACCGCCCATTTCAGATGATAAAGCTGTTCTATACCTGCATTCAAACTACAAGGCAAGATATTCCCTATGATGACAGTTAACTACTGTTTTCACCCCAGAAGAAGAGAGTACCTGAAAATATCCTGTGGACGTTGTCTAAACCACATCTGCCACTTAATACTCTGCCTAAGAACGAGGAAATGAACTCTAACTACACTTGTCTAACTGTAAACCTGAACTGTGTTGCTACTATCTGTGAATAACATTTTCTATTCATATTGCAGCTACAGATTTAATAAATAGAATTGCATATATTGTGCTTTATAAATTAAAATGCATTCCAAGGTGAGGCAATGCTAAACACAGACTCTATTGAACCCTCCCCTCCAAACCGGCCCCACATTCTGGTTCTAGAACCAGCCCGCTTCCTCACTCCGTTCACACAGGTAGAAACAGACACTGTTTCTACCTCTTGAACACAAGCTCTCTCCCCCAGAAGTGATCAAAGAAGAGTTTTACTTAGGCACTACTGCAAATGGAAGTTGTCTAATAACCATTACTTGTAACTTAATAGGGGGAGGAGGTGAAGAAAGTCACGATAAATGTTTTGATTCCTTCCTCTTCGGGATATTCTCTTCCCTATCTGACGCTCTGAGACATGTGCAAAGGTGTCAGCATCTCTTCGAAGATCGCTCCTTTTACATTAGATCCCCTCAAATTAGCTTCTTGCAGATCACAACCTGATAGATCACAATTCTAAGGGGTAAAAGAAACAACAAATGTTAATTGAACGTACCCAGAACTTGGCTCAAAACTTTACACAGACACCCCATATACTTCCATAAATTTCAGTGTAAACTTCGAGTCTATCGCTCTAGTTTGGAGTTTTAGTAACTACTCGTAAGAGAGTGGTTCCTTCTCCCAGCTGGATTTATTTGGAAGTTGTTGGACTTACGCTCTTTAGAGTCACCTTCTGAACTGAGGCCAGAATGAAATGGGATGCCTTAGATCACCCATCGCTCGCTAAGACTGGAAGAAGACTCGTGCACTGTCTCGTCTGAAGCTGGCGAGCTCAGCCACCAGCCAGCAATACCCCAAATTTTACAGTATATAAAATGAATCACAACTCACTTCCAAATCGGTTCCTGCCAAAGTCGCTCCTCTAAGATTACAGTTTTTTAGTTTTGCATTTTTCAGTGTTGCAACTCTCAGGTTAATTCCTGTCATTTGACTGCCTTCCATGTCAACACCTTTCAGGTTAGCGCCTGCAACACACAGAGAGGAGTTTCATGAGGAAAACCAGTGAGACACACAGTGGCTCCAGAATGTCGCTTCCTCAGAGCCACGTAAACTGACAGAGGTCAAGGTAGATCTTGGAATTTAATGATTAAACGGACACACACTCACACTCAGACCAGTATTTGTGGCCGCTTCTCGTGAAAATATGGATTGCACACACCACAGTCCAACCTTGCACGTGCCACATGGAGTTACAAACACGTGGTTCAGTTTCCACAGAGTACCCAGCAGGCCAAACTTCCTACCTTCCAAATTGGCTTTAAGGCCTGATGGATCTTCAAAGTTGCAGCCTTTCAGCGATGCTCCCTCTGCGTTGGAGCACAGCATCTTCACCCCCTGCAGGTTTGCACACTGAGAGAGAGAGGTGTGACAGTCAGATCCACGAAAGTCCGAAGATGAACAATACTGAAAATGATCAGAGTACAGTTTTCACTTCTGTTTCAGCAGTGAATCCTATTAAAGCAATTCCACTTCCCTTAAAATAAGTGAAGGAGAGCCCCGACTCGCCAAGACACAGCGATTCTTACATCGAGCACTGATCCAGAGAGGTCGGCTCTTTCCAGATTTGCACAGCACAGGTTGGCGTGGGCCAGGTTGCAGCGGCTTAGGTTTGCCATCTTGAAGTTTATGTATCGAAGATCTAGACGTGAAAGATCTGCTCCACTGAAATTGAGACCCTGCAGACAAAACAATAAAGCCCTAGAAGTTACAGAAGATGAGTTGTAGCTCTGAACACCGAACAGTTCAGAGAATCACCCAGATGTACATGTGTATAAATACACACAAAGACAGACACACACACCACACCATCTATTCTACCACACAAGGCTAAGGAAAGGAAATGCAAAGCTATCAAGCATTGTCCTCAGTTGTGCTACTGTGGTTTACATTTATACAGAGCCACTTAACAAATTGCTCCTCCAGGAAACCTTCAACCTGAAGAAGGAAAGCAGCCCACACACTGCGCCTGACCCTCATGCTAAGGTCACTCTGCACAGCTTGGGATCAAAACACGATTAAACAGCTGGGGAGGGGGAAGCACATGGTGTCTGAATTTCACATTGTGACAGGATGCTGCAGGATGTTTCACCACCGGACACCACAGATCAAAGCAAAGCTGTATTTCCGCACCTGACATCGCAGCTCAGACTTGGTTGGGGTCGCCAGTAGGAATCGGACAAACTCCTTTCGCGAGATGGGAGAATGATCCTCCGCGGGCTGTGAATTCTGTTGAGAGAGTTGTTGAAGAGCTAATACGGACAGGACTAAATTACGTATTGCCTGGAAGAACAGGACATGTGCACCCATGTATTAAAGAAAACGAGTTACCTTAATAGCTATTTCTAGATGTTCAATTAGTGAATCGATACCAAAAAACCTGGCTTCTTCCAGAACACCTAAGAAAACAAAGCAGCATTTGTTATTCGCAGGAGTCGTTAAACAAGGGGACACTCTTCTTCCCTTACTGGAGAAGGCAGTGTAAAGCCAGGCCAGGAGCATGCCAAAAGTTTGGCTTAGTCCATCCTCACTCCTGGAGGAGCATCAATTCCATCCATTTTCCCTACATGTTACAGCTTTTATACATGTTAGCTATGCTAACAAAGATGAGGAGACCACTTGTTGAGGTTTAAGGAGTCTCAAAGAAATGAAGAAACTAATAAACCTGACAACCACAAACACTGTATTAGTTGTAACTGGATAGAGGGAAAGGAGCTTGCTTGCAGCTAAAAGGAAAAAATAACTCAGAAAGGATGTTTCCAATACCAGTATAACATTAAAGATACCAGAATTACAGCCAGGAATTAATTCAGTAGGGAGGATTTTTAATGCTCTCCAGGTAAACCAAAGAGTAGCTCTTCATTAAACCAAGCACGTGGAATTACAGTGCTTGAGAATAAATTCACCAAAGAAAAATCCTAAAACATTAGTTGAGCATACAAAAGTCCCACTGACTTTATCACGTGTACCTGAGGGCAAAGTTTAACTTCTACAGAGTAGTAATTTAGGAGATGTCATACAGGTAATACCTACCTAGCAAATTAATGCCATCATTTACAATGAGCTGTCCGTGACGCAAATAGTTCAAAATTGGCTCAAAATACTCTGGACTGCGGTCAATTAGGAATGCTCCTCTATGATCTTGCTTATTTCCCCATGCATCTGTTTCCACAACATATATATAATTAAATGTGATATATTAATAGAAGAGCATTTGCTTCAGTTTCAGATTTTTACTACCAAAGGGTACTGGGTCATGAAACATTCCACTTGAAAGGGTGTTTCTTAGAGAACAGGCAGGAAAATAAGAGGGGAGGTGAGAATCACCCTGAAAAGAACTCACTCCTGCTATAACTAAACATCTCATCACAAACATAAGCAGCAGCACTAAGGCGTTAGTCTGCCCCGTCTCCTAAGGGCTGTCTCGTACCATGTTCTCATTGATTCTGTTGACAAAACTGAGCAAGATGCAACAATAAGATGAAAATCCAAAAATCAAACGAAGTCCCCCAAATATTAGCCACGGATGGAAGTTATATTTCAAGCACTACACGAGCAACAGAGAAATAAACAATTATTTTAAAAAAGGATTATAAGTTCTGCTTTGATAGACTTTTGATACTTTTAACATAAGAACGAGCATCTCAGCTTGTTAGTGCCTTTTGCCTAATTTGCTGATTTGTTAGTTTAAAAAAGAAGTTTATTTCAATATACTAACCTTTATCTTTAAACATGTGGGCCAACATACTGTCAGGTTCTTTATTAACCAAAGTGCTCCTAGAAAACAAAGGCAGCGCATTTTTGTTTTGACAATGGAATGTTTTCCTCCAGAGCCAGACTGGCTGGTTGGTGTCTTTCTGCCCTCGGTGTGTGGGGCACAGCCTCAACACTAACGATTCCACTTCGTACAGTGGGATAACAAAACACATTTCTGAGCTGAGGTATCGTAAAGGTGTTTTAAATACAAAGCAGTTATAGGTAACTGAGATATTCCAAGGATAAATCCAGGCTGTTCACCACTTCATCTGTAAACTGTTTAAGAAGACATTTGCTGCAAAATTGTGGTAGTGAACAGGAGATACAGAGAAAGTTGCGACCTCCTACTCCACAGTAAGTTTATTTCTCTACCTCTTCTGCAAGAGCGTCTGAAGCCTCACCAAGCGAACCCACACTAGCAGCTGCTAGAACTACTTTACTGAAATCGAGTCCTTTAAGAACAGAATGAACGAGCTGCATTCTTACCGTGTAGTGGTGAAGTATCGGCCTCCAACATTGAGCGTTAGCCAATCTGTGTGTGACCCGGTTAGTTCTTCATGAGGTCTCCCATCAGTTTGAGGATCTACACGGATGAGGACACAGTAATTGTTAGAAAAATCGTGAATGTTTCTGAATCTTCCATATGGTAAGAGGTATCTTCTGGAAACACCAGAAAATAAAATTTTACATTTACAATAAAGCAAAACAAAACAGAGGGTTAACCATAAGAATTACAGAGACTCACCAATGAATGGTTCCCCTTCACAGACAAACAAAACATCATCATCCCTGAAAGGGGAGGGGGGAAGAGGAGGAGAAAGAAAAAAGCAGAAAAGATCAGTCGTAACTTTTTGTTCATTTCAGTGACAGTGGGAACCCCTCCTCGGTTCCAGGTAAATGATAATCAGTTCCCACTGGTTAGGACTTAAGATTTTGATCTTAATTTTGCAGGTTCCAGTGGACTGTAAAACAACTTACTTCACTAGAGATGTGACCTATATCAACCAGGTAGAGATCACTTGTTCCTCAACCAGTTCAGTTTTACAAAACAGCTGCTTTCCCCCCCACTCTGGGAGCATTCTGTGAAGCCAAAGCAGTGCCAGAGTTTGTTGCCTTTTTAAACAAACCTCACCCAAGTGCTGACTAGAATAGTGGGATTTTCTGGGCACACACACTGCACTGTGAAACAACATGGGAGGATGTTAAAAGGCATGCTTGTATCGAGTGTGATTCATCACGATAGAAGTGCTCTGAAGTTCAAAAAACAGTATTATTTTCCCTTGAGGCACAAAAGCACCTCTGGGCATACTGGCTGCCAAGGATAAGATCTGATTTTAAGGAAAGCCCCAGTTATTGATTAAGGTCAGAGGATTAACAGGCTAGAAAGTCTCTTAATCCAATCCATGATTTGCCTTTGACGGGATGAGCCTTACCTAATCAAAGCGATATCATCGATGAGTCCCCCTTTCCCATTGTAAACACTGGTCGCTTTTATTCCAAGCTTGTTGCTGGCCACAGACAGCAAATCTGACAGAGTCCCATACACAGCCACAACCTGTGGAGAGAGAGACGGCTACAGGCTCCGCGTTCAGCCAGCTCCTGCCATTTCAGGCTAGTTACCGGGGCTGTCAAACGGGGGGAAGCTATGTCTGGATCTTCACTAAAAAAAGAGGAAAGGGACCAGCTTTGATGTTGGAACCATAGCTGCCTGAAAATGGGGTGACAGGCACACCTCTCGCCCAAGACTCAAGGTACTGAGGGGCGGCCGCGGTGAAAGAATGAGTTGTTGGAACTACAGCGATATTACAATTCAACTATTAATTTCGCTAAATAAATACTGCTATTTATTCTAGTTCCAGGTCTCTCCCGAATTTATCTCCCTCTCTAAACCCAAAGATGAAACCACTGCGACATTAACTGTCTTCGCTCCAGAGACGTGGGTGGGAAAAGTCGGGCATCACGGGCAGCATCTCCCAGAAGTGCCACGCAGGGCCAGTCCTGGGCTATTTGTGCAGTGGCTGCGCCTGGAAACCTGAGCGGTTTTCACTCGTGGAACCGCACAGGTTTTAGACAAGCGAGCAGCGGTTAAGCCGCGGCACTGGCTGTCCCACAGCGTGCAGAGCAGTTCGGTTTGGATGGGGCAGAGGCCCGACAGCCCGCGGGATTTAACGGCCGTGTTCCCACCGTTCCCCCGGACACGGACGGAGGACCTGGACCCGTGACAGCACGAAGGGGACTTTAACTGCGACTCCAGCGAGCACTTCTTGGCTTGTCGCGATCCCCCCCGGCACTGCCAGGCAGAACCGCCCGCGGCCGCTGAGCGCGTTTTCTGGCGGGCATCACCCCGCTCCCCGCGGGCCCTTCGGCCGCACAAGGACTAGGCCCCGGCAGACACCTCCCGGGCCGGGGCGGGGGCGGCGGGAGCAGCGAGGCTCCTCTGCCGCAGCCACGGGCACCGCGGCCCCGAGCTGCAGCTGAGGGATCGCCATCGCGTCCAGCCAGAGGCGGGAACCCGGCGCGGCGGCCCCGTCCCGGAGCTGCGGGAGCCGAAACATCGCCCCTGCCAGCGGCTGCTCCCTGGCGACTGAGACGAGGGGAAGGGAGGAGGAATTACTCGGGAAGCGGGCCCGACCCGACCCCCCCCCTCCCCGCCCCTCACCTTCCCGTTCCGGGGGCTGCCGTTAACGAACAGCGTGACCCGCCTCATGCTGCGGCGGCAGCGCGCTCCTCCGGCTGAACCCGGAAGGCAGCGATGACTGACCGACATGGGCTACGGCCAATCGCGGCCGTGCCGCGCCCGCTGCCCAATAGGAAACGCGCTCCGCCGGCTGGCGGGGCGGGGCAGGACGGGTGGGCGGGGAAGGGCCAACGGAGCGGTGGGGGCGGGCCGGTGGCCGCGCTGCCGGTAGCCAATCAAAGGAGGAATACAGCCCTAATTTGCATGAAGCAGGACTCGAAGAAGGGTCGCCCTTGTTTGGCTGCTGCGTGTCACGTGGGCCGCGTAGTCGGCCGGGAATTTTTCGAAACGGTTCTTGTGCGCGTGAGCGGCGGCTCGTGATCCCTCCGTGAGGGAGACAAAGAGTTCCCGCTCTCTGCGGGGCCCTGCCGGCTCCCGGAGAGGTGCGCGGCGCGGGGCCGGCTCTCGTAAGCCGCATCCCTTCAGCCGCTTCCCTTCAGCCGCTTCCCTTCCGTGCACCTTCGGCCGTGGTGCCGGGTGACCGGCGCGCTCACGGGGTTGGCGGGAGGGCCGGTGGCGCGGAGGAATAGAGAGTGGCGCGGCCCAGTTTGAATGTGGGCGGCGGGCGCGAGGCGGGCGGCTCTGAGGGAGCGCTGAGGCGGGCGCGAGGGCGGAGGTTAGAGGCGCGGGGGGTCCCGGTGACGGGGTGGGGAGAGGGGGGTGCCGCGGTGAGGGGTATAAAGGCGGGGGACGCGCTGGGAAGGTGGTGCCCGGGCTGGAGGGGTGCAGGGGGGTGAGTGCTGAGAGCCAGGGGCGGGGGCCCGAAGCGGCGGTGCTGGACGCGGATCCCTCGCACAATTGTCCTTCTAGCGTGGGCTTAAAAAGGTGCGCGCGCAGCATTTAACAGCTTGACTCGTGTTACAGAAAATACAGAAAAACCCCTATACTCGAGGGACCAAAGTTTCAGGCTGACGTTCTTGAATTCTACAAGCTTAACTTAAAATCAAAAAAACTAAATAAAAAAAAAAGTCCTAATTTTTCCAGTTAGTATTAAACAGCTAATACCTGTTGCATCACTTACAGCAGAACAGTGTGATTGTGCTGAACATATTCTACACTGCCACCAAGTTTAAGTTCATAGCCGTGTATTTTCCTTACTCGTGAAACGTTTCTGCAGCAGGTTTATGGTGCTGTGCGTTTGTCTTTGTGGTGCTCGTAGCCTTTTGTGTGGTTTTCTGGAGATAAGACTTTCCACCACACTGTTAGACACCTTGTTCCAGGAAAAACCCGGATTTGGTAGAAGTTTGAGAGTGGTAGCAAGCTCTTGCTCTTACTGAATTCCTATTAAAATAATTTTTTAAAATTTATTTGATAGGTATCTGTAATTACAGAATAGCAAAGGCTGACTAAATATTTCTTTAAATAAATGATGAGCAATGCCCAGACGATCTAAGAATGTAAATACTCCCCTGGAAGGTAAAGAAAATGAGAGCAGAGACACTGAAGAGGAGAAAGAGGTCCCCATCCCTGGTCCGTCAAAAGATCGTAAGATTCGCAGAGGGAGGAAATCAAAAGCCGTAAAGGCAGCCAGGAAGGAGAGTTTAAGTGATGGGAACCAGGCACATTTGCAAGGATGCACCCCGAAATGCCCTGAGGGCCTGCCTAGGGAATCGCAGCACAGCAAGGAGGATCTTGTCCGCTTTCTGTCTGACAAATGTGGTTTTGATCAGCAGACAGGGGATGTGGCTGGTGAGCAAACCTCGCCTTTGAGCTGTAAGGACAGATCGTTGAAGGACAAGAGAGATGCCAGTCAAACATCTTGTCAATCAGTACTCGAAGCTGAGGAGGAGCCTGTCTGCTCTGGCTGGTCTCAGGTGGACGGTGCTTCCCAGGAAGCAGGCTCTTGTAAGTCGATCGTATTTCTGGTCAACGATTCACCTTAACATCAGCTCTTCCTTTAGGCCAAGAAGTACAGAACTACACAACTCATAGGGAGGAAGTAGCTTTTATGAGAGGAGCTGAAAGGTGGGGTAGGGCCTCCTGGGTGGGGTGTTTGCAGTTTGATTCTGACAGAAACAGCAAGCTCAAACTGGGACGCAGGCTGGGAATAATGGTTTAGAGTTTTCCTTAATTTTGCTAGTCAGGCCACTTTCAGGGGAAAGTGTGGCTGAGTAGTTTATGCTTGTGAAGGAGAGAGGGATGTTAATGTACAGACTCCCTCTCTACATTAGAGAATACATTTATTTTTTTCCTAATTTACATGTATGAGAGAGAAATCCTTATGCAGAAAGTCTTCTTCACGCAGTGCTCCCTTTTTACTTGTAAATTTCTCGAAATGTGGAACATAAAATTACAAATGTAATGCACAGTAATAGCAGAAATTCAGAAACAAATGGATTTTATTGTGACACTGATGCACAGATGCTATGGAAATCTGTATATTTATACGTCGTGTTGCTAATAGTAAAGGCTTCACATTTTTACTTCAGTCTTTAATTGTCATATCTGTCTACTTGCTCTAAAGACCCCAGGTCTGACCACATCAGTGAAGGCATTGGAAGTGATGATGTATCAGAGCTGAGCAGTAAGAAAGTGCGTTTTGCAGAAGCACCGAGCGTGCAAATATTTGACCAAACCGAACCACCTTCCACCCCACTGCGGGTGGGGAACGCTCCGCTCGGTGAACACGTGGGAAGCGGCTCCCATCCGCGATCTATACTGAAGAGAACGCCCGTGAGGCAGCGAAGGGCTTGCAGGAAGGTTGGTTAACTGGCTGCGGTGAGGTGATAACGCTAAGGTTGAACTTCTGCTGTTGTTACTGAACTACTGGAAGTTGAACTGTGGTTAAAGATACTTTTTGACTAATTGATGTGCACCGAAATAACTGAATGCTGTCTCTGGATAGCTGTTTGCTGTTTGGTTGTCTTGGAAGCTTTGTTTGAAGCTTTTGTGTTATGGGAAGATCCATGTGTGTGTTGCTGAGTTGTTTTCATTTAGAAAACAAGTAGGGTTTTTAAACAGTAGGACTGATTATTAAATGTTGCTTACAGAAAAAGTTAATTTCACTTGATTTGAACAAGGATGATATTTTAATGAAATGGTGTTGAATAGATGATTGTGTCACTTAAATTTGATAGAAACACTCGAACGATGCAGTTGACGGAGGAGGAGGTGAGTCTCTTGCAGTCTCCAGCTGTGCATCACAAACAGGTCAGATTCCCCTTTTGGTTTTTAAATAGGCAGAGAATTATGTGGGGTCGTAAGGTTCTGGTAAACCTGCAGAATGATATTCATTAACCACCACTGAAGTAGCTCATGTGTGGCATCCTACTGCATGAAGTGGAAAATAAGGTTGCCAAGGAAAATAATGTCTATTAAAAAGACAAAAATCCCCCACTAAGCTTTCCTTTTTCCTAAATTCTTGATACTGTAATAAAGCCATAGTGGAAATTCTGATTGAATCCGCAGGACAGGGAAAGGTGGTATTTTGCTGTTTGGTTTCAGAGGGGGGTGGTTGTTTTCTAAAAGATGGTTAAGGCCAGTAAAAAGTCCTTGAAAAGTCCCTGCTCAGTCTATGTATTTTATTACAATAGACGAAACTGAAAGACATAGCTCTGAAAAGCCAGAGAAGGAAAAAGTTACTTCTGGAGAAGTTCTAAGCCCAGAAATACTTGACAGAACTTCACCTGCACATACTCCATTGCGCGGAAGAGCAAGGCCAGTCCGTCGCCCTGGACCACAGAGCAGCAGCCCTTTTTCAGGGCCAGGTCTTTCTGAATAACCATTACCCCAGCCCGTGCGTGATTGCAGTGATGTAAGTTTTTTTGTTCATTAGTCTTTAAACTGTGAAACCAGCCTCTTTGGTCTCTGAGAATGTTCAATTTTTGTTGGCTTTTTTTTTTTTTCCCCTAGTCCGTTTGGTTTTGAAAAGGAATTGCTAAATATTTCAATAGAGTCTGCTTGGAGCTTTAGAATGACATTGAGGATGTTTTCTCTTGCTTCTTGAATTCTAAATAGCGTTTAGGCCTGGAGAGCTGTGTTTCCAGTTGAGCACTGGTAGCATGAGGAATGCTTTTGCCTTAGCTTGTTCACATACTTTTGGTTCTTTGTCTCTTTTTGCCTTAGATAGCAAATAAGCTGCTGCATTCTTTAAGGAAAAAAAATAAAGTCACCTGGCTGTTCCAACCACAACTGGAGCAGATGTTTTTCAGTGTATATCTGGTATAGTATATTGCAAAAAAATTTAACTTTTTGTGTTTAAAAGAATGTGTTGAGCCTCTTCAAGAGCTAGAGAAGGGTCCTGTTGCTGCACAAGGCCTCTTACCCATCAAAAACACCAACGGTAACCCCAGCTTGTGTATTTGTCTTTAGGTAATGCACCTCTCTGTGTCTGAAAATTGAGGTGACACAGGGGGTTTATTGGTTTTTATACAGGGAATTATCTCAGTTGTGCTAAAGTTTCAGTGCTCTTGCTTTCTTCTGAAGATCTTTGCGGAAGCTGCAGTGTTCACCTGTTGTTTAGGTTAACTGGATGTTATTTGACCTTGAACGTGGCTGATCCAGGTAGAATTCCTGCTTTAAGTAACTGGACTGTCTTGATTTCGATATTGTCGTTCGGATGTTTTTAAAACAGCAAGTCAACAACAACAGCAGTTGGAGGGGGTTGTTTTCTTCTGTCCTGTAAAGCAAACTTAAGTTTTTATCTTGCCATGTTTGATAGAATTCAAGACTAAGTAGACTAAACACGCTGTTCATAATATTAGAAATTATGTGGATAATTTCCTCAGTGTGATTAACTTTTTGTGTTGAAACTGAACCAGTCTTTTTACTTTCTTCATCTATAATAGCAGAAACTGACAGATCTGATAGGGTACAAACTCGTTCTTCTACGAAAAGGAAGCTGAGTTTCTTCAGTGATGATTTTTTTGGGTTTTTTCTAACTTCTTAAGGCAGAATTGTTTTCTTTTAAACCTCCTGATGCTTGTAAGAGTTTTTACAGCCTCAGGTATGAGGGTTATATATCCAGGCATATGGAATTACCTCATGTTTGTGCAGGTAATTGTCATTTTTGAGTGAAAGTGGCTTTTAAACAAAACAAGGGTATGCACGAGCGCACACACACGTGCACCCCAAGAACTGAACATTCCTGTTCCTCAGCAGCGTAGCACCATTTCAGAGGGGACTGATTTTAGCAACTCAAGAGCCACAAATCCTAAGAGCGCTGAAGATACTAAAAATCCAAAAGAGAAAAAGGTTCAAAGACAAAAGAATATAACCACATCTGCTGCCAGAAAGAAACAAATAAGTGACACTCCTTGCAAAAGATGCAGTCGGAGAAGGAGCTGTGTATCCACAGCTCAAGAAACAGCAAGGTCTCAAACCCCAAAAAGGAGCATGAGCAATTCTGTGTCTAGGAAGGGCTCTTTCCTTTCTTGGAAAGAACAGGAATCAAGCTTAAGATTTTTTCATTTTTGAAGTTTAATTGAAGTAGATAAAACATGAAGTGGTTAAACCGTGGTGTTGTACAGTACGCCCTTTCAGCTAGAATTGCTTGAAGTGTTGATGTTTCCCATGTGCTTGATTATTCCTTATGAATTGCTTTTGAAATCTGCATGCGTTTTCTTCCAGATTTCAAAAAAGTCCTAAGAAATCCCTTGAGATTCTCTGCAAATAAGAAAGAAATCACTTCTGGCTTGAAGGGGAGGAGTAGAACGTGGGGAAGCTGTTACCATCTTCTGGAAAGACTGCGTTACCTTCTGGGCACGAGCAGGAGTAGAGTTAGTAAGACTAAATTTTGTGTTAGAAAGAGTTCATGAACTGCTGTCTGGTGTGAATGTTGGTCATTGGAAAAAAAAGCTTTTATAACATTAATTTAAAAAAATAAATTGGATAAGGAAAGTGCAGCATTTATCACACAAAGCTATACCACATTTGTGGATGTTTCCAGTCTTCGGTGCATGTGTACTAAACATAGTGCATTTTATTCAGTAGCTGAGCTGTCATCTTACTCCTCTCATTTTTCTAGTTTGAACAATGTAATAAAAAGTGATGACTGTAGGTGGTCTACTGAAACATGTGCTGTTGCCTTCATTTTTCATACTGTTCGGTTTCAGCCTTAGTGAAATACCTGTGCCAGCTTGGAGGAAATAGCTTTCTGTTGAAAATGATCTCTTCTGTGACCTTGTTTTTAACATTATTGATGTGGAATAAAATACTTTATGTACTTGGCTGCACTTATAAAGCTTAAAAGCAATCAGAACAGTTTCATTTTTATGCATGTTTTACTTTTCTCTACAGACAACATCAGTTTTTCCCAAGACAAAAGAACTCCTAAGGCAACTTGAAAGAAACTTCACTACTTAAATGCTTTTCATCTTATGCTGCTTTAGAAACATTACTGAAGTTATCCAAACAGTTTCCGCAATGTTTTATTTTGGGGTCTGCGTTTGTGTCGCAGTGGGAAGTCATGGCAATAGCAGTACGTGGGTTTGCCAGGAGAGGGCAGGCTGACATGAGCTTATGGTTGGAACTCAGTTTGGGAGCAATAGCATAATGTACAAAACCTGTGACGAGCTAATGTTAAACTCTAAAACTCCTTGAGATTAAAAGTAATAATAGCTGCTACTTCTACTATTAGAAAGAAAATTAAAATAGCAACTGAAATTAATCTCAAAGTGAAATGTTTGCACTGTATTCAGCTCGGACTCTGCACTCTCAAACCCAGGCGAGCACTACAGTTGCTGCTGAGACGTTAGGGTTTACCTAAGAGCTTTTAGATAGCAAATCTAGCCATGAGTGAAACCTTTGGAGACTGGGTGTCAGATGCTGAATACCAGACATGAATAGTCAGGTCAGTAAAGAGTTGCCCTGGAGGAAGAGGCAGTGAACTAGCATGTATGATACCAGAGGGCTTCCTCTAACATGCTGCCTAGGACACGCTTTTGGTGACGTTGCCGTCCTGTGCATCAGTCACGGCAGCACTAGAAGACAGTTCTCCCTTGAGGTCTCTCGAGCGGATAGGCTAAGTGCACTTTAGATGTGAAGTGAAGCGTAAGTCAAGTCAGAAATAGAAGAGCAAGGGTAAGGAGAAGAAAACAAAGTTTGGCTTTTCCTCCTGGCACAGCTCAGTTGAAGAGGGTTGTCAGGAAGTAGATGCAGATGTTTGGCAGTTTGCATGGCTTGTGTGAAGGTGAGGTTGACACCCACAGAGAAATAAAGAGGTTGTGGTTAACAGGACTTAATCTGGAGAGGACTTGAGAGGAGACAAGTCTTCAGTTATGCAGAAGGTTGTTGTAAGGGAGGGGGATAATAATCTGTTCTCCGTTTCTGCACTGAATGGGACAAGAAATAATGTGTTTAAATTGGAGAAAAATGTCTCTGTTAAACATTAAGAAAGAGTTCCAGCAGCAGAGATAGTTGAGCTTGGGAATACATCGCCTTGGGAAGTTGTGGAATTGCCATCACTGGAGGCTTTTAAGAACAGATTAAACAAATATGTGTCAGGAATGACATATGATCCTTCCTAGGGGTAAGGATAGGGCCTGGATGGCCTCTTGAGGTCTCTTCTGGCTGTGTTTTCTGATTGCTAGAGATTAGGGTTGCAAGAGGTGATTTGGGACTTGCCTAATAGTTAAGACCTGAGATCGAATCTGTCATGGAAGAGGGAGCTGGAGGACTGCTAACACTGGGGCTGTTTAGCATGGGAAGGACCTGGGGAATTTGGGAGAGAGCTCGTTGTGCAAGGCTAGCAAAATGGTCTTAGTACTCGCAACATTCGGATCTCCTTTGACTCGCTGCTCTTCCTCAGAAGAGAATCTCTATAGACTCCTGAAATAGTGTAATCCGCAACTTGTTGGCCGTGCCGTTACACGAGAAGTGTGAACAGCGGAGTGACCAATGCTGTTCTGCTTTCGGATCTGCTGTTCTAAAACTGAGTTAACATTAACCTTTGAATGCCCAGCAACTTCACTGTCCCTATTCAATCAACAGAAGAACTTTCTGAAGGCCCCTCTTGTCTTTGTTGGCACATTGGGGTGCAGGGGCTGAAGTAAAGGTATACTGTGTGAGTGCAGACGGGTGTCGAGCTGTTCTGCGTTTGTGGTTCCAGTGTTCAGCTGCTAATCGCAGCCCTGTCTGAAGCAGATGTTAATGGTGGTCTGTCACATTGGAGTAGCTCAGTCGCTCTAACACAACCTGCAGTTCATTTACAGCAAAGTCAGTGGACAGAAGAATGCATGAAGTCAGCAGTGTAATGCTGAGCCGTGTTTTTGTTTGCTTGGTGAAGCGTCGCCACGCGGTGTGTCAGACTGGGGAGTCGGCTGAGGCAGACTCTGGGTGTGAAGGCCAGCCCTTGTAGCCTTCAACTGAAGTCACTGTTTTGACTTTCCTTGTGCAGTACTGAGCTCCACCTCGGTCTGTCTACTATAGAGGCATCTAAATAAATCCATGAGTGTTGGCCAGTCTCTTTCACCGCTCATTTCCTCTCCCTACTCTTCTAAACCCTCTTTAGAGGGTTGCTATAAAGATTGCTTTGTGTTTAGAAGCACTTTGCTACGTTAAGTGCTGTATTGTGTAGACTTTAAATGGCTTCAGGTATGGTAATAGCTAGTGCGAAGAGTATATTGCCCAATAACTGCATTTAGCAGATTGCCATGTAATTATTGTGCTCTGATGGACATAGAGGACAAGTGGTGGGTCCTAGAAGGACTGATTATTTTGCCACTCGGTAGTTATGGTGTTGTTAATAAGTAAGAGTAATTGCATATCACTTTTGTGCAGTTTTGATGGACTTTTGTCGAGCTGAATGTCTGACAACTAGCCGAGAGGAGTATTTCAAGTTGGAATTAACTTTGCTTAATGTTCGTAAGCTGAAGACACAAAGAACAACAATACTTACACTTGAATTGTTCAGAAAGTTTTAAAGGAAAAGAAAGTGTTAATATTTTCCAGGAATTATTATATGCCAATATTTTGGTCATAATTAAGATGCACATACATCGCAAAAGTGGAGATGATATGACTGAGTTTTCTCGCATGTGAGTTATCAGAAGTAAAGCAGATTTCTCAACCTGACTCTCATGGTAAGTAGGGGAGAGAAAATAGCAAGAATTGTATCTGCTTTTTTAAATTTAAAATAATCAATTGCACATAAAGCTTCATCTAGTCTTCAGCATATTTTCCCTCTACTTGCTTCTGACTAATTGGGCAATAAAAGGGGATACTGAAACACTAAAGTGTTACATAAAAATGTCACTACTGTGTGTTCATGTAGCTGCTGCTTCGAAGTGCACTAAAATGTTTGTGCTCTTCTCTGCGTCCTCACTCTGAATCCTGTAGCACTGACATTGATCACTTAGACCTGGGAGGGCTTTAGTGATGAGCTGATCTATGCACGAGGAAGCAGACAGAACAGCATTGTTAGATCTATGTACAAGAAAACTGAGAGAGCAAAAAAAAATCCGTTGAACTATGTCAAGTGTAGCTTAAGCACAAAGGAACAGGAGTGGGCAGTGAAAGGAATTTCGTTTTCAAGCTGCTAACAGGTAGGTAAGCAATGGGAATAAATCTAAAAACAAGCTGTAAAGCGTAGTGGGTATTCCTTCAAATTGCACGTTTTTAAAATTGGGAGGTAAACAGTGCAAATCAAAATGTTTCAACTTGGAATAAGGTAAGGTCTAATTTCACCCTGTCCCGGTGGAAAAGATGAAGTTGTGCCTGTGACTTATAGACAAGAGGGCTAATGTATAAGTTTTGTAATTAAGTCCTGTAAATTGTGCATAACAGAGCAATTAACTACTTTAACCAAGCTGTGGAGGGGGAAGAAGAAAAACCAGTGTGCGCTGGGAATGAGGGCATGGAACATATTCCCTAACTCAAACCTGAAAAACCTGGTGTTAGTCTTGGGTTATTTCCAGTGACCCCTTGACTCCCATCTTCCTGCCCCCTGCACAGATTTGGAACTGGTCAGCCATTTTTGTTTTTGGAAGGGAGAGGAGACAGATATAATGAATGGCTTTTATTGTGCAATATTTCAAAACCTTTTTGACTGCATTCGGATGGGATGGAAAATGTTCTACCCTGTGCTGCAGCCAAAATAAATAAAACATATTCCCTAAACCTGGATGTGTGTTTCACTCAAACTGGCAGTAGTTAGAGCTCTACTCTTAAACAAGAATTTAGTTTGACAATTTTTAGGCCTTGTTCAGCTGAATGTAACAGCCAAAGAAAATACTTGGAAAAAAATTAAATAATACACATATTTACAGCTTGCAGGTGGCATTAATTTTTGTGGTTCATAGTATTTAGTTTTAGGAATCTCTGTTAGTTGGGCTATATTGTAGATTTAAAAAAAATATTCTTAATTATCTTTTTTTAAATTAGTTTTTTTTATGAGAATAGTCATTCTGAAGGAAAATACATTTTATGTAGCTCCCTGATGGGTGATAAATAGTTGTGATTCAAGGCTCTGAAAGTTTAGGGTCTACCAAAAACCTAAAAATTCTACAAACACAAAGACCCAGCAAACTAGCAGTAAAACCTTGACAGAAGCCTGTACGAACTGGCTTCCAACTTCACTGAGTTTAGTTTAAATACCCTCTTTATGGTGCGGGCTTACTGCTGGTTTTTAGCATTGCCACTCAGTCCAGTGAAGACTTCGCACTGTGGAACCGAAGTTTTATTCCATGTTGTGCAACAGGTTTTATAGCTTGAGCAACCATATTTATTAATGATAATAACTTAATTTAGTCTCCTGAATTTTTTAACAGTGAGGGACTAAAACTAAATTATCAAAACAGACCCCATGCCCAGACCATCCCCACCCTGCAAACAAATCTTTTATTCCTCACAATCCCACCCTACAAGCAAAAATCCCTTTGAATAAATAATATGCAAAACTCTTAATGTTTTTAAGTACATAATTATTTAAATAATGAGGCTTCACTTATGATTTAATCATTAAAGAGATCTCAAAGTCTGAAGAGAAGTTGCAAGAACAAATGGTGATCATTCCTCGAAAGCCCTAGTGATGTAGGAAACTAAAGCAGCTCGAATCAGCAAATGGGGCTTTTTGTTTCCTCTGTGGGTTTGGTTTTGTGCTATTCTTGAATTAAGTTGTTACTCAGTCTCTTTGCTCTTTGTCTTTTATTTGCCAGCACTTGTAACATCGGGGGTGAAAAATACAGATCTAATGTCACCATCTATTAAATCAACTGAGTTATTCTGAAGATACTTTTGAAGCCATGCTTCACTGTCATAAATAACCTGCCTATGTCATACAAATGTTTGGACAAACAAACGCACTTAGTTCCATGTTCAGAAGGTCAGTAATGCTGAGTTTTGGTAGTAAATAATATTCACTAAAGCGAATCTATTAAGGTTGTAAGGGAATTCACGTTTGAACTGTGCCTGGGGTATGTTGAGTATCCTCACGTGTGCTATTGAGGAAAAAGTAATTGTGTGGGTACAAATATTAATGATGAATAAAAAGGTCATTTTACTCTCCCCTCAAGAAAAAAAGAATTTTAAGTACCCACGGTTTTGCAAGGAAAGCTTTGTAAGGTTTATGTAAGGAGTGGGTAATGTACGTGTAGCTAAACATAGCCCAAGCTATGGAATGTAAGCCTCAAACGTTCACCTGATGTTTGTCTTTTGCATCTCTCCCACCGCTTGCTTCTGGCAGTAGATAGAGGTCTATTGTCCCTTGCTGAGTTCTGCATCTCTGTGTTCCGCTGCCTTCTGGTCTGCCTCGCTTACCTCCCTTCTCTCTTCCCCGTGTTTCCTCCTCTTGCTTAATACACCGACCTTTGGCTCTTGCTAGTCACAAACACGACGAGCTGGTTCTCAGAGCGATCATCCAGAAAGGGAAGCAAAGCAGTTGGTAGCCCAAGGAACGTATGCGTACACAAGGTACTGCGAGTTAGGCAAATGGAAGCGTTGCTGCCAGGAGCTTTTTCTAATGCTTGGCATAGTGCCTCTGAATAGAGCCTCAGAAAGCCGTAGTCTGTGGTGTTAAGTGCCTTGGAATCGCACCTTTGTGTAAGGGTTAAAGAAAATGATAAGGCTATAGGCAGAATTAAAGATGCGGTTTCACGCTGACACACAGGATAGCCAAAGGCTTAAATTGTTCCCCTTATTAGCAGGGAAAATCTCTGCTTCTGAAAATGTCTTTTTTTCTCATTCCACTAAGGATCAGCAAGGGCTCAGGACCCGGGCTGGGAGTTGAGAAGTCTTAAACTAAATCCTAAAACTTTCCGTTTCCATATTTTTAGCCTGCCTTTCTTCTGCTTTCAGTATTGAATGCAGCGCAACTAGTATGACCGTGCCAAAAGCTGTTTAAACAATATTAAGATGTTTTCTTCAAACTTCTCCCTAGGAAGATACTCTTTTTCGAGAGGAATGTTTTCCCTGGAGTATTACATCATGAGTTGGTTCAGTTCTTGGAGTAAGAAATTGGACCAAATGGTGGAGAGGGTCTCCAGGGGAAACATACTTATGCTGTTAAGTATTCCCACCAGAAAGCTTAGAAACCGCTTACATATTACCATTCTGTCCACATTTAGCCTTTCACCTTGCTGCAGCTGAACAGAGGGAAGGGGGGTGGTTCGACTTTTTTAAGGAAACTTGAACCTCCTTTGTTTTTGTCATTAGATTTTTCCCTGCTCTCATCGTATCTTGTGACCTGAACTCTGGTAACGGAATGTCTCTTTTCTGACAGTAACGCTGCGTAAAGATGCATTTGTTTTGTGTGCAAACTTAACGAAATCTTAATTACAAAAAGCTTCCTTGGAAACTCTGAATATAGGCGGTTTTGGAGGATTAAAATGAGAGGAACCTCCGAGAAGGCCAGAGGATGGAGGGATTTGGGTGGATTAATGGGACAGCAGCCATATGAACAACGTCTGAGCTGTAACAGTATTGTGTTTCCTCTTGTGTATGGACTGGTTCCCCATCAAAGATGGAGGCACTTGATATGGTTTCCTATATCAAATGAAAATCTCAAAACAAGGAGAAATACACTCCTTTAAATTTAGGAGTGCAGATCAACAGATTTGATTTTATTTTTTTAGTATTCTGCTCTGTAGAACTGCTCTTTGAAAGGCGATACGCTCGCCATCTCACAAAGGTCCGCATTTCCTTCTGTAGGCAGTTGAGGACCTAAAACCATATTCCAGGTGCAAGTTGGATTAGCGAAGTTTGGAATTGTTCATCTTAAGTTCACACAATTACCTTACGGGATGTAAAATGAACATACCCAGCAGGGTGACAAAGCTCAGGGGAGTAACTGCCTGGACAGACGTGCCCCAGGGCAGGGCGCTCGGTGGTTCACAAGTGGCTTGAATTGGACCGTGGGGCTGAATGAGAAAGGAGCCTCCTGTGCTGCTTGGGAGTCATGTTCCTACTGGTGGTTTGGGCGAACCACATTCTAGTGCCTGAGATTTGTTTGATGGGCAAAGAAAGGATTTTTGTATCCCAAATCTTTTTTTTTCTTGGCATCTTCAATCACTCTTAAAAAAACGAAAACAAGCACAAGCTTAATTGAATTTGTTTTTCTCATTCAAAGGGTGTGATACTCTATACTCACAAGAGGCTGAAAAGAAGGTCAAGCCTGGCAGACGCTTCCTCTATTCTTATTTGATATCTAATCTTTCTAAAAAGCAGGGGTTTTTTATAGACAAAAATCACAGGCAGACTTCAACTGTTCCTAACAAGAAGGACCATTAAGCTGGTCCAGCTGCCGAGGGACTGGCACTAAAACTGGTGACTGGGAATTGGCACAGGATTGTAAAAGACTTCTGCCAAAACATACTTAAATTATGTAATCACATTAAAGACCCACTAATTACACTGTGCACGTTATTGCTCCATTCAGGTTATGAAATCATTCAGTAACCGAGTGTGTAGCAGATAATGCAGGATTGTACGAGGAGAGACTGTTCTGAAGCGGGCTGCAGCCCCTGGGAATACTCACACGGCGGCAGGGCTTCTAGGTGAGAGCACCGGAGTGGTACCGCACGAGTGTGAGATCAGCACTCGGACCGGTTGTTCGGTTGTCCAGAACCCCGATGCCGCCAGCCATTTGAGGTTTCATTTCTGCTGCAGATCAAACTCAGCAAAGTCGTAACAGAACAAACTTCTGACACGGGGAATTGCACTAATGCAGCCGATGGGCTGTTTGGTCTGCCGCGCTTACGCCAGCTCCAGAGCCGGCGACAAGCCGCGTTAGTGTTGGTTACTCTTAGTGCTTCTTCGAGAACAAAGCTCAGCCATCTGCACAGCACGGTCAGCTCTGAGGCTGGACCAGAACTCCCGCAGTTCCCGCTGCTCTCCGTGCACGTAGCAGTCCTGCAAGTGTTTCCACTCGGAAACCACCTCTGTGTGGAGAATTTGGAGAATCTTGGGAGTTTGAGACAGAAGATCACCAGCAATGGAGTTTAGACTCTACCAACACTTCCATTTTAATTCACAAACTCCAGTTCAAAACTTGTCCTTCGCAGCAGACCTTTTTTCCATGTCTCCCAGGATATGTGGCTCCGAATACGCTTCTGCTTAAACATTCTGGACTCATGAATATTTAGTAGAATGGCACTTAATCTTCCTGCTGCTGTTAACAAAATGTAAAAAGATATATTTACTTTTGCGTCCTTTCTTGGCCATTCTTTCACTGCAGAGCAAACTTTTAAAAACTGATTACACCCGATGATTTAGCGCTAGGGCCAAATAGTCCCTGCTTGATTAAGATGGATGGTAGCTGTATTTGGAGCAATAGTAATTAAGACTCCCATGGCAAGCAAAGAAAAATAACAATCTGCGAAGAGCTTACAGGGAAAGTCTTAAACTGCAAAGTGTTCCTAAAATGCAAAATTCCCTAACACTAGTAAAATCTTAGTTTATTAAAGCTCACAGGATTATTAAAATCTGATTTTTCAATTGTTTTTATACTTTGATACTTATAACTTCTGATTTTAAAAATTATTAAGAATGTAGCAGGGGCTTAAGACCTGAATTTTTCGACCCTTTCAGTTAAATCACAAGATTTCTTTAAAATGTTCATAATCTAATAGTCTTTTTTACTTGATACCTGCAGATGACAGACTCTGGCTATCACCAGAATATTTCATGTCTAGATTGCCGCATCTGTCTTGGTCAAAATACGCTGAACGTAGAGACTGCGTGGTCTGATACACCTTACGAGGACTCCCGGTCCTGAGCTTCTTTTGCTCGTGACATTCTAGAGCTCTCTTGATACTGCACAGTCCTCTCGCAGTTTGGTGCCTCGGTTTCTACAGGTGTAGAACGAGGTGTCCACCGCTTGAAGGCCAAGGAGAGGATGTTTACAGCGTGTAAAACCTTAGCACAATCGCTGAGCTATCCCTGTTTTTAACTGTTTCTACACCAATTCTGTGTCCCTGTACAGAGGTGAAGCGTTCAGTGTCTGATGGTCAACCGAGTTAATGTCGGTGCGGTTCAGGGGCAAGGGACAGAAGAGGCCCAACTGATTTAAAGGTGGTGCTACTTTTAGAAGAGAGGTGGCTTGTTCAGCTTCTGAAAGTCCTTAAGATAATGTCTTTTATATCTATGATTGATTTATTTGATATTTATGCAGTTGGCAGTGGGATTTGAAATATAACATAAGCACTTCCTGAGATGTCAGTACTCCGATGTTAGTGGTCTGAACAAGGATGTAATTCATATCTGCAGGTGCTTACTCTGGTATCAAACACTTCAATAACATCATGCTTGTGGAATCCGGCACTCCCCAGTGTCCCATTTGTATCCTGATATGCCCACGTCTTTCCTATGTGTGTTTTTCTTTCTTAAGGAGCTCTCATTTCCTTCAATAGGATATGTTTTATTTCATCCTTTTTCCTGCATTTACTCATATTAATGTCACCGCATTCACTGGTAATAGCTCGGCTTGGAAATAACCCGTATATCCCTGAAAACACTGGGCCTGAAATTCAATGCCTGGGATCCTTTATTAAGAAAGAATAGATGTTTAACTGAAGGGAGGTAATAATTCCTGTTTGGGCTCTGATTTGGTCTGTCCCGTGAAAGGTGCATCAGGCATGCTCAGCCCCAGCCTGACGGCCCTCGGCACTGTTCGGTTAGGCAGCGCTGGGGAGCCCTGCGATGAAAGTTTTCTGGGCTTTTCTGCCGTGCAGTTTGAAACTGGATGCTGCCAGACAGGAATTTACGCCTTTTCGAGGACGAGGAGACTGTAGACACCTTTAGGCTCCTCTTACCAGAATTTCTTCAGAATAGAAAAGGACAGAAGTCAGGCGATGGGCTCCTGCTGGTGAGCGGGTGCTGGGACAGGACTCCATCGTGCTGCGTGGAGCAGCTGACGCTCCCAGGACTGTATTTTCAGCGGAAAGGGAGTTCTGCTCGCACTTTTTGTGCCATGAAACGTTATCTTTTTGTAACTCCTTTCCTTCCTCCCTTTCCCCCATTCTGCTCCATCTATGAAAAGATCGAGTTTAGTTTACAACCTCTTGAAGTGACTAGTCTCTTCACTTGCTTTGCAAAGCACGTTTGCACGTTTTGTGGGATCTAAGGATGCAGTGGTGTGAAAAGAAGCTCTAGTTAACACTTCTGAAACTGCATTGTCCCTTTTCAAATTGCTTTGTAGATGTAAGTCTTCATAAGCCTCCAAAGTACCTGACATGGAAGACTTGAGACTCACTCAGGTTATAGGGCTGACTCCCAAATACGACAGTGGCAGGAGGGATCTCATCTCAGAAGCTCCAGAATACCACCGCAAGTTTTTGGTGAGGAGGCCCCTTTGGAGAAGAGTTATGGTTAAATATACTGGAGTGTTCAGTGCGTGGAATCTTTTTATTTCCTGTCATTATCTTGGTACAGTCAGGAGTGCCTTTTTTATTATTTTTATGGAAGTGCTCATCAGCTGTAGCTTTTCCCATCCCTGTGGGAATTTCCCTGCCCTGACAAGCTGAACTTCACAGTACCTCGGAGAAACTAAGGTTTTTTCCCAGCTGGTAGGTAGTGCAGCTCCAGAGTCTCTAGTTAACCGTGCTCTACTTGGGGAAATTTTACAAGCCGTAATCTGTTTGAACAACTCACTTGGGTAAGTTAGTGCCTCGTTGTAAACTCTGCTCTGTAAACTGTCATCTGGGAACCTGCGATGGGGAGAAATGCTACAGAGAGCAGGGTCTTGCTTGCGGCTCGAGCTACCCCCTTTACAAGGCGCGGGATCTGTATGTATACGTTTTACTGTAAAGCCAGCCTAAGTTTAATGTTCGTTTGCAGCATGAAGTGATTTTTGTTACAACCTGTAACTGGTGGAGTAACCCCACACGTACAGTGGGAGCAGACCCATTTCTTTTTCGTCACCCCAACATTCATATCGCAGTGTTGGGTAGAGTTTTCTTCTGAGACGTTTTTGCGTTAGGCTGCCTACAAACTGGATTGACGTAGAGAGAGCCTTGTGTTAGGCTGACTTTGCCTCAGACTGTGTGCATTGTTCCTATGGCGCGTCTTTGAAACACGTGAAGGTACCAAGTGTGAACAAGTCCAGGAGAAAGTAAGTCCTGTACGCAGGCTTGTAGCCCTGCTGGGCTTTGATGGCTGTCATTCAATGAGCCGTGTGGTGACACAGCCAATGCAGGTAGAACGGACGTCTTGTTCCAAAAGCACCGACTCCTGCTACTTGAAATAAAGAGAATCACTTTAGCTTCAGCTAAAGTACAGGAGCTACGGCCCAAAAGGTAATTTTTCCGCCTTAATATAGCGGAAGACAATGGTGCCATTACGCTGACCCGTGTTGTGGTTGGTATGATGAGAATGCCCGTATAAGATCGGAGAAGCACACCCTGTTGGGGGTGATAAGACACCTAAAACCCCACAGATGGGGATCGGCAGAGGCGTACAGTATTCGTGTTATTTCCCTCTCACAGTTTATAAATAGCAAAAACGCAATTTCCTGCTTTCACTCAGGGCAGCTGCGAGTCCCGCTGGCCCGTGGAAGATGGCCAGGCTGACTCCCGGTAAAGCCCAAGTGCCACGTGCATCTTACCTGCTCCGGCTGAAGCTGCGCTTCGGCAGAGTTGCTTAATATCTCTGTCTTTCTCAAATTTCCCCTTTCTCCCCATCACCATACAACTTGTTTTTTTCATTTTACATGTTTTTGTCTATGATCCAGCCTAGAATATAGGTAGTTCTTTGCTACCAGCAGGTGGGGACAGGGAATGCAAGACGTCAGCTCCAGGTAATGGGGGGAGAGACAAAACAGAGAGGAATTAATTTCATTTCCTCTCTTCAGCAGGTGGAACAACTCTGCCTGCCTCAATCAAGCGTATGTTCCTATCCTCCCCTCCACGTAGCCTCTCCCTGCTCTTCAGGGGTTTTTCTCTTAGCCGGCAGGACTTGAGTTAATCTCTCCAGAGAATTAAGCAAATGCCTTTTTTTTTTGTTTTGTCTTCACAGTGTTTCAAATATCCTAGAGCTTCTAATACTGGGAGAGGACAAGTTTTCCCTTCACTATTACTTACGGAATGTGCTGAAGGGAAGCAAAGAAATAAACAAGTACAGAACTCCAACTTTCGCGCCCGCCAAGGGTGTGCACTTCCTCTGATGTGCTGCGTGAAGGGCACACCTCCAACCAGCCGATCTCCGCAGACAAAAGCGTCTTAAAGGCTTAGAAAAAACGGACGTTGGGACATCTTCGTCCCTTTCAGGCAGATTCAACCATGTCAAAGAGCAACACGTGCATGGAAATCAATAGCGTAATGATTAAATGACTGCGATGAACCCCAAATATTAAAATATTCACAAGTTTTTAAGCCCCTTTCACAGCGGAGGTAGCTGTAACTCCAGATGTGCTAAAATTCAGAAAGCAAACTACTATATACTCATTTTCTCCTTTTTTGTGCCTGAGTTCTGTGGCAGCCTTGCAGACGCTTTTTGGGGCCAGCCCTGCCCTTTTCCCAAGGGAGGGGAGGGTGAGCTGGGTCACCTGTGGAGCAGGCTGGGCTCAGGGGCCTTCAATTAGCCCTGATTGCAGGCTCCTCCTCCACGCCGGCGCTGGCGGTGCTGGGCTTGGCAGAAGGTAAGTTCTCCGAGAGGATTTTCCCCTCAAATTACTTTTTATGTCCAACTTTTCCCCATTTCTCTGACCTATTCAATGTAGTTTTGATACCTGTAAGCAGTGGGGGAGAAGCTGGAAGCTTCCTTTTGGTGGGGGCGTTGCATGGTTCTGCTCGGTGGGTGCTGGAAGTTGTCTGAATGGCGTGGCACTACAGCTTTTCATGAAATCTGCTCCTTGAAGTGGTTTTCTTCCTGACTAAATAACACCTGAAATAGGAACGAACCCCAGCTCTGGTAGCAGGGTTCCCCTTACCCTGCTTTGAGTTTCATTTGGTGTCACCGGGCTGCCTTGGCTTGCTGCCTTCTTGGGAGACTGTAGAGGAACTAACGAAGTTTTGGTGGCTGCGCAGGGGAAAAACTCCAGTGCAAAATCCACGGCCCTGAGGAGCTACGGGGTGTCTCTCAGTAGTACCTGGACTTGTCTCCAGTGAGTTTGCTCCCGTTGCAGTTCCAGTTTAACGCCCCTTGGTTTCACGGTCTCTTCTGGGAGGCCTGTTTTGGGGTTGGGTTTAGCACAAGACCTGGGAAAATTCAGTAAGGTTACTTTCTGGGCACAGTGCTGGGTTTGAGTTAAGCTGAATTCAGGCAACCGTCTGTCCATCCCTCCTCCACCTTTTGTGCTGCAAATCACCAGCTGCAAAAGGGTTCACACCTGGGAGCGGGGAGCAGGCAGATACCAAGATACCAACTTGGGAGAACAAGTTTTTACAGAAACCTGCCATAACTAAGCAATTGTGTGTAGCCAGGAAGTGAAAATAATGAATCAAGCGCTAAGCTGATCCAATGTTATGAATTGTTAACTCCTGTAAACAGCAAGTAGCACGTACCTGTCCTTCATCCTCTGGGTATGCAGGAGCTGGACACTAGCAAACAGGAACTGCCTTTCGTCAGAAGATGGTTTAACTGTCGCTACCCAGTGTTGAGGGAACCTCTGAAGGCCTACAGAGGTGAAAGGAGAGACAGCAGAGAACGTTTTATTTCCCATGTCAATTTGTAATGAAGTGGAAACTCAGAAGTCTCCAAGGATCAACTTTGAAGGCCTCAATGTTGCTCCCAGACCTGTAGGGAAGGAGTTCTCTGGGTAGTTTGGCTCTTCCCCATGGAGTTCTAGAGAACTCTTGAGGACGTGTCTTCTCGCCTTGTTTGCAGCCCCGTGCCCTGATGAAGGTGTGAAGTTGTCTTGCGCTTTCTTGCAGTTGTCCACTTCTTACCATTGTTTCTCTCTGCATCAAAGTGTTTCAGATAAACTTGGTAGGAACTTCCCTGTGGTTTGTTTTCTCGCGTTGCCCTGAGCACAGACACACTCCTGCCATGGATTTCAGCGGGTTTTTAGAACCAGTTCAGGCATCTCTGGACAGTTATTGTGTTGTGCCATGTGGACATGGCTACCATGACGTAGGGCAAGTTAATTCACCTTTCTGCCCATCTAGTTTCCCTTTCACCCTTTGCATGTCTCGTTCCTAGTCTCATAATGACTTAAACACGTGCTTAACTTTATGCGCTGCGCCTAACCCTGTTGATGTGCGTAAATCTTGCGAGAATAGGGCTTACACATGTGCCTCAGTAAATTCATTCGGTGTATGAGCCCGAGCACATGGGCAGGTTTTCACAGGATCAGGGCCTGGGATGCAGGGCAGGATGGTCTTTTCCTGTGCGCCTGGACAGTGCCATTTATCATAGCGGGGAACAAAACATGAACATAAATGAGTGCAAGGTGTCTGCCAGCACAAATCCAGTGGCCTTAAATTGCCAAGGTGGAAGTAATCTTTGAGGATGGGGAGGGGTGGAGGGGAATGAAAAGTTATTAAAAGCAGAAGAGATCTCGAGG
This sequence comes from Bucorvus abyssinicus, assembly GCA_009769605.1. Taxonomy (NCBI): domain Eukaryota; kingdom Metazoa; phylum Chordata; class Aves; order Bucerotiformes; family Bucorvidae; genus Bucorvus; species Bucorvus abyssinicus. The sequence goes on along the minus strand of CM020059.1, from coordinate 3,166,426 downwards.
AACCCAACTTTGTTTCATTCTTATGAAGAAGCTTTGAATACAATAGGGAAAAAGCATTGGGAGTAATTATCCAAAATGGGTGGCATAAATCCGAGCGGAAAGTAATACATCAGTTTTAAAGCTACTCATTTCAAACTGTGAGTTAGATTTATTTGACCTGCATTTGGGAGCAAATATTAATGAAAGGGCGAAGGCAGCTGATGGCTCTTTCAGTTCTTTCATTTCCCACTAGATGTCTCCGGTGTAAAAACTAATTATGAATGTTCTTGATTTAATTTGAAAAAAAAATTGGATGAAGCTTTTTTTTATTATTTCTTTTAAAGTCTTGTGCTATTGTGCAGTGTGCAGCTTAACCCTTGATCTTTCTTCAGTAACTACTTTAGCCTCAAGTATGACAAGAAGTCACTTAGAAGTGATGCCATTAATGGAATACCTTTTTTTTTTTTTTAATAAAGAATTGTCCAAGTATTCTGAGCATCCAATCTTTATTCCCACCAATTCTTCGGCTGATATCTGTAGCATGTAACTTATGTCCCAGCTCTGATGACATGTGTTCAGTAGTCTGCGAAACTTCCCTGGTTCTATTTACCACTGTGTTGACACGCTGTGTGTGATCTGGGCCTCCGTTAGCAGTTACCCTTTTCACAGCAGCTTTGTAAGAAGGAGGTTCTGGGTGCATCTGCGGAAGTGGTTTCTTTGGTCTCGCTGTTTGTTAAAAGTAACGGGGCTGTACATAGACTCCAGGATCCACCCGGGTGGATCTTGGTGCAGAGTTCTTCATCCTAGAAAAAAGCAGGATTTCTGGTGGCAGGTTTCTGTTGCCTGCAGATGAGCAGCTGTTAGAAATGCAGAAAGTGCAGCAGACTTTGGGTAACAGCGGTTTATATGAGAGAGTCAGTGACCTGTTCACACGTCCTTTAAAACAAATTTGGTTCATTCTTCTTTCTTTTTTGGTTTGTTTGTTTTTAAAGTGTGGATCGGTACTATCTGCATGGCGGTTTTACCCTGCTGCTGTCTGCTGAAGAGCTACAGAGGAGCGGACGGACTATGTCTGGAGCAAGCAAAGAACCCCTCTACACACTTGACCTTTTTGAGGTAAGGAGCAAAGTTCAAATGTCAAGCTTGGACTAAAGCATAGTTAGTTCTGTTCTTGCAGACCTGCAGTTAGGGATGTGTTTGCTTTACCTTTGTGCATGTCTCTTCCTAGTCCCAGCTGATGGATTGTCAGAGACTGTGATCAGGTGTGAGATTTGTCCATTGAGTTCGGCCGGTGCTGACGATTTGCATTTTTAGGGAAGACCTTCAAGGCGTATTTTGGAAATTCATTGTTGAAGCGTTTCCATTAGCGTTGACTGTGGTCGTACTACTGGAGTTTCTTTGTCTCATGTCCATTATTGTCTTCAGCAGAAGGAAAATTAGGTCAGTGCAAGACACTTCTGGAAAACTTTGTTTCTTTCCCGCGCCATTTCAGTGTTTAGCTCGAGCCCGCTTGATGGTTCCAGGTTTGAGCAGGACCGCTGCAGCGAACAGTTTGGTCATGTCAGAGCCGGGGCTGGAGCTCACGTGCTGCCAAGGCCCTTGCCAGGCCTTAGCGGGCAGCTCCTCGGATGGGGTGTAGGGAGGTACAAATTCCACAGCTGGTTCCTTGTCCTTTCCGGTCCCTCTGACTCTCGGCTGTGCTCTCCCGCGATAGACGCGCCATTAAACACGGTGTAATCGCTGCACAGCCGGTGTATTGAGACACAGACATGGAGCAGTGTTTTAAATAAAAGGCACGACTAATAATAATAATAATATAAAAAAGGAAACAAAAAACCCCACTGCCAGTCACCATAAGAAAAGGTATCCACTGGGAAATTCATAATTGCCCTCTGTGGGCTGGGTAGCATATGCTGGCTGCGTCCTGCTGCCATTTTCATGTAACAACGTTGAAGTTAAGTTATGGCATTATAAGGAAACGCACCTCAAAAGCTATGCTTAAAGGTACAAAGGCAGCGACAATCTGAACTGAAATGTCTTCATAGCTATTACATGAACACAGCACTAACAACGGAGAGCAGGAAGGAGGTGGACAAATGAGTCTTCTCTCCAAAGAGCCACAAATACTTCTTCCAATTAATGACAATGAACCACAAACAAACATTGCAAAAGAGCTGGTGACATTTTTCTGATCACTGTATTTTACTCTGCTGCTTGTTACCGGGTGCTGGGATGGAGTTTGTAGCGCGTAAATGTTCTGTGTTAAACATCTCAAAGATGTTTTCCCAACATGGTCAGGAAAAAGACTTGCTGTCCCATCTAATTCCATACTCCTAAATTTCATCTCTCTGGATTTAAGCCGTGTGATGTTTGTCAGCAGTTGACCTCATTGAATATGCTGGGAAAGATTTCAAACTTCTTATGCATTTTTCCATTTGTGTTTGCTTGGTTTTTAAAATCTGGCTGCTTAGAAGGGAATGGAGTTCCTAACCAGTCTAGTCTTTCCCTTTAATGGCTTCCCTGCTGTTTGCTTGCGCAAATACGTACTGAGGAAGGTGATTCCTTCTGGTCCAGCTACCCCGTTGCTCTGGGAGTCAAGGGCTTCATAACCCAGTGAAGCACCTAGGCAGGCAGTGACAGTCACAGGGTGTCCGGACCAATGTGATGTCTCCTGCCTCTTGGCAGCACCTCCTGGCTCGACCGTGATCTGTAGGAGCAGTGCTTGGCGTATGCTCTGTTTGAAGCCCAGGCAAAGCAAGCTCAAATCCGCCTGCGAAAGGACAGTCTGAGCGGTACGAGCGTGGAGTACAGATTACACCGTGCAATTACGGCGGCACCAGAAGCCGGATCGTGTTGTGTCTGTGGGTTACGCCAGCATGGTCACTCCACTGACGTGGTGAAGCTTTGGGTGGCTCTTCCAGCACGCGTGGTGCTGGCTGGGATGGTGAGTGCAGAGCCTTGGTACCCAGCTCAGACATACACTAAGCCGCTTTGTTTTCAACTACGGCGGGGGGTGGCACTGGTTAAATAGCTCACAGTCAGCCTAAAACACCACCAGCAGGGACCGGACCTTCGTTTGCTTGCTCGCTTAAGCTTCCATATTTCTTTCTTTCACTTCTCTTTCTTATACTAATTTGCTGTATTGAATTTGAACCTGCACCCTGCTCTCCAGCCTGGCCTCTCCGGGTCCTGGCAGGGTAGTCACAGGTCTCATCGCTTGCACAGCGTGCTGCTGGGAAACCAGAGGACTGTGTGTGCATCTGTTCTCTCTGTAGCACCTCGCCGAATCCCCAAGCTTGACAGGAATCTGTGGGCACTATTATAATTAGATAATAGAATAATTTCATATGCAATTGAAAATGCTGCAGGGAAAGAAGAGGAGGGTTTGGGAAAGTAGATTGTAATTACTTGAGCTGGAATTTGGCCAGGACACAGAGGTTAGTCTTGCGAAAAGTACCGAGGGACCTTCGATGAACACAACTAGTTAGGATCTCAGTTAGACTTCTGATTTAAAAGCTGCAGCCCTCACAGCCTGGTGCCCCCACAGTGTCCTCACCGAGGACCGAACAGAGCTACCAGAGAAAGCCACAAGCAATTTTCCGTGATAAAGGTAGACAGGAAATAGTGGTGTCTGGGAGTCATTTTTTTTCTGCCCCAAATCGTCCTTGATATTTTCACCAACGCCTTTCCTATGAAACAAAAACTTCTGTTCAACATAAAATGGTGTGGGGAGGGAGGCACATCTCTGCTGAAGGGAGCGGAGATTTGAAGTCTAGTGGCTAGTGATTGTATGGTCATGCAAGAGACCTCAAAAAAATTGGGAATTGGGCACCATTTTCAGTGAAGGATGAGCACAAACCCTGTGTGACCCAAGAGACAATCCCAGCCTAAGATCTGAGCCTTCATCTGACAGAGCAGCCCAGAAACGGTTCGGTTTTCAGTCGTGGAGAAGATGCTGGTGTCAGTAAGGGAGACTCTGACTTTTACTCTCTGAAAAGGACCCTTCTTATTTTCATCTTTACTGCTAGTCAGAAAGATATATACTCTCCAAATAATAGCGGTTTCCTTGTGCTGGAGTTATAGTGGCTTTGTGATACAATAAACAGCACCCTGTCATAAGTCTTGTGTAAAAAATGGCCTGACATTTCTTTAAAAGTAAAGAGAAACACTACTGCAGCGATGACCTCTGCGCAAGGTCACAGATGTTTTGCATGGTGGGGGAAACTATGGTTGCATACTTCTGCGCTAGGATATATTGCTTACTTTTCACAAAGCGTTTTCCTGAGAAATTACAGTACATTAAAAAACGTCGGGTGAGCTCTGCTCAGCCTTTTAGTGCTCATTTTTAAAATGATACAAACCAGAGTAAATATGGTGGGGTGAGTCGCTAACTTTTTGTCCACCTTTCCTTTCAATCACTTTGCGCTTTTCAAAAAAGCCTTAACTGCCTCACCTCCCAAATTGGATGGGATTTTGAAGAATAAAATGGAGTGGGCCTTGAGAAGGTTTGTAATTCAGCGTAAGTTTGGCAAGCTGCCTAAATATTTGGATATTCATCAGTTCATCTGCAGGAATCAAATTGGAGATCTTGCCCCAGCGGTTTACTCATTAGATTTGTTGCACTTCCCAGTGTGGGAAGCGAGCTGGTGGAACTTGCTGCCTCCATCCGCTGCTGCGGTGCTCCTCGGTGTGTGTAAAGCCTGGGTGAAAGGCTCGAGGTTTATATCCTGCAGTGGTGTAACTGGGGCTACTTGATTAAAGAGGGCGATTTCGCTTGATGCTGCTGGATGCAGTTGTGCGTTTGACTCCTGTATGTACATATATCGAATGCATCGTCAGTGAGGAACTCGCCGGGGTCCCCAAACCCCATTTATTTCCCTTAGGACATCTTGCTTTACTGGCCCGCACCCTTGAGGTGCTGTGCAGCTGGGTTCCTGCTCCTGTGTCGGCTTAGACCGAGGGTAACCGAACTCCCTGAGCTCGGGGGGAGTAGTGAACACCTTGCTGATTTATCAGCCGAAAGTGTTCCTGGACACTGAAATCACATGGAAATAAGTGTGCCGGGAATCCAGCCCGTTCTGGCAAAGTAAGGATTTGGACTGATGAATTGAAGTTGAAATAGCTGTGATAATTCCTTTTGAAACTGTCTAATCTTTGGTATTAGGGTAATGCAAGGTCAGGGCTGGTTTATCGTAATGTGGTGAGCTGAAAACGGCGTGGCTTCAGCAGCTCCCCGTGAAGATCTGGAGATGTCTGCAGTAAAACCCAGAAGCAGATCTGAGATGAGCAGCCCTTTTCAGAAGTTAGAGCCCAGGTTGCCACGCAAGTGGCCCCAGCTGAAAGACAAACGAGTATGAATGAAGATTTGGGTTATTTATCCAGGGTACCACAGCAGGTCCAGCTGAGCCGTTAGCCCAAGTTCCTCACAGAACACATCCAGCTGTAGCACCGTGAGGCCGTTTTTCTCTTTCCAGTTCTGCAGTTGGCTGCTTCGAGGTAGTTCACTGCCTCCTACTGAGACTGCCTTTGAAGAAGGTGGACCTGATGGTGTACTTGCAGAGTAAGGCACTGAGGCAAGCGAGGAGGTCCTTGTGTGAGCCGCTCTGAGGCAGTGAGCAAGGAGTGATGACTGTTCTCTTAGTCTGTTCCACTGTGTACTCAGAACCGTTTCCCCTTTGTTTAGCAGTCCAATAACGTAAAAGTTTTAGTTACCATGTGGGACTAGTAAAGCACAGAACCCAAAACTAATTTGTCACAATTTAATGGTGTGATGCCCTTCCTGGTAGGGTAGAAAATAATCATCTCCGTTGCCTGAGGACATAATATAATGGGGAAACATTTTCCCGACTCCTTAAATACTGTCCATTGGTCGATACGGTACTTACCTGACAATATTTAAGGGACAAACGGTGTTAAACATCAGCACACCTGCTGTCAGAGACCTGTGGGTGTTCCACGTTGGGCTAATAAGTGGTGGTGATCTGAGGAGGGGGTCCTCGTTTCAAATGAGGCTTTTCTTTAAATGATCCTGTACGGTGTGCTCCCAGCATGTCAGCTGAGGGTAGTGACGCTCTTCCCGTGTTTTTATGCCAAGAAGTGCTTTGGAAGCACCAAAGGTATGATGTGACCAAGCCCTACTCAGTCAGTGCTGCCAGCTAAGATGTAGGAGTTCTGTGTGTCGGTGTTCTGAGCGTGGGTGTGCGGGACACATATTCCCAGCCGGTGAAGATCGCACTAACTTTAGTGTATTACTGCAGCTATGTGGTAAGGATGTGGACCGTCAGCCCCCCGGTTTTGATAGAGAGATAAAATTTCTGCTTAGAGCTATGCCGTGTGAGGATACCACCTTGACTTGGCAGTAACTCCAATAATCCCCTTGTTCTCCCTTGTGAGCACGTGGAAACACACCCGCTGACCCAAGTAGTCAAAAACAGCCTGTGCCTTTGTGGGGTCCTTTTGTGTTGGCACCACAGTTTGGAGGATCTTTACAAAAGGTAGTGTTAGTTAACTTTTAGTAGGACTCTACATTTGCAAAGTTCAAAGGGTTTAACGAATCAAGGTCAAGGTATCGGTTGCCATTTCTTCTGTGGGGAAACTGAGGCACAGAGACTTCGTCTAGGTTTTATGGCAAGTGCTATAAATGTGTTAGCTGGTTTTATCAGCAGGCTGCTGAGCTGGTCTGATCTTGTGATCTAGGCCAGCATGCACAAATCTCAAAGGCTGGGATTGGGAGTAACAGCTCCTACAAGCAGAGCTCCCGCTTCCCGCTCTTGTGAGCTGGTGACTTGAAAAGGGGTGCCAGGCTGTGAAAAGCTCCTGTTCTACAGAATTAGTCCATGTAGTCCCATGGCTTGGCATTGCCTAAGTTCCCCTAAACACCTTCACCCCTGGGTAAACTGTAACAGGGGAGGAAGAGCAGGGAGGTCACTGGAATCACGGCTGCTAACGACAGGAGAGGACTTCTGGCCAGCTTTCCACCCCAGAAGTTCAGTGAGTGCCATTTCAAACCGTCCAGTGAGGGTTCTCACCCTTGACCACTGCTTGATCCATGAAATCGCAAAGCAAACCCCCGTGTGTGCCGTTTGGGGCAAGAGTTTCATCTGCTTTCTCCTCGTTCATCCCTCCCCCTGGCTCTCAGCCCGTCTTTCAGACGAATCCGAGGAACTCGGATTTGACCCGAGCTCTTCTTTCACGGGACATTGCAGTCAACAAGAAAAATACGCCTTGCCTTAAAAGCAGACAACAAGCAGCTGGTAACAGAGCGGGATAGGAGTTCAGGGCTAACCCGAAAGGGAAGATGCTGGATTGTCCTCAGCGGGGGACTCTGGACCCTTACTCCTCGGATTTCGGCGTATACTTTTCGTCCACGAGATGGCAACAGAGAGCTGCCCGCGGAGCGCGGCCGGCGCGGCTGGCAGCCTGCGGGCCGGGGTTCGCCCCTTTATCTCGGTGGCTTTGTTTAAAGGTACAGCCTGCGGTGACCTTTGCTGCCTTGGGCTCTGCGGAGAAATGTCTGAGGCGTGTACAATGGGCTCCCTTTGTTTCAATAGACACCGTCAAGGTGTTGTACGCTCTGTCATTCAAACCCCCCTGGGAGGCTCCCCAGCAGAACAAATTTTCTTAGAGGTATTTTATCCCCTTTGCCCAGGTAGAGTTGTTTGGAAAGGACCGTCATCTCGTGTGTTGAGGGAAAGGATGCGTTCCCAACTCATCAGCAATTTAAGATAGGGCCTTGGGGGACGTCTCTTTGCTCACCTGTCTCTTTGCCCAGCCTCAATTTCCCACCCGTAAAATGGGGATGCTCATGGCTCGTTTCTGTGAAAAATCCGTGGAAAACCTGGCCTGCGACATGGCTGTGGAGTAAGATGACTGAGCATACGCTGGGGTTTTTGTTTGTTCGCTTGGTTTTTCAGAAGGTCGTGCGTGGAGGGGGTTTAAAAGCACAGCTTGCCGAAGGATGCTGTGGGCTGGCCAAACGCCTTGTCTTTGAGCATCAGAAGCATGAGCAATGTGAGAAATAGCTTTCCTGCAGCCACCCTGGAAGGAAGGTCTCTCCTGAGGCACATACATCTTCCAAGCTGTCCTCTCACAAGACCCAACAGGGTATTGCCCGTTTTGTCTTCAGGTGGACTTCAGCACTGTCCGCTAGCGAGCAAAAGCTGCCTGCGACCCGTCCGCTGTGCCGGCCTGAGGCCGTTGTCTCTTAGCCCCGCTCCGCAGAGGTGCGGGCTGGAAATGGAAAATTCTGCCCGCTTCCGCCGTTATTTGCCACGGCCATTTTTGTGTATTTAGATTGAGCTGTGTGCTGTCACTTTAAAAACAATAGACTCTTGGGTGGGGAGGGGGATGTGTAGCCTTCAATAATTAGACTGGAAAGTGCCGAGGGACATGACAAATGAATCTTCGCTGAAAGATGGGCTGACTATTTAAACTGAGTGCACACAGCTGGTGATCTTGTTCCTCACCACGAGGCCAAAACCTCCTCACCTTCTCCAGAAAAGACCTCCTGACTGGCAGACAAACAAGCTGCCCAGGGTTTGGCCCACGTAGTGGTCTTCACCATGTATCTGCTCACTACGAATCATCCTGATATCAGAACGTCCGTCCCTTGATTAAATCTGTCCAGGCTGGGGGACTGTAGCTGTTAGGGATTTGGTGAGGGACTCTCAAGTCTTTCACTAGCAATAGTTGCCCTCTAGCCAGAGACCACAGGCCAAGGTTTTCCCCAGTCACCCTGGGTCGTTAGCTGAATCTGAGACCCTTGAAGAGGTTTAATATCCAAAACAAGGAGAGAAGACAGCCTTAAAGTCGGGCAGATGTGTTTATGTCAGGCAACTGATGAATGAGGCACTGAGCATCTTTGGCTGTGTTTTCAGCCTCAAACACAGCGTGCAGAGGTGGCTGTGCTTGCGTGGAGATGCTTTGGTGGGGCTCGGTGCAGACCTGCGTGGATGGCATGTCTGCTGCTGCTTCCATCTCTTGGAGCTCTTGATGGAGTCCTGGGATGGACGTGGCTTCCTTGGCTTCTCTGCCTTGGATGTAATGCTTTCAGAAAAAATCAGAGCTCTGTTCATAGCCTGAGCAAGGGAAGCTACCTCCTCTATGCCTAAATCAAAACAGTGCCCCTTCAGGGCTCTGAAGAGACGGTTTCCACCGTTACAATCACGCTGGCCATGCAGTGTCTGTACGTTCGCTGAAATGAGCGGAGGTTCGTGGTAACTGCACGCTCTGGAACTGTATAGATCCATTAACCTTGTGAGTGAGCATGATCTTAACATAAATGTACATGTCCTTTTGTTGAGGTTCTAGCAACCTGCGTGAGGTGGTAATTGTTTAATAAGAAACCTGGCTGCTGTGTAATTGCACAGTTTTTCATTGGGATGCTCTTCACTATTAACCACCGTCCCCCAGTGTGTTCTGTGAAATCAATAAGATTTCTATCGTGTTTGAAGCCAGTTAGGCTTCTTCCCTATGTAAGCACTGACGGTGTGCTCCTGGGCAGAGCTCGGCAAATTATTTGCCAGGATGAATTATTTCACTCTACCGGTCTCCAAATTCTGCAATGTGTTTAATTGTCGAAGTTTGAGGGTCGCTTTTTTTTGTCGTTGTTGTTTAAGGATGAATTTTGGTTCTCAGGTTCTTTTTGCCACGTTTCAGTGTGTGTTTGTAATCTGTGCCCTCCATGAGTACCACAGGCATTCCGCTCCAAGAGAGGTTTGTTTGAAATCATGGGCAAGATCTGGATTGACTGTTTGGTCTTGGTCTTTGCCTGGTAGAGGTTAAGGATGGTGCTTTATGGTTCAGTAGTTCAGGGAGTGCTGTCGTTGCTCGGTAGGGGAGCAGTGCCGTGTTCTGACAGCATTTCAATTTGAATATCTTCTGGTATTCTGATATATCAGGGGATGGGGTGTCTTCACCTCCGCAGAGCACCGTACGGTATGGAAAGTAAACTCTGTCAGTTGGGTCCAGATTTATCACCCACAGGCTGTATTGTCTACAGGCACAGAAGGGGATTTGTTGGCGGCACGGTGTACTTAGGTAGCGCTTGGAAGTGTGATGTTGAGGAACATATGGGCTGCAATATCATGGCAGAGTAGCCTGTGTGAAGGATGCAGCAGCTTGGAAAATATTCTTGTGTTTGTCAGTTTAAATACATGCTGTTTAAAACTGAACTGAAGCAAAACATTTGGATGACTGTGGCTTAACGAAAATGCTTTACAGTGCCTGTCTGGAATAGATTCCTCCTTCCTTCCTATCTCTCGTTAGATTTCAGTGAGGCTCTTTCCCAAGCGAGGTCGATGGGCATTTTCCTTCCCTGGTGCGAGTGAGCTCCAAACAACAAAGAGTCCGGTTCTGAGGGGTGATGAGCCCTTTCTTTACTGCCAGCAACGCTCCAACGAGGGCGAGTGGACCTTGCGTCGAGGGGTGAATGCACTTTGCATGTAGCGTAACATCCGTGCAGTGAATTTAGAGGTGATCTAGAGGATATTCCGCTTTTGTCAGTAAGGATTAGGCTGTTGCTTTCTGAGTAACTAGCAAGAAATGCTGTTATTTTAGCAGAAGATGTATTTTTAGCTGTTCCGGGGTCCGATCCTGCGTCACTGAAACCTGTGAGAAGCGCGCTGTTCCGGTACTACTCTCATGTCTTCGCGCGCGTTAGAAAGCCACGATGCGGCTGAACCAAACTCCAGCTATTGTCGCTTCTTTGGAGACTTTGTCTTCACATGCCTTTTGCGTTATTGTAACCGACACGTCTAAGACACTGTCTAATGTTAATGCTGCACGTTGCTGCCAATTATAATCAGAGCTAGTCAAAATAAACAAATTAAACAAATAAACATGTCAAAACATCTCAGTCGTAGAGAAAATAAGCCAAGTCTGAGCTCTCCTGGTGCTGCAGTACGGCCGATGTGCTGCATATTGTAAAATGTTCCATCACATTTTTCACCTTTTGTTGAGGAAAGGAAAGAAAAGGTGGGTCAGTTTAGAATTACAGTTGAGTTCTGCCCTGCTAAGGAGCCTGCAACTGAAACCAAATGAAACCCAAATGTTCCTTTAGCTCCTTCACCCAACCTAACGATCATCTGCTCTGTGTTTTAAATGGTTTTTTAGGGATTGAGGTTTGGTGGAATTTTTTTTTTTTTGGTTTTTTGAGTGATTCTTTGCTGTCAGAGTGCCAAGATGCTAAATCATTGTAGGATTGGGACAAGATGCAGGTGAAAATATACCGAATGTGGACATACACTTCAGCGTCAAACGTGCTGCTGCTGTGACGTAACACCAGGCAGAGGGGTAAAGCACTGTGCAACCGAAATCAGAGAGTGCCCCAGGTTTAAAAGAGAAACACATAAACCAGAGTTTTGCGACGCCGAGGGGACGTCGTAACCCGGATTTGCTAACAATCAGTGCTAATGGGAGGAGGGGCAAGGATGGTTTTTGTGGTGGTATGTTAACCTTAAAAACATGTTCCGAGGTTAAAGGAGAAAGCTGTCGCTGCAGACAGGTGGTTCTTGTAAAGAGGTGATCTTTTAAAGTGCAGTCTTACCATGTCAAACCCGACGTCTCGGCAGAGATAAAGCTATAATGCAGGTGATTGCTGGGACTCCTCTGCTGTCTGCCACAAAGCTTTAAAATCTGTTTCCAAAGCTGCGTTTGGAAAGGGACTTGCTTTTTTTTAATGTAAGACACATGCACCAAATACCTGTTCCAAACAGTTAGCACGTTAGAAACAGAGCCTCGCAACGCAATCGATGGGAACTGCGGCCTTGCTTCCGCAGATCTCGGGAGGTCCCTGTTACTGTGTGGAATCGCGGTAACTCCGTGCGGGTAACGGGTGGTGGGACCGTGCCCGAATTGCTCGGGAAGAAACGCTTGTCTGCTGGGAGTCGTGATCCCGCTGAGATGAGGTGTGCCCAGTTCTCCGAGGGTCTGGAGGTGTGAGGTGGAGAGAGAGGCGCCCTTAACGTAGAATTACGGGGCATGCCGGAGCTCTTTAACAAACACGGGCTCATCCTGGAATGATGTTGGCAAAACGTGGCAGCATGACGAAAAATCCAGGCAGCTTCCTCGAGGTGCTCTGGATTTTGCCAGGCGGTTTGAAGAGAGCCTGAATTCCGCACGAAAACGGACTGGACTCTCTAAGTGCCGAGGTCCTTCGTTCTCTCCCTCCCTTCCTCTTCTTCCCCCCACAATGTTTTCACTGTACGTAGGGTCTGGGGAGAAAAGGAACACTGTGCCTTTGAGCTGTTGTTTGCTGAAGACAGTATATAGAATCTTGGTTATTAACAGCCTCTCACAAGACAGTTATTTTTGGAGTGGCCTCTGAGGAGGCAACCTCTTGGAATCGAACTCATTTATTCTGCGTTTCACTGTCCTGCCATTTCCTGCAGAGAGAGGGGAAAAGTGAAACCACATGTTTTGAGGAGCGAGCGTAGGAAACCCCACCGAAGACAAATGACTGCTCCTCTCCCCTGGCAATTAGTCCGGCCGGGCTGCGTGCCAGCCCAGGTGTTCCCGACTGTGGATGAATTTGCCCAAGAACAATGAAAATAGCAGCTGATTGTGCTGACAGATTCTGCGGGTAATTTCCTGGCGTTTGGCATCTTCAGGTTACTTTCCCACAATTACGGATCCCGATGAAGTCCGGCGCCTTCAAATCCACTCTTGAACTGGAAGCGAAGTAATTGTGCGTGTGTAGGCACACGCGTGGCCCGTCCTCCTCTCAGGCCCCGTGCCTCTCCTCCGAGTTCCCAGATGTTTTAATTTAATTCGTTTTGCAAAATACATATTTTAATGAGTCTGAATTTAAAAAAACTATTTGCACCTGCATCATATAGAATTTCCTGGCAATCCCACCACGGCTTTTGCCAGGATCCATGCTTGTTCTATCACTTGGAAGGGTTTGCTCTTGTGCCTTCCGTTATCTCCTGAGTCGGGGCTGCCCCGGGAAGGCTGGCTAATGGAACCGAGCCTTGAGCTGGCCGTGGGAGGGGGAGAGAGCGACCTGACAGCTCGAGATGCTGACAGCAAGGTGCTGTTGAACGTGAGGGGTGTCTTCAGATAGCAGGCATTGATTCTGCGTCTGGGGAGAAGTGGCTGTCCCTGAAGAGTTACAGGTTTTATCGTCTGGAAGGAGCGAGGGAGAGAAAGGGGGAAGGCAGACTTTACGGTCATCTTAAAGCTTCGTGCAGTCCAGTCTGCCAGGAAGTTATAAATACTCGCTTGGGTTTCTTGAGCAACCCAGATTCTTCGTTTTGAGTTGGAACAGAGCTGGACGGGCACCAGGGGACATGAGCCCCAGGTCCGTTGTCTCGTTTCTTCTCGGTGCGCGTTCCAAAGAGAGGGAGACCAGAGCACGTGGGGGTGTTGCTGCACTGTGTGTGAAAGGGAGGGGGGGGATTCTGCCCAGCCTTTCCTCTGGGCATTTCCCGCTAGTTTAGTTACTCCTCGAAGATCAATTCCAAAAGTAACCCCGAGTTTTGACACTTTGCAAACCTTCAGCGATTCCTTTTTGGGTTTTTTTGTAGTTGAGATGTGCATTCCAGAGAGATCTGACTCCTGCGATTTAAAATTAATAAATGTCCTGCCTTGGCTAGAGAATTTTCTGCCTTTTTGTTGTCCTTAGAGGGAGGAAATTTCTCATTATTTGTGGGGCAGGTGAATTAGAACAAAAGCACCTCTTTTTGTCAGAAAATTGCAATTTTGACAAAGTGAACATTTCTGCCAATTTCCCTTAAAAAACCAAAACCAAACGAACCAGAACAAAACTCCAGCCTCTTAGTCTTGTTCCTTCGGAGGAGGGGAAGGATCCGTATTTCAGCAGGTTGAGGACCTGTTCTTGTCGCCTCAGGTTAAGGCGGCAGCAGCTCCCAGCTGCAGCGTGCCGGGCTGCTCCCAGATGGGAAGGGAGTTGTTGAGGTGCTACAGTTGTGTTCAGCATGCCAGAGTCCTTTTTGAGGCCACCACGTTGACCTGCTCACGTAAACCACTGGCAGAGGGTCTTCCGTCTCGCTGTGCCAGCCGATTCCCTTCAACCTCCTGGTGGAGATCTCTGTCTGTCCCAGAAGGTGCCTAGTTCAGATTCTGCTGGCAGCCTTTGCAGGGACCACCGCAGCTCGCTCGGTGATACCGGCTGTTACCAACGACTGTCCCGTGTGGATTTCACCGAGCAGGTTAGGAAAAGGAGGGGAATAATGTTGTGAAACTCCCCTCACACTCTGGTTTTCATAAAAAAAAATTCTTTTTGGTGGAAATCTTCTCCCAGCTGGAGTGTCGCCTTCTGTTCAGATCCCTAAAATTAGACTGAGAATCTTCTCTCACTTAAACAAATGCATGCTGTCTGCTTTCCGGTAATTACCCTTCTGGAGCGGTGGCAAAGACACGCACGTTTGCAAAATTCTGCGAAGATGAAAAGCCCTGTGCGGCTCGTCTCGGTCCCCGCGCACACCGGTGAATAGGTAGAACACCTGGGAAACGCGGGAGGGTTTGCAGTGCTTCTCCCCATGAGCAGAAATGTACTACCCGTGCCGTGAACCCCCCCTAAGGTGCCTACTTCAGGGGGTTGGCTCCGGGGAACGGCCAGCTCTCTGCCCACTCCGCCCAGTCCAAAGCCTGCTGATGGCAATCGGAGCCTTGTCGCTAATTACCGATGAGATCTAGAGTGTCTTGTGTTACCCAAGTCCTCCTGTCCACGGGGCCCACCTTGGTGTGCCTCTCCTCCACGCGCCCCATCCCCCTGTTCGGGAGCTGCGGTGACTCCGCTGCACGGGGGGCTTCTTGTCGCTGGGAAGGCTGATCCCAATTAATGGTCTCTGCGTGCTTGTGTGAGATCAGGCCATAAATACTGCATGAATATGACATCTCTCTAATAGGACCTCGCTGTCTCCTAATCGATTTACAGTGAGTGAGTGACATGGAATCATCCAGCCTCCATAAATCCAGGCTCGTGTTCTAATTTCATACCGTTAATGGCATGTCGGGGGGCTTACTCCTGTCGGGCTGAGCACCACCGGCATCATGATTTGCAGGCTCTTGATAGCCCTGCGGAGCCTTCGCCAGCTCTGCAACGCGGCGGGAGTGGGAGGTCTGCCCCGGTCGCTGCTCTCCCCGGCACCGCTGAGGGCTCTGCCGTGGCTCTCGTTTACAGGGGCTTTGGGTGGGTTTCTGAACTGTCTGTTGTTTCAGAGAGTTTTGAGGCTTTTTCTTTCTTTCTTTTTGTTCCTTTTTCTTTCTTTTTTGACTTGCCCTTAGTGAGTCAGAGGGGCCTCAGGCTGGGTTGCTTCCATTTTGATGAAGCAGTGGGTAGAGGAGGTTCGTCTCTGTTCCATATCCCCTCTCGAACAATTCCCCCTGCCCCCCCGTTTTATCTGCCTCTCCCCCTTTCCTCTCTGCCTGTTCGGAGCCCTGTCCTTCAGGAGGAGGATGTTCTCTCCCAGGGCTCGTTCAGTTCTAATGCAGCGTGCCCCCCATTTCCACTCTGTACTTAGGGTATTACAAAGACTTCAAACGTGGTTGGATTCTGCCCGAGCTGGGGGAGAGATCTGGAAGGTGGATCTGTCGGACCTACTTCTGCTTCTTTTACGAGCTTCCTGCCCGCCTTTGGACAGGTCATGGTGCAGCTCTCTGCCTCCATTTCCCCACCTGTGGCATGGGGGGACACCTCTGTCCTACACACTGCTTTCAAGTCTACCGAACAAAGATTTTTGCTAGAGCTGAACATTCTTTCATTCAGATTCAGTGAAAGCGTAAATGTTTAGGATGGGATCCTAGTCTGTCACGTGGTTCAATTCTTTGACTATCAGCTTTAACCTCAAAAAATGAAACCTGATGAACGGTGGTGAGTAAGGAAGGCCCTGGGTCGTAAATTTGCCCCTAGACTAACAAACCGAACCATCGGAGAGTTCTTGGGGAAAGAAACCGCTCGAGCAGGTGGCTGGCAGAAGCCGAACCGTAGACTTCAGCCCCAACACGGAGCTCTGCGAGTCGTGTGCTGGAGGTGTCGTTTTGTTAACGGGCTGCAGAAGTGAGCTTGTAAAGACCAGTTCAACCAACCGCTGCAGCTGGGGAGGTGACACGCTCTTTACAAGTATTTTACTTTCACCAACTGGGATTTTTATTCTCGTTATAATTCAGTGAAAATGTGGCTTTCAGAGTGTCCCACGCTGCCCAAGGAATTTGATCACCCAGTTCCTAATAAAATGAAGGCAACTGGAAGTCTGAACCCCGGTGGCTGCAGTAAAAATTAGTGCTGGTGTTTTGTTCTTTTTAGATAACAACGCTGCTTCACTGGGAGATGGGGTAAAGGAGCTAAACGGGGCCCTTTGTCCAAATAAACTTGCTGTTTTCTGAGAAGTGTTTTGGGTTTAGATCATGCATACCTTGTCCTGTGTGCTTTTCAGCATTACTTCCCCAACAAACAGCAGGCTGGGGAGCTAAAGGGACAGTTTCTCTTCACAAAAATGTCTTAAAATAGCCATGTTAAAAAAAAAAAAAAAAAAAAGAAAAAACCCCAATACTTTTTATTAGACTTTGTATAAAACGCAGCATTCTGGCAGATTGTTAACCGGTATTGTTAGAAAGAAAAGGGGGAAATGCACGTACTTTCTCTTCTCTCAGTAGACCATACATCAGATTATAAACCACTTCCTGTTCATGACTGTGACAAAAAGAGGAGATGATCTCTGCTCTTTCTTTTCCGTATACTGTTATCTTTGGATCGCGCAAAGAACGCTGGAATACCTGGGGGAGGGTTATCCTGGCACAGGCAGGGAAGGGAGATCGGTGGGGCAGCTCTTGTAGGCATTTCCAGATAAGCTGCTGCACTCTTTGTAGTCTCATCCGCTTCCGTGGACGTGCCAGGTTTAAGTTTCAATCTCCTTTCAAAGGGGACGTGGTAGGATGTTACTGAGGTACTTTTACTGATGTAGGACAGTTACTAAAGGTTGCCTGTAAAATGGGCCGTCTGTCCGGTGTGGTTGTCAGAGACCCTAGCTGAGACCTGCAACTTCTGAACTTTTTAAACCCCTTTCATGAAGAGCTCCATGTAAATCTGTTACATGCTGCTAAATTATCAGAGGAATCATTCCGGCTTTAGAGAGCTGTACGAAGGATCAGAATCTTTCCCTCCTCGGTTGCGTGTGTTAATGTTCTTCCACTACCTTTCAACCTCAGGCTTTTGACCTCTGAACACAAGCTCAAAAATTAATGATTTTTTTTTTTTTTTTTTAGCCAGCGCCTGCATTTCTTCAAGTCAGTTATCATGTGTCGCATGACAAATGAGCTTCTAGAGCACTGAAACTTCTAAGAATATTATTTTTCTTTTTCACTCTATCTGAAAAACAACTTGCTGCCTTAGTCTTGGACAGAAACCTCATGTACAGAAAATCCTTGGGGCTGCAGCTCAGTGAATCTCTTTAACCGTGCAGTAGCTTTTAGGTGTGTTCTGCAGGTTTTGTCATTGTTCACCTCTGATACACGTATTTAGGTTCCCACTAAGAAGGTGAATATACCTGTAAACCTGAATGGAAAAAAAAAAAAGGTAGGCTTGGTTTGTTCCTTAGTTTCCGGGGTATTGCCGCAGTCAGCCGTTCTTCAGCGGGGCAGCTGGTAGCTGTGTCGCGTCAGAGGCTGAGTTGCTCCATCCAGGGTAAGAGACGCAGGCGCGCAGCAGCTGGAGTGCTTGAGGTTCGCTTCAGCGCTTGTGTCTGCTGACAGAAGCTAGCTCTGGCCGAGCACCGAAGTGTTGGTCTCCCAGCAGAGTCTGCATCAGTCCATCTCTAGACAGAGTACCTCTGGAACTGGGGCTGGCTGCTCCGGCGCGGCTGGGCTGGGAGGCTCAGGGGCGTTCCTTTAACTGGGGAAAGCGTGAACCATGTGGTGGTTGAAGAGCTCACGAACCTTTCCACGGGTGTGGATGCTGGGCCTGTCATGCTGATGAAACTTGATGCTAGTGTTCCACGTTCGGAGTTGTCCCCTGCTCTCCCGGTCGGCGGGGTCCTGCAGCTGCTGCTCGTCACCCCAGGGGCGGTTGGGCTTGGCTTGAGCATAGAGCTTCCCTCGTGCCCTGGTTCCGAGACACTCTGTGGCTCCGTTAGGGATAAGAAGATTGATGTTATTTTACTGGAAAATCTGGGAGCTGAGATCTTTTGTCTCAAAGGGCGTATTTCCCTGGAGGTGAATCTGTTGCAGGCAGGCCAGGCTGACATCGCTTAAAGGGAGTCACTTATGGGGAAGGCAGGTGCTTTTCGGTGTGTTTCAGTCTGCGTCCCTGAAAATCGTTGCTGATGACTGGAAATCTTGTTCCTGTGGTTTAAATTTTCCTTTCCCCCCTCTCAATTCTTGAAGCTAAGCAGCCAAATGTTAGGAATTACTAGTCTCTTGGAAACACGGAAGATTTTCAAATGGTTTTCATGTTTTTGGAACAGTTTAAATTTGGCTGATCTCTTAGTAGGAATTCTTGGATTTTTTTTTTTTTTTTTTTTTTTTTTTTTTTTTTTTGTCGTCCCCCCTTTCTCTTTGCAGTTATGAAAAACAGGTTTGCTGCCTTGGGGGAAGGGAGCGGGCTGAGGAAGGCGAGGCTGGGAAGCAGAAGATGAATTTATTCTGACTTTATCTTTATTTCATTCTCCCAAGTTAAATTCTACGCTGTTTCACCGAGGCCAGCTGGTTTTAATAATTTCACGAGAACACTATTTATTAAGTGTCTGTTTCAGGCAGTGTCAAATCCTTCAGCTCCTTCTCTATTCTCCATTGTAAGCAAGAACATCAGTAGCCCAGGTGGGCTTTGAATAGCTTCAGAAAGTAGGTAGGTGAGAATCTATTTATTACTTACTGTAGATCTCAGTAGACAGACACTCCAATTAAGGCAGGAGACTGACACACTTAGCCAACTCTTTCCAAGCAGAGGATGCAAAATGAGTGAATAAAAAATTAAATAAAATAACCCAAACTTCTCTGCATTTTCTTATGCGGTCTGGAACCATAATTCCTCCGTGCTTCTCCTTTCAGTCTTGCTTTTCTGCGTGTCTGAATGCAGGAAGCAGTGAGGAAGCTTGTTTTGCTAAGCTTCACCGAAGCGCAGGTGAGACTAAGCAGAGCAGAAGTCCGTGATCCAGTGGATAACCTTCAAATTCATTTGCTATAGGAGCTTGTCCCCTTTCGTCCTTGTGCCTGATCTAAGTGCATTTACACTGCTGAAACTGCTACAAATGACACCACTGGAACTGAAGATGAGCATCAGATTTAGAGTATCTCAATTTCAGAACCCCGAATAACGGTTTGTGTTATTTAGTCAATACCTGTATTCAAATACACAAAAGCCTAAATATTGAAAGACAGTTCATTTATTGTAGTAAAAAATGTGGCGATTGTAAATACATTGATTAGCGTGAGGAAAGTGGAAAAAAAAAAAAACAACCCCCAAACAAAAAGATTGCTTGTCAATTTTACATGCCTCTCGTGACACCTAATACAGAGACAAGAGAATCTGCTGCAGCTCTGGTAACTCCTGCTTTCACTCCAAAGAACTCTAATTCGGTAATAGGAGTATCAGCCCAAGGTAGTTTCTGTCATCTCATTTAAAACAACTCGATTGGTAGCAGTAATCTTCTGTTAAGATGAATTACTCTTTCGTGTATCGGCAGATAGAATTGGAATTTCAACATTGAGCACGTCTGCTTTCATGCCAAGACTGGTTAAATACAAGTTTTCATGTTCATTTCTAGTGAAACTTTGAATTTTCTATAGCATTTCAACCTCTACTAAATTGCTTTGAAAACAAAGCAGAAAAAACCTGGGAAGAAACCCCACCCATCATCAAAATTTCAAGCTCTGGGTGCTTTCCAGCAAACTGCTCCTGAATGAAAGCAGTATTCTGGTTTCGGTTTAACGTTGGCTCCGACGTAGATAAATCGGTGCATTCAGTTACACTGCAAGAATCTTTTACTGTAAGGGAGGGGGAAAACCGAAGAAAATAACGATCATAATCATTAGCATTTATGTAGCAGCTCAGCAGGAATTCGTGTTTGTAAAAGCACAAAATACAGCCGCTGGTGCTTGCGGAGGAAGCAAACTCTGAACGTACTTTTTGATTCTCTCTTTCTGGAAGACTTGCAGGACTCTGATGGTCTTGCATTAAGCCCTGCTCACGCCACTGTGCAACACGAGATGGTGCATTTGTCTTCCTCCACCTCCTCCAAAAAGCTATTTCTTTGATTAAAAATGAATTTAAAGATACTGCATTCGAAGATCTCTTGAAGTGCTTTCCCAGACCTACATTTTGGTGGTTTCTGCGCGTGTTGTTCAAACATCAATTCTCTATTTTGAAGATAAGCCCTTGGCTCAGGATTCGAATGCTTTCCCAAGCTTTGTTTAAATTCAGCTCCAAATTTCCTGCCAGGAGCACTCACTTCAGTTGTGAAATAGATACATAAGCCCAGGGAAAGCTGTAGAAAGGGCGGCATAAAATAAAAGAATAATTTTCAAACAAGTTCACAGAAAGACTATTTCAAAGACTGAGGAAAAATGCTGATTTTTTGGGGGGGGCATTTAAGTAATTTTTGACATTTAAGTAACTTTAAGTGAAAAATTAGTGTGGATAATATTGGGGGTAAGTATCTTTAAAAACACACCGGAGACAGCGTTTGAATTGGTGCAGAGGTTAACAGCACTGAAGTCATTTGAGCGGCAGCCACTGGGTTTGTGCTGCAGCCACCCGGCTTTCCAGCATCAGGTGTAATCTGATTTTCAGGAATTTAAAGTACTCACAACTCCCAGCAACTTCTGTAAGAGTTGAAAATGAGCCCAGCAATCCTTACTGGGAAGGCTCCCTCTGACACGTCCCCAGCTGGTGTCCATTTGAGCTCCGTCTGCAAGGCGAGAGTCTCCTGGAGCCCCTGCACGAGGACCGAACGTTTTTTGGTTTGGTTTTTTGTTGATATTAAGGCAGAGCTGGTGTGGTCCAGAAACACAACACATAAATTATTGCAACACATCAGGATGTTAAGAGGACTTCATCGTTCACACACATCTCCTCTACTTGACATTTCTGCAACCTCGTGTCATTCTGTAGCATATCCTCTTCGTATTAACGGCAATTTATCATTAATCCATTTGAATAATACTTTCTCTTTTTTTTCCAACAGAAAGAGACAGAAAACATCTGCATATTGAGTAATATTAGCTCCAGTTTGTGTCTCAAGTGAGACTAACTGACAACCCTCATTTATTATGACTGTGTAGGCTTAATTGGGTTGACGTAGGATTTGGACTTTGTGAAAGGAGGAACAGTTTGAAGATGTTTTTAGAAAAAACTCACTTTTAGAGAGGGATAGAGTAGGGAGAGGAGCGGGGGAGGAGGGAAGAGAAGAATAAATATGTAAAATAATGATGCTGAGTGTTCTGTTAAGGCCCAAATGTTTAGGAGGTGTTTTAATAACGATGCTTAAATGAGAGATTAGTTATTGAGCCATATGGTTTGTATTACAGCTCTCATCTTTTGTTTCCTGCTTATGCTGTCAAGCATTAATGTGATTGTTTTGATTCTTAATGTCTTAATGCATCATTCCTCCCAATGCATTAGGCTAATAACTTTGGTCCTCTTAAGGGCAGTGTCACCATTCATTACTCTTCCTGTTTTGGCTGACCATAGAAGTTTAAATGAGGGACTCAAAAAAATATCTACATGTTCCTTCCAACCTTTATGAAGCCAGCACACTGAGATCACCGAGGAAATCTGAAGTGCGTTAGAGGCTGCTGACTTCCACTCCGCTGATGACATGCAGGTAGTGCCGAAGTTGGCCTCCCCCAAGGCAGTTTACAAGCTCTTCTGTCAAGGCAAATGGGATTTGAGTTTGTTGTCTTAACTCTGGACTAGGTTTCAGGTAGTTCTTGCTAAAACTTTAGGAAAATAAGGTGTTAAGCTGATTGTAATTTCTGTTTGGGCAAGTGACTGCGTCTGTGTCTGTGCAGCACAGGGTTTATATTTAAAAATGTCTTTTATACATCCACACGGGTCACCTTTGGGGTGAAGCATAGCAGTAACAACCCAACAGCGCAAGATGATTCTGGTCTGCTCTTCCAGTGCTGCCGTTGCGGAGGAGCTCCGAAGTCAGGCTTGATTTTAAAGAGCATTTACAAAGCAGTTTCCCCAGGTGAGAGCTGGGATTTCCAGTAGAACGGTCATCTCTGAGGCGGGTGTTAGTCCGTAGTGGTTACCCTTCACAGCACGAGGATTGCACTGTATCCAAGTAGACTAAATTGCGGGCGTTGGTGGAGCTGAATTGTTGAGGAGGAGCTTATTTTTTTGGTATTCTAATAAAGGAGAACTGTAGTGAAACAGGCAGGTTTATTTTGCGGGGTCTGCTGTGAAAGCTTGACCTTGCCTGTGTGTGTGTGTATAGACAGACCACGCAGACAAAACACACACAAATATTTGGGCTGTGTGTATATATTTCATTATCTGCCTTTACCTCTTGACAGCTCAGATGCTTTGTCCTCCTTGTCTGATGCCCAGAGCATGATTTGCTTGAGCGTGAATCGTAAACCACCCTTAGCAGTTGGGATTTTAAAAAAATCCCATGCATTTTCCTCAGGGGCACTTTGACTGGTGTATTTCTCTAATGGGGTTATTCACATTCTTTCTCTCTGAGACCTATCCTGCACTTTCCAGTGGTGAGAGCTTCGAGTAAGAGGAGCATTGGTTCAGCCCATGGTCTGTGGCAGAAATGATGCAGTGAATCGTATGTGAAATCTGTAAATCACTTAGGAATCCAGTGGGATGAAAAGTGGTGCATCAGTGTGAGATTACTGTCATTCCACGGTCACCCCAATTTATACAGTAGAAACAGCAAATGCAGCAAGGCGGAAGGAGGATGAAAGGTGTGACGAGCTGTTCACAACGTTAAAATGACCAGTGTCCGCTGGGGAGTCCGTTCTGTATTCAACGTGTCACTGAAACACTGGTGTGACGGGACTGCGTTTGAGAAAGTGTCAATATGACAGACAAGGAAGTGATTTAAGTACGGGATACAGCCAGCAGCATTGTCACACGGACTGGAATTTAAATACACAGCAGTTCTCGTGCCAGGAAGAGCCAGGACAGATGCTTCAGGGAGACGTAGCAAGAATGGGGAGAAATGTTCTGCCAGGGCAATTACCCAGATGGTGGTGGTTGGCTTTGGGTGGTTTGGGTGTGGGGAGGGGGTTTTGCTTCTCTTTTTTTCTCCCCACAGAGTGTTTCTAGTGTATCCATAAAGAAATTGGAGGCGTTAGATACAGGAATGCAGCAGACTTACAGAGAGTTTAAGGAACTGGAGCTGAAGTATTCAACCTGTTGGACACAAGGTGAATCTTGGGCAGATAATGCAGCAGGTTGTTGGGTCCAACAATTGTGTGTGCTCAGTTCAAAGTGGGAGCAGAGGAGGGCATGGAGGAAGGTATCTATCAGACAGGATTCACTTGAAATGTCTTCAGGCTGCTCACTATTGCAGGAGAAGGAGGGGATTTGAGAGAGGTGTAAGGGTTAAGGCAGCCCCAGAAGCACAAGCCGAAGCGATAGTTTTCCAGTTGGGGATAAGGGCTTGATCTTCTCACCAGCCATCTTCACACAGTTCATCCGTTCTGCGGAGCGTGGCGTTCCCTAACGCTCTGCCCTCTTCTCACCCACAAACCTGAACTTTGTGCAGGTGTGGGCAGCGTGTGTAGGATTAAAGGCTTGTTTCCCCTAAAATCCGGACCTGTCTGTTCAAATGAGCCCTGTCATCCTGCGGGTCTTGCTGAGTGAGAGTTCGAGAGTTTGCTCAAGACAATAGCATTAAGTCATCTCCCACACTGACTACATGGCTGAGGCCCCGGAGAGGAACGCTTCAGACTCCAGTGGCTGACGAATTAAACAATGAGGAATGTATGCCAGCTCTTTCCATTTGCTTATTAATAGGTTCTGTGTCTGCCGCTCCAAGGGGATTGTCCTTCCTTTTGAATTGCTAGCGGGGAAGCATTCAAGCATTCAGTCACCGTAAATGGGGAAAAATGGAGAAGGAAAGAGGAGTACTTCGGGAAAGACTGGAGCACGTCTTCAAAAACATAAGACTAGGGACCTGGCTTTGTAGAAGTACTAATACTCTTGTTCCGTTGGTTCGGATGGTCGAGATCTTGGGAAATGAAGCCCTGCCCAGCTGTAAACGCTGCGGTTTCCTGATAGCCCAGTACTCCAGCAGCTGCTTGAGCTAGAAGATGATTCCAGATCCGTGTGTTCATGGGACGCTGCGCTGTGAAATCCCCGTGATGTGATCGCGTGTGCTTAGGTGAGCAAGGTCAGCAGGACAAACTGTGTGAAGACAGGACTGTAGAGCTCCTAAATATTTTATCCTCTTCCTGAATTTTCAGTGGTTTGTGGGTATGGTTAGTATTCTGCGTGGCTGATACTTGGGAATACGTGCGGGAGTTTTGAGCTCCTTCTTCACTCTAAATCCTTGGTTTTCAGTAAATCTTTTAGGTAGTTCTGACAATCTTAGCTCTGTCATGGTTGTTTCCCCAGAAATTCCTGGAGGTCTAACGAACAATTGTATGCTCATGTTAAGATCACTCCCATTTCAGTGTTTAAAAGGCTTGTTTTCTGTCTACCTTAAAGCTTTTCTAATAGAGTTACAGGACAATTCAGGTTGGAAAGGATGTCTGAAGGTCATCTTCTCCACTCCCCCACTCAAACCAGGGCACTTTAAAGTTAGATCATGTTGTTCACAGCCTATAAATGGATTTATACCAAATGAAAATAAAGCGGGCGTAATCCTAAATAAAACACAGGAGACAGGTTCGAGAGTGCTAAGGTGTTCCTTTTTCAATAGAGATTTCAGAGATTAAATGCCATTTGCTCTCAATGTCGTCTTTTACCCTGATTTTTAAAGGTGTCCAGACAGTCAACACTGAGGATTTTGGAACCCAAAAATTCATTTTCTATGGGAAACGGAACACAGGCTCCCCGTCTGCGCACAGATGTTAGCTCTACGTGAATGAGGTCATTTCCTCAAGTTAAATTGTTGAAGTTCTTCACACGAGCATGGCCACAAGTCTCCAGATGATTGTTCTATATTATTAGATAAATAGATAAACTTTCAGATGGTATTCGAGGTGCCAAACAGTGGTTTTAAATCTTGAGTGAAACTTGGCAAGAGGTGACATGGCAAGTGCAGGGCCCGATTCTGAGCTTTCCAGTGTGTCCTTGCACAATACTCTCTTGCAAAATGTGTGGAAGAAACCCTCTGCAGATGTGGCAGTTAATTTCATTTACTCTGGTCTTGTGTAAGTGACAGCAGGGTCGTGCATGGAACTGACCTCAAAATGTCTGAGGTGAGGTTTTAGGAGTGGGTGGTGTGACTTGCACTGGGCACTCAAACACCGGCGCGGCTTTGCCGTGCTCCCCTGTGCCTTTGTGCCCTCGGTACCAGGCGATAGCTCACATCCACTTCTGTTTGCTGTGTTGGGCATCCGTGGGCTAAGTGAGTGCAAACTGGACGTACCGTGGGTGGTGTTCTTGATATTCCACT
Organism: Bucorvus abyssinicus; assembly: GCA_009769605.1. NCBI lineage: Eukaryota > Metazoa > Chordata > Aves > Bucerotiformes > Bucorvidae > Bucorvus > Bucorvus abyssinicus. The sequence goes on along the minus strand of CM020059.1, from coordinate 3,140,909 downwards.
GGCAAAATAGTGACACCTAACAGAACAATCCGATGGGTTAATTAAGGAAGAATTGTCTATGATTTCATCTTACCTTTTATTTCCACCCCCTCCTCGTGCAAGTCTATGCAGTGGAGCTGCCTCTTGCCCCTTGTGCCAGAATGATTAATGGTGGGACCACAATGAGGTCAATTAGCTGGGGTCGGCTTGAAGCTGAAAGGTGGAGTGTGTTTCTTTATTGAACGCTGCATTCACACTCCAAACCGTGACCTGGACTACAGTGATTTATTACAGGGGCAGCGTTTTGATCACTTACCTTCAGTACCCTACCTTGGCTTCAGAAATCAGGTTTTCACTGTCAATTAAAATCCAGAAAAAGAGATCCATTCGAAATCTGAAATGTGAGCCCCAAGAAAGGGATGGGGAGCCCACCGAAACACCGATGGGTTTCAAAACAGTAACAAAGAAATTAGATTACACACTGTCTCTGAGAGGAAAACAATTCATCCGTAGTGGAACTTCTACAGCCTTTTCCCCGAGTTGAAACAGAGGAACCAAATCTGTCCTAGCAAATTTTGAAGAGCTACTGGGGAAAAAAATTCTGCACCTAATATCTATATTATCTCTAATGTGTTATCTACTATCTGAGTTATCTACATCTACAGAGAGAGGTTAGCGCTGAAATTGAAGGTTTGACTTTGGTTTTGCGTGAAGAGATGGCAGTTTCGCTTGCGTATGAGTCGGGATAATTTATGCAGCCGACTGTTTTCTCGCAGAATTTAGTCTCTGTCTGTGGTCATCTGTAAACCGACTGACTGTCAGTCTTCGCTGTGTTTATCTTCACCTCTGTAATGCAGCGATAGGATTCGTGCCAGCGAGTGGCCTTGGCCTGCGGCTTCCAGCCATCCCAGTAAGCACCTTCGGCCTCTGCCTCCGTGTCTCGTTCCCCAGCTGACGAAGCATTAAAGATGTCATTTAAGTGAGTCTTCTCTAGGATTTATCAAGAGCAGCAGAATACTGTTCAGATTCATCTGAGAGGTAACTCAGAAGTAAAATTTTACTAGCTATGGGCAGGTAGTGTTTTTTCAAGGCAAATACAACAGCATTTTTCCCCTGTATCTTCGTGACATTTAATTGTAAGTTATTTCCTCTTTTAGACTTCTCTCAGACTTTTATTTCTATTGCAGAATTTAAAATATGAGCATTTTAAAAAAGAAAACTTATTTAAGACTTCACCTTTCCTTGTAGATTTGACAGTAATTTCCGTGGCACCCTGTTCTATTCCGATAGACTGCTATTGACTTGGTGCCTATTAATTTTTATAAGGCTTCCTCCATGAAGTTTTGTAAGGGAGAGACATCTATTTAGTCCCTGGCCTGGTAAATTTTAATGACAATTTTGCATGCTTGACTTAATTCCTATTTTTCACGTCCCAGTCGTGCCTATCCCTCACCTTGTTCTTCTAGGGCTTGATTCGCGTCTCTTGAGTCTGATCCAATAACTCACATAAGCATCTAACTAGTCCCACGGATGTTAGCGGGGGGGGGGGGATTTTTCCAAGGCAAGTTAGTCCCCAAATCCCACTGACTTCCAGTGGGAGCTGACTCCAAGCTGCCCTCTCTGCCTTCCACATCAGTGGTGTTCTGCGCAGGGACCGAAAGAGCCATAAAACCGCGGATGAGAAAGAGATCTCTTAGTGCTAGTTGAAACCTGCAGTCCTCGATATTAGATCCTGCAGAATGGATGTGAAGCAGTGTCAAAGGAAATAATTTCCCACTACTTGCTGTACAGACAAAAATATCGTAAAAATGATATTTTTTTCCCGGCTCACTGAGGTTACTGAGCCTCAACACAAGTTGCTGCTCTGGAATGGGGCCGCCATGCGCGGCACCTCTCAGGATCTCCCTGTCAAGGGCAGTCTGGCTGCCAGAGGGGTTCCAGTCCTTTTGAAGAGATGTGCCAGCTCAAACAGAACAAAACATGTGCGATGTGAGTATGTTTGAACTTACAGGAAAACCTCCCGTATAGAGATACTCGAACGGCGCCGCTTCCGGGGCAGAATGAGAATAGACCAAGCACAGCCATGCATTTTAACAGCAGAATTATTTTGTCTTTAGTCTGTGAGATGCTGTCTTTTTGTTGAAAAATACCAGAGCACGCGTGAAGAATGATTTTTCATGAGCTGCAATCTGTCTTTGAGAGAAAATCTTTTAATGAGCTGGTTTATTAGGCAGCAACTTCACTTCTGGGGAGAATAAGTCGTGCAGGAAGGTAGTTATGCCGTAGCTGGCAGTCAGCTCTTCCCACGTACAGACCAGTAGATCTGTGACCCGCCGTGGCGAGTTCTTGATACGCACTTTAATAACAGATAAAGGTGCCTCATCGGTGCCTCGTGGCAACGCGATGCAGCTCTTCCCCTGGAGCGTGGCCGGGAGGTTGGATATTGTAGTCCAGGTTTGGGTCTGTAAGCAATTTCTGCGTGACTCGGGAAAAGTTATTTCCCCCCTCCCTGTATTTCACTCACCTTTCTTGCATTTGTTTCTTTCATGTGGGCTGACACGATGGTACCTAACCAGAGCTTGGAACGCTGCTGCAGTGGAAGAATTAATTTCTAGTAGGGCATGAGGGATGGAGCTGAAGTAAGGCCCCCGATGTTTCCACCCTCTAGTGTTGTTGACACAGAGCCGGGGTTCCAGGTAGTCTCCTGTAATTGTTCCACAAAGAAGACTACCAGTTTCTGTTTCCGAAGAGTAGCTTGGAAGCCAAAATTTCAAATTATTAACCCATCGTTTTCCATTGTAGCACAGACTAGCTTGTTAGAATGCTCCTGAAAGACCCATGTGCTCTTAGCACCTGACCCTACGTTGTTTCCTTGTGCGAGTATTTACTTGGAAATGGTACTATGGATAGAACCGTTCACGTGGTTACATGTCAGTACATCCTGTGATACGGGGAACTAAACCAGCAGCCTGCTCTGGGAAGTGGACAAAAAGAAGCCCCAAAAGTGAATAATACCATAACGAGTTTCCTATTGTGTGTCGTTCGTACAGAAGTTCGTTGAGGATCGTATCCAAACCGTTGAATTCCGTAGGGTAGCCTGCAAGCCCCATACTTGAAATAACCCATGGAAATGGTCTAATCCAAATCCTGTAGGTTTCAGAGGTGTATTTATACAGGTCTCTTTCGGGCTTCTCCCTGGTAACCACTATAAAACTTTCCCTAAAGAGGACATGAATATATGTACATCTTAGTAGGGGCCGAAAAATAAGAATAGAGTTATGAACTAAATTTTCAGCAAATATAAACTGTTCTAACTCTCTTGAAGACAGACGAGCTGAAGGTCTGCTTCTCAGCTCATGAAAACAGGGTTCTCCCTCTTGCACAGATAAACGGTGCTTTTGCTTTGCTGCAGATGAATCTGGGTTTGGTTCCGTGTTCTCCGGCCGGGCTTGGTGTGCCAGCGCACGCGTCTTCTGCCTTTGTGCGGGCTGGGAAGCTCGCTTAGGATCGCTTCTAGCAATCTCTGTGCATCCATAGTGGTCCTGTTTTAATATTTAATCGCTAATTGGTGTGATGATCAAGGGACAGACGAGGGAGCACTCCGACATCTGATCTCGAACTGATTACACGCACTTTGCACTACATGTTGTTTGTCACGGTCAGGCTAATTTCCTTCGCCGAGCGCTGGTTTTGCTCCGTGCGGAGATCTCCGTTTGGGGGTTGTGCACAGGTAGTTTCTGGGTTTGGGGAAGGACTCTGGTGTGCACCGGGCTCCTGTCACTGACCAGGCTTCCCAGTAAAAGCAGGGCGCGTTCTGTCGGACGAGTGAGATCAAGTATTAAGCCATGCCCGCGCTCGCTCGCTGCTGAGGCGTCTTCAGCATCCACTCGCTGCACTTTTATTCATTCTCTCTCTCCCTCTATTTGCTTCCCTCTGTTTTTCAGCAGAAATTTTAGATTTCAAAGCTCCTTTCAGTTTTAAAGCAAAAAATAACTCCACAACCAGATGCAAACTGCTAATCCTAGCATGAGAAGAAGGTTTTCTTTCTTTCATTACGGTGTTGATGATGATGATTCTTATTATTTGGAAGAAGGTGGTGAAAAAGAGAGAATTTGTCATTACTGTATAATTTAAAATTGCACAGCCTACAGCCCACAAAACAGAGCATGTAATTACACACTTACTAGAGGTAACAGCAGTGCTGATAATTATTCTTTACACAGGAGAATCTCGCTGATATCCCAGAGTCGGAAAGTGGGAACTACAATATCTTTAATACCATCCTTAGAGACCCTCATAAGCAGAGGAGAAGTATGAGGAGGCACACAGGGTCCAGAGCAATATCTTCATCGCACCGGAATGTCAGGGGCTTTAGTACAGCAGAAATCAATAGATTCAAGTACAATTTTTTTTTTTTTAAGGTACAATATTTTTTTTTATGACCCTTCGTAGAGAAAGTACAGCAAAGCCAGAGGAGCAGCAATGGTACGAAACAAACGGTTTGAATGGAAGCCGTGTCGGTTCAGAAGAACAGGGAGCTCAGCTTTATTCATTCATTTTTTTATTTATTTTAAAGACATGTTCTGCTGCAAGAATGTGTTAACCATTTCTGGGCTGTCACCCTGAAATTTCTTCGGCATTAAATACCCAATTATTTCTCTACCCCTTTTTTTCTTTTTGTTGCTCTCTCTAGCTGTTCTCTCTCAGCCTTTTCTTATAGCATTTTTGTCCACTTGGTTTAAATAATTACAATAATTCAGATTTCATCTTACCCTTGCCATTTCTCTTGGTGAATCTTAGTCTGAGCTAGAAAACAATCTGATGGAGAATCTTCGCCATCCTTAATTTTTTTAGTAATTTAAATCAGAACATGATTTATGGACCAAGTATTTCCCCTTTATTTACACTAAGTGGTATTTTGTTTTCCAAGTAATTTGATTTTTAAGGAATAAAATGCTATTTCTTATGGAGGCAAAGAGAACAAAACTTTCCTATGTTTTACCACTTCGCTTTGCCTGGATGGCGCAAAGTGATGGGGCTTTACCTGTCACTGGTGATTATTCATGGAGGGAGATTCTAAATTAACATGTTCTTATGCAGGTGAACATTATAAGATAGGCAGAAAATCTGGTGGCACCTAATTTTCATGTGCTGTTGGGTCCAATCAGACTGATCATCTTATTGTGTATGTTGGGGTATCCTCTGGGTTGCTCTAACTTAAGCCATCAAGTCAGGTCTGGTGTGGCTGCCCGCTGTGAATCGGGGAGTCTTACCTGGCTTCTCCGTGGTCTCAGTTCTGCCTGATCAAACCTCCGCGTGGGGGAGAATCTGGGTCACGGTCACAGGGAGTCAACGTGAATAATCATGTACGTGAAGCAGTTGGGGAGGAGTCAGGGGACATAAAGTTAATTAAAAAAAATCCGTTCTTAATATCCCTTATAACAAACTTAAAATGACATGAAGATCTCAGAAGTTGGCTAAAAAGGGAGATCAAACTGTTGACCCTCCACCTTCAGCAGACTCACAGCTGTTGTCACCCAAACGTGTGACAGCGGCGCTGACTTTCCTGAGGACCTTTCTGTTACCCTGTGTATTTCTCTTACAGTGTCTCTGACAGGAGGGAGGTAGAATTCAGCGAGAACCGCGCGTGTTCCTCTGCTCTGGGATTCTGAGCGAGCAGCGGCGGGAGGCAGCGGACAGGTCTCGGTCGCTGCCGTTCGCAGCTCGAGCCCTAGTTCTGGCTCCGGGCGCTCGCGTGCCAACGCTGCCGCCACGCGCGCTGTGTCTCAGGTCTCCTCTCTGGTCAGTAATTTCGATGGTGTTCAGCAGGAAGGGGTTAGGTTTTTCCTTCTAAGAAAAGCAAAATATGTCAGATGCAAAATGACCAGACGTGAACTAGCAAATGATTTACAGCAGCGGAGGAAGCCCGGCCTCGTAGCAGTCAAGGCACAAATGACACTGATTTTTATTGTGGATAAAAAATTAAGGTGGTTGAAAATGTTGACACTTTACCCTTAAAGAGGAATAAATGGCCCGCTGGTAACTGTAAAAGAGCAACTCATGTCTCGCAACTTTTTGGGACTCATCTTGAGGTTTATTAATAGTGATAGATCTGAAATGGAGTCTTGGAAGCTGGAGCAACATCTCTATATATAGCAATATTTATATTATCTGTGAGTTAAAACCCCACTGGAGTCACTCAGAAATCTTATGTTTTCGTCGTAGTTGCTTATGTTCCTTCACTTTGTGATTTGCAGGATAGGTCGTAGATGAAAAGGCACGAATACGAGAGGTCTGGAGTCAGCCTGTGGCTTTGCTAGAGATTCCCAGGGTGACCTTGAGTAAACCTCAAAACCTCTTTGTGCCTCAGTTCTCCATTTTCAGAACTTAGTAGTTAGATTTGCTCTGATTTTTTTGTCTATGTTATTTAACACATTCTCGGGGCCGTGTACACGCTTAATTTAACCCATGCCTGGGTGGTGCCTAGCACAAAGGGAGAATAATTAGTAGCAGCTCATAGGTGATAATAATAGTAACGGATTATTTCTCCCTCATCCTCCTATAGGCTTATGAAACACCAGCTAAGTTTTCATGCTTCTATTTGTTAGGCAGAGGCCGAATTGTTATTAGGGAAATAAAGTATCGTGGCATAACACGGGACCGGGTTATGTGGTGCGTAGGTCAGTGCAAGCCCCTGCGTTTCCATTTGTTTAAAATACAGATGCAACTTCTAGTAACTTCTGAGTTGTTGTGGTTTGGTTTTGATTGGCAAAATACTTGAGAACCCCCCCAGGAGGAGGTCTGCGTGGGAGCGAGTAGCAAATATTTGTCTTTTGAATGTTCCTCAGGAGTCAGCTCGGGAGTTTTGCAGAAGATTCAAGGGAGGCTTGAGTCTGGTTTCTGTTGCTACGATTAGGGCTGCAGTCCCGCCCTCACCTTGCCGTTCAGCTGGTAATAAGGCATCTGGTGGCACACGAGGAGGTTGATGTCCAGTTGTGTGATGGAACAGGTGGTGGGTGCGTGCTTGCGAATAGGGTACGTGAAAGGTACCTCACGTGATGGGGAGCACCGTTCTCCTCACTACGGCGTGGAGCTGCTACCTGGCTCCTATTCTGCATCTCCTGCTGCTGGAGCAAGAGATAAAGGCCAAAAGAGTGAGTATCATGCTGAGGGCCGGAGCTGTGACAGGGCTTTTGTCTTCGCTGACTTCTTTGCATTTCAGTCAGATAAGCGGTTCCACTTTTGGTCTGTCCCTTGATCTTTATACCCTCGTCATCCTGGACTATGTGAAACCCCCCTCAGTTCCGTGGCTAAAGCTGATCCTTTTTTCTGAGACTTCCGTTGAAGTCTGGTGCCAGAAGTAGGGTGCTATTACCATATTAATGCATGCACACATCAGTTGTGGTGGTCGATCTGATATCTCTCTTTGCTTTTTCAGCTGGATTATATCTTCGTGTTTTGCGATTCCCATGTTATATTCCTAATTATTTTTATTTCACACTTCATAACATTTTGGTAACTGGAATGCTCAAGGGTTCAAAACTTGCCTATTACATTTTAGCCCAGAGGAAACTTTGCATCCAGTTCTAACTTCTATCCCCAAATATGAATTTATATTGGAAATTCTGATGGATCCTGCCTGGGATTGGTGCAGCTCTGATAGAATATTGTAAAACACTGACTTCGTTACACATCGAGATGGGGTATTTTCTCCCCCCCCCCCCCTTTCTTTTGTGTAAATCTGTTTTCACCACAGGAGCACATGCTGTCTCTTCTGGCTACAACACTACTTACTAATTCATTGATTCATCTTTAATGAGGCCCCCTGCCAATGTTTAAATAGCGTTCGGAACAAAGAAAAAGGCAACATTTCCAAAACAGCTGCTTCTCTCCAATCTCACATACCAGCCTTTCAGAATTTTAAGTAAATTTTTTTTTTTTTTCCTCCTAAAGTTGGTAATTTATAATTTAGGTGTAGCTTTATAATTAATTGTTTGCAGGATGGAGGAAAAATAGGAAGAGATAGGAATGAAATAAAAAAAAGAGTAAAGTTTCCCTCAGGCTGTCATGATACACAAACCCAACACGGTTTCTGTGGATTGCACCAGCGTTGCAGAGAGAACAGTGGGAGAATTCTCCTTGGCGGCCAGAATCGTTTGTTGTACATTGCGAGTTGGTACAAGGACACGAAAAGCAAAGTTTCTCTGCCCCCGTTACACGCAGCTTTACTGTGTCGAGTAGCTTCAGCCTTGTCGTGTTGGAGTTGGCCTCATAAACTGCTCTCACCAGAGTGTGTGTTACCTTGGTCGCTGCTGTCGTTGTGCTGGTTTCTATTTTCTCCGAGGACTGGCTGAAAATGCTGCGTAATTGTTTAGGACCAGGAGTCTGCTATCGTGAGCACTCGTATCACACTGAGCTTTGAAATTCCGCTAAGTCCCGCTTTTGGAATTAACTTGGAATTTCTGGATGATGCCCGCAGTGGGGCATTTCTTACGTTCAGGTGCTGCCTGTTCTTGGAAAATCGCGTTCAGTGGGTACCCCACAGCGTTAACTTCACGTAGGTGGGAAGGTGAGCAGGAGAAGACAGGAGAGGATTAGTACTCGTGTCATAAAGGAGCTATATGAAGGATGAGTGCCCCAGCCTTCACGAAGAGTCTCCTGCAGAGTTACCCCAATGCCTGGAGCCAGGCTGGTGTAGGTGTGACCAGAATGCTGCTTTTCTGTACCACAGTCCCTGTTAAATACCACCCTTTAAAGGCTTCTGATGGGTGTCGTTTACTGGAGGCTGAAGAACTGCAGTAGGGCAGCTGTGCCTCTAGTACCGTCTGCATTCCTGAAAGGAGAAGCCTACAGAGAGGGTTTGGTCCCCTGAACTGATGCATAAACTCTCCAAAAGTCACAACCATGGCTATCACACATACACTGAAAATATGATTTCGACATGAAAACTCAAAATCTACTCACTTCTAAGAAATATTTTAAAGTGTTCTGTCTGAAACCAAATTTTGATAACTTTATAACGAGTTCTAGCTGCATTTCTCATGTACAAAAAATCCTCAGTTGTAGTAATAACTGCGGGTGTACAGTGAAATACGCAGAGATTTCTCCCTTGTACCGAGCGAATCGTGAGAGAACCAGCAGAGAGCGGATGGAGCAGAACTGAAGCTGACCATGCACAAGCAGTCGTGCTCTGCGCTCTTCCGCTTATTCCCCACTGGACTCCCGAGGAGCAGGGTTCAAGATTTCCATGGTCCCACACCCCATTTCCAGTGCTGTCCTGTAAACTGGGCAGGTAACCCGTGGCTCAGAGCTGGCGGCTTTGCATACTGGTGTTGATGGAGAGACACCTCCACTGGATGGGCAGAGCTGGTGGTTATCTCCACGGCAGTGCGACTTGACATGCTCTGCCGTCTTTTCTATGGACTCTTCCCTCTCAAACTCCTCCTCCGGTGCGAGGGGACCTGCCCGGCTGTAAGTCACTGCCAAGGTGCATAACTGTATTGTCCCCAGCCCTGAGCAGGGCGCTGGGAAGCACGCACCATGTTACCGGCAGAGTTTCGAGCACGCTGTGCGGCTGTAACCAGATGTGCTGTGGTAGAGATTCCCCTTCCCTCCCTGCGACAGAACTGTCTTTCCTTGACCGTGACAGGCGCAGAGAGACCGGTGAATGTTTTAATACCCACGTGCCATCCAAACTGCAAGACCAAGAAGTCCCAGGCAGAAGAGGGGAAATGCTTTGGGTAAAAAGAGACTGTTTTACACTTTTATTAATGCTGCACCTAATTTGGTTTCCAAAAGGGTGTTTCTACGTTAAATAGCAGCAAAACTCCTCCAGCCTCAGCGTGCACATGCACACAGAGACTCGCCTAGAAACAACAAAACAAAATGAAGGCAGTTTGGAGGCATTTCCTGGGAAAAAGATTCACGACTCTGTTTCCATGGAAGCGACAGCACATCCCAAGTGGCAGTGAGCTGACAGAGCGCAGCTAGGAGAGCGAAAGTGCCAGCTACTTCTTCCCAGCAGAGTAGGGGGGCAGAGGTGGGGGAATCGCTTTTAAAAAGAATACAGAGAAATGGGAGAGGACAGACGGACGTACGGTTAAACGGCAAGGCTGGAGATCCGGGTTGGTTCTCAGCTCTGCCGTGACTTTCCTGTGTCCCTTTGGGCAACTCCCGTAAGACGTGGTCCAGCTCTGGCTGAAATCAATAGCTGATTTCACCGGGCACTACGCCAGAGCCGTAAGCGTTCTGGGCAGTGTTCAGACGGGCTCCTCTGCACCCGAGCGGTCTCTGATGGTTCAAGTTCAAGTCCAGCATCGTTTGCCTGTTGATCATTTACTCTCTCCTCAGGAATAAAGGACTCTCTTCACTTTGTGTGGTTTCTGAGCTCCTCGAGACTAGTAGGGCTTCTAAGAGATGCCTGTTGAGATCTGTATACAAAAAACGTTTGTTAAATCCAGCACTGGCAACTTCACAGACCTAAGGACGCGGCACCTTCAGGGAGCCCTTTCTTTGGATCAGTTCAGCCTTCTGATTCTTCACTTCCTTCAACCTGAAAAAGTATCGCTGGCTCAGAACAGCTTTTTTCTGCAATGTTCTAAGGGCATAGAGAGCAGATTGCAACAAAAATCTGTTGTTTTACAAAATGATTTTGTTATTGTTTTGGCTAAAGCTTGGTTTGCCTGCTCCTTAAACTTGGCTGTGGACCACTGGGACAAGGAGTGTGATGGAACCTTCGTCTTTCCCCTTCTCCATGGTTTGGCCGAGTGGCTTTTTGGAGAACGTGCTTTGAAGCAGCAGGAGTTGGAGAGCTCAGTGCAAGGGCAGCTGGTGAAATTCTCCAGCCTGCGCTATACAGGAGATGGGGCTAAGCGAACTGACGGCGCTTGCTGACCTTAAAATCCAAGAAATCATTCTACAGGCTCCTGGGCCCATGCGAGGGCTTTTGCAGATGCCCCTAACGGTGGGTTCAGTCAAGGTCTGGCTACAAGGGCTTCCTTACGTAATGAGAGCGAAAGCCAGCGCACGTACTCACTGGTCAACGCGCTCATGACTACGACTGGAATTTCCACCCTCTTTCACAGAGCTTTAACTATGGCTGCGTAGACATAACCGGGGCGCAGGGCCGTACCCACCGGCAGGGCAAGCAGCTGCAGCGCTCTGGGTTGCTGGTTGTTGGTTTTTTTTTTTTTTAATGGTTTCTGGCAATGCATTACACTGAGGTAAGTGCTTTGTTTCTCCCTCAAGTGGCACTCAGCTCCCTGGGGTTTCCTTATGAATGCTTGAGGAGAACGTGCACTCGGGTTTGTTTTTGTTGTGTATGTACTGTACAAGCTTTTGGCTGTCTTTGCCAAAGGAAAAGACAGGTTACTGCTACTTAAAAGAAATATTTTTAATTGCATAGTATTGATTTTCTTTTTTCTTGGTGGAGCGCGTGTTCTGCCGTTGATGGATGTAGTAGAATACGGGGCGGTTTATGCGGATAGATCAGCACTGAAAGAACAATGCAATGGAATGGGGTTGAAACCCTTTCAGTTATTTTGGTGCGAGTTCGTCTGTCAGCCACCCGGCAGTTGGCTTTCCTTTGGATCGATTCGATGAGATACCCCTCACAGAGCACTGTCCTCGTTCTCGTCGGTACTTCCCGTGCTGATGTAACACCGCAGCAGCAGGACGCGGCCGTCGGTGTCTGAACTGGTACGGTCTCCACATCCATGGCCACCGTAGTTTACGTGTTAGATTCCTTCTCCTGTCGCGCTGTGGCTTTGGAGGGGAGCGGGGCCGGGGGAGCTGGGCCTAGATCTCTGGGTCGCTAAGCCCCACACACCCTTCAAGGAAAAAAAGAGTCATTTGGCGAATGCCGGGATATAAAAAGGTTAACGTAGACCTGTGGAGTGTAACCCTTTATCATTGCTCTTACGTGTCATGATAACGTGCGGTTCAGAGCTGGTAAAAGACATATGTGTGTTGATACAGGACCAGGGAGCGCTAAAATTGTTTTCACATTTATATGTAAAGCAATTACTGATTATTATTTTTTTTTCTCTGCCTCGTAACCTGTGAAGTGGAGCAGACATACAGGAAGTCTTACTTTTTATTTCACTCTGGTAGACTTGTAAAGCACGTGGCTCTGGCGTACAGTGCAGCAAGAGTCAAATGAAACTGGAAATTTTTTTTATTGCATTACTTGTAGCCCCATAATGCAGGCAGATACCTTGAGGCTGGGGAAGGGGGTGAGTGAAAGAGCAGCATGTTCGGACAGCTAACTGTCCAGTCAGTTCCGATAGCCGTGCAGTCACGATGACCAGTGTCTCAGTCCTAACGCACGTATGGTTCCCTCTACCCGGGTTGTTCTAACCCGTCGGATTCAGGGCACTGGGGAACGCCATTTATTTTTTTACCGATTGTTACTTTGGAAACCGCTCAGTGAGACACTCCTCCAAGCCTACAGGCTCTTTCATGAGGTCTAATTAATTCATTTGCAGAGTGTGTGGTTCTCTCCATGCTCATTCTGCAAAGGTGCTAAGTCTTGCAATCGGAGAGCAAGAACCTGAACACATTTGTTTTCATGTTCCACATTTCAAAGCCGATTGAATCAGACCCAGCAGCGCTGTGCTGGAAAATGAGAGATGATCTTGTAGACTAACAAGAGTGCTGAGGTCAGGACTATCCAGAGTCAAGCCCTCCTCATGCCTTGTTTTCCCCTGCAGCAAGTGCTCTAGGCTGACAAGCCGCATCTGGACCTATTTGTTGCTCAGCTTTGTCTTGCTCAAGGAAGGTGTCTGGATTTTTACCCAGAAGGGGAAACTGAGGAAAGCCATGGAGTACATCGATCATCAGTCATTAATAATCCATTACCTGATGCCAGTCTGTGGCTCGTACTGATGCACGTGGATAGAGGTGAAGTGAGCAGTGATGACTGGCTGCATCTCCCATCTATCCTAGGCCTTTATACTTGAGGGTCTACAGCCTGTCATCACGATTTTGCATGAAAAAACCCAGGAGGAATGAGGATCCTGGATGGCTGTGTGGAGTATGGAGCATCTGCTTTTGTTGGATCTGAATCGCCTTCTGTAAGGGTCGCTGCCCAGAGATTTCAGGAGTGGGTGGGACTGTGCACTGAGGATGGGCTGCTCTGGTTTGACAATCATTTCTGAGGGCTAGAAGACTCTATGGAGATTTCATCTTTTAAAGATATTGGTTTGATGTGGTACCTCTGAGAGGTAGTTTCATACTTGGATCCCCATCCTTTAGCATTCCTTCATTGGGGGACAGCAGTGATTTTTAAGATTTTAAAGTCGTAAACACTTCTCTACTGAAGACATAAAGCTGCTGGTGTGGGGTTTATTGCAGGGTCAAAGCCTGAGATGTTTGTTTATTTTCTGCAGAAGCCGGATGTGCTCTGCCCCGAAGTGCTTTGTTAGTCTGTAAGCTGTAGGGCATCCTAAATAAATGTATTTAAACGTGCTGAAAGGCACCTGATCAAACAAATTAGGTGGCAAAATACCTGAATATTTCAACTTCTCGGGCACCTTCTGACATCTGGACATGACTAGTTCAAGTTCGAGCGTATATGCCTGTTTTACTCTAACACATATAAAGGCATTGTCGCAGAAGTCCCCAATCCGGGGCGCCTTTCTGGGGCAGGAGGAGGCAGGGAGAGGACATGGTGGGAAGTGGGAGGCTGTACAGTAGCTCTGCAGAGAGAGTCCACATTGTCAGGGTTACGGGTTTTAGAGATCTGCCTGACCAGGCAATTATTTAATTTTTAAAGCCCAAGGCTTTAAAAAAATAAGGGAAAAGGCTGTTATTAACAATAATTTATTGTGGAAAAATATTTACATAGATAAAGTGGTTTCACTTGGCACGTTAGGACCAGGAATAAACCCCATCCCGTGTCCTGTAGCTCTCATATATTATTCATGCTTGCTGTTTGGCTCTTTTCATGCAGAGATCTGAAAGCATTTTGCAAATGAAGATGTAAATTGTTATCCTTATTTTATCCAGGAACAGCTTAGAGAGAGAAATGACTGCACTGTAGGACCACCAGAGACCTGGGACTAAACCTGGGTCTCTGCTGTCCCAGTCCCGTGCCTTTCCGATGGGGTTCTGAAGATGCTGGTTTTGTTAAGGGTGAAAGACATGACGGCATTAATTAGCTCAGAGGAAAAAGCAAGGTGGGGAGGTTACCGACAGGGAAAGAAAAGGGAAGCAATGCCAAACTTTGAGACAGGGAAAGCAGACGTTGGGTAAGGGGTAAATGAGGAGGTTTTGCTCTGTGGCTGGAGTGGACTAGACCGGTAGAAGCTGACGGGGCAGGGGTCCACGGTGCGCGGGCTCTGGTTCTCAGTGCCGGCAGGTCGTGTTCAGGGAGCTGGACGGGACTTCCAGAAGCAGCTGTGTCCGTCGCTTTTTCAAAGCCCTGCAGACATTTAACCTGCAGCCCTTTAATATGCCAAGGGGCAGAGGCCCCCAACTTGGTTTTGCCCTTTTGTAATTAGCACAAATACCTACCGAACTTTGCACGTGGGAGAATTCACACTTCAATGCCTTATGAGCCTGCTGTTAAAGTGTGACCCCTTGTCCTTGTGCTCATTTGCAAATCGCCCGACATACACTCCGCGTACAAATGATGCTAATGGTGCTGCCTCGGAGTATTCATAATATGCCCATCCGGGTGACAAGACACCTTAACTTTCAGAGACCAAAAATGTCACCGTGGGCCGGGAAGAATGTTTGATTTCATTCCAGGCATAAAGTAACAAACTGCCTTTAATGGCAGCATCGCCAGAAATAGGCCTCCCTCGCTTTTTCATGTCACTTTAAGTGCCTCGTTGATATTTTTATGGATTTCTGTTATACAGCTTGTTATGCAGCAAGAACAGCCATGCCAGCTTCTTGGGGAGCAGCGTGCAGGGGGGGCTACGCTATAATAAGGACCCGTACGCTCGTGGTTTTAATATCTTTTACTTCAAAGCAAGGGGTTGATGTGATCTTTCATCATCTCAGCTGTTGTTTACCAGCTTCCTACAGATGCTGTTTGAACTAACAAACCCCACATTTCCTGGTTGGAGTGAGTAATTCCCTCGGTAGCTGCAATCCGTTCACTTGGAGGCTTAGGAGTCCTGATTGAATGATGCCACTAACAAGAAGGGGATAAACCATTTAAACGTTCGGTATCACCTTTCAGTCAAATAGTAACTGGCCAAATTAGTTTGGCTTAGCTTCTCAGCCCTGCTCCTTATTTACCGCTTCGAGAGAAAACGACCAGCAAGTCCAGGGCTGCGTTTGGGGTCAATTTACTGCAGGTATCAGAAGCAGACGGACGTGTTCCTGACACAAGGGCTTCTCTTTGGCACCGTTCTGTGAGCAGAGGTTTGTTTCCTAGCAGTCTTTTAAATCAGCTGAAATCTAGAAATTACGGGTGAGGAAAGAGCTGCGGGGTCGTCTGTTCTGAGAAGATCAGAGCAAGGTCTTTAGTGCCCGTGATTACAGTGTCTGAGTGTCTGTAATGGAGAAACTAGCAGCGGTCTCAGACAGGGTCCCCCTTTTTCCCCTCTACCTCCTCCTTTTTCCCCCTTTTCCTCAGCCCATCAGCAGAGCGGACCTGCTACTGGAGCTGATGAAACTTTCCAATACACTACGTAAGTATATGGTAATAAAAATGGGCTGAGGCAGGCGTGTGCCACGCTGGCTCTTCAGGCACGTGCTGCTTTGCCAGCCAGGACCTCTCTC
This sequence comes from Bucorvus abyssinicus, assembly GCA_009769605.1. Classification (NCBI taxonomy): domain Eukaryota; kingdom Metazoa; phylum Chordata; class Aves; order Bucerotiformes; family Bucorvidae; genus Bucorvus; species Bucorvus abyssinicus. Next base: position 3,125,195 of record CM020059.1, on the reverse strand, counting down.
CCTGTGGCGGACGGCTGAAAGCCCGTTCCCATCTCTTTGTGTGCTTGTAAGTATGTGTGTACACCTCTGGGTTTAGGTAACGTGAATCCCATGAAGACGTGAGTCAGGAGTTGTGTGCTAGTCTCTGGAGTGTAACTGCTGAGGGCCCCAATTCCCTTTGGCTCTTCTCAGCATACTTCTGGAGCCTCTGCAGCCTCCTCTCCTCTTTTTTTCAAGCACTTAGGTGGAAAATTGTAGGCTCAGAGACCACTTAGGCACAGCCACCTGAAGATGCCCCTTTTTGGGTGCTAGCAGGTTTCAATCAATACCTCATGTCGTTAGACTCTTGTCTCCAGTGCAATTTTGCTGAAGAAAAGTTTAATTGACCTGAAAGAAACTCAACTGATTTTCAAAGCCATCAGTGCACCCAGCAAAATAAACATTCTGTAGGGCAACTTCCGTGTTATTTCTATGCTGACTTTCTGTCTTCTTCCCCTGCCAAACAGCCACCTCTTAGAGGAGGCGGCAGAGCCACCTTCTTGGCGTCTACTCTGCTTTCAGTATTTCCTACTGAAACAGCATCCTAAAATGAAATTTTTCTAAGCAGTGTATTTGGGAAAATGATGGAGAGTCTTGTTTCACACAGATCCAAGAATAATTTTTCCCCTGTTTAGGTTGCTTGGCTATTTAGTCTGCATCAGAGGCATGGGACCTTTATCAATCAAAGAGCCACTTTGTCATTAAATGGCATCTGTGAGTCGCACTGAGAGTAAACTCCGCGTAGAATCTGTGAAATAAGGGTCTGATTCTCGGTTACGCTAAGGCTCCTTTGTGCACCTACAGTGGCATAAGGGCCCCCAAGACTTTATTTTGTATCAGATCTTTCATAAAATCTATTCACCCAAAGTGCTTTAGGGTTAAAATTAATTCAGTTAATGAGTTAAATAACTGCCAAGGGAGAGAGAAATTAAGAGTCATGGGCAAGGGGGAGAAGAGATGCTTCCAGCTGAGTTCAGAAGAGAGTGTGAATGAGTTGAAGGGGAAAAAAGATGCAAAGAAGATGCGCTGATGGGCAAGAGCTGCAGAGGAGAAAGCCCTTATGCCCTGGGGGTCAAATTATATGAAGGAAGGAGGAAGGGCCCTCTTTCTGCAGGAGAAGTGCTACCAACGGCGGTTGATTGAACGTGTATTGCAGAGGTAGCAACACTAGATAAGGATTTCACCTGCTGTAGCTGGTTTCTACAGAGTCTGCACAGGCTGTGCAGACATTCATCTTTTGGTATTTGTTTATACTGAAATAGAGATTACTCATGGAGTAGATTCCTACTGCGTCAGGCATTTTAGGAGAGAGAAGGCAGTCTCTGACTAGGTCTTTCGACTCCCGAGATCATTCGGGCCAGACAGAACTGTAGCTGTTCCAGCTCCGGTGAAGAGAGTATCCTATCGGTAAATTCTCCATGATCTCATCAAAGCCAGGGCCATGGGAGGGCTGCGTGGAGGGTCTGCCTCCGTGGAACCTGGAAGAGTGTCGGGTAGTGCACGCTTGCTGCTCTGAAGAGAGCTTGCTAACTGGTACTACGTTACATAAGCGCGGATACTTATTTCCTTCTATTTAAATGTTCTTCTTCTCCTCCTTTTTATCTTCTGACAGTTGTTTCTAGAGATAAATTACTTCTTGCAAACAAAAGAATCCAGTCAAACGTGTAAATTATGCATTTCTCTTCATTTTTATGAAAGAAAATTTCACTATCCCCATAATAGCATGATTTTATTTATAACTATTTTTAACCAGAACCAGAAGTGCAAAGCTTAGTTGGGCACAGAATTATGGGGACAGGCACCTAGAAGACGCTACAAAACATTTTAATCATGCCGAGCACCACGTCTTGAAACTTTACTGGAGACTGTGGAGTTTATGTATCTCTTCTATGTTCCTCCTTCAGTGAAATCTTGGAAGGAACTGCTGGGTTGTGTGGCACTGGAAGCACCATACCAGTGGCCACCCTGAACTTGGAATGGGCTTATTTAGCTTTGTTTCAGAAAGGTGGATTAATTAACTTCTCCTGCATCTACATTCCTCTGGTCTTTAGCAAGCCTTCCATTGGTATTTGTTGGACTCCTCTGGATCTGAATCTACCAATGGTCTAGACAGGGAAAACTTGAACAGATGTTTTCCAAGTGAGCCATTCTTACCCGACTTTAATAGAACATGTAACTTCCTGCAAGGCAGGACTTCATCTTAAGTGGCTCTGGAGCTAAAAGAAACTGTGCTAAATCAGGCTTTAAACAACTCCCAGTTCCTAGCATGGTCAGACTGATGACGTTCCTCACACTTTAAGAAGCCTCTGAGGCTCACAAACAGCAGTTTTACATTTAAAAGTTGAGATACTAACAGCCTTGATTCATTTCCCCCGGTTTTATATCATTGCTCTATCACCGTGTGATTGTAGTGCAAGAAGGTGCCTTGGAAGCTTGGAGAATAGTAAATGTAGACCTGGCTTTGCTCAGCAGAACTTGTTCAGGGCTTTACAAGAAATTTTCAGACAAACTCATCTGACAAAAGTTGGTTTTAAAAAAAAAAAAATCCCACAAAACCCCCAAAGCCCAAGTGCCTTATATGAGGAATGTAAATAAAACACGTCCTGGATATTCTCTTAACCGGGACATAGTCAGCCTTTGGGTGATGTAAGGGGGAATTTGCCCTCACTTAATGTTCGCTCTGTGTGAAGTTTGCTGTTGGGTCCCGAGTTATTGGGAGCTCTTTAAATCAAGGCAGTGAGAATGGATAGTGAGAGAGTGAACTGTGAGCTTTATTGATTGTATCTACACAGCATGGGGCTGGAAAACACCTCCCTTTACGTGTGGGTGGGTTCAGTGTAAAAACCCTCAGGACGGTTCTCCTGAGACACGTTTCTTCCAAAGTCCCACTTAGAAATTTGGGGGAAGGGTTCCCAGGACACTGTGTCTTGCAGGTTCTGCTTGAGCAGGTCCTATAAAACAGCTCTGGGTAGGACAGACATCCACAGGGGTTTCCTGCAGGCCCTAGAGCTGGAAAAGGCTCATATTTCCAAAAATCCTTCTGTGAACCCAGAGGCAAGATTTGGATTTAACAGGTTGAGTTTGTGCCGGTTTGCCAGGTCTAAGCCTAGAGCCAGGCGCCGGTGTTGAGGGAGAAGAACCGTTCAGATAATTCTTGCAGACTCTGTATTCGGTGCTGATCTCTCCCATACGCTCTTGGTTCTTCTCGCGAATGCAGCTCTGGTCTCTGCGGACAGGGATGAAAATACAAACCTCCTTAAAACAGGGTCTGCCTCTAGTCTGTTGTTTTTGGACTCGCGCTCATCCCTCTGTTTGGTTTGGACGCACCTAGAATCACAAAGAGTGAGCCGAAGCGAGTTCCTCCGCCAGCCTCATTTTCTTCTCATCTGCGAAACAGGGTAGATAATTTCCGCCTTACAGGCGTGTAGATTTTAATAGTTCAGTCCCCTGTTCAGCAAAGCACTTGAGCACATTCTGCTGGAGTAAATGGGATTTTAATTCTGTGGTTACATTGTTTGGTGACCCAGGGCCACAATAAAACACTTCAACGTCGTTGGGGTTAGAGGTGTTACAGGACGGTAAGGTGTCACTATCGCTATTTTGCAGTAAAATAAACCGCGGTGATATTTTTCCCTCCCTCCAACAAGTACTAGATGAGGTTTGGGTCATCTTAAACATCCATTTTAGCGCGGACAAACAGCCGGAATGGCTAAGGAATAGCGGTTTGGGGTTGTTTGGGTTTTTTGAGTGCAGTATCTTGGAGGTCTAGTGCGCTTCTCTGGACTTTGCAGCTTCAGTTCCTTTCTGTAAGTGCTTGAATCCACAGTTCTTAGAAACGTGCATCTATCGGAGACTGCCGTTAGTTTGGGATTAGGAGTTCTTAATCTAGCCGGTTGCTGATTCTGTATTCTGCATGAATAATGTTAAAGTACAAATAGTATCTGTAAAGGGCCAAACCCGGAGCTCGGAGAGCGCCGCCAGTCCAGCTCTTTGCCTCAGTCGCTGAAGTATTTTCTGTGTTCTGCAACTGCGAGGTCCACAGCTGGCTTGTTTCTAACCCCAGAGCCGCCAGACGCAGAGCAGGGGAACAGCACGCACAGCGGGCGAATACAAGAGATCCCCAGAAGGGGAGGAGGAGGCTGGAAAGGAAAAGGCAGTGGGGAGGCAGCTTGTTTCTATCACCCCCGAGAGCTGATTGCGAGCTTATCACACGGCACAATGCGCAGTTGTCTAGACAATCGTCTAATTGTCGTTACTCAGTAAGTAGCAGCTCTGGTGACATTCCAGACCTTGACCTCTGCCCTGTCCAGCGCCAAAAAGGTGCCCTTAGGAATCGGGTAACGCCGGGTATTAAAGTTTGTTGGGAAAGGCCATGGGGTCAGCCTACTGCGGAGTTTTAGCAACAATGCTGAATACAGCCGACTCTGCCTCCTTCCTCCTTTCCTCTCGAGACCTGGGCTTGTTGTGCGAGGGCGTTGGTATGATTCCCGCGCTGACCAAGAGGTGAGGCGGTGCTCGAACCGCTTGGGGCTGGGCTGGGAAGGAAGGATGTGCGAAGTCTAAGGCCACTGAGGCATCCCATCCTTCTTTTGATGAAGAGCTTGGGTAATTCTTGGTCAAGAAACATGCTTCTGAGTATTCTACTTGGACACTGTGGCTTGGGATGTGGGGATAACTGTGCAAAGAGACTGCTGGCTAGAGCAACAGGGGTTCTGTGTGTACAGCACGGTGAATGTCAACAGTGGCTGTGGTTCGGGGGCTCAGGAGACAGGAATCGGGGTGCCAGCTGCTGCCGAAAATCTGTGCAAACCTGCCGAGGCAATGGTGAGGGAACAGGCTAAAAAAGTTTGTGATTGCTCTAGGAAGTATCTGGGCATTCAGGAAATCTGCACATCCCGTGTCTCCCAAAGGGACCTTCTGCACACCCTGGTCCACTGAGCGGCCGCTGGAACTGCGGTGCCTTGGCACGCTGCAAGAGGAGCTATGAACTGAGATATCTGGGAGATAACGAAGCGTATCGATAGTTTCAGCTATGCCTCACCTTAGAGATGTCCTGAAACACGTTCCCCAGTTAGACTGAGAATCTGTGGTTTAACAACCGCAGTTCTGACCGGGTGGCTTTGGTCAGATGAAGTATTCAAGTTGTCTTTTAAATAACAAGAGATGAGTTTGTTTGAGCTTTTACATGGAGTAAATGTATAGAAATTCCTACTGAACTCTCCAACTGGTGCAAACTGAAGTCACCGTTAGAGTCAGTGGAGCTCTGCCAGTTTACACCAGTTAAAGACCTGACTTTCTATTCCCAGGCATGTTAAAGGTGTTACTGCGCAAATGACTGCAAAAATTATTGCTGAAAGGTTTTACACTCCGAGGCAGATCAGGTATCCGGCCCAGGGAGGGTACAGCCATCGCTGCAGAAGGAAATAAAGGAGAGAAAATTGTGAAGTGTTAACTGATATTTTTAGAAGCTTTATAATGACAGGTCACGTTCCCAAGGACTGTAAAGTGGCAAAGCTAACAGCAATTATTCAAGAGGGGCAAAAAGATACAGCAGCAATTACGCTTTAACACCAGTTGTGGGAAAAATATTAGAAACCATTTGATGGGGGTTGGGAAGCGAACAGCTTGGAAAGTGTAATTTGATTAGAGATGGCCAACGTGGGCTTTTGATGGGGGTTTTAACTAACTTCGGATTCTTCCGAAGCACTGCTGCCGTGGGAGGTCAAGGATCCTGATTGGACGGCGTGTGCTTGCGCTACGTTTTTGAAGAGGCAAACTGGGATGCCACTCGGAGCTGCCTCTGGTTTCACGGAGCTCTGCTGCTGAGCCGATGGCTCAAACGAGGGGATTGCTGAATCCTCGTAGCCAGGCAGGGGGGTGAAAGCCAGGGTTTTTGAAGAAGTGAAATGAAGTGCTTTTCTGCCTTTACTTCCTGAAAGTCTTAAAAGACCATCGCACGTGGGAGAAGTGGGAATTGGCTAAGCTGGACTCCCCTGCAAAGCCCTCTCGCCTCGGGGAAGCTACTCCAGGGAAGGCGCTCTGGAATGAGCTTTTCTAGGTGCTTTCTTGAGGGCATACGTAGATCAGAGCAGTGCGGCTGTATCAGCGGGTCTTCGCCTAGGCACGCAAATCCTCTGTTTGCGTGGATCAGTCTGAAAATAAGATGCTGATGTTCTTGTGTTGCCTTTTGAAATTGTGGGCTGCAGCTCAGGGAGTGTCTCTCGTGGGTTCCGCCCTTGCCTTGGCCGCCGGGGCTGTGAACGTGGCCAGGTCTCTCTGCTCGGGGCTCTTGTTCCCTCCGTGATAAACAGGGGGCTGGGACAGCCGCCTGCCTCTTGACGTTCAGCAGCCAGCCCACGGTGTCCCTGGTCTCAAAGTCCCCAGGGCCCCTTGATGCTACTGGATAAAAGAGACTAATATGAATAATAATAAAAATAGCTTTAAAGAAAGAAACGGATGTAGGATTATACTCCTCAACTACCAAAAAGCAACTTAGGAGCTGGTACAGGGTTTTTTTACTTTTAAAAAAGTTGTATTTCAGAAGAGATTTGCTGGTGATTTCAGGGATGAGGCCAGAAGTGAGGTTACTAAGCTGTGTCTTAAGCTAAATAGTTAACTGAATTATTTTCTGTTCTCAAAGTATCAAGCATCGTAACTACTATTTTTTTAACGCTTCTGAATTCAGGGGTTTTGGATGGGATGGTTTCAAAAGCCCTCGCTTGCTTCAGGATTTTTAGTTATTGAGAATTTCTCTTTCCAGGATTGTCTTGTGCACGTTGGGGAACTGTATCCAATTTAGCTTATTTTTTCTGAAAGCAGAGCATGTCCTGAGCAAGGAGGTAGCGGTGTCACCCCCTTTAGAAGGGCTTGGGTCTGTTTGAGGCCAACAAATGGAGCATATACTTTTAATGCAGACAAATACAGAGTGCCAAGTCTTGGGGGCAATGTGCCAGAAGCGGGAGCCCACGCGAAGCGGAAGGGCCACGCAGCATACCGATCGGGGAGGGGACCTGGGGGCTGTGGCAGCGCGGTCCTTCAAGCCATCGTGCTGTCATATTGCTGCAGATGGAAAAAGTGACATCAATAGGAAGGAGAAAAACCAAATTAAATGGATGATCACTTCATTGTTCCGTTTCTTTGGTGAGGCTTCAAAAATAAGCTTGCTTCTTCCTAGGGAGCAAAGCATTTGCTCTCTTCGGGGGACCCGGACTCCCAGCAGAGTGCCGATTCCTCTGGCTGCTTCTGGTGTTAGTGACCGGCGACAGGCTGGTGCAGGTGAAATTATTTCCCCTCAGGAAACAGAGGCCAGAGGCCTTCTGGAGACAAATGGAAGCGTTCAGAATTACTGAAGGGCCTGACGTGGCGGCAGTAGTAAGAAAAGTGGACCTGAACGCTTGAGGGTTGGGCCTCAGCTGGGGTCGGTTGGCGAGGAGCCACCGCCGGCGAGGAGCCACCGCTGGCTCCGACCGAGAGCCAGGACCCGAACCCGACGCTCTGAATGGCCTTTGGTCCTTGGCTCGCAGCCCCCGTCCCACAGACCGGCGCTGCAGGGACTTGCAGCTGCTCTCAAACGGGCTCAGGACGAAGTACGGCGGCTCCTGTCTCGGCTGGCCGGCAGTGGACGTGCTGTCAGCGTCTCTTGACGCGCAGCTCCGCAGTTCCAGGTTTCCCGTTGAAGAGGAATGAGGGTATTTCCTGCGGGCGAAAGCGATGTGTCCTAGGAAAGGGATGGCATGGCGTGTAATGGGAGTCGGTAGGACTTGTCCCGCTCCGTGAGGTTATTCCGAGATAAAGGTCTTTAAATTTCAAGTGATGAAAGGTGGATCCTCATCCTCAAAAACCAAAGAGCGAACGCAAACTGGAGGGGAGGCTGGGGAGGGCGGGGAGGGATCCGTACGACTGCCGCGGACTTGATCTCCTCCGCGGGTCAAGCCGGTTAACCTGGGTTTTTCCCTTACGCTGCTCTCGCCTCACAAGGAATCGTAAGCAGTCCTCTTCTTCCAGAGATGCTGTGTGGTGCTTCAGCGCCAGCCGCCGCGCTGGGTGTAGGGCGATCAACGGGGTTCGGAGCAAGCAGGGGAACACTTACACCTCGGCTCTGCGCTCCGTGTCTGTGCCCAAAGCGAGTTGTGCCTCGGCAGCCAGTGAGCCTGCCCCGAGGAGCCTCCAGTGACAGGCGGTGCTTTTGACCCCAAAATGGAACCCTAACGTGCAATGTGTGTGTGTGGTTTTTAGCGCATGTTAACGTTGCCTGGGTAGATTCTAATCTAAGTTTTGGGTTGTGTGTATATTCTACTCTCCTTAAGGCAAGGTCTTTGTCCAGGCGTGATTTAGCCAATCCCTACACCAAGGAATCGGTGACATAAACAGAGGGACGGTTACAAGGGGACAAAGGGAAACTGAGGCACGTGGAGCAGGGAGCGTTATTAGCCTGTCTTATGCAGCAGGTCTCTTGGCAGTGGCCAGCAAACAGCCTTGGTCCCCAGCTGATGGTGTGTGCTCTCCACTGGATCAAAAACGTAATTGTTGGCTGGGCAGAATCCCCCACTTGGGAAGGGAATAACTGGAATACTGGATCCAGAATCCACGGATTCCATCTTCTAACTCAAAATGCTTCTTCAGCTCGGTGTAAACTCTCTGGGGCTAGCGATTGCCTTCTGTTTTCCCTGATTATAAACGCCTTAACACAACGGAGTCGTGGTCCGTGACTGGCTTCCCTCGGTGCCGCTTCAGTGCGAGTAATAACCACACTGGATCGCCGTGTCCAGCAAGGAGACGGCTGGGAAACGATGAGCAACCGCGTGCTTATGTTATTGTAAACAGAAATGTTTATTCATTGTATTTAAATAGGATGGGATCATTGTGGAGGAAAGTGAAACAAGATATAAGCCGGCAATGACATGCATAAATAGATAATTAAGTATGTTTCCTTTCCATATGGAGAGGATTAGCGTCCCTCCCCAGCAGGGAGTTGCTTTATTCGGTGTCTGCTCTGGTGTCCCTTTCTTTTTGACAGCTCGCAGAGGTGCACGGAAAGGGAATTTCACTCGCTGGCTAATGAACGTTGGAATAAGGACTTGGAGGGCATGTGGCAAAGAGTAAGTGATTACCTGAGAAAACAGAAGTTTAGGGACCGTCAGGGCTGTTACCCTGTTACCCCGACGTCTCGCTGACCTTAAGTGGGCCCTATGGGATGGTACTGCCCACCTTAGCAAGACTGGCTGCTTAGTCATAAATCGAGACAGAGAGGGAGAGATGTCTCTGGTAAATGCTGAAGTGTCAGCAAAAGCTCCTTAACTCAGGTTTCATAACTTGAGAAATATTTTATCACCCTTGTGCGCCAAACCTCTGAAAAATCAATAGAACTTGAGAGTTGCGGGTATTGATCTGAAAGGCTGCGTTGTAGTGAAATATTCATGGCTCCGTGCGCGTGTACGTGTGGTTCCGGCACGAAGATGTAGGTAGCTTTCAGAGAGTGAAACATGCTCGTTTTTCATTTAAACTAGATTAAGACTATTAGGTGACCTGCAAAGCATATACTTAAAAGGGAATGAATTTGTTTGTCTCACAACAAGGCTTCTGACAGAGAGAAATGCAGTCTCATTATTATTATTTTTCTTAAATGACAAACTGTTGGGAGGAAGAAGTCAAGGGGATCTGATAAAATTAGCACCACGTTCTCTTGGGGATCTCTGGGCTTGCTTTGTTTGCAAAGCCAATTTGGACAGTGCGTCTTTGATCTTCACTTTCAGTATTTGAGCAGGCATGTTTAGTATCACTCATTTCACAGGAGACTCGGGATTCAAGTTTCTTCAACAATCTGAAAAGCAGTACATTAGAAGGGGAATTGTCTGCCAGTCGTCTTAGAATCTCAATACCCTTGATACTAATTTGATGTGATGCATTTCACCAGATGTGTCTACCTGAACGATGTTTTATGCCCCAGAGGTTTGTGCTACTGTAGAGTATTAAACTTGGCTCTTCCTCCCCCTTCCTCCCTTCCCTTTTACTTGCAAGAGCAACTGAAGGAACATCCGTAATTTTAATCTGCATATAGGTGTGGCACGTTGCAAATATTGGGAAGGAAGTTTGTGTGTGTGTCAGGCAGGATTCACGCAAGGAGTAGGACAGAACCCTGAAGAAAAGCCCTGACAACAGTGCTTCAAAAATATTTTAAGACACTGATGCTTTTATGTAAGCTAAAAGGTTAATGTATTCACTCCAGCCCTAGGACCTGCCTTTTTACTCCTCTCCTACGCTACGTTGGTCGCTTCTAGGGCATAGGTTCAAGTCTTTGCTGATCCCACAGTCTTCTGCTGGGCTTTGGGCAGGTCACTCAGGGGCACGATCCTTCGGAGCGTTCAGGTGTTCAAGAGTCATTGATGTCCGTGCGCGTCAGAGCCGTTTCTGTAAAACCACAGCAGGCAGATACCAGCACGCTGCCCTGCCCTGCTGAACGCTGTGAGAGTTCAGCAGCTGAGAGAGACCCTGGAAATGCGAGATCTCCAGGCAGACCCACAGTTATGGGTGCAAAGGGGAAGGCTGAGGGGAGAAAGGAGAAATGGAGGAAAGACAGGTAACAATTATTCTTTGGGAAAAAATATTGGCCGTATAGGCTGCGGTGGGCTGGCAATACCACTATGGGAATAGGCACCCACCTAATCTTTACAAGAAAAGACGCATAATGCAGGAGATCAAGGGTTTGTGCTGTGTGGGTGTGGAGTCCAGATCTGAGACGAAAGGGAAAATAAGGGCGATTAGAACTTCTTCCTTAATTTTCCATCATGTGAAAATTCACCCATGGTTAAAAATAGTTCTGTGAAATAAAAACAAGCACCCTGGAGAGGCATTACTTCAATCAGTGGCTCAAACTAAGCAGAAAAGCAGGCTTTGTGCAGTGAGATTTGCTAGTACTGCTGAAGAGAAAGGGAGCAGCTCGTTGCCGCAGTCCACGGAAGCTGCGTGTCCCCAGGGAACGGACTGGGAATCTACCTGGTGTTGGTTTAGGCATTTGACTCCTCCACCTCCTTTAAAACCAGTGATAATAAAAAAAATAACCAGAAACGTTACTGCTGAATGGAGCTCGCTAGAAAAGGGAACCTCTGAACCGTGTGGCCATTGACCCGGGGTCAATGACTGCGAAACCCGGGGTACGGTTCCCCATCGCGGCGCGCCCCGTGTGCTGGGGGTACGTACAGAGCAGCTGCTGTTTGACCCGCGTTCAGCGGCACTGTGCGCCTGCTGGCGTGGTGGAGAGGCCGGAGGGCGGCACGTGTGACACGGGGCTTCCTGGAGTTAGGCTGGGAGGGCATGGTTTCGATGCGTGAGTCTCATCTTTATCCGTGTTCCTGTGGTAAGTGAGGTGAAAGGAGGGAGAACCCGTCCTTGCCATTCTTTATTTATTTGCATTCCTCAATGGCAAAGTAAACTGAATGTTTAAGCAACTGACATCAAAGATTTGATTTCTCTGAAGCTAAAAAGCCTATTAATCACAATTTTAAAGTGTTCTTTAATTACCCTGTAATAAAATGACACGCGCAGAGCGGGAGGAAAAATTGTGTACTTTTAGAGTTCCTCGTGCTTGTTTGTGTTTCAAATCTCACCGGAAATCCCTGCTGATCCCTCTTGCTTCTGCTGCTTAATTCTATTCCACCACAGCTATTGTTTATCGTTCAGCGACGTTAACCACAGTCTGCGCAGTGCTGAGGCAGGGAAAAAGTGTGTGGCAAGAGCAGACCTGGTCTCTCCGCTGGTTTCTGGAGGGTGTATTAGCAATGGAAGCGTCATCTTCTGGGAGACGTAGGAGGCTGTGGTGTGCAGAGCTTACGTGGGGGTTGAAGGCAGTGGTGGCGTGAGACCCCTTTGCTCGGCAGTGTTGTATTTAGGCTGCAGGGACCATGCCCACGTTGGAAGTTCGAGGAGCGCGGTGTGCATCAGGACTTGGAGTCTGTGGCAAGTGCTGGGAGAAGTGGACCTTGCATCCCTCTCCATACAGCAAACTGGGAGGTGAAGAACCAGTAGATGGTGCTCAAGATTACACAGCGCAGGCTTGAGTCCTGTGGGGCGATACAGCTCCTTCCAGTCTTCACATGTCTGGGATTCACCCTTGACAACGGCCTCTTGATAGGAGCATCGGAAGGAGATAAGCAAGAGACGCAGAAGTGGTTTTGGTGAACGTTTTAAGGGCTGGGAGCTGTCAGAGCAGAAGAGCTGTAAGGAAAAAGATGGTAAATCTTTGTTTGAAACCCCTTTGCAAAGCTATGCGTTTTGTAAAGGAAGAATGAATCAAAATCAAGGTGGACGCCCAGCTCCTCCTTCTACACTGAGATAGGTGGTGGCGTCGTGGTGGCAAAGAAACACTTGGAAATAAGACGCAAATCCAAACGGCAACAAAGTCATAGGCCTTAGCAAAAATAATAGTCCCGTAATGTTGACTGAAACTTTCCAGGGCCTTGAAACCCTCTGCAAGTCTTGAATACTTGAAATTATTCATAAAACTAGGACCATCCGTGGTAGCTGGGGTGGAGGGTGCCACGATCCCGTCTTCTGCGGCCGATGGCGGCTGGTGTGCTTTGGGGTTGTATTCGCTGCTGCTGCCAAACTCAGCCAAGTGGGTAACGTTCTGAGTTGGTCTGTTTTCAGACCCAGACAGTTGTTAATGAAACAGTTGCTGTTTTGTTGACAGAACATTAATTACTTGATCTTAGGACTTGGTAATTGCACGGGCCCCCTCTGTATACATCACTAATTACATTAGCAATTATATGGCGTTTTAAAGACAAAGGAATGACTACAGCAATCGCAGTGTCAGAGGGACCCTGCTGCTAAATTTCAATCAAGTTCCTGCAATCTCAGTGAAGTGTTGAGCTAAGTCCTTCTCCACCCGAACCCTGCAGGAGGATCAGGCTGTGGCGGTGTACTGCTGCAGCCGCGTACCCCAAACAGCCGGCAGAAAAGCAGAGGTGCTGGAATCCCTCCACACGGTTAGCTGCGTTCTCAAAACCGACCTGAAGCGTTCTCAAAAGCCTGCTTGCTGTTGGAAATGGTTCTTCCTACTGTCAGCTCTGTTCTTCCTAGACGTAATGAAGAGTCCTCTCCTGGAAGATCATGACTTAGATTAAACGTAATCACAAAGATGCTCGTCAGTGCCCTTCTGAAAAGCTGCGCTGTGTTCTGAAGGATCTTCCTTTGCAAATTAATAGGCCAGAAAGTTATTTAACAGCTAAAAGTCCTGTGCCTCCACAAGTTGGAGATCTGCAGAAGACCTTCAAAACTGGAGTAACTGTATCATGGCAACTGGCAATGCAGTGATGGTACAGCCACCATTAGTAATGGCACAATGTAGAGGCTCCTCTATTCTGACCAAGAGCTGTAAGAGCCCGCCGTGTAAATGAGCAGCACCCCTACAGTACGCAAACACTGCGCGGAAGGACGTCCGCCAGTTCCTGCTGCCGCCGCCCCTTCCTGCCCCAGCTCCCTGCAGTTGTGTCTCCTCCCCCAGCCAGGGCGCGCTCTCCAGCTCCTTGGGTCGGGGGGGTTTCCTTTACTCCTTTGTGCGCTGCCCTCCCTGGTGGGGGCGCATTTTGAAGCCCTCACGCCGCTGTATTGTAAGTGGAGCGATCCGTGCGTGTTTGGGTGCTGTGCTGGGATGAACGTGAACATAAAAGAAATCCAAGGCTTATAGATATTTTTTTCCACTTACGTTGTAGCTGTGCTTCTGGTTTGCAGGCCAGAGGGGAAAGTAATTATATGGCCAGATCAACAGTTGGCATAAATGGGTACAAGTCTACCGCCTCCGGTTTATGACAGCTGAGGATCCGACCCGTGTCTTGTCAAGTCCTGAGCTTGTAAACAGGGAGAGATGGTATTGGTACCGACAGACACTCTCCCGCGCTCGTGCTGGCGACTGCTTCCCTCGTGCCACTCTCCCCTCCCTTGTCGCTGCTGCTCAAGGGCTGTTGCTATAGGCACCTTCTGACCAGTTCTTCCCACAATCGCGTTCGTTACAACCTTGATCCGGTATAAAGTAGGGTGGGGTTGAAGCCGCCACTGGTTGTACTGGTGGCGCGACTGCTGACGCCTCACTGCAGAGGCAGTTACCAGCTCGTATTCACAACTGGGAAGCGGCAGGCTCCGTGTGCGCGCTGGGCTGAGTTTGAGGATGGACAGAAAGGAGCCGGGGTGGGTTTCCCCGAGTACACGTGCTATACCCCTCACAGAAGACTAACAACAGAAAGGCGTGCTCCATCGCGTCCCCCAGGAAAAGAAACCGGCACCGGGCAGGCTTGTCTTTGGTCCGTGCCCTGCCTTCTTGTGTTTGGCTGTAACTTTGCCCAAGCACAAAGGAAGCAGGACAGCAGATCTGATTTCCACTGCCCCCCTGTAGTGCATCCCCAACCTCCTCGTGGTGCCTCCATGGGACAGTATTTTGGTGCCTTGCCCTTCGGGAGGGGGATGTGTTGGGTTTCCTGCTTCCCCTGATCTACACTGGGCTTTGCTCGGCGCTGTCCGTGCCACGGCCGCTCTGTCCGCACCCGCCGCCGCGGCCACCAGCTGTCTGTTTAATCCAGTCCTGCAAGCGGAGTTAATGAGACATCCCTACTTAAATAACCCGGCGCGATTAGAGCCTCAGATCTTTGCACCTCAACAGCTGTGTGTTGTCACCGAGATAAATATTTTAACTGGTCTGGCAATTCCCTGGCTGCCCCGTGTAAGTGGTTGAAGGAGCGGCTATTGTTTCACCGTTTCTTAAAGGGAAATGCAAGTCCTGACAAAACCGCCCTCTAGCAGAGAGCCGGAAAGGGAGAGGGGAGGGTGGCAGAGAAGCTGCTCTTCCAGAAGGCCTTTCTTAACCGGGGCATCGAGCCGGCGGCTGCGTGGCCGTAGCCGGCTGTGATCGTCTGCTCCCGAGGCGAAGGCGAACTGGCCTTTCACTGAGGTTTCGATTGTCACTACTGCTAGGAGGAAAGGTCCTCCACTGTTCCTGCGCCCGTACAAGCTGATGGCCACCCAAACGCCCCGCTGTGGAAAAGGACCGCTCTCTGCGGTCGGTGCGGCACACAGCACCGAGCCCTTTGCAGAGCATGGCGACGGTCTTGCAAAGGGAGGGAAAACTTGGCGAACCACGGGTTGGAGAAGGTTGCACATTTCCAGCCTTTATTGGTCTTAATGGGGGCCAAGAAAAATCTTTTCACTCTGGTTTTAGGAATTGAGCAAGACTGGTAAGATCACAGGCTCGGCATGACGATGTATCCAATCCTAGAGATTTGGGGGGTTTTACTAGAGATGCCCTTTCGGTACAGATAGGCTTTGATACCTTCTAAGCTACCTGGAGGGAGTTGTTTGTAGGCTTTTTTGAGTTCAGAGGTTAACATTCTTTCTGAAGCTCTCTCGCTGGGGTGCTCCGTGCATGTCCTCCCCTCAGTCCGCAGCTCGTTTGGCAGTGGCTCAGGCTACCGGCCAGCTCTGAAGGTGGGAGCGATAATGTGTCACAGGCACGTGCTGTATTTGTGCACCATCGAGTCCGTAACAGAGGTACCCAGGCAGCGGTGGAACAGAGTAGAGCGCCAGGCTTTCAGCTCCGTAACAAACTTCCTCGCGTGACTATCTAACGGGGGGTGGCTGCTGTGGGCTAGGGGTCCCTGGCGAAGGAACGGTCAGTTTTAGCACTAAGATCGTCACTTAATGCCCTGCTGGGATTTCTTGGGGGGGTGGAAAGCTGGATCAGACTGCGAGCAGAATGGGCCTCTGTTCGAGACAAGGCGAAGGGTGTTTCCCCAGGACAGTGGACAACTCTGGTTTCCCGTGGGGAAGGAGGTCATCTAATAGCATGTTATTCTGGAACGAGCGAGTGAAGCAGATTACCGAAAAACCTGGTTTTGTCTCAGCTTTTGGTTGATGGTGCCTGATGTTTTCAGATGCTTTCACTGACATCTGGCAGTAGTTTGAACACTGACTCCTGTTCTGTCTTCCGTGAGTCAAAAAACGTCAGTAAAAGGGGCCTTCATCCGCAAAGAAAATGTTCATTTGTTTGAACCTTTCTGGAGATGTTCACGCCAGAAAATGCGATGTTCCCGGTTTAGATAGACAGGCAGCTGCCATTTCCCAAGACTCTCTCCAGCACTCTGGGTTTCTTTGGTTTTTTTCTTTTCCTGGTAAAATAAAGCTAATTTACCTTTCTGATCAACTCTTACAAACGGAACAGAAACCGCTCCCTGACCTGGGTGTGGGCAGCTGGTGTCTCTTCCCCCTCCTGGAGGACAGGTAGGACAGAGTGGAGCGAGGACTGGAGCCGCAAAGCAGCATGTTTACGTGTCGCAGTGATGAAAGCACGCGCTCTGTGCCAGAGGCGGTCGATAGACTTTTCTCAGGCGCCAGCGTGCCCCCTCTCTGCAGCACGAGCGGCGGCGTTTGCTCAGAGCTGCTCACGAGGATGGGGCCCGGGACAGGAGCAGGGAACGACCCCAAACGTAGCTCAAGAAAAGAGCCGGTATCCGTCAGCGTGAGGTTTGGTTTATTGACTTTGAGCTTTGACCACTAACAAAGGGGGGGTTTCCAAAAGGACTCCACAATTGTCCTGCCTCCGAGGCCCTGGCACCCCCAGAAAGGTCTGCCCCAGCCCAGGCGGGTCGTGCGCTTTGTTAACCAGCTCTGGAAGGGGGGGGCCATTCCCGCCTCGCCCCGTGACCAGCATCGTCTAGATCTGGCTCTACCAAACTGTGGGTGGACAGACGAGCGTGAAGGCTTGATTTCAAAAACTGTCACATCGCATTTAATTCCCCCTTTTTTAAAGTGTTATTGCTGTAACAGTACGCTGAGCGACCCGTTAGGATGGCAAAGAATAAAGCACATGGAATACTCTGCAAGTAAGATAATTCCCCCCTTGTTTACAGTACAAAAATTTTATTTTTTGTTAGGATAATTTAAAGTTTAAAACTGAAGTAGACATATTCATTTTACAAACAAGATATTCTTCCATAAGTAGGACCATTAAAAACAGTAAACAAAAAAAGCTATCTTTACAAAAGCTCTGTGCATAGCAACTTCATACCGTATATAACTGACAAAGCAAAAACCCAAAAGAACGACCAGCCAACCCCAAACCAACCCCAAAACTATACAGGAGGGAGAAACGAGGCCGTAATTTACAGACGGGGGAAATGGTCGTTAGAAACCATGCATATTGGAGTGTGCAAAGAAAGGGGGCGAGAAAGATGCTATACCAAGACAGATAACGGAATAAACCAAACTCTTCCAAGTCACGAGAAAATTTGCCGTTACTTATCGCAACGCTTTCACCTCTCCAGTGGCGAAAAGGAAAGCTGGTGGGGAATATTGAACGGCAATAACCAAAAGGGGACAGACCTGCTTCTTACACCGAAAAAACCCTTACACGTAAATTTTTACATTACTACCTTTCCTTTTTTTCGGGGTGCTTTGCCACTGCCAAAGTCCTTCTTCCATGGTCAAGGATTTCGCATTGTATTTATTTACACACTTTTTTCTTTGTAAAGCTACCAGTAAGTTCTACGCTCATCTTGAGTACAAGATTTCCGTGCATGAGCAAAATCCGTGTTCTAAACCATTTCTATGTGTGACTTTTTTCATTTGGCTCAAATCAAAGCAGGCATTTCCCATGTTACATCAGCACAGACAACTACGCTTGTTTGTCTAAGTCCTTGTTCTAGGGAGGTTTTCTTTGTCAGTTGGACTCACGGCTCTCCCACCTGAGCACCTGGACGGAGCTAAGAAAAATGAGTGAAGTGTGAAGGAATGTTGAGCATTTCAGAACTTTTCCTTTTTTCAGCCAGCCTGAATCTTCCCGAGACTTCAGAGATCTTTCTCACCCGCCTGTGCTGACTAAGCAGTAACAGCAACTGGTTGACAATTAACAGAACAGCTTTCTCCATGAAATGTCTCAATTTTTTTAAATTGGAAACTTCCCTGACTGAGATTGCTGTAACAAAAGGCTTATTTGTTAGAAACTGAGAGAGGAGTTACGGTAACAAGCTGCTGCTCTTCAGCATGCAGTCGAGAAATTCTGACCTATCTGGAATATTTGCTGGGCGTCGAATTTTGGGTCTGAGCAGAGATGATAGAATTTAAAAGTTGTCTGCACAGAGAAGGGTGGAAAAAAAATCCACCATCTTTATGCTTTGGAGCTGTTTGGGGTTTTTTTTAGTAGGTCAAAATGGGGGGAAGGGAGGTCTGAGAAGAGCCTGGTCCATCAAGGGATTTTTTTGATGTCTAGGACTCAATGTAATATTCCCTGAAATTTATGGAAGTTCTATCCCAGCTCCAATATTCTCAATTTTATTTTTTTTCCCTGTCCGCGTGCAGAATTCCAAACAGGAATTGGGCCATCCCCCTGTTAGCCTTGCTGGGATGTCGGTACCTCTGACCGTATGAAATATCTAGAGTGTCTGGTTCCTTGTGGTCTGAGTAACGCTGAGCAGGCTGCTGTGCCCGCTTGTGTTATCAAAGGCGACCGTCCCGCAGCGCAGTTACCGCTCCAGACTCCTTAACCCACCAATCTTTCCTATTTCAGAGATCTCGTGGCTTCAAGGCTGGTTGCCTCCCTGCCCGCCAGTGACGGCCACTCCGTGATGGCACGAAGGGCACGCAGAGGGCTGCAGCGCCAAGGAACCTGCAGCCGTGACTCACGGTGAGTTACTGTATTTCACCTTTTCTGGAGTGCAGACACCTTCAGTAGCCTCGCTGTAAGACCCTGACTATAGGCACACATTATCCCCACCAAATGTCTCTTTAAAGTTCCTTCTAACTGCCATTTTTGCTGATGTGGTAAACTGGACCTCAAGTGTTAGAAGACAGTAAACCCTCTCCACCTATTAAAACTGAATTCAACAGCATCGAAAAGGCACCTAACGAAGCCCCTCCAAAACCTGCCGGCACAGTCGCGAGTACCCCGCAGCTTCCCAACAGGGGTATGGCCTTCGGGCGTGACAGGAGGAGCCCGGTTTCAGTGGCTGCCCAGTCCCCTGGCCCCTCTGCTGGGCTGCCTTCTGGTTCAGAAACCTGTTGGTGGGTACTAAATACACTTCCGCTGCACTATGAAAACGGGCAGGACCTCCTCCACGCGGTCGGCCCCGGAAGCAGGCTCACAGCAGGCAGCTTCCTGCATTGGGCTATCGACGGGAATGATGTTACCTGTGGTAAAACGCGCTCCCGTGCCAGAAGCCTGTCCGCGAGGTGAGGGTCTATCGAGACGCACACCACCACGCCGCGTGGTCTGGACCACTGCAGCTGGATTTGAAGCGTGGGTCTAGACGGGCTTTCTAGCCTGTCACTAATCCAGATTAGCTCCTCAGCCACGCGGGTTGTCGCAGTTGTTCACCGCCCTGAGTCCAGCACTGAACAGAGCACCTCCTACCATACCCAAGGGTCACCGAGAACGAAGGGTCACCCATCGATAGAACTACTGGGCAAATGGATGGGTACGGTTTGAGGGGCCATATATCAAGAGTTTATTTATTAACATAAGGAACAACTATTCGTGCCGCTCTGAACTGTGTGTATTTTAGTGGGGTGTAAGTAGTGTAGCTGATTTTTTTTTTCCTCTAAAAATGGCCTTCCAATAATCAAACTCTTTCAAGTGGGCTCTGGTTTAATCAGATCACTACTTTTTTTTTTTTTTTTTAATCAAACTTGTTCTCACTTTCCAATTTCAGGACGGGAGATGCAAAGGAGAACTAAACTTTTTTTTTAACGCTAAAATGCAGAAAAATTCAAAGCAATTGATTACTTCTGTGAACTTCAATATATAAATGGAAAATACTTACCATTTTTAATGACTCAGGATAAAAGTGCATAAATTATTCAAATACATATTTACCCTTTATAAATGCACCCTTATATGAAGTATAACTGGACTTACGGTGTTCTAACTACACGGCAAAACAGTACGTTAGAGAACCCTTTCCCTCCTCACTCATACACTGAATCTCTAAAATAAACTCAGTACCTCATGAGAAACCCGATTTGTTCAAATCCCCAAGAGCCACTCGTTTGCCAGTGGGGTCTTTGAAGCTTACCAGTTAATCTCAGTACCTGAAGATTTTAATTGAAACAAAAAAATGGAAGGCGGAGAGATGAGGAGGGTGAAAATTCATACATGAACTAGGGACCTGCATACCACAACGCACGTAAAAGTCTCTGACGGCGTGTTACTCAGAAGGAATCCTGTACATCCTTGCACATGAAGTCAGGAAGAGGGAAGAGTGAGGAGCAATTGCAGCAGGAATAATAGATCTCAAACTTATCACTACATTTTTGCATCGTTTTTCTTCATTGTACAATTGGAGGGAAAAATCCAAAAGGGGTTTAATTTCTACCTCTACATACAATAAGTTACAAGTTTATTTATTTAAATAATTGCAAAACATCTTACATTTTTTAAAGAGGTTAAACTATAAGCAAATACACACATACACCAAAGTTCCATCATTCGTGTCAGTTTGTCCTAGAAATTCTCTCATGCTGGTACCCTGTTTTGTTGAAATTTTTTTCTGCATAAACTAAATCGATATCTGAAAGGCTCCATAGAAAATAGAAACTTCAACTTTTTTCCCCTACAAAGTAAAACAAATTGTATCCAAAATATCAAGCTTGAATCATTTTGCCAATTTCTTTCTCCTTTTAATATTTTACAAATCTGAGGAAGGTTTCGTGTCTTTCAGGAAAGACTTTGCATTTCTGGTTCCGCTCTGCCAGCTGTTGTTCATCCCGGCTCTTGGCTGATTCTTCATTCACAACGTTCCAGGAGTTGATGCGGTTGTGTCAGAAATGTGAAGCAGGTAAAAGATGCAGACTTCTATCTTGTCCCATCCATAAAAAATGTTCCTTTTTTTTTTTCCTGGGCCTGGCTTTCCCCCAAAAAAGAGCTTGTAGTGCTATTTTTTTCTTTTTAGTGGTCCATCACAATAAGTAGTTTTGTGCTGTAAAAGAAAAATGAAAAAAAAAAAAGGAGGAAAAAAGGGAAGAGGGAGAGGAGCAAAGCTGCCTCTTCCTTACATCGGGGGAACGACAAGACCAGTCATGGCTGAAAAAGAAAATTGACAGAAGTGAAATTCTGGCGCATTTTTATGGAACAAAACATACTTGAGCCCTTCACCCTTCTGTGGGCAGCCACGTGTTGCAGCAGTGGCCTTCCGAGCCCGTTAACCCAGACCGTCCGTTTCGTCTCATGTTTTTATGCTTTAGTGAGACCTCAGAGGGTGAGACTGGCAATGACCATGGCCAAGGGACACCGTGCGAGTTCACGGTAACGTCAGCGAAAGCCAAGGCTCACGGTGGTTCTTGAATGAATAAAGGAGGTAGATGGGGATTAATTTGAGTCGCAGTATGTGCGTTTCGGAAACACCGTTCTGGGGGTTCACCTCCCGAGAGAGGTCCCTGGAGATGGTCATTGCTCACAACTGTCCCCTGAAGATCAGACTTCTCGTGCTTTCTCTAGCCGAACGCGCAAAATCGTTCCTGAAAACCCGCGTCGAGCAGAGTCTTCCCTTTCCCACTCAGCTGCTCGTTTGCTTGCAGAGAGGGTCATGTTGTGGGTGAGGGGAGACATGAGAGCAAAGGGGACTGCGCCCGGGCACCGCTCACGGGCCCCAGCCGGAGGATTACGAGTCCCGAGTCACTGTCAATGACCAGAGCTCGGCTCTGCTAATAGAGTTGCAGTGGAATAATGGACCGGCCTCTTTCTCGCTCGGTTTCCCCCGTATGTCGGAATCGCTGTAGTCCTACCTGGCACATTCCCAGAACACTGGGCTTATGTCAATTATTTATTAGTCACTCTCCCTGCCTTTAATTGCAGCTACATCTTCCTATGCGACAACAGCAACAGTTGAGGCAGCCCGGAAGCGGTGCTGCTCCCAAGGGTTGGAGGGGTAAGTTAAGTTGATACGTATTTATATAACAAATGAGAGTCGTATTTTCAAAGGGGCCTCAGTGCAGCGCAAGGTCCTAATCCTGCGAAGATTTACGTTCACTGAAATTTGTGGGATTATTCCTGTGTTTAAAGCCCTGTCCTCTGAGAATTAATGTCACCCTTATGTTCACAGCGTTTAAAAAAATGCTTAGGGCAAGATCCTCAGCTACCAGCACGCTTTGATTGGAGCTGTGTTGACCTTAAACAACTGGGGATGTGGTCTGTGATTTCATACAACAGGGAAGGAAACCTTTTTGGATTTTGTAACCAACACGGGCTAAACGTTCCTGCCAATTCTGGCAGATACTTGAAAGAGAAAGTGAAACCAAAGGATCTTAAGTCAAATACCTACTTCTTTAATTGCGCAGGAATTTGCTATTATTTTTCAAGCTGACATTTTACATAACCCTAACTAAAGCAGGTAAACGTGTGTATGCCTGTTTTTGGGGGTGGGTGCATGTGAAGAAGGGAGGGTCTCTGATCACACCGAGGCGGCTGCTCCCTTCCTTCTCCTCACCCTCAAAACCAGAAATCGATGCTGCTGGTTTCTCCCTGCGCGTTAACCAGGTGCCTGCCTTCCAGCCCTCTAGGGAAGGAAGCCTGGCTGGAGCCCTGGACTGGTGCCCTCCTCCAGCCTCCGCTGGGCTGGGGAAGAGGTGAGCAGCGCCCTCAGTCAGCTGCTGGTGCCGTCCGCAGGGATCCCAGTGGCACAGTCTGCCTGAGCGCTTCCTAATCCGCTTCAGGAGAAATCACCCAGGTTAGCTCAAAGAACTCAAACCGTTTGTCTCGGGTAACCTGGCTGGGTCTTATTGCCTGCAGCAAACAGAAGAGCTCTCGCGCAGCCGCTGCCTGGCCAGGCCGTACCCTGGTAACCCTCTCCCTGGCCGAGCCAGAGCCAGCCTCTGCCCGTGGCTGTTCCGGCAGAGAGGCAGCAGCCCCTGGAAGAGCTGGTGTGGTTTAGTCGGAGACGTGCGGGGGCTGCTGCCAGTGTAGTTCAAACTCTGTTCCCAAGGGGCATAGGTCGTACTGGCATAAATGCTTTTCCTGATACTGTTATCAACATCATTATTCTCATTTTTTAATCATGGAAAACTTCTTCCAGGAGATCAAAGCAAAGACCAAGCCTGAGTTTCAGGCATATCTCTTCAAACACATTTTAAGAATATTTGTAGATGCAGCGTTTTGGAAAGTGCCTTAAATTGAAGGGGAAGTTTTTTTACCATATAATTAAAGGTAATTATGTTATCCAGCAGTCCTGGACGCAAACTAGTGACGGCAACAGCCAAACTGCCATCTGCAGTCAGGAGGAGGATGTTATTACTCCTGGGGTTCTGGGGATCCCTTTTTGCCTCCCTCCCTTTCCTCCCGAGCAAGCAGCAAGTCCCTGTTCTCCTCTCCTTGCTGTCACCCCCCAGCCCAAGTCTCTTTTGTCATTCCAGGCTGGAAGTGCTGCGGAGCAGAGGCACTCCCCAGAAGTTGTTGGGGAGGAACCTGCCCCTGGACAAGTTCAGGTAAAACTAGACTATAATACCGGACAAGCAGAGCCTGATTGTTTCACTGGCATTTCACCTCCTTCTGCCACAAAGAACGAGCAGCTTGAGGAACAGCAGCTGGAATTCTCACCTGCTTTTCCACGGCTCCTCGGAACAGCTTTGCTCTGTGGTTCTCGCTCCCTTCACATACCCTCATCTGTCCATGTCCACCCCACCTCCACCCCCCGTTGGGGCTGCACTGTCAAAAGCCTATTCCCAGCCTGTATTGCTTTTTATTGAATGTTTGTGAGGTTTGGATTAAGGTCTTACACTGCTAGCAAAGCTGTAATTATTTTTGCCTGTATTACTATATATTGAATCGATGTAACTTTTCAATAAAGGTGGTTCAATGCAGGACCCTCCCTGATGAGTTGGGAATATAGAAACCACAGTCGTTATCCCAGAGGGTCTTTTCTTTTTTCTTGGAGGGAAATGGAAAAAGAATTAGAGATGAGCCTTATTGTATTAACCTTGACAGCTTGCAATTATCAACTGAAACACTTGATTAAAATTGTCACAAGGTTGGAGAATTTTTTTATAAATAAATAATCAAACATGGATAGTACCCAGATGCAATGGTGATAGGCACCTTTAATGGGTGTAATTAATAATGATCATAAGCCCGGGGTATACAAGTGGCCCCTGAAAATGCCGTCTTGCTTTGTAGTGGGAAAGAACTCTGTGATTCAACCAGCCGTTTGGGAAGGACTGAGAAGGGGGGTTAGTCTGTACCAACGTGCACACGTGTGTACTCACACTGATCTAGTTCGCCAGAGCTCACTGATGCTTTGCTGGGGTCTAAATTAGGACTGGGTTTAAAGCTCTGTTGTCTATGGGTGATGGGTGGTGAACGTTTTCAATCAACATATGTAAAAAGTTTTGTTCTCTCATTTGGTTTCCCTCTTTTGTTACTAAGTTTCCAGCAAACTCCACTCTCACAACTCATCTCAAGTACCCGATTGCTTTAGGGAACAGCGCGGATGTCCCCTGCGCTAAACTCAGGCTGTTCCTGAGGGTATTGGACTTCAAAACCTTTTGGCTTGGCTACGATCCTGCCGGTTAAGGGAACGTCTGACCTGCTGGGGCTCGCCTATGCTTCCTTGTCACTGAGCTTGCTGTTCTATGGAGAGATGTGCTGAGCTGGCCAGAGGTAATCTGGGCAGGCAGTGGGCCATGCTGTTCCAGCAGCTTCCAATTGCTTCCTCTTCCCATCAGCTGCCTCCCACCCGAGGTGAGTTGCTGGGGTGTTTGTGTACCTATCCTGCTGTGCTGTGTCACATCACATTATATCTTCCCAGGGCCTTTCCTAAACTGCCTTGACGTACAACGTGCAGGGAGCACACCGCTGTTCTACCAGCATCACCCGCTCTCAACCTGGAGAGCGCGGAGAAGAGCACGGTGTCCACTATGGACTGCTGCTCCTGTCCGGAGACACTGTAAGAAGGTACAGCAGGGGAAGGGGTAAGTGAGAACATGTGGCACTAGGGTTATCTGAGGGCGCTCCACATGTCTTGGCTGCCTTGTGCAGCCCAAAGCTGACAGCCAGGAGCCATACAGGTTTCGTGCTCAGCTCAGACTTTTGCGTTACCATCTGTTTTCTGCCAGCTGTCCTACTGGCTCCAGCAGCTTTTCAGCATCACCAAAACACATTTTTGGAACAAAATTCCCAGCAGTACTGTGGACTGCCTGGAATAATGGGACTGCTAATCTAAGGATGAAGCTTGTACAGTGCCTTCTGTTTAGACTAGTTTTAATCCAGGCTTAAACGCTGCTGTGGGTAACATACATGGAAGCTATATTCTAGATTTCCGTTGCTGCCTGTAAGCGGAGTGGCATGCCCTGAGGTGCTGGTAGTATTGCAAATACTCTCATTGGCACAGGGTGCAGTCAGGAGGATGGAGGCTGGATCACCAGGAAACTTTTGCCTTTGAGCCAAAGATGTAGCCAAAGTGTGTTGCAAACGTTACATTACATTAAAGCTCAAAAAGTCCTCACGGGGCAGATGTTTCACCCATATTACGGGTGGGGAGATTGAGCCTGTGTGCTTTGGGAAGGAGACGGCATCTGCTTGCTGCTTGCTCTGTGCTTTTGCTGTTCTATCTCCAGCAGTATTTACTGATGCCTACGTTGATAAATAAGTAAATAAATGACATTACCAGCACGTCTACCCTTAGTGTGTAGGACAGGGCGATGGCATAGCAGAGGAGATCGGTCATAACCTTAATGACCGGGGAATCCTGAACACCTTTTGTCAGGGAAAATGCACCGATGTGCGGGCTGGGCTTTTAGCTTTCAGATTTTATGTTATGCTTAATATTAAAGCTCCATTTTTAGAATCTGTTATTGATCACTAGTTCACAGAGTGGATAAAATACGTTGTAAACACTAAACGGCCTGAATGGCACCCCATGGGCTCTAGTACCTTACCTGTTTATTTCTATTTTAACCCTTTTGTAAACTCTTGTTAAGCAGAATCTTGAGGACAGACGTGGTAGATTAAAGAAAAGTATTCACTTAAATAAAAGGCACTGGTTTTTTTTAATCTGTCCTTTTTCTGTCTCCCCGAAACAATCTGATTTTCTCACTCATTTGTGGTTAGCGCTACCTGAGGTAACTTAACAATTGGGCCTTCTCAAGATGGCAGTTGGACAAGGTTCACTTTAAAGCAGACTTAAATCTATCTGGTGGGCCAACAAAACTTTCTATACCTATAATTTTAAAAATTGCTTCAAATCCTTCTCTTCCTCTTCTCTCCACAGAGTGGAAAGGAAATTATCTTCCCTGTCAACGTGATACCTGTGTGTTTCTGCGGGTAGAACAATGTCTTTCATTAATGGGGAGAAGATCATCTTAGAGAAGCTCAGAGTTCCATCGAATTGGGGCAGGGGAGAAGCTGTCTCAGAATTCTGTAAGTTAGCTTTTAGAAGTGTAATTGTTTTTATTCAGCACAGTTAGAATTCCCTTATTATATAAAATAATCACAGTTGATGTCAGTCTCTGTGGCCTGGCTGAGGGTCTACAGTGCACCCGAATCAGCAGGTGTGGTTTGTGGGGCTCATTTCAGAACCACCACTGGCTCTTGGCGTGGCTGAATTCCCAGAGCTGTGGTATCTCTGGTGAAGTCTGAAGGAGCCAGAAGACTTCTTGGGCCCTATTAAAGGCTTTTTTTATGGAAACTTGGAGCCTATTTATATGCCATGTGCCCCCCCCAGCCTGTTAAAAGAAAGAATTCAGTACAGGTTTCCGTTCTTATCTTAATACTCACATTTGTTTTGCAGATCCCCTTTAAAAAGGCCGTAAATTCCCGCTATGAGCCTAAACCTTGCAGCAGGTCTCAAGACCTGGGCTGTTACGGAGAGAGCTGTGCGTTACCGCGGCGGGGCAGACGTTCGTTTTACAGGTCCCTGCTGAAGCCTAAGGAGCAGTCGTTCCTCAAAAAGAGCTGGCACTGAAATGCAGCGTGGGTGAAACCCTTCTTGGTACAAGAGAGTGTCTGTCCCCAGTTGTTTTAAAACCAGAGACACTGCTAGGGCCATGGCTTTAATCCAGCCGCACTGGGCTGGGTTTTCATGGCCGAGTCCTGTCCTGTCAGTGGGGGTTGGCGAGCTGATTACCGTGCTTACCTGCCCTAACACAGTGTGCTGCACGTGTGCAGGCGGGACATTCATTGTACACTTCTTACCTCGAAACCCATTTCCATTGCCACTGGAGCAGGCAGGAGAAGGAGACCCTTGGGGTCTGATGACAGGAGCAAAGGCACTCTTCTGTTTGACAGCAGGGAAGACGGAAGAGGAGAATGGAAGGATGGAAGAAGTGCTGGAGGAGCCAACTGTTGGACTTGAAGACATTACTGCAAAAGAGAAAAGTGACACTTCATCAGAAATGCAGTTTCAGAAGTTTGGTAAAAGTGTTTAAAATGCCTGCCTTCAGATTTCTCATTTATTTGACTTGTTAAAGAATCGGTGCCTGACACTGACTTGGCTGCTCCCAGCAAGCCTGCAGTAGAGAGGTGGTTCTGTGGAACAGTCCTGAAAAGAGAGCGCTTCATCTTTTAAAATGGTGAGGGGATCAGAAAAGGGTAAGTCATGAAGGGAGAGAGCCGGCCAAGGTGAACGAGCAGTGGACAGCAGTGGCCTGTCCACCTACAGTCTGTGCTTTGCTTTGGAAATGGGGAAGGACCGTAATTCCTGGGCCCTCCCCAGCTTTCTAAGAATGAAGCTCTCCTTGGTTGGAGGTGAGGGGGGATGTTTTAAGCTGTTGCTTAGATTTTAGTCTAAATTGGCTTCTTTCTTTATAAGGAAGTTTCTAACAAGAAGGAAGTCCCAGTATATGTCCAATAGCTTGTTAAGCAACTGTTTGCTTACCTGCCAGAAAAACAGCAGCTGTTTCTCAGCAAGACAAGGAACCAATAACCATATTTCAAGTGAATCCCAACTCTTAGGGAACTGTAGTTTGAAATCAGAATAACAACACGCTGCAGACCTGCTCCTTTCAATGACAGAGCTCCAGAACAGGGGGAGTATCAAAACCACCTGAACACCCTTTGAGTTGTACCTAAGCCTTAGATCACAGCTCAGACTGTGAGGATAGTGTTTAGAGGTTTCAGACCAGCAAGGAGCCTTTGTCATCACTGCAGAGTGGGTCAGTCCTTGCATAGATGGGGTGAAGGTAAATAAAATAAAATCCTGTTTTGCAGGATGCCAGGTATTTTCTGGAAAGGCGTGATCCTGTCATTATTGGGAGCTATACCCTCCATAAGCTACAGGAGGTCAATAATTAATTAAGTCAATAAATAGTAGTTTAACTGTTCATCCTCTAATGTATATATAGAGAGAGAACTATACAGAGATAGAGATCTATATAGGCAGATGTAGACAGCTCTATATAGATCTATATAGAGCTATACAATTAGAGATAGGTACATAGAGAGATACCTATAGATATATGTAGATAGAGAGGAATAAATACAGAGAGAGAGAGACAGCGATAGATAAAGCTCTCTAGATAACTAAATTACACACAGACACTCTTGCCAGAGGGAAATCAAGGCATGAGGAGATGAGTGACTGACTTGCTCGTGGTAAAATAAGTCAAAAGGCAGCAATACTGACTTCCAGAACTTACCTGAACCCGTGTTATATTTTTGGATATCAAGGTCATATAATTTTACAGGAGATTAATCCACATTTCAGCTCCCAGTTACTGGTAATGTGGTTCATACACACGGTCATTATTTTACAGTGGCTTTTACACCAAATTCAGAGTAGTCTCTGCGTGATGGCTACTTGCCTAATCACCTGAAGTTGCAATTTGTACCTCATTTCTCACTGTGGCCTTTGCCACTTGGGGGCCTGTGCAAGGACAGAAAATGAAGGAAACACAAGTAGGATTTGCCATTCCTCTATTCTTCTTAGAAATGGGACATTTTCTAGTTCATACTAAAAAAACACCAAAACACCAATCAGAACCTTTTACAAGATCTTCACTAAACCCTAAGAACTCCTCTTGAAAGACCCTCACTTGCTGCCTTTTCTGAAGTGAAGGGGTAAATCAAATTCAGCAGGAGCGAGAATCACATGTAAAATCATCAAAGCACTCACATCCATAGGGGGAGCCTGTTGGGGAGCCGTTGATGAAGCCGGGCGAGCCCGGGACGCCCAGGTTGGACATGGGGACGTTGCTGTAGCCGTTCATGCTATTGCTGGACGTGCTGTAGTTGGACTGTTGGGGGGTGGAGCTGGAGGAGTAGCCGCGGGGTGAGATGCTGCTGGTGTTGCGAATGTACCCTGCACAAAAACACATTGCAAAGCACGTCAGTGGGTCGGGGTTCCAACGGTCTCCTGTACGTTCCCTGAGCAAATAAATTACTTACTGAAATCCAGACTAATTAAAACATTGAAGCAAGTAAGTACCATTAAATTCAGCGGGGTTTACACATGTGCTTTTCAGTTAAACAATATTAAGTAAGTTTTAAAACAACGTGGGAAACTTTACTTTTTGAAGTGAACTGCAGTATATCTTTCTAATGAGATATGATTTATTAAAAGTTGACACTTGTTCTAAGACCTGGAAAACAATGTGCGTGCTCATCCTTTCCTGACATGGGATTTTCTACACTTTTGGGGGGAGGTTCTACTTTTCAAATTATCGATGAATCACAAATAAAGCAAATAACATTACCAAGGGAAATCATAACCCACATGTAGTTTGCAGCTTGGCTTCAAAGATATTCTATTTGGGGGTAAGAATAAACTCAATAAATAAAAAACGGGTTTTGTTGTAAAAAAAAAAAACACCCACAAATATTTGAGAACCAAAATTTAGCCTCCTCTTTCTCCAAGAAGAGACCTGAACAACCCCATAGCCATCAGCGTTAAAGCACAGGACTGTTATTACCGCGGCAAAAGGTTTTGTCCAAGGAAAAGCTTTCATTAGGAAGAAGTGATCCAACAGCTACTTCAGAAGTGTTTACCACTTACTTAAATACCAGTCAGGTGATTTAGGAAGTTCTCATTCAGGGCTGGTAAGACTTTAGTAAAAAAACCAGCAAAATCACCTACGTGATGACTTTTAACATAGTGTATGGAATATTAACTTCACGTGACGTGGGTCTCCTGCCTTGGCACGTTCAACACAGTACTGGAATTGAGTGTTAAAAATCAAAATATTCAAGAGTCAGAGAAGGCTCGAAGTTGATACTGCTCCCATGATGCTACTATGCCATTTTATGGTGTGTTTTCCTAACAATCAGTAACAGGGATGGAGTGAATAACACACGTTATACCTGCAGTTGGCAAAACTAGCACTGAGGAAGCAGCCTTAAAAAACAAAAGATATTGCGGGGAACCGGCAGAGAATTCAGGGTTAAGCTGGTATCAAAAAATACTCCGGCTGCAGCTAATCTGGTGACTGGAACCTGGTGCAGCCAGAGTATCATCCCACAGGGCAGCACACCTCCATTGCTAATGCGGCCAGTGTAAAGCTGGCAGAGCCAGTGGAGGAGTTGAGGAACTGCTGCAGAAGCAGCTGGGATGCACCTTTTTGTTGTTTAAAGTCACACGAGTGCTTACCTTGGTTGTTGCCCTGTGTGGACTCTGAGATGCTGACTCCTAACTGACTGCCGTAGGAGTTAATTCCCATCATGCTGCTGTGGGCAGGGGAGCTGGAGAGCGCAGGGATCTGTGCGGGGTTCCTGGGAACGCTGTAGAGAGCTTCGGCGATGTCGGCAGCTCGTTTCAGAATAATGTCCTGCAGAATGAAAGGGACAAGGCCAGAAGCATTCCTGGTGTTTATCACTAAACCCAAGCATGCGCCGCTCCCCTGCTGAGAGTCCTCCTGACCTGGTTGTTATGTGGTGTTCCGTACAGCGCTTCCACAAGGTCAGCAGCTCGTTTCAACAGCATTTCCTGGAGGATGAGCAGATGCACAAATGGTCTTTTTTAACATGGTCCAGAAAACCATGGGCCCATATTTCTGAAGTGTTTGTGTGGGGTCATCCTGAAAACTGGGTCCTTTAAAGAGATGTTATTTGCCACTTACTTACCTGAATCCTTGAACACCTCACAGAGTCTCAGACTGGACATCCAAGGCCATCAGCGGCTGTGCCGGAGCTGGCGGCTGTGGCCAGGGGCTGTGCCCAGGCTCCACTCCTGGAGCTCTCCCTAGTCCTGAACCTGCTGCAACCTCACCAGCTCCAGAGCTGGAGATGATTTTCAGACATCCCCAGTTTCAACAGGGACTCCGTTCCTGACTGAATTTCAATTTATTCTTTTGCATAGACACATAAAAATCTGATTAACCTCCACGTCTATTTATTGTGGCTCAATAACAGCAACCAAACCAATAAAACCCTTCAGGCAGTAGGTATCTCATGTTACCTCTGGTTCTAGGAAAAAAAAGTAAATCCAACACACATTCTGCAGCTGCTGCTACAGAAAAAGCTGAGCTTTAAGTAGTTTTTAGAAAAAGATTCCCTAAAGGTTAGACCTCTGAAAGAAATCCTTTATGTCTGTCTGCATCATTTGGGTCAGAGATCTGCAATATGGATAAGTGCAAAGGCCCATGAATAGGAACTGGGATGATACCAGCACTGGACTCCCAGTTTGGCAGCAAAATACATCAGCAAACAGTGTCTGAGCTCCAACAGATAAAAATTTCTGGTAGCTGTGGGTACAACATGATCACGTTCTTTTCTGGACCCACAACTAATTGGTGACCTCATGTTCAGCTGTAATTAATTGTCATTTAAGATACAAATGTCTCTTGTGCATTAGAAGTGAAAGGACATGTTCAATGGCTCAGCAAAATGCTTAAAAGTATCGTACCTTCGCTAGTCTTTCAGGATCACCGGGATGTCTCGGGATGACCTTCTGCAGCCTCTGGAATCCATAATCTATGGTAGGTTCATTTAAAGCTGGAAGGAAAACAGAGAAGACCCACCATATTATATATCTATGTCCGTATCTTGGTTTCATTAAGCTCCATTACCTAAGAAAGGTGCTTTCACAGCTTCTCCACAGGAGACCTCGCCTTGCCCACCTTCCTACAAGGTGTAGGTTGCTCAGCGAGCCCTGATCACTGTGTGCAACCAGGCTGAAGAGAAGGCTGAGCTTTACAGGAGCTTCTGCAGCAGGAGCCCTGATCTCTCTTCAGGCAGAACACGAACTACAGCTGAGCAAGCTGGGACATGCCAGCTGCTGTCGCTGGACCCTCTTACACAGCCCGGGTTCCTGGTACCCCCAGCTCCACCCGTTCAGTTGTACTGTTGTTCTATAGAACGAGCTGCAAGGCGCTGCTGGACAGTCCCTCAGTGATTTGGTAAAGAATTAGTGACGTCTTTCTGCTTACAGCTATGCCTGGGAAGACCTCGGCGCATTCAGGAGCACATACACACGTGTACAACGCCCCCTGCCCTGTGCCTGCTTGTGCTGGGGGGCACAGCCGAGCTCTGTGAACACGCTCCTTTTCTGCCCGTATTCCCAAAAACGCCATCAGAGGCAGCTGTGTGGGAGCAGATGACAGAGGTATGCGAATGCTGCCGCTGTTTGCAGGAGTTCTTACGGGAAGTATTCCAAAGGGCCACTGGTGAGCTGGGCTCAACAAGGGACCGAAGAAATCACAACTAGAGTCCTCCAGTTCCCAGCGCTGGCCTCTCCCCACCTATCAGAGGCTGAGGGGATAATTTGAGGGGTACAGCAGGGAGGGACCACCACAAAATCCTCCTGTGAGGGGGACTGTGTTTACTCCGGACAAACCTGACCCCAGCAGTAACAGCCAGTTACGTACAAATGGAAATTACAACAGGTCATTGGTGTTTGTTACACCATCAGAAATCAAGAGTGCCGTGTGTGCTCATCCTATAAATGCATTACCCACATGCCCACAACATTTTGCCATCCCAAACTAGGGCACAGCTATTCATTAGACACGTTAACTTCGTCGTCGGCGTCTGGCCGTTATGCAGACGGAGCCACTTCCCTGTAATGATGTTAATCTCTAGTGGATAAACCACGGATTTTGACCCAGATCCTCCGTTGGTAATAGCTGCTGGAGCCCTACTGGCATCGCTCGTGATTTCAAAAAACTTCAGGTGCTTTAATTCTACTATGAAATTGTAGCAACAATAATCTAATTTCTGATTATTCAGAATTAAACTCCAATTACTGCTGAACCCAGCAGTCAGCTCTGTAGCGTTCTGTGTGCTCACGGGCTTCAACTGCCTCTAACCCATCAGGATCACGAGTGTTCACTACCACAGGTACGGGGTGGAGGAGAGTTAGAACCTCCTCACTCGAGGCTGTGCACTCTCACTCAAACCACACGCTGAGGTCAGAGTCCTGCTCAGAATTCCGTGACACATCTAACAGGTAAGACGTGCGAGTCCTTTGGCACTGTCCTGGTTCAGAACCAGCTGCTCCTGCCCTCCTGTACCGTTTGTGGTTCTTCTGGAAAAAAACCGATTTTAAATAGCTGGTGACACCAGCACAGCTGAAAACACCCGACTGCCCGAGACGCTGATGGCACTTAGTAAATCTTCCAGAATACACTCGGCACCTTCCAGGGTAATGCTCAGACACCCGAGGAACAGAACTATCAAGTGAGACAGACCATTGTCCTGATCCGGATTCTCCGTTTATCTGTGCCTTTGTATAACAACATGCAGGTAAAAGGTCATAGTCCCCACTGAGATACATTTTATATTTACTTTTTATTAAATAATTACGGCGTGGCATGAAGTTTAAATATTCCAGGAGATAATCAAGAGGGAATTGAGTAGAGAAAACCCAGACCTGAGAATTTAGTCTTGGCTATACTTAGAATGTCTCTGCTCTCCACTGGGAGCCATTCTGGTTTGCTTAAGGAGTTTAATAACACGCATTTCAACTGCCACAGAATCTACATCCCATTTGGGAAGAGGGTGTTTTTTGGGAGTGGGTTTTTTTCCCAATAATCCTGAGAATTACAGGCCAATTCTCTCAAGAGCCTATACATCATTTTGTGCCATTTCTCTTCTTGATTACAAGTCTAACCAGTTACGATATATATATCTTCAGCTAAGCAAAAGCAATGTAAAATATATAGTATTTAAACATACATGTAAACATAGTTCACTAAAAATAGCTAATGGGAATATACAGAATGCTAATTCAGGACGAAGAAATTGGCTGTTATTCAGCAAACGTTTTTCCAGCGGATTGATGTGGATGTTTTTATTCTGATAGATAAACAGCAGCAAATCACTTCTCCACACTGTTGAATTGTTCTAAGAGGAACCCGGCCATTCTGGATCAACGCACAGATTATGTCTTTCAGCACAAAGGGTTTTCTGTACAGCTCGAAACAAAATTGCCCACTACTAGGGTTACTCATTAATGGAACAAAAATATCTCCATCATGAAATCCTGTTAAAAACCAGCATCCAACCCTTGTAGAAGTAAATGGCACCTTTTTGACAGAGGGTGCAGAACCCACCAGCAAGTTGAAAGAGCTTCACCACACCACCTCTGCCACCAAGAAAGAGCTACTGGATCAGTCGAGATTTAACTGGAATATGCCAAAATTCTGTCCAAATGCTTTGGGGTTCATGGATTGAGAGAACACAAAGGGGTTCGATGCAGACTCAGGCTGCTCATTATTTTCTACAAATCAGATCTCTGAAATGAAACCCCTAAGAAAAACTGACTCGGGTACAGCAAAGCCCCTTTGGCAGCTCTCCAATCCACGACTCCAGCACAAGGGGTCTCTTGAACTGCCCAGAGCACTGTTCAGAAAATTGTGCATGACACAATATAACGTACACAAAAAAAGAGCAACCGTCTAGGGAACAAACCAAACTGCTGGTGAGTCTAAACCCTCGCTCTCGTGTAACTGTTTTAACCACAGCATAGTTACGGTCAGCAGCAGGGAGAGGTCTAAATGCCCACGGTCTGCCTATGACAAGGCTCAAGAAGAGTGTGGCACTGTGCTTCCTCTCCTGTGGTGTTCCTCACCCTCCCAAAACCACACTTTCATTCTAAACACAAGTCTCAGCTATTACGACTCACTGGAATAGGAGAAAAAGGAAAATCCTCACACTCAAGGAACTGCTGCCATGACATCCGTCCGCATTCACAAAACCTGAAGCAGCGGCTCAGTCCCATCTGTCCCAACGGGGACTAGCTCAGACACCCAAAGATAACAGTGCTGACATTTAAAGTATTAATTATTTCACCACACATCAAAGCACATAAGACTGTTGAAGGAAGATGATGTTATGAAGATCTGCACAATTTACGGTGAGTGACAGCTCATTCTGATACTGCCAGCGTGTGCCTTGGGAGATACGCACTCGCCCTCTCCTCCAATCAAGAAGGGCCACATTAAGGACCTTTGCCAAGTTCTGCAGCTCCATGACGCAGACCAACGGGCGTCAAGTCCTCTGTTTGCAAAGCATGAATGAGAAGAACCAAAGTGTGCACACCCCTGGAACCGCCCTGAGCCCAGAAAGCTGAGCCAGAGGCAGTGCGATGCCTAACCTCAGAGATAATAACACAGAGGAAAAGGGACCAGAGGCCTCTGAGGCTGGAATTCCAGCTTTGCGCGAGGGACTGCCTTCACTCAGCCAAGAGGAAAGAGCTGCTCGGTCTCCACCCCACAGAATAAATCACTGCCACGTTGCTGCCTACAGATGCTCACTTGCTATAATCAGGCTAATCCTGGCCTTGGGGGGGGTTCACACACACTGGGCCTGCTCTGAGGGTACTTCGTGGTCTGGAGTTGGAAGGATGCTGCTAGAAACGTCCTGTGTTCCGTTTGCTGTCCCAGACACCCCACTCCCAGCCCAGCGCTGACTCCTATTGCACGTGCCTGTCACAGGTTAAAGCAGTGGCAGGAGCTGCTCTCTGCACGTTCTCTCTGTCACAGCAGTTGTGCTCTGGCCAAGGGAACCTGCTCTTCCAATCTGTAGAGCTCACTGCATCCTTGTTCGAGCTGTTTCCCACCAGCAGATAACAAGACCTGCTCAAATCTACTTACTGGCTTCAGCAATCCAGGACCCTCCTACACCCGGTACCTGGCACAGAGACTGATACAGCACAACCCGCGAGTCCATCAGATCCTGCAGATTAGTTTATATTGCATTGCTCTGACAAGCGAAGCCCTGGAGGATTTCTGCTCAGCGAGGAAAATTACGTTCAAAATCTCCCTGATAGACACATTTCCAGGTTAGCGTCTCCGTGACAAAGTAAATGTGGAGCTGTGATCAAACGTGCGATGTGAAAGCCTACGAGACATATCCTCAGCTGGTGTAAACTGATGTAAGCGTTATTAGAGTCAGGGGTGCTAGAATGGAGCTAATACAGTGGCAGAGAACTTGAATTTGTGTAGTATTAAAAGCAGAGTATGAGTCTACTGCTTGATTAGCAGCAGAGAACAAATGTCTTTCTGTTCCGGGACCAGCAGAGGAAAGAAAAGTAACTCAGAACGTGGAGCTGTCTGTGCAGCCTGTATTCTCACCAGCGAGGGGACTACATGTTTAGCTGTGGTGATTTAAAAATAGGCTTTTTATTTCTCCCTTTAAGTCTGTGCTTAACTACTGAAGTATGTGAGTTGGTTCAGCAACTACCTTTAGCCCGTAACGTTTCTCTAGGTTTTTGCTGAACCCTGCAGTACCCTGTTAGACGGGCGCAGAATCCTCCTGCCTTCACTCCTGTAAGAGTTTTCCATCTGGGAACTTTATGGAAAAGTCCACACAGATGAGAGGAGTGTGATGGCAGGGTGGCAGCACCCTGACTGATAGCACTGAGGAGCGGAACGGCTGGCAGCCCCGTCACTGGGGCTGGGCTGCCAGCGCAGCGGGCTCTGCGAGGAGCCCATTAGAACATTACAGCGCACACGCGCTCCCGTAACTGCTCCACTGCGGCGTTTAGGTTTACCCTTGAAATTTATAGCTGACTTTTATATTAATCTTTTCAACAGTTTATCATTTTCTTCTTCAAACAACCTGTCTTATTGTGGCTCTCTAAAAACACACCAGCTCAAGGGTAATCAGGTCAAACATTAATATTTGATCGCGTGTGAAATATTGAGGGCACAGGCCAATACTGCAATACTAACCGAGACCCTTGTTTTCCAGTTGCCACATTTTAGAAGAGTATTGGTGTTGTGGCGGTTAAGGGATGTAACCAGACCGTGAGGGAACCATTCCCTGCCTATCTCCAGCTTTCCTGTACAGCCACAGGCGAGTGCTTTGCCTGTCCCCGCCCTTCCGTGGCAATGTCTCCAGTACCGACTGGCAGCACGTGCCCTGCTGTAACTGGTTGCCCATGTCTGGTGCAGCGAGGCCCTGACCCACCCTTGGAGGTCTGGTTTTCTATGAATAATTATTGTCGTTACACCCCTGAAGTGCTGTAGCCGCCTACTTGGTATTTTTCATACAACTTGACCCTTCCTGCGTTTCGTCTGAGGTTACACCTCAGCCCTTCGAAATTATAAAGGACTTGATACAACACGACCTGGATGGTACCAGCGCTGCTCGCTGCTGGTACCAGTTCTGACAGAACTGCATCTTCCCATGCTTTTAGCTCACAGAACTTCACACTTTTCAGTCTCCTGGGCTTGCTGCTAATGTCTCTGCATTCCTCAGGCTTTTGCCAAGTGCAAGCCGAATGTAAAGGGAAGGTATTTGGAGGAGAAATTCTCATTTACAGAGAATTACAGCTCAAGAGGGAAGTGGTCTTATTTGTGTCTCCAAGCCCACTGCAGTCTCTGGTATGTTTCTGCAAACCTTGTGGCGGCTCGGAGGAAAATATTGCAATATAAAGCACTAAAAGCATCAAGAAAATAATAAACTTCAATTATCATGAAAAGCCCCCAGAAAAACCTCTGAGTGTATTTTACAGAGAGCTGTGGATACACACGTGCGCTCTGTGGGCAGCAGCATTTAAACAACGTGGTTTCCTGCAGCTTTCTTCCGGGAGCTTCTCTGCTGTCTAATAACATGGTTGAGCTCTTCGCCCTTCCTTTCAGTGAAGGATGAATTCAGATCTCCTTTAACATTTGCCATTTTCACAGAAATGAGCTGGAACTGTGCATCTTTGAGGCTCCTACCTTTCTGATAAAACCTGATAGAAATTGGTTCAAAAGTTGTGGAAGTTCTGAGGAAGACTCACAGGCAGAAGGAGCTAGACTGCCTCAGTTAGAAATCACTGTGTTTGTTCCCAGCAGGATCGCAGCAGATTTCTGATAGCACAGCCGCGGAAAGAAAAAAAATGCCACCCTGTTCTTTTCATAGCTTAGAAGTTGTTTTTACTGCTATTAGCAGCAACAACCTGGGGGAATTGCTTACACAGGTAGAGCCTCTACCTAATAGCTGTGTTTATCATTTTGCCTGCCATGGTGGGAGAACTGCAGGGTCTCGAACAGACAGATTGAAGAGCTGTCTGTCCTACCCTCGCTCTAACAGCTCGGCGTCTTCTGCGAAACGCTGCTTTGTAACATATGGCAGTGAGCACCCACTCACTCCTCAGAGGAAGCGAACAGATAGCCCCATGCCAACAACAGCAAAGAGGGACAGCATATTTAACTCTCTTCTCTTCTGCTGGCTCCTACATTTATCTTCATGCCCTTTTTTGTGGGAGCGCTCTAATTAACACGTCAAAGAACTGCACCGCAGTCTGACTCAAGCCCTTCTAGATGGTACCAGTTAGTCTTGCGCTTAAACCCACACCACAGTAATAAGACAACTTTTCTTCACAGAGGAACTGCGTTTCTATTACACATCCCTGCAATCACTCTATTCCTCAACTTCATCCATCACAGCTACCAACAGCACCCAGATGGTGCCCCTCAGGGATGCCCACATTGAAGACATGGAGAGCAAGGCCTCGAGAAGCAGAAAATGGCACAGGAGAACTTCCCATTGAAGTCTGTGATAATAACTAAAGAACTAAACAGTCTCTCTGAGGGTAAATGCAGCAGGTCTCGAGACTCCCCTACGCGCCCCGTACTGCTGGTGAATCAATGACCATGCTCCTTTGCTTAAGGGGAGCCAGACCCTGGTACCTTACCCTGGCCCCTCCTTTACAAATGTGGTTGTATTTACACGTGGATTTGGATCTTTAACCTGTTTGATGGCTTTACCAGGTACCTCTCTGGAAAAGAAAGGTTTAACCTGCTCAGACATCAGATTCATCTTTTCCCAGAGACCAGTGAATCGATGCACTGCCTTGGAAAATGTACTTCAAAAGCTTTTGGCCAGATCCTGATCTCATAAGCCCAGGAAAAATTCCAGAACAACTTGGCACTGCACTAGGGTCAGTTTGGTGCAAAATCAGAAGGAAGTCCTAATCTAAGGTAGTAAGAGACTTTAAAAAAAACTAAATAAATCCATTTTGAGAAATCTGAACATCATTTGGAGGAAGCAAGTCATTTGACTTAAACATAAATCCACCCTTTCGAACTCAGCGCACCATTATCCTCCAGCCACGCTTAACAGGCTTCAGAAACTCCAGTGCACCCCTTGTTTGCCAGCACTGTTACTACCGGTACTGACAGTGCACTGAGATGGTCAGCCAGTCCCGCCTGCTTTTTCTCTTTCAGATCTATAGATAACGTTCTCCTGCCAGCAGGGTGAATATAGGGCACTAAATAAGTTGATAATCCATTTAAGAAGAGAAAAACCCCAACAGATTTATTTGCCACTCAGCTCATTGGCTTCTCTCGATACAAGATGCTCTCCTGGTCCTCTGGGATTATCTTGAAAATGAAAGGTTACCCCCAGCGAGAGGGAGATGTAAAATAAACACCGTTATAAATAAAACATCTCCCAGTACGTAGAACAATGCTGTCATGTTCCTGTACACTCGATATATCTATAGGCAGACCCATATCATAACAGCGTGAGCTCTATTCTGGAAAAAATATTAACACGTGTAGTCACGGTGCCTTAACGCCCCTGCACAACCACGGAGCTATCCGCTCACAGTCCAAATGTCACAACCGGCAGAGTGGCCTTCAAACAGCGAGAGGCTAAACAAATAAAGCGAGCAAGCAGAGAGTTGTCAATACTGATTACCAAAACAAAGAGGCTCTGAGCTGGGGCTCCTCCAGCGTAAATCGCCCTCACCTACCTGTGTAAATAAACCTGCCCGGCGCGCCTTTGCAGAACTGTTTGGATTTGTAGGATAATGTCACTTCCACCACTCCGGGAATGTGGCGTGGAGGGGTCTGCACTCGAATGGCGTGAGGTGTGATAAGCTGGGAAACACCAAAAGGAGAGGCAGGGTTAGGGCACGTCTGTGGTATACGCCGCTTTTGCTCTTCACCCGCAAAACAGGCCACCAATTTTATACCATTGTTGGATTGGGAGTTAACCCTGTTCCCCCTCCGCCTTCCTCAGAAAAAGAGTGTTCCTTCTGTTTAGCAGTAGGGAGGCACCTCCACCTACCTCGCTCCACACGAGCATGGTTCCAAACACAACCTGCAGCCCATCGAAGAAGTTGTCTCCGATGATGATCACCATCGCTCCCCCTGTGGTCCAGCCTTCACTTGGGCTGATGGCTTTGATGCATGGTGTGGCTAAACGGAACAAAAAAAGACATCAGAGCAGCAGGTTACGGGTTTTATTTTCCTCACAGCTTCGAGACTGGTGGCAGCACTGGGTGTAAACCCCGGCAGCAGATGGGTACCAGCAACTCCTGTGCACATCAGGCAGTCGAAAGTCATATTGGTGCAAACTGTAGCTTCGAGCAGCTCCACCTGCCCACTCCTGGGAGTTTCTGCACTACTGCAACTTCATGGCTGCCGTGAATTCCCTTGTGCTGACCATGGCCTAGAAGACGTGTCCTCCAGCCATTCACCCATGAAGGCAGCTTTACCATTCCATGAAGCCCAACAAATAAATAAATAAATACATAAATAGTGCCTTTTCTGCCTTGCTAGAGTTAATTACTTGCCTCTTCATTACTGGCACTTAACATCGTGTCATTAAAGCCTAATAGGCCAACTGTAGTGGGTGTAAAAATGAAACGCTTAAATGATTGTGCAGAGGCTGGTTTTATAAAAAGCCCCTCTCATTAGCATATGATCACAAAAAAGCTAAACCCTGTGGAAAGAGAGGTAGATTAAGGTTTATTAAGTTTATTAAGGGGTAAAAGTAGATACGGGGATATCCAATGTTTCCTCCAATTCCTACCAGGAGACAATTCCTAATAATTTTCTTGGGTTTACAGAGCAGAGGTTTTTTTCTTCTCTCTTCCATATGTTCAAGGCCTCTGGACTATACATCCCATCAGGAACCCAATATGGTTTCCAGGCCATAACCAAAGTCAATCCATCACTCCATTCCCAATGTTGACAGGGTCAGAGGTGGAGGGGAACTTTGGCAGTGCTCCAAAAACATGAGACTCCTTTGAACAGCCAGTCAATCACATCCAATCAGTCAAGGAAAAACTGGATGGCTTCCTAGGCTAGGAATCCTGGGATTTTCCTTCTACCATTTCACTGCCCGCTGGGGGAGAATTAACACCACTCCAAATTCTTTACTGATTCAATCATTTTCTTCCAGTTCATTAATTCTTCTTTTAGGTTGATACAGGGCACAGCTAAAAAGTGGGGCAGCAAAACATTATAATGAAATAATATCCTCGCTTGTCTTTTCTGCTAACATCACGAGCTCTTCTCACTTTCACCAGCTGCAGAGGAGGGGGAGCAGACACAGATAGCATTTTCTGGCCATTCTGCGTGAGAGAGGCAGAACGCTCCGGTAGTGAACGTACGGGAGGAGGGAGAGGAGGGGCCAGCCGTTTTGAAGCTGAACAGATACAAGTATTTGTAATTGCTTTAATACAGTCCCAAACCCATCCTGTAGCCAGCCATGAGTCTGGCTTAGCCAAACAAACCCAAATCAATTAGTATCAGTTCCCTTCCGCGCGTCGCTCTGCTTCCCGCACAGTTTGTTTAAGGGAACTAGTGACACTTTTTCATACACATCTTGTGCTGCAACAGTTCTGTTTAACTAAGATGTCATGTTGTCTAATTTGCCTGAAATCAAATCTATCCCAGCTGAATGCAAAGTCTGAAATTTAGATAATACTTGGTGTTTCTGTGTTTTTCATCTTTGCAGTACAAACTAATTAATAAATTGGGAGGGGGGGGAGCCAGTCTCTTAGATGTAGAGAGGATCGTATTTTGCATGCAGCAGACACTGTTTTCCTGCCTCTTCCTTCTCTAAACCCCCTGAGGTTCTGTAGCTCCCCCTTAGCTCTCCTTCCCTCCTGAAAACAAACAGAAATTGAAGAATGGGTAATTATGCTTTTGCATTCATTTGCGTGCTGTTCTTCACACAAATACCCTACCTTCCGAGGGGTCGAGTCTCCTCGCTCTCCGCCCATGCTTGGAGTTGTTGTGTACAAACATGTTGTCAGACACTGCCAGGACGTGCCCATCAACATTCACTGTTGTCGACAGCACAACCTAGAAGGGGAAGAAAAAGGAGGCAGGTAAACAATTTACTTTGAAATTCAACTTGGTAAGTATTAATTATTCAGTTTTGTAAAAACCCTGTTCTGTTTGCAAACTGGCATCATGTCCTGCAGGGTTTACTTCCTCACAAGAAGGGAAGAAAATATTTTCAGCCTTCGTTCAATGCATTAATTCCATTTAAGACAGCATCCTAAGGGCCGTATAAAGCCCTCACTGGATAATGAACCAGCTCCTGCAGATGGCCCTACGTTTCGTTTGCTATGATGCACCGCAGCATAGCTGATGGCAAAGCGGTCTATACGTACCAACCAGGAGGGCAGGCTGCAGAGCACCGCAGCAATTCGCCCTCTGATACACACATGCAGACTCAGAGCCATCTGCTCTGCTGCGCACACATGCAAATGGACCTGCATCTGCCTCCAAAATACAGGTCTCCATCGACTGCCCCAAATGGAAACTCCCGCTACGTGCAAACAGGACCCAATAGTGTGTCTGGTTTTTGACATATGTGTGCTTAGTGCCTCTTGAAAATCATCTGAGCCTGAGGACTCCAGATCAAGCAGCGGTTTTTAACCCTCAGCCTCGATGACTGGAGCTCCAATACCATCTGAATTCTTAGAGGAAGTAACTGTATATGTTCATTAACCCCACTTTTTTTTCCATTTACAATATCCAAAGCTGTAAGTCCTGTAAATCCAGAAATAGATGTGCCTTTAAACCACAAACGTTTAGGAAAAAAAGAACAAACTGCATGTGAACTGCTGAAAGAAGACACATCTTCCTGAAACTTCCAGGTTTCGACCGTTAGCTGGTGTAAATCAGCTTAACTCCGTTCAGCCGCCGCACAGCTGCAGTAATTCTCAGCTATTGAGAATCCGCCCCTGGATGTGTTCACGCGTTTGCACAGACACAGCTGTCACAGTCCAGGTAAGAGAACGTCAAACTCGAACCGTTGATAAAATATATTGGGTATATAGCAGGAGAAACCTTGTCCTGCTGCGGGATTAGGCAAGCTTAAAGAATACTTTCTTTCTTGAGACAAGCTTAATTCATTCCAAAAGGCTCTTGTCATGCTGTACTCTTGTATTTCTCAGGCATTCTTGTCACAAAATGTGTTGCTTTTGTGTGCCAACTGATTTCATCATTGCACATTTGGGTGGAGTGAGACTCCTGTCCAAAGGGAACGGTTCCCGCATGACAGAGCTGAACCCACTCAGATGCACTTCATTATTTTCCGTTAAACAATGGAAATAAATTTTACACTGGCCAGCACAGAGCACACTGTGGCAACAGGGGAATAGACCTGAATTATTCCAGTGTCTGAAATATTTACGACAAGTGTTTAAATTGTAACCAAATGTAAATAAACATATATCATACACATACAGTTACACTGCGTCACATTTACATGTCTGAACTCACACGCACAAGGTACATATGTGATAACCGCACACCCACACGCTCTCAGGGTGAGATCGCTATAGTATACGCAGACTTCAAGCACGCACAGGTTCCCTGTTGGAATAACCGTTCGGGTGTGAAAGTTGCTCACAATACAAGGGCCACGTTTCGGTAAGAGTTGTGGAGACCCCTGTAGCATGAGCAAGAGCAAGAAACAGTCCTTGGCTTAGAAGATGTCCTGAGCATCCCCGTTCCCTGAGCCAGCAGGAATGGAAGATGCACCTTTAGACCTCTCTCCATGAGCTGTTTCATTTTAACTCCCCTCTCCCATTCATCACGGGAGGGTCAAAGCCACTTGGCATTTCTCAGGCTGGGACCCAGGCTAAATAAATACAGCATTCGCAGGGACCGGACAAAACGCAAAGTCCAGGTCTGGACCAGAACATTCTGAAAGTTTTGGACTTTACTTGCAGCAATCTCTGAGGCGTGTTGAAATTCAGCAGAGACCTTTGTTGTCTTTGCTACGACACTGCTACCCAGCTCACCATCAGTGACGTGGAGCAAGAACTTGTGAGATTATGGACATAAAAATTACCAAACTGCTTCTCTTTGCCTGATGAAGATGACAATCCAATTGTTTTATACTGAAGATTAAAAAACAATGTTTTATGGATAAA
Source organism: Bucorvus abyssinicus (assembly GCA_009769605.1). Taxonomy (NCBI): domain Eukaryota; kingdom Metazoa; phylum Chordata; class Aves; order Bucerotiformes; family Bucorvidae; genus Bucorvus; species Bucorvus abyssinicus. The sequence goes on along the minus strand of CM020059.1, from coordinate 3,080,664 downwards.
GGAAGAGGAATGTGCATTCCACTCTGGTCTCTAACTCCCAGGCCCTTCCCTTTCACAAGCCAACTGCTTTCCCCCAGTGAGTATTTCCTGGGTCATGAAGGGTGACCCTTTCCATCTGGAATCAATCAGTCAACTCCTGACAACTTCCTGAAACACCTCACTCCATTTCCTGTTCTCTCCCCCTTCTCTCCTTCCCCTGGTTTGCTTCACTCCTCAAAACTGCAGGCCACAGCAGCTTAATGTTAGAGGGTCAGACACAGTTAGACTCCAAAACACTACACAAGAACACCTTTGACCTTCAAAAATCTTTACATCTTAGCTAAACAAATCAAGGTCAATGTTTCTTACCATTACCTTGTTAACCATTTCTATGCATTTTTGCCAATACCCTTCTGAACACGTATTTATCAATCACACTTGTTCTCCTAACATCGTAAAACATTCCAGGCCTTTTTTCAAAAAAACCTGTATTTAGCGCTGATGAAAGGTGATGTGCAAACTTCCCTGGAGATTTAAATTCTTGGATTTGTCCACAGCACTGGCAAATTACTGGCAAATGGTTTTGGTGTGTTTTGCTTTTCCTGATCTGGTGGCACTTCTTGCGTGTGATAATTTATTTGGTTTCTATGCCTCTTCAGTTGATGGTCTTTTACGTAAAATCAGTAGTTAATGCAAAATGTAATCCTAAGGGAATGATCCGAGAACATCGAAACGCGTCAGGTAGGCTATGGATTCCAGTCACTGAAGCTGGGGGCCAAATTTGACACAGACGGCATAAAGACTAAAGATTTTGTTCCACCCAACAGCTGGATCAACCCATCATCTCCATTGGAATTTCAGAGGACAACCAAGAAATGGACAGGGCACTGCCTTGTTCCTTCGTCCATCCCAGCGTAGGTCCCATCTCTAGGAACAGTGGGGGAGTTACAGGCTTTGAAGCGGTGTTTTCAGCAGCTCTTAAGATTCTCTCTGCAGAGCTGCAAGGGTCCTGTTATTAGCTAGGAAGCCACCGACATGAAACACTGATCCCCCAGCAGTACTGAAGAAACGCACGTGCTGTATCACCATATTATTTTCGTTTCCCGGGTGGATTTCTGTAACATAATGCCTGCTCCAAAACCACAGTGAGGGTTCACCTACCATGACATTCAGACAAACTGTCTTTAGCACGTTAAACTCAGGCTCTCTGAGCTCTCTGCCCCTCTTTCACTCCCCTGCACAGTTCAAAGTGTGGTATTTCTTTACAAACCTTTAGCTGGGGGATACAATTTTTCCTTTCCCGTCTATACATTATACCAGTATTTCTATATTCTAAAGTACGCTCCTCTTCAGATCACATATATGCAAGTAAATACACATCATCCTACACATAAAAGCTGTCTCACTCAAAGACACCTCTTTAGACATATGGTACAAACATTCCAGGCATACAGGCATTTACTTACATGTAACATATCTCATCACTGGGTAAATGATCTCTCTCAAAAAAATTCCTGTTGCCATTCCAAGTGTGGAAAAAATTCTTTATGACATTGTACATCTGGAAACAATATCGCATTCCTGATGCACTTTCCCTTATAACTCTCTAGTCACAGCGCCGTGTTATTTTAACTTTTCAAAAGAATAACTACTATGAGGATTTAAAAAATTATCATCATTATTATGATTTTCCAGCTGGGTGGAAGAAAAGATGTCAGGCCTCATCCTGCTGTCCTCACTTGGACAGGGCTCCCATTGATGTCAATAGGCGTTTTGCTTGAGCGAGTAATACAGGAGTAGACGCGAGAATAGAACGCGTTTGCTTCATACTTGGATTAGGAATAAGATAAACAAAGTGGAAAATGCCAGCAGTCTCTCTCTGCTCAGAACTTCCACTGAATTCTTTGGGAAATCCTCCCTGAGAGCAGAGCCTGCTGCAGAACCTGGGCTAACACAAGGACCTCTGCACATGGCCTTCACTTCAGGCGCGGGGCCTCCTGAGATCGTAGGGGCACGGGGGTAGGAGATGACTCCTGGCTCACTGCCACCTAGCCTCCTGCTCTCACAGACAACCAAACCACGCAGCTACTGCTACACAATTGTCTTCAACCATTCCAAGCTTTTGCCTGTGGTACTCCTTGTTTCAAAGCCGCCTTGTCCGGATGGTTAGGGACCCAGTGGTTTACAGCCTCGCAGTATTCCTGCTCAGTTTATACCTACTGCTAGCTTTAAAATCATTATTTCCCATGCTGACCTACCTTAGGATAAGTTTAGACAGCAGTTATGACCCTTCTCAGTGCATGTCACTGAAGTATTTGAGCCAAGTCCACTCCCCAGTCACCTTAACGACCCATCCTGCACCCGTTCCAGTCTCATTTGCGTGAATACAGTTAAACCAGTATGCTGCATTCCAAACAAGAAACCTGTGGGTACAATGGTACAAAAGCATCCCTCCTACTGGCAAAGCTCACCTGAGACCTAGGAGAGTCTCATCTGTGTTTTGTTTTTAACAGACGATCACAACTCTGGCAACCCACCGTCACTATGGCCATTTGCCCGTCAGATCTGAGCACACTGGGCATCTCCAGAGGTTTTAGTTTTGCCACTGCAGTCGGTCCTTCCCTTATACAGAATCTAAACCAACATCACCTTTTGTTGGGTCAGTCACTGTCTTCCGGCCAGTAACAGCTCTAGACTCTGCTGACACTAGTTGCAGATTTTTTGCAATCTATACCTGGGAAATTAGCCCCCATAGCGACACTGGTCCGTGTAGTATTCACCTCTAACAACGGTGCAGCGACTTCTATCCATATCCTGATCTGACCAGGGCGGGCTCCGGCACCTTCCTTCACCATCAGTCAGAAAAAGGGTTTTGATGTAGACCAGTTACGGTTTATTCTTGCTATCCCTTTTGGTTTCTGACAGTCTCCATCCCTAACTCACAATACCATCCCACCACTCAGCCCTTTTTCCTTTTCCGGAATGACACAGATCCCTCAGCACTCCCTACGGAAGCTGGCTGGGTGAACTGCCAAACACAGCCAGCTTTGCTCACGTGCCTGATGATGAACTGATCCAACCACTCCAAGGTCAGCAAGGAAATCCCCCCAGGGATACACCTTGTTATTTTTCCTTTCTCTTTCTCCCTAGAGCACCCAGAGGGAGAGACCTGCCAGGAAACATCCCATGTCACGATTTCTGCTGAAAACAGAGGGCACTTGCTGACCTTTCTCTTTTTGTTTCTAAAAAAGCATGGCGGTTCAAAGATGACCATTGTTAGTGCTGATGTTCCCTTGCCTTGTGCCATTCTCTCGACTGTGGCACTGCAGGATCTGTTTAGTCAGTGTCTCACTGGATGAAGCAGAATTCCCAGTCAACGGGAGCCTAATGCGTTAGCACTGGGTCTCAGCTGAAGCATTTTAGCTAAAGTGCCTCATCTTAATTCCACAGAATTATTGTCCCCCATTACACACCGGTCGTTACCATTAAGTATCATTGGGCTTCTCTAAGATAAGTCCTCATTAAACGGAGGGCATCTTTTGGGTTTTTTTATTCTGTTCCTGGGAGAATCACTCACTGAGAATACAGCAGGGACAGTAATGACAATACCTGCGGAAACTCAGGTTTGAGATCAGCTGAACTCCAGCAGTCTACTCTCACCAGCACTACGGTTTGAATAGGCAATTTTAGCATGTTTTTGTTTCAGTCTTCTACTGAAACTCTTTATTCAGAAATATTTATTTGATAAATAATCAATATTTGCTTCAGATAAATTCAGAAGGACATCTTACTCGATCTGTGTATGTATTTGGGCAGCCATCGAGTAACCACAAAAATATCCATTTCTTCCAGAAAGATTCCCTTTCCCTGCTTTAGCCACGGACAGACCTTGAAGGAGTGAGTGATTCACAATAAAATTATGTTACTGACGGGGAAAAAAGCCCACTACAATAACGGTCACACATCCTTTAACTTCTGAGGTATAACTTTTTTTTCAACAACAGAAAACCTTCGTATTTCATTAAAAAAAAAAAGTTAAGAGGTTTTCATTGCATCTTTGAAGCTCTATTTAATATCAAAGCAAATTTCAAGTAGTTAATCTGATCACAAAGCAGCTGGTGTTGCTCTCCAAACTGAAGAATTATACTAAAAAAAAACCTCTTCAGGCATCTGGAGCTGTATTAAATTTACAACGCAGTGTGAATGTAACCTTTCCATCCTTTTTTCCCCCCACCCCCCTTTTTCTAAACGAGTGCAGTGTAAGTGAAATCTACCACTAGTTTAGTTTAATATATTGTAACTATACTATAAAATATCTCAATCTTATATCTCACTCAGAGGCGAGACTGAGGCCAGGCTCAGCGACTGGATCCCAAAGCCCTGGAACTCTGGTTCTCAGCCAAGCCCAGCCCAAACTGCAGAGCTTCACACCCATCTCTAATCAGAAGCATTAACTTGATGCTTTTCCAGACATGAGTAACCTTTCTTCCATGCTGGAAGAACTCAATAAGATGCATTGTACAGCGCTATTTCCATGCCTCTTATTTATACTTGTGTCTCAACAACAAAGCCCGAGTTGGGGCTTTCATTCCATCTCTATTAAACAGCAAAACTATTTTTTGATGAGACCCTTTCAGTTCCAGGTTTCAGTAGCAATTTAAGTGAGAACTTTGCTATACGGATTCTCTCTTCTGTTTCTTTTTTTTTTTTTTTTTTTGTTAATAACCATTTTAAAAAGGCCTCCTGGAGATCTGACAAGCACTACTCCATTGAGAATGAATATATTTGGTTCTGCAGAAAAACATAAGTACAAATTAAAAGATACTCAACAGAGCATCGCTGCCAAAATCTGTTTGCATAAGGGAAGTTAAACGCATGGAAATGTCTGAAAGAGGAGGCCCTTAGTAACGCCAGCTGTGCAAATAATTTATTAGGAAAAAGCAATAAAAGTTTTAGATGTGGCCCGAGAATGAAACATAATGAATTAAACCATAAAATGAATAAAGTGCTCTACTGCACTCTTCTTCTTGACCCTGCCCTTACGCTGCTCACTTGTCTCGGCACCAGTAGGATGAACAACTGTCCTTTCAAACCTAATAAACAATTCTGCACATTGATTACTTTGCCTGACGTAAATCTTAACAATTGGAATGAAAATTATTGTGTTCACAGCGTGCAAGCGCCCCACTAATAGTTGTAGTAATCTGCCTTTTTTCCTCACTTGTGACTTCAAGGGTAGCTGACAGACGGTGCTCAACAGGCGGCAGGCAAAAAAAGGTTTGCCCAGATTTAGAAACCAAAACACAAAACAAAAGTATAAACAACAACAAAAAAGGAGACTCCAGCAGAGAGAGACAGTGGAGCATTCAAGAACACCCTTAGCTGTCGTTACATTCGGGGGAAGTCCTGCTTCTGTCCTTAGAAACACTGAGGCAGGCAGAAAACAAGCTGTCTTTACTTATTGTCGTTACAGTTCATCATGGCTAATTGTCTTTGGAACACAGAGCGGTTTTACTCCCAATGTGCAAAACTTTAGTGATTGAACTACTTCTTGCATCTTTTTTTATACATACTGACCTCTGTAGCCCAGAACAACGCTCATCAACCGACACGTCCGGTTCTGACCAAGCCTGAAGGAAGATCCTGCTTTCACCCAAAACCTCAAGTGTTTTGCAATTTGTCTCAAAGGGTTCATTTTTGTAACTTGGAAAAAAAGGCTTGTCAACATGTTTGGTTTTGACAAAAAGTAAGCTAAACCTAGTGGGCTGGTCTGATCTTGATTAATTTTGGCGTTTGAACTGGAATCTCACAATGAAACTGAAAGGGTATGAACTCCCGTGGATGGAAAGTGCCAAAGGAGTCTAAGTGAGCCCTGAAAAACAGATCCAGGGAGTTTCACTTGGCTCTAGTTTTCTGGCTTGGCACGTTGTAAGGCAGAAAACCCAGATGAAGAGTCTATCCCAGCTCATTTCCTTCTCCAATAAACTGCTGATTTTGGGACAAAGATCAAAAGCGAGACCATCCTGTCTCCCATAGAGGTGGATGGGCTGAAGGAATGAAGCGTTCCATCAGTAGCCATCAGACCCATTGCAGTTTCCTCACTCAACATTGCAGTGGAAATTGGAAGTTATTTAGGCTCTAAAACATCACCTTTTAGGGTGTGGAGACACAGAGGTGAAGCAAAGAGTAAAGCTGATACTAGAGATAGATTTCTGCCAAAAATAATTAGATCTAAAATCCTCCTGCAGTTCAGGACCCGACGGAAATCCAGGATTTCAGTTGTGCTCGCCATGGCGCGAGGCAGCTAGCACGCGACTGAAATCCCATCTGAATTTCTTCAGCATTCAGGTGTGATTGGATCCAGAATTCATATTTTGGCTGTTACAAGCGGTACGATTAGTGACATGGCAGTGCCTGGGATCCCCAGGCGCTGGTCGGGGCACCCTTGTGCAAGATTTTGTACAAACTACTCACAAAAAAGAGAGACTCTGTTTATGTTTCATCACATTCCACAATCAGCGATTCTGGCTGGCTCTAAGAGCTAACCAGCTCTGCTCACTTGCTATAAACTGGGTTTTTCTTTACTCCCAGATTTTTTTGCATTCTTGGCAGATGAAATTAAATGGTGTTTTTTCTTTATGGAAATTGCCACTTGAAGGAAAAAAATCAGCACAGATGTCTTAACAATGAGCACCTCTTTTTTCTTGTGTCTTCCCATCTCTAAAACCACAGAATGAAGAGGTCACTGCAGCCTCTTTAAACTAGTAGTAAAACTAGTAATAAAACTTTAAATTACTAGTAAAAAAAACTAAGTTGGTCAGAAATTTTTCTTTACTTCTGCTCAAAACAAAAAATTAACAACTCTTATAATTTTTGCCTACATTTCTTTAAAATTCTTGGAGTTTTCAGCAGCTTTCATTTTGCAGTATTTCTTTTAAAAGTTGAACTTTTTAAAAGAAAAATACATCTCCTGTGAATTTTTCATTGCTAGTAATAGTAAAAAAAAAAAAAAAATAAAAAAAAAATCACTTGTCTGTGAAAACATGTTTTGGTGGAAAGTTTTAAACAACTCTATAAACTCCTGTGGAATTTTAACTTCATTTATAAACAAGGAACCTGATGCAAGTGGCCAAGTAATGACCCATGAGCTGCCAAACCTAAGGATGTCACCTTCCCACTACAAGTCTGCAGGAAAATCACGCACCCCTCGATGAGCTGAACTCCGATTTGTATCAGGGATGTGACGCAGTGAGCTACAATAATGACAACAAGCAGTAACAGCGTTTACAAGGGTGGTCCTGATTTTCACCAGGCACTTTCTCCAACGCTCTCCTGACTCAAGACCACAAAGTTTTACCAAGGTGAGCGAAAGGAAAAATGGCTCGTCAAAGGTCCCCCAGCAGACTAGTCCACCCGTGGGGCTTTCGGTCTGGCCTCCCTTCCAGTGGCCTGTGCCGCCTCACTCTCAGCTGCACCAGAGTCAGCTCTGACATCAATTTTCTCCAGGGTTCTCTGCCGTGTCACCCTCCACACCACACAGAGATGGTGCATCTAGGATGTAAAAGGCTTGAGCAGCGTGTTTATACACGTGAGGGCTGAGTTACAGGTAAAATATTTTTTAAACACAGCTCTTAAAAGGTTTGGGTATGAAAGCTGGGGGCTGTGTCTGCCGATCCCTTACCAGTGGCACACTCCACCTCCTTCTGTGGTTTTATTAGCTGGTGCTCACAATACATCAGCGACAGCTATGATGAAACCAGTGGCAGATTTCACTGCAAAGCAGCTGGGTCATCGTCCCACGGGTCTTGTCGCTTTGCTGCGTGAGATCTTAAAGCGACCATCGCTATTTTGGCTTCTTTTTTAAAAGAAGCTGAAAGGGAGGACATGAGAGTGTTAAAAGGCAAAAAGAGATGGAAAGAGATAGGGAGTGGAGAGAAAATGAGGAGGCTGCTTGTGTACCACGTACGGAGCTACTTTGAAAAATTCTGAGGCATCTAAGTATCACAAACACGATCCCTGCTGTGGGCAGCTGTATGTGCGAGTGCTTTGCCCGAGGGTGTCAAATCAAATATCCACTGCTGGTTGGTACAGTACATCACTTCCCCTTGGGGATTCAGAGTGGAAAAAGAGGAAAAAAGGGGGAAGAAAAAAAGGTTTAAACACAACAAATGGGGAAAAACTTTAGCAATATCTGATATGGCTTATCATATACTGTCATCATATTTATTACAAACAATGCAGGAGAGAGGAGAAGAAAAAAAGCAGAGAGGTTAATGCTGAGTCTTGTAAGACTTACCTGGAACCGTCTCATATCTCTTGGGTTTCCTGCCGTTTTCAGGCAGTTCTGATTGCACTTGAGAAAAAATTTTAAGAAGAATCTGGAAAAAATAAAGAACCATGTCACTTCTGTGAGCCAAAATAAAACACATGCCATTATAGTCTGGTTTAAAATACACATCGTAGTGATTTACATGGTGGTGCGTCAGTTGACCGGACTGTAAGAACTTACCAAAACAGAAACAAACCAAACAAACCCAAACCCTAACAAACAGACGTTGAAAGTAATCAGGTACAGTACAACCAGTGTGGCTGCAACCCTCTGAGCTGGGCTGCTCGCTGGTGGAAGTCAACATACCTCCCCCGCTTTATGCCTGCCTCCTCACTGCCTGTTTGACCACACGGTTTTACTCCCTGTCTTTATCTCTCCCTCTCATACAAGGTCTTTCTTTTGCTGTCTGAAGGATTTTCCATGAAACAATATAGAAGGATAATGTTATTGTGAAAACTACCCAAACGGACAGGGCGACTCTGAAGGAGATAAGCCTTGAAACTACTTAGAATGTATAAAAAAGAGACACAAAACAAAACCAGCTCCCAGAAGAAGCTGATGAGATTTCCTCGTGACGATGTTTTTAGTTGTTAAGGTTTCAGTAACTAAAGCAGAGAAGCAGAACTGCCACGAGCCCAGATTATAATCCTGCAGAGATTGGGAGAGAGGATAACAAAAACCCAACCTGAAGTCATACATGACAGCTCATGCTGTCCGGGCAGATAAACCCATTAACATTGTACAAAGTTCTCGTGCCAATTATTTTTGCCCTGTCACATCTGCCTATCTTTATGTGTTATTATTCTGCGGAGTTTCGCTTGTCATGTTCCCAAGTTGACTCTTCAGCCTGCTCGACTGGCTCAGCCCGCGCTCTGCAGTAGAGCACGCAGATTTTACAGTTTAGAAACATCAGGCAGGCATTTTTCTGTGAGCTTTTCCAAACAACTGCGTGTCAAATCCAGGGAGGAGAGCGTTCATCCCTTTGTTATCTGATTAATCTGATTAAATCTGTGAATTTCAGAGGTAAAGAAACTACCTGAAAAATCATAGCTGTTGGATTGAAAACAAAAGAAGCACGTCTTCAAAATTCAGACGTAACAGGCAAGAAATTGTTCTGGCATCCTCTATCGCCAGTGAAAATATTTTCTGTGATTCTTTTCATTCTTATTTGTTGGACAAAATGGGTTTAAATGCAACAAAATTTTTAAAGACTTTAAGATAGATATAGAAGGAAAAAGACTGGGATAGAAGAAAAAATGAATAGTTGAAGAATTGATTTAGAATACAAAGAACAATTTATTTATTTTTTTCTCTTGCTGAGTGCTTTCCTTAAAAAAAAAAAAAAAAATCCGCTTTTGCAGTAAGTTAAAGTCCCAGGTGAGCCAGGCCTATTTCCCTTTCTGTTACTATGACAACGATTTTTTACCGCAGTCCCTAAGTCCCTTCAGAACTCACACATTCATGCCTTGAATTAGAACTTTAAAGGAGAAAGATGTATATTTCCCAGGGTTTACCAACAACAACCTCCAAAACAGTCCTAACGCAACACAATAAAGCAGAAACCCACTCGCCTTTGTTACTGCTACTTTCTTTGCACCACTTACACCATTATGTCTCTTCCCTCTGCCCCCAACATACGAAGAAATATCAAAGGATCCGATCCATTTATATGTTGTTTGAACAAACAAAACCCTTCGAAAACCTCACGACAATTGAAGCCACAAAAAAGACCCAGATAACGTCATATAAAATGTCTGTCGCAAAACACCTCCTTCCAGTGAGCTGTTTAACTTAAAACGTTCCTTCTTTCCTTAAACCTCTCACAAACATTTTTAGAAGATCTCAAGTATTTCTTTTCTTCGTGTGTGCATTTTGCAGACTGATTTTTATCCGCATGGTTCCCTCTCATTTAAGACCTCAAGAGCTCCCCGGTCGTTCCTGCAGTGCGGGTTGGGGTGCGGGCTCAGCGCCCGGCCGCGGGCTCTCCCCTCGCTGGCACGCGGCTTCGGCAGAGGGCAACTTGGGAGAAGAGAGCCCCGCTCACCTCCTCCTACTCCCAACTAAAAATCCTACAGGGCTTCACGCCTCAGGAGCAGCACGGCGTGAATATGTTCTATCAAATAAGTCTTACTGACTCCTCATGTTAAAACCTGCGACCTCTTTCATTTGAACGATCCGGTCAGCAAGATTTTATCAGCAAGGTTGTTTTCAGAAGGAAAAATACCGTGCGTGTCGGCGCACTCAAAGATTCACAGGAGAATGAGCCAGAAACGTTACTCACAAACACTCCTTTTCATCCTGCCCTCTTCCTACAGATAGAAAAATATGTTTGCAGACATATAAACAGCTTGTGTTACCGAGATCTACCTATGGAAGGAAAAACCGCAGAACGGAACCAAGGCAAGTAACTTCTGCATGAAAATCAGAGCCGCTGGCTGAGTATTCTGGAGAATAACTGCAAAAAAACCCACCAGAAGTTGTCACGTTCAAGGAAAAATTAAAGATCAAATTCATAGGGAAAATGTCCATTTTTCAGTGTTTTAAATGCTTGTACCCTTATTCATCTAGATGAGAAAAACGATCAACAAAAGGAAGAAAAGCGGAGCCAGGAGAGGTGTCTGTGAGAGAACTCGCTGTGTCAGCTGAACGGACTTTGGGGAGAGCCGAGATGCTGCGGTACTGTGCTGCACAAACCCCAAAAGGTTAACGTTTTAACTGTGTGTTTAACAGGATCCGTGAGGGAACTCTGCAACGCTGCGGGGCAACAAACCAAAGGCATATTTTCTGCTACATGTCTCCAGAAAATTGGGGTTCAGATCCCCAGCAAATGTAACTCGGCAGCGTATGTGAAAATTTACTTGGATTTCAGTTCGATCTGTGCCGACTCCTACCAACGGGTGCATTGTCCATCAAAACTACTCAGAAAACAAAACTCTCCTTCTCCCCGAGCTGCCTCCTACCAGACGCAGAGGATTCTCATCGCTCTCCGACTGCTTTGCAATAAACAGCGTCTCTCACGCAAACGCTGGGAGTATTTAACCCACCGCAAGGTGGGGAGTCCCAGTTCAGAGCACTGCGAGGTGCCTGACTCCGGAACTGCCGAGCACCTCAGCTCGGAGAATTGCGCACCGTTACAACACCACAGAACGGGCCTCAGTAATTCCTCAGCTCGCTTTTGAAAGCACCGGCCCTGGTTTTTCCTGTTTAAACACGGCGGTAGGATTCACACGCCCTGCCTGGGCTAAGACAAGACGCCTGTAGTTTCTTTGGAGCTCCCTGGATACGCTGCTCTAAGACAGTTTCCCCTGCCGTCACCCCAGATTCAGATTTAGTTTTATTTGGATGCATGTACAAGAATTTTAATCTTTCCTCTAGTTGAGCCACATCTCTCTTTTTCTCCTTTCAAAATTTCTCTAGACAAATTTTAGGTGCAACTGGGTATCTGCACGAAGTGTTTGGTAGGTTGTTATATACACGTATATATTTTAAGTGGTTGCATCTGGGAAAGGCATTAATATTTATTGCAGCATTAGAATAAAAATTACTTGGGGGGAGCAATGAGGAGGGACGGTTTAGAGCTAAATGAAGCTGATTTAGGGGTAACAGTAGAATTGTGGAAAGGCTTGATTATTTTTTTTGAACAGGAACCTTTAGCCAGTTTTTGGCCTTAATCTATACATACATCAAAAATGAAAACAGAATTGCAAAAAATTAGCTCATTTTCATGTTTCTTAGCTGGCCTTTGTTCCTCGCGAAGGACGGCATCAGCTATGAGTTTAGCAGATAACTCTGATTCCAGCCAAGCAGGGAGAGCACGGCCCAGTCATCTCATAGATCAACATCTAAGGGCGCTGGGGGAAAACTTAAATACTTCTGGATGACTACTACTAAAAATTCTGGCATTGCTATAGAAAACCTTGTTAACTTAATGCATAGACAGAAAATTAATTAAGATATAAGTACAGACTTATCCTTTTTTTCCTATTGTCTCTCTCCTATAGTCAGGCTTTCTGTCTACCGACTGACACACTTGCAGAGGTCTCCAAAATGCCATTTTAAATATAATTCCCTCTTTCAGGATTTAAAGGGAGCTGTTGTGAAAATTACTGCTCCTCCTACTGGGAGTCACCATCATGCCGCGGAGTTAGGCTGATGAATCATTTAAATGCCCCTTGTCCGCTTCAGCACAGAGCCAGCCGAGTTATCTCAACTATTTCTCAGCAATCCTGTGAGCAATCCTGGCCGGCTTTGCGGGAAAGCACACCGGGAGCGCTCATACGGTCCATAACACAGTCGAGAGACGGCACAACAAACTGCGCTGGACAGGGCTGTCCATGGGCAGTGAGAAAGGGAAAGGGCACAGGGAGGTGTGGCATCTCTCGAGCTCTTTCCAAAGCTATCGCTGACCCACACGCCCACCTTGCCTGCCTAAGCCAATGTTATTAGGTTCTCTACCTACCTGAGGCAATTTAAGAACATGGCTAGCACTAGAAAGCATGTCCCACATCTCTGAGAATGTTTATGCTCCATCTCGGATGATTGAGAAGAACATGAGTCAAATCCTGTTGGGGTCAGAAAAAAAAAATCTTTCTTATGACTTCCACAGGACTAGACAAAAGCCCTAAAGATCAGTCCCACACGCAACAGAAGGTGTAGGGTTTTTCTAAAAAAAATCCATTAGCGTTTTTTTAAATCTCTGCCACAAGACCTGGGACTGACTAGTCTCACCACATGAACCCACCGAAATAGATAATATGCTTTGTGCTCTTATAGTGCCATTCTATGGGACTTAAACTTCAATTAATTCTGCCTCAGAAAACCCCTCTGCACCCGGTGGTGTAACTCCCCATTTTACAGGCAAAGATGCCAGGGCCTGGAAACTGGGAGGGAATTGCTCCCCATCCCACCGCAGGTCTGCCGCAGAGCTGGGACTAGGACTCAGATCTCCTGACTCCTGGTTCTACATCTTAACTAGCCTTCCTATCCACCTTTTGTGCTTTCCTAAAAACACAGGTACAGAACCAAGAGATGTTTCTATCTTGTAAGCAGCCTCTGGATGCACTTTGGCCACATCCCTGGTAAAGCAAACACTGAGATAGTCCTGTCTTGCTTGGGTTACTGCTTGGATTCATGGCCTCGGCCATTTCTTGGCATGGGAACACACCTACCATCTACTGCGATGCCACCATCTAATGAGAACAGAAAGACAGAGTGGCATTCTCCTTAAATTATTGAAGGGCTTCCAAAAAGTCACAAAGCGAACAAAGGAAAAACTAGAAGCTGTTATCATTAATATCTTTGCTCTGGTTAAACAATATTAATGATAGTTTTGCAGTTCATAGTATACTTAAAGCAGAGCCCTGACTCCAACTCCATCAAAGGCAGGGAATTCTGAGGTCAGGGTCTCCCATCCTCCCTTCAACCTGCCCACGTGTGTCTTGGCGTAGCAAACTCTGAGATAGGTGTGACAAGTAACCGTACCCAATGCCACAATGTGACCAAGTAGAAGGCTGTACTCAAAATTTCTTCCTTTCAAAGGGACTAGGTCAGATCCTGCATGTACATTTGAAGGTCAATGTTTAAAATCAATTAATTGCATTTATTTGACACCACCGTCTTGATTTTAATAAATATCACAGTAGAAGACTTCTTTATAATCTGACTATTTATCTCTGGAGTAATTTTGTTCTATTATATCAGCATGTGTTATTAGGGAGATGATGAGAAAATTTCCTCCTCTTTTGCAGCAGTTATAGCCAGCGTGGGATCAGGCACTGCACAAAGGCGTTTGAAAGGAACATACGCCTTACACCGCGTGAGAAATGAGTGAGGTTATTACAATAATCCAGAGTACTTATATGATACTCCACAAACAGCAGCTAATTAATCTTCACAAAACTCCCGCGCCTAAAGTGTGAACCCAGTTTAACAAATGTGGAAACCAGCATGTGTAGATCGAAAGACTTTTCTGAGTTTGTCAGAGATTTAGAGTGAGAGAAGGGAGCAGGAGTCAGATGGTAGGAGGTCCCAAGCCTAGGCCAGGGGAAGAGAAGTCGGCTGTGCATTTGTCACTTGTCTGATAGGAAGAATACAGCTGCACCAAAACCCACACGTGAGCATTATGCCTGCTACTCCTGCCCCAACAATGTCTACATTTCCTGATGGAAAAAATGAGAAACACTTCCCTATCCTCACGCCTTAATTCCAAGTAGTTTCTTCAGTTATGGGCCCACCAATCTGGTTGGGCTTTTCTCCAGCTCCACACTTCTGCAGGCAGAGGACAGCCAGGCTAGGCAAGAGAATTCCTCAGCCTGGCGCGAGAGACGAGTTAGGCGTAGGCAGACCTAAGGGAGATGGAGTAAGTGATCCTTTGAGGTCCCTTCCTACGATTCTTATTTTCACGCTTCCCTCTGTACCTTCTGCCACACACAGCCCCTTCCATTGCCATTATGCCTTTCTCTTCCTTTCACCTCTCTGATTGTCTCTCAGCTTCTAGCACTGATCCTGACCCCTTTCTACAGGAAATTTTTCCTGCTCTACGTGTCTTTTCCAGCTTTGAAGTAGATGCTTGCCAAGGAGAAGTTCCTGCTTCTGCAGAGTATGGTGCAGGAGCAGCTGCGCTGATGTTAGCAGAACTGTAATGGTGAAAGTGAAGCTGGCTTCAAGATGTGAGGCTTTTGTGTATTTGAATTTGTATTATTAAATCAAGGTGGCTTGGACCAAAATCTACAGGACACAAAGATCCTTTACACCGAGGAAGGTCTACATCAGAAGTTTTCTGTTTAGGTCCATCTTTATGATTAAGTTAATATTTAATCACTCGATAACAGCATGCTCGTTCCAAGATGCTCGCAATGCAAAGCAGATGAAGACATGCAGATCAGATAAGCGTAATAGCGAACAGGTGGAATTAGTGCTTTTATTTTAAAAAAGGAGAAAAGCTCAAAAAGCACTTTGAAATGCCACAAGGCATTGTATCCCTCAGATAAACTGGAAACATCAGAGAAGTTTACAGAACTTAACAACTAAAGGCTAACAGTCCAACATTGTTTACCAACATCTACTCTAACGGTCTGCTTGCTTTCTCCCACACTTCAACAACCACTCCAAGTTAGATTTCAAGTTTAAATTTAAGTTTTGATATGGGACCATTATTTAAGGCCTCTTTTTCTGCACCTAGTATCAGATCTGAAGCACCACGGGAAGGCAGAAGACTTACTACTAAGTGTCTGATTTGTACAGCCTCTGACCCCTTGCAATGCTGAGCTCGGAAAAGCCAACACTAACACAACACGGTTGGACTTGAATCCATGTCCGCCGCCCAGCCTCATGCCTCAACCACAGAATAAACCTCCAATATCCCGTCTCTCTGCAGCTCAAACATCGTAATCCTCCCTGCCCTGTATCTAGTGGGGTTTTTTAAAGAGCTTAGTTTCCAGACTAATAGTAACTGAATGTAAACCTGCGATATGTCACCTGAACCCAAAACACGTCAGTAAACTTGACATTTATGTTCTATACATTTTCCACCTTCTGCACAATCTTTGTCTCTGAAGCAGATCCCGTCCCCCTCTTCCTGAGCAGCAGCAGGCATCCCACCCACAACTGAATTCACACTCATTTGGTAAATGCTTATTCTGCCTTGCAAAGGGATCACATTTTCAAGAGACAAGGGCTGGGGGGAGCGTGCTGCTGGTGATACAGTCAGCCGTTTCTCCGTGCTGAATGGAGCTATTTGGCCTGGCCATATTTGCTAGGGAAAAAAGCCTCCAAGGAAAACCTCCTTGTTTGTGCACTCTGATGAAAACCTGACACCATTAATGAAAATAATAATTGAACTCTATGGGTTCGAATTGAAAATGAAACACAACACTAACAGCGTGTTTGTAATTGCAATTGTTCTCCAAAAAGTCTTTGGAGGACTCTTTGCAATCTGAGCAGTTTCCCTTTTCCTTTGGGTTTTCCTCCTTCCTCCCACACCAAAACTTTCCAGTAACTTACAAGACAATGGCTAAAAGCTTATTTATACTGTAAGATCCATATTATTCATGCCATTTGGCACAGGACCAAATGCCATAGCATAATCAAAAGTCAATAGGCAGGGAGGTAATAGAGTAGAGGATTGGGCTGACGGGCTGTTGAAGGGGACGTTCAGATAATATTCCCTGGTTTATTACAGTGTCTATGGGCTCCAACTGTGCTAAGCATCGCACGGTCACGTTGTGGAATTGTTACTGGAGAAAAGATACACAAAGGACAGGAAGAAAGAAAGGCTTTTGCACACATTTCACTGATGGGGAGGTCAAGGCACCTAGAAATAAAGCGCCTTACCCCATAGCATAGATCACATTGCTCTTCCAGCCAAGAACCACTTCTGCAAGTTCACGTTTGTGATTCGACTGGTTCTTTTTAATGACAAAAATTTCGTAAAGCTCTTTGCCTCAGAATGTAACACCCAGCAGGATTTTGAAAACACGGCCAGATTCTTCTTCATTACACGCTGTCAGCCCCAGCAGTGCAGACCTGGCTCGCTGCTGGCTGTGCCACACAGCCATGGGCCTGATGACGCTCTGGTTGAGTCCGTTCATTCTTTGCGACCGCTTTGTCCTTACAGCTTTACACCGGTGGAAATCTAACTCAATGTCCACTTTGCAAAGCCTGCGGATCCCAGAGGAGGCTCTCATAGGCGTTCGATGAGCACGTAGCTGACCCCCACTCTTATTTTCTTTCTGTACCCAGAGAAACCTTTATCTTCTGACTCTTCAGCGCTCCTAACCCATTGCTCTCAAATCATCTCCGCCTGTGAGCCACGCTAGGCTGAGCAGTGAGCACCACTTACACCAGCAGCCTTCCTGCCGCTGACGGGTCTGCTGGTTTTTACTATTTCTGCCAGATGGCAGAGGCCGGCATATAAAAACTCTCCGCCCTGCAGTTAACGCAGAACTTGGTAATAACTTTCCGGTGACTCCACGAGATCAGAAAGTTGCACTGATACGAATGTTAGAGACGGAACCAAGGTTAGGCACCTATTTTCCACCTGCCAGAGTGGATATCACTCAGCAGAAAGCTCTCCCTCGTTTACTGCCTGTCCCTGAGCTGCTGTGGGATAGAATAAACACGCGTTCATTTGCTAAAGAGGCAAATTTCCAGCCCAGCACCTCGGGTCCGTATCCAGCTTGCCTCCTCCCTTTCCTGAGGTCTATTCAGTCAGTAGATTTGCACCTATTGTACTTCTGGGTCTAGTCGCAGATGACCTTGAATCTGAACGTCGGTGTAACATTATATTCCTATGACAGATTTATGGATTGGCAGAGAGGGGTGCGTTCGGTGCATTCCTTCCCTGAGACAGGACAGCATCCAATGTTTGTTAGCATCATTAAACTAAAACTGACTTTTCACCTGCTCCCATACCATATGCAGCTGCAAATTTTTAAATTAAACTATGAAGCCATGCATAAATTTACATATATTACAGACTAGCCTCTCCATTTAACATGCAAATGTACTCCAATGTTTCAGAACACCTTCTGTCGCTAATTAATTTGCTGAATTATAATTAGACTAATCCTGCATAATTAATAAGCACAGATTTTTTTTTAATTTCTAAGCAGCTTGATGAGATCATTCACTTCCTTCTATAAACTGCTAAGTAACTGTTAAAAAAAATCTGGAAAGAACATATGTGAAAAGGTATGTTTGATGTCGCATACAAATTTAAACTAGCGGGCAAGCTTCAAGAAAGTCAAGATTAATATAGGTGCGTGGTTGAAGCAAGGAGACCGTCAGCACGTTGTTTTCAGGGGCAAGGACCGAGATTTTCTGTGTCTATTTTATCCCTTTTGCTTGCACCCATCAGACCTTCCAAGATCATAGACCGAGACAGAAAAGGATTACAGCAGCGTACGCAGCGTTAGGAGATGTTACGATATTAACGCACCGTCGTATATCAAAACACGCTCCCTGTACTCGCTGTCTGTGGATAAGCTCCTTTGATGGTATTTGGAATTGTTTTCATTTCGGCTGCCAAAACCAACGGAGATCATTCTAGTGAAACAATTAAGTGCTATTAGCACTGGATTCATTCTCTAATGATTAAAATGAAAGGTCTTGCTTTAATGTTGAAAAGCTGGGGTTCAGAGACACATGCGTGCCAACGCGTTCTGCCCCACGTGCAGAGTTACAGGCCACGGGCTAGGGAGGCTGCACAAAGCAACTCTTGTGCATAGACCAGCCACGTCCTAACATCTCGCCCAGCAATTTAATCATGCAGAGAAAGAGGGAAGGATCATCCACAATAAGATAGGATATTTTGCAAACAAGAATGCAAACAAGAACACGAGTGTATTATATTTACAGACATACACACACATTGTCTGTAATCTCATTTGCTAATTGCTGTATTTATTTATACACTTTCTGACATGTATTTCAGCTCTACTGCTAACATCCTTGTTTAGTCTTCCATCTTTCTCAGATGCAGCGCTCGCCAACATCACCGGGTGTTTGCTTCCCTTGTGAGTAAGCAAAATCTGAAACAAGACCTTATGATCCAACCCAAACAAAGGAAGCAAGAAGAAAAACACGAATTCCTGCACTAGGAGATTGCTGAACCACTTAGAGCCTTCGAGTGTGCTGGTGAATGGCACGCGATTAACCAAGACCTCGCTTTAGAAGAAGAAATACCGAAATTAAAAATAGAGAAGAACTGCACCGCTGGAATCCCGACCACTCACAAAGCACAGCAGTACCACGAGACCTATTTGCTGCAGCAGATTACCACAGGACTAAAGGACCCCAAACGCCAAATAGCTCCTCTAACAACTCCGTGTTACAGCCCCAGTGTACGTTGTTTTCCTAATGGCCACTGAACACATCACCAGATGACAGGGGAAGCTAAAGAGGAACGAAGAAACATGAACAGAAAACATCTTCCTGCCTCAATCATCTCCATCTCTTGTCTTCCTACACCTCAGCTCAGCAGGCAGAAAAGATGCAATGAGGTTTTGAGTCTTTTTCCCTTTTCATTTCTGCCTGCACCTCGTTTTAAACCATGGGTGAATTGGCCCAAAGATATATAGGTCACATGGCTGAGGCAGAAATAGAATCTGTATCTCCAGAGCCCCAGCGCCGGGTACACGAGCAAGTCGCGGAAATTCTTTAAAGCTATCCTTGTTCTCTCAGAATAAGATATTTTGCTGTCACAGCATCTGGCCAAACCAAACGTCAGCACCCACACCTTTCCGGAGGTTGCGGATGAGCAGGGCTTCCTACCATTTCCCAAGTCTACGACCATGGGATTTGCCGCAGCTGATAGTCCTGTGCACTGGGTTTAACTCCTGAAAAAAGATGGGGTGTGTGCACGTATGCCTATGCAGAGAGAGGTCATTTTGCTTCAAAGAGAAAAATTCTGATCTCCGAAACCCACCTTTTTCTGTGTTTTAGCATCTATCTTCAGAAATCAACAGATTTTCCCAAGGAAAAGACTTAATATTTTAGACATATATGCCCCATCTTGTATTTATGAGATATACGAAAATTTCTAGTGTGCAGTAAATAAATTAATACATTTAAAGTGATTCCACCTTTCATTACAAACATTTCATCCATCTCTGCTTACCAGCCTCCAAATTTAATTAACCTTTTCAGTACCCTTTGATGTAGCACTTCTGTGCCAGAGGCCAAAAAAGCAGCAGCATTTTGGGGTATGAACTCTGTTAATTGGCAATGGGTGAGCCTCGAACGAGGCAGCGCTTTCATCTGAAGAAACACCCCTCAGTTGCTACGCCTCTCCAGGACCTTAATAGGGGGCTGCAGCGGAAGGGTGGGGTGGGGGTGGTGGGCAGAACAGGGGGAAAGCGACCTCCCATCACTTGAGTATCGCTGCTGGGGGTGATGCTCAAGTGGACTTGGCTTTGCTGGTTTGACTCCTCAGTTGTTTCAGGGTGACTGTCTTACTCTAGGAAGTTATGACGGGTAAGAAGATACGCAGGAAAATAAGACATGTTTCCAGTGGGCTCAGTATTTAGGAAACACACTGTCCTAAGTCACCCTATACCAAAACCGCTGTGCTAAGACACCCATCTCCAGAATCCAACAGGTCCAAACACCGGCATGCAATGTCTCTGGGCTCACGATTTTGAACCGTGGCTATACATCCACACCCCCCCACCAGCTCAAAGCACAGGTTTCACGCAAGGAGAGACACTTGGTGGAACTGCGCACTGCGCCAAGTCTCACTGTCTGGAAGTAGCCCCCATTTTCATGAAATATCTCACAAAAGCCCGGCTCCTTTAAAGCGTCTTAGATTGAGCATCCAGAAATCCAGAGGAGGTAAAATTCCAACACTTGGGCAATCAGTTTGCTATAAACTCATGGCTGCAGCAAGTTATTTTGCCTCTAGCAAATACTTTATGCTCCAGGAGAAATTGCTTCTCTTCACTCCATCCCTCCCTCTGTCACACAGGCGCACACACACACGTACCCCAAGTTGACTGGGCGCTGATGTTAACAGGAGAGGAAAATTGCTTCCTGACCTTTCCAGTGATCAATTTACACCCTGAAGCATGAGATTGGTTTCATTTTCGTGTGTATATGTAATACCTATTCCTACATCGCTCTAGACAATGCAAAATTTGCCGCTCACTCGTACGGGAGTACGTGTTCAGGGCTGGGTTCAGTGGCAGCCTCCTTCAAGACACCTCTGGCTGGTACGTGAGCTATTCCTCTTGCACAGCAACCGGTGCCCACGCTTCTGTGGCGACAGGCATCATTTTGACGTCCCCCTTGATCACTACAGCATATCTACGTGTATATTCGTAACGTTACAGAGCCAAACCCTCTGGCTAGAGCAAAATACATTCCCAGGGCTTCTGGGCGAGATCCTAAGTTAACACCTGGCCATTTCACTCCGGAGCTCCCGCCTAACGCGAGCAAACGAGGCTTGCGAACACAGGCCGAACACCAACAGCAAATATCTGACTGCTGGGCCTCGTTACACGGCAGACACAGACGTGGCTTTGGACGACATGCTCTTGAAGGGAACTGCGCAGGCTGCAGAATGGGGACAGGCTGGGACCAGGTCTTGATTGACCAAACTCTCTATCCCCCCACCCAGCTTCTGATCACACACCTTAAGCCGTTGGTTAACAGATACCCTGCGTAGCCAGGAGCTCCCGATGCTGGTGTGCAGCGGCCATTCACACACTGGGCTGTTTGTGCTTGTTTTTAATCTCATTAAGGCAAGACTTCTGCAGTGCTCTGCTTTATGACTAGACTAATGAGCTTGTGTGAGGGCTCCAGATGTTTCCAAATGCAGCAACTACAATCCGTATTCCTCATTCAACTCAAATTCTAAAATTCTTCCCTGATTTGTGGAGATCATAGGGACAGATTCAACTCGATGCTTAAGCAGGTACTGCAAAAGCCAAAGATGAGGCACTTTTAGGAGTCTGGCAGCACTAAAGCACTAAAGCTGGATACAAACAGCTCAAGTGACTTGAAAGACTTCTCAGGGAAAAAATCCAACCCACTGTATCTCTTGGAGATGTACAGGATTTTTATGTAGAGGTATGATGTGTTCTGCATACTCCAACTGCAGGCATGCCCACATCCACGAAGAGCATGGATTCTAAGCCAACGGTTGGTTTACTGACTGGAAAATATTCAGGTTTTCATTCTTCAAATAACAAGGTATCGTTCCAGATGCATCATCATAATGTGCTCTCTACTGAAAAAGGTCTCTTGGCAGTTCCCAGCTTCTGGGCTTCCTGCTCATGTCCCTGGTGCACTGACAGGCTGATGCATGCAGTGAATTTTGAAATTTTTTTCCTCCTCAAGTTCTACTGCAGCCATAATTTCGGCAGAAAAGTTTTAGAGTGCATGTAACATTTGCCGAATGTTTTCTTCATTTATTTAATCCAGATGTTTGCATTTTAAATAATTGAGAAGCTGCTGTGGTAAATAGACATCAAGAGAGGCTAATGGGAGTAGCACTGTCATTAGGAAGAACTTGTATGCTGAGACATTAGACATGGAGTCAGTCCCTCCAGTGTCAGGACAGCTTACAGGAATGGAGGCATCCAGCTTCTTGTGAAACATTACCCATCAGTGCAAGACCATCCAGGGCACTTCAGGAGACTCCCGAGCGAGGTTAGCAAAGATTGCTCCGAACTTGCAATGAAAAGTATATTGTGAGCTTTTCCGATATGAAAGCTTGTATTTCTTCATGTGGTTTGTTAAATTGAGTTTTTAAAATCACTTCTTAAACTACATCGCTGTAGCTGAGGATGGCAACCAGTCTTGCGATCGCTGAACTTTCTAGGATTCTTTACAGTTCTTTTCCCTGAAAATTTTTAAAATACTCGCAGCCATATCTCAGGTGTGTAAACTGACACAGAAACCGTTCCAGTTCTCCTGATTTGAACCAGGTAAAGACTTGCTCCATGGAAGGCAGCTCCTGGATATTCCCTCCTCCCTCCATGGCACAACTGTGTTTTCCCCCAATATGCAAAAAGATCTTAATGGCTCCACACAATGACGTACTCCCTTGTAAAGGCTCCTTTGGAGTCGTTAAGAAGTATCCCCTGAAATACCTATTGAACAGCTCTTCTACAGGAGTTATGGTCCACTGAGCCCCAAATCCATCTTTTATAAGAAGCCAGCAAGAGAGGAGAAAGCGCTCCATAAAAGCCTAGAAGATTTTCAAAGATATTTTTCTCTACCAAGAAAACTAACTCTGCAAAGTTTCTTCATGCATAAAGGTATAATTACATCTCTGATGGACATGGTGAAGTTGAATAGCACCGATCAACCCTTCGACTGGGGCTTCCACTGTGACTGCCAGCATCTGCTTCTTAAAGGGCCCACAGATGAAACTGTGCATCATTGATTCGGTAGGACAATTACGGTAACGTTTGCTGTGTGAATTCTTCCAGCCAAAAATGAAGTTTAGTACAGAAATTGAAGGTTAAGTGGCTTTACATTGTTCACAGACACTAATTTCAGCAAAATGTGTTTTCCTGGGGACCCAGAGAAATGTCGCATCTCTTCCTAGAAGATCAGCACTTACGCAGAGATCAGCTAGAAGACTTGCACATCTTAATATACGCACTAAAAAGATGTGCCATAGCTTTGAAGCTCTTGGGGCTTAAATCTACTAATCATACTCATAAGGAATCATCAAACCAATAAATGTCAAGGCAGAAACTCTGATCTCTGCCAGGACACTTAGAGATTTTTAGAAGATTAATCAGTTGCTCTAATAATAAATCCTTCCCTTCTCTATTCCCCCTTTTCCTTTCCACTTTCCAAAACAAAAAAAAAAAAACCCACCAAACCAAAACAAACACAAAAACAGAACCAAAATTAGTCAACAGTTTCAGTCTAAATTCTGTTTTTGCAATAATTCAGCAAATGTCAACATAATTTTTTGTTGCTTAATTAGACTACCAATTTGGAGGACAGCTTAGGAAAACATTCACTGTAATTCTCAAAGTGAGGTATTAGAAACCATTTAATCTGTCCTGCATAATTACTTTGTACTTCTCTATTAGCAAGTAAAATATTAGGGGGAAAGTGTCTTTTACACACAACAGAGGGTTTCTTTCTAATAAAAAAAGCCTGCTCACTTTTTGCTTGTTGAGTAAGCTCATATTCCTGAGCACCTGAGCAAAATTAATAGCGCAGCTATTAGGTTTGGCAATGTTTTCACTGCAGCTTAGAAAATGACGAAACTTTGAAAAAAAGGGAAATTGTTTTTCTGAAGGGCTTTTCCTCTACCATTCAGTGCCACAGTTTGGTTTGGCTCCCCGTGACTATGAAAACCACTGTACGAGGCTGGACTGGCAGGCTGAGCTGGCCAACAGTTGGAGACTTGTGAACATCTTTCCCTCTTAATGACAGAAATATTACTGAGAGACTGCCCAAAACCTTTAAAGAGGGATCAGGGCCTCGCTGCCCCAGCAGTTATAAAAGAGCAAGAGACAGAACAGTCCCGTTCCTGAGCCTCTATGGATCCAACAACGAGGTGAAATTGTTCCAATACCTTGCTTAGATCCAACAGAAGTTTTTGTTTTAGAAATAAATGTTGCCATCTCAGAGCATTGTAACTTTTGGCTGAAATCAAGTGAGGCTGACAATAAGTTTTTATGGAAAAACATAACTCTCCTGTTTAATACTCTCCTGGTTTCTTAGAACCAGTCCTCTCACCGTGAGCATTCTGTTCCTTTTTTTGGGTGGGAAAGTGGTTTTCATTTTCCTACAGCATCCTTTAGGGAACTCCCTGTTTGGTCTAAACTTTGGGCTAAATGTTGCAAACTGCCTGTCGCAGCCTTAATGTGAATCGACCCTTTTAATTAGCATCCCCAGTGGTGGTTAACACTGGTTTTGTAACAGCTGTTTACAAGAACAAACCCAACCACTCCAGCTTAATTTCAAGCAGTCTTACTTAAAGTTTGCTGCAATTCTTTGCTCATTAAAGTAAGATTACTTGTTCTACCGTAGCTCGGGCTGTGTGAGTTCCAATATTTACGAGCTCCAGTGCATAAGTCCTGCAAACAATGATCACCCCAAACTTTACTCTGCGTTATAGTATCTCCTGTTAATCACAGGAAAATAACAGGCCTGACTACAAAACTCAGCCAAAAGGTACTTGAAGAGACAAGTAACAGCAATTGCATTCATTACACTGCTATGTAAAGGGTAAAATGATCCAGTCTGCAGAATATTCTTGATGCTTTAGCACCAAAATATGCGAGAGTGCATTTTTTTAGGTCATATGACAGAAGACTCTCTCTATATATATGTGAGCAAGAAAGCGGCGATTGCTCCTACAAGCACTGAGCCATGCTCCACTCACAACTGTTTATCATGAGTGTAAAGACCTCAGAACTTCCCTTTAATTTGCAGTTCAAGCTCAAGACCTCAGAAAGTTGGGCTTCCAGGACATCTCAGGGTACTTGAATTCTCAAAAGTAAGTAACGGTAAGGAATTCTTCCCAAAAGTACTCCCACTGCACTAACACACATGCACACGAAAAACACCACCAAAGCTGTGGTAGCACTTGGCATCCCGCAGCATTCCAGGTGTACCTCGGAGCTAACCACAGGCTAGCTGAGCTTTGCAGAGATTCTCTATCGAGTGGTTGAGACATCTTCAGATGAGCCTAATTTTTTCAAAGTGCTGATCACCAGCCTCCTTAGCTTCTTAAATTTAAGGTCCCACATTTCCAGACACTTTTACCCCGTATCTTTGTGGCTGTTACCAGAAGAGTTCATTTTATCACTCAAAGACACTGAATTTTCATGTGTGCCTGAGTGTGTGTGTATGCAAACAGAGAGGCTTAGAGGGGTAAGAGGCATAAATCACTTCAAATTGCTACTGTAATAAATGTAGACAAAAGAATAAAATTTGTCACCAACCTAATATTACCATCAATGTTTTGTCTAGCTACATTCCTTCCAATTTAAAAACAGTTCAATACCCCTTTTACCTTCAAGTAGCAGCACTTAATAAACAGTGATGGATGCTTTTTATTCCCTTTCCCCCTTCCTCCTATTCCAGGCTTTCCTATGTCTTTTACAAGGGGATTGTTTAGCTTGGGGGAAATGTAGATCCTCCATCTTTCTTGCATTGACATGCATCCCTCAAGGAATGACGACCATATTTAATTCATAACCCCCGTTGGCTACACAAACATACAACTTCCCATCAATTAGGCAACACAGAGATGCTGTTAAAAATCAATGAGCTTATTATTAAATATATTTTCTTTTCATGTAACAATAATAGTTATTGCCGCTCCATTGTTATAGCTGTAAAATCAGCTGGTTAAGCAGCTCTAAAAAAAGTGGGCTGGTTGTTTTTTGATCAGCCGGTGTAATATCAGAGTATCACAACAACGGTGTCCTTGCTGTACTGCTCGACACAGCCGCTGAAGGAGAAAGGTGATAAAAAGTGACCAAATAGATGCTGCTTGAATAAAATCATCTCGTACGAGTGGAACACGGCGGTGACTGAATATATACCTGACTTTCATAGCCACACACCGAGGTTCAGAGAAGTACAAGGCACGGACCATCCATCCCACACCAGACCCAGCAAAACAGAGAGCTCCTATTTGTGTTTTCGCTGCTGTGTGTTTATTAGAAATTATTTGGATATTTTGACACATGCCACTACTGAGAGAGCTCCCTGCCTACAACAGAGATACAAAGTCTGTGCTAGCTCATGCAAAGGTTAAAAAAAATTCCCCACGCACAGAAAGCCACAGTGCACAGATTTTGGCAAGTACATCATATGCTGTCTGGCCACAGCTGATCTGAAGCGAGTCCCCTGTAATTATGGGAGAAGGTGGAACAGGTTTCCTGCTAATTGGAAAATTCTGCAAATGGCACCACTGAAGTAAATTGACAGTCGTTAGAATATTAGCAAAATGAGGGAACTGATTAGGAAAAAGCTCAGATGTGGACTTTTCTTTTTTTAAATAGTGCCTGAATCTACCAACAAATTGATAATAAAAGCTGAACTTAATAATAACAGCTGTTATTTGACCTGGATGCGAAGATATTTGCACACATATGCGTGCGTACACCCATAGGTACTACACACGTACGCCCCCACGCATGCGTACAAACCTATTAAGCGCCTAAACACATCCACACACTCGTTACGGCTGTCACTCTTTTCACGTTCAGACAAATACACACCATGTTTGCGAACTTCTTAGAAAATATGTATTTTCTGAAAATATTTACGCACAGTAGGGGAGAAAAGCTGCACTGAGAACACCATCAAGAGGCATGTCCTAATGAAACTGGACTCACTCTGTGCTTCAAACAAATCTTGAGAGATATTTGTTTACATCCTTAAAGCTTTAAGTGATTTCTTCTAGAGGCAGCTGGATTTCTATTGTAAATTTGTCCTTGATTGACTGCTGCTGAGAATTCTAGTAGCAACTTCTCTTTGTGTTTTAGTTTAAACTGTACAGGAAGCACAAAGTGGGATTTGGCCACGACTTTGGCCATCCATCAACACTTCGGCATTTGTATTCGACGTTTTTCAGCTACTAGGAGCAAGGGAAAAGCAGACGTGAGGGGAAAAGCAAGACATTCTAATTAGAGACACTCCTCCAAACACCGTCAAATCCACCTCTCCGTAACTTCATTATGAGTCTCTCATTTCTTTTCCTGCAATCCTGTTTAGTCTCAAAATAATCTCTGAGGGCCTGATCCTACTGCACTGACTTTATTGGGAGCTCTAACTCCCATTCTGCTAACAACTTGTTTTGACATGGGATAATCTCTCTCTTGGTCGCTGAGGTCTCTCCTCTCAGCTTCACTAGGAGAAAAAGATGCTCAGTTGGCCATTGTGTTTGAGGGGGGAGAATGCTGCTTTTAATTTTTATTTTTTTTGCTTTTAAATAAGCTTCAGTATTTACTCCCCTTTCCAGAGAGAAGCCCGAAAGGCACTAACGTTTTTTAGCCAAAGATTCCTAAAAGAAATTCCTCCAAAATCCTGTAAAATTAATTAAAAAATGAGACGCTAACAGTAGATTAGAGATTTTTTTTTAAACAATCCGATAGAATTACAGAATAAATATACAACTGACTATGAAATCCTATAGACAGTCCAATAAAACTTCAAGTTATCGTTTCAATAAGACCTTTCCTTGTAACAGCTACCACAGAAATTTTTATTACATCTAAACCAATGCGGACTACGCATGTTCACTATGAATTTGAGATTACTTTATTCATCCCAGTGATACCATAAAGCTAATAAAACCTCTAGCCTGGATGATTATATCACACTAAGAACCAAAATAACTACACGGTATGCTCCATGCCTTACACAGTCTAACCTTGAATTGATTTTAAATGTAACATTCGCTGACTTCAGAGATTTCTCTGTAATGTAGCACTTGTTCCTCTTTCTTGTACGTTTATAATGTTTGATTTCCTTCTCTGTAATTTTTACTGGAGGTTTGGTGTCTCTTTTATTGCTCTTCACTATTTGGGGCGATGTTCTTATACCTGTAACTTACCCGATAACAGAAATACTTGTACCTAACATACAGTTTTCCTTAAAAGAATACAGAACACATGCAGATCTAACAAAGGATGAGGGTCTACAGACCAGATCCTGAGTTAATTTAAATATGCATGTGTTTGTGGGCATGGGAGAACCTCAGCTGTACCTCCAGCAGCAGACACGATGGCTTTATAGAGCCATTTCAACAGAATAATGTGAGCTTACATCCCAGTAAAATTCTACAGGACTTTTGCGGCATGGTTTTTGCTTTATGTTTTTGGTTGATCTGATTAGCAGACAGCCCGCTGTTTGCATTTCAAGCATCCACGTTTATTTTCACATATTTATTTAAACAAATCAGGGAGTCAAAATAATGCCAGATCCAGTCTCTTCATAGTGGTCCCTAGATGACAAGAACACACAGCAATTCCCAGTCCTCATGCTATTTTGGCCACTTCAGCATCTAATATCCTGCCCCAAAGCCAATTCAAATCAATGGACTGGGTCTCATCAGCTGCTCTGGATCCTGGAGCACGTCCTTCAGTGCCAAAACGCAGCTAAATATTTTCTGCAGGAGCAGACCCGCGTGCTCACGGAGGGAGCCTGAAAACCCACACAGAGCAGCAGGCAAAATGGAAGCAGATCGGATTCCTTTTAAAAAATACTGAGAAAGGACGTGAATCAAAAGGTACCATGGTTCAGTGTGGTATCTTCCTTCCTGTTGCTGCAGATGTTGAATGTAATGCCCCAGTTTTCAGCCCCCTCAGAAGGAATTCTCCCTGGGTTCAAGAGGTACAAAGATCTTCGAGACATTCACTGTCAGTCCTAAGAGGAGGTGGGCGTTGACAGCTTTTATAGGAGCAACTAGACACCACTACACATAAACCAGGTTTTTCTCTTCCTCCTTTCCAGGTTTTTTTTCCAGTTTTTGCTTAATTTTCCATTTTTGGTGTGCTCCATTTCCTAGTTTTCATTCATCCTGACAATTCCACTTCACGAAAACAAAAGAAGGGAGGAGGGGGAGAAAGGAAGGGGAGGAGGAGGAATCCTACCCAAAATTAAAAAAAAACCAAACAACCAAAAAAACAACAGGTAAAAAAGTCCAATCCAGGCAGTTTGTGCCAAATAGAGTTAAGGGTGGTTGGGGAGAGAGAGGAAAAGAAAAAAAAAAAAAAAATCAAGTCACTTTCAATCAAGTGTCACACCTTTAAATAGTGGTTAAATCTTTGCATTATGCAGCTCATCCCTTTTACAACATGGGGTTCCCGTAGAGAATTCCCTGTTTACACTGGGAATTCCTCCAGGAGAGCATCAATAAAGCTGAACAGATGTCAGGGTGGAATGCCAGCGGCAGTGGCTGTTGTCAGGGGTGGTGGGGAGAGAGTCAGGAAACAATAAGAGGCGGCATCTGCTGCACAAAGCCCTTGCGTGTGGGTCAGGGTTTGCCAGTGTGTTGAGATTCCACCCTCTCCTTTGTCTGGGCACATTGCCTCTCTTGTTCCTGGATGACAGGGGTTGACACATGTCACCCAACCCTATCAGAAAGGCTATTTGTTTGGCTCTTGCATATGCACCAGTGTTTTTGACCTCCTCTGCTTGGAATACATTGAACAACCCTGGAAGGGGGAGGCAGGGGAACCTGGAGGGGGGGAAGAGAAACCAAACCACAACAAAAAACCCAACCTCACGGGTCCTCCCTGATGCACAATTTCATTACGCACTTTGTGTCCAAAGCGAGGATGGAGCTGCCCTTCTTTTAATTAAAAGCATGATTGATAAAATCTTAACAGGAAAACCCAGGATTTGAAACCCTTCTTACAGACAAGGCCGCACAAACACCTGAGTCAAATTTTGGTTTATAACGAGTGTCCAAAAAAAAAGAAAGTTATCAGCCTATAAAGAAAAACCAAACAAGCCAAGCGACAGGAGTGACAACATCCAGCTGAAGGAGCTGAGCTCCAGTTTAACTACAGATTTCACCACAACCTTAAGGCTTGCCATCATACTGACTTTTGGAACTCTATGCCAAGCTTATACAGGATTTGAACCTTGGTGTGACTTTGTGTTCGGATCTTCTGATGGCTTGTATGACAAAAAAATAGAGAATTAAACAAAAGGGTAAAAGAAAAAATATTAGGTGGATAAGGAGAGCTCTTACTAGTGCTAAGTAAGACAACAGGAGGGGTTGTATGATAGACAAGTAGTTTGCATGCTGGGGTCCCTTCCCCGCAAACTGGTTACTTGTGTACGCTTGAAGATCCATAGTGGAATTCTGACAAAGTCCATGTACTTACTCTTCAGAAATAATAACAAAATAAGGACAATTTGGTTAACTTTTCCCCTTTGTGAGGAACTTCTTGTTATTGTACTATCACTCCTCTCAATTCATATTTAAATGACTTATTTCAAAATAATCTCTACTAAAAATTAAGAGCTGCCCAAAGCAATGTTTACTGTTTTGATTGCCTCTAAAACTGCCATTTCCCTCAAAACAATAAAATACAATTCCTAAGTAAAAATCGATTCGCTTTCAGAAGTGCCTAAGTCTTCTCTGACAAGTGACCTCTACGGACCAATCCTTGGCTTTCGTTTCCAATTGCCAGGTCGGGGGCTGCGCCCCAAGCCGGGAGGGCAGCTCCTGAGCTGGCGGTTCACCCCGTCGCGGCGGGGGAGCTCTGCCGGGCATGGGCCAAGGCGGGAGCGGCAGGCTGCGAAACCGGCGGCTCTCGGGAACCGCGCAAGAGCGGACGCCGGGCCGCACCAAAACGGTTCGGGCTGAGATTTTCACATCATCTTTTGTCTCCTACTAATATCCGAGCTGTGAAAGGGCGATTTTTTTGAAAGCAGCTCTCGAGTTACAGGGAAGGAAAGGCCGATCTTTCATCCGAAGGGATTTGCAGACACATTACAGGCTGGCACTCGGCAACTGCGCAGGGGCAAACCTTTGAACTTGCTGCTCTCCAAATTTCTTCATTGCTTTCAGAAGTCAAAAAAAGAAACGCACACATGCAGGGTTTAGAATTTCTCTCTGATTAAATGCTTGCAAAACAAAAAAGAAATCCCACTTTATCTTCATACGTTTCCAAGGTTCAGCGTTTGAGGTGGAGGGTTTTTTTCGACAATCAGAAATTATTTTTGGCTGCTATGTAGCTAGCAAAGGTTAATTGGTCTTGCTGCTGTAAAATACTGAATTCTGATCACCTGATTAATGAGGTGTCAGAAGCCACAAGTAACCAACACTTTTTTGAAGGAAAAAACACTGAAATAAAATGTACTTTTAAAGATTTAATGTTTCTCCTTTTCCCACCATAGAAAAGGCAGATGTTTCAAAGGCACTTTAGTCTTCAGCATGGTCAGAAAAAAATAGAATTTAAAAAAAAAAAAAAAATCACTATTCCAAATCAATTAAGCTTAGAGAGAGAACCCACAAATTTTTTTGTGGGGTGTAACCCTTTAAACTCCGAGAAGACGAAATGAGAAACTCTTGGGGCCAGGGCTGCGGCTGGCACGAGAGGGCGAAGCACTGCAGTCTGCGGGAGGTGGGAGTCGCAGCAGCCGAGCGCGCAGTGTGCGCTGCCTAATCCCCTAGCTGCTTCCTTCATCCTCCTTCTATCCTCAATAACAGCTTAGAATACACACATTGGAATGAATCCTCCGCTAAAAACCTTTCTTTGGGGAATTTAAACAGATTCCGTGCAATTTTAAGGAACGTAAGTTTCATGTTTGTCTTATGTCTGCAATGAAAAAACCGTGGTAAACAGCATTACGCTTCCATTTGACTCCGCTCAAGAGCAAACTGATCTTTCTCTATTTGTAGTATAGATGCACTTTGTCACAATAAACCACTGTATATTATGTTTATATATGTCCTTCAGGCATGTCACAACAGTTTGGCATTCTGAGTTGCTCTACCACTGTGTACATTAAATAGTCATGTAGTTACATTAAACAGTGGGGAGTTCACACTTCACAACCACTCAGTGTTTAAAACAGATGTGGGCTGTCTGCTGTCAGACTGCAACACAACGACTTAGGAGGATCTTGGTGGGAATTTAACCTCCAGATGATTGAACGCTCGCCGGTCTCTTTGCACTAGAGCTCCCCTCCTCCTGGAACCCCTAATCTGAAAGAGGAGGATGTAAATAAATAAATAACTGGGACCTACAACTTCGGTACCACCGAGAGCAGAGCCGGGAAGGGAGGGGGGAGAGGGGGCGATTCGGAATTCGGAGTACTTTGTGGCTCAGAATATTTTTGAGTGGGGTGGGCTAGAAAGAGTACCCAGGGATTTACTGACAGGAGAATTTTTGACAGTTGATGGACAGATGAATTCCGTCATGGAAGCGTTAGTCGAAAGCGGCAAGGCCAGATGGAAACTCACAGCTTGTCTTTAATATTAATTTTCTCCCCCTCCTCCCCTTCTTTTTTTTCTTTTGCAGGAGATCAGAATTCCCTAATTCCCTAAAATGTTTCAATGCATCTTGAGGTATTATTTTTCCAATGCCTTTACCCACCTACTCTTAATAAGAAGTGCTCCTTTGTGTTAATGTTATTTTTTTTCTCTTTCCTTTCTGCTTATTCCCCTGCCCCCCCAAGAGTCAAAAGAAATCAAGGAGAAAGAAAAAAAATAAATCAGTATAGCTCTACAGCTGTTAAAAAGTCTGCCTGCCTTAAAATACACATAGATGAGTAACATCTTAACCTGGTACCATATTTTAGAGATACAGATGAATGTGGTACACTTAGTGAGTTTTAGCGGAAAAGAAAGAGAATAATCACCTGAAGGAAACGAGCAATCGGGAAGGAAGCTCTAATGACATCATCTATTTTTTAAGAGAGGAAAAAGCCAGAGAAGTGGGAGTGCAACTGTATGTCACCTTCCAGAGAAGATTGTTCAGCAGTTGTGCAGAAAGAAGCTTATTTTTATTTTTAAAAAAATTGATATGACAGAGAATCAAGTATCAGCCCACAAAAGCAGTCACACATTTCTAGATTTTTCTTCCACATACTTGTGAAACTGATGTAAATAGACAATGATGGTTAAACTGAAAAAATTTATGCCACCACCCTCCTTTTCAAAAGCCCTATATTCAGTTGGGAATAAACCATATGGTTCTATCATAATTTAGCATGTAGGATCCTACGGATACTCAGAAGAATTCCAAGAGGGAAGCAATAAATATTTTTTCCAGCTACTCCAGTGAATTCAATCACAGAGATGCAAAATTACAAAATACATATTCAGAAGTCTGAAAGACTTGTAGAAAGGATCTCCTCCAGAAAACTCACTGGGCTAATCTGAAATGTTCCTAACAAAAGGATGCTCCTTCTAGCTTTGCCATCTCCGAGATTCTCTCTGCTCCAATCTAGCTGCCTAATCACAGGCTGGAAGATTGTTATTTCACATTGAAATTAGAACATATGCACATCTTGTATATTTGTTTTCTTCCCAATCTCAGTTATGTGCAAACATTTGCGATGTAAGATGATTGATGCACAGTATGATGCCCTTTTGTAATTGCAGTAATTAAACATTTGGCCAAACTGCTAAAACCGGGGTATATGATGGAACTGTAGTTTGGGGGAAGAATGAAATACCACTTTACTGCTGCAGGGACACCCATTTCCAGAGATCTCTCTGAAGCACCACTTGAACATAAGTAATTGTTTGCACAGAACTTCAACTTCAGCTGGGCTTCCCTGTTACCGGAATTGCAGTTTGCACGTTACAATCCACAATTTGGGAAACGTGCAAAAGCCACGCACAGATGATGCAAGAAACAATTACCCAGGTGTAAGGTAAGCACCTTGCCTAGTTAAAGCGTTTTTGCACATGACCTATGACTGTTTCATCACGCACGCAGTATCTCTGCGTTTGTGCTGGGCTGAGCCCCCTCCCTGTAAGAGCAGTTACGTTTACTTGCTGCTTCGCTCCAGCTCCATTCTGCCCTCCCTGACCACACACTCCCAATCCAAGAGTTGCAAACCTTGACCAACTTCTGCTGAGAATTTGAGTTGCAGGGAACAAAACAAGCTAGAAAAGAAAACACAACAATCTAAACTGGATCTGCACCAAGGAGTAGCTCAGACCGTAATATCACATCCCAACGCCCATGACTGTGAATCTGGAAACGAATCCAAACTGTGTGGCTCAGACACGTCCTTATTCACAGCTGCAGTTTTCCCATAGTTTCGACACAAAAACAGCAACATTAGCCACCCACGCGGGTCAGGATGTCCTCTCAACCTTATTAGCAAATCTGGTCCTATTCTGGAGTCTGGAAATGCACCATCTTCCTTCTCCAGCCATCACCCTATCAATCTCCCCAACTTATACAAACTCAAGACTAAAAGATTTTTGCATGTACCTTAATGTGACTGTTGTGAATTTTGACCTTCCTCCATCGTTAATAGATTACAACTGCCAAGCACTTTAATTAGTGATGAGTCCCACTGTGTTACAACACTTATCCTGTGGGCAACAATCTCATGGATATATTTAAATCAGTAAACTGGGATATATCCAGAAACAAGGTACCCACCAAACCAACGAACAAGCCATAGTTAAATGGGAATCACATCACATGCTGCCCTTCAACAAGAGACATCGCGAACTGACAACTGCCCAGACTAAATCAGTTCTTTTTAAGCACGAATGCAAATATCTGCAGTTTTAGGACTGACACCAGTTTTGTCACAGTCAGAACTGCACATGTGCTGGATACCAGAGCAAGGATCTCAGCTGTGGAAACATCTCTGATTCCGGTCACTGGTGCAACCTTCCAGTCGCTGATCTAGATACCACTCAGCATTAACATATCAACCTCAATTAAAAGACTGCTTCTTGACAAACCTCTGCTTCTTTGTCAGCAAAGGATTTTTTTAATCATAAAACGGGTGATTAAGAAAAGGTGTTTGACCCATCTTCAGCAAGGGACACAGTCTGCGGAAAAGAGAATGAATCAGGAATCATTCCCCTAGAGCATGGCTATTAGACGGGGAACACGAGAAGCCTTCATCACCCCTGGCACAACGGGCATAACGAGGCAGAACAGAATCATCAAGCACTGGGAGATGGCCAAGGGGGGGGAGGATTCCCAGAAGAGGTGCTGCAGAGAATCCTCCCCTAAATAGGCCATCTGATCACATAAGGATCAGCAACCCAGTCAGCACTTTGTTCAGATTTCAGCTGAAAGCGCTCGGCGAGTCACGTCGACAGAGGCAGCTCCGTGGAGTCTGTGTGCAGCTAAACCCCTCCGCTTGTGAATCACACCGGTAACTCTTTGCACAGCGAAGGCAAACTAAGCAGAACACAACCAGTGTCCACAGGGCTCCAAAGTAAACCGGAGTAATTGTATAAACGTTCCTTAGCTGAAATAAGGAGGTTGTGGAAAAGGCGAGGCGGGGAGCAAAGGAGAGAAACTTGAGAGTTCACATGAGAAAGGAGCAGTAAGAGGCAAGCTTCGAACTCCGAAGTCCTGTGCCAAGTGCACTAAAAGAAGGTGCAGATGCGTGCAGCACAGGAAGCTGAAATCCAGAGTGCGATAAGCCAGATGTCTGGGCACGCAGTAAGTGCTGAGGAACTAACATTACCCGTGGTTATGGCTAACCATCTGCAGTTCCTGGGTATGGAGAGATGCTTACTGTTGAATACCAACAGGTTGTACTTCCCAGCCTGCGAGAGATTCCACACACAAACCTCTGATCTAACCGTCAGAAATGCCCCACTCCTGCCTCCTGCTGCGATCCTCTGCTGCCAGTGCAAGCAGAGAGCAAAGGGTCACAAAGCCCTCTGCCAGAGAAGCACGTCTTACTTGTCTGCATGCATCAGTTCACGGATAAGATGCAATAGGATGAACTTCAGAAATATCCAGGATATCACTTGCTTCTTGCAGCGTTCCTTGCTGCACACCCTGCAGGTTTCATAAAGCCACAGTGCTGCACTGAGGTGATCCCAGTCCGGCCACGCAGGCTGACATACACACACACACACACACGCCTGATGCATGATGCCAGCAGAAGTGCCAGTGTAACAGGCTGCTCACTGAGACCTCTGACTCTGAGATGAACATTACACCTTTTTAAAGACGGGAGGCAAGATTTACACCACTGCCCTTTCCCCGGGGTCGAAGGGACATCTGTGTAAGGCAACAAGTAACAGAGAAAGGCAAGCTAAAGGATTTGGTGAAAGGACTGTGAAAGCCCTGTGTTGTGAAACCCCAGCGTAGGACACAAAATGGAATGTCAGAATGTGACCCAGTTTGCCATCTTGCACCATCACCGTATTTGTAAGTTTGTCCATTATTGAGTTTAAAAAACCCATAACAAAACAAACCCAAACTCAAAATAGAAGCGACTATACTCCCTTCCCAGGCTACCTAGTCCAAGGCATCAGTGTTACCTCTCCTGGTCTAGCAATAGGAGCTAAACATCGGTGCAGCCTCCTCCTTTATACTGGTATGGGAAGAAAGGGAAGGGTCCAGGCCCCCGATGTGGTGATAGGGCTGTCCATATGCATATCTCACCACTGCGCATCTGTTCGGCATTTACAGGGGGTTTGCACTGGTAGTTTTACAGCTGTTTAGGCATGTAAGTAGCATCTATACTTAAAAGACTCCATAAAGGGACGGGTGGGGGGAGAGGGGAAGAGATATGAAGCAGAAATGGAGAAACAGAAAAAGGAAGGTGGCCAGATGGTGCTTTAAAAGCAGGAATAACAACCCTTTTAATGACCAGGATTCGTGTCCCTTAAAAATGCATTTGATTTTGCAGGTTTAGTTCCTTATTTATTAGAATCATTCAGGAAATAGCATAGGAAAATGTTCCCAGCTAATGTTAAAGCCACTTAGCAAAAATTTCACACAGGAGTTTAACAGAGTTCAGCTGTGAAATCCTTAGCGCTGACGTCCACTTTTGCTTGTATTTGTGCAGCACCTTCCTCAGTTGGCCAGGTTTGACGATTCCAGCTCTTCAGAGCTGCTCAAGTACCAGTGATGGGTATTCAGCTCCCAAAAGAACCAGGCATGACCTGTGTATCTCATTCACTCAGAAACCCTTCAGAATCTGGGAGTAAAGGCAGAGAACACACAGTATTCCACAGGATCGGCCACAGGCAAAGGAATCTAATTAATATAACTTCTCATCGTAAATTCAGGGAATTGACAGTGTAATGTTTTCAGGGGGTACAGCTTTACTTAAAGTTACTGCAAAAAGAATGCGTAGAAGAGATTTTTGAATGTGCTAACACCAGGAAGTTTGCTTTAGAGGATCAGAGACTGATCATTCAAACTTAAGTTATGCAGCACTTCCAAGGAGGACAGTCAGAATAATGGCTGAACCATTAGATCTAGATCCTGGAGGGGGGCCAAGGGCCTTCCAGTTTGCACAGGAGTTCAGCATACAAAAGTCGCTGGGCACCCCAACGGTAAATTCCATAACATCTATTAACTGAGGATCAAAACTACCTAAATGTTGAGGGTTGAGAAGGGGTTGTTATTGCAGGATGGAAAATCCTTCCCCCACCTGCCAGTTCTTAGTTTTAAAGTTCTCCAGGGTTTGAGAATGATGGTTCTGGCAGAGCAGAGTGGCAAACTTTGTAATAGATAATCATATAAGACAAATATTTGGATTAATTTTTATAACAATACCCTGAAATATAAAGGAACTGTTGTGCAACAAGCACTCACAGTTACGAGCAAAACAACAGCTGTGAAAAAGCACTACAAATTCCTTCTAGAGCTCAAAGGACAATAATGACTTTCTGGAGTCAAGACATTTTACACTTGAGCAAAATATTAAATGATGCTTAGACACCAAAAATATCCCTTATTTTCTGTCCTAATGGAAAAAAAAATCCAGAGTCGGATGGCCAAGTCCTAAACTGCAGCAATTAGAAACAGAATAGCAAACAAACCTACGATGATTTAGTTAATAGCTAATATTTCATTTCCTACAAGTAATATGAAAGTTTGATTTATTATTGTTGCTTTAGGTTGCTTAAGGTCTTGCTTCCTTTAAGAGCAGCGTAATTAATGCCATGCTTACATGAGATCTAAGCTCTCCGCTCTCCTGAAGTCTCAGCTAAAAATATCTCTTAGAATAGTTGGCACAAACTGATACCACAAAGCATAAAGGTCTAGTAAAGAGCTCAGAGACAACCAAATTGTCCATCCTTAGGCTTCAGTTCACCTGATCCGGGCTTCTGAGGCTACCAGCAGCTGTCGCAATTTTCATTATGGTCATTAGTACAATCTAGCCACACATATTCAACTGTCTGCCCAAAAACATCTAGGAAGGCTGGACTGCTTTCACTGAAAACCAACAAAATACCACATAGCCCCATTTTTTTGGATCAGAAAATTGTCTAGTTGTTACAGAAAAACACAGATAACCAGAAAGCACACGGACTGGCACACCAAACCAAATCTTACATTGCTCCGTATTCTAAAATGGTCGGTTCCAAGAGCCTCCAGAAGGAAGTATAAAGACAGACAACTACTGCAAAATCTGCCCAAAGAGAATTTCTGCCTATTCTGAAGGCTATTAGCAGCCAGTCCGGGCACTAAAGCACATGGATTTCTTTCTCTTAAAAACGCTGTGTCTCAGCGCTGACTAGCCTCATCATCCACAGTAGTGCCACAGGGCCGTCATGGAAAGCTGCCAGCTTTTATCATAGCATTGGGCCAGTTAACCTGTACCTGGTCTCTGACCTAAGTTGGCTTCAAGCACTATTAGAGCCAGACACAAGAAAGTCAGCAGCAGGTAGTCACAAGATAGCGCATCGTAAAGCCGTAGAGAAGTTGGCTTTAGCCCTGAAATGGGAGCTTTAATGTCTTGTCATAGCTTTTCTTTTAATAATTAACATAACTTTGATGAATTGCATGTTGAATGTTATTGGTGGAAGAGCTGGTGGGGGGATAACACAGATTTAAATCCCTGTTTTGTCCATTAAACTCACTGACATCTTTGTCAAGAGTTGTTCAACCTCTCCATGCCTTGTTTTCCTCATCTGTGTTGCAAGCATCACAATCATACATGAAGTTCTGTTTGTGATCTTTAAACTGAACTTAAAAGTCAAGTAACAAGCCCTTTGTAGGCAAAAAGGGTTTCCCACCCTTACACGTGTGAGCGCCTAATACATCAGTGAGTGTGGTTCTTTGCAACCACCTTGGGTTGGGTTCCAGTGTAGTGAAACCATTTTCCTGGACAGGCTCTTAAAAAAGTCAACAGGGCACAGTAGAGATTAAGTTACACGATGAGGGTCTAACACCATGAATGCATAAACCACGGTATAACTTGGTCAAACACAACTCAAAGAGCGCCTTTCATTTTTGCTGCTGTTTTCAGAGAGCTGCGGTCTTGTGCAGCACTGCACTTCATTTATTAATATCAACTGTAAAGTGGAGAAAAAACCCCTAACTTCCCTACTTAGTAAATGGCCCACAAGACAGGGGTCAATAGAGAGTCAGGCTCTTCAGAAACCTACTGTGACATTTATGACATACAGAGTTAAATATGTAAGTGAAAGACACAAGATGTCAACTAGAAGTGATTAAGTGTGTAGGATCTCCAGGGTGAAGGCAGTTACTCTGCCAGGAGGGCACTGCCTAATCCCTGGACTCTTCATTCCCTAAGCTACAACTCGACGAGCACAATATGGAAGGAGCGTGGTTCAACAGTTGAAGTCCTAGCTTACATTTAGAAGGCCCAGATACTACTCTGAGCTCTGCTACAGGCTACGTGATTATTTGGCAAGTCACCGAGACCGTATTTCTTGTTTTATGTGCTCAAATCAATAGGAGACAAATGGCTAAGTGCCTTCAAAACTCCCAGCATTTGGGCTCACCAGCGTCCAGCAGTATGGCAGGAGTGACAGGACCTCCCTCTGTCACCGGGGCAATCCGAAGCCAGAGAGAGAGAGAAGTACTCAGAAGCAACTGTAATGTGGGCCATAAAAGGACTTTAGGGAAAGAAACAGCAGCATTACTCACCAGATGAACTGCAGAAACGGAAACAAAACTGTAATTAGCCTGCCCAACTGCAGGGGAAATGGGTTCATCCTCACAACAGTTTAAGCAAATAAGCCTGCTCTGTAATTAGGAAGAACATACCACTGTCAACTGCCACAGTGTGGGTTTGTTTAAATAATACATGATAGATTTTGATTGTGCAACCATATGCCTAGTTAGGCATAAACACTCTACTGTAGAGAGGTAAAAAGCAACAAAAACAACTGAGAAAATGATAATAACAAGAAAAAACTGTAAACAAGGCTTTCATATCCCGGTCTTTTTATAAGGAGTCCAGAAGCACAAACCCTGCAGACCCTCAAACGGCATCACCTCCTCTTCCCGGAGAGACAGCGGCACACGATAAACGAGCATATCTCTAAGCCCACCTCACACCTCGATGCTGAATTCTGCGAGATCCAAAAGAGCGTGGGGCCAAAACGCACGAGGGGCAAGAACAAGTTACTCGCATAAATAAGCTCCCTGTAGAATGCAACAATCCAAACTAAGCCTAGAACTGCTGTTCTCTGCAGACCCACAAAGTTGCTTCAAAAAACCATTAAATGTGAATGCACCTACTTTCAGCATTATTTCCTCTCATTTTTTTCTTTTTTTTTTTCCCCTTTTCTTTAGTCCTCCCTCCCCCTGTCCACCCCCCTCTTCCACTTTCTACATCTGTACTTTATTCAATGAACACATCTGCATTCTTTCTCTCTGTTTTTGGCCAGAAACTCTATCCAACCTTTATCACTGACACCTCTCTGCAGTTTCAAATTCCAACCTTGTGCCAAATCCCCATTTCCTGCTGCTTAATTTCCATTCATTTACTCTTGTTTTTGCTTCTTCTGCCATTCCCAGCATGGACCAGCTCCAACCCAGCTTCTTCTAATTTTTTAAGGAAGGCTCCCTATTGAGTGCTATTGGAACTTGATCCTCTGCTCCAAGCCAATGGCTGGCTATTGTTTATACTACCTAACAACAGTTGCCAATATTACTGCTTTTTTCCTTTTCTTTATTTCACTCTTTAAGTGTATATCCTAAGACCCAAGAGAACTCCTCTCCACATATGGTGACCCATTAGGCCTGGTTTTATTATTACTTCTGCAGAATCTGAAGTAGCCTCTTTATATACATATAAAATGAGTTTAAAAACAAGGAAAAAAAAAAATCAAGAAGAAAGTCTGCGGTGTCTTGTTTACACAGGTCTGTTGATCTGGCTCTGTTCCTACCTGTGGAATAAACTGGTACTAGGACTGTGGGCTTGAAAGAAAAATCATCCTCTTAGTGGTTCGATAAAAGAAGTGTTTCATGCAGATGAAACCCAAAAGCTGAGCTGCAGCAGAACTTAAGTCCTCTCTATAACCATCAAGAGTGCAGGAGCTTTCCAAGTTCTAAATTACACAGAACTGTTCTGGTGGGGTTGCAAAACGTCTCTC
Organism: Bucorvus abyssinicus; assembly: GCA_009769605.1. Taxonomy (NCBI): domain Eukaryota; kingdom Metazoa; phylum Chordata; class Aves; order Bucerotiformes; family Bucorvidae; genus Bucorvus; species Bucorvus abyssinicus. Next base: position 3,038,884 of record CM020059.1, on the reverse strand, counting down.
TCCTTTTCACACATAAAGGAAACATTTTTAATAACTAGGACCCAGAGCCTCAGTGCTCTCATTCACACTAAGCAGATGTCATCTACCAACAGGTAAACAGAGTCAGGTGAAGGACTGAGATACTAAGGCAAAAGCCGCCCTACCCAAAGCCTAGGACTACACGTGTAAACCCGAGTTTCCCTCAAGCTGCAAACTGAACAGGCTGTGTCTCTCCTTTGTGACTACTGGGGCCTTTCTTCCCAGCTCACTGGCTCTTCCTCCAGATCAGCTTCTCCTTAAGACCTCCTTCCTGTAGGTCAGCTTATTCCAGTGATCCCTGCACGTTTGCTTGGGTTCTCACTTCAAAGTACCCCGTCTCATCTTCTGGACAAGCTCACAAACTTCTCCAGCTCTCCCTAGGCATTCTTACCCCTTTTTGTAGGAGCTGACCACTCCATGAATATATTCAAGGGCTTTTTAAACATAAATATTCCTGGCATCGCTGTTTGTAGCACCCATGCCTTCTTCCCCTCTCCAAAATTAAGTCCTGCAGACAATGAGTAACAGCAGCATTAAGGTGTCCCGTGTTGTCCCCCGGTGTAATTCACAGCTTCACCCTCTCTCTTGTTGCAGATTTCACCACCTTCACCCTTCTTACATTTGGGCCTTTCTCCTTTAACCTAAGGACCGCAGATCTAAATTTGGGTGATGCTAACCATCATTATTCAAATATTTCTGCTTCGTTTCAGACACTAGAGGACACTCAGGGGGAATACCAGGTATTACACTTTGGTGGGAGCTGACTGTGTTTTGCAGCTGGCAGAACGAGATCCCACTATCTCCCTTGAGCTTCTCACCTGACCTCACTGAGAGAGTAAGAGAGAATTCGAGCAATAGTCAGACACAGATGAAAATTTCAGACTCACAGAGCACAAGGGGAGCTGAACTGCACTCCAACACACTCTTCTGTCCCTGGCTTGTGTAGCGCTGGTGCTGTATCTCAGCCTTTCAAAGGGAGTTTGCATCCTTGTAAGGTTTTACGACACAGATGTGTTGCAGATTTTGCTGAGCTACATTCTCTTCTTATTTATTCTATTGGAAGTAATAATGGTAAATTTTAAAAGCAACATGCTTCTTCACAGTTTTGGTCCTGTTTCCACATTTGCTAGCAGCGTTGTGGGCTAACACATGGCATCGCACAGCTCTTTCACATGCTTGACCCAAAGGCAACAATTGTCTGTCCAAGCCCCTCTGCGAGAGTCAAGATCCAATTATGAGGAAAACGAAGCGAAGTTTCAGCTTCTAGGCAGGAAGCGGCACAGCCTGGCAGGAAAGGAGTAAGGTTAAGAGTTGGAAAAACCGCGTTCTCACTGTAGCTCTGAACAAGACCATCAGAGAGGGTATCAAGGGCAATGTGCCTTTGATCAAATCGGAGCAACGCTACCGGATGGGTGTCAGTTCTTCTGTTGATCTATCCTGGAATCCTGCCGCTTCCTCTGCCAGGTCAGTAGGTGTTTGTCTCTTTTGGACTAGAAGCTCATCACAGCAAGAGCTGTCTTTACCGAAATTCCTAAAACCAGCATTCTTCATCCTTATTGTTATGTCAAAGACACTACATCTTAGTGCTTCAAGCTCCACACTCCTGACAAAGTCAGCCGAGACCAGTGGAAGGCTTCCACCAACATCAGGAGCCTTTGGACAGGGCTTAAGTGGCGTAGGAATCAAATACTACACGGTCCCAATAAACCAGTGCTAAGCGGTCGAAGTGGAAATGATACCTCAAGGTTCCATCGTCTTTCAGCCCTGAGCAGCTGAAGAATGTCACAGTAGAAAAAGAAAAATTGCTCACTCAAAATGCCAAGGCACTAATGGAGCACGCTCTGGGATCCCAGTTCAGCTTTCTTTTCTTGAGAAGTAACAGAACCAGCTAAGTGCCTGCTTTCCCCATGTTAACTAAGACACAGGTAGCTCTCAAAAGCGAAGATCCTAGCAAAGGCAATGCAGTTTTGCTACAAATGAGTTTTCGCAAGCCCACATAAAGCTTTGTCTCCTCTGGCGTTACCTCAACCTGCTAACGCGTGCGAACATCAAAACCAAGCTTTCCCTTCGTTCAGAATTTATCCTGCCACTTGCAATTCGTGCATCTGTCTCCCATTTATTTTTATGAAGATATTCTTCTCAGGTTAGAACATTCCACTAACATGAGGTATTTTCTCGAAATCCATGCTTAGTGTTTCTTGACGCGTGCTTCATTTGCTACGTGGTACAGCCTGATCCCGACCGACCCCACCCCAGAAGCAGATGCGTTTCCCTGGTGCAGACCATGCACAGTCTCTCGAGATGTGGGGTGCAAACACAAATATTCTTTGACTGCCCTGTTTCACCAGCTGCCAGCGCTGTAATGGCACAGAAAGCAGGCAGAGCTAACGACCGCCGTCCAACTGTAACAGCAGCAAGACAGTGATAACAAAGTGTGTACACACATCACCCGACTGAAGCTAAAATGATCTATCAGTGATCAAGATCACATGTAAATTGGTGTCTGCTACAACAACCAGCAATTTTCCAAAAAAAAAAAAAAAAACCCAAAACACTCTTAGTCTGAACCAGGGCATTATAATAGTTCTTCCTCATCAGAGGATTCTACCTGACCCAGAAGTAGGGATCACAAAGGCGATGCATATTTATTCTCAAATATTTTGTGGTTTTAACCTTTGTTATGGCCCAAATGGCTTAGGAAAAAAAAGTCATCAGAATGATTAACATTGTAACAACTATGGAAACATATATGGAGCTTTAATGTGCAAAAGAAAAGAAAAAGTAAAACCATAGTCGGGCTAAAGATACTGACAATTTGTTATGTTTTTCCTAGGGGGCAGAGGTATCAAAAGTACAAAAATATTTTATTAGCACCTTTTTTTAAAATCAGGGCTTTAATTTTAAAACAAATTTCTGTTTTGAAACTCAAAACCAACAAAAATTCTAGTCTATATCAACTTGAAATTTCCTATTTGCAGTATTCAATTTGGTTGAATTTTTTCCTTTTGAATCTCTCAAATACTTTAACTGATAAACTGAAAAGTCAAGTAACAACATAGCTCTGGTCAAAACACTTGAACTCTGCTTAATGTAACAGGCGTTCACCAAGAGCAGAGAATTGTCAGATAGGAAGCAGAGTGAGAAGGACAAGACTTGCACAAGAGAATCCGCAGCAGATGTAACAAATTACTCAGATCTTCCACACCCTCTTACTGAGAGCCTTCACCCACAAACGCAGCCATTCCCTCGTACGGGATGACATATGAGGACCAAAACAGCAGGTATCAAGATTCTGGCAAAGATTCCGCAAGTTTAACGCTGGCCAGCTCTAGAGTCCGTCATCGTTGGCTATGGAGCGGTGCAATTACAAATGTAAGATTATTCACTTGGAGACAGATAACTGATATATCCTGAACCCGAATACCAGCTGAAGGGCTGGTTTTTGTCCTCAACACAGCGCGGCTTCAAAAAAGCCAGCTGACTGCTTCATACCTCAGTTTCCCCACTAAAAAAAAAATTAAAAAATCCATGGAGTAACGCTATCATAACCGAGTCTGGGATTTGGGGAATCTGCTCTAATCCTAGCGCTGCCACTGCCCCGCTGTGAAATCCTGAGGAAGTTGTTTCACATGCCTCTGTGGTTTCTGTGCTCAACACCCTCTGTTGATACAAGCTGTTTTGAATGCAAGTCCTCCTGGGCAGGAACGGTCTCTGCTGATGGCGAACAGCACCTAACACAGACAGACATGATCCCAGCTTAGTCTCTGAGCACTGTTGTTACACAAACCCCAGAAGTTTTGTGAATTTTGATGGAAAATCTGTAAGTTGCTGTGGACCATGGGGGAGGGAGAAGGTACAATCCAAATACTAAGCGTAATAACAATAATAAACGCAGACAAATGGATGTCACATATTTTGTTGATGACTTGTGTGTCAGTACAAATTCCACTTTGTAAGGACCCTCTAACTTATGACATCATTTAAGAAGTATTTTGCTCTTTCTCCCCACTCCCAGGTCCTGCAGCAGGCCCGCAGCTCTCCTGGTAGCTTCACACCCCTGGTGACCCGGAAATCTCGCTAAGGATAAAAAATAGGGGTATCGGTACAAGGCAGATACTTCCCCCCGTGCATGTAAGCCCTTCTTAAACCTCCGCAAGGGAACGGCTTTCAGCTCACTACAGCGCACAACTGCAACACAGGATATTTTTCCAGCTCACTGATATTTCATAAATACCATTTGTTGTCATGTGGTTAAATTAAAAACGCAGGATATCAAACATCAAACAGTATGTTAATGTCAAGTATGCTTGAATAAATACTAAAGAGTTCAACTGACTGAAATATGTGGACTACAAGCTAATTAAGAAAGAAGCAGGTGTGAAAAAAACCTAATTTAAGCAATTTTTTTTATAATTAATAATGTTTACTTGTAGTTCCCCTTATAATAAGGCTCCAGTTTAACCTCCAGAGAATTCGTAGCTGTAATCCAGCATTTTAAAAATAATAATTGAACACGGCATTTTTAAAAGGAGATCAGTTTTCAAACCTGGGTAATCTGCCTGGCATATATTCAGAGAGGATTTTTATTTTGAGTAACGATGAAGCTTTGTATCAATTGGATCAGTTACCGAATTATTGCAGCAAATTTAAAAACCAACCCAGTCCAGCGGCCATCATGCCTCTGGCCCGCGGAGACTGCAGAAGTAACAAGGAGAAGAACGTTTGGTGCGATTGCTGCAAAAGCCATCCCCTTAACAAAACAAACACACACAGGCAGGTCATTCGGAGACTGAGTTTGGTGCGTCTGAAACTTCTCGGAGGAACAGTGTCCCTGTGACATTATAGTCTAGTTTTACACCGGCAAAAAAATAAAAACCAACATTAGGATTTTTATTTGAACTGTTCTGGCAGCACACGCACAGCCAATCAACTAATCCAAGACTGTATTTAATGGAGAATTTCTTTCCAAGAAGGCAAATGGAAGTAAAGGAGGAGAAAACGGCTACAGATGTAAAAACAGACCTGGAATATTTCATTGACATGACATATCTACTGCATTTAATTAAAAGAAGAATGTATGGGAACAATGCATCCTACTCAATCCGGGTCGGGGGAACAAAATAGGACTGGATTAGATAGGACAACTCCAATCCCCAGAGAGATTCCCATATTTAATGGGAGCGCCACATGTTTGATATGTAGGGAAGCAAGTGGGTGTTCCTGGACTTGATCCACTATTCATCATAATACCACAGCCTTGTTCATTCCCAGTGAGGAGGCTTAAAACCATGAAACCATATGTAGAATATTAAAAATCATTTAAAGTTAAAACGAACATTATGAAACCATGCGCTCCGGCTGAGGCTGAGGCCAACAGCCCTCCGAGTGCTCACTGTTCCTGTTGATAGGGGTTAAGGGAGTAAACGAAATCACACGCACGCACACACGTGTGCACACACATGCACACCCCTCCACCGCTGCAATGTTTTGGCGCAGGTGATGGTTCCTCACTCATTCTCCTTAAATGATGCGGCTTTAATACCTACAGCATCAATGCTTTAATTTATAATTAAAGCTCAGAAACTCCAGTCCTGTTTTCCCCCTCCTACTATCCGGTGTTTAAACAACTTCGCTTTTTTTCTGATATTAAATTGTTTCTCAGACACAGTCAATAACTTTACTATATTCTCATTGCCGTTGAATTAATCATAGCTCTGCCCTAACCACATGGAATTTAATTTCCCATAAGAGAAATGTTTACTTTGGTTTACTTTGTTGGAACTCAACGTACTTATACAGTCTATAAAGATTTACTGTAACATATTTTGTTAAGCAACATTAAAGCCTGTGCTGACAGATCTTGTCTTACATTGCTTCACTTACAGTCAGATCCTTAATGCTTTTGCTATACACCATTGCACCAGTAAGGCACTGGGACTAGCTTAGATAGGCGTGTTCAAAGGTACGTGAAATGCAAGAATCCTGGGGCCATGTTCTGTCTCGAGTTCATGCAGAGCCAACCGCTCCTTTCTTTTTGTGAATTTTTATTACAGGCATTACAGCCATCAGGATGAATGAACAGAAGACAAGAACTTTGCTTTCTAATTCCTTGTTACACATTAATTTGATCTCCATTGATCACTAAAGGAAGTTTAAACTAAAGATACCGCCAGACAAAAGCAGTCGCGGAGCAGGACGGGGAAGATTTGAGGATCGTAGCCCAATGGTGTGGTGAGCCGGTTCGTTCCTCCAAGCCTCCTTCCCTCTTCTCCCCTCTCACTGACTTGGCCCATTCACACCGAAGCAGCTCAGTGTGCAGCTCTTGCACTTTGCACGTGCTTCTGGATGTTAAACCACAAGAAGTAAAGTACTGACTGTAGCACGGAGCACATTTGGTTCGGGAATTCTATTTGGTGGCAGCGGGCTTCGTCAAAAGCTTCAGCAGACTACCTGGTGGTAACTGTGACCTGCTCGTTCTGATCTTGCCTTTCTCAGCTGATGGACTGTCCCTAACAGTACATTTAGTTCACATTCTCACTGTGGGATAGACTGTTACCCCAGGATCCAAAAAGGACATAGGCAGTGGGAGAAGAATGAAAAAAGGAACTAATGAAAAAAAGAGTCATGATTGTGTTAAATTCTGGTGAAATCAGACCTATCACTGACGGCGGATGGGAATTGAGTTCACAGGCATGTGCACAAGCACATTATGGGGGTGGGAGCTGGCAGCTGGGTGGAGGAGAAAGGAAAATGTGATTTTTAAATGTATTTATTAAATCACTGCTGAGAACAGAAGGGAAAAGAGGAGCCTGGGAATCTGCAGCTGAGGCTCAGCTGGTGAGAAGACAAAGAGAGATCACTTTGTATGCACTACAGGAAAGTCATTTAAAAGAAAGAAAAAGAAAGAAATCTCCCCAAACTTTTACACACACACACACCCCCAAAATAGCAACATTTGCCTTAAAGAACTGTACAGGAATCAGCTATACGATTTGCTATTAGGACATTTTCCTGCAAATACTTCGCACAAAGCCAGTATTTAGTATGTCCCCACCAGTTTGAAATGAAGCTACTCATATTAATAAGCTTTTATAGTAATTAAATGTTTATTGCAGGGCATGCTAAGGCAACCACTTGCTCCAGCTAAAGGGACTTCATCAAAGTCAATGCAGCTGCTCCCAGGGCACTGGCATGGCAGATTACCGACCCCCTCGCTCAAGGGACGGTGCCCAGGGCCGTTGAACCTTGCCTCCGAGAGGGTCCCAAACAAGTCTCTCCTCACCTGCAGGTCCTCTGGGAAACCAGGCAGTCCTAATCCTTTTCCCGACACAACCTTTTTCCTTCCTAGTGTCAACCAAGACCCGGGGTAGCGAACTCAAAACTTTACTCCTCGTCCCAGCCAGCCCCACGAACAAGGCATGGGAAGAGCAGGCCAGCAGCAGCCCTTTCCTCGGGCCCTCCAGCAGCGGCTCAGCTGACAAACCCTGTGCTCCTGCAGGTCACCTGGACGCCAACGGTGAGCATCCCCGCCGGGCAATACCTCAGCATCGCACCAGGTGGCTTCCACAACCTGCTCCAAACCCTCGCCAGACCCCACCAAACACTGGTTTGTGCCTCCTCAGTTTTAGGTTCAGTCTATAAACCAGAAGAGTCCTGGTTCCGGCTGCCTGCAGCGCTTGCGCGACAGTGAAGGCAAGCACGGTGTTAACCCTGCACCTCCTCAGCTGCCTTGTACGTACAGCTGATCAGAAACAAGAATCCTGCAGAAAACCCTGATTAATCAAACCCACCGTGTTTCACAGACCGGGAGTGATTTTAAGGGCAATATTTCAACATCACCGTTCTTTCATTTCACGTCATTCACTAATGAATTCACTCATCAGACTAGTTTTATTACAGGTGGAATGTAAACACAACATATAATCATGTGCATTATACAATTTACTTATTATTCAGTGCTTATTACGTTGCATCATAACACTGAAATTCAGCCAGAAGACTGGGCTGTACAAGGAATAACTTATTGTAAAATCAGAGCTGAGGAAAGTTTCTTTTTTTTTTTTTTTTAACTACATGCTTAAATAACACATACCCTCAGTGAAACTTTTCATTGAAGGCGCTTTGTCACACAGATCCTTCCCATGTTTGGGCAAGAGTGAGAAAGACAGTATTTTGTTCCTTTGTTATTCCTTTTGCTGTCTTCTTCCCTAACCTCAATTTTCCATATAAAAATTTCAGAATACGAAAAACAGGAATCAAAAAGAATTTTTAAGGACTATTTTAAAAAGCTGTTAATTACAAATCACAAAAACTATATTTAGAAATTTTCTAAAGTTTTTTTTAATAAAAAAAATTTTTAAACATACGCAGAATTTTCCACTATTTGGTAATTACCCCCATGAAAGTCACCTAAATTCGACTTTTCTTTCCACCATGCGCACATCTGAATCCAAACATACAAGCCCAGGACTCACAAGCCTGGTTGAAAAACACAAATTGCAATATGACTCTCCTCTCGTTTCCCCCCCATCTGCCCCAGCCTTCTGGGAACAGGAGTCTCTCAAAGCACCACAGAAGCAGGTGTAGGCGTATTTTAAGTAACAGAAAATCGGTTTAATTAAGCTCTCTTCAGACTTGCAAACTGGGAGAGTTGCTTTTCTTTCCCTAATAAAGTAGCCCACAACAAACAGAACTGCTCCTGGGTCACTTCTCCCACAGTTTCACACCTCTGCTAGAAAGGACACAGTGCTCAAACACGGCTTTTGAAGCACTTCGATTCTTGGTAAATGTTGTGGGGGGAATTTTTTTGGCCCATCCAAGCTTGTGGCTCAAAAATCCCAAGACCCTCATCACAGGCCAGGATCCCGATGTGCTGCACATTCTGCAAACTCAGCAGAGAGCACAGTCCCCACTGACACAACCACTGAGCCCTGTTAGTGCTGCAGCGGCAAGAACACCATTAATTATTTCCAAAAAATCATTTGTCCATTCCTCTTCAGGACTGAACTGCAGCAATCTTCGATTTTCTCCATGATAAGTAGAGAAGTGCTACTTCTCTTATGCATGTGAGGGAAACTGAGGCGCAACAAGGCAAAGGCTTGGCTCTTCTAACACAGCTTATTGAGCTGTTTCTAAAAAGCTTTCTAGAGTCTATGTGCGTTCTTAGATGTGGCGGATACCCACAGTCACACCAACAGCCCGTGACAACACCCAGCTGAACCGTTTCCTCATTTCGAGCTGTCCTCGCGGCTGGCCTTCCCTCTCTTTACTCAGAGAGCTGCTAACAGTTCCCGCACACATATAATTAGGCATCTGTTCCACCAACCTCGTCAGCACGAGCAAGCTCTCGTGGTAGAAAAGCCATTCCACACCCACAACTGACTCAGCCCACGGCACCTCTGAGGACTAACCGTTTCCACAGCGTTAATGATAGCTGTGAAACCTGATAGGAAGCTCTCAAATACTCACTGTGCTCATAATGATGATCTACAAAGGTTTAGAACCAGTGACTTACCAGTTGCATCTGCTTGGGCTGTTTGTAAGGCAGAGAGAGAGGGGGAAGAACAACCCAAAGCCCTCACTCGCGTACCCACAACGAACAGATTCCCAACAGCAAAGCTCTAGGAACATCCAGGGGCAAGATGGAAGCAACACACTAGTGGCTCTGGCTATTGATTTATGAACCCTGGATGATGCCGGAGGAAAGTCCAGAAGGAGTAGTTTACAAGAAAAAATTATTGCAGGCAAATAGTAGTTGGCATTTTAAATCACTCACTAAAATTGATAAGTTAATGTATGTCACACTGGCCGTAGGTTCACGAATCAAAACCCCCTCACCCTCTATTCGTTACTACCTCTCAGCCAACAGATACGCACACTTTATGCTGGTGAAGCCTGCTGTAATATTTACAGCTTTCTGACTCACTGCCTTTAATTATACATCTGGATTTCAGAATTATATTTGCAAAGTCATAAACACAGACAAGCCATTCCCCAACCTTCCCTTTTTCTCTGGGGGAGTAGTGGTGAAAAATCAGCATTTTTCACCTTCCCTTTGTTTCAAGAAGCTGAAAAATAACTTTGGTCTTCAATATTGTTTGAGCCAAGTATTTTTTTTTTGCAATTTTTCATAACATTTCTGCCTCAACGAAACCTGAAAAGGACGTTAAATAAAGAAAAACACTTTTGAATAAGGTTAAGCGTCTGGCTTAAGCTGACAAAACCCAGGAAATTGAAAGTTAAGGCTGATACTAACAAATTCTGGCTCTCATGAAAAATAAAAGGCAAAGACAAACCGGCATGAGCTATAAATAATGCCTGACAGAACTTTTCATCTGTAGGATCAAGCCCACTTGTACGCAGATGGAAGTGCAAGTACACACACACATAACCCTACTTATATTATTTAAATGTTGGTTTGTGTACTTAATTCTTACCAGCTTCATAAGACACATAATTTACGCCAGGGACCAGCACTGTGTCTAGGGTAAGCGTGTTAACTAAGCCGTTCGGTAAAGGGTTCATTATTTACCTAGAAGACCAGAAAACCACCAGTGGAGATGTTTGGTCTCTCAGGTAAATAAGGATTTAGTCAGCAGGAATGAAGAATTCAAATACCTTTTTTTATGACCCCTTGGACAAAATACTGAATATATAAGATGTTATTTTTATAATGGTGCAGGATAAGCCAAATTTTTCTTATGTTAGGGGCCTTATTACATAGCTTTGGTGACACCGGCGTGGCTGAAAAACAGAAGCAGTTGTGATTTAAACTTTCGGAATGGTATAAAGTGACCACGGTAAAGACAGAAGCCTTTTGCCATTCCTGTACACCTCAAAAGAAATGTTTGTCCTTCGGCACCCTTCTGGTATTCTTACCTTCAAGTGGCGGACTTAACATAGCAAGATTTACTCCTGTTTCAAGAGTAAAAGAACAGGATCTGGTGTATACAGTGCATATATATACTTTTAACTCTACTAGCTACATCTGTTGAAGTCTTCAGTTAATTAAGAATTCTTTTGACACGTCTAAATGATTACACCTCATTAAGAATAGTGTCTTAACAACAACCAAACACCCATCATCCATGTTAAAATAATTCCAATCAAAAACTACTGCACCCCCTCAATGAGATGCTCCAAGATCCACTAATGAAATCACATCAAGAACCAGGGACTGTTAATAATTGTTTAGCAAATACAGTACAATGACTCAACTATGCTGCTATCTCGGCGTCGATGCTGAGATAAGGTTCTCCAGCTTCAGCTCCTCTTAAGAGTCTGGAGTTTTTCCTTCAGGATACAGAAACCTAAGCATATGCAATGAAAAAATAATTTATTCAAGCAAGCCTAAGATGAACCTGTATCCTCGACTCCTGAGTCCATGCACAGCATGACACACCACATTTGGAAGGAGGAGAGAGCAGAGGTGCAGTGCTCTAAGGGAAGGGGCAGGTGTGTGGAGGGTATGAATGGCTCTTAGGGAAAAAAACCCAAACCCTGAAGAGACGCACTGCATGAACTTTAAATCAAATACACCCTTCTGTCCTCAACAGTGGAGAGGAAAAAAAAAAAAAAAAAAAACTTGGCTCACTAACTGAAATCTTAAACTGTTGACTAAACTTTCTGCAAATTGTATGCTCACCATACACATTTCTGGATCTTGGCAAAAAAATCTGGAAATGCTTATAAATCCTGAATTGCAACATCAGTCACAAACAGCTTCTCTGCAGTCGGATTTGTTATGATACGGTCTCAGGCTGTGCTCTACTACACCGAACAATACCGGGGAATTCAGAGAGGCAAGTGTACGATCCCTAACCTTCTATGTGGCCAAACGAAAAAACTGTTGCCAAGGAAACACCCAAATATCAAAATTGAAATATAGCTCGGCCCTTAATGAGTCCAAAAGGAGCTGTAGGAAGTTTACTCAAGTTCAGCAGAGAATTTGGCTAAATGTGGGGAAGACATTATTAAAAGAGATCCCAGCTCCATGGTGGAGGCAGGAGAAGAAACAGAATACAATTCTGCAATGTAACTGTGTTTAAAATCCTCTATTACAGTTTTCTTCTCTTGGGACAATTGCGAACACCCTAAATGCAATAAAAATGTGAACATTACTGAAGGGATGAATAAAAGGAAAACACACATTTGGGGACAAAACAAAACAAAAAGAAGGAAAACTTGTAATGTTAGCACAATGATGCAACCTTAAAAAAAAAAAAGGTACAGTTTTCCAAGAACTGCATTTTTCTGACATCTTGCGCATATTGAGGTCCATGGAGACTTCGCATTTTCCACACTCAGCACTTTGAGGGTCAGAGAGGTCAAGGTACCAGCATTCCCAGTGGATCGCTGATAGTTCATCCAGAACAATCAAGCTACTGGCTGTGCCTCCCCCCTCGTTACCAAGCTGACACTGGGGTAGAGAAATAGCCACTGCCACTGGGAACGAGAGAAAAGTTAATCCAAAATTAATCCAAAAGATTAATTTGAGATAGTCTGTTTCTTTTAGATTTTAGTGGTTTAATTCTCTTAAGTCATGACCCACATCTACCCCAAAAAACCACAAATAGAAGTTTATACCAATGTCCAGCTGAAAGTAACTCCATCCCAAACGGCTCCTTGGCACCTCTGAAAGCTGAGGATGGGAAGAATTTCTGTATTTCTTATAGCCTTATCTCATGTAAAATTCAAAACTCGTGTAACTACCTTGGGCCAGGAACTGCCTTTTTTCCTGGACCATTCAGAAAGCACCTAGAACAAAGAAGCTAATGTGTTCAAAATTCAGCAATTGGTCTACGATTCTCTGAAAAATACACACCACCAAAACCAACATTATTATTCATGTTGAGTCTCTTATTTCCAGCTAAAAACTAACAGTGTTTGCTTGATAAATTAGACAGGAAAATTATTTGCTCCAAAAGAAATAACGCTTTAAGCAAATAGGTGTGAGAGCAATCTTCCCTCCTTTTTTCACAAGAAATTGTTTGCATACCTTAACCGAGAACCCATATGAGAATCACTGTTTCCATTCTCTAACACATCTTTGTGCATTCACTCAACATGTTCACTAATTAAATCATACATTTTAAATATTCCACCCAACTTTAAACTTCTCATGCAAAAGAACTGACTGAGAAGTGGCACCCAATGCACGTGCGTGTTTTTATATTTACCTAAATAGCGATTTCTGGAATACTTTGTTACATATGTTCCAAAGTAATTTCCAAAGGAATTAAAAAGAACCCCGAGCGTTTGCTAACAACCTTACATCAATGTTATTTTTCAAAATAAAAAAATAAGGCACCGTACAAAAATAATGTATATTTTAAAAGAACCGGCAAGCCAAGGATTTGTGTTTAATATGGTTTCTCATACATGTTTTTCAGAGTTTACACAGCTACCAATGAAAAGTCAAAATTTAAATCCAAAAAAATTAATTGAGGCTTCTGGCTTAAATATTTACAAGATTCCTTAATAATATTTAAACTAATATTCAATTACAAAATAGACAATTGTGCACACATATATAAATAATATGTATTACGAGTCAGTTCTGACTTGTTCTTTCTGATTCTAATGAATAAACTCCTCATAAGACAAATCACACTGCATCACGCATTTCATAAAAATAAATTAATTTTTTAAATAGGATGTGGTTAAAATTGTTAAATCGTTATTGAATATAGTTCCTAAAAACCACATGCAGTTTTTCCATGTCATTTCCCCACTTCAGAATCAAAACGGGTATAATTGGGCCAATTTGGCAATCTCCCAGCCCAGCCCGCTATTAAACATGGTCCGAGTGCTAAGCTTTCTCACTCCCATAAAGGTTTGTGGGCCCCAATAGGTGCCGAATGGCTATTTGACATCTTTAGAAGCACTCGTAATATTCTGGGCAAGAGACTTAGGAAAATGACATAAAGTGGGAGTTAGTTGCAAAAATATACACTCTCCTTCAGCTGAACACGGCTGTTTGGGCATGATTCCCCCCGTTTTCTTGTGTTTATTAGTTATTCCTATATAGCTTCTAGTGCTTGAAATTTCCAGGCTTTGTATAACAAAGGAGAGACACAGAAGTTTATAGGGAAAAGAAGATTTGATTTCACCTTGGAATTGTCTTTGCTAAAAATGTAAAGCCTGATTTTTAGCCTCACAATTCTGCCACAATAAGAATCATCATCTAAGAAGAGAGAAGAAAAGAAAGGAACAAAAAACCAACAAAAGGTGGTTGTATTCTCTGCAGCTACTGTAAATATTTTATGAATGGATACCTCGGGGCAATGCATCAAGATAAAAATTCTCTATAATTATTTGTCTAACACACTGAGTAAGGACTCGGACTTTGTCATAAGTCCTTAAAGCAAAGAACTTGTCAACATCAGCTTGTTGAGATACGAAGAGGATTTCTTTAGGTGCCACCTTTTAAACTCCAGTATTAAGCCACAGCTTCTAGTAAATTTACCCTGTGGTAAGCGATTCCAGATGAGTTCTAGTGACAGGCTTCAGTCTCAAGGTACTTATTCATTGCACATTAAAATCTCATGTTCCCAGCACTGGGCTGTTTTCTGACTGATACCCATTTAGGGAATAGAGAAAAGAGGCATTTCCAAGGCTGGAGTTGAACAAAATCACCCGGAGCAGTAACTCACTGGTAACCAGCCGTTGGTCCTTTCTGTTTGCTAACAATAAGGTAAGCCGGAAAGATCCCAGATCAAAACTAGTAAGAGCTCCTCGGAAATAACTGCCCAACAGAGCAGGATCAGGATTTCAGCCATGTAACCATCTTCAAAACAAACTATGGAAAATATTTGTACATATTAAATGTTCAACTTCCCGTCCATTTAAGACCTTTCCTGCCAACCCACACATGAAATTATCAGCACCGAACCTCCGCACCCCGGGCATTTGCTGGTTATGAGGAAAGCGCCGTAAGAACCATTCCATAGGCAGGAAAATTAAGGCTTGTGGAAGTGAACTGAGTCACCCCGAGTCGCCGAGGAAGGTTAGACAAAGTACAGAATTGAAAGCAGGTCGGTTAAGCACTGAATTTTAACTTCAGAGGATCACTCTTCCATACCCGCTGGAAGAGGCATTGCCCTCTAACAAACGCTAGATTCCAAAGCCCTTCTGCAAGGAATTAACGCAGCACAGAGACACTGGTGTAAGAACCCAGGGGGGTGCTCTCCTGTCCTCCCACCAGCATTTTTAACAATCTTATCAACTTAAGCAGATAGAGCAGGTTATTATTCATACAGAATACATGACTCCTGTATCAATGGCAGGGAATGGGGGTGTCTGGCTTGGTGTGGTAACACACACGCTGTGCCTCGCTGCCACTAAGTCAAATGGGAGCTATAGCTGGGCAGCAAGGGTCAGAGCCTGGCATCGAAGAGGGGAGGATTAGGTAGGTGTCTTGCTGCTGAATTTGAGGAGTACTTTGCTATCAGCTTTGCTAAGAATACAAAGGGTTTCCCAAGTGCCAGGACAGGAGTGGGAAATTTCAGTTCGCATCTTGCTTTGGAAACTGATTGTCCTGTCATTCGGGAGCTGCTGGGGACCCAACCCTGGGGAGTGTCTCTGCATGAGAAACACTTGTGGCACTTCACCCTCCATGATAGCTTCAGGAGAAAGCAACACTGGTACAACGACCAGAAGAGAACCAAGAGTTAATCTGCCTCTCTCCTCTCATCCCCATTTGCCTGTCCCTTTCCTAGTCACTTCAGAAAAACGACTTTGACCCGTTGTCACTTTGAAGTCATAGGTAAAGCACCACGAACCCCAGCCAGCCGCAGAGTCGGCCGTCACAGGCTAGTGGGCAGGTCAGCCTCAGCCCCAGAGTCATCAGAAGTGTCTGTCACCGAACTCTTGTCACACCGTGGAAACCCGAGTGACTAGTTACGCATGCACGAGTCTTCTCTCTCTCTATGAAGGGAACATTCAGTACAGAGACAGACAGACGTGCCAGAGAGAAAGGAAGACACGTTCGCCCGAAGCTAGACAAGAGTCGGGTCTGCAGGCCTGCTGCAGGAGCACGAAAACGAAGTGCACAAAGCAGCAATCCTTTCAAGCAGCAGCAGCAGGCAGCCTTTCCTTTTACGACTGCTAAATGCCTGGCTTTTTCCCCAAGCAATTTACAGTGCAGCCGCACATCAAGATGGCTGGTGGGAACCAAGACGCTCCAAGTTACTCAAAATAGATCAGGGATTCTACTGACAGATGCCTGTGGTATTTGCCTGGCTAATTTGCTTTTATTATGGCGAACAAGGCTTCTGTTAAATGTTTGCTGTCTACCTCACGTTTATTATGATGGGGAGGTTTATGTAGGTCTTTGTAGAACTGTCTACTTCTGTAATGGTGCGGGTTTTATCAATGTTTGTATTAGCCTACTTTCATCATTGTGGGAATGTATGTTTTTAATAGCCTGCTTCACTTTAATTATATTGGATGCTTTATTTAAGAGGTCCTAACAGCCTCCTTTTAACACATTTGTGTGAAGGCTTTTATATTCAGCTGTATTTATTAGGTAGGAAAGTTGTTGTCCCCATCTCTGCTAATACTAAAAGCTTTCTACATCCATAGACTGTTCCCAAGAAGATTTCAATGTAAAGCAACGCTTTGCCGGTAGAAATTTAAGCGTGCTTGGCAATATGCTACTCAAACCTTGGCTGTCCGTGGGGTTTGCTATGCAAACTCATAAGCTAACATACTAAAGAAGAAAGGAGGAAGCAAAAGTCAACCAATAGAGTATCAAGATGGCAGCATGGTTCGTCACAAAAGTTAACGTTAGAAGTTATTTTGATAAAAAGGACTGGGAGATCTTTTCCAAGTTCTCAAAGGTGTTTAACAAGTTTGGAGCGGGAAACAAAGACACAAAAAACTTCATGAGGACTGGCTGGAATGGACAACAGCAGCAAAGAAGAAAAACATAGGTCTTGGTGCCACAAAAGGGCATGATGAAATGGAAGAGGAACTGCACGAGGGTCATATGAAACCAGGAATGATTTTCAAAGCCAGAGGGATGCACAGTTAAGTTCTAATGATGGGAATGGTTTTAACTTGAGTGGGGAGGACAGGAAGTGATAGTAATCCATGTATGAAATGACCAAGTCTCAGAGTGGAGAAGAAAGGGGTCTGCTTTAAAGAGCTATCTACAAAGACAGTAGCAGGAAAAGACAAAAAAAAATGAAGAGAAATGAAAGGAAAAAAGATGAAGTTGGTATCAAGGGCATGGGCACAAATTACCAGGTGAAGGATGCTGCCCACGGTTATCAAGAAACAAGAAATTAAGATTGACCTTGAGCCTGAGATTCTATTGCTAACTTCGCAAAAAGCAACCAGGACAAAGATTATACTGAAAGGAATTGCTGGAGAATACAACATTTCACAAGCTTGATAACATAGTACCTAACAGGTGGAATCAAAAAGCAGCCAGCCTAATCCATTAAGTTTTACTCCCTGATGGGAGGCAGAGAAAGTATCTTAATCTGTACTGAACAGATGAGAAAATCTAAGGCAAAGATCCAGATGTCTTTTTTTTTTTCCCCCTCAAGTAACAAATAGGGCAGACCTCATCTATTCCCTGTGTCTTTTTCTTCCTCTTGCTAATGGACAATTCACACTCCTCAGAGCAAGGCAGAATACTGAGAGTCCTGATTTCCAGTTTCCTGATCCACCAGTTCAGCAACAAGACCCCAAAACTACAGGCAGTAGCTTACTTCCCAGGACTACTCATGACAGCAAAGTTAAGCATGTGTTTTAAGTGTCTCCTCGATCACTGCTAAGTTAGTAATTGCTGCTGTTTTCACAAATACTGTTTTACGAGTCAATCAATAGGAAAAGCACAACACATTACAGATGTTAGATTTATTACCTCTCTCATCCAAAGTAAAAAGTCCTTAATAGTCTCAAACTCTTAATCCCATAACTGGCATTTGGAGTTCTCTGACTAACCACAGCGATGCCTGCGTCACCGCGCTCTGAAAAGGAGGCTCCACTCCTCATACTGCGCAAAGCTTTTGACAGAGGGCTTTGCGACATCGTTTTACATCATCTTAGAGGCTTCACGGCTCATAGAGCACAAGTCTTGTTCTCCTTAAAGGAGGAAGCAAGTGGATAAGATCCAGATGAGAACATTCAAACAGGACTTTAAAGTGAGCACAAAACCCTACCTCAAGGTAGGAAGAGGCAGAACATGAGCGAAAGCAGAGCACCAATTAAATCAGTGACCAGCCAGCTACATCAGCAGCCCCATCCACAGAGGTACGTAAGGGTTTATTTTTTCTTTTTATTTGATCTAACATTTGAATTCAGCCATGAAAAGAAGGATTTTGTTTTGTGTAATGCAAAGTGCTTAACCCCAATAAAACCACACAGCAATGAGCTTCCCAGGTGAGCTGTGGTGATCTGCTAAGAAAACAGGTCTACCTACCAAACCGCATCCAAAAAGCGTCATAAAAACTGTCCTGTCTGGCACCCTCCCCTAGAAACAGGCAGGGAGAGGGGAAAACTGCTTATAGAGCACAGCCTGTCCTCAGAGCTAAAAAATCCGAGTTCTGAAAACGGAGTGAACCCAGGCCTTACAGCCTGAGCTATAAGGAGGATGTGACAGAGATGTAGCACGTCCCCTTTCACGCAGCCTCAGGCAGCGAGCAAAGCAGATGCTGGTGCGCCTGCAGGAGGTTAGTAAAACTTGGGGCTGGCCCTGCATCTCCCCCTGCCATATATCATGGATGCTTGTTTTCACAGTAGTAAAAGGAGAGCATCAATATCTGGCCTGAAGGTTAGAGTCCAAAGCCCACTGACTTCACCTAACCACAGGGCACCCCGTGGCTGTATTACTACTGTTTGCAATGCGTAAGCAGCAGGAGGTCCCAGTCAAAGCCCAGAAGCTTACTGGACCGGGCACTTAACCACAGACACTCTGAAAACCTCGATAGGTGAGAGCGAGATGAAAGGTGTCCTGGCCAGTCAGTCCCGATGACATACAACGTGTATGTGATTGGTGCTCTGCCTCCACGTGAACATGCCACCTATGAAAAATCATCCTTTCCTCTTACTTTATTACAAGGTGGACCATACATCACCCAAAGCAAACTATAATTAAATTCAAAAAAACTCAAACAACAAGAAAAGGCCACAAAATAAGATTTTCTTACGCAAAGCTTTGTTTAAATTATGTTTAATTTAAAAAAAAAAAGAAAACCACAACACACACTAAAACACCCAAAGAAACAACCCACAAAAACACCCTCTGTGATGAAAACTGTGGTTAAAGTCACACTGGTGAAAACTCCACCTGCAAACTGAAGGCAGGGGTGTACATTTGTTTGTGTGTATGATGGGAAGAAGTAAAATTACAACTGTGAGTAATGTGCACTCATACATGTTTCCTCCTCTGCCCTGAAACACAGTCAGACACTCCCAGTCCCAGGAGTGCCACTCCCACAGACCACCAAAACAAAGCAGAACAAAGAAGGCTCATTTAGACCACATTCAAGGAAAATATCTTGTTTACTGATCATCTGTATTTGTGGAGGAGGACAGCAGCTGAAAAATCTGCACGGTACTGAATGCATGGAGCAAGAGAGACTCACTTCTGATTTTTTGCTTTGCAGGCGAGAATGGGGCAAGGGAGGAGAAGAAAAATTCAGACAACTTTATCCTAGCAAAAGTGATCAGAAGCGCTGTTCGTAACGTTGCTAAAAAGAAAAAAATATTAACATTTCACAAGTTCCCCCTGTGGCCTCCCTTGCTCCTCCTCCCCCATCAAAAATTCATAAAGGGAATCAGCATTCTTTACCGAATGGGTCCCCAAGGTGCCATAGACCTTGTTGGAGAGAAAGGCTATAAATATCGAATTATACACCTCATGGGAAGAAAGGGTTGAAGATTCAGCTTCAAACCCACTGCACTGTCCCCAGGGGAACTCACTCCAGACTCAAGGTCCAGCGTGGCAAGGAAATGGGTCAAGTGTGTCAATTTTGAGATCACCGACCTTTGACACCTCTAATGATGCCCAGAGTCCACCTCCTTGACGTCCTGCTGCCCCCTGCGCACCACAAACTTTCCAAAGTCCCTTCAAGTAAAAAATAAATAACCAAGTCAAGCAGCATTGAGGAGCTGTGCTAAAGGCTACTTCACCAACCTTTCTGGCCGTTAAGGCAAGTGTAGTGCCCAGATTTTCAGGCCACCTCTGCTCTTCCCTGCACCACCACAATACAGCGGAATTAAGGGCAACTGCACTTTTACCATCAAGTCTTCTAGGTAGGGTTTGTTCTAGGTAAAACAACCTCCACATTTTTACACTGTACAAGACTCAAACCCAAGCAGCTCAGCTTTTTTAGGTGTTAAAAAGCTGAACAAACATCTTAACAACAACAACAACAAAATCAATAAAAATCCTGTCTGTAGGCACAATCCAGCGAATGTTTACTGTGGAGATGCAGGAGGTCAGAAGAGCTGCCTACAGCTCAGCAATAAACATCTCCAGGATCTGGCCTCTCCCCACATTCTTCTCATCTTTGGCTTAGGCTGGTGGTAGCAAGAGTCATCCATCTCCAACAGCAGGAAACAGAAAGGACACGCCTCTAGACAAGCCAAGCTCAGCACATTATAACTGTGGTGCATTTCATTGTCACAGGTTCTTCAGAAAATATGGGTGAAGGAATATCTCAAAGTAGTGCAAGCAGGAGTAGGAGTTACTTGCCTCCTATAGAATGCAATCACATATGGGGTGGAACGTATGTAACCCCGTCAGGTCATAGCACAGCGGACAGGTATTAGTCAATAACCTCGTAAGGAATCACAGGTAGGAAAATGCAATGACCCAGTTCCTAAACTGGGATCTGGCTAGGACATCAGGACCGGCAATTCCTCTTCCAAAACAAACCATCACAATATTGTAATGCCACAAGACAATTTCAGCATAAAATAAAATAGGGCTTAACATACTGTGGTTCCCTGGAGACCCACGAAAAAAAACCAATCTGCTTGAAACCCGACTTGCAAGCCAGTCACCACCACCCCATTAGGCACTGGAGTGTGAGCTGGTGGGGTTTTTTTAATTTCTGCAGCACAAATTCAACAGGCAAGTGAGGCATGCAAATCCTGGAAATGTCCCAGGCATAAGTGTTTCTAATCTCTGATCCAGGAATTTACTGAAGAAAAGATGCAAGATTCAGCTTCTAGGGCTGTGTACAGACACCACTAAAATTTCTGAGCCCCCAACCAAAGTACTTCTGTGCTGCAGGAAGGAAACTCACCTTTATATTGGGTTATGTTGGGTTGCAGGAGGACAGACTTGACTCCCCAAGAAAGACAAATTACAATTGTAAAGGTAAAAATTATTTAAAACCCCAAGAAGTATACTGAGCTGGAAAGGCTTTCTTGCTCACGCAGCCCTCCACCCCCAACTCAGACAGACTCTCTCATTATATTCCACTGAAAACTCTCTGCCAGACCAGCTCATATAAAAGTCAAATCCCACTTATCCATCATCTCAGGAGAACCCAGGTTGCTTTGGATAGCAGGGTTAGAGATGATGGGAACTGTGAGCCTCCCAGCACAGAAAAGGCCACACTCCAGGTCCCCACCCCGAGGCACAGGAAAGAGAAGAGCAAAAGACTTTGCTGACGGGCCGGATTTTTAAGGGATCGTGCTCCAAACAAGTACAAAATTTAGTGGGTGTACATAGACACACACACACTCTGCGATCCCAAGGCTATAGCTAGATGTCTGTTAACTCTCTTGCTCCCAGCCTTAGTGAGGTGCATCTACTGCTGAGGAAAACCAGCTCATCATTGGTCCCTGTCTAATCCCAAGTCGGGTACAAGAGAGGCTGCAGCCAAATACATCATCTCGCATCAAGGCCACCTCTACTGACCTCTTGTCATTCTGAGACCACCAGCAATATGTTTCTTAGCTCTAGTGCAACCATTACTGCATTTATGCATATGAATTAATGTTCCATACATAGCTTCTGTGGTCTCTTACAGCTATTTTTTTGTGGGGAGGGGAATGTGTGTTGTTGCGAGCATCAGATTATTAGCACATCTGAGAGGCACTGTTCTCTCAACACCACTTCCAAATTCATCACCACCATTTCTCCTGCCATTTTCCAGTCTGAAAGCACTGAAAGTTTTAGCCCACATCCAAGTCCCATGTAACACTACATCGTTACACGCAGCCTTTCACCCCAACAGCAGAGTGCTTTATCGCATCCGTCAACGCGCCCAAAAGCAGCCCTCACCCTGCCCCTCAACTGCATTGAACCTACTACACATGCAGGTGTGATCCAAATGAGATGTGTCCCACACGCATCAGCCTGCACGTCACATACACAGGGAGTAAGGTACAGTTTGGATGCCTTGAGTCACTCTGCCACACAAAGCCACACATCCCACGCCTGCTTGGTCAGAACTGCCGGACATCTCTGCAGAAATCCAGACCACTGGTGTAGATGCAGAAGAGTAGCCAGCCGTGCTGTAAAGCACGAAGATTTCAGTCACTTAGAAAGCTCATTTTCTCCCCATATGTTGGTGAAAGGACAGAATAGAAATCCTCCATCGGCTTTGTAATTTCCAAGTGATAGTCTTTATTTAGTCTCTGTTCATATGAATGCTGTATCATATCCTGATCAAGTAAGCAAAGGATCTGTAACAAATACCTCAAACTGTGTGGGATATTTCTGCTTGCAATAGAAATAGTTTTTCTGCTATCTCTTCATCTCCCATAATTCTCCATTCCCTCCACCCCACTCAATGCTAAAAGCAGAGGTTGCCAAAATGGTGCATGTAACAGGCACCCTTGGAAACCAGAAGCTGGCAGTATTGAACCAAAGGTGCATGTAGCTGAAGGGAATAAACATTATAATAGAGAAGAGGCCAAACTTTTAAATCGCTCATGTCAGTGCTACTTCTCTCATGCCAATGTTATTTGCAGAACATCAAGTTATTTTTTTGAAAATTTTACTATATGCCTTCAAATTTTGCCGAGTCAAAGCAACTTAGAGCATTGGAACCACATTACTTGCCCACAGTTTGAAAAGAAAAGCTCTCCACTTGGATTAGAGACACATTTTAAGAACGCTGTCATTTATGTAAACTCATCTTTCCATGGACAATTCATAACTGCCCTGTTTTCTTCTCTTTTGCTTATAACACTTCCCACGTTGCATTTCAGTGTCATTAAATGCCCTTTTATTGCTCCCTGGTTGTAAGTACCTGAGTATTAACCAGGGCTTCAAGATTTACAGCCTATTTTAAACTCAGATAATGATGTTTAATTTGTTATTGGCTGTGTAAAGGTTAACAAAGAAATAACTCAAACTATTAGCAAAGGAATAACACATTACAACAGGGCAATTAAGAGCTCTATCTGGCACCACATGAAAAGATTGATCTCATTTCGAAAGGAGCTCGATGATCCGCATTCGCAACCCACGAAGCGCAAGGGTAGTGCGCAAGTTCATCCTTTACGTCATGTATCGTTCAGTTGGTTTTCATCAAGAAACGTGAACGAGTAACATGCTGACAGACAGCTCTCACGGATCTACCTGTGAGGTTTGAAGGAAGTTTCTACCCTTAGAGCTCATACTGCTCCTTTTCTGGGGGTTACCGCTCAGGGCAGAGTTGGCAGAACGCAATAAGCAGCATTTACCCAGGCTGCCCGCCTGTAAAAGCCAGCTAAGCTCAGCTGAAACACACCTTCAGCTGCACGTGGAGCTACCTCTTTGTCCGTAACTTGAGTGAGATGCTGGCACACATCACTCCACCAGCTCTGCAGTGAAAAAAGGCACCATCTGAAACTAACGTTCTGTAAATAAACACAAATCAAAGCCCTAAGTGAGAAGATTTCAAACTGATTTTAGAGCACTGCTGCAACTGTACCCCAAGGCCTTGCTTTTAGACTTCATTGCTGTGGACTCCACTAATCACACGTTTTGCCTGGTGGCGGGGGGAGGCCTTGTTTTATTCCAACTCGTTGCACTGTTACAATTGTTCTCATGCAGAAAAGTCCTTTTTCTCATCCTCACTCAGGCTGTTGGGCAACTGCCGGAAACACTTTTTGGAAGAGTTGGGGAGAGGTTATTGGATGTAGGCCCAGCGGCTTTTGGAAAAACAAAGTAGAAATATGCAGAATTCATGGAAGAAAGACAAGCAGATGCTGCTTGAAAAGATGGTTATATTCTTATGTCAACAAATTAGTATGAGAGCAGCCAAAAAGCCCACACAGAGGTAACACAAGCAAATGTGTCCTTAAGACATTCAAGGGAAAACGCAGGCTCTGCTGGTAGGATCTTCCTAGCAAGCAAACAGCTAAGACCGATTCCCATCAACTGTGGGTCAAGGCAGTGGAAAGGCTGGGGGCAAAGCAAACCCAGGCCTGAAACTTCTGCCACCGAGCTGTAGTTTTGAACAAATCCTTGCGTTTAGAAACAATTCCAAACCATCTTCCACGGGGCTGAATAATATGGATGGGATTGATAAAACATGGATTCTGCAACTTTGGCTCAAACAACATCCATTTTATTTCCTTAAACACTTACCCGACTTTGCAGCCAAGTGCGAGTTCCATCAGACTTCCCAACCACAGTTTGGGAGGGGAACAGACCTCCAGCTGGTATAAAATGGCACGCGACTTCAATAGCTTTAAGACTATTTCCATCAAGCCCAGGGTCTAACTTTGTCGTCTTTTTAACACCCCCTTCTTCATTTCTTCTACCTGCAAGCCCTGCCTCCATATCTTTTCTGACACCTCCAACCAAATTTTACATTTCTTGGCTCTCAACTTGCAAAAACATCAGGGGGTGGAGGGGAGTATACTTTCCCTGTAGGATTTTAGCATAAATTCTAAGCAGTCTTTGTAAATTCTGTGGAACCTTCCCATCCTACCCTTCCCCCACCTTTTTTTTTTTTTTTTCCCCCCCCTGTTTTCCCCTTCCTCCTAACTCTTACCACATGTTGTAAAGGCCAGACATGAGTCAGACCAAGCTCCTTATGGGAGGGGGAGGGAGGTGGTAAGCAGAGGGTTCCTTTATCAGCTAAGATTGGGGCCATTTCCCAGGCTGCCCATTCCACACTCCAGTGCTACCTCATGCAGCACCAGAGCCTTGCAGCAACACAGATACATCCATTAAAAACAGTCCAGCCAGTGGCTGAAAATTGAGAACCAACCAGAAATTCATAAAAGCAGTATGAAAATCATGGAATTCAACCTTTTATTAGCCAGTACATTTCCAGTGGGTCAATGTGTCCTAAATGCACAGGTTCCCAGCTGCTCTCAGACCAATGCCATAAATGGGAACTGAAGAGGAAATAAACCTTATGGACTATGTCACACTTTTATACTGAAACAAGGCACTATCTAAGGCTCACCGCTATGGATTGGTTTATCTACTGTCTCCCATGGCATTTGTGTTTTATTTGCTCAACTTGGGTCTTGCAGTCTGATGCTAAGAGGACTTTTCAGCAGCTCTGCCAAACACATAGGCTTTGATCATGGATGTTGACACATCCACAGCATGATGGATGGATGACGGATGGATGTTGCCACATAGACACAACATCTGACACTTCAAATACTATGATGAACCCCTCTAGAAAATCCTGCAATGCATGATTACAGAGTTATCAATTAGTATTAGAGCTCACCAAGCAGTTTGTGACGTCCATCCTAAAATAAGATTCTCTATTCTCAATATCACATCCATATAGAATATTTATAAACCTTGATAATCATGAATTCTGTAATAATGGGGAACAAATGCCAGAGGCCAAGTATAGCTCAAAATAATACCATTTCTCTCTTTGTCTGTTGTCTTTCCATTTCATTGAATATTCTCTTTGCTTAACTTACAATAAACCTTGCCCCTGTACCATGCCATGTACTATTTTCTATTCTTTCATGTCACCTCTTTATTACCTCATTGTGCCATAGGAGTCTCATCAGAAGTTTCAGACTAGACAGAACTTTTATCCAACACTTTCCTATTTCTCCCTATGTTAAACTGATCCGGCTTCCAAAAACATTTTTCAGTCACATTTGATTTTGTTGTTGTTAAGTCACCAGTCTTTAATTTCAACAAATTTCTAATCCATTCCCATCAGTCCCACTGAGGCAAATGGGCAGCTTAAAGGTCCGTGGATAAGTGCAAGTGATGATTTTTGGATTATAAAGTGCAATTCAGTTGACATTAGGTATTGCAGTGGTAGGAAAATCCCCAGGAAATAGAATCATCCAGCTGGATTTCCTGCAGAGCCAGCTCAAATATCTCTGCATCATATTTGCAAGTGCTTCTCCATGCAGGAGGACTTACTAACTTAATTGTGTACCACACAGAACAGGCTTAGGCCTGAAACCTGGACTCTCACGTCCACACAGCTCTGCAACCAAGGCAGTGTGTCCTTCCAAATCTAGAAGTGCTGGAAAATATGATGTGGACGTACAAGTGGCTCTGCCTGGAACCCATGTAGACAGACATGCACTGCATTTAATCCTGCTTCCAGATCAGCACGGTCCT
Source organism: Bucorvus abyssinicus (assembly GCA_009769605.1). Taxonomy (NCBI): domain Eukaryota; kingdom Metazoa; phylum Chordata; class Aves; order Bucerotiformes; family Bucorvidae; genus Bucorvus; species Bucorvus abyssinicus. The sequence continues at coordinate 3,012,342 of CM020059.1, read as the reverse complement.
TGGCTCAGCAGGATTTCTCAGCTCTGTGCTGGAACAGCTTACCAGCAATCCAGATAATCTCACTCACACAAGAGCGAACCACAGACAGTGCTATGTTAAAGGACAAACTGCCAATCTACTGATTAAAGGAGAACAGGAGTTCAGTATCCAGCAGCAGAAGCTCTATTACCTGCTCAGATCTCCCTAAGGCTACAGGAGAGAAGTCTGCAAAGATTTTTGCTGCTTCTAGGATATTGGTGTTAGAGAAAAAAATATATTGATGAACTACTTTGTCATTGTTAACAGCATTGCTGACAAACTCACAGCAGGCCCACTGAGAGGAAGACAGCAGCATGTCTACTGAATGCCTCTTGTAGCTGAGACATGTGCTCTGAATTAGGCAAGGTGTGTAAATTATGACAGCCAGAGCTCTTTAGAGAATGCCCAGGTCTGAAGGATTCTGGTGCACTTTTGTTGTTGCTGCTGCATTTCCCCGTAGTTGTTCTCTCAAAAGAAGCCTTGCTCCTTGGAGAGAGCATTAACAGGCACCAGCTCCTGAAGTGTCATTTGACAGAAATAAAATTGAAATGCTAAGAAGAAACTCCAGTTTCCTTTCCTCACTGCATTCATTATTTTATTCTCTCTATCGGTAGCTTAACCTCAGAGGAGAAACAACAACCACACTACACTGGGGGAGATGGGGGAGGAGAATGGATGAGACAGACAGCCAAAAAACATGGTTTCCTTTACAGAAAATCAGGCATGAAACTGGCACCCTGGTAACACCTGAGAAGACCTTGTCTAAAACACAGAGTGCCCGATGGATCCCAGAAAGCTCCGTTCCCAGGAACGCCCCTACCAGGGCAGTAATGGCTCTACGCTGCGTTATCATTACTGTTGTTGGAAGGAAATCAGGCTACACCATGTCCAGTCATTAAAAAAATATCACTGAAAGAGACCATGAAAGGACATCAGTTCATTCTCCTGCCTTCAGGCCTGTGCTCAGCGAATGGTAATATTTGAGAAGACGTACTGGTCCATACAGAACAGAAGCAGCAGCAAAGGGACCCATACACCAAACTTGTAGGCTGGTCAACATCCGCAAAACACAAAACCTAGAGGAAGAAGTACAGCTTTCTGCTTTCAATGCAGAGCAGACAATGGAGCGAGCAATCAAGCAGGCTAATTGTTATAAGAAAGGTAGATTTTTCTCTGCAGGCATTTGCTTTGTGGTCCCTGGGCTACGCACATTTTCTGTCAAATGAAGAGATTGGCAGTCTAAAAAAGCAACACAGACTGTATCACAGCTGTGAAGGACCAGGGTTAAAAGCAAACTTCCTATCACAAAGAATTATGAAACCCTTTCGAGATGAGATTACTGACCTCATATTCTACAAACATACACTCTGAACGCACAAAGTCCTAATCATTGGTTAATTTTGGCACTATAAACCAGCCAACCTCACACTTTCGAAAGCAAAATCCATTAACTCAATTAAAAAGTTGTAAAGAAGATGGTTCTTAATTAAGAAGGATGTCCTGAAATTAGCACACAACCATCAAAATGTTAAGCTGGTAATGAAAAAATTAACTGAAAAGTATTTTAATACTACAAAAGATACTAATTAAATTCATTGGAGAAATACTGCTAATCAATCCTACTCCTTCATATCCTGCAATTTTGTTTTTGTTTCTGGATGTCCAAAGCCTTTTCAAATTCTCTAGTAAAAGATCTGAAACAGTCATAATACAGTTATCTCCACTATTAGTTATGCTCCTTCCAGGAAATGTTTTGACCTCAAGAACTATTGCGGTGCAACTGTTCATCTTCTAGTCATGAGGGTTTTTTCCTCGTAACAATTGAAAAAACACTTCCAACTTTCAAGAGTGTCCTGCTAAGAGAGAAAACCTTTGCATAAAAAGTCTAAAAATTAATAGCTACAAAGTACCAACCAACTCCCAACCATTTCCAATTACCACCATTATCAGGCGTTTGAGTCGAAGTTTCCTCCTATCAGCCCAAGTACAGAGATGTGAAGATGTTTACTGAAAACAAAAAGACTCGGTGAAAGATTCAACCATCAAGTCCACCAATTGCTCTTCCTGGGGATCTAGGCTTCATACTTGGGCCCTGAACACACGGCGCCTCTGTTCCGTTCAGTGTGTGGGAGGGCTGGGTGCTTTTGCGTTCAGTGCAATCACGGTCATTTTAATCTCATTCTGCTGCAACGCTCAGAAATGTTCTCATTTTGATATAATTAGTGTTTTATTGCAGGGAAAATTAACCAAATGAAACTTTATCAGCTGTTTAATTAATACTCAGTTTGTCAGTGGTTCTTTTGCCAGATATCACTATGTTGGACTTGCCGCTGCAGGGAATGAGCTCAAAATGCCAACTCTCCAATGGTGCCTCCTGTGAAGGACACATCAACTCCTACCTTTGCCAGTCAGCCAAGACGCCCCTCATGGAAGAACAAAGAGAGGCACAAAAAAGAGGAGCTATTGCGATAGATGAATGATGTGAATGATTTCTGGTGTCAGCTCTACTGCGTTCCAGAAGTGACAGCTACAGCATCGGATACAAACCCACCTCCCCTTAGGACTTAAACAAAACACAAAGGAGGAGCCAGAGGGACAGCAAGGGAAGCTGTACCTCATGTTTGGTAAAGAATAGCCACCACTACCCTATCCTCCTAACCAATGTCACGTTGTATTAATTTTTTAAAAAAAACTTATTTACAGTTGTATTACTCTGGTAAAAGAAATTTAGACATCAGTTGCTTTTAAGTTCTATCTGGAATATTTCCCATACAGAGATATACCAGCTGGACAAATTTTAGGCTGAGATCCAAAGCTGGGAGAGTATTTTGATCAAGAAAAATTAAGACTCATATTAGCTCAATTAAGGGGATTTTCCTCCACGCTCAAAAGGCACCGCTGAATTTCCAACATTATAACCTTTTATCTAAACAGGTGTTTACCTCTAGTTGCCCCCAATTTTCTCTAACACTTCAGTATCTAAACATCTTCCAGCCATGAATCTGTAAGTCAGTAAGCCAGGGGAGTATAACTATCCTCCATTTCACCAAGGAGACACAAAACACCTGAAATGGAGAGGAAGGGTCCAGGCTGTCCGTGGAGACAGGCTGCTGGTGGAGGTGGTAACCAAAGTCACCCACTGACAGGTTTTATCTACCTCAGGTCAGCCTGTTTGAATACCACCTTAGTGACAGGGACCTGCATGAGCTCTCCCAAGCTCCAGACTTACGACTCACCCACAGGACGTTCTTTCCAATACGGGATCTTGTTATTCCCAACTTCCCTCTCTCTATTCCAGGCCCAAACACATCAGGTGTCACTATCCCAGAACAATGGGTAGAGTGAGTCATTTCTTCTTTGGAATGGAACTACAGACCACCAAGGTCTGACAGCAGACACTGCTGGAGTACGTGGTCTGAACCAGCCCTGATATACATGCCCTGCCTCCCAGTCACAGCCTGGTAGTGGGTGATGACATTTTACAGTAGGAGGTCACAGTGCATTCACATCCTTCCTTCTGAACTCATATCCTGCCTTCCCTCCCACAACAGATGCGCTACAGCACTCCTACCTGCTCACCAAAGTAGCTGGCAAGTCCAAAACAAGATCACACAACACATTTTCACAGACTTTCTTTACTGCTTGCTCCTACTTTAAGCCATGATATTAGTGTTCTGGTTTAACAATCTGAAACATCACATAACAACAGGCCAGGCTAACGAGGGTCAGTTTATTAGTACCTAAATCAGGCTGAAAAGCTGCAAGTCAAATTTTTCATAAATTAAAGTTGTAATTGAAAAATAATAACTTTTGCATTTTTTGTCTTTCGCCATTTTCTTCCTCATAGTTATGGAAGCTAACTGAAGGCTTCCAACTGGAAACAGTCAAAGCTTACTACTGAAACTGAAGCAAAGACATCACGTTATTTGGTGAAGTCCAGAAAGGGAAACTGCATCAGACGCTGAGATGACAGCTCCAGAATTGCTGGCTGATGCTGCTCTGGTTATCCTACCTCTTCTCCTGCACCGGGGTTAGCAGGGCTGTCCCACCTCTTCAGAGAGCATGGCCACGTCCTACAGAATGGATTTCACTGGTGGCTGGAGTGATCGTGTGGCATTTCCCCATAACAACGCCTATAAAACACCACTGCGCTTGCAACCACCTTAGCGCTGAGAGCAAAAGACAAAAGCTGACACAAGAAACTTTTTAAAGCAGAACTGATCAAGTAAACTTGTGCAAAAAGAGGCCAAACAGCAGCTTCGCAGGGGGAGCTAGAAAAGAGCCCAGCTCAGCAGTTCTTCCTAGCACTGTCTCACGATCACAAGAAGGCTGCTGGGAGCCTGTGTTGTGTATTATTGGAACTACGCAGCTGGGTGGGGCGTAGATAAAGGTTCAGAAAGAGAAATGTGAATGAGACGCCCCATTCCCCACAATCAGCTATCAGTGCGAAGAGGAAGAAGAAAAAAAGGTCAGGCAAGACTTCCTTAGGAGTGAGTGTTCAGAATAGAAGGCCAAGCCCTGGTTAAGAGAAGAGACAAAGAATTCAGCAATCTTACGCAAACTCCTTATGAGACAGAGATGAGGAGAAGGGGGGCACAGCGGGCACCAATAACAACCGAAGGGGAAAGCTATTCTCTGCGAGAAAACGCACACCCTCCTACTCACCAGGCCGCTACAACAGGTAAAGGGAGAGCTAATATTAGTATTGTCTAGCCATAACTTGATAAATACATTCCGACTTGACAAATTCTTGAAGGGAAAAAAGTGCGTGTCTTCTGTTATTGGCGTAATGAGCTAACTCTGAAATACGAGCTAACGACAGCTCCCTAGCGGCTGCCGGCCATGGACCGAGAGGAAACCTCCTTCAGAGCCCATCACTGCAAACCGTTGCTGACAGCTTGGGACTACACAACACACAGATTTATTTCACAGACAGCCACAGACAGGAATTTAGCACCCCAAGCTGGCCTCCTGCTTAGCAGAGAAGGTGTTAAAACGCAACCACGCAGAGCCCGCCCCCCCTCCCCACACTATTTCCTTCCCTGACCCCTCCTTCAACAAAACACAGTAGCAACTAATCAATTCAGTCACCTGCTCCAGGCAGCAAAACGGTCATGAGGTTGCCCCTTTTCCATTCCATTTCCCCCCTATACCCCCCAAAAATCATACAGCAAACACCCCATGGAAGAAATCCAACAAGCTGCCCAGCAGCTCCCAGTGCCAACCCAGTTCAGCTGCAGCACCTCCAAAATCCCCAAATATTTTGCATGACCTTTCATCTTACAAACTAATTTATTTCCAACAGCAGCCAACTCCTTTTGTACCTGACAGCTTGCAATCACCGAACTGATCCAAAAAGATTTAAAGGAGGAGAAATTGTGAAGTCATAAACACTGCTGACATTCCCTAACCTGAGGATTTCTGCCTTTCTGTAAACTTTGGTTTCAGCTTTTCAAATGTAAGCCTTTACTATTATTGTTTCCCCCCAAATTTGTTTTTAAAGATTAAAAATGGATTTGCAGAGTTTGACATCATTTCAGTCTAATAATGTGTTGATAAATTTGGGCTTGAAAAAAGCAGGTTAAACTGATCGGTGGAGGTTCTCACACACACAAGTATTTACACACGTACAGAAACTTCATATATATCAACACAACTGTAAAAGCTCTGAGAGATCCCCCAAAACTAGAGGAAACTTGGTGCAGTTGCAGTGCAGCTAGTACTGATTACAGACAAATCCTGCCTGCTCACACATCATGCTCCTATTTTTAGATTTTTAGGAAACAAAGAGCCCTTATTAATGGCTATCATCTTGTTTGGGAAAAAGGGAGGGGAATAACTCTGTTTATATTTCTCAATCAGCCTGCTGGCTTTCACACAAAGCACTAAAGCAATTACACTGGCTAATGCATTAGATGAGAGATTTAGCAAACATCATTAATATTATTATTCATTTACTTAATTCATTTCTTTCTTCTTCCACTCCTGCAGACAGCACACCGAGGATCTAATCCGTCCCTCTGCTAGTGAATGCAACTCCCATTAATGTTGGACACCTGCCTGCGGGGAAGCAACGCACCAAGTTACAGCAGGGGAATATATTAATAAAATACAGCAAGAGATTCCTGAGCAGGGCCACGCTGGGGAGAGCGCTGGATGACCTAATCGAGAGGGAAAAGACCTGGCTTTTGTAAGTCTGGTTCCACTGACAAAGCAGCCCAACAACTAAGGATTCAAAGAGGAGTAACTCCGTAAGCACAGGGGAGCTAAAGCTCACATCTGTAAGGTTCCAGACCTCGGTCCATAAGCAGGCCAGCTTCAGAGAGTTCTCCTTTGCTGGTAAGAAACACTCTGCACCCAACAACAGTAAGGTGCAGCGCCTCCCACTGCTGTCACACACATACAAATCAAAACCTTTCCTGATGTCCCTGTGCCCAGCTCAGGGTGTTCTCCTTGCCGACCTTTCAGCACCCTGTGCGAGTTCTGACGCACGCTAAGAAACTCTGTCCCTGGCCCAGAGCAACCAGGCACTATATTAACAGGATTGCTCCACAGCGACAAAGTGCATTCCACGGTGAAATCTATCAGGGGAAAAGATGAAGTGTGAGATTTCAGTGCAGACAAGGTGATCAGATAATGACATTACCCTACACAATACAGGATATGGTTACCATTTTAAACTGAACTATTTGTTTACTCTCTCCTCCACCCACCTACCAAGTACATGAGACTCCAGATTTCAACATGAGATACAGAGGTGAACATCAGGGGTGAAGCTTCATGCTGCTTGGGGTTTGGCTCAGATAAGCACCAGCTGAAGCCTGTAAGTTTGAAAAATCAGATAGGAACTTTCCCGATACAGACTCTTCCCCCTTTTTAACGGGGCTTATACAAATTGTCCTTCCCCATTTCTCTAAGTACGTTTACAGCCATTTAGGCAGAGTACATAATTTATGAAGAGGCTTATTCTCACTGACAGAGCTCAGCCAAAGAACCAGGTTACTGCCAAGACAAAAGCTTGAAAACAGGACGCACCATAGCTCCTGCCTCCACAGGAGAGCATTTGCTTTGCCTGCTTTGGTTTTGAGATCAGATTCTGCTCTCACATGCAGAGAAGAGCAACCAACCAAGGCCATTAGCAAAGGCTGGTTCATCGGTAGAGGGAGTGAATTACAGGTCCCCAGGTTCTGCTTTGCCTTCTTTAAACCTAACCCTGTCCCCCCACTCCATAAAACCACCTCTCAGGACTTCTCCCCTTGCTGCTGCAGCAAATCCTTACACAGACAAACCTGGAAATGTTTTGCACACACACAGCCCTATGGAAACCCTCTCAGAGGGGCTTAGGAAACTCATTCCTGAGGATTTCCTATCATGAAAAGTAGCAAGGGAGATAATTTTTAAAATTTGCTGGAGAAAATGACTGAGATACCACCCACAAAAATGAGATTTTATATTCAACACTCTTGTCTGATCACTGATCTTGTTTTCTTATTCTGGATCTGATCATTCCCATCAACCAACCTTACCTCCCCATGTTTCTTTTCCATCCCCAGCCTCCTTTCTTATCCAACTCCTTCCTTGTTACCCCAATTTCCCAGGACATTTTTACCCTGCATTTTTCTAAGCCTCTTCAGCTGCCCATATAAAGCAATTGGAGATTTAAAAAAAAGAGACACAATAGGGAGAGATGAAGCTCATTATAATATATAATATTGAGTAAGGGTAAATCTATTGTATACTTGAAAACACTAGAACTGCTTGTCGCTCAGGCTGTGCCAACACAGCACACAAGATCTGTGCTTCTCTCCAGCTTTTCCAGGCTGGGAAATTTGAGTGGGCTGATTCCCCACTTTGGGCTCCCAGTATCCCTCCTCACCAAGGTCCAGAGAGCATCATTAGGATGCAATAGAAAGGCTCAGAATAACAACCAGATTCAGGAGCAATACACCAGCCATGAAGCGTGGTGGGGTTTGGGGTTTTTTTTAATCCACCTCTTCACTTTATCCAGGAAGATGTGATGTTCCTACCATCACATACTTTTCTTCGCTGCGATCTCACCAGGGGCAATATCGCCTCTTGATAATACAGTCTTTGTATGCACCTACAGAATTAAGAGAGATGCAAGGGAATTTGGGGGTTGGAGGGAGATAATTTCAAACCAAGCCTAAGAAAGAAGTACCATGCAGAGCCGGGTGGTGCGAGATCAGAAAAAAAATCTCCTCTCTGATCCATACTACAGATCTCACCTCCTAGTGTCCAACTTCTCCTACACACACATAAGTCTCCCTTAGGTCAGCACTGTATATCGAGGGGGTGGGAATTTGAAAAAAAAAACCAAACAAAAAAACACACAACAGCAGCAGCAAGCAGCATCTCTTTTGCTACTGGCATTACAGCAGTATTAGGAAGGTCCACAGTGCTAGACACTCTATACACATTGGCTGCAAGACAATTTTTGACTCAAAGAGCCTACAATCCAAACCAATCAGGGCTGAACAGTAAGACCTTCCTTCTGTGAAATTTAAATTAAAAGGTGTTAAGAATAGTCATTTCACTCCCATAGTCTTTACCAATTAAGCTAAGTGTTCAATATGGTCAGGTTGCCCTCTAATTTGGATTTGTCCCCCACCCACATGTTAACTCCAAAAAATGATTTTTAAATTTAAAATCATTGTTGCGATTTGCTTAATACAAAGCAAGAGCATCATGTCTGCTCATGACTGCTACTGCAAGTGGCTACATAGCCCGATCCTTACTTATAATCCCCTGTAAATTCACCCCAAAAGTCATGAACTACATAATATTAGTTCTTACAGACTGACATATTTCCCTGATCTTTCATGAGCCACATGGGGAAACAGTTTTCGCCTGATCTGAATGAAGAAGAAAAACAGTGATCCTAATCAACCGTTTACCCTTAGTGGCTTCCCTAAACAAATCTGGAAAAGAGCTTAAAGGCTTGGGAATATCCTCGACCCTGCTTGATGCACTGTAATAACCCTACCTAATTATACTGATATAAAAACTAATTGGAAAGATAGCAAATGTCAGGGTAAGATGCAAATTGTAGGGTGTTAATTGCTGAACAGGTGCTGGAATAGAATTAAATGAGCATCTTGATTAGGAGAGTGGAAAAAACAAATGTGGACCCCGAAATCAAGTTGGCCACGTGAATTATTTAGCAGCCTCCTTGTACCAGCAAAAGGTCATGTTGATGTGACCTCTGCTTTGTGACGGGCGGGCTGACAAAACAGTAGTGAACTCCAGGAGAAAACATGGCTTATGAGAGAGATGAGAGTACACAACATGGGAAATTTCCAATGGGATAAAGAGGAGCTTTTTTCACTGGTGGACTGCTAGTGGAAAACACTAGGAGAAAGTTTTCCATGCGGATCACTGCAGCAATACAGAGCAACTAGTCCTGGAGCTGGAGGAGTCCCTGGCTGCAGGAGACCATACAGCTACACCAGGTGAGCCTCTTTCGACCTCGAAAGCACAGAAACTAGGCTGCAGCCATATACAGCAGAGATTTTGGGATACAGGTGTTGGTCCAGACAAAAACGGACTAAAAGTCAGTTTTTGTATTTGCACAGAACTTAACAGGATTTTCATCCACAGCCGGAAGTTCTTCAGTGACACTACTATGGTAGTAAATTATTTTTCAAGCAGGCCCTCAGAAAACCATCTTGTGTTTCAGTTGCCACTGAATGACCAGCAAACAGATTAGATCAAATAACATCAATTAGAACCAGCAGTCCAAAAATAAGAGATCCTATCATTGGCAGTTATTATTTGGGGCATAAGAGTAGAATAATTTTCATGAAGGATTTCATCCGCCTTCAGTTATCTCTAATTTTTAAACTGAGACTACTTTTTCTTCGAGAAAAAAATAGAATTTTGCAAGAGCATGCTGGGGGTACAGCAAGTTTTTATAAAGAAAACCTTTTTATTTTAAAAGACAGTTTCAACAAGTGACAAAATCTACTGAAATGTTTTGCCAATTAGGAGAAAAGTTATGAAGAATTCTGGAAAACTTTTTTGTTTTAAATTACTGAAAAGATTTAAACAGTTACTCAGTTCTATGCATTACTTTATGATACATCACACTGGTTCAAACAACTGTGGCATGGAGAGAAAAGAGACCTTTTCCATGGAGCTCACTTAATAAACCCACACGTCCCAAAGGATGGCAGCAATCCCTATTAGGTGCTAGCTGAAATGATCACATTATTTTAGGAGTCTAGAGCAGGACTCAAATCATCAGACACTGTACGAAACCCCATGCATTGCAGAGCTGCCGATCTAAACAGAAAGGATAGAGAAGGAATGACTGAAACACAAGAAAACAGGTTCATTGTCTGGGACAGGCTTAAAGTATCAGGAGCCTAAAAGAGATCTTAAAATTATGATAAGCTAGAGTCCAATTTAAGGCTTTGAATACTGCCAATGAACTGCAAAGCCCTCACAGCATGAGAGCTGGATCTTCATTTTCTGCCACACACTAACACACTACACGCTCTCTCCCCTTTTAAGCAATGTATTCCCAAAAGTTCATGCACCACACTTGTCTCTAGACTAATTCTCCATCAAATAAATTTCTATATATCAGAGCCTTTCTGTAGAAGACAGAACTAAGCTCAGACTTCATCCAGACAATAAGACGTTGTTTCCAGCATCATTCTGGCACCAGGAAATGGATGGTGTTAAGGCAGTAGTGAGAATACAACTCAGGAGGAAAACTAACTTGCACAAGCTGACAGCCTCAGTCAGTGACAAAAAGAGATGCCGTGTGTAAGAGAGACAGCTTCCTTTACCCCACCAAAACGCTAGAAAATTCAGTAAAGAGATCTGTGACAGTGCCAAGTCATAAGAAAGGCATGTTTCTGCTCTAAGAAATGCAAGGAAGGGACAGTGCTTACAGTGCACACTCTGAGGTGGGTCTGCGTGCAGATACAGTGTGTGCTGTTCACACATCACAGGCAGGAAGGTAGTAGACGCCACTTCAGAGCCCAGTGAAAAATTCTACACAGATCATATGGGGCAAGGGGAGAAGCAGGCTTAAGACTGAACACTTCGATTTACAACACAGACCTGAAGCTGCCTTTGTGTCTAGGGGATATCACACACCCTGGGTGACAGGAGAATAGAGTGGGCACTGCATTGCAATGCTGAGTCTCCTGGGATGCAGACACCAATTCATTATCTGCACACCATCCTTCTGGGGGCCTCTGCTGCGAGAGGAGGTAGCTGCCAATCATGTCCCATTCCGCAGACTTATATTTAGTGCTTGCAGTGTGGGCTAGAAGCAGCTGCAGGGAGAAACAGGCTTAGTTAATTTTTCAAGTTCAGATCTGCGTCTTGGAGGGGAAGGGCTGCAGCTCAAACCAAGCTGTCTCTCCAGCAACTTCGGCTTTACCTTTGCTGTTCAGGATCGCTACAGTACTCAGGGTGTACCTGAAATGTTGTACCTGGCAGTCAAACTGAGCAAACTCTTGGTAATCTGCTAAAATCCCGTAGGTGTTGTGGAGGGTATGGTCACAGCCGTGCTGCAAGCTGTTTTATACAGCTACACAGAACCAGTGTATCAACAACCATCCTGTATGGCTCTACCAAGGCTGACACTGTCCCAAAACAGCTCGTGAAACAGCTCTGGATTTCTTATATATAGAAAAATAATGTACATGGAAGATATAGGGGATTTTTTATTATTAAACACTGATATCAAATTTTGCAGGAAGATAAAACTTCACCTGCAGCTTCCAGTAATGTTAGCGGGACGTCTTTCCCATGCTAGAGATCTGAAGTACACAATTATTACTGAGATCATAAAAACTCATTCAGAACCTACAAAAACACTAGAATTAAGATCAAAGAAGTAACTCTAATTTAAATCCTTTTTTACATATACAGTACAATCTTTAATTATACTTTGATATAATTCCTCCTCAATGTGTCAGCATGTACCTCACCCCCAAGACCATTTTTACCTGTTTATTCTGGCTGTTTCTTGGCTCCTCCCCAGCCTCCAGCTGAGCTCAGCCTATTCTCAGGTCCTACTCTTCCAGTCCAGACTCCTAGTCCAGTACAGAATTCCTCACCAAACCCACTTAAAGCCAAGTTCTCTTGGCCAGAAACACCATTTCCCCATGCTGCAAGTCAGCCACGCTCCCAAACGATGCACAAGATATACCCACGAGCACTACAGGCAAGGCTTAGCTGATGTAAACTACCTCAGCTGTGAGAGTTCACCTTAGCCAAGGAAGCAGCTTGGATCTGCACAAGCAGAGAGCGTTTGCCTGTTTTCTGCTCTGCCTTTGCTGACGCAGTGCTCTCGAGTGGAGCAGAACAGCCGTCCAATGTACAAGTGCAGAGAAAGGCAAAACTTCACATCACTTTACACGTAACACAAAGATAAGTTTTGCCTGTAAAAAAAAACCCTGAAGCTCCAGAAGAAAATAAAGGGGAACACAGTCACATGCCCCATCACAGAAGTGGTTATGGGCTCTGCTTCTAAATGGCAACTGTCTTTTAGGGCTTCCATCCTGCTTGTGGTGCTTGGCTGAATAGAAAGAATCTGACAGTGAGACTTTCTGAAGGCACGGAAGTGAAGCTGGAAAACGAGAGAACCAGATGTCCCTGAAGGAATGCTGGGGAACGCTTGAGATAAAGGGGAAAAAAAACCTTCCACCTTTAACCAAAACATCCCTGAGGATATTTTTTTTTTTGGAGGTTCTATGTCAACAAGTGACACTGACACAACACTGTATACTTTTCGTCCCCTCTTTAGCAGAGGAATTTTGACTGAGCAGATACTTTGTCAACATCAAGTAGAATGATTTATAGTGGCATGGATTCAAACTTAAAAGTTGTCATTATTTTTCTTTCAAGGCACTGAACACCCTTCTTCTTAATGGGAGTAGAGATTTGGAAAAACATCGATATCCCAGCATTCACAAACTCAATCAGTATCTCACATAATCTAGGCTGATGACCCCATCAAACTTCTAGTACATTTGAGGATCATTTAAAGCTGTCCCGAATAAAACCTTAAGGTAGATCCATAAGATAAACAGCATGTATGGAGGAAACAAAACTCTTCAGCTTTACCAATCATCCAAATCAGGTCTTTTTGTTTTAGACTCATGTGAACATGAAACTCCTAAGTTTTGTCCTTTCAAAAAAGGAAACTTCAAGAATTGTCATTTCTTACAGAAAGTTTGCAAACGTGAAACAAACCAGAAGCCCAGCTGGGAATCTCAGCAGTTTCATTTTTCTTTTCAGGACTTAGTTTTAACAAAATATTTATGTACATACTTCTTGATGTTGATGCTAAACAATATCAAGTGCTAATTGCTTTGCTGAATCGAGACCTATTTGCTGAAATAGCTTTTTATCAACGTTGCATAAGAAAACCTATCCGCATCTCTTCAAAAATAATTAAATCCAATTTGTATTGGCATCACCACTCTCAGCTTCAAGTCTAATTTCTTTATGCCATCAGCTAATTTCATCTGTTCACTGTGTACTGGATTTCAACTGCTTTAAACGCCTCTGTAATTACTCTCCCTATGCCACCTCTTTTCAAACACTCAATGATCTTCCTCTAAGGTTTGGCACTTTGAAAACGAACACACGTGTATCTGGCTAATGCAAACGGACCTTGTGCAGTCGTGCTTCTGCAATACAGGCTCTTGGGTACGGAGCCATAAAAGCAAGGCAATTATTTCTTTCCTTTCTGATACAAGACTCTTGCACAGAGCTGCAAAGATCAAGACAAGGACCCAGCCAGAAAATAAGGTAGTGGAAACCTTTCCCCTGGAGCAAAGGAATAGACCTAACTAGAGGAAGTGAACACCAACAATAATCAGGCTAAGAACCAGCTTGGTGGTGCAGTCAGCAGCAACACTGGAAAGCAGCAGAATCGTGCAGAACTGATGGCACATCCTGCGGAGAGGATGGACTACTTCTTCGAAGGAAGCACCAGGAAGACAAGCAAAACACTCTCACAGGAGCAACTTCCTCGCCAGCTACCGAGCCTGAATCCCCATTGATGGTATCATTTTACTTCACTTAGGATTCACATTTCCAATGAGAATAGTCGCTCTACCCCTTTTTTCTTTAAAGGGATGAAAAATCCATGGAGTAGAATTTTCTGCCTTCATACCAAAAACTGGGCAGAGGGAAAAGGGCTCAGCATTCTACAGGCTGCAGAGCTGGAGGCGCTTCACTCACTGATCACTCCAGGCCATGTGGGTACGGAGTTATGATCCTTGGAGCTGCAAAGGTTCTATAAGCCCGACTCCTCCAGCTCAGTCACGGGGCTACTTTTTCAAAAATAAATTAATTGGTTCTTATCTGTGTGTATTGAACTGACATCACGGGGTGTAAACATGTGAGCAAGAAAGTTGGGTGGTTTTGGTTTTCCCCAGTGAAAATACATTTAAGTGCAGATTAAAAATCTGATTTGCATTTTTTTAATTATCTCAATGAAAATGTTTTTGCTAGATACAGTGCCATATGGAAATGGAGCCTTTTGAAAGGGAGGCACCCAAAACTGTTAGTTGCTTTTGAATTTTTTTCTGCTAAAAACATATATAACCATGTCCAGAATGCTTGAATACAATCTTGCTCCTGCTTCCACTGAAATTAAAGGAAGTTTTGATGCGGATTTGCACAAGAGAAACCCATGAACCTAAAACATACCATACAAATGGGAGCCCTGCTGGTTATTCTCTGCAGGAATAAATAAAAAAAATCCCTTCAGCATGAGAAATACCATCATCTAGTGAAATTAGCTTTATGCCACCTCCTCTCAGGTGTGAGAGAGCTTGGGAGTTCAAGAGAGGGGCAAGTGATTAAAAGCCACCACAGGGCAATCAGTTGCTACTTCGTTTTATTTTATTTTCTTGAAACAGCCTTTGAAGGACAGATACAAACCCACGAAGGAAAGAGCAACTCCTTTTGCCTAATGGGTTCATAGTCACTGAGAAACAAGCTGACTGCTTAAAAACAACTCAGGAGCCACAGTAAAAGATAGAAAATTATTGCTTCCTGTCATGACCAAATATTAAACACAGCACACACCTAATGGCTCTATCACTCCCCAGGGAAGAAGCTTTATGAACAATAAAATCCCAGCAGACTGGGAACTGGACTTAGAAGCCTCATTATAGGCTCACTGATCCAATACAATTTACAAGCTCGATGGGCTCCACTTGAAGGAAAAGCCACCAAACATGTAGTTACAAATGGAATGCCCATGGAGAAATGAGCACTTATTTGTGAAAGGAATTAGCAGAGAGGAGGAGATAGAGAGGAAAAGAGAAAAAAGGAAGAAAAAAGAAAGATGGGTTGGACAACAGCAGCACGTTAGAGACTCAAATCAGAGAGAAAGATGGGAATAAGCATTACACTCACAGAGAGGAAAAGCTGTTCCAGGACATGCATACATGATCCCGCCTGGAACACACAAGACTTGGATTCCACTCCACCCTGTGTCACAAACTGTCTCCTACGTGACCTTGGGCAAGGCATGTCAGCTCTTAATACCTGCAAAATTATGAGCCCATCTCCAACGGACTTAAGCAAGTTTCAGATATTCATTAAATACTTCCGATCTCAACCTTGTCTTCATTTTACGAGGACTTTGGGTGATGTTCTGAGCAGGACAAACTATTTCATGCCCTATCTGAAAGCAGGAAACACTACACATTAACTGGGAGGCCTTCTTCAGATGTGAAGCGCTCGCTTCAGACAGGCTGAAATCCTGAGATGTTTACAGGGTACAAAATATATGAGATCCCACCAGAAACAGATGGTGAAAGAAACACACGAGGAAGGGATGGGCAGAAACAAAAGGTTCAAAAGGAAAGCAAGAGGCAGTAACAAGAAAGGTTAGGGCAGATGAAGTGACAAGTCCGTAAAACCAGGTCTAGACAGAGGCCAAGAGGAGTGCAAAAGTGATAAGGAAGAGTATTTTAGGTCATAAATACACTGAGGATGTTTTCATTAGGATGCAAATACTCTGAAATACTGGCATTTTCAAAGATGAGTGACAACGGATCCAGGCAAACGCAGACCCATTTTCAAAAAGCGGAGTTGTAGAGATCCCGTGTCACATGCTACGCCTTTACATGCCCAAATTTCTTTTGTGCTGTTTGCATAGTGAATTTATCCTCAGCTTCTATTCCCAGCGGTGCTTTAGTTCATGGGAAACTTATTCCACTCGCCTCTTCCCTACTACCAAACTCCGAGTCTAATGGCTCCTTACGCTGCTATCTCATCCATCCTTCGGAGACCCCTCACTATCAGCTGGCTGCGCAGCCTTGTAACCTCCTCACTTGCTGTTTATGAGCACAAACTGGATGAAATTCTCCCTATTGCAGAGGCAAAGCTTCAATTTAAAAGGGAACAAAGATTTTTCCACACTCTGTTTGAACTTTGCTCAAAACTTTGCATTGCTCAGTCAGGATTCAGCCCACCGACACCATTGATGGGTTTGATCTCGGCTAAAGCACAACTCATCTAACAAGACTGGAATTCTTCCATGCTTGCTGTCCAAACTGCACTAAAGCATCATGGAAGCTTATCTGATTTATGCGAAATTGCTAAAATCCTTTGGGGTCTTGTCTTCATTGGACTTATTTTCCTAAGGCTTCCAGGCAGCAGTAGCAATGGTCAGATTTTATTTCTTTAAATTATATAATACGTCCTTGCTTAAGGACATACTATATTATAACCTAACCATGCTGCCCTTGCAGTTCTGAAACCAGAACACGTGCTAACTACTGCAGTTACAGACTTAGAGGAACTAAAGCAATCGATATTGGTTAACACGCCCACCCGTTACATTTTTCCCTCTAACACATCCGAGCGCTCCGTACGGTGGGCTCAGGGCAACACGGCTGCACAGTGGCACACTGAGAGCACGCGGCCAGGAGCACACGTGTACAAAAAGCCAGTGGAAATGTAGTTCCAGTTCTATTCGCTTCCTAATAAATCTGTGCTTGAAATCAGCCGTGATTTAAAACTCATCTCATTCGTTTTTTGTTTAGTTTCAGAAGCAGTAACACCTTCAGCCCAGGTAGCAGCAACCAGTAGTCTGGGGGGAGAATAACTTTTCTAATCACTCCAAAACAACCTCCACCCTAATGCAACAGCTTTCCCCATCACCACGGCATTTCCACACGTCAATTTTCAGCATATGTGTCTTAGTGTTATCAGCTAACGCTAGAAAAGCACACACTTATCCTTAGTTTACTGTTAGAAACTATGTGAATGGCCAGAAACATAGAGGGAACCTGCAATGGAGCGAAAGGAGAACCCAGGACTTCCACAGTTCAAAGTAGTTCCTTAACCACAAGTCGTTTCTCTAGCACATTCAAAGAGATCTTCAGCTTCTTTTGACTCACCAGCTCACTGGAAAAAAATCTGTTGCCTGTTGACATTAAAAAAAAAAAAAAGATAAGCGATACAGGCTAGTCTCCAGTTTACTCCATTTACAAGCTTCAATGTGTACAATCACTTAAAAGTTTTGAGACGTTTTGGACAGCAAACTAGTAAAGAAATTCTCTTTTTGCCTAAAAGGTGGGGCAGGGGGGAGAGAAACAAACAAACAAATTATGCACTAAGAGAAGCACTTGTCAAATGGCAAGGATAGTGCACTTTAAGTTACTGAGTCCCCGCAAACATCCAGTCTACTAAAAAATTCATAAAGAGACAGATGGCACAACAGCAGCTCTTTGCAGGAGAGCAGGGTTTAGCAGTGAACAAAGGACTTTGACTCCCTAGGACAAGAGGAGATCATTGTGGGGTTTGGAGGCTTGGAAGGGGGGATTGGAGCACACGGGGTGCTGAAGAGGGCTGCATCTATCTGTGGCTCCTAGGCTCACCCCAGAGTGGCAACAGATTTGAGACAGTTACTCTACCTTGGCGCACTTATGAGGAGTGTAGAGAACAAGGACAATCCATCTCTGCCATGTTGATGAAATCCTCCTTGCAGTAAAGACATGAACAATAAACCCAAAAGCTCCTGTCTGAGGATCTGAAACCACAGCTAGGTAACTGCTAAGACTTTGCATTAAGGGGGAAACCGAGGCACGGAGTTTTGTGGCTTGTTTAAAGTGACAGGACAACTGAGTATCAGTGGGAATCGATCCTGACCTCTCCATTCCTGCTGTTCTGCCTCTAAGCATTAGGAAATATTCTTGCGTTACCCAATGATTTTTAGAATCAGCCTGAAAGGGGGATGGAAGGGATAAAGTCCTTTTTAGATGACTGAGATTTAGAGAAAAAAAAAAAAGGATAACCAAAAGCCTGCACTTATTTCAAGCCAGATCCTTCAAAATTAAAGATAATCTATACGCCCTTTTGCCTTTTTTAGGGAAAAGGACTTGGGGGTGGGGGGAACACAAAAAGACATAAAGCCCAGTCCTATTAATGTGAACATCTCACACAGAGCACTTTAGCACACAGCATGGTCACTACAGGGGCACAGTCAGAATGTTTAAGCCTGGCAACAGCTGTCTTTCCTAAAGTGAGTTTTAGTGCTTGTGAAATGTGCCAGCCAGTCCGCCCAGGAGAGCTCCATCCTCTGTTTATCTGTCCAGCAGGTAGGGCATGGGTATCAGCAAGGGGAGAAAATCTCTGTTCCTGCCACCCCATTTCTGCACAGAAGGGATGGACCCCTGTGGCACAAGGATGTAATCCAGCCTCCTCTGCTTCTTTACAGAGACGCTAACAAGTGTGCCAGCTGTGCTCATGCTTTGGAGTTTTTCTTTAAAAATAACATTAATAAAAGCCTAAACGTTTACAGCATGGCTCAGCTGACCAGTACTGTAGTTCACCATCTACTGAAACCACTGTGCCAAGTGCTGAGCTGGTGGAGCCCAGGCTGACCCCGCCGCAGCCCTGGCCCCATGCCTCCACCCACTGGTTAGCACATGTCTCGACCCAAGGTAATATTCCACAGCCCAGAAAAAATCCCTTCAAATCCCATTCATCACCACAGCCGCTGCCCCAGTAACAACTGAATAAATAAATAAATACATATAAGGTGTTAACAAAACACATCACAGTCTTTATAGGAAGAGTTTAGGTTAACAGTAGGAGGAATTGAACCCAGAATCTCGGATTCTTAAAAGCATCAGAGCTAAATGACCTCATTCCCTCAGCTCAGAGACAGGAGAGGGCTTGGGAGCCTCCACACAGTAAAACCGTAAAGCCAGCCGGCTACACACAGCACAGAGCTCATGCTTTGCAGTGGTATTCCAAGTGATTTCCCCTGTAGTAACAAGAAAAGTCTGTCCCATTCCTGTTACATTGCACTGTTTAATTGAATTAAGATGTTTCATTTGAATTACATAGTAATTTCTTTTGAATATTTATCTCTTATTAGAAGATAGGAAAAAAAAAAAGCAAATAAACTGTTCAATCAAAAAAGTCACCCAGTTCTCTCCAGTACCCTGGAGGCTTCAGTTAGATCACAGCTTCAGTAAACTAGGCAAAGCACTAATGAGTACACAAAATAACCTGCTCTAAAGAGCTTAAATCTTCAAGAAGCACAAAGAATTAGAAAAAAAAAAATAATTTCCATTTCATGAATGGGAAATTTATATCAAAAACTATACCATTCATCTAAAAACAGAGAGAAAATCTGCAATAAAATGAGGAATCAAATTCATTTGCAGCATCTATGACTTCTTAATCATAAGATCAAGTTTCTTTTTATTTGTGTAACTGAGGTGGGAAAGGTAGCAAACTAATGACAACATAGGTGTGACAAAACGCAGCTTCCATTTAGGAAGTATCATCTTCAAAAGCACCAACTTCCACTCTTCCATCTGAAAGCCACACCAACCCCTCCGCTTCATCTCCCTGCCTGTCATTTTGGCAAAGGCAGCAACGCTAGCACGCAAAGGTCACACTGATTTCCAGGAACTACAAGGAATGTTAAGAACTACCACTTCGACCCTGAGAAAAAGAAATAAAAACATTTACATTTACACTTCTGAAGTCTCATAAACCTACCATTTCCACAGGTACCTACTTCAAAAACTCAGCAGGAGGACAGGATGAACAGAAATTAAGATCACTGGGAAACCACCAGTGCTACCATCCACCATGGAAACGCACTAGAACCAATTTAGCGCTGATGAATTTTATCTTCTACGTAAAGTTAAAGCTTGCTCTAATGTTTGAGAAGGGACCGTGGCTTGTGTTGTCTAAAAAACTTGGGGTGCATATTTTGCACGTGCTTCTGGACTAAACATCGATCCCATAATCTCCCATAGGCATTCAGATGGTCCTTTCAGTCCTGTGCTCCAGTGGCATTCTGTCTGTTTCTGCTTTTGGACACCTACAGTAGCAGCACTGCAGGGTTGGAGCGGTCTCACTGCTGTTTAAACAGGCAGACTCCAAAGTCAGATTCTGATCCGAGTTACACTGGATTTCTGACTCAGAACGTTGCATACTCTGCATACTCTAATGCATTCGACAGATCTTTGTCGGTGGGAGAGGGTGGGCAGAAAGTTTCGGTGAAGAACGTCCTTTCACACAGAAAAGTGCTAGTTTCCAAGAGTGAATGGAAAAATAGCTGCAAGGTCCTCAGGATCTAAATCTAGTCCCCAGAGCAAAGGTCACAGCAGAAACATTTTATTCAGCATAAGTACTTTTGGAATTCGTTCAAGGAGAAGAAGAAACCCAATGACAACATGGTTGACATTTTTTTCCCACTGAACTAGTTCTTCATTTTAAACAGGGATACGAGTTTCCCTGATGGGGCAAACACCAATGGATTGTGATTCCCTGCAGCAATACACGGGTAAACTGACACAATAGTCTAAGTATCGGACTCTGGAAGCATAAAAAGTGACAAAGCAGGAGGGAAACAAATAAAGTGGAAGACACTGCACTGCTGATGGAATTATGTTTATTTGCAGCAACTTATAATGTAGCCCCTGAGCTCAGCTAAATTTGGTGCTTAGTTGCTTAGTTCAGTGCAACATTGGACGGCTGGTTATAACATCAACCCATTTGAATGCTTCACTAGCCTCTGGGGTTTGTAGGATGCCTATGTAGCACAGTCCGAACTGTGCCGTTACAGCACAGACAGGCCACAGATACCATTTTAAACCGAGAAAAAACCCACCATGAAGCCAACACTGAACTGAAAACTTACCGTATTTACTGGCTTGCCTGACCACAGACGGTTGCAAGCTGCATTTCAGAAATTATATTCCACTGGCTACCAAGTTCTTAAGCATAGATGTTTTCTTCTAAAGAAGCCATATGAAGTCCCCCTAAATAAACAAGAACTCTGCTGCGCAGATTCCCAAGCTAGTTCTAGCCACACATGACTCTCCAGCAGAGTTTTCTGCTTGTTTCACAGGCAGAAAGATGAGCCCTACGGAATGTGTTTTGGGAGCTACAACTCCTAAGTAGTTGTACTTATTGCTGTGAAAATGTTTGAGGATGAGGGACTAGGCAATGAATTCCTCTGTGCATAGACATGTAGAGCACAACTTTGTTATTTTATTTGCATTACGTGAGTTGATTAAGATGTAGTACAGAGGATTATCCCTCACTTCTCAAACCTTGTTTAACTGGCTGAAGTGGTGGAATGGAAACAACTGTTCAAAAGAGGGAGTCACTTGCTAGATGCTGCACTAGGATTAGTGGTAGAACAAGAAAAAGACTTAGCTTTGAGCTTGGCTTCTTTTCACCACACTGTTCACTAAACCATGCCACTCCAGACAACACTGCTGTAATGATTCATAATCATTTCTTTCCTCTGTGGCCTCAAGTCTGATTCAGTGACTGCCCTGAAACCCCAGTGAAACAGCTTTATCGGGCTGTATCCAGAAGTTCTCACATCCACCTTCTTATTGCCCTTACTGAACTCCATAGCTCACCTGCAGCCTGGAGACACGCACACAGAGGTGAAAGGGAAGAATTGACACTCAACGAGAAATGGCCAGATTGAACCTAGAGGACGCTTCCCTGTGACAGGAACACCAAAGACAGAATGGCTGTTGCTGTTAGTGGGCAAGACAGGGGTAAAAGTTCTAGGCTTAGAGCAAGTTAGGAAAGACTAGGACTCACTGACCACGCACATGACCTGTGGTGCACATTTTACACACCCTGCTCTTTCTAATAATTTCACTACCTTTGCAATTTCCATCATCAGATCTCAAATCCCCGCAGAAGGCATCATTGTGCATGAGAACGGACCTCTTGCTGAAGAGAACAAATTCGGTTAGTGATAGGAGCTAGCACCTTCCTGGCCTTAGTTCATAGGCCAATATACTGCCTTACGTCACGCTGCTCCTCCAGCAGTCAGAGAAGCTTCAGAACATTCAGACTTCAGATTGGAAAGTTTCCAAATGCAGATTCATACCAAACAGCACAGCCAAAAATAAGCCAGTAAATGCATAGAAAAGGTCAAGATGGCATATCTAGGACTTCTGCTTCTAGTCAGGAAACCACACACACGCGCGCGCGCACGCACACACACCCACAACAGCCCAGTTTACTGGAATTTCCTGCTTTGGAATTTTGGAAACTTCCTCCTCACATTTCTACAAAAATATTGTTGTTTTGTTAAAGAATATTACTGAAGCTGCAAGGTTACTCAAAGCTTTATCTCTGTCAGTAATCCATTTTAATCATAACTCTGGTGAATATAGTCCAGATACATACACGGAATGTTTGGTCACAGTTAAAATGATACATAGAGAACTTACTTAAAAAAACAAACAGCAACTATTTTGTCCAGGTAAGCCCAGGTGGACGAAAGCCAACCAACTCTTGGGCTGGCATTTCTGTAAAGAATCGTGAAGCACAGACTCTGACAGACAGCCATCAAGAAAGGTCCTCAGCCACCTCAAAGCACAAACAAAAATTGCAGATTCGTTTCCTACCTGTCAATGATCACAGGGTCAGACGGAGTCTCATTTCTGTTGCCACAACTTTTCTTCTCACAGCATCGACTAGAGAGAGAAAGAAAACCAAACTTAAAGAATTGCTGGGACAGTTGACAGCAAAGCAACCAGCTAAAATTCTCGTCTGCAAACCTTCAGGACTCAAGATATGTCTAGAAGAGTAACTGAGAAAATTCTGGCTAGGCTTCAGGAAAGGAGAACTGAGGGCCTGGGGTGTCCCCGTCCTGGTTGATTCCAGCTGGAGTTTGGCACTTGGCTCCCCATAGTCTTTTTTCAAAATTCCCAGCCAAAACTGAACAGCAATACAGTCACACTTTAGACTAAAGCGCCATTTATAAAAGCTTAATAAATGATTAACAGAGCATTACAGGCAGGAGTACCATGTGTTATGGTTAAAAGTCTGTCAAAAGAAGATGTTAGAACTGTCTACAAGTAACCTAATGATTTGCTGTATTCTAATAACTGATTTGTTTGTTATTAAGTAACTAGAAACTCCTAAGTTTCACACATCCACCGAGAACTACAACCCTACAGGTAGCACCAATTAAAAAAACCCAGAAACTGAACATGCTTAGCTGCTACTAAGGATCTGAAAAGATGTTTTTCAGGTTGGCATTAATTCTGTAAATCCCTCTGCAATTGTTTCAGTGATGATAAGCCCTTAAAACGACGCACGTATTTATACACATCTTGCACTGCGTGGCCACCAGCATGTATGGAAATCAGAACTGTCTCTGATGAGCTCACAACATAAAATAAATACATGACTTGGTGAGAAAATGCAAGATAATGCTGTCGCCCTCAGGAGCTTGCAGTAAGGTACGTACTGCAGAATGATCCATCCATGTTATGTCTACATCCAGGTGTGTCTGCATGCACACACGTGCAAAGACGACTGTGTGTGTGTATACGTGTGTGTACATATATACAGATATATGAGGAGATGCTACACAAGAATACAGCCTACACTCAGGAATCATTTGATGTTCTTCACTCTCTGTGAAATAAACTTTCCTCAGGAAAGAACCGAACCACTAAATTTCCTTTTCCCATTTTTAATCATAACAAACAAACAAAACCAAAAAAAACCAAACATCAAGAGACAGGTTGTTATTTGATTTCCACAGATACAGTCATTGATGTAGCGCAGAGGTGATGCTCCTGGCACATACACCAGCTGAGCACCGAAAGTTTAACAAACTTTAAAAATAGCCCTTGCTCTGAAACTCTCAATTTAAAAGATTTGTAGCAACATAGAAGCCTGTTAGAAGATTTAAGCTGTCTTGATGCTCAGATAGATTGTTCCAACCAAACCTAACATGGGAGGGGGTGGATGGAGGTATCCAAAACTTTAAGCAGACTCTATCAGAAGTCCCATGTGCCTCAAAAGTCACCAGATCAGATTCTGTCTTCAGTTACACAAATACCTTTTCAAATGACATTTTTCACCTTCTGCTGAGGTTGTTCAAATTTACACACATGGAATGAAGAAACTGTTCTGGGTTTTGTACAGTGGTATAATAGGTGCTGAATACATATGCAAAATTGTCAAGTCAGTCTGAATCCCACAGTTTTCCAACTGGGGAGCAATTCCAAGCAGAGGAATAAAAAAAAAATTAAATAAAATGCTTGAATGCACTGAAGGCAGTACAAAGCATGGAAGAATAGCTTTTTTTCTTGAAATGCCTAACATTCAATCACAAACACCTAAAATAAGCATTTAGACAAAAAACCTCTTTTCAGATATGAAAAACTTCAAACATGTGCATTTTCTCCTTAAATTACAGCGTGCGCCAGGAACTTCCCGTTTGCAAGTGGAAATTGCCAGCAAGATGGGATACAACTGGCAGATCTATTTGAATAGCAGCTCTAACTGTTTCAACATTTCTACACTCCCTTTGCCTCAAACCTGCACTTATTCATCGATGCTAGTCCTTTTATTTTAAAAGGATACACTAAATATTTAAAAATCCCTGGGGCAGCCCCTCTAGCTGCTGTAAATTGTCATAGCTCCATCGACTGCGGTGAAGCTATGGTAATTCACACTAGCTACAAAGATCCCACTCCCTCCTTCGCCCAACTTTAAGTGCATCTTTTATGCATTTCAGTGCCTAATGACTGTTTATAAAGAATTGCATATTTTTGTACTGCAAGCCAAGTTGTGAGACATTTTCTACAGAAAAAAAGCAGAAAACCCTAACTCACAAGAAGATAAATTTGATGTGTACTTCTGACACGTCCAATACAATAAGGCACT
Organism: Bucorvus abyssinicus; assembly: GCA_009769605.1. Taxonomy (NCBI): domain Eukaryota; kingdom Metazoa; phylum Chordata; class Aves; order Bucerotiformes; family Bucorvidae; genus Bucorvus; species Bucorvus abyssinicus. The sequence continues at coordinate 2,987,127 of CM020059.1, read as the reverse complement.
GGAAATGACACCGGGAATAAATGCCTTGCTGGTTTCTATGCCACTAAAATAAAACCACAAAAGGAACTCAATTTTTTAAATATTTTGGTAGTGTTTTGGTTTTGTTTTTTTTACAGCTGGCTGAAAGAGCAGTCATTTCCTCTCTTTGCTGTAACACTAAACGTGATATCCTTTAGTAGTGTAACTTGTGCAAATGGGCGCAAAGGGCCATTTCTGACTGCACTACACCACAGGAATGTCCAAGCAGGATATACCAATGGTACCTCCGCTCCATCTCATCAGCTCATGTGCTCTTCCCACAGAGGTTGCCATTTCTTGGCATAGTGAGTTTTAGAATGACACTTAGGAGAGACTGGAGCACATCGTGGCTGGGATCTGAAATAAGCACTTCTTGGTTTATTTTAGTTTCCGCAATTATCACATTTAGGAACTATACATTAGTAATACTTAAACATTTTCTTCCTCAAACCGTGGCTTACAGCTAAAGTTTTCCAAACATCTTCCAAATACCTACGTTCTTACCACACTTGACTAACAGATTTTTGTTAGAGGGATAGATTTTTTTGCTTTTGACCATAATGCTTTGAGCCCAAACATATATGAAAAAAATTCTTGATTAAGGAAAACAGTCGCTGGCTTCCAGTGAATGACTGGTTCACATGTATATCGGTGCTTTTAAAGGCTCAAGATGTTTCAGCCCAGCATTTTAGCAAAAGTACCTCTCAGATCTTTAAATCCCTGTTTCCAAGTAGTTCATCACAGTATCCAATCACTAACATTTCCATTGGTTTGGTTTTTTTACAAGTGCTGTCTGTAACAGAATTGACTTGTTCCAGTTTAAGTCAATAACAAAAATCCCAAACTATGGAGGTCCAGGATCAAGCCTACAACATTACGGACATGATTTCACCAATATTGACACTTCTGCTGCGATGTTGTGCTAGGAACGTACCTTTAGAGATACTCATTTGCTTAAAACAAGAATATCAAGGCCTGAGATTTCTATTTTCTACACCTTTTCTTATTGTACTTTCCCTTCTAACTAGATCTACATGGGAAAAATAATGGTTTACATTATGAAAAAAAGCTAAAAACAAACACAGAAACCAAAAAGCTACCACAGACACCACCAGATCTACAAACTGAACCCTCCACAAGGCTCATGTCAAAGGCACACTTGCATCCTCACACTTGGCTAAAATGATTTTAAAATTCAACCCTCAACTTCCCTCCCCCCAGCAGAAAAAAAAAAAAAAAAATCTGTCTCTAATTTCAAACTCAAATAAGCTCACAGCATGGTGGCCTTTGTTTTGTTTTCTTCTCCCCAACTCCTCCCTGCAATTGCATAACAAAAGTGTCTAAATTCACACCATCTGGCCGATAAAGACCCGGGCCCCAGTGGCCGCCTGGCCCAGCTGATTAGAGCCCCCGTCTAGTCTGAGCCTTGTGGCGAAAGTCCCAGCTGTGGGGCTGCCTGGCTCAATGCAGCTCTGTTATTAGCCAGCTGTAGGCCCTGAGACTACTTCTGTTCAAATTATAATACCTTTTAACCCTCTGAGCATTGAGGGCATAGGGGGTGCTGGCAGCAGCATAACAACTAGTTTCCTCTTAGTCGATAATTGGAAGAAAAAGAAGAGGAGGAAAAAAAAAGTTATTCCAGGAGAGGAGCCTGTTTACCTTATTTCCAACCATCAGGGGAAAGATTGTGGATTTAGGATAGACCTGCCTAACAGGAACAGCTCCCATCAGGCTGTAATAACCCAGATGAAAAATTTCAGATCGGCAAATAAATAAATACAGCCTCTCACTGAAAGCACTAATTATTGGGAGTTTAACTTTCAATTGGTACGACAGATTGCGGTGGCCGTATCAATATTTAGACAACTTTGCTGCTAAGCGTGCATCTGTCGCTGCCGGAGTGGAGGATGCGGAGTTTCGGGCGCACTGTCTATACAGCAAGAATATCTGCGTGTGTGATTACAGACAAAAAAATGCAAACAAAAAAAAAAAAACTATCAGCTAGCGAGGGTTGGAGGAAGAGAAGCAGAAAGACAGGCAGACCCTTCTTTTTAAAAACAGGCAGCATCAATTTGGACAGCAGAGTGGGTACAGTGCATTAAATTTTTATATACTGTTACTAATGCAAACTAAACTAGCGGCTTTAAAAATTGATGCTGCCACTTAAGCAGCACACAATGAGGGAGATTTGATTATTGTACTTAAAAGAAATAAAATAAAATGTCAAGTTTAACTAGAGTTGGATGCATTCCCTTGGCATTATTCAAAGTGAAACGTGTAATGCCTCCTCAGAACACGCAGCATCCTCTTCAGAAATGCTTTAGGAAAACACGACATTTCAAACCCAATGTCTTGATTAGGTTACAGAGCACTTTTGATTCCATTCACTAATCTGTGGTTTACATGGAAAAGACGTCCCTGAGTTGTAATTCTTCCTTGGCTAATCTATCAAACAGGAGAGTTCAGTATAATAGGAATAACGGTTTACATTGGTAGAACACTACCTTAAATCAAGCACAGAACACGTTCACAGACATCAGTGGAGGCCAGGTATATGAACAGAGCGTTTGATACTATAAAGGCACAGAGAAGAAGCAGGGGAAAAGCTGAATTAATTTTATTTTAAAGAACATTTGGATGGGAAGGTGCTGATGTTTGCTGAGATATTTTGAATTCTAAAAGAGCACCACGCTCTGTACAGGAAGAGTGGCGAAAGATGAAGTACGTCAACTGTTACTCTGCTATCGCACAGCAGCTGCGGAGCAACTCAGAGTTTTCTTCTCTAATATTCACCTTGTTATGGCAAAGACTTTCCACAACCCGGAAAGCAAATATATTTAAACTCGCACACAAGTTCTGGATGTGCCAGAAAGAAACATATATACCTTTGATCTTTGCTACTACACCTACGGTCCTCCTAAAGCGCACCGTGTGCGTCACTCACGTATGACACATGCTGTGTTTGTGCACACGTATGGGACCGGTGGTCAAAAGTAACAATGCTCATTTTCTTAATTAGTGAGAGTAAGGCACAACAGATAAACACTGTACATTTACTTGATTCTCATTATATCTAAAAAGTAATGGAACAGCTGACATCATAAAGCACTGAAACTGAGACTTTCCTTTGACTTTCCCTTACTACTATGTTAACTTAAAAGGCTACTTCAAAAAAAAAAAAAAAAAAAAATCAAGTATCAAACTGCAACATGAAAAGAAGCAACGTTCAGTCCGACAGCTTAACCCCCTCCCACTAATACAATAAATCACAAACTGTGTTTAATAAAAGGTCAACGCTAGTTTTGCCTTCCATTTCATGAAAGAACATTCTATGCACAATTTAGCACATTTTAATATAAGAACGTTGACTGTTTGTGTTGTTATATGTATTGAAAAAAATTTAATTACACAAGAGCAGGAAAAGTAATAAGTTACCATGGAAGCACGATGTACATACATAAGGTACGTGTAACTTCAGACTTACACAAATGTTACTAAAAACATCCTCAACTCATTTAACCCTCTAATTTATAACCTTACATGCTAAAAAGAGTGTCTTTTTAATTAAAAGGTGGGAGTCCCCTAAATATTGCTTACACAGTATAGAAAAGAAGGATTTGTGTTTCGGTTTGAGAGTTTTGAGTTTTGGTTAGGGTAGAACTAATGAAAATCAATTATGATAACTTAAGGAAATTACAATATTTCACCAGAGAAAATTACATGAAGAATGCCTTTTAGGTTCCAAGTAAAAATCTGAAAGTTAAACTGCTCATTCTCAAAAGGTGAACAGGAGTTTTGTAGGAAATAAGCGTATGAGACGTCTCAATTTAAACACCACATACAAAGGCCCAGTTTAAACAAAAATAGCACTGCTCAGACTGTAAAAAAAAACTAAACAAAAAGCCCCCCCAAACCCCCAACATCTGTATTGAACCCAAATGAAATATTATCCACATGTAAAAAGAAACTCTTCCTATGCAGAGACTCTCTCTGACTCAACAACAAAACAAGCACACCAAAAAAATCAAACCCTTCCTCCCTGCTTCGTCGGAAAGGCCATTTTGGCAGCTCTGGAAACAAACTCCACAAAGGATTTGCTGTAATAACATCCCCTTACCTGCACATGACTTCATGGGTAAGCAAAACTCTGCACATTTCGGGATTCTTGTTCTGTCCTTCGTAAGTTATAGGCTACAAAAATGAAGAAAGGAGTAAGCCAGCAGCGTCAGGGGGTTCCTTATTTGTCACAGTCAGATCTGAGATGAAGGCTTTTTACCATTGCTCACCATCACTTGCAAATAAATACCCTCTCCAAAAGCCTTTATGAGCAGGGAAAGCAGGTTATACATAAATATTGATAAAGAGTGGATAAAAGCCTACAATCCATAGAGGGGAGGGGGGAAAAAAAAAAAAAAAGAGAGAGAGACTTAAGAGCATTGCTTTTCAATTGCTCTCAAAAATAAGTTCTGCAATACAGATGAACAAGAGAGAAACATGAGCCAGAGAAGCAAAAACATGCAGGGCAAGGTTAAGGAAAAGGCAGGATGAGCCCGGCACAGCTTAGCTCTGCTCACCTGCTTAGTGACTGAATCGATGAGTCTAACATATAGATCCTGTTCAGTCCTGACACCTAGAGCGAGAGAGAAGAGTAATAAATAATGCTGTTACACAGATCTTTCCGTAAACATCAGAACAAAACCGTTTAGTTTCATCTAGTGCTTATTAGACATCCTCAAAAAGACATTTAGTGTTGTTTCCTCTCGTGTTTCCCAAGCCCATCCGCAGCAGGCAAACCTCATCGCACACTGAAGCGGCATCTGCAAGGGAATTTCTGCGGATTTTTGAAATCACAGTGACAGCATCTACAAACTTGGCCTCAGCATACAGCCCACAGCAGGCGACTGGAGCAGGACTCACCGTTGCTGTAAAGGAGCTGCAGTTTGTAATGCGTGCCGTTGTTCGTCTTTTCATTGCCCTGCTCCTGAAAGAGAGAAAAAAAAAATTCTTCCAGAACTTACACTTGGCACATTTAAAATGCAAGAGCTGATAATCATGATGGAAGTGACAACAAAGTTCATTAACATTCTGAGAGGTGAATCCACTGATTGGGATACATTAACCTTCGGAATGACCCAGGACAAACTACAAAATACTGCTGATATCTTTTCCAGTAGGAGTTCAAGAACTTCTTTCCCTCTTCTTGGCTATTACACTCTCAACTTTTTCAAAGCAATACACTGACACGAATTTGTACGTTTCAAGTCAGCTAATATAAAGCAGATTGATAGGGGGAAAGCTCAGAGGGTTTTGGTTTTAATGTGTTCATTACTTCACCACAGTGTTGAGTCATTACTGATATTTACTTCCTGAAGGTTGAGTTACAGGAATGTTTCTGGCATGTTTTGCACTGTAATTTCCTAGAAAATAATTATTTGAGCATCTTTCATAATTAAAAAAATCTTGTCCTCGACTAAGAAAATCATTGTAAAAACAACGTGAATTGGCCAACACATGGTTTTAAAATCTAAAAGCAAAGGCTACTCAGGTCCTGCCATTGACACTGGAGTCTTAAGAAATACATAGAATTAAGCTCAACAGATGTTATGTCATATTACAGGTCAGATCCCACTTCTGCAGGGTACTAATAAAATCTGGCAAATCTAATAAGTACCTAAAAAAAAAAAAAAAAGAGGTGCATTTGTCCCCCATGAAATTTTTTATGCCATTTTTAGTGGTGTATGAAATGCCCATTGTATTCCCGATACAGTTTGCAAGGTTTTTTTAACTCCAGCAGCACACAGAAGGCAACAGCTCTACCAAAGCACCTGAACCCTTGACCAAGAGCTGGTTCTGTTTTGTAAGGGGCAACAGGTATTACAAGCTGGCAGCTCAACGGGGGAGAAGATCAACTCTGGAGAGGAAAAGAGGAAGAAGAAAGATAACAAGCCTTACTTTATCATTTTCTACAAAGTCCACAAAAGCTGTCCTCTCTATTTCCACGGGCTGTCCCTGTCTGTCGTAGAGAGCCAGAACAAAGTGAAAGAAATTGGATTTCCTCAAGTTGGAGGGTGGCTGCTTTTCAAAGTGAGCTCTGGACAAAGCTACTCCGCTGTGGAGGAAACATACGGGATGGGGTGTGGGGGGAGAGACAAAGACATTACCAGGTTGTGCAGTAGTAACAGCAAAACAACATCAGAAAAGGCAGAACAGTTCAGAGGAAAGCCGGGGATCCCTGGGCCACCTTGTGCGGGTGCCACACGAGGTTACGGACAGTCTCTCGCCATCCCCCGTTCCGACCTCGGCGCTTTCCCAGCGCGGCGGGCGCGCACGGCGGCTCCGCTCCGGGGCGGGACGCGGGGAGGGCGGGAGCGGCTGCGGCCGGACCCGGAGCGGGGCGGGGAAGGGGACATGCCCCGGTTCGAGCTGTCATTGAAACGCTCGTGTCGGCTTGGCCCCAATGTCTTTGTACTTGTGCTCCGAGGACAAGAACAATTCACAGAGCCGGCGCGGTAAGAGACCGGGTACTGCTGAACGCACCAAGCGTGTCACTTCCTCCTCTCCCTGTTTTCTTCTTGCCTGTCACACTCATTTCTGGAGTGCAACATGCGGGGGGGAAGTAGATGTAACATATCAGGGAGTCTGAAGTGGTGCCTGTACATCCCAGCATCATTCACTTTTCCTGCAGGAGAAGGCAGGCGACCCTGAAACATTTCCTACAGCTGTCAACTTGAGGGCACCTGCATTTGAGGTGAAAGAACCGGGTGTCAAGCAGAGCATCCACTGTCCTCAGCAGCGAAGTTTGTCAGTGCTGTCTAGAGTCACTGACCTATATGAACCAATGTCTGGGTCTTCAATTTCTGATTTAAATTGAAAGAATTTAGACTCGAGTCAATTAGCCCTTGCCCAAATCTTGTCCCTGCCTGCAGAAAATGCAGTGACATTTCTCAGCTTGGAAAGATTCAGATGCTTTTGCGCATCCCTGATACCCCAAACTGCAACTACATTTCTTAGTGAAACCTCTCCATAATGCCGATTTCTACCTACAACAGAGAAAATAGGTGCTCATGAGCACCTCTGTATTACTTGATACACAGACTCATTCTATCTGCCAGACCAGTTAGGATTCAGAACAGCTTGTCCCCAGAATAGCTCCACTGCATTGGCAAAAGTATTCAACTCTTTCGGAGAACTACAGATGTTTCCCTTTGCCAAATAGGTACAGTGTGAACTCACCACATTCGCCTCAACTGCACCTAGTTTGGGGCTTCCTCCCATCCTGCGTGTAACCAGTCGGATTTCTTGGTTTGTTACGGAGTTCTGAAAAAACCTGCCGCTGCCACCACCAACAAAATGCGACTGCATCTCCACTGCTCCCGCAAATTACAGGCTTCTTAGGAGCCGTTCCTTTTACTTTCAGTTTTCCCAGGAATAAACCTCTTCCCCTCCAAATTGTATTTATTAAACCGTCTATCGACGTTCATAAAACTCTGATAACTCCTCCCATAGTGCTTGGAAAACCTTGTTCATGGATCAGGCCGTGGGTGGGGGCATGGATATGCTATAAGGTCCCTGTTTCATTTTAAGTCCCATCTGCTGTTTCATGCCCTTTACCTTGTCTCTCTACTAAAATAAAATCCAACTTATTCCCAGCACCAATTTAATCTTTCCCAATGCTACTAATTATTTTTTTGGTGTGTGTTTTTGTTTGTTTGTTTTTAAAGGTATCCAGGGAGCAAGGAGGAAAAAAATTATTTTATCTAAAAGGGTTTTTCATCATTTTACCCCTAATGGGAAGAAACTGGAGTAATGGTCCTGTGTTGTCTTGTCTGGGAAGCAAAAATAAAAGGGGAGGAGGCGGCTAACCTACCGAAACAAGTAACAAACAGACAGACAAGTCCCTGGTTCAGTGTGTTTAGTAGCATTTCAGATCATCTCTCGTATGCTGGGGCAGGTGGTACCCACCAGCAAGCGGGAGGGCTGCTGGGGGCTGCGCAAGGAGCTGGCGGGCTCCAGGCTGCTGCCAAGTGCATCTTTCCTTCTCTGCGAACTCCCCTTCTTACCCCAAACCACGCTGTGCTCACTGCCTGCCTGCTCTCTTCAGCTTGAACCTATGCCTTAAGACTTCGTGCCTACGGTAGCTTAATAAAGCTTTACTTCATTAAGTAAAACGAGACGGGCCGGGGAGGGAAAAGCTCTGCATTTGAGTTAATTCTAACTTGGTCCACTCCCGCTCGGCTGTCTGACCCAGAAAGCGGGAAGGAGTAGTCTGTGCTGCTAGGTACAACCAACCCACCCCCCACCCTGCGTACCTCCCCTGTGCAGAAAAAGAAAGAATGATCTGAGGTCTCTGTCATCTGATCTCCGCGCTGGATTTTAGGACTCTTGACACTCCGTTTTTGGAGTGCTTCTCCCTAGCGCTAGCTGTACTACCTTGAATTTTCACTGACTAGAGGAGACCGGGAAGAGGACAGAAAGGGAGAAAATAAATGTAATATCAAATGCAAACAACAACAGGGAGCAAAGAACAGGCTCGCTTAAAAAAGAGAGGGGGAAAAAAAAGCGGGGGGGGGGGGGGGAAGTGGAGGAGAAATAGTCGCGGTTACCTTTGTGCTGCTACGTTTGCATCCACAACCCCCACGTTTCTGACCCAGGACCTGACGGAATCCATTTCAGAACCTAGAGATTTATCTTTCAGAATTGGTCCTCTTCCTAAAGTATCTTGAATCCCAAACATTTAAAAAGTCTATTCCAACTAGCAACAGTTTCCTTTGGGGAGATAAGGGAGAAGGAAAAAAAAAAAAAAAAGGAAAAAAAGACAGCCTTTGAAATTGTCACACACAAATCCCAGAAAAGTGGAGAAGTTCAGCCTTAAAACCAACTTCTTCTGCTTTTAAATGCTATGTGTTTTAATGCCTTGAAATGGGGAAAAAAGTTTCTCCTCTTGCAGAGTAAAAGTTACGCTGATTCAGTCTTGCCTGGTATCACCATCCTTCAACCGCGGGAGAGGAAACTGCATCCAGAAAGTGATCGCTGTGAGCAGGGATCACCTGTTTCTCGACAGATACGGGGAGGGGGCTGACGGTTGCCTAATCCAGGGGAGGAAAAAAAAAAGCAGCGGGGTAAATGGTGAAGGAAAGGGAGAAATGGAGCTAACGAGGGTCTGGTGGCAGCCGGCGCCCGGGCAGCGCCGGTCCTGCCCGCGCGGTCACCATGAGCGGGCTGCGGCGGCGGGCGCGGCGCGGGGGCGGGGCCTGCTCCCAAATAAGGGGCTTATATTTGCATGACCGCTCGCGATTGGTGGGCTGGGGGCCCGCCCCCGGCCGCGCCGCTCTCGCCGGGCTCCCGGCTCCCGTCAGTCACCCGCGGGGCGGGGCACGGCGGCGGGAGCGAGGAGCGGGGGGGCCCGGCGGCCGCTCCGCGCCCGCTCCGCGCCGCTTCCAGTTTAATGTCACCGGCTGTCACCCCGCGCCACGGTGCTGCCGCATAACCATTAACCTGTGCCACAGCAGCGGTCTGTCACCCTGCTCCGCAGCGGAGAATAAAGCCGCCGCAGAGGCAGTTGGCCGCTTTGCTTTCGGGCGCGGTATTTAAAAAAAAAAAAAAAGTGCTCGGAGGGAACGAACCGGGTGGCGGAGCCTGTGCCTGGGGGTCGCTTTGTGTGCAGCGAGCGCCGGCACCAGCAAGGGCCGGGGAGAGAGACTGCAAGGCGCCCAGAAGACCCTAAAGTTCTCGCCACACGCGAGCTGTCAGGTCCAGGCTTAAAACTTTTCACAACGTCCTGTGGAGGCAAAATCCCCCCCGAAGGAAGCGGGGCTCTCCCCAGCCCGGCCCGCTGCCAGCCAGGACGGGACCCGCGCCTGCACTCATTTTCGGTTTTTTTAAACCTCCCATCCCTGGCGATATTTTCCTCCCGGCCCTTTTGTATTCTGATCTGTGTATAGATCTGCCTCTGAAATCTATATAACACCAACGCGGAAACAGATTTCAAGACAATGAATGCAAATCTGTGCTCAGAGACCATCTGCCAGATGAGGGAATCAGATGTTCGGTAGTTAAAGGGACAGCGCAAGGATTTCCTTGACTCATTATGTGCAGCTTCTCTCTTTAACCTGCTTTATTATGTTCTGTAACGGGATAGAACTATAATTTCCATTTCGGGATAAATCCCAGCTCCTTCCATCCCTGTTCTACTGAATTTCAAGCAGCCACCATTCTAATCAATGCTAGATTATTTTCATGGAGTTTCATACAGTTCTCTCAAAAAAAAAAAAAAAATCGCAAATTAAAATCTCCCCATAAAACTTTCATAAAAATGTATCCTTAATTCAGGCACGACTTGAGGGCAAAGCCGGGACTCCGAATTATTCTGTCTACATAAGTGACAGACATGGCACTGGATGAACTAATGCATCTCACACGATCTTTGTTCGAGGAAATTTGCCATGCTAACCCGCCTCCCCAAATTGATAAATATGCAGTAAGTGATTTTGCCAGGTTAGCAAAAGGCGAGGCTGGCGTTATTTTAACGTTAAAGAAAAGCAACAGTAGTTTGATGGCGTTATAGAGCGGACGCCAATCTTTCAAAAGATGATCTCAGCATCTTTGAGACGCATTTTCTCAGTATTTAAAAAAAAAAAAAATACAAAACACCAATCCAACCAAACAGGCTGAGATATTCAAACAAAAAAAAAAAAAGGAAAAAGTGAGAAAACAGGAACACACGATGTAAGTGTAAGGCATATTATGATGATTTTTTTTGTGTGTGTGACCATTTCGCAATAGGCGTGGGTACACTTCCTCGAACAAAAGCCCACTCTTTGTATAAAGCTAATTTTTGGCAATGCCACTCTGACCGTTTCTGCGTTTATTCTTAAACCCGGGGCAGGGACGGAAGGGGAGGGGGCGGAATTCCCATTCGATCTAACCTTGGCCGATGTATTCGCAAAGAGAAAATGTTCCCTAAGCACTGAAGTCCGTCGCTCCTAGTGATAAAGCCGAGTTCGTCCCCGTAAGGCATTAAAGGGAGCCCGGTCGGATTCAACCCAGCTGCTCGCTTAGCTCCAGCCCCGGTGCGCCCGGCAAGACCGTGCCAGCTCCGGGACAATGGGGACCCGCTCGTGTGCCGTGTCCCGCGGACACCCCGCGGCCGGGAGCCGCACGGGTCAGAGGGCAGCGGCGCGGGTCAGAGGAGATGCTCTCTTGCTCTCTCCTCGCCCCAAACAGCTGCCACCAGGATTTTGCTCTTCAGGGACAAACGAAGGGAGCCGTCCCCTCCCGCCCCGCCGGGACGCTCCCCGCGCCGCGCCGGCTTTGTGACGCCGGGAAGCGCGGCCCCGCGCCCAGCCGGGCAGAGAAATCGCTTTCGGGAGCAGAATCCTCTCCCCCCAACTAAGTTTCTCTCCTTTGCAGCCTGTCTTCAAAGAACAGGAGCTCTTAAATACTTCTGACATTATTAACCCCTGGTCTAGGTTCCCCATTGCAAACACTTGGTTTAAATCCGTTTGTGAAAATCCCATCTCCCGGACTCTCCTGGTGTAAATTCACTGAGTAAAAACTCCGTTTATACTAGTGCAACCGCCGCTTAATTTGGATTTGCTCTTTAGAGGTTCCCGCGGTTCGGCTGCGGGAGTCAGTTCCACCGGTAAAGGCGCCGCGTAACTCCGGGAGGGACGAGCGCCGGCTTGGGAAAACACCCCGAGAGACCCGGCCCGCCGGTGCAGAGAAGGGACCCCCACCCGCAGCAAGTCTTCCACGTCGTGCGTGCACCCGGTTCACGCACATTCAGAGACGCGCGTGAGAGCTCGCCCGAGGCTCGGGAACGGGGTTTCTTCGAGCCGAGCGGCGCCGAGCGCGAAAGCGGCTCTGAACGGGCAGCGGTGCGGAGTCGGGGGTGGCTGCCGCGCACGGACCGAGCTCCGGGCCGGGGGAGGTGACGGGCCGGCGCCCCCCGCGCTCCCGGGCGGGCGAGCAGCCGCGGGGCTGGGGATCGCCCGAGGCTCCCGCACGCCCCGGCGTCCCCGCAACTTTCGGCCGCGCCGCGATGCGCGGCTCCGTTCTCGGGAAGTGCTGGAAGCGATTATCTCCCTCGTAGTCAAAGGTGGGGGGGGGCGGGGTGTGGAGAAAGAAAAAAGCAACTGGTTCGGTGAGCGTTGCTCACTCCCGTCTGGAGGAAGAGCGATCCACCTCTAGACTGTCACACTCGGTTCCACACACCGGGGTCAAAGTGACAGGTGAGACAGCTCTGACGTGGTAAAGCGAGATGCTCGTCTTTGTTAAGAGGTTTTTAACCACGTCGTTTTATACACCAGAGTCAACTTTCACATCGACACATCTCAGCAGCTCCCAGCAGGATGAAACATAGGTATTGAGGATAGCGCTTAAGCCCTTTAAAAGCATAACCTTCAACTACTGTTTCCTCTCACATTTAAGACAAAACGTCAATGAGAAAAATTAAACTACCCTTAAAGACGACGCTTAGGAGAAAGCATCGCATTCTTGTTCCTGTTCATTTGCGAGAATTCACCATCCTTCAGCTGTCCCAAGGGAACGAACTGTAGGTTAAAATTATCAGTGTCAGAAAGGAGAAGGGTAACCGATCTTCCCCTCTTCAACCAGTGACCTCCCCAGAAGGTTTGCGTTCCTGGTACACCTGTACCAGACTAATAAACGTGCCTGTGACAAACGGTCCTTTAAGCTGTTAACAGCTTAAAGTTTTAAGTCATTCACAAGGCTAGAGGCTTGTGTTCAAGCACACATTGATCACATTTTTGGCAGTATAACGGTATTTGACAAACAAAGAAGTGCCCGAAAATCACTTTCAGGAGCCCAACACAAGCACAAACAAAATACTTACTTGTGTGGGGCACCCTGCGACAGAAACGTGGCTACACAAAACGGGCACAGGCTGGGTTCTAACTGGTGTCACAGGACATGGCAGGGGGGTAGCCAGAGCGCTACAGACAGAGCTGGGCTGGAGGTCTACTCCGACTCATTCAGTCTACTCCTGATTTACAAGACCCTTGATTTAACTAAAGTAAGAATGTACATAGCTTCAGGAAAAAAAGCTCCTTCAAGTGTTTTTAATACGCGAGGTTTAAAGCAGTTCAGGTGCATGCAGCTAAGTCATGAAAGCAAATCGAGCTCTTAACTGCGGATGGAAAACACAAAACCAGGGCTTCAACACTGAAGTGCTTTTGGCTGTACTTATTATAAGCCCCATTTTATATAATCAACACACAGCTTCTCTCAGAAGAGAACCCCCCAACTGATTGCTGCAGAAAGTTTAACCCCCAAGTATAAAACAATGGATCCTCTCCAACCACACACACAGAGAGCACCTTCCCACCCGCCTCCCCCCCAACCATTTGCAAATAACCAGAAACATGGTTTTGTAGCTGGAAAATCATGAGCTATACCTGGACTCTCCTCCTCCTCTCCCCCTTCCCTCTTGCATCATAAAGGCACTATTTACTGGAGGCAACTCTCCCCACTGATCAGCACTTACAAAATGTGCAAGTTTCAGAGATTCTACTGATGGCGTCTCTAAGCAGTGAACAAAGGAATGCTTTAAAACTTATAAATGCTTAAGTAAACATTTAATAACTTCTTCTCCACCTCATCTTTCCCAAAAGAGAAAATATTGTATCCGTCAGATCCTCTTTTGAGTCTCCCATTCATTCCAGTAAGTAGGTGCTTTTTTCTCTAGAACAGAAAAACACATCTGCTAGGTTTTATATCCAACTGTGGGTTTGGTTTTTTTTTTTTAAAGATACTTTTACTGCCTTTTGCCTAGCATGGTTTTTGGAACATGTTAGCAAATAATACTTTACCATCGGGATTGTGTTTTATAATGCAGATTTGAGAAGTCTGAGTGCTGAAGTTTGTTTTTCTAACCACATGGAGGTTTGAAGCAACAAGCACGTTCAGGAAAAATACTTTAAGTGGGTGTATATTTGCGCTGGGATCCTCGCTCTCATTTTGCAGTTTATGAAAAGCAATCAAGGTCAGCTTTCCAATAAGTCCCTGTATACAAACAATCTGAAATATTCACCATGAAGAAGAGAAGTGTAGTTATCACAGCCTTTCTAGTTCCAGGTATGTAATTATGACCCCACTCCAGCTGTCAAACAGTGTCTTCACAAGCAACTGGATCAATGCAGATATACTGGAGAGCAGAATTATTCCTTCATTAACATGGGAACCAAATAAAAAGTGGTCCCCAGTATTACAAACATTCTTATTCTGGCACTTAACCTATCTTAGTCACTTGAATAGTCTTATAAGAAGGACTTGACAATATAGACATGCTTAACCATCTATACAGTGAGGGCCTCATTTTTATTCCTTGACCCAGCTCAGTGCAGCTCTGTCTAAAACAGGTATCTAACTTCTATGATACCAAGTCACTCTTGAAGTGATACCACAGGGACACTTCACCCTCTTAAAATTCAGCAAACCTTAAGCAACTTGCTAGGCAAAAACTTGACTTTGAAAGTGTTTAAAAGTGTAAGAACTGCAAACACCTGTAAATTTTTTTAGTTCTTTCATGTTGTACAGCCTAACATTGAAATTAGGACACTCTGGAGTTGCAGTGATACAGAACTACGCGGATGCGAACTTGTATTGTAGCAGGAACACGCAGATCATCTTTAACTCCAAATTTGCCAGGTTTGCCCCTGATTAATAGAAGGGGGGGGAAGCACATATCTAATGTATATCTCGTGGCACTGTTTTGATTGGCTGAAAGAACAACCTCCAGGCTAGGGCTGGCTACGTAGAAAAGCTTCAGCTTCCAAAGTTCTGTCATTTTCCATTTGTATACATACAAATATATGCAGAGTCACAGCCCCCAGCGGCTTCTTAAAGAAATATTTGTGTCTGAGAACAAAAAGATACTGATTTTCATCCTCACAGAACTCAGATAAGGAAGGAGACCCACCTCAGGCTTTCCACTAACCTCTCACTGTCAGGCTAAATCCACAACTTCACCACACAAGAAAATGCAGAAAGTTACAGGGTTTGGTTCAGAGCTTAGTACATCATTGGAAACGTTTTGACTTCAACAGGGTTTGCATCAATTTTATGTTATTGAGGGCTCATTATAAGCTTGATAATAGCGTTTGATTTTCTTATTTTAGAATGTTTTTCTAGCTAAATTTGAACGTTCACAAAGCTTCAAGGTACGTGCAGAGACAAACTCACCTAATCCATGCAACATTATTGTTCGATAGGCTGAGGCACTGAAAAAGTCACAGTACACAAGGACAAGGGTCCAACAAGCTCATCGCCTACAAGAGCATCTTCCCCTCACTAGACCATTTTTCATGTACGTAGGAGTCCACAACAACTAGAAGAGCACCCAGGTCACATAACACACACGCACTAAGAACCTTGGCTCGTGGTGACTCAGAGAACAGCACAGATGCAGCCGACTTTTTGCTGCTCAAGGACGCAGGTATATTGCTGGTGCAGGCTATTTTCAACCTAGAGTCACGGAAATTAGTGCAAACCAATTCTGAAAGCGGTACTGAGCCCTATGATTTAAAAATAACAGGATATATTATTAGGGGCTGCAATTGCAGCTTCTTCAAGGAGGAACCAGCTTTAACCATCCGGTATCACATACAAGCTCACTTGGCAGATTCTGCATCCCTGACTGGAGTTTGTTGGTATAGCCAAAATACAAACCATTAAGATTAGGAAAATATCTCTTGGGAATGGTCAATAAATCTCCCTCCTGCAAAGCTTCCTGTGCCTTCTTTTAAAGCATCTTGTACTGGAAACTACAATACACAAGAAGCCTGATCTCGTCTGACTACTCTTATGTTCTTTCCATAAGGCAAGGAAGAGCTAGTTAAAAGCTCAATGTATCATAATTAGAGCTTCACAACCTTGGCAAGACAGTTCAGTTCTTCTCTGAAGTCTATAAAATAACCTGAAGTTTGGAGGTTTTTTTTTATTATTTATTTGATGGGACAGAACTATTAACACACCTAACTCCATAAAGCCAACTGGACCTTCACCTCAGTACATGGCACTTCAAAAGCCCCCAAATCACACAGACTGTGATCTGCAAATGTTTGCACTTGTGTCACAAGCAGTGAAGCTGATGGTGTGTAACACCAACTGCTCTCAGATCTTTCCAAGGTTAGAGTCCCCTAACTAGCAAAATCCTGAGCTTTTGTTACCAGTTCAAGCCATCAGTATCTAGTTGATTCTAAACATTACCTTCTAGGAGGTAAGAAATCTACCCAGAGTTTTATGCCTCTCTGCTATTTAATTATAACATACCATTCAAACTGTTTCTTTCCTCACTGACTTTATGCATTCACAAGCACTCGAATCACCAACGCTTTGAAATCCACACACCCCTAAATGGTTCTGCTGCTTAAAAAGATTTGATCAGCCTCCTTGTACCAGACCACATTTCCATCAGCGGCATCAGTTAGGTAAAGTAATACATGGTACTAAATAACATGATGTTTTTGAAATATTTCAAGAGAGTATTGCTAATTTTGAATTAAAAAAATACACCATTTGCTGCCCCCCCCCCACCCCAGTTAAGCTGCTGTGAGAGAAAGATGGAGAAAAAACAGGTTGCCAGCTTTGTACCTCTGACACATAGTGTCATTAGTAGGTTTTACAGTAAATCTGTAGGTTATTTAGTAGGTTTTACAGTAAATATGTATATAACAGTCTTAGGCACAGCTCCTCAAGCACATCTTCCATAACCAAAAAATAGGAGCAGCAAAGCTGGAACCTGAGGATGGAGAAAGAAATCTGTACCCACTGGTAAATGATGGGCCCAAGACTGACTGGCAGTATCACGCCTGGGCAAGCAGTTAAGTCTTTTCTAATAGTGTTCAGGAGAAAAATAATCCAAACACCATTAATACACAGCATCAAAAGCAGATCTCTTCCTACAAGCTTGAGGTTTCAAGTCAGTTTAACTTAAGAAATCAAGCTAAGGACATCAAAAGAGAAGTAGTTGATAACAGACAAATACAGAGGTCAGGTCAGACTCACACTGTCGAAGAGCACAAGTGTTTTGGCACAAAAAGGGCACCTTTATGATGCCTAGCCAGAGCCAGGCTGTGCCATGGGTAGATTTACTCAATAAGATTCATTACAAACCATGAGAGATTTTAAATCGTAGCAAGAGCTACAGTGAGCCATTACGTCAGCTCAGATATGTTTCTCTTTACTCTGTGTTTCTCCTGTAGACTGAAGAATCACCACATTAGCTGTGATTCATCAGAAGAAGCCTCTGTTCAGGATGGTCCTTTCATGACAGGCAGTACTAGCTTTACAGATCCATTGTGCACCAGTTGACAAATATGGGAAGGGTGGTGAATGGGAGTGGAAGAAACCCAGTTCTCCATATGCATCCTCCCTTT
Organism: Bucorvus abyssinicus; assembly: GCA_009769605.1. Classification (NCBI taxonomy): domain Eukaryota; kingdom Metazoa; phylum Chordata; class Aves; order Bucerotiformes; family Bucorvidae; genus Bucorvus; species Bucorvus abyssinicus. Next base: position 2,969,713 of record CM020059.1, on the reverse strand, counting down.
TAGCTACCCGCTAAAGACAAAAAATAAGCCTTTGCTGATTCCAAGTCCACAGGACATTGATAACAACGGCAGAGATGAGCAGGTTTGGAGGGTTCAGAGCACCACCCTGAGCAGACACAGCTTTGTGATCCACATGCACTCTTTGGCTTCAGGGAAGGAAAACACCCTCTGGTGTTTTCCAGCGCATGTGTTCAGAGCATCTGAAGAGTGGGATATACAGAAGCATATGGCATATAATTTCCTTTCTTCCATTCATTATCTGCAGCAAGATCAGCTCTAGTAAGAACAAGTTCCAGCTTTCATCTGAAAATATTTCCATAGCCATGTCCTTCTAACAAGCCTATTTAGGCATCACCTTGATGGTGCTATCAGTTTACTTTGTGCTTGTACAACCTTGTGCCCAAGGTCTAATCCAGAGGAGACAGAGCTCCTTCACTGAACTGCTCATGATCCAAACGTTAGAAGAAACAAGGAGGGGAAAGAGGATAGCGCGGATGTATAGACAGGGAAGGCAGGAGGAGAAAATGTAACTTCAACTCAGAACACTTAAGACCATGCAGCGTAACTAGCACATAACTGAAGGACAGTCGCTTGCTTTCAAAGAGTTGCTATCTATTAACTTTCCCCTTCACTGCAGTCCGGTTTGGTCAAAGCTTTCTCCAAGTACCCACAGGGCAGAGGGAGAGAGAATATCAACATACAGGAGCGACAACACGCTCCGTTACGGGCTCTGCCTTACCCTGAGCCACAAACCCCAAAAGTACCTGATGCCCCACAGGCTTGTGCCCCAATGGCTGCAGATTTGAGACTCTCTTGAATCTCTGACATATGGTTGTCACTTGAGATAAAACCTTCCCGCAGAGGCCTAGCGCTGGCTTTTGCCCCAAGTTGTGCACAGGCACCCCACACCCCAGATCTGCCATGCTGACCTTGACTTGGCTGCGGTGAGCGCCGGGCTGGGGGCCGGTAACTGAACCCACACGATGGGGAGGCCGAGCCGCAAAGCACAAGGCATGCACGGCTCCGGAGGGGAAACCCCTGGACGAGATGGTTTATGGCATCTTATTTTTCCCCATGTAGAATATGAATAATGTTAATGGTGACAGAGCCTACAGGCAGTAAAAGGCCTTTGCAGGTATCAAACAGCTTCAAACTTTGCTTTGGCTCTTTGCCAGCTGCCACAGTCTGCCAGCACTTCCTACTGAGGCTAGGACGAGTGACCATTAAGTAATTACATGGTCTTACTGGTTTCCAGTGAGAAAACAGATAGAAAACCTATTATATTTTGATTTTTTTTTTTTAATCACATGAAAACTGGAAGAAATTTCCATTTCATGCACACCTGACACTGTTTTAAATACATATTTCTAATGGATTAGGAAATTCTTATTATTCTTATATTCAGCTGTCGAGGCTTAAAGCAAGAACATACATTGGGAAGCCAGGCAATGAAAAATCTCTACTTTTATTATCATCCCTTGTTCAAACAGCACATGAAGGCTCAAACCAAGAGTCCAGGGCTCCCCTGTGCTAAGCTGTTCACAGCAATTTGTAAAGGAGCTCCAAAGAGAACGTGAGTGTGGCAAGAAATAAAGCTACAAGATGAAATAAGAACCAAGAATTTTTCTGGGCATCATTAGTCTTGGATAGCATGCAGCTTAAGCAGACTTGACCAAGTGGTAAGGACCTACATTTCAAAGCAAAAATCCACATTCCACCATTTCCAACGCTATTCAATTTTTTTATCAGGCAGGGTAACCTGCATATGACACCACCAATGAGGCAAAATACTTTGTACAAACTAGTAAGTCATCGCAATAAACACTTCTCATTTCACCTCTCCAAATCATAAAAGCAAGAATTAGATTTTCTTCAGAGATTAGTCCAATTTGGAAGAGTGCTTTTTGAAGAACTGACCCAGTTAATTTCTTCTATTTTTCCTTCGGTTTTCATTTCTAGTTTGGGTTGGGGGTTTTTTGTTTGTTTGGTTTTTTTGCTGACCACTGTGAGCTGATTTCCATATAAATACAGTTCAGCAATAGTTAATTGGGTTATTTCTTCACTATTCACACACTTATCCAATACCCCACGAGTTTTCCTTAGGGTCGGGTCAGCATGTTGAATGCCTTCCATCAAAGAGCATCAAGAACCCCTACAAAGTGGGTTGTTTGATGTGCTTTTCATTGTTTCTTTTTCCCTTTTTAACACAAGCACCAAGGCAAGTTTCTCATCACCTGCATTAGGTATAAGTGCTGCTGTATCATTCCTACTGAGTAAGGGGGGAAGTAGGACCACATGGAAGTCAAAGTTGCAGCAGGTCAGCTGCAGAGATGGGGCTGGACCTCAGGAGCTCCTAGATTCTGAGATGATGCTGTCCATGAATGTGAAAATATTTCCCCAGGGCTCAATTATTGGCACGTTTGCCACATACCCTGCAAAATAACAACATTTAAGAAGCAAGCCATCAACAGCCAAGACACAAACATCTGTTTTAAGGAACACACTGTGGGCTGGGAACAAGACAACCTTTGCCTTTCCACTAAGTATTGGTTAAATGAGCCAAGTACGTTCACTTGTATTTACAGTATTATCTAAAACCTTGAATCACTGCACTTGTGCTCTCTAACACGTATACAGTATGCATGAACTTACTTAATTTATAACATATACAAAATTATATGTGTTTAGGTTGCCACTAGAGGTAAAACTTTGGATATTGATAAAATGTTGAGAGTTCTACTCGAGAGTTGGAAAGTTCCTACTTGTGCATTTTTTGTAAAATGGAGACTATAGTTTACAAGTCTTAATAGTTAACAGAACCCCAGTTTTACACCTGGCCTTATTATTTCATAAGATAGGAACTAAATATTTGATCATCTGACATGTTTTAACACCTGCACTGATTTCCTGTCCCCCAGTACCTTCAGTGCACAGGGAACTGGATGAACTGTGAGTGTTATGCCATCAGTTTCAGTGCAATGAAGCTGCACTTGAACATTTGATCACTGACTTCACAATACCCAGCAGCCTTACACTTGTCACAGTAGAAGCCCGAGCATAAGACCAAATTTCTTTTGTGCTGTGCCGTCAGGGCCAGAAAGAGAGTTCACTTATCCAAGAGTTCAGAACCTGTGTGCAAGTCAACAAATATGGACTAAAGGAAATAAAAAGGTGTGTGCCTGTAGATTGAACTTAAAAGCAGCAGTTAGTAGAAAAGCAGAAGTCCTGACTGACAGTTCAGTTCACAGATGCCAAACATACAAGATTTAAAATCACAATTCTATGATTTAATCCATATAACATGGTTTAAAGCTCTTCAAAACAAAGCAGATTAATTCTGACCTGCCTTTGCCCCCTACCCTCCTCATCTTCTGATCGAGATAACGCCTAGGAAAGGGAAGGGCAAAGATTACCAATCTTGGTTTAAATTTCCCAAAATCTGAAGAGTTTAGCAAGCAACTTTCTCCTCAGACACTGGCAGATGAGCTAAAGGAAGGGCACGTGCAGGGAGAGGGAGAACTGAACTAAGTCTCCACCATCATTGGGGTAAAGGTAATGGTAAACGGGCTGACAGGACAGCAGCTCTGACAGCCTGGAGAAAGGCCCTTCCAGAGGCCACAGAAAGATCCTGGAAAAGGAGGAGTGGTGAAGGAACAGAAGGAGGCAGTGCAGCTGAACCAGTAATCTAAACTGATCCCACTGGCAGCACTTTCAACAAGCTGGGAGGAAGTGTGGGGAGCACAGCAGCACACCCAGAGGCAGGAGATCCCCATCCTAGAGCAGAGAGGCATTAACAGTTCAGGCAGAAGGTCAGAAGTCAGGTCTTTAAAATATTAGGGTAGGAGTATGGAGGCTCATTCAGGGTTCAGGTGCATAGGTCAAGGAATAGGCCTCAGCACCATCCCAGCACGGGCTGCCCACTGGTGCGCATCTCCACTGAGCCCCTGTCACTCAACTCACTGGTACAACTATATTAGCAATTATTACATGGAAGATGTTTTGGTGCTGTACGTCTTGATTTTACAAAGATTACAAGAGTACTTTACTCAACAAGAGACAGGATGCTAGTGAGTCAGAAACTGTAAGCAGGTGCCATGCCTGGAGAGGCTGCACAGTAGATGAGAGGAGAACAGAGGGTGGAACAGTGTATTCCAAATTTACATATCACAAACAGAGGCCCATGAAATCTAAGCCACTTGCCCAAAATCACACAGGGAGCCAGGAACTCAACCCTACTCTTCCCAGAACTGTTTTGCAGAGCACAATTGCATTCAGTCCTTCTGTAGGACAGGTAAAAGTTGTTCAAATTGCTTGGGGGGGAGCAGGAGAGGAAAAGTGTTCTGGAAGAGAAAATAAAAGTCCCTCCCATCAAGAAGTGTATTTTACACTCCTGATTAATTATGTAACACATTAAAATGTCAAACATGGTTTCCTTTCCTAAAACAAAGCTAGCACAAAAGACAAACCTGCAGCTCAAAGGAAAGGATCCATTAAAATCGCGGTATTGCACGCACCCTTTACCTGGGCAATGCCACCACCTTGTGGTCTGTGCAGTCACACCACCACTAGAATCTCAGTGTCTTCAACGATAAATAACCTAACGCTGCCTTGCTGCTCTTTTTGGGAAGAACTTTGCTTAGACTTCACTCATGAACAACCTGAACAGCTCTGTCCGGTGTGCATTGTTGGAATTTAATGATGTACGATTATTTAGTTGTCATTGCTATGGAGCGGATACCCATTCTCTGCACAGAGGAAGCTACACGCGCTGAAGAAACACACCACCTCCTACTCATGTAACCCTGAAAAAAGGCTTTCCTAATACTGTCGTTCTGGCATAGGTGCCTTTTCTGTCTTCTGAGTCATATTGTATTCCATTTGGCTTTCCTTACAGCATTTTAAGGTCAAACCGATTCTGAGAAAGTCTTGCCACTCCCCACTTTTGAGTGGTGTAAATACACAGTTTGCTGCTGACCTCAATCAAAACTAAGTTCCATAGAGTTCGGTAAGCAAGAAGCCTTCCTCCACACCCAGGCACAATAGCAGTGTAGGCTTGAAGTTACACTATGTACAGAAGCAAGAGAAAGCATGATCCCCCACCACCCAGAACAGTTCTGCACAAAGCAGAATCACCTTCTGGATTAGACCCAGCTTGTGGTGCCTACACAACCACATCAATAACAAGATGGAGCAAAAATGGAAGATCAACAATCCCAGGCTTTGCTACTGAGGCATTCTACAACCTGAAGCACATCCATCTCCGCTCCCCTACTTTTTACCTCAGCCTATCGTTGCCTTTGCAGTGTGACTCAGGTGACAGGCAAAAAAATCCCAGATGTCAAAGTTATCATGTTTGACCATATGACTATTGCAAAATGCAGTCCTACTCTAACTACAAAAAGCATATCTGAAACCACCATAAAGAAATAAAAATACTTTTGATATCTGCTACTGATAGACCTAAGACATCCTGTATGATGCAAACCCTGCTTTCCAGAGTACGAGCACACACCAGCATTTACAACAATTTTTCCTGCAGTCCCAACACAGAACTGGTTCAAGGTAACATTACAGCCCAGAACACACCTTCCAAGAAACAGACACTGACAGCCTGCAGTATCTCCTCAGAGGCAGAATGATACCCTCCATTCGGACAACTCTGGTGCAGCACATGCTACCTTGCTGGTTTTATACTTGTTTTACCAGTTAATTTTGCAGTTCCACCCCTCGGTTTAGCTTACACTCGCCAAATAGTCGTGGACCTCAGAGAGTTTTACATCATGGTCAAACTCATACCAAAAATATCAAAAGCTACTACCTTTCCTCTTCTTTTACCTTGCTGCTTCTTTCAGGTCTATGTGGAGCAGCTTCAGAGCTCCGCTAGTGAAGTAACAGAGACTATGCTCTGTGGGGAACGATGACTGCAATGTTTGATTACAGAAACAGCCATTTTACAACTGTTCTCGTTTTCACCGAAGCAAGTCAAGATAAACCAGGATTTCTGGACTGGAAATGTGCTTCACACACACAACACAAGGAAATATTACCAGTAACAAACTACTACCACTTTGTTACTTTTATTTGGACACTTCTTGCCTTTGGCTTGGCACTGAAAAACACAACAAGATTTTGCCCATCTTTGTTATCTACCTTCCTATCCCTTGGCTCAGCAGGGCCCTGATTCTTGTTCAAGAGTCTCAGATGATGCTTTAATATAGGGCAGCTTAGATCATTAAGTTTTTAACCAGAAACTACTTAGTCTGGATAAGTCTTTAAGGCCTTCTAATCAAACGCTAAGAAAAACAGTAAACGCTTTGCAAAACAACTTGTTACGCCTTATTATAAGGAGACATGAATTATTGTAACATTTCTGAATAACACGCTAGGTATTTTTAGACACTTGTCTCAAACAGCTTGCTTAAAATACTCCACTGTGCTAAAGTGAAACATATGGTATAACTACCCTCCTTGAAGCACACTTAAGGGTCAGACAGAATTAGGTCACAGCCATACTGCAGCACGTACAGTTAAGTACAGTTCAGTCTCTCTAGTTTTTATCCTGCATTTTTCAGTGTCTAGAAAGACTGGAAGTACCTAAATCTCTATTTTTTCTTTCCAGTGGATAGAGAGAGGTAAGGAAAGATGTTTGACAGCATTTATACAAGTCACCTAATAAGAGCAAGAACCTAAGCCAAGTGTTGCAAGCTGAATCTTATCTGCAGCCACTGAGTGCCAGATTTTAAGCTGATACAAGAGCCCACGATGGTGATTGCTGAACCTTGTCTTACAAGCATCACCTGAGTATTTGAACCTCCTGCTCCTTGTTACCTGTAACGGCAATGCCCTCATTTACACCAGGTTGGACTTCCTGGTGTTCCTCCTCACATTGCCTCCTGTGCTTAAAGTGACAGCACTCCACAGCAGAGCTCCACAGCTGCCAGAGCACAAGGAGTTGACTATCTAATTCAGGAGACATGAAACAGTTTTCAGGATTTAGGCCTCAATAAATATTCCTCCTCTAAGAGGGTCTCCAAAAGAGGTATCATTACATGAGCAAAGTAATCACTTTAACCTCCATTTTCTTCTTTCTCCCCCATCACCCACACATGCTTAGATGGGAAGACAAGAACAGGAGTGTTGAGACTGCTCCAACAAACAAACAAATCTAAAAATCCCTTCCTAAGGAAATGCAAGTAGAGCAGATATGCTTTGAAAAAGTGAGAGTTGGGTTAAAACAAAACAAAGAACTTCACATTCTGGAGTCCACTATGTCTGCTACAACTCCACAGAGCTGTAATCCCGAAAACCTCTACGCACTGTCAGAGAAAACCAGACAACAACTGTGCTGCCTTTGTGTCTTCACTGTCTGTGTAGTAACACCCTTCTTTGTTTGGCATGACCCATCCTTGCTAATCAAAGTCTCCAAACTACCCTAGCACCACACCTTCTCTCCTAGCACTACTCCCTTAGTTAGAAATGAAGGGGGGGTGGGGGGGAAAGAAAGAAAAATTTGTAGAAGTGATGGTTAATGCTCTATGGAATATTAGTTCAGACTTAGATAGATAAAAATACAAAGTACAGTGGCTACAGCCCTACACGACGACACTTCTTCTGTAATAAAAGCATCTTACGTGTCTTATTTACTGGAAAAAAAATAAACTAAGCTAAACCAGAGAACCAAAACACTTCTGAGTATTTATGAACCAGCTCCTCTTTCTGCAGGTCTTGGTGCCTTACCTGAAGGCATCTACCCCGACCCTCTGGAGAGCCTTTCTACTGATTATTTCACCATTATACCAATTCCAGTAACCTCAGCTAAACTGGCAATCCTACACCACAAAAAGGGCAAAGGAGCTATTATTTAAAAACAAGAAACCAGAAGGGGCAGCCTCACCCCTAGCACAGCCCTTCTCAACCAGTACAAAAGCCCGTTAGGCAGGATCCCGGGCTGCAGACCACCACAGAGAAAATTGCAAGCCCCATCCCACCACCCCGCCACAGCAAATTTAAACCACCTCCTACCTGAAAGACGTCCTCACACGGCTGGGTTTTTGCCAGCAAAGCCCACAGCAGGCAGCCAGGCCCGGCAGCCAGGAGAGGCGGCTGCTCGCCCTCAGCGGCCAGGGCGGCCCTGCCCGGCTCTGCCGCCCTCAGCGGCCAGGGCGGCCCTGCCCGGCTCTGCCGCCCTCAGCGGCCAGGGCGGCCCTGCCCGGCTCTGCCGCCCTCAGCGGCCAGGGCGGCCCTGCCCGGCTCTGCCGCCCTCAGCGGCCAGGGCGGCCCTGCCCGGCTCTGCCGCCCTCAGCGGCCAGGGCGGCCCTGCCCGGCTCTGCCGCCCTCAGCGGCCAGGGCGGCCCTGCCCGGCTCTGCCGCCCTCAGCGGCCAGGGCGGCCCTGCCCGGCTCTGCCGCCCTCAGCGGCCAGGGCGGCCCTGCCCGGCTCTGCCGCCCTCAGCGGCCAGGGCGGCCCTGCCCGGCTCTGCCGCCCTCAGCGGCCAGGGCGGCCCTGCCCGGCTCTGCCGCCCTCAGCGGCCAGGGCGGCCCTGCCCGGCTCTGCCGCCCTCAGCGGCCAGGGCGGCCCTGCCCGGCTCTGCCGCCCTCAGCGGCCAGGGCGGCCCTGCCCGGCTCTGCCGCCCTCAGCGGCCAGGGCGGCCCTGCCCGGCTCTGCCGCCCTCAGCGGCCAGGGCGGCCCTGCCCGGCTCTGCCGCCCTCAGCGGCCAGGGCGGCCCTGCCCGGCTCTGGGAGGTTCTGGCAGGTTCTGCCGCCCTCAGGGCTCCTCGCGGCAATCAGCGGCTCAGGGGAGGCACCTGGGGCCGCTCACACCTGGGGGCGCTTTTCCTTCCCCCCCCCCCCCCAGCCTTTAAAGCGACTTCCCCACCCCCGCGCACACACACAACACAAAAAGAGTAACGTGAATACATTGCTTGCTTTTTCCTCAAAATTCTCTGTTCCCAGCCCGTGTGCGAGGCGGGGAGGGGGCAAGCTGTGCTTTCCCCTGAGGAAAAGGCGCTTGCAGGCAGAGCCCTACCTCAGGCTTCTGGGGTCACCCCCCCCCCGCACCCCCTCAGCAGGGGAAGGCACTTTTCCAGCACGTTTTGTGCACCGCTTTCCCAGGGAGGGGAACGGGCAGTAACCCCAACACACGGGTTTTGACTGCAGAGCCCGCAGCGCGGGCCTGGCACCTCACCCTCACTCCTACAACACGGCGCCTCCCCCCACCTCATCCGCAAGGTCCCTGCCAGGGCTCGACTTCGACGCACAAGATGGCCCCAGGTTACCGGGCGGGAGCCCGCCGCGGCCTGCAGCGCCACGCGGACCGCCCCATCCCACACGTTACAGGGCAAGCAGGGTACGTCCCCGGAGCAGCAGCTTTTCCTCACGCCTTCCTGAGGCGGTCAGGAAGGGCCGCCCAAGGCTCCCTGATGTTTGTGCAGCCCTCAACGTAATGGAGCGGCCATCCTTCGCGGCGGCGCCTGGAGAACCCCCCGGCAAGCAAAAATATTGCCTTAAGGACCGATTTCCGGAACCCGTTTCAATTTCAAAACGCATTTATTTGGAAGGAAGAGAATTCGAGCCACCTCGTGTCTCGAAGACCAAAGATCCGGTAGAAACCGTGGGGTTTTATCAGCAGATGCGGGGGCGGTTCCGCCGCTGTTCGCACAGCTGCCGGGGTCGGGGCGCAGCAGCGTGCCGTAGGTGGCAGCAGAACCGCGGAGTTCCAGCCAGAAATCGGTGCGGCTGCTTCAGGGGAACCTCCCTTCTGGGAAAACCGGCCCGGGAATTAACTACTGCTCCCCGGTGCTGCCACCCAGACCTAGAGGAGGAATAACCAAAAAAATCCAGCAGAAAGGCTGCAATGGCATCCAAACAAGGTTTAATAAGGAACTGGATATGTGCATTGCTGATTGGTAGCTGTTAACGTGCCTGTTGTTACCAGTAAAGCCAGCCTTTATTTTCAGAGATTTATGAAGAGTTAGGAGAGGGCAAGGGCACATTTTTGCTCTCAGTGTCGTCTTAGGAGTGCCTTTGCCCTCGGAAGAACTCAATTCCTTGGAAAGATGGCTGTTACGTGACACGTGCGGTATGAGATGGCTCACGGGGTGGAAAGAATTTGGTAATTCTCTCATCCCTTCATTATATTTTGTATTGTATGGGCTGGTTAACGATCACTGTAATCCCTGTGAGAAGCCATTAGCAGCCACCACCAAATTAGGGTTCATGTAAAGCACCCATTTAAGCACAGCCTGAAGCTCCCCATTAGGTGCATGTAACTCAGACCACACTGCCAGCACAGCACACCCCATGCTCTAAGGACAAGGTGGTACCTTCTGTGAGCTTGGGAAGCACCTATTCACAGAGGTTGGGGGAAAGGAAGGCATCAACACAGCCATTAACTTTTTTTTTTTTAACAGAGCTGTTTCACACACAGATAAGCCTTGCCTGAACCACAAAGATCAGCAATTCACAACTCTCAGTACACCAATACTCTCAAGACACTGGTCCAACACCCAGTGAGTATTCTTAGAGACAAATAACCCTGTATACTGGGTCGGACTTGACTTACAAGCACCCCTTTTTTGGGTGTCATCACCCAGAAAAAATTTCCAGGGCTTATTCTTCAGCTTTTCTCATGTCCTGATGAATAAAGGAATAGATAAGGGGCAGGTAAAGGTGATGAGGAAGGGAAGGAGTATGTGATGTCAATCATCATGTTTCAGCTGCTTGGAGGACAACAAACCAGTGGATATATTACACTGCATGTCTAATATAAGAGTTTAGTGTACATTATCATTTTTATAGGTCAGATTCTTGGGACAATGGCAGAGCCAAGTGTCTTTTCGAGTTGAAAACATGACATAGTGCAGTTATAGAAAACATTTCCCACCTAAAATTGAAGGGGTAGTAATAAAAGAGTAGTGATTCATGAATCTAGCACTGATATAGAAGTTAAACCAGCCATTTTATTGAAGACTTCTGTAAAGATGAGGGGAAAAAAAAGATAAAATGCCTTTTCTACTCTTCAGCTCACCTTTTCTAGCAAATTTCATTTCCCATTGTAAACCTTATCATGGAAACCTACCTGAAATAGAAGAATTTCTGAAGTGAATCTTTTCACAGCACTGGAGAAGAGTCCTGAAAGGTGCAAACCTCACTGGAATCAAGACCATTATCTGCAGTATTTTAAACCAGTTAAATAACTCGGTTTGAGTTTCAGCATCACAAGCAGCTGCTGCATGCCCCTGACACCCATATAACAGCCATTGTATTGCTCTGAATTGTATCATCACTGCACAGTTTCACTGGTACACACTGAACAGGAGTCACCTAGGTTTTAAGAACTGAGTAGCAACTTCGGCAATGCACACTTGCCAAGACGTACCTTTTTCAGGTTACTGAGTAACTTAGGGAGAGGTTCTGGGCTTATAGAGCCCAGCCACTCTCAATCCTCTCCCTAAAGCATAGGAATCTCCATGAGCCATTAATGCTACAAGGGCAGCTAGTACCTGTCGCATGGATTAGATCAGTGCTCTGCGAGGTAAGCAAAATCCAGGGAATGATGATGAATTGATTTTTGTTTTCTTATATTGAAAAATGCCACAAACCCACAATGAATTGTTCTATCTAGTCCACACAATGAACATAATTAACTGTTTAATTAAACAATGAATTAACACTGTTAGCAAAACGTGATATGGGTCATGCCATACAGTCTTCCTCTTCCCCCCCTCTCCCCCACCCCATGCATCCACTCAAGTTTTATCTCCACAACACAACAGAAGCCTCTCTTTGTTACAGCTGCAACACTGGCATCATTGACTGAAGTACTCACCCGGCCAAAAATAACCCAGCAAGTGTCCATTCTGTGCCGAGCCACCCAGCATCGTGTCCTCGCGCTTGGCACATCCTTTGAAATTCTACACCTTCTCAGATGGGAATTAAAAAACAAGATCCTGACTACTTGTGTACACTTAAAGGGATAATGACTTCGTTTTTCTCCACATCAAGAATTTCTAAAGAGCGTATGATACCTGCATAACTTAGCAACAAACATTCAGAGAGTTATTTTCTTCATTCTTGGCCAAATTCCATGAAGGGTAATTACTCTCTACCTTGAATTTCCCAGATAGTTGTATATGATGTTGTCATTTTGTGTTTAGTTTTTTTGACATCACATAAAATCATATCCAGCAGGTATTTCACACATAGATCCAAAAGAATTTCCAGTCTTAAATAGCAGTTACAGAGTCATTTGAGTAGCAAGAAGTCAGCTCCTTAACCTTAGGTGCAGCAAGACAACCCAAATGCATGAACTCAGTTGAAGAAGCCATTATTGTTCTTGGTTTTAGAAAAAAAGGAAGGAATTAGATGATTTGCTTAGCTCATGCAACAAATGGGAAACAGAACAGAGAACAAAACCCAGATCCCTTAAGTTCCTTGTCAATCTTAATTAAGACCTTACCCTTGAGTTTTATAAAGAACTATAGGATCAGTCCCTTTTTGATCTGTGACTTTTTTTGCGAAACATATTTCAAAATCTGCTCCAGAAATGGCTGCTTTTCAGTGCTACGTGAAGCAAATGCTACAAGCAATACAACTTGTAAAGCAAAAAAAGGCAAAAACTGTAAAAAGCATTACATAGTCATGGGGATTGAGATCACTAGGGATAAATCTTGTTTCCAAGATCAGTTAACTTTTTTTACCTTCACTTTCAACTCTGGAATGACAACATACAAGCAGAAACATTGGCCTGGATTGTTTTGTTTTGGTGATGTGTATCACAGCAAAATGAGGAACAACAACAATATTTAACAGTGCACATAGCTGTGCCCTCTTCAACAGTCCTACAAACATCAGACACTGGGAAAACAAAGGTTTGATGCTTTATTACTGCTGTCAACAGAAGTCCTAGGCAGGTTGGAATGCTCCTCGTGGAGATCTTGGTTTGAGTTGTCTCATGGCCAAAACCACCTTTTTAAATGCAGGGAGTAGCACTGGATAAACATCACTCTGGCTCATGCAAATTGATGGCTGACAGGTTGGGCCTGTGGATGGTATTTCCAAAGCCCTGGTTATGGCTTCCCCAGCCTCCCCCCACAATCAATGTCACATTCCTTACAGAGGAATGTGATGGTGCATCCAGAATTAATACATTTTGGAATTCACTCATGGTGACAGAGCTTTCCTGGTAAATAAAACACCCATCACAGTCACAACAAACCCAAGGTACTTATTCCACAGGAGCCCCATTTTATTCAGGGCACTCTGCATCACCTCATCCATGCTGTGAGGATGGCAAACACAACACTGAAATCAGCAGCTTCCTACAACTTGGGAGGGAAGGAGTGGCCAGGCCCTGTGGAACTGCAAATTTGGCAACGTTGGATGAAACTGGTGCCACACCCAGGCTGCTTGCTCCAGTTCTGCTGATGCTGAGAAATCAGAAGAAACAGCAAGCAGAGAAGGAATCTATTTCCAGCAGCTGCAGAAAACCCCTCTGCAAATTAACACTGCAGCTTCATTTTCTGTGATGGCTGCTCTGATGTCTCAAGGCAGATTCCAAATCCAGTTACCTCATACTCATTACTGTTCTAAAAGGACAATAGAGATGCAAACAATTGCCTCCTTATGCAGCGTTCCATCTTGCACAAGGAGAGGAACACTGAGCAAAGCCATGGCCAAAACCTGAAAAAACAGGAAAATAAAAGCAACATGGATGCCTTAAGAAATAAAAGGCTCTTTTTAAGCAAGAGAGCAGAGAGATCAGAGTGCAAAGGAAAAGAATACACAGTTTATGATCTCCTCTTACCTTTTCCGTGAACTGCCAAAGCAATCTGAGTGACTAGATAGAGTTTCACATGCTCAAAACCTGCAACTGAAGTCAGATCAAAGAAGATTTTCACAAAACATGCACCACCTTGCAGCTCAGCTAGCCTCAGCCTGACCTCCTGGCTATTAACTCACCCAGAGCATCTGCAAATCTCTACTGGCTTCCCACTCCTCCTTTAAAGGGGCCCCAATCAGAAGGAGCCAGTGGCAGAACAGGGACGTGTGACTTCACCTGTGTGCTGCCTATAAAAGCTGCAAACCCCACCTGAGCCTGTGTTTGGGGCTGTGGGTGGGTGGTGGGGTTGTGATCCTTCACACTTGGCTGCTTCCTCTCAGGATAGAGTGAGTTCTTTATATGTAATTTAAACTGGAATTATGGTAGATGTGTTAAAATATCTGGGTGCGCAGGGGGTATTAGATGCTACCTTGATAAAATGATCTGGTTTGTAGAGAGTCCAGGCAGACTGAAGTCTGGATTGTAACAGCAACTTTGTTGTGTTGCTATTCCTCTGAGGATCCCTAAAGAATCTGCCTGTCTCTATAGTGTTGGGTGATAAGAGGCAGAGAAGGTTTTGAGTTTTACATTTCATTCTTATGCAGTGCGGAAAGGGGAGCGTTTCAAGCTTTGAAATGCACTTTTTTACGGTGTAGTAAAAATCTAAGGCCTTTCAAAACCCTTTTGTTGTTGTTTGGCAAAGTGCAGAGGAAGAGAGCAACACAGCCTTTGCTGATGGTGCCCAGCAATAAACTTGATTAAGGCATTGGTTTGCAGTGTGACAGACCAAGTTCAAGATCTTGGATGGAAAGAAGCAGAGCAAGAACTTAAATTGAGTCTCTTGTGGGAAACATTTACCAGGAAAAAATCAAAGCATTGTACCTTGCTGCCTTATCTTAGATCATTTAATGGAGATTATGTTTTTTCTTTAAATAAAATGTTTTCTGCCTTCAGGTATGGTACAAAACACCCTTCCTTCACATGTGCCCATGTAACTACAGAACTGTTTTGTGAACCAGAGCACTGAACTTTACTACTGTCAGAAACACGGATGCAATCACAGCCTCCCTTCTGCTGAGTCTGGACTGCTCAGAAGAACCAGAGTTCTGCTCTGCAGGGTCTGTGGAGGAAGAAGTGTCTGATCCTGTTGGCATGGAAGCCAGTACCTTGCTTAGCTTAGAGATGTGGATCATAAAGCCTTACAGTGTTTAGCAGGAAGACAGTTATCCCGGGGGTTTTGTGGGAAGTCAGATACCATGGGACCCCCCAGCAGTCGCTCAGTGAATTGATGTTCTTTGTAATTTCCTGCCTGCTCTTGGAAATGTGACTGATAAGCTTGTTGATTTCGCAGAGCCCCTGCAGAGTCCAGGGAACTTCCAGTTTGTGGGAAATATTTCTAGTTGCTGTCCAGTTTGGCCTGGAACCAAGTTTTGGAAATATCAAGTTTCTCTCAAACCAGAAGACTTTTTTCTTTTTGGGTTGCGGGTAATTTTCTGGTGCTGACCATTTATGTGTACTCTCGTGGCTGAGATGCAATAAGCGTGGGCAAAGCCCTTCCCAAATCTTCATCCGCGAAGCCAAGCCATGATGATGATGTGGCTGAGATTTAAATGGAGAACAGCTCTGTGTTTTCAAAAAGTGTCTCTCATTTGCCTTCCACTTTGTTCTAACTTTCTGCAATTATGATAAAACATGGAAAGTGACAAACTGACTTATTTGAACCCTGTGGTTCTCTGCCTCAAGGCTACTCAGCCTTGGATTCAATGTCACCAAGAGGAGGCAAGTAGAGGAGACTCTACACAGAGCAAAGGCAAAGAACAAGGACCTTTGTAAGCAGGAGAGCTTGGGAAGTCTGGTCTTCAAGACATACAGGCCTCATAGTTGGATTCCCCACTGCCTAGTAGGATGCAAACTTTTAGTAAGGTGTTTCTCTCAGATTATACATTTTAACACCACTTTTCCAGTGTGACTTCTCTGGAGTTTAATAAGGCCCAAACTCATGGTGCAGCCTCTGTCAGACCAGGCAAAAATTCCTGCTCAGTCATGTTTTCTGGAAGTTGGAAGCAGCTGAATATCCTGAAGCATCCTTTACTACAAACCCTATTTGGAATTGATTATTGAATTAAAGGCTACTAGAGGGGTGTAGACAGACAAAGCATGAAGCAGGTGTAAGGCCCATTTTGGTTTAAGCAACGGAGCTGGGAGAAGATTACTTTTGGCTTTAGTAACCAAAAAAGGAAAACCAATGAAACTGTAGACGTGTAGCTTTACCCAGTGGTCTGGCTTAATGCTAGGAATAAGACTTCCAGTTCCATGCAAGCTCTCGGCCTACTCTTAAGCAAAGTAAAAGGAGTCAACCTGAACCGCTTGTTAATAATTAAACCTTGGACTGGTGGCTCAGATGAACTCATTTCACTTTGCATGCAACACGCTAGGCAAATGTGATGTGGCTAATAATTGCATCTCAGTGCAGTGACTTGTTAGATACACCAACTGAATCTCCTGGTGTCCTCGTGTGACCATGCTCTCAATTCCACACACTTTGTTCGGGTGGCTCTGTTCGAAGATACCTGGACGATTTTTGGATCTGTCTGTCCCTGTTTACTGTGCTTCGCGTCCCTGTGTAATGTGCTATGCAAGCATTAAAACCTCTGCAGTTCTTACTTGAAGACAAATGGGGATACTTACACCTATGTATGTATATATGAGTCATGACCAAGATTTCTCTCTGTGCTTCAGCAAAACATCCTGCTCATCTGTCAGCACTTGATACCAAATTTGTCATCAGGATCTGTATGTAAAGCCTGATCTAAATGTCACTGAAACAAATGGAGATGTGTCTACATTGACTTCCGTGAGAGTGGGCAAAAGGCACAACATACTCCAATCAGTATGACTTTTTCTGCTAGGTTAGTGATAACCTTTCTAGTTCTGAAGTTAACTTTATTGCATATTCACATGCAGCAGTGATTATATCACGCAAATTTCACTTTTTTTTTTCCTGGGATAGACTTACCTAGACTTTTCTGTTTACTGTCAGAGAAAGCAAGAAACAGGGTCATGTCAAAACCAGTATGGACAGGGACCCTCAAAGGACAATTTGTTCTATTCCAAGTAGTGAAGAAAGTGCAAGGAAGATAAAGGCACTGGAAGGGAAAGGGAGGAAGGTCAATAAGGGGAGTGATTCAGGGCGTGCTCTTGTCGGGGATTTTTAAATAGTCTTTAGGGTAGGCCAGTTAAGTACCACTGTTAAACAACTTCCCTTTTTTTGATTTCTCAGGGGTTCTCTCTACACAGCTTCTTTAAACCATATCTTCTGCTGCAGACCTCAACTGTGCTGAACGTCTGGGGTCTTGGAAGAAAGTGCTGCATTTTCCTCCTGGTGGCAGCGATACTGAGGTGTACTGGAGGCTTAACTCCAAGTAACTGTTTCTTTCATTGGTATCTTGTAATTAGGTTCCCATTTGCCAAACTGAGAATGAATTTGTCGAAAGCATGAGTATGTAATTTAATGATCAGGGTTCTGATCTTGAAAACCACATGAGTTACTTGGTCAGCTGCCTGCACTGGTGCATCTATGCAGAGTGATTGGCACAGTGGAGACAAAATGAAAAGAAAATGGCTGGACCTGCTGCAACTTTTGTTCTGTCTTTGCATATCCAGGGATCAAAGATAGGGTTTGGATTTTGAAGGGGAATGTGAGGAAGTAAAGTAGGGAGTACATCAAATACATGAGAAGGAATGGAGAAGCATGGGGAAAATGACTTTTTCTTTTCTAGTTATGTGATGGAAGAAAGCTGTGTCTCAGTTCTAGAAACATTTCCACAGGCTCCTCTGGACTAGCATGAGTGGTGTGTGCTCGGTAACTCTGAAACTCTGGCTGTAAGCACTAGTTACAGAAAAAGTGAGAAACCCGAGGTGAGGGCAATCTAACTGCTTCTCCATGTTGCTGTTAGTAGACCATGTTACCACAGGTTCTCCCTGATTAAAGCAGGATAAGACTGTCAGTCTGATTCATCACTGACATGGTTGTTTACATGGATACAGAGAATCCATGCTAAGAAAGACAATCTCTGCCCCGACTCCACGCAGGGCTGTCACGCCTCCAGTCTCTCTGCTCCTTCAGTATATCCAGCCCACAGCATCACCTCCCTGTTCCAGGACCCTTCACATCAGACACAGTTGAATGGCTTGTAGACAGCTGCCTCTGGTACGTGGGGTCTGAGGGCACAAGAGACTGCCACACTGCTCAACAACCAGAGCGAGTGGCTTCTAATGAGGGCCTGACATACAGCAGAGTCCTCCTGAGGAACACCCTCTCCCTCAGCCATAAGCCCTTCTCACATCTGCACTTGCAGGTGTGCTCCCTGCAACCCATGGGAAAAAAATTAAGCAATGTGTTTGCAACAGGGTGAAATGCAGCCACAGTGTGCACTAAGGATGACCGAGCAGCCTGCCCAACCACAACCACACTGCACAATGGCTGTGGGCTGCGAGGCTTCATTTCCTTATGTCCCTGGTAAAGCATCTGCTTTGCATTGTTCCAGCGAGGAAAACAAAGCCTGTACACGCACACGGGTGACTTGGGCCCCCAAAGGTCCTCAGAGCAGGGTAAGGAAATAGCCTCAGACAAGTAGCCAAGTTGATTTCAAGTCTGTGTGCCACGAGCTGGTTTTAAAGCGTCTTATAAATGTTTTAAGTGAAAGACTGCTCCTGTGAGCTAGTTAAGTGCCATCATCCCCAGTTTATTTCCAGTTAAAAAAATAGGAACAGAAAGCATTTGCTCAAGGTCTCCAAGGGAATCAACAACACAGCAAGGATCAGAACTAAGGATTTCCTGCCCGATCTGCAAACCACACCTCTCTCCTGTTTACAGTGTTAACTTATTCCCTAGCAGAAAAGCCATGTGAATGGAACAATTAATTCTGCTATTTCAGCCTCCCTTCCTTCCCTTCCCAGTTCGCTCCCGGCATTACCTTTGGATCATTACAAACCTGTTACCAGAAGAGCTGTGTGACAAAGCAAGCAAAAAAAAGTCTCAGAACAGCTTCAGCTGAAAAAACTCGAATAGTGTTTGCTAAATTAAAGTTTGAAACACTTAAAAACTCCCCTAGAAATACAGTGCTCTGTTAATGAAAAACGAAACCAAAAGGTAACCAAGCTCACACATCAAGGAGTAAGTTAATGAATGACTAAAGCCGATCGTGCCAGTTACCTGTACACGTCATTTTTCGCACACGTGACTCAAGCAATACGAAAGCAATAGTGTTGCTACTTAGAGTAAGTTACTACTAAAACTTACTGTATGGCTTATGAATCAAGAGAGTTTTAAAGAGATGATTCCTTTAGGCTCTTTGCATTTGCTTTCCCTTCTTCTGTTGTTGTTTTAGAAGTCACATTTTCACATTTCCCTCTGGAATTAAAAGCTACTAACTCCTTGAAAAATGTCAGCTGAATTTCTTATGTCTTTCTGTAATTCCAGAGCTTAGGGCATCAATCTGTTCACACCCTTTAAGTACCAGGAGGAGTTAGCAACACCGAGCTGATTGAAAGTACAAGACTTGACTAGGGCCTAGGATCAAGCACAAGAATGCTTCAGTTCAAAGACTACTGTGGCATTTTATTCCAAATTATATATTTAATCATCTCTTCCTCCAATCCCTGTTTTTTTAAGGAACGTTTCTCCTGGCAAAGCCAGATCATTGATGTGATAAGTTCATCCACCCTGCTAGCACCACTCAGAGCCAGCAATTAACTTCTTCCTGCAAAACGCTGGTAAAATTACAGGCTGCTTCAAAGTACAAAACCATGATTCCGAGAGCTGATTGTGCTCTTTTTAGATCAGCTGGCTTTTTACGTATGTTTTAGTAACAATGGCTTCTGTGATACACACCAGATAACTACAGGGCTTGAGCTGAGACTTATATTTACATGCACCTTTTAAAATAAACTGGCACAGGTGTAATTCTTCCAGCTCACAGAGGAGGATAATAGCTCGTTAACTTAATTAATGCATGAAAGTACTTTGCCTTCGTAAGAATCTAAAATAGAAGATGCTAAACCCCACTATTAAAAATAACAGGGAAACCCTATAGACGACAGTGGTTTTAACACATTTGCTTTCAACTTCCTGCTTTTGTTAAGCAAAATTGTTTCATAAAAGTCTCTGAGGCTTCTCTCTCACTTCCTTACCTCACCTGTGTATGTTTACTAGTAAGGAAAAATGAACACTTCTGCTCAATACCACTGCAAATACCTTCCCCAAAAAGAAACATTTTGGTGTATATGCCATGAGAGTTAGGAAGTTTAAAAAAAAAAACCCACCAACCCCCCCAAAAACTATTCAAGGCTCTTTGCAGTTCTGATTCTGAGCTCCTCCCCTTCCTGCCATGTGCTTCATAAAGGTGCTGACCACGAAGGCTCCTTTCATCTGGGAGTTACTCTGCGCTTCCCAGAGATGCAGCATGTTATCAGTTAAGTCTGTGCACAATGTGGTGGGTTTTTCCCCCTCCAAGATAACTTTTTGTTATATTTATTGGTATTGCTGTTATGTTCCTTGCATTGATCTCAGTGTATTTGAAGAGACTGAGGAATGCTAATTATCGCCTTTCTAAAGACTAATAGGAGAAGGAGGTCTTAATACTCGTTGAAGAATTTGCTGAGTATGGTTTTATTGGTTATAGTGTATCTTGATTTTGTCACTGGTACAAAGAACTTGTGTTTTCAAGACAAAGAATGTGGTTTCTCTGTAGAATGGTGAAAACTGGGGCTGGAAAGGACTAAGGCATCTCTTACCCTTAGGCAGGGAGCAGCTCCACTTAGACTATTCCCAGTAGGTGACTGTCTAATCTGCTCATAAAAGTGCCTGGTACTGGATGTGCTGCAGATTTTTTTCTAGTAATGTAGTTCATTCAGTGTTTAATCATTCTTGTTAGGAAAAAAAACCCCTTCTGAGTGCCTTGTCTTCTGTTCACGGCATGTAGCTTAGGATGACTCTTCTCATCTTGTTTAGATTTTGCATTTTTCCTGCTGTTAGTAGGTTTGAGTTCCACATTATCTTGAGGTGGAAGATTCAGGTTATCCTGAACTAAATGCTCTAGTAATAGCAGCTACTGAGATACAGGAAGGGCTAAATCTAGGTTGAGTGAATCTCCTGTCTTCTCCTATGGCTGCAGTTCTAGTTTCATAGGATTCTTTTATTGTTTGGTTGGACTCATCCTCCCATAGAACTAACTAGTTGGTAAAAATTGTTGTAAGAGATTTAAGAATAATAAGAACATTTTTTTTCCCTATGCAGTTCAAGTTATTTCTCTTCATTTTTAACCCCAAAATACTGGGACACCTCCTACCCTCCCAAACAAGCCCTCCTAGCTGGAAGCTCCTTGCTTTTCTTCCTCCAAACAGGTGCTTCCTGTCTACCTCTAAGAACTTTTATTTTCCAGAAGCCTTGTTTTCCCTCTGTCCTCGTATATTTTTGCACTTGCTTTAAAATAAAACTCCTGCCAAAATTCAGGTGCATGAATCCTGTACAAATAGTGCTTAAATAATCCATTAAACTAATATTTTGTAAATGGGGTTTTCATTCATTGTAATTTAGACCTGCTCTAAACAAACCAACTTTGGAGCTAGTTTGAAACCTGTCTTGCAAACTACTGCTTTAAGGCACATCTGAAATCATTTCCAAGCCTAATTAGCTTTTCTGTTTGCTTGTACGAGGCTAAAGTTAAGAAAAAAAGCCTTAGTAATTTCTGAACGAAAATGCTGAGGCTTCCCCTTGCAATAGCCAAGCTTTAATCCAATGAATGTCACACTTTGGAGATGACACAAGCTGCTTGCTCACCAGAATTAGTGAGTTCCATTGCATGAGTCTGCTCAGGGGTGAGTAGTTTGGGCAGTGGGTTACAGAACCATTCGTTAGTGCTGTTACGTTGATTGGTTTGGGAAACGGCTCGCTAGAAAATTCCTGGCAGTTGCAAAGTGAACGGAAAGTTACCTACCACCCTCTTCTGCTTTTACCATTAACGCTTAAGCTAAACTGCCCTTTATCAGGGGAGGATGACATTTTAAGCCACTTCTGAGTATTTCCCCAACAGTACAAATGCTCAGAACTGCCAGAATTTTTTATTTCATTTTTTCCCTTTCCAAGACTAAAAACCAGTGACTTTGGTGGAACTGCTCCATGAAGTAGGACTCAACAATATGTGTAGAGTCCGAGTTTAGGATAGTGAGGCAGGAACTGGAAATGCTTAAACCTTGGTTTTAGCTGGAATTCTCTGGCCGCTGGCAACTGGAGCCTTACAGGTAGGACCTGCTTGAAATGAACTTGGGCTGAGTAGAGCCTGACTGTCACAAGAAGCCAATGAACGTTCTGCATGCCCACAGACTTCCTGCCGTGGCGGCTGGCACAGGCAAACAGCATTGAGGGCCTGCATGTGCCAGCGAGGCTGGTGTTGGTGTGACGTGCTGATGGGCTGGGACTTGCACCAGGCGCAGTACCCTGTGAGGTTGCCTGGAACTCCTTGCAGGCTCAGGGTCTGCCTGACCTGTTGCTAAGTGCGACCTTCTGTGCGGCAGCGTTAAGCTGTGACTCAGTGCTGGTTTGATAATGGTTGTTGATTAAGTGGCTACATACGCAGAGACAATTATGTGAAATTAAGAATGGGGAAACACGGGGTGAACATTAGCAAGCCTTTTCTAGGAGCAAAGGCTGTTAGGCTGTGAAATGCTCTCCCAAAAAGCAATGGATACCTCTTGCTGGGACACTTCAAGCTAGACAGAATGAAGTACAGAAGAGAACACTGTAGGGAATTACATTGCCCTGGTGTTAACCTGCATGTGACCTTCGATGGCTCAGCTATTACTAAATTCCAGTGATAATTTTAGTGATAATTACTCCCTTTAAATCTAAACTGAATTGCTGTAATTCATTATAGGCTTGTCTAACGGGTCAGATTACCAGGAAACTAAAGCAGATACAAAGTGAGCTGCTGATGCGAGTTCTTTGGAGCCTTAGTTGATGATCAGTGATTTGACACTAATGTATCTTTTTTTATTGGCTCCCAGTTACATTTTACATTCTGATTTTTAAGTTGTTCTAACCCTACAGCCCCTGAATTACGCTGCTCTGAACTGACCACTCTGCGTGTAGTTCACCCGTCTTCAACAAATACAACCAGAAATGCTTCCGTGGATCCTTGTGCCTTATGGCCCTCCCATTTCCTGGAGATGTGCTTTAGTCGGAGCTGAAGGGGTCTGTCTGTAGAGTAAGAATTAGTAATTAAAGCATGGTCAGAATAGATGAATGCTCGTTAAAGCTTTGTGCTGTTTGTTGGTGATGGTGTGTGCATTGAAGGTAATACAGTTACTGCCTCCCCAGAGCACCTGAACAACAGCCCAAAGCCCAGAGAAATCCAAGGGGCACAAGTATGTGCTCACAAGCTGTGAATCAGAGTGGGGAATGCCCCCTTGCTCGTTTGCGCTAACCATTCGCACTGGGTGAATACTGGTGCTGTCTGAATTAACAAGCGAGTGAACACCCAAGCAAAGGTTGTGATTCCCAGGATGTCTTGCTAATTACCCTGGCTGTGATTTAATGTTAATTATTTATTATACTTCATTATAGTCTGTAGCTCAGTTCAAAACAAAAACCTGAAATGTTGGAATTGTGAGCCATCCTTCTGGCACAATGGTATTAAATCTTTTCTAAGAGGGATTTTGTTTTAATTATAAGGTATGTACTAAAGCTTCATTAATTTATATTACAGAGCTAATTGCAGGTCTTTCTGCTGCTCCCCCCCCCCTTTTTTTTTTAACACCATAAGGTCTTGAAACAATGCTCATCCTACTACGAGGGCCAAACTCAGCAGTAATTGTACAGAAGGCAATGGATAAATTGGACTTTATTTGCAAATTTTCCTGCTAAATGGTTGCAGGACAATTCTGTTTAGGTTTGAAGAGGATGTTTGGGAGGAAACCTAAAAAAAGAGGAATGCCAGCTTTAATTCCGAATTTGGTATCAACTAAAAACAGCCACAAATTCGCAGAATTGAGTGAATTTCTTTTTGAGCTCTATGAAATATGGACCTGGGTGTTAAGTGAAAGGCCTTAGTGCTGTGGTGATCCAAGAGGAGCTTGACTTGATCGTGAATATTTTCAAACTTGCAGTGTGTTTGTTTTTAGATTTTTGGATTGCTCTCAAAATGGACTAAGAAAAATACG
Source organism: Bucorvus abyssinicus (assembly GCA_009769605.1). Taxonomy (NCBI): domain Eukaryota; kingdom Metazoa; phylum Chordata; class Aves; order Bucerotiformes; family Bucorvidae; genus Bucorvus; species Bucorvus abyssinicus. The sequence continues at coordinate 2,945,678 of CM020059.1, read as the reverse complement.
CGGTTCCAGATACTCCCAAGCATCGGTGAGTTGCAGTTCTTCAGAACACCTTGGGTGTGTGGAGGGCTCTTCCAGACTTTATTGTTGTTTCCAAGATTGATTTTATTTGCATGTGTTATGTTTATCTGGGTGTTCAGAGAAATCTGCCTTTGTCCAAAGCAGCCTGTAAGCGGGGCCAGCGGTGGGTTCCTGGTATTTACTCAAACACGGGGAGCCTGAGCCCGTTCGTGTGTTTGTTTAGATATGTTCATTTCCCACAGCTCTGGGGTTTGAGCTGTATTTGGCGGGGAATTCGATGGTCTTTCGTTTAAGAAAAGCAGCCTCTTAGGTGTTTTGAGCTGAAAATGCAAAAACCAGTGTACGTGATAACTTAGGAGACTTGTTTCAAGGCATATGGGGAGTTTGTGGCAGTGCTGGGTTTGCAGGATGAGCTCATGAAGCTCCTGGTGAAATCTGGATTAGCAAGCTCTACCCAGGCTGAAGAGAAAAAACGTTTGCACAAACATCTGTGAAGGGAAACTGATGACTTTCACAAGATCTTAAATAGATTGTACTGAATCACTTATCCCAGTCCTGTATGTTAACTATGGCTGAGACTTTAACTGGGACCCAGCGAGCTAAAAAGGAGCCTTCGTCCCTCCTGCGCCAGCAGGAGCTGTGCCAAGCTGGGCTCGGCTGGGAGCCTTTCTTTGTCAGTCTTGCTGGCTGTCAGTGTGAAAGGTGGATGGAGGCTAAAAATGGCTCAGAGCATGGCTGGGTGTATGCAGGGAATAGCAATGAGAATGGCAAGGATTGCGCTTGGGTTCTCGGGTGAAATAAGAGAGCCAGTGTGCAGACGTTATGGAGAGCATCCAAGAGGGTGGAAAATGTGCATCAAACAGGTTATGTGGCTGCAGCGAGGAACTGCTGCCTGAGGAAATGGCAGGAGAAGGGAGTGAGGGAGTGGAGGAAAGGGGAAAAAAAAAAAAACCAACCCCAAACCAAACGCCGACTACAAGCAGGGGGGAGATCCAGTGAAGGAGGGAATTACAGGGCGAGCTTGCGAAGCGTCCTGCCGCGCAGGCCGGGCACGGAGGTAACGCGGGCCCCCGGAGCACGCTTTCCCCGCAGGGGACGAGCCGCCGGAGAAGGCCTGGCGCCGCGCCTGCCGCCAGCTCGAGTGCAGCGGATCCCGCCGGCGGGTCATGCCCGGGGAGCGGCCCGGGGTACCCGGCCGTGCCGCCCGGCCCGGCCCTACGGGGGGCGACGAGGGACCCGCCGGGCCGCCCCGCCCTCTCCGGAGCACCGCCCCGCCCGCCCCCCCGCCGGGTGACGTCATCCCAGCTCGGCCGGCGCCATTTTGAAAGTGGAGCTTTAGGGGGGGGGGCCGGAGCGAGGCGCGGAGCGGGGGCAGCCCCAGCAGCGGAGCCGGCCGCACCCCCGCCGCCATCCGCCGCCATCCGCCCCTCGCCGCCACCCCCCGCCCGGCACCAGCGGCCCCGCCGCGCAGCGCCGAGACCGCCCGACCCGCCGCGGCCGCTATCGCGAGCCCAACATGGCAGGTAAGGGGAGGCTGCCCCCGCGGGGCACCGGCCCCTGCCGCCGCCGCCGGGCGGGGGGCGCAGGTGAGGCTGCGGCAGCGGCGGCCGCCCGGGCGGGTGGTGCCGGCCGGGGGCAGCGGGCAGTGCCGCCTCCGCCCCCGCCTGCCCCGGCTGGCCGAGGTTTTCTCCCCGGCTCTTGCAGCCCGCCTCTGCCTCTCCCGAGCCGCGGCTGCCGGCGTGCCGGCTGCCCCTGCCTCGCCCGCTCCGCCGGCCCCGCTCTCTCGTTCCGCCTCGCCTGCGCGTTCCTGATCTATTTTTTTTTTTCTTTACCCCTTCTGGGAAATCGTGCTCGCCGCCCACCCATCCCTTCTTCCCTTCCCTCCCTTATGGCAGGAAAAAGAGACGAAGGAAGCAAGGTGGAGGGGCTTCGGTGGGGGCAGGGGTGTGTTTTGAAGTTCAGGGGCTTGCAGACAGGGTGGGTCTTTACCTTTTTTTTTTTTTTTCTTTCCCCCACCCTACAGGCTTTCTGAATTTGTAGACGTGCTTGTGTTGCGTTTCTTTCTCAGGTGGAGTTAGTGAGGACTGTGCAGGGCAGTGCACGGAGCGCGTCCCAGGGTGCAGACGTGCTTGTGTCGGGAGTACAGCTGCTCCCTTCTGTAGGGTGCAGCTTTTGAGCATCTGCGAACGAGAGTGAAATTGGGTACAGGATGTAATTAAATAACACAGGTCTTGCTGTGTTTTCTTTCTCATTCCTTCCTGTGCTGGCTCCCCATTTTGCATCCCAAAGTGCTCTTGTAGGCTAGGAGTGTGTGTGCTTAAGGTATCTCTTCCTTCTTACTTTTCCTTGTGATTTCTTCATTTGGAAATATATTCATCCCCCTCCTCTGCAAATGAATTGCCTTTTCAGCGCTTTGCCTTCGGAGGAGCAAGCATGGGAGGCTTCGCTAGGTTTGTGCTCTGCCTTTTTCCCCCTACACCATATGCCCATGCTCCACCCTTCTCTTTTTGTTTTAATGGGGAGGGGGGAGAAGTGCCAACTTGGTTCAAGTAAACTGTGTGAAAAATAGAATTTTAGCCTTAAGTAGAAGGAGCAGTGATTTTTCTTACAAGTTGTTCCCTGTAAATGCTTCCATGGTGCCAGCTGATGAATGAAGAGGTTGAGAGAGGAAAGAAAATGGGTTGCACGGCTTTTGGGGAGTGGTGGAGAGATGTGTGTGGCAAAGCTTTCCAACGTTCTGCAAAAAGCTTTTTGATATCTCTTGCGTAGATGGATGCTTGGACTTGCCCCCACATCGGGTTCTGTACCTTGCATGTCCGTAATCCTTCCGAATAGAAATTAAGGCAAGCAGAAAGTGCCAGCTGGGCTCTGACTGTTTGCCAGCATTTCTCTTAACGTTCTGAGACACTCTGTCTTTTTTGGAAGGATTATTTTGGGGCTTCTGATTCCCTTGGCTTTGACTTTTTTCCTTCCTTAACTTAGTGCAGAAGCGGGAAGTCCCTTCTGTATTCTTTGTTATCCCCAAAGCCCTAACAGAGCTCTGGATTAATGTCTAGATGCCATCTGTTGCTCAGGCTCTTCGATTGTGCTGAGGAAAAGTTCCATTTTGACAGTGCCTTTCAAAAAAAAAAAAAAAAGGAGGCAAGGCCATTCCAGCCTCTTCCTGTCTGTGCCGAGCCCTGCCGTGATTTGCTCCGAACGAAATGCAAAAGAACTGGGTGGTGATTTTTTTTTTTTGGTGTGTTTTGGTGGCAGGGTTCAAATGAATCACTGCCTTCCGCCCAGGCAGTAATGTTCCTGAAGTTTTCGCTTCGATCCGTTTTCTACGGTAGTAGAACTTGTTAACATCAGATTGCTTGTTTGCTTTGCCGCTCGGATTTGCTGCTTTTGTAAGGCTGGTGATTGCTTTCGTTGCTTCTGCGGAGAGACTCTAAAATTGTGGTACAATTTTTTTCTTTAGCCTTTGGTGCGTGGGTTCAGTTCAGCGTGTTTGTGGAAGGAGGAAGCGAACAGCGTGCTGTGAATGAGAGAGAAGTTTTCTAAACACGTACAGCTTTTTCTGAGGGTTACCGTGCGAGTCGGTGTTTGGAGAGGGTTCTGAGTTCTAGGGTAGGAAGGGGCTTCGTGTGGAAGCAGCTGTTGGTGCGCTCTCATTTTAAACACGCCGTTAAAGTCCGCACTAAGCAACGTTCCCGGGTCCAGCTTTTGCCGGTGGAGGCGTTTGTCACCGCTGCCGCTTATGCTGACACGGGTTTCACAAACGTGCGCTGGCCGCTGGCAAAGCACCGGTGACAAAAACAATATCTGTGAAGGGAAAAAGGCGGGGAGGGGCGAGCTGTGATTGTGCCGAGGAAGTAGGCGTGTAAACCCGTGTCCGAAATGGGCAGTTGGGAACTATTGCGTGCGCTTCGTGTTGCTGGGGGGGGTCTCATTTTTTTGATTGTGTTTTTCAGGAGCTGGAGGAGGAAATGACATTCAGTGGTGTTTTTCTCAGGTGAAAGGCGCTGTAGATGATGATGTAGCAGAAGGTAAGAGCAATATTTTTTTTTTTACTGAATGTTTTCTGACTTTTTAGCTGCTCCTTAGGCAGGGCAGTGTGGATGTGATCATCCTGAAACATCTCGGTGCTGCTGTATGCAGCTGGAGCAGAGCAAATAGACATTTCTTGTGCACTCAGATACCCAGATTCAGGATTAAACTATGGTTTGAGGGTACCGTTGAGCACACTCATGAGAAGGGCTGCACTCAGGCTGCTGAAATATTTCGCTGGAATTGTTTTCCAAGTTTGTTAAGATTTTCCTGTCTCTCAGCTTTTAGTTTGTGTTTTTTCCTAATCTGCAAAATGGGGTATGTGATACTTGCATTTCACAGGAAGGTGTTGTGAAAATTAATTAAATGTTTGTACTCTTTGAAGATCTAAGTAGAAGATAAAGATCGAGTAATTTTCCCAATCTTTCCAGCTTCTATTAACCAGAAGAGGAAGAAATCTGAATATTTCTGTGTGTTTACTTATTGAGTAAAGAGGGGAGTTGTGTTTGAAGTAATACTGGAAATTGCCTAAAACTTGTCTAAGCTGGCAGTGACGAATGTCATCTCGCACTAAAATGGTGCCTCTGACTGTGACTGCCAAAAATGTACTTGTCACTTTCTTTTACTTGGCGAGGGGATCATTAGAGGAATCGCGCTTTCTCTGTGCTGCTCAGGCGCTGTGCTAAGGAGCAAAATTTCTCCTGCCATCTTTTTTTGAGGGAAGTCCCAGCAACTTCTGAATTTCTTTGGCCATAAGATCCTGTTTGCACAATCCAGCCTGTAAGGTCACGAGTTAAAACTGTTCTTTTGCAAGCTGTTGGCCTTGTTGCTTATGTAATTCCTAGGGGTTTTATTTTATTTTTTTGCGTATCTTGAATGCTCTGACGTACAAGTGAGATGAATGTTGTATTTAGAAAAGCGGTAACTATGGTTTCCATTATTTCCCCATTTGACGTGTGGTTCAAGTTAACTTCCAAAGGCCAAAAAATCAGTATGAACATAAGTCACTTATTTTTATTTATTAGCTGCAGCATGTGGCAAATGATGTACTTTCAAAGGCTCCCACCATTTACAAGCTGAAAGATGGCTTTGGAAACAAGAAAGCTGGAACTTGGTTTTTTTTAAGTTTAATTTAAAATTCTTCAGGAAGTATATTTTAAAGTTTGAACTCAAACCTGTTGTTAAATGTAGTATAATTTCTTCCCTTTTCTTCAGACTTGTAAATTCTGTAATTTTTATTTTAATTACATACCAAACTAAGTCCTTAATTTAGGACAAATATTGAAGAAGTTGTGGTTGTGTGGCTGGTGCTTGTAAATAATTCATTAAAACAGACATGTTGACACGTGTGTAATAGTAATGAACTTTATATATGTGTGCGTGTGTATGGTCAAGTGGCTTTTACAGTGATCTGGAAATGCAGGAGTCAGCTAATAGCCTGTCTTTAACTTCCTTTGCTGTTCTCAAGTGTTGTACTTCATGGTAGGAGTGATGACTTGTTGGCCTTACGCTTCCTGGCAGGTTCCATGTGCTGTGTATTGCCGGGATCACAGTGGGAGGAGTTCAGGGAGCCTGCACTCGAAGTGCATGAACTCACTTCACTTTCGGCAAGCCAGTCAGGATGGTTTGCAGAAAATTGTAAGCAAGTCTATTTTGATTTTATGGAAGATGGTAATGAGTATCTGGAGCCTGCCTGTGTCATTCTGCTGTGGCGAAGCTCTTCTAACTTGAGGAATATGGATGTATGAGGAGCAGAGAATGGCCTCTCTCCTCGTGGTATCTGTGGAATTTACCCTTGGTTGTAAGCTGCCTGGCCTTATCAGATCACAAAGCTAAGCACCGAAATAAGGTTATAAATTAAAATCTGAGTGTCAGCTTCATTATAACCGGGGTCCTTAATTTTAATTGATGGCAAAAGTTTGCCTTTTCGTGAGTTAGACATCCGTTGCGTAAGGGTGAGGCTGTTGTGGCTTGTGCTGCCTCTGTTTCTGAAGTAGCTGACTCTTCCCAACAGAAGTTTTCCTCCCTTCTTAATTTCGTATTTGTCTTGCTGGAGCTCAATCCTGCAACATATCTGTGTTCACCTTCTTCTGAGTACTCCGGAGAATCCCAAGCCAGGACACACAATTAGGCAGGACTTCTCCAGTGGAGAACAGGGAATCATTGTCCTTGGTCAGTTCAATGATCAGGTTATCAAAAGCATCTGTAACACATGGGTTATTTCTTTTGTGCCGTTGCTGTTTCAGTGCAAGTAAGACTTAACTGTCCGGAAATACATGAGAGCAGATACTACCATGTTTTCTTTGAGGCAGTTTCCTTTATGGGAATGATTATAGAAAAGGATTACACAGATTTTGTGTAGCAGTTATGTTGTTTTGGGACTTGTTTTTCTTCTGCTGTTATGTTCTCCAAGAAGTGGCATAATGGCATCTCCAGTTGGAAACAGCTAAGAATTGGGAGTTTAAACTGTCTCTGAAAACTAGACATATCCTTAGTGGAATGAGTTTGTACTTCAGAACAAATTAAGTCAGATTTGTTTAATTACTTGGCAGAAGGAAAGGAGTCAAGCTGCTGTATCTAAATGTTCTTTCAAATGTAATCCAAAGATATGCAGAAGTCCGTAGTCTGGGCCCAAGGCTGGGAGCCAGGAACTGAAGTCCTTAAGCTTTAACCCTGAGTGATTACCCCTCATCTTTGACAAATTGTTTAACTCTGTTGTGCCTGAGTTGTCTGTGAAAAAAGTACTGAAATATCTGCTGTGGGTACTGATTACTGACTTAATTATGTAAGTCTGAAGCTGAACCATTCTGTGCTGCTTTGTTAATAATCTATGACTTGTTTCATGTTTCCTCTTTTATAGCCAAAATATTGCTAATTTGGTTTTTCTGAGGGCTGTGGTTATGTTCTGTATGCTTACAAGGTAACATCAGTTAGAAGGAGCAAGGACTAGTATAGGTTTATTTTTAAGGAGTGGTTTGAAATACGCTGTAGATAAATAAAAAGACCCGAGGTTATGGCCCTATTCTCTATTCCTAAGTCTCTTTCTGTATTTTAGCTTTTTTTGTGTTCAGCTCTTGGTAGAATGACTGTCTATATCTAGAGAGAAATAGGCTACTGTGTTCTAGGAACTGCTGGTCTGGATTGACTAAAGTGTGCTTTAAAAGTGTGAAGTCCCCAAAACAAAGAGCATTTAGCAAACAGCTAAATAGTAAGTGGCTGTTTGGCTCCCTGGAAGGGGTTTGGTTGTGAGGGCACTTCAGTTTGTCAGTCATACTGACCAGCATTGCTCTGTTACTTCTGTGATGCTCTGCTGTTCTTGGAATCTTTTGGGCTTAAATTAAAAATCCGTTTGAAAAAGGAGTGAGATTCTTGTGTCACAAATATGGTGGTTATAGTGATCAAGCTGTCAGGACTCCAGCAGTACAAATGAAAGCAACTTGGCTGTCAGTGGCACTCCTGGTTAGCTTTTGATCAGTTTTGTGAAACTTCATAGCTTTTAATTTTCAAGGTGCTACCTAAATGATTCTGGGTTTGGGTATTTCTGCCCTGTAAATGGGTTTCTGTGGTAGCTGTAGCTTCATAGAATGTGTGTTGGAGGAACTAAGATGAAGAATAGAACTCCTGGTGGATGCAGTGCTGAAGTAAGAGTTAAGAGCTGGGTGTTCCTGGCTGTACTGTCTGCCTTTTTTTTTCTTTCTGTTCTCTTCTGACTTGCCTATTTAGGCCACGGCTACATGTTTGGCAGCATTTCTGCTTAAAGAGGCACTCCTTCCCACTGTGCTGGCACAAGCGTTCATGTAGCCGCACAGTGAACTTGTTTGGGAAGCTGATCCAGCTGAAAAATACTTACAGTTTTGATTTCGACTGGATTATTTTTCAGCCACATTGAACCCTGATGTGGTTCTCAGTGCTCTGTGTGTGCCTATGCCAGTGTAGTGTGGAGAGTGATCAAGTGGCTCAAAGGAACACGAGGAACTCTAGAAGAGGATTCGTATCTTTACAGGACTTCACGTGCAGCCGACGCAGGACCCTGCTCTCTAAGTGCTGTGCTACTACAAATGATAAAATCAACCGGTAAAAAGGACTTTAAACCTTCGCTGTTCAAGATACATACTTTGAACATGTGCAATCTGAATGCCAGCAATAGAATATATCTAATGCTGATATTGTAACAGTAATCCTAAGAGACAGAACTAAAATCCTGGCCTCATAGTCGAAGGTTTGGTATGATGCACTGATGCTTGACAGAGATCCTGCATCACTGGTGATCTTCTAGAAGTAAAGACTGAAGACCCTAAGTCTGTGCTGCTTTTGAAAACAACTGGACCTATAGATTGTTACTGGGTTACACCACAGTCGATCAGATCCCTGAGCTTACACTGGTGTGGATGTACAAGCACTAGAGGTGTAAAGAGCAGATGATGTTGTAGGTAATATTTTTGACATTTTTTTTGTTGCAGCAAAACTAGTGCCCATGGAATAGGTTTTCTTCCCTCAATGTCCTCGTGAGATTTGTTTAGCTTTGTTACTAGCTCCGGTAGTAAAAAGAGCTGTGTTAATAGCAGGGTGGTTTTGTTTCTTGGGAGTTGTAGAATAGCATACCAATTAAATGGGAGGTGGATTACTTGCTGATTCCTTTACTGTAAAGCACTTAAAAAAGATAATCTGGCAAAAGATAATCTTCTCTTACCGTGTTTTACCACTCTTAATATGATTTGAAAAATTGATCCCTTGTTTGGGGCTTTGGCTTGACCTAAACCAATGTATTGTCTCACATGTAGATGCTGTGGAATTAGGCCTTCTCTCTTTTAGATGCCGTTGAAGTGTGCATGCAATTAAATCTGCTATGTACTGTACCTCTCATAATAAAAACCTCAGTTACTGGCGGTACCAAGGTAAGGCTACCGTTTGTTTTGGAAACACTCTGCTCCCAACACAATTTTATTAGTATAAGATGCTTTTATAACTGTCTTAAGGGTATTTTCTAGACCTTTTTTATATTTTCAGTGCTCTATAATATGCAATACCGTAACTATACCTACAATATTCTAGTATGGAGCAAAAAGTTTTGTGCAATAAGTCAGTGTTCGGTAATCATGTGAAACTGAGGTTTACCTGTTTAAAGAAATTATCCAAATGAAAGTGATTGAAATGAATGGAAGGGCTTGGCACAGGCAGGCACTTCTGTTGTGAATGTTGGTGAAGACAACAGTTCCCATGGTCTTGTGAAAATAGAGAAATAGAGGAAGTGTGATACTCGATCCAAAGCGGTTCAGAATAATCTCTTTCACAGAAGCAGTGGTAGGTCTTATAGTCAAAATAATTACATCTGGACAGTTTGCTAGGTGTTTAAACTTGAGTGGAATACATGAATTACAGCTCTGTTATAATTCTAGCTCAATTTCACTCTTACAGCATGCACTGGTTAAACGCTGCTTTTGTAGGGTTAGTGTTTAAGTAAGCTGGAAACAAACGATATTGTTGCTCTTCCATGCTGCTATATAAACCGTCATGAAAAGGGGGGAAGCCTAAGAAGGTGTCTTAAGAGGTAGAGAATTGATACTTTGTGGTGTTAATGAATTTTCTAGAGCAGGACTTCCTTTATTGACTGTGCTGTTGCTCACTTTCTGGCTCCCCAAACAGGACTGCTTTAGGACAGTGCTCTGGGCAGCAGCTAGTGTGTCGTGATGGTGGTCTTGCCTTGTTCTTTGCTGAGACTAGAAGGTTTTGGGTGGTTACACTTGCCTTTAAAATGAAGATACTGTCTAATGAGACATTGGGCACTGCTCCTGTGAGTTGATAGTATTACTGAAAATAATTATTTGAGGCTTCTGTGCGTGGCTGTAATTCCGTTACAGAAACAGGGGTGGCTGTAAGCTTCTCTCCGAACTTACCATGCTTTTGTTAAGCACTGGAGGAGAAATTCTTGATTTGGTCAGCCATTCTTTACAAAAATGTATTTTCCTCTTAGTGATCCACAAGTGATTGCACCATTAGGAAAACCAGCATATTTAGGTCACATGTTAAACCCCTCAGGCAGTTAAGTTTGCATCTAATTTTGGAAGAAAATTTTAGGGTCAGGAAAAGAGGGTTTAAAAGAGTTGTAAGATTGATTTTGCAGGTATGTAGAATGTGTTTTGTGTGGAAATGTTTCTATTTGCACTTTCAATGGCAGTTCTTAAATTAATGCTCTGGGAATAACGCGATCTCCAAACGCACGCCATTGGCACGCCGTTCTTAAACTAGAGAACAGATAATTGCATATATTCAGGAACAGTTAAGGTAACTGAGACTTCAGACTGTAGTGGCTTATTTAAAATCTGGAGTAATTTCCGTTATATTCTTGTCTGTTAAATGCTAGTAGCTCTATTTTCCTTTTTCCCTGATGAATATAAGAAGTATTCCAGGAACTGTGCTCTGATTTGTACAAGTAGAGATTTCAGCTGGCCTTTCTTCTGTGAGCAGAAGGGTAGAAGATGATTTGCAGGAATTATGACCTGTGTGTGTTTGTAGTGCTTCTTAAATGTAGTCTGCAGGACTGACTGACTTCAAATAAATTAAAATTTTTAAAGTAAATTGGTCTAGCAGACAAGAACTATGTACTGAAATAAATCTTGAGCTTCAACTCTCATAAGTGTATAAAGATTCTCAAAGACACTTGTTTGAGAATTCCTGGGCTTTTTTCCAATGGAATTACGTAACAAAACCCAAACTTCTCAGGTACAGTTCCTGGTGCACTGTGTAAGGATTAATTTCTAGAAATATTTGAGATAATTAAAAAAACCTTGGATTGTATTTTAATAATTACCCGGTACAGTTCATTTTGAATTGTGGCCTTGGAATGGAAAGAGGAATTAAAATTCAGATTGCATCCTGGCTTGCCTCTAAATTCATTGTCAGTTCAAGTAGCTGCTGCTTCGGAAAGAGAGGATCCTTCCTTGTACCCTTACCAGTTACTGCTTTGAGCTGACAGATGTTCACATAACTGCAGAATGATTGCTTTGGGAAACAGACCTGAAGGAAAATGGCATGTCTTGGATTATCTGCTATCAGATTAATTTTATCCTGAGGTAGCTCCCCAGACTATAACAAATGTTTGTGGTGCTGCAGGAATGGGACAAGAGATGAGAGGTGAATGGATGGATTGCTTCTCTTGGAGGTACCATGATGGTTTTAAGGCAACAGGTGAAACTAGGGCATTGGGAATGACATGCTCAGCCTCTTCCTGAGCCGTTTTGTGCTTCCAGTGGATATGTGCTTGTTCATAGACTGCTTTTCAAATGGAAAACTACTTTTTGTGAACTTAGATTCATGTTTGAGGACATCTCTTCTAAAAGATCAATACGAACAAACAGCAGTTGAAGTCCACGAACTTTTTCATTGTATAGTCTAGCAGTGAGAAAATGGCACTGCTTTATGGTGGTGATAGCAAAACATTCATGAGTTATTTTAGGGGAATGTGGAACTGGCAGAAATGGCTTTTGGACTAAAATTTTAGAATTTCCTAAATAGTCCTGCCTTTTCTCAATCTGTTCTTATCACAGCTTTGTGTTTCTGTTTTGATTTTGTTTTGGTTGGTTGGGTTGTTTTAGCTGAATCTTTCTTTCTTTCTTTCTTTTTGTTTTCAAGAACTATCCAGAGTCTTTCATTTTACTCCTGACCCTTTTGGAAGTGACAGCAGAGTCTTGAAAGTGATGGGGGTTGGTAATGTACCAGTTCTGTCACTGGAGCAGAACCCATGCTGTGCTTAACCCAGCAATTTTGTGTCTGACAATATTTAGATGCCTTAGAGGAAAGTGCAGCAGGAAGAGAGAGACAAAACAAAACAAATAAAACCCCTCGGAGATTCTGCACATCAGGTTGTTGGCTCCCTGGAGCTTGTGGATTCTTTTCTTTGATTTGACCTGAAGGAGCTCATACCAAACCTGGGAGTAACAGACATCCGCTTGTTTCTGTAGTGTTCTCATCCTTCTGCCGTTTCTGAAGATCAGGGAAGTGTGTTGGAAATTATCATTTACAACTGTGCTGCCAGGTCCGCGCTCTGTTGAGTTGCTCCGTGTTCCTGCACAAGGGTTGTTAAGCATGTACATTGTTACAAAAGGACATGACTGAGTGAGTGCATCCTCTGTAGCAGCTCTTCTGGCTTCATCTTTCCTTCTTGCTGGTTGCTGTTACCTTGCAGTCATCAAGAGAAGATGGTGTGCACAGCCCGCTTTGATCTTGTAAGCTTGGTTATGTATATATTGAAATACTTTTCCCAGTGGTTCTACAATTATGTAGCATTCAACTGGAAGTTGTTCGGCACCTTTCAATCCTTGTTCTTTCTAACCCATGTTTTTTGACTGAGGCTCAAGTTTCTCAGAGCTGGTACTGTGCTCTTTTACTGCATGCTTGGGCCAGAATAGAAACACAGGAAAATACTTGTCCACTGGGGAGAAAAAAAAGAAGAGGCAACTGGTAAAGGGACGACTATTTTTTTTCAGGTTCCAAGTGCCACTAAAAAGTGCAGTAAGTATTAAAATGAACTGATAAAGATTGAATGCCTGTAGCAAGTGAAGTAATCAGAAATTTTTATTCCACTGTCACTTAATAGTCAGAACAGTGTATTCATCTCTGCTGGAAACTTCAGTTGTACTTGTGACCTTCACAGGCGCTCTGCTCTCCGGCAAGCTGCCTGAATTTTGTCTGGTGAGTTTGCCGGCCTCCCTCTCTCCCTCCCTCCTTCCTTCCATCCCTCCCTCCCTTCTGTTTTGGTAGGTAAGAGTGATTTTGGCTTTTGTTTTCCTTCCTTAGAAGGAGGCACTTGACACACTGCCTGAGGTACGGTGGTCTCTTGCATTCTACACATGAAGATTAAAAACCTTAAACATTTTTGGCCTTAGCTTTTGCACCTGAAATAAAAGCTTTGGTCAGAGAATATATGAGAAGTCTGAAAAATGGCATGATAGTCTTTGGGAGTTGTTTTTTATATCTGTGACAGAAATGCACAGCAAGGCACAGAATTCTAGCAGCTGATTTTGAAAGCCATTGCCAAACTGGTGTTTTTCTAAAATACTGCTACTGATTTTTAACTTGCAGTGTATGTTTTGGAATGGCTTCAGCAAAAAGAGAAAATCAAGATATTCCAGTGCTCTTAGTCTGTAGCATTCTCAGTGACAAGAAAGGCATTGCCTAAAGGCTTCTGTTATGTACATGCAAAACAATAGCACAGTATGTTATTTCCAAATATATTGTTATTTGCAAACACAAAACTAACCACTGGCTTTTCTGTGCTGTACAGCCTATTGAAATTCTGGCTGTGGTTCCAGCAGAGATTTTTCCATAAATAGCTCTGTACTGCTTCGGAACACAAACAAGCCCCTGAAAAGATCTGAAGTAAGGTCTTCTGAGGGGACTGTTTAGCTGACATTATTAGTGGGTACTTCAGCGCAGAGACTGTGGTGGATGTGGGGAATGGTCTATAGGGTGAGGCAGAGGGGCTGTCAGCAGGGATGGAGAAGTAAGTAGTTATTGATTCAAATTTGCTTTAAGGACTCATGAATCGCCTGGCTTAAGCATAGGAAAAATATTAATAAAACTGAACAAATATAAGCAGAAGCAAGTGTGTTTTCCTTTTAGTGTTGCACTTTTTTTTTAAATAAAAGCCATTAGATAATGACTTTAGTCATTAAGTTATGGTTCAAGTAAATACAACTTGAAATAGAAATTATTCTTTCAATGAACAGACATCCAAATTAAAGCATCCTCTTAAAATATTTACTGACTGGATGTTTGGTTATGTGACAATACGCAGCTAATTCTGTAGTGCAGGTTTCTCAGTGTTGTGTGGCTGAACATCCTCTCGAGTAAGCAATAGAGGGGCAACTTCTGTGTAGCTGTGATTATAATTGGTATAAGCTATGGAGTAAGGTAATTTGTAGTCTTGAGGAGAAGCTTGTAAACATTCTGTGAGAGGGAGAGGTGAGTAAATATTTCTGTGTTTTGCCTATGTCATGAGGCTGATTTTCTGCTAGTCCTGTGGGCCATAAGCATTTTTTCTAACAAAGCAGAAATCCCCTTTTAAAGGGAATTGAAGAACATGAAAATAACTTCGGGATTTGTGAAATCCATGCTCTGAGTGGAGACTCTTCAGTGTCCTTCTCAGCCCCTGGTTATCGAGCAAATGTGTTTATCAGCTGTCACAACAGAATAAGGATGGTATCAGAGAGGATAGGGCTGACAGGACCTTGGGAGCTTGTTAGTATGTTCTCTAAATGCAAATCTTTCGTCTATACCTATTACTGCTGTTAGGTGTTTATTAAAAAACCTTCATTGGTGGAGATCCCGCAGTCTCAGAAGCATGTGTTTGACGGCTTAGCTCCCCATAGCCTTGAATGACATTTTCATCATGTCTAAAATCACTTTTGGTGAAGGAACACCTAGAATGTCTGTGTGGGGATTGCACACTGCTCTTGAATGGAAATTAGCCCTGACTACCCCTACAAGACAGTGACTGTGCTGTTAACTGGATGTAACTTAATGGGAAGAGCAGCTTAACTGCTGCCACTTCTTCCTTTTTTAAGACCTAGATAGTGTTTCTGAGCTTGTTGAGATTTTTCTTTTTTTCAGTAACATTCTTTATCATTCTTTCTAGGCATGTTGAGAACAGTTCCCCAAGAAAATGGAAGTATAAATAAAAGTTAGGCGATACAGCAAAGTGCTTCTGCTACCAAGGGGTAATTAGCCTATTTTTGGAAAGCAGGTACATTGCTAACATGTTTATCACAGTGACAAAAAACCAAGCTTGAATCAAACTTAGTCCAGTTCTTTTGATGCATTTTGGGGAATCCTCATACTATGTATAACTTGCATTTCATAGTGTGTGTCATGAGAATTCTGGAGCACTTCTGTAAGCATTATGTATATAAATCCTGACGAGGCTGAGTGAGTGTGTGGAACTGTGACATAGCTCTAAGAGTACAGGTTTTCCCAAGAGCAGTGGCTCAAGCCACAGCATAAAGTTTATTCAGGAAAATCAGTGAACTTGGTGTTTTTGTCCTCAGCAGTGCTAAAATTGCTGTGTTACTTCCCTGGGAATTAGATATGCAGAAACAGTTTTGCTGTAGCTTCACTAATGATATGTTGTAAAGTAAAAGCTCTGCAGGCAGAAAACATGTTGAAACAAGTCATGTACCAGAGTGCTAAGGCTAGACAAATGCTGCGTTAGAGCAGAAATTAAATCTATTGCTTATAAGCCTTTTTGTCTCAATTCTCTTGGTACTGCTCAGTAAGTCTGTCAGTTCTGTGAGTGATGGTGGCAGAACATTCAGGCACCTAAGGGGGGATCTTCTGTGAAGCAGTTGTGGGCATGAAGTTAGTTCCTGCTGCAGTTAATTTTGTTCCCCTATAATTAGACGTGTATGATCTGTATGCGATTGTACAAGGACAGAAATGATGAGTAAGTTCCCAACTAAATTCTACACTATACAAATATAACTTAACCCTTCTGTCATCTCTGTCCAGGAAGACCTCTCATAAACCAGTGCAGGTTTTGCTGGTTCTTTGTTTGCATCTAAACAGGGACACTTATTTTTTTCAGGTTAAGTGTAACCGATGCGTGCTGTGACAAGAGTGAGGCACGAGCATTCCTAGGCCAGGTACCTAAAATACCAGATGGCTTTTTATTTAGTAGATGAAGCTTTCAAAATGAATTAAAAAAGAATGTATTTAGGTTTTCAAATGCAGATGTTGCTTGGGTAGTGTATTTTCTCTGCTTCATGTTTCTGTTCTTTTTGTTTATTTCACATGAAAAACATCCTTTTTGATGGAGTGTTAGCTAAACTTAATTTAGGGGTGCGTAGCCTCTGAAGGTGATGTGATTCCAGGGTCTGGAAACTACTGTTCACAATCTCTTTCTGATAATCCTAACCTTAAGTGAAGAGGAGTTTTCATTGCAATTGGAAGGGTATTGATGCAAGACCAAGTGTGACACATCCTCTGCAGGAGGCCCACTCTTTTTTCCCCTTTCCCCACCTGAAAACAAATTAAAGTGTTTTTTTTTTGGTTTAAAAGCAGAATAATTCTACTGGTTGGAGGGAGGAAAGTTTGTGGACAGACTTGAGCTTTTTTTCTTTTTCATTCTATAGTATTGCAGTGGCTGCAAAGAACAGGCTCAAGGAGAAGCTGTGACCTTTAACTGCTTGTTCTTAGTGGTGAATAAATGTTGTAGTTCCTCAACCTGTGAGATTATTCACCCACCTTTGTACGGTTATTTAAGACGCATGCCGGGAGTGGGTCTGGATTTCTACCACTTATGCTGCATATGTTTATGATATTAATAAACTGGTGTCAAATGTCCTGGGAACGGTGATGCAGGTTGAAAGACCTTTGTTTCAGCCAACAATAGACCTGAATTAGTGTGAATAGGAAAAGCAAATAGGCACTTCCTGTCATATTCTAAGGGATACTTGAGTTTGGGGAAGCGTGTGTATAAAGAGATTTAACTGAAATGCTCATCAGCATTTCATTTGCTTTTGTCCCTAACAACATGTTCGCTGTGTGCATAGACACATGTGTTAGGCTTTCTAGATATGCTTGCAGTACTAATAAGGTAAGGTAGAATGCCATTAGTTTGAAGAGATTCTTTAGGATATTCCTAGGGAAAAAAGTCTAAACCTCGGTAATGAAGATCTGAAGAGGGGGGTTGTCTTAGTTGTTGCTTTCCTAACCAGCTTTGTTCCTCAAGTTCAAACTTAGAGGCCTCTTGCAAAAACTAGAAACTATTTCAATAAAAAATACCTGGGTGGTGCTTCAGACCACCCTGAGGTGCAGTTGCCTTTCACGGGCTATTGTAAAAGTTCTGAACAATGCTATTGATAGTTTCAAGGCAGAGGATGTCTTTAGAGATGCAAGGGAATTCTTGTCAGATGTTAAATAATTCCTTATCATTGAGTTTGAGGTATCTGCTTGTGTTGAGTTGAAAAATGGCTGGGTCTTGAACTGGTGATGTCTCCCCTTTGCAGGAGCGTGTGTAGTGACACACACACACTCCCAGAGGACTTGGAACCTGCACCGAAAAGGCTACAACTAATGTTTTGCTAATTCCACAGCACATTGTGTTTTTTACATCAACTCATGCTGGAGCTACTTCAAGCTTATTAGTGAAGTATGCGGTGCCTTGTCAGCCAAGTCAGTGGTGTGTTGGGTCGACCTGCTGTAACTGTAGTTTCGTGCTTCTCTGAATGTGATTAGACTGATCCTTACTCTGTTCTCCCAGCTAGATGATATCCAGCTTAGGGCAAGACGAGGTACTAGGAACTGTTGGTTTGCAGCTTCTGGTGAACTGGAGATGCTGCTGTGCTTGGTTTCCTCTCTCTCACCTGGCGGAAGGAGGGAATTTGCCGGCTGGTTTCCTACACATGTGTTCTGAAGGGAGCTGCAGTAATGTCTTAAGGTTTAAAAATAGAAAGTAATTAATCAGGGTGATGAGGGTTAATGGTTTCAATCCAGAGACCAAACAGCTTTGCATTTGTTTATGTAGAGAGAACATTCTTCTATCTGCTGTTGTTATGAATTTAATATGAGAGGATTTTTCACAGTAATTTTGGAGCACTTTATTAATAACTAATTTAGGGTTATTAAAAAAAACCCAAAACCAAAGCTATATAATTTTCTTGTCAGATGAAATGGTTTCAAGGCACCAGTTCAGGATTGTTTTCAGCCAACATATATCAGCCCTATAGGGTTTTTTTTTTCTTCTATAGGTTTACAAGGAAGTTTGCATAAAAGGAATTACAGAATGCAGTGCCAGATTTGGTGAGCAGAAATGAAACAGTGAGGTCTAGCCCAGTGGTTACAGTAATTGCGATGCAGGTATTGCTTCGCCAGTTCCATGGTTCATCACAGTTTTCAATCAATTTAAGGCATAAAAGCTCTTTCCCCAAGCTCATACTAATGTTTAATGTGAATGCTTTAACTCTTTTCACAAAGATCAAACTTTAAAGTGATTTAATGTAGTTTTAAGTGGTAGGAGGCATGGACCAATCAGTTCACATTAGTGTATGAGACATCTGTTTTCAGAGGGCTTTGACTTGCTGCTGTTTGTCATCTCTGTTTTTTTTCTAGGTCACCACAGGTGTCTTGGAGTCATGTACTGCAGACTGAATTTCCTACTATAGATGGAGGCAGGAAGCCAGTGGTCTGAGGTTTAAATCCATTTCCTTTCTGTTCTAGCAATGCCAAATTCTGACCTTGTTTAGGGAACCGTTGTTAAGTGTAAGCTTGTGGAGACCGTGTCTAATACAGACAGAAATGCAGTTAATTGACATCTTGGTTGTGGGCTCAATGGCCTTTTGCAAACCGAAACTGCTTAATGTAACTGAAACGTATTGGGCATCATCCGCAGAAGTTTGAGGTGGTGGTAATGTCTGTTGAAGGTGGTGGTTATAGTATTCCCTGTAGTGGTTTCTGCTACTTCTGAAAGTTGCTCTTGATTTAGCACACTTGTTCCTTGGCCTCTTGCCTTGGTCTGAAAATGGACCACGGGGGAAACTAGTGATAAATTTGATGGTGGAAACTTGACCTGAATGGAGATGTTGAAGCTTACTAATGTTGGCCCACAAACAGCAGTTGCCCAGTGAGGCACAGCAATTGTTTACCAAACACAAGGAGGAACATGGTTAGTGTGCTGCTCCCTGTACAGCTGAGAGGGTGATGGTGAGGACAGAGCGTGCTTTCTGTGAATGGTGTTTAAAGGAGGAGGTTGCTGTGATATCATGGTTAACATAAGATTGCGTAAAGATTTCTGGGTGTGTAAGGAGCTGGTTTTCCAGAGGCAATGTGTGGTAGTAGATGGCAGTTCTGTTCCCTGCTTTACTTCTGCCAAGGGGTAGAATTCTTAATCTGCATATTCATTATTATTCCAACTTGTAAAGGATTTTGAAGTCACTTCTGTTTCAGTTCGCTTCTCTGCAGTTTTAGGGCAGTCGTCTTACTATGCTTTGCAGACAGGAGCAGTGTCTGTTGCGTAGGGCAGATGGATTTGGAGTTGTACTCTTTTCTGAGCACTGAGCCTAGTAAAGCTATTTAGGAGAATTACCTTACATGAAACCAGTGGCAACAAGATTAAGGCTGGTATCGCTGTATTCAGTGGGAGGGAATGGAAGTTTGCTGATCAGTAACTGTTGTGTTTTCTAAGAAGTTGGGAGGCTTAACAAAAGTAGTTGTTTTCCTAAACCTACAAAGCCACAGAATAATTTTTTTGAGTTTAGTTGCATTATCTCTAGACTATCCAAGAACATGTTATAAACGCATCTGTAAATTCTAAGCCATCCTAACACGTGTATATCCTGTGAAATTGGTGTCTTACAGTGCTGGTTCCTTCCCTTAGCTTGTATTGTTCCTGCTTCCATTAAAAAAAGTGACTGAATCAAGCTTCTACTTCTGAAGTCTGGTGATAACAGAGTATTTACTGTGATTGCTAGATTTGCCAGCCTAAAGAGTAATTGCAGAAGGATGATACTACCTGAGCCTTGCTTTGCCATGGAAGGATAGAGCCCTGCTTTGCTATCAGCCCACAGGGAACTGAATTGCAGTTGCAAGGCAGGCACTGGTCATGTTAACATAACTTTGGAAGCTACAGGAAAAAGCTCTATCAAGAGGGGTACAACCTTTGTTTTAGGGAACTGAATAGGAAGTTAAAAATAAGATGTGTAGTACTAAGTGTATCACTCAGGCTTTCAAATCCAAAGTTGAACTTCTAGTTAAACTAGGACCTACCTGTTCTAGAAAGTGACATTTTTCCTCAAAGACTGGCAAAGTTGGCAAGAGAAGTGGAGGAATGATTAAAAGAAATGGGAATATAGGAAAGCCCAAGAAATAGAGGGGAAATGATGGGGTTTTAGGACTGCTTGACAAGGTGAATATTTGGTTATTTTACTTAAGGTGAGTAGTTTATGCAGTGAACTTCAGATGTATTCACTCTTTGGAGACTGATGTCTTCTGTGTGTATAGTACACATAGATACGTATCTAAATAGGACTGGGAGAATCTCAACACTTAAATACATCTGCACCAGCCAGGACTCAAATGCTTTTAAAATCAGTGGGGGAAAAAGAGGAGTTTGTGATGATTGCGTGTTTCCTATTTTCAGCATCACGAGGCCTGCAGCACTTGGAATGAACGTGGATGCTAGGGAACCCTCTGTAAATCTTTCTCCCTGTGTGTAGATTTCCCATATTTGCAGAAGCCAATAAAGCCAGCTTAATTACTGTCTTCTGCGTGAACTGCGCCTTCGGATCCTGCGTGTTTGTGTTCTGATGCTGGTAGAGCCAGCAGCGGCATGAAGCTAGCTGGCCCTTGCACAAATTCCACTCCCCTCCCTGCTAAGGAAGGGAGCTTTGTGTGCTCTTTGTGTGCAGCACTGCAGGACTGGTACTTGGGAGAGAACCAGTAACCAGCTGGCTCTTTCAATGCTTCACGACACGGGAGTGAGAATTTTTGCCACAAGGGTAACCCCTTTCGTTTCTTCTGTATCACACGTACTTCATCCCATCCCTGTATTTCTGAGGAATTAATATATTTTTTTAATGCCCTCTCCTAGTAGAGAAGCAGTCTGTTTAAAGGGCTTCTGGAGTGACTCTTGAGGAGTACATTGAACAGTGGGAATGCCTTATCCCAGCTGCCTTTGGGTTTGTTGCCTAGTCACTTCTGAGAGATGGAATGAATGCGGAGAATTGAAGCAAAGGGAAGTGAAGTCAATGGTACAACCGGTCATGGTAACTTTTGAGTATACAATCCTTGTGTTCCCTTCCCCCCGGTACATGAATTAGGGATGAGGCTGGAATGCAGAGGGTGTTTTCTTTTATACCATCAGTACTGAATAGCACTTGCTGTTTTGCTCTCTCATTCTTTCCCTGGTGCGTATGGCTGTGGTATCCTATGTTGGGAGCTCTCCTCGGCAAACACACATGTAGAATCACTCTTTCTTAATCTTATTTAAACAGCCTTCCTGTTCCTTTGGAGATGAACGCTTTACTATCTAGCCTCAGAGACTCAATACACATTAGGACTCTTGATAAGTGTGGTAAATCAAAATTGTACAAACAATGGGGTGATGTTGGGATGACTCAGATGTTCAGAGTGCATTGTGTAGCTTCTTAAAATATTTGAGACCTTGGAGGAGCTTTTGTTTTCTTTCTAGTGTCTTTGGTTGTGTTGTTTCCCCCAACAACTCCTAGAAGTTGGTTTCTTAATATTTCCCATTCCAGACAGCTTCTGAAATATCCTTGGAATGATCAATGTTTAGTTTGATCAAAATAACTGCTTCTATACTTAAGGCTGGCAAACTGAGGAAGTGGGCTCCACATTTAGTCAGTGAATTGTCTTTTTCCTCCTTAGGACAGAATTACCAACCTAGAAGTAGTCTGCTCTACATTATGGATGAGATTTGTTTGAGCTGCTCCTTTGGAGAATTCCAGAAATGGTGTTTTGAGCCACTGGGAAGGTGGATAAACAATGAAGAAGTACCAAAATGCTTTTGGAATAATACAGTTCTTTGTTCGGTCCTTGGAAACATCAGGAGATTGCTCCACTTGTGTAAACATACTGATTTACTTGCTCTCTGCTTCGGCACCAGGTCAACGTGATTCCAGAAACTTGCACAGAAACCTTTTAGGTCTGGTGAAATAAAGACGCTCTTTGTTCAGTGCCATGATTGACTTGCTGCTGTAGAATAGGTGGCATGCTTTGCCTACCAAGCATGTTTTATAAGCAGTTTACATAAAGTTCATGGTACATTAGAATGGATAGCCTCTTCTCTACTAATAAAATACCTTTTATTCTATTATTGGAAACAAATTTAGTGCAGAATTGCTTTTCAAGTTTACAACAGGCCTTCTGGAATTAAGTCACTGGATTACAGTGGGGTGGGTTTTTTTTTTTGCTCGTTTGGCTTGATGAAGCTGTGTTATTCCCTTATTCCGTAGACTTGTTGACAGTGGTAAAACTTCAGCACAACTCTTTCTATAATAGTTCAGAAAACTTGCTCATGATTGTGCTTGTGTTGTTCAGCATCCACTGAAAAGCGTGGAAGGCCCACGGAAGTGTGACAGTGTTCTTTAATCTCTGCCATTGAGTTTTTCTTATTTCAAACATTACTTTCCTTTACGGGGGGGGGAAAAGGCTGTCGGATTCCCTTATTTGACTGTCTTGGAACACGTAATCTGCCTGCTTTCATTTGAACTGGTTTTCGTTCCTAAGTGCACTGGCCCAGCGCCTCAATTTTTCAAACCATCTGTATCCTGCCTGACGTGACAGGTGAATTAACTCAAAATGGCAAAAGTTGGCATAATAAATATTGACTAAATATTCTGTAACTGTGATTGTTCTCTTCAGAAGCCAACTAGGAAACAAGTCAGGTTTGTGTGGAGTGGCTGTTCTCTTGTGAGATGATTAATCAGCCAAGTTAAGAACAGTTGGGGAGTGTGTGGTCTGTCTCCCTCTCACCTGGTGAACTGGGAACATGTTCCTTTAGGCATTGTCAACACTTTGAGATAAATGTCTTTCCCTCCTGTCCCATTTGCTGTTAAAGCTGGACACCCTGTTTTGATTCCTTTGGTTCTTCAGGTTCCTGTCTCCATGTCTACCATGGGAAAATCTAGTCTTAATCTTGAATCTAGTGGAGATAAGTGTCCAGGCCTTGCAGTGGTTTTGATTTCTGTTGGAGCACTTCAAGTGAAGATGTATCATCGAAGCAATACCTACAAAGCTGGGAGCGGATCGTGAAAATGAAGATCATGTGCAGAAGAAAAAGTACCCATGACAGCCGTTAGAGGAAACCAGACTGTAGCTGCTGTAACTGGGAGAACCATCAGGGGATTTCGAGGACTCCTGGGGCAGCAGGCTCTGCCCTGATGGTGTGTGCTGATAGCTCAGCGACCAGGAGCCTCTTCACAGTTCAGTGGGTTTTTTAAGCCCAGTGGTTTGGTTTGGCTGCTGTGTGTTCTGTTTCTGTGAGGTAGGGATACAGTGGTACAGTACTTCTGTCTTTGATTCACTGTGTTTCAACCAACCTGCTGCGAAGCATTTTCCTTCGGTAAATGGACTTCAGGTTGTATTGGTGATTCTTTTCTTTTGTTTTCTTTACTTTTTTCCCCTCTTTGCTTTCAGATTACTGAAAACCAGTATTAGGAAGTATTTAGTAGTCTCAGAAGTGTTTCTACAGTGTTAAGTGTCTGTGAAGGGATATTTAAGTGGAACTAAAGGACAGCAGCATATGACTATGCAAAGCAGTAATTGTAAACACTACAGTAACCCCTGAGCTGCTGTCCCAAGTTATGCAAGAGGGAGAGACTTGGTGCAGGAGTTACAGGAGTGTCGATACGCATTGCCGTCCTGTTTTTTGCTTTTGTCACAAGGATGTCTTCATGTTGTGTGTTTGGTGTTGTCCTGTCGTGGTTTAAAAGCTCAGCACTTGAAATGTCACACATCATCTTGGTGTCAAAGATGTCTCAAGGTGTCTGGGAGGAGGAGAAAGGCAGATCTGATCTCCAAGGCATGGGTAGTTTTGTGGAAGCCTTTTAACAGATAATGCTATCTAACTGTGCCCCGGGAGGGCTATGGCATCAGATAAGGGTTTGGTGGTTATTTATCTCATACTGATGCTTGAAGAAGGCAGGGTTGAAATGAATTCAGCAGTAAACAATAGAATGCATCATATTTCCAAAAGCCACTGGTGACAGTAGAGCACTATACATCTGCTTCTCCCCCAGATCTTCCTCCCTAGTGCTCTTTGCTGTGGAAGGGATCATTTACAAGCTTGGGGACAGTGAGAGCAGCCCTCTGTGTTTGCAAGACTCCCACCTAGAGCCGGTAGCAAAAACAGCAGGCACAAAAGGGAGGAGGCGGAGGAGGCAGCGTGTTCTGGAGATGCTCTTTTGCCCGTTGTGGTGCTGAAGGACTAAAATAACCCTCCATGTAACTCTCATGGGATTTATAGTTACCTTTTGAAAAGAAGATAACATTGATTTAATTTTTTTTTGGCAACGAGGGTGTTAATATCGATGAAGATACACAAGCGAATCTGTGCACTGCGGAAGATGAAATGCTTCCCCTGTCAATTCTCAAACACTATTAAATCCGCCCAGTTCAACACCAGTGCCTTGATGTCTGTCTCTTTCTTTGACCAAGGTATGGGAATATGATATTCTTAATGGTGAGTTACTGGATCTGAAATGTATAATTGGTTGCTTTGCTCTCCAGTACTGATTTTTGTATAAAATAAACACCTCAGCCCTGGTTTGGGACTAGTTAAGCAGAAATCAGTTTTCTGACTACTTTTTTAGCATATTTGTTTTGTCCTTGGAAAGGGAATGGTCCAAGTTTACAGTGTAGAGGGCACATTGGATTCAATAGATGTATCTTAAGTTTAAAAACTAATTAATTTTCTGTTGTGCTTGCTGCTAAGGAAAGTATTTTGTTGCTAATTTAAAATTGATCCAAGTACTTGAAAAAATCTTACAGTGTCAATCAGGGACTGGAGAGTTTTGAGTACCTTGTCACCACTGACTGAGCCTGCTGGAGCTTTTGGAGATGTGGGGATGTTAGTGCTGGGAGTTCATTCATGCCATTGAGTCCTTAGACAAAGCAGGGCTTGGCTCAGCTTGGAGATCACCCATATCAAGCTTGGATCATCTTGAAAGTTAAAATAAATGCGGAGAGTAAGAATGTCTAGAACAGTTACAGAAAAAGTGGTCAGCTTGCTGCTATATACAGGACTGGTATGATTATTAAATGCAATGTACAAATCTATCAGCACACCTGAAAAATAGGGGGGGTTATCCCTTAATTAAGGCTTTTCTGGCTGGTGTTGCTGTCTGTTCTAATCATAAGGCTTCAAGCCTGAGGCGTTTGACCTTGTAAAACTCTTCAGTTACTTTCAGCTATGATGAATTTATCCATCTATTCTTAGATGGATATACAAGATTTTTAAGGTAATTTTTTCTTTACTGTTCTTCCACGTACATGTGGATGTTTAGATCTGCTGATAACTTGCTGAATTGTCTCCTCTGAAGACTGGCATATCTCGCAGTGCTAAATCTCTCAGTGGTTTTCAAAACAGTAATTATTCTGTATAATTCTTATTACTGAGGGGCGAGTTATCTTGTTTTTCTTCAATTAATTGATAACTTCCTTAAGGTCTTGTCCTATCAGAGGATTACAGCACTGTGGTTTGCACTGTATGAATAATCAAAGCTAGGTTGCTTGGTTTGCACTTCACTCTTCCTGCATATATGGGATGTGATGAATTGTCTGTTCCCTTTATGTTTTCATCATAACGGTGTGCAGGCTCAAGCCTTACAGATGTGAGATGAATCACTTAATCTTGTTCACAAATATGTGAATGAATGGCTAAAGTAACTGTTACCTTCCAGGGAGGAAAAAAGTGCACTTAAATCAAGGCTTTTTTTTTATGCGTGATCTGGATCCTGGTTTATCTACGTACAAACTTACATCATAATTCTGTCCTTAACACAGTGTTCTTGAGAAATTCCAGCCTGTTTCTGTTTCGCAGTGCCAGATACTCATGGCAAGGGAGGTCGATGCAGCTAGGATAATCTTGTGTTTATCCCTCGCTGTATGGCAGTTTGTGCTGTATATATAGAAAACAGAACGGAGCTGTGTACGTACCTGTTTGTGCCAGGAGCCTGACTCTGCATCTTCTGCAGCCAAGCTGGGCCTGCTCCTCTGGGCTGGCTTTGCCCGGTGCCGCTCTCGGGCAGATACGCTGACTGCTCATAGCCGCTGTGGAATGCGGTTGATAAAGAACAGCTTGCTCATGTCCTCAAAGGCCACTGCCCGTGTGTGGGACAACTCGAGAATGACGCAACAACCCGTTTTGGTATTAAAATGAGTAGGAGGAAAATCCTGCCTGTTTCACTTCTTCAAAATGGAATAACCCTCTTGCTGTCTATGGTATGATAGTTTCCGTGATGAGCTGCACAACAGTGTCTGCTTAGTTCACACTGAGGAACTTCTGTCTAGCTTTCAGTCTGTAGAGCAGGTGCCAGAAGCTTTTTTTAACTCTAAAAACAGAGAATGAAGGAACCATCCAGTAGAAAACATGTTTATCTATGTTAGAGTGACGTGAAAGCAAAATAGCCTGGAGACTTGTGTATGTAAAAATTCTTAGGAACTTTCTTTTGCAGAAAATTCAATTTATAGAGTGGTTTATATAATTTGAAGTTGGTGCTTGAAGAATTGTTTGGCTGTTTGAAAGTATGAGGGACGTATTTCATGAAAACATGAATCGATGTGCTTGAGCTTAAGTTGTAATTCGTCCTATTTTGCTGTATAAACAAAACCTTAAAAGCAATGTAGTGCACAACACTGAACTTTTAACTCTGGCACGGTGAGCAAGTGACTGCTTTTCAAATGTGCAGCTTTTAAAAAAATGAGTTCTATGTTTTTGACGAAATCCCTCTTTGTATTTTTTAAGTGTACTTAAACTGAAGTGTGCGTTTTCTTATCATAGCTTTCTTGACCACTTAATTCTTCTAAATACTAACTTGTGGCATTTGGTTTTGTTCCTATGCAGCTGATATAATTTCTACAGTAGAATTTAACCATTCTGGAGAGCTGTTAGCAACAGGAGACAAAGGAGGTAGAGTTGTCATCTTTCAACAGGAGCAGGAGGTGAGTGCTGACGACTTAAAGTGTGTTTCACCTTCTCCTCTGCTCCTATTCATTCTCTTTTTAAGGAAAAGGAGCATGCTTGTATAAAAAAACCTGTACACAGAGTGCATGCCTGTGTAATAAGTGATTAAAATAAGGAAATGTAAGAGTGAAGAAGTTGAGAACTTTGTTTAATTTCTCTGTTAAGAGATTAATTTCTCTTTAAACACTCTTTAGCTGTGGTATAAAGAGTGTCTAAAGTGAAAACTAAAAGGGGGTTAGGACACAAAGAGCTTGGGGAAGCAAAATCTGATTGTTTTACAATGACTCCACTTGGCTGTGGTTATTATTTCAGATTTCACTGTAGTTGGGGAAATAAAAATTGCCCTTGAGTGAGTGTGCGACTGTGACCTAAGATGTCCTTTTCCATTCTGATACCAGTCAGGTAAAACCACAGAATCATAGTAGCGAAGGTATCTCTTCACTTTGTACTCGTTCTTTTGATCTTTGCAGAGTTCTCAGACAAATCTAATGCCAGCAAAGGGCCTCTGCTCCCCCATTAAAGGTGGGAAAGCTCAGATGGAGTGCTTGATTTTTAACTAAGGCCATAGTTGGAAGTTGACTTGTCCAAGTTTATTTCAGGGAGAGGATAAAAAGGCACTCCTGTCATCTCACTGCCTCAGAGTCACGCTGTTCCTTTCCTTAGTGTTTCGTTCAGTGTCAATTCTAAAAATCCTAAACCCTAAGAATCCCACTGTTCCCAGAGCAAGCAGCTTTCTGGTGGCCCACAGGCCATTCGAGGGCAGGACCTTCTCTGTACCAGTATGTCCCTGTGGCCAGTTGGTGCCATCTAGTGGGGTCTTCCTGGCTGACCAGCCTCTTCCACATTCTTTGGCTGGAGTCCAGGATGGATACAGTATGTAGAGTGTCCTTACTGGATTTTCCTGTAGTTTCAGGCACAAACTCTTGTTCTGGTTTTAAGCTCTGAGTTTCAGCTTGCATCTTCTCAGGATCCTTCAGTGTAGTTTAAAGCTTAAATAGCGAATTGCTGTTCCCAGGTGTGTTGTCTTTGAATTACTAGTTTTGGTTTTGATGCATAACCCATGGCTTGTAATCTGATGATCTGTGAATGTAGGTAAAGTAAGAACCACCTGGATTATCAGATGAAGTTGCACAGAACTGGTTTTGGCATCATTTGACTCCTCGGTGTTTCAGGAATGAACAATGGGGTCTGGATTCCCTGAGGCAGTAGTGGTTAGTTATGTCGTACGCAGCACTGTCCAGAGCAAGTTCTACGTGTAGAAGTATCTCAAAGACAATTGTTTCAGCATTTTGGTTGGATTTATGTACCACCCTGTATCACACCGTGTTCTAAAGTGTTTTACAGACCATACAGACAGGAAGAAAACCACTAAACCACAGCTCTCTGCATAGCATTACACAAGCTCGTGTAACTTCACCCTTCATAGCGCTGCCACCTCTGGGCTGGAACGTGGCAGCACCAAGGAAGTGCCATTACCTCAGCGTTAGGCAGGAAATGAATTCTGGATCTGATTGAAACCGAGGGAGGAGTTCACGTAGGCAGCCTGTAATTACCTAAATTGGAATTTAACAGAAGGCACTTGGGCCAGCGCCTCTTCTTGGTTTGATTTTTTTTTTTTTCTTTGAGTGCTGTGAGATGGTTTAAATTTTGCTTTTCTCCCTAGGATGGATTTCATTTATTATTGCTTTTATTTATTATTCTAGTTCAGTAGAGTTTTACTAGAATACACAAGGCGTATATTTAAGATTCAGTCATTATGGGATTGAAGGAAAGGTCACTGAAGCATGACCAGCATTTCCTAAAGCCCAGTAGATTTACTTTAGAAGTCGCCTGTTGTCGGCAGTGACCCTGCTTAACTTGTTAGGACTAACTGAAACTTAGAACAAACTTCCTTCCGTTCCGTAGGGTGGGAAAGCCGCTATTACTGATAGGTGTGGTACAATATTCAAGTGCCAACTTTTATTTCGAAGCATTTTGTCCACTTCCCCTCCCCCCCAGCTCATTGTAAAATGTAAGAATTCCTGCCAGCTATTACTGTAAGGGTGTGAAGCAAGAGAAAATGATGCAGGGAATGTGACACATGTGGGCTAGCAAGGATCATATCAACAAGGGTGGTTTAGTGAGGTATGGAGGGACAGACATGAGACACACCAGAGGAGGAAGGAGCAAAGTCCCCAGTCAAGAACATCCCACAGGAAAGGCATCTGATGGTGCAACCACTTGGGTGGAACAAGAATATATCACAAAATTAAGCTTGAATTACGCACGCCAAGTGAGCACTGGTTCAGAAGCGGTTCCAGTTTTCTGTCACCTGACCCACTGGAGGGAATAGAAGGTTCAGTCCATGCAGCATAGTGTTAGTGCTGGGAAGCCGCTGCCTAAGCCATAGCTTTTAGAAAGAGGGATTAGGCAAGTTTGGAGGTTTTTCAGTTCTGTGAACAGTTCCGTCCTGAGCAGGCTGACTGCAGGCATGACTTCTAATGCCAAAGACATATTCCACAGAGAGGTTAAGCTTTTTTCCCCATATCTCCAGAATGAGGAATAAAAAGCTTTTGAAGCAGTTCAGAAGATCTTGGGGAATGTGGAGGTTATAAACCAGAGTAGTGGAGCTGCCTGTATAAATTCAGAGGTGACCTGTGGGATTCTGTGGTGTGTCCAGCAAGCCCAACTTACCCATGGAGTAGATTTGCTTGAAATTAATAGGAGAACTTTCTGGAGATGTCATTTGCGTGGCTGAGGGGAGTTTCTGGAAACTTCAGGATTCAAAAGCTGCTGTGGTAACCATCTTTTCTCTGATGCTTTCTTAGCCAAAACGGTAGAAACTCTAATCAAGTTCTTGCAGAAGAGATGATCCTCGTTTTGTCTGTTTGCTGGTTCGTTAAAATAAGACCAGTTGTACACCATAGGATACTGGTGTCAAATCTGGCACAGGCAGCTATAGAGTGAGAAGTCTTAACCTGTTCTCATGCTCATTAGCAGTCGGCCTATGTATCTTGCTGCATAAATACCTAGTTGTGGGTTCTGCCCACAGCCTTTAAAAGCATTGTGTAAACTCTGTGCTTATCTCGATCATTTAATTCTCTTTTCAGAACAAAACCCAGTCTCACAGTAGAGGAGAATACAATGTTTACAGTACCTTTCAAAGCCATGAACCAGAGTTTGACTACTTGAAAAGTTTAGAAATTGAAGAGAAGATCAACAAAATTAGATGGTTACCCCAGAAAAATGCTGCTCAGTTTTTATTGTCTACAAATGGTAAGTTATGACTTAATTTTTCACGGTAACCTGTTGTTACCCAAGTTTGCTATTAGGATTTTGTCTAACCCTCTCCACTTTGAAAGGGCTGGAGGTAACTTGGTTTGAAATGCCAAGTACATAGGGATGTGGCTGCCCAAGAGTTAAGCCCTTGGACTGTGCTCCTGTTCTGGCTTCCCTGGATACAAAAGTCCCACAATGTGGGGTGGTACCTCGGTCATTTCTGATCTGGTTGCTTTAGAGCAAAGGGCTTAGCTAAGCTCTCGCTCAGTGCCTTCCTATGTGCCTGGCTGACTGTGTGAGAGCTGCTATTAGTCACTCGCAACAATCCTAATGCGAACTGAAACTTGCTGTAACTTTTATAAAAAGAACAAGCTGTGGAGGAGGTCTTTTTAATGCTTTTTATCTTGTCTTGTTTTCTCCAAGCGGTATTTTTGTCTTTTTTGGTACACGTAGGTGGTCTTGTCTTGTTTGAAGGCTTCATGTTAAAGTGCATCAACTGTAAAAACTAGTGTCTTTGCTGGAGCTTCGATTTTAAACTGTGGCTGTTTTATTTCAGATAAAACAATAAAGTTATGGAAAATCAGTGAAAGGGACAAAAGACCAGAAGGTTATAATTTAAAGGAAGAGGATGGACGGTATAGGGATCCTACTACAGTTACAACACTACGGGTGAGTAGTTTGCTCACTGTGAATTAGCCCCGTTTAGGGGATTTCTGCTCTCCTTCCTCCAGCACACAGACAAGCCTGTGGCTCAGTGAGTACTTGCCCCATCGATTACTAGCTTCACATCTTCTGTGATGCCACTTGGCAGACGCATTTACTCCTGAGGTGATGTTGAGATGTTTTCATTCTCTTGGTGTATTAAGAACCGTGATTGAGTGCCAGGGTGTTTGTAGCACACTTGTGTCTCAAACTGCCATCGCTTTGTATTTTGCAGGTGCCAGTATTCAGGCCCATGGACCTCATGGTTGAAGCTAGTCCACGAAGAATATTTGCCAATGCTCACACGTATCACATCAATTCCATCTCCATTAATAGCGATTATGAAACGTACTTATCTGCAGATGACTTGCGGATTAACCTGTGGCACCTAGAAATTACAGACAGAAGTTTTAGTATCTTTTTGCGTTGTTCTGTATGATGGGAACAGCCCACTTACAACAAAACTGTTGAATTTTATTTCCTTTCATGAAAAGCTGCTTTTATTGCATGTTTCTCTATTTCCTGGTTATTTCTTCCTAGTAGCTGTAAGGACTTTCCCTTCTGGAGAGGCAGCTCAACGTGAGCAATGGAGGGAGAAGTGGTCATTTGCCTGGTGAAAAGCAGGCTCTCCTCCAGGAGGAAAAAGCTTAAGGTTTCCAGTGAGATGAGCAGTTCTGGAAGGCAGTGTTAGAGTAAACTATGGGGTGAAAATTTCCCTGACTTGGAGTAGGAAGCACGTTGGAGGGCACCATCCTTGTCTCAACAAGGGTTATTGGTTTTTACCTTCTGCCCTTCTACCATCAGCCCCTCTGGTGTGTTCACCTACAAATGGTGCAGGCTGTAGAATCACAGGAATATGTATCCAGCAGAGATCTGGGACAGACCAGCAGGATCCTGAGCAGTTATCACATGTGCTGCCTTCATCCTGGACTAGTGTAATTTGAATTTAAGCAGAATTAAGTCCTATGTGAAAAAACTTGAGTGACATGTATGTAGAATAGAATTAATTACTGCTGAAGTGGAGTAAGAACTTAAGTGGAGTTGGGCTATTATGAGTTAACTTCAAACTGGTACAGATATAGTCTTGCTTTCCAGACAAATTTTGAAACTTGATTTTAACTTTTATCCAGTTTTTGACTGGATCCCACAATCTTTGGCACAGAAGTCTTGCCCTCTTTCCAAATTTCAGGCATTATTTTGCTTTTACTGGCTTGTTTTATTTCTGTTTGGGTATTTCAGATATACTTTGAACTGAAAAATGTGTTATGAAAACTGGAGAAAATTTCTTAACCAAATGCCGTAGATATTGTAGATATTAAGCCTGCCAACATGGAGGAGCTCACGGAGGTGATAACAGCCGCAGAGTTCCACCCAAACAGCTGTAACACATTTGTATACAGCAGCAGTAAAGGAACAATTCGTCTCTGTGACATGAGAGCGTCAGCGCTCTGTGACAGACACTCAAAGCGTAAGTTTGGTCCTGCGTTGTTACCGACTCTTGGGGAATACGATCTCTGGCTGGGAGATGAGACTAAGCACTCAGTCTGTTAAACTCTGAAGTGTGTGTGGTTGTTTTGGATTTCTGTAGGCTATTGAATAGATCTAAAATCTAAATAACTCTTAAAATCAGATTCGTATTTTGCCAGAGTAATAGTAGTGAAGAAAACTATTAACAGCTTAAGCTGGGGAGTCTGCCTGGGCAATAAGACTGCGAGTGGCTTTCTGCAGATGTCAGAGGGCAGATACTAGTTGAGTTTGGACTGGAATTGATGCTTGATATCTTGCATGTGTGAGTGAAGACTCCAAATTTTAGCAAGTAGTTCTCTTATTTAGTAGCTAATTGACGTGCCACAAAAATAAAATACTTCCGAGTATGGCAATTGTATCGTAAGGCTTTCTACTGAAATCCATGTTATGTTGCTCAGGCAGAGTAGCTCAGAGCGTCAGGCTTATTGAGAAAATGCTGACCTAAGTTGGGTGTATCTCGTATTGGAAGAGACATGAACTTAACTCTTGAAATGCCTGTCTTGTTTTTTACGCAGTGTTTGAAGAACCAGAAGATCCTAGCAACAGATCGTTTTTCTCTGAAATCATCTCTTCCATATCTGATGTCAAATTTAGCCATAGTGGTCGATACATGATGACTAGAGATTACCTGTCAGTGAAGATCTGGGATTTAAATATGGAAAACAGACCTGTGGAAACATACCAGGTACTCAGAGAAGGTTATGTAGGCTGGAAATTAAACCTTGGAAGATGCTGAGTCTCACTAATAGTCTTAATGTGGCAGTTAAATTTTTGTCTGTAGATCACTATGTCTAGGCAAAGCATCAATGAGACTTGTGCATTCCATACATGTGCTAAAGGATCTTGCTCTTTGCGGGCTGATGGCAGAACCCAAACCTGTGTTGGGGTATGAAAAGCCTCCCTTGTACACAACAGAAATGGGGAAAGGTCATCTCCAGCCAGGAGCTAGCACGCCTCTTGGAGTCCTCAGTTGGCTCCATATTCTCCTGTTCTTTTCTGGAGAAGATGGGAGATAAAACATTTCCTTTGCAGAAAATGTTTTTAGCTGGCACCAAAAACTGCTGCTGTGTTTTCTTTAAGAAAATTTGTGAAGGGATCCTCTTCATCATGCATCGGAGGAAGATCGGTCACCAAGGTGTGGTTTTTAGAAAGAAGCAGAGTCTGGTAAACCCTTTCAGGGAGGGAGAGCCAGGTTCTGAGAGATGTCCCTTTCCCCAAACCAAGTGACTTGAATGGTAATTCAAGTTCATTTGAAATGTCTGTTGAGCAGAATGTCAGGTCCTGTTCACGTTGCTCTAGCCAGTCAGAGGAGGGAGCTGTGTGTGCTCCTGCTGACAGGGTGTACTTCATTACTGCTGGAACAGTCTGTGGAGGTGATTTTACAGGGTTCATCCAGGTTATCTGTTTTGTTGGTTTTTTTTTTCCCCAGGTGCATGAATACCTCAGAAGTAAACTCTGCTCGCTGTATGAGAACGACTGCATTTTTGACAAATTTGAATGCTGTTGGAATGGATCAGACAGGCAAGTTTCATTCAGCTCTACACACACGTTAAACCTTTCCTGGTTATTCTTACACCAGGCAACTTGAAGCACGGCCTCACTATCTGCCTGGTTTTAGTCATGGACGGCCCTGGATGATATTTTAGTACTTCAGGAGATATTAACCCTTGATGCTGTAGCATCGGATTATAGAGAATGGCTTTAGTGTTCTAAAAAGATGTAGGATTTGACTAGAAATTGAGTTTTATTGCTTTGCCAGAAGGAAATATTAATGAAATGTTCCAGCTGCTTAAACTGGAGAGGTGGGCGAAGCGCTAACATTAGAGATAGTTTTCTGCAAGCTTTAACTGGTGAAATACTACTGATACCTTAATACACTGGACTTGTTATGCCTAGCGTTTGTCTTTTGGGAGGGGTGGTGGAGGAGAGTGTGTGTGGTTTTTGTTTTTTTTTTTTTAATGTGTCTGCTGTTATGATCTGACTTTGGAACGATCTGTATGGGAATGAGGCACGTGTACTCAAACCCTGGTGCCTGGTTGATGCTCTAAGCGGACCAGACCTGTTGGGGAGTCAGTGTGCATGTGTCCTATTTAAGCTGCTTTGTCAAAAGGTAGAACACTTGGGTAGAACCTTCTAGGAATTTTCTTTCTTAGGATGAGTTGTCAAGTTTGCCTTGCTCGGGCATGGTTGACCAGCCAGTAATACTGTTAGGAGAGCTATTGTTTTTGTGTTAATTGTGTCACTTACTGCTTATTTGCTAGATCTAAATCTGCTTATTGTGTCCCTACCAGTATTGTCAAACAGAACTTGTTTTATTTTTAACTTGGTATCTGCCTGCTCAAATATTTTTATTGAGGTGAAGGAGGGACAGGGAAACTCCTAAGTATGTTTGTCTTACTGGAAAGCTGATACAGAACAAGGGTTTGCTGTAAGGCATTCTCACAAACAAGGTATGTCAGGACTGAAATTCATGCAACTTGTAACTAAAGTTTCATGGCTAAAAGTCCGGTTTATTTGGCTTTCATTAGATCACTGCCCCAGGGGTATGTGAGAAGCAGATGGAATGGTGACCCTCAAAGTGCTTAGATATTGTGTGCCTCAAAAGATCCAGTTAAGGAAAAAAACCCTTTTTTTAAATCTGTAAAACAATTAAATGCCTTAGTTTCACTGTGGATTGTAGCAGGTATGGGTGAGGATGCCGGCTTTCTGCTTCCATAAGGCGTGGTCTTTGTTGGAACCCTGAGGCTTCCTAAAAGGAGTGGTTGTTTTCAGCTAAACCGTTACTTTTTTGCTTCCCCTTCTCTACAGCATTGTCATGACGGGCTCTTACAACAACTTCTTCAGAATGTTTGACAGAAACACAAAGCGAGACATCACCTTAGAGGCATCCCGGGAAAACAATAAGCCCCGTACGGTTTTGAAGCCACGCAAAGTATGTGCCAGTGGTAAGCGAAAGAAGGATGAAATCAGTGTTGACAGCCTAGACTTCAACAAGAAGATCCTACACACAGCCTGGCACCCTAAGGAGAACATCATTGCTGTAGCTACTACAAACAACTTGTATATATTTCAAGACAAAATGAATTAGGGTTGGCATTCCTAACTGAAGAGTCCACTTCCTGCATAGTTGAAATAGTTGAATCTAGCATTTGTACCTGTAAACGAGAGCGAGCGAGAGGTCCATTGTGGCACCCCTTTCCAGTGTTTAAAATGTGCCATATGACAACACACTTCTGTAGCTACATGGAGAAGGCTCTGTTGACCCGTCACTGCATTCTTCTCCATGTCTGCTAGCCATTTAGGTGAGGGTAGGGCACTTTGTAATTTAAATGACTACTTGCACCATCTTGCCTAATGGACTAGATTGGACTGTATCAACATCGGTTTACTCCACTTTTTATGCCTTCCATTGTGATGACATCAAACACAGGGAAAGCCTTCAGTCATGCTATGGGATTTAATTGTGTAACCTCATTACTGTATCATTCGTGGCCCCCTTTTTTTATTAAATACAGCTCATTCTTGCTGTGGCTTGTAGCATTCCTCCTCCTTCTGGCCTCCTGGACTCCTCCTTCCCTTTTCACCCCCTCCACCTAGCCTTGGTGGTGGTGTATAGAAAAAACAAAACAAAATAAAGCACATGAAATGGGTCCGTTTGGGGTCAGTGGTAAAGGGGGTCTGTGTTGCAACAAATGTTTTAATAAACAGTTGACTGTAATCACTCCTTGCCATGTCTGGCACCAAAAAGGAGAAAATAAGGAAAAAAAAAAACAAACTACTGAATAAAAGTGACAAAGAATGGAGAATCTGTTTTCTTTTTTTTAATCTACCTCTTTATACAAATAACTCTGTGTTTTACCTTAGATGCATGAAAATAAAATGATGTTTTTTGTAATGATTTTAACCAGTATTAATTATTTTTCATGGGAATGAAGAGAGGGAGGGATTTCACAAGTGTCTGCATTCGTCCCTGAATGACAATACCAGCTGTAGCACGCGTTGACCACCTCCATTTCAACAGCCGAAACTGCTGCCAGATCGTGCCGTGATCTGAGCAGGTCGGTTACTGTTCCAGTGTCCTTGAAGGCTCTTTTTTAAACTATTGCTTAAATTGGAACAGGAATAGAATTTTCAGGTTTAAATTCCATTTTATGGGATTAATGTCTTAACGTTGAGTTTTGTCCCGGTTTCTTTAATGCCTCGTTTTAGGATACGATACCTTTAATGCCTTGTTTAGAGTACAGAGTCCCCTGTGGCTTTTTCAAGCGTTGTCCGATCCCCTGTCTGGCGGTATGGTGTGATGACGTAGCTGATGACGACACTGCATTCTGAGACGCTCTGTTTTCTGTATTTTATTGCTATCAGTAACCGTGTGGAAATGTAGTTTTACCATGCAAGTGTTTCTTCTGGCTTTTTGGCTTTGCAAAATTACTGCACTTACAGAACTGTTAAATGGTCAGAAAACACGTGGAGTACAGACGCTGCATGAAATAAGTGTTTGTAGTTATTTGAGAGATTTAAACTCTTCAGCAAATAAGGCTTATCCAAAGATGAACTAGATAAGGCTCATGAGTTTTTACCTCCAGATATTTTTGCTAATTGTGTGTTTAGGTTTACTCTTCCTTCATGGAAACGTTCAGAATGGAGTTTAAAGCTGTAGTGAACTTACCTTGACTGGGAGAATTTTCACTTTTCAGTTATCTGTATTTAAATGATTTCTGTGGCTTAGTTATAGGTAGTTATTATAATGCCTCTATTATTTGATCGACTAAGATATTGTTTCTGCTGTAAAATTATGGCTGGTTTAGAGGTTGTTAACGACTACTATTGCAATCATGCTTTAATTTCTTTAAGTCTTTGTGCAGTGGTTTGAAAATGTAAAAATTCTACTATTTATTAGATCTGGTTCTCTTAAATACAGTATTTGTCTTGTAACATGCATGCCTGACCATGAGCCTTTGTAAGGATTTTACCTTTTTTCACCTGTCAGCCTTGTAAACGATTTTGAACTGCCCCCGGGACAGCAACTGTTTTCTAATGGGTGAATAAACTGGGAGGCCCTACTCCTACTGACACAGCACGTGACTAATTTTACTCAAGTGACTCTGCTTGCTAATAGTTAAGGAAACAACTCCTTGAGTAATGTTAATCATGTGTGTAGGTGTTCACAGGATCAGGGCCAAGGTTTATTCTTTATCTCTTCACAAGGGCAAAGAGGTAATTAGCCCCTTCTTTTGGCATCTGAGCTGGTAAAATTCATGTCCATTTTGCGGGGAAGGGTGTGTGGGTTTAATGACCACCGCTGTGGGCGGACTGCGGGTGGGGAGTTGAGACTGCTCTTGTATCTGTTATTGGAACGATGCACTGAATACCTGGAAAGCTGCTGAGCAGACACAGAAGGAGTGAGGATGTGAAGACTGAACTGGGTGGGTAGAGCTCATGTAGAACAAAGCGCAGCCTTCTAGCAATACTAACTCAAGCGTTAACTGCCTCTGGGACCTCGGCTGTGTGTGCTGGGATGGGGTCGGGGGTTTAAACTAGTCCTGGGAGAAGTTTTTGGTTTTGTCAGTAGCAGTGATCCCTGGCTTTCATCGGCGGTTTAACTTATCCTCACCAAAACCAGCTACTGACGTTGGTGTCGTACTCTCCAACTAGATAATTCTCTAAGCACACTGTCCATTGACACATGCTGTAAATCTTCTATTTTATTAATAAAAGTATGCCTAGAACACATTTTGTCAGGTTCCTTTTTATCCTCCTTCCTGTCTCCAGGTACATGTAATTGCTGGTCTCTGCCCTACGGGCATGTTGAGCGGTTCCCATCCTGCTTGCTTCTGTGCAGTGATTTCTGGACCTCTGTGTGCCAGGTGGGGTGGGGATAATTTTGTTCTCCTCCAACACACAGTTAGAAATGCAGCCACTCCATTCCAGTGGTCCCTTCAGTGCCCAGTGATACCAGTGCAAATTCTCCAATCTCAGGCCTTGAATACTGGCATCTGCAAAATTACACCCATGCTCTGAACCACAGCGATGGTGTCACCAACAATTAGCGTTCAGTGTAGGCTGGTCATCGACCAGTACAACACTGAGGTGTGGCCAAGTTCTGTGGCTGAAGTCCCTTCACCAAGCATCTGCTGCCTTGAAAACGTTGAACATGCAGCAACACCCTGCTTGCCCCTGCAGATCTGCTGAGAGTAACTTCTACTCCAGCATTTATTAGTTCAGTGTTATTCTCAGCCCAAATGGGAAAAGGTCAGTTCATGCTGGTAAGTGGAAGAAACTGGTAACAGTGGCTGCAATAAAAACTGTGTGTGTTTGTACTGTGATAGAGCTGGGACTAAGAAACTGTGTGAATTCTATGGAATACCCTTGAATTTTAGTAATCTCAACCTTCTGCAAATACTTCATCTATGGAGTCTCTCTTACAAAAAAACAGCACTGGTAGTTTTTTCTGAGGTGGGTTTTCCTGTGAGTGCTCTCACTAGGTGGCAAAGTGTCACCAGCGAGAGATGGGTGCTTCAAAATTTGGCAGATGGACTGAGGTTAGATGTGACAGTCCCTCAAAGTCCTCTTTGGGTCACCAGTCTGTGGGGACTGTATGTTTCATCAGCTGATGCTAAATCTAACATACGAGAGAAGCCTTTTCAATACCCATCACCACTGTCCCCAGCATGCAGAAGGGAAAAGGCTGCTGCTGGGTGCAGGGGTCACAGCCCTGGAGCAACAGGTGAGTGATTTTTGTTTTTTGCTTGCTATTTTCCTTGCTTTTTTTCCTTGCTTTCTTTTTTCCTTGCTATTGTCGTAGCATTTTCCATCCAAGGATTCAAATTACTTCACAAACATTAATGACATCATTGAACTGCCTTGAGGAGCCTGTGTAGTGGTTAGAGCGCGGAGCTGACAGTCAGGAGTTGTGAATGCTATTTCTGGCTCTGCATTGACTCACTCTATAATCTTGATCAATTTATTTCTGACTCAGAAATGTTAATAGTCCCACTGTACTGATAAATATTCATGCCACAAGTATTACGGCAAATGCTTCCTGAATGGTGGAGGTGACGAATGCTCATGATGCTGGGCTGTGATTGACAGGGTTGCAAAGTAGGATTGGGTTCCTGGGCAGGTTTTCCATTCAAAATCCTAAATAGCTCACTGTTCTCATTCCAGTGGGGGATGTATCTGCGGCCCTTCGCCCTGTAAACAGCAGCTTTATTACTCTATTGAAATTACTGCTTGTGTTGTACTACATGCAGCTAATTCTCTTCCAGTGCTACCCAGAGACATCCACATTTTCCGTAAGATTAGACATTCCACCAAAAAGGCTATGCCTTAAAATAAACCTTGAAGTGTACACGATGTCAAATGGAGTGATGTTGGTAGAGATGATTTCTCAGGCTCGGAAGGCAAATCATCACCTGTAAAGGCGGTTGATCTCACCAGTTCATTTTGTTAGAGAATGTAAGTGAAAAAGGCGATGAGAAACAGCAGAATCCCAGTGAAGGTTCTGCTCACCACCATGCCAAGGATCTATGAAACGTCACGCTGCCCTGAGGAACTGCTGTGCTTGATTTTCAAGATAAAATTGACTCGTACATTGAAATCAGTGTTTTAGAAGAACCCTATTTTCTGTATGTGATCATATCACGGAAATGACTTGGGGTAATTGGTACACAAGCTGCTCGTGTTACGACTGAAGAAATGCCAGCAGGGTAAGGTAAACCTTTGCATCTGTGTCTCGCTGCCTCTCAAAGTCTCTTCCACGGAAACTCAGTGTTGCTCCCCTCCTCAGAACAGCACGAACAGCCTGAGGCTGCCTCTTCGCTTCCCTGCTGGAAGGAAACTGGCAGACCAGTGGTTTCACTGGAGCTCTGGTTTTGCATCCCAGTTCAGAACAAGTCCCACTTTGTTACACCATCTTCTCTACTTGCCAGTAATGTAAAAACTGCCATGCCCGAGGTTGGTTTGTCTGCTAAACACTGTAATTTCGGATGGGCGTTAATGTTAAAAACCATTAGTTCTGTGTGTCGGCTATATTTAATGGCCCTCCGAGTTGGCTTAAAGTTATGCGAGACAAAAGCGAGGCTGATGAGAGGGGAAAGAAGCGTCTGGAGACTGGTACTGCGGTGTCCCGCAGGTCTGACGGGTTACCTCGCTCCCGCTGTGCTCTCACGCGAAACCCCCCCGGGCCGGAGGCCCGATGGCTCCTGCGATAGGGCCGGGACAGCGCAGCGCTGGGAAGGCCGATCTGGTCCTTCCGCGGCCCAGGAAGGGACGGGCGGCCTTGGGGCTCAGCCTGCAGCCGGGGTGAGGGAGCGCGCTCAGCTGCCTGCCCTGCGAGGACGATGCTCCCGAGCGCCGGGTGGGGAGGGCCGAGCACCCTCCGCCCGCCTCTCCCGCCGACGTTTGCTTTCGAGGCGCCCGGAGCCGCCCCGGCCCCGGCGCACGCGCGGCAGGACGTGCGCAAGCACGGGGAGCGCCGTGGCGCCCGGCACGCGCCCCCAGGCGGGCGGCGCGTGCGCCGCGGCCCGCGCCTGCGCGGTGCGAGGAGGCGGGGCTGGGCGGCCGGGCCCGGAGCGGAGTCCGCGTTTGTTGTTGTTGTCCCAGCCCCAGCGGCTCCTCAGTCGCCTCCGCCGCCGCTCCCGCGCCGCCATGTCCAGCCCTCAGGAGCCGCCGCAGCACAACAACAACAACAACCCGCCGGCCGAGGGGACGCACACCGAGCCGGGCCTCAACAGTGAGTGCGGCCGCCGCGGCCGTGTGAATACGGACGCCCATGGAGGGTTGGGGGGGACCGGGGGGTTGTGAGGGCTGCGCCGGGGGCCGCGACCCCCTTCTCCGGGCCGCGATTGGCGGAGGACGGGGCCGCACGAGCCACCGGCGGCCAATCGGCGGCGGCGGCGGCGGAACGGGTGTAATTGGTTCGGCGGCGTCCGCCGGGGGGGCCCGTGAGGAAGAGGCGGGAGGTGAGGCCTGGGGGGGCCCGGAGCCGGAGGGGGCTTCAGCGGGGCCGCCTGACGAGTAGCGGGTTGGGAAAGGGCTGGTGGGGCGTCCCCAGAGCGGGGGGGGGGGGGCAGTCCTCAGAGCTGCCGGGCTCCGGGGCCGGGGGAGCGGAGGGGGCTGCCCGCCCAAACGGGTGAGCGCTCGGGGTGCTGTCGGAGGGGCTGGGCCGCTCCTTACCGGAGCGCTGGCGGCTGCGGCGGCAGCGGCCGGAGGAGCGAGCTAGCACCGTGGCTGGGTGCGAGGCGAGGGGAGCAGGAGCAGGTTTGTTTTGTGGTTAAACGGAGTTTATTCGGCGGCTGGTATTAAGAGCTAAGATGGGGATACAGCAGGGTAGGGGGAGGAGCGTGACTGTGGGAATGAGTTTATTCAGGGGCTGAGTCAATACCACTGACGTGAGCTATTTTCCTCTATATCCGGCATCTCTCTCAGCTGCTCTGCTGCATCCTTTTGTTCCTGGGATAACACTAGTAAGGTGCATCGGTGTTTTTTATGTGGCCGCTCCTACTTACTTGGCAGATGCTTTTCCCTCATTTTACGCAGCTACAGTGTCCTTTCGTTTGTTTGTAGTTATTGAGGATGCTGCAGCTGAAGAGGTGAATAAATTGCATTAATGATTAACTGTTACCTTTGTGGTTTACAATGAAGTTCAGCTGACCACGAAGTATATTGCTTGGTTGATCTCTTGTAACTCAGAGGGAATTGTATTAAAGAAGAATAAGCTATGCCCATTTCATAAGTCTGCTATTGTGTTATGGTAACACGACATCTCCTGATAACGTGGCAGTTTACAAGAACCTTCACCTGAGCCAGAGAGGTGTTTTAGCACATTATTTAGGGCTGTTGGCAAATTTAAATACAATCCTGTCTTAGAGCTGCAACGTGCTCGGTGCCTAATTCAATACTTCCTTTAGAAATTGCAAACTTTGCTTCTGTATTTTACTATTTTTCTTTTTCTTTTGTGGTCGTATGTTAACTTACTCTGTGGGACGCGTTAATCTGCTGTAAGATCGAGCAACAAGAGACAAGTGCACAGTAAGCCTGTGCTGGATCTGCCCACGTAGATCTTAGTGCAGGATCAGCACGTAAAGGCTTAGTAGAATCCGTGTGATCACTGAAGGTGATGAGCACAAGGTTGGAGAGGAAATGTTTGGTAGTCTGCTCCGTGAACAAAACAAACACAACCCATGGGCTCTGCACAGGCTTAGTGCTGCTTTCAGATGTTCAGCCGCTCACAATGCTTTGGTGTCATAGGTACATTTTCTGCCTTATACGAGCTTTTCACTGAACCTTTTCAGCTGATGAGCTTAGACACTTACTTTGTTCTGTATGTCATTTGTTCAGGGCCTTTCATTCAAAGACCCCTTAGCACTTGCATCGAAGGTCAGAAGACCTGAGAATAAAACTGGTAACTGAACCTGTGCTTTGTTGGGTTCTCTGGGAATTCTAGATGCTTCCTGTATTTTAATTATTATAAAGCTCTGTTACATATTGACAAAAAGCAGAAATCCCACCTTAGGTGGGAACCCTTCCAGCTCTGGCATGGAAAATCTGCTTAATAATTACCCTGATGGGAATCTGAACAGCTTTCTTTTCTCCTCCCTCTTTTTATCTTTTTTTTTTTGTTAACAGTATACTTCATAGTAAAAGTAATATTTCTTAGTTTATTCAAGTTGACCGTGACTGAGACTTCTTGGGAGCTACAAGTTTGCAGTGTTTTGATATGTATGTAATTTATATATTGTACTTGACATCTCCCACCCACCCAAGTGAAATCAGGGAGTGCATAAACAACAGGAGACCCCTGTCCCCCTGCATGTTAAGCTACTGTAGTTTAAACAGACCACCGGTTATGGAAAAACATGTAATTCAAGTCAGTGTATATCAGTTTATAGTGAAATAATGAGCCTTAGAGCATGATGAAAATTCAAACAGTTTTGAAGAAAAATACCATTCTTATAAACAGTTGTGGGGTTTTTTCCCCCAAGTGTGTGTTATGTGATTTGTAAAGGGGGGGGGAATTCTACCATATTTGCCATTTTGCCGTCAAGTTGGAAATTGGGTAAAATTAAGATTTTTGCACGTGGGTCACGAATGATCTTCCTTAGTGTTGAAGAACACTTGGGCTAAAAAGCACTCTCTATTACTTGGGCAGTTCATTCTCCAGCATATTCCTGGGTATCTTCTGAAAGAAGCAGAGATTTATCTCCCTCTAATCAGAGTCCTGGAAACTCCCAGGGCTCTCCGGCTCCCTCTCCCAAACCGGTTGTGACTGCCAGTGGGAGTATGTAGCATGTTTTAGCTTGATGTCCGATTAGGCTTCCTTGAATGTATTTTGACTCACAAGAAGTGAGGTCAGATGGAGAACGTGCTGCTCGCCATGTAAACTGCTGCTCCGCATGCTGGAATCTCCTCACGGTGTAATTTGAGCGTTCTTCCTAGGATGGCCACAACGTGTTTTAGATAAACAGCAAGTTTTGTCAGATGGGGATAACCGTTAATAAAGCTTTTATTGGTGTGTAATCCTCAGTGCTGTGGAGGTGTGTTTAGTGGCTCCATACTAGAGCAGCCAGTTCTGAGCATCTTCCGCTGGGCTTTTCCCTGCCTGTGCTTGGTGTCAGAGGAAGGTCCCCTGGCACTTTTGCCCTCTGTTCTTTTCACATTGTTTGTGACTCGCCGCTGATTGTTTACTAACGCTTAGCTCTGCAGATCCTGAGCATTGTCACTCTCCCCATCAATGCTCTCTACTCCAGGATGGGTTTTGGGGAACACACAGCTTTCTGGCCTAACTGCCTTCTAAGTGCAGTAGCCACGAGCTTTTCTGCAGCTGTGGCCTCTTGCTGTGAAGGTGTGGCTACAAGGCAAATCTACCATCCTGATGTAGTTCTTACAGTGCATCCTCTTTATTTTGAAATTTAGACCCCAGCAATCGCCATGAATCTGGAGTAATGGGGTCCCTGTGGCTCCTGCTGACTAGTCGGAGCAAAGGCTGCCTTTTCCCAGTTACCACTTCATTATCTGGAGAGCCCAGTTGGTGTACGTCGTGTGACCGCGCACAGGAGCCCTGCGCACACCCTAAATGCCTCGTTGTTGAATAC
The DNA here is from genome assembly GCA_009769605.1 of Bucorvus abyssinicus. NCBI lineage: Eukaryota > Metazoa > Chordata > Aves > Bucerotiformes > Bucorvidae > Bucorvus > Bucorvus abyssinicus. The sequence continues at coordinate 2,901,356 of CM020059.1, read as the reverse complement.
AGCTTGGGGAAAACAGGCTGTAAGCCACCAGGGCTCTTAAGAGTATGATGCTTCCACGGTCGTCAGTATAATGGCATAATTAATAATTGGAAGCAAGGACCAACTCTTTCAGCTTCCCAAAATCAAGTTGAAAATAGGTGAACTCGTTAAGACACGCATCCTGTCCTGAGTCACTGATACAGTTCCCAAGAGACAAAACTTTGCTATAAAAATAAGTGCAGGCCTCTAAGGGGCATTTTAGAAGTCAAGAAATCAGCGTTAAAATTTACAAATAATGTTTAAAAAGTACTTTCAGCTGTTGTGTTCTTACCTTTACACTTGCGTTTCTTTCTTGAATATTTTTACCTCAGTGGTGAAGATGTCAAAACTTCAAAAAAAAAAAAAAAATTCAATCAGACATGAAAAACCATGGACGCATTCACTTTCAAGGGGCATAAATCCTGGCTACTAAAGTGGCTCTAAGGTCAAACGATTCTTATAAAACGTGTGTTGACATGGTGCTCCAGCTGTGTCAGGAAACAGCGCCTGCCTGAAGCTTCTGCTGGCTGGAGTGGTGGGATGGCCCAGTACGGTTATGGTGGCATTGAACGGGAGATGTTTGGTAGAGGGCCAGGGCAAAGAGAGGGGAGTGGGGCCTGGGAATGGCAGCCTGCCTGAGGGACGTGACGGTCCGGGCTTGACTCAGGCTTGGAAGTAGAGGGAAGGGGGAGAATACAAAATCAGCGATGGGGGAGTTGTACAGTAGGGGACCAGGGGCTGAAGACTGTGTTTCAAAAAGGAACGTGGAAGTAGAACAGAGAAGCGGAGTGACTCGTGTAATTGAGTGGGACCTGGATGATCAAAGCCTCAAACTGCAGAGAGAAATGTGGCCTATTAAAGTATTAATAGCTGGGGAGAGAGGGGACGTTTTATTTGACTAGCTCTGGAGGTAGGTAGCAACAAACCAGAACTTTTTAGGGGTGTTTTTGTTGATGAAAGAGGAGGAAACATGTCACTATTGTCTGCAGAACGTGTTTATGAGCTTTCTCCCAGCAGCAGTGTGTGTTATCTGAATTCACCATATTCGTGGTTTTTCCTGTGTGTAATTGATAAACTGGAGATGGAGTTTAGTTCCGCTGCTTTTCGTGAGCTGACGTCTGGCTGGCCCAACAGGTTCCTGGGTGGAGTTACAGATGAACGGCAATGGCAACAGCAACGATAACGGCAATGGGAAAAACGGAGGTCTGGAACACGTCCCATCATCGTCCTCCATCCACAATGGAGACATGGAAAAAATTCTCCTGGACGCCCAGCATGAATCCGGACAGAGCAGTTCAAGAGGTAGTTCCCACTGTGACAGGTAAAGGAATGTTTGCTGTCCCGCATGCGGTTCATGGCGGTTTTTATCCGGTAGGTGTTAGGGGAGGGGTAAAGCTGTTTCTCAGGCTTAAGTTTGTCGTGCTCCAGTATCTGGAGTACTTCCTGGCTCATAGCAACTGGCAACCATTTCCTTGGTCGAGGTGCACTAGTTGATTTATTTCTCAAGCAGATTACCAAATTTTTGATATTCAAAGCAAGGCTAACAAGGGGCCTGTGTATTCTTGCCAGTCATTAAAAGGGGTTTTGACGTGTGATGTTTCCACTTGTAACGGTACAGAAAGAGGGTAATTCACAATGCTGGCAGTGTCACCTAGATGAAGGAAGGGATCTACAGCTTTTGTGCAGCAGTTGAAGTTCTGGGCAATGCTTGCTTTGCTTCAGCGGAACCCTGCTGAGAAAGGTAGGGTTATAAATGGAGAAAAAACAGTGAAGATGAGGGGTTTGGAAGACTTTGTAACACAGATAGTTGTGGTCTGAAGGGTGGCATAGCCTGTAAGTCACCTGAATAGTGGGCAGACGTGCCTGGGGAAATGATTGAGCTGAGCTGCTGTTCACACTAATGATTCTTTAGGTGACAGAGTGTGGTATAACAAAATGACGTAATGAAATCAATTTTTCTTTAGCCCTTCACCTCAGGAAGATGGACAGATAACTTTTGATGTGGAAATGCACACAAGTAAAGACAGTAGTTCTCAGGTATTTTCTTCATTATCCTTTACAATACATTAACTTTAAAAATATATTTTAAAGTTGTGGGTGTTGTATGTAGATCATATATTTACATAGATCAGTATTGGGCATGCTTGCAGGGTAGAGCAAGCTCTGTCATGTCAAAAAATCTAAAACGTTATGTATTCTACGTGTCCAAAAGAAATGCATTGAACTACTGCTTGCTAGCGATTGATTTTTTTTTTCATTCTGAGACCCTAAACTTGGCTGTTAGCTGCAGTAACAGCAAATGAATTATCTAAACCTTGTTTATTCAAAATTTGGAGGTGTCCCTTAGTCAGTTGGATAAGACTCTTAACCTGTCTTGTACTTTGTTCTTGCAAGTTGTAACTCAGTCTTTTTTATTACAACTTTATATAGTACCTCCCTGTAGGTGGGTACAGTAAATAATAGTCCTACACTCCCGCTTATGTCAGTGTAACTAAATTATCTTTTCTTTTAAGGAGTTGTTTTCAGCATTAGACTTTATTAAATTAAAACATTCCAGAACAATTATTTTTCAAGAGACAGTGAACTTTTTTAGGCTTACATTCTGTGTGAACTGAAATGTGATTGGTAGAGATGATAGCTTTGGAGTGAGGGGAAAAGCGAGGCTCCCTCTCTGAAGACATGCCTTGTGCAGTGGCAGTCATATCGTTTAACTCTGCTTGCACGGTGTGTGTCAAGCCTGTTTTGTTTTGAAATGTTTGTCTTTCTGCACAAGATTTCAGGGTTTATTGCTCTACAGATAGTCAGCTCACATGATTGTGAGTAATCTCCACAATGCAAACTGAGAGGAGACTAATGCTGAACTCCTGGTTTGATCGTTTAATAGAATTTGCTGTCTTCAGCAGTATAAATAAAAAGCATTCCTGGAAGAGTGAAACCTTGCATTTAATTTTGTCAAAGACCTGGCCGAACAGCAGGACCGCTGCAGTTCTGCCCTGCAGAGGCAGAGCGATGAACGCCGCTCTCGGTAGATCTGCCATCTCACTTTTGTGACGGGCATAGTTGATTCCTTCTGGTTTTGGTATGGTTCCCACTTCCATGTTGTAAGTGGTTTATCTTGCTTGACTAAGGGCTGCTCAGGAAATTGTTTTAATACAAAGGAGGGGTTTGTTCCGAAGTCAGTGGTGTTCTCTAGTCTTTCTGATTTATTTTTTTCCTGTATGGTAACATTTGTGGCTAATGATGTAATGTTAAATCTTTGGATCAAGACCTTTGTTGTGAGTGCTTGCCTTTCCCCACTGCATCTGGGGCGCACCCACTAGAAGCTGCTCGTTGCAAGTAATGTAAATATTGAATGACTAATAACACCTTTCAAAAAGTCAAAATGCTGGTTTTGAACCCTTTTTATTTGGCTGTCTTCCTGCGCTTTGGCCGCATCCTGTAGGCTTTAAATCGAATGCCATCAACTTGAAGTTTAACAAACTTGCAATGATGTGGAAGTCCTGAATATAGCAATAAAATTTGTGGTATACTGACTTCTGCAGGTCCATAACAAAATCTCTTGTAAATAGTCAGTAGTCCAAGAACGCTTGTTGTTTATCAGGTGCCACCATTTGGTGCTTATCATTTTCCCATTGTTGTTGTCGCTCTCAATTTAACACCATAAGAGGAGCTAACTGAGTGTTACAAGGCTTGTCCCGTCTATATTTTCAGTCTGAAGAAGAAGCAGTAGAAGGAGAGAAAGAGTTGGAAGTTTTGAAGAAAAGCGCTGACTGGGTGTCAGACTGGTCAAGTAGGCCTGAAAACATTCCTCCCAAGTGAGTTAAACTCTGTTTTTTAGGGAATGTTCTTTTATATGAAGGAGAGAGGAGTCATAAGTCACAGTCACAATTGCATGGAATTACTCTGGCTTTCCAAATAAGGATAGATTTCTCTTTGGGGATGCTACAAAAAGTCAAACCAACAGAGTATGAAAATGTTAATAGCAACAGAATTACCTTTTTATTGAAAGTAATAGAAATCCACAGCAAGCTGATTACAAGGTTTCTTGTCAAAATTAGAATTATTGGGAGAGCTGGGTACTTGGAGCTGGGATTCATGGGATTTAGTTTTGGCTTATTGACTGGAATAATGCTGAGCGAGTTCCTAAATTCTCTGTACCTTTTTTTCTTTCTATGTAAAAAATGTAATGTTCATCCACGGAAGGGGAAACGTTGAGATCCTTGAATGCAAAGCATTTTTATTAAAATAGAGGATGCTGTCTAAGTCTGTCAGACTTCTGTATCTCTGTTTGGAACAAAAAATGAGGCTCTTGCTAACAAATCACATCCTGAAATTCCCTCTCTCGGACCTACCTCTCTCTTCAGCTCCTGCTCCCTTTGTCTCTATACTGTCTGTGTAAGTGGTCTCTCCACAATACCTCCTATTATTCTCTGTGATTCCTTACTCTGTGTAAGGGATCTCTTGCTTTGATCTCTAGCTCTTTGTACTTTAAAAAAAAAAAAAGTTCCTACAGAGATCTGTGCATTTGTGTGCAAAAAAAAAAAAAAAAGGGGAAAGAAACAAAAAGATCTTGTTGAATTTGTCCCCCCTCCCCCTCTTCTTTCAGGGAATTTCATTTCAGACATCCCAAACGTTCAGTGTCTTTAAGTATGAGAAAAAGTGGAGCAATGAAAAAAGGTGGCATTTTCTCTGCAGAATTTCTTAAGGTTTTCATTCCATCTCTGTTCATATCTCATGTTTTGGCTTTGGGACTAGGGTAAGTATTAACCTAACTCGCACTTCAACTTCTGCATCCGGCTTTGCTTTTCCATTTCCATTGCATGGCAGGTGCCTGCTGAAAGGGGCTTTATCTAGCATAACTAGAGCATTGCTGCACCTTGCTCAAGAGAGACTTGGTGCACTTTTTGAATGCAGGAAAACTTTGCAGTTGTTAATACGTTTTGTTTCTAGAATAGATCTAGTTACTGGTATTGAAAATGCAGGAATTACCATATACCTTGGCAACTGTAACACCTGCCATTTGATCATCCGCATCTACTCCAGTGCTTCGGGTCGTAATGCTGCAACTTGTTCTAACCATTACAAGCCCACGTTGTACAAATGATGAGGCTGCAGTTCTGTGTCTATGGCACATAATCTGCAATTTTCAGTGTCTAATGCTGCAGTTGAAAGTTGAGAAAGGTACGTGAAATCCTGGATGTGTCCTGCAGGACCAGCTGCAACCCTGCTCAGCAATGTTTTCATTGCCAGCGTAATCCAACATAATCTCTCAGCTTGCTTAAATCCTGCCATTATGTTTATCCATCTTATGTTCTTCTGGGATGGGGGCAAAGACATACTCAAAGTATGTTTTTATTTAGCATCATATTTGCTCCTGGGTGTGTAGTTCCAGTGTCCCTTTAGTGTCTCGTAAGCTATCAGATAAATTAGGAGGATAGAATAGATGACAAATAAGATATTTGTGCTAGAGCAAAATTGTGTACTTCTGTGATGAATTAAATCTTGCCTAGATGTACCTGTTCGAGGCCAGTGTTTGTGTAGATCCACAGCGCTCAGTGGTTTAAAGCTCGCCCCTCCCTAAAGGCAGTACTGTATTTGTTTTACCATAATACTCCGGGAGCGTTGCTCGGCTGTTCAGGAGCCCGAGTGTCAGGTACTCCACTAACACCACAAAAGCTTTTGGACTGTGGTTTTCAAATGAGCTTGGGACTAGAAGAAACCCACTTTTACTGGATATTGACAGCATCAGTCCTTACAGGCTCATCTGAAAATCTCACCGTTGAAGTGACTTCATAGAAGTGAAGTCCTTGGAAGATCTTTCCAGACTTTCAAGACAGATCAGAATGGCTGAGTGTGTGAGGACTGTTTGGAAAAGAGGGAGTATTTCTGTGAAATCCAATATGCCTTATTGCTTTTTATTTCAGCATCTACATTGGAAAACGACTGACCACACCTTCAGCCAGCACTTATTGAAAGATGGAGTGCAAAACCTGGAAATCCACGTGACCTGTGAAGGTGTTTCTGTCTCATTTAGTACATTTGACTTGAGACCATTTTAAGCATGACCCTGACTTCACCCTTTCCTTACGTATCCAGGTTTTCGCTAACTCTGGAATTCAGTATTGTGTTGGAACCCTGTTGAGGTGTTTCGCTATCCACATTCTTTCCCTCTCTCCTCCCATTCCCCTGCCTCTTGGCCTGCAAGACACGTCAGAGTTGCTGAACGGAGTTTACAGCTGTCTCTATGTTGCAAGGGCTTCTCTCAATGCAAAATGCCACCAGCAAGTTTTAATTTTACCAGTGATGCTGTTGCCTCCTCAGTGCAACCTGACTTAAATTGCAGTTGTGCATGGTGTAAATGTTGACTGTATTATGGTGATACATTAACAGTCTCTCTGGAAGAAACGTACTGATTGGAGTGAAAATGAACCTTCTGAAAAACAAGCTGGTTGTGAAATAAACTTAAGAAATCGCTGGCAATAAAAAACAGTTTAAATCAGCTTTGGGGGGGGATTTACTTGGCCCCTGGTATTGGCTACACCCTTTGATTTGCAGGAGGCAAAGACTGCATAAATTTTAAAGTAGGATAACTAAATCCATCAGCATATTTTAATATTAGGTAATTGTTGTAATCTTGTCTTTTCTATGAAGTCAGCTCCTTACTCCTTGTAGGAAAACCTGTCCGATGCCTAGACGATATTAGAAAAATTGCATTGTTTGCATGTGAAGAAGCTTTTCTTTTCCTTACCTGTTTTCTTAAGGGAAAATTTCAAATGCGAAATTTTCCTTTTAAAAGTAGTTTTAAATTAAGGAAAAACCCAGCAGCTGTAGGTGTAGTTAGGCTCTGTGTAAAAGGGTAGGATTCTGTTTGTTGTGGAACCATTTACAATTTACGATGATACGGCAGTTCCAGAAAGTGAAGCGTTTGACTTCTCTTTAAGGGGGACAATCGTGCAGGTGCGTAAAGATTTGGAAGTTGTAAAGCTCTGAAATGTCTTCTGCAAAGGAGTTTTCAATATTCCTATCGCTCATTGTTTACTGTACAATCTCCGCTGGGGATATGTGGAATCTGAAAGTCACTCGTGATGTCTCATGTTAGATAGACCTCTCACTAATGTTGTTGAACTTTTATCTCTTAGGGAACATTAAGCCTTGTCCTCCTTCAGTGACACTTCTTTTCAAAATGTGAAGCTTTAGTACCAAATTGTTGCATAGCGTTGGGACAGTCAGGTCCTTAAATAGATTTTATTGGATTTCAGAACATGTAGCATGACTCTGAAGGGTAGAATACTCTTTTTTTATATATATATGAATATATTAAAAAAAATATGATACAGACTTTAATACTAAGTATTTAGGGAAGCAATGCTAATTTTAAGACTAGCAAAAATCTCATTTAAATAAAAACTTTAGTAGGCTGATGTGTAGAAAATGGTAAGAAAACCTCGTCAGCCAGTTTGGAGGGAACAGCTTCCTATAATTGTGTGCTTGCATCAGACTTCGTACAGTTGATGATTTGATAGAGCAGCGATCGCTTGAAACAGTTGATGCATAGAAGCTAAATCCCTGTTGAGATCTGGTTTAAACCAACTTAGTTAGCTCCCAGGAAGTAACAAAGTCGAGTACAAATCCACTGCTAACCCGTGTTTATTCTCTACTTCCGAATGCCGTTACAGAACGCGTTCAGGGCGAGAGGGCAGGCTGGCAAAAACGCTCTGGAGGACATCTGCTTTGTTTCTTTCCGTGGTGAATACAGGTGGCTCTGGAGCTGCCTCCAAGCGCGTGTTTGTTCCAGAGGTGGATCTTGGGTTTCACCCAAAGGTGGGGGAGGGAAGGGGGACGTGGTGAAAGGGGGTTCACATAGCACCGAGTACATCGTTTTACAGTCCTGAAACCCGAGGGGCTGGGAGAAAGGCTGAAACACTTCCAGTTCTAACGACAGCACTTTGTTTTGTATGGAAATTGGAGTAGTGGAAAAATAGGTTTTCACTAAGTAGGGAGTACGTTAAAAAAAACCCAACCCTTTCTAAATCAAAAGGCGATTCTTCAGAATATCTGATAAATCACATTGCAAGCTCGTGACTAGAGTATCAACACAGCTTGTAATATTTGAAGGAGCCCTGAAGTAAAAATAGTGAAAACTACAGCTGAGGAATGGATCCACGATCACAGCAACGCTTGCTCTGATCCGATGCAGTATTTATTGATACCCTGTGATAAACTTCGGATGAAAGTCTACAACTTCTAGTTTTACAATGAACAGAAGCAGATTGTTGTATAATTTGAAAAGGGGTTTCAACTATTGACAGTTGAAGTTTTGTTAAGATAAATGTTGTTTAAAAAGCTTTATACCTGTTTACAGTTTTGGAAAAAAAAAATGCAGGCTTCATTTTTCTTACATTCAGTGAAAACTGGCCTAGAATATTTGTAAATAGGATGAAGACAAAAAACAAAAAATGCAGAAACTCGCACACTGAAACCGCAGCAGGCTACCTTAACTGCAGCAAATGCATATTTACGTACCGTTTTAAAAAGTGAACGCTGAAGATTGTTAGAAATTCAAATTTTTTAATTGACATTTGTTGAAATATTGGAGTTAACTGAGCCAAAGTGATTATGCATTCTTCATAAATTAGTTAGCACTTTGTAACATTATATACAGTTTACAGTCCATGTATAAGTTGTAGCTTATAAACATTTTGTGCCATTAAAGCTCTCACAAAACTGGTTGTCTGAAATTACTTCACGCTGCGCCTTTCTCCCCTTTCTTTATTTTTACAGGACTGCTTTGTATAACGTTTCATCAAACTGCTGCGTTCTGGGTTATACGAACATTGGAGCTGCTGTTTGTAGACTGGAATAATTTTTTTGAAAGATTGTTTGGGGTTTTTTTTTTTCTTTTACTGATTTGATCATCTGCTTCTTTTCCTGAAGCACTTAATAAAAATATTTCCATTTTCAGCGTTGTCTGCCTGCACCAAGTCCTCCAGCACCTTGTCCAGGAAAACTTTCAAAGCAAAATAGTGGAGTGGCCTATGAAATGTAAAGTAGAATTGATGAGATTTTGTGTAACTGGTCAATTGTCCTCCTTAGATTTCTCTTCTGCTTCCTAATTCTGTTAGATTTGCAGCTTAAAGACTAAGGGACGTAAACCCTCATTGTTCATCTGCCTCCACCTTCTCAGTTTAGGAGCACCAGTTATTTCCGGGAGTGTCGTGGGGAGAGCGGTTCATTCTGAGCGTGAACGTGTCCGTGAGAAATGTGTTTTCTACATTTGTGCGTGTGCATATATGTAAAATTCTGCCTGAAAATGAAATCCTGATTCTGTGCGGGCGTTTGTAGGGTCTTTGCCATGTACGTAGTGACCTATGAAGACTCCTTCGTGGTTTGGGTCTTAAAACGAAATGAAGTGCTGGGACTCTTGAACTGTGCCGTATAGTTCAGTCAAAACTAAAACCTTAAGATACTCCTGGAGAAACCTCATGCTGCATCCACATGAAAAAGGAAAAGCCAAATTAACTTCCGTTTCATTAACTGGCTCTGTGTCCCCTGCGCTGGGTGTCAGCCTGGCTCGGCGCAGCTGACTCAGCCAAACCTCTGCCTGCGGCCCTTGGAGCGTGATTAGTCTTGACATTAGGGGGAGAGCGAGGGGCGGTTTTCCATTAAGGAAAGTAAACACGGCTTAACTTCTTGAGCTGCTGCCAGGAAACTGAGAGTATGGAAACCAGCGTTTTAAACTGTTTCCTAACACTCCTCCGATAAGATTGTGGAGTTTGTCTAGAGACTTTTTTCGTTGCTGCAGTTTGTATAACCTGCAGTTTGTTGCCCAAAGATAATTACGAAGGCCAGAAAATACCATGCGTGCTTATTCTGGAGTATCTACCGAAGGGGAGAGCAGTGAGTCCTACAGCTGTTGTGTTACAGTTAAGGGGTATAATTCGGGTCACCCGTGCAGAGATTTCAGGGTGCGGTTTGTGCTGGACCTCCCACCTGACTCCGCTGTTACAGCCTTTGACTTGTGTCTTACTTCGGACCGAAGTTGAAGCTTCAGCCACAGGATCCCGGAATGCCTCCGTGGAAGATGAAGGAGCCTTTGACTCTCAGGTGAATACTCCTTATAGGCTGTCTCGCCTAAGTAAGCGTTTTAACGAAAACCTCTGGTTTTTTTAGACAAATTTCTGGGAATTTCACAACCTTTTACTCCTGATGTGTAACGTGCATCTAAATACAGTCTCTCTGTACAGTCTCATTTGTCTGTGACCAATAGGAGAACGGTGTGCAAAATCTTCAGTGACACAGTAAACCCTTCCTAAGGTGTGAAGAGCTGTTGTGGGACCGTTCAGACAGCGCTGCAGCCAGAAGGTGCCCCCTCTGCAGCTCGCTTTTAACTGAAACCCTCTTGCTTCCCTTTCGTTCACTGTGAAGTTCGTTACTTGGATGCTTCTGTGCTCCTCTCGTGTCGCTGCCCTCTTTGCTGTGGTCTGCCCGGGCTTTTCTGTGCGTGCTCCCTGCGTTTCCTTCGTTTGCTTGTATTTCTGTGCTGCTGCTCATTTCTGGTCAGATAAGGAGCGAGCAGCCTCTGTACCCACCTGCGTATGAAGAGTTTCAGTTGCGGGAACAAACGGGCCTTGGTTTGTCGGGGTGTTTCCTGGTTCCCCGAGCTCTGCCGTTCCCACAGGCAGGTGTGCGGTCACTTGGGCAGCTCAGCTCTTGCACCCTGTTGATGCGTGGTTTGTCCACGCGGTCAGATCTGGTGAAGCCCAGGAGGGTGTTTGAGGAGTCGCTGCTTCGCTTCCACCTCGCAGGAAGTAGCATGTCCTGTTTCTAGGGGAGGCGGGGATGTGGGCTTCAGCTAAACTGGGATTCAAACTTTGAGTCATCTTCCAGACTGGTCTGCCTGAGAAGTCTTCCTGAGGGCCTGGAGGGTGCTCTGTGACCAGTGCTCACCTCAGTGGTGCTGGGTGAAGCTCTGAACTTCCTACAGGGGGGAGCTCGCAGAAATAACGGGCCGTTTGTGCCAGTCTTGGTTGGTGAGGTGAAGAAGCAATAGCTGCCGGTATTTGAGTTTCAGAAAGACTAGTTAGGCGTCGGTGAGAGGCAGTGGCAAAAGCCCCAGCGGTCTGCCTGGTCCGTATGAACCTCTACCCGTACCTCCAGCGCAGCAGAACAGCCGAGGTCCGAGTGAGCTGCCAGCAGCCTGGGCAGCGTGGCAGGGTTTGGCGTGGCCGGGCCGCCCCGGTGCTGGGAAAGAACAGGGTGTTCCTGCTCCTGGGGTTATCTCCTCAGCTCTAGTCGCAGGATTCTGCTTTTTAAAAATGCAGCTATTTTTGTAAATCCTGATAACGCAGGAACAAACGTCGGCGTCGGTGAGAGCAGGATGGGTGCTGGAGTCGCCGTTCTCAGCCTGGTCCCTGCGTCCCCCGGTAGAGCCTTGCAGCGCGTGACGGCTGTCCCGAGCTGGAGCAGGGCTGGCACTGGTACTCGCGGGCTGTGTAGGTGCTGCTGGGCTGGTCGGGTTTAAAGCTGCGCGCCTGGGGTAGAGCCTACAGTCTCCTGGGGAACCCTCACAGAGGACCTGCTTCTTCCCTCTCGCGTGAGTCGGCTGTACCAGGTCAGAAGAGTACACAGGCTTGCTTGATGTACCGGCTGTCCTTTTATTTCAGTGAGAAACAACTGACAGCTACAGCTGGTGCTTTAGGAGGTAGAAGAGATCGCTGGGGTTCCTACCAATCGTGTCAACAGCTTGCTTCATCTCGTGAACATCACCACGGGCCCGTTTCCTCGTTCTCCTGGACGGCAGCTGCGGTGAAGTATCCCTGGTGTAAACGCAGCGTGCACTTGCAAGCCTCAGTTTGCAGCTCTGCAGCCCCCCCACCCCGATGGGATGGTGGGCTTTATTCCTGTGTGCCAGGAACTGGGTCCTGTCTAGTTCAATTAACAGAGATCTGGGGAAGGTAAAGCCAGGGCGATGTGCTGACAATCTTCTCACAGGGCGGCAGGCGTGGCTGGGCTGGCTGGCTGCGGTGAACTGCTGTTCGTGTATTTGGGATAGAAATGCGAACACTGAGCTGCACAGAGCCATAACAACCAGTTAAAATGATCAGTGACTTGGAAGAGGAAGCTTCTTCCTCCCGCTGCAAGTGCCGGACAAGAACCCGGGTCTGCAGGACCAGCCGAAGTCTGTACGTGAATCACTGCCGAAAGCCGGACACCTAGAGAGGCTGTTTGCCGTGCGCGGGGGTCATGGTGTGCGTGAGTGCCTGCCCTGCCGAGTGGGCAAGGGGGAAGAGGGGAGGTGTGGCAAGAGAAGCATCAACAACGCAAGAGCGAGTCCTCTCGCAGGGCTGTACATCTCCTATAGGCTTCCCGGCTAGGTGAGAGCAACGGCAGCGGCAGAAGCCTCCCCAATTGGCTGGCAGCGCGGTGGTGCGATGCGTGATGTCACCCCGGCAGCCTGTGCGCAGGATGGTCTCGGGGCGCTCCGCAGCCTCGGGCTCTTATTCCTCCGAAACGTGCGCGTGAGCGCGCGGTGCTGAAAGGTGCGGAGTTCGGTTCCTTCCGCAGAGCGAGAGCCGCTGTAAATCACGGCTGCTCCTCCGAGGAGCGCAGCCAGGGCAGAGTGAATGGGAAGTTGCTTGGGGAGGGGTTAGATGTCTGTCCTTCTGCACGAGAGCTCTGGGTTTCCAAAGAGCTGCCGGAAACACCCGCACCGAGGAGTGCGCGAGGAAGTGTTCTGTTAGGGGTGAGCGTTTGTCAGTGGGTAACTGGAGGAGTGAAACGAAAAAGGAGAAAAGCCCCAGCAGAAGACGTGATCTTGCCAGCCGTGCCTGTCCTAACCCCCTGACTCAGGTTTGGCGGGGCTGGGTTCCGCACACAAGGGAAGGTGTCCTTCGTGCCCCAAAGCGCTTGTGTGGTGCTCTTGGTGGTCACACCTCCGTGAGCACGCGAATTCGCGTGCCTCATCGAGACGCCCGCGGAAAGCCAGGGCAGCACAAGCTACACAACTGCAGCACTGACACCTTTTCCTGACCAGTTTACTTTGGTGTTCGCTCCTTCTGGTGAATTTTATGTGTGGTTTACGTTGAATTGTTCTCCAAGCGTTAAGGATTTTATTAGTGTTTCTTTTGAACGGGCTAGAAAGACAAATTGTGGTCTTGTTTTCCAGGATGAGTCCTTAAAGGAGCAGCCTTCTTTATGCCGCTGCCTTCAAATTGGCTCCGGGAGAGTCTTTGTGACTCCGTCCTCACCTGTAAAATGGAAATGTTACCCTGCCATAGAAGGGTGTCGAGGATGTCAATTAGAAGCAAAGGATTTCTGGAATCCTTTTGTGTAACGATCGCGATTTTTTCCCAGTTTCTCAGCCAGCGCAGGTAATTTTAGTGTCAGCAAACTGTATGCTGATGCGTGCTCTCTGACCTGGTCTGGTTTGATGAGGTTTTGATTATGTGGTTATGTCTGTCTTTGCTTATAAGGCCAGATTCGACGACCCACGAAGCAATTACCAGATTTATATTCCTGTAGAAGAACATTCCTATGAGGCTCAAATTTGTGCGGAACTCGATGATTTTTGGTGTTCTGGTTTTGTGGGCCGTATCTTAGCGAAGGAATGAGAATATGGTCTTTAATCTGAAATTACGGAACTGGACTTGCCCGTTAGCACGCCGAGCCAGCAAGCGCATCTTTAATCCCTGGTTTGGATAGGTGAAGTCTAACGTGAATATTTCACATTCATACCCAGCACAACCCTGTTTTTTATTTACGTGATTGCCGTATGAACTGTACCACGAGGGTCAGGATCTGACGATCCATTGCCTTGTTTCTGCAGTTAATTAATTAATACAAGTGGAGCCCCACTGGAGAGCAGTGGGTCTGCGTTCGGCGTCTGTGGGTATCAACTTACTTGTGGGAACCAGTCTGGGATTGCAGCAAATTCCGCCGCGCAGCAGCGCTGGAGCCTGTAGACGCACTGGTGCGCTAGAACGTGGATGATACAGGGTGGGGTGACACGTTCAGGTCCCTTCTCTTTCAGTGCATACACAGAGCCTGTTGTATAACCCCTTCCCTCCCGGTTTGATCAGCGAGGAAATCGCCTTGTTCTCGAGGCAGAGTCCAGTGGCCTTCCCGACCTCCTGTGGGGAGCGATGAAAACCTCCGTGGTAAGCCTGAAATGCTTTTGTCACATGCAGCGGGGCAGTGAGCCAGAAACCGCGTGGTGATCTCTGGGCGTTAGGCAGAGCGATGGGAGTGTTGGTTGGCAGCGTGGTTTAAACCTCCCGAAGGCTTTTCTCCAGTGCACCGCTAAGTATCTGCCTCTTCTGACTGAGGGAGAAGTGGGGCTTGATTAACGCTCAAACGCCCTGGGCTGGCCCCGCCGCTTCCTTCCTCAGAACACCCTCAATCGTCAGCTGCTTTCTCCTTTTCCTGAGGGAGGTTTCTGTGTCTTTTTGGTGAAGATTCTACAAGCTGGCTAAATATATTTGATCCTATCACATCTGCCCAAGGAGCATCACGCGTGGGATGGATGAGCTGTCCCAGGTGGGGCTGCGCTGGCTGCAAGACCTGCGTTCTGGAGCCCAGGGTGAGGCTGTTGTGCTGTCGGAGGGCTCTGCGTGACCGTGTGCTAGAGCTGGCGTCACACCCGAGCTGCTGGGGAAGGCTGTGGCAAAGAGGGTCAGGGTGGGGAAAGCTCCTGCAAGGGCCCTGGAGGAGCAGTGGGTGCCACCCAGAGTCCGCGCACCGGTCACAAGGGGGCTGGGCGAAAGGGTCGGGGAGAGGGGCAGCGAGTTGGAGTAAGGCTGGCTTGTGCTGCGCCTCGTCCCTCGCTGGGAGGTGCAGGTTGCAGCAGGGTCAAGCAAAGGCTTGTTTTCTGAGGAATGACTCTGAAACGCAAGCAGCTCTGGTTATCAGCTGTGCTGGTAACGGAGGCGGGTCCGGTTCCCCGTGCACAGGCTGCCCTTTGTGGGACCGAAGCGCTGCCCAGGCTGTGCGCCAGGTCTCGGAAGCGAACCTCACTCGCACCTCTCGTGAAGCAGAGGCAAAGCTCTTCTTGGGCGCCGTGACCTCCCGAGCGGCTCTGGGTTGCCATGGCCACGCAGCATATCGGTGGCAGAGCCCGATGCGAAGCCAGGGCGAGTCTTTCCACTGGCCTCTGCAGGTTCAGAGCGAGGGACCGAGCGCGGGAGTCTCAGCTGAGCGCTCCTCCTGTCCTCGTTACTGATCTGCACTCCCAGCCCAAAGCAGAGGTTTAGCAGCCGCCAGGCTCTCGGGAGCCAGCGTGCTCACACGCTTCTGGCGCCGAGCTCCGGGGCTGCTCCGGGTTCAGTGCTGTCTCACAGAACCACAGAATCATCTGCTTGGAAGAGACCTTGAAGATCATCGAGTCCAACCGTTCACCGGCACTGCCAGGGTCCCTAAACTACGTCCCTCAGCACCTCACCCCCACGGCTGTTAAACACCTCCAGACGCTGTGCTGAGACCAGTGTCGCGGGTGCCCAGTGCTACAGGGTAGTTTCAGCCATCCCTAATGCCGTGCTGCAGATGCCCGTGATGCTTCGCAGAGCGGGATGGAGCTTCCTTGCCCCAAGCTCCCGTTTGTGTTTGTTCCCGAAGCCTCCACTCCCTGGCAGCTCTCTTCCCCACCCCGTGTGTATTCTGACAGATAATTACCCTTTCAGCAGCTTGATGAACCAAGAACTCCGCCACTACCTGTCCTGGTAAAGCAACAGCTTCCCCAGAAAACCAGTTTTCTCTGCTCCCAGCTTGATTTTGAAAATCAAACTGATGGGCAGGGGTTCGTCGTGATGGGACCTTTGTGCGTGTTGGTGCTGTGTAACGTGAAGGAAACACGACGTCTGGCTGGTGGCTAGAGCAGGGGATAATCTTGAACCGTTTGAACAGGAATCACCCATGACCCAGGTACAACTGACGCCGTCTTTTCTCACAACTAGAGATATTTTGCTATTTTTAATGTTTAAAAGGAGGTCTGCAGGGGAGCAGAGCGAGGAAAATCTGCGTCTATGTGAATGGTCGAACGAGCAAAGGAGAAGGTGTGATACCCGTTTGTAGTGCTGGGATCAGACAGCAAAATAAGGATTTGGCTAAAGATGCTTCTGTAAAGCGTTTAATCACAGCAGCCTGGACAGCCTTATGTTTTACTCGTTAAGTCGTATTTTTCCTACCTCTGTGTATTTTTCCTCTCTAAACGTATCAGGGTGGGATAACACCGATTTTTCTGAGGCCCTTTATACATCAGTGGCATCTGAAGGTTGTAACAGCTTGTGCAGGCATAATTTTGGACTGATCTGGCGAGGGAGGCAGGCGTAAGCAAAGGCAGGTTTTCGCTGGGAATGCGCTGGAGGGTCCCGTGAAGGGAGCCGGGCAGGTTCCCGAAGCAGGCTGCGGAGGGAGGGCCAGCAGCCGGCAAGCGGCTGGTGTCTGGGTGCAGGTAACGCCGGCTCAAACCGCAGGACAAAGAGTTTCTGTCCTGCCTGTCAGTCCACCGGGCAGCCTTTGCTTTCTGCCCTTCAGCCAGTTTCTTGGTCACCACGTAAGCCGGTGACACGCACTGCCACGGCCCCCCTTTCCCTTTGCTTGGCCCGGCAGCGATCAAGGGGTTCATATCACAAAGTAAATATTTCCTGGGTTGCAGCTGTATTTATCCTGCCACCTGCGTCGCTCCGAGCACCCGCATCGTTCTGTCCCTTCCCAGAGGGATGGAGAATTCCCTGGATTTAGGCAATAAGCAGCTTTTCCTTTATGTGCTTCCACAGATGCTGGCAAACCCCTCCAGCGCGACCAGCATCTCCTAACTGACATCTCCTCGGTGTCAGCCAGCGCCCTGATCTCGCTGTAGGCTCTTCTGCTGCTGGTTGACTGCTGAGGTACCTCTGCGTCAGAAAGGTAACTTCCCAAGAGTTTCATAGGGAAAAGTACAGACGACGCCTATAGCTTAGAACCCGTCGTGCCCTAGGTAGTAATTTTAGGGCACCCTGGGCTTGCTGAAGAAGTTAAACCTTTTCAGAGGGCCGTTGAAAACTGGGCCAAGTGCGTGGCTGGCGCAGACACCGCTGCTCTCTGCGTTAGCAAAGCCACGCAGGCTCTCACCACCGTCCAAGGTGGTCTCCAGGGCTTTGAAGCTCCCTGCAGCTGAGGCCCCTCTTTAGTGGCCTCCTCCTGCCTCTTTCAGGGTCTCTGACAAATGAAGGCGGTGGGGAAATAGGTAAATGAAAACTGAAGAAGCAACACCTTCTTCTTTCCCCGATGCTCATCTCGATTTCCTTGCCCGGGAACAGAGATGCTCCCGTCGCTCTCTGTTTCCACGTGCCGGGGACTGTGACGCAGTTTGCTGGAGGCGCACGAAGAGTCTGCGCCTCTCGAAGACGTCCCAAGTTGGGAATCTTAATTGCTGAGCACTCCTGAGTCCTCGCTGTAAACACTCGAGGGTTTTTCCTGTCAGGACGGGCGCGTGGCCAATGGGTTTCTGTCCCGCGCCCTCTCCTTAACCTCAGGATCTCCCGAGGAGCCGCTCGTGACCGTGGTGTGGGGCGCTGGGCTGCTCCCCGCGGTTTCTGGGACCAGCTGCCCGACTTCCCTGATGCAGAAGTCAGAAGACAAACGAGCTCCATGGCAGGAAGGTGCTGCCCTCCGGCGCTGCAGCCCAGCTGTCAGACCCAATATTTCCCCGGTGTCGCTAGACCCACCCACGCTGGTATGTGGGGCTGTTGGCCCTGGCTTGCTCGTTCTGTGCGCTCCTCCTGTCTGCGGCCGTCTCTGGCTCCGCGACCTTGTTGGATTTATTTGTGTTAATGCAGGGGTGAAGGATTTTTTAGTTCAGGTCTACACAGAACCCCGTGGCACTCTTAAGAACCGCGGGTTTCGGTGGCTCCCGGTCTCCCAGGACAGGGATGAGCCGACCTGCCCCGCGTGGAGCATCTCCTTCGCCCGTGTCGGGGCGAGCGGAGGGAAGGAGGGCAGAACAGAGCGAGTCACGGGCTGGACGAATTGTTCTGGCAGGGCCGGACCCTGCTGTAGTCAGACGCATCCAGGCACAGCTGAGGGAAACGTGATGGTCTGCAGTTCTGGGATGATCTTTGCCTGAAGCAGGGTGGGGTTTTTTCAGTGGAAGGCTGATGTTCAAGTCCCCTCTGTCTCTTCATCCAAGGCTTCCTGCCCCTGAGTTCGAAGGGTAAGTGGCCGGGCAGGGGCTGGCTCATCCTCCCGCGCGTGCTCCACCCAGAGGGACACCAGGGACCTCAGAGGCTGTGGAGTTCAGCAGAGAACAGCAACCGCCCGCCTGATTTGGAAATACACCGCAGGGAGTGTAAAGCCTTCGGTGATTTCAAAGGGTTGCTTAGAAGAAGTTGTTTGGGGTTTTTCCCCACGAGAAGTGAACGAGCGTTTGTCGCTAAGGTGGAAGAAATGCCTTGCTGCTCCCAGCCAGGCTGCTGCAGGAGCACTGGCTCGTTCCGTTCGCTCCGAGATAAAGGAAGACACGTTTTCTCGGCTCGGGGCAGTAAAGAGCAAAGAGTGGCCGTTTGCAGTAGTTCCTCTTTCAGGAGGAACGGGCTCTGGCTCGTGTGGTAAGTGTCTGAGGACGATCATATGCCGGGCCCTTTCGGATAGTTGATTAATTACTCCCTTTTTATTAAGCAGTGTGTTAAGTAGGGTTCAGTGCACTAAAACCTCATTAGCGAGGGCAATCAGGGACGCGCACAATGAGCACACGCAATTTGATTTTCACCAGGGCTGCAGAACACCCCCGCGTAGACACAAAACCCCTTTGAAGTCCCAAGTCACCACATCCTGCAACCTGGAGGAGCCGCAGAGCTGCACTGCTCCACCGGGTCCTGGATGTCTTGCAGAAAGCCTTTGCCGTCAGGACCCCGTCTTTGGAAGCTGGTGGGACTTTTGCTTGGACAACTCTATGGTCAAAACTTAAAAGCTGCTTGTAAACGGCTTTAAATACCCATTTAAATACCACTTTTAAACACCAATACCACTTTTAAACACCAAACCCAGCTCACTTCAGTGCAGGCAGAGCACTGCCCGCTGCACCCGCAAAGCAAAACGGGGGCTGGATCCTAAGTCCTCTTGGCAAATCTTCGGCTGTGTCGTTGGTAACTGGGTTGGCAGTTGAGTGTTTCACGGAGATTGGGACCGCTTTTGTTATGGCAGGGATTCCAGCGTGCAGTATGGCTCAGAGCACCATTGGCCATGGCCTCGCAGACGCCAGTGCGTTGCAGCTGGAGAACCACTGGCTTAATGCAGTGCTGAAAGGTAATTTTGCCGTTACGGTGATGGATACAGCACAGTTACAAGGGTAGGAAAGAGGGTCTATTTATAGGCCTCTCATCAGGATATCAGAACTCTAGAATGAAGCATTTTCCCAGCACCAGTCTGAAGAATCGTGTGAGAACTGCTGGCAGCTCGGACCATGGCCTGTGCTGGGCAGGTTCAGGGAAGCCGGGAAGATGGATACAGCAATTACAGTGAGGGCAAAGTCAGCTGGCAAATTGGCCGTTTCCTTTTCGCCCTTCAGTTCGGAGTGACAAATGGTTTAATTTATATTACTTCCTTACATTAAACCACGGCATGGCCAAGTGCCTGGAGATTAATACAGTCTATGGATCCTGCAGATCGCCTTCCTTTTAATGTGTTTTCTTTTTAAAGGCTCACAGTGAATTTTGCCGTTGGTTCTAGTCGGTTAGGTCCCTGCAATGCAGCGTTTGCAAGAAACCGCGCTGAAAGGATTACAGTGCAATTAAAATTCCTCGTCCTTTTGGCTGGCTGGCAGTCCTGTGTGTCGGGTGGGTTGTTTCTGTCTGGAAGATCTCATTAAGCCTGAGACACTGGAAGAGGCGGTGAAGAGCTAGAGGTGGCCTTTTCGGTTCAGTACAGGAGGAGCATGAGAGCTGCGAGACATCTTCCTCCTTTCATGTTCTTGTACAACGTGCACGTGATGGGGCGGTTTGAAATACACGGATAGCGATGATTGATTGTTTAACCGTTGGCAGTGGTTGTTTAACCGCCACCGTGAGCTGTGCTTTCCAAAAATGGGATTAACCACATCTAGCTTGCCCTCTAGGCAGAAGGACGCAGAGACCTTTCGCGGTATGTACTAACATTCTAGTGGCTCCGAATCCGTTCTCCCAGCCAGGGCTAACAACGTCCAATCAGACGTTATTTTTAACTGTGCAGCAGTGGCTACAGCACGGAGCTGCCTTCGAGGACCAGCGCAGAGCTAACACCCACAGTGAGAGTTTTCCCCTTTGGTCTCATCTTCAGCTCTGTCCACGTCAAAGCTTTTCTCAATGGACGTGTTGATGGCGAGCAGCCCCTCAGGCTCTCTGTGTCGGCGGTGCCCCGCGCTGTGCCGATGAGGCTCAGCACCGTGACCCCACCTGCTCTGGACACACACCAAGGGCCCCCCCACCCCGGCTGTGCCCTGTGCGCAGCCCCCAGACCGGACTGCCTCCTCTTCTGACGAGGCGGAACGACGCACAGGGCTAAAGCTGGCTCCTCTTGCCAGAACAGAGATCGCGCGTTGGCAGGTTCCCCTCGAAAAAGAGGGGGCTGCTCACGGCGGGGAGGCTGATGCGGTGCTGGGTGGGGACTGAGCGGACAGAGGGCTCGGGTGGGGGGTATGGGCCGTGTGAAGGGACGCCCTGGGCACCCCCCGCTAAGGATCTCGAAGCAGCGGCTGCGCCCTTGCCGCTCTCTGCCTTTGTCCTTCGCTTTGCCAACTTTGCAGAGCCATCCGCTTCGGAAATCCTGCCCCTGAGCTGCCACCTGTGAACTGGGTACGCTGGGATCGCCTTCCGCCCTCGCCTTCGCTGGACTACGGGGACCTGGGCTCTGTGCGGCGGGGACTGCCGAGGGCTTCGGGCACCCCCAGCACCGGCGATGCCCCCGTTCCAGCTCTGTCTCACCGCTGCTGGCAGCGGAGCGAGCGCCAGCTCCTCGGGACAAGGCTGAGCGTGGTTTGCTGTGAAACCTGCTCGCTTGGTCTTGATGGCTAAATAACCCAGCGGCGTCTTCTGCTGCCGCTCTCATTTCTCACTGACCTTGTGATGGATACGGGGCCTCGCATATGATGCCCATCCAAGGGCATGTCCCTCAGGTTTTCTATTTAATTTATTCATCTAAGTCCAGCTTTTTGCTGCAGGAATCTCTCAGTAGGACGAAACCCAGGACAAAACCGAGGCGAAGGTAGATCCCGACAGAGCTTGCAAAGGCCTCGGCTTGATGGTTGGTAACCAAGGCAACGAGGGCTCCTTTGGAATAAGTGCTTGCTGCAGACCCCCGTTCCGTGCGGAGAACTGGGCAGCACTGGAAATTGGAGAAGACAAGGTAAGATCTGTCGGGCAGACAAAGCCGCCAGACGGGCGATCAGAGGGGCCTCCATGCGCTGACTCAATTAAAGCCGGCACCACGTGGGGACGAGGGGATGCTGCTGGTTGGATCGTTGCCGTGAGAATGGCGAGAGGCTGGTAGTGCTGATCGAGACATGGAAATACAGATTGCAAGGAAAAGTTGTGGTGTGCACCGCAGCCCGCTCTTTTTTTTTTTTGTGGTGTAAATCTGTGGCAGAGCTCAGACTGCAAGCGCTGTAACGGAGGGTGCCCCGAAGCCTCCACTGAATGGGAAAAACCCTACAGGTCTGATTTTAATTGCTCAGTTTGACGTGGGGATAAATGGGAGGGAGACAGAAGTGACCGTTTGAAGCCACTTCTGTGCTCCCAGCATCTGCGGAAAGACCCGGGGGTTAACAGGTACGGTGGCTGCTGTGATTTACGTCCATAACGTGCTGCTCTCTGGCTGATCGTCCCTTTCCTTGCACTTAGCAGCCCTGCGCCATGCCCCGCCTCGCTCCTGGTCAGTCATTAAGTTGTGATTTTTTAGATCATTAGAAAACGATCTGTGCTGAAGGGAGAGGGTCTTGTGTGGATGCGGCTGAACCAGACCGTTGTGGTGGGGTTGCTCGCGATTGCAGGCGGCTGGTCTCTGCCCCACTGAGCCCTTCTGGTCCAGACTTCCCCAGGGCTTTTCCAAGGACAGATGGATCTGCAAAGAGATGAGCTTAGTTTTGCCTCGGCACGTGTGGAAACTTTGATCCCGAGAGCTGAACGAGCACGGCTGCGCTCAGCTCCGACGAGCCACATCCAGGACTCGTGTGCCGGTTAAGCCTTAGCCGTGTCGAACCCCGCTGTAGTGGTGAAGTCAGCGGCTGGGCTAATCTCACGGCACGGTCGGAATGATCCCGACCAGCAGTGCTGCAGGACCCCTTGCCATGCGCTCGTCGCGCTGCTGGCCAGCCCGATCGCATCCGGCCACCGGCAAAACTTCAGCCTGCTGCACGTGGACAAATCCGTTCCAAAGCGGAACGCGTGATAACCCGTCTGAACCAAGGCGCTACTGGAGGGGGCCGTAGCCACCGACGGTTTTGCTGCCCGGTGCTTTTTGCCCCATAAAGCGAGCCCAGCCTCTTTACTGGGCAGCCCTGGGCTCCTTTTCGGCTGCTTCAGCCCCTGGGCGCGGGTGGGTGGTTGTCTTTGTTAAGCTGCTGAAGCTAAAATTCAGTGAGGGACAATAAGAGTTACGGGGGGGTGCACTGGCGAACTGGCGCGGGTCTGCGCTCGGCAGCCCCGAAGGACGGCGTTGCTCCGGGAGCTCTCCTGCCCTCGCAGCAGCACCCCTCCTGCGTTCGGTGGCCATCGCTATAGTAACTTTCTGCCTCTGGTTCTGTTGTGAAAGGCAGTGGGGAAAGCCTGCTGCTGGCCCCGGCTGATACCCTGCTGCTTCAGACACCCTCAAGGCTCGCTTTCATTTTTAACCCAGGAGTGGACGGTGCTCTTTAGCTGGGGGTTCCTTTGTGAGCCCGTGTTTTCTTCCTTTTGTCTCTGTGCATTCAACAACGCGCCATATGTCCCTCGCACACAAAGAGGAGAAATTTGGAGCGAGCGGCTTTATCCAGGCAGAGGTCTGGGTCCGAGGAGGAGGGAGCGCTGGGCGTTTGGGGAGGGGGCGGTTCATAGCGGTGTGTTTGCGAGATGAACGGGAGCCAGCGGGGTTCAGCAGCTACCAGAGCTGGGCTCTGAAGGCTGACTTTGTCTTCCTTTATCGCGATCCCGGCATCCCCTCGCCAGACACAATGCGGCTCTTTTCCTCCTGCCAGCACGCGCTCCCTCTGGGACCGGCTGCTGCCCCCGAACGCAGCACAGCGCGCGGGTGAATCCGTTCTTTAACCAGTTGTGAGCAGCAGGTCAGCGTTATCGCTGCCATTCAGCAGACGTGTCGACGGACCCCGCAGAAGGGAAGTGGCTTGCTCAAGTCAAAAGAAGGAAGATCAGACTGGGGAAGGAGCTGGGGAATTTGGGGATGCTGGGACGGGAACAGTTCCTCTTTAGAACAGTTGTGAAATGACGTGGCCTTGAAAAGGACCTAGTGCCAGGGGCTGTCCAAAACAGGGTGGTGGAGGAGACAGTCGCAGGCAAGAGAGACACCAAATTACTGTCTCCAGTGAGGAGACAAGTTTCCTTGTGTTCTCCTACAGGAATGAAGCGCAGCTTTCCAACTTAACTATTATTCCTAGAGATAGTGGTAACCAGTCCCTCCCGGCACCCTGCGATTTTCCCACACCTTTTCTGCATGACCAAAGGTTTATCTCCCCACGCTGCCCAAGGTGCTGGTGAAACATTTTTCAGGGTTTGCCTTAACGTGCGTTTTGCTGCTGCTTGTTAAAGTTCTGGGGCGTGGATGTATTTTAGGCTCACAGAATCTGTCCCACCTGGAATTGCAAGAACGAGATCCTTTGGGAAATGATGAATCCTACTGCTGCCAGGTGACTGGACAGTCACGGGCTCTCAGGTGCTGGGTGTACTGTTAGTGCTGAGCTCTGCGCATGGTTTTATTAGAAAACAACTGCTTACCGTAACTCTAAACTTCTCAAACCTGAGTTTTGAGGAGCTGGTTAATCCGTGTGTAATGCAGCGGACCTCTTAAGTACCTTCACTTTGTTACTGTGCTCTTTTGTTCCTCTCTTCTGGCTCTGTGCTGGTTGTTCGCAAGGAGATGCACGCATCGGTCCGGAGGTGCAGGCGCGATGCATTTTCTTCCGCGTATCGGTGTCGAAGCTGCTGAAGGGTGACGTGTTTCCTCCTTAGAGCGTTGTTGTCAGAGTTAGATACCGAAGCCGTGCTCGTTGTTCGGAAATGATCTTACACGTGCAGTGGGGCAGTGTTGGCGATGCTGGGCTCCCTGGGGCGTTCCCCGGCTCTGGGTGTCTTCCAGATGTCAGCTCAGCGACGCTGGCGTTGTCGGTGCTAGAGGCGTGCAGCGGGTACGGCGCGAGGCACTTGGGAATATTCTTTAGCGAAGACGCGAAGTGACTCTCAGACCTGTCTGTTGAGCCGTGCTTAGAGCCGGTCTGAACACTTTGTCAAAACGTTTCAGAGAGAATTTCTTTATTTTCTTTCCTCCTTTTTAAAGGGTCCTTGAAAAACTGCAGTTCTTAATCCTGAAGCCAGAATGCCTTTTTATGCAGATATTCCCCTTGATCCCACGAGAAGTACAACTCCAGCGTGTAAAGAACTGCTTACCCCCAGACGAGATGTTTCCGAGCAGAGGGAAGGCGGGTCAGTCTGAAGTTTAGCAGTTTAACAGACTGCTTCATGTTGACCTCAGATCATGAAACCAAGCTGCCAGCGTGCCGGGGGAGGAGAGGCTGTTTTGCCCCGAGCGTAACCCAGAGCCTGACCTCTCGGTGCTGCTCTTCTGGAAGAGCCAGTAACACCCAGCGTTGCCGCTGGATCACGACAGGCCCTCTGGAGGATTTTAAACAAATATTTCCAGGTATCCAGCTCGCATTGGAGGGCTTGTGTCTTGTGCTCTTTCTCAAACACCAGGACCCATTTTATGCGGGCGATAAAGCAGCGTGTCAGACGCTCCCATCCTCCCTTACTGGTTCGAAGAGAGCGCGCGTTTCACTGATGGGAAACCATCGCCCTGCCCGTCACTCCTCGTGCTGCCCGCGGAGAGGCTGGTGTGGCACTGGCATCTGCCCCTGGCTGTGCGGGGGTACGCTGGCAGGGGAGGGTGAGGGGTCTTCGTGTACTGGTGACACATTACTGTTCCTTTCAAAAGCAGCAGCTGGCAGCCCGGTGACTGGCGTGCTACATCACCCATCCCCTCACCGGAGCCCCCTCCAGGCTGTCACCTCCCTCCCTAGTTGAAGGGAACCCATTGCTGCTTGCTGGGGTTCCCTGCTCTGACAGTCGCAGCTGCAATGAGCTGCGTGACAACGTCCAGGGCTTCGGACTGTGCTGCAAGTGCTCCGAGCACGCTCTGGGCTGCGGGAGCCGGGTCATGGGCAGGGACATCCCATTTGCCAGGAGCGCCTTCTGCAGGGCCCTGGGGAGGAAAGGCATGGTCCATTCAGGAGTTAATTCTCTGCGTGTTCTGGGAGGTACACGGATCTATGAAATGAAAGCTCGTAATGCAGTTTAATAGCATTAGAATTTATTTAATAAGTGCAACATGAGGATGTTGGTTCCTGTTAGCAGCAACTGCAGTGCCCCCAGCCTTAATGGGCTCCACAGAGCAGCACAGAGAGGGCTGGTTTTTGCATTGCTCTGGCTGGGTTTAGCCCTGTTTCTTACTGCTACGGGTACTCCTGGCTTTTGCTGGCTGCTGCCCCTGCCAAGAAAGCAAGCTCCGAGGGCAGAGTGGTGGCGGGTGGATCCCCAAACAGGGCTGGCCACAGACAAGCCCGAGCCTGGACCAGTGCTACTGCTCCATGTGCCAGGCGGCCGCTGCGGTCTGAGGTGGGTCATTTGAATTGCTATGCCTCATTTCCCATGTGTACAGTGAGGCTAATAATGCTGCCTTTGTCTGTCCTGTCTGTTTAAAATGTAATGAGATTTTCAAAAATGACAAATGATTTGCGGTGCCTCCGATGCGTGCTTAGCTGAAGGCGGCTTCAGAAGCGGCCGGGCTCTCCCGCTGGGCAGAATGGCCTGCTGAGGTTTTCAGGCTGTGTCAGCACAATGGAGACACCGCGCAGCCCAGAGACAGCCCAGTGCAGGTTTCTGCCTGGAGCTTTTCCTCCTTAGCTTAACTTCTAAATCCAGCAGCACCAACGTGTCCTAACAACTAGCATTGGTTCTCCCAGACGTCACACCTGGGAAGAAGAGAAACCTTTGTAAAAACGAGGAAGAAAAGTGAAGTTTTGCTGCTTTTCTTCCCAAATTGTGGGGTGTGATGATTTGTTTTTCGCTTTGAAATTTTCAGCATGAAATTTTTGGTTAACCGTTTGTCCTTCACATTCTTCTTTGTGCCGTTGAACCAAATCCCAGTTCAGCACGTCCTGTGAAACACTGGGCATGAGAAACTCCGCTGGAGACCTTCGGAAGGGACCGTGCCTTTTGTGCATGTTCGTAACATTACGTAGCGCGTGACGTGCGGCAAGAGTCACGTGGAGCGCCGTGGGAAGCTGTACTTCTGCCTCTTGGAAATGTGTTTGCTTTAGGGTTGCCCCCTGTTTGTGCAGCTGGAAATGGGATCACCCTGGCACGATGGCACATAATGCCCGTTAGCTTTCCAGTGTGGCGACTCTTTTCTGTATTGTTGTCTCTGGCTGGCGTTTGTCTTGCAGAATAAAGCGTGACAATCTATTTACCTTCGTGAATGGACCTCCCCTTGCTCTCTCCTTGGGTGCGCCAGGTAAGTCATTGCGTGTGTGTAAACACGGTTAACAGTGCCTTCAGGGCTGTATTCTGAACGCCCACCTGTGCCATGTGTTTAAAATAGGCTCTAAAGCCAGCACCCAACACGGCCCAGGAGGCGAAGCTGCCTAACGCAGCTTAAGGGTAAGGTGCTTTGTGCTATGAGCCCGCAGCGCTTTCATCCAGTGATGTTCATGAGCAGAACCATCAGCACAAGTAACATCATCTGAACTCCCATGGGCCTTTTCACCCAGCACGTCTTCTTTACCCGGACCCTGGACGCGCCCTCCCTCTCTTTTCACTTGTGTAGCTCAGATCTCTGCAGTGGAAGGTTTTGCATCTCTGATAAGGGAAACATTTCTGTGCTCATGGGACGTGTGTGTGCGCACTCACATGCGATGAATATTCTAAGCCCAGTTCTGATCCAGGTGATGATTACGCCGCCGCCTGTGAGGGCAGAAATCTGGTTTCAGTGCCCAAGGAAGCTGCCTCTGAGCCCATCACCCGGTATTGTGCCCCATCATCCTGCATCATGCATGTGACACAGCAGGTGATGTCCCGGGATGTCTGTAGAGTTAAGTGTCTCCCTTCCAATGAACGAGAAGGCAGTTCCACGTAGCGGGAAGTGCTACAGGGACTGCCAAGAACTGGCAGGGACAGGAGGGAGCCATTCTAGAGCAGCTGAAAGGGAAGGTGACGCTGGACTGCGTCTTCGATACAACAGCAGCATGTTAAGCCAAGTAGCATTTCTTTGTCGTGAGCCTGGGATAGGATACTTCTCATCTTGAGTTTAGTGCTGACTTTTATTTTTAGTGCCATTGTGTCCTGTCTTGAAGGAGACCAGAGAGCTGTAACACTCCAAAGTCAAGGGAGTGAATCATTCCTGGAGCTTGACATGCTTTATGACCCCCGCTGTTACTGCTGTCGTCATTATTTAGTAACATAGTGCTTCGAAGGTGCATGAAGCCATGTGGATCACAGCTCTGGCGTGACCATGGCCAGGTCTTACCTGGGGAGACAGAGCGCTCCAGAGACCCCAGGGGCAGGACGTGGACAGTAATATTCACCCATTCTTCTCCTCTGCTTTTTGACCAGAGCCCCCTGACTTGGAAGGTCTCTATTTTAAGCCGTGTTGCAATAGTAAAGATTGTCATTGGTCATTCTGGGTCCTTTTGGGAAAACTCTGGCAAAGTTTTAAATACCTTCCAGTCCACAAATCAATAGCTGTTTCCTGTTGAGTCCCAGTTCCACACAGATTTTAGTGGTGGTAAGCCAGTAGCTTTCATGTTCTTAGAGAGGTGTTCAGAGGCAATGTTAATATTTAATGACGCCTTTTTGTGGTTAGGCGGGTGAGTTCTCTAATGACACTGTCTGGAAGAAGCATCCCTCAGTCCTCAGCAGTAATCAATCCACCCGACCTATTGCAAGGCTTCAAAATGTCACAGGACATCTGCAGAGCTTAAGAAGCCAGCAGTTCTGGAACTTTTGTCTTCAATACCGAAGGCTTCAGAGATTTCTACTGCTTCTATCCATGAGTGTTACCCTGGGGATAGCTGAAAAATGTCTGATTTCCGAGCAGGGTGGGACCTTCCACATGCATTTATTTGATAACAGCTGAATCAGTAAGGGGAGATTTGGAAGGCAGGGAGGCTCTCCACTCCCCCTGGAAGGCACGGCGAGTTGCGTGCCTAATTTCCATGTGTGCCTGTGGAAAATCCCCTTCTAATTGACTAAATATTTGTACTGTTGGCTGTGGGCACGGTGGCACAATGTGGCTTTCAAACCATCTGTTTTCGTGGACTAAAACCCACTGGCAACCAGCCTTGATTGGCAGAAATTTGCCAGGTTTACATTAGTTGAGGTTGCCGAGGACAAAACCATAAAGGAAGAGAGAGGCATAAGATAAGCAGAAATAAAAAGGACCATGGAATAAATGAGCTTTGTTTCAGCATTTGAATGGACTTTACTCCTTTATCAAAAGACTTCTTTCTGGTCTTTAATGTTTCTGAAATAATGTGTCTTGTCTTTGAGTGCTCAACGCCAAGAAAAGCTGTCAACCACTCCAGCAATTATCATATCCCAAAGGGAAGCTGGTTAATGATTTCTCTGCAGACAACTTGGTCTTTCAGGTTTTGTGCTCTGCCAGAACAATTCCAAGCCAACGAAGCGTTTTAGGAGTTGGTTTGATTCTTAATGTTCAAGGAATATTCTGGAAACACAGTTATTCACTGCCACCTCTTGATACTCAGCCTGCACGTTGGCCAACGGACACGAGAGGGTCAGACGCAGGGATCAGCAGTTGGGAAGGCAAGAGCCACAGGGTTAAGTTGGCTTTCCCAGCTGGTCGGGCAGGGAAATTCAGGCTGCTGCCGTGGCACGTGCCACAGGTGGGTGTTTGTACGGGCTGCACAGTTTTGTAAGCAGGGCTGGTTGCAGAGGTCAGCACAGGCTAGAGTTATGCGAGCCGTGCCTTAAGATGATGCAGTGGCTCAGTCCGGGCTCCTTCTTCACTCATTTTCACTGGAGAAGGTAGGCTTGGGGGAGTTCTGCTTCGCAAATATCCGAACTTCAATGGGATCCTGCCTTTGTATGATAAATTTTGTGCCCACTGGAAGTATTAATAATTAATTATTTGCAATAGGAAGAGGCCCAGATTTGGAAGTAGGTGCTGTCACTTGTTTAAATAATGGCAATTTAATGGCAGAAGTCAGGGCTGTAATTTCTGGCTGGGTTCTTAATCTTTAAATAACGAAGAAAATTCTGGATTTGCAGCAGTTCTCCCACCTAACGATGCCAGCAAATAAAGCACCATGGAGCTTGTAGTGCATTGCTTCTAATCCAAATCAAGCTTGATCGCTCAGCCTTACCCTGCACGTGTAACTATGGCAATGAAACGTAATAAAGCATCATTCCTCGTGGCAGGATGAGAAGTCAGTTCTCTTGGCCAGGGGAATAGGAGAGCCTGCCTACTTTCTATCTCTGCGCTCACATTTCCCCTCAAGATCATTGACAAGTTTTTTTGCAGAAGGATCCTCGTGAAACCCTCGCGCTCTTCATGCGGTCGGTCCTTTTCCTTGTCTTCGCCAGGCCAAATCTCCAGGCGGGGATTGTCTTTTGTCCCGTGGTACCGCAGCGCTGCAGGTAGCGAGGACTTACAGCACTTGGGACTTTTGTGCACTAGCATAAAAGAATCCTAAATTAAGCCAGTTCTGCCACCGCTTTCCTCAGGCAGTTTCTGTGCAAACTCTCTATTCATCGCTTTCCTTTTCTGCGGTGTTGAGAGAAAACTGTTAGAAGTCACTCGCCCAGAAGCGTCCAGAGTGTTACGACGTTAAGAAAACCAGATGTTGTGATTCCACGCAGTTTCCCTCTTTCGTTCCTTTTATTATATGGTGTGTGGATAATCGTAACTGATAAAATTAACTATTTTTCATGTGTTGCTAAATAACTGCAAATAAGTATTCACGTTAGTTACTCTACATCCCTGTATCACCGCGATATTGTGAGAACCAACTAATACTCCTTCTAGGATCGGAATGTGAAACCTGCTGCACGGAGACTGAAGGACACCCGGGTAAACCGGCCCGATGCGTGCCTCAGGTTGTGTTTATGTCGCTATTCGGAGTTTCTCCACCTTTGGTGGCAATAGGGTCCCTACAAGCTGTTATCTGAGGAACGGTTCGTACTGGGGCTGGGTTTATGAAATTCAGATGAGGGTCAGTGTCATTTTCAAAGTAATTTATGTGGTTCAGAGTGAAAATAGAGGCCCAAGGGGATTATTTAAGCACACACGGATTATCAGCATCTGGTGATTTTTCAGCAAGATTTGGTTATTTCTGCCCTAAGAGCACAGGCATATCCAGTGGCTGGTTTACTATATTTATGAGCACTCAGGAGCTGTGCTAGCGAGCTACAGACAAACTACCGAAATGTGAGTGCGTCAGCTGTACGCCTGTAATGCTGACAGAGTTGATAAGGAAGCTGATATCTCTGGCTGGGAATTCTGGGATCTTAAACAAGACCCGTGTGTCAGAGGTTACTGTCTACATGGGTTGTGCTGAGCCTCTCTAAGTTCCTACAGCTGGTCCCAAAGAGTGATTTTGGGGGTCTGAGCGCTCGGTGCACTGGCGGGTTGAGCTTTACTCATGACAGAATTCTTCCTGTCAGAAAAAAGGTCCAGGAATAAAGCTGTGGAGTCATGTAGGTGCATCACAATGTTTCAGTCCAAAAAGAATAACTAGAATTTGCTGCAGACGGACATTTCTCAAGATCTGATACTTGAGTTTCACAGGTGGAAATACAAACGTTTGAAATTACCCCAGTTTTTATCAGTGTCCATGAAAGGACCATAAAGACAGAGAGAGTACTGGGCAAACACCCTGGGAAACATCCAGAAAGCAGAATACAGCCACAGGAGGGTTCCTTGTGCTTCTTTTGGAGGGCCACATGGGTGACTGAAATCCTCTTTGGTTTGATTTGTGAGGCCAATCAGAGACTCGAGAGATCAGCCTGTGGTAAGGTGTCTTTGCACTTCCCGTGAGCACATCTGGAAACACAAACTAACTGCAGACACTGCTGAGTGTGTCCTCAGGTGCCTGTGGAAAGGGGGTGGCTCTTCAGTATGGGATTGTTGTCCACGTTTTGAGGGCTTACTGGAAAAAAGAGTCAGATCTGTATGGTAGGGAACCTCAGCTTTTGGAGTGACCTTTATGGGGTCTGAAATGTTTGGAAGTTGCAGTCTTGTCTGCAGGGTTTCCCTCTTGTCTCCGTCACCTCTGGGCCAGCTTCCTGGCAAAGCGTGCTCTTCCCAGCCTCCACAGAGGCTGGTGGCCGTGGCCATCTGAGCATCTTCCAAGGATGTGCCAAGTGATGAATGAGCTTTAGTTAAGGCTATCCCTGAACGCCACCACATACATTTCGGGAGACTGCAGAACGTGTCAACACAATCGCTTCGAGGCTTTCGACTTGCTGGAGCCTCCGTCAGCACTCTGCAGCTTCTGTGGACTGCCTGATCAGCAGCACTATGACTATTAATATTTATAAACCTTCAATAATACAGGACTTCAGTGTACCTGAGAGACCATATGTTGGCCTCCAGTCCCCAGCCAAGCACCTGAGATCAGTGTGGCTACAACCCTGGCTGATCCTCCGTTATGGTCCCAGAAGGGGAAGGAGGTGGAGCTTTTCCCCTGGAGGGCCTCTGGCTTTGGATTTCTCCCTCCTTCATTAGTTACCAGAGCACATCATCTTCATCCTTCAGGGCCAAGCTGCAGGCTTATTTCTTTCCTTTTAGTCCGGAGTCTTTTATTGCTGCGCCGTGCATTTATTACAGGGCTTCATTTGGTTGTGACCTTAGTTTGGGTATTTTTTCCCACCTTTTAGTAAAAATGCATTGATTTGGGTGTGGTTTGCAGGGAGAGAAGGCTGGTGTGGTTTGCAGGGACAGAGGGCTCCGAGATTTTCATTATTATTTATTTATTTCTTGCTTTTTGGCCCGAATCTCCTGAAGGTGCTTGGTAACCATTTGGACACAGATGCCCCTAAATTAACATTTAATGTATGCATGTGCAAAGATGCATATCAATGAATAATGCATAGCACTAAACAGCTTGGCGCTTGGGTTTGCTTCGGAGCGATATTGCACATGAATTAGCTTCTGTCAGGTGGAGCCAGCCCAGCTAACCCTATTGTGTGCTGCACCGCTTACCTTTGCGATAAAAATGTCTCTCCTCCCACCGACTCGCAGAGCCCTTCCGAAATGACTACGGCAACCCTCCCTCCGCACCGCCAGCCGCCGGGGCGGGTTATTTAGGTACAAACCCGAGAGAATCAGTAAAAAAAAAAAAAACCAAAAACCAAAACCCCAGGGCTCCCTGACCCTGCAGCGGTCCCAGCCCCGAGGAGCAGGAGCGTGTGTTCGAGCCGCGGAGAGCGGCTGGGGTGGGGTGCGAGTGCCTGGACGTGGCTCGGAGCCCCCCGGGTCCGGCCGGGAGCCCCGCAGCCGGGTGCGGCCGTCGGGGCCGGGCGGCGGGTGGTGCTGAAGGGACAGCGCCGGGGGCCCCGCTCGGCCCCGCACGGGCAGCCGCGGGGAGGCCGGGGGCTGCTGCTCTGTCTCCTCCTCTAGAACCCTGCCTGCAGCCGCAGCCGCCTTCGGCTGCCTCCCCCGAGCCCCCGCGGGGAGGGACTGGGGGCTGCTGGCATTGCAGAGGCTTAATTGACTTGCGAGGGCACCGATTTCGGCTCCTGGAGGTAAGTGCTGGTGCTCGGCTCGTTTCGCTCGCTCGCTCGGCTCCCACACCCTCCTCTCCCATCGTGTCTCTCATTCTCTCCCCAGTGCCATCAGTCGGCCCTTTCCCCCGCGAAGGGGGTCTCCCCGAGTCGCGGCACCCCAAACCCGACACATGAGTCAGCGCTTTGCCTCCCACTAAACGCCGCCGCGGCCCCATCCGCTCCCCGCCCTCCGGCACCGCTGCCTCGGGAAAAGGCAGGAACAATGGGACTCCCGGAGCACTCCCTGGCTCCACCATTGCGGGGCCGGGGGAGGAAGGGGAGAGGGTGGGGGGAGGACGCAGAGCTCCCTTCTGCCCTCCTCGGAACACGCCTCCGGAGCAGCCGGGGGCGAGGGGGGGGTCGGTCCCCATCAGCCCCTGTGCAACTTGTAGCACCAGCAGCACGCTGGGGAAGGGGCGGGGGGCGAGGGCGTGTGTGATGGGGGCTGTTGCTCCAACCTGATCGAGTCCATTTGCCAATTCACCAGTCGCATCACTTCCGGATCAGTCCTCAGTTTCTGCTGCAGAGTGAGGATTTTTTTTTTTTTTTTCCCTTCTTTCTCCTTTTCCCTCCCTCCCCATCTGGATGCTGGGAACTTGAAACCTCCTCCCTTGATTGCAGCAGGATCTGCCCCAACCTTCCCTCAACTTTGCACTGCATCAAAGAAACCAGAGCGAGCCACAGGCTATTCTGTACCGATGGGCGCAGGGGATCTGCCAGGCACAGCCCTTTCCAGCTGATGTGCCCATATCTCTAGGACCCAGAGCCATCGATCTCTCTCTCTCTCTTTTTTTTTTTCCCCTCCTCTTTTCGTTTGTGTGCGTGTGTGTGTGTGAAGCATCCTCCTGGTTACCGCTGTTATTATTTCCCCCTAGCAGGGAGACCACCCAAGCCATGGCTGAGAGGAAGCAGTCTGGCCGGCAAGGTGAGGAAGAAGAAGTGCCAGCCTTCTTCAAAAACCTGGGCTCAGGCAGTCCCAAACCCCGGCAGAAATTCTGTGGCATGTTCTGCCCGGTGGAAGGCTCCCTGGAGAACAAGACCATCGACTTCGACTCCCTCTCGGTGGGCCGCGGATCTAACAAAGTCGTGGCGAAGCAGAAGGATGTTGCCCACCTGGGTCCGGATGCTCAGTCCGTCTATTCCAGGCAGAGCGGGAAGGGAGGGGAACCATCTGTTGATTTCGGGAGAAAGGTGGAGATCAGGAGTGCCACTGGGAAGGAGGCGCTGCAGAACCTGAATGACAAGGTGGGTGCATGTATGTGAGTGTGTGAGATGCAACTTGAACACGCGATAGGCTGCGGAAGGGCTGTATCCTTTCCACCCTCCGGTTTCTTGCTTTTATGTCGCTTGCATGTATGTGGCAGTCAGCGTCCTCTACGAAGCAGCCTGCCTCTCTCCTGAAGCCTTCTTGCCAGACCTCTCATGCCGTCCATGTGCTCTGTGCAGGGGTGTGTGTGTGTCTGTGTGCACAGGGAGGAGAGCAGAAGAAGAAAGGAGCCCCCGTGCCCACAGTCACCCCCCCTTTTCCTGCCCTGCCTTCCTGCTTGCTGATAGAGACCGACTTTTTTGTGTCTTGGGCGATTCCCCCCAGCACAACGTAGCAAATGCCCCACCCAGCCAGTGACTGCAGCTGGGAACAGAAATGCAATTGTTAGCAAAAGAGCATCAGTGAGCCTCTACCTACAGGGATCAAATCCCTGCTGCCGTCTTCCAGGGGAAGCTCCCACCCCTCCTCCCGGGGGAGGACGGGCTCCAGAGCCGACCCCTGGGAGCTCTATTTCAATAGCAATTTTGACCAAGGCCTCTGGCTACAGAGGCAGTTTTTGCCTCAGGAAGATCGGGGACTTTCCCAGGGATGCGTGTTCTCTTAGAAACCTACCGCACTCCTCCCAGCCTTTGAAGACCCCCGTAGCTATTTTCTCACTCTCTGTATGTGTGATGGTGTGATAAAGCCTATCCTCTTCCGGACTCAAAACCCCCTCAGCCCCTAGGTCGAGCTGACCATGCCCATTTGCTTTCCTCGATCGATAGGCTTAAACAAGCTTTATTCTGATCTGAGCCTTGAAATACCCTGCGTGTTCCCCTGACAATGCTGGCTCCTCTGCATAGGCTGGCAGAGCAGAAATGAATGAAGTGCCAACCATCAAACTGCTCAACTCCCAGCGTACGGGGAAAGAGTTTCTGCGGTGGGTTTACAGAGCTGTCTGTCCTTCTGGACTCTGTTTCCAGGATGTGCCTCCTGATTTTCACTAGTGGTCTGGATTGCAGCCACAGGGCAGAAGTCAGGCTGGAATTTCTAATACGGGCTCGTTTGCCACTTTCTCCCGCTTTCAGAGATGTGAAATATTGCTAGGAGTTATTACTGGGGGCTCGTCCTCCCCAAAGCAGACCCTACTCTGCTCCTCCTACTACGGTAGCCTAAGGGCTCCATCCAGCCGTGTCTACACGGGTGAACAGCTGCCGTGTTCGGGGAGATCACAAAGGTAGGCCCTGATCCGCAGAAGTGCTCGCACCAACCCTCAGTTAGGAGTGGGAGACGCTCCACGCCGCTTCAAACCCGGTTTGCCACACCCCGGCAAAAGTTTGCCACCACAGACGCCTACCCCTTGATTTGACCATGTTGAGGCGTTACTAAGGGAGTAACTTCCCGTGATTAATTAGTCTTGTTGGCCAACCCAAAGAGCATCTCGGGGATAAAGGGTGTGCGCCTTTTCAGCCTCGAGAGTCAAAGGTTTTGCAACTCAGGATGTTTTCAGAAGTAATTTGGGACAATTTGATGCAGTGATGTTCTGCAGGACATAAACATAAACAGGTGATCTATTCATTCTGAAAAGATGAATTATTTTGTGTTGGAAGGGGATCAGTATAATAAAAGCCTGGACGTACGATATGGTGAAAATTCACAAGTCCACACAGTGTGTTTTTTAGTTCTGTTTTTAAAGACTGTCACATTAATGTTAACGAGAGAGTATAAAACAATGGGGTAGAGGAAAACACCCGAGTTGTTTCTCATTGGCTGTACAAAACACCGATGGCAATGGATCGTGTAGTGAGGGGCTGTGAGGGCTCGGGTAAGGGCGGTTTTATCTTATAAATGCCTGGCTCTGGATTGGCGCCTCATGGCAGGAATGCTTGGGCTTTAACGGCTTTCCAGCTGCCTGCTCCTACAGCTTGAATCGGTGGTTAGATCCTCGGCAGGTAACACTGGCTTTACTTCGGTGTAGGTAATAGATTTACGATGATAACCAAAGCTGGGTGTATTAACAAAACGGCAAAGAAAAAGAACGTTGCAGGAAGTGGCGTTAAGGAAACTGCATTAAACCAATCTGAGACTGGAGTTAAAAGGTATCTGAAGTTTCACAATGGAATTTGGCCTATTATTTTCAAACCTCTGTCTTTGGCATTTAATAACGCATCTGAAATAGTTTCTCCCTGGATACGCTATTTCCATGTGATAGGAATCTAAATTATAGTGGAAAGGAAAAATACGCTAATTGAATTTATAACTTGCATAAATTATTGCACAATAGGCCAGAAATCTAACTGCTTCTTTTTCTTTAGCTTGAGGCTGACAAGAGTTGCAATATTTATCAATTCACGTAACAATCAACATACGGGTCCAGGCTCTGTCTCAGCAACCAAAGGACCGTATCGCGAGTGGATGGGAACGGGGCTGATCAGCTGGAGGCGATGGAGATAGGTGGAAGTGTTTCAGCCAGCGACTGATTCTAAGTGGGTTTAAGACACAGTCGTTCTTTCTGTCACTGTATCGAAATATCTTGTATTAATCTCCACTGAAATAATTAACAAAGCAAGACAGACAAGCTATTTTTTTTTATTTTTCTGAGGTCTTAACCATCCAGAGGATAAAAGGAGGAATGTAATTATTCCACATTAAATTGCAATACATTGTTCTGCAGGCAAAGATAAGGGTAATCCAATCGCTTTGTGTCCACCCTGACTAGGGTATTCTATAGTTATCCATCATGGCCTCGCTTTATTGCCTCTGGGCCATACTGCCTCATAATTCAGAGTTAAGTTCATCTCCAGCGGCACCAGGAAGGCTGGCTGTCTGAGTTTGAGCAGCTCTTTATGGTTAGGCCCCTGGAGGCAGTGTGACCTATTCAACAGGTCTGCAACTCAGCAGATTGGAGCAAGCCCTGCTCCTTCCCAGCTGTCAGGCCACGGAGAATTAACCGCGCTCTTGCTTCCCATCTTAAACATCGTCATCTTCCCTGTTTAGACTGTTAGTGCCTGGTCCTGGAGCTACTCGTTCAATGTCTGAGCCACGATTAGTGTTTGAGGCCCCAACCTCACCTTGGCCACCACTGCAGTCTAACCGGAGCGTCATGGCCAAACCCGGGGTTTCTGGAAGGAGTCGATGAACCCCTGGCCTGGCTTTCATGAAGTGCCGGGCACCGGCAAGCCCGGTTCCTGCAGTGGGCTTCGGTGTTCAGGCAGCATCAGGGCAGGGACCCGTGGAACTTACCCAAAGCACCGCAACCGTGGGAATCTCAGGATCGTGGTGGTTCGTTCTGGAGAGGAATAATGAATAACAGGACATTGTTGAGAGCACAAATAACCAGAGACTCTAGAAGATTAAAGGAACTGTTGTGTAAAACAGGATTGCTGAGAGCCTGATGCTTTGCCCTGTAGGTTTTTGGGGAAAGCGAAGTTAATGATAAGAGACAGTGCAAATCACTGAGAAAACAGCCATTCCTTTGACCCTACCCGTGGTTCCTGTGGGACTGGAGATGCTAACCTCTCCCCACTGGATGAAAGGGAGGAGCAGTGACAAGGATTCCCAAACCTCCCAGGCCTTTGTTTCAGAAATGCTGTATTTAACCACCGTGAAGGTCACAGCATGAGTGTAGGCTGTGAGCTGGTGAGGGAGGAGAGCCCATTTTTGCTCCGTATCTCCCCATGACAGAGCGATCCCTGTCCAGAACCCCCAAGAGGGCTGTCTCTTTCCTGGTAACATGATGTGATAGTAAATTAACGGCGGAGCAGCGGCTCGGGCTTGTTTAAGGACAATGAAGACTGTAGTGCACCTCAAGTGCCCAGGACATTTCCCCTAAGAATAGCAAGAGTCTTCTTAGGAGGTTATTTCTGAACCTTCTCAAGGTTTCCTGGGATTTTAAAGGAAACAAAATCAATTGGGAGGTTAATTTTAATTTGCAGATCAAATGCACATTTTTATCGACCTGTTTGTGCGGCTAGAAAGTGAAGCTCCCCCTCTATAATCTAAGACAGTCTGTATTCCAAAAAGATCAGGCTGTTTCTCTGGAAATTGTATGATTTTTTACCTCCTCATAGTAGCATGTTGTTCCCATATCACGACACTTAATTTTCATTTTCTCCTGTAAGATAATAAACCAAACAAAAGATGCCCATGGGCCAGTATAATTCTCCTCTGTAACATAGCGATCAGTAATGGACAGTTCTTTCATCATCTTTTGGGAAGGCCAGATGGACTCCTGCCATGAATCCACCTGTATTTAATCCTCCCAACGCTTCGTAAGACGCAGGGGGTTGCTGCATCCATGGGAAACTCCTTTCAAGTCAGGGAGACTTGGGGCTGCCGCAGCAATGGGCACGGGCAGAATCACGATGGGAAACGAGGGCCTGATGGCTGAACTCCGGAAAGCTCTTTCTGCCCGGTCCCGCTGCCTCTGATCGCAGTAACGGGAGCCTCGCTGACTTCGGCAGGGGGTGATTCCCCCACGGGGAGTGGGGATTATGAGCCTCTGACAAGCCCACAGGGAAATCTAGAGCTTGTTGATCTGTACTGCCAGGATTTCAGATACTTCCAGGAAGGCGTTAAATCCATCTCTGATTCCTCTGCTCGTTACATTTTAAATTCTGTGGCTCTTGTTGCAATTACACTAAAATTCCACAGAGAAAGAGCCTCTTCTACTAGTTTGTCTTTCCAACCATCCATTAACTACACAGTGGGAATAGAATTCCTTGCTAAGTGCATTATGGTAGTACACAGAATCTGTAAAATTAAGATTCAGAGCTGATGTAAATTGATTTCCACTCATGCCTGTGATGATTTATTTTAGCATAGATTATCACTGTGCAGAGTTTCTCGTATTCTTGTGCCATTTTCCCTCTAGACCTTTCCAGAAGACAAACTTAGATGTAGATGTTCCTTTAATGTGAAATGTGCTTCTGCTGCCAAGAGCCTGCACAAGGTGTCCCACGCCAGTGGTATCTGTGCGGAAATGACTGCCGGGCAGTCTTGGGTATCCACCGGCCAATGTACCCTCCAACTAGCCCAAGCCTAAGGATGGGCCGGGGACAGCCAGCCAGTGCAGAGAACAGCTCTGCATGTGGCCGGAGGAGAGGCTGGCAGCACAAATGTGGCCGTAACGCTCCATTTTGTGCATTTCCTCCCCTGTTCTGCCATTTGGGAAGTGTTGTCAGGGCCCCCAGAAGTGCTGATGTAGTACTGTAGGTATTTATCTTCTTCTGCTGTTCCTCTACCGCTGATGTGACTTGGCTGCCGCAGCCGTGCTGCTCCTGTCGTAGTGGCTGCGGTCAGGGAGCTGGGCTGGGCTGGGCAGCCGTCCTTCATCACTTCCCTTCGTTAACGTTTGGCAGGGAAGATTTGGCAGCGCTCGTTCTCTCTAGCACCTTCTAATTTCAGCCTGCTCAGCCTTCCCTGTGCATTAACAGACCTATGGAAGACAAAGTGCCTCAACGTTACCTGGAAATCCCATCACTTCCCGCAATGCCTTGGCAGGTAACAGCAGCACCGCGTGACAGCTGGACTGGACACAAACCTGCAGAGATTCAGTTCTGCTCCTTTCGGTACACGCTAAATCATGTGGAAGTATTTACGATTTGGTGCTGTGCGGATGTTTTTCAGCCCTTTAATCTCTTCATTTATTTTATTCTGTACTGCTTAGGTTCTTGCAGCATGGTGATGGGAAGGAAAAGCTAAGTGTCATCTGAAGATCGGTTGTTACTCTCTGAACCTAGTCACTGGATTCGAGTTGTGGAATGTACTCAAAGTTCAAGAACTGCCTTTCTGAATTAGGCCCACGTGCAGTAAGAATGGCCTGTTTAAAAAAGTATTTTCGATAGCTGCTTTTGAGGAGATGATAATTGCTTTAGAAATATTAGTGCTGATGACATCATCCCCTTAACGGTGCTTCTAACCCTTCCAGTACTGCTCTTCCACAACTTTTAGCATCACGTGGAGAAATGACCTGCCCAAGGTCAGGGAGGTGGGTTGGTGCTGGAGGCGAACAGTTTCCCGCGCCCGTGCTTGTGGTCCTTCCTCCGTAATCA
The DNA here is from genome assembly GCA_009769605.1 of Bucorvus abyssinicus. Classification (NCBI taxonomy): domain Eukaryota; kingdom Metazoa; phylum Chordata; class Aves; order Bucerotiformes; family Bucorvidae; genus Bucorvus; species Bucorvus abyssinicus. The sequence continues at coordinate 2,861,049 of CM020059.1, read as the reverse complement.
CGTTGCTGCTGCCAGGGCAGGGTCTTGAAACAGTGGCTGGACTTGGCACACCTCAGCTCAGCTGCCCGGGGACCTCGATGCTCTCTCTCAAACCCTTAGGCAGTGGGAGCTGAAGAATTCTGGCAAGCAAAGACAAGGAACCACTCAGATATAAAACTGAGGAGGAAACCGGGCATTAGAGAGGAGAGAGGAACAGTTGCACTGTCTAAATTTAGAAATCCGATGGAGATGCTTTCTTCCAGGGTCTGAGCAAAAATATGCTGAGCTTTCCAAACTTCTTCACACCAATCAGCGGGAGCCAGGATAACTCATTTAGTATTGTCTATTCTAATCGTTAAATCAAAATAAACCCCTGCAGGCTAAACAAATTAATCATTTTGTTACTGTCATAACAAGCCACTTTTTCATTACTACTAATTGGCTATTAACTGATTGGCATATCAGCTACTGAAGTGCCTTGCCTGTGCACAGGAAAACCTTAGAACCTCCCGTGCCCCAACGCGCACCCAAGGGCCGGATAGTCCGCTCTCTGCACACACGTTGCCTCTAGAGCGATGTGCTGCAGTGAAATACCGGAGGGTTTCATTTCTGGCGGGCGGCGCGCGCCGCGTTTCACAGAACGGCCTGGGCACGTAAAGATCGCTGCCTTTTGGGATGGGAGCTCGCAGCCCGCTCCGTGTGGTGTGGGACTCACCCACGGCTGCGGGAAGAAGGTAAGTCTTTGTGGGCCGTTAATTGTCGGTTACAGCCTTCCAGCAGCGGTGGATTTGTGCTGTTCACGAGTCCTCCAAACGGAGCCCCGTTCCTCCCCGCGGAGCTGCGGGGAACAGATGTGGTTGAACGGTTTTCCCACCTCCCTTCAGCGCAGCGGGGCGAGGGCGCTGTCAGTAAGGAAGTATTCATGCCATGTAATGCATTTCTTTCCTTGAAGTACCAGCTTATGGAGTTCAGGGACTGAGCAATAAGACTCCGAGTGTGACCGAAGCGTCGACCGCGGAGTCTGCAGCACTGGAATAGTAAGAACTGCCCAGCCTGGAGCGGCCCCCGCCCAAGCCTGAGTGCGTAGCTCTGATCCCCGCTTCCCCTGGCACTAAAGCTGCAGGTTAGTGACCCCGGCAGGGGGGGCGTGAGTCCGGGTGGGTTTTCCGGACAAGGGGGCGCGGGAGAAGGCAGGGGCGGGCCCGGCAGACGTGCTGGGCGAGCGGAGGGCCGGCAGCGCCTTCGAACGCTCTTTTCCCCCCCGACTCGCTCATGCTTCCCCGCAGCTGTCGGCTGCGCTAGCGCCAAGGGCGGGGTGGGACAAAGAAGATGGACGGCAGCGTGTCTCCGGCGCACCGGCTTCCCGGGCAGCCGCCTCTGCTGCTGCTGGGCTGGGCGGGGGAAGGCGGGTGTCCGCAGCCCGCGCCGGGGTGTGCGTGGGTCGCTCCGCAGCACCCCCCATCCGCAGGTGCCGAGCCACCCCTCCCATCCCGACCGGCGCTTTGCAGCAGCCTGACGCCCCCGGGGCGGGGCCGGGGAAACGGGCGGCGGCGGCCCGGTTGCGGGGGGGACCAGGCCAGGGGGAGCGAAGCTCCGGCGCCGCGTACCCCCTCCCCGCAGGACCCGCCACCGACCGCCCCGACGTCTCCATTGCGCGACTTTGCATATCAGCGCCTTCTCCTCCCCTCATTGGACAGCGGCCGCCTCTCATTTGCATCCCCGCTGGGCTCTGAGCCAATGGCCCTCCGAGCTGCGCGGCCCCCTCCCACCCCTGCAGGGTCTCAGCCAATGGCGCCCCGAGCTGCGCTGCCCCCCTCCGGCCAGAGGAGGGAAGGGCGCGGCCGGCGGGCGCATGCGCTTTTCCCGCCCCGCCCCTCTCCGCAGCCGCCGTTGTTGGTGCCGGGGCCGCCCCCTCCCTGCGCGGCCGGGGCTGGGCTGGGCCGGGCCGGGCGGGGCTGGGCCGGGCTGGGCTGGGCTCCGGGCAGAGGGAAGAAAGGGAGACGCGCAGGGGTGGCTGCTTCTCCGCTTCCTGCCATTGCGGAGAGCAGGGATCGCTTCCCCGCCGCGCCGCGCCGCGCCCTCCCCGGCGGATCCCCCGCTCCCCTTCCTTGGGACCGCAGTGCTTGAGGGTTGGGGGATTTATTTTCATTCTATTATTATTATTTTTTTTTTCTGGTGGAGGGGAGGTCGGGGAGCAGTTGCTGCGCGGGAGACAATAGCGATACAGCAGCCGCCCCGCTTCTCCCCCCCCCAAAAAAAAAAAAAAGAAAAAAAATTAATATTGTTAAATAAATAAATAGGGGAGCGGTTTCCCAAGATGTCTTATCAGGGGAAGAAAAACATTCCGCGGATCACGGTGAGTGGAGCGCGGGGGAAGGGGGAGGGGTGCGCGGGGATTAAGCCCTTTGTGTGCGCGGAGGGCGATGGCCGGGGCCGCGGCCGGGTAATAAGATCAGCGGCTAATGCGGCGCTTCCTGCGCTGCAGCGCGGGGAGGGGGGCGCCGCGGGATGCTGCGCGGGGCGCGGATTTCACCAGCATCGCCCGCGCAGCCGAGACCCCGCGGCGGGCGTCAGCGGCCCCGGGGAGCGTCGGGGACAGCGGGGCGCGGGGGCGGGTGGGGATGGACCCCCCCTCCGCCCTGCCCCAGCCCGCAGGGCGGCTCCGGGCGGGGAGCCCCGCCGCAGCCCCCTCCCCGCCGGGCTGCGCTGGGGATGCGGCGGGGTTTCCTTGTCTTCCCCGAGAAGCTTCTGGCAGCGGGCGCGTTTCGGTGCGCTCCGCGGTGCGGCCCCGGGGGAGAAGGGAGGGAGCCGTTATATAAAGCCTTCCCTGGGGCTCGGGGTTGCGGGAGCCGCGTTAGGGCAGGTAGCGCCGCTCCGAGGGGACCGACTTGAACTTACGTAAGGCGAGATACTGGCGTCTAACGGGCTGCTCCCGCCGTTTGTTTTTTGTGACACGGAGTTTTTCGGTGTCGGCAGCTCCCAGCCGCCCGGACACACCCAGCCCAGTTCTCGTCCTCAGCCTCGGAGGCAGGAAAGTGAGCTCTGAAATGGAGCTTTGAAGTGTGACGTTTGTGCAGGAGCCGCCTGGCTGTGCCGTTAACGTTTAAGTGATGTTTAGGGGATGCAGAAAATCGTTACGTGAGAAATGGAGCATCTTTCTTTTTTTTTTTTTTTTTTTGGAGGGGTCTGGGGGGAATAGTTTCCCTCCAAGGGTGCAGGGGTAGAGAGTTTAAAAAGATGCCCGTGTTTAAATACCGAGGAAGGTTACTGCTGAATCGCTGTCGCGGGCCAAAAGTAGTGTGACGCATTTTTCTTAGGACTGAGTGCTCTGATTTTTGTGGTGTGCACCCGCTGCAGTTCTCCTGCAAAGATAAGGGATAGAAAAAAATCAGGTTTGCTGCGGCATAAACCCAGAACTGATTTATGGAGAGTAATGCTTGAAGAAGAAGGATAATCAGCGTCTAGCTGTCCTGGTTTGACTGCATCGGTCGGGTAAATACATGCGGATTTAGTGCTGGGCCCTCGCAGGGCTGCGATCTGCGAGCGCTTTTGTCTCCAAGGTGGTTGAAACGAGAAGGATTCGCGCTGATTTCAGAGCCTATCGTTCAGCCGCAGCAGGAGACCTGGTTCCTAGCAGCATCGACAAAACGGTCCAGGCTGCGTCGTTGTTGATCACTATATACGTGTATATATATATTTCTTTTTTCCTCATTGATGCCCAGTGCATTGGGACTTGGGCTGTCAGCCTCAGCGGTGGCCACGCGAGGTGATTTCGCTCGTAGTCGGTGTTTTTAACAGCACAAGGAGTCTGCGCTGGAGGTGGGCACAAATACCGCAGTGTTGCTGGACGTGGTAAACATGTAGGACAGTTCGCTGTAGAGGCTGGCGTTGGGATTTTCACGCCCCGAGTTAATTCATTCAGGCTTATTGGCATTCACAGCGGATCCTAAATTTAAATCTTGCGGGTTTCTTTCTTGGTTTTTGAAGTTGGTGGCGTTGTTCAGGGAAACTCCATTGCAGCAGTAGGAGGGAGAAGGGAAAAGGGAGGGGGAAGGAGAGACACGTAACATCTCGTAGATGTGTAGCAGTTACATAAAAGATGGATAGAATGGTGTAAATCAGTAGCTGATGCAATTCGTGTAGATCTTTTGGTGTTAAAAGAGCCGTGTCAGCTTGCGCCAGTGAGAATCGGGTGTTCCAGCTCTTCAGTTTTATTGTAAGTTCTTCAGGAAAGCGAAGAGCCGAGTCCCACCTCGGGACAACAGCCCTGAGCACCGCTGTCGCTGTCCTGTGCGTATTTGCTGTAAGTTCAAGGCACCACTAAGTTCAAGTCCTGCTTTCTACCCCTCTTGAAGTCACCGTTTGGCTTCCCCAGCCTGGCCGTGCGGCTCTGGTGGAGCTTTGTTCTCTTACAAAGACGTTAGGGCAGGAGGAAGGAGACTCAGCGTAAATACAAGTGTGGCTCTAAGGGCCAAGGTGTAGTTCAAACCGAACGCTGCGTAACGTGGACCTGCTTTGCTGTAAGAGTACGCCTCTGATGTAGGGAACGAAGGCACCAGAGGCACACAGCAGTCACTTCTAACCCGTCTCCCCACCCAGAGCGCTGCAGAGCGCGTTTCACTCTCGTGCGTGAGCACCGCAAAGAAAGATAAATTTGGTTTTGACCTAAAACCTCTGAAAAGCAAGATGTAGCCTGGGCTGCCATAAAAGCACGTCGGCTGCGAGCTGCCTTGTCAGAGGTCCCTTTCTGTTCCTGCCAAACTGTCTCCTAATCCGAGGAAATCTTAATAACCATCTTTAAATGCTTCTCTTAAACTTGAGTTGCTAACACGTGCTGCTTTCTACCCGCCGATGCACTAGCGCTCTGGAAAGGCAGGAGAAGTATCTGCTGCATCGAAACATCGCTAAGTTGGACAAAACGAGCTTGTTTGTGTCGTGTAACCCCTGGCAACAGACTTTTGGTCCATCTCCCTGACAGCAGTTGACTCACAGTTAGCCAAGGAGTGACTCCAGTGTGTGGGTGCGTGTAGGAAATTTTGCGTATGAGCAAGACAGAAAAAAATCAAGATGTGGCCATCACACATCCCTCAAGGTGTGATTTAATGCTTTTGCTGTAGGTGCTGTGGCAGATGAGCCTACTGGAACCCAACTCCCTTCTCCGTTCTGGTTTCATTTTTTTGATCATTAGTGTGATTAAAGGACTTGCAGATGAAATAGAACATTTTATCTTTCCAGTTGAAAGTGCTGCGACTGACTTGTGTTTTGACGTGCTCTTCTGAATAATGCAGAGGCAGGGTCCGTCTCGGCTCTTTTATCTCTGAAGTGACACTGCAGACTGTCAGCTTTCTCGCAGAATAATTCTGTGTCGTTGTGTGCTTCTTTGTTGCAGAGCGATCGTCTTTTGATCAAAGGTGGCAAAATAGTCAATGACGACCAGTCTTTCTATGCAGACATTTACATGGAGGATGGGTTGATAAAGTAAGTGAAGCCTTACACTGTGTTATGGTTGGGAATGTTCTGCAGATTAGCTGGGAATGACTTGGTCTCAGCAAGCTGTATTAAATAGCAATGAAAAATGAATATTTTGCCTGTATCCTGGCGTTTGATGGAGGAACTTTAAAACCACGATGTTAAATTAAATAAAGACACTGGCCCAAACGCCGTCGTTGTTAAAGCGTGGGTCAAAGGAGGTGCTTACACGTGCTTAATTCTAGCCATGTGAACAGCCCCCTGCTGAGCTGACGCAGATGTTTGAAGTTCTCTCTGTTGTAATATTTTACTGAGTTATGCCTTCAAGATATTTGGAATCCAGAGTTCAGCATCCTAATACCGTTAATTCTGGTTTAGGCTGGACTTAGGTGACCTCTCGAGGTCTCTCGCAGCGCTGTCTTCTGTGATTCCACGATGCGAGGGTCAATCCAACCCCCCTTGAAGTTAAAACTGATCCTGTAGTTTAAGGATTGATGTTCAGACCTCTTTCCAGCACGCTCCTGTGTTTTCAGTCCTGAAACAAGCGTTTCTGGCACGTTAAATACATTACAGATTTCTTTGGAAAATTACTCTTAGGAAAAAATGGACGAGCCAGAGGTTACAAACAAGGAGTTTTAAACGGTCAGGACATGTGCTTTGTTCATCAAGGTTAGAAGTCAACGGAGCCAGCCAAAGACAGCCAGTTAATCGCAGCGTGTCCTCCACTACCGTGTTTTTAAAGATAGGTCCGTGAAGAGCTAGGTGGGAGACACCTTCGAGGGTCTCATCAGGAGTTTGTAACTGGTATCTGCATGGCTTTATTTTTGTGCAGGGACTAAATGATATTTATACGTGAAAGGAAAGCAGGTAATATAGAGGCAAAAATTCTCCCAGGGCTCCCAGAACAATAGTACCATCTAAATGGCTATTAGACAGCCAGAATCGAGCATCGAACTTCCACTTGGCACCCCCACTCCAGTCCCAGTAGAGCTGCTCACAAGGCTCTTGCTGTTTGGTGCAGCGATCCTCTGATTCTCTGCACGGTCCCTTCTCCAGCTGCCTGCCCGTGTGGCTCCTTCTATTCCTTCCTGTTAAGTCTAGTATCGCCCCAAGGTCCTGCAGTAATTGCACACTTTGCTCTCAATTATGCAACTGCTTCCAGGGGAAGAGTAAAATATTATCAGCTCTGTATGCTGATCTCCTGCGTTGCTTTAGGTGGAAAAAGCAAACGCTAGTAGCACCAGGATGTATGTTTACAGGCTGCTGCCCTTGTTTGTGTCTGACTTGCTGTTCAAAACCTGTTTATCCAGGCAAATAGGAGAGAATCTGATTGTGCCAGGGGGGGTGAAGACTATTGAAGCCCATGGCAGGATGGTGATTCCTGGAGGGATTGACGTTCACACCCGCTTCCAGATGCCGGAACAGGGGATGACGTCTGCTGATGACTTCTTCCAAGGGACCAAGGCTGCGCTGGCTGGGGGCACCACCATGATCAGTAAGCTGACTGGTTTTCCTCTTCCATTAAAGCTTTACTTTCCTCGGAGAAACTGTGGGCTGTAGAAGTCACGTGATACTTTGGACCAGCTACCAGCAGTGGGGGATTTCTGATGTCTGTCCAGGTTGCTGAGAAAACCTTGCGTAGGGGTGGGGAAGAAGGGATGGAGAAGCAAGACGCCAGGATTTCCACTCCTTGCAGCTGTCAGTCCTTTCACTCCTGCCTTCTCCGTTGGCAGGGTGTGCCTTGCTCCTTGAGTGACTTTGCCAGACTCTTGGGTCTGCTCCTACTGAAACCAGCGTCCCTTGGACCTCTGGCTCCAGTATGAGCAGCAGATTCTCCACATTGCCGTGCCTCTGTTCCTTTCTCCATTATATCTACAGGTAGATGTCCATCATATGGTTCACACCCAGAAGCTTGATGCCAGTGTACTACGTGTCTTTGAAAACTGGGCCACTTATTTAAGGATTGGCACATGCCCACTTACCTACGCAGCTTTAGCAGCAGGGTTTTTGTTAGCGTTGTTCCTTGTGCTCGTATCCTCTTTTGGAGGAAGAGAGAAACCAGGAAATGAAAATGTCTCAAAATAAAAAGACAGACAGACAGACTGACTTATGCTGACACCAGGATTAGACACTCATGGTCTTCCCCTCTGGCTCTGAAATGCCCCATGAATGACTTCCAGGCAGTCCATCCCCGCTTGCGTTGGCTACAGATGCTTGATTTGTCAGAGCCAGGATCCTAAAGCTCCAGAAGGGCGCCCTCGTTGCTGACCTTGTCTGAGCTAGAGAACAAAACGAAAACCTCTGTTGCAGTGCGGCTGGTCGCGTGTAAACTGTAACACGGCGTCCTGGAGCCCGTGGCCTCTTAGGGGAATCGAGGCTAAAGGTATAAAGTGATACAATACCTGAGCACGTTGTATTCTTCCACGTCCTGTGAGCTGCTGCCATTTCACAGGAGAGGAGTTGAGGTACAGAGAAGGGAAGGAGCAGGTTCAGAACCTGCTGCTACCTGGTACTAGTGTCTGTTGCCTGATCCACGGCTATAAAGAGACCTTAGGCACAGCCAGGAATCAGCCTCCCCTCCCCAGCTCAAACCTAGCTCCATGTGGGCTAGAGCATCCTCATCTCTGAGAGGATGGTTACGGGTGATCCCTTTGATCCCTGGCCTGGTGGGTGGGCTCGGGTTGGTTGATGTGGAGGCTGGGAGCAGGAGCCAGTGGTCCAAACACAGCCAGACTGTCTTGAGAGAAACAAATCTTCCTCTGGGTCTGGACCTTGCAAAGAGATTGTGTTTGGCCCGTGAACTTGTCTAATGTTTCCAATAAATAACCTTAAAATAGCCCGGGAAATAACTTTTTGTAATGTTACCACTGTAGAGTCTGAAGTTTATGTGTGAAGATAACCTCACCCATACAGAGAACACAAATGGGGGGTAGCTGTGGATGGTCTCACTGGGCGTTATAATATCCGGGTTTTTTTCAAATCTTTGCTGTCAATTTAAATTAATAACACTAAAATGGTATTTTCTTTCCAGCTTCAGTTCATTGACTCTATTTCATTGTTCCTTTGTTATTAGTACACCTGGTTCACACTTGAATTATCATTTTGTTCTTCCTCATTAAGTTGAATTAGATCAAAATAATATTCTCTGTCATCTGCGTCTGATCTTTCAACAGCATTATTTCTCCCAATGGCACTTCTTGAAACATTTTAAGCAGGAATTGCTTCAGCAAAATTTTCTGAGGTAGCCCTTCACTTTGGTTGCCCAACTTTACCCATGCAGAGCCTCATGCTTCAGCAATGCTTGGACCTCTCTGGACATGCGTACGTGTATACTGCTTTTGTGACCGTAGTATCTGAATATCTCACTAACGGTGTTGGTAACACATCTCTCAGGAAAGTTGGAGGAGAGTCCTTCGTTTTATAACTTCTCATTTTACAGCTGTGGAAAATCAGCACAATGTAGATTATCTCTGAACTGGTAACATCTTCCTAAAGCATAGTGGCAAGGACAGCACTGGGCTGTGTGGGATGATGGAGAGGCATTTCTGATGGGCAGCTATCAGCAACTGGAGCTGAACCGTGGAAAGCAGGATAAATAATCCAACCAGACTTCAAAGCTTTGGAGTCTCTGCTCTGTGTCAGCTCAGCCCTTCTCTTCTGAGCAAAATCATACCGTTTGCCAAAATGTTTTTCCACAATGAAGCCTGGAGAACTGCCCTGGTGAACGTGCGCTTGGTGGGTGGCCTCTGGTTTTTTCCCAAAGCAGGTGGGGTTGTGGTTGATTGCAGCTTTTTTTCTTCTGTGATAAATAGGACAATATTTAGTGAACTGGATTCATAATATCACAAACAAACTCCAGCCTGAAAATGACACGCTGATGTTTATGTCATTGTCTATTTTAAATACTGTGCCTGGGACTTGTCAGAAGAGAAGACGCTCCTCTCATGGAAATGTGTCTAGCGGTGTTCGTCCGCTCTCTGGGCTTTTTGGAAGAGCCACCCTCGTGGAGGCGAGCTTGGTGGAAAAAATCACCAGTGTTTCTTCATTCGTGCTTTAAGCAAACCTTGTATGATTTATTTAGAAACACCTTTACTCTGTCTGTCTTCCTCCTCTATGCATAGTCCTCATTTAGGGTAAGGAAACGGGGTAGTTAGCGTCATGCTTCAGTTGGTTTCACGTTTTCACGCAGGAGGGCACGTTACAGCTCTTTACAGTCACTGCAGGGAAATACTTGTTTTATGTCCATTTTCCAGTGAAATTAAGAGAGCCTTGGGTAGGTTTCCATTAGTTGTTGGTTTTGTAAAAACTGAGGGTGAAATCCTGGCTTCAGTGAGGTGAGGCAGAGTTCTGTCATTGACCTCAGCAGTGCCAGGGGTTCAGTGTGTGTTTGGTTTGGTTTCAGTGGACTTCACTTTCAGCCCAGATCAAATTCGATGTTGTTCCTTTAATTCTCAAGGCAAACCCATCCAAGGGAAGCACACAGGAGTTCAGGAATGTAACCTATTGTTTCCAAGCCCTGTTCTCACTTACTTCCGTTACCCTTTGAAGTAAATCCATTGCTACAGCATCACAGAGAGGAGAATCCGACTCTCAACTGGTGTCCGGCGGAGCAGCCCCATTTTCTGTGTGGGGCCAGTGGAGATTTATCCTGGTGGGAGGGAGATCTGGCTCCAATCCAGTGCGTCCCCGCTCATCCCCTGGTCATTTGAGCCGAGGAAGAGTGGCTGCTGGTGATGATCTGAATTAGCCCTTTTCTGCTCTGCATGCCCCGTGTCCCCAGAGGCCCCCTCAAGCCCTTGCTTTCCGAGCGCTCCTCTGCGTTGCTTCATGCCGGAGTTAGGGCTGATTCCTTTTTCTAGCTGCTGGTTCCACGGAGACCTTCTGAACAGGGATTCCAGCTATGATCCTTCTGTCTCTACCCTCTGCACTGCCAAAGGCAAGACTCCAGCTGACTTTGCTAATGTATGAAAAAACCAGTTGGTTTTGTTGCGCCAAACTGCAGAGAGTGAAATGACGTATTGTCATGATGATTTACTTTTCTGAAACAGTGATTTGTGTGATCCTTTCTCTGTCCCTACCTTAAAACAGGGTTAGTGTGGGTGTGTCAGCTGAGGGCCACAGCACTGCCCATGTTTTAGGATAACAGTACTCTGGAAAGAACTTAAATTATTGCCCTTTTAAAATGTTGGAATGCAGCGTTTGGGCGTTAACTTGAAGGGAGGGTTCCGGGATGATCCACAGAAGACTCTGGAGGAGAGAGGAGTATTAGATAGGCTCCAGCTCGTTCAGAGGAGCTTCCCTAAGCTCCCCTGTATTCCATGGAAAGAGAACGGATCTCCCAGAGTTTTGGGAAAGGACTGTCTGAAGCTGCCCTTTACAAGAGGCTCCTTCTCATCCATGGAGCCACAGTTTTGTTGAGCTGAAGATGGCATTTTTGAGCCCCTGCTGTCCCAAGTTGAGATGGGTTGATGCCCTAGGATATAAGACAGTTCCTGGAGCTGTTAGAGAAGGAAGATAGCACCGCTAAGAATAGGGTGGCCTCTCCAAGTCCTGTGAGGCTTTGGTCGATGGGGGTGAAATCCCCATCAAAACCAATGGTAGACCCGCCCTGAGCTGAGTAGAGGCAGGATTGCCTTTCACTGCTGCTGACCCTTCAGCAAGGATGGAGCTAAGCGGTGTCTGTTCAGTGGCCCTCTGATCCGCTAGCCTGTTTAATGTCCTAGTGAGAACTGCGTGTATCCAGGCCAGCTCCCACACACATTTCAGCGCCCCCTCCCGCGGCCTGTGCTTCTTCCTGGGTATCTGCTGTCCTTGAGGGAAATCGCTTGCTGACATTGCCTGTGTTGACTCAGTCAACCGCTGTTGTAATCACAGAGAGAAATTACAGTGAGAGAAATTATAGCTCTTTCTGGGCTTGGTGACTTGGAAGCCAGCTGCCTTTTGAACTTGACTAGCAGTTATCCTAATAACACGGGGAATGTATGCGAGGGGTATGAGCTTTGTGTCTTGGGAGGTTCAGAAAATGAAAGGGAACTTCACAGGGGCTGTGGGCTGCTTCCTAATGCTTACCCTGCTATTAAAGGGAGAGCTTGGGCGCAGGGTGGCAGAGGCTTTCGGGAGTGGGCTAGCTGCTCAGCTACCGTCAAGTTTGTAGTAAGGTGACACCAGGTCTCCTAGATCGTCCTGAAGATCACCACCTGCCTAGAAGGAATGTTTCCAGTCTCGCGTGCTTCCTCACCTCTGTTTTTGAACTGAGACTCGAGAGAATGGGTCAGAGTCTAAACCACAACGTGAACTTAGAGCAGGGTTCAGAAAAGAGCCTGCCAGTGTTCTGGGGCAAGGGCAGCTTGGCTGGGATGGGATTTAGACCCACCAGTGAAAACTAGGTCATATTCTACCCTCCCGGATGCTGCTATTTCATATTATTTGGGTTAGCCCTATCCTGAAAGAGAGCAGGAGTCTAAATGGTGGGCGGAGGAGGAGGAGGATGGAAACAGACACCGGAGGTGGCGCAGCAGTGGTTGTGCAGCAACTTGTGGCTGAGCTGGAAGTATAAAACCAAGCGGTTTGTGTCCAAGGGCAGCCACCACAGAGCTGCAGTGTCTCACCAAGTCCCTGTGGCTGTGTGTACACAGCACTGCATTGTTCCGCAGACACCAGCCTGAATTTTCTCTTTGCACCCAGTAGCAGAGATGAAAGGGGAACTGTGCGGCTGGGGACTAGCACGTCAGACGGGCTGCCTTGGCCTGTACCCTTGTTTCGCTTTCCAGCAGCTGGCAGCGGTTCTTCTGCAGCAAAGAAGTGTTTTATTCTCTGGAAATGTAATGAAAACGTCCACTTGCTTGTGTAAAAGCTTGTCGGTGATTTCTATGGGTAGAGGCTCCCTTAAACTGCGTTGCTGTGATAATGACATTACCACGCAGGAGCGCACGGTCCCTCCGGCCCTTTCTCTCCTCTCCCCAGCTCCCCTCGGTGCTTTTGATACCGCCCCCCACTCCTCAGGCTCTGCACTGATTCACACTAAATCTTGTTTGCTTCGCTGACTCCCAGCTTCCTGCTGCTGTGTTTGTTGCTTTCATTCAGAGCAGGCTTAAAACCATTAACGAGAAAGTCGGTCCGTAAGCAGAGATGGGCACTCCCCCGTTGTGAACTACTCTTCTCAAGCTTTTAAACCCCTCTAAGTCCATTAGGCATCTGCCTGCGGTAGCGTGTGCGGCTACTGTACGGGCGACAGCCGGCCTGGCCGAGGCCGGCTCCGCGTCCAGCCCTCCCCACCGCGCTGGCTGGCTGCTGGACGGGATCGCCTCTGTTGTTCCCATGGGCTTTCCAGGGGGGTCTCGGTGCAAGTGAACGAAACGACTCTGCCAAGCCCTTGATGCCTCTTGCCAGTTAGCGCAGAAGGAAACAGCTGCTTGGTCCTCAGCAAACGTCCTGTGTTTTTGTGTGCCTTTTGGTTTTTCCCCCTTTGGGCTGCAGCTATCGCCTGTCATCTCTTGGCCGCTGAGAGACCAGGCTCCTGTGAGGGACAGGAGAGGACTCCAGGAGCTCTGAGGCTTTGCCTGAGGTTCCGCAGGAGGCCTGTGGTGTGGTAGTGTCTTTAACCCTGGCTGCCAGGTAGTCAGGCTCGTGACTCTGCCTACCGGCCGGGCCATCTTTCCTTCCGAGCCCTGAAAGGTGAGATCAGCAGCGTCTGCGTTTGGGCTGGAGTTGGTGAAACCGCTGCAGTCTTGCCCCGTTCTGCTCTGGCCCCTCTCCACCCCGTCTCTGCAGAGGAAGGAGTGGATGGAGCCTGGAGACTCTGATTCAGTTGTGAACAAATGGATGTTGAGATGGCAACACCACTCACGCTGCAGCCGTCTTCCTGCAGATGTGACTGACCTAGATCTTTCCACGCATCCAAGAAGAGGGATTTGGCACTCACTCGGGAGAAATAACCAGTGCTGTCTGTTTATGCAATAATGCTTAAGCCCCTTTATTCCATGTAGCAGTTAGGATCAGTAGTGCTGCTTTCCCAACTTATGGAGAAGAATTCACGTTCTTGGGTTTGAGGAGCTGCTTTGAAATGCTTTTCTTGCATTTCGTGTCCAGTGCTGTCATCCGCAAGTCCCATTTCATATGGATGATGCACAGAAGTAAAGAGCTAACAGATGTCACCAACGTGGTGTGTCTTACACGGCCTCTTACACCACTGGAAAATGCATGTGAGGTTTTGAAGGGTGCAGGTGTAAAAATTGGGTCCTCCAGCTAAAGCCTGTCAGCTGTAGGTGGAAAAGCAATCCTGAAAAAAAAACCCCAAAATACAATCATCCACCTCTGTTAGTGTAACATCATTAACTGTTGGTGATGGGGTTTCGAGGGGCTGTGTTAAATCTTGCTAGATAACCTGTCCTAATCACCTTCAAGTTGAGACAAGGTCTTGAAAGAAACAGCAGGAAATGGTGCCTCCAGCTTGGCTTTTTTTTCCGGGCACAGATTTTTGCCTTCCCACCGATGTTCAGTCCCTTGGCTGCTGCTGTCTTCCCGTGAGCTTGACTCAGCAGAAGCTGTCCTTGTCAGACAGGAACTTTTTGCTTTCCGCGTTGGGACTTAGCTTTGCGTGACAGGGGAGGGAAGCAAGTGGTGCCTGAAAGAGGTGAGGGCTAAAACTAAATGCAGTATTTCTCACTTGGGTGGGCTGGGGCGAGAGCTGTCTGTAGACTGGAATTTGCTGTCTTGGGTCAGCGGAGGCTTTTTCCATCTTTCCTTCAGCCACTCTGCCTGCAGTTCAGAGATGCCATCTGTTTCTGAGAAAGTGGATTGTTTTTAATCTTTCTGGTGAGAGGGAGTAATGTTTAAGGAATACAAATTAGCTCCTCCTGTCTAGCATGCTTTAATCATGCTTATAAATCGCCAGTTGTTACCAGCTCGGGGCTGCGCCTGCATCTTTGCACAACCCTGGCTCCCATGGAAGCCATGCGCCTTTCAAAGGAATGCAGCGATGGGCACTGAAGAGTTATGGCTTCTGGGAAAACTCTTTTCTTCCCTTGATACACTACAGTTAGTGTCAGGACTTCCTCTGTGACAGTGGGTATGTCATTTAATTGCTCCATGCCAGTTGCCAGCGGGTCCGTGATGGGAGGTGGCTTTGTGGCGAAGGGGTTGTAAGCTATAGTTCAAATTAGTTAAGCTCACCTAAATCCTCATGTGTACAAAGTGATTATTTTTATGCAGAGCTGCTTGAGAGCCCAACGTGTGAGGCACTGGATGCCACCGATCAGTGAGATAGTCCCTGTCCCTCCCTCCAAGCTGGGACCGGTGCGGATGCAGACACCCGATCCCTGCAGCTCGTGTTATATCCTGGTTACTGTCAGGACATGGATAAAAGGAAAAACCCAGTAGGAGGGAGAGACGAGGTGAGCTCTGTGTGTGTAAAGTGCTTTTGGCTTCCTGGATCCCGTTTTAAGTAAGAGCGGGAACCATTTAAGGTGGGAATGTTAACGGGGAAATCTCTCGGTGAGTTTTCAAAGCCCATCAGAAGGGGCCATGCTTTTGGAAGTTCCCTTTCCGACCGCTTCTAGGGCACGTTTTCCCCAGATTGCTTTGTTCCTGAAAGCAGTTACATATGTGCAGTGTGTATATTTTTGGAATCTGGGGGACTCTGTGGTGTTTTACATATGAATGAAATTCCCTGGCACAGGCTACAGGCGACCGACGTGAGCTGGTGAAGGAGTTCCTTGAGAACGATCCCTATTATTACACAGCGCTGCTTTGTGCAAAGGAGAGCGGGGAAAGTTCCCCAAGCTAACCCAATATTGCTTCGAAAATCGCTTTCCAGAAGCATGTGTCAGTTAATGGCACTTGCCAACAGGCTTCATTTCAGGTAAGGTTTCTCAGATTTGTAGCAGTATCCAAGGAGAAGAGTTCAGCTACTGGTGGGTGCAAAGTGCTTTTCAAACTGATGTGCAGAGACTTTTTGTGCCCTGTGAATTGAAAAAGCTTTATCAAGCTTTTGTAGCACAACAGTGGCTGGAGAAAACCATAGATGTGCAGGATGTTCTTAGGTGAGGTAGAACTGAGCCATGGTACCAAGACCAGAGTTTGCTTCTGCTGCTTTGTGGAGCAGTTAGTCCTTTTGCTGTGCAAACGCTCTATAAAAGGGGGAAATGGCAGCTGTATGGAAACGACACACCAAGCTGTCCCGCAGCGTGGATCCAGGGGCAGCTGAGGCTGTTGATCAGTCTGGCTTTTGTGTTTGGGACAGGAAGTTAAGTTGACGTTTAGAGTGTAAGAGTTGCCTGTAAAAGCTTAGCGTGTGGCAAAAATAAAAGGCAGCATCTTGTATGTCTGCGTTCTCCTCACCAGTGTGCTGTAGGGCTCCAGGATTGGAGTAGCTGCAGGGTTAGTGTCCACCTTTGGGTTGGCCAGATCAGGAGACGCCCAGGAGTGCATCCGTTTCCACCTCAAACGTGGTGCTCCGTGCCCCCAAACAAGGGGGGGAGCTCATGGCCGTGGGAAGGTGCCAGACCTGGAGGAAGGAAATTCAGCAGTTGGGTGCTGTGTCACAGAATTCCTGTTTAAACTAGGCGTCATCTAGTTAGAGCCTCCTGCAGCTGATTATTACAGCAATCCCAAGAGCTATTTTTGAGGCAATATTAGCCTTACAAAGTTGATAGAAAACTGGCAGATGGCTCAGTGTAGTCAGAAAATTGATGCGACCAGTGTGCAAGTGCTTCTTGATCTCTGTCCTACAACAGGTTTATTAAAAAATAGGTTCTGCTGCACCTCCACACCGGATCCTGCCAGTTTTCTCTATGGACACATGGAGATTTGGGTCTGAGTCAGTCCTCTTGTCTCTAGTTCTGTTTGACAGTCATCAAAGTCAGTGGTTTTAACTGAGAACAAAATGGGGGCTCTTGTTGTCTTAGCAGAAGTGGAAGTGGTAGGATGGTGATTGATGAAAACCTCTTCCTCAAAGCCTGATGTCGCTTCATCACAGCCAGGAGAAGAGGAATTCCCTGGTCCTTGTCCAGCGAGGGGAGATGTTTATATGGCAAATACACAAAGGGAAAGGACAGGTTCACCAAGCAGCTCTTTTTTTTTTTTTTCTCCATTTCTCTCACAAGCTGTTTAAAAAAAAAAAATTATTCTATAGAATCAGAACTCTTTGCATTTAATTTATTTTTTTGGGAAAAAACCCTCATCCTTCTAGTCCTGAAAACATAGAGCCCTCTCAGAATAATCAGAAATTTCCATTGTAAAATTTCCTGTTCTGCAGTCATGTTCCTCTTCAGCTCAACCTCCCCCTGAGACAACCATGGGCAAAGAAGCGAGGCTGAGAAGCCAAAATCTTCGCAACAGTGATGCAAACCCAGAACTGTTCCAGCTTCCCGGCCGGTGGAAAAAGCCTGACGGGCAGGGTCTATCTCCACTGACCTGAGAGGGACAGAACTGGCTTGTGGCCAAGAGGATCTTTTGTCCTCTTGTTTCTGTCAAACTTTTGCCCCTTGTGTGTGCTGTTGTAGTTGTGTTTTGTCTTGACTTGAAATCCATGGCTACAGACAGGGGTCTTCTCAGTCCCATTCCCTCAAGGTTTACAGGCCAATTTATACGGAAGTCTTTGAAGTCCTGTGTACTTTTTCTCCTGGGCTTCGAGTGTCGAGTATGCCTAAAAGCGAGACTAACTCTTGGAATTACTTGAGTGTCTCTTCTGAACTTGGCTCCCTGCCTCCTCTGCAGTGACCTCCTGAGACACGAGCAGAGCTTGGATGTACAATGAACCTGTGCTGTAGAGAAATGGGGCCTTTTATGATTTGATCTGAGTGTGCCATCACTCCGGCTGTTGACGAGGGTTATTAATTACTGTTTGGACGTACAGACCCCTATTCTTTACATTCGTGTCCAGCTGCTGTTAACTTATTAATCATATTTTGGATCTAAGCAGCTAGAAAGACAAGTGAAATATCTGTATGACATCAGTGAGGGAATAGCAGAACATTGCAGTCTGGAGATGTAATCAGGAGAGCACGGATGTGGCTGGTCCTTCTGAGCCGGGTCCAGCTGCCGATTCTTGGCACGGAGTCCAAGAAGCTGGATCTGAACTGACAGAACAACGCACGATGCCACTAGCCTGCCTTTACTCCTCTTGGTTTGGCGGACGTGTACAAGCGAGCAGTGCGTGCAGGTCTGTTAGCACGGTAAAAGCTGTTCTGTGCACTTTATTTCAGTGTCTCGATGTGACAGTAAAATAACGTGGGAGTAAATCCCCAGAAATAAGCAAAGCAGAAGTGTGATTGCTGGATCCAGGGTGTTGGGAAAGTTCTGCATCTGACTTTCCATTCCCTTCAGGAGTATCAGCTTAGATACGTGAAAAGGTGACCTTAAAAGCGATGCTGTAGCTGTCCTTTCTTGTCCTAGATCAAAAACATGACCCGGAGTGTGCTTTAGAGGAAGAGCTGGGTGTGAAATCAGAACATAGGAGATGTGAGGCCCTTTTAGGTTACTGGATGGGGGATTTTTGAGCTCAGAAGTGCTGAGGTCTCTTTCTAGCCTAAATTGATGCAGATCCAGCGAGCTGGCCGTGGCGTTTCTGTACTTCCAGCAGAAGCCTTGTTGCTGGGAGGCTTGGCTTTGAACAGCTTTGATACTGGAGAAGGCAGCTTTTGGTAACTCGGTTTCTTGACACCTGAAAGGGTCATGATGATCCATAACCAGTAGTAGAAGGGGTTGGGGTATATCACTCGCTGAGAGTTTGAAGTCTCTGGATGAATTAAGGGCTGTGATTCTGGGATAATCTTCTCTTGGGTCACTCAAGGGCCTGACTTTCAGTTCACATCTATTTTATTCCACTTACTTCCACAGCATTACTCCCAGTTCACACCAGTGCCAGGAGAATACTGGTGCAGCCATAGACTAGCAGCAACTCCAGACTTCTAAGCAGGGAGCTATGCAATTAGCAGGGCTGAATTTAATTACAACCTCTCAATAAAATGGCTCGTGACAGAATGTACAACTCAATAAATTCCCCAGATTTCATCACATGCAGTTGCTGTGAGGATTAAGTAGTATTAAAAAGGCAGATGTGTTTATAGCGATCGAGCTGCTATTCAAAGTTTTGGGTAGGGGAAGTCTGCCTCTAACAGGGAAGCTTGGATGTTAAGGATTTTCTCCTTATAAACTCCTCTTAAACAATAGGCACGTTTAATGGTAGTAGGAGCAGGAAATAATGTGTAAAACTGCATTTTATGATAGCAACCGGAGCCCTGCGTACATGGTTTTATTACATACACAATTTTTGTAACATCTGACCCTAATTGACATTTATATTGTCCATATCAAATAGTTTTTCTCTTTCCTGGTTCATTAGCTGAAGACCAAGAAAAAGTTCATGCATACTTTAGATGACACGTAATTAAACCAGCTGAAGAGAACCTTTACAGGGAAAAGCTGGAACCAAGGGCTATTAATAGCAACTCCAGGAAGGGGCTGTTAGCAAGCCAAGGGCTGCTCCAATGAGGCAGGATGCAAAAAAGAAAAAAACCCAAACATGCCACAATACCAGGAAGCTATAAAAGCCACTAATCCCCACCCATGAGGACATCCATCCAAAAATCAGAGTTTTGTTTTCAAGGCAAGGCTAATGGCTGAGTTCTGCTCTCCGCTGAGGCAGTAATTTCTCTTGAGCTTACTGAGGGGTCAAAAATACAAAGGCATGGCTCTTCAACTGCATTTTTTTGAGAGCTTCAAAGTGTCAGAGAGAGGTTATATGGGATTTTTTATGGCTTCGATCTCCAAGCATCCTGCAGGCTGCTGGTTGAATTCCCCAGTCTTCTGTCTCAACCCCTCCGTTCTCAAACTAGGCACTTGTGGAGGGCCCAAGCGAGAGCAGCAGCTCTCCCCCTGCTTTAGGAAACTCGTAAGGACCAGAAAGCCACAGGGCGTCCAGTTTGTAAAAGGAAGCCGAGATGTCATGCAGCGTTTCATAAAGGCAGTGCGAAAGCTGAGCTCCGTTTTCAGTGTGCTGTGCGGCTCGCGGGTCGGGGCGGTGTTACTTAGGGAGAGGAGCGAGCAGCTGAATGAAGAGCAAAGGTATGTTTAAAGCTGTGGTCGTACACGCCCTGGCCAGGGCTGTGGTTAGTAAATGCTAGTGCTCGATAAACTGATGCTGCCACTTCTCTTCAGATTTTTTCATGCCTATCCTAAACCAATACTACTTTTATTTTCCCCATACTTGGAAAGTTCCCTTTAAATCAATTCCTCGAGGTTGTTGCCTTCCCTTTCATGTAACACCGAGTGCCCAATGCACTGGTGGTTGTTATCTCCTCCCCAGCATTCAACCATTTTGGCTCGCTGGCTGCGTACCATCTCAGCGTGGCTGAAGGCCAGCTCTGGTGTCTTAGAGCCACACAGATAAGCTAACAGTGGATAGTGTTGTTGTCTCACTTCAGCTTATTGTCCGCCTTTAATCTTGAGCCAATTAATCTGTCCAAGGAGGAGCGAAGGATCAAGAGCAAGACAGGCAGAAACCAGCTGTGGATGGTGGGTGGGAGGGAGAAGACTTGGAAGGAAGAGCAGATGCACCTTGTAAGCAATGTGGAACTGTGTGTAATGACAGGAGAGCAAAGCCAGGCACAGCGCAGAGGTAATTACGAGACTCGGTGATTGTGGCTGGAACAGTCGTGGCGTGTGGGTACGCAGGTGCTCAAATCCCAGTGCCTCCCGGAGGGAGGTGAGCGCTCGGCTTGTCTGGGAAAAAGATAAACAGACCGTCCAGTAATTTTGGACTCTCATCAGTGTTTCACCAAGGGAAAAATTAGATGATTTGTAAAATACAAAATCCTTTTTTAATTCTTCTGTTAAAAGCAGCTACTTTGCTGGTGTCAGTGGGCTTGCTCACTTCTGAGCCACAGGCTGTTGCATTTTTGGATTCTGCATCTCTGAAGGTTAAAAGATAAATATACAGAATGTTTGCGTTCATAGCTGAGAAACCACTGTAATCCTAACCTTGGCTTTGCCGTGTAACTCGCTGAGAGTGTATGTTAAATAAAGAGAAACGTTAGGATTAGGCCTGCAATTCGCTCTGATTCAGGGAGCCACTACAAGGACCGCAGGCGATTTAATTCCTCCTTTGAAGATTTCAGTACTGATAAAGTAATGCTTAAATGATCTTTTTCTTTTCCTCCTTTTTCTTCATTTTGTTTCTGGTTTTGGAGCAAGCTTTTAGCTTAAACTGGCAACATCCTTTTCTTCCTGAGCAGCTGACATCATCTGTACGGCGATACTCAACAACAGGGAGAAAACATCTGCCCTTGGAAGCACGCAGACACCGAGGCTGTAGTGGTCTGGAGGATAAAGGGGTGACAACAGCCTGTGTTGCAGCAGTTTATCTTGAGCGGGTCCTGCAGACTCGAGGCCACTCCAGCAGCTCCAGGGATTGAACATTCCTCCTTTCCGAGATGAAGGAATGAGCGATGGGACAGAAAGCTGATGGGTTCCCTGGAGAGCAGTGGTTCGGTGAGGTCAGGCCAGCACAGAGCTTTCCGCAGGGAAGCCTCCAGGGTAATCTGCACAGCTGGATTTGCTGCGTGCTCCGGTGGGTCAGAGGACCTTGTGTCTGTGGTCCTGTGGCAGATCATACCCCAGGGTCATCTTGGGAACCTAGGGCTGTGGGAACGCAGCGGATGGAGCTTACATCAGCTGCTTTGTACCGCTTTGAAGCAAAGGGACATTAAAGAAGCAGCTTTTTGTTTTCCTCTGAGCTCTTGAGCTGTGCCTGTGGACTGGAAGGAGAACTTCCTCTGAGCTGCATGCGGGCAATTCCTGTCCTTTCCAGCAGGCAGAAGAAGTTGCAATGCCCAGTTCTTTTAACAGCAGCTGAAGAGTCAGTCTTGACTCTTCTCCTTTAAAGGATTTGTTACTTATTTCAGCTCCCCAAAACCCCAACCCGAGCATGCAGGGATGTAGGCCATGATCTTGCTACGTGATTGGCCCCTTCCACTGTAACAAGGGATGGTAAAATTGAGGACACATTTGCATTTATGTCTGAATCACCTCTGGACTGGCACTTAGGGCTACATCCACCTTCCTCATGTCTTAAGTGCAGCATCTGCTGCCTCTGCTGCCTCACCAGTGGCTACACAGCTTTCTTTCTTCTCCTGGGTGCCGGTGTCAGGAATGGCCACCAAGCAGCTGCCCTCC
Organism: Bucorvus abyssinicus; assembly: GCA_009769605.1. Taxonomy (NCBI): domain Eukaryota; kingdom Metazoa; phylum Chordata; class Aves; order Bucerotiformes; family Bucorvidae; genus Bucorvus; species Bucorvus abyssinicus. Next base: position 2,839,428 of record CM020059.1, on the reverse strand, counting down.
AGCAGTGGGACCCCTGTCCGGGGATGTCCCTGTCACTTATCCCATGGTATGCTCTATCATGTTGCTCTTTCGCTGAGTCTCTTTGGACTAGGTAAATCACAGGCTTTTGAAGGCTGTTGGCTTACCTTGCACATTCAGGCCACCTTCTTGCGGACTTCTTCCACGTGGCTATAACGAAGTGGTTGATCAGTAATGCTTGCCTGGCAGGAAGCTGCTATGGAAACAAACTGTGTTCTGTTTTGATGAGGCTGATGGGTGATTTGGCTATTGGTGAGCTCAAGGGAGCTGCTCTGAGATGCGTCGGCAGCGTAGCTTCGATATGAGATATTCCTGATCCCCAGAGCTGACTTTCACGCACATACGCACCACGACCTCCATCCCTCACCCTTATTGTAAGCAGCTGTGGGTCGACTTTGTCAAGATCTGATAGAGCTCCCTTACCCCCTCTCCCACTCCCTCCCCAAACTCCCATTAGTCAGACTTGGGCAGCTCATGAAATAAGATGGCGATAAAGCTCCGGCCCTGGACGCCAGAGTCATTCCTGGGGGCTCCGTGCTGGGCTGTGAAGACTCCACTCTGTTAACCCCTTGGTGCCTCCAGGCAGAATTCCCTAGTGCCCATAAGCCCTGGATCACCTTGGGGTTGATCGAGCTCTTAGGGCGTCTTTTGTCTTAAGTAGAGATGGATTTATTACTGTGATGTGTTAGAGAGTAAATGGGCTTTTTTTGGCTTTTTAATTAGTGGGCTGAGGAAGACACCGGACATTGGTGAAAACCTGGGTTTTCTCTGTATCTCGTTGGTAACACAGAATGTTATTTTTCTTGTTGTTGATCGTACTAAAGCTAAAGATTAACTTTGGCAGAGGGACAAGGGGCTATGTACTGGCCAAGAAACAATTCAGCCTGGAAGTTAGTGGAAGGTTCCTGACCACTGGGGAGGAGGAGATCATGGAACAGAAATTGGATGATTTTTTATAAAAACAGGATAGTTTACCTTTGGTTAAATTGAGGTTGCTTTTCCCAAGGGTGGCGAAAAGCACATCCTTGATCTGATGTCAGTCTCCAGGCAAATTTCAGAGCTTTCACACGTAGCCTGAATTTCTCTGATGGGCAGGATGCTGCTGTCTGTGCAGACAAAGGCCACTGGCCGCTCCTGAGCCACCACGATCAAAGCTGTGGCTGTACTGCCGGTGTGTCGGGAAGAACTGGACACCACGTCCTGCCCTTTGCAGGCCAGCGTGATGCTTCGAGGGGCAACACAAGCCTTTTGCAGAAGCACAGATCCTTTAACTGCTGTTCCGCTGCCCGTCCCGTATCACCTCTGCAAAAGGGGCAGAGGGTGGGCGAGCGTTGCGGGAAGGGCGGTTGTGTCGGGTTAATCCTCTTGGCTTTCTGCAGTGTTTGCACATCTCGGACGTTGGAGATGTCATTACCAACAGGGTGGCTGAAGCTCCTGGGTCGTTCAGGAGAGCTGTTTGCAGCAGGGCCAGAGCTCCCAGTGTAAATCCAGTCTTCAAGGCAGTGCAAAAGCAGTAAATCAAGGCTGACGTGTCTGCGTGGGGGCAAAGCAAAGCTTTGTACTTCGCTGAGAGCGAGCAGGGCCCAAGGACTTCGTCTCTTTTCCCAGATGTGATTTAGAGCTAACTGCTGGGCTGATGGCAGCCCAGATACTCACCAGTAAAGTTAAAAATAAACCGCTTGAATTTCTCTGCTGATAATTGAAACAACTTTTTTGTATGTGTGTGGTTTGATGTAAAATCAAGCCAGGGCTCTCTACTGGTCCCTGACAGTGCCTGTCCAGTTTGTGACCCCTGAAGTCCCGCAGGCTTTTCCTACTCTCTCAGCAGAGAGGCTGTTCTGCATCTGTATCCAGTGTCCTCTAGCTGCCTGGGAACCCAGTTGCTGCTGGACCTAGTGCGTTAGGCTGGAACGGGGACCAGGCTGAGCAGATGTCAGAGGCAGGTGGTACCATGTTGTCAGGAGGTGTCTCTCCAGCCATAACAGACCGTTGGTCCTGCCTCTTCCAGTCCTCGCTTGTGTGCCCTCTCTGGAAGGTGCTCTTGGCCGTAGCACGAAGCAGCTCTGGTCCAAGCATGGGGTCCTTGGTCCTTGTGTGCGTGCCAGCAGTAATACATCTTCCCGCTCCTTGGACGCCTTTTCTAGCATGTCCAGAGGCACAAAGGCACTGCTTGAACGTGAGGTGCTGAGTACTGAAAGCTGTTGACTGATGCTGACAGGGGATGGTGCCTGTGTCAGTGGTTATTTGTGGCCAAACAGGGGAGCGGTGTTTGGTGAGCTTGCTGCAGTGGTTTGGGTGTGCTGCCCTGGGACTTTCATTTGCTCCATTCACAAAGAGTTGCAGTAAACAGACTGTAGTAACTGAACTATTTCCTTCAGCTTCTGCTCCATAACCAGCTTCCTGGCTGCATTCTCACATGTGGGGCTTGAGGAACCAGGTCAAATCTAGTATTTTAAGGAGAAGGGGATGTCTTGTTTTTGCATCAGGCTCTGCAGAGGATGCTTTCTGTCTTGGACATGCAGGAGAGCGACTGCGCTGGCCATTTACTAATGCTTTGGTTGTCTTTCCCAGTTGATCATGTGGTTCCTGAGCCAGGGACCAGTTTGTTGACTGCGTTCGATCAGTGGCGAGAATGGGCAGACAGCAAATCCTGCTGCGATTACTCTCTGCATGTGGATATCACCGAGTGGCATAAAGGTGTCCAGGAGGAGATGGAAGCTCTGGTGAAAGACCATGGTAAGTTCAGTTACTGAAAGTCCAGGGAAGCCTTTCCCTTCCTTACTTTTTAGGGCTGGCTCTTGTGAAATATTTGACTTCTACATCCCAATAAAGTTGTTTTGGGCCCTGAATTTGTCTTGGCCCATTCTGGCTTCTTGTGAAGGTTCGGACAGTCACTGTTGTAGAGGGCTCAGGGGGATGGTACACACTGGAGTCACTGCAGAGTGTGAGGTGGGCGAGCAGTGATTGGGCAAAGATGACTCTCTTGCTGCTGCATGCAGAGGAGCACCTCTGTTCCGTGGAGGCCCTTTGATTTTCATTTGTGCAGGTAGGCAACAGCTTCAGCCGTTAAACTATTGTAAACAAGGGAAGAATTGGTCCCAGAAGGATCAGTCCAGCACTGGTTGCTAAAAGTGGGGAAGAGCTGAATAAAATGACCTCACAGGTTTTCCCCCTCTTTAATTTCCTTGATGTTTCATTCTTAGGCTCGAGCAATTTCCTATCCTGTTTGTAGTTTAAAAAACCAACCTTTTACATCCTCATGAATGTTTTCCCACATGTGCTGGGTAAGAGGTTTTCTGGTTGAGAAGGCAGGAGAGGGAAAGCCGACGTAGGAGCACTCCTGGAGTCTCGGTCCATGCGAACACAGCGGTGGAGGGCACGCTCACGGACACAGATTTCCCATCGCTCTCGCAGGAAGGAGTAGGGGATCGTGCAGCCAGAGCCAGTCTCACTTTTGTGTGTGATGCATTTTGCTTATTTTTTTTTTTTACTCAACCTCCTACAGTGCTGAATCCGCAGAATTATTCTTATTTCAATGTGAAGGGGAAGCCTGGGGCTTTAGCTGTCCCCACGGCTGGAGCGCAGGCTGCTCCGTTCTCATCGGCTGCGTTAATAAATGCCACATGGCTGAGAAGGTCCTGGCTTGGATCTGTGTCTGGGTGTGCACACATGCGTGGGCACATCTCGCAGCAGATTAAAGTCAGTATTTGTCTGTCCATCAGTGCTGCTTGCTGGGGGGCTGGTTGAGGGGGATGTCTTCTCTCTACAAAAAACGGTGTGTTTTGTAGCTTTACCCGTGCCTGCAATTTATCTTTCCAAGATAATTCCTTTGCTCTCTTCCTACCAGGTGTGAACTCCTTCTTGGTTTACATGGCTTTCAAAGATCGCTTTCAGCTAACCGATTCTCAGGTAGGAAGGCTTGAAGTTCACGTGCTTCTGTCACTGAGAGCTGTGCTTTAGTCACATATAAAGGTCTAAATTCAGTACCCTGGGATCTGACATTCTCTTCTGGTTTCAATCTTTGTCTGCATAACGGTACATGAGATTTGTACCAGGACCCAGAGCCCTGTTTTGAAGATTATTTTTTTTAATAAAAAGCCCCCAGAACAAACCCTGAAAGGCTTGGCTGGGGAAAGCAACAGCAAAACCCCCATTTTGAGAGATGAAGGTTTTATTCGAGCTCCTTTGGTGTGGAAACAGTGGCAGGACAGCGAGATCTCTGGCAGAACTGCTCTGGGTGTTTGTAAGCCGACAGTGGTCCTGCTCCAGAAGTGGGTTTCTGGCTTTAGCGATAGAATCGCTGGGACCTTAAAAAGGAATTGCCCCCTCCGTTTGCTGTGCTGAGGGATACGCTTGGGTTCTCTCAGTTTACATTTCTGACCATGGTGGGAGGAGAGGAATGCCGGGGAGTCATTTGGAGCAGCGTAGGAGGCAGTGGTGGGTGACAGTTATCTCTAATGACTCTGGTAAGCATTTTAATGAGGGACTGTTGGCAGGCGCCGGCGTCGCTTGTGGGATCCTCAACCTGAGCCCTCTCAGACTGGTGGCTGGGGTGGGAAATGACACAGCTCCTGTCCCAGGCGGCAAGAGAGGTGGGTGCAGGTTCCCTGTGAAAATCAAATGTAGGGGGCTTTTTCACGCCAGGCACCAGAAAATGAAGGCGTGAAGGAGGATCAACTCCGTGAGCTCTTTGCAATCACTCCAGATGTGCAGTGGCTGTTGCTTCCTCCAGTGTGGTAAATATGCCAAACCTGGCTTTTGAATAGAGCTTCATTGCCATATCGATGGCATCCGACTGCACAGGTCGGGAAGTTCAGTTATAGGCAGGAGAACGGGTCATATCTATCCAACAAACCACATCTTACATTTCTTAATGTAATTTTCTCCTTTCTATCCTGCAAAATTCTGTACGCTGACGGAGTCTGAGGCATGTGCTTTATGATATGAGTGTGCACTCAGGGCATGTTGTAATGTGTGTTTTCTGTCTTCCAGATATACGAGGTCCTGAGTGTAATCCGGGATATTGGCGCGACAGCTCAAGTGCATGCTGAGAACGGTGACATCATTGCTGAGGTATGCTCTGTTTATTCTGTGGCTTATTAACTTCAAAATGCTGGGAGGGATTTAAACTCCAATTCCTTCTTTGTAAACAGAAAATCCCCAAGACTTTTAAAAGCATGGCATAGCTGTGTGGTGGGTGCAGGCAAAGCTGGACGTCAAATCTTAGCCCTTCGTTGCCACTGATAAAGCAGGTTTTGGTGGCACCTTCCAGTTTGGTGGGTATTGGCCATCTCTGCCTTTCTACCCACAGGTAAAGACCGTGTCTAAAATGTTCTGTGGTAACTAAGGCCAGGGGAAGTGGGAAGGGAAATAACCTTCGTACAGTACCTGGGATGCTGATGTTTAGGATCTGTTTGTCCTTTAAACAGCAACAAAGAAGAAATGTTAATAATGTATTTGGATCTAATCTGATCTCCATTTTATGTGTTACGTCTCAAGCGTGCAGAACTTGGTGTTGCAGAGAATTTCCGCACTGTCTGACTGGGGAAGCGCCCACCTGAGTCTTTGAGCCCAGTCGCCTGCAGTTGCAGGATGATTTTTTTTGTGAGATACCATTTTACCATGTCTTCGAGACTATTTTATAGACGCAAATGAGTAGTTGAGGGGCTGCGAACCCAGCGTGAAGCAAATCGAAATCAAAGGTTTCCCTGACCTCTTGTGAACAAATCAGCAGGGTTTTGTGAGCTCTGGTTATTCTCAACAAGGGAAGTTGGACAGGACGCTGCTTGTAAGGCCCTTATGTAAAGCCCCATGTGATTATTAGCTAGCACAGCTGCCTGGCATCTCGCTTGTCCTCTTTCAGACAGCCGCGTTTGCTGAAAGGAAAAGTGATTGTTGATTTAAATCTTTTTTGCCTGCTCTTTTTTCTCTCTGCCTTAGGAGCAGCAGAGGATCCTGGAACTGGGGATCACAGGCCCTGAAGGGCATGTGTTGAGCAGACCTGAAGAGGTGAGGACTGTGCTGCCTTTGCGTTTACTCCCCCGATGTATAGCATTTCTGCATTGTCATCAAGTGCTTCCTATTGGGATGAATGTGGCCAGAAACACAATTTCATCCTGGCTGTAAACGTTATTGCTGTGTATGGAAGAGGCTAAGACACTTCTAGGGACTAACCAGTAACTAGACCCTTCTAGAGACTAACTGCTGTGGGTATTTAGGAGGAATTGAGGAGCCCCCTCAGCTTCTGTCCTGAAGAATGGGACATCTCCAGGGAGTAACTCATCCAGCCTAAGATTTGCTTCACCCTCTGGAAAAGCTCATTGCTCTCTGTTACTATCAGAGATAGTCTGTAAAGGCTCTGCTCACACATCAGGTATCCAAAGTGAGGTGAGGTGTGTCGGTTCCCATTGCATTCTTTGTTTCCAGGCTCTCAGAATCACTAAGCTAGACATCTCACCCTGGCGTTCCGGGTGTGTTCTGTACAAGCGTGGTTTTTTTGTTCCTCCAAGATAGCGGGGCTTTGCTGACTGCCAGATGTGGCAGCTGGAAGCTGGGGGTGTGAGATCATCCACACGTGCCCCTCATGCTCCCTTCTCTATTTCCTCCCCTTGGTTCAGACAGGCAGCATCCAGAGACATTTCAGTAGGAATATAAATCATTCAGTTGCTTCATGCAGAAGGTTAAAAAATGCTTGACTTGGGCAGTATGTGAATCCTCACAGAATTGGTGTTTGGCTCCGGGAGCTGGGATTTTTTTTCCTTCCTGAAAGCTGTGAGCAAACACTTGTACTGAGCTTTCCACCACCCACCCCTGCATTTTTTTATGTATTTTTTGCTTGCATCAGGAGAGCAGGAACAGATGTTGACGTGACACTTGGGGCTCGTTTGTGAAGCACCCCTAAACTTTCATTGACTTCAAAGGAAGGCTGTTCCTTACCTTAAAGAATCTGGCCATCAAACTAGCAAAGTCTTGTCTGGCTACTTCAAAGCTCATCCTTAGTGGAGCAGGAGCTTTAAAGTGTGGACTGTGTGGTTCCCTGGCTTGGTTGGTTTGTTCCGTTGGTGCAGAGATGTGTTCTTTCTCCATATAGCAAGGAAGGCTGCCTGAGGACACGTGGCTGCCTCCGGTGAGGATCAGGAAAGCCTCTTCCCCATGTCACTGGGCAGCCTCTCTGCAGCTGAACTCAGCTGTGCTGTCTGCACAGAGCAGAAGCATTTGGTCCAAAATTCTCCTCCTTGAAAATCATAGGAAACAGAGCAGGAAACAATGTCATCTGGTTCCCTCTCCATCTTTTCTCCAATGCGGGAGTAACTTTGTGATTTTTAAAACATGCAACTTCCTTTAAGCTGTCTGGTGATAAAGGCCAGATCTGAGGGTGGCAGCAGATCAGTAGTTCCTGTTGACTTCAGTAGATGTTCCTTGGTATCCCTCTGGGGTGCTGCTAACACTAGAATTGGCTTTTCCCGCTGCCCCTTAGGGAGCGTAAAGCCTGGCCTAAGGACTTTATGACGGTTGTCATCTTACTGAAGAGCTACTTAATTCAGACCTCCATCTACAGCAAACGAGCAGGAGTAGTTGAACAAGTCTAAAAGAGTTATTAAATCAAAACTCCCACTCACTTCAGGGAGACTTACATCAGAGCGAAGCATTCAGGGTCTGGCCATGTGCATTTGTGTCTTACCTGGAGCGTACACACCTGAAAGCCCAGGTTGAGCAGAAGGCATGAATTGAGCCTTAAGTTTCCCTGCTGAGTCATGGGTTTAGCATGCTCACCTCAGGAACCTGGGTTGAGCCAAGGTGACAGTGTTCAGCACGTTGTTCCAGCCAGCAAAGGGAGCCCTGATGAAGACACCACCATCCCGTGACAGCATCACCCATTGATTTCTGGAAAACTCCCCCCCCCATAACTCAGATCATTCTGTGATGACTTTTCGAAGCAATCCATCATTTTTTGTTTTTATTTTAGCCACAAAAACGCTGAAAGCACAAGCAGTCCCAAGTGCTCCAGGAAATGTCTGTCTTTTTTTCCAAGAGAACTGCTGTGCTAGGGCTTCTAACGCATACTGGTAATTGCAAACATTCCCCTTTGGACTAGTCGCTGGGTTATTGTTATGTGCCTGTCACCATAGCATCTGGGCACAAGGCATGAATTGAGCAGCCTTGTTCTCTTCTGTGCAAAAAATATTCTCCTCCTGCTTAGCAGTTGCTCAAATGCCTTTTGGCCAAAAGTCCGGAGATTGGTTCTGTTTTATCCCTGCTTTGCAAGTGGGGAAACTGAGGCACAGCTTGGGAACGTGACTTCCAAGTGCTGCAGTGCCAGAGCTGTGCGCAGGCCTGCTTTAACTGGGCAGTTTGCAAACGGGTACCATTGCCTGGAAGCGTTGGCCCGTCTGCGTTCTGTCCTTGTCTCAGGAGGGACAAGCATGTTTTTCTTGGCTCTTCCTTTCAGCCTCCGTCTTCCCTGCAAGTGCTGCTGGCTGCGGCGAACTGGAATCAAACGTCCTGGAGTAAACACCCTTCCTTGCAGCCTTTTCTGTTTTCATGGAGCAGCTGGGCCAGCAAATGTCCTCTTTTGTACATCACCCTGCCTGGGGAGGGTTCATCATAAGCCCTGGGGTGGTGACAGGCAGGGGCTTTAACCCTTTCGGCACTAGAGAGCAGCCTGCTGGATCTTGAGGGGCTGGTTTTCTTTTTAAAACTGCTGGCCGTTGTCATGTTGTCTTTTTCGAGCAGTCCAGCTGCAGACAGAGTGGTGTGACAAGTGGTGGCTTTGTCAGTGTGAGCAGGGGGACATCAGGCTGGCGAATGCAGTTTCCTCAGCTGATGGGTCCCTAATCTCACACACTTCTTGTGGTGGACCAAGCACAGTGCTAGGAGCCAGCAGTCCAGCTCTGGGACTGATGATGATTTATGGCACTTGGCCTGCGATAAGTCACTGCAGAGATTTTCAAAAGTGCTGAGCGTGTGTCAGTGCCACTGGAGCCCATGGGAGGTGCTGGCAGCCTCTTGCGTTGGGGAATCAGGTGGCTGATTGCTCTGGGTTTCAGTTTCCTCCATTATTCGCTTGGAAAATGTCTGTGGTATTGCAGGCTTGGTTCTTTGTGGTAGTGTAGGCACCGTGAGCATTGCCCTGCTGTGAAATCTGTCATCTGGACCGCTTCCATTAGGATGCGTGACCCCTGGAAGTGTGCAGGGTGACGACGTTCGTTCCGAGGCTGCAGTTAGACAGTGACCCTCAGTCTTGCGGAGGTTATCGCTCTGCACGTGCAAGAAAAAGTCATTGATTGATGGGGTGGTTCACACTCTGTCAGATCCCCAGCCAGATGTTGTGGTGGAGGGTACAATTTAGGAGGTTTGTTTGCAAACGTGGCTTACCAGAGTATGTGGCTACAGCATCTCTCTTCCGCGTGGGCTGGAGCATGAATAGTTTTGTTGAGTCAACACTTAGTTGCTTATTTTTGTCTAGATTAAAGAAGGGTCTTGATCATTCTGACCTTGAGCACTTGGAGTGTTATTTCAGGACTTAGTTTGCCTGCAGAGAAACTTAGAAGGAGCCCGGGAGAGAAGGTAGTAATGAGAGGGGACTACAGCTTGATGTCATTTTCATTATCATGATTACACTGAATGGTTTTCTGGCGCAGAATCGGAGTGATGGCTAGTCTCCCATCTCGGCCCTGCACACCCTGTTTTCCTGTGAAAGCAGAGGCTGTGATCCTCTGAAGGTGATGGGATGTGCTGACGTGTGGCTTGTTACTAATTTGCCACTGACTTTGTTCCTCAGGTGGAGGCAGAGGCCGTGAACCGGGCAATAACCATCGCCAACCAAACCAACTGCCCCCTTTATATCACCAAGGTGATGAGCAAAAGTGCTGCTGATGTCATTGCTCAAGCCAGGAAAAAGGGTAAGTTATTTCCCTTGGATGGAAGCGCCCGATTAGCTCATGCACTTCAACTCCTTGCCAACATAAGCTTTCACAGGAAAGGTTTCTTTTTCCAGTGTTATTGTCCAGGCTCTTTTTTAAAAGGTCCCAAGCAACTGCCTCTGCCTCAGACAAGTTCAGTGATCGTATCGGTGCCAGGAGCTGTTTCTTCTATTCCGCCTAGAGCTTCTCTCTTCACACTCATCCTACCACATTGAGCCATGTGGCCAATCCAGCTGCTGTGGCCTTTCCGTGGTGCTTTTTGCTGAGCTGCTTCCTGGGGTCAGAAGTGCTTCCAGGAGTCCTGACGGAGGTCTCGGCTCACCAGCCCTGTTGGATTTAGTTGGGGTGGCCAGAGAGGTTCCCGATTTCCAGCTGTCTGCTGTGCTTCTTGCTTGTGAAGTAGATACTCCTCATGTGCTGGCTCATGACTCACGGCCTGGCATCCGAACAGGAGCTGGGACCAGTACTCTGGGTTAGGCTGGGAACTGCAGTCACCTCTGATAAATCTGCCTGGGGATGCTGCAAGAAGCAAGACTCGAACCTGGCGTGGATGCTGCTGCCTTGTGTCTCTTCTCTCTGCCCGAGGTCTGTGAGGGAGCTGCGCTGCTCTGAGTGGTGCAGCAGCTTCTCCCAAGTCTGGACTCTGCTGTCTTGCCCCCAGGGAACAGGGTTATAAAGCACAGTGAATGCCGGTCTCCCTGCTTTATTCTGTGACTAAACCCTTCATTTCTATTTCAAGCGGCTCTGGGTGGGTGAGTAAGCAGGAGGGATGATTTCCCCCCTTCTTTCCTCAGAGGGGTTGAATTTAATTTTATGCAGTCTAAATAAGTCTGAATGGATATACAAATGACATCACTTTCCATCTGGGTGTTTGGTGCGAGAACAGCTAATTTCCTACCGCAGCAAAGAGGTTTGTGTTTGTGTATTGGCTTAGGAGTATTTTGGTCCCATGGTTCCTCTTACATGAGTTCAGCGTTGCTGAGGAGGACTGATTTCCAAGGCATCGCTTTCTGTTCGTGGAAGCAGCTTAAGCTGTTTGGGATAAACCTTCCTCTCCTCACTCCATTAGTGGAGACGGTGCTGAAATGAGAAGATGTGTTGACATGGCAAAGTGGCTGCATGTCACATTACCCAAGAAAACAACTTGATGTCATTGTGCAACTCAATCCTTTAAGACCAGGGAAGCATCCCTTCCTTTTTCTAGGTAGAGTACTGGAGACATACGCACCAAAGAGATGGAGCATCCACAAAACCACCTCCTCGCTATGCTCGCTGTCCCCCGAGACCAGCTGGCAGGTAGAGAAGAGCGCTGGGATGAGGGACCATGCACTTAGATTGCAGAAGTCATAAAACACGATGGCATATTACCCTGCTGGTGTAAAGGTGCTGGGATTATCCCGGATGAACGACCCACAGAACTCATTTAACTCAGCCTCCTGAGTGAACTAGCATACGCAGTTTTCATTCAGATTGCGTTTTCTCCTTATAAGGAGAATTTGGGGTATAAATGGCACACCATTCTCTGTTCCTTTATTTAAATAATTCAATTTAAATGCTGTGCGGTTACCCAACTGGGTAACCCAGGACGGCCACACACACTAGCCTTGCCCTCCCAAGTAACATAGGAACATCACTGAAGACTATCCAAGGCAAAAACAAAACAGAATTGATTTGCTAAATGGAAAAGAACGAATGTTATTTAAATCCAGATGTTCCCAGTGCCATTTGTATGGGGGAGATTCCCTGCTGACTCTGTCACTGGCAGATCTGGGAGCTCAAAACATCGCTCCCTGCAGAACAATCCTCCCAGTGTATTGGCCCACAACAGGCCTCCCATTAATAGCCAGCGTGTGTTTTGCCTTGTTCTGATCTCATAACCCTATTTGTGGCAAGTGATGTCAGACAGCCTCTTCCTCTGCTGGTGGATCCCCTCTGACAAAGGCTGTTCCTACACCTCCTATTTCAGTGTGGTCCTGGAAGCAGCATGAAGCCAGTTAAAGCATCATTCTGCCTCAGCTAATGTGCTCTTTCCCAGCCAGCTTGAGAGCCTACAGACAGAACAGAAGCTCAGACAACATGGTAAAAGAAAGATCGTATTTTTTTCAGTCTGCAGGGTGAGGTGTGTAAGACCCTGCTGACCATTTCCAGGGTTGCCTTTACCAGTCTTTCCTGACTGAAGTATTTCGGGTTAGTATTTAACTACCCATGTCTTTTGCAGGCAGATACAAATACACAAAGCGTCTGGGCTCAGGAGCCGGACGGAGAGGAACAGACATTTCAGGAAGGTTGCATTTGGTGAGCAGATCTGCGAGGCTACCAGCTTGCACTGCGTTTGAAGTTGCAGCATCTTGCATCTGCTTGGTGTGCAGATGTTGCTGGTGCATTCCAGCTTGCTAAGTATCGTGGCCTTAAGGATCTGCTGCTCCTTCATGTGGTTCCAAAAATATTAACGAAGAGGAAGGATGCACTGGTGGTTAGTGCACTGAACAGAGAGTCAGAAGATCCAGTTTCATTTCCTAGTTCTGCCGCAGATTTACCATGTCCCCTTGGGGGAGTCGCTTGGTTTCCCTGAGCTGTGTTTGTGAACCGGAAAGACAAGACTTCACGCTCTTTAGTTTCCCTCAGCCTCTTTCATAAGGTTCTTGGCCCAGGGTACAATACAGCGAGTCTTCAAGAATCTTTCAAGCACAATCAGTGCCACCCGCAGCAGTTGTGTAAAGGCGTTGTGCACGTTCAGCTGCTCCAAGCTCTTACCAGTAACAACATCTTTATTATTAGCTCAGGTGTTTAGTTGTTTGGATACTTAGTCTGAGAGACTGATTTTTGGAAAGTGCTCGGTGTTTCTTTAGAGATTTCAAGATAGGTGTGTGAAATCATGGTTTGCCTGTGAAAACATGCCCCTAGAAACATAACACAGTTTCTGAGGAGCACTGAACAGCCCAGGGGTTTAATGATGTCTCATCATTTGGTTATACAGGCCAGTGAATTCAATCCAATGTTGTGTCTCTGTGATCAGTTACTTAAGAGGAAGCACCCAGAACCCCTGCAGCGTGCGATGCTGGCATAACTTACCCAACTTGTCCTTGTTCAGAAGGCTGCTTTATGCCTGGGAGCCAGGCTGGAGGTGCATGTTGCTTGGTGCTCACAGTGGATTTGTCTGTGTTCCTGTCCTGTAGGCACTGTGGTGTACGGAGAGCCCATCACAGCCAGCTTGGGTACCGATGGATCTCACTACTGGAGCAAGAACTGGGCTAAGGCGGCTGCTTTTGTTACTTCCCCACCACTGAGTCCTGACCCAACCACTCCTGATTTTCTCAACTCACTACTGTCCTGGTGAGTAGAGCTCTTCGGGTTCATCCAACATGTGTTTCATCATGAGACAAGTGGGTGATAAAAATCAGAGCTGTAGTTGCTAGCAAGCAAAAGGCCGTTTTACCTTTAGGAGTAAACCTGTGACAATAACATATCTTAAATACCCATCATTATCTTTTCCAGCGGAGACCTCCAAGTTACTGGCAGTGCCCACTGCACCTTCAACACTGCTCAGAAAGCTGTTGGGAAGGACAACTTTACCCTGATCCCTGAAGGAACCAATGGGACCGAAGAGAGGATGTCCATCATCTGGGATAAGGCTGTGGTATGTCACATGTGTCATAGGTTTAGGCTGCAAGTAGACATTCAGAGCTGAAAGAGCTGCAGCAGGGTGTTACTACCTCCTCCCAGACACTTGTTACGGTCCTTCCGCTTGAGGGTTTCCCCCCATAGAGATACTGGGCATCTGCTGTGCTGTCAGCTGTTTGCTTTTCAGGGTGGTCCCCACCTGGCTAATGCAGCGACTCCTTTTGGTTTTCCCCAGGTGACTGGCAAGATGGATGAGAACCAGTTTGTCGCTGTGACCAGCACAAATGCAGCTAAAATCTTCAACCTGTACCCGCGGAAGGGCCGTATTGCAGTGGGCTCGGACGCCGATCTGGTTATCTGGGATCCTGACAGTGTCAAGACAATCTCTGCCAAGACTCATAACATAGTAAGGATATTTCCTACAATGTGAGCTCAGCTGCTCATTTCCTCCTCTCTTCCTTCAGTGTCAAACCGTGCTGCCAAGAACGAGAGCTCATGACAACTCAGGGCTTTGTTTTGTCGATGCCCCAAGCCCTCTCTGCTCTTATACTCAGTTGTGTGAGCAGGAGGGAAGAGGATTGCGTCCAAATCTGAAATCACATGAACACCCAGAGATTCCCCTCAGAGCAAAGAGATTGTCTGCTCTTTCTGAGGGTTGGATGCTTGGATCTGAGCACACAGAAAGCTCTTTCAATCTTCTATAATATCAAAAGGCCTCTTACCACAATGTGTCATGTATAATCCTCTGGCTCTCTAGCAGTGGGAAGGGGAACTGCCCCTCTTCTAGTTGGGGTCCCGTGAAGCTTGTCAGCTTGTGGACACCTTTGCTGGAGATGATCCATATCCATGAGTCTGAGTGGATTGACACCACGTCCTGATCTGGCACGCGTGTGTGGAGTCTTACTTAGCCATGATTTTACGGGTTGTCATCCCAGTGTTTGGCACAGGGAGGCACAAGGCAGCACCCAGTCTAACCAGACCTTGCCTTGTTTCTTTGGTGGCTTTGTGGTGGCACTGGTAGAGGAACTGTTTGCTTGTGGCCCACAGCTGTGTCCCATATCTTATACCTGGCTCCTACAGTGAAAAAGCCATCCCACCCTGTGGGAAACTGCAGAATGGTCCCAGTGCAAAGGGCTGGTTGGAGTCTCCCTGTGACATTCGAGCGCTGTCTCGGAGAAAGGAACCACTGTTTGCATTTGTTGACAACTCGTTTCACTGCTGGCCATGAACCTATGGAATGTTTCCTTGGAAAAAAACTTCTTGTTCTTTTTTTCCGTGAATGCTTTCATTCACTCTGGAGCTGAAGGAACAAAATTTTCTTCCACGCTTGGATCTCTGGGCACATTCACAAGGAAAGTTTTTTTAAAGGTTTGGTTCACTTCCCTGTGACTTAAGTCGGTGTCAGGATTGGTCACAGGTGGCCTGGATTCATCCTGCCTGTGCTTGAACTTCTAACAGAGGCATCCAGACTCAGAAATCTGTTCACTTCAGTCACCTTAGAGGTGCTTCCAGACTCATCCCACCTCCGGTCTGGAGAGGAGTGACTGAGAGAGGGGAGCCCAGGGACACACTGCTGTTAGGTGCCCAGTTTAGCGGTCTGAATCCGGGTTTGTGCTGTTGAATGGCTCAGAGAGCTGGAAGTAGCTTGCTGCGTGGAGTATTTGGAAGTCATTGCCACTCTCTAGGAAGTGAGTTGGAGCCTTTGAATTTCCTAACATGGAACTCAGAGACTTTATCTCTTGTGGATATGCTCCAGTCCACTCAGGATTGACTCCGTGGTTCGGCCATAGATCTGGGCTAGGCTGGAGGAGAACCGGCTCCTCCACGGAGCCACCCTTTAGAAAAACTTTATACTCTAGGCACTGCAGAACCCCTGAAACTCCTGCACCACGTAAGAGGCCTCAGCACTCGATGGCCAGCCATTGCCACAGGCTGCATCTTTGTGCCAAGACTATGGA
Source organism: Bucorvus abyssinicus (assembly GCA_009769605.1). Classification (NCBI taxonomy): domain Eukaryota; kingdom Metazoa; phylum Chordata; class Aves; order Bucerotiformes; family Bucorvidae; genus Bucorvus; species Bucorvus abyssinicus. Next base: position 2,823,908 of record CM020059.1, on the reverse strand, counting down.
GGGTGAAGGGCTCCTGTTTTCGAGTGTTTGTTTAGAGCTTGAAGGGCTGTCTAAGAAATCACGGGGTTTTTTTCTTACGCATCCAGCTCTAACCACTTTCCCTGTCGTCGCATCACCTGTTGTACCTGGCGTGGCACCTGCTGGGGTGGTTTCTTGTGTCTCACACCCCACTTGTGCCTTGTGTTGGAGGAGAAACTGATACAAGCAGTGCCTTCAGAGTCAAGGCCGTCCTCATTTGGGCAAGGATAAAACAAAAGCCCCTTTGAAAGTCAGGCAGAGCAGTTGCAGCGACACAGGGAGACGTAGTGATTATGTGGCATCGGATGATTGTTACTTTTTTAAATGCTACAGCAACATACGGATATTTTCCAAGAATTCACACTGCTCTTGCCACCGCCTGGCAAGGAAACACTAGGAGCTGGAGAGGGAGATGTGTTGTTCTTGGAACCAGCCGAGTTCATAAGCCTGTAACCAAGCCTCCTCCTTTGCCACCACAACTGTTTTTCAGACTGGACCTGGTTCAGTGTCGGTTTAACCGCCATTCCAGCTAATTGCGAATCTGCAGTCAAGCGTACCCGTACTTAAAACGCACTGCAGGAGCAAACTCCAGCGTTAGCTCGGTAAAAAAGACCTGGATTTGTCTCAAGAGATGGTCGCTGGAGTAACAGTCCCCAACTAACGTGGTTGTAGTGCGTCTCATTCCAGGATGCTTCATGGGAGGGACGTTTCCCAGCGATTCCTTTAAAACTTGTCTTTTTTCCCTGGTGTAGTGTTTCCAATCCTGTTAATTGAGGATGGGCAATCCCATTAGAGTAAAACAAGATTTGTCCAGGGCCCTGACCCATCAACCAAAACACTGCTTTGAAGCGCAGCTTTGGAAAATGATCATTATTTTTAGTACGAAGCTCAGATGAAGCTTTATTTGGCTCCTAAGTGCCCTGCAGTTCCGAAGAGATGGTGCCTGAATGCATGTAAACAGACAGGCTTGGAGATGTCCTCATTCCAAACCGTACTTCTGCTTTATGAATCTTGTTGCAATGGAGATTTTGGGTGAGTAAATCCTTAATAAATTGGGACTGGTAATAAAGACCAGCCTAAACCACAGCATGTAGAACTCAGGTAGATGCTGCTGAATTTGCTTCCATCTGTCCTTAAAATTTTGGCAATTAGCATGGCTGGCGGTTGCTAATTAAAGCCCAGCAGGCTTTGCTGGGGTGAATACGTTTGCCTCACGTTGTCTTTTTTGTCTGTTCCAGTCTCTGGAGTACAATATCTTTGAAGGCATGGAGTGCCGCGGGTCTCCCCTGGTGGTTATCAGCCAGGGGAAGATCGTGCTGGAGGACGGGAACCTCCATGTCACCGAGGGATCCGGGCGGTATATCCCCAGGAAACCCTTCCCTGACTTCGTTTACAAGCGCATCAAAGCGAGGAGCAGGGTGAGTGTAAATGGCAGGGTGCGCGTTTGTTCTCTCACTGCGGCTCCTGAGTTAAAGTGGGTGGAAAACAGATGCTGTCCCCTGGCTCGCAGGCGCGCACCAGAAAATGTTCCCTGGACAGGAGCCATCTTTATCTCATTCCCCTTTCATTTTTGCTATTCGCTTGAGTCATTACAGGAACATGCTTTGGCTTGAGCTTGGATTTCCTGCAAATTTTGTTTTTCTGCTCTTTAAGTCGCCTCTGTCTTGGGACACCCAGACAGATCATGTGTCCAGCAACTGTCCGGTTTGGCCATGAGTCAATCTGCAAATAACCTGCCAGGCTTCTGTCACGGACGTACCGAGAGCATCGATAGCATTCATATATCAAAGCTTTCAGCAACAAGTTAGAATTCTGATTTATCGTTAGAGGTACGTGATGCCGCTTTCCCTTCTGTCAGATAGGATCAGCTGCTCGCGTCTGGTGACTGGTGAGTCACAGGCACAGCCTACTGCCTCTTGGAAAGTGAGAGTTGTCTATTTTTAAGAGGCTAAAATTGTTGGGAAAGCGTTTTTGTAAAATACACCCCTTCCGAACAGAAGCAGCCTTTTGATATGCCTTTAGTTGGTAAAAACCGGCAGGGAAGACGACACTGAGCTCAGCTGCAGCTCCGTTGCTGAGAATTTCAGAAGTTTGTTTCTAGATGAGGTCAGATTTCCGAGGAGGGTACTTTGCTGTTGGAAGTGTTGCCCCCTGCTGGACGAAGCCAGCGCTGCGTTGGCTGTGCCGACCACAGGAAATCTTCACGTTCCTCGGAAATGATCTCTCCTTATTGTTCTTTTGAAGGAGGTGCAAGTTATCAAAATTACATCCTCAGATAATTTAGCACCCCAGAGAAGAGATTCGTGGTTTCTGCTGTGTTCTGGTCTCCCACAGAAATCCGTGTCTGACCTGTAAACCCAATTGGGCAGCATCTCAACTGGAATAATTGCATTTAACCCAACCTAAAGCTCGCAGGCTGGCGAGGTGAAGCGAGCCCGGCTCCTCTGTATGCAGCCCTGCCTCTGTCTCAGCATCGTTTTGCTTTTTTGGGGATGAGTAATAAATTTGAGCGTTGTCAGGAACCTTTAATATGCCATCAGGTAGGTTGAGATCATTAAAGGACAGGACTCGAGGTGCAGGGCACTGACTGGCTGTCTTCTGGGGGCTGCTCAGCCTGGCTGGCACTGAGCTGGGGCCACGGCAGCCCGAGCGCGTTCCACTTTGTCCGTGCTGCTTCAGAGACCACCCGACGATCAGCACAGGGGGACGGTGGACGCTTTCAAATCCTCTTACCAGAGACAAATCTGGAAATGTGTGTCACTGGCTCAGCAGCATCTGGCCAGCTGTTTAGTTCTGTTTCGAAGGCTGCTTTGACCCTGACGGCTGCCTGCTTCTGTGTTTTGCAGCTGGCTGAGCTGCGGGGTGTGCCTCGAGGCCTCTACGACGGACCTGTCTGCGAAGTGTCCGTGACACCGAAGACCGTCACACCAGCCTCTTCGGCTAAGACATCTCCTGCCAAACAGCAGGCCCCGCCAGTGAGGAACCTGCACCAGTCTGGATTCAGCTTGTCTGGTACGTACTTCTGTGGGGCTGAACGCTTTGAAATCACGGCTTGTTTCTACTCCCATACCCTTAAGTAATTTAATTCTGCTGAAATTGGAAGGAATGAGAGAGCTGCGACGTGGTTTTAGCTTGGAGGTTATCGCTTCAGAAAGGAGGAGGAGCAGTATAGGAGCTATCATAAAGTCCTGCTTATTTTCATGCCGTGGTGTGGATGCTGAGAACCCCGCTGCGCTCTGGGCTCAGTCCTCAGCCGGGTGTCTGAAGAGGGCAGATGGCACCGGCTTCAGTGGAGCTTTGCCAGCTGAGACCAGCCGTGGAGCTGGTGTGTGGCAGATTGGATTTCTCAGCGTGCCATTTCGGTGCAATAAGGGAAAACTATTAAAAGGAACCAAAAGGCTCCCTAAGGGAAAACCATTGAGCCAACTCTGGTCTGGGCAGGGCTGGGTGGCTCAGGTGTCCGGTGCGGAGGTATCCATGCAGAACAGGTTTCAGCAGAATTAAGGCACCGGAGGCCTGTAAGAGCTTTTCCTCCAAGGACGGTGCATTTTGGTGCACACCGTTGGAGCACAGCCTGAGAGGACCCGATGGGTTTCACTGCAGCCGTGCCCTCCTGATTCCCTTGTCCTGCAAATCGCTCGCCTCAAACTCTCGCTGACCCCCGGGGTGGCACCTGACGATGCTTCTCTTTCCCGCAGGGGCACAGATCGACGACAACATCCCACGCCGCACGACCCAGCGCATCGTGGCACCGCCCGGCGGACGTGCCAACATCACCAGCTTGGGCTAAGGACCGACCCCTTCTGTGCCCGCCTAGCGGAACGGGGGACGGGGGCACCTGGAGACCCTTTGCGATTCTTTTAGAGCCTGTGACAGTTACTGCGGGCATCAGTGAGGGGGGGCTGAAGTAAGGCGCCTCTTTCAGTCCCCTCAGATTCCCTCCTCATCTTCACCAACCCCTCACTTCCCCCCTCGGCCCCTACACATTTAAAGAAATAAACCCCGTTTTGACACCTCTGACATGCAAAAGTAAATGTAAAGAGGATGTTTGAGATATGTGGCCTCTGTCCCATTCAGCATCTTTCTTTTAATAAAGGAAGGATAAAGTGAATTTCCCGGGAGCTGCCTTTAAGACACACACAAAAAAGGAATAAATAAATAATAAATGTAAAAAATAGCTTTTTTTTTTTTTTTTTTAGATTTTATTTTTAATGTCAAGCAGAAGAGTAGTTCACGGGTTTTAAACTGGATGTTCTGTAGGGTTCTGTCTTCCAGCAGAATAGCTAGGCAAGCGCGGAGGGCCACGAACCCCAGGCTGTCTGTAACCATTCCCCACCACCACCTCTGAGGTCACTGAGTGGCTGTCTGCTGCCGAGAGAGACACGGGACCCAGCGCTAGGAACTGGCCAAGCACATCGCACCCAGCCATCGGGTGAGCTAGAATCGTTGGGACTTTGCTTCTGTTGGTTTGGTTTTTCTCTTTTTTTTTTTTTTTTTTTTTCCTCCTTCTGGATTTTGCTGCAAATTAGGTCCTTGAGGAGACTTCTTCTTTTTTTATGTTTGTGTGTGTGTTTGTAATATGTTTGTATCATGGTGTTTACGAAGCCTTATCTGAGAACTGGGAATCTCCCCGTTCTTCCCGGTCCTTCCCAAACCTCATTCAAGTTACAGACTCCCGCTAGTGTCACTGCCGTGGCCCCCCTGGTACTTCAGGTATTCCCAGGTCGCATCAGTCCAGCCAACGCTTGCCACTTAGCTGCGATAGGAGGTCGCAGAGCAGGTTCATAAGCTATGATCTTCACTTCAGCATACTAGGTCTTGAGCTGGTGCAGACAAAGGGGCTGGATACCAGCTGAGGAGCTGGGACAGAGTCTCTTGAGAAGTTTTTAGCAGTTAGTTCGTCTTTTGTTCCTGGAGGTGGAAATCGATGAGCAGGGGACAATGGGCAAAGAGCAGCGAGTTGCTTGAAAGATTTCTGTAGCAGCCACTTTCCCCCTTCCTGGCCATCGATGAGATGTTATTTAAAACTTTATGAGGGCTTATCTGTAGTGCTCGTCGAAAGGCTGTTCAGTTGAGCGTGTGCCCGAGCATCTGTGGCAGTTCCAGTTCGAGTCCAGATACCCAGCTGTTGTAACTGGGTGCCTCAGAGCAGCTCGATGGGTCAAGAGCAGCTGAGAATCTCTCATCCGTGGTGAGAATTTCCCTCATGCCTTCAGGAATCTGCCTTGGTGCAGATACTCCTGAGAAGGCTGGTGGTTCCCCACCCTTCCTCAGATGCCTGCTGCCTCAGGTTTGAGAAACCAGAGGCCTTGAGCTGTCCTTAAGTGAGCTTAGTTGCCCTGGGGTCTGGGCATTGAACTATCTTCTGGGATCAAAGGTCTTTCAGCCCTGTTGGAGGCTTCTTGTTTTCAGGACACGGAGAATAAACCAGCACCGTTAGATTCCCACTTAAGCGCAGCTGGAGGGCTCGGCGGTCCCGAGGACTTGGCCTGTCCCTTAGCACGGAGAGCTTCTCTACCCGCAGCTAACACGGCGTTACCTCCACTGTCTGTGCCCGGGCACTTGGCTGCATCTTCCGCTTTCTCTTCTATTTGTACTTTGCCACGTACATTGACCCTGTTTTTCCATAGTTGTGGGTAATTTCTTAAATGGTGTTTACAGATTCTTTTAGGGAAAAGCCTCTATATATGAAGGCTTTTCAGAAACAAGTACCAAATTTGTTGTTACGAAGTGTCAGTGCTGGGATTTGCAAAGGATCTGGAAGCTGCTTCGGTACCAAACCCTCCCAGCTTCAGCACCTCGTTCCTTCAGGCCCCTTTGAACACAGAAGTGAAGAAAAGCATCGCCATGTTCATCCATGCATTTTGCGTTTTAGGTTTAACTCTTTGGGTCTTTTAGTTTTGCATAAAAGAGTTTGCACTTTGTTTGTTAAGTAATCCGTGAACTTAATATATATTGCAGCTGTTTTCATTTTTTTTCCACCTCTATGTTAAAATCGATTTGAACGAGTTGGGGAGAAAAAAAAAAAGTATTGCAGATCCGTTTCAATTCTACGAAACACTTGCGGCTCTTCAGTATTCACTTAAGTCTTCCTTTTTTTTTCCTTCACTGACTCATGACGACTTCTTAGTTTTAATTTGTTCTTCAAAAGGAAAAAAAAATCACAAAAAAAGATTTTTGCAGGCTATGTAAGCATGTTTTTTCCTGTGAGAGCTCGTCCGCTTTGTGTCTGTTTAATGAATGTCATATGTAAATGCTTAAAGAAAAAAAAAAAGACGATGACTTAATTAATTAACCGCAGTGACTTGAAGCTCTAAAAATAAAAGAAAAGTAGGATTTAATACTAGCTGGATTTAACCCTTGGATTTGTGATTGTGAACCATGAGTGGAGGAGCTGTAAGTGCTAAAGCTGATCATGTGTGTAGACAAAAGGACGTACTGATATTTGACCATTGTCTCAATGGCAAAACACCCCACCCCACCCCCAAGTCTTGTGTTTTATTCCTTAAGAACTCTGTGTTATATTACCATGGGAACTCCTAATAAAGACAAAATGTTGTTGTTTCACTAGGTGCATCTGTGTCTCAGGGCGATACGTGTGTGTGTAACGGCGTACCTTGGCTGGTCCCTTCAACAGAGAGAATCTGACTGAGCTCTGGCGTCGGTGCTAGTGTAGGCTGGTGGTTGTCCTGTGGAGGAGTGAGCTGTAGCAGAGCTGAAGATAAGGTGCCATGGTTCCTTGGAAGACGGTGAAGAGCAATCCCTGGTCCCCAGTGCAATTTCCTTTAGCAAGGAAAGCGAGTCTCTTCTTGGGGCGGTTGCCTGTTTAAAACAGTATTTGGCAAAGCAGAGACACTTGCCTGAAAATTCCTGGCTCCGCATAGCAGAGATCACTGATGAAACACGAGCGAAAGGAGCTGAAACTATTGGCATGGCCCTCCGCCCTCCAGCGTGTTCCTACTTGGACCCTCCTAACTGCGAGGGAGGAGGGGAGAGAGAGCACAGCCGTAAATAGGAGCCACGCACAGATCCTGAACGGGGAGTGTTAGAGCTGGCTGGGAAAACGCCAGTAAACGTTCAGTGGTGGTGGTTGGCTTTCACTGTCGCTGTGATGCTGTGAGTGAGATCGCAGCGGATGGTGGGACGGGCTCGGAAAGAGCCAGCATCGCTGCCAGCCGCTCAGACTGTTGGTTGCTGCGTCCTTGCATCCCCCAGGTAACCCTCCCGGTGGTCTTGCCCCAGATCTGAGCAGAGCTGAGTTTGCAACCGACTTTGCTGGGGTGTTTAGCTCTTGTTCCTCATCCCAGCAAAACCAAACCTTTAAGCGCTCTGTGAAATGCAATTAGCTTCCTCCACGCAGCTTTAAACCTGGCACCCCTACCCAGGGGGAGGTGTTAAGAGGATTTCCCTTCTGTCTGCTGGGAAGGGGTCATCCACTAATCAAACCGCTTCTGGTTAATGTGGGGACCCTGGCGCTGTCGCCGATCACACAGTTATTTGGCTACTTGGCAGCTTAGCTTAGACTTTAGCATAGACGCACTCAAATCCCACGGAACAGGGTTGGTGGGTCTCTCTGAATAAGATTTATTAGTTTGTCCCAACAGTAATATCCCAGTGAAAGATACGGTCAGCATGAAGCACTGGTGTTCAGTTAACACGCATCTGCAGAGCTTCCACTGGGGTTTCTTCCATCATTATTTCTTCCTCCAGCACCTAAGTTGGAAAGAAAGAAACCTCCTTCTCAGGAAATCAATTCCAGGGACTCAGTGAACCTGGTCCATGTTGGAACTGGTCAAAAAATGTCAACTGAGCTCTTCCTGAGGTCAGGAAGAAGTCATTAACAGCCAGATCTAAGCCTGACGTGTGCTGAGGATCCAAGCCAGGGAGAAGTCTACTCACGTCGGTGGGACGGTGCTGGTTTGACGCTGCAGAAGAGCGCAGAAATAGCCGCGTTTTGTCACCCCGTTATTCCAGGTAAAGCCTCGTGCTGGCAGTGAGGAGGCCCAGCTCACGGCTCGTTACACAGCACTGGTCTGGTTCTCTGCCGGTCTCTCTCTGGCTGGTCTGTGGCCACACATGTAAGACCCAGTATGGATCTAATCTGATCTTAACACTGACACCGAATTAGTGGCTACAAGGAGAGGAAAGAAAGTAAAGGGTGAGTTTGGCTCTGTGACCTGGAGCACCAGTTCCTGGGGAGAGGTGGGTATCAGGGCTGAGGACACCGTGGCTTGATGCGTCCTTAGTGGCAGGGTGTTGGGAGCAATGGTTGTCACTGGTCCTTGCACCTCAGCTGTCCTGCTTCAGCGTGTGCCGAGACCGGGGGGCAGCGCGTTCACAGCCGCGGCGTCTCTGAGCCAGGGCTCGCTCGTATTTACGTCTGTTAGGGAGCTATAGAAAAGCGTATGTATTTGATTTGCCTCTGTCCCACTCACCCGGTTTTGCAGCAGACGGGTTAATTTACGCTGTTGCCCTACAAGGTAGAACCAGCGTTTCTGCACCTGAGCGCTTTCCACCCCAGTAATTTGAGGCTGGCTGAGGGCACAGCTCCCCAAGGCTCCTTGGCAACACGGACCCAGTTGCTTTGTACTTTAAAGCAAACCCGCTGCTGGGTAACCTGTAGTGTGGGTGTCCATGACTGGCACCTTCTAGATAGCTTGTGCAGGAACAAAAATCCTATTAATTAATATTAAGTTTAATTAACTTACATTCCCCAATGTGTTTATGACTCTAAAGATTAAAGCAATTTGTACTTCTAGCTGTCTGCTCTGCACGGGCAGAAGCTTCAGCCCCGGTTTTCTCCCCTTTTATAGCGAAGAAGGTGGAGGTTGAGCTCAGTGCCATGAGGTGGCAGCAGGACGTGGCCAAATGAAGAGGACAAACTCCCCTGAGACACATGGACCAGCTGGAAAATGATGGAGGATGAAATAAATGTAGAACACGCGCAGGGCTTATGGCGACTGTGACAGAGAGGTGACACGCACACACATGCTCTCTGTTATATTAATATATTGGATAATATTTCAGTGTCATCATCATCATCATCATCATGGCTTGGCTTCGCGGACGAAGATTTGGGACAGTGTCAAAAAGACATGAATCGTCTCAGCGTGCTCTGTTACAGTTGAAGCCTAACAAGACACTCTCCTATAATAAAGCACAGAGCGAGCCATAAACTTTATCTATCAATTTAGTTACAGGAAAAAAAACCCCAAAGATTCTTTTTTTAAACAGATTTTGGCTTTTCTCCACGGAAGCATGACGTCCAAGGGCAGAGGTAAGGTGGGTTTGAAGAAATGACAGGGTTTTCCTTCCTCTGAAACGCTTCTGCTCTTTCTCTGCCGTTCCCTGCCCTCTGCTGCGGTTAACAAAGTTTCGGGGTTTTGGCTTTGGGCAGACGTTCCCTGCATAGGAAACTCCTGGTGGAGGGGGGAAAAGAGGGAGAGAATGAGCAACTGCTGGGTTTAGCGTGTTACTTGTTCCACTCATTTCTCATTGAGAAAATAGTAACAAGTAGAAGTAGAAACCCCCCCAGTGATCTCTAGCCTGGAAAATACACAGATTTTTTTGCTGTCTTGTTTTTGCCAATAGTAGAAGAAGTTTTCATTAAAAAAACCCAAACCAAAACCAACAACAAAATCCCTCAGAGAAAACCAAATGCTTTTCTCTCTTGAACAGAATCAGAGCTGGTTTTGTTCAGCACTGAGCTGTGTCCCCCTCTCTTTCCAGGAGCTAGCTGCTGGCTAACAGCTCCAGGAGAATAAGTTCCCTCTTTGCTATTTCTCCTCCTGCTCCGTTTTCCTCTTGTAAAGCTGCGAACTTTGCCAACAGCCCGCTCCACAGGTAGAGATGATCTACTTTTTCTCCCGGCCAGAGAAGTTGCCCGCTGCTAACTCGGGGAAGTTGTGACCGACTGACAGCCCTGGCTCTCTGACTGTGGGTTTGCCACTCCGTATTTCGGTGTTGGTCTTTCCACAAGCATTTTTTTTGACCATTAACCAATAAAACTTGGCAGTCGCCTTGTAGTGAGTCATTCAGCGCTGACTTGCGAAGCCTCAAATGGCAGAAAATCCTTCGGTTACTTATTCCATGGAGGAATCATCTTCACGGTTAATTTTTTCCCTTATTTTGCTTCTGGTTTGAACAGTCCTGCCTTTCATTTCTCACCACTAGTTCTTGTTACTACAAAGAGAGGAAAGATCCCTCTAAGACCGGTGTGGGACTGTCCTCCGGGGTGAACCCGGGTGCCTCAGCTGCTGGGTCTGGCCGGCTTCCACCCCACATCCCGCCGCAGAGCTGCAGCGTGTCCCCTTGGGTGATGAGAGCGAGAGATCCGCAACCGGCATCCCGCGGAACAGTCAGGAGCTTGCCCAGCTGATGGGTGCTGACGCCTTCCCCTCGCCGACCCTGCGCTGTTCGTCCCAGGTACAGCCCAGCCGCCCCAGCTGCTGAAACGCTCCCTTGCTGAGGAGCGTTTGCAGCACCATCTAAGACCTGCCCTGCGGAACCCGCATTCTCCAGGTTTTGGCTGTGGGTTCCTGTTGCTGCTGGAAGCGCACACAGAAAAGGAAGAGCCTGTTTTTGCAGCAGTCCAGTTTTTAAAGTTGCACGTAAGGCTAACATTGGCTTTCCCAAAGTGCACTTTGAATAATGCTTATGGGTCAAAACCAAAAAAAAGTTTCTAGTGGCTCCTTTCCACAGGAGGGCACCAGATACACGTTAAAGCTTGAAGTTTCTTGAGGCTCCTTCTCATACTTCCTCCACAGACGGACATGGACCAACCTAAGCACAAAGGACAGCCCTTGGCATTTGTGTATCTGTTCTGCTTTTCAACACCAGAACCTGCCGCATTTTACTTTGTCCTACATTAGGTAGGTGCTGGTTGATACACAACTGAAATAATCTCTTTTTTTTTCTTTTTTTTTCCAAATCAGAATTGGCTGTAATAGTGAATCATCTGTTTTTCACTGCATTTCTTAATCACGCACAAAATCCTGCAGCAAAGCTGTAGTTTTACTAGTGATTTTCTAAGCGCCCCGTTAGAGTCACCCCATAAGTTTTTTCTACCGATTCTTGGAAGATTTTGGTTACAGACACTCAAAGCATGATGAAAACTGCTGCATCTCCCTCCCTTAAGCAGAAAAATGTCCTGGTTTGTTTATACATCTCCTCGAAGCTTTTTCTTCCTAAAGGACAGGGACAAACGAGGCATGGGAGAGGTGGAGAGGTTGGGAGTGGATGTCACCTGGGTGGAGCGTGGCGTTTCTGGGGCAGGGAGGGGAGGGCAGCTGCCAAGTCAAACCGCAGCTGGCGGTTGGGCTGGGACTAGATGACAGTCAAGTGTCGCGGCTCTTCAGCCGCGCTCAGGCTTCTGGCTCCAAGTGCTAGACAATTCCCAGGGATGGCTTGCTTTGTGTGACACTGGGAAGAGCAGGCACGTCCTGCGCCCTTCCTGTCTGGGCTGTTTCGTATTACCAGAGAGAAATGTGAGCTCCCAGAGGACTCCAGCCCAGCTGGACATTTCAAGGCTGAGACCCAAATTATCTGTGGACTCCCCAAAGCTCCACAGAAGACCCTGTGGTTTGCTCTCCTCCCCTCTCTAAAGCTTGTCTGGTGACAGGACCGAGCTTTCCCAGGCTCCGGGCCAAGTCGCTAATGAACCACCATCCCACAGTTCTGCGCTAAAGTAGTCGTATTTTGTCCTTTCCTCTAACGAACTCGCAGCAGCCGCAGTGCTGAGGGCAGGAAGGACCTACCGAGGGTGAGGGGGCTCCCTGAGACCAGGGCTTAGCAGTCACTTTGAAGCCTCCTGAGATGTTGTATTTTAAGAAAGACAGTGGAATAGTCTCCCTCTCAGAGGATATCAGGGTAGGCATGGAAATGAGCCCTTGGACTCTGCCCCTGGAGCCTTGGCGGCATCAGCATTAATTCTGCAGCCTCCTGCGAACCTCACTCCTATAATTAGATGCACATATTGTGCCCACGTGGAGACAGAGCTGGGGCTGGAAGGTCTCTTCTGCTCGCCTCCAGATGTGTCTCCTGCCTCAGCCGAGGTAAATGCTGCGATTAGCAGCTCCTCGCAGGCAAGGTCATCCAAGACAGCCACCGCCCCGAACGGCCACAGCGACGGTGCCACGGCTTTGCCTCGTTCGTGGGTATCACCGAGGTCGTGCTCGTGCGGACGACATTCTTTATCCTTCCAGTATGCAAGGGAGGAATTTGTTTGTTTGCAGTAGGCTGTTTTTACTGCACCTGAAGTCATTAATCTCTCCAAAAATAACGCTGAAGGCACGTACATAAAAAAGCGCGCTGGACAGCCCAAGCACCCCTGGCCAGCACTGTGCTGATGGCATTGACTGAGTGGTTCTGCATGCATGCAAAATCAAGTGGAGAAAAGCCCCAGCGAGTACACTTGGTCTGAAAGGGGGGAGGGAAAGGACCCCTTTTCCCTGAGCCACCATTGATTTACTGTGATGAGAGTTTTAATCAAGCCCTTGGTCCTTTAAGCCGTAAGTTATTAGAGGAGAGCAGGGACAGTCTTTCCGAGGACTTGCTGACACCCTGAGCTTTCAAGATTATTAATCAAAAATGTGGTATTGCAGGAGGCTGGTTTTTTCGATTTGGGGTTGTTGTTTGTTTTTTTCTGCAGGCACCACTAAACTGCCAAGTAATGTCAGATGGTAGAGAACAATGTGAATCCCCCACAGAGATCTATAAATAACAGCTATAAACATGCCTCATAAATTACTCAAAGGGTTATTTTCTCCTTCCCGCATTCCCTCCCTCACGTTCAAATTCAATTTTATTCATCCGGTTCGTCACCCGGCGCTGCTGTGTGGGAAGCTGGGGTAGAAATCTCTGAACGGACAAGGCTGGAGCTCTGCGGGGGAGATTCCCACCAGTGCTGCAGGGAGAATCCCGACCTCACGCCGGAGCCGGTCCCCTTGTAATCTGTCCCCCGAAGATGCCACACAGCCCCTCGCTTCACCCACTGACCAGATCTTGTGCTTGAAATGAAGCACAAACCGTAATGGGCCTGAGTCAAGCTCCATGGAGAACCCTCATGGCATGATGAGGTGGTTTTTCTTGCCCCCGACCACTGTATTCTTTTTGTGAGGATCCTGGCCGGTGGGAATATTGCTGGTTTAGGCTTTTGAGAAGGTTTAAGACAAGCTAAACAGTGACAATACAGGGGAAAGGTCCTACCCAGCATCCCAAAATAACTCAGTGGGACAGGCAGAAACCCAGAGAGACCGTCTTTGTTAAACAGGGATGTTCCAAGAGGCACCGCAGTGCAATGGGAGGAGCAGGACAGAGGTGGTAGATGCTGCCTACGCCTGTTGCTGCGTGTACGCGCAATACCGCAGCAAGGGCAGTGACGGTCCACCCCTGCCGAAGCCAAGGTATCCGCTGGCACAGCCGTACGTTGTTTACAGTGGTCTATATGCAAACGTTGCCATGTATACAAATGATTAACTGGCAGGTTAGAAAGACGACCCTGGAAGGTGGTGTGCTCTGTGACGAGAGACGAGCGCGGATTTAGAGCCCAAGCGTCTTACTGCCGTGGGAGGGCTGTGCTGGCAGGCGAGGTTATCATGGTGAATGTTAATGATGACTGCATCTGGGTAAAAGCCTCTCCATCACCTCTCGCTGTCGATGCATCTTCCGTAGCTATGGAAATGGCACCTTCTGTTCAGCTGCTGCTTCTGATTAAAATTCAAGTGGAGAGGGATGGGGAAAGGAAAGGCAGGGGGACAAACACAGCTGATGAGCCACGCAGCGAGAAGAGGAGGCTGCAAGGTGCCTGTTCAGCTTCTCAGAGAAAGGGAGCGTGCTGGGCTCAGTTACTCTCATGGCAGCGATTTAGGATGAGAGCCACTGACCCGTTTGCCCAGCGTGAAGATTAGAGTGAGGAAGAGTCCCTGCCGTGAGGACCTTGCACTTGGAGTACCCCCAGCACTGGCAGACCCAGAGTGCCTTGTCCCAGACCTCACCAGCCCTCTGCCTGGCAGAGCCAGGTGAAGAGCGGGGTTTCCCGGCTGCTGCGTGGCTTCCCAGGGTTTGGGCTGCTGATTAAACCCCGTCAGTAATTTTTGTCTCTTTAAGTCCATAAACACATTTGCAAGAACAAGAGCAGCTTAGGGGCAGATTTCGGGGGTCTGTCATAGACCATCTCCTAACTCAGATTTCATGCGACTGCCTCTGGTGTCAAAGACTGGAGTGAAGAAAGAGGCTCCTGCAGCGTGTGCAGGAAAAGAACCAAACCCTGGTTATGATTATAAATTCATGCTGTTACGGCTATGATACTGTGGTAGTAGAGGAGCATCCAGCCAAAATTCGGGCTCTGCATTGTCTGAGTCAAACACGACTGTGTGGAGCGTTAATATGAGAGACAGATAAAGGAGGTGTGTTATTGCCTACGATGCTCTTCATTTTAAAGCTGGAGAGCAGAGGCCCAGAGAGATGGAGAGAGTTGCCCCAGGTTATTCAGGAGAGGAGAACCTGTGGCAGAACCGGGAGAGGAGACAATCCGCTGATCCCAGCCCAGCCCGGGCTCCAGAGCACAGGTCAAGTGGCTGCTACAACACTTGGGGCTGACTGCTCAGCTGACCCTGCCTCCTTAACCTCATCTCCTGGAGCCTCACTGAACCGCAAGGTCAAAGGCACCCTCGGCAGCCTGAGGTCGGAGGGTTATTGGGAGCTTTGGCGTGAACAGGGCAAAATCTGCTCGCGGAGCGATTTACAGAGTCAACACCTCTTTTTGGCAAATTCACCGCAAAGAAATAGAATCTGGAGCTGTTCCATAGCCCTGCTGTGCCATCTTGGATCTCATCCTCCAAAAGCTTTTAAGGCGTAACAACATCCTTTTGCTGTTGAAATCCCGTGTAAATATTGAATTATCTGCCTGGTCTCAGCACAAGTCGATTCCCTGTGTTTGAAAGCAGCGTCCGCTGTCAGCGATGTGCTATCCTTTGCCGCCCTGCAGCAGCGCCCAGCCTGCTGGGCTCGGGGGTGCTGGCCCCGGAGCTCTGCCTGGCTCGCTTCCTTGTCATCCGATTGCTGGGGCATAGGTCTGGAGCAGAGCTTGAGCTCAGAGACACTGGATCAACACACAGATTAAAGGTCCAGCCCTATCAATTTGCAGGTAATGGGCTATGCCTTGCCCTAGCCGCTACAGGGCGACCGTGGCTCCCAGGGGGGTAATTCAGGGTAGCGTGACTGATTTTGCAGAAATATTGACGCTCTTTACCATTTGGTGAAGGTAGTAGGTGTAGATGGCAGAGCAGCGGTGCTGTCTAGGAGACAACTTGACCCAAGGCTGCACACTGGGGCTATGAAAGCATCTGTGCAGGAAAATGTCCTTTAAAACTACTTACAGACTTTATTCTGACCGGCCCCTTGCCAGCGCGGTGTTCTGACAGTCGTGGCTTGGTGACATTGACCCTGTGCTCAGGGTTCCGCCGTGGGGGGACTGACCCTTACTGGAGAAACCATCGGTGTTTTGCTCCAGATGGATTCTCATGTTTGCGAGGCACGACCGATCTCTTCACTCTTCCCCAGAGCGCTCGAATGTTTCAGGCAGCACCTTTACTGGCAAAGCCAAAGCTCTTTAAAAGTGAATACAGGTAACGGTGACTGGTCACTCCACTCCTCGGGATGTCATTAAGGCACGTGCAGCACGAGATGGGGATTGAGACCGTGACACACAGAGTGTGTGCTCTATGGATCGACCACCTGCTGCTAACAGATCGGATTCTGGCCTAGAGCATCTCCTCCCTCCCTCCAGCTCTGGCTAAACAATTGTGCTGGGAACTTCAGCTAGAGCAAATCAGCTCAGAATAATTCCGAACAGTTTGCTTTTCAGTTAGACAGTGCCGACAGAGAGAGCGAGACATCCCTAGGAATAATTATGGATCGTTTCCCCACTAAAAGCATCGCTTTCTCTCCTCCAGATTCCACTCATCTCCACATTTGCGCCCCGAACACGACCTGCTGTATGGACAGCAACGACCGCCCCCGGCAGGGCAGTGCCTGCTCCCGGCAGCCTGGCAGCCCCACGGGTCAGCCGGGGAAGCAGCAGCTGGTCTAGAGGGACCACTGTCCCTTCCTGAGGGCTGGAGCCAGATGGGAGGGCAGCTATCATTAGCAGGTGTTTTTAGGAACATGCCAGGCTGTGGCTACAAAATCGGGAGGGGAAAAGCGTGCCACGGCAGAGAGGCTGCCGGTAGCTCTGCAGGAGATGCTCTTCAGTTCAGCTCCCACTGCAGCCACACACCTGGCTTGGGACCGTTCCTCTGTTGTGCATGGCTTTACATTGACAGATTTTAAAGTGCCCGTAGGACCACTTCAGGTTCCCCGCGCAGGAGTGGGAAGAATATATTTTGGCATTCGCGTTGCTGTACAAACAACTTCTCCGGCGTCTTCCTGCCTCGATAGCAAGAATAAGGAAAGCAGCCCCAAAGGTGCTACCTAGAGCTCAGATACAACCCAAGAGCTGCTCTGTGAGTCTGCATCCTCAGTCACCATTTAAAGCCTGTTCCCCCACCCCAGGCTGGGCAAGGGGGGAGGCTCCTCTCCCAGGACGAGCTGCAGCAAGTCTGAGAGTGCTTCTTTCCCTGTACGGAGGAGCAAGAGTCTCTACTCTTCTAACCGAGCCGGGCATGCCTGCACTAAAGACGCTTGAAATTGGTGCCATGCTTTCGTCAGTTTTCGGTTTGGGGGCTGGCTTCTTGCCTCAGTTTACCTTCTGTAAAATAGAAATATGAGTCTGACCACCTCTGTAAGGAGCTTGGAGTTCTGCTGATGGAAGCTGTCACACAGCAGCTGTATTATTAAACTGAATATGCTTAGGTGTATTCTTACACCGGAGCAATAAATCAGATCCTCAGAAGCCAAAAAAAAAACCCAAAAAAACCCAAACAAAAAAACCCCCTTGGATTCAAAATTTTTCAGCAGTTTTTCCTGGTAGTTTATGTCTGGAGTGACAACAGCCACCAGAGGGCAAGAGTCCCCCAGCCTGGACTGGGGGAGCCTCCCCCCGAGCTGCCACCCCATAGTGAAAACAGGCTGAGCCAAACCCACTTAAATCAATGAAAGTGTTTCCATCCACTTCAGTGGTCTTGGATTGGGTCCTAGAGTTCTTTTAGTATTAACCCCCCCCCCCAACGAAACCAGCATGATGTTTTATATAAACTTAGAAACAAGGTTTATAAACTGCAAAAAGCCCCTGGCATTTATACACTCGGGTTTCACTGTAACTTGTCACTTGGATGTTAAATAGACCTTTTTATTTATAATAAGTTTATTTTTTAAATACCCGTGTTATGAACAAGCCACAGCAACAGAGGGGCTGTAATCCAAAACTCTGCAGCTTTTGTTTTAAATCTTCTTGGGGAGCGGCGGCTGCCGGGCGGTGTGGGGCTGGCAGGGCTCCCCCGCACTCGCGCTCGCAGGTGAGCGCCTGCGGGACACCCTTAGACCATAATTTAGCAGAGTATGTTGGCATGGGCTTGGCTCTAGGTATGGCACCAGCTCGTGGACTGCGATGGGAACGGATGAAGCCTGAGGTTCAACATCCTGCTTTCCCCCCCCGGAGGAAAACCCCCGGTCCTGCTCCCAGAGCCCGCTCAGGCGCTGCCCGCAGAGCCCCCGTGACCCGTCACAAAGACCCGTAGAAGGGAGCGATGGACATCACCCCAGCCACACGATTCATGCCTGGGGAGGAGCGTGAGGAGAAGGGGATTAAATTTGCTCTTTATTTTTATTGAATCTTTATTTCCCAGAAGTGTGAATATAGAGAGCTCCTGGGTTCAACGCACTAAATACCCCGCTGACCCACGGCGTGATTTGGGGCAAACCCTCATTTTCTGATTTTACAGCCGAAAAAATGGACAGTGAAAGCCTTTAACATCTCAAAAGCTGCCCAGCTCCTCGGGCTGCCCCAGGGGAGGACAGCAGGGGCGGTGTATTGCCTTCGGAGGGGGAAGAGCTCTGGCCAGTGCCAAACACACAGACGAAAATCTCCCCAGTAACGTTTGTGAAGCCCTTTCACGTTCTCTGATGAAAGATGCTCTTGAAGCGCACAATGTTGGCTGGAAGTTTTCCCTCCCACCTACTGCACTGTTTCTAGGCAAATATCTTGCCCTTTTGAATAATACGGTGTGGAGTGGAAAGATAAACTCCTGTAATTATGCCTTCCCTCAGTGTGTGCTGAGAAGACAAATCTGCCTCTTTCAGCATTACTGCTCACAGAAAAATTGGACCTGAAGCGTACGTGGGAAGATTAGACTGGCTGTAAAACATCTTTCCTCACAGCCTGGTTCTGGAGGATGCTGCAGCAGGCTGTAAAAACAGTTCAAAACAGCGCTGGGACCAGCAAGACCTGATTTGCACAGGGCAAGTCATCGCCTCCAAGCTGTAGCAGAGGTGAGGAGGAGGCTGGGGCTGGAGGAGGAATCGCTGCCGGTGTATCAGGAAAGCAGGAATGAGGAATGTGTCCAAGCCCGAACACAGAGGTCTGTGTCGAAGCTATTGCTTCAACGAGGTTGTCCTGCCAGCCCAGCCGGCCTCCCTCTGCCTGACCCCGCTAGCCAGCATCAGTACGGTGGTCACCAAAGGGCTGAAAACATGCTGGTCTCCCTGGCCACCCTCTGTTTTAGATGATTTCAGTCCTCAGGGCTGCCAAATCTTACACTAAGACACTTCATCTGAGCTCCAAAAGAGCTTAGGAGAAAGCTCAGGAACATCTGAGAAGATAATATTAGCACGTCTCCCAGTTTGGCAGTGCCGTTTGCTACCCCGTACCGGGGAGAGTGGAAACTCCTATTTTGAGAAAAACCTCTTGGCATCAGGCCTGCCCTATGGTTTGGATGTAGAAATAAGGCAAGCTGCAGCTGCCATAGTCGTGGGGCTGAGTCTGCTCTGGGCCAGAAGGCATTGACCCCCTGGCTTTGTGTGGCAGGGCAGTATTCCCGCTGACAGGCATTCGCCATGGGAGGATGCAGGAATGACTTCAGCCTGACAGCCAAAGGGAGGAGAAAATAATGTGAAGCCCCAAGAGAGGAAGGCAAGTGCTTCCTTTGTGGCTTGAACATGAGAGTTAAGGAGCAAACATGGTGCAGACGAAGGATGGTTCACAGGGGAACCTTCCAGAGAGGCAGCGAGGACGGAAGCGTCGGTCGGAAAGCATGAGGAGATCCCACCAGGAAAGTGCCCTGCTTGGGCTGCCGTCCTTCTCCGAAGAGCTGTAATCCCTTAGTACGAGTAATGAGGTGCCAGCTACGCCCCGTCCCAGTCCCGGCCGCTGCAGAGCTCTCTGTAACGAAAGAGAAAAACCAAATGCTGCTTCTCGTTAGAAGAGCAAGTCTGCCATGATGAAACAGCTGCCAGGAACATGATCTACGCCGTGGTGCACTTCGAAAGGAGACAACATTTGCCCTTTTGTAGCTGTCAAAGACACTTGGGTTCCTACATACTGTCTGCTTTGAGACTCTGGTTCCTCAGGAATTACCTGAGTGGCTCCAAGACAGGCCTGAGAGTCTGAGGCTGGATATCGCATCCTTTAGACGCTCGTTCACGCTAGCGGAAGTCTTTCAGAGGTGGAGAATTTGGCGTGTTGCTTGGTAATCTGTCTTGGTGGCGTTTTGCTCCCACTAGTTCTCAAGCTGCTGGATAATATTACCGAGAGAGACCTCCAAGAGGCAGACGCCTCTTTCTTTGGTTGTCTTAAAAAACCCCTTCTGAGTTCTTGTAAATGATAATTTTTTGCTGTGGCTTGATTCTTTTGTCTTTGAATAATTCCAGCCTTGCCATGTACCCAGAAGTTCTCTCTTCTGAATTCGGGTTAGAGTTCTATTCGCTTTCACACGAGCTGGTAGCCCTTAGGTTAAGAATAATTAGATGTTAATTTTCAAAACCTGAAAGGAAACCATGCAGCTAATTCATCATTGAGAGGAAAAGAGCTGGTTCAAAAGGCAGACAGAGCGACAGTAAACAAAGGTCTAGCCATTGCTTTCCCAAACAAAAATTAACCTCAATATGAATAAAGATGAGATGATTCTAGTTAGGTTAATGACACCAATTAGACTAACGCATTTCCACAGCCTCCAGAGTTCAGGGAAGAAAAAGGTAGAGGATCAGTAACGGCAAAGCGGCGTAACTCCTCAGCTGCCTCGTGCTTCCCCAGCCCTCACACCTCCAGCATCAACCCAGCTACAGCAGCAGGCTTTTTCGGGAGCCGTACGAGTCTCTCTCATTTGAACTGTCTGACACGAGTTCTCTGCTAACCTGGCCAGAAAATTCCTCCTGCGCTGGTTGTTCAAAGTTTTCCTGCAAAGCCCATTCCGCTTTAACACCCTCAGCCCAGACAAGCCGCTGCTTCTACCGAGCCGCTTAGAAACATTATTTTCCTTAATGGAGCAGCAGCGAGTTAAAGCGAACAGCAATTTTCGTTTGTTGCCTCCACGTTTTGTGGTATCTGGTCGCAGCAAAATGCCTGTTTTGAAGTAGGTGGGTAATAGGGTTGAGTCTGGAGCGGCGCAAAGACGCGGAACGGCAGAAATGCAGCGTCGTGATGAAGTGCCCCTGCCGCAGTAGAGGCCAGCAGCAGCCGTTCCTGAACTAAGAACTGACAAAACCCGCCCGAAGGGAGCTTTCTCCCGGTGGTTATGCCGTGATGGGGTTCTGAATGAGGAATATTGAAGCAGGAGAAGAGAGTCAGTTTTCTAAAAGCATAGAGAAATGTAAGGCCGATGGAATAGGAATAATAATAACAATAATAACAAAAATAATAATAATAAATCCCCAAACCACCCGAACCCCACCCATCTGTGCAATGGATCTCAGGATTTTTGAGAAACCCGGTTTCTCAGAGGTCGGTGGACACTGGGTAACATCGTCTGTGAGGGGCAGGCTGGTTTCTGTAAAAAACCCACAATATCTTAGAAAAACCCACAGCGGGTGTGAGGACTGAAAAGCTCGAATACAGAGAAAAAGCTGTTGCGTTCCTGTGGGTTTTAGGAAGAGGTGGTAGTGCTGGTTGTCCCCTCCCTGCGGGGCGGAACGTCGCCCTCGTCATCACCCCTCCGGAGCTGGGGTAGGGGCTCGTGCCAGGCTGGGCATCCTCAGACCGCCGACGCCACTGCAAGAGGTTCTTCCCGTTCCCCAAACCGCTGACTTTCTCTAATTAAAACCAAATAAAGATGGCATTAGAAGGGGGTTGGTGTCTTTTACTTTCGGGGGGGGGGGGTAATTAGTGACCTCTGGGTTTAACGATACTGCCCGTAGCCAACGGATTTGACTTGTCCTCCCTTTTACAAGCGGTCAAGGCAAGCAAGGTTTTGAAAACCCAAGACTCCCTGGCGATCTTCGTCCCGCCTGCCCCCTCCTGCACCCCGTCTCCGGATATAGCACCATTAGTTTGAGATTTTTATGGCTCTCAAGGGAAACGCAGAACATTCCTGAAACTGAAGTAGCGTTTTGGAGTCCCCGAGCTGGAGTTGAGACAGCACGGTCTCTCTCAAGGATAAATCACGGGAGCTGCCAACGCGGGGGATATTTGGTTTAAGAGGCGTGGGGCCAATAAACAGTGATGCTGTTACTCGATTCACCCATAAACAGTAAACGTTTCATCTTGAAGTAGCTCGGTGTGATTTCCAGCAGCAACTTGATGATAAAGAAGCATCACAACCGAAGATAGGTAGTGTTAGCAACAAACTAACTTGTCATGAAAGCTTCATTTGCTGCCAGCTGCCTCCATCCCAGCAGCAATAACGAGGACAAAAATGACAGTAAAGGAGCAGGCGGCAGCTCTTCAGCTTTATGTCAGCACCTAACACCACCGTGTGGCTGGGATTTTTATAAAAAGGACTATTGAATGGCTGAGAAAGCCCCCGTCTAGTTAAACAAAAAGCTGAAGTGTAGCAGAGCTTCAGCTGGATTTCGCTGAGGGCAAGAAGAACTTCTCCGGCTTTCGCCCCTGAGGCGCTGGCCTGTGGTGGTTAAAAACTCAGGAGTGAGAGGTTCGAGGGGAGGAAAACACGGTACCAGCCAGAGCTGCTGGTTCATGTGCTACGGACTCCTCTAAGTGACTCTAAGAACCGGAGCCCGGGGCAGCAGCAGGGCTCCGCGCTCAGCAGCCGCCAGCTCCCCTCTCCACCGCACAGGTTGGGACTAACACCGTGTGCGTTACGTATCACGAAGCCTGCCCAGCCCCAGAGGCTCTCCCGGCCATCACGCGTGCGTAAGTGATGAAGGAAGCGAAAAGCGTCAATGCCACCTCCTCGGCGTGGCTCAGCAGAGGACTTGTCGCTGGGTGAGGCAGCGGGATGCCGTTTTGCCCGGGCTTGGCCAACGCCATCATCAGCTGGAAGGGAAATCAGGTGTTTGCCGGGGCTGGGAACTGCAGAGCCATGGGCGGAGGGGAGGAAACGAGCAGCAAACGAGCTATTTAATGAAGAGCCACAACACTTCCTTCCCTTTGCAACAGATGTGTGAAGAGCGAAGAATCGGCTTAGGAAGCTGCAAAATCAGGTATGTGCTCTTACTCCTGGTCAACGAGTTTGGGGCAGGTTTTCCTAATTGGAAATAAATCTCATACAGAGCTCGAGATTCTAAAATAAATCTTTGGGTCAAGCAATAGACTTCTACTCCTTGCAGGCTCTATTTTCCCCCCAGTTTTTTTCTATCGGTCTCAAGTGTGAAAATGTGTTTAGCTGTCGACCGGGGTGCTCTGGGCCGAGGTTAGACAGGATGCGCCTGTGTGGTTAAGGAGCCGAGGTAGTCCACTGGCGAGCTGTCCTGCCGTTGCTGCTGGGCTTCGTGGTGACTGACTGCCCAGCAAGGGTAAGGAATGCTGGATCTGCTTCAACATATATTTTTAATTGGCTTGAGGGGAAGCAGGATCAACCCTTCATTTTTTTTTTATATGGGAGGCATTAATTTTTTTCTTTTTTTTTTTTCCTCTTTTCTGCCAAAATACGTCAGGAAGAAAATGCAAAAGAAAAAGAAAACAGACCCAGAAAGCTTCTATCCATCATGTACTCTGTTTTCTTGAAAACAAACCAGAGTACTTCAATTATAACAACCTGTAAAAGCTAAAAGATGTGCTCTGGTGTGGGAGTGTGTTTGGGTACGATCTCGGCTGAAATTCAATCCCACCCCTTATTTCTTACACCTCTTCCGCGGTGTACAAGCCCAAGCTGTGACTTCAGTTAAACTCTTAGAACTGTTTATGCAGAATTTCTTACCCCTCTCTCCGATGGATTTTGTGCAGGTTCTCCTTGGGAGACAGATGATGATGTTAACGGGACCAGTCCTCCTTGTATCGGGGAATCCGTCCCTCACGGAGCTGACCGGTACCGCGATAAACGAAGCCAGCAGCACCCGTACCCTGCCCACGTAACTGCTCCGCGCCGGTTTGCCCCGTACAAAAGATAAGGTCGCTGCCCAGCCGAGGCTGGACATCGGGGAGAAAAGCCAGCTCCCCACGGTCGCCCAGTCCGTTCTGCAGCTGATCCAGATCAGCGGCTGGACCGGTGGGTTTAAACCAATAGCAGTTTGGCTCCGTCGCCGCTCCGGCGCACAGCAGGAGTTTGCTGTAAGAACGATGGTAGCGTTAGGCCAGCAGCAAGCGGGAAGAAAAACTGGCTGTTTTCCGGCTCTCGCTGCTCCTGTAATTGTCACTTACCGCTGTAGAAGTGTCGGAACCTCAATAAAGCTCCCGACGGCTTTGACCTTTGCCTGCAGCTAGCTTAACAAAGCGAAAGCTGTGGCGTGAAGAGTTTTTTCCTGCAGGGGACCATGATTAATTCTGTCATAACATTTCTTGCGGGCCCTGAATCTTTATGAAAAAGCCTTGGTGGTTCTGGAGGGAGTTAGCAGAATTTTTCTGGGAGATGAAGCTGTCCCATTAGCACCACCCGTCCACGGGTTATTAAATATTGCCTTCAGTCAGGAAAACACACTTGTATGGACTGCGTCCCCAAATATGACTTTGGGGCAGAAATAATCTGCCCTTTGAAATTCCCTGGAAGTTTTCACTGGTGAAGGAAATAGCTGTTTCCTCATCGAAGCTGTGGGGTGATGTTAATGTAGACACTAAACCAGGTGCTTCCTTCCACAGCAGAGTGGAGGATGACTTTACCTTTTTATAGAGTTAATTTAAAGTGACATCAAGTTAAAGTTCATGAAACACTCGGGAACTGTTGAGGGTCTATGCTTAAAGCAGTTTCCATAGTGGAAAGGTTTAATTAAGAAATGTCTCTAAAGGCACTCCGAGATTCTCGACGGAAGTGTACGACACGAATCGTATCCAGGGTGCTTTAACCACTGTGCCGTCTATAACACGGTGTCTCGTAATGGTGAGAAACTCCAGAACAAGTCTAGAATTTGTTGATGGATCCAAGAAGTGTTTTACATTATTTGCTTAAACCCTTTTTGTAACGCAGAGCACAGATGCTGTTGAAATCACCGTGCAGAACAGAGCCGGGCAAAGTGGAAATGTTGGTTTTTCTCTCGATTATGTAATTTTGGAGGAAACCAAGGGCTTCCTGAAGATTCCTGCATGTTTTATTTCACCCTGAATGGCTCAAGGCAGAGAAATAACCCATGGTAGCCTCGGCAGTGCCCCTGAGCAGAGCTTCTCGGCAGTGAAGGATGCGGCTGTGCTGGCCCGCGGTCAGGGCGTGGGTGAAAGGTACTTGTACTGAAATTTAACAAATGCACCAGCAGGTTGGGGGTTTTTCCTGTCATCTGTCAGCTTTTCAAAATCATTGATGGTATTTTATGAGGCTCAACATTCCTGGGACAGTTGGGACATGTCACAGCCATTGCGCGGAGGGGAGTTTAGACACAGTGCAATGGAGGTCAGAAAAGGTCAGAAAATTGTGACCCAGTTAGGAAAATAAAATCCCCATCCAACATGTCAGAAAATGTAACTCCTTCCTCTCCTCACGTGGCGAGTTCGCAGCGGAGGAGCGTGTCCTGCAGCAGAGGAGGACCTATAGCCACGTTACTAAGACTGGCACGGTCCCACGTACCCTTGACTGAGCTGGGTTTTTGTTATAAAGCCAAGCGAAAGTGCATTCTTCCTACCATTGATGGAAAATAACTCCACCGGTTTTAGAGGAAAATAAATCTAGTGATCACAAAGGCATCCTGACACTGGAAGTTACTGCTTCGAGTTGCAACATTTTTCCTGTCCCTCTGTACGTCTAGAAGGGTGCTCTTTAGAGCCCGGTCTGTAGGGGTCCAGGACCAAACCTCAGCCCTTAGCAGAAGCTCCCAGGCTCTGCTGCAATACAAATGCACATTGTAAGAGGACGAACAGACCTGACAAAGAAGCAGGAGGGCAACTGTTTGTTTTGGGGTTTTTTTCCCCCCAGTTATAGTTTTTCTCCAGAGTTTCCCTGAGACCTAGGATGAAATTTTGGAGGGTTTCACCAGCGACAGCCGCAGCCAGGGCTCTCCAGGTTCCTCGTGTGTCAGCTGCTTTGGGAATCTGTCTTGTCTTCTCGGTGTCTCAGTTCTCCCTGTATAAACCCTGGAAAATAATAATTCAGCACCGTCTTTCCTAAAAGGGATTTACATTCTTGGGTTGACAGGGATTGTTCTCTTCGTGTTTGTTTATAAGGAATACGACCGAACGGGCTGGATTTCATCTGGGAGATGATGTTTTACTGTAAGCAAACTGGATAAGCATGGGAAGGACCCGGGGCCCAAATGAACTTTTCAACCTCCTTTCAAAATTTTTCAAAACCTGAGCTTTAACTTTTTGCAGCAGAAATACAAGGTTGGTTCCTTTATTTTCCTTGTGCCTTGTTCCCACAAAGACCTTCTGAGATCAGTGCTACGAGTAGGGGTGTCTACCTGATCCTCTGCCTGAAGCCTTGGCTGAAAGGGAGAAGTCACTTTTGGATAAATAATTTTGGAGGAAAAACCCCAAACAAACAAGGAAACAGACTTGTAGCTCACACGTCACAAAGTGCACGTTTCCCCCAATAATTTATTTGTTCACCGAGCAGTATTTTACATACGTTCAATTTTGTTCAAGAACACGACCAGCCTGACTGTTCAAACATGCCGCGTGATAAACAAGGGGCCTTTAAAACCAGCGCGTAGAAAATCCACTGGCATCGGAGCACCAGCTTCAGAAAATGCAGCGCCCGTCTCAAACCCCTTTAGAAAGCCCTGGCAGCCAACGCCGCACCTCGCGCAGGCAAAGCGCCGCAGCAGGCAGCAGAAAAAGAAAACGGTTTTGCAACCGCAGACTGGCAAAGCCGCAGAAGCCCAAGCAGCTCGCGGGCGATTCCCGCAGCGGGACTCGGGGAAGCAGAGCTGAGCGGTCAGCGACGGTCAGCAAAGCTTTTGCACCGCCGAGCGAGGGTGCTGCGAGCGTCGGCTGGCTGGAATGGATCTCCAGCGGCCGCCTGCTGAAACGCCGGCCAGGCTTGTGCCGCCTCCCGTCAGAGCGCGGTTTGCAAGGACCGAGGTTTTGCAGATCGCAGAAGAAATCGGGATCAATGCAGGAAGGACTCGTGCGTTCCGCCCGGACAAAGCGTACCGGACAATCAGTTTTGCTTTTCCGCGTTAACGCTGGGACATTTTGGACGCTGAAGGGGATGTTAACGCTCTCATGATGCTGAAGCAGAGGCTGTTTCACAGCTGGGGTTTGAGCTCAGAGCAGCTCACAGTCGTCTGCATTACCTGGATCTTTGAGCACCTTGGGGAACTACCAGAAGTGTAACTCCTGAGGCGCGCGTTGCTTGCCGTACGTAGCTCTCCTCTCTAGCAATTCGTTTCCCCCTAGCTCGCTCTTGCTGTTTTTCTCCTCCCCTGTCAGCATGAGAAATAGGCAGCGTGCTCTGCGTAGAAGGCGTGACATTTCACTCGGATCCTAACACAACTGTTTCATCTCCTCCTGGGGAACGAGTGATTCAATTACATTTATCAGCTGGGTGGAAGATCTTTATTTGAGCGCGCCACAAGCTCTCTCTGTAGCGCCTCGGATTTGCATAATCCTGTCATATATTAAACGATCTGTTTGGGAATACCTTCAAAAAACAGTCGATAATGCTCGTGGATTAGCTCCCTTTTTCAGACGGAGATGCTTCGGTTTAGTTATGTGCACTGATAGGGAAGGACAGGCTTAGTCTGGCCAGAGTCTCTAACCTTCTCCCCCGGAGTCCCATTATAATCAGGCGAGAAACAAAATAAATACTGGATAGATTCATTCATAGAAAGTGCTAGTTGGCACTTTTGGGCTTCAAAGGCTCGTGAGCCCTAAGGGCTCTGGGCAGGAGGGTGGCTGGAGGAATGCAGCGAGACACACAGAGCCGCCCCATCCCAACCGTTCTCTCGTGAGCCGCTAGAGACCTTTTCCTCCTGGCAAACGACGATGCTGTGAGCTGCAGGTCCCAAATACGCCTTCAGCTTTAGTGCGGCATCTTGAAGACCAACTGGCTTTTCCCTTTGGCTCTGTTGTCGGAAGAAATCACCCAGAAATAACTGATGTCCGCAGCCCGTCCCGCTGAGTTGGGTTTCAGCATTGTCTTGCTTGTCCAAACAATACCAGGGCCGGGAAGAGGCTAAAAGCAGCTCTGAGTAGGATACAGAGTTAGTTACCAAGCGAGGATCCAAGGTGGGACAGCTGACGCCTTCCTCGAGAGAAGCCCTGAGCCAGCCTGTGCCTCAGCAGCTTTATCTCAGGAGGGAGTTCCTCGTGAAGGGCCACTCAGACGCGAGCATTAGCACGCCTAGAACGGAACCACCCACTGCAGTAACGCAGCAAGACCTTTTCTAACCGACCTCAATCGGTACGTGATGCTCCAGTATGTAACTGTTCCCTTGCAGAAAACTAGAAAAGTCAGGCAGGGAAATTTTGCAAGTAAGACTGAGGCAGCTTTGTGAAATCCCTTTGCTGACACTGATGAGTAAAAAAGCAAGAAATATTCCTAGCTTAATCTTTCCTCTTTTCAATGCCATGGAAAGTCAAGACATTACTGCCTGGCAAAGGAAAATATTTTTTTGCACAATACATATTTTACCCTTGGACTTGGCAGAGCAAAATTAAAAAAAAAAAAAAATTAGGAGATATTTATAGTGGGCAGATCTCAAGTATTTGGGATTTGAATAATCTTACAGAGTGCATGACTCCTCAAAACATAAGACAGTAAATCTGAATGAACATCAACTGTGTCAACTGGAATACTGAACTTTCCCTGCCCTGTGAGGAAGGGAGACTTGTGATCTGCTTGACCTCGACCCACATAAATTAAAAGTCATCACTACGATGCTCCGGCTCCCGACGCTTTGCAGCAGAGACTATCTGCTCCGCTCACGACGGAAATCTTGGCCGTTGCTTTCAGCAGAAAGCACTGAACAGAGGGGACAGTGGGATGTCACGCACGCCCCTCGAAGACTTCCGTCAGGACACATCAGTTGGCAGGTCAGTGACCACGCTGGACGGGGCTTTGAGGGGACAACCCTGGCACTCCACTCCGTTCTTGCTTCCCACCTGGCCGGCTTCTGCGCTCTGGTCTGTACTCCTGCGGTGCTTCACGTCTCAGAGTCCTGACCGCAGGAAGGTCTTGCAAGTGATAACAGATGCCAAGCCACTGGGACATCTCTCGTTCTGCTACTGCTTTTTAGATAGGCAGATACATTCAGCCTCTGTGGCTGCAGCTCTTCCTCTAGTGCCAAGTTCACTTTAAATAACACAAAAATATGGGCTGCTTCAATCTGTGCTCTTTTTTTTTTCTTTTTTGCTGCCCTCTTTTTTTTTTTTTTCTTCCTAGAACTCCTTCTATGGATTTTGAGACTTGTCAGTCCAAAAGTCCATCAAGATGACAAGCGCCTATGACCCTGCTTGCACCGAGGGAACAGGGCAGTTTTCATGCAGAAATTCTCTGAGTGAGCCAAACAAATGATGTGTGTGTTTTTGCTGGCGAATGTGACAGCAGCAGAGGTGCAGCTGGGACCAGGCTCGCCTGATGCTGAGGTCCGAGCGCTTTTCAGAGCCACTGGACAGAGAGAGGACATTTAGCATCTGTTTGATGACAGGAGAAAAAAAAAAAAGGTTGAAGATGAGAGCAAGACTTCACTGTTCTAAGGCCCGTCTCTCCCAGGCAGGAGTGTTGTGCCACCAAGAAGACTACGACTATCCGTGTCTGGCTCTCCAGCCATTGCCACCAGCGCGGTGACTTCTTTACCCTCCTCTTACAGTTCCAGATTACGTCGCTGCTTCAGAATTGCTCTGGAATTAAATGACTAATCCACTTGTGGCAGCTACGTGTAGCTCCACAACAACGCCCTGCCCGACACCGTGAGACCTCAACAAATCTCAAATTGCTGGAGAGACCCTGGGTAAATCTCCCAGCTCCAAAGA
The DNA here is from genome assembly GCA_009769605.1 of Bucorvus abyssinicus. NCBI lineage: Eukaryota > Metazoa > Chordata > Aves > Bucerotiformes > Bucorvidae > Bucorvus > Bucorvus abyssinicus. The sequence continues at coordinate 2,794,507 of CM020059.1, read as the reverse complement.
AGAGATGGAACAAGCGACTTCACTGGTTCAAGCTATAAAATAAGTGTAAACATAGGGTGCGGCAGCAAGCTGGGCAGTGAAGGTTTTACATCTTGCTAGTTTTGCTCAATTTAAGGGGTGTTTTCTAAAACGTTTCAGAGTTCAGGTTTTGTTCAAATAAATGTCCTACATATTTGAACCCCGTGAGACTGAAAACCTCAGCCACAGGTCTCACGTGACTTTCTTATGAGATTTCCAGCTTTTCTCCTTCTGGTCTTGGCTTGAAGTACCATGAGAATATTTTTTAATGGTATTTCAACGCTTCTGGTTTCAAATTCTAGACTTCGTCGAAAGACCCTGTGAAATTATTTAAGAGGTGAGGTGGGCTTCTTATTTAAACTAGAATGGGATAAAGCTGCAGATTTGCTGTTCATGAGTACGTGCCTTTGGAAATAATAAATAAGAGTTTGGGTCTGGGGATTTGACTTGAATTCTTCTCTAATTTTAACCTGTTTGGGACATTCTGTATCTTATGCAGCGTTCATGTGGGAGAACAAATAACTGTTTCTTCAGCTAATCAGCTAAGCTCAATATTTCATTTCCCAAGTATAGGGAGAAGTAGACAGTGCCATTCACTGACCCACCAAACACAACAAAAACCTAATGGTCTGAAAACACTGCGCTTCCAAATTTGAGTGTCTTCTCGATGACTTCAGGACCACTGCAGGCTGAGTTGAGAACCGTTAGCTTCGTTTTCCCTCACTGCATACTGCTTGGTTTGAAGGCTGGGAGAAGCAAGTGCTCTGCTTGATGTGACATATTAGCATCTGAGAACCCCTAGAAGACATATATCTGAGGCAGCAAGTGCTCAAGGAAAATTTACCGGCACACACAGGACCTGAAGTATTCTTTGTTATTGCCCCCCTAAAGCGATGCCAACTTTACCAGGACTTGGTCTCTGACACAGCTCCATCAGGCTGGCGGTGTCTGAGTACGTACTAGTGACTCTGCCCAAAGACATGATTCTTACTCTTACAGATTTGACTTTTGATCCCGCAGGATTAGCGAGACCTGTGAGTGGGCCCGTTGTAACAGGTTTCCCAGCAGTACTGGCATCGCACCGTAATTGTAATGCACGGAGAACAGGGCCAAGGGTAGAGGTGAAATTAGCTGGCTTGTTCTGCCTCTTAACTCCGAACGAGAGATGAATGAACAATGACGCCTCGTCAGTAACGTCAAGGTGTGCTGTCGAGGCCCTATCCTGTACAAACTGACCTTATCCTGAGCGCTTTCCCTTTTCGAGGCAGCAGATCTGCGGCACAGGGGCTGACACTGGGACGTGAGCATATGCCTTGTTTCAAGAAACTGTGCTCTTACTTGGCAGGCTCGGGAGGAGTTATGTCAAGAGCCACTTATTTCTAATACTGTACAGAGAATTCCTCCCACTGTTTCTTCCAGATGCTGAACAGCCTATTTATTTATTTATTTGGATTAGCTGTATTAAAATACAACATGCTTCCAAATGCTTTTCTCCCAAATTCCTAGAGGATGGCCCTTTCTCATGGGGAGGTATGTTCTTAAGTCGTTTAATGTGCTTAACTCCCACTGCCCAGAGCGAGGGTGAAGTTCCTGGCTCCAGGGTACCCAGGACCTCCTAGGGAGCTCAGAGCGCTTGGTATTGAAGGAGGCAGAAAAGGAATGTAGCAAAACACGGGGCAGGGAGACGGCAAAAAGTCCGCAGCTTTAACAGCGACTGCATCACTGACCTGACCGACAAGCACCTGGGCAAGGAATTATTGGGGCTTTAAGCAGGTCCCTGCCGGACTCAGAGCACAGAAAACAAACGGAGGAGTGGGAGTGACCTCTTTGAGCCTTATTTGGTGATGATTTACCTAGTTTTGAATTTTATTAGACCCGCATCAAAGCACAGAGACCTTCCAAACAAACCTAGGGCTCATGCAAACTTTCACTTGGGGTTGTTCGGAGACTGGGGAAGTTGCTTGTACACGAAAGAAAAGTTCAGGTTGGTCTCTGAAGCCAGGTGGTGGGCAGCCACTTGGGTCAGGCTTCCCTTAGCAGTGGAGTTTACTGAAATGCACAGCACAAAGGGGACCTTGGAGCGACTCCAAGCCGGGCAAGAGCCAAGAGAGGGGGTTTGCTACACCCTGTGAGCTGAAGCGACTGCCTGTCCAGACAGGCTGAGGACAAGTAGCCCTGTGGGCATTGCAGGAGACCAACTCCCCAGCTAGGGCAGCCCAGGAACGGGGACCAGCGAGGCTGCCCAGCTGAAGATGCAAATCCAAAGAGCTGCCCGTTCTCTTCAACAAGGCGTGCAGGACCTCACCAAGCCACCACCTGGACAAGAAGAAAAGAGGCAAGACACAGAAGGAAAGCATTCTTGTCCACAGTCCCTCCATGACAAGTAAGCGGAGCTCTGTAAACCCTGTCCCAGGACCTGAGCCGCCCAACCTCAGCCCTCCCGGCTGTCGAATCGAGGTTTAGCTTTTCGGGGCGGGGGGCAGAATCACAAAGTGGCTCTAAGCTTGGAGCTCTTTGAAAGTAACCATGCTGAAACCAGCACGGGGTCTCCGTAGCTTGCTCTTTCTCCCCCACTGCCCCTGAATCAGAGCAGGAGGAACTTTGAAACGGGACTACAGTGAAAATTAAAGCCTTGAAACGTCAGGCGAATCCCTTGCAGAGGGCGGTCTCTCGGAAGACGGCAGCGTGCTCACCATCCACTGAAGCCATTCACTGTCTTTAAGCGGCTTCATGCAGGCTACCGGCACTCCAAGACGGCCCTCCTCAAGCCTTGGCCCTGTTGCACAGCGTGCTCTTTGTTTCGCCTGACCCCTTTCCCCTGCGGTATCATCTGCCTCTACTTCCCAATGACAAGAGCAACCTGCCGTTAGCAGAGCCCCGGCTTTGCCAGCCCTGTGCCGCTGGGCACACCCAGTCCTTTAGACGTCCTCCCCGTTCTCGCTGAGGGAGATGCTGTGTATTTTAATGGTTGGCACTTTACAGCTTTCCTGGACGAGGTGCCCCGCAGTGCCCGCGCAGCAGCACTCCTGGAGGAAACCTTTACCCTTCGCTTTGGCGGCGGTGCAGTCTTTAGAGACGGCGGTTTTGGCAGGCACGCTTTGCACGGCGGAGAACACCTTCCACTCGCAGACCCCGTCCGACCTGGAAATCTTATAGAAGGTTTCTCCCGAGCCGACGGGGATGCGGACCACACCTTTGCCGCTCCCCGTGCTCTGGCTGGTGGGATGGTTGAGGTTGAAGCTTGGGGATTGCGTCTTCGCTGCTTGCTTCCTCGGGAGGCACTGCGCTCTCAGGACGTTTTGGAAGGCTTTCTTAAACTCCTGACTGGAGCACGGGTAGATGATGGGGTTGATGCAGCTGTTTAAATAGCCAAGCCAAAATGTTATTTTAAAAAGTGTGTCCGGGGGTTTGATTGCAGGAAAGAACGAACCTAAAATGGAAAATACACAGAGTGTTAAGGCAGAAGTGGTGAGAAATTGCAGGTAACCAAAGAAACTTAAACACTGGAAAAAATAAATAAGGTTCTGTTTTGTCTTGGAAAATTTATGACTCGAAGCCCAACTGCTGCAGGAATGTATGGAGTCCTACAATCACATGGATATTCCATCAGAAACCAGGTCAAGACATCTATTTTATTATACAAGCGTTGCGTTCGCGGTTACAGCCAGAGAGGCAAGCAAGAGGACTGGTAGCAAGTGACAGGGAAATTGCTTCCTCCGGGACTTCTAGTTCAAGATTAGCCAGCCAAGAAACAGCCATATCTAGGAGGTCATCAAAAGAGGTTTCAGATGGACAGCAAATGGCACCACGTCAGAAGGCGGAGTAAGGGCAAAGCAGGATTACTGAGCTGACTGCATTCCAGCTGAAAGTCTTAGGGATGATCGACGACTGGGTACTCCATTTCCCTGGAAACCTTTAGAAAATCTGACCACCCACATTTTTCTGTCTCCCAGAATGCATCTAAAATTCAGAGAACTCGAAGGAGAGGTTCCTTCTTACATCGATGAGCACTGGAGAGGGACTCCTGGGCAGCCGTTACACATATATATACATCTCTCTATATCTCAGAGCCGTAATCTGGGCATTCATTAGTCCTCACTGTCTCGGCACAACAACAGCCAGCTACAAGTGACCGTGAAAAATGAAAATTAAATAGCGTTACTAATATCCTTTCAAAAAAGCTGCTCGTGATATATGATAACCTAAGACTTAATTATGAGTTATCTGCTGATGTAAGGTCTCGGGAACTTGGGAAATTTCTCCTAATGACAAACATTTAGTTTTTTGTTTAGCTACTGCTTGAGCTCCTGACTGCTTGTATGAGCAAGATTTTAGCTTTAAATGGTTTGAATCGGATGCCAGTAACTGCTTAAGAGATTTACTCGCGGAGATTTGTTATTACAAAACTAGAGACATATTTAAGATATCCAAGAGTCGACTCTGCTGCTTGTGGAGAATTGTTTGGTAACTTGTTGCTTTTCTTGAATGACTCTGGAAAGTGGCCCCTGTAACAAGATCCTGTAATTCTCTTACTTGGTGCTGCTCTTTGCTTAGAAATGAAAACCACATTGTCTGAATGCGAATGAACCAGAAGGCTGAACTCTGTGATGCTGGGGTGGGAATAAGTGATAAGAGCACTTCTAAAACCAGTTTTGAAAAATTAATCTAGAGCCAGAGAAAGAAAAATATTTGCCATGTGTTGTCAAGGCCTCCTTTAAAAGAAAGGAAAGAAAGGAGAGGGAAAAAAAAAAAAGTGTTTCTATCACACCAGTGTCAGTAATTAGTTTGGGCACAGGAAGAAAAAGCATTTCCCAGAAAACATAATTGGCTTGTTTTGGAGTGCACAGTCAAGATCATAATAAACAGAACTTTTAGCACTGGCAAACACTTGTCTTCCTGCTTCCCCCAGGAAGAATCGTGAACATGTGCACGTTGAAAAAACCCCTGCGGAAGATTCGGGCATCGGTCCACTCGTCACCCTTGGCAGTTTAACCCCGTCCGTAAGCAGCTCCTAAGCTTTACAGCGATCCGTCTGTTCGCTGGAGCTCCCCAACTTAGGAAACACGGATACTGCCGTCAGAGGGTGCTCTATTTAATGCCGAGAGCTGCTGCACTTCGGCGTCAATCTCTCCCTTCCCAGCTGTGTCCAACAGAGCTACAGCAAGTGCAGGAAACGCGCTCAAGTGGGAGAAGCCAGAGAGGAATTCTCAGGGTGTTTCTGCCTGCGTGAGAATCTATCAAAATATTTCCTGAACCAGAGACACAAATAGTGCAGCGTGATTAATGGCTCGCTCCTCCTGCCGAAACGCTGTGAAACGCAAAGCAACGTCCTCTTGCCCTGGCACCAGCTCCTACCCTCTGAGTTACCTCTGACTTGGGAGAAGTCGCCTAAGACCAGCCCCTCTGGTCTGTGGTGGAGCAACACAGAGGGGAAACTGAGTCAGAACACCACTGCGGAACATGCCACAGGAGCTCGCGCCTTGTGTTGGAGCCGCTGGACTTTGGATTCCAGCCCCGGTTACAGCCGGGGCGTCAAGCACGAGTCTTGCTGCCTCCGTGGTCGCGTCTGCATGGCTCCAGGCTAGCTAGGTAGAGCGCTTCCACGATTAGCTTCGATATCAACCAGTTTTCGAGATCGAAAACGTTGTGCTAAAGAAAGCGAACGCTGCTTGGCAGTTCAGCACGAGCGAGCAGGCGTATCCACGACCTAGGATTTTTCTCAGCAAATTAATGCTGCTTTCCTGTAGTGAAAAACAACTGAATAACGTTCTCAAAGAACTTTCTGGCTGGAGTCATTGGCAGATGAAAAATAGCGAAAGGCTTCTCGATGCCCAAATCGTGCTCTGTTTTTTTTCTTGACTCCCTCGCTTAATTGCAGCATCTCGACTGCTTTCCCGTTTTGTGTTAAGACAAAGGTGAGCCCAACCTCGGTTTGGGGACTCAGCTGTGTGAGGCTGAGCGTAAGAATGGGTAAACAATAACAATTCCTGTTTGCTGCAGCCCCTGGCTCACTCCAAATGGAATGTTAGTGCCTTGCCAAGGTCCGTTAAAAATAGAAATCAGCCAGTGTCAGAGCCTGTTTCTTGCTCTTTTTTTGGGGTGGGGATCTGCCTGCTAATTTATTAGTGTAACCTTTTTTGGTTCATCGGCGTAGAGGCTTGTTGCCTTGGAACAACGGACAGCGAAAAGACAACGGAGTAGCGTTAACAGCACAAAGCGCTGCGATCTGTTGAGCCCATCACACTCCGTCTTTAACCCTTTCCTTCCAGTGGTGGATACAGCTTGGGCTGTAGGACAGCAGCTGTGCTCCGTTGTGCGTGGGGTTGTGCCCACCGGTGATGTGTGCTAAGTTTAGCCCAGCCAAAGCTCTGTCTCCAGGCCTCGGGTTAACGGCGTGCCGTCCTGCGGACGGGACTGTGCAAATGGCAGTGGGAAGAAACAGTGTCAGCAGCATCTTGAAAGGGCAGAGGCTGGAACTGATAAGTCAACGGACCAAACATGTAACGGCTAGGTGTAAGAGCAAAGCAGAAATAATTTGGACCCTGTCCTTACTTATGCCAACAGCTGGTATTGCTTCCTTCCAGAGCAATATAAATCAAGATCGGCCTCTCTAAACCTTGAACCACTGAATTATTGTGTAGGGGGCAAAAAAATATTGCACCTCTTGTATCTTCTCCGTCTAATGAGCAAAACGCTTCTGTATGTTGCAGGGCTGCTGGGAGGAACGGTGACACATCAGCATTGGCTTCGTGCCTCTAGAGAAGTGTGACATCCTGTTCCGAGGGCCACAGAAAGCGGTGCCCTCCTCCTGCAGACACCTCGTTACCTCCATAGTTCAGAAGCTTTCCCTGATCTTTTCTGCTGGCTTCCGGAGTATCAGGCAAAAGAGGAAAAATATCATGTTCTCCAAGTCCTTGGGGAATCATGTTCCTCTCCACAGAATACTAAGCATGTGTTCTTTTCTTCCAGGCTTTTAATATGCAGTGATGCTGCTGTCATGATGGGTATCGGTGGTTGATGTATCGGGTAGCGAGCGGGACTCTTTCAAACAGCGCTGCTAAGCCTGGTGATGGAGCGGTTCACTCAGTGGGCTGGAACGTCGCAACAGGCAGTGGCTGGCAGCTCGAGTGAGTTCTAATTAGAAATAAAGCATGGGCTTTGTGGGTGTTTTTTAGACAATGACTGCAATTAACCATGAGATTACACAACGAAGCCGAGTGGTGAGTTCTCTCTTCTTTAAGATATGCAGTATAAATCTGCTTCCTGCGTAGCAGCCAGGCAGCACACGGAAATCTGCTGGAGCTGGGGTCAGCACTTCAGGGGGCACGTCCACTCAGTCCTTAACCACTTCGGTGGCTGCCGGTTACTGTCAGCTCAGGTCTGGACGCTTGCCCGCTAGCAGGGCTGAGAAAGCAGAATTATTCTAGCACCTCATTGTCCAGAGCAAGCGTTTCCAAGTCTCTCACTCTAGGCTCAGTGTGACCACAGATTAATAAGGTGCTGCCGTCAGGAATCCTCTAACAGCAGCAGCTGAGAAGGGAAAAGTTTTCTTTCTTAAAACTTCTTCTCTATCCTATTTGCAGGCTTTAATGTCTTCCCCAGTACGCTGTCAGGAATAAAACGGTAAATAGTGGCAAAACTGATTACTGTTTAGAGGCTCCATCTTCCAGCGTCCCCCTGCAGTCTGTGCTGGAAGGACAGTACGGAAAACTTCAGCCGACCTTTTAGTGCCTTTGAGCTGGAGATTGACTAAATGATGCTTGAATTCCCGCTTTGGTTTCAAAAGGTTGAGGACTCTCAAGTGTCAGTAGCACAATTCAATTGCTTGTTATATGAAAATTAAATAAAATAAGATGTTCTATTAGCCTCCTGAAATCCTTTGCCATTAAGTCTTTCATCACTCGCCCCTGAAAATGTCAGGATTGCGTTCTCTTCCCTCATCATTTATTGTCCTCTTTGTCAACTCAAAGTTCCTTCGGATCTGAGAGATAAGTTTTCCATGCACCTCCTGGTGAGTAAGTGCCAATTCAGACACAAAGATGTAATTTGACTTTGTGATTTGTCAGAAGTTACAGAGCTGCTTGATTGTAGGTTGCTTAAAAACCAGTATTGATGTCATGAGTCATTTCACCGATGGACAGCAAAGAGGCATTTAGAAGCTGCCAGACTACAGAAAATTGTGTTGTTTACTCTGTATTGTCTCTGCAGCACCATGGGAACAAGAGCCCACGCTTTGTTAGGACCCGCGGACCCATAGCGGTGTTAAAATCCATCTCCACCCCTCCCTCTTTTTTTGCTACGTTTCTCCCCCTTTTGTGTCGTATGGCACAAACCTGGTGACAGCTGGAGCACAGAAGGCAGGCAGGGGTCTGGCTGCCCCCGTGCAGGGGGGAGATCAGGGCTGCACCCACCGAGAGGAGGGAGCGGGGGTAACCGGCAGAGCCGTCACCTCACGCCTGTGCACGCAGAGCTGGCGCGAGGAGCTGCCCGCGGGCGACGACGGCAGAGCCCGTGCGCCTGGTGAGCAGAGAACCGCGCGGTGTCTGGCAGGGTTTGGTACCAGGGCGGGTCAGAAGGACCCGGCTTAACCCTCGCGCAGAAGCCAAGCAAACCTTCTAGCGTCTCTGACGTACGGGGACTGCGCGTCTGTACCAACAGGACTGGAAACGGGGATAAGGGTCGGGTTTACAGGGAGGCAGAGCTTAAGACTCGAGTCCTGGGACTGGCCCTAAAGGGGTCGAGCTGGGCAGCAGCTATTCCCGAGCAAGTGCCAGCAGACCCAGAGGGTGAAGCACAGGAGCACTGATGTCCCCACATGGATTAACCCCACCCTCGCTCTCTCGTGAGGCAGCCTGCTCTACAAGCATTAATAAATGAGGTACATCCCGTGTTCCCAAGCTCGACTTCAGCCCTGAACTTTATTCCACAAGACTGGCATTCTATACTGCACCTCGGGTCAGAATGCACAGCCCTCTCTGGAAAGGATATTTTTATATATATATATGTGTGTGTGTGTGTGTGCATTGCCACAGACACGCAGCAGCTGCACTCTGGGCTCTCCCAGCACGTCTCGCCCCGCTGCTCCCTTACGGAAAGTATTTTCTGTGGGAACAAAAAATGGGAGCAAAGAACACTTGAACAGTAAGAAAAGCTTCTGGGGTTTGTACAACCAACGCAACAAATGCAGAGGAGCGGTTCGTAGACGCGAGGCAAGTCTTGCACGTTTACAGCGGTGCCTGTCCCAGGACCTGGAATATTGGTGCTGATTCAAGGGGAACACAAGAGAGACTTTGTGCCTACTTATTATCCCTGACCCACAACAAACAGACGTAGAAGGGGGAGCGAGAGTTTGTCTCTCCTCACAAGGGCCTGAATTCGGATCTCTGGGGCATCGGGAGGGGGGTGCGATGGGACACAGGTGAGGGGTGGAGAGGCCACAGCAATGGGTCCGTCTGGGAAGGGCGCTCGGGTGGTTTGGATTTTTTCAGACCTGATTTATGCTCTGCTTCATATTGTACCCACTTAGGATGGTTGGTATTTCTGGCAAAGAGCAAACATCCCAGCAAGCAACTATTTCCAGATTCACTGTGGGCAGATTTAGAAAGCCGATAAAAAACCATGGGAAGGTAAACTGAGGTTTTGTTACCCGTGTCAACCCAAATAATCACATTGTTTTACAGATCGATTTCACCGCCGTTGAAATTCCAGCTCCCGTGCTGTTACTGCAGCGGAATGAGCCTGGACCTCATCGCTCCCATTTTTAAGATAGTTGATATTTGTCCCGAAGCCCTCGCTCTCGGAGTCATGCACTTACAACACAATCTGGGCTTTGCTTTAAGAATGAAAACCACAGCCCAAGCGGGTGGTTCGGAGGATGGCTTGAACAGGTGAGTCTACCTCAGCCCGACTCACGAGTTTGTCTCTGTGCGGCTGTTGGTCGTGACTTTGGAATCCTCGCGCTTAGTAAGGCAGGAACTATCTTCACCAAAGCCGAGTGTCTCTCCCTTCCGTATCCTAACTGACGGCAAGTCCTGACATCTCTGGGTGGGGCAGGAGAGCCACCCATCGCCCTTCAATCACTAACACACCCTAAACTGCACCCGGACGTTAGAGGGTGGGTGAGACATTGCATTCTCCGTCTGTTTACTCCAAGGACTTGAAAGCGGTGCCTACGCAAAGCAGGAGCGTTGGGAAGACCAAGCTCCTCGGACAGGTAGCGCACGCGGGAGAGTCATCGGGGTGAATCGCGGAACGCCGCACAGCGGGCGCCCTTCCTCCCTCTTGTGTTCGGCGTAACTGGCTATTAATATCACAGCTCCTTCCGCCGCTGTGCTGTGTTGTGAGGCAGCGGGACGCGACGTTTCGGGGCTCGCTGAGGGTGGAGAAATGTTGGCCACAGGGATGTCAGCGGCGTCTTTGCCATTGGCTTCAGCGTAGCTGAGTTATCAGCCGAGACCAACAAAGCCGCTCCAGCCTGTGTTTATGAAAAACACCCCTTGTGGTTGGCGAAAGAAAAAACAAAAGCTTATTTTCTCCCTGTTCAACGGATTAACACACATACACACTTGTGCTCCAAGCCTCAAGGATTTCTTCTCCCTGACCTGTGCTCCAGAGAATGAGCTGAGGCTTTATTCTGGTTTATTTTAACCTTTATTTATTTTTTTTCTCTTTTTCACTGAGGGAACACACTGAAGTACTAATGTGAGGAATCTAGCTCTGGATATTTTCTCCATGGCTGGAGTTCAGCATTTTCTGATATGAAAATTATGTTGAGGGTCAGGTTGTCACAGCTTTTATTCATTTTGTTTTCTAATTACCAGCTGAACAACGGAAAGAAAAGGGATGCGGATCCTTGTTTCTCTGAATATCTGGACAACCCAGCCATGATGATGTCAGGGGAGTGCACGGGCTGCTTGCCTTACTCTGCCCTTCAGGTAAAGGGGTAGGAGGGACAGGAGGATCCTGTGCTTGTAGTTACTGCTAGGAGACCTACCCCTGAGCACTGCCTTGTTGTGCCCCCCAAACGACCCTAAAACCGTATTTAAACTGCTCTCAGAACCTCGCAGCAGCTGGAGCCTTACTGGGAAATGGTGTTCCCAGAGGTTGCTCACTAAAACACCGCTGTCTGCAGGAGTCGGGAGGGAGGGGACGGAGTGAACTGCAGGGTGTGAACTTCAGGAGGGCAGCAAGATTTGAACTCCTGCTGTGGTAAGGTCTGGGTGAAGCAGAGACCCTGGCTTTGCTTCCCCGACCCAACTGCCGCGTTCTGGTTCCCGATGACAAAGGACCGTGGTCTGAAGCCCAGCTACTTGGCCAGTAAGTGGGCAGGACGCAGGATGGCTTATCCAGAAACCCTGGGAGCTGATCGGAACATGATCTGGCAGGAGAACACACTGAATCGAGACTCAGATGATCTTGAAAGGAGTGAGAGGCCGTAAAGCTGTACATGATGTGTTTTTTACCGGTACCAGAAATCAGCTGGGTCCTTGAAGGCCATCCCTTGGGAACCTCTGTACCCTATTGGACCAAATGGAAGCTCTGTGGCATCCCAGCATTGCAACAGAGGAGGACAGGTCAGTCATGCTTTAGCAGCGTGATTAAGGTAAATGAATTTCTGTATCCGGTAACATAGCCAACAACTGCAGCTTTTCTGTCAAGTCTGGCCACCCTTCACTTCCAAAAAAAAGTTTCCAGTCTACAGCTGAGTGGACTGGGTATGAACCAGTCCTCTGGAGACCGAGCAAGGTGCCGTAGTTAAATCAACCGCCTTATTAAACCATATAACAAGAGATGATATATACAACAAACGTAAACATCACAGGAAAACGCACGGAGAATCCACAATCTCCAGACACCAACGCATGCTCCTACTCCTCATTGTGACCTCCTGAGGTAGTACATCAAGAGCAGAGATAGAAAACCGCATTTCATTTTTCGGGTTTACCTCTAGTGAAAGCCGAGAGTCATTCTCTTCGACTCCAGTTAAAAACCACCCGCAAAGTAGTAATTAGAAACCAGCTGCAGACAGGCACACAGGCAGGATTAGAGGATCCCTTGACAGGGTTTGTGTCAGCTCACGAGACTAATTTACTACTCAACTACAAATATAAATACCCTCCAGCGCATCCTCTTTCCTGCTCTCTTTGTCATGACAATGATTGACACATGCTAAAAGCCTTCCTCTCCCTTGCCCAGTTTAGCAGTCTGGGTTGATTTATCCCCTGTGACATCCTGGCTCAGACTTCCCCTTTTTTCTTCTTTCTGCTTCTGACCACAGCATCTCTAACCACAAAGAATGAAGCCAGGTTGCCACAGGAAGGGGACAGCAAACACATCTGTGATGCCGCTTCTAAGGGTCCTCAGCCCCAGCTTAGGACCCTTTTTGTAACCTCCCAGCCCTTTTTCTCATCAGTTCTGTGCTTGTCTCACTTCAAAACAACCTCCAAGCACCATCACCTGTGGTGTTGAAAATAAACTGTCTTCCAGCGACAGGAAAAGCTCTGCTCTGTCAGCTGGCACCACATTCCAGGGTGGTATTGAGTATGAGGTGACATGCACTGAATTTCCAGACCCTTCCAGCCCTGAGCATTTCTTTCTGTATCTGTCTGTATCCCTTTCCAGTGATTACAAGAGGAAAACAAGAATTGGAAGAACCATGCCGTGTGTGGCAGAGTGCCAGGGCCCAACAAGCCTTAATTGCCTCCACGAGGCTCATCTGTGGCCTCTGCCCACAAACCCCCTGCCCATTGGCCCAGGAGCCACATATAAGGTGAGGCTCTTCCCCTTAACCTGCTTTGAGGGATGTAGAAAAGCTCAGGGTTGTTCTTTCCTGGCCCTGTTCTGTTGTTTTGTGTTTGTTTGGTGATGGCTGGACTGTCAGCTGAAGCTGTTGTTGATGCCACCTCTGCCTTCTTCTGCCCAGGTAGGGTGAGGGCATGCTTTTGGGGAGGGCACGGCTCCTGCTTGTGCTGTTGTCACCCTCCTCTAGAGTAATAGACTACCTGCATGGCGTAGGATGGATGCTCTTGTAGTCTCCTCGGTGCAAATATTAGCCTGTGCTGTCTTTCTTTACAGCCTAACACCAGGGCTAAAGCATTGGACACGAGTCATTTATAGGAAAAGTTGGTGAAGAATTCCCCCAATAAAATTAATTGAGTAATGGGTTTATAGCTTTTTCGGGTAATACAATTCAAAGGAAGGTTTGCAGAATACAAAAAGCACTTTGCACCATCAGGTTTGCACTGCTGTGGAGCAGAGACAGAGCAAGTGTCTTACGTAGAGGCGAATGGGCATAGGCAAAGGTTCTCAGCTCTTGCTGGCTCTTAGCCTGAGCTCCGGCCGAGGTGCCTACTGACCCTCTTAGGCTGCACTTCGGGCAGCCTAAGCCTCCCCCAAGCTGTCACAGAACAGGACCTCTCGCAGCGCTAGGAAAGCTACGTGTCTAGAGAGGAGCTGAGATTTTATTGGGGAATAAAAATACTGCAGATCTAGCTGGGACAACAGGGTTTGAAAATAATTTGTGAGGGCATGTTGAGTTTGAAAAAGCCTTTACAGCCAAACTTTGAGACTAGGAGCAGATCCACAGCTCAGCTGCAAAGAGGGAGAGAAAGTGCACGCAGGAGTGAACCTGACTTCTTCCTGGGAAAACCAGCTGGTTTGACACAGTTTTATCTTTGTGACGAGTGGCTTTACATCCCAGCATGCAGAAAAAAAACAAATCTTAACCTCACTTATTTTCATGCAACAGGATTTTCGTTCCCTGGCTTGCTCCACAAACATCAAAGCCAAGTGAGATGGCGCCTTGGACCGAGAGCCTTCGCGCAGACCCTCGTCTGGGACGGAAGTCCATCTGAGAAGGTAAGACATCACTTACACCGATTGCAGCTGGCACCTTTACGCACCCATTTCAATTCAGATACTGTCTGACAGGACAAGGATACTCAGGTTGTTTCGCAGTTATTTTCAGCAGCATCTGCTGACACGGATGTTGTGCCTTTATCCCCCTCTTGATATCCTTCTATCACTCTTGCCCTTCCTATACCTACACCTCAAAAGTTTCTGCCACCATTTGTTATACACTTTACCATGCCTGCTGTTTCTTGTTTTGAAGGGGTTCTCGGCTGGTAGAGTTGACGTTAATAGGTGTGGGCATCTTGAAGATGCTGTAGATCACAGTAAAATAAACATATGTTTGGGGAACTTCTGCTGCAGGGAGGGGTGAGCACCTGCCAGTTGGCTGAAGTGGTTTGAGCAGTATAGTTTGTCTCCTGAGCAACCTGCACGGGGGGCAGCCTGGCTGATGGGACCATTTATAGGATCGTCCCAGGGTCACAAAGCTGCAGAGCCGGTCTTGTGCACCACAAAGCTGTTTGCCCAGCTGCTTGAGTTGTGGACTCCCCGGCTGTCAACGGTTTCAGTATTCTGCCTGTCTGAAAAGCCTGACCTCTGTCCCTGATCTGCTGTGTGATCCTGGCCGGATCACTTCACCTCCCTACGCCTACCCTCACCTCTCTGCAGAATAGATCTGAAAGTGGCTCCTGTCTTTTGGGGAGTGCTCTGCGTGGGATGGGTGTAGAGTGCCGTATGCCATCATCACAACCTGCCTCAAGACGTGTTTCCTTGGTTTTTTTGGAGACATGGGGGGGTTTGTGCTACTCTAAGAGCTTTTATGTCTTTCAGCAAAAGTAGCAAATAGGTTTTGAAAGACTTATTATATACTTTAGAAATAATATAGCCACCCTGCACAGACAGGGAAACTAACCTCAAGAGAGTTTCCTTATACGGGATCAAAGAAAGATGCAAAGCCACTCCTGAGCCCAGAAAATTTCTTAAATCCAAAGCAAATTAATTAACAACAGCTCTGTGTGGGCAACCACGTTTGCAGATGAAAGGAAGTGTTTGACGCGTTCTCGCAAACCCTTTTTGGGTATGTTTCAGGCATCTTGGCAACCAGCATTCCAACACGCTGACACCCCAGCCAGCCTGAGCCAGGGCTCCTCCTTAGGAACCATCTACTCCTCTTACTCCAGCACCTCCCAGTACTGACCGCCAGAAAAGACTCTGTATTTTGGGGTTTTTTGCGTGGCAATATTAGCGGCAGGGTTTTTGTGAAGCAAATCCAGCAGCGGCTAATCGGAAAACAACAGCTTCTTGTGAGGCTTAAAAAAAAAAAATATGAAAATCCCCAGAAGTCCTTTCCATAAGAAAACCTGCTGAAATTGAGCAAGGCACAGATTTAAGGTTCTGTGTTTCAAAAACTAATACTGACTGCAGCTGCTGCAGAGCCAGCTTCGGTGTGATGTCACGCACACCCTCCTCAGACACAGGTAGGAAATTAGTATTCTGCTTTTAAATCCTGAGCTCGCATCAAAGTTGACTGAGCAAGGTTTAATTAAAATTCTAATTACTTCTTTATATTTCAGTGATAGCAAAGCAGAACAAATCCCCAACTTTCCTCCCCTTTGGAATTACAGCCAGTGAATAAATGTCCAGATTCAGCTGGATGGTGGAGGCCGGTGCTTGGCCAGTGGGCGCAGTGGGTTTCCCCAGTAGGTGCTAGCCAGAGAAGTAGAAAATTAGTTTGAGGGGTCCTCACTGCTGTTTTCTGAACAATCATATGATTAAAAAAATACAACATTCATTTTATTTGGAGTGTGGAACCTCTTAGTGTAAATTTCCCGATAGGAAGCTGATTTTTTTTCTGTATAGTGGGAATTTTTAGGTGTTGAGCACTCCAGGAGATCTGGCCCCATGTCTGCAAACAGCTACTTTGATCCGGAATGCATTTATATCTTGACTTTCTACATATTTACGTCATCTGAAGGACTGGCTGCAAACTTTGGTCAAACACACACATCTAAAGATGCTGTTCCTGGAGCAGAGCTGGTCAGAAACAACGGTCCTAGTTCTGAAAGAACACTTTCTGCGCGGGAAGGAGCACTAAACCCTTCCCATTGTTTTCAGAATGCTTCTCTTTGAAGCAGAGATGGTTTGTTTCACTCGAGACTTTTGTTTTTTACGCTCACCGCTTTGTGACGGGGAGCGTTTTGGTTTTGACAGCTTTCCAATAGAAAATGATTCCCTCAGAGCTTTTCTGCGGAGCATCACCGCACCAGGCACAAACACAGCCCTCCCTCCGGGGACGGTGCTGTCAAAGGCAGAGGGGTTTGCTTTACTCACCAAGAGGCATTACTACAAAAAACGGAAGCCAGCACAGAACGAAGCAGCCCACAACTATTCCCAGGGTCTTGGCGGCTTTCTTTTCCCTGGAGAACTTGAGCAGACGCACTGAGAAATGGTGCTTGCTTTTGGGGTTGGATGCTGACCCGCTCGCTTCAGGGGCATTTTTACGGTGGATCCGCAGCGTCACCTCTTCGGAATGAGACCTCTCTGTCTTCAGACCAGAAGTCAGACCTCTGTTTTCCCTTTTGGCCACGACATACACTCGGCAATACATCACCAAGATAATAGTCAGGGGGAGGTAGAAGGAGCCTAGAGCAGAGAACAACACGTAGCCGGGCTCCTCGGTGATTTGACAGATGGTCTCGTCTTCTGGTGCTGGTTCCTTCCAGCCGAAAAGAGGCCCGATGGATATGACCAGAGACAACGCCCAAACGCACAGTAGCGCCAGGAGGCCTCTCTTCTCTGTCACTATGCTCGGGTATCTCAGCGGGTAGCTCACCCCGACGTATCTGTCTATCGAGATGATGCAGAGGCTCATAATGGAAGCGGTGCAGCAAAGGACATCTACGGCTGCCCAGATGTTGCAGAAGATTCTCCCAAAGGCCCAGTAGCCCAAAATCTCCATCGTAGCTGAGAAGGGCAGGACAGTGGAAGTCAAGAGGAGGTCAGCTACAGCCAGGTTAATGATATAGTAGTGGGTAACACTCTGAAGATGTCTGTGGCAGGCTACAGAGAGGATAACCAGAATATTACCCAAAACCCCAAAAACTATCAGCCCCCCTAGAATAACACCTAGTAAAATGGCCTTTGAAATGTTCACCGGCCCCACCGAGTGGGTGCAGTTGGAGCAGTCTGAGGAGTTTCCAGGGAGGAAAGCCATGGTGAGGGGCTGATAATGTTCGTGCAAGGCTGAGGTACTTCACTTCCTTTTCAGGTAGACAGAGCGATGAGATCAGTTCTCACAGGGTCCTACAGGCAACGTTTGCCTGGCTTTGGGAAAAAGAGTTTTTAAGAATGTCTTAGAAGTGCAGCACCAGGAACAATGAGACGGATCCAGAACCATATTCGAAAGTCTCTCTTTCTCCCTAAGTATTTACCATTATAGCACTGTTAATAGCCACCGTTTCCAAGTAAATATTAAATGCTTTTGCATTTTTCTTGGGGTGCAGAAGTGAGGCTACACAAAACTGAGACTACTTATCCTACTTTCCAGGATTGTGTGGTGAGAAATACTGGAACTGCAGGTTAAAATCATTTCTGCCTTTTGGGGAAGATGCAATATTTAAGTTACATAAATATTCCAAGGGGCCTCAAATTTAAGTTTCTCCCAAGAGGGAATCACTGATGCTTGTAATTACCTTGGGTAAGTCCTGGTTCTGCCTCACAACTGGCTTAGAAACCTGACAAGGGGGAGGTTGCTGCTGTCTCTGCTCAGCAATGTCCTTCGAGATACCTGCCACTACTCATCGTCAGTGTCAATCAAAGTGTCAATCAAAGCTTCTCCATGCTGTGGAGCAGTTGTCACTTGAGCTCCTGGACTGCGAATTAGATTTGTATACACCAGCTTCTGGCTTGCTCTGAAGGGGACAGCGAAGTTTCCTGTGTCAACGGTGCGTAGTGTTGTGCTCCTTGGAGATCGTCACCCCCCCTGAAGGAGACAAAGACAAAACCAATGTGATTCCCAGAAGCCACATTCACTTACTGCTATAGTTCCCATGGAAGAATAGAGCGGGAGGCTATTTTAGGGAGCCTTCCTCAGGCTGGCTCCAGCCCGTGGAACCAACCTTTTTCAGCCCAGTATCGTTTAACAACAACTAAGAGAGCAATGTGGATTTTGTTGCCTGAATTTTCTCATTGTGTTCTCAGCAGCAGCCCAGTCTGCTTCAGGGACAGCAATCAATCCTAATTATCAGCTCACCTGCAATGACCTGTTCTAGGAGAGACAGAAACCTGCGGGATGCAATTCAGGGCTACAAACTGTGAAGCAGATTTGTAAGTCCAGAATTTAGTCTAAGATTTCTTTATTAAGTGACTCTATTAAGTTACTCCTTTAGGAAAAAGCAATTCCTGCCAAGCAGAAGATGTTGCAAGGAACAAGTTTCCTGCTGGGTGACACAACGTTTTGGAGTATCTGGAAGCCAAGCTCAGCCTTGGCTGACTAAATATGGAGAAAAGGTACATCAGATGGAAACGTGAGGATCAGCCTGGGAACCGAGACGCAGGGGGCATGAAGGGGAAAGCTACAAGCGTGGGCTGAAAAGCCTTTCACCGCACCTAGATCTGGATCAGACATGTGGAAAAACCACCACTGAGGCTACTCCGGTTAAACCTGAGATAAGGAAAGACTCTGTACACACTGTCCTAATACCAGGTCTTTCAGATGAGTCCCTCATTGCACTTAACGCAAACACTGAGCAGCAACAACTACCACGTAGCCAAATCTCAAAACCGAATTTTCCTGCAGGCAAAGCCATTTAAAACTCTGAACCCCCAAATTCCCAGTTCACAAGCAGGGAGGGTGGGAGAGGGGAGATGAAAAGGTATCGCGCTGTGAGAATCTGCCTTCCGTGCACTGAAACCCAACCGGATCTTTATATTTGCTTTGCTGCAAGAGGGAACAGGTTGAATAATTCCAGGAAAGAAAAGGACAGATTTTACTAAGCACATCAATGAGAAGTGACTGTAGCATCCAGCATCTCTAACCATTATAATCGGGGTTGTTCTAGGGTTGATGGTGGACTAGAAAATTAAGAAATTATCGAACTTGATCTTTTAAGCACGTAAAAGTTCCCAGTAAGTCAAGGAGATGCAGCAGGCAGGACTGACAGATATTCATGCTCAAAAGCGACCAGGTAATACTGAACCTGTGGAGAGAGATGGCTCAGGGAAGAGCTGACCCTGGACTCCCGTGGCTGCCCCAATCCCCACTCACCTCCGTAGTCTCTAGAAGGCAGCACAGCTCCTCTGAGCATCTGGAGAGTCACAGCACAACACAGCAGGCTCCTCTCTTCCTGCAGGGATGGGACTCTCTGCCTGAAAACCCGTTGCTTCTCTCCCTTTATTTCTCCACTAGTCTTTGACGGCTCCCAGTTGCGCCCATTCCCTGTGTCCCAGTGCTGGTGAGGGGCTCGGCTCCAGCATCCCCCGCGGGATCCCTCCGGTTGCGGTGCTCAGCTCCACACTGGCAAGGAGCAGCAGGAACTTTACTGCTCTGCTGATGCAGCAGGCAGTATCCTTGCCATTACCGTAATGCCCTGCCGTTCCCGTATTGCTCAGAGAATAGGAGCACTCCAGCTGATGGCAAGGGCTGGTTTACACATTTGTTTTTTCTGTGCAAATCTACCAGTTCCTGCAGAAATCACCAGGGAGTGGAAGGCAGCTGCCGAGCTCCTGTTGATGGGCTCACGAGTGATTCCTGTGACACAAAAGGAGAACGGCCTGCCAGGCAAACGGCCTGAAGAAAATACCGAGGGGAGGCAGCATCCCTGTCCATGGGGTCTGTGTGCTGGGACAAGTGCTGGGGCAGGCAGCACAGCTAACTGAGGTGGGGGCTCACACAGGAGGTGGTGGGGCAGAACGTGCTGTTGAGGCGAGGGGGTTTTTCAGAGGGCTCTTTTACCTGTTTTCTTCGAGTGCCCCAAGTCACTGATGGGGAACGGATGAGTATAAAAAGGGTGTCCTGAAGGGAGCAGAGCACAGACTGGGCTTTTACAGCCAAAGGAAAGCGATTCCTGCAGCCCCAGGGGAGCAGATGAACCCGGTGCCTGTTCTTGCACGACAGACTCTCCACCTCCTCCCCCTCGGCAGTAACTTGGAAAGGGAAAGGTGGTTGGATTCGTGTGTTTCACGAACAGGGACAAGTTTAAAAGTGATGCTTGGATTCCCCCAGCAGACCCCTGAGTGCAGAGCTGCTGCCAGGGTCCCTGCTGCCCGACAGCCACTGCCGCGGGAAGGAAACGCGAGGAGTGTGCGATCTGTGCAGGTGAGGTGAGAGTTGGGGAGGCAGAGTCCTCCTCACCTGAGGACAGCGCCAGCTACTCGCCATTCCATTTGTGGTCCTTGTTTTAGAACAAAGAGGAAATCGCAAGCTGAGGGGGGAGAAAGAGGTGCGAATTCAAACGCAGTTTGGGAGCTCTGCAAACGGCACAGCCGAGAGGCGAGTCGCCAAAGCCCAGCTTGCAGCTCTCCACGGCTTTCTTGGCACCCGCGCTGCCGGCTCCGTAGATGTAACGCTTGTTCTTGAAGGCTGCTCGCAGGGCTGGAGCTGAGCCCCTGCGCAGGCTGGGCTGCCAGGCTGTACCACGGTCCTTCCCCGAGTCACAAAGGAGGTTGCGAGAGAGTGGAGGCTAAATGAGTAAAGGAAATCTTGGGTTACTAAAGACCCTGGAAGACCGTGATTCAGCAGACCTATTTTAGATGCCTATCTTGGGAGGAGGCAACTCTATTTCACTCGATCAATTGGAAAATGAGTCTAAATGACTCAGGGCAGGGAAGAGAGATGAACGCTGCCCAGGGTTTTGTTTCTACTGATACATAGGACCTCTTCATACTGGTGGCTTGCGCCAAGCTCTTAAATGCACCATGGAAATAAATTTATATTCATAGCTTTGGTCATTCACACTGTACTCAAATATCAGCTCGCTTATGAGTAATGCCCTTGTTAGAGGACATCTTTCCGGAGCGGAGGGAAGCAGAAGGAAGTGACAGACAGTAGGTTTGTTTCCTAAAATCCTCAGAGAAAAATTGATGCATCACAGTGAAGAACTTCTACACCCAGGGACCACTAACAGTCCAAGGTCAGAAGGGTGACTGGACCAAGCACAGTGTGTTATCGGGTGAACGTGGGCAGGACTACTGTTGCATCTATGTTTTATCTAAGTACTTAGCTCTGGCAAGACTTGCTGGAGTTGCATGTGTCCAGTTTAAAAGTTTTGGACTAATCAAATTTAAGGAGAAAAAGAAGTCTAGAAAATGTGACCTGCAAAGCTGGGAAAAAGGGGAGCTGTTTAGTCTCAGGCTTTATCTCTGAAGACAGGTGAAGGCTGCCTGTAGAGGTTCTAGGTATCCATCACTGGAAGTTTTTAAGAACAGATGAAGCACAGATCTGTCCCAGTGTTTAACTCACGGAGTAGGGGCTGTGTCTGCTCTGGATAGCACTCAGCATGAAAAAGATCCTGTGCCGCCTGTGTTGTACGTTAGTCATTAGCGTGAGAGGGTCCCCAAGGTGTGGGGGGGCTCCAGGCAAGGCTCAGCTGTTTGTAAACCTCTGGCCCTTTCATATTTGCCAGCTTTGTTAAAATCAGAGCCTTAAACGCTGCCTTTTGGTCAGCGTTCTTTTCATTACAGATGGGTCATACAAAGGCCCAGCATCCCACTGCCATCTAATAAAGGGGAATTGTTAATCTGCTCAACTCGGAGCCAGACCCCGTAGACAACCTGTGTCTGGGACACCTCTCCGAGGTGGTACAGGCTTTGACATGATTATTCACTTCTTCAGATTTCTCTTCAGAGAAGTCATCCCTCAGCCCTTTAGGAAGGGCTTAGCTTCTGCTTGGGTAAGAAAGAAAAGCCACCCAAAGGCAAGTGATATTAAATGTTGTCTATTAAACTTGACGTTGGAAATAGACTCATTCCTCTGTCTTTTAAGTTTTGGACAGCCTGGAGCTTATAGCACAGCGAGTTGAAGATGAATTGCAAACTTCTTAGTATTTGCAACAGGAAAAAAAGAATAAAAATCTCGCCGCTGGGCTGCAGCTGCTTCTGTACTGAAGACAATCAGTTTGCCTTGAGACCAGGGACCTCGGAGGGGACGGGGCGAGTGGCCTGAGACTTGCAAGACAGCAGTATGCGTTCAGTACTGGTGGTTTACTCTTCAACAGCTTCATTTGCAAGTACACCTATGTTTAAATCTAGGGGTGACATATTGATGGAGAGATCTATAAGTACGAGATAAAGGTGGAAATTATCCAAGTCATTTGGAACGCTCCAAGTGAGCACTGAAACCACGGGCTACGAAATACTGCTGGGCAAAAAAGGGCTGAAATTTTCAAACTCGGTAGACTTGCCTGTTGATTTCACACGCACTTCGTTCATGAGACATCCAAGTATTAGAGGCGTCTGAAATATTCCATAGGGATGTTTTCACCGTATTCCTAAATCACGTAAGCGCAGGCAAATGCTGGGCAAACCAGATCGTGATTTGCATAAATCAAGTCAGCTCCATTAAAGCTAAGGCTATTTTCTTCCTTCCTAACGTACAGATTTGGGTCACTGGATTTTGTGTACAGCCACAGGTCTGAAGGCTGCCTAATTACAGAGAGATGCTGCTGAATGTTTATTTCCGTGTAACTCAGGAAGAATATCCTAGTTTGATTTATCACCCGGGTGATCTGATCAAGTCTAACCGCACAGGGAGGACAGTGCTCTTTCGCAGCCTCAGGAAGATTGATTTTGAGCTACTGCTGAAACAAATCTCCCCAGAGATGAGTGCCTACTTCAGCTTTCACCCCTCCTGCTTCTCGTTTACCCCTTGTATCTAGCTGGTCCCCTTCCCATGGTGTTGCTGCTGCTTCCCTCTAGGGAGAGTTTATGCCACTTTGCTTTACCTCGATGTTAATCTTCAATATGTAAAATAGTTTTGGGGAATTGAAGGTGTACCTAAATCATACCTGTCTTGGACTGTCTTGTTTAAACACTTCGTGCTGCCTGCCCACATGTGAGATCCAGCGCACTGAAACCCTGCCGTCATGGTGCTGACTTGATTCTTCTCCCTGACACATCTCCCTTCACCCTTTTTTCCATCCCAATTTGCCTGGCAAGGCAGAGCTTTGCTTAGGGCCAGAGCCCTGACTATGCGTCCAGTGTGGCACATCCAGCTCTTAGTGCCACGGTCCTGACTGCACTCCGTACAACATCAGTGTGACGGAAATAAAACCAGCGTGCTGCTTGATCTTTCCCAGATCTGAGCTAGGCTTAGGTCTGGTCTTGTGCCTCAGCATTCACCACAGCCCTGCAAGCTTTCTTTTCCTCCCAAAGCACGCGGTACAGCAAATTCCTTGACTGCTTTAGAGAAATGTGGCTCTGAAAAATCCTGGGGCAGAAATTCTGCCTTTGTTCGGAGACGTTCCCCTATTCCAGGGGAGCTGGAAGTCACTGTGAGCTTTATTTGTCCCCTTGTGCTGGCTGCCTGTCCAGGCTTAGGGCATCTTGCATGGCCATGCTAGATCTCTCTTGCCACGTGACACTGTACAAAATCCTGTCATCTCTGCTAAGCCTCCACCTCCCCGCTGTGCCCGAACAGCAGCTTTTGTCCAAGTAATCCTCCAAGCAGCTCAGAGCATGACGATGCTACATATGATATTCGGAGTCTCTCATCTACGCGGAGCCTGCGGTACTTGGGGGCTGGAAGTGCAAAGCCGGTGTCACCCACTGCCGTCTCCGGGCAGCAGCTGCTTGCCAGCAACGTTAGAGGAAGGATGGGAAGGGATGTACTATGTCAGTGATGTATCAGCGTCTCCACAGGGGAGCCCGTTATTTGCTCTCACCGCATTTGTCTGAGAGCCCCTTGAAACGGAAGGGGCCGAGCTGGGGGCAGCAGAAGCCAGCAGCTTTAAAAGGAACGTGGCAACAGCAAGTGTGTTACGGGGGGCAGCTTTCCGATGGCAGCACCAGCACGGACAGAGATGAGATCCAAAGCCCTCTGAAGTCCCAGCCAGGAGCTGGAGCTCCAGAAACTTTGCTGAGGTTACTGGGCCCTTTCTCTTAGGGTCTGAAACTGCCATGCCAGAATAAATGAGTGCTCCATCTAATTTAGGAGCCTCTTATACGGTGGCCAGCACAGGATGTTCTAGAGGAAGAAACAATCGTAGCGTAAATCCACAAATCTACAGATGATCAGACAATCGACGTCATGCCTATGCAAGATCACTGTGGCCGCTACTTTAACCTGTTCCAAGCCACCCTGTTGCCCTGCCAGCCCACCTCCTCAGCTGCAGGTTTTGGCCAGCCAGACGGTGAGCCACGTCTGCTCTTCCCTGGGCTGAGCTCACGCCCTCCTCCTGAGGCAGCGGTTTGCTCCTTGACCCATCTGCTGTCTTATGTCTTAAGCAACCTGGGGTTGGAGCTGCCTTTCAGTTCAGACCTGAACAGAAGCGAGCTGCTGCGTTCCCCGCGAAGGTATCAAGGTATTTGCACAACACCACCAGCCAAGAACTCGGCTTTATTTTGTCTCTGCTGATGGCTCTTGCTCTTAAGGACCTCAAATCACGAAAGGAGTTAAGAGCTTCCATGTGCCTGGTACTGCGACAAAAATCACTGCCCGCTTCTTCTTTCCTGTCTGTTAATTGCCTCAGATCGGTGCTGTCTGTAGGGGCGCATACAGCTTGGATCTCGATGGCTGTTGGAGAGATACTAGGGAGGTTTTTTTTTTTTCCTCCCTTAAAGCAACAAGCTGCATCCTTCTCTCTAAGTACGTGAGCATTTTAGTAATATGTTTTCTTCTGTCTCTTCTTTTTTTTCCTGGCTCTCTAATTGTTATTACTAAACTACACACACCAATAATTCCCTTCCTCTGAGCCAGGCTCTTACGACACCATAAGACAATTACCACAAATTAGCATCTCATGAAAAACAAAGAAACAACGCAAAGCCCCAAAACCCAAACAAACCCTCCCGACTGCCTGACATTTTCAAACTCCGTACTTAAAACACCAACAGGCGAGAATGGCAATTAGATCTGCAAAGCAAAATGGTTTTGTATGTTAAGGACTTTAAGTCAACGGTACTGGACGTTTTATTTAGGCTCAGAGTCTGTGTCACTGGAAGACTTGTATGTGCAGTAGAAATGCCTTTCAGGTGTTATCCTGGAGGTGAGGCAGGTGAGGGGTGAGCCTTGGAGTAACGGGGAGGGCAGCTGTGATGGTGGAGCATCAGCTTGGGACAGCCGTCCCTGCTCACTGGAAAAGGAGCAGCATCCGGAATCCCCTTCCACGAAGCTGCAGCCCTGCCAACGGCAAAGCACAGGGACTGCTTCTGTGCCTTGGAGCCTTTCAAAGGGGAAACTCTCAAAATAATTACCCTGCAAAGGGGCATCTTAGTGGCCAGAAGGAGGAAATAAAATATTCCCTATTAAGTTTCCCCCACTTCTCTAAAAGTGAGTTCAAATCAACCCCCTTGTGCCCGGGTATAAAGCTGCCAGCACAAATCTTAACGTTGGCCAGAGGAAAAACCTAGCTGCAGATGTGGTCCAACTTCTGATCAAACCCAGCTTTGCTTACTGTTTGCTAAAATACTGCTGGGTCAGCAATGGGAGGGGAAAAAACCAAATTAAAAAACATGGATGAAAATATATTCCTAAAATGCTTTTTTCTACGACTCATTGTTCATTTTTAATGTAGGAGGACAGCAGTAACATTGTCCTAGGCTCATTTAGCGCAGATTTGAGCTTTCAGTCAGAATTTCTAGATGATACGTGATCGGCAATCGTGTAACGAAACATGAACCCAAATACGTGACTCGCGAGGTTCTCTATGTCTTTTTTTAACATCATATCGATGAGAAAGAGTTGGACATAGGAAAATCACTGAATGGCTCAGGAGCTCTTCAATGTTCATACAAGGGTCGGTCCTACATGAGGAAGCTGAGGGAGTAGGAATTAAAGACCTTGCCCTTAATTCGTTGCTGTTTGAGCCTCCCGCAGCCCCAGTTTGTAAAGCTGGCTATGGCAAAAGTTCCACCACTTTTTTCCATGCTGGTGAATTAAATCGCTGCTCTTTTGAACTTTAATTGTGGCCTCTTTCACTGGAGCAGAAATTACTAAATAGAGAAATGACAAAGTATTTGGGGGAAAGCAGAATAAAAAGAAACGGGTTGTTTATTACACTGTAAAGCCATTTTACAGAGGAGAAATGAAGTGTTGTGGTGTTCATTGTTCTCCAGACCCAAGCATAACTGCAAGCAGAAGGGTTTCCAAGAAACTAAGAGTGCAATTACAAGAAAATACATGTTTTTCTCGCTGGTGCTTTCCAGGGAACAATCTGGCCACATATTAAATACTAATTAGGAATGTGAAAGGAATCAGAGACTATTCCGCTTGTACGGGTGGGTTATGACCTAGAGGTAGGGAGTGTTTTGAGGTCGAGACAGTAGAAGTCGGATCCTGACTTGCTCTGTCCGCTTGTGCCTACTGGTGTCATGCGAAGGAGGTGCAGGGAGCAGTGCTGCTCCCGCAGTGTGGCTGGAAAATCGCGTCTGGGTGCCTGGCAATGGAGAGTTGGCCTTAGGAGCTGTCTTCGGGCTTCTGTTCTTAATTCTCCAGCTGACACTTAGGCTGCCTGTGTGTCGAAAGAGTCAAAATTTATTGTTGCTGAAAACACTGTTTCTTAGCATTGCATGGTGGTTATGGCCCAATAAATGCCATCTTATTTCAGAGACATGAGACACTAGCAGTTCCCTTGATATCTTTTACTCTCTCCCCATGGCATATTGTGTTTATCAGAGTCCATAGAATGTTTATTTGGTTGGTTTTTTTTTTAATAAAGTGGTCTCTGAATTTTACTGCAGAGTGTGGAACTGGTGTTGGCCTCCGCCGACGTGATTTGTGGCGATGCTCTGCGGTCCGTTCTGAGCTGACACACGGTTGGCAGTGTTCACACAGGACTGGACTTTGACTTAGGGAACTGCTCTTGATCGCTCTTGGAAAGATGACCAAAATATCGAGGGTCTTTACGGCATTTCAATTGCAGCGGTTTCCCTAGTTTATGTTGGTCACTAGGGAGGAGCAATTCAAAGGCAGCCAGTTCCTAATCATATCCATGTGTTAGAAAACCCTCGATCCTCAGAGCTTCAGAACTCCAGCACACAAAGGTGTGAATTTCTCGGGCTGATCTCTTACCTTGAAGCTGGACCCCAGCGAACACGCACAGATTTTCCCAGCCTGGCTGGCGTCAGCGTGCCCGCGCACGCTGCTTTTTGGCAGAAAGATGGGGCACGATGTTCTTTACATGCTGAAGAATGGATCGAAACCAAAACGATTTTCCCCTCCAACATTTTCCGTACACAAACAATACACAGCATTCCTGGGACTGAGCGTCAGAGAAACCAGCCTCGAGTGCTGGATTTCGCAACGAAACTTTGCCCTAAACTTAATATGGCACGGGGAGGTAGAGGAAGTAGTCACATCACTTATTTTTAGGTGCCTAATTCTGTTTCTTGGCAATAGAGACAAGTACTTTACAGTCCTGAGTACCTGGAGTAGAAGACTAACAGCCCCCTAACTTAAGTTCTTGTCCCATAGACCAGAAAGTCCCATGCAAAGACCAATGATCCGGCAGAGATTTGAGTGTAGGAAGTAGGTGTGTGGTTTTGTGAGGTTGCAGAGGGAGTGTTACCCCTTTAGCTGCTTATTTGACTGTTGGTCTCGCAGGCTCTGAGGGTTAAAAATGTCCCTCTTGCCTCATACTCGAGCCTGGTTTACTCAGGAGAGTAATACCACCAGAGTTCCCAGTATCTGGGGGCACGCTGCTGCTGAACCTTATCTTCACAGTGCTCCAACATGCTGGGGCTCAAACAGTGGCTCATTTTAGCAAGGAGATGAAGGTGAGAAAGGAGGAGCAGAGAAAAAATAATAACGAAAGAATCTATTCATTAATTCAATTAATCAGGTGAAGAATCAGCAATATCTCACTGTATGCTTCTCTGCAGGTGAACTTCCTTACAAAACCTACCCTAGGCACAATAAAATAGACTGTGCTGGTTTCCCAGTGTTAACACTAACCAAGCAGTATTACCTTGAAATACATTTTAAAAACCATGTTAAATAATCCACATACCAGAGGCTGGAAAGGTGCTCTTTTCATCTGAGGTTGATTGCTTCCTGCAGGGGGTTCTTATTCTAGCACAGTAAAAACCTATCTTAAAAATCAGTTGTGAAAGCTACGTTTTCTTTTAAATGAGAAGAGCTGTAAAACTGGATTTCCCCCTTTCGTTCAGCATGATGTGAGCTGAACTATGAATGTTTTGGTGGTGGAGAAACCAGCAGTGAATTGTTGTTCCTTGCAATCTTTTCCTCCCACTCTCTACAGCACACCAGAACAGAAAACTCTCAAGTCATCAGAATCGTCCGTAACTGCAGCAGTTCTCTCAAATTGAGTGTCTGGAGTGATGCATGGTCTTTAAAAAAATTAAAAATTGAATACCAGGCAGCAAATACAGGGGTTTTTTGCATTATGCCAGTTCCAAACCTGTGCGAAGGGTGTTTTAAGACACTTCACAGACAAGCAGCAGAAGCAGGAAGCCCTTAAGAAAGAAATTAGTCAGTGAACTGGGAAGATGTGCAGCATCCTTATGTTACGTCAAGTGAAATTCAGCCAGAAAGGCTCTCGCTAGAGTGAGCGAACAGGTCGCTGAGTCAGTATTGCAGAAGCCTCACTAACTCCACAGACATTTGTGCAGTGACCCCTCTTGCAGGAGGAAAGCTATCGACTACCTCTGCTAACGTCCAGCAGCTCCTTTTGTCCAAAAAGAACATTCTGAATAATTGAAGGCTTTGTGTTGGGTCCTGGCAGCTGCTGATGGATAGCAGAAGCAGCAGGAATTTTCTCTTTAAAGGCTTCAAATGGACCTGTGTGCACACATGATCCCCTTCTTGACCTCTGCCCAAATATATTCTTATTGGAGCCAAGTGTTACAACCACTGAACTTTGCTATTTCATCTTCATCCCTCGTTAGAACAGAAGCAAAACTTTGGGAGAAAAGAGAACGACATCAGTCCATCTCCCTGGTGATTACACGAGGGCTTTCATGCAGATCCAGCCTTGCTCTTCTTTAATGCAGGTCCATGGGCTTGCTCAGAAATAGCAAGCCACTAAAAAGCTCTTGACACAAGCTTCTGCTTGACAAAACCTGTTAAAACCAGCACATCGCTGCGAGAGAATTCACTTCCAAAATTTCATTGAGCTGAAAATGTTCTGATCGGCTGTAATTCACCCTCCCCGGTCTCATTCTCCTTTTGTGCGTTACTGCTGCACAGTGGGTTGCATAAACGGATTTTAGTTGCCTGCCTTTTTTTTTCAGACCTGATTTTAGCAGCTTTTTTTTTGCCAGCCCCTCCATTTCTGTGCCAGCAAAAAATCCAGCCGCACTGGGAAACATCCTCCTTTTACTTCTATACAAGGCAAACCAAAGCGCTTCTGCTGTGGCATTTACTTTCTGGTCCCTGCAAGCCGAGTGGGTGATTCCAACCAACAGCTACGGCTTTCACTTTAGGTCAGTGTTCAGACGGTTCCCAAGCTCTTATGTCTTCTCATTGAGCAAGCAGTGGAGTCACACCTTCATGCTGTAAAACTTTTACTGTTTACTGGCACTCAGTATGCCTGTAGTATCGAGCTCGTAAGGGCAGACCAGTCTGTACTGGTCATCGGTGAAGCGTGGGATGCACTGGGCTGTGAGGTTGAAGTACAGACAGCAAACCCAAACATTTGTGCTGGAAAGGACATTTTCTATGGAAATTGCCAGGTTTGACACATTGAAGTAAGAGTAATGCTAGCAAAATCAATAGAGTTTCAAAACGGAGGAAAAACCTGGTTGTTGAACTTTCTGGGATAAAAAGAAGAAATGTTTCAGCTTATACCAAGTAGTGATATCCCTCCACAACTGATTCTCCAAAACTCTTGAAATTTTGCCTTTTTAGTCATCCAGCTCTGGGATTTGAGCACCTGTCTATGGCCCATGAGATGTCGGAATTTCACTGGCCGAGGCAAGATCAATTATCTCTTGTTCTCGCCTTTCAAGCTAGGAGGGGGTACCTCTACTTGCTGCCAAAGCACCACTCTTCCCATCTCTCTTTGCTCCCTGAGATTTCTGGAATGGAGTGCATGGAATGCTGTGTCATTGGTTTAATTAAACACAGAAAGCAGCTCCTTTAGCCCAGCAAAGCACGCCCTGTTCTTTGATCTGTGACCTTCCTCTTGTGCTCCAGCACCAGGACAGGAGTTACCTTCATCGCACACTGGCCCGTCGCTGCTCACATGTTTATGCTCTGATACTCCTGACGATTCATTCCTCTTCCTTACAGAAGTGGCAGAGTACCTGGAATAAAACCTTGGGAGCCACTGGTTTACAAGCAGGGGTCCAGCTGGCGGGGTTTTGAGGCACAGGGAACTGATGCTGCAGTACGCAGCCACCCCTAGCTGCCTTAATTCTAGCTCACGTTTGAAAAAGTCAGAGTCCCAGCCATCATTCCGCTATCCAGTGCCTTACGGGAAGGTAACATCTGTCATCAAAACACTGGAGGCGACTCCGACTTTGTCACAGTAGGGAGCCTCCTGAATACTAAGCAAAACAGCCCCTGTGAAATAGGAAAATGTTTTTATTTTATTGAGGTAGCCAGAACCTGAGACACAGAGATGAAATGATGTCTTCTGAGAGCGTAGAACTGACCCCAGACATCCCAAACAACCTTCTGCTCTGCCCTCGTGGCTTTTTCTTTCGTGTTGATGCCACACGTCTGTAGCCGTCTCTAAAACTGCTGCTGCTTTGGCTCCTCAGCAAGACGTGCAGTAGCTGGTCCGTGCAGGCTAATGACCCCGTCACAGCCGGACATCGTGTTTTCAATTCAGTGCTGGGGAATACGGGGAAGGTAGAAGGGACACTTGCTGCTAGAATTACTCTTTGGGTATGTACTTGCATTTATGTCTCCCCATATGCTATAACGTATTTCACAAACACGACATTTACTAGAGATCAAGAGGAAAAACCGTATAGCGGTATGGAAAGAAAAAGATTTATGGTTTAGGTCCAGGGATGGGGAGAGCAAAACTCTCTATTCTGAGTAAGGTCTCTACTTTGGTTGTAAAGTGGAGATCAAATTATCATTCTTTAGGGCTATTCCTAAACTAGACTAAGTGTCCGTGAGGCGTTATTATCATAACAAAGCTGGCAATATAATATTCAGGGCTACTTTGTTATTCGTATTTATGTCATCCATCATGCGAGCATTTGCTTGGGCTGAGGATTTGGCATCGCCTACGATGCAGAGAGCAGGAGCAAGGAACAAAGTACCTGTAATTCTGAGATATCCGGTTTTTTTAGCAAGCTGACTTGTTATCTGGAATGGTGTATTGGCAATCTCTTTGCTTTAAACAAAATTACTCTCCCATTCCAAGGCTTTAACATTGAAAGCGCTGGTCATTTGTGGAGAGGTAAAATTTCACTGTAGCCTCATTTAGAAAAGAACAAAATTGAGGAGCAGAAATGATTAAAATACTTGTAGAGTGTTAAATGAGGGGGCGGCGGGGGGAGCGGAATAGCAGTGAAGATCTCCCGGGTTTCAGGTTCACTTCGGTTTTTACCACTTGATACGAATGCAAAGTCTGTCTTTAAAAGATTCACTAGAGCTCCTGGTGGTTCCTGAACCGCCCCGTACAGCGTTGTGTGACCAGATGACTCTAGCACCCGGCTGCGGGAGCAGGGCGATGCTTGACTCCGCAGGTGCCGCCGACTGGCTGCAAACCATCGAACGCCCGCTGAAACCGGCAGCCTGAAATTGCTGCCGAAGGAAAACCGGTGCTTTGGCCCCAAGAGCAATTCTTTGGGCTACCTCGTAGGAAGGATTACAGCTCTGCTGCTTTGTTGGCAAAAAGCACAGATGGAGAACCCCAGCACCACCTCCCCGCTCTGCTTGCAGCATTATTCCCTTCGGTTTGTTCTGTTTTGCTGATGTTTGTGAAGCATCTCAAGAGGCAGCGGTTCAGCGACTCCCAACGGGAGCCAATCTCACCGTCTACGATAGGACATCTCTATTCTCATCTAGGACGTTCGCCATCCCGGGCATGTAGCCTGCCCCAACAAGGTAGCGCGTCTCACGACAGATCTCCTTCTTAGGAAGCCTGCCTCCTCTCCTGGTGATCTAGAAGGTTGTATTTCATCCGTAGGAATGCTCCTTGCCCGCTGTGAGACGGTGTTTGGCTATGGCCGTAAATACCTCTGTAGGTGCAAAAACAACCTAAGCAGGGAGCTAAGCCAAGTTATTAACGCTCCGCAGCCCAGCGGGGGCTGGATCCATTCGTCTACTTGGAGTTCCTCTGGTTCTGTAACGCAAGTTTCGCTGCAGGAAATGGATTAAGCCGTGTCCATGAGGTACGCAAGAGAGAAAAGGAACGTATCCGTTTTCCATTTCCATGAATTCATTGCTAGTTTAAAGATGTTCTCAGGGCACTGGCATATTTGGGAATTAGGGGTTTGCTGGTGCGCAGCCAAGCACAGCAGTAAACTTGGGTCAACCTGGCTTACCAGAAAGGCGCTGGTTTACGGTTCTCCCAATTTTTTGTTCTGCTTTCAAAGATATTTTCTGACGTTGACTCATCTGGCTCGGCGGCATCTGCCCGTGACTCGAAACGTGGAGGGCAGGAAAGCGCGTGATCAAGATGCTTATCAAGACCTCCTGCCTGTGCTGAATTTGGCCAGAAACCCCGTGCAGCAAGCACCGCGATCGCTCCCGACACGAGGGTGATTTCTACCGGCTCCCACGCTGCGATCGATGCCTTGATATTAAAATGGGGTTCTGCCTGCAGGCATGGGGAGAGCTGAGAGTCAGAGCAAAATGCAGGCAGCTCTAGTTATCTATTTTTAAACCAAAGGGAAAATAACAGATGGCAGCGTTTAGCTGAGACACAGGTTACTGGCCCGGCGTTGGTTCACCCTCAGGGCTCCCCCTTTGGGTGGTGCAGGAAGTGGCTCGGTTTTTATTGCGGTGAGACAGTCAGAAAGCTCATACGGCACAGGGTCACCGAGGGCTGTCTGGTTGGCAACTAGGGTTTTGCAAAGCCTGTGGTTTAACCCCGGGGTGAATTAAATTTTCCTGAGCGTTCTGCAAAAGCCAGCCCCGTTGCCGTGCAGCCGCGAGGCTCACCGGTCCCACGCTTACACCAGCAGACCCTGCTGACCAGCCCTGCCTCCAGCAGACCCCTCGAGGTGAGCCTTGGCTGTGCGAGGAAGGTGAAACCCCGGGGGGAGATGATCAGGTTTGATTGCAAAGAAAGGAGCAATTTGCAAAAAATACCCGTGGATTTCTAACACAGCACTACTTACCGCTTGCTTGTTCCTCTGGTTCACACTCCTGGTTTTAGAAGTTGCTGTGAAGGGAATCAGAGCTGTGAAAATCTAAAGCTTTTCTGCCTACAGCATGATTTGTAGCGGATTCGTGTGGTAGGTTTGTTATATCTAAGGATCCTTCCTTTAGTTAACTTGCTGGCAAACTACGCAACTGCGGCTTCAGCAGTATTGGACTTTTGTTCTCTGTGAAATAACTTGGCCAGTGCCTCAAGCAGTGAAAACGCTCCTGCCATCCCCCCAAATATTAGAAGTACCAGAATATTGGATTTTGCTGCTAGAGCGAGGTCCAACAAAAAGCTTCAAACTTGAGTAATATTTATCCGAGCTCTCCTGGGAAGGGCTGGGGGGGTCATGCCTCAGATCTTCAAATCTTCCTGGGACTGACTTGATGGTCCCCTTGTCGTCTTGGTGCCCTGCGGTGCCACACGTGCGTGATGCGGCCCAGGGAGCCATGGTTCTGTGCACGTGTTTCATTGCATGTGTAACGCATGTTATTGTGCACATGATGTCAGAAACCTGAGGGACAAACTCTGCATACTTGAAATTTGTACGAATCTTGCTATTGTATCTTCCCCAATCCACTTAAAAATGCGCTGGTGCCTGTCTTTGCATCCTAACTGTTACGCCGCCGAACGAGCATATTAATTCGTGTTCTTCACCGTTCTGCCCCTGTGTGCCTGGCACATTTCCGCTGACTAGCCCCGTCCCTCTTTTTCTTTAGCCCGTTGCACAGCTGAGCAAAAAATGTGACTTTGAGATCGAGAAGTTCTGTGGTGCACATAATTATAATTCCAGCAGCCTTTTCTTTCCCAGGGTGTCAGATACCAGCAGCCTGTTCGTATTCCCGTGCTAATTAACAGTACAGCTCAGGAGAGGTCTTAAAAAGGCCACGTGGTGATTTCAGCCGATCCATCTAAGGTCGGATCCAGACTCCCAGGAGGTGCGGGAAGGGCAAATTGGCCCGCGTTTCTAATGACTTCTTCCTTTGTGAAGGCAAAGAGAACTCTTTCTTCCAGGCTCTTGCCATCAGTAGATACTGATGACTTAGAGCCAGTCTTCCAGCTACGAAAGGACTTTGATTAAAATTTCTCTTGGCAGCCTCTTGGATTAGACATTTTATCATCATCGTGAACACTAGAGCCCCATACTGTGAAAAGGGAAATGCAATGAGGAGGCAGTAACCTGAAGTAAGAAGTGGAAAATTAGGCATTAAATGCCAGACACATACTCCTAGATACTACTGTGCCACTTCACGTATAGCACAGTCAATTAGATTTCACAGGGATGTCACTGCAGAAAAATCTCAGCGGCTGAAAATGTTCGATTTAATCGGAGCATTCTGAACAGCACCAGTAAATCTTACTGGTTTTGCTAAGGAGCTGCACGTTTTCTGCCGCGATCTTGTTGTAATTGGAATTCTCGCTGCTTTAGAAAACTGAGTTTGTTCTGAACGGGACACAAACTGCCTGCTACCACATCTGCTCTGATACAGCTGAGGTCTCGGCTTTCTCTGTTTTTACCGGAAAGCTCCGGACCACATAGCGAGACAGCCGCTAGTAGGGAAAAATGCTGCTGGAGACGAGTCAGCTGCGGAGCGGAGGACTGTTCGAGTAACTCTAGGAAGAAAAAAAACCACCCTTTTGAGATTCAGCGAAAAGGAAGGCTGATTTAGCTGTAAGGCAGCAGCGGTGACCAGAGATGATGAGACTTTTTTTAATGCAAGAACAGGGAAAAAAATGTATCTGTTGCAAATGATCCATTCTGGCACTTGGAGGCCACTGCTAATGTCTAGGGGGGCGGTTCAACCCTTTCTTAGGTGGTTCTTTAAGCTGTTTCAGCAAGGCTCTCTGGAGGGGACAGTGCAGCTAACACCGGATTGAGCTGAACAATGCGTTTGGTTATGTGGGTGTCTCCAAAACAACACCTGTTTGCAAATTCGTGGTAAATCGTTGCAAGGACTTATCTGGGGACCTCCAATATCAAAGCTCTATAGGCTTGAAAATTGCTCGGGAGAAATGTGATCTTCTCGCAACAGAGCCAAGCTGGTGGTGAGGAGGACGTGAAAGAAAGCAGACACACGACAGAATGCACTTAAAGTTATCAACAGACTGTCAATTATTTGGGTTCCTGCGCTGCTTCCAAGTGCGAACGTACTAAGTCAGCAAATCCCCAGGAAAAGTTTAGTTCAACAAAAGGTAGCAAGGGCCACTTCTTCCTTCTTCTGTCCCAGGCAAGTAAATTAGAGTATTCATCTAAGTCACCACTCCCATCTCGGCAGCGCGCGCGCGCTTACATCTGCCCAGGTTGCTTTGGTGGCCTTTATAATCAATAGACAAAGATACACACAGACAAAAAGCGCAGGACTCTAACTTTTATCAACAAAGTGAAGGTCCTACAGCTCCTATCAACTCTCCCACTCTGTGGGAAGATAGTTAAGCAAGACCCGCAGTTTCCTGACTGGGAGATCTCTTATGACCTCAATTACAGCATGGGAAAAGTAGGAACATTTTTGTTCTATTTTAACCTAATTCTCCTAACAGATCTTTAATTCAAAGGCAACAGATCTTTTTTTTTTTATATATATAAATGTTTTAGATCTTTATCTAAAGTCAGAAAAACAGCACAACATCTGCTAAGGTTAATGCTGACTTGACCAATCCCTCTTCTAAAAGGCAAAGCCGTATTTCTGTGACCTGGAGCTGCCAGTACTGCAGATATCGTGCGGTTACAGGACATAGAAACCGTCTCATGGAGACGGGATTCTGGGGAGAGAACGACCAGCGCAGGAAAGCAAATGGTGTTGTGGGGAGGAGAAGCTCTCTCAGATTCCAGTTCTCACGCTGCGGTTTTGTGGCTGTTAGAGTGAATTTGAATAGTTCTTTAAAACCTGTGTGCGCGTCCTCACGCCGCACCACTGCAGGACAGAACGAGGTAAAACGGAAACCCGCTTCCCGATCCCCTGGCACGTAGAAACGGTACAAAGTTCCCATTACCCAGGCAGAAGGTGTCAGGTGGTGCATCGCCTTCTTGCTCTTCTTTGTCTTATAACGTCCCAAGGTCCTGCTGTCACTGTGACCAGAAAACCATGGCTTCAGAGGTGTCCCTTGCCACATGTGCTGCAGTGAGGGTTTTCTGTCTGCACAAAAGGCTTCCGTGGCACGGGGCTGAGGAGTGATCTCAGCCTTTCTGCCTGCTTGGCTCTGGTGGGCTGGAGTATTCTCTGCCTGAATTTCCTCATCCAGTCAGCATTTGCAGTCAGTTACTGTAAATGCTCTTTTTTCTTGCTCAGCAGTACTAGAGTCTAATCACCGCATGGAAAACTATTTGATATAAACAAATCAACACTCATTGATTTTAGACTTTCAGCTTGAGTTTTTTTGTCTGTCATTTCACTGTATTAATGAGCTCATTAATAGTTCTGGAGAAGGCTCAACAGTGTGGCCCCTCAACTCAATCCATCACTCTCACACCTGCTGCTGCCACCATAAAACGGTACTGTACCACCAGAACCGGTTATAAACTATTGCCGTAACGGAGAGAGCGGCAGTGGGGGTCAGTCTTCTCCTGTTCTTAGTAAAATACATCCAGATCTTAGCAGCTCTGCTCTGCATTGGCTCACGGGTGCATGACGGACATATTAATGACTTACATTCCACTAACAACGAAAGTGTGACGTTGTTTTCCAGGCAACTGCATCTTTAGAAGTATTTTGGGTTGATGTGTCACTGTTGCATGTCATCAGCCTAACAAGTCACGACGCATCCGCCTTATCTTGGCAGGCTATCAGGCACACTTACCTAAACACCAGACGATTGCTGTTGTTTTTAAAAATAAATAGCTTGCGTTGCCCTGATGCTGTTGTGACAACAGAAATCTTCTTTTGCTGCTCTTTGGTGTTGCTGCACGTGAGCCGAGAAAGGTTCTAGACCCCGTACGTATGTACAGGCATGAGGGACTTCAGCACCTCGGGTCGGAGTTAGAAGCACTGCCACCCTGGACTCCCTCTGCAGGCAACGGGGACAGGTCTCCACAGCTGGTGGGATGGCTCCGGCTAGAAGCAGCCAACTCTACTGCCTGTGAAGGAAGGCTTTGGTGAGAGCTCTAGCCTGAGTGACTTCATCAGGTGACATGGACCTGCGATCCTGTAATGAGATCATAAGCCTCTGTTCTCTGAGTTAATTCTACTAATCAAGGTGAACAGTTTTATGGCTAGAAGGCACAATAGGTTACGCAATTAACTAAATCTCAAATCACATAAAATAGCTCATATTTATAAGGCAGACTGTGTCATTGGGGCCTCTTTTTCTATCAGAGAGGGATGAAATTAATTTCTTTTATCAGCATAAAACCCAGGGCTCTGGTAGATGACTACAGCGACTAAGCGAGGACTAATGGCTGAAACGCAGCTGTCCCAACCCTCTCCGCTCTTTCACTGAGGTCGTTACAGCCACTGTGGTTTATAGCCGTGCTTCCAGTCCCTTCCTGCCATGGCACGGTCCCAGTCATCCCGTTATCCCAAATGCTCGTCTCTGTCATAGCCTTCGCTAATAACCTCCAGCAGTACAGAGCTAGGTGGTACTCAAACACGAGAGGGCTGGTATTTCTCTACAGAAAACGATCTATTATCGAGGTTTAATAATCAAAGGTTTGAGGTTGGATAACCTCAACATATTTATTAATAATATATATTAAATCAGGCCACTTATTTTGGCAGAATAGATCGTAGGTGGGTCGCATTTGATTTACAAAGGTCAGAAGACAATATTAACGAAGTGTACTCCACAATCTCACGAGCTTTAAATTGCCTTGGATGAGGAATGGCACTTCTGTCTTTTAGCACTCCAGAATAAATCGTCCCGTTTTTGTTGCTGCTCCCAAACTCCAGTCTAAGGTAAGTCTCAGTGAGGAGCTTCAAGCAGCCAAGCAAGAGGAAAGTTATTAGATAATGCACAAAGGTATGGAGATACCAAGGCTAACAATTCAGAGTCTTACACCTGGATCCCAAAGCCGATTGTTTGTATTCAGCCCGAAACCGTAACAGATTGAAGGGAATTTAGTCTATGACATTTTCCCCTTTGTTGCCTCATTAGTTTGGAAACAAAGCTATTACTGTTGGATGGCTACTCAAACCCCCGCACAGTTCTCCCTCTGGGCT
Source organism: Bucorvus abyssinicus (assembly GCA_009769605.1). Lineage (NCBI taxonomy): Eukaryota > Metazoa > Chordata > Aves > Bucerotiformes > Bucorvidae > Bucorvus > Bucorvus abyssinicus. The sequence goes on along the minus strand of CM020059.1, from coordinate 2,756,043 downwards.
TTAATAATTAAACCCATTCAGTGAAGTGAATTCACCGCGGTGCTAAGATGGTTTCAGAAGCACCAGATTTCATGTTGATTAAAATATTTCCCCAGGCGGTAATAAGCGGCCAACAGCTGACTCAGAGGTTCTTGTTAAGTAGGATTTGAGTGTCTAATTCTTGTCTCTGCGGAAAAAAGTTGGTCATAGAAGAAGAGGTCAAAGGACGCCTAAGCCAGAATCCACTGTTTAATCTACCTTAAGGCGAGCCTTAAGAGCGGTTGTGGCTGCGAAACGAGTGTAGCCAGGGGCAGGGTATTTCTGCAACCCAAAGTGCCCACTCTTCGCAAAATCGCTCTCGCTGAGCCTTAAAGACGGGAGGATGAAGAGCTAGGCGGGCAGAATTATACCCCGGCAAGTTTAAGCCTGTCGGAAACCGCCCTGAAACACGCTGCCCTTTACTGAGGTAAATATTTCTTGGTCCCCGAAACAGCAACCCGCGTGTTTGTTGCGGGGTGCTCCCAAATTCATGCGAGAGCCTGAGGAAGAAGCAACAAAGAGAGAGCACGAGCTGCGCAAACTCCCCTGTTTCTCTCCCCACTTCGATTCACGGCTTCCAACGTCTTTACGATAGCGCAGCCCCAAACGCGGTGTCTGCTCATCCACCGTGAAATGGTTTTTGAGATCTGTATCCATTATCTGAGCAGGAAGGGGCACTGCTGCTCGCGTTCATTGCGCTAGCTAGAGAGCTCCCAGTAACACCGAGGTCGTCAGGAGGGAGAGCTGGATGGCGCCTTGTTTTGCTCGCGCTGCTCAGCTCCTTTGCAACATCAATGCCGGCTGCTTAAGAATGGTGTGGCCTCATCTTCTTTCAACTAATTACTTGGATATAACGGTCTTGCCTGAAGCATCAGATAAAAGAGTATAGATTTTGTTAACGACTGGCATTAGGTTTGAGTCTGATTCCCCAGCAAAAAACCTCGAGATACTCTAGGAAACCAACTAGTACTTTCTCCCGTGCTTTCCGAACTTTTGCCTCAATGTTTTACGAGACAGCAGATGCTACGTTTCCTCCAGTCACACTCAAACTGAAGGCAAAACTGGCAGATACTTGTATGTGCTACCAGGCTTATCCCTGCAGGGTCTCCACCGTGTGTTGCAGGACCGAGCCTGGGCGACGAGGTCGTGCCAGTGGTGGTCACCTCGCGAACCTGAGTTATTTCTTAGCCTGTCCTACTCACAGGAGTAGTTGCGGTCTACACTTGTAATAAAGATCTCTGCTGTTCCTATTTAGAAGTATTTAGAAAGTTTTTAGCTCCTGTTGTAGCACCTTTACAACACCTGCCTATGAATTTCCAGTCCTAACTACTAATCCGGCATTTCTGAATGTGTATAAACTTAATTTTCAGTAAAAGGATGCTTTACCAAATAATAGAGTTAGTTAAATAAAAACATCCTTTGAAACGCCAGCCCTACTGTTTGGTGTCGTACAGGGCTGCCCCATTTCTTAGTAACCGGGAAGTCAGCGTGTCTGAAAGCAGGTGTAAATTGTTCAGCCTAGTGCAATTATTTGTGCTCCGTGAAAGGCTGGAAGTAAAGATCCTAAAGCTAACATTCACATTCCTTCCCATTTAATCATGAAAGAAGTCTTCAGCAAATGATTTGACCTTTAATAAAAGGTTTTCTATATTTCTGAAAAATGTGTTGATATTCTCTTCAATTTAATCGCTGCTTGCACGCGGGTGAGCTTTGGTTTTATTCTTAGCACTTATGATCGTATGTGAATCGTCATCCTCCATTGGCGTGTGCGTTTAATTCTGCTTTGAAATGAAAGCAAATCAGTGCAACCATACCTAATTCTACATTAGTGGTCATTTTAAATCGTAAGCGTAAAAAACCTCGTCTTTTATTGGTAATTTACTTAATGGCAAGCTATAGACGCACTCATTCATAGCCAATGTAAAGAAAACTAACAAAAGTTTGATTTCATTTACTAAAAAAGACTGATGTAATCATTGCAGTGTAATCTCATTTGAAAACACACATACCTTGACCCCCCGAGGCATTCCCCTCGTGAACTTGAGACCAGTAGCTTTCCGAAGGTGGGGAAACAGCTCAGAAAGTTGTGCTCACCCCCAGACCTCCTGCAGCAAAGCAGGAAGGCAAACGAACGTCACCCCAGCGCCACATTTTAGTTTCCGCAGTGCTGCTGCTCGGGATGCTGTGGAGCACGCGGCGACGCGCAGCTCTGCTGGTTACCTGAGGAGATGCTGAACCCGGCTGGGGCTGCTCATTGGCGTTGCCGCTGCTGACAATGAGACGTAACAATGCTCGTCTACATTATTTATAGAACGAGCTTTCACAACGGTGCGTAGGGGACCAGCAGACGCTTCCAGCCGCTGCGGAAAGCACGGCGTGCCCACAGCTCTCCTGTGACACTCGGCGGTGATCAGCTACTACCACGCTGGGAACAGCTGGTTGTGCTAGATGAGAAGTGTGACCTGCAAGGGTTAGATTCTAATAAACCAGCGGAGCCACAAGCTGTGGAGACCGGATGATTCATATCCTCTGAGCTCTCACAGAACAAACACTGTCACCCCAAGAGCACGCAAAACCAGCAAAGAGGTTTTCTTGGGAGGCAGAGAGACATCTGCTGTAATCAGAGCAGGACGCAGACGGGACACGCTGTATCAGGTTAACTGTCCCTTATTACGGTATCTGTTGTTCTCCTGAGAGCCAGGTGAACTGTCTTTTGGGGCTAAATATTCAAAGCCTCGTACAAAGTTTGCCACCTTATTCTGCTGTCGTCGTAGGGGTTATACGGTCCCCTGAGCGTGCAGTTCTAAAACGAGCAGTACTCACCCTTGCAGTGTGAAATAGAACCACTTAATAATAGAACCAATTAATTTGCATCATTTTATTTCTGTTGGTCTTCGGGAGCTGCAGGGTCTGGAAAATGCACTGCCTCATACCGAACACTGGCAGGGGAATTTTTCTCGTTATTTAGAAGAAATTGTCAACTAGATGAATATGATGGCTTGAGAAATCCATTAGAAGGTTCAAAACTACTTGGTTATCTCAATTCATCCTTCTACCTCTGCACTTGGGCTTGAGTCTAAGAGATTTCTGGCATCATTTAAGAGTCATGGCTTAAATGGAGGAAGACTGCACTTGAAAATAGAATCATTTATCTGCAGAATTAAATGGTGTTGAGAAATCCTTATAGTTGCAAAGGAAAAAAATGGAGGCTCTTCTTTCTGAAAAAAGAAATGCAAACTTTATAGACAGTAAAAGCGAGCCGCTAGTAATCCATTCCAGTAGAATTTGAGGAGGTCTATGTTTGTGGTAAAGTAACTTCAAGGCATCACAAAAGAGACTCGTAAGAGCTATTTAAGTCTCTAATATTTCACATTCTACATCCCAGCATGACTCTTGAAAATATCTAGAGTTGTAAATTGCTCTCAAAGTTCCTCACCCTCCGTTCCTCTCAAGCCTCTGAGCAGAACAGCTTTGAATGAAATCGAGTTGAGTCTACTGTTGGGGACGGTATGAGATGAAAGAATGGAGCAGACCTTTGCTTGAAAGAGCTACTGAGAGATATTTGTGTTACACCAAAGCCTTTTTATTAGGAAGAGGTTTAAATAAACATAAACGCACGTTTTGGTTCTTTAATGCAGCCAGGCCCTCCTCATGGCACATGTCTTAAAGGCTGCACGAGAGACAGAGGACGTGCAAACTGATAGATGAATAAGGCAACTCTTTTCCCTACTCCTTCAAGCAAAGGTCACTGACCCAATTTCCCTTTTGTTCTGCCTTAGGCTGCAGCACGTCTCTTCTCTAGCCACCTCCAAGCCTTTCTAGGAGCCCTAATTCTCTTTTATCGAGTCTGCCCTGACACGCGCCGGAGCTGACATCTCCCATTGACTGCAGCGAACTGCTCCGAGGTCCTTCAAGCACAGCTCTGGTCTCGTTCCACTGGGGCTGCACCGATGTACATTCATAGACGGCGGTGGAGTTTTGATAGCTGTGCTGTTGTGGAATAGGAACTAAATCAAATCGCTGGGCAGATGATGAAAATGGAAAAATAAACTTTGGTGTCAAAGTCCATTGCAGCTGGGGGTTGTGCAAATATTCCCACAAAAAGCAAAGCATAAAGGGAACAAGGAAAATAAACTGTCCAGCAGTGGTCCCAGTGCTTTCAGGCGCTGGCTCCTGCGATTCCATGAGCGGCAGAGCACTGAAAATATTTACTAATCCCTTTTTGAAATATTTAGCCATATTCAGCTGCGCTTCCTAAAGAGAACACTCGCTGCAACGTAATTTCTCACGCGGAGGAACTCTACTCCTTCTATCACCAATAGGTATGTACTTCTGTAAGTCTGTCAGCAGCACAAAGGCGTTTCTTATCTGCAGAAACTCCCAGGAGAAGTTAGGGACACAAACAGCGGGAGCTCGAGCAGCAGCAAGAGCAGGGGGGCGGCGCGCTCTTCCCATGTTCTGCTGGTGCTTCTGCTGACAAGTCTTTGGCATCACAGGGCGCTCGCTGGAGCCAAGAGCCCAGGGGCAAACTTCGCTGTTTCTATTTTTGTGATTTGTGGGTTTTTTTAACAATTTCGTGTCCCTTTTCTGATAGAGCAAAGCTGCGGCGCCTTTGTAGTCGGACCTTTCCTTGTTGGCTTGCCAGAACTTTACATTCTTCGGCCAGATCTAAGTGCTTACAAGGATGTGAGCGCCATTATTTACCATAAAATGAGAGGAAAAGTACGGAACACCCCATTCCCCTGGCTGCTTCGGCGTCAAGGGACCTGTGGATTAATTATGAGTCCTGCTGGTGGCTTGACAGTAAGATCGTCGAGATTTAACTTCTTCAGTAAATTACTGAAATGTGAAAATAATTCGGTACCGTCTAGGAACGCCTTGGCATTGCAAGCTCAGATTTAATAGCAATTCCTTGCACTTTGTGCTCTCTGGATGAGAGGTGCTTTGTAAATACAAGTGGACGTTTATTTCAAAAGAGCTCAACTTGATGGGTGCAAAGCGCCTCTGAGACTGTAGCGCTCTGGCTGCTCATTAAACACCTCCGATGACCCCTCTCAGTTGGAACCCCAAGTTCCAAAGGCATCCCTTGGCCCATCTGCCTTATTACTTTTACTGATTTTTTTTTTTCCTTTCCCCTCTGTATGCCTACCACCTCTGTCTCAGCCTGGGGTAGCTGCGTGAGCTGCTGCGGGGAGGCCAGCAGTGTGTGCAACAGGAATGCTAAAGAAAATGAATAGGTTAGCTACAACTGTCAGAGCGAAACGCCGGCGTGCTGGCTGGCCCTGGCAGTAGCTTTTATTTGCTTTCCAAACACATTTGCACAAAAGTGTTTTGCCAAGAAAGACAGTAAAAAGGAAAAAGAGAGAGAGAGTGTTAAATATAGAATTTATTTCTACATGGTGCTAATACCACCATGAGGACGTGGGTCATCCAGGCAACAGAAATAATCTGTGAAGATCTCTGAGCTGAAGTGTGTGATGTGAATAACAAGACCTTAAAGCGATGGCTGCGGTAAGTGGTTTGTGACCAGCCGATTGCCGGGGCTGACTTATCCAAGCAATGGGTCAGGAATATATAATTTCAAAGCAGCTACATCCCTAAAACTAAAGCTTGTATGTGGTCCCTTGAAAAGAGATGGAGGCGCCGCACAGACCCACCGTTGCCCACGAGCAGCTCGCTCGGTGCCCGGGCTGTGCAGCCCTCGCCGTGGTACACAGCTGGCGATGAAAGGAGGTGTCCTTGTCCTGCGTGCGCAGGACTGAGGAAAGCACACCGCGGACATGTTAAAGCAGCATGTCCCCCTCCCCAAGCCGAATTGTTTCCCCGTGAGAGAGCTCCCTGTTCAATTCCAGGCAATTTGAGCAATAGGACACTCGAGTCCCCCGGGAATTGTGAATACAAGCACCCGACAACCACGTTTTGAGCTCTGCTGTTCTTTTCACGGGTGTAACATGGCCCGTGCCTCTGAGCGGCAGTGGGGTTTTCGTAGCAGGGGTTTAACCTTGGGTCTTTTGATTTCAAAACCAAGGGCTTACATCTGCAGTCAGAGGTTGAGCTGTCGGTTTGTACCACCCCACAGACTGCAGTCGCTAGAGGGTGACGGAACGGTGCACGGGGAGCACGGGCCACCCACGTGACGGCGCTCCTGCTCCTCGCCACTGAGCGAGCAGTAGGTTGTGAAACATCTTCACGTCATTACGCTAAAGACCCAATCTCACTGACAGTGACCGACCCAACCCGTCCAGCCCTGGCAGGGAGAAACGTCTTCCCTGCCTGCAGGGGCAATTTGTGTAATTATACACGTGTCAGTGAAATGAGGTGAGGGATAAAGCAGTGTCAGTGTACTAAACCACAGTCCACTTCGTCCACCAACATGAAGCAAAGCATCTTCTTGTATCAACATCCTTCACGTTTATCCAGGCATTATTATTCTTAAATTTAACCAATGTTCAAGGTTTAAAGAACTTGGAATAAAAAAATACTGTAAAACACAGGCTTATCGAGACAGCATCTTTGAGAAAGCTTTGTGGACAGCCACCTTCCCCTACCCACCTTCCTTCGGGTACCTGCCGTGCTGGGAAAGTGTATGACCAAGAGTGGAAAGCCCTTTGAGTTACCAACTCCTCAAACTGGGTCCTTGGACTTGCCTTTGCTGCTGCAGCGGAGCTGAGCCCTACCCTGCCAAGAGAGCACGCAAAGGGTGGGAAACCAATTCCTCTGGGTTTCAATTTTGTACCTAGAAACAGGATTTGTGCAGCTTTTCTTGGGTCTGTTTGTGATCAGCTGCTGTGAGAGCTTGTGCATGGCCTGACCAGGTGCTACCTCACGCCAGAAAACAGACCAGAAACACGAACCACAGCGTCCTCCTAGATTTTCCAACGTCCTCATAACAACTGTATCCTAAACCGGAGTGTTCAATGCTTGCAGTGAAAAACATTTCAAACAAATCTGCGATTTCCTCGTTTGTCTCTCTTTCTGTTTGTTCTGTTCTAATACAGGTGAAGAAGAGCTGCTGGCAGAGAGTTGAGTCTGCAAATGCTCTGGTTGTCTACAAAGGAGGAACAGCGTGGCCTTCACAAGACTGACATAAAACTCTTCAGTGATGACACTGAGAGCTTTCGACTAAAACAGTCAGCAATAGCTCAAAGGCTGGTGGTATTTATCCCTCAAAGTCTATCCAAAACCAGGAACAGACCTAGCTCTTTTATTGAGTGCTGCTTGAGTGTGTAGCATGTTCCACTCTTTTAAATGTCGGCATCTCTCCTTAGCAAGTTCAAAACGGCTGAAACAAAACTCTGTCCTGGCTGGTACGTTATGGAAACCCCTCAGATCCGATACATAAAAATAAACTGATCTGCTTAGCCTCAGACTTTGGCAGCTGATTTGATGAAACCTGCTAAAATAAAGCAGAAATCTTCGGAATTGCTGGAAAGGCAACGTAGCTTAATGCAACAAAAGAAATACAGACTTCAGCAGTAAAGAAGGACAAATTCTGCAGAACCTGAATTCATTGAAACGTAGGCAATTGATTTCTGTGGGAGCAGAAGCTGGCTCAAAATAGGCTTGATTAATTAACAGTAATGATATTTTGGCAGACTCCTCCTGAGCCTCAGAGGAGCAGTCTGTGCAATTACCATTGCAAAATCATCATAAATATTTGGCTGCATTTGCCGTATTAAATAAGAAGTCTGTAGAAAGCTAATGGATTGAGGGAACTCTTTGTGCAGAAGAGGATCTGTGGTGAAGCACCAGAGTGCCACGAAGAGGAACCATGACTTCACAGAAGCCCATGGCAGAACTCCCACAGACGTCAGCAGGATGAGATTCCACTCGGTGCGACTGTCTGTGGAGGTGGGGGCTTGTGCCCGACGCCAGCTTTGTGCCAGCACCCCACCAGCTCAGTGGACAAACCAGCGTCTGTTCCAGCCTGCCCAGACCTTCAGCCGAGAGCATCTGCTGCCATACAAACCGAGTTCTGAAATCCCCCCTGTCCCGGGTCTGATTGAAATTCTGAGAGTTCGTGACTCAGAGCTTTCACTTTGAGCCTGGGAAAACAACAAAATAAAAGATTAAAAAAAAGCCTGAGGGCTGGATTTGAAGGGATGGAAAGAGGGGAAGAACTTCTGGCTACTCCAAGGAGGTTTTTGGTTTCCTGTGTTCAACAACCCGGTAAGTGTTAACCACTCAGACTATTAACCGCCGGTGGAAAGAAAATTGTTACTAGAATTCTCAGCAATCTCAACCATTTCTGGCGTAGACCCAAACTCCTATTTAGGACTAGCTGATTAGGTGTGAGTCTATGTTTCCTAGAATGAACATGCTGACGTCGTTTCATTGAACAGGGAGAGATTGACACTTTTAGTCTGGATAAAGCAGAACTTCCTACCTTACTGCCCTCAACCCAACTCGTCCTGCGAGAACGAGAGCCCAAACAACCCGGATGGGGTAGTAGTTACAGAGGAATAGCCAGGAACGCCTCACCCTGCTGGAACCCAGCATCCAGGCGAGCGCCCCTGCCCCAGGCTCCCACATCGGGCTGTGCGTTGGCCGGGGTCTGGCTCAGACTCTGCAGCAGTCATTTCAGTGGGATGGATGATGCTGTTTCCCTGCACTGCTAAGATAAAGGCTCATTTACTTCCTATCTCATTGGCACTGAGGGATAATTGAAACAGGCTTACAGTTTGGCTCTTTAGAAATAACAGTCTGTAAGAGTGGAGAATTTTGTCTTTTGTATTATAATTATGCTCGTCTCCGAACTATACTTTATTAACCACATTTTATTATCCTCCCAGTGTATTGGAACTGCACTAGCGAGGAGCTGCCAACTCTGTTGTTCGCTGATTGACATGTGATTTTTCCACAGTGTGAGTAAATCAGGGAAAAGGAGAGACAGTCCAATATTCCCAAGACTAGAACCTTCAAAATGCTCCAGGAATTCCTTTTAGCTCTCCATAACCTGCTGACCACCACTGTGTTCCTTGCTCATATTTTAACTGACTTTTAGGAACAATGCAATATTTTGTCTAAAGCATTTGCATGTTTGATGGCATGACTTGTGTACTGCTGGATCACGGCAAAAAGTAAGGGAGTGAACCCCGTGTCGACAAAATTCCTCATCATACTACTTGACAGATTCTGCAAGAGGCCATGAAAGCAAGAGCACACCTCCATGGTGTTACAAAGCCAGTTTATGAACTCCTCATGTACCACTCCAATGGCCTCTGTGAAAGTAAGCCCATAGTTTAGAAGACAGAATTGCTTAAAACTTGCTAATAGTGCTCTGAGACTTAAAAAAAAAAATGCATATTGAGGAGGATAACACGGTCAGGACAGTCTTAGGTACCGCAGGTACCCAAGAACGATGAAGGCTGCCTAGCAAAGCCTGCTGGGGTGGCCCGGATTTGATACCTGGCATTGATACAGCCAAGCCACGCTCTCAGCAGTCAGACCTATGGGTATGCTCTCGTCATGGTGATATCTTGCTTCTGGATTCTAAAATGAGCAAGATCCTATTAGCAGTGGGAACTGAGCGTGGTTGGCTAGAGAACTGGAGATGTTCCAGTTGTGCTAATAATACTTCTTGCTTGGAGACAATAACAATCCAGTTATGTTAATTTTTTCCCTGGCACATACAGTGTGTGATGTACAATAACGTCCATAAGTGTTTTTACGAGCGCTTAACGCAGGCACTTAGATTTTGCAAAGCAGCTGTCAGAATTAAACACAGAACAAATCAGACGGTTAATCAGCATGTGAATACGCAGGGAACCGCGTCTATTTTTGAAGCCCTGGGGAGCTCTGCCACCAGATGGCCCTTTTTCTGAGCTGCGAGTATTCCTCAAAGCGGTTTGGTTTTGGCGTTATACAATATCGTCGGGTAAATTTTAAATACCTTTCTGAAATGGCTCGCTCTGTCTCCTAGGGATGCAGCTGACGCGGGCTCCCTCACCTCGCTACGGGGAGCTCTTGCTTCAGGCAATTCAAGGCTTGTCCGATGATATTAACTGCTGCAGGTGGTGTTAAAAAACACAAGGTGTGTTTTTGCACGTACAACCGCGTTCTCTTCATTCCCGTTCCACGCTGCACGTGTGGTGACCAAGTCACCCAATGTTTTACGCAGGGATTAATCAAGAATAACGGAGTTAATTCCAAACCTGCACGTATTTAAAGGTGCAAGGTATACTGCTTGTAGGAGTTAAACACCTAGATAGGAATTCAGTTCTGACATACCTTTGTGGCCCTGGGCATAAAACATGCTGTTAATTCACGGAAGCCAGGGCAAAGAAACCACTTTGTGAAAAAGAAATGTGCAACGAGGAGAAGATAATAGAGGAACGTTAACATTATGAACAGAAAACTTATTTTTCTCGTTTGATCAAGAACTAGAGGCTCACCCTGTGTCTGTTAAATATTCAACATACACCCTAGCATCCCACCAGTTATTTCTCTTTGCATTGAAATCACCACTGGCACAGGACTTCAGCACCTCATGTAAACACTTCTAGCACTCATACTCCCGGGTCTGGAATACTGGAGAATGTTTTCCCCGCCTTTCTTTGCTTTTCTTTGTTTCCCCTTTCTCCCACTGTGACCAGGAATACCATTTTTGTTGCATGTGGTGCATGGGTTCCCACGAAAAGTTTGGGTCTCGAGAAGCTGACATTTTCCAACGGAAACCCATCTCATGAGAAAATCTCCAACCAGCCCCTTCTCTAACTACATCCAGCATGCCTGTCGCGGGCCCCGATCCAGCAGCAATCACACGAGTAGCAACAAAGCTCATTCCATGGACCTCGCGAGAGAGGTCCTGACAGCGGAGTCTGGCCCGCTGGCGGGATGCTGCTGGGTTCTGCAAACTCATTGCTACCAGCTGTTTTCCACCGGGCAGCAGCTGCAGGAGCCGTACGCAGCTTAGGCTTCGGTGGTGGCTTTCACGAGATGGCCCTGCTGAGTATTATCTAAATCTCCTTGTCCTGGGCGCTACAGTGCTCTCCCTGAGCAGCCAGGGATGTCTGCCCAGTTTACGGCAAAGCTCCTCTCTCCCAGTGGATACTGGTGTAAAGAAACCACTCCAGAAACACGATGTGGAAAGGGTGTTGTGCTGTGTTAGTGACAGTTCCTGCCAGCGTTCTTCCCCTGGGGAAGGGACAGTCCCACATCTGACTCCCAGCTCCGAGCAAAGCACCGCGGACTCCTCAAAGTGCTCCTGAAGATAATTTGGCCTCCCGTAGAATGAAATCGATTACACCATTAGTAGGGCTGCAGGGCTTTGCCGCAGAGGACAACGTTGCTGCTGATACGAACCGTAGACACGAGCCACGCTCAGCTACTACCCCTCCGTTTTTAAGCTAATTTGATGACTTTGAGGAAAGATAAGGGGATCGAAGACTGTAGGCATCTTTGGCTCATTCTTATCAATGCCAAACGGCCAAAAGGACAGAAGAAAGAGGAATGTGTAGCGATAAAAGTGCTGCATGGCTTTAGGAAGGCAGTATTTCATCTGAATTAAATTAAGTGGGAGGAATTTCAATTTGATATTTGCGGCACAACTACTGACTTCACTGAAGGCAGCCTGCGCTATAGATTGCATCGATTCTTCAGTTCCCTGGAACACGCTTTCCTTTCTAATGGTGAGTGTGCACTGTAGCAAAACCAGAGTTCACTTTGCTCTCCATCAGCAGACACACGCAGTACAGGAAGAAAATCGAAGGAACGGCAGAAATTCCCATCAGTGCATAGCAAACGCGTTCCTCTGTATTTGCCAAACAAAAGACATTGTCTAGAAATTTTCAACGCAGGATTCTAAGAAAATCCATGTTTTATATACACAAAAGTCTGCCAAAATGACCGAAGCTTTGGCTAAATTTCTTACTGTTAAATTTTGTCAGAAAAAAATTCTCCATTGCCTCACTATTTGATTATGAAATGAAAAACAAATAGCGAAGTGGTATTTCCTCTGGAATTGTGAGGTAGGTATAGTTAAATATATTTAAAAGGCAAACGTGGTTTGGTTGATCTGTGTTATTTTTCCCAAGCGTCCTTCACATTCCATTTTCTTCTGATTTTGACCTGGATTTTTTCCTTAATGGCCAGTATTCTGAAAGGGAAAAGATGCTCTCCTCCGCATCTAGCAAGCTGTTCTGCGCAAACCGAAAAGGAGAACACGGTGCCCTTCCGATGAACTCTGACGATCACCTCAGCCCTATTCATCTGCGCTGCAGTTTTGGCAAATATTCAGATGTGAAGTAGACTTGAAGTACTTGGAAGTCGCAGTCAGACACAAGCGTAAGTACTTTGCCGGACGACGCCAGCTGAGGTACGCGCAGAAAGCGGGTTCTACCAAAGGCTGGGGTGACTCCATGCGACTGCATTAAAACCAGGAGTGCTTCTCTTGCAAACTTTTATTTGGTTTTTCATAGCACAGGACTGGAACGGGAAAAGAACAGTATTAGCTACCAGTCATACGGTCTCAACCTTTTGGAACAGCACATGTCGTGCACTATGTCTATGTACCCATTAAAAAAGTCTGGAGATTCATTTTTTTCCCTGACATGAAAAATGTTGATGGAAGCACTAAAGGATTAGACTGGCTCTGTGCTTTGCTTGCTAAAGTAAACACGAGCCGATCCTGCAACCAGATCACATACTTGTGGTAAAGCGACTAATTTAATTTTCAGCCACACTGAGAAGGAGCAGAGAGTGCACCAGGAAATAGCCTGGGCTTTTTTAGTGTGGGAATGAGAGCGCGTGGGACAGATAGGCCTGACGGGGAGCTCTGGCCTTATTTTACCTGTCCTGTCCCCCGGGATGCATCAAGAAGGGCAGTTCAGAATGAGATCATGAGGGTTCTGCAGGCGGGTAATAAAATGCATTTCTATTTCTTCCTCCCAGCGCAGCTCAAGGAAAGCCAAGACACAAATAACTGCAGGCGTGTGGCGCTGGGAGGCGGGCTCCGTTCGGCTTCCAGGCTCTTCCCCCAGTCGCTGCCGGCGGTTGGGTTCTCCGCTCCCAGGCATCGATTTCAGCACAGAAAGGGAGCAAGCCGCAGAGTGGCAGTGCTACGGCGAGGCTGGCTCCAGCCTCCCCACCGCTCCTCGGAGCAGGGAATCGATCGCTCAGCCGCGACGTACCCCTCTTCTCCTGGGCTTGCTGCAAGGCGCGCAGGATTCTCCGGGGTAGCTCTTCAGGTCTGGCTCTAACGCAGCTCCCACGGGTGCCGGGAAGGTGATGGCTCGGGAGGCTTCCAAGTCACCCTCCAGCATATTAGACCCGAGCTCCAGTAACCCAGGACAATCCGGTGCCCCGGAGTCGGGTCCCACGCCCTGTCCACACAAGATGTGCCACTTCGGGGTACAACCCCACGCCAACAACGGATGCACGGCATTTTAGCCAAGAACCCAGTGCCTCTGACCCTGCTGGCTGAGGCGGTGACAAGTAGTCTTGAAAGACATCGCTTGCCTAACATGATTAGATGTCAGCAGTGAACACTAATGCTGTGCTTTAAATCCTGCTTTACAATGTAAATTACTCCTTCACGGAACCGCCAGCAGAAAATGGGATTTTGAGGGGTTTTTTGCAAGATTGTGGTCAGAGTTTACAAACTAATCTCCGATCATTTCCATTTTAAATTACTGTTAGTGTCAATTTATACTATAGTAGCAACCAAAATAGCCCCCAGCCTGCCATTGTACGAAGCACTGAGTAAAACTCTCGTATGTGCTATAAGAGCACGACCTCCGTTCGGTTTAGGAAAGGATGTTTTGATGCCAAAGCATCATGCCATGGTCACACGAAAAATTCCTTTCTACCCTTGGATGAGATTGTGTCATTTTGGATCCACTTAGGGATTTGACGAAGGAGACCTTGGTTCTCACCGCCCTGCTACAGGCAGGAAAGGAGAACGTGGTGCCCAAAGGTAAGTAGTGTGTTCCGGGTGGGTTAGGTGCAACGCGTAAAAGTAAGTTAGAGAAAAAAGAGCAGCATGCTCCCGCTCAAGCAATCTTGGCATGTTTGTGGTGGCTCTTGCAGGCAAGACGGGGGCTCCACCGCTGAGTAAGAGACCCCTCCACTCCAAAGAGCTCCAATAGTTCAAGTGCAGGACGGGAGAGGAGCAGTACCGTCGGTCCCATTGCACCGCCTGAAGCGTGAGGAGCAGCAATGTCACACATCTTGGCTAAGGCCATCCCGACAGCTTTCAGCAGATATGTCCCTTGAGCCCAGGCCTTTTTGCTTCAAAGTCACATGAGATCAAGTTATAAAATATGCTCTTTTCCTCACCGGTAGTCCAGTCCTTCCTTCAAGCATGTTTCTGTGCATGCGCTGAAGAGCATTTAACTGTAAAAGGCAAAGAAGTTTGATAATCGCGAGAAATGCGAGCTGCAAAAGGCACTTACCGGCTCGCTCGGTGTACAGACAAGCTTACAAAAATGGGGTGGTCCTGCTTCATCAGACCTGCCCCCTCCACCACGCTGACGCTTCAGAAACGGAAACTGGAGAGGGCAGTTTGAAGAATAACCAGACTGTCCGCGACCGGAAACAACCCGGGGCCACACCGAGATTTCTGGATAAATGGAAGTTCAGGCTTGTCCACCAAGTCCTTGAGTTTGACGTGCCAGACTGTGGGAGAGTTTGTGTTCAGCCAGCTGGGAGAAGATGGGCAGGACCGAAGCCGTATTTAAGCGCAGGAGGGACATCCTCTGTAGTCCTCATCACTTTTGATTACGTTTTAAGTGACCTTGGCTCTCATTCTCAGGGTGCATCTGGGCACCTGATTTCTCCTGATTTTGAGCATCTAAGCGTTAGCTTCTTTCAGAGCCATCATAAATTCTGACTATATCTTGCATTGATGCATAATAAAGCCCTTCACTGGACCTTATTTAAATGTCAGTGGCAAAGTACGAGCCACACAAGAAACTGGATGGTGTGCTCGAAGCGCTGGGTGGAAAAGTCCTTCCAGTCACAGCGCACTGGGCTCTTGCTGCATTCCCTGTTTGTTTTACGATGAATAAACCAATCCAGAGTCTCTGATGCCTGTTCTCTCACACAGACCCCTCTCTGTGCTCCTTTAATGACTTCCCAGGGTGGCGTCAGCCGTTACGGTCTGATCTCCTAAAGCATAGAGCCTCCCTCTGAAAGAGTTATCTACCTTAATTGGCTTTAAATTAACGGAAGGGAAGCTCGCTTACTGCAGTCACACCAACCTAGGGCTTACAAGAAATTAACCACGTAACTGGGAAAAAAAACCAAAAGAAAACCAAATATTCTTCCCGTGAAAACATCAGCTTGTGTTTCCCAGTGTAGTCGGGCTTTCCAAGTGGGTACACCTCTGTCCCAAGTGAAGGACCAGCGGGCTGGGGTAAATCAAAATTTCCATCATGAGTGGCAAGCGGACCTGCATCAGGGAAGAGAAAGACCTCGAGTCTCAGGGACTTTAGACATCGTCAGCATCTTTAGGTGTGAGATTTTGAGTTTTCTCAAAGAAAAGGAAAAAAAAAAAAAAGAGTGCGAGTGCAGATTATCTCTTTGGGTCTGGTCTGAATTGTCTTTGTTTCTTTTCTGCTGGCTTTAAAATAAAAGGGAGAAAATAGGAGTGTATTTGAGCAAAGAAGAATGATGTGTGAAAAATGAATGAGGTGCGAACCATGAGGCAGATGCCATGCCAACTCACCCGGCTGACACCAGCTGTGAATGCTGGGCGTTTCTGGAACCTAAACCCCTTCTGTTTGGGTGACTAACTGTATAAACAAAAGACATTCGTGGATGTCAGTTGAATCCTGCAACGTCTGTCCTCCCCTAACCGGGCAGGAGCTGGCTGACACTAGCCAGCATCCAATAAAACGCCTCAAGTCTCCGCCGCAGGGAGATCTCTTGGCAGATTTTATGGAGTCCTCCCTTCGGCCGTTTATTAGAGATCTCGTCACTGATGGATTTTATGGAGTCCTCCCCGATTACCCACCACAGCACGCTTACCCGTGTGGTGACGCAGCGCGGAATCAACGTCTTCATGCCACAGACAGCGAGTTGTTCCCTGGGAGTTGAAGCAGCCCCTACAAGTTCCCTTCATCACAAAACTAGACAGTTTAGGATGTGTTAGAAAAGGTGAATCAACTCCCACGTTCACTGAGAAGTACCAATTTACAGCCCAGGCCGCCCAGACGGCGCATTCAAGATGCTACAGAAGATTATTTGAGAGGCACCCAGGTTCAAATCACTGTAATAAAAAAGGTTATGTCTGGTCGAACTCCAAAGAGAAGGATGGATTTTGGCAGGACGCACCGATTCAGAACATAATATCCAAATTCTCATGGTGCCTGTCTGCTTGGGAGACGAAACCACTTCTTTCATAGCTTGAATTTTAAGTGCAGTCTGGTCAACAGAGAGAAACTTCCATGAAACACTACGTGAGTTTTGAAAAATTCGTGCTCGAGGTTTAGGTATCTCCTGCCAGCTCAGTTATTCTTTAATAAAGGCGGTGAATTGCACAGAGGCCATTGCTGTCAACTAGAAGGTTTGGTGACAAGACGGAGAAGTGACTTATGTGCCTATGAATCAAAAGGGCAAGAAATACTCATTCTGTGGCTGCTCACGTCCCCAGCATCTCCAAACCGGTTTCCCACGTGGCTTGAGACTTAATTCTGTCTTTCTCCTTCCAGAGCCCTCCTTGCTAAATCATTGTCAGCTTTTCACGATTTACAGCCAACGACGAGAAGGGCTCTGCCAAGTCATGGCAAAATGACCCGGTGAGCAGAGCCTGCCTCTGACATTCCTGGTAGCAGATGTTTCAGAAATGGAATGTGAAACTCAGAGTGTGGGTAGTCCAAGAGAGCCTGGGAAGAGGATTTTTCCCTTTACCTCCCACACTAACAAGGTAAAAATAACTGGGAGGGCTTAACCATAAGTGTGGATATGAAATTGCCTGCAGGGCCAAGCTTTAGCTGCTGGGTGTTCAGCTCATCCTAGGTGCCACCCTGGGCCCGTCCTGGGGAGTCTGCCACTGACGTAGGAAGGGTGAGGATGCTGCCTTCCCCGGGAGGAGGGACAGCCCTGTGCCCGTGCCGGAGATTTCCCTCGTGCGCTGGAGTCCCGCTGCAGTAGGGCTCTGCAAACACTGCACAAGCCCGGTCTGGACTAAAGCATTGGCATTTAGAAACCAAAGTGTCCCTCAGGGTGCAGGGAACCGCGGGTTTCCGGCAGGTGCTTTACAACCTGTACTGTTTATTCGATCTGTGGAGCTAGCAAGAGGCTACAGGTAGTAGTTGACTCAGCACTAATTCGGCTGGCTGTAATGCTGAGCTAATGAATCTGTGCCGTCGAGGACGGGAACTCTCTCATGTCTGGCCGGCTCAGAGCCTCGGTTTCTCCTTAGCTATCTAAATTCTGACCCGACTCCTCTCTCTGTGTGCCTCTGCCTCTCACCTCCAGCTCACAAGATGGTAAGGAGGGGTTTCACACAGACCTAATTGTGAAATTTAGTGCTGCTTTGGTTCAAAAACCCCATTTCTCCTGCTAAAGCTGCAAAGATGCCGACTGTGAGGCATTAATGGAGAACAAACTCACTCAGTCATCAGTCCAGGAGTTTGTTTCCACTCTTAAGTGCATAAACTGCTATTTGTTATAAGTTTGAAGTAATGCTGGGAAGCTTCTCATCTGCTTTGAGTTGAAAATGCTATTAACTATTCTGAAAGCACAATCAGCCGCGCTCCTGCGAGCCGTACGGGAATAAATCAAAGCCTGTGGATGCCCGTGCTGCAACAGTGGCAGCAACAAAACAGACATCTGGTGAGTTTTGCTATAATAACTCCTAAACTCAGCAGAACTTCGAAGTGCTCGAGAATTCCTACCCATGGTTACCTCACAACAGGTAAGAATTAGATTTGTAGAAATAATGTCTTTCTACCTGGCATAAAATTGTAAAGCACTGAAGGGTTGTGTTTTCATCTGGCTGTGGCAAGAAATCAGAAAATTGGATTAAATTAAAAGGAAACTCTGTCAATGCAATCAGAACATTAGCATTAATCAGACAGAACTGCAAATGCATGAGTCAGGAGGAACACCACTGAAAGTAATGACATTTTGGAGGTAATTTTTTTTTCCTATCAAAATGTTAAAAATAAAAAAATCCCTAAAACTAACCCGAAAAGGAAATGCTAATGATGAAAACACTCAGCTGGGATGACTGATAATCGAGGAAGAGAGCAAAGGAAAGCTGGTGTCAAACTGAAGAGTGAAGAACCATCTCTCCTTCCACCTCCACAGCCACACAAAGCCCAAGCCCTGAGAAAACAGAAGGAGCAAAGGAGGCTCCGGGGAGACCCTCCGGCTCTCAACAACTCCCCGGGCACAAGCGCCAGGACGAGTCGAACCGTCCTGCAGTTGTTCCGTGGGAGGTTGAGGTTGCCCCTGAGGACCCGTTTCTGTCCCGCTGGGGTTGTCGCAGCCTGTCCCAGCTGCCCGGGGCAGTGGCGGAGCCCCCATCCCTGGGGCGGTGCCGAGGGACAGGGGTCCGGGCGGACCTGGCAGGTGTCCTCACCCTCGGAGCTGCCCTGTCCGACGGCGGTGCGCTCTAGTTTCACGGAAAAGTAAACGCCTTCGGGAGATGAAGTCTGCTGTGATTCCAACCACCGCTATTACGGGTTTCTGCCCTTGCAGCTCGAAGGCTCAGACCGACGATGAGGTGCCTCGGGGCGCTGGGGGCAGCCGGCACCGGGAGCGCCCCCCGCTCCCGCCCGGGCTCCGGCCGCGGCTCCCGGGCTCCCTCTCGTGGCTCCGGCTCTCAGCGCCGCGGAAGGCTCCAGCGCCGCTCCGCGGCCGCGCTCCGCGCCGCTCCGCGGGGTCGGGGTGTGCCCTTGCCCGGCGCGGTTCGGCTCCCCAGCCCCGCCGAGCGCTGCTGCCGGCTCTGCCCCGGGCTGCTGCCGCTGCACAGACCCACGCCCAGGAAAGCCCCCGTCCGCCGCCCACCCACGAGCCCATCGAGGCTTCACCTGACAGCCTGGGGGGTTTAGGATCGCTGGGCTTTACGAAGAGGCAGGCAACAGCAGCCAGAAGCTTGTTCGCTTCCAGAGCATCTCCCGAAACTCTGGATCCTGGCTTCCCTTAGCACACGCCGCAACCCCTCTAGCAGGAGGCGACCACCTCAGGCTTCAAGCCGTGCTGGCCCGCTGTCACCGCCTCACCTCCCACTGCTCTCCCTTTTAACCTGCACAGCACCGAGTCCCATAACCGGGATTCCTCCCACCTTCGTCTTAGCTCCGTGGGGTACAAACCCCCGCCTCGCGTTCTGGGTCGTCCCGAGTGCACGAAAACGCCAGAGCAGGAAAAAAGGCAGGGGTTAAATACCCAGGGTTTTCCATTAGATAAAAAAATCCTACCAAAAAGGTGCAAGGCAATGCCTGCAACGCCCTGTGGTTTTCTTCTCCACCCGTTTAAATTTAAAATTCTCCATAACCATAATGTGCTCTGGTCTATAAATAAGGAGCACTCCTATTTGCAAGCAGTATGTATTGTTCCCCTCTGCACTCCAAACTAATTGGCGTATGTTTTACTGTCCTGAGGCTTTATTAATGAACAATATTTCATTCAAAGCTAATTAAAATCTCTAGGCAGACCACGCTTAGCAATAGAGATGCCGAATGGGAAAGCAGAGCACAGGTAAGCAGACAGCTTAATAACTATAATTATTTTGTTGGGAAGTAAGAGGAGGGGGGAATAAAGCATTAGAGACCCATAAATACAAAACACTTAAGAAAGTTGTCAGGAATGTTGAGCCACCACAAATAATTCACTGATGGTGCTTTAAAAACCTTGTTTAGGGATATTATTTAGATCCTGTTCTCAGGACATTGCAGAGGCCCGAGACTCTTGGATTTCTGCTAAGAAATAGAGCGAACTTGTTGGAGAATGAGGGACACGACACCTGATTTCTCACTCTTTCAGAGTACGGTGCTGGGGAGCAGAAGGCATGGACCAAAAACCTGTGGTCCAGCCATTCCCCAGTGCTCTGGGAGGCTGTAAGAGCTCAGAGGAATCTACAGCAGCTCTGGAACTTCTTAGACTTTTTAGACGGTTTAGGGAAAAGGGAAATAAAAAATTCATGGTAACTGCCAGCACGGGTCCTCTCACCCAGCAGGAATGCGTTGGGGTGGCTCGGAAGCCAGACAGCGGGATGGGAGCACCATCTGCGGTCTGTCTTTCACAGCAGGCAGCAGGCCTCCACTCTTCCCCAGCCTCCTCTTGCAAATCACATTTTGCTTTATTGATTTATTTCTCAGCTTTCCGGTGAGAGGTTCCTCCTCTGTTATTTCCCCTCAGGCTTTTCTATCATGCAGAATTGGATTTCCTCCTGGCTGCTCCTTACCCGCTGCTGGAGTTAACCCCTGCCCTGCCACTTGGAGCAAACGAGAGTGCCCACGGTGCACCACCGCCGGGCTTTCTGACACATCTTGAGGGAACCTCAGATGAAAGATGAAAGAAAAGGAAATGTGCTGAGACCTGAGCAAGGATTCCTCCTTTCGCTTTTGCCCTTGTCCAGTCTCGGTTAGCCGCTGTACTTAGTCGGTCCCAGACCATCAACTGGCACCGAAGGGTCTGCGACTAATTTGACGCAAGATTGTCCTGGGGATGAGCCTGTTAACCTGCGGATGTACGCTGACTGTTCTGAAATGATGAGCACGAGGCTCGTCACGCCGGCGGCTCTGATCTCAGGGGCGGGTTTAACGCTGGCCATAGCCACCAGTGCTGGGACACTTTCTCCCACCCTCCTTCGCCAGTGGGAGGCGGGGATCCACACCCCTGCTAGCTGGTCGCTTTGTGAAGATGTCTCTGAACTGATTGCTGGAATTTGGGAAAGGAATAGAGATTTGCCCATAAATCCTGTCGCTTGTTACCTTTATCTTTTCCCACTGCCAGTGAAGTCAGATCCACAGACTATATTTAGCCAAGTATTCTCTACCCACACTGACATTACGTACAGGTGATGGAAAGCCGGAGCTTTGACAGGCACATCTCTCCTTTTTAGGGCTTTTTTTTTTTTTTTTGCACTGTCCGTGGGCTAGAATTTCGCATGCTCTGTCTGCCTATATTTCCGCCATTTAACGTGTAAGGACTAAACATCTCAATGTCAAGCAGCAGATTTATTCTCAAACCACGTGGGAGGGTTATAATCCATTTCGAAAGAAACTGCCAATCCTGGTCAGAATCTGGGCTGTTCGTGAAAACTGATCCTTTCTGGAAAGCACTTGAGTTTTCACTCATGCCTTGTCTTATTGTCAATTAATGCCAGAACACCATGAAATCTCCAGAATGGCTCTTGACACCCACTAGGATACAAAATTAATTCACTAATGGCCAGTCATTCTGCCACGACAGCCCCCAAAATTCATGGCGATGGAGGATTTAGGCGTGGAGGGCGTCACGGCTGCAGTTTTAGAGGGCTCCTACAGGTGAGTATATCAGCTGTGAAAGCAAGGAGGCATCCTGAGTCAGATTGAACCGCGGGATCTGGAGCATCAGCGGCGGGGATGGTGGGCAAACATCTCAGCAGCGGGGAGGATGGGAGGGGGACGGAGTGCTGGTGACCATGGGGCTGCTTCCAACACTTGCTGACATCTGTGCCAAGGCATGACACAACTGCTGGCGTTTTTTTTTCTTGAGCAGTTTGTGAGGGTTTGTTCAAATGCAATTGAATTTTACTGAAAGAAAACAAGACAGCTGTAGCAATTAACTTTCTCCATGTTAATTGACTTCTAATTAACCTGCCGGAAATGTCTGCAATGTCAGTGTCGTGTTTAAAAATACACCTTGTTGCTTTAATCGATGGTGTAATCACCGTCTTCATACTCCGCTTTAGCTTTGTCCCATTACACTGAGACCTGAATTGTCACCCAGAATTATTAAATCTAAAAAGTCCTCCCTTTAATGGTAATTAACATTTATGAGCAGACTGAGATATGATTCCAATGTTATTAACTCTTGGTTTCGTATTGCAAAGCGTGGCTCATCTACAGCCTTGTTTTTCAGACGGAAGGTGCTGCCACCAGGACGCGGGTTGTCCTGCAGCGTTTGGTCTGTTCCGGGCGCACGGGGACATTTCACAGCTCCTGCTGGTGATATAGGTAGATTGCTCTTTCTAAGAAATTAATGGCAGAAGTATCGTAATTATCCAGGGGACCTTATTTAAAGTCATGGGGATGCCCAGCTGTGGTGGTCTAGTGAGCTAAACGGTAGCTTGTAGAGATCTTCAGGTGCCTAAGCACGTGGCCTTCAGCGACCTGAGGCTGATCGCTTCGTCTCTGACTTAATTCTTACCCCCATGTCATAGATAAGGTTAAACCTGCCCCTTTTAAAGGCTGTATCGTCTTTCACAAGCAGGTCTGAAGAGCACGTATATGGGCGGCTGTACTAGGTACAGGGACCTGGAAGGTGGCATTGTGAAGAGACAAGGAGGTCAAACTTCCAAAGGCAGTTTCAGCCTGCGAGTCTCTGGAGGAAGCCTTCACCCGGCAGCTTACGCATAGCCGTCTGATTGCATGGCCGGGTCGTTTTTTTATGGCAGGATATATTGACACAGCTTACCGCGTGGTCTTACAGTGGATCATCTTGGGCTTGAAATCGCTCTAACCACGTTATCTGACTCTCAGATGACAAAAAATGTGCAAAAAAATCTGTTTGCCTTTTAAAACTGTGGTTTATAGCCAGATTTGCCTGCACGTGTGTATATTCATCTCTAAATGTCTGTCGGTATGTATGCGTACATATATATATATATATAGTCCAGATGTAAGCAAGGCAGGTTTCATCACCAGGTCCCTACACACACCAAGCAAAGAGCTGCCTGCGGCGCTTCGGGTGGAGGTGACACCATCCCTGGTCTGTTCCCCCCAATTCACTCTCTTCTGAGAGTGAAGCAACATTTTCTTTGCAAAGGTGACCTTGGAAATGTACCTTCTGGAACGTGCTCCTGAAATTCCCATCATTCTTCGAGGAGGCGGTAAAACAGAGTCGTGTTCCAGCTGTTTCTGCACTTCTGCAGATTACACATATTATTCCATTGTGCTTATTTGAACATTGACTTAATTTTTAATTAGGCTCCTGTGCCTAATTGCTCGGGAAACACACCTCCTAGTAAAAAATGTTGCTCCTTGCTAATTTTAAGAAGCTAAATACCTCCTCACAAAAACAGGCTGCGTTCTATAAATATCTATGGTATAGCTCATTAGGCTGATATTTTGGAGCCATTTTAAATAATGTGGTTTTCTCTTTAATGCTGAACAGAATAAAGTATTTGCTTTAAAAAGGAAAATTAAATCATGAAAAACAATAATTTATTACCCTTGCTCTGACAGGCTAGACATCAATTTGATGTTGTTCAGCTAGTACTGCAACGGCGTTAAAAGTTGCTTTCTCCTCCCAAAACAACAAATGAGTTTTGATTTCTCTTCATTAAATGCATCATTAATTCCTCCTCCTAGTTGCTGTTTGTTTTCCCTTCCATACCCTCTTGTTCCTGTAAATTTAATTCAGGCAGCGCATCCATCACATTCTTGTAATTAGCACTTGGAAGTATGAAGTCTTCCAGGCATTCTCTCTCCTGCATGAGTGCTGAGAGATGGACAGGTCCATTTGCCTCAGAACTTTGCGCTGATTTGCAATGAGCCTGAATAATTTTGAGCTTGAATTCAGACAGAGCAGGAAGTCTCTGGGTGCCCTCCTCAAGTTCTAGCCACAAACCGGGCGTTTCTGCCTTGCATCCTTTGAAACGTCCGGTTCCGTTCTCCTTTCAGCAATGGCAATAAATGCAGCATTGCAAGGGCTTGCACACTGGGCTTGCTCTGGCCTTTTTTTGAATGCCCTTGGCCTGTCGTGTAGGGGAACGGAGTCACGCTTTCTTTTGGCTTAAAATATACTGTGATTGAACCAGACATTACTATAGGGCATCATACTTGTACACCATATATGGGAACTTCAAGGTGGCACGTTACTGAGGAGCAGACGAAAAGCTGATGAGGTCCAAACGGGAGCTTGCCTGATGCAAGACTGTGTAAGCTTGCGTGAGCTTTCGTTTCTCTACCAACTGTTTTGCTCTTCCTCCCAGCTCTGAAGATGGCTTTCTGGCTCAGGGCATGAGCACTGAATACCCTCCCAGGTGTAATTCTTGCTGTTGTTGTTAAAAAAACTATAGGACAGAGCAATGAGGCCGTTGCGCTGCCTCCGTTGATTCCGAGTGCTCAGGTGAATTTAGGTTCTTAATTTAAGAAGCTGCATCCTGTGGTACATCTGGGTATTGCTGGACAAATAACAGATAACTGCTCTTCACCACGCCCCGGCGTATCTGTCCAGCTGGGGCAATGATGCTTATCTCCTTTGGAAAATCCTCTGAGACGTACATTTGTGAAGTTTTGTCTAGAAAGTAGGATTGATAAATTTTATCACTATTTTATACATGGCACGGAGCTTCCATCCAACTGCATCACGCAAGGTCCAACAGCACGGTCGGTACTTGCAGTAGTGCCCTCAGCTGTCGCCTTTGCCACGGACATTGTTCTTGATGTACTCTATACTCCACCGGCTGCTCTGACCATGGAACAAGCCTTTTCCGTTGCTTCCCTCTCAGATTGCTTTAATGGTTGCCCTCATTCTCTTCAATGATTAAATCGCTGCTGTTGACATCCAGTTTATCTTCCCCAAATGTTGCACCTCTGACTGCATCAGAGTCAATCCTTAATCCCCTGAGCCCCTCTGATCACGCAGACACTCAAGACCAGAGTTAGATAAACTATCTCAGGTAGCCTTCGACGCCTTTCAAGAAGCAGCTGAACGCCATAATAGATCCATCATGCTTTCCTTGGTGTCAAACAGGTTTTGCTATTAAAGATCAGGGAGGCTGGAGGTCACTTCAAATCATGATATTGTTCACTTTATAAGCCCGTTTCATCCTGTCATCTGGTACTAGACTCTCAAGATGTTTCTGAGGAGTCCGTGGCATATATCAATTTCTTGCCCTTCAGTCCTTTTAAACACTAGGGTTTAAGCACTGATTGATTCAGTGAATGTCTCCAAAGTCAAACGGTTTATCTTTTCTATTGTCTCTAGTTCCCTGTGCCTGACTTAGAAGCCTCCAGCCCAACGCTGAGTTCTTCTCTTCACTTTAAGAATCTGTGTAAATACAGAGTATTTTTACACACGTGGAAAGAGGCACCTGCACTATTCAAAACTGCAGTGTGCCTTGCAGGAATTCTGGGGGGGTTTTGCTTAGCTTTCACCGTATAATTTATGTCCAGTCCAGATTTTCACCCTTGCTCAGCCCTAGTTTAATCGTTTTGCTTCGTGTTTTTAACGTGGTTAAAACAAGGGATAAGCCTGTATACGCTTAAGGTAGTTAATGCGCCAGAAATGAGACTATAAGAATACGCAGTTCTGTCTATATGCTAACAAGAAACAACAAAATTGCTCAATGCTTTGAAAATTGGCTTCCGCGCATAGCTCCTGCCCACCACCAGCCCTTTTCTGTACCAACGCAGAGAGCCCACACCAGGCGTGGGAACAGCATCAGTCGCAGAGTACGGTATAGCCTGAATCCACACGGGACACGAGCCCTTCACGTGAGTTTGAATTCCCTCTTTCAGGTTCCTTCTTCCAGGCCGTTGCTGTCCTGCGAGCGGGCAGTAAGGTATTACGAGACAGGGCAGCGGTGCCGCAGCCTGCGAGAGGCAAACGGCTCGTCTGACGTCCTGCAAAACTAAAAGCCTTAGCTGAAGGTTTTCTCTGCTATTCTTCATAGTGGCTTCACCAAGGGCTTAAAATCGCATTTTTACAACCCTTAGTAGCTGATGTCCTTTTTCTTGACATACTCTGGCTCTTACTCATGCGTACTCGAGTCTCCTTTCCTGCTATCAGAATTTTTAAGCCTTGTCGTGCAAACGCTGGTTCTCTTTGAAAAGGCTCTCGGAAAACTTTGCTGTCACATTTACCGTATTAGCTCACGGTAACAGAGACCACAGAAGTTGGTTTTGCATTAAACATTATTAAATATTAACATGTTTACACTGCAGTGTTAGCCTACAGTTATACACAGCCCTGGAGTATTCCTCAACTGTCATCTGGTTCTTCTGAGCAGGCTCCCGGCCTGGGCTAATAGCTTTCTTACGCCTTCTCCCAGCACAGACGCAGTTTCTGACCGCGAATGCTCCAGGTCCATTTCAGTGCTCTGTCAAACAAGTTCCTTCAAGCCACACTGCAGATGCTTTGAGCAATTTTGTGCTGAGATGAAGGCGCAGCCCTCCTACGGGCAGGACTCAGCTGAGCAGTGAAGACACAGTCCGGCTGCTGCCAGCTCTTGCTGCCCAGACGTGCCTGGCTTTTCGAAAAAACCCCGCGAGTAGGTGTGTACTCCTGGCTGGGGTCTGCCCTGGGGAAAGCTTTGGCAAACGAAGCTCACAGGAGTGGGCTGGTTTCGTATTAATCTGTAAATCTCTATGTGTTCACATGGTGAACCTCAAGTCCTGGTTGGAGCGGACGGTGTGGCGGTGCCGGCTTTTGTAGACCACAGATGGGGGTACGGGGCTTGATCAAACATGTTGTGATTACACCCCTAAACTGGCCAAGATAAGCTGGACAGGACAGAACAGTGAAGGTCCATCTTGCACAGTAACCGTGTGTTTTCTACAGGGCAGGTCTCAAAGCGAATCTCACACCTTATTATTTTCTGTAAGCAGGTGTAAATGTCAACTGATCAGCTAAAGCTCTGGAAAATTGTCTCCATGGTGCTCTGCACAAGGAACCTTGTCATCCCCAAACTCGTCTGGGGTGAATCACCCAGATTAGCGTAATGAGCTAATTAATCTGATGGCCTGGAGAAGATTAGGAGCAATCACACGGGTATTTCTGCTGGTGGAAGGGTGGTGGTGATAGCTTTTAAATAGAGGCTGTGGAGGGGAAGCTTGATCTGGTAGCAGCTTGGCCTGGGGAGATCCAAAGGTTACTGTGACTCCAGGAAAAAGGTAGGGGTTTGATTACAGTGAATTATTCTTGATGTTTGGTCTACTCTAACTTGCCAGTAGAGTTGCCCTTGATCGCTCTCTCTGACCCTTTCTGAGTTCAGACTTAGATTACTGATAGTTATGGGCAGCATACCCGTCCTCCCTTCTCACATTTATCAGCCTGTGATCAGTATGAAAGGATTCATCTGTTGAGTTAGAAAAAGAACAATTCATTTGATAAAATTCAAGTTGTTTCCTACATACTTATGCTCCGGGCAGCATCGTCCTTTCCTTGTGTTAAGGTAACGCACAATATTGTATCGCTATCGTGCTCCTAAATGAGTGTGTGGTAAAGCGTCCCTTCTTAAGGGATGCTTCTTGCACTGGGTAAATATTTAAGAATCATGATAAAAATCCGTTCTGTTTAATTAGTGCTTAAATCATGCTGGGAATTATCCAGAGCACAGGACATTTGTTTCCACAGTGAGTAATTGTAAGTCGGCGTGGGTATGAAAAGCCTGACATAATAGAGACTAACATGCAGCCCAAAGGCCTGCAAGGCTCCAAGTGCAGTTTATCGAGAGTGCAAAGGCCAGGTAAGGACCTCCCCGCCGATGAAAAGCTCACGTTCCTGTGTTGGCAATGTAAGTCACAGCAGACTTTTTCCGGAGCTCCCCAGCCTGTGTGGCTGCTGTGGAAGACCTGACAAATCTGTGTAGCCACAGAGTTTGATAATGGATGATCTAATCTAGCGTTCATGGCAGGAAAGTAAAAAGCAGGGCTGATGTAAGGGCAAAAGCAAGCCCTCGTGTCCTTGTGCTAGTGGCTGCTCAGGAACATTTTAGCAAACATTCGGAAATAAGTTTAGATTTTGATCCCAGTTTAATACAATTTAAATGCAACGTATCCGTCCTCTTGATCTTTATTCACCCCTAAGGAAAAGGGAGGGGGAAGAGAACAGAAGCTCTGACTGTCAGAAGCATTGTCTTTCAAATTTTCTATTGAGAAAATAACATTTCTGCCAAAAGACACTTTTACGGGGGGAGCACAGATTTCCTGCCAAATAATTAGCACTAGAGATTTGAAAAGCACAATTCTAAGTAATTTGTGTAGAGCAACATTTTCTATGTCATAAGTTTTGCTTAAGACGGAGTCAAGAACATGCTTATGTGGGACCGCCCGACAGTGTTCACTGACCCAGTTTGCCCCTAGAAAACAGCTGAGGAAGCTCTAAGAAAAGCCGGTCTTTGGAGAAGGGTTTCGAATACTTCTTTAAAAACCGTTTGTTTCAGGAAGGCTCTCCAGGAAGCTTTGATGTGAAAACATTTTGAGCTCGCTCTCGAAAGGGAATAGCGCATTGTGGTTGTCTCTGAGTTACAACCGCTTTACAAGCGCGAGTTAGCACCCTGCGCTCCCCCCGCTGCAGGCAGAGCACACCGAAAGCAGCCGAGCTGCACGGATCAGGCTTTCGGAACGTTCTCCCCATCACAGTTTATCCTCCACCACGCGGGTGTTGCCCGAGGAGCAGCTTCCCGCACCTCCCCGCTCTCCGGACAGCCGAGCCGTGCCCCGTGCCCCTCTCCAGGGCAGCTGCTGCCCGGGCAGCGGGTACCACCGGGTACCGCCGGCGGCGGCGCGGGGCGGGGGCGCTCGGTCCGGGCTGCGCACGGACGGGTTCGCCTGGTGGAAGAGCTGAGCTTTTCACCTCGCTGCGGCGCTAGATGGGGCTGCGGGACTGGGCAAGAGGTGAAGAAGCCCCGGCTGAGCCCCGCACCGCCAGCGGCGGCCGCCTGCGGGGGCGATCGATGCTCGTGGAGCCCCTTCACTCACCTGGCTCTGTGACGGAGGAGAGGACACAGAACCCACTCCCGAGGCATCGCTCTGTCGCCGCTTCTGGGAGGCCGGTGACGCGCCTGGGGATGGGGCGAGGTGCGAAGCCGGGGCGGCCGCGCTCCGCCACGCAGCTCGCCCTCAAACATCTTTGAGCCGAGCCTTTCCCCGGGCGCTGTGAAAGGGCTTTTCGAGGAGCACCCAGCGCTCCTCCGCGGCCAAACCTGCGGCGGCCAGGGACGGCCGCGCTGGGCGAGGAGCTTGTCTTAGGGACTGGGGGACGGATCGCTGGGGCGTGGGTGTTTTACTGGGTGACTTGACTTCTTGATGTGGCTGCTAAGAGATGTAGGAGAAGATTGGCTTTTAAAACACACAAGGAACCTTCCTCTGTTTAGACTGTTACTCACCGGGCTCTCACCTAATGTCCTGTCCGGGTAGAAGACCTGCTGGTTATCAGATAAAGCAGGGAAATAGCACACTTTATTCTGCAACGCAATATCCCTCGTTAAGGATCTTAACTACCCTTCTCAATCCCGTTGCAAAGGTACCGGCTTTTGCCCACATTAACGTGACTGTTAGATCTGTTTGTGAGGGCAAGCAAAGATTTCAGGAAAACTGAAGCTGTTTTCTCATTTGCTTTACGAGCGTGGAAACACTTAATGAAATTGCTTAAGGTGTAACGATTTGTATGACACAAAGGATATTTCCCTGCTGTCGGTCCTGGGCCAGTCGCAAATCGTTTGAGGTTGTAAACATGAGAGAACACACCTAAACAATTTAATTTGAAATTCCTAACGTACCTGGTGAGCGATTATCTGCTCTGCTTGTATCGTTTCTTGGATTTCAAACCTTCGAGCAGCAGGAGCTCCTGTTTGTTGCTCGCTTGCTTATTACACAAAGGCTTAAAAAAATAGCGCAGGGGTGAGGGAAGGGGTTTTTTGGAGGGAAGCACTGAAGAAACCCTTTTCAGCCTGCAATGTCATCTTTTGGAAGCGGGTTGGGAAAAGCCCTGAGAGAAAATTTCATTCCGGATGAACAAAAAGTGCTAAATGCTTTATTAAAATAAGGCTGCGGGAAGATGGGGAATAAGATAATAGGGGCTGCCAGGCTCTGTTTCAAACCACAGAGACGTGCGTTTCTTCAGCCTGTAGAGTCGATGTGCAATTGCCCTTAAGTCTTGCTTCATGAAATTGAGGTTCTGCAACAGCAGCAGGGATGCTGTCAAAAAAACCAGGCAAGCTTTATTTTAAAGCCATCGGGGGGTTGCTTGAAACGTCAGCTTGGGGCATTTAAAATCATCTGGCTTCAAACTTCTGAAACTTTCTCTCTGTTGGGGCTAAGTTCTCTGCTACGCTCTTGTCAAATAAAGCAGCTCCAATACGGGCAGGAAAGGCCACGCTGGAAGCGGTGTGAACGCTGCACGCTGGCACAGCTCCCAGCACAAGATGCGTTAGGGGCAATGTCACAGCATGCTTCGCCGTACTTATTTCTGGGCATCGTGCAAGGAAATGGGAAGCAGAGTGTGAAACAGAGCAGCCTGGAGGGGTAGGTCATAGCCTGATCAGTTCTTGGAGCGGGATGTGAGGAGACCAAAAATGATTATAAAGCCTGCAGAGAAGTCCTGTATCTTTTTCAACCTTCTTTTCCGCGCTGGATGGTTTTAGCTCTCTGCCCTTCTCTTACATTCCTGTGCTACATCAGAAACAAACATTTTCTATCAACTTTTGAAGGAAAAAATAGAGCTTGAACAGCTCCTGAAAGGTTGTTTTGAGGATGTAGGTCTAATCTGTCCTTTGAAACCTCTGAGCACCCCCAGGTCTCAAAGGCAGAACTTTAATGTTGCTTTGCGCCTGCTGGAAGTCTAATGTTTCTGTCTGTGAAGCCTGTCTTGGTTTGGTGTTCAGCTCGGGGTGGTTGAACTGGCGTTAAAGCGCAGAGGGCTTTGGCTCTGCCTTGTGTCTGAGAGATCGCATATAAGGACGTATGAAAAAACTACCTATATGAAACCTAAATGAGCTCTGTCCACGTCGCCCTCAGTCCAAGGGCAGTTCAGTGGGGTATCTTGAGTGTTTGTCTTCATAATCCCCCGACAAGGAAATCTTTTGTAATTTTGTTTTACCAGAGAACTCTGCGCTCAGAGGTGAAGGGGCTGGCTCGAGGTGACACAAATGAGGGGAACTAAATACTGCCAGAGAAGGACTTCCAATTAATGGGGCATCTTTTTCTCGGGCAAACCCCCCCATGCCTAGACAATTTACTGATAGCCACTTGGGTGCCATTAAGATTGCTGGACGGAAGCGTCAGCTCACACTGAGGCTGTGGGAGTAGACGTAAATGCGACTGTCAAAGAGTATATATTTGTGTATCGTTAATGCAAGACCAGTTTTAAGACAGAGCCTTTCTAGGAGAAATGAGTCTTGAAATGCAAGTCTTGCTGGGTAACTAACCCAAATAACAGGCTACGTTATTTAGGTTGTAAGCAATAAAAAATATTCTTGCTCACAATGGAGAGATTTGTTCTTATCTACTTCCTTCTGCTGGAAAGTGGATGGATCTGTAATGTGCTGCATAATTAAATATTGCAGAGGTATTACTTTGGAGGGAAAGCAAGTCGTGAAGGGGATATAGTAAATTTTGGTGATTACAGATAAAATTGTTTAGCCCAAGTATAGGACGGTCTGCTCTGCTGATTAAAAAAAAATCTGAAAGAACACCGTTTTGATTAAGCTCTGCTTTGCTCTGCTAGCAATGAATTAGGTTATTAAGCTATATTTTTCCATTAATAAAACAAATGTTAACGCATTGTTTGATGCTAATAATGAAACCATTGTGAGAAGCACAGCTACGTCCATTAACATTTATCACCTCATTCACTGCGTTTTGTCAAGGCTGGGGATGCATTCAACACTTTTTAAAATAAAGGTGAATTGAGAAGGCACAGCTCCACAGGAACTGGGCTGCCGGCTGAGTCTGCTTCATGTTTGCTGTGTTCTCGTGGACAAAGCTGAACCAAGGGCTATAGAGAGCTGAACTTTAAATACAACGCATCGAACCACCTGCTGCACCACGTCGCTGGCTTCGTTACATTCTATTAATTCATAGTAGAGTGAGTCAAGGAAAGAAATTGCGAACTTCTCCCTGTTTCTAGAATCTATTTTAAAATGCTCCGCCAGCTCTCTGTGTTGCTGCACAGATAAAGATCTTTGTGTCTTCCAGTTTCTGCACTGCAGCTTGTATTGAGCACAGGCATTTACCCTGTCCAGCACGGGTAGCTCCGGCCGCCTGGCCTGCGCCCTGAAGCAGGCATGTCCGCATCCATCAGGGGATGGAGATGTTTGATACCTTGTCCAGGAGGAAGACTTGTGATGTCTGAGCCCCAGCTTGGGTGTTGCTCACTGCAAACAGGGGGTCTGAGTCTCCCATCTCTAACGTCTGAGGCAGTTGTGCGTTAATTCTTTTATCCTCAGCTAGCTGGGGAGAGAACAGGAGATAAAGAAGCACCTGCACGCTGTTTGTTCTTACTGTCGTAAAGCTTTGTGCAGGCACTTAAACTGGAGACGTTATAACGCAAACAACTATCGCTGCAGATAAAGCTGGAAAATGCCAGCTGAAGAGAACGGCTGGAGTCTCCCCCCAGTGACTCTGGTAACGCTGCACGTGAAATTTCCTCCCCATCTGCGTTGCAGAGGGCACAAAAAGCTTCCTGAAGCTGGCAGCGCTGATGTTCAGTACGAGATGTTCTCCAGGTCTGCTGGAGCTTTTCGAGCAGGGACACGCTGTACACAGGTGTCTGTCACAAATAGGATGGCGGCAGCTTCGATCCGACATAAATGAAGTTGAAGTCAAAATACGCTCCCAGGTATCTGAGGGCTGCAGCCCGCAGCTGTGCCCTCTTTATCCAGAGCAGCAATTTAATTTCTTTTAAAGGACTGGAAGGGAAGCGCAGTTGGCGAGTCAAAGGCGTAATACCCGTAACCAAGCAGGTTCAAAGAAATGCTGCCGTGCTATTAAGGAGAAAATTTCTGAGTTCTCTAGCAGCACGACTGTATCAATTCTAAAATACAACAGCGTACAGACGTGGCTGAAAAAGGTAAACTGAGTAATTTGCTGTGATGCTTCAGAAGCATGTACAGACCTTAATTTGTCTTATCAGAGAGTAATCTGTGGTGTCAAGACTTGGAAGCAGACTTGATTAAAAAAGCAACTGAGGTACGACTGCCGGCATGGGACTAGTGCAGAAGTAGTATTTCTTTAAATAAAGAGTGACTTTGGTAACGTGGCCGGTATTGAGGGTTGTCAGCGCCTCTCCTTCACGAGTTGAGGCTGGTTATCTTTTCCTGCCGAGATAATTGCTCTGCTTCGCGGCAGTCTCCAGGCTCGTGGTATTTGACACCGGACAAAGCAGCAGGTTCAGCCCCCTGAAGCTTTAGTGAGAGCAGGAAAGAGCAGGGACCCGGGACTTAGGGGTTCTAAGGGCTGCCCCACCCTCGCGTGCCCTCGTGGCAGGTCATTTGGTGCTGCTGTGCCTGGTTCCCCATCAGCAGGGTGCAGGGCACCTCAATGCCTCACCTTGTGTGAGCTCCTTCCAGCCGGGGCACAGCACGGGAGAGCAGAGCCTCCGTCCTTTGGTGGTAACAGGTTTTGTAAGAAGCATTTCAATTAAAATGACTAATTTAAGCAAAGCTATAAGATAACAAATGCAACCTTCCCTAACTCAAGTGGAAATAAACTATTTTATTTTGGTATGAATAAAATTTTCCATTAGGCTGCAAACAGTTATTCCTAGCGGAAAAAATAAACCCCCATTCCTACGCAGAGCTTTGATCCCTTCGATGCGTAGTCCTGCCCTTCCGGAGCTGCGCTGCGCAGAGGTAATGGTTACCCCTTCATACCTGCAAATCTTCTTTACGATCCCCCGTGGCTGGTAAAACACCGCTGTCGTTTGGAATAATACCGTAGCCGGGGACTCCTAACCCGTTTCTCCCAATAACACTCTTTTGTGTGTTGGGCCACGTTAATGTTATGTAGTATTAAGTGAAGCAAATACGGTGTATTTGAGTCTCTGCCCTATAATTATGTGTGACACAGCTCAGTAGCTGGAAATAAACTAAGTTTTGACTAAAATATGAGTGTTTCTGGTAACAGTAACTGTAGTGCTTGGGCTTATAATTTCCCTCTTGAGCAGAATCTTTATTTTTTTCTGAAACACTAAGTGGTACCGTTTAGGTTTTATTAGTCTTCTTGGGTTTGCCTATGTTCTTCCAAGTGCTCAAAGTGTCCCCTGTTCTACTTGTGTGATTCTGATTAAACTCAATAGAACATTTCTCCTTTGCATATTAATAGGGCTGTATTAGTTCTTAGAACACTGTCCCAAACATAGTGATTTTTGAAATTCTGCTCTTGCACGAGAGAGAAACCTAAAGAGAATCCAGCTGTTGAAACCAACTGTTGGAGCAGCACACTGATGACTAGAGCCTCCTGCTCAGCTTCGCTCAGGTACAGAGCATTAAACTCTGTTCTACAGACAATTTCTTTCATGTTGAACAAGACTTGAAGACTAATTAATTGTTGGAGAAGGATGCTCTGCCATTTCTCAGCGTTGGTGGAGTGGTGGATGGGTTTGGGTTGTGTGGGGAAGGAATGGGTGGAGAAGGATGGATCATCAGCTAATGGTTTATGTCAACTTATTAGAGCAGCCTTTTTGCTGTGTAGCCAGGAAAAGGATGCCCTGTCTTAGTGCTGGTGAGGAAACACCTTTTGAAACACGACATGCTTGGTCTGCATACTTCTAGTTGGGGTTGGCTCATTGGTCTGAGCTCCCGGGAACTGCATTTCAGCCGCTGCCTCCCATATACTCGCTTGGCTTGTGCGACTCTTTTATGAAGCAGTTGGAAGGGCTCGATGGGCAGTCATCCAAGAGGAGCCGCGTCTTTCTTTGCAGATAATGTTGTCTCTGTTAACAGCAGAAAATAATCAAATATTTAAGGAGGGTTGGATAAAGGCCTTACAGAGAACAATTAATTTGATGCACTGGAGGTTGGCAGATCAATTTTCAGCCTCGGGCAGCCGGAGCTGACAAGCCTAAATGATACTGTCACAAAAAGGCCTGGGCTAGGATGTCTGTGTGACTTGGTATGGGAGGCTCCTCTAGCACCCTGCATCCAGGAGATCCTTGGAAGCAGACTGATGTAAACCAAGCTGACGCCTTTCTCCCCAGCGTTCTCCCCCACCTCTTCCCCAGCTTGCTTTGTGGGTGCAATATCAACAATGATATTTGTTACACCGTCATCGTTCCCCCATGCTTGAAGCTTCCGATGATTGCTCCAACCTTTGGCACATCACTGCCTCGATCTTTCTTCCACCTGGACAGTAGAAGTTGTGGACAGTAGAACAGTTTCCAGTTTTCCAAAAATCCCTTTTTACAAACAAGTGCTGAAATATCAAGTTAAATCCTTTTAAGAACCTTGCTTTTAATTTTTTTTCTAACTCTGTATACTAAACTGATTTTTTTAAACTTAAAATCCTGTAGACTTGTCTTTCTATTATTTTTCCCTCTAGGTACATAAAACTAATTTGCCTATGAATGTTCCCAATAGCTGTCACGGGCACTTCGATGAGATTGCCAAAGACAAGGTAGCTGTTTACAAGACCCAAGTGCTTAGAGATGCTCATGGGACAACCCAGCTCCTGATGGCTGCTGCAGGCAGTGGTTAGGAGCTGCTTCGTGCTGCTGCATACCTGCCCTCAGCTCCACTGAAGTCTCTTAGTTCTAATGGTCCTGATTCAGCTTTGTAAACTGGCTCTGCTGGACCTGGAGCCTCTCTTAATGGGGGCCCTTCAAGCTTTGTGTCGTGACAAGGATACCAAGTCCTCAGCTGTGGTATCTCCAGGAAACTTCTGAGAATCTGGGGTTTACAGGTCACTTGATCTCTGCTGCTGTTCATCACGGTGTCCAGGATAACCGACTTAATCACACAGCGGGGTTCGTAGCACTCCTGGGACGTTCTGGTCCTCTCTGCTGTGTCTCCTAACTTCCATTCCCTGCTTGTACGACTGGATCACCTTTTCTCTTCCCGCTAATATTTTTTTTGTCTAGCACTGTGGCAAAACCAGCTGGGCTGATATGCGGGGTGGACCTGTGAACCTAGGAAAAAAAAAAAAAAAAGGCTCATTGTCTCATCAGTTATATTTCCCCCAGGCTCAGAAGGTGCAGTTAAACCTGTTCACATAATCATCACAGTATTTGCTGTTTATTTTCTCTCTGCTTCTTCCCTACAAGCTCCTCTACCCTGTCCAGGAGGACAAACTCCTCATTTTGCATTGTTTTGGTGCTTTACAGAGAAATTCCTTTGTATTCTGTGTGTGCTCTACTTTTCTGTCGGAAACCAGATTTGGGCAGTCTGTGCAAACAGCGCGATTCCTCTCTTAGAGGTCGCTCTACCTGCTATTGCGGAGACCTCCAGAACCTAACCAGGACACGGAATACAGCGATTTATCGATCGTAGTGAGGACTGTACATCTATATATGAGCTGATGAAGTTATCTGCAGCTCAGCTGTTTCCATGTGGTTGCCTTCTGGTTGTCCTTTAGTATACAGAGAAGGGACATCTGATGTCTATCCCCTCTGTTAAATCTGTATTCCACTGCTGCCTCATCTGTTTAATACATTTCCTTTACAAATCTAGACTTATGTTTTAGCTTAATGCCAGCAAGAGCTCTGGAAGGATTTATTCTTCTGGACCCTAATGTAAAATGAGTAATGCTAGAACCGGCTCCCTTGGTAGCAGCAACACATTTTACTACTGATTGTCAGAAACGATAAAAATGAGAATATGTCGGTAGTTTCTGTGCTATTTGCTTCCTGGGAGTTTTGTCCTGAATTAACCTCCACAAATACATTGCCTGAGTAACTTTGGAGAAGTTCTCGGCATGTGTGTGGGAGAGAAACAGGGAAAAGGACTCGGGTTGTTGCTAGAGTTTTCAGTAATAAACATCAAGGAAAGGAGACCTTCATCCCCAGGCTATTGGTGACCTGTTGTGCAGTGAGGGCCAGGCGTCCCAGCGGGTTCTTTGGAGGACAGATGTCATCTGCTGCCACGCGTTTGCTGCATGGAGCTGTAAGAGCTGGTGTTCCAGCTCTGCCCCTCGTCTGCAGGGAAGCCTTCATCCAAAGCCCCTTGAAGTCCGAGCCATTTTCCAGTATTTTCCTCATCCATAAAGAAAATGATCCAATAAAAACTACAAAGGAAAGTCTCCCAAATCTTCTGAGGAGGAGCCTCAGCGAGGAGGAGCCTCACAGGGTCTAGCACCCCCATTCTGTTGTTACTCCAAGATCTCTAATGACCTGGGACTGTCCCAAAGGAGTACTCTGCGGTCGGCCCTAGGGAAGGGGCTCTTCCCTCCTCTCTGTGGAGCTGTGCTGAGGGAAGCACCACTGTTCTCCTTGGCCGAAAGAGATTTTCCCGAGTTTTAAGGTAGGGACCTGTTGCCTTCTGATTGCTGTAGAGTGATGTCTAATTTAACGCTGATCCATGTCGTCCTTAATGACCCATTAAGATGTCTGATGCAGTTGGTGCCTTCATTCCACCTCCGGGTCTCTGCTTCCCTTCGGGTCTTAGTGGGGAATACTGTTCTCCCACAGCAATATCTGCTGGTTTCTCCTCTCTCCTGCTGTGGCGTTTTGTGATAGATGCGTTAAGCTGCACAAATATTCTTTTTTTAAGAGTAGTTTTTCTGCCTCATGTTTCACAACGGTGCGGGTGGTTCAGGTTTGGGAAGCAGAACAGACCTGAGCGTGGTGTAGTTCAACGGGTTCGGGGCAAAACTGTCCCACTAGAAGTTTTCCACTGGGCCCCGTGTTTGTGCAATGGCTTCATCAGCCTCTCTGTGCCGCAGAGGACACGACAAGGATTTTACGTTTGGTTTATGTTTGCTGGACTAGACTTCCAGAGGTTTAAAATCTAATGTTCCACCTGTCCCTTCCATCGCTCCCTTGAGAAGGCCGAAAGGCAATTGAACTCACCCGCGCGGTCAGGACCATGCCGAGGGCCGACGCTCGGCGTTGTGGAGCGTTCCTGGCGATGGATGGGTGGTTCGGCAGCAATTGTCCCGTCTCATCGTGGTCCCCTGCGACGAAGCTCGCTTTCTGAGCACGCCGTTGGCCTTTCCAACTCGCAGTACTTGAGGAACAAGTGCCACTTTGCCTTGCGATTCCTCCAAGGCAGCCACCGCCCTGCTGAGAAATCGGCTGTAAGGAGGCACAGGACGAAAAGTGTACGTTTCCCCCTACTCTTTCCTGCCCTACCACTTTAAACCCTATTTTTGGAGAACTTTAGTGAGGACTTGCAATAGAGTTTGCAGCTGTGAGTGTCAGCTCTGAAAAGGAGAAATCACCACTGGGTTTGAAGACCTGTGAGTTTGGGATTTGGCTCCAAGCTCTGCGCTGCTTCCTGCTCTCTCTTCGGTGTATACGGAACCTCCAGAACTGTAAGAGCTGTATTTAATAGATAATGTAGCTGAAACGTGAGTCTCCGTTCGGGACATGACAGAAGGAAATACAGAGGAGGGAAGGGAAGTCTGAGAATTTTCAGAAACGCAAATGGGATGTTGGGGCTGGATGTCGAAGTCAAATTTGTTTAAAGCTTTGGTTTATTTATTTGAAAAGCTGAGCTGCAAACTTAAAAAACGACTTTCTAAATTGGAATAATTTCGTGCTCAAAATCAGCTGAAGAATGGAGCTTGTAACAGTAAATGATGCCTCTGGGAAAACTGATATTGCTTTTAGCAAAAGAGATTTATAGACAGAACAATGAGTGGAGATAGATGCAGTGAACTTAGTCTTTGGGAACTAAGACTGATTTATAAGTTTTCTTTTTGCAGTTTGTACCACCATCAGTATCCAAAGATTGATTTATAGCTTTCTATAGTAAATTCATCATCATTTAGACAAGATTATTTTTTTTCTTTTCTGAAGAAGGTTCGATCTCACTGAAAAATCAAGCAACCTTGTGGACTCACAATTTTTTTTTCTTTAAATAATCCAATCCGATGAGGAAACCCCACTGTTGTGGTTTAACCTCGGCCAGAAATTAAGCCCCACAGTGGGATGGGGCAGAGAATCGGGAGAAAAAGAGTAAAACTTTTGAGTTGTGATAAAGGCAGTTTAATCGGAGAGAAAATGAAGGGAAAATAATAATAGAATATACGAAACAAGTGGGGCTGAGGTCTAGCTTAGGGACTTTGAAGCCTGTGCCAGATGCAAAGGGATGTAACACTACAGACAATTCCTGACGTAGTTTTATTTTGTCTAGTGAGGAGAGTCACATGAAAACCAGAGCATGAGTTTTTACTCTTTTATTGGCATAATATAACGAGAGATCTCTAGCGGAGTTAGTGCCAATGCAACCCTGCACTGCAGGGGCGTGGGCTGACGATTAAAACCTGCCTTTGCCACCTCATGCCAAGCACCCTGCGGCTGGCCGAGCAGTGCCAGGATCACCCGCTTGCTGTCAGTGGCCTGCAGCTTCTCGGAGGCACAGTGTTAGCCCCAGACAGGCCAAGACAACGCCGAGCTCTGGAGCTTGTGTTCACCTTTGTCCCAGGTATCAGTCAGATCGGTCCGCGCTGCCACCTCTGAGCTTCCTCCAGCGCGGAGCCTTGACGGGGGTGATGAGCGCTCTGAGTCCCTGCTGCAAGGTGCTGGTCACATGGGCACCATCCTCACCCTCCTGCTGGCGCTATTTCACTATCTCAAATTCCAGGTGACACCCGTACAAAGCAGCTTGTGAAAGCTGCCTCTCGTGGTCATCTGCTGGTGCAGACACCTTTCTGAGGAGCGTTTCTCAGGAAAGCCTGAAACTCCAGCGGGAGGTTTGTGCCCGTTGTGGGTGATGCTGTATCTTAAACAACCTCGTCAATGAAACTGGAGGTGAGATGTGAACCGCAGCACAGAGGTGAAGCACCTCTCTGAACTTGCCCGTGGCAAAGCTACGGGCAGGACCTTACGCCTTGTTTAATGCCCCGTCTGCTGGACTGCTGTTAGGTCAGACTGACCACAGCATGGTGCACGTCAGGCTGTGGAACTTGCTGCGTGCTGCCTGACGTACTGTAACATAACTGATGGGGTCCCTTAGATAGAACCATTACTTCTGATTTCGTTAGCTCATTAATGGGCTTGCTTCATCCCTCGCCTTTGCTGTACAAAGCAGCATTGTATTTAATTAGCATTGGCTGACCTTTTTTATTTAGCTGGTAAAAAGGTTATTTAAGTCCTTAAGAAGAATTACTACATCTGTAGCTGACCTGCTAATTGGTGTATTGCTGCGGGGGGTGATTGTGCTGGCTGATGCTCAGGCAGCCAGAGCCTCCTCGGCACACCGGTATGGTCGGGGCGTGCAGAAGGCAGCAGGTATAAACCAGTATCGCTCTCTAGCAAGGGTCAAGACACACAGTGAGGAAATAATAAAAGCAGTAATAAACCACGTAGCAGCTGGTAGATGCTTATGAGAGTGATTGGCTCCATCAAAGTCCTTTTCTCAGCAAACATTCAAGTTTTTCTTCTAAGCACGGTTAAGCGTGGTAGATGCTTGGGGTTCCTCCTGATGACGCCTGGCTAGGTGATTGCAGTGATTAATGGGAAAATACCAGTAAGCCTGACTGTTAAAAAACTGCTGTCACTTCGGGTACAATTATTTCCCGTAGCGGTAAAAACAGCAGTCTTTGCAGAAGCTGACAGAGTAGCAGACAACTGCGTTTTCTGTGCCTGGGTTAGTTTAAGCACCTGTATTTATTCTTATATGTCAAGTTTGTTCTTTTGTTATCCTCAGTTTGCATCTCCTAAAAACAAATCCCGATGTTTGCTGCGCTTGGAATTGCCTGCTGCCCCTGGAGCCTGGCAGACCCTGCTCTGCACAATAACAGGCACTCATTAAAACTGATTCAGAGGCAGGTTCGTACACCGAGTTCGGGTTTTTGCAAGTGTCCGTCTTGAAAGCCATGGGTAAACTCATGCTTAAGAGGCTTCTTGAATCAAGGTCTGAACCACAGATCTCTTTCATTTCTTTTATGGTCTCTTTTGCATCAGGCTGCAGACGGTGGAGGTGTCTTACTGCTTTGTCCTGTTCCAAAAACCTTCCTGACTTACTCGAAGGTATGTGTAGGCGCTGTCCTTTAGCACGTGTTCTGTGGACAATCTGCAGATTGCCTGTATGTTCTGCTGCTGGATCTGCACGTATCTGCTAAACTCAGCAGAAGCTTCAATTACGCAAACCTCCGGTGACAGTTACCCGAAGCCTACCTTTAGAATTACTGCATAGGGACTAAGTGTTACCACTCTGCCCTTTAGGGTTAAGTGTCCTCAGACCACCAATCCGTTTTACTGATCACAGACCCGAACTTGATCGAGCGTCTGTATTTGCAGTAGCATAGATCTGCCAGCGGTTCTGTCCGGGTCTCCACCTACGAGGGGATTAATAGTCTGTTATGTTAGACATCCTCAGGGATACAGTGATCATGGGGTTCAAGAGCCGTTGGGAATCTGTGGAGCAAAATGGATGTGAACTGGCCAGCTTTGTTGATGAATTTCTTTTGGCTATTTTGCCCACTGCTGGTAGATCGGTGTGAAAAAGGTACATAACCTCCTCAACTGTCTCGAATTAAAAGCAGCTCCCCCAGCCTGCTCCCCACACCTTGACATTGGCTATCTAAGCCCTTTGCTCCGGCTTGTCACAGCGGCGAAACACAAGGTCGGGGTTTAAATCCCTCACTTTTCTTCTTCCCCTCTCCCCCCGCATCTGCCCTGGCCCGTTAATTCCCATGCCATTCCGGAAAGTTACTTGCGCGAGGCGTCGACAACAAGAATGCAAATGTCACCTCAGACAGGAGCTGCTCCTAAGACCAGCTTACCTTTATAAACACTTTCCTTAGCACTTTGAGGGTGGGTTTCTGGCAGTGCAAGCAGGTTTGGTGTTGGCTGCTGGCAGAGCACGGTCTCGGTGCAGGAGGGGTGGGTGGATGTGCAGACCACCTCGTATAGGACGTGTTATGGGGATATTTTCCAGCCAGATTCCCAGTAAAATCATGGTATAGGTGCAGATGATACAAACTTGTGCTTGTTATGTCTGTTTGAATTGCGGAAGCGGGAACGGCTGTAGGTGCTAGTTTTGTGTTACGGTGGGATGGGATCTTTAACAAGGCTGCTCATGAGGTTTCTTTTTAAAATTTCAAGTCAAAGGTACTGGGCTAACTGGAGTGGAGGCAGGGCAGGAACATTACTGTTCCTGCTAACAGATGCTTTCCATGAATGATCCAGGCAACCACAGATGTGGAGTGTGCTGCTAATTCAGGGCATTGGCTCTTATTTTTATTTTAGCTGCTGTGGAGAAACAAAATCTATATGCTGTATCTTACATACCAGCTGAAGGTAACAAAAACCCAGAGGCAGACACGTTGTTTGCCAAGGCACACACATCCTTTTTGTCTGAAGGTTTAATCTTGAGAAAGAGCTTGGGCCAATCAATTCTTAAAATCTCTACGAGGCAAAAAATATTGCAATGGAAAAGACATTTTCCTGTCCGCAGTGTTTGGTTCAGCATAATTAACATGAATAATGCAAGACAATTTTCTGATAGTTATTATATTAGAGAGCTTAGCTGACTCATAACTGCCCCCATGACATAGCCAGAATGCAAATTACTTGGATAGAAATAGCACAGAGCTGGTTTGATTAAAACGTGATACATATTTGGAATTCAAAATATTCAAGGTCTTTCAAAATGACCTTAATGTCACTTCCCTCCCTCCCAGCCACCAAGGAATTTTGCATAATCATTTTGAGGCGGGTTTTTTCCGCTGCCTCTGTGATTTGACAGGACCTGCCATTCATTTAAAAACAGGGCGTCTTATTTTATTCCTTTTCGGAGCTCAACTGTGGTAGAATAATGATGTAGCATTTTGTCACTGCGCTCTTTGAGGAGCGGGCTGCTTTGTCGTAATTACAAAGATAATGCATCGCTGGCTCGACTCTAACAAGAAACCGTCTACGCATCAGTCCCATCTGCGCGCCTTTCTCCCCGCAGCCCTTCAAACCCGACTCTGTCGAGTCATTCCCGAGGTCCTGCAAATGGTTGTGATGAGACACAGAACGGAACGTTTTTTTGAGCTTCTTTCAAAGATTTTGTGTGCTCTTCATTTTGGCTGCAGAGCCCGTGAGCGCTGGGCGCTCGGGGCTATTGGGCATCTCTGGACACCCTCTCCTAGGGCTGCTCTGCTTCTGCAGCCATCAAGCATTTCCCATAAGAGTGAGCTTGGGAAGGAGCAGGGCACTGCGTGGAAAAGACAGATAATAGTTACAGAGGAGCAGTTATTACACAGACTTGCCCCCAAAAATGTGATTTCACACTCAGCTTTCACTTGCATCTCTCTTCAGAAATAAGCTGGAACGGTGCGATGAGATTCCGTGTTACCCGCTACAGC
The DNA here is from genome assembly GCA_009769605.1 of Bucorvus abyssinicus. NCBI lineage: Eukaryota > Metazoa > Chordata > Aves > Bucerotiformes > Bucorvidae > Bucorvus > Bucorvus abyssinicus. Next base: position 2,712,751 of record CM020059.1, on the reverse strand, counting down.
ACGTTTGGTCTGGCACTCAGACACGTTTACAGGTAAAAGGATTATTTTGCCCATTAACTGGCAGCCCTGCAAATTCCCCTGACGGCTCTGAGCCGAGCGGCTGGTCTCGTGTGCGTCCTTAGGAGGGTTTAGGCAGGGTACGACCTGCGCGTGGGTGGCACCGGAGGCTGCGTGGTGCTTCCGTGGCGTGAGTGACAACGTGGTTGGATTTGGGACATAAAGCTGACTGAACCTCAGGGCTCGCTCTGTTTCCATCCAAGCTGCAGCCAGGTTCACTCAGACTTCAAAACCAGTTTGAAGGACTTCAGGTCCAACCTTAGTGGACCTGCTAGCCAACCTTGTTAGGGGTTATTTGTTTGAAAACCTGGCAGACCAGGTAACTTGCTCCTTAGCTCTGATTTACGCAGCCAGAGCCCACGCTAAATTTCCAGCATCGTTTAGCTCCTGCTCCCACACTCTTCCTCCGCTGTACGAGATTGTTCTGGTGCAGGGTGAGGAACGGGTGTGTGATAAAAGCTTTTTTACCAAGACTTTTTCCATTTTATGGCCCAGAGACTTATTTTTTGTCTTCCTATCCCCTGCAATTCATTCACTGCGTACACTTTGCTTTTGACCCTTTTCTTTGTTTCTCCATTTTTTTTGACACCTGGAGATGCGTGATGAGGACTCGTCAGTTATCACTAATCCACATTTATCTGCAGGGATGCTGCCTCACTCATCTACTGCTCTGTGCACCACAGCCTGTCTGTTATTCTTCCAGCTACTGCTGCTTGGTAATTCTCTTCTTTTGTACGGTTTTCTGAGAAATTTAGCTGAAAATTAATGCCAATATTTCACAGAATGCTTTTCAAGGTAAGGATTGAAACACGGAAAACTTACAACTCCGGGCTGAATTAAAATAAAGAGGAGGGGGGAGGCCTGGCTTTGAAATAGGTGATGCAACGGGACCGTCGCTGAATACAGAGGTGGTTCCCTCCAAGGTCATGCAAGGAGTTGTCAGCACAGCCGGCACTGAGGTGGCCCTGGAACTGCTCCCCGCTGGGCTGGTCCCCCATGACGAGCCCCGCTGCCTTTGGAGCAGCTCCTGTCCGAGAGCTGCCGGCTGAAGGTTAAGTCCTGTTGGTTGTCGCTGCCTCTGCGCTGCTTGCAGCAAACTCCTTGTTTAGTTTTCTGGTGGTTATAATACGTAACTCCATCTGAATTTCATTATGCGTTGGAATTAATGTCTTCATTTACGTGCCACTGCTGTTGTTCTTTGTGCCTCTGGCACGTACATTTGTTTTCAGTACCAGCCGACGCAGTAATTGAGCTGTTCCCTGACTTTACTGCCACTATTTGTAAAGGTCTTGATGCTCTCTGCTTCAGCAGGAGCTGAGGGGAACGCACAGCTCCTGAAGACCCTGCGTTTTCCTCCTGTAACCTCTAAAGCTCACTCACTATAATACTCAGCAGCGGGGATGGCGATGGTAGTGCCGAGGGAGTAGATCACCGGCTCGCCTGAAGGTGGCACGTTCCCATTTCATACTGCCCTGCTCGGCAGTGGGAAGTGTGACCGTGGCTCACGTCAAATTGTTCAAGGATGTGTCAATCTCGCGACCGTTTTATTAGTTCAATCGCTTTAAGACAGCTGAGGAAGTCGGAAGGTCAGTTGGTTTCTAGCTTTAACTTGGGTTGCCTTAATCGCGCGTTTATATCCGTATTTACAGCTTCTGCTTTCGGGAGGACTGAAACCCCCGGACTTGCCTCCATGTCATGAGCCGTGTGCGGTTGCAGACCCTCCAGACGTGGAGCAGCAGATGTGTTTACCTACACAGTACCTCGTGCGTCAGTCGAGCCGCAGTCACGGTTATCTGCAATAGCTGCAGAAAATCTCTTTGGGAGGTCTCACCCTCCCCAGAGCAGCCATAACCAGCTATCCCCGTACTTTCTGGTTAGTACCCTGCTGATCTTATAGAACTTGCTGTGGTTTTTACTCAACAGGTTCTAGTGCTTAATGTGGCTCTTGAGTTTAGAGGTGAGATCCAAAGCACCAGAATAAATTCTTTCCCTAGGCTCGCCTCAGCCCCAAGTACTACCAGCTGAATTTGTTGTGGTGTTTGCCAACGGCTGGGTCGATCTCCCCGCTGCCCCGGGCCTGAAGGGGTGGGTGTCGGATCCCGGCTCCTCGCTGTTGTACAGCTGTGGGTCCATCCTCGCCAGAGCTGCTCCTGACACTTCCTATTTTGGCTGGTGTAATGAAACCAAACTGCCAGTGACACGGTTTAGTTTCCCAGTTACCAATTGATTGGATGGAGTCTATAACATCGACTGTTTATGTATGCACGAGCTGCTTCCTGAGCTGAACCTACTAAAATTAAGCTAAACAGGCACTGAAAGCCAGAATTTCATCTCATAAAAGAGTATTTTTTTCCCATGGTTTTGTTTGAGGAGATTTTTTTTCCCCCTATAATGAATGTTCATTAAAAAATCTTAGTTCCAGCATTCGTATTGGGTGATTTACTGTAGTTGTAAAGATTTCTCATGTAACATTAACAAATACGAGAGCATAATTGGGTACATGAGGAAGCATTAGCCGAGCAGCGTGCTGAGCTAGGGCTGCTGCACGCCGGATCAGCCAGCCGGTCCCAGAATTGAGAATACTCATTACTCAGCCTGACCTGTTCCGGAGGAATTCTGCTGAGAGGTGCTTTGAATTTTTAGTGCTGCTGGAAGGTGGCTGATTGATGGCTACTACTAATAATAATAATATACTTAACACTTTTCACCTGCGGAACTTGGGGCGCTTCTCGGTTTCTCTGTTTTACGGACGGGAGAATGATGACCGGTTTTCTGCAGTGTCATGAAACTGCGGTCTGTAGCTCCTTCATCACCCCTGGTTACCTGACTCGTGTCCTTCTGAGCTGATCGCTGCTGCAGGATGCTAATCCCTCAGTGCATTTAATTTTTTTTCTGCTCTGGTTAGGTGGCAGCCTGGCAGGGAAGAGATGCCTTCTGTCCCGCTCAGCGATGCGACTGACCCATAGCCTGCCCCACCAGCCTTTTTCAAGTTGAGGACTGAGAGAACGTATATTTGAGAAATTAAACCCCTAGGCCAATGTAGACCTTGGTTAATTGTCGCAGAGCATCTGTAAAGAGGAAGTGTTGGAACTGTCTTCTGCCTCTTGCAGGGCACTGAAGGGACTTGCCCAAGTGCCGTTTTTCATTGTGTGAGGCAGCTTCTGTAGAGACGCACGTTTTAATTGCCCTCACACTTAGTCTGGGGCTTCTCTACACATATCTGCTGTTCTAGGATGGATCAGCCTGTGGAGAAGAGCTCGTGCTGTGGCCATGCTCTTGCCATGCAGTGGAAGGCAGCAGAGCTTGACCCTCCTCTCGCCTGCCTTTGCACGCCCGGAGGGCAGGGGATGGAGCTGCCCAGAGAGACTCTTCCTGGCCTGAAAGGCACAGAGCATCACAGGTGATTCGCCGCAGTGAAACGCTGCGCTGAGACTGCGGTGCCATCTCTTTCTGGGTCTGAAGGAGTGACACAAATCTGTCTCTCCACTCAGGAATCCCGCCACAACGTCAAAGATGTTTGATTTTCTTTCTTAATGTTATTGGATTCTTTATTTCCAGGACGGTAAAACTGCTTTAGGAGTTGTCATCCACTCTCAGAAGGGCAGATAAGCTCAAATTAAAATAAATCACTCTGCAGGAAACAGTGTCACAGCTCGATATATGAGGGTTTTTTCTTCAGCACGTTTCAATACCTGGAAGATAGTTGTACGCTGCTTTGTGTCCTCCTCGGCAGCACGGGACCGTCCCCGTGCGCCTTTGGGATTGTGCAGGTAAGTGCCATAGGGGCTGCGAGGCACTTAAACAATACATTATTATCGCTATAAACACCTAACCGAGCCCGATAGCCCGGCGCCGGCCGAGCTTGGCGCTTCTGGAAAAAGATGATGAAGAACATACGGGTTTGGTGTATGCGAATCGCATCAGACTTTTTAAAAATCCTACAGGACGACTTCTAGTACCTCGGCTTATTCCTGACGACTCTTTACGGAGAGGTCAGCTCCCTTCCTGAGAAGGATCCCCATGGAAATCGCTGCTCTAGGTTCCCTCTGGACCGTTACGTTCTTTCCCAAGTGATCCAAAGGGAATTCTTCACATGAAGACGTAATAAAATTGAGCGAGTGAAAATAGGGGAAAAAAGGCATTTATTGAAGCGGAATGGAAAATAAGAGGTCTGGAAAAGTGAGCTGCCTCTGAAAGCAGTTGAGTCAACTGCCTGCAGATGCAGGCACAATAGATTATGGAAATTAGTCACAATAAATAGGGCTGGACGGCCTCAGCAGCACTGTTGTGTCAACGGGTCTCATTGAATATGCTCAGAAGCATGTAACTGTTTGTTTCTCTGCCACATACACTTTTCCACAAGTTGAGGAATGAGCTTGAAAATGATACCTGAATTAATCTGTAGTTTCCCCTAGACTCTCAGTCCTGTGGAAACGGAGCATTGGTGAAGCAGATCACATCACGCTGCCGTTCTGCTTTAAATGGGTCCTCAGTGGTGACTCTTTTCTGTTTGCAATCTGTGTTTTACTGATGATTTGCTATTGGACTACTGCAAAAAAAAAAAAAAACCCAAATGGCAGGAATTTGTCATCTGTAGAGATGCTATCAAGGGCTGGATGTCCAAAATTTGATTAAGGAAATGAAACCCTAGACTGGATCAAATCCTACGCTGTTTTGACCTTCACCGTGTTTGCCATCACTTTGTACTCACTTTGTGTTCATCTTTTGTGGTTATGAGTTTCTTGGTTAGAAATGTTTGATAGTATTTTCAGCTGTTTGCTTTGATAGAAAAGTTAGGCTTAACACGGGAGAGGAAAAACTCTTCAGACTGAAAACAAACCCTTGAAACTTCCTCCTCTGGTTCCCACACGTGTACAGTAGTCCAGGTACCTTTTGGGGTAGGTTCTCCTCCGACAGCCCAGCTCTCTGGCTAAGCCCTGCAACCCGCGGTGGGTCACAGCCCTTCTGCTGAGCTGCCGCGGTGTAATGCTCTTGCATTTCGTCGGAGCAAATCAAGCGAGATTTAGTTTGGGAATTTAATTTAGACACGCCTTAGGGAGTAGAAGTCCGGAGATACTGCAGTGGTGCTTCTGCATGGGTGCGTGGACATACGTATCTCTCAGCTTCACTGCCTGATTGCCCTCCAGTGAAAACCTGAATTTCTCTGCCAAAAGTAGACTCTTTTTAGGGGGGAATAGAAACCCAAAATTGTGTTGGAAAAAGTGCTTCAGCCAGACTGCCAACACAGGCGCATGGTGCAGAGCAGATGAAGAGCCAGGTCCTCTCCCTCTTTCACAGGAACTCTGTGGAGGGGGGAAAGCAGCTTGGGGAAAAAACTTGCACATGGATGACAGGATGTAGATGGATATTGCTTGTTTAATGTCCACAGAAGCCTTATATAAATCTTGGATATATGGATCTTGATCTATATATCTTCCTGGCTCTGGGGCGTTTCAAAAAGGGGGGGTAACATACAAATAGAGTGTAATGATGCTGTCCTCATTTGCATAGTATCATGAAATTTATTAGCATAAAAATCTAGCTTTTTTTTTTTTTTGCAATGGTATTTTGATCTAAGTCGTAAGTAACAGGCATCCATAAAATGTTCGGGCTATAGCTTAATCTTCAGTCAAGCTTTGGAGGAGCCCAAATGATGTTTGTTAGTAAGACAAGCTTGACTTGCAGACATCAAGGCTGAACTTGACCTATCTTCGGGATACACCCGCATGGGAACTCACTCTGATTTTGGTTCCTCTGAACTGTAGCTGTTTAGGGCAAGGACTAAGCCTGGGGTCTAGAAATGCAGAGGTACTCCCAGGCACCGAGGGGACAAGGCACTGATGGTGGAGAAGCGTACCCGTTGTACACATCTCTGGGTTAAATTAAATGATGACGCTTTCGTGATTAGTGGAGAGTTCCACACACTGCAGTGAAGTAGGTGTAGGAAATTGGTGATTGGTTTGAAAACGCCGTCCAAGAGGCTTTTTTCCAAATGAATCCTAAATTTTGTTCTCTAAGTGGCAATTCAAACTCTGAATTTCTCAATCTGTTTCTGACATCTGTAGAGCTATAATCATTTGATAATCGGAGTAAAAAAAAAACCCACCATTGCTTGACCTCAGTTTTAACATGCAGCGTCTGACTTTGCTGTGGTAATTTGTCCTCAGGTTTCACGATTTGAAGAACAAAGCAAAATGTTTTGATTTGACATTAAGTAGGGGATGAGCATGTCGAGTGAGATTTGACTGATGCTTCCTTTTGCTCCTGCAATGGAATTTAAATGATTTATTGTCCAGTTACTGCAGGCTAAAAACAAAATCCTTCCAAGAATTACTAATTCTTTTTTCTTGCTGCTCTGGTGGACAAGGTTTTATGAAGAACTCTGAAGCTGCAGCGCACATTCTCACTGGGATCAAAGGGTCGCAAGTGGAGGTTTACTCTGAAATATTTTCATTGTGGAAGTACAAGTATTTTCAATAGGGATATGATTAATTTTCGCTTATGGGAATTGAACTAATTCTTCTGCTATTGGCATAGGCGTATAAATGGTGTTACCACGACACCGCGACCAAGCTAAGAAGCCTTGCTGAGAAACAAGTTGTTTCCCTGCGAAGGAGGATGGTGCCGGTACATTCCTCCTCCATCCTGTGTGGGAACAGAGCCAGGTCAGCACGTCAAGCTTTTGCTGAGGGAAGCCATATGTATACAAGGTGCTTGCTATCACACAAAAAATCATCTAATATCTTTGCGTGGAGGAACAGTGCGGGCTTCTCTAGAGGACGGCACTGCATCTACACGTGCAAGCGTTGCTAACACGCTATGATGACATATGTCACAGGAGCTGGGGAAAGATAATGCATTTTTTTGTTTGTTTCACCTCTACCCCCAAGAAAGGGTTGAGAAAAAACAGAGCACAGCTGAAGACCACAATTTTAATTCCTTTTGGGTAACGAAACTTTTGAAGTACAGAACTTTTTTGTTCTAGAGTGAGTAAGGGCTTTTTTTCAGCTTCATGCTCTTTGGGCGTTGGGACTAAACTAAGGTTTTACAAGTGTCTTGAGAGCTGTACCCCAGCTGATGTACCTCAGGATGAAACCTTCTACTTCTAAGAGAACGTGTAACCCAGACAAGAAACCTAAACCCTGATAAATGCGGGGTTTTCTCCTGCCAGCCTCGAAGTCCTTGGTGCTACTTTCATACCCTTCTTGATGGAACATGCGGTGAAGGGGCCGCCCATGCTCTGTTTCTTCCCAGTTTGACTAAACCGCCACTGTTCCAGTGGCAGAGCTGAAGCAGTTCCGGGTAAATCTACTGGTACGTCTGTGTCTGCGCCAGAGGCAGGAGGTTTTTCTCCCCTTTATTCTGTTACTGTGAAGCATCGGATGTTTGCTTTTTAGAAAAACTGCTTGTTTTTCCGGCTGTGTTATTAGTTAGGAGGCTTAGCTTCCTTCCTGAGCCCCCGTAGCGAGAGGTTTCCATCAGGAAAGTACACCTCTGCCAATATTTTTCTGTAACGGCCGTATTTCAGAAGTTGAACGGTTACGAATTGCAGTCAGTGCTGTTACCTCCACCTTTGACGGAGGGAGCGTGGGACGATGTGGGAACCTCTGTTGCTTCTGGTGAGAATCGGCTCCCTCTTGCACCTCACCTGGGCTCCGCTATGCACCCAGATACACCATTGCTAGCCTGGCCCTTATTCTGCTCTGAGCCACGACGATTCCCGGAAACTTTACTGTCAATATGGACATAATCTACATTCAAACGAAAGAGGTTTAACGATTAGTTTTGCTCAGTTTAAAGCAAGGAAGCTGCTAAGTGAACAACGCTTCCAAGGGTTTTTACATATGTCATTTCTCATCATGATACTTGAAGGGTATTATAATTACTTGGAACAGCTTAATTATCTTGAAAACAGGGCAGCACTGTTACTGCGCCTCCACGTTTCAGCCAAAGTATGTGCGAGGTTGAGAAATCCTTACGGCGATGTTAGTTGTCCCTTCTTAGCCAAAATTTAAAACTGGGCATATCTTTGGTAGCGCTCCTTATAAATGCGCTGCAAGTCTCAACGCGACAGGACGCATTAAAATCAAATATAAGTTGTGTATATGAAATGACTGACTTTTTGTCCTTGTCAGTCAGAGCTCCTGGAAGTAGATTGATGGAAGGATATGGACTTGTCTCAGAGTTTGTCAGCTTAGGAATAATATAGACCAGTGTAGCTCCTGTGTAGGTCTAAAAGCTGTCTTAGAGCCAAACGGCAATTTCTGGAAGGCACGTGTTCATACCAGAGAGTTACCACTGAGCTGCTGCTCTGGATGCACATCTGCCTCAGTGCAGCTGTGGCAATATTCTAGAGGTCAAACACAGTGCAGATGACTGACACCTTTTCATGCATTCCCTGAAATAGGAGAGTATTCCAAAAGAGTATTTCTTAATTTTGATCCTAAAAAGGTACAGATCTGTGTAAGCACTTCCTGAGGAGCTCTCTGTGCAGTTCTCGGGCTTGCCTGGAGATGGCAGTGTGGCAGTAGAGTTGTACACCATGACCTACTCCCAGGAACACATAGAAATGACATTAAATTAATAATAAAAAATAGAGCTCAGCTTGAGCCAGCTGTGCAAAAATATCGGGAATAAATGCGTTAGAAACATACAGATAATGTAGCTGAAACACAGCTGATTTAACTAAATGAGAAGCTTTGTGACCGGTAAATTAATTTTTTTATTGCACCCGGACACCCGACATACTTTTAACGTCGTGTAACATCCATTTTAGCGAATGGCTTACAATAAACACCAGCAATGGCCCTTTGCTGCCGCTCAAGGGCTGCGTGCCTCGGGCCAGCACCGACGGCTGCCGCAGCCGTAAAGACGGTGAGTTACCTGAGCTCTCGAGGTAGTCACCGCCTTTACGCTCGCGTGCGTGCCTCGGGCAGCCAAGGTTTCACGGTTATCAGCTTAAGCCTGGAAGCTTAAATAAGTTTTTCGGAACATTTCCCTTGCTTGTAGCTGAGAGATTTTTTTGAAAAGGGGAAATGACAAGATCTCGTGCTTAATTACAGCAGTAGCTGTAAGAATAATGCCTGCATGGTTTCACTTCATCTTGTTGAAGAGTTCGGCCGTGAGGAGCAATGTTATCTGGGATTCACCAAGGGAGAGGCCGGTGTGCAGGGAGACGGAGCTGCTCGCTGCCAGGTCAGCCACTGGCGAGCAGCAGTGCTGGGGAGATAAGCCAGCTCCTTCGAACCCCCGTGCATGAGGCTACGGTCTCGGCAACAGGAACTCAGACGAGATCTCCTACCTCTGTGCCCGAGCAGACTTAAGAGCCGAAAATCCCCTTGGGCTCTTTGGATCATTAAGAATACAAGGAAAATGGTAGATGATACAATTTGGGAACCCACTCCTCTATGAAGCTCTAGGGAGAACAGAAATCTGATTGCAAAATTTTTTTCAAGGAAGACAATGTCTGCAAATGAAATGCAATTGGTTTGTTGACTAAAACGTTCTGGCTCCAAGTACTTCCTTAAATACCCCTTTGGGGTCGAGACACCTGAGCTTGGCGAACTGTTTTCTGCACTGTCCTGAGTTGGTTCATCTCTCCTGTTGCTCAAGCACCCACCGCTCCGTTCCAATACCTTTGCTGGCGGGAGGTAAGTGCGGTATAAACTGTCACTTTGACGCGCTACACTTTGTAGTGTGTTGAATAATGCATTTAACACGCTGTCATGATGTACCCGCACCTTGCCAAGCGTTTGAAATCACGGCTGCTTGTTTTGCGCTTTAAGATGCGGCTATTTGTTTACGAAGCGCTTCATGCTCCGAGAACTCCTGCTCCGCGCACTTGCCATCACTGCAGATATTCAGGGAAAGGACAGAGGAGACGTTCGAGCAGATAGGCTGGATGGCCCCACAAAATGAAAGAGGATGGCTTTTCTCTTTTTTTAGTTTTATTTTTGCCTTGGAAGCTGTTTGGAGAAGAAAGGAAGATTAGCTCTGATCCTCACAAGCTCTGCATTATATTTTTAGTTCTGTCACAGAGGCTTTGTGTTCCCGTGGTGTGCCAGCCCATCACACATAGTTCCCCAGCTCCTTGATGGTGGCTTCAATCCCTCAAACCACTTCCCCATCCAGGCACGCTTAGCTGCACTTTCCACGTCTAGCTGTGTCATTTGAAGACCTGCCTGTCCCAGGCTGCTTGTGGGGAATATACACAACCTCTGGAATAACTCCCTGATGTGATTTCAGGTACAACAGGAAAGAAGCAGCGTTTATTGCATAGACAGGGTTTAAAAAGACTTGAAGTCTCAAAACTTGGCCCCATAAAGTCAGATTCAGAAGCACCCTTTATCTTTTCTTTCCCAAATATAAACTGAGCGTTTATGACTTGCATTCATTCATAGGAAGGCAAAAAATCAAGTTCTTCCAGCGTGGGGCTATGTGGGGCTATATGGGAGCAGGAGGACTGATATTCAGTTATCAAGTGCCTCATTTGGACACACTTAGTTAATTTGAAAAGCAAATGAAAGAAGGACCTCAACCATCTGCCTAATGCTGAGCTTCTATTGCTGAGTCTTTTTCTGAGTATAACATTCTGGCAGTGCTGTGGCATCCAAGGCTACGGTCCAGACGGAGCAAAGAATATAGAGAGTGTCGGAGCAATTAAGCTGCTGCTGGGCCGGGGCTGTGTGTCGTTGGAGGTGTTGGTAGAATTAACTGTAGTCAGTCATAGGAGAATAAAAGCTGGATAAACTGTTATTAATCTTTTTACACTTGGATTAATTGCAGCAATTGTAATCTCCCAGTTGACTTCCAAATGCTCAGTTCAGGACGTGAGTCAATTCTTAGCTTGGACAAGAGCTGAACTAACGTACAGCCGGCGTCTGGGGAAGGGGCAAACGGGGGCTCCTAGAGCGCTAGTCCGACTGCTTGTGCCGTGCTCTGCTTGGTATTCCTTAGCCTAGACTACTAGGAAAGCAAGTGCAGGGTAAGAAAGATGATTTGAGACATGGATTTCAGTTCAGATTAAATTCTAGAAATTAAAAATCAAGATGGATAAGGCCAAGAAACAGAGGGAATGATGGGGCGGGGGGGTGTGCTACTGGGGTGGATGCTATTTTTCACAATACAAGCTGCAGAGGGGTACTAGAAATTAGAAAGCAGTGGGTTTCAAAAATAAAATGAAAGTAACGTTGAAGAAAACAAGTCATTAATTTGTGGGACCCTCACAGTTAGTGCTGCAGCAACTCAAAATATTGATTAATTCAAAAAGAGGTTAAGGGATGTCCTGGAGGACATATTCACCGGTGTTCCAGATGCCTCTCCCAGCTCTGAAAAAATGCCACACTCTGATAGTTAGGAGGCTGGGTGACAAACCATCCTCTGCTTGTCTTCGCTGATGTTGCTCTTTCAGCATCCACGGCCAGATAACCTGGGTTAGGCAGACTATTGGATTGACCTTCAGGTAGACTTGCGTTTTCATGGGGAGAAGGGGTTGATAACTGTATTGTTCCTGCTGTCTTTTGGCGTTGATGGCTCTATCTGCATGGAATGGAGGGGTTTTTCACGTGGTCTATGAAGTTTGAAAAGCTTTTGAGTCCTTGCACAGCATTGGATACAAGAGGGCTTTTAAAATGCAGGTCACTGTTGCTCTGTGGTGAGCTCTGGGTGGAGAATGTATTTCCTCTTCAGAAAGTTCTATTTATGCTGCAATGACGCTGCGGGGCAATTTCTGCATCATTTCTGTGCATTTATCTCTGTTGATGATGGTTTATTTGAAGAGGTCTGTCTTTATTTTGTCAGTGACTTAATGATGAGAATCAGAGCTTTAGGATTTGCAGAAGAAAGGAAGTGCTTGACAGGCGCTGCTGAAAGGGTTCAGCCAATCTTTCCTTTTAACAATAGGCAAATAAAATAACCCGAGTGCAGAAACAGATATTTTTAAAGCAGAACGTAATGCTCATCAGCATAGATAAACACAGAAAGGATTGATGCCTTTTAAAACTGTGTCAGAGATTCCTGTTCGGAAGCCGCGTTAGAAACAATTGGAGGAGGCTCGGTCTGCGCCTCTCATGCTCCAGAACGGATTAAACGGGGTTTAACAGGGACAGGAGAATGGCCTGGAGGTGGGAGTCTGGAACGGCTTTTCACCGCTTGCTGCTCTGCCCTGCCGATGCCTGCTCTGACCCTGTGGTGTTAAGACCCCAGTCAACCAGGATGATTGGTTAGCGGCGATAAATTCTGCTGCTGAGCTCTGAAGTGGTGGCAGTATCAGGAAACAGGAGCGTCACCTCTGCCAAACCAGTGCTCCCAGGCTCTGGGAGAAGTTGAACGGAGCCTTGGTTCTCCGGGGTGAAACACAGCTGGAGGAGGAATTCCTGGGAAAGCCCATCCGCACCCCGGTTTCCCTGTCTGATTGCCATGAATATTATGTCATTACCAGGTACATCACTGCATGGTGTACATGATGCCTCCTGAGCTCCTCCTGAGCTTCTCCCGTGCAGCTGGGCTCCCCGACCCCCAGTCACGCTGTCCTGTCACTTCCTAGAGGAATCCGTCCTTACACGATGTGCATGTTTATGTTCCTCACCAAGAACATCAGCTTCCAAAAAGCTTCCTTGGTGCTTAAGAAAAAACCCGGCTAAGTTGCTGAAGGTCAATGTGTAGCGGCATGACATCGGATGTGACACCACTGCTAACCTAATCCGAGGAAAACAGATGTGGGAAGCTCCTATGATTTCCTGCTTATTAAGATCAGATTTGTCCTGTAATTACGGGTCTTTTTTGCCTTCTGGAGATGCGGATGTTTAGACAATGCTCTTAAAGATGCATTTGAGGATTAGTAAGAGCTAGTTTGGCGTACTGTCTTCCCTGCCTGCTGTTGGCACTAGTTTAGTAATGAGATAAATGTTATCCTGTTCCGAAGTAATTAGGACAGTTGTTTTATGTGTGTGCGCATCTCAGGCAAGTATGAAAATGCCACAGATTTCATAATCTCTGCCTTTTTTTTCTAAAGACAATTATCTGGGTTAAGCAAACTCTTCCTGGCTCGGTGGCCAGACTTCCAAACAATGCCCGCCTGCTTTTATTTATTATTCACCACTTAACATCAGTTATATGTTTCTATTTCCAGTGTCCTATTTTTCACGCTTGATTGGATTTTTGTTTGACTATTTCCCAGTGCCAAACACCCACTTACACCTCTACAGTTACGGGAGCTGATATTTCTTGTGGTGTAAGTCTGCAGAGACCAGTTTAATTAGTACTCGTGGGGTGGTTAAAAACTGTAAAACTCATTTACATGACGGGTGGGAGAATGGACTTGAAATATCTCTTATTTTTCCTGTGAATTTATGTTATGCAGTCATACATTCCTTGCCTAAAGCTACGACAGGCAGCGTGTTTATCCCTTCTTGGTGCCCAATAGCATTGCCGATTATCGTGAACCTGTAAACAAGAAATGCCAAAGGTTCGTTAACTTTAAAACCAAAGTGAAAACGTGGCCTGAGGCGATTCTCTGCAGGCGGCCATGAGGGTGGCCAGGTGAGCGTGAAAACACAGCAGGGGTGATTAGCTGGATCCCCAGAACTCCAATCTGCCCAAATCAGCGCACCGCAAGCAGATGTTTTACTGCCTTCGCTCGGTGTGGTGCAGCTGCCGTTCAAGCCTTGGCAATGCCGGCTCCTTAAATTAACAAAGAAATTCAAGGTTGAAGGTAATGATGTCTGAAAATAAACTAGAGGTGGCAGGCTGGTGAATACTGGGCAGGGTGGATTGCAAAGGATGTAACGATCCCTAGCAGTGTTTAAATGCCCCTGCCACCGTGAGATCCTCGGAAACCTGCGCTGGATTGACTGTGTGCCCGCTTGCACATGTCCCATATCCCTCCCTGAGAATTGAAGTGATGCAATGTGGATGGGGTGGAGCAAGGAGGGAGGAGGGATGTAAAGTTGCTTGTAAGAACCGCAGCCTAAATTGTCATTGTCTTTGTAGTTCCCCTGTGAACCTGCTCCAATGTCCATCAAACCGCTGAAGAGGCTGCTCCTGACTGAGCTGAGGTCGGAACCCAGCAGATCGGAGCTGTTCTTGGTCGGAACCCGGCAGATCGGAGCCGTTCTCGGTCGGAAGCCAGCAGATCGGAGCTGTTCTTGGTCGGAACCCAACAGATCGGAGCTGTTCTCGGTTCGTCTGGATGATCATGAGGCAAGAACTGAACGATGCTGTTGTAGTCCCAGAGCTTGCCTTCGGCTGCAGCATCTCTGTGTTCATTGAAATGGCAGCACAAAGCACTTCTTCAGGCTTTGACTCTTTTTCACCGGAGACTGATGGGACACAGATGGCAAATACCGCAGTCATTGCTTGTTCCAGTGTCTGCAGGGAAACAGTTCCCATGAAAAAGGGCTGCGGGGTCAGACCCATGCTCTCTGGTAAGATTGAATCCTCAGCTGGAATTGCATCTGCTGCACTCCATTGGTTCTACTTTTGCTTAACAGACCATAAACAATTTGTTTACATAGACAGCTTTTCATCTTCCACAGCGAATCAAAGGCAGTTCTCCAGGGATCAATCCCTGGTCTGCTTGTTGCTTTTCATTTAAGTACCAGGCTTGGATGGTTCAGATCATCAGGGTTTCCATCTGAATTCGAAGGCAGCTGGTTTATGTCCTCTTCCCTGCACAAAGGATCTTACTAAAAATCTACATTATGGATCTGGCAGATGAAGCTTTGCTTTGAAATACTTGGCCATAAACTAGAAAAGAGCTGTTACGACCCATTTGCCGCAGCGAAGAGAACCCCAGTCCATCAATGCTGAAAATACAGGTCCCTCTCTCCAAGCAGCCGCACGTTAACGGTCGCTGGCAGTAACGCCGAGCTCTTAGCCTGTATGTGCCGTTGACTCAAGGGAAGGAGAACGTGTGTTACAGGGAACAGCGTCTTACAGGCAGAGCTCGAAACGACAACATGGGCTGAGGTGGTGCCCTAAAGGTGACCAGGTGGGCATGAAGGTTTATCCAAGAGTCCTTAGCTAATAACTGGGCTTTTTCTACCAGGGTCTGAACATCCATGCTACGGTGCGGTGGGACAAGGTACAGCTGTGAGCCTCCTGGGAAGGGCAGCCTGGGGCTCAGGAGTATCTGCAACCGGAGGGAATTGAGGAGACAGACCCTGTTTGACCTGTGAAGTTCTGTGCCCAAGGCAGGGCTCATTTTCAGTCATCTGCACACTCACCTCCAGACCGAGCATGGCACACGATTCTCACGGGGCTCAGGTCAAAATTGAAGGCTGTGTTTTGAAGAGATTGAATTTAGTTTTGACTTTTAGATTTTTTTTTTTTTTAAATTTACTTCTTACAATGTTACAGCTTCGGTTGGTATGATACGTACGTGATGGTTTGTGTAGCTGTGCCTCCGATGGCTGGAGGTTTCCAAGATGACCACCAGCTGTCCGTGCTTCACATACCATTAGTTATTTAAAAACTAACCTCTCCTTCTTCTGGAGCCCTAATAATGCATGAATCCTGATTAAAAACATTTCCCCTGAAATGTCAGTCTTGGGATGATTTCCCTTGCTCAGCCGCAGGAGTAACAAAGATTAACAGGCCATGGCGTTAGGGTTAACCGTAGAGGAAAGCAGATGCTGCAGCTACTTAGTTGTGAAAAATACTGGATAAAGTCGTGTGATTATTCTTTGCAACCGCACCAAATGTGCTTAATTCAAATTAAGCCTTAGGAGGTGCTGCTTTTTCCTGTTTATTTAAAAAACGTACTTTGGAGCAAATAACTCATTACCTTCTCACCTTGCGTTTGGTGATGGCGCGTAATAAGGGTCCACTTTGAGAAGCAGTTGGCTTTTTCCTTCATTACATATACATAGACCCAAAGAGTTTTTTTATACTCCAGTAAACATAATCTGTATTTCACAACATGTTATGAGTTTCTTGTTGTATGAATGTCTTAAAATGAATTTATAAATAATTTTTATGGTTCAGTGAGAAAAGCCATTAAGGTGTTTAAAACGTTTGGAAGTGCAGGAGTTGAAAGAGTAGTTTGATGTATGTGGTACAATGGGAGTTGGGAGCTGTAAAGGAATGATGTTGTAGTTTAGCAAAGAAACCTAGAGGGCTTCGGCTACAAATTATTGAAATTACTGGTTGTAGAAATGGTATCGAAGAGAATCTAACGATGGAAGAACATGACCAACATTTACTAAGAATAGCACAGTGTTGGTTTGCTGATTGTAATCCGTTTAGATCAACGTGAATGTTAAATGCATTTTCAAATGTTTAAATAAATACGTGCAGGTCTGCCAAGAGCCTAGCTGGTAAAGGCATCATCAACAACTCCTTCCCCTGTGCTCCCACAACTGTTTACTCTAAGAACGCCACTTGTGATCCTGCAAAAACCTGGTGTTGGGACTCCTGGCTGTCCTGGTCACTCTGGACAACAGAACATCTAAGGAAACCACTGTAGGACGCAAATCCTGGAATCTCAGATTAATTTCTGTTCATGCATTTCCTGTTTCTCCTCTAACATGAGAAACATGGTGCCGAATTCATGGGTAATGCGTGTCAGTTGAGTGAAGGATGAGTCTGTGCTGAACCGTATCGACTTCCTGCAATGAGTTGCTCAATCACTTTCCTTTGGAAGAAGAACCATCAGTATCAGATCTAAATGGCTTACGCGTCCCAGGGTAAGGTTTCTTAACTCTATTTTTGTACAGCATTTTTAATTAACTTGGAATGAGCAGTTGTGCATAGAAATACCGATGCGGACGTGTAGAAGCATTTTTATACGGGCATCTCGCTGCCACCCTCTTCAGAAAGGGATTTGGTTTCAGCCTGGTTGTTCCTGCCAGCTTTTCCCGGGAATGTGCCAGCGTCAGCCGACAGTCTGAAGAGGGACCAGGGTGCATCAGGCAGTGATGTTTATTCTCAGCAAAGGCCTTTCTCAGCATGTCACTTTATATAGTGTATTTGTATTGTTCAGGTTCACTTCATTGTCTTTGGAAGACAAACACTAACTTTCTGCATTTAAAAAAAAAAAAAAAAGTAAAAGCATAAGATCTCATTATTTCAAATGTTGGTTGTGGAGGAACTCTGTGACCAGGAGAAAATAGAGTATTACTAGGCTACTGCTAATAAACTGAGAGGGGAACAGTAATCCTCTTGGGCATTAAAAAGGTGGTAGTTGATATGGACTTTATGTAACTGCATAAGTCAAGGTGTTAATTTAAATAAACAAACAACCCCCCCCAAACATACACAGAAAACCAACGACCTAAAACCAAAACCACTTTGTGCAGAATAATTCCCTGCTGGAAAATGATGCAAGAAATACATCAGTTTTGTCAGAGTTTTATTGGAAAGCAGAGAACCAAAGTGGCCGCTGGCTGTGGTGTGCTCTCTCGACCTCCCACTTCTCAAATGTGAGGTTTTGAGAAGACTTTTGAGGGTGCAGACATCCAGGATGACAGGTTAACTTATGGTCTCCCATTGAAGCTGGAGACAATGGGAGACTATAGGAGTGACAATGAGTGTCCGGGTAGGCTTTTTCTTTGAGAAGACACTTCACTCGAGACATCTTACATGGCGTGTAGGGATTGCCATGGCAACCGTTGATTTCAAATTAAAAACCCAATTAGATATCAACCCCCCACATAATCCATTGCCATGTAAATTACTGCCAAGAGGCAGGTGGTGAGTTAAACATCTTCATTTCCAGAGGTTAAAAATAATTCAATTCATGTTTTAATCTTGAGTTGTTTCTCTCCAGTTTTCTTCCGAAATTACATCACTTAACAGGATGGCGTAACGTCTTCAGGAAACGCCTCCTGCCCAGGGAAGAGATATGTGGCGGGAGCAGAAGTACTGGAATGGACATTAGTTCACCACTCATCCATTGTTACCAACCGGACTGTGGCTGGACAGATTCAAACCAAGTGACTGCGTTTGGATGAGCCTAAATTCCTTGGTTCCCTGCTGAAATCAGTAACTGGACTTCATGAGGACCAAGGGCTTTGCCCTTTCCAAGTGAAGGGAACACTTCAGCTCTAGACTCAAGAGAATTTTGGGGAAGGCGGACCATGACTGAATTGGTGTCCCATAATTATAGGGTCTTTAAAATAGAGAAAAAAGACAACAAACACCCCGCCCAAAGCAGTGTCTTGCTACTGACTAACTTCCCCAGCTATGATCACTCTTTCAGAAACATCTGGGGGGCAGCTCCTCACATATTTTATTTTCATTAATGAAAACGCTCTTGAGTTTTTGCGCAGAAAGTCAGTTGGCTTTGCAAATCCTTTGCAGGGACTGAAAACTTCTACCTCATTTTCTAGGACATTTGTCTGTGAGCAAGGCTTGAAGATGAGAGGTTTTCTCAATTGCTGGAATTCCACAGTAAATGTCAGTGTGAATAGAATTAGAAGTTTTATATATCACCACCCCTCTCTTCTGCTGGAGGTAGGCAGCGAAATGCATGTGCTGGCTCATGGTGAAATGTCATTGTTCTGCTGTAGCAGCAGTGGGGATAATCCAGGTGTGGGGGTGATATTTTGTCTGCTAGAGGTCGGTTCAGAAAAGGGCATGGAGAAAGACGGGGAAGGAAAAGGGCGTTCTGTGAGCTGGAAAAAGTTTTATCTGCACTGGAAAACCACAGTTTAAGTGAGGTTGGTGTGGTTGAACAGCACCTTTCCACTTCAGAATTAGATAAATTGGCACAGAAATGCTTTTCACCCAGGTGACGCGTCCCTGTGGGAACGGGGGCTGCTGCCCTGCTAGAAGGCATCTTCCTGACTCAAAGAACAAGTGCGTCTAAGCTCGGTTTTTACAGATAAAGGTTAATAAAGGTTAAGGTAGCTGTGCAGAGCCATCGAAATGACAATAATGGCACAAACGCAGAGCATCAGCAGGACCACTTCTGGTCCTCGTTAGAAGGCAGCTCAGCAATTGGAGTATGGCAATTCCCTCCCCTCCCATGGCAGGAGGCACTGTCACCTCTGTCACCCCCTTGGGAGAGGGTGCCCTCTGCTGGGGAGCAGTTGCGTTTTTTAAGAGAGCGGAAATATGGAAGTGGCATTGATAAAAGTTCCTACAACTCTTTTTTCCCCCCCCACTCTCCTCTCCTCCACCCAGGGCCTGGCAGCAGCACCTGCCAAATTAGGTTTCCATCTTAATTATTCCTGACATTTTCTCCAGGATTCTGTGATACACTTCAGGGATTTACAGTTTTACATGCTAGTCATTTTTATCGCATGGAAATGTGAACTGAATAAATTGATATGGGCTATTTTTGTTGTGAACTGTTTAATTTTGGATGATTGCATCAACGTGCAGGAGAGTTACACCAAGTTAATAAAGTTTAAATTGAATTCTCCTAGAAACACTGGTCTTGAAGGACATCAGCAAGTGTCTAGGCTGAGGGTCTGTTCTTCTTAGTGGGGATAGACTGATAAAGAAAAAATTGTATTCCAAGTATTGATTTGAAAAGACACTCTTGGTGAAATGGAGAAACTCAGGTTATGTCAGGAGATAATCCAAGAGAGTGCAATAAGCTTGTTACTCTCAAGTCAGATAAAATCTATAAATAATAATATGAGCTTACGTTGCTAGCCAGTAATATTTTTGTTTTAGGGCAGTTCCTGGACAAATGATACTTAGGACCGTATTCTGTACTCTTAAAGAATATTTTAAGAATAATGGTATATCCAGTTTAAGGAAATTCTAGCATGCAAGAAGTATTTGAGTCAGCGTTAAATAGTCAGGTCTGTTGATTGGATATTCTGTAGTAGTTGTTCAGAAAAATTCAAATGGTGCTATTAAATGTTGCTGCTCCTGTACGTCAAGTTAATAAGTTAACTTTCAAAAGTCTAACGTGTTTGAAAAGTAATGAAGCAAAATGTTCTGTTTTCATTTTAAAAATATAGCAACGAGCAATGGAATGATTGAAGCCAGGCTTGTAACTGAGCTTGTGTCGCGCTACCCCACACTACCCAGTTCTGGGTAACTGGGCACATCTGTGCGGCTTGGCTGGCCGTTAAATAACGAGGCTTGACCTGGTGATTGCTGCTGGACCAAACGTGTACGGTGCTCTGCTTGTCTCCTCCAGTGGAGACCCTCAGCGTGGGTCTTTTTCTTTCTACCTTTCCAGGAGCCTTGTTTCTGAGACTGCTTTTTATTATTTTGGGAGAAAAGTGAAAAAGAAAAATAAATCCAGTCTTTACAAGTCTCCACAGGATTATTTTTTCATGAGCCGCTACCATCAATTAATGGCTATAGAAGCAATCTAACTGGCAAATAGAAACAAACCCACTTGCTTGATATGGTGGGGGAACAGCGTACACGTGCCGAAGAACAGATATAGAAGTTTTACAGCTTACTTAAAAGGGGAGGGGACGACACCTAAAGCCTTCAGGAATATTACAATTGCCTGGTGTACAAAGAGCGTGCAATTAAATAAGCAATTAGTTATGGATTACTCCCTCAGCTTGAGTGTTAGATATCCGGATAGCTCGTTAACCTTGAAATGACTGCTTTTATAGCCCTTATTGTTCACCGATAAATTGGATCTGCATTTGAAAAAACACTCTTCCTGGGCTTGATCTTGCAAAGAAGTTTTGCCGCTGCGTATTGTATCGCAGCTGGGAGACCAGGCGTCCCAGCGGTACGAGCTGGGTGCACATATGGGAGATGATCTCCCCTGCCTAAAACACTTCTAAGTGACTGGCGGGGCGAGGGGGAGAGCGGGGAAGAGACAGGCACTTGGCTTCAGAAAGAGCAAGGCTTTGTAAGAAACTTAAGGATCAGCTGGTTTTTAACAGTCCAGTCCCTGTAACAGCATAAAAGCTTCCTCTGGACCGCCCTCAGTCCTGCGCCCTGGTGCACGTGTCCCCTCCCGGCCGCAAACTCCTCCGGTTATGAAAGGCGTTCGGAACCGGGCAGGAATCAGCCCCTCGCAATGACACCCCTCGGGCGGTGCTCCAGGACCACGCAGTGGCGAGGGGTTTCACGCAGGTAGTGTCACCTACCTGCTGCAGCAGGGGAGGGGAGAGAAAACGCGGCACGAGACTGTTCGATGTGAGCGGTGGCAGAGCGCGCTCGCTCGACCGCACGCAGCAGGACGCGGCTCTGCAGCCAAGGGCTGAAAAGCGCCCTGCGCGCCTCTGGCTCGTGCGGCTGTCGGTGGCACGGGACCTCGCTGGGGGTGCGCTCCCAACCCGGCGCCGTCTGCCCGCGCGAACGAACGACGGCTGGAAGGCGGTTTAGAAAACGAGCGCAATCAGGTCAGAACTTAGCTAACTTCTTTCTGAACAGCGTAGGTGCTGCACCCACGTCGTGGTGCTCAGCGATGCTCGGCGAAGCTCAGCGATGCTCGGCGGCAGTGTGTTGGCACCTCATTTTATTCCCAGTCTTGTCTCACCAGGTAATGCATTTTTTCGTTCCCTGTTCCCAGCTACCTCTCGCCAAGACGTATCCGCTTGGTCTCCTTTTTCTCGTTTCAAGGCAAATAAATAGGAAAAGGCTTCGGTAGTTCAGCGATACGGGCTGCTGTCACCAACACGCGTGTGTCGATGCCCTGGTGCCTAAACCCATTACTGCGCTGTAGACCAGCGTGTTTCCGTCTGACCGCACAAGCTAAACAATCGGAGGGGTTTGCTAGCAAATGCCTCCTTACGTTTCTCAGTGCAATCCGTCACCAAACGCACCGCAGACGCAGTCAAACAAAATCTCCAGGCAGCACATCCGAAGGCAACGACCTGTGCGCAGCAAGGGATCCAGCGCGGATCTCGGCCCCCCAGGCCCTTCCCCGCGAGATGGGCGCAGGAGGTGACGTCTGGGGGAAGGTGATGGACACGGTGGCGTTTGGCACTGTCTGCTGCTTGCCTTGGCGCTGCCACCCCGCCTCAGCTGCTGATACGACGTTGGCCTGAGCTCGTTCTTCTCTTCACCGGGTGTGATCCCAACGATAGCAGCCACGCTTCTTTTGCGTTATTCGCTGATAGAGGGAACAAGACAGATGAGAACGCCCCTTCTTCTGAAGGCTCCTTGTTTGAAGCGCTGATGGAACTATGTCCTTCATTATTGCATCAAAATGAGGAGAAGCAGCGAACCAAACCCTAGAAGAATGATGGGGTGTTTTTTTTTCTGGTTTCACTCTCAGATTCTCCCAGTGTAATGAGACAGAGCGGTGTGTTATACCGAGCAGTAGAGACATAATAAGAGTCATTCCAAGAACAAAAAGCTGGAGCAAACCCCACCCTTCTTGGGAAAGGGTTGGTTTCATCTTTCCCTTTTATTGCTAATGAAAACAAGGTATTTCTCCTCAGACGCTGCGTTCTCTTCAGGGAGCTGATACAGGGCAAGAACTTTTCTTGGCAACACTAAACCCTCGGACAAGCTCCTTGGCTGTCGCGCGTTGGCACAGTGGTGTTTCTCCTGCGGACTGATGAGTTAGCTCGGACAGAGATCTGCCCATAGGGACGACGGGCATCTCCAGGAGAAATCGCCGGTACACCTCATGTTCAGGAACACGTGGGGGTATCGGGCACATGAGGACTTCCTCTGCTGTCTTCTTTTTTGATGGCATCATAAAGGAAGAGCAGGTCTGTGGTTGAATTCAGCAGTTTCCACGCTTTAATACAGGAAAGCAGGGCTAGGCAGGCAGATTGCCCCGTCCGCCACCGACTGATCACGGTAGAAATGTAGAATGAAGGTTTCATTGCTTAAAGGGGGAAAGCTGGTATTGGAATTAAAAATAACTCAGAAATATTAATGTATTCAAGGAATTAGTTTAATGATGTATTTAAAAACTATTAAATTAATGTTTCTCATTAGAGGCACAGCCTAATCGTTCTCCGCAAGCAGGGGTAAGAAAGTAAAGCAATATCATAAAAGATCAAATAGTGATTAAAAAATTAATTAATCCAGCATTATATAAATCAGGTAGCTTCAATAAAAATACTAGTTCGGTACTCAGTTCTTATGGGCAAAATTAAAAATAAAGAATGCCTTAATTAGTGCCTTTTCATTCAATCCAGCTGACCTATTTATTTTTAATTGAGCTACAGGGTGCTAAACATTCTGTGGAAGTGATAATTGCAGTAGTAAACTTTTAAACATTTCCCCCTGGATTTAATACCTTGTTTTCTGGAGAACTTCGCAGAATAGTGGAGAAAATTGGTACCTTGCTGTGCTGGGAGCTGCTGCTCTGCTGCCTCTCCTGTCGCTGACCTGCTTCATGTTCTGTAAATACCTCGTGGCTCTCGTGACCGCAGCTGTGCTTTGAAGATGCCAACATCTACCTTTGGGTGAAGTAAAAAATGAGCTGTTTGAATGGGCAGTAGCGTAATAGGTGGTGGTGTTAAATTTAATAATTTTTAAAATTAAAACCACAGTCTGCTTGACAACTCTTCCAACGATTTATTACTTTTATATTATATTTATACCAACACACCTCTGAAGTTTTCTTGCAGTAGAGTCTAGAAGTAGACATGTTGTCCTGAAGCAGTTTCTTAATAGATAAATGAGAGAGGAAATCCAGACCCGGGACAGAGTGAAGAAGGGACAAAGACCTTTTCATGAACGTCATCACATGTGCTGAATAACATCGTCGTGGCCAATGATGTGACCTGGAGCTGAACGACTGGCGTTGTTGTTAAACTGGTATTTCCCTTTGCCGTTTTACTAATCTTTTTTCTGGACATTCAGCTCTCACTGAATTTTCGGAACACTAATCCCCAGAAATGATTTTCAGCATTGCAGCCCGAAGAATAGCTCCCTC
Organism: Bucorvus abyssinicus; assembly: GCA_009769605.1. Taxonomy (NCBI): domain Eukaryota; kingdom Metazoa; phylum Chordata; class Aves; order Bucerotiformes; family Bucorvidae; genus Bucorvus; species Bucorvus abyssinicus. The sequence goes on along the minus strand of CM020059.1, from coordinate 2,688,924 downwards.
AAACGAGGCTCTTCTCCAGCTTTCACATGAAGAATTAAAGCTGATCTGAATGCCCAGCGCCGAGGCCTCGAGTATTAGCATCCTGTTGGCAGCTCTTGGGCGAGGCTGTGAAAGCGGCTTTGTTACAGACTGTCTGAGAAAATATTAAAAGCCCAGATTAGATTTATGCAGTCCCCACGGTGGTTTTTAACGAGGATAAGTTGGGCGTCAAAGCCGCACATCGACTCTGATTCTGGGGCAAGTAAGACCGTCCTGAGCCTGCCTGACTCCTCCAGTGCTTAAGTCCGTGCTCAGCCGCTCGCCTGCGAGGAGCCGGTTTGGATTAGTCCCTCGATGCAAAGGCTCAGCATCCTGTCGAACTGAACCCGTCGATCCCGTCGGTTCTGTGACAGCCATTTACTGCCGGGTCATACATGTGGTTCCATTTGGGCGACCACGTTCGCAGGCTCCCTGAAATGCCCGTACGCCCCCACGCATGACAAACAACTCCTGCCGGTGGAACGGCCTGTAACAGGAAGAACAAAAGCAGCAAATGGACGTGAATTGGATTTTGGCGTCTGTCTGGTTATTTTCTGCCTCCCCTTCTGACCAGCTGACGTGGTGAGAAGAAATGTGATAGGAGGTCGAGGTCTGGACATGTGCACCCTCCTGGAGGGCTTTACATTGGTATCTTTAGCACCTCACTATCCATTACTAGTCCCAGATATTAAGAAATCACGAGCCAGAGGCATTACCTGCAGGTCTCAGTCGAGATGCCGGCGACCCCTGCCTACTAGAAGATGACCTGCTGCTGAAGAAGCCAAAGCTCAGCACTTCCTCCTTCGGCCTCGGCGCGCGCAGAGGGTTCGGTTCAGGTTTGTGCGGCATTCCCGGAACTGGCCATGGGCATCGAACAGGGACATTTGGGAAATGCGAAATGAAGATGAGCTGCCCTCAGAAGTCAGCACCTACGTTTCAGCCTGACTGGAGAGAAGGCTCGTTAATCCTCAGCCTTGCCGTGCCAAGTGAATTTGCAATAAAGGACTTCATTGTTTATTGATTTTAGAGATGGATGTGGACATAAATACTGCGCTAATTGTTTTAAATTTCCAGACTTGCATCTGAGTTTCAAAAGCAGCCCGAGACCTCTGACAGCCTTGTACTCATCACCGTGAACCTGAATACGACTCCAAACTTTTCAGTGCAGACCTGTCTCAGCTTGAATGGCCAGACTTTGCTCTGAAAACCTCTCTACTGCTTATCATGCTTTATAAGCGGAGGATTAAGTGATCTCGCACTAGATAAAAGCATATTGAGGAACCGAGGTGGAAAGAGCTCACATCGTACGCTGTGTGATCCTGCAGACCTTATCTGGGATGGCACCTTTGAAGCGGGTGGAGTTCATTCAGGTCTGAACGTTCACCGTGCAACACACTAAAATCTGAGGTTCTTCTCCTGGTGCCAGTTGCTTCTAGACTAAAGTCCTTATAATTTGCTTTACAAAGGACTATAAATGAATTTAGATATGGACGCAATTTTCAAAAGCTCCCAAGCTTTGAGCATCCGCTCAGTACGCCACCGTAGGATTTTGGCTGGACTTCTTATAGTCTGACTAAAAAGCCCTGTTGAACCTAGTTTAATTTTTTCCCACCATTTAAAAATAAATTGCCCCTGTCTTGAAGAAATCTATATGATGAGTTAAATACCCGTGTTTGTCGGGATTTCTGCAAAGCCCTGAAACTCCCTCACTAATTATTCCCTGTAGCAGAGATGTCTGCTACCAACGTAGCTGAATGTATTTTCAGCGTTGAGGTATTTTCCTTCCCAACACCTCTGGGAAGGAAGGGCTGAAGAAACCAAGTGGGTCACACAGATTTTTGCGTTTGCTATTCCCAAAGTGTCTGAAGTCCATGGAAAGTAGATGCGGTACTCAAGTGCTGCTGGAAATGTCGACTCGCATGACTTGCTCAGTACACTTCAGGGATGGGTGGGACAGCTGAGGAGACCTGACTCCTCAGGGCCCCCACCCTTAAGTGCAGGGCCAAGCTCCCCGACCTGTGAGGCTCTGCCATAAGGCAATTTGTCTTGCAAGACTATTTGAAAATCCATGGGAAGACTTTTCCTTTCTGTAGACAGGCTTCTAATTTAAATAAAAGGAATAAATCACCCAGGGACGAAATGCTGTTAGATCCTTATGAAAGCCTGTCTCTGATTTCTCCTGTGCAACTTCTGTGCTTCTGGAGTTCCTGTGAATTTCTTTCATTCTTCTCCGCTGAGGGATTTCTCACAAAACTTCAGTCTTAGCAGTGTGTAATTTGTGATACCCTAAAGGCATTTGGTTGTGGACAACTCGTTCGTAAACGATAATGCAAGAAAATTGAAATCTCCGGTTGCAAGGGCTCCGTCCTGGAGGGTTGTTAGAACCGATCCTAAAACCCTAATTTCCAAAGCTCTCCCGAATGTGTCAATAGATAAGGGGCCAGTTCTGAGAAGTTTGTCCTCCATCCAGAGCCTGCAATTATTAACTAGAGAAAGACGATTCGACCCTGGACTCGGAGTGTAGCTTCGGACTGATATGACCCCCGCCTCGGCTTGGCTCGGCGAGACGGAACATCCCTCCCTCACTCTGAGCTTAATGACGGGCTGTGGCCACGCGCATTACCCAGGGAATTCTAGGAAATGGCTTTTGAAGGGTTCAGATATGGTTTCAGTGTGTTAATAAAGAGCTATTCACCTGTTTAGGATTAGTGATTAAAGAAAGTGTATTGAACTAAATAAAGCCCTTTTATTCTAGAACTGCTTCCTCTGCATGGTTATTAAAAAATATCTATTTCTTTTTAAATTCATGCCCGACGGTAACCTTGAATCAACTTCCAAGTGTAGCTAAGCCCCTAGACTAAGGTGGGTTTTGTCTGTTGGGGTGAAGAGAATGAAGGGATGCGGAACTGCTACCGAGTCTTCCACAACGTTAAACAGGAGGGAGACTGGAGTGGGAATACCGGGACATCTCAGCATCCAGCAAATCCCCGTTACCGTGTTGGAGGTACAACAGCTTCCACAATGGTTTGAAACCAGGTTTGTCTCTCACGCTGCTCTGAAGCTCCGAGTAGCTGCAGACTGTCAGCAGCACGATTCATGCCTGTGCGTTCTCGATGAGCTGGAGAGCTGGCGCGGTCAAGGATTAACGCGTGGCCGGGCAATCCGCCTCTCCGAGGAGTATCCAAACTGCGGGTACACGCACCCCGAAGGCTGGCAGAAGATGGCCGGTGTCTCCCATAGCCCATTGCTGGACTTTCTCACCCCACTCCGGAAGAAGAAATGAATTGCATTCCATTTCTAGCAATCCCACATCGCTACACACCAGACAAGGTGCCAGATCTTTAACACCTCAATTACAGGGTACGCAAAGCATCAATCTCTGCCTGACCCCTTTTGGTTACACCCCCCTGCCCTCACGGGTGCCCACCTGCAGGCAGTAAAGGAAAAGTCAACTTAATTTGATTGCTGTTCAAAATGAAAGTACATCTCAGTAGACGCTGGGATTTGGTGTTTTCAGCACTAGAGTTTAAGATAAACCAGAGCCTAGGCAGGAAATCAGCGGGGTTTGGCTGCGGCCATGAGTGCAGGCACAGCAGGAAAATACGAGTGTACGATTGAGGAGCAGCTGCAGAGGGCGAGCTGCCTCGGATGGGCCCGTGAAACCAGCTCATCCCCACCGGGCTGGTCGGAAGGCAACGGTGGGACATTGGTTCGGGGCTTGGGAGGAACCGGGAGTTGAAGGTCTGTGCAGCTTGGTGGTACAGCGAGGCTTCAGGGCGGCTGCGCTGTGATTTATCGGCTACGAGAACAACTGAATGTGAGGAAGTCCTGCCTGATTATCCTTTACTCCAATCACCCTCCCCTTTTCTTTTTCCCCCCTCCCCGTTACCACGGCTCCCAGCAGCTCTGGCGTTGGCAACAAAGCTGCTGCAGCCCGCGCGGAGCGCAGGCAGGTCGCTGGGCATCAGCAGCTGCTGCAGAGCCTGCAGCAGAGGGTGAGCTGGGGCTGCACGGGACGCGGAGCTGGCCGGGAGCTTCGGCTCGGGCTCCAGCCGACGGGGCGGCGGTGGCCGAGCCTGCGATATCGGCTAGCGTGCTCTGCAAGATCTAGAGCATGGGGAGCTCTTCTGCACTGACTGCGGGTCTTCGAAACCTCCCTGTGAAGGGTGCCAAGGATAAAAGGCCGGTTGTGACTATGTCCCTTTGATGCTGTGGTGAAAGTAAACTCTGGTTTGGAGCCCCGTAAACATTTTGGTTTGGTCTTGGGGAGTAAACAAACAGAAAAGTGTGAAACTCTCAATGGGGAAAAAAAAAAGTGCACGTGTGCTGCCCAAAGCCAGGTCTGAGGTAAAAGCTGGTGTCAGGATAAGCCTGGCCTATTACTCTTGCATTCCTTTGCATTAACATTGGCATGGCAAGAGGTGCCCCCGAAGCCCCCTCTCTCCTGCTCCGGTGGGCTTTTCTGCCGCTAGCCGTTGGCCCAGGGACCGCTGGGCAAACACCGACGAGGAGAGCCGCGGGCGAGGGGACAAACCGGACGTCCACTTCATTCCCCGGTGTGCGTGGAGCTGCTCCGAGCCCAGACCCTGCCGAATACCAGCACAGCTCCCGGGGCTCCCGGGTTAACCCTGCCCGTTTGGGGCGCTCGGCCGCTGGCTGCTGTAGTCTGCGCGGAGCCGGAGTCAAACTCGCCGCTGCAATACGTGCAAGCGCGTGTTCGAATTTTACCTGCGGTTTCCCTTTTATGAGGCAGTTAGGTGCCACTTAAAGCGCCTTTGGTAATGACTAAAAAGATCAAGTGCGTTTTAACACCGCGGACATTTAAAACCTCATTGCTATTTTAATTGAACTGGATTTTAATATCCGAATGACATCTTTGTTTCACACATTAAAGATGTTTAGTGGTATTAATTGATACGTAACTGGGTAGCAGTGAATTTATTATGTAGCCTAAAATACCGACTGGTGTGTCAAAGCTCTTTCTGCTTCGCCGTTCTATTAAACGCCAGCTCTAATTTGCTGTAGAGACTGCTGGAGACCGGACTATTGATTAAGTCGCCTACGAGTGTGGGCTCAATACCTGTCAGCAAACATTTATTATAAAAGAGGTATGAAATACCTGGTTTGGGAGCATTGGCAATGGGGAGGCTCTGCGCTGGAACCCGGGAGGTAAGGAGGAGCGCGGCGCTTGACGCCCAAGCCCAGGCTGTGCCATACAGGGGTGCTGCCTTATCAAGTGGCACCTCAAGCGCTGCTTTGGCTGACACAAGAAATAATGCTTTAAAAAATAGCCCTGCAAGAAGAAAGAGTTGCTATTAACCTAGTTCTGCTTTCTTTGGTGGTTTACTGGGATTATTTGTTTATTCTGACTGCCACAGAGCCTCGCAAGCGGTTGTGTCTGCCTGGCTGAAAAGGCTGGGGCAGGGGGCGGGAGGGTCAGGGCTAGGCGGGGGGCTCAGCTGTGGCCCCTTCGGTGACACTGAGGGAATTAGCCATCTGTTATCTCTGTCCTTGCCTGTCTTGCTTATTTAAATATGAGCTTTTCAAGGAAATTTATATAAAAGTCTTGACAGAGCCTCACGGCGGTTCAATATTCTGTGAAGATCAATCATTCTCAAGCTCCTTCCTATTTCATCCGCTGTCTCAGGAGCTGGGACTCGTATTTATATATTTTCTTCCAGCGAATGATGTGCTTCTCGGGGCTCTGCCATGGAAATTCAGCCAGGGTGCTGTAAGCAGCGCATTTATAGTAAGAAAACTAGTTGGAGTGTGGAAGAACATTGTCAGAACGTGTGCCGGCGTGGCGTATCCCATCAGCGGAGGGATGCTGCGACAGAGAGAAGGGCTCGTCCTGCTCCGCTGTGTTCAGAGGCATCCCAAGCAGCAGGCGGTGCCCCAGAGAGCTTACAGTAAAGGTCACCTCTCTCCACCTCTGTACTTGTTTAGGTCTTATGCAATTTACGGGCCGTATCGTCGTTCTCCTTTCAGGATGCCACAGCCCCCAGGAAGGAGGGTGAGGAGTTGTGCGAGGTTCAGCCAGCCTCTGAACCATCCCCTAGCGCAGGGCACCTTTGCTGATGTAATGATATTCATGAAAGCCAAAGCACAAAGGAAGGGAATCTAATAAATACCTGAACTTCAGAAGGCATAACATCGCCGCAGGTCGTATTTGTAAATTATTTAAGCACAGTGTTTGCCATGCATTTCCGCCATTTCTCAGGTGAGGATTTATTACCTTTTAATTCACTTAAATAGCTAAAATTTATTGGATGTGGGAGGAGGAAGCGGACAGGAAGGGAAGAAAAACGGCTTTGCTTCCTTTATGGGAAATGTAAGGGATGCTGCTGGTGTTCCCTGTCAGCCAGAGGACTCGAGTAAGATCTCTGCAGGTCATTCATTGTGAGCATCTTTTACACCACCTCGGCCTCACAAAGACTCCTGTGTGAAAATAACCCATAGTGCAAGAGGAATTAGAATACTACTTATTCCTTTGGCCTCCCAGCGAAAATATTCCGAAGTTTGATATTTATAATACAGTCCTGGGAGATACATCGATAAAAACAAGCTTTGAGTACACCATATGCATAAAAGCGTGAATTTTAAATAACCTTTAAATCCACCTTAGGTAAAAATTGTAGGTGTAGGTGTGGCCTGAACCCAAAAACGTCACTTTACGAGGGGAAATCCTGAACAACGTCCAAGGTGACTGGGTTATCTGATGATAACGCAGAATGAAGTCAGTCTGGGAGTAAATGTTCTCAGACATGTCAGGGATTTAAGAGCCAGCTCCCACTGACTTTCAGAGCCGTCACATTGCAGACAAACTTCCAAAGTCTTTACATATATATACTTTTTTTTTTTTTTAATTTATTTAGCAGAAATTTTTAACTTGGAGTGGATTAATTAAACAACGTTGTTAATTCTCATCCAGAGTCAGAATAGCCTTAGGTCAATTTATCCTATTCCATTTATGGATATTAAACTGCACCGAACAAACAGTCTTCATGGGGATTTAATACAGTTTAATAAATCCATTTCACGACTTGATGCGGATTAGTTTTATTGTGTTCTTTTGTACAGATAAAGATTTTTAGGCGGGGGGTGTGTTTGTGTGTTAAAGGGTAGTTTACAACCCTGGGAAACAATACAGTGTGAAAATGCAGCCAGTTAATCCGTCCGTTATTTGTCGAGCAGTATGGTAAGGCTGAAATACACTCTGCAGAGGATAACTTATTCAACAGAGCTTAATCCTCCCCATCTATCACCAAATGACTTTATACTTGCATAAATTTTTCCCTTATTTGCCCAGCTTTTACAGTGCTGGAAGGGTAATGCCTGGGCTGGTAAGCCTCTTTTCCTCCGTGCTGCTAGGAGCTCGCTTGGCTGCTTATAACATTTTGTGCCAAGTGAGGTTTTTCCCAGCGATCTAGCCAGTGTTTGCTTCAAAGCAACATCAACCTGCCTCGTTGGTTTGTTGTGAATTTTTGGGGGGGCGCAATAGCTTTTTCTCACATTGAAAGTAACTTTGCAGGGCACGAGAGCGTGGGTGGGAGCAGGGATTAGGGAAGGTGCTTTCCAGAGGAAGTTCAAGGGAATGTGGGCTAATCCACAGCTAATAAATGACAACAATAGCAGCAGCACGTTTGTAACTCCAATGAGAAGACGGAAGAGGTGTTGGCCTGCTGCTGCTCCCCAAGCCCATCGGCTGGAAGCTCTTGGCCAGCCGGGGACCCATCTGTATCTCATCTCCATCCAGGAAACCTGCTGCACGGAACGAATAGATTCTTGCTGAGCTGAAGTAAGTAGGGAGAGGAGTGTCTCTGCATTTGCAGTGTCATTCTGTCACTCTGTCCAGCGTAATGTGATTCTCTGCAAGGACAAAAGGGCGCTTAAAAATTCAGACACATCCTTGGTTTTCCCTCTGCAGCTCTCTCTTCCAGTAGGCTCAGGCCATGGCTCAGGTGAGAGGTGTCGCCTTCCCTGGGGAATTCGGGAATGAAAGTGATGCTATCTACCCGTGGAGGTCCGCTCTGAACTGTTTAGTCTGTGAGGCTGTTTCCAGCTCCTGGTAACACAGATCCTTGCTCTCTGAACCAGGCACGCTAGTAAAGCTGCAGACGCGGCGGCTGCTGCCGTGCCTTACTGTACCTCCTGTTGATAAGGGCGCTGTGCAGGGCAGGCAGGCGTCACATAAAGGCAGTGTCTCGTTCACCTGGGAGTTACTCATCCGAATTTAATGGGGTCACATCAGAATAGCAGGGGGATTGGGCCCACTCCGCTCTTCCCTTGATAATTCCCATTGACTTCACCGGGAGCTCAGACTTCTGCATCACACTTGGGTTTGAATTGTTTTGAGGTTAATAACATGAACCCTCTAGAAAAGGACTTGCACATAAGGTTCCCTGTGGAGGATACCTGGCCGCTGTCTTGTCTTGATGGGTAAGTTTTCAAAGGCACTTTGCACAATCAGGCATCTTTTCCCCAGAGCTGATGGCGTCTGGCTACTCCGTTTGCCCCTTGCAGAGCTGCGAGACTTTCTGCTCTGGCGCAAACCTGCCACGATTTCAAAGCTGTGGTTCAGGATCCCAGTTAACGGGTACCTCTATGCTGCCGAACGCCTCCTCCAGCAGAGCATTACAGACACAGTGTGGTGTTTCCAGAAAGCTAAGAGCATCACAGAGCTTTTTTCTTTTTTTTTTTTTTTCCCCAGAAAAGGGGTATTTGGCTAAGCTGAGATGATTCAGAACTCCGAATGAACGCTATGGATTTTGCAGGGCACACAATATCCTTTGCCCTTGTGGAGAAAGCTTCCGTGAATTATATACCTGCTGCTTCTATTTTTTAAATTGCTCGGATTAAAGGCTAAGAGTGATTCCTTTGGTTTCTTATCTGGTTGTTTTCTATTTGCGTTCACTCCTAACCGGAGTCTATTCCACCCATCCCTTCTGCAAACGCCTGGGACAAATCACATGGCTCATTTTCTAACGGCAGCTCTGATATTGTTGAGAGGCAGTTTGTCAGCGAAGCATCAACGGAAAACCAAAGGTAACAGGCAGTGGGAGCAAAGTAACCATTAGTACATACCATGGTAGAGAGGACTGGTTGGTGTTGGCTTGATAAATGCCATCACTACAAGGGCATGATAAAATACCTAAAAAATGGGATGTATAAGACCTGCCTAATCTCCAGTTTCATATAATTGTACCATGACAAATGGAGGCATTAGACTGATAAGGTTTTAATAAAAATGCAAATACAGAAATCCTGCCCTAGAAATGCACAGGTGCCGAGTACGAGCCAGAAGTGAGTTCCTAAAAGGGAAATAATCTACTTGTTCTGGCCATCATAATGATTCTGAATACACTCTATTGTGGGGCTTTTCATTCAAAGCATTGTGGAAACACGGTCACGGGGGAATTGCAGTTGTACTTTGAAGGCTGCTACAGTCCAGAGAGGGACCCAGTGAAACGAACTCCGTTATAGAGGTTGCTGTGCACATGCACTTCTGGCCTGGAAAAATCTGCAGTCCAAGCATTTAATATGTCATAAAGCACGGGAGAGAAAACAGTGGGTAGAGGAAGTGAAAGGGCTTTCCAAAGTAGCAGCAGGCAGTGACTGAACGGAGCTTTCCTGGCTCATAGCCTGGTGTCTTATCTTGTGGCCAACCATTTCCCATGGCGTGTAAATCCCAGCATTTCAGTAGCGATTCAAGAGGTATCACAGTCTACCCAGGGCTTGACTGTAGGACAGAAGTCAAATGTCAACCCGTTGCTCCCTGGAGAAACAAAAATTCCCTTTTGCTCAGATGCTACTCAAATCCTCATCAAGTAAAACTGTGGTGGCCAACGCAGGACGAAACCCCTGACTCCTGTTAGCGGCAGAGGGAACGAGCCCGGGGTTCCTCAGAGGTGGCACGAACAAATAGCTGAGGACACGCTTGTTTTGTCCTCGATCAGGGAAGCAAACACGAGGTCAAGGCTGGACAAGGACTGCGTGCTTTGTTCCCTTGCACATGATGGAAGTGACGCCTTCAGAACTAACCTATCTGTGGGAAAAGAAGCCCATGGAAATGGAGTTTGCCTGCTTTGGAGTTGGGTGGAGTGAGATCCCCGCGCGTGGGGAACTCGGGAAGGAGACAACCCCTTTGTACTAGCAGAAACCAGTTGGAGTCTAACGCCTGGTGCTGTGGAGCTGGGTTATCCAGCTGGTCCAGGCTTCAGTTAGAACCTTGTTCAATTCAGAATCGGTCCCAGGCAGCCTTTCACTGCTCCTCAGCGTGGGACAGTTTCCTGTGCTCTCACAGAAATTAGTCTCTTCATTATTCCCTTGTTTGCACTAATTATGGTTTATGTAGATAGTATATATCAGTAGACAGTATATATATGACATATGTACACCTACACACGCACCCCCTCCTCTTTCTGATGCTTTTGTCCGGCCCTGACGCTGAGCTCTAACAGTGACTCCTCACTACTCTGCTTTGCACTACTACCGGGTTTTGACTTTTTTCCTTTTGTTTCATGTTGTCACCATGGCTGACAGCTTTGACTGCACCACATAAGCTTTGTGCTCCTAGTGGCCAGGTGAGCTGCGACACTCCTGAAGCTGTTTGGTCTGAACAACATCCCTGCTAACAAGTTACAGAGGCTGAGTGAACCTACATATAGAGGAATTTCCTAAGAGGGAGTAGAAGTCACCCTGCAAAGCTGTCAATGGATGAGCGCTCGTGTGACCCAGGTGAGCATCTGCAGGCAGAGAAGCCGTTTATTCCGATCAGATGACGACAACATTTCTGCTGCAGTATGAATTTCTGTGCAGGTAATTAAAGATGATCCCTGTCCCAAATAACTGGGTCCTATTACGGACGAGGGTGCAGCATCCCATTCCCAAGGGTCACAAGGCAGGCTTCAAGCCCTCTGTTAATAGGAAAAATAAATACCTACTGCTATTGTTTATATCTGTTTGCCAAGTGTTATGAAACAGAGCTGAGGAAGAGCCTGCTAGGCTGATCTGAAGATGCAAATGATCAAGGCGAGGGTTGTAATCAAGGGTCTGGAAGACAGCGTGCATATTAAACAAAATTAAAAAGCTTAGAAAACCAAAGCAACTACATCAATAAATCATTAAACAATTAAGACTATTTTGTAGGTGCAAAAATCCATTGTGGAATGCCCCGTAGAGATAATTTTATTATTCTGCTTCGTGTGATTAAACTGAATCCTTTCACTTCACAATACATCCCAAAATAGTGCAGTTCAAAAGGATGTTAATTAGCACAGACCATATGGAGGAAGGGAAGGCTCCTTTTAATAAGAGGCTGAAGCCAATTTCAAAATAGCAGGAATTTCACCTGAAGAAATGCAGAAGGAATTCAACGTGATGGTGCAAGGCTTTCCTTAGCTGGGAGCGATCTACACGACCTCTTGGTGCTCCAGATGAATTTCTAATGGAGTATACGGTCCTCGAAAGCATCTTTCACAACGTGAGTCTTCTTATTTTAGCTTGCACCAAGAGCTGGGACAGGCTAAGGTACAGAATGAAACTTGCTTTGTAACGGCCCCAGGATTATGTACTCGCATGTTCTGTCCAGTTATTGAAAAAGATGGGATTTGTTAGATTTTTGTCTGCCTTTGATTACCAAACATCTCCCATCTCCTCTCTCACCTTCCCCTGCTTGGGGTTACTCCGACGTTATTAACTCCAAGAATTACAAAACAAAGCAGTTGGTTTAAGTCACGTGACTGTTCAAGTCAAGTAACACTTAAAAAATTCTTTTGGCTTTTGGTGTTTAAGGCTTTAGGGTGCACAATGGCTCATCTTCCCCTACACACAAGGGAAGCAAACATCTCATTTTAAAATAAACTTCAGATTTCCATTCTCTTTAACAATGACTTTATGAGCTGGGGTTTGGAAGAGAAGATGAAAATCACCAATTAAGAGGCCGGGGCGGTAGAAACCTCAGACTCTTCCATAGCTCGATCACATCCCAATCACACCAGGAAATATTAACACATGAGTTAATTTTCCCCACTGTTTTCATTCACATATAGTAACTTGATGGATACTTTTGTGTTTTTCTTATTTTGGCCTGAAAATACGGACGGTTAACTGTGGGGTTTGGTTTTCGTACGCTAACATCCAAGATTTTACTCCTGATGTTGACAGAAGAGATTGAGTTATTTTCCTTCTGAATGGATTTCGTTGACAGGATGGATTTAGGCTGTTGACAAAACACTTTCTGTTAGCACGGTGGCCTAAAGCTTTGATGAAATACGTTTTATTGGCAGGATGGATTGAGATTGTGGTGACAAAATGCAAACAGCCTAATCCATTCCGTTGATAAAACACATTTATCTAACTATCAAATCCATCCAGTTGACAAACCCATTTTTGCTTGAAACCGAAAAGCATCTTTTTGAGAGGAAGAAATAAATTCTCACAGAGCTGTGGGAAGCAGCTCAGCTTATTGGGAAGCTGTGCTGGAGCCTCTCTCGTGTGCTGTGGAAAATAGAGACGTGGACCTCTGCAACAGCAGCATTAGAAGCGGCAGCGAAGACAACAGCAAATGGAAATAGCTCCCGTTTCCACAGCTCGACACAGCCCTGCGCCGAGCTGGCACACTTCAGGGGTGCTTGGCAAGTTCTCTACAGCTTAGAGCATCCGCATGGATTTTCAAGGGAGATCTAAAAGCTGTGGTCGAAGTCGACTCTGAAAATCAAACTTAATTCTTAATACTAAAAATCCTAGTGTCAGTGTCGGGGTTTGGAACGTACCACCCGTCTGCCCGTGGAAGCAGCTGGGTTTCTCCAGCGATACCCGTTGTGGGTCTGCTTCCCTCCGTCCGAAGGCACTGAAGACACGGTTCTCTTCCCTCGCTCCTGTTTCGTCTATCTGCGAGGCCCAACTCTTCCTCTCTCTTAGGTTGTCCCATTAGTTAATATAATTTAGTTCCGAGCGTGTCCGTTCTCCGCGTCACTCTCGATTTCTTTCTCCTGCAGGACTCCTGCTCTGAGTTCAGCCTCACCTGTGACAGGCTGACCGACAGCAAACAAGGGACAGCAAAACTCCGAGCTGCCTCTTCAGGCTTTCAGACGTTTTCCTTCAGCTGTGAGGTCTCAAAAGCAGGTAGTCCCCTCCCCTACGCACGTTCAACCTGTTCCTGATGAAGGGGGGGAATATCCCGTCTCTCCTTGACGTGACACCAGACGTAGCATTTTGACCGAATTGACATTTAAAAGTAATCAGAAACGTACTTTCCCACTCCATCAAAGGAATCGTGTTCCTCATGTGTCAGAGGATGTGAGAATCAATACCTTAATACCACAAAGCCAACATTTTGACATTTGAAGTTGTTTAGTTTACAGTTTCTATTTAAAAATATTAGATTTGATCGGGCGTATGAGAGATCTAGAAATTAGCATTCCTCCCCCAAACTTCATCTGATAGAAGAAACCTGGAGAGCAATTTTTCCTTCCCTCTGCGGGGAGATTAACAGAAGAGAAAATGATGTCTGTGTTGGGGAGATGTTGTTGGCCCTCAGGGTAGCTCTTGAAACAACAACAAGGTGTGTGCTCCTGCTACAGCGGAGGGGAACCGTGTGCTGCTTATGACCCTCCATCAAAACAGTGACTCCGTGGCACTCCGTGTTTCGGGGTGATACTCCGGGGCAAAGAGCATCTGTCCTGCTGCCAAATTAAAAGACGTCTTACCCCAGCTGTGCTCAGATGCAAACGACTTCGCGAACGGTGAGGAAACACCAGGCTGAGTCGCTCTGGAGCGGTGAGGCAGTTCTCCTCATGAACTGTGTCACTCTCCACCCCACCGACCGCCTGCTCGACCCCCGGACCGAGGGAGCCGTGGGGAAGAGCTGCTTCAGCTGTGCAGCAAGGACACGCTAACGGTGTGGCTGGATAGACGCTGGGGGAGGATTTTCTGTGAGAACATTGCTCCAAATCCTCCCATCAGGGCAACTGTCTGGCTGCCAGGGTGACTTTGGACTTCGAGGAGTGTTTCCTTGTGTTTATAAGCCCAAACCACGCCGTGGCAGCTCGCGTAGGCACCTGTGTTAACCGCGGCACCGCAGCAGGACTAACATCTTGTAAGCAGCCACAGCGTTTTGCTTCTCTTTGTCAGAACTAGCAGGCTCTTTGCCTCCAAGGCTGTAGCCTCAGCGGCGTGGTATTAATCACAGAGCAGGCGGCGTGTGCGAGGCTGCGCTTGAGGAGCACAACTGGTGCGCTGAAGATGCAAAAAAAAAACCTGTACGGCATCATTTCCATTGACCTTGTGGCAATACGGGTACGTGCATCGGTGTAAAAGGATGAAGAGGAACGAATTAATACTTTTGTTCTGGTTAACTGAGTCCCTGGGAAGGGTTTGCAGGCCGTGGTAAGGTCCAGGAGGGATCAGACCAGCAGGAAAACATGTCCGTGCCGATCTTGCTGGCAGCCGGCAAGACAGAGGAGGGGGCAGAATGAGCCGTAAATGCTCTCATACACTGCTCTGTGCTCACAGTGTGCCTCAAGGCAAGGTCTCACTCTGCCCGCGGAGCGCTTCAAGCCTCCAGCCAGCCTGGCTTGCAGCATCTTTCCCGGGAGGTGACTCCACCGCGTAACCCGTCCCCAGCCACCCGCAGGTTGCCCTTCTCTCTGTTTCACGCCGTTGCTTCCAGCTGTTATATTTGACTGTTTACCGAGTGCTGGCAGCGTGTCCGGGTCCTCTGCGTCGTTCTGCTGCGTCTCCTCTTCCTTTGGTGTCAAAATGAGTTTACCTGACCTGTGTGAGGTGGTGTTTGTTCTACCATCCTAATTAATGATGCTGACATGACTGGTGAAGAGGGTGCCAAGCGCTGTGGCATTAGCGTTCAGAAGCTTTTTCTCAGGACGAAAAAGGGCAGAGCACGGAAACAACAGAGAGCGAGGAGATAACGAGGGAGCCCGTGACCTTTCCGAGGTCTCCTTCCCAGCGCCTCACGCAGTATTTCAGCGACCGTGCAATTAACTGGTGTCATCACCGTACACGTGCGCAGCCCTTCCAGGGCGGTGCTGCGGAACCGAAGGGGAAACGACTCCTTTTTTTGTAGGCTAAATCTTAGAGCTGGGGCCGCGTTCTGCACGCAGCGCTGTTTGTCCTGAGGGCTTTGTGTGCAGATATGAGTGTATAAAGCACGTGTAACAGCTCATTTCAAGGAAGCGGAAGCAGTCTAATAGTCCTGTATGCAATATTTATTGTCATACGCTCTAAGAAAAATTCATTTGCATATGAGAGTCAATGGAGGCCGTAAAATAGCACGCGTTGAGTGTAACCATCATTGTTGAATACGTTAAAATACCAAATGATTTATGAATGTTATTTTCCTCGATTACAGGAGGTGACGTTGGTTCCAGAGGGTGCTGCTGTTCAACAGCCTTCCTTCCTCCAACCTAATGTCAGAGTATAAATTTTGCCGTGAGAGCAGGCATGACGATGAACTGCTCCTAGACTTGCTTTTAGGTCTGATTGGAACATTTCTAAGAGGGCAGCTCTGCACGCCATTATCCTGGCCCTCCTGCCAATTCATCCCGTCCCTTTTACCTCTGCCCAGATTAGTCGGTCCTTGTAGAATGATCCTGGGTCTCTTGGCCCTAGGGCTCATAAGGTCCGTCTTACTACTAGACTTAGGATAAACTCACAGGATTTCCGCACTTCTTTTGAGATCTCTTTTAATTCGGAAAGTCTGCGTAACGATTGGCTCCTCTGGAGGTGATGGGAAAAAACCTCAGCTCACTTTGGTGAATTCGGGAATTTGTGCTCACCACTTTGCCTTACGTCGTGCAGCGTTTTGAGACTTGGGAATGAAAATACGGAATAAATGCAGAGTATTCTTCAGCGAAAACGAGCCACAGGAAATTAGTTTGCAGTGAATCTATTTTCCTTAGAGCAAAGTGGTATCAAAAATCACTCAGCTCAGATAGATCACTAATCTGACGGTTTGTGGCTGTGAAATTCTGGCGTTGAAAGAAGTTTGGGTCTCTTGGACGGTGAGTTGAAAGGCTGAGTTTTAATTTTGGATTGTCAGCTGCTATTGCTGTTGAATTTTAATTCATTGATACTTCTAGCACCGCTCTTTCCTTGTTTAGATACTAAAGAAAACTTGGCTGTGGGTTTTACATAGCAATGGCACTTTTTCTGCGGGTACCTTTCCTAACTGGTACTGTAGTTACCACAGCAACAGGAAAACGACTTAGTTATAATATGAAAACTTTCTTTACAGAAGCAGATCTGATAAAACGTGATGAACCGTCTTGCAGGAATAGGTACGTTCCAATAAAAGTGGCGCAAGGTTTCCGGGGTTACGGTAGCGATACATTAACAATTCCGTAGTTAAGTTCTTGTCGGGGTCTCCCTTATAAATCTGCCGTCGTTACTCCTGAAACCAGCCTGAAAAGTTGCATTGCCAGCTCTCAGCTGGGAAATTATTAAAAAACGGCGCGCCAAAACAAATTGATCCAATTGAAGGCAAAAAGCAGCAGTTTCGTTTACTTCCCCCCCCCCCAACATACACAGCGATGCCTGAGCAGCGATGATGAAGTGCAGGGTTGAGAAGGACAGGTTTTAAATTCCTGTTGCCGAAGTCTAGTGAGCGGTACAGAAGGAAGTGGGTAAGATGAACCACTCGGGCAGAGTGGGGGGTCCCTCACCTGGCACCTTGCTGCAGGCATGGCCAGTGCTGGATGCCCATCAGTAGCCGCGAACTGGCACGGGTATCTGGGTCCCCTTGCAAAGCCTGATGCTCTCCAGGCTCTCGGTGTTTCTCCTCTTCATGCCAAGCTGGGGAGAGCAGCAGTGCTGCTATTTCCGTAATATGGATGAGGTGCAGGAGAATTACCTGCAGATTTTCCTTTTTATCTCCCAATAATTGGTTCCCGCTGTGAATATGGGAAGTTTATATGCCTTATAGTCTTCTCAACCCGTCACCTTCCCAAAGGCAACAACACACAGTAGCATTTTTATAGCTAAATCGTGGGGAAGAGGGGGAGGAAGGCGAGGTTATTCTGCCACTGAGGTATTACTGCTCAGAGTGTTATAGCGAGGTTTTATGCCACCTGTTCCCATGTGACTATTCACCGCTCTGCCATAAATACAGGAAATTAATCTGCGCATTTCCATCCCAAGATGAGAACAAGGGAATGGAATTCAATTAAAAGCCTGGTTACCGAGAGTCACGGCAGAGAAGCACCAGAGCTGCCCTGTCTGTAAGAAACCCTCGGGGGCCCAGCAAAGCCAGGAGCGGCACACATCTGGAACCAGTTACGCTGCAGCACACACCTAACCCTGCTATCTTACCTTTCCAGCCAGAACTCTCGACACCAGGATGTTCATTTGATGGTGGGTTGGGATTGATTTGCATAAAGTTGCTACTTAGGAAGAGACCGTTTAATACCAAGAGTGTACCGGTTAGTGGGACTAATGCACAGCTTCAGCAAAACTTAAATTTAATTTTTTTTTGCACTGCACCGCTGTGACAACAGGACACGCTGAGGTTTTGAAAACCTCCTCAAACATCTCTTGCCTGGTGATGTATGACTCAAAAAGTGGAGCGTTAAATAAGCATTAGGAAGAGCTATAGTTCTAAGGAAAAACAGAGACATTCTTCCAGACAGCACACTGGGGCAGCTGGACGACTCTATGTAGAAAAGGGAGGGATCTTAATTTACTATATAACACATTTTTACTTCTTTCTGTTGTAAAATGGAAAGCTCAAGAGGAACAGTTTGAGATTTTTTTTTGCTGTGCTTTTCCTTCAGACACGGACTCGACATTTTTCAGGCAACCTCAGTATAGCTTTTTGTTTAGGGACTTATTCGAATCCTTAAACTGAAAAATGATTTATTTAATTTGGTTAGTGTGAATGGAGTGTGCTCTTTCAATGCCAGCTGGCAGAACTAGGTAGCTGGGAAAGAGATTGTGTACTGCACCTCCTAAAAGGGAGATGAAGATTTCTTTGATTTCTACAGCAGGGATATAATTCAACTATTCAATTTGATCAAGGAAGGCTAGATAAACTGAATTTGCTGGGTTCTTTGCAGTAATTTTTATGAGTCTCCGGTTTTACAGCTGGTAGGTACATTTTTCCTCCCATGCGATCTGCTTTTGAGACTGAACTCTGGTAGCATCGGTCTGACAGTAAAATTGCGTTTGAAGGCATGCTGCTGTCACAGTGCCCTCTTTCCTCGGCGAATTTACACGCTGCGATCACGAGGAGGAATTCTCAGCCCAGCCAGCCTGTGCCACCTGCAGTAATTACTGGCTGTGCAGGTCTGGGGTTAACCGGAGGACAGTTCATTAGATAGGCGGCGCAGCGCAAACAAGCAGCCAAGGGAAGAGTGAATTATATCAGGAAACTGGTTCCTGGGCTCTGCCGTATCTTTTGGAATCAATGAGTTTGCACCCCAGCCTCCCAGAACACGGGATGTTAAAACAGAGCTGTGGATGCAGGGCGTTGGAGCACCAGAGCTGGGGCTTGGGTTGTGCTAACGCCCCGTGTTACTCCCTGATAGGTCAGACACCGACCTGCAGCCGGGCGGGTGCCACCAAGCCTCACACATCTGCGTGTCCCGCTGCGTATCGCTAACCGCCCTCCGATGGGAACACGGTTTCAGTGTGAATGACATGACACGCGCTGGCAGGTAGATAAAATAGTCTGGTGACCTCTGGTGAACATCACGTTGAGCTACGGGAGCCAGGCTGCAGCATGTCCTGGTGCCCACCTTGGCGACGCTCCTGTCCCTCGCCATTCCCGAGCTGGGGTTCACTTTGCTCTGTGCCTCCGTTTCAGTATCAGTAGCCAGACGCGGAACCTTGGCGATATTGCGTGGACTCTCCACGTGTTCTTCACCTCCTCGCTGGATAAACCCTGCGCACATGCTTAAAATACTTCCAGTGTCTCGGTGTCATACTGTGGACAGGAAACAAAACCTCAGGAGCGAACCTGTCCGTCCCTACTAGGCCTATGAAGCTGCCTGCAGGGCAGTACCCGTCTGCAGGGCTTGCAGGGGGATGCCATCAGCGTTCAGCAGGAACAGCCAACGTCCTTTTGCATGAAAGAATCTGGGGGAAACGGGAAGGGCAGTTGCATTCCCGGGAGAGCAGGGGGTTGTTTTCAGAGAAGGTCTCAAAGCGTGGCCCCTGCTGGAGCTCTCCCACCTGCATCTGAGGCACCAACCACACGTGTAAAAGCAAATTTTCAAAGAAGGGTTTCTCTGGAGAGAGTTCATTGTTCTCAGCAGCAGGAAAAGCAGGAAAGATTCTGAAGAACTAGTAAAATCCTGGCATGGGATTGCAAGTGAAGGGTTTTTTTGTCCTGGCAGGGACTGACCTTCCTCAATGAGTCGCTGATGACTGCTGTCAGTGCCACCCCTAAAGCACGAGAGTAGCTCTTTAATGAGGTCAGCTGCATGTGGTGTACCTACGAATCCCAGCTATTAACTGAGCTTTATCTCACCCTTGCACGGTTCCCTAGCGAGGTGAGACAGCCAGGAACTGTAGCCGCCTTCAGCCTCACCTGTAGGAAATGCTCTTGATTTTACCCACCGTCCACCTGGACCTGTTGCCACTCCTCACCTCGTCTTCAATAGCGGCTCCTCCCAGAAGGTCTATCCTTTAAAAGCCCCACTGGGGGGACAGCAAGCCTTGTTTCCTTGTTCTTAAAGAGTGGCTTTTGTGGAGAAAGAGGAAGGGGGGAAATATCACTGGAAAAAGTGACCGAAAAGTCCCCTCTTGGTTCAGTACCTTCTGCTATTTGGCAGAAAATGCCAACTTCACTAGCTGAAAAGCAGTAAGTTTGCTTGTGGTCCGTGCCAGTGGTGTCTCTGGAGAAGCAGCAGAGGACTGGAAATTCTTTCGCCTTCTCCTGAAGCCTCTGGAGTCCCAGTATAGAAGGTAAGGACTGGGAAAAGCGTTGTCCTTGCTGTTTCACACGAAGAGGAGTACAGAGGGGGCTTATGAAACAGTCAGACTTGTACAGAACAACTGCTCAAACCTGGCTATTATGGTATCTTTTATGTCCTCCCATCATCTCTACGGCTGATGGAACAAAAGAGAGAAAAGAATTTCTAAAAGCTAATTGCATCTTACTGAGCTATTTGAAAGGCCACTTAATTCATTATGTCTTAGACCAAAGTGTTTTGAACTACGTTTAAAGCAACCCATCCAGCGTTCTCACGGAGTCGGGTTCACGCGAAGGTTTCCAATGTCTCTAACTGGTCCTGAACGCCGTAGCGAGGTGCCACTTTGTACCCGATTTCGAAGGCAGAGCAGACAAAACCTTGACCAGGATGTATTTACCACTTTTCAGTGGGCAGTGTCTCTTGCAGCCCAGCATCCCCTTAAAGAAAAAGGTCTGTTTTCAACCCAGTTTGGGGAGCAATAACACCTGTGATGACATTTTTCCCTCAGGCAGAACTGTTTTCCCAGCAGCTCGGTTCCTGAGGTGCCTCTGTAATACAATGTGGAAGCTGTTCAGGCTTTGTGAATTGAAAATTCGAGTGATTAATGATTTCACGATCATTATAGCTATGTGTGGTCTTGCTCGTTGCCCAGCAGAACCTCTTTTACTAAGAGCAGCCACAACTTAGAGAAACTCCATTTGTTTTCTCTGAGGGCTTAGAGGATGTTTTTGAATGGAAATGGGGATAGTAACTGAATGTGTTGTGATAGAAATGCTTTGAGGTAAATAGCCCTTTTCTTAAATGTCATCAAAGCATTTGTTGCATCAACAAATCCCCAAGAGTTTTTATTTTTCATATACACTTTAATACATACAAAACAAGCGTAGATTTGTAGTTTAAGACACACTCCCACAGCTCCAGGGCTCTTTTGCTCCTGTCTCCCTTCCTTGTGATGACTTCTTGCCTGACCTTGGGTTGGTCTGAAGGGTCAGATCCAAACCCATTTGTCCCAACACACGCTTCGGGCTCTAGTGAAACCCCCAACTCCTGCAGGCTTAGGGGTCATCACACCATGGCATGGTGGAAACTCGTTCTGCGTTTGTGAGCTGAGAAGCGCGAGTGGCTGCAATCTGGGCTCAAAGTCCGGTTTAGATGTGATGTGGGAGAACTTCACGTGCTTCCCGTGGACTGCAAAGGTGACTCGAACAGCAGCGCTAATTGCTGTTAAAATGGCCAGTCTGTAACGGCGTTATTACTGTCCGATACAGAGATGAAGATAATTGCTGTCTCGAGCCTCCACCCGTGAGAGCGGCTCAGTAAAAATGACGTTGCATGTCAACAATGAGACGAAATAGGGAATAGCACCCTGGTGGTGAGCAAGGCCAGGTAGAGTAAGTGGCTCTGCAAGAAAGTTTTGTTTTGAAGGTTCTGCCTGTGACAGAATCCGTGTACGAGCTGGAGAAGTCACTTCTGGTATCTCATCTCTTGCACTAAAACTAAGGCGATTCTAGTGTACCAGACCGGATAAACTGCAAATCCAGTTTAAGTGTCCAAGCCAGATGCTTCTTCTCTTTCCCCATGTTTCCAGGTAACTGATTGTGAGGGTTACATTTGAATAACAGGAATTCCCCCCTTGCAGCAGGGAAGGTTTACAGGAAAATCTCTAGGGGACGAATAAAGATAAGGCATCTTGTGGTTCGTCTTCTCTTCGTGCAGCTCTGCACTTAAGACCGATACATGTTTGGGTAGCATGAACCCAGTTACCGCATTTTAAACCCAGCAACAGTTGACTTTCTCCAGGTGAGCCTTGTGGGTCTTTTTTTCTCATTAGGGTCTAATTTCAGTCGAGCAGCACAGGGCAGCTCGACCGTAGATCAAGATGCTCTGCCATTATCTGTTCTTCATGGTGTCAGCACGACGACAGGCACAGTCTGCAGAGCTGCCGCTGGAGTCGGTGCCGTCAGTCTGCCTTCTGCTCTGTCCTAAATTAACGTTACTTTCTGTTGGTGCCCAGCACTCAAATTCCTTATTATCAAAGTAATCACTGCAAGGGTTTTTTTTCCTCATCCATCACACTGTCACTACACCACTTTCTCTTTTGCCATAGTTTCTTTTCCCTTTATTCTGTGTTTTTACACGAGACTTCTCCTGTCAAGTCCACTTTTCTGTAGTAAATCGGTCACCTCTCCAGGTCTTTTGGATTTGGGGGGGATCCACAGCTGCTAATCAAATTTAATTTCTGTACATTGGGACAATGGCTGACAACGTCTAGCTCCTGCTGTTGCCTTGTCAGCCAGCTTGGGGACGTGTGCGCCTTCGCTGGCGAGCGTCACTAGCTGAGTGGGGAGGCAGAAGGAAGCGTCTGGGAAGTTCTGTACCCACAGATCGAGGTCAACTGGCACGTGAGGCAGAGAGACCTGACAGTGCAGGGATTATCTTGAAGTACCTGTGAATGATCAGACACAGCCATCCATCTGCCTGCGCTCTCAAGAGTAGAGATGTTCGAGATTGAAGTGCTCATGACACTGTGCCATGTTCTCTCCCTGCGGCAGCTTTCGCTCGGGCCATGGCGCAGTAAACACCGGTGTATTGGGTTTAACCAAGAGCTGGCTGGAATTAATGGGGCTCCTCAAAGCAAACCAGGCAGGCAGGAGCCTCACGGAACGGAAAGCTGCAGGCTGGCAGTGATGCTTGTCCTTGTCCAGGTCCTCAAACCATGCGGTAATTAAAAATACAAGCAGTTAAGAAAATGACCGGTAAAATCATGTGCAAGGGTGTGTTTCCCCTGTCGAAGCCTGTTTTAACAAATAAGCATTCGCTGGAGTCTGATGCTGGTTTTGCCCTCCCAAGTGCCCCAGCCGTAGCAATAGCCGTGTTGATGAACCAGGCAGACGTGTCCAGCTTCAGTTTTATTGTTTCCTTCAGAAGAGGAAAGGATTTGTCTGCCCAAACCCCTGCTTGATTTTTTTTCGAACTGTCTACAGGTTGGGAACAATTCCTCTAGTAGACAGAATCCAGCTGGACAGTTAGACCCGAATCATGATGACTTTAGTTACTCGGTCACCATTCTGATGGGTGGGAATTGATGCTGTTACTTCTCTCCTGCATTTTCTCGTGCTGAGCATCTGCCATCGTCCGCGTACTGGGTCTGTTTGCATCAGATGTTCTGGTTTGTGCTGGGGAACAGGAAATGTCCCACCAGCTGTGGTGCGGTGTGAGGATGGGCATCACGCGTGGAAGCTGGCAGCACAGTGTTCAAGGGAAGCCTCACATCCCTCAGTCAGCAAGACATTCAAGCAGTGTGTAATTCCCCCGCAGTTCAGAGGGAGCCTGTTGTCTGGGTGCTGTGCAGGCAGAAGACCAGTGAAACCAGTGACCCTGTGCAGGTTGCTCTGTCAGCGGGGGGGATGTGCCATCTGCATCTGCTCCAGCTCTAAGGGCTGCACCAGGAAACAGGGGTGGCTTTTGTTTGTGCAAAGCTCAACCACCTACTAGTGAAAAACTAGGAGGAAACAAGTGAAGTAGAGCTGCCACCCGCCGTGAGAAAACTCTTGGGGTTGGGGGGGGAATAGGTTGTCTTGCAACTTTATTATTGCTATTGATCACGTTTATGAAGATGACATGAAGTTGCAACTGCTGTAACACCAAAACAAGGCAGTTACAGCAATGCAAAGTGGTCTATCACACAGCGCCCGTGACAACTTTATTACCGCGATGGACTAATACTGCAGTGGGGAAATACAGAACCCGGCGCTATTGTAAAACAAAACGCAGTAGCCACCGTGTTACTAGACAAAACTTATTGTTTTATTTTTATTATTTTTAGTGAGCGGTTACCAAAACGTACAGAGAAAAGGGAATGAAGTGATGTCACAGAGCAGCTCCTTTTTGTCCCCTCTTGCAATGGTTTTGTGCGTCTGGTAGCCCATGAGTTGGCAGGGACCGACCCAGCAGCAGACAATGCTGATGAAATGATATCTGTTAGTTCTAGGGGCTTCTGGATTAACACCAGATTTATGAAAACTTGCAGCCCGGGCCTCGTTGGCAGTTTGGAAGGTGTTTCTACTAGTGTCTTATCTCGGGCGAGTGCCACGTGTTCAGTACTTCTACAGGCTTGGGGACTCTGTTAGTAGTTTAGCAAGTAAAAAGGCGTAGGATACTGAAATGACTTTCAGATGTACGTATAAATGTTTGCTTTGCAACTGAAGAAAATGGTCGATGCATTTTTATTCTCCTGAAATGCCTTTATTTGGGGCATTTAAGGGTAAGTGTCTAGAATAGGAGTTGTTCCTATAAAAGGAGAGGAGCTCTGGACATCCAGGCTCCGGTCCTGACCTGGCTTCACCTGACTAAGCCATAAAATCTCGGCTGTATCCCTGTCTGCACAGTCTGTGTGTTAACACATCTACAGCGGGAAGATACTAAAACCACTGACGACTTTGAGATCCTTTGCTGGCAAATCTGGAATTGAAAAGGTGGATGGGAAATGGAAATATCAGACACTCCCGAACTCTTTCAAACCCTGCTTTGCAGAGTATAACCCAGAGGCTGGCTCCCCATGACATTTATTATTCACTTAAATACTGCATTGCTAGCCTGTTCCAACCCAACAGTGTGCCTGACTGCGTGCTCGCGGAGGCAAGGCTGCTGCAACTCCTCCATAATCGTTCTACTAATGTATACTTTATTAAACTCCTGCTGGTTTCTTGACTGGTTTATCTACTAAAAATAGCCTGATTAATAAAATGCATGTCAGATGGATCCATCTTTATGTATTTTTCCCACAGAATTAGACAGTACTAAACAGTAATTTGATTTTTTTTTCTTTTAGTGTTAAGCAATGCCAATTATTCTCAGCAGCAGTGGGTTGCTGGTAGGGTATTATAAATGTGAACTGAATTCAGGCTGGCAGTGATGAGAATTCAGGTGTTAACTGGGCTGTTGTGTCATGGTAACCGCGGAACAAATTAAGATGCCAGTAGCCCGAGTGAGCTGAGTCTGGATGAAGGCCCTTTTCTTAGTTTTTAACCTTATAAAATCTGAAAATAAACACGGTTGGGAAGCTCTCATTAAAGTCCCATCTGCATAATGAGGCGGTATGTATTTTAAATTCCCTCTGTAGTTTCAGACGGATACAGTACCAGTTGGTGAGTCTGTCCTTTGCCTGCTGCTTTTCAAATCACAACAATCCCAGCCGCGGTCCTCTGGCTCTTCAGGCTGCAAAGACATTTGAACGCAGCTCTGGAGAACGTTGTTACGCAGATGTAAAGCAATATTTCATTCTTCACCCCGGTTCTGTGTTCAGGTGTTGATGATGTGTTGTTTGGGAACTACAGTTATGTCACGGGCTATCAGTGAAAGACTCTTTAATTAGTTCAACGACAGGATACACTACATGTCCCAATATCTGCCTGCGCCATTTGACTCCTGCACGGTCCCCACAGGGTTTTGGAAGGAGAAATGGGATGCTGCAGAAGGCTTGATTATCCTCTCAGCAGCAGCCCTGTCACTTGATTTGGCACCCCACCCCCAGTCCAGAATGCTATGGCTAAAAGGAGGGTCAAGTCTTCTGCTGACAGAACGTGTTAAATTAATCCATTACAGTAGCGCTATGGCTTCACCGGGATGGCTCTGGGATTACCCGGCGCTTTTCCCCAGGGGTATGCAGCAGGCATTCACTGCTCTGAGCTCTCGTGGAGTCGGTGTCACACAGTCCCTCTGCATTTCTCACGTGAATGGCATCTTCCTACCTCAACAAATCCCAAATGTGAAAAGCATCCTTAGTAGACACGCGCAGTTTTCTGGGCGGGCTGTGAGGTGCTGCCCTGGCGTGTGGCAGATCTTCCCCGTGCTTGGTGGAGAAGGTCAGCAGAACACCGGTGAGCATCCACCTGAACTGGGGATGCGAGTTCCTGTCCGTGCGGGTCTGACGCTGCCTTAGCTGTACTCACGCTCAGCACAACAGAGCCCAGGAGGATGCTTGCTGTACCCAAACCAGCTTCCTTGCCTAGAAGTACCAACAACTTCAGCCACACCGATAGCTTTTGAAGTGGAAGCTGAGCTCTGATACGACCAAGATCCAACCACCAAGCTAAAGAAAGGTTTTAGAACATGATGCTTCCAGCAGCACCGCTCCCTGCCGAGCGGGAGGGCACGCGTTCGGCTCTTTGTGCCGTGCCGCAGAGTATTTCAGTCTAACGTGTCCGACTGCACAGAGCCTTTCAGAGAAAAAGGGCTGGCAAAGGAGGGAGCCTCCTGGCTTAATGTTGGCAAAGGGTTTCACACGAGTCTTGTTGGAACGGGTGAGACCTGTGAAGAGTGTTTTCCTTTGGTGGGACTGCACCGATCCCGTGCCACTCTTAGAACCATGTTTCCTTTCCAGTGAGTAATCATATCAGCCAGTGGTATTTTCCCTCCCAAACAACTGAAATCCCTGGCTAGGTTTGAGGCTGAGCTGCTGTGCAGGAAAGCCCTGCAGACGAAGGCGTGGGGAGCAGCATCGTGTGCGTGTTGCGTTTCACGTGGGAGGAAGGAGGCTGGCCCGCCTTGCTGACGAGTGCAGTCAAAGGCGAGGCTCAGCGAACAGCCCTCCTCCAGCCAGGAGTCGCTTTCTACTCAATAGTTGTAATCTTTTCTTCAAATGGAGGGCTGCAGCCTGCTCTCCAGTTGCCGATATGCTTAATTCACTCCGAGTGCCCGCAGGGATGTCATATTTCATACTGGCTTTTGACATTTTATATTTTAATTAAGCTTACCCTGTAGGAAATAAGATGCTAACAACTAGGCTTACCTCACGAGCACAGCATGATGCTTAGAATGAAATCTGTTGCCTGTGCCCCCTCCAAAGCCTGCGCTTCTGTGGTGTGCGACATCTCCAGAGGGACCAGGGCGGCTGTGTGCCACCTCCATCGTTAAAACAGGGCGTGCTTAATTTCCAGCTTATTATTGCAAATTCATCGGGGTGGGAACACTTGTCTGGGGAGAGAACTAGAAATGGACAGAGGTGGTTTATTGTAGAGGGGGGAGGAAAAAAGTACTGAGGGTTTGGGGAGTACAAAGAGCTTGTTTTGCAGTGAGAGTGCCTTGGAGAGTGCAGGGGTCTCGCTTAATTTGTCAGCACCGCTCAGTGGCACTGTCCTGTGAGCCGAGAATAGCGTACAGGGGATTTTCACCCACATTTAGCACTGGGATCTGGTAACAGAGAACAGTATTTGGCAACTTGGTGTAACGGCAGGGGCGTTTAATACCTTTCAGACTCCGAGCACAGACACTTGATCAAAAACCCCACGGGGAAGGAACTGACTGTGCATCACCTGGTGTGTCCCATTCCTGGGGAGTGCAGGGTAATTCTTTAAATCAGTCTAAATCACCTCACACTTGCGATGGGAAGTGCGTGTTGATGTGGGCTGGGACTATTCCGTTGCCCTGAAGTTATCGTGCACTGTGCTCCGTGCACAGTCCTGCCTTCTGCCACGTGGGGCAGATTCTGGGGGGTTTCAGACTCATGTACTGCTTCCGCGGGAGGAGCCAGCCTTTTCCCTGGGCCAGTCACCGAAAACACAGAAAATCAGCTACAAAACTTCTAAAGAGCTCATGGGCAACGTATAAAAGTAAAGATGAGAAGGGATGGGGACCGAAAGGAAGCCCGAAGGAACAGCCAGGCAGCTCCGCCTGGTGTGAGAGGGACCGATTTCAGCCTAGCTGCCTGAAACCGAAGAGTTTTGTGTTAGACTGCGGGATTTTACCTCCTGCTTGCTGCAGTGAGATCACTTTGTAGAGTTTTGTCCTGGAGCAGGACAGCTGGTTAAGGAATAGTTGATCCGCACGTGGTTTGCAATGTGCGTCCCTTCTAATCCAAATATACTTGTGTCTTTTTGTTTTGAGCCAGAAAAGGACTGAACGGTAGCGGCAGTGAGGAATGACTGTTGCTAGGCTGGAATAAACCTGCAGTGTGACGCTGTGGTTTTCTTTATCTGCATTACGGGAGAAGAGCAATCCTCTGTGGCAGGAACACTGCGAAATCGCAGGTGGCTGCAAAACAATTTGCAGCTTTGCCAACTATTTTTGTATGTATATTTTTGTTTGCCTATTACGTATCAGATTCATTATTTAAATGTTTTGGGTGCCTCCAGTCTCCATTCGCGGTGAATGCTAATGCCTCCTTGCAGCTATAGATGTTGGAAAGGTGAATGCTTTCGTACTTCACAGGAGGGAGCGTTCGGATGCGGGGTGAGAGCAGGGGAGCAATGCAGATACCTAAGCTGCTGAGGGGCTAAAATGGCTTTTTTGAGACAGTCAGAAGAACAGAGCTTTAACAGTTTTGTGCCTCACGGCGCTGCCGCGATCAAGGAAAGAAGGAACGGCACTACTGGGTGATCTTTTTTTTCCTTCCCATTTGCTCACGCGTGGCTTTAATTGCAAACCGAATTACAGCCCCATTGCGAACTCCTAGCAGGAGTAGTGGGGATGTTCAGGTTCCGAACCGCGCTGTCTTCCTCTGATGGGCTCATCTGAGCTGGCTGGGGTACTGGAGATCCCGTGCTTCGTGCAGGACCTCCGAAAGGCTGACCAGCTACCAAAGCTGCTTCTGCCCCTTTAAATAGTATCCTCAAAAGACACAGCCGCTTTAGCGCGAAGACTGAGCTGCGCCGTTTTCCTGCCCTCTTGAACTTGTTTTTCTGCTGCTAGACTGCTTTGTCTTTCATTTCTCTGATGCGAAACACTCGGGTCACAGATGTTTGGGAAGTGATGAACAGAAGTTGCCCAAATGCACAGTCCTATTTCCCGTGCCATGCAGTGTGACAGGCTGATTTAGACGTCCAGGTCAAACGATTCTTTTCAGTTGACTGCATCAACCATCCTGGGCACAGTTGTTTTCTTCTGTATTAAGGCTTGATCCTGCAAGGTGCTTTTTACTTTGGAGTGGAGAACGCGCTTAGGACGCGGCTCCGCCAGCCTACCACTAACGTGTGTCACACATTCATTGTCAGAATGGGACGCCCAAGGTGCCAGCCTTGCCCAGACCCTTCCGACACAGTGTGGTTAACACAACCAGATGGGAGATGATGTGCCCAGGAAGAAAGACTGCAGGACAAATACCTTCACAAAGGAGCTTCTGGAGAAGAGAGTCTCAGCAAATGCTTTTAGAGCTTAAAAGAGCGGGGAGGGAAAAAGGAAGACAAAGAACTGAATACAAGTCTCTTTTACAGGAGAGCAAAGTAAGGGATCTGATCCCCTCTGGACTTAATGCCTGAATCAGTGCAGGCTGGTACTGACCAAGGACCTGAACTGCCAACGTGTGTGGGACTGGCGTTGCTAGCAGGGAAAACAGACAGCCCAGCTACTATCGTTTCCGTAGCACCTCCACACAAAGAGCAGCCAGTGGTTTCTATGCAACAGCAGTCAGCAAACTTAATCATGTACTTTGTGTTTATTAACGATGGTGACTCTCGAGCATTAGCAAGCTGGGTTAAATCCAAACTTTGTAGGAAAAACACAGAGGAAGAAAATCAATCAATGAGTCACAGTGTTTTTCCTTTTCCTCGGTGAAATTTGAAGTCTGCACACAACTGAACCCTCCCAGGTTTGCGTTTGGGCTGGTGAAAAGTGCAGGGCAGGTGGTTTCCTTGCCTTGGCTCCTGACTGCTATCGTCTGAAGCCCCAGCTGACTCTCCTGGTCTCTAAAGAGGAGATCTCCAGCTTTTTCTTGCAGGCTGTTGTCGTTTCTTCTTGTGACCGGCGGCAGGCCGGCAGTGGTCTGCCTGCAGAACTGGGAGTAGCCACTGGGTTTGAATCCCCAGGGAGTTCTTTGGCTGCTAGCCCATCCTTGCAATAGATACTGGGAATTCCTATGCGGGTCCCGTTGTTTCTCTTGAGCGCGTGAGCTTTTTACCAATCGGAACAAGGCAGATATGGATGGAACACTCTTGCTGGCTGCCTTCCCGAGTGTGTGCTTTGACTTTTTCTGACAAAATAAGCGTGCAATTAAAAAACCAGCTTCCAAACCTCTGGAATACTAGTGGAAGCTTGCTTTACAGTTGCATTGGCAGGTTTAGACTTAACAGAGATGTGGTTCTGCTGCCTCTGAAACAGCTCGACTTCAGCATCCTTCTGGCTTTTCTGATTCATGAAGCCATCTAACTGGGAGCGGTTGGTTTATCTACTTCGGGTGGTGGGTACCGTCTTGCTGGTAGAGTAAGCCTGTGAACAGCGAGGTCTTTGCTTTGCAGAATTGGTCTGAGGTTTGGGGGATCTGCTCTTTACTTCCTGGCTTGATCCATTTGTGCCTCGGCCCTGTGTTTCCTCGGCTCTGTACGGAGGGGATGGAGCCAAGTCTCCCTCCACCCGAATCACAATGCAAAGCAGTTCTAATATTGGTCTCAGTTCTGCAAACCTTTCTGTGTTTACTTATTCGTGTGGCTAACTTGAGCGGTCTCCCCTCCTTCAGCCATAAAATCAGGTGTGTGTGTTGTTGCTGCTCCTCAGCTTTTATCAGGCCTTGGTTATAAGCACCTCTCTACAGATGGTGTTAGAACGTTTAATTACAGTTTGCCACGACTGCATTGGTGATTGCTAAATTTAAATCTCCAATAAAGTACTGTTCAATTTCCAAAGCTCTGCACAGTCTGTTAGTCTCTGCTGTGTTAATATTAATTTATTAAATAGCATTTCTTGAATAATTTTTACTAAAGACGTCATTGATGATCCCTTTGCCATCGCACTAGTGGTGAAGCCACGCAGGCTCTTACAGGTTTCCAATAGCTGTCATAATTTCTTTTCTGCTCTATGTACAGTTATGAAATACAGTCCAGAGGCCTGTAAACCCTTTGAGTGATGGTCTTCCATTAAAAAATGTTTTATACAGGCGTTGCTGAAAGCAATAACGCGGCACGTTTTGTTCACCCCAAGCACGCTGTAAATAACGCAGTGTAATTTTCACTCCGAGTCATCTATATATACAATGCCAGTGCAGATAAACTATATCTCTGCACAGATAAGCTATATTACAGTAAGTAATCGCTCCCCAAAGTTCTGAAGTAACAATATTTTGAGGGCTCCCACGAAACACCAGACTGTGCTATCTGTCTCCTGCTTAAGGGACTAGGCTCGTTTAAATGAACGGGCTGCAATCCTGAGATGCAAAACCAGCCTGGGAGGAGGAGGAGGAGGAGATTTTTCTAGCCTCTCATTCTGCAAAAATGAAGGGTGAAGGATTTTGGTTAAATTGGCCATCTCCCCTCTTTGTCTTTGGAGAACGCGGCAGCTGTGTGGGTAGGTGGCCAGTAAACAGGGGAGATGCCAGTAAATAGGGAAGATGCCAGCAGATGGGCATTAACGAACACATGGACGTGGTTCTGGGTCATTTTGGGAGGATGAGGCCACTCGGGTACTCCAGAGAGCTTCTGAGAGCGCATCGTTAGCTCGTTCTTTCGCTGTACATCTGCCTCAATTAGTGAAGTTAAAATGTCATTTTCTGGGTCAATGGCACGAGCTGCAAGGATTTCAGGATCCCAGTGGGGGAGTGAACAGGCATGTGCCCGAACGGTGGGAAATGCTAACTAATATATGCGTAAAATAAATCAGAGGTCTCATTCATGGCTTGGCTTTGCGGACGAAGATTTGGGAAGGGCTTTGCCCACGCTTATTGCAAGCGCGCTGATGGCTGAAAAGGCCAAATCAGAGGTCTACCACACTAGAAATGGTACTGAGTGACGTTGCTCCTGTCCCAGATATACTGCGGTGAGCAAAACTGGGCTGTATATGGAAGAAATAACATATCACCTTCACCACTGCAGAGGGGGGTGTAGGAAATGGACTTAGGGCCCAGCAGCTCTCATTGCGAATTTCACGTGGTGTTTTAACCAACTTTGAGGTCCAATATAAAATTCTGGCTAATTTCTCTTCAACTTCCGTATTTGACAAAATTTATGTATGTGAGTAGTTGCACCATTCTCCTCGAAAATTAATTCCCCCGAAGGAAAAGACCTCTGTAAGCATACAAAAATTGCAAATTGAGTAATGGCTTATAATGAAAGTTTAAAAAGGGGTGGGGAAGAAGAGAAAAACTAGGTTACAAAATTGAAAGTGTTTTGTATGAAAATGGATTTAAAAATAATTAGACGAAATCTCTTTAGCATTGTCCCTTTATTAAAGCTTGTAAAGTGATTTGCGGTTACTTGGGGATGGATCTCAAAGCGAAACTTGTCATTGCATAGTGGAATTAAATCCCTTTCGCTTTTTTAAAACCTGGAACCAACAAGCAACGCTGAGGATTTTTCATCTCAGCCGCTTAAATGCCAGGAGTTAGTTTTTATCTGAGCGACCTGTTTATCAGGAAAATCCAGCAGTTCAAAGGGAGATAACCGAAGGCAGTGGGAGAGTTGAAACGGGCTCACAAATACATTTCTGTCCCGGCTTTGTTCTCTGGAAATAAGCAGCACGGCTGGTCTTAGCTGTGCATAGATAAAAAGTCAGGCGTGCCCTGGAGCAAGCAGGAAAAGATCAGTTTAACACCATCGTTAATGGGTTGACCAGCAGCCAGAGGACAGACTCCAAACCCGTCCTGCAGGTCTGTGCAATTCCACAGCCCTGTCTTCTGTTCCCTGCTTCTCAGGGCGGCTGAAACCGAGACCAAAATTCTCAGCTTCCACGTTAACGTCCTTTCTACTTGTAATACTCCGCTTTTCCCCCCAAACTGTGCGTAGCAGTCAGAAAGCCTTTCTCCGTTCTACCCACCACTGTGGTGTCTTGGACGATTCATTTTCTCTTCGTGTTCGTCATAGACTGCTTGAGCCAGTCCTGATTGTGGGTGTTCTCTTCCTCCCCGTACTCCTGGCAGAAAAGATCACTTGGTGAACTCTGGTCTTCGTGCTTTCTGGAAGCTGACGGCAGAGCCTGGAAAATTGCACGTTTCAGGGGAAAGTAGAGAGGGAGGTATCAGAAAAGCACCCAAGAGAACCAGGGGCGTTGGGTGGGCAGGAGCAGAACTGATGCTGCAACTGCAAGAAAATGTAAGTGCGGAAACGTGGTAAGACGACGGGTCTTACCCCTGCACGTAGGCGGAAAGAAATTGGTGAGTAGTCACCGTTAAAGTGTTATAAATGTTATAAATGCCAGGACTAATTACAGTCTTAATTACAGTGGTGTAATTTGGGAAAAATAGATTAAGGCATTAAGGTTAAGACAAATGTAACCGCTCTTAAATGAGAGAGGAGTCAGGCTATCGTTTTATCTCCTAGGTATGCACGTAATCTGAAGGCTTCGGGAGCTTGAAACCAACAGATTTGCATATTAGTTTATTCTGGACGTCTTATTAAAAACCAGACTGTGAAATGTAAGCCAATAAACTGCAAGCGTGAGCAATACTCTCTTAGCACCCAGGCACGGAGCGCTGGTGATGTATTTCCCACGCAAACCCAGGCGCCGTCATTTCATCACCGTGCTAAGGACAGCAATTGCTCGCTGTACTCTGCATTCCCTTTCCCCTCTGGGCTTGGCCCCACGTCACAAAATTAATCCTCGCTTTGACCAAAGTGTAACTCTCGTGGCACGCCGGCAATACTCCTGCCGACGTCGCTCTGATGGCGCGGTGGCGCTCCGTCAGTCGGATAATCCATGGCTGCGATACATCGCTGTTGTGTTGG
This sequence comes from Bucorvus abyssinicus, assembly GCA_009769605.1. Taxonomy (NCBI): domain Eukaryota; kingdom Metazoa; phylum Chordata; class Aves; order Bucerotiformes; family Bucorvidae; genus Bucorvus; species Bucorvus abyssinicus. Next base: position 2,655,335 of record CM020059.1, on the reverse strand, counting down.
TGAGGTGTGGAAGTCATGCATCCTTCCAGCAGAAATATCCCAGAGGCTGTCCTGCTTTGTAGGAAGGGAAGAAAAAATTCTTTATAAATGTGAAAAAGAGGTTAATTATGTATGAGAATTGCAAAGGAGGGAGGTTAGAGGGGAGGCAGAGTGAGGGAGAATGTGATATAAGGTCGTTTTGATTTCCAGAGGTACCTAAATCAATAGGAGCTGCAGGTGTTTATTAAACCCCAAAATTAGGGAAGGGAGTTTCTGTATTTCCAGAGGCATGTTTTAAGCGTAGTGCCCTTTCCCCCTCCTTGTAACTGCCGAGAGAGTGATTAAGAGACTGTTTGGAGGCAGGAGACACGCACTCGGTGCTGGGCTCCAAGCAACACCTTTCCCGTCTCCGTTCAGCAGACACTTGGTGTTCTGATCCGTCTGTGCTGTTCTGTGCCCGCCGCTAACGTCACGGTCACGATTAGATGGGTAATTATTCACGTTGCAGTATTAATAGAGCGTCCTTTAGTTGACTACGGGGCGCTCACGCACTGGAGGGCCACCATGAAGCAAGCCAAGGCTAAAGCCTCAAGTGACATACCTTGCAGAGGGAGGACCGTGCTTGCAGCTTCTCACCCAGAGCAACTGTGCCCGTTTCGTTAACGCGCGCTGGGGAGCCTTTCACCTCGCTGCCAGGAGGCTGAAAATACCGGTTACCCCGGTTGCACTGGGGCCACCCCCGTGCCGGTGCGTGTTCTGCAGCTGCCGAGGAGCACGGCCCCGCGGGCTGGCTGGCCTCACCGGCCCAGGAGGAAGCGCACGGCATCCAGGGGATTAGTGTTGTGCTTTATGAACGGGCTCCGCTAATTGCCGGCGCAAAGAAGGCTGTTTAATTCCCTTGTGCCGTCCCTTGCAGGGGCCTTCCTTCTCCCGCTGCAGGTCCAGGGGTGCTGCTGCAACGCAAGAAATACTCTCTGATGGTTTCCTCTCTGTCCTCAGCCTCCTTCCTCTGCTGGTGGATCTCCTCTCACCTGCTGCTCTCCTTCGTATTCCTTGTTCTCTCGCTCCTCTTCAAAGGGTGTAGATGTCAAAGCCATGTAAGCGAAGCCCCACCTCGCGCGTATGCCCCCAGAACAAATCCCGCGCGGAACAAGCGAAGCAGCCCCCTCCTCCCTGTTATCTCCGGGCTTCAGTCGCTCCGTTTGGCTCCTGTACGCGATGCCGGTTCAGGTTTTGGCAGCACAGCCAGTATAGATTTCTGCTCACGATGAGTCCTGCAAGGAAGCAGGTGATGCCGACAGCCCTTACGGGTCCCGGAGAATGTTAACGCTAGAAGGTGCAGACTTACCAGTGAGAGGTGCAATTTCTGGAGAGTTGGTTCAATGATTGTGGCTTAGTTGTCTGTGGATATGGAGTATGAAAGCACAGAATAAAACCGAAGGGATGTGGGGTTTGATAAAGGCGACGGCTCTGTCAAATCTTAAACTCTCTGAAGGCAGGGGCTCGCCCCAAGGGGGGAGCGATTAAGCAGGAATTCTTGGAATCTGCAGTACGGCACGTCCCTCTGCATTGCCTACAAAAGAACATGAAGCTGTTTGGTGGCTTGGATTTTTGGACCACTGAGCTTGGTCCAGAAAGACCAAAACATCCAAAGCAAACACGCTGTCAGGAGGTGGCTGTTCCTATGAACGTTCAACCAGCGGTGCAAGGAGCAAGCGCAGGAACCCTTCTGGGTGTGCTCTGAGTCGTACCGTTCACCTGGCGCGTGGTCTAAACCATCCCTCGCACCTCTCCACCAAAAGTCAATCATCCCAAAGTGAGATTGGGGTGTGCAAGAGCTGGAGAAAACCAATGCCTTTGACGGCGTGGAAGGGCAAAGGGGGTTTGTCGTGGGGAAATCAGAGCCAGCTCCTTAAAATTCAGAAAAAACTTGCACTGAACGGCGTCAGCGTGTCTCAGTGAAACGTGGACTTCAGTCTCGAGGGAGAAGTCAAGGACTCAAATTAAGGCAAACAAACTGTGACACAGTGATTTCTTCTGCCGCCGAGGAAACATTGCTTTAAGTGTGGGGGTTCTGTAACGACTGTGCTCGACTGCCCGAGAGAACCTGTGCGTAATGAAATCTTTTAACGTAGGGTATTGATGGTTCGGGTATCACACCTATTTCCAGCTGGTAATTAAGCACCTTTAAGAAACGGCTCACAATATAAGTGTTGGTGCTTTCTCGAATAGTCTTAATTTCAGCGGGCTTTTGATGCTTTATTCATGGAGTGTTAAAAGGCGCTTAGTCCTCCGCGAAAATAAATGTGTGATATGAGGCCACAATCAAAAGGATAGATGAGGAACAGCAGTCAGCGGTGCCAGCTCTCATAGAAGGAGAGATTTAACAATTTTCAAGAGTTACTTCAAAAGCAGCAAAATAAGTATATGTTAATATAATTTCAGATAATTATCTTCCATTAGCTAATTTGGGGCTCAGTAATTAGATGGCTAAAAACTCAAAAACCCTGCACATATTTTACGTGGGCCAACCTTATCGGCAAATTATTTTTATATGCCTTTTCTTTGTGCCAAGTCAAGGCTTCTCATTTATCCTGGAGGAACCTGGCTGTATGGTCTGGGATTTTTCCTAGGTGTGAGGGATTTTGTGGGAGGGTTTTTATGTTTTTAGTTCACTTTCTACCTAAATGTTAAACAGATGCTGATTTTGAATGGTAGCCTGGTATATTAATTACTGCACATAATGAATCTCAGAAAATGTAATAAAGGACTAATTGGTGTCAATAAAAGTAACGCTGACAAATGCCTTCTTGTATCACTTAAGCAATGTTCGGTATCGCATCAGCAAGAGGAAAAAAAATCCGCCTCCCATGGGGAATTCTCTGCCATTTGATTTTCCTCTGGAAGAAAGGCTTTACAAATAAATGCTAGATAAATAAGACAGTGAACATATGAAGTACAGGCGTTCATCAGCCTTGTTGGCTGTTTGCATTACATTTTATTGATTTCTGCCCAGGAGTATTTGGTTTAAGCTCAGGAGAATTTGAGCTCTGACAGCGTGATATTGGAAGTAAAGGTGATGGCACCATGGCTATTGTATTTCTTCCCTGCTGTAAAACAAATGTGTCACGGGGTGATGTCCTTGCTTGCGTTCTCCAGACAGACACGGTGCTCAGGGCATTCCCGTGGCCTCCAGAGATCCTGGACCTGCTCAGGTGCAGCAGACGCCGAACCTAAACTCAGAGGTGGTCTGGAGTGCTGTGTGGCTCTGCCCCTGTCCGGCTGGAGCCTCTCTGCTGCCTTTCCTAGGTCGGATTTCAAAGTATGTGAAAAGGGATAAACTTGATGTCTGGTGCCACCAGATGCCAAGAGCTCAGCTCCCGGTGAAGTCATGGTGTTCAATGGAGAAGGGCCAGCAGCAGCTCTTGGAGTTTGGTATCATCCCGTTCTCTCTCCCCAAAGCTCAGGGCTCTGTCAAGCACAGGGAAGGCAGAAATGATTGAGAAGGGGATTCCAAGAGCGAGGAAAGGAGGAAAACCACAGCTTTTGAGTTTTCATTCTCTTTCCTACCCTCCAAATCCTCATGTGTCGGCGTGTTCTATTTTTACTGCTTTGCCAAAAAGGCTTTTCTCCGAGTGTATTAGCACCCGGCTGCCTGGTCCTTCTTACACCAGTCTCTCTTGCTCATCAGGCTCTTGTCATGGGATTTGCTAATAGCTCAAGCATGAGCTATCAAGGTCAATGTAAAAATAATGTTGCGCTCTGACGTGGAGTTTCTTGTTTTTCCTAGCGGCACTAATAAAGGCTCAGTCACAGGAGCGCTGCCTTATCCGCCTTTTGCTGACATCCTGTATTTCACAGTTTAGGGTAATATTTTTGACGTGTTCTTTATTTCTTTTACTTAAGGCGCTCTGAGTAAATTTCTTTCTTGTTCCATTCTTGACAAGTTTCTCTTGATGGTGGGTTAGCGCTGATGCCAGTCCCTGCTCTGCTCCTCCGTCCTTAAGCACACTTCCACTGCACCCTTCTGTTTGCTCGCATGCTCCTGCCCTTGAATAAAACATCCCCACCCTGATGAGATTTCAGATGCCATTTCCAAAGGAACAGAACAGCAGAGACATGCAGGAAGGCTCTGGGTGCAAAGAAGGAATTTAGCAAGCCAGGCGGTTTACTCTTTATCCCCCATCCCAACTTAAATGTCAACACTAATTAAATTTTCCCTAAAACGAATCCAAATCTTACTCAAAATTTGGGGTTTTATTTGGTTCGTTCTTTCCTTTTGCCTTTTCTTCTCCATCACCTTCTCCTCCCCCTCCCCTCTTCTCCCACCCCATCCCTGCTAGCGGATGTCAGGGGTCTCAAGCAGGTCATTTTAGGGTCACTAGTCCATTGGACAGAAACGCACAGCACTGCTATTCCCCCTTCTGCCACGGACCTGCTCTATCACACCCCCCTCCTTCACTTACTCTACTTAATTGAAGCAGTGATGGATTCAGGGTGGAGATGATCCCACGGGACGTCTGTCCGCACCACACCAAGGATCCAGCGCTGTGGCTGGAATTTTTATTGCTTTCAGTAATTCTTATCCAGGTAGCAATTGACTGAGGAATGGAGACCGGGAGCAGGTTTAAACACAAATCAAATTATTAGTCTATTCCTCTCCTTTTTTGTTTTCTCCTGGAACAGTGTCCCAAAAGAAATAGATATTCATACTTAAGGACCTGCATGTGTGTGTACGCAGATTTTTTTTTTTAATTTTCATATTTGCTCAATGATGCAGGTCACTAATTTAGCAAAAAGCGTAATACCCAGGAATGGTTATTTAGTGTCCTTAAGTAGGGGCAAAATACTCGGTATTTGGGTCTCTAACTTTGTCTGCTGCCTCTAGCTATGGGAGTACTATTAATAAGCCGTATTGTGTATCTGCAGATGTTCCAAGATCTCTTTTTGTGGGGAGTTATAGCACACAAAATTCTCATGCATGCAGCCTCTGCACCACAAAGGTATAAAATCCAAAGACTTGGATAAACCCACCAAGGCAGCTGAAGGAATACGGTTATTTTAGGCAATAACTTGAGTAGAATGGGCATATACATAGCAATAAACGTCCCCTCAACTTTACAAAGAGCCTGGCGAGGGTCACAGCGCGAGGTGTTTATTACTGTAAGAGTCATTAGTGCTGAAAAGACAGATTTCGAGGCATTTGGATTGTCACTATCAAATGTCATCTTTGATATAAAAATGTAAATTTCACAAGTGTCTGTCGACTCTTTGTTATAATTTAATTATCAGAACAAGCACTTTTTCATCTAGCGGATGCTGCTCTCAGCAAACTGAAAAGGGAGGCAATTAGCAACTGCCACTTTCCCAACTCTGCGGGACTGTTGTGGCTTCCTGTTGTTTTAACAGGTACTTGAAGAGATGTTCCCAACTGGGATCCACCTAAAAACCTACATGGTGCTGGAGTTCTTCCACTTCAGGGCTAGCCATTGACTTAGGGACTTGCCCGGCCTCGCAAATTACGGGTAACTTGCTTTGGCACGTGTCGGAGCCCGATGCCTCGTCAAGGCTGCTAACCCATGGCTTTATCACACCTTTTAAACCTTGGGACTAGCTGTTGTTCGCTCCTTCCTTGGTTTGTATTTCCCAGGTAGGGAAATAATTCAGAGTTGACTTTGAAACCGGGAAACATATAACCGCTTCTAAACTAAATGGATAAATAAAAATTATTGAATCGAATCGTGCAGGTGAGGCTTGTCAAGAAATGTAGCTGACTTGTAGCCCGAATTCTGTCACTAACGTCACAGAGCCGAGCACTTTGTGAACCGAGTAAGTGACTCTTGGTTGCACATTATGCCTTGTACTAGTCAGTTTTTTATAGGGTGTATAGATTATTTCATCAAATGTGGGTTTCCATTTTTTAATTAACTCCAGAAAAAATGAAGGCGCTCATTCTCTGAGATTATTAAAAAAAAAAAAGGAAAACCCCCAAACCCTCAGAATTTATGCACTGCTCAGGAGGAAAGCTGCGTCAGTCCGGTCGATTCTGTACAGCATTGCTTTACCCAACGCTTTAGAACAGAAATAAGAAAATAGTGCCTATTTATTATTAAAGTACAGCCGCACTGCTCCTAATTCTCCTCTTTTATTTACTTGCAAGAGCCACAGGGTGATGTGGGTGCTGCTGTTTACAGGGTCAAAGTCAGATGCGCTTTTTCTTGCTATACCTTCTTGAGACGTAGCGATTTAAAGCGTGGAGGGATGTCTGAAGCTTACTTGTCAGGTACGAGGAAGAAAAAAATCCTTTGTAATGTGTATTTGTGTGACTCTGACATATGCAGTAGATTATGCTGAATGGTTTATGGAAATGTAGCCAAACAGCCGGCAATAAAAGTGTTACGCACAGCACCGCGTAATTGGCACCTGGCAGAAGCTGACTGACAAAGGACAATAAATATTTGACATGTCCTATAAATATGTGACACTCGGTCAAAATCCATTCGAGCCACGAAGCACCCAGGGCTTAATAAAGCTTAATAGCACCATTTCAATTCACCCATTTGCTTACGAGCTTTTATTATTGGCATCTTTCGGCTATAGATTTTTGAGCTCTAAACTCACACTTTAAAGCACTGGGCTTCAAAAAATATCAAAGGACCGACTCCCTTAGATGTGAAAGATAGATTTAATCGCCCGGTATTTATAGTTTTCCCTCCTTTTGGCACGGCTGCACCTTGTGCTGCGAGCTTGCCGATGAATCGGTGGCCGCTGGAATGGAAGGACAAGTTGTAAACTCTGCAGCCTTGTGTGAGATGCTGAGCGGGGTGGAAAGGTGGAAGGGAGAGGAGCCAAGTGGAGAAAGAGATGAAACGAAGACAACAAGCCCAAAGGGGGGGGAAGCATTGTTTTGTTGTATTATAGTAGTTGGAAGGCGGGTGAAACCAGTGATCTGTGCAATCCGATAGTCAACCATGATCAAAGGAAGCGCCAATAGCTGGTTTTTGACTTAACTCTCCTTCCGGAAGAGGTTCCTCCCGGTTGAGGTTGACCCAGGCCACGTGGCAGATCTTCAGAGGAGGGGAGTGCAGCCCTGGCTGGCATCAAGCAGCCGCTTCTCGCCCGGAGAAAGCTGCAATCAGCTCACCACGCAGAGGGATGCTGCAGGGAGGCTCCTGCAGGAACAGCAGCAGGGAAAAGGCAGTTGAGAGAACAGAAATAAGGAGGCAGGAGCTGCTTTAACTTTTTTGAGCAGAAAGTTGGTTGATGTTGAAACAATAAACGCACCCCTGGAGCCAGGGACTGAAATAGAGACACCGACGTGCTGCTCTGTAGATGAAGCAGCTGACGAGGGGAAACGCGGAGGCTGCAGCAGATCCCAGTGCCAGGGAAGCGTTGCTCTGCGACAAACCCCTGGTTTATTTTTGGAGATCCCTCAAACCGTAAGAACACGTTCCCTGTACGTCTGCCTGCCGCAGGCATGCTAACAGGTTCCGCAGAGGACCGGGACATTGTGCCGAGCCCTGTTGGCTGAGTTTGGAAGGCTGCTCTTCTCAGTGCCTTCTCCAGCCAGGGAGGTGCTTCCACCTGTAGCTGCGGAGTGCGCTCCCCACCCGGGGCGGTTTGGGGGTTCACCGCACAGTGCAGGTAACGTCGATAAGGACAGTCTCAAACGCGTGTAGGATTTTAACCCCCTTTCGAATGCCTGGAGGGCTGTTTCCTCTGAGGATCGGTGTGAAGGCAGGCAGGAATCCCACGGACGGGCTTCGCTGGGAGCGTCACAGGTCTAACACAGCCTATAGGGAAGCTTTGCCCCCTTGCTTTTAGCAGCTCAGTTATTCTCCTTTTCTGCGTCGATTATTCACACAGCAATAATAAGAATTTTCTTTAGATTAGCAGTGAAAATAAGTAGGAGAAAAATGATATACGAGCGGGAGGTACCGCTGGGGTAGTGCCGAAGCCGGTAGAATATTATAGGGACAGAAGCTGGCTCAATGGTATTGAATTCGAACTCATAAAAGCTGGTTGGCTATTCCGGGCATGCACGTATCCCTGCACAATTAGATATATGTTTGCCCTTGTTCTGTTTGAGAAATTGCCAAGTGAGGTTTAAATTCTTTCTGCCACAGCAGCTTGTTGCCAATGTTACTAAGCCTGAATTCAAGGAACAGACTTTAATGAAGTTCACGGACCTGATTATTTTTAGTTGGCTCTAAGAGCTTTATCCCAGTTCAGTTCCCAGTGGACAGTTGTCCACGTTATAAAACCTGCCATTACAATTGGCACTAATTGGGCCCCTTGTCGCAGTCATAACACCGTTTCCAACGATTCCGTGGCCCAGGTGTTTGAACCCCTCTGCAGGCAAATGCTCATTAGCCTCCGATGGTATTTGCCCGGAGCGTGGGGACTCATCTGTGGAGAAAATAGACGCATGGCTAAATAGTGCAGTGGACAGCAATAAGAGCTAGTTGTGCTATCGCCTTTCTTGGAAAGCTAAGTGACAGTGTCACTGCCTTTAATGACATTTCTACAAATATTGAGCTTGTGTGTCCGCGTGAGAGGACGTCTTCCTGGCAGTATCTCCGCTGTTTTGCTGCTCTGCAGTACAACACAGCTGGGAATCCGTATGACCAGGGAAATGGCTCGTTCCTCTTCCACCATCCAGTCTCACCCTCCAGCCCTTTCCCAGAGGCAGAAGAACCAGATCTCCTCCTCTCACTGCTCAGCCCTTGGGGCCATGACGCATTTCTTAGCAAAGCTGCTGTCTGGGCTGAGTCTGGAGGTCCACCCAAGGCTGCTCTTCAAGAGTGACCAGCCCTGGATCACCCTCTTCAAGGGTGACCAAGACCGGGATGTTACACTAATTGGCTAAAGGCTAGTCTGTGTAGAGGTTTTCTGTCTACACAGGAAGCCGCACGCCACTTCAAAACTAGGCTGGTTCTGTGTTACGCTATTTCATTAGTACCTCTCAAGCAGATTTGCAGGCTCCACCCTGCAGAAAAACAAGCCAATAAGGGCTGCGCTTGGCAGCGTGTTTTCAATGTGTGTAGAATTAAGCGCGCGCTGTGTGGTGGGGTGAAGTCTTGTCCTGATTCAAAGCAGTGGAATTATAACAGTGGATGTGAATACGATATTCATTAACACATTGAAGAAAGATCTGCTGTATTCTAGATGAGAGACTGTAGAGTAAATATTTCCCTCCAAGATTTCATCATCTTTCACTTCCTCAGTTTTATAACTCTGTGAATCCCTTTGGCTCATGCTTACTTTATTCCAACAGATTTTCCACGTGTAGGGGGGAAAAAACAATTTTCTACTGCATGACTTTCCGTTGTGAGTCAAAGGCAGATTTATCGGTGTTCTCCAGCAGTATGTTTTATATTCTTTTATTTATATTTGTGATCAAATACTGGCCAGGTACCTGGTAACTGAAAGGATATTTAAGCAAATAAATGTCACCCCTGCCCAGAAAGAGAAATAGCACTGGAAAGAGATTAGACTTATTCAAATTTGTGGACGATATATAGGGGAGCCGCATGGTTTTTTCTTCTATGCAGCCTGTAGACTTAGAATTGACAAAACATATGCAAGATACTCTTTGTAAAAATAATTGGTCCGTATTTCTAGGGCTTGGTGATTAATAAGTCATGAATCACGTCACAGGTGGTTTTACGTTGCATACTAAGTACATAGCGGTCATTTATTTAAAACAAGTGTCAGTAATTTATACATAGGAATGGGTGACGGGCAGGGAAATATCTGCTGATCGGTTTCCAAGGGAATGAAGAGTTTTGAAAATCCCATCCCCAAAGTGATTTAATCTTTAGAGCCTCTGTAATTTTCATTAATGGAAAAGACAGAAGCCCAGGCAGGTCTGCAAGCTGTCAGCATAGCTGAGTTTGTACTTCTGAACGAGATTCCCCGGGGACAGGACGTACAGAAAGAGGAAAGGACATCCGGAGCGGTTCCTCTCCGTACAGCCAGCTGACGTGGGAGGGCAGAAACAAAGAACTAATCTGTACGAATTTAGAAAAGAAACGGAGACGAGGCATTAGCTGGAGAAACAAGTGTGGTCAGATTTTTTATTGTTATTTTTTATTTGTTGAGAGAACAAAATACATCTGTACTATCTAGGGAGGGAAACAGGTGTCTTGGATCAAAGGGAAGAGTGGGCCAAGGGATGAGAAGGGAGATCAGGAGGCAGGGTGAAATCACTGCGGAGGTACAGAACCCGGGAGGATATTCCCCTGGCTGTGCTGGGGAGGAGGGAGAGAGCTGCAGGATGGAAGGAGAGTGCAAGGAGGCAAACTAAGATGAGTCCCTGGCAGTCAGGTCTCTTCTGGGGAGAAAACCCCAAACCTCGGGGAGATGGAGACCAGACCTGGGGAGGGTTTGCAGAGTGACTGGTGGAGGGAGAGGAGGGACTGCTCTCAGCACGTCCTTGAAAAGTTATTCCTTCGAAGGCCCCACGGGGTCACAGAGAAGGTTAATGAGGCGCGGAGCTGTTGCCTATCCAAGGTAGAACTGTCCTTTAAACAGGCTCAAGCAATACAAGCTTTGCGTTAGAGGAGGTCTCACACTCCGACAGCCGGTTCTCTTCTCCCCCTGAGCTCTTTCCTCGTTCTGTTTTCCAGTTCCTTCAACTTTTTTAACCTTTCTCCAACCCTACCTTGAAGACTGAGCCCAATTAACACTGCGACGTGTTTACAAACGCAATCTCCGAGCCCGATTCCCAGTAGTCCCGTGCGCTTCGTGGATGGTGTCCACGCCGACACCACCACGGCTTGCTGTGTGGTGCATTGCCATGGAGATTCGCGTTGCCATGGCAACATGCACCTTCTCAAAGGCGGCAGGGAAGGCGCTCAATAAAAGGAGCTTTGCAGAAGTGAAATAGGAAAATCCCGGGATCCGATATTTAAACATCAAAAGGAAGCCAAAAATTGTCCTGGTCTGGCATACTCCTTTGCTCTGAGGATAACCAAAGCATTAAATGTTCAAATAAATGGAGACTTCTTAAAGTATTAGTGAATAAAGAATCTTCTGAGCCGGGTTGGCATTCACGGCTTAACAAAAGAGGAACGTATTTAGGAACCGCAGAATAGCAGTTGTTGTCCTTCTTTCCGCCGCCGGTGAATTCAAAGGCAATCGGTTCAGTAGACATTGTTGCCTCAGTTTCCACAACCATAAAATGGGCACGTGAAGCAGATGAAAGGAAGATGATGTTATGGGATGTTAGGTGATGGGTTGGGGGAGAAACAGCGGCAGCAGATTGAGTTTAGTCCCTTCTTGTAGGAGGGACCTAAGAAACGCCTGCCGGGCCATCCTCCCCGTGCCCTTGCGCTGATGAGGGGCAGGTAGCGAGTGCTGAGCGATGCCTTGGGCAGATCCAGCCTCGGGGGCAGGCAGGGCAGTGGCGTGTGGCGTTGTGGTGACGTGGCTCTGTCCCCGTGCCTTTGGATGGGAATATCCCCGTCTCCCTGCGAACACAGACGGGGACCCCAGAGCCCCACTTCAGCACTGCAGAATCTCTGCTTGCTGCAAACAGACCTCTGGGCTGCATCAGGGATTTAATGCACTGCCAAGGAAAGCCAAAACTGAAAAAAAAACCCCACTGACTGTTTGTGTCAGAGCTCTCTGAACCTCTGCGATATGAGGAAATAACCGGGTAGATCATCAACACCTTTACTTCACTTTATTTAGGTTAACTTCCTCCAGAACAGAAAAGATTTTTCACGTGTTTTCCATATGTGTTTTGCACGTTCTGAATGACAGTTTAAAATATCAATGAGATACAGCCTTGCGGCCAAGTGACTTCTCAAGCACTACTTGGTGTCTGATAATTTTTTTGTTAACCTGGGCCTTTGTATTTTGAATAAAAATCCACACGGAGAATGCAGCCAATAGCGTGGCAAGCAGTAGGATGATGAAACTGTGCAGATGTTTTCCGTACCTTTAGTTATAAAATAATAATAGTAAAAAATCCTATACATCTATATGTCTATATGAATAGTCCCAGCACTAACGTATCTTTGAGAGGTGGAGATGTGCTGTGAAGGCAGATCTCTTTTGTGCTGTGGTAGATACAGATATTTTTGTGGAAGTGGAGAGAAAAAGGAAAGGGAAGTGCTCCTCTGGCTGCCTGCTTCCAGCAAGAAGGGGGTCCTCTCCGAGAGCGTTTTACCTGCCAGACGAGCTGAAGCGTATCACGTGTAATTGCTGCCAATCACAAATATACGATCATCGTTGCGGTAGACGCCACAACACGTTTAGTGGGGACGGATGAATCTACTGAGACATGAAGAACTGAATCTTGAGGGAGACAGATAACACTTCAAAGGGAAAACAAATCCGTCATGGAAAAGTCAGGGTGACTTGGCCTGCTGGGGTAAACAGCCACATGTATGACCCTGGGTCTTGCAAAACGCAGGAGTTTGGTTGAAAGCCTGTGCTTGGGGCAGAGTCCTTCCCGAGTGAAGGCTGGGTGTTGAGAGGAGCTCGCTGTACACTGGCGCTTGCTGCAGTTATTTCGATTCGCCGTGTCCTGGCCACTGGTGAATGACAAAAGCATACCCAATTTAGAAATCTTCAGCACTTAATGCTTCGGAATTGGGTGCCCTTTGCTCAGCAATCTGGAGATAGCGCTAAATTGCTAGAATGGAGTTCAACTGAAAATAAAAGGAAGGCAAAGAAAGGAGGAAACATCCCCTCAAGTCTAGAAATTACGATACGCACAAACACGTTTCATTTCACCGTAAAGATGGATTTCAAACCAATTCAGAAAGATTAAAGTTGGCAACTTCGCAATAAGGATGATTTTTCCATCTTTTAAGGTAATAGCATGATAGATAAAACTTGCGTCTCCGAGAAGTCAAGCTCTTTTCTCTTCCCCTTTGAAGTGGTGTTTTTTTGAAAGGTACAATCAGTTGCTTTTGTTGCAGGCAGCTCACCACGGACTTTGTGTGCGTTAAAATCAATGTCTGATATAATCTCTGTTGGAAGGCAGGAGGGGAGCTGCTGGTTGCAGCTACTAAGCAAAATTTTGTGAAGATGCACTCTGGCAGCGCTCCTTTCCAGATGTCTGAACATCTGAAGTTTTATCCCGAAGACGACAGTGGAAAATAAGTTTTAAGAGCCTTGAGCTGCTGCTGGGAAGTTTGCACTTCAGTGCCTTATTTTGATGCCATCTCTGACTTCCGTATCCGGGTGTTAAAAACACTGCAGCGCTGACTGAGGCTTCTGTAGACCCGAAGCTGGGGGCCTTCCACATGGGAAGCAGCGATTGTGTTGGCAGGAGATCGTTTGCTGGTTTGGGAAGCCAAGACTCAGGAGGCTATGACTGTGTTCACTTTAAAACAAATCAGTAAATAAGAACCTGGGAAGAAGATTTTTCTTTTTGCCCAAGCGGCATTGAATAATGTATGTATGAGTAATTCAAGATGCTTCCCAGGAGGTCTTCCAGGGAGCTTGGCAGACCTTGGGCTATTCGCAACCAAGAGCAGAATATCACGTCTAACGTTCCACAGCCTGTTCTGCTGGGGAGTTAATGGATGAGCAAAGGGTCATCGTGGCTGCCTGGGAGAAAAATGGAGTTTGTTGTCTTAAAGGCAGCGTGGGACCCTGTGGGAAGGGCCATCTTCTAAGCCTTTGCTGAGCCTACTTTGAACATAGCTTAATTTTATTAGCTGCACTTAAAAAAAGAAATCGTTCTTTAAAAATAAGAAATCAAAACAGCTGTCAGTGTAGTTTAAGAAAACTGGGAAGAGAAGAATTGCAGCTGGTCAGATCTGCAATTTTTACCTACAGCCTGGCCGTACAAACTGCAGCGATACCATCAGCTGGACCACAAAGAGCAAACAAAATAAACGGATATTTTATACTATGTAAACAATCGGAGTGACTTTGGGCTTTAGGTTAATTTCTCTGCATGTGCTGGAAAATTGCCATCTGTAAGCAAACATAGTGACTAAATTATTTCCAATGATACAGAAAAAGGGCTAAAGTACCAGCATGTCAGATAATGACATCAGCGTTATTATGGAGCTATGTTAACTTAAATGGCAGCTGGAGAAGTGGCATTGATCTCCTATGCTGAGCCGTACTGCATAAAGAAAGAATTCATTTTTTTGATATATTGATTCTCTGCGGATTGCTTGCCAAGAAGATGCTAGCATCAGCTTATCTGAATTAATACATGGTATTAGAGGAGGAAACCAACATCAATAATCCAGCACTTTGCAGACCACAACCTGCATTAAGTCGTGATTCAGATTTATTGTAATGTACTTCCCATCCAGGAAAGCCCTTGCGCCCCTCGGGCAATGGACATCGCACGTGGAACACTGAAATATAAGCCTGCAGGATGCCTAGAGACAATCTGATTCTCTTGGTGCTGGGGTGTAGCTTGTGCAAAGCAGGAGCGGCTCTGCTGCCCAGCTCTTGGTGCCACGGTCAGTGGATGACCCTTGGCTACGGACCCAACCCGTCGGGTTGCAGAGGTGAGAGAGGCTGGATTCAGAATCCACTGAAATCACGCCGTCCTTTCACCGCTGCATGAACCGAGGCAACTGCAATGTCGTTCCCATGAATGGCATGATGCTTTTATGGCTGAGAAGTGGGGTTTGAAATACTACCATTGGGTTTTAACTGCATGAATCTGAAAAAAAAAAAAAAAATCAGAAACACTTTGCTTTTTCCTTTCTTTTTGACCTGTTTTGTATTTGTACAGCTGCCGGTGCAATGCAGCCAAAATCTGAGCAGGCCTAAGTGTCCCAGTACCAACCCAGAAAGGCAGAGGTATTAAAATACGACTAAGTCAAACGTTCCAATCGTGCACGATCCTTCATTTAAAGAGGCTGCATAGTCCCATGTTACTACAGACGACCACTTCAAAGCCTGAATTTAAAACCAGGATTTATTTTGCGAGTCTAGACAGTAATAGAATCAACTTATAAAGATCTAAAGATACCGAGAAAAGTTTTATTATATTTCAGGACGGCTGAGCATTAACCGTGATAAGCAGAGCTTCGTACTGAAGTGAAAACCCATCAAGAAGAGACTTCCAGGGTGTTTCCTTAGTGAGGCTGCACTCGTCATCCAGCCGCTGTCTTTGGCTTCTGGCTCCATCTCATGTCCAGTGGGTAATTTTTAAAGAAAAGCGAAGCAAATTGCCATTTTCGGATCATCAGCAACGAAGCACCTAAGAGAACCCGCAGCTGCCGGAGCGTGGCGCGGGGTTGCAGCCTGCTCACGGGTGCCTGGTAAATCGTCTCACGGTTTCCAGCTTCCCCTCATGGCTACAGCTGTTGGCTTCAGTCCCTTGGGTGGTTTGATTCGAATGATGTTTTTGGTCTGTAACTTGTCACTCGCCCGGTGCTGGAGGACATCAACGAACTCCTCCTTTGTGCTGAGCTGACTCGGGGTACCTCCTGAGGAACCGATCCCACGGTCCCTAGGTAACGGCTGCGGGAGCAACGCACGATGAGGTTTGCGAAGGGACTCGGTGCAGAAGAAAAGCTGCCGAGGTTGGGGGCCGTGTTTAAGCCACTGGCTCACCTCACCTCTCGTCCCACTGGAAGGAAGGACAACTTTGGGGGCTGCCTTCACCAGCCACCGCTTTACAACTGCCAGGTCCTGCTGGCTACTGGAAATACTTGAGGATTTTTAGAAAAGCTCTAAAGAGAGTAAACCGAGGTAAACGGTCACGTGTTAATTGCTAGAAAAAATGAACCAGCACTCCCTAGGAAATGCAAATAAAGATGCACAATTCTCCCACAAGGACCGGGACGTCATTATTTTGTGTTCCAGGGAAGCAGCGGTCAGTTTTGTGCAGGGTCTCAAACAGGCTGGAGAAAGGAAAGTTGGGCAAAGAAAGAAATATTGTCCCTGTTTTACCGCTGGGGAGTTTTGGCAGAGGCCGGTGAAAGATCTTACACAGTCTCATCTAGGAGCAGCCAGAATCCGAATTCAGATTTAGTTCCAATAAGCAGCTTTTATCACAAGATGGTTTTTCTTCCTTTTATAACTTGTGGTTATGGCATATGCATAAATAACCAACAGGCCTTTAAAAACGGAACCCCTCCACCTCTTCGGCTCCATTTCTACTGCTGATCCCAGATACGTCGGCCAGTTTATTATCTCAAATATTTACTTTCCACTATAAACGGAAAAGACTTTTCCCCCCTTCTTCATGTGTCATGGTCATATCCTCTAGCATTCCACTGTCTCTCGGTCCCTACGATAGATCGAAATCTTAGGACGTTGCTCTTTTTGTAATAAATTAAATTGGCTATAACAGGAAACGTGAGTATCCGTAATGTTTTTTTTACAGGTAATGGGTAAACTAGACTTTCCGTAGCTGGAATTGATTTTAAATCATTTATCACGCCCCGTAAATTAATGTAAGAATGCGCAGCGTAAGAGGAGGAAAATAACCATCCAGTGTCATTCGGAATAGACGGTGTATTTACAGGGACACTGCTCATTAATTTTTGAGAACAGAGTCTGGACGACTATTTATCAGCCCTACTCTTGGTTCGACGCTAGTTATACTGCAGTCGCTTAGATCTCAAAAACCTTGCTGGAAAAGGGGAAATCGTCGGGGAAATTCGGATCAAATGATGCTTTAAGCATCGATGGAAATAAAAAGCTCTTTTAAATTTACGCCAATTGTCACAGAGAAAATAGTTCTACCTGCAGCGTGAATTTGAGGACCTGTCTAAAATATGCCAAGTGGAAAGCTTCTGTTGGCGTTCCGGCGCTTCCAGTACAGTTTCAACCTCTGTTTTTGTTGCTCTCATATTCCATCGCAGCAGCAGTATCGATCACAACACAAAGTATTGGTGATTCACCTCCAGGCGCAGATCCCTGCATCGGTTTTGGTGTGGAGTTTTATAGCAAACGTTTTGACACCGAGCTGTTGAGTTGCTTGATAAACATCTAACGCCTCCCTCTACGCTGGATGTCACAAACTTACTGCGTATCACGATTCATTGCTGACGCGGTACTTTGCTGCAAAACCAGCCGAGTGGAGGGGTCACGGCGGGTTTGCTGCTGGAACGGGACCTCTGATGTGCAGCCAAAGGCCGGGGGCTGGACAGCGGGGTTTTGGCGAGAGACAGAAGCTGCGGCTTTGCAGGCAGGGTGCTTTGTATGCGCCGATCACCGAGAAGTCTGGTTCAGGCTCGAAATTAAGGTGAAATACCGCTGTGGAGGTTTGTGTCTTAACCACAGATCTAGGCACTATCCATTTCAACCTCAGCTCTCCGCTGCCTTCATCAGCGCCCATCTGGCAGGACCACGGCACGGCATTACGCAGAGAACCGACCTGCAGAGGATGCCGTCTGCCTAAAAGCGGCAGAGATTTAACGGAGTTACTCTACTCTGCCCCATTTCGTGGGTGAACGGGGCACGACTGGGGAGAAGGGGAGTGCTGGGAGGGCGGTGGGGTGCTAAGCTGAGCACTCCCACAACCGCTCCGGCTCTGCTGGAGCCTGGCAGGGGAAGGGCAATGGTGTGAGGGCAGTCAAAAGCCTTTCAGTCCTCTGGCGAGCCTCAGTTAGGAGGAGAGAAGAACCTCGCTTTGCAATTCAAATCTATTATTGTTTGTTCCTGTTCTGATTCTCTTGTTCTTTCTCCTACGCTGACTGTCCTGCGCTTTTGCCTCTCACCAAGAGCGTGTTGGCAGGATTTTCTCTGTACGTACAGACCGCTGTGCGCTGGCATTTCAGAAGATGGCTTGACTCGGTGTGGTGAGGCTCGTGCCAGTTTGCTTTGCTGCTCCTTGCCCTCTCTGAGCCTCCGACCTGTTCCCTGCGTGCCCTGACTTCAGGAGAGAGGATCTTCATCCCTACATCAGAAATTCTTGTGCCTGAGGAGCGGACCTGTCAAACGCGCTCCTGGTACTGGAGCTTTAGACGATCTTTTAGGACTTCAGACGGTCAGCGCTGCCTAAGGCGACCGACAGCCTTAGTATCGGTAAGAGGAGAAGAGCCTCAGACCCGTCACCCTGCACCGATCGCCCGCCACACGGAGGAACGGCGTCTCGCTGCTGTGGGGAGTCCTTCAACCCACAGCGCGACGGGGACGGGGGGATGCTTCTCCTGCCAGGACAAGAATTCTGACTGTAGGTGCAGAAGAGCCGGGGGTGCCTTTGGTGGGCTAACGCGGACACCTTTAATAACGAAACGCACCAGGACCTACGAGCTCACTGCAGGGAATCCACACCTAAACCCTCTGCAGGCAAAGAGTAACACGGAATACGTAGGATACGGAATGGGCAGCAAGTTTAAATGTGATTTATTTTTTTAAAGCATTTCATTAGCTTGATGTTATGTCGTTGGTTTACCCGGGGTTCCTTAAGTCACACGCAAATGAGCTGTTTGCTTCCTATAGACTGTGTGCTTAATGAATATTCTAAACTGGTGTTTTATTAATGTGCCGCCTTAATTAGTGGATAAAAAAGGCTCCAAACACCTTTAAATTGTGTTCTTTCCAAGGCAGCATGAGAGAAGCAGAAGGTAACAGTGAATTTCTAATTCCCTTCAGAAAATAAAAATCCAAAGTAATGGCTGCAGCTATTTGTGTCAGACATAAAAATTGATATAACATGTGGTAAACCTCCTATTGGGTATTATTACAAATGATTGATTTCTCTCTCCCCCTACAGTTTAGATGGCGAAGTGCTTACTGTACAAACAACTCATGAAAAGTCAACATGTTTTACAAGTAAATAATTTACAGCCACTCTGCAGAACACAGAATAATATTTTACATTAAGTGACATTAATTAGGGTAGAAATATTCAAATGGTGAAGAACTGGGAGATGACTGTAGCAAAGAAAATTTTTTTTCCTTGCAGTCTAAATGCAAATCAGAAGCTCGGAGAGTCACGAACGTATTGCTCTTGAGGGAGAAATAATTCCCAGTAAGTACTCAGCTCTAAAATTACTGCAAGGTTTGGGGAATGTGAGCCAAATTCAAGCCAGGGACAGTCTCAGCCTTTGCTGTCACTGAAGGGGTTTGATGCATTTTAGATCTGTTTTAATTAGAGGTGAAATACGTCTCCTAGTCTTGGGTCTTAATCCCATAAACACCAAAGCACGGGGTTATCCTCACGGAGCAGGGAGAGTTTCACAGACCCGGACTTTTAAGGTCAGTACAGACTGCCGCCGTTTAATCTTGCTCCTAAAACATGTGCTGGAATTGCATAAAAATGGCTGAATTTAATTTACACAAACTTCAAATTTCAGCGTTCAGAGCAGAAAAACACGAACATATACTTTTCCCTCTCTTCATGTGGCGATTTGTTTTATTTTGGAGTTAACTGTAAACCTAATCAAGCAGTATTATACTCTAAATCATCACTTGGGAAGAACTGGGGGAAAAGAGCTTTTTCTGGAGTTTTTCCACTCCCACGTTCACCAACTCGTTAGAACAAATAAACTCAATTACCTCTCATAAAACTAATGTGCCATTGAGGTGGAGCAGAAGACCTCTTTCTCGCGGAATTGGGAGGCATATTGATAACAGAATTTTCTTACAAGCGCCGGGACTCATCGGGATGATTGACCGTGGGATTTCCCAGCTCTCTGACCTTCTCTCAAAGCCAGATCTCACACGGCAGACATAAATTAAGCTCTAGTATCTTAAAGAAACACAAACTAAGAAACCCCCTAACGGGGCCGCTGCTAACGGCAGTGAAGAAGCCTCCTACGTGTGCACTGAGTAACTGGGAACTGCTGGTGTTGGTCCCTTGTGGTGTTTTCAGTGGAATGTTCATGGGCGAGGCTGCTGGCTGCTGGCTTACCTGCGGAAAGGGGGGCTGTGGAGGGAGGGAGGCGTTTGGGGATGCTAGCAGTGGTGGGAATTTGAGGCTCCTTTTATGCCAGTTCTGCAGATTATTCTGTGACGCCTGATTTATTAATGTTGAATAAAACACAAAGAGTGAAACCTTTAGTTTTAAACACGTCTTTTGAAAATATCGTAGTTTTTATATGCTGAAAATTTGCTATGTGCAAGCAATTAGATTCAAGTGCTTTAAAGTCTGCAGATGGTACACGGTCTTTCATGAGCTGCTCTATGATTACATTCATTGCAATATTTATATTATATGGAGAGTATTTGTTACCTAATACAGCTACTTCTCTTTGCTAGTGCTGGCATAAACTTAAACCATATTTACTGATGCATTTTCTGCCTTGCTAAGAATTTTCTAGCTGCCTTCCTGCCTAAGAAAATTCTATACAAGCAGAAAATTAATGTTAATTAGCGGTCAATGGGAAAAAAGTGGAAACTGCTGTTTAAATAATTGATGGAAAGAAAAGTTGAGGGGTCCTCAGCTTTGTTCAGTAACGCAGATTAGTGAAAAGCCATTGCAATATAATATCGGATCAGAATAAAAACGATGTATACCCCTTTCATGGTTATAAATAACTGCACAAGGTTTAAGGCGGTGAAGAATGCTATGGAAAAAACCGTCTGTAATCTCCCGAAGTGTGAAAATTAATCACTCATAAGCCTTTGCCAGCATGAGCTCCATACTTACATCTAGAAACTTCACCTAGCAGTGAAACATTAATTTTCAGTTTACAATTTATATTTTGCCGACGCTCCTTCGTTTTTGTAGTGAGTTTATTTGAAATTTCCATTGACAAGATGAAAATCAGACTGATTATGTTGAATCTCTTAGAGGTGCTTAAGAGGCCCTTACGTGCCCCTGGTGTCGGTGCAGCCTAAGCCATTTGTGGGTTTATTCCTCCCTATGTGTGCCCACCCTCGGCTGCTGAGGCGGCGGTGGAGGGTCTGCTGGTCCCTGCACAGCAGCTGATCGAAGTGCCGCAGAAGACGAGCGCTTCAGCTAGCACCTGGCATTGTGCAGGGGAAAATCAGTCCTGCCAATTAACTGTGAAAGCACTCTTGCTAATTATTGCCTAACTATCCATTCCAGTTTATTATCCGCCAACAAAAAAAGATGAACTGTACGGGATCTTGTTTATAAAACAGAACCGTTTAACAGGAAATTAAACTACACGGTCCTCAGTGTGCCCGTACGTCTCGGTGCTGTTTATCTGAGACGTTCAAACGTTTCTGTGCGCCCGGTGCTCCGGTCCTGCGCTTCTCCCAGCACCTTCAATACACTTGGCCTCGCAGAAACTGGTGTCGCTCTATCCTTTCTGATCTCGAGAGCAGTTTGCTCCACTCAGCCCCCAGCCTTCGGGGACAGTCCCTTTCTCTTTAGACATCACCCTGAATTTTCAAGCCAGCTGCCGAGGAGTGACGTTGCCGTTTATGGACCTGGTAGAGCCCAGTGCTCCTTTCTGGGGGCTGCGTGATCCCTTTGCCCGTTCGTGGCACACGTTGCACTGTACCACTGCAATGTGCGGGGATGGCAATCACTGCAGCCTGTGAGCCGCAGTAAAATCAACAACCACACTACAGCCCTGCTTTCTTTTTTCCACCCCATTCTCTCAGGGCAAAAATATGCTTAAAATATTGCTGATTTTGTTTGGATAGGTTGGATCGGTTCCTTTTTGGCTCTCTCCTTTTTGATGGTTTCCAGCTGCATCCATTCGTGTTGCTTTGGCTCTTTGTTAGCTTTTCGATCCCCAAAGTTTCATGAACTGCGTGAACTCCAGGGGACAGCTGTCTGTGTGTGTTTTCCATCCTTTGGAGCTCGCCTGCTATGAAGATGAAAACACTAAGTCAGATTACGCAGAGTGCTAAAAGAAGGGTTGGGTTTGTGATATCGGTGCTACATCATTGGCATTTGATTTACTCACTGGTGGGGTGGTGTGAGGAGTAGAAAATGCCTTGACTCTGTAGGCTCAGCAATAATGAAAACCCTCCTGTGTTACCAACGCTGTTCCCAGCAGAAATCCAAAGCACAGCCCTGTACCAGGTACTATGAAGAAAGCGAGCTCTATCCCAGTCAACGTGAGCCCAGTGTGCAGCACCGGCAATGGCTTAGCCGTTACGGCACCCAAGGGAGCAGCCTTGCCACGCGGCCGCTCTGCGATGGATGGGTTGGAGCTATACATACTAGAATAAACAGATTATTCCTATTAAAGTAGCTTGAACATCTCTGGGAAAATTCATCGTGCTCCAACACTCAGCCTGTCTTTGGAAGGGTAGGAGGAATGGGGAATGTCGAAGGTAATTTATTTATCTCTGATATGTTTCTGAAGGTTGTGTCTTGAGATCTTCATATCCACGGCGTTTGGCTGCACAAGGTAATATAATGACGTGGTTGCTGCACGCTGTCGGGGAGAAAGTCTTTAGTTACAGCACACCGTGGAGAGCTGAGGACGGCGGCTGCTCTTGATAGAGCTGTTTGGGAGGCTCTGCCCAGGGTAAGGTGAAACCTTCGGTTTGACATTCAGTGTCAGAGGTTGACCTTTTCACTTTGTTTAGATAGCAGCTCCCATCCAGGAGACTTCTTCTTCTGCCTCTGAACACAGAGGTAGTATTTTATTACTGTAAAATATTAACTTCTAGGCCAAAAGCAGGTGCACCTCATGCCTTTAGATCTTTCCCTTCGCATCCTATCAAAGTCTTACTAGTTTGACAAAACCTTCTGGAAAGAATCAAAGCAGCATTTCTAGCATGGAGGAAAACAGGAGAGGTACTGTCCGACTTCCCTCCATGGCAGCAGGAAAACCTATTCCTCAGCTTTCCATGTCCTCGCCCCCAATAACGACCTTTTTCACTGGTGGTTTCAAAATCTTGACAGCTCGTTAGGATCAGGAGAGGCTTTGCATGATCAGAGTGATAATTTTCAAATCACTTCGTGGCTGAAAGTAAGTTTACGAGCCTTATTTATTCAAATTACAAGCATGAAGGACCACATGGGAAATATGGAGGAGTGCCTTCTGTAAATGACAGCTTAGGGAGAATTTTCAATTACATGAGACAGCTGTATCCCAAAACTTAATCTAATTACTGCCGTGTAGTGGAAAATGTCACCCTGAATAAAACCGATACCATCGTATACGTTCATGGTACATTTTGCCTTACGTATGGCTGTGTTTGGGATAACCTTTACATTCTAAATCCAACTTGGGGCTGATGTGATGCTCTTGCAACCAGAGCAATTTGAGCGTGTGGAATTTCTTCCTTGCTCTGAGCAGATCAGCTCTGCTCGCAGCTGAACAAAGTTCAGAACAGCCCCTTCCTGGAACGTCTGCTTCCTTCCGAGCACACACAGCGAACGCTGATTAAACCTGTGTTTTGTTTCCTTCTGCAAACCCGTATTTCAAAATGTTTTCCAGTTGCATTTCAGCAATGTAGGAAGGGAGGGAAATCACTCACCGAGCGCTGCCGTGCCACCCCCGTATGCTTTTTCTGTTCTGTTGCACATGAACAATTGTATGATGACTTGAAAAGTTGAGTTTCTGGAAGGCCTTCATTTTCAGCTGCTGGTGTATGCCAACGAGTCTGAATATTAAATCAGATGGAAACCAGCAGCTTGAAAACATGCAATCTGCTCTGTGCTGAAATGCACATCTGTCTGGTGCGTGCTGCAGATCTCTGGCTCCCGCTAAGGTTGTTTGAGATAACAAAAGAGCATGTTTTGAAAGCTCCGAACATTTTTTGTTTGGGCTTTTTCTTTTTTCATGTGTAGAATGCTGAATTGACTGTAGCGGAGCCAACAGCTGCTAGATTTTCCACAAACCCAGATTTATCAGGCTATAGAAATGCTGCCCTCCTTACCGCGTCGAACAACGTGCTCCCAGCCTCTCGGTACTAACAGCGCCTGGAACGTTGTCTCTGCTAGGGACGGTGGAGGGAAATACAAATATCCATGACTTTCTGTATCTGCTTATTTCCTAGTGAATTCCGCAGAGTCAAGGACACGCTCATCACCTCAAGGACTGATCTCGAAGGGAGCAATCAAGCAGGCATCGTGCACATCGGTTAACGAAGAACTGGGCAACTCCTTTCTGCCAACAACAGGTAAAAGCTGCCAGGGTGTGTTGCACGCCTGGGAGAATCCACGTCCAGCTATTTGGTGAGTAACATTTGTGTGCGGCAAGGAGGGCGCAGACCTGCTTTTCAAACGCTGGGGGAAGCCTGTAGGCCAGCCTGGTGCTTTTAATCAAAGCCTGCTTGAACACTGGAATCGGTACAGACGGGCGTGAGCTTAGACTGTGCTCAGTGCTGGCGGTTCTCTGGGGCGAGCTGCTGCACAGCACATCTCAAACGGCTCTTGGACGTGTCTGTTGCGTAACTAAATCTTTCATATGGAAGCGTACTAGGAAGAAGAAACTCTGCAGAAATGCCTTGTATTTAGCTGTCTCCAACAATATCTGGATTTCTACAGAGTTCATCACACCCAGTCCAAGGACCCCTCCTAAACGGATCAATGTCGCGTAGGGAGGTCAGACGGCGTTTGTCAGATGACATAGCTGGGTCCTAGGAAGTGGCGATCTAGAGCCCTGATTCTGTTTTCTTTTGACCTTTGTGCAATAACTTTATTAAGACAGGCACTGCAATTGTGTACGCAAGAGGAAACAGAACTGCCTAATAATTTTCAGCCCAACCCATAAGATCTGAGGGGGTTTGCTCAGCTGAGGGTTTTGCTATTGGACTTGACCCTCCCAGGGATTGAGCAAAGCAGAGGAGGAATTGGAAGAGCTCAAAGTTGCCAGAATTAGGACCCTTAAGGTTTGCTTCCGCTCCCGCTTGTGCCAATAGCAGAACTTGCCTTGTTTTGGAGGGCAACCACAGCTAAAGCCAAAAGCGAATGGGTGTGCATCTGGGGTTGGTTTGTGTTTTAAACTGAGTGCTACCGTTGAGTCGTATATTTACGCCTGTAGATAACTTCCCCGAACACAGCTAACAGTAACGATTTGTTTTGTTAAGGGTCTCTGCACGCGCTTTGGGAAGTCAATTCCTTCATCTAAAGGTGAGCAACACTGTGGAGTGTTGCTGTTTAAAGTGTCTGATTCGCAGGACATCAGACCTTATTTCTTAGTTTCTAAGCACCACTGACTTCTGAGTTATCCACTCCAGCATCACTCACTTGGTACATCTCTGACCTTGGTTCATTTGGCTGGCAACAAACGTGGGAAAGAGGGAGGCAAAAAAGCAACCCCATGAATATAATTAACATCTGCTTATTAACAAAATTATTTATGAGAGAGCTGACTCGAGTTGAGTTAATGGCTGGAATAATTTTTGCAAGAGAGAAAACCTTGCCTAATTGTTGCGGTGCAGCTACGCCAACCTGCTTCCAGAGCTCGCTGCCTGCCGCAGCTTTGGGGCTAGAGGCTCGGTTGATGCCGATGGGCTCCAGCCACGGAGCTGTGCTGATCTACACCAACCGTCCTGTCACCCCTGAATCGGCACTTATACCTGCAGGACAGGTTCATCGATAATGTTGCTCGGTGCAGCTCCCCTTGCAGTGTTAATTATGCAGTTCTCCCAGAGCATGAATCTGTGTTGACTTTGAAGATAAATTAATTACCCTTGCACTTGCCATCAGCCTCTCTCTGTCAGCTGAGGATTATCTTGTTCCCCCCTCTTCTATTCGTGGATCAGAAAGTCAATTAACTGGTTCCTCAACAGACTTGAAATCTATAGAGAAAAAAACTTTTCCAAAGCTTGGACTGGAGTTTAACCAAATTTCTTTCTCGTAACTTTGCAGCTGGAGGCAAGTTTTTAATTTTCCCTGTAACACTGAGGACCCTTTGTTCAGTTGGGGTCATCAGCTGTGGGTGGTTTATTTCCCAGATTCCGGCTTATTTTGTGTGGTTTTCATTGTTTGTCTGGTTTTGGTTTTCTTCCATAAAGAAACATTCATGTGAGAGAAAACATTAATGTGATACATTAGGCCAACCTGTACCGTTGAAAGATCCTCCTACCGGCAGTATCTTGTCTTCACTACGACGGTATTGTCAATGAGGTGCAAACGTTGTGCACAGGTAACTCCAAAGTGGCTAGAGACAGCTTATGTGGTAGGATGAAAGTATCTGGAGGGTGTTGGTAGGAGACAAGCTCTAGTTGTCCTGGTTCTTCTGGCTCTCCTCTGGAGAGGTGCGTTGTCAATCCTTAAAAGACAGGAAAGCTCTTGCAAGATTGGGTCCAATTCTCTGAAATGTTGACATTTCCCTGACCCTCTCCGTTGCTTTTTGGGGTAGGGAGCAGAGAAAGCCCCATGGCCTTGAAATTGCTGACCAAATTCCAGACCTGCAATCAGAGAAGGGTGAGCACAACTTCCCAGCGCAGCCAGCCCTGCCTTGCCAACTGCCTCTCCCCTGCGGCTGGAGGAACGGCCGGACAAGCGCTGCCGGACCTGAGTTAAGGTGTACATTTTCTTGGGTTCCAGGAAATAGTCCCTCTGACGGCCGTGCTGCCGCCTCCAACGGCTGCACGTGCCGCAGCAGGAGTCTCTGAAGTCTGGGAATCATTGCCTTTCGCTCAGCTGCAGAGAAAATAACCCAACAAGCCCTTGGGTTCTTCAACCCAGAACGACTGGGGATATTTTTGCAGAACTCCAGCCACGCAGCCGTGTAAGCAGGTCGTATTTCTAAAGGGATTACAAAGGATTACGATGGGGTACTAAGATCTGTGCATCTTTACCGGGCCTCTTGCTGGTATAGGATTTATTGGGTTAGAAAAGTCTTCATGAAAACAGCAGATTTTCCCAGAGACAGCAGGGAAATTAGCATTCCTCCCGCAAACACCAAACCAGCCGACTTTGTTATGATTTCATTGTAAAGAGTCTGCTTATGGCTCTCTAATAAACTCCGGTTCTGCTCGCACAAAGTGCCGCTTGCTGAGTAACGCGTTACAGCTCTCAGCGGCTCCTTCCCGGAGAGCTGCCGCGCAATCTGCAGAGATAATCACCGCGGCAGGAGTCGAGCGCAAACAAGCGCAGCTCCCCCCTTGTCTTAGCAGCTTCCTGAGATCGCACTCCCCTCCCTCTCTTTGTCGAGTACCTCGTTCCAATTCTTCTTAGTATCATTAAAACGACTGGGTTTTGATTCATAAGATCCATCCACCTACTTAGAGGTGGTTGCAACAGTCCCAGGGAGTTAAACTGGAGCTGCAGCTTCATCCAGAAAACCAGGGCTGTATGGGCCCAATTAGAACCAGTTTCTCAAATCCCTTGGATGGCTTGTTCCAGACAAGCACTACGATTAAACCCATCGCGTCGGGTATTAGGCAGCGATGTAGCCAGCCCTGCTGCATACACCGCTGCACCGGCGCTGGCTCGCCGGGGAATTGCCTCTCTCATCGTCTGCTGTTGACTGAACTTACCGTCTGCAGCTTCCTCCAGTAGATGACTTGAGCCCGGCAGCGAGTGTCAACGTAACGTGAGAAATCACCTGCTGCTCTTCAGTCCGTTCCTCCACGCCGCAGCGACACGCAGGACGGTGCCGACTCCAACGGTGGGTTCCTAAAGCTGCGGAGGTTTCTCTTCTCTCGGGATGAGTGGGTTTGCCTTCCCGCCGTGGTCCTTTGGTCTCTTCGTTGTGCTTCTGTTCACACCGTTGTCTTGGAGCGACTGTTTATCTCTCTCCTCTGCAAAAAGAAGAACATTCAAGTCCTCACTAAATCGTGTTCTTGTTTTCATTATTTCCTCTGACAGATGAATTTGTATAAAACCAAAACAAAAAACGCAACGAGGTTTTAATTCAGTTTTCTATCCCAAAAATTATCCACGTGTTAGGATACTGGGGGGAAAAATTGGCAAAATTGGCAAAAAAAAGTCACAGGAGACTGTAGTCCCAATGTAAATAAGCTTGGTTTATCTTTCTTCTCCCCCTTATATCCAGTGTGATTTAAGCAAATGTGACACTTATTTCCCATTACATGGTATTTTTAGCGTGACCATAGCAGTGCAAGGGGAAAACACACACACAAACCTTTGAATTTGATTCTGACATAAATAACACTATAAAGATGGCACAAAAATAAATGTTACTATTCCATTTAATGGTATGGTATTAAACTCGCTCTCTTTACTGCAGTACGTATGTCTTTTGTATGTTCTTTATTTAGTGAACTCCTCCACCATCTCTTTATTTGTTTGGGATTGGGTTTTCAAGCGCCAGTTGTTTATGATCACCCCATAATTACAGATTTAAACTCTCTGTGGCTGCTGTTACGGCGTCGGGCAGGTTCTCTGCCGCTGTAAATTGCTACTGATGGATGAAGTCCAAGCTTCGGTCCGTGGTTACGGGGCTTCGTGATGATCTGGAGGTCTGTTTGCGCTTCTCTACAGACTGACATTACAAGAGATTTGGTTTTGTTTCTCGACTCGCGTGGGCAGGTCCCATCGTTGTGATCCTCATACAGGTACCAGTGGTGGTTCTCTAGCAGCGTATTGATAAGACACTGCTGGGGAGTACCTTTGAGCGGAGCGCTGCGTTGTTTCGCAGCGGTGGAAGTGCAGAACAGACTCAGTAATCTCCCGGTGGAGTCTGTAACACAACAGGAACCCAAATCCCACCTGCGGAGCCCCATTCCAGGTTTTCAGCCCGCGGCACAGTTCTCGTCGCTATTTCCCACTGGCCTTTGTCTTTTCAGTGGATCGAACCAGGTTTTGGATCCGTACTTTCTGCTCTAACTTTGACTGTCACCTGGGGTTGTGGGCCAGCTGGATGTCTGCCTCCGCTAAGCCGCGGATAAGCTGCTTAGCCTTTAGCAGTAATTGAATCAAAGCCAAATTCCCAGCCCCAGAAGGTTCATCCCTGTCTAAACAAAGAGGAACGGCAACGCCTGGGTATCTGCTCCGAGAGGGAGGAAATTAGTCCTCTGAAATTGAACCCAGCAGGGAGATTGTGTGTCTTTACAACTGGTGAATTCGCAATCAACGTGATTTTGTCATGTTAGTTATCTCAGAAGTGCTTTACACAAGTCAGTCTGGACGACTTTAGGAGAACAAATCCCTCCTCATCAACGCAGTGGGGCAAGTTTTTGCCTCTCGTGGCCGCTTTTAGTCATCCTCATTTTGCAGCAGAATTTAATTCACCTGTTAAGTAGATAACAATCTGGATTCAGCCCAGCACCTGTCCCCGCAGAACATTTTGACCTCAGCGCCTCAGCGTAGAGGTGAAAGCAATGCACGGAGCGAGGAAATAGCAATAACGAAGGTATTTTGTCCAACCGAGACCATCTAGTCCCTGCTTTCTCCGTTGTGCCCATGGGGGGTGTGTATGACAGGCAAATTTGAAGAAATTCTGAGAGCTGTAAGCAGCTAAAATAGCCAGGATTCGCTGATTTTTATTGATCTTACGACAACTTTCTTAAAAAAAATTACCAAACAGAACCAAACCCAACACCACCCAGGTTTCCAAATGCTGAAATACCGTCTTTGAAAGTTTGACCTATGAAATACGTTCCCTAATCCTACATTTGCAGCCACTGCTTGCTTCGAGTGCACTTGTTTTTAGACTGTTAGTGCGAAACGAGCTTGTTTTCCCGGATTCCAGCAGTGAACCAGTTTGGTTTCGCAGCCTCTGGAGCAGAGCTGACTCCGGCCTCGCTGAGAAAGCGTGCGGCCGGCTACGCTCAGGGGCACCCAGAGCTGCGATTCTGCGGTGCTGGGGGAGGGTGCAGCACCTTCCGTTGCGCCCACCACCGTACGCACAAACTCAGCAGTCACTTTTACCTGCTGTTTCTCCAAACTACCTGGTTTTAATTATCTGTAATTATTAAAATGTTATGCTTTTTGATCGTATATCTGTTCAGGAAAGCCAAGATGAAAGTCAAATGTGGTAGCATTTTTCTTTCAGTTTATTCATAAGGCCTCGGGAAACTAATGAGATTTATTCTGTGAATTAGTTTATAATTGTGCTTTAACTGCACTGTGACATTTAATAATGTCAGAATGATTTTGCTTTAGGCAGAGTGATTTCAGCCTCTGTAGAAAATTAATTACCACTTTCTGAAAAAACTACTATTTTGTGTGTGTGAGCTAAGCCGTACTTCCAAGGTTAAGCTGCCTTCTGATATCTGGAGGAGAAAAATATTTCCTGGTTCCCGCACTAAGTTAAGTACTCTCAGATCAGAGCCTACGCTTACTGTAAGATTTTTCCCTTGCAGCCTCCGCTGTGGTGTTCTCCAGTGACCAGACCTCGCTCACGTGCCTGGTTTGGGGAGGCGCAGAGAAACCCCTAGTGCTGGCAGAGCTGTGGAGGGAGCTCCCCTCACCTGCAGCCCCCCAGCAGTGGGACCCGCTCGCATCACCCTTCTCGTCCGTGTGTTCCACTGCTTCGCTTGGTCAGAGGAAGCCTCGAGAACCCGAGTCTGTCCTGCACAAATGCCACCGCTTTCTGATGCGCTTCACACGGGGGCACTATCTATTCTCCGTCTCTTCATATTTCAGTGTTTGGAAAGTGTGAATCAGGCTAAATCCTGTGAGGCTTTCTTAAATGTGATTGTGTAGGAAAATCAGTAAAAAAAATTCTGAGGGAAAATCTGAAAGCTTGATCTATAGGATAACTTTGAGGGTGCTTATATGCATGCATTAGATTGCAAAATTAAGATGGAGCTTTTGAAAGAGTAATATTTTGGGGTTCACACATTGCTATAAGCTTTAAGGTGTCTTTATTCATGCACCTCTTCATAAAACACAAAAAGTGGAAACAGTAGGTGTGGACAAGTCCATATCTGTCCGTACTCTGTTACTGCAGTATAAATGTGTCTCCCAGCACCCACCTGTGCTAGGGATCCTCATGCCATGGGCTGGCACTGACAAACCTCCATCCTGCCGATAAAATACAAGTCAGTCCTTGAAATTCATGTTGCAGTCAATAGGAATTTTCCTCATTGACTTTTTTGGAGGTAAGTTTCAATCCGTTTTTGCCTTTGGAGCTCGCAGATCAATCTGATACTGGGATCTCTGCGGTGACACAGCTCAGCAGCTGCTGCAGCTTCTCCTGTGCTTGGTGTGGTGGTGGCCATGGCTGCAACCGCTCCCAGCCAGAGCTCCCAGCGCAGTCAGAGGCAGTTTTGCAGACATCCACCAGTTTCCATGTAAAGGAGGATGCACTCTGGTCTTCAGTGGTTGCCTGTGAGCTGGGGACTTTGTGGGAGTTGTGGTTTTTTTCAGTTATGAAACCCCTGTCTGTGAAAGCTGTCGCAGTGCCACGGCAACGTAGACAATTGTGTTGGCTTGATCCAACAGTGTGTCGAAACGGAGCAGCGTTAGCACGGGGTGAGAATGGACTGACCTGCCGTGCTCCGAGCTGGGGGTGTCCACAAGTGACCTCTGAATAGCCCACAGTGGTGGTGGTGGTCAAGGTAGGAAGGAAGAACGATAATGAACGTGTATGGCAACTCAGCCAAAAAATTAGGAGCCATTCCATGCCATATGTGCTTTACTGGTCTCAAAGGGTCAGCTACAACCACTTTCGTTGGTGCTAGAACTCAAGAACAGCCGTGTTGTCCAAACTCCTCAGATTCTCAGCCCACCCTTTAAAAACAGATGATTTCTCCCAGATATTTAATCATTAGCAGATTCATTTTAATAACAGCTTCAGGGTGCTTCCAACTAACAATAACTGTATCTTGGGCTAATAAATGCTCAGCTGCGGGCCTTGAATTTATTAGCCCAGGAAGATGGTTATTGCCTCATAAACAGGAAGCACCTTCAGGTGATTTAATGACTCCTGTTTCTCCTGCCCTTCTTAAATTTAATCTAATGAACAGTTGAGATGAGGAAGATATTAAAAGTGAAAAAGCGAACAACAACAACAACCTGGCAATCACTTAATGACACAATTGTGTTAATACATATGGGACAAGTCAGGCCACAACGCTGCAGAATAATCCGCGGTTGTCACTCAAGTAATTCACACAAGGCTAGATGACCTCTATTTTACCACGTGAAGAGTTGAATAAATAATTGTTACGGTAATACACTGCCGTTACCACGATGTCCCACGTCGGTGTTCAAGGACTGCACCTGCGGACAGGCCAGTGAATGGGTTTGAGATGGTTTAACTCTACACACTCTTATTTCAGCAAGGGGATGTTTCCCCACAACCTAATTGGAGAGTCTGACTCTCCCTTCTCTTTCTCTGGCCTGTTTGAGATCCCACGTGTTGTGTCTTACTGCAAGCCAGTAGGATTCTCAGTACCGAGGGCCCCTTCTGCAAAGTTGTTTGGGCATCCCGGTGCGGAGGGGTGACTGGGGGTTTGGGGTGTAAAATGGAACACAGGCTTCTAAATCTCTTGGACACCATCGGGAATTTTCCCCTAATCGCTCCCATGCCTCTGAAAACCTTAACTTACAGGACTCATTTCCAATTAATATCCATTCCGTCCATGGAGAACAAATGATACATTTCAGAAAGTTTCATTAATATTGATGAGCTTTACATATGGCTAGTTAGTATTCAAAGTATTTCAATTTGTTAAACAGAAAGAGTTTCAACCATTCATTATGTTCTGGTCATTCAATTTTCCTCAGATTGAATAAAGCAATGTGTTGGAACAGAATGATGGGTTTGGACCAAAAATACCTCCACCGTTCCTACCCAAAAGCAGAAAACTGTCTCGCTCAGCAGTTTTTCTACATTTGCGTGGCCTCTGTTTCATATTTATTTTGTTTTGCTAGGGTTATATATACAAATATATGTCCAAAAGGAATACACATGTTCCTCTGAGCTGGAAATATTATTCCTGCTTCCTTACAGATGCAGAACTGAGGCAGACAGGGACTTGGGTTTACATAAATGTTTAACTGAGCTGTGAGCCAAGCGTAATGTCAGGGAGGGAAGAGTCCTACGGACATCCTACCTTAGGGTAAAACCTGAATCAAGATAATTGAATTCTTTATGGATCAGAACCGCCACAAGTTTCCCACGTTCTCTCAAACTGCTGTAGGACTGTCCCAGTTAGAGGCAAGGGACTGAGGAAGGCAAACCTGCATTTTCCATGGCTGCCTGCAGAGTGTGAAGTTTGGCGGTTCCTACGGGGAATATTTTTACGTACAACGGAAACGACTGTTCTGACGTGCGTTTGTGCGCGCACGTGCACGAATTCCCCTTCGCCTTTATTAGCCCAGATGACAGAAATGACCTGAAACTACTTTCTGGGTTTGGAAAACAAAAAACGCTTTATGTTTTGGCACGAAATCAGCCCTGAAATAATATTTTCATTAAAATCAATTGATTTGGCTTGTTTTTCAGTTGTTAATGAACTACTGCTTGAAGATCAGCTTCAACTTACTCCAGGCCAAAGAAATGGCTATTTAAGGTACTGGAAAGTCAGTGGTGTTAGACTTAGGATCATTTAACACTTTGAGAAAGGTTACCCTAAAGTAGCATTTTATGATGCCTACTGGAGCTATGCAGAAATTGATTCTTTCATTTTTTCTTTCCCTGAGAAGATGTCACTTCACAGCCCCAGTAAATTCCTAAAATAAGGCTTCTGTAGTTACTGTAAAAGCACTTCTGAAGTGTCAGCAACGCTCCGGCATTAGCCCAGAGTAAAACGTAGATCCTTGCCATAGCGCCTCTCAAAGTACGCCTCGTGGGCTCCAAGAATTGCTTTTTGAATTCTTTTTATTGGGGGGAGGGGGTGAGATGGAGAAAGAATCTTAGATTTTAGAAAGGCTTTCCTCTTTTCAGTGGTTGTCTGAATAGCTCAAACGCGGGCATTCACCGCAGGAATCATTAGTGCTGTTAACTCAAAGTCACTTTGACATTAAAAAAGTGGTGTCGAATCGCCTGCTGATTGCGGAAGAGCTCTACCAGTGTGCAAATGGCAGAATCTAATGGGTTTTCCCTGTTCAATTATCTCCATACACCTGCATTACCAGCTCCTGAGTACTCTTTCCCCCCCACCACCACCCCCAATTTACGTCTCTCTGTACCGGAGTCTTTAGATTGACGCTGCAGTTGACTGCAGCTCAGTAGAAGAAAAGGGGCTGGAAAAAGGAAGTCATTACTGTTTGGAAAGCAAAGAGCTGGAAATAACTGGTTATCCCTGCTTCGAACAGGGGCTTGGATCAGCTGAGCACCTGAAGGTCCTGCCAGCCTCAGAGAGTCGGTGGTTCTACGACATGGAAAGGGATGTGCTGCTAGATGGTCACAAAACTGCTCCAAGGGGAAGGGCGATTTTTAATCTGTTTGCAGCTGGTGAAACGTAGCTCTGCTGAACAAGGGAAAGCTGAGAAGGTTTGTTGTTGATATTAGGAAAGCCATTTTTTTCACATTTCGTGTAGGTTGCTTTGATCAGAACGAAGTTGATACGATTACCAGTTTCCTTTACCCTACCTCAGCATAGAGTTCGGGTTGTTTTGTTTCAGAAAAGGTGTCAGCAGACTTCAGCGTATGAGAATTCTCTGAATTTTATGCTTTTATGTTTTTGCAAGTTTCAAGAACGGCTTGAAATGAATCAAGTCTCATAGACTTTGAGTCCTCCTCTTCCATTTGCTCTTGTTTCCTGCAGCCAAGTACCTACAAAACACTGTAGTCGTGTAGCCAGGTATGACCTGACTTCTGCAGAGGAATAGATGATGATGGATTTGAGGA
Organism: Bucorvus abyssinicus; assembly: GCA_009769605.1. NCBI lineage: Eukaryota > Metazoa > Chordata > Aves > Bucerotiformes > Bucorvidae > Bucorvus > Bucorvus abyssinicus. The sequence continues at coordinate 2,620,872 of CM020059.1, read as the reverse complement.
GCGTCGATCCGAGATAGCTGTCTGCCCATGTTGCCTTTTTGGCAGCAAGAAAGAAGAATTAAATTCTATGGAAAGGCTGTGGTTGTGTTTTGGCTTCTTAAACCTTAGGGGTAAGGCGATGACAGGGGCAGCTGCAGCAGGTTGGACCAAGCTGGAAGGCTTCTCTACAATATGCCTTTTCCAGCCTCAACTCCCTTCTGTGTGAAGTTTAGGGTTTGGGACTAAAATTACCATCCCTTGGGATGGGCTAGAACTTTGTTGTTGTGATAGGAAGGGGATACCTGCAGCCAGCACAAATCGGTGAATGTAGCCGAGCTGCAACGGTCCGGGGCTCAATCCAGTGTTTAGGAGGTCATTGGGAAGGTTCTCACTGGCTTTAAATAGCACCGGATCCGGCCCATGTCAGCATTCTCTGAAAACCTGACACTGCCGTTACGTTTCCATATTGATCACGCTTCCAGTTGCACTGGTTTGCCCCAAATCACGGTGCCATAGCGGAGTGAACTCGGGAGATGGCTTTATTCCACCAGTCCTTCAGCCACCCAGTACGGCCCCACCACGCAGCTGCAGCTCAGTTAAATCCCTCCTGCCAACTAATGCCTTACTGCAATAGATGCCATGATCCGAGCAGCGGTTTGGTAGCTCGGGTCTAGCTGACGTGACACTCAGCAGCGAGGAAAGGCACCGGCTGAGAACCGCACACCTCTTAGGCATGCACCTACAGACACGTTTATCTTCTTTAAGGCTCCTAATGAGCTCGTCGAAGACGTGAAGGACTGCAGTTTGTTACTATTAAAATTAAGCACTATTGAGGCAGTTTGGGCTAAATCCGGGTCTTCAGACGAAGTAGGCAGCCTGTCACGAACCATTCGGGAATGTACAGGAGGGTTTTCTAATCAGAAGAAAAGGCTGTAGAATCACTTGCACTCATAAAGCAGGATAATCCCTTGGCTTTATTACCAAGTAACTTTGATGTAGCATTAAAACAAATTTGCATTTTAATACCTAATTCTCTGTATTTTCTCTTTGGGTTAATCCCCTATTTTGGAGAAATTTTTTGAAGCATGCGTTGGTTGCTTGTAATAGTGTTCTTCTAACGAGAGGTGGAATCAATACGGTACGGAATAGTTCATGCACCAGAGAGCTCTTAGGAAGACAGTGCTTGGAGAGACCTGATGTTTAACTACCTGCATCCCTACTCCAAGTGTTCTCCTCTACCCAGACACTCCCAGACAGGAGTTTTCCCTGGAGCGTGATAAACCGTGGTTGTGTGATCAAAAGGAAGTCCCTTGGGCCCGTAGCTGCACTGTTAGCGACAGCCTATTTACGGGGCGGTTGAGAGAGAACACGTAGAGCACAGAGATGCTCGAAGGCATCACTGCTGTGTTTGGACCACACTAGGGAGGAGGAGGAGGTGGATGCACTTCCAGTCTGGGAGCCCATATGCCCCTAAGGGAAGGGACTATTTCGTATCATACCCAGCAAACTTCTGCCACCACCTGACTGAGAAAGGTAGTGTGCTTCCAGGTCTGAGGGTGCTTTGCGGGGTGGGTTGTTTACTTTTATCAGCAATTTTCCCTGCTGTGCGAGTCTGCAAATCTTTTCAGTTATGTGCTTCTGCTTTTTTTAATGTATAAAATTATACCACTGGTAGCTTCCTAAATGACTGTGATCCAGAAATATGAAGCACTACAGGGAAACAATAATGCTTAGGGGTTTTTTTTTTCTGTTAATAATATGATTTTTTTCCAAAGAATCTCTAACTTCAGTTCCACCAGAATATATTTCCAATGATGTCCAAAGCAAAGAGCAACTTGAAGCTGACCATGTTTGTCAAATGACGGAATTTTTGTTTAATATATATAGTGTCCTAGAAGCCACACTAAAATATCAGATGTCATCCTAAAAGTTCTAAAGTTTTCCCATATATATCCGCTCCTGTGTCAGCTGAGAACACCTCGAGCCCTGTAGGTGACATTCAGTACCACGGGAACCTCATGTTTTTGTTGTTAGGGTCAGGTCTTCCTCAGGGTAGTATATGGATCGACAAAGTTGTCACTCTATTAATGGACCATAAAGTAAACTTCAGTGCCTCAGTTCTGCCAAATCTCCACTAAGCGTTGTGCAGGAATCAATACCTTGTTTTGATATTACAGAAAGGTCTTTAAATCGTAAAGGATGTGAAGAACAAGAGATCAAAAGAAGCATTGGAAAATGACAAGTATAATGAGAAAATTTAGGGATAAAACAGTGCCAGTGATTAGGTGGTCTGAAGTACTGAAAGCCTGGGTGTAATTCTTCCGGAAAGTTCAGTGTAGCAGCTCCTGTGCTTTTCCCAGAGCACCTGCTACAGCTGGGCTGTTTCAATGAGAACAGGAGGGATCAAGAACTCGACCCGGACGGGCAATTCCCAATTTATTAGAATCCTCCCTAAGGCTGCTGTTAGACTTTTAAAGATCTTTTCAGTTCTGTTATCAGGTACCCCAAGACAAGGAATATTCAAGGGCATAAGAGAAAATACATGATTTTATTTCTTTTTATCATGTGTATTGAAAAGTGGGTTTTTTCTCTTTTTTCCTTCCTGTGAAGCCAAGCAGTTAGTGCCTTCTTCTGAAGAGAATTAAAACGGGAGACATCGGAGCAAGAATTACAGAGGTGTGTAATAATTGCCTGGCATTTCCATACGCTCTGAAAGCAGTCTGAAGCTTTAGAGGAAGCATATTGTCCAATTCATCATCTTCCATGCAGCATTTTTACTTCTAGCAAGGGACATACATCATAAGGCTCAGCAAGTTTGAGAAAAGGATTCTCAACACGGACAGATGGTGTTTAAGATGCCTGATGAGAAGGCTGACTTTCTCAGAGTGTGGCAATGTCAGAAGAGGAGACAGCTTCTTGGGTTCTTGTCTCATTTTCCACGAGTGACCAGTGTTTGAAGATCAGCCCATTCAGCTGTGGCAGCACTTGGCCCAAGAAAAGTTCTTCGGCAGACCTGAGGCAGCATTGATGTTGAAATTTCAGAAACTATCAAAAAATGGGTGTGAGGGTCCAGTGTCATTGCGTTTGAGAGGTCACTGTAGAAGACTCGTTTTTTGGAAGCCATCGTCTGGCTTTAGAAATGAACCTCCTGTCCACCTGAAGTAGATGTCGCTTCCAAAAATAAAAGACCTGGAGTATCTTTGAACTTCCCTCACTCCAAAAAGACAAAACAGCCCATGGAAAACAACGTCTCTGTTCAGCCACTTCTCTGTGGGTTTGTCCGTCCACCCTGAGCTAGAGGAAGCTCACGCTATCATTCACTTTACTACAGACATCCCCAAGGGTAGGAAGGTTTCATTTCTAACGTCCCTTGCCCCGGCCACCCTCCCCAAATAATACAAACTCTCGAATCATTAACCTGCCTTTTGAATTTGCCATTAAATTGCACCACCAGGCAGTAACAGCAGAGGCTGGCAAAGCCTCGGCTCTGCCCTTCCTCTGCGGACTTGCAGAAGGTTAAACATCTGCATGTCCTCCATGTAATTAGGGTGTGATGGGACAGCGTCATCTTGCCACCAGCTGCCAGCGAGGCTGCTCGCACGGCTCAGGCAGTCCTGAACCACTGAGAAGGGTCAAAAATTGGATGAGTCTTATTAAAAACCGTATGTACAAGCGGAAGCTTTCTGCTGCGTGCTCAGCCCCGAGGAACGGTGCGAATCTCAGCTGGTCAGAACTGGACACAGCTCACGTGCAGTGTGGTGAGTGCCAGGGACTGAGGACGGGGAGCTGAGCTGAGCTGAGCTGAGCTGAGCTGAGCTGAGCAGAGGAGCGGCTGAACGCCGCTGCCAAGGGCGGAGGGAAGAGCTGGGGACGTTAAGGGCAATTGGATCAGCACGGCCAGGCCACCAAGAGGGCACAGCGCTCCAGATGGCAAGGGCTTAGAGGGGAAAGCAGCAAGGAAAATACTTCTGGCCATGGCAGTCGAGTGGTTTGTCTTAGAGGAGAGTCTCAGAGAGGCTGAAAATGGAGAGGTCAGCCTGAACCGCTCGTGATGAGGACGCAGGGTTTGGCGCAGGTGTATCAGCCAACTAGTTTTAGTTGAATGCAGTTTGAGGGAAAAATGAGGAAGCAGGAGAAGCCACTTAATGCTGAGCAGCAGCAACGGTGGCCTGCAGTTCTCATTTGGCCGGGGCTACCGCAGATTCCGTGCCAGAGGAAGGCACCGGGCACAACTACGTGATGCTGCCAAGTTAAACGAACAAACGAACCGCCCTGCCACGTTGGGGTAGCAGCAGCACCTCAGCGCCGTTTCGTCTCAGCAGCGTGATGATGGTCCAGCCTTGTGCAGGGAAACTCAGGGATCAACCCCCGCTTTTCTCTGCACTCCGTTATTCGCCCCGAATTCCCTGCATCAACACAGGAGTGCTGCTCCTCAGCTCTGTAGGACAGAAACCACCTTCTTCCTCACGGAGAGCGGCTACACCCAGAGACGGGAGGTACCGCACAGGATCTGCCCCTTTTCTAGCAAATGTGATTTTAAAGTACAGTTGGCCTCGTTTGTTCACGTTTAGTTTTAAGAACCCACCTCATAGGCTAAACGCATCGCTCTGTGGCGATCATGTACCTGCACAAGGCTGTTGAACGGAGGTTTGGATTTCTGACATAAACGCTGCTCGAAAACTAATGTTTGGCCGAGATTCAGACTCGGGTACGGTTTTTGAGGCTGTATTTTGTGGCACTCCGGTTTTCAGAAATGCGAAGTAGGTTTCTTTGCTGTGTTTTTCCAGTCAGTCCCCTGGGTAAGTTGTTCTGATGAAAGTTGGCAGATACATAAAACTTGTAGAGATGCTGTCCTTGATTTTTTTTTTTATCATGCAGCCTCATCATAGCGTCAGAGAAGAGAAGAACTTGTAGAGGCAACAAATATGAAAAAGGGATTTTTTTTTTTTTTACTAGAAAACTGCGAATAGTAAATAGAGTTGCAGTGGTTGGCAGTAAAATATGAGAAAGGCTAGAAATTCTGCTTGTCTTTATTTTGCCCTGTACTTAAAAATGCCTTGCTCTTCACGGGGGTACTTTGGTCTTCACAAGAAATTGCAAAACACCACATTTCTGACGCCTCTGGGAACCTTGCACACCTAACTGTTGAGAACTTTCTTGTCTAAAATTAAGTTGCTTGTCACTGTGGCTTCAATGGAAATGAATCGGAATCTGTTTGTGATCCCCTCGTCCTTTGTTCACCTGGACACACCGGAGTCTGCGGATGCCGGACAACGCGCCCTGCACCCTGCCACCAAGCACGGTGGCAAACATCAGGCTGATTACGAGGAGTTCCAGGGCCAGAGACCCCCAGATGTGACAGCCGTGCAGCCACTGTCACACCCAGGCTTCAAATGCCCTCCCGCTGTCTTTCTGGAGACATCCGAGCGCCTCATTTCGCCTCCTCGCTGACCGGGGCAGGGCTGGCACGCTGAGTGCAGTCGTGCTGGAGAGTAAACACGGCACCAGCAAAGCCCCGCAGCCTCTCAGCCGCTCAGTCCTGCGGTGGGCAGGCACGGCTCTAGATGGCAGATTGATTAGCCGAGGCTTAATTAGCTGTAGTAGAAGTGACCGGTAATTCCCTCTTACTCAGCTGGAGTACACTGAGGTGTGCCCTTCACCTGCCCACTTCTGACTTCCTTTCCCTTAAAAAAAAGGCGCTGTTGCTAAGATGAGATCTGTGGAGACAGCAGAAAACTGCCAGTGATTCCTGCATCTATTTCCAGTTGTGAAGAACAGGAGACCTTTGACTTAGAGGACATCAAAGCAGACCAGGTTCTGGTCCTCCTGTTCAGAGATGCAACTAATTAGTGTTAACAAACGGAGTGACTTGTGGTAAATTCTTATGAAAAATAACCTCGAGCTCTGACCCATGCTCTGTCACAGAGCACCCATACGAGTTCTCCACATGGTCCCTCCTCCTTGTCACGAAGTTGTTGATTTATTTTCTATACAAAATAGTAATCTTTCCGTGTAGGACTGTTATTTTTTTCCTGCTCATTCATACAGTCCTCACGGTGCTGCTGTCAACACACAGCTGTGCTATCAGCACAGCTCTATAAGGGCTCTGGGCACTGTTCTCAAACGGTCCATCCAACCCAGGTGGAATAACTTTTTGCTCCCCAGATTTAGGAATTGTTCAAACACAGTTCAGGAACTGATTTCCTTCATTGCTTTGTCCCGCCATTCTTCCTGCCTTCTGCGGATAAATTATGCAACAGCCACTCACAGCAAGCGAGACCCTTCTGTTTAATTTGCTGTGAGGATATCACCATGGCAGTCCCACCAAGAGCATCTTCTGGGAGCTGGGCTGCGCTTTGATGTATCTGTTAATAGAGCCACGCCGACAATATCTCCTGTGATAGAATTGATTGGAAAACTAGTAATGATCCCAGCGTGGTCTAGCAGGTAAACACGCAATAAATTAAAATATTGAAGGGGGAAATATTTGCCCAAAGGATAAATAAACTGAGGTGCCCAAAGCACTAAACCCCGAGGGCTTACGCAGCTGCGAGCATTCAAAAGGCACTTAGCAAATTACAGAAACTAAACAGGATTTGGCTGAATTAGCCGTGAGGGAGGAGAACTCCAGGGAGACCCAGGTGCTGCAGATGCCTTGTTTCAGCAGGCTGCTCCTCCTCTCAATAGGGATTTAATCGGTGCCCCAGGAGGGCTGGGGAGGAAGTGAAGCTGAGGGCTCCTTGTGAGAGTCGCTGCAGCGTTTCTGCCACCCATCAGTCTGAAGGTAATGTCTGTTCGGATTTCTTACACGTGCTAGTTCTTCAGGTAGAGAGAAGCTCTTTCTGCTGTACCCGCGGAGGTGTTGGTGCCTGAAGGTCTTGGTGAACCAAGCCAACCCTTCTTGAGGTGCTGTCGGTGTCTTGAAACATGTGTCTGGGAGGAAAGGAGATCCTCGATATCTGGGCTAGAAAAGCCTGTGCTATGTGGAAAAGGAGCGTGTCAACAGTCTTCTGATGTGTACGTGACGGGTCCTTGTTGCTTATTTAGCAACTGCTGCAACAGAAGTGACTGGCAGTGGTGCCATACAGTGTGAGTCTTCCCCTTGGTTTTCGGTCTTTACTATCTAAAGGTCTGTTTCTCTTCCCTTGCTATACATAAAGTCTATAGGAAATGTCTCTTAAAACAGCAGAATTGTTCTGGGACTCCCCCTAACTTACCTCAAACCCACTTTACGCTGCTTTTTACGGTTCTAAAAAGACTAGAGGACTTTTTACATGCCCGTAATGGTATTTGAATACATGAGAATAAAACCCAGCTCTTCCAACTAGAACGTCTGCATCCCGGTCTGATCCTCCAGCTGCCAGGCGGGCAGAGGATTGCTGCCCACGCTCTCGTGTGCCTTTTGGGATCACAGATAAGGTGCTGCTGGCCAGCAGCTCAGTTAGCAGTGGCAGCTGCCATCCTGCTTTTCTGCTGCTATCTCCTTTTAAACCCTGGGGCAATGTGGAGCCTCACGGAGCATGTTTTTATCAGTCAAGGGGGAAGGAAAGTCATCCTTCCCCCCACCCACGGGTAGTGTTTCAGGAGCATCTCTGGATCTGTTCCATCCTCTTTAGCCACGCAGAAGTGCTATTGTTTGTCTCTTCCTGATGGTAACTCAACTGTTCTCAACTCCTAGCCAGCAAAACCCTGTCACTTTGTAAAATCTGCTTATGACAAACGATACTAATAATTTTTTTTTTTTTTTTGCCACCCAGATTGATTTGTGATCAGGCTAGTCTTGGAGATCAGACAGGGTCAGCACCTCTATTTCAAGAACCCGTGTGATGCTGCGGTTGAGTTAAAGCACTCCAATTTCTTTCCTCTACCAGGGGGAAACTCTTGTTTTCAACCAACAGTTCTAACAGTCGCGGAGAGACTTTGTGCCCTTTTTTTTAATCTTGTTTTCTATCTAGTGCTGGGAAGAGAACACTAGCTCTCTCAAAAGCGTATGACTATACAAGTCCTCTCCTTTCATCTCCTGTGCTTTAAGGAAACTTCATCTTGTGTAATATTTGGTCCTCTTTCAAATGCATTAATTCCTGCAGAGATCAGTAGTTACGGAATAGACTAAAATCTAATTCTGACATCCCCCTCCATTGTGAGGATGTTTGCAGAGGAGAGCAGCAGGAGCAGTATCTCATCTGAACTGATTGTGGTAGGCGGCGGGAATACAAATGCCGCGGAAAGCGGGGAGTCCTACAGCACGCTGGCAGCTCGGTACAGAGGGAACAGAACTACTACATCGCTGTTGTGAAGTAGGATGCTTTGTGTAATCATGGGGAAACAGTTGCCTCTAAAGTTCATCCTCTCTTTTTCTGTACTCCAGTTTTCTTCTATTCCGAACCTTTCCTACGCACTACAGCAACGGTGCGTAGCCACGGTTAGAACCGGTTCAGAGGTCTCCTCCAGGCTGTCCGGTTTTATGTAGACGGGACACAGAGGAGCACTGAACTGCTGTTACTTTGGAGCAGGAATGGTGCCGCAGTGAGATCGAGAGCAGACCTGCGCCGCCGTACACAATGCGAGCGGCATAAATTACAGCCTCTTAACGACAAGGCACGGCTAAATTTCAACTAAAATGTAGTTGCGCGTCTTATTTCAGCTCTCCCTAATACCTGAGTATGTGAATGTGCATGCCAGGAAGTGGAACCTGTACCTGAGAGTGGGGAAGGAGTGGAGCTGGAGTTCAAACACAGGAGAATGGCAAGCATGTAGAATTCACTGTACTTGAACCACAGAGGATCTCAAGCAGCTTGGCATTTGCAACAAGGCAGGATGTTTTATTATGGCGCATTCCCACAAGGTGAATTAAAAGAAGGATTAAAAAGCCCCTATAAATCAGATTTTATAGCTACCTAAACCACCTGCAAACCGTTGGTACTTGTTTTCAAAGCCCACCATCATTCTGCTGTCAAATTGATTTCGGTTTCATTAGCAGAGCTGGCATCGCCTGTGCTGGCATCACCTACCGGCTGCATAAATTACTAGGAGTGTAATCGTAAGCAATGTCTTAATTTTGTCAACAGCATTCCAGAGTGCCAACAGTACCCTTTATGCACTATTTTTAATTGTCTCGACTGGAGATGTTTTTTCAGCAAATTTTCCCTCAATGGGAAATAACAGAAAGAATTATGCGAGCCTCTAGTCGTTAGTACAGGCAGGAAGATGCTGTACGTGAAACCCAAGAAGAACGTTTACCAAGCGACTCTCCAGCACTTGTAAACGGTTTCTGATTCTAAAGGTAACTTCTTAAGTTCTGGGGGTAAGTGAAGGAGCGTGTTTTGGTGGCACCAGACAGTATTGCCAGTGAAAGCGGAGAGCACGAGCTTCCCTGCGGGTGAGGGAGTGGAGCTTTTGTTCACAGACAAAATGATGCGAGTGCTGGAGGTGACGGGAACTCCCTGGATCGTGGAGGAAGCGCTTGGTTCCGCATGGCTCTGCAGCCACTGCACCACGAGGAGGCTGTTTGCTCAGATCGGTATTTTGCAGCCTGGCACGCAGTCCACGGAATCTGTATGAGCCTCCAGCACGTCCTCTGTGAGCAAACACGCATCCATGCGTGTCGTGATTCACCAATGTCAGCCACGTTAAACACACGGAAGAAGATAATGGGCCTCATGGTCTGTGTCTTCAGTTTGGTGAATTGCCTCAAAATCTTTCTGTATGAATGAGGTGTCTGTTAATACGCAGTTAATGAACGTGAGACAAGCTAACAGCCAGCAATCAAGTCTACGTGCTATAAGCCCTGGGTGGTGTGTGCTCAGGAGGTTACCCGGTACCACAACTGATTTTTTACAGCTGAAGACCTCCAGTAGATGGTAGCTTTTCCTATTTGGTTGGGAGTAAACGTCGGCAGCGCACTGAGATTCATATTGCGACGGGAGGGAATGTGTTTGCCCTGTAAATGAGGAGAGCTAATGTGGTGGTGTATCTCTGCGTGAAGTAAGTCCTAGTGAGGTGGTTGATAGGTTTGTCCCCTTCCTCAGTCGAAAGCATTTGTTATTAGCAGTGCTCTGGATATTAAATGGAATGGTATTGGATTTGCTAAATCTGAAAGTAAGAGTCTTTCTGTTTCAATTGAAAACCCGTAGCGGATTTTGTTAATGCACCTTCCACAAGTAACCATTTATTTCTCTGAAAAACTAAAGGTAGAGCCAGGCAATTCTTAAAAGCTCTCCAAGGCTGTGCCGCGCTCCAGCCTCTCTCCCTCCTCCCATCCTTTAAAGCCCTGGCCTGAGATGACCATTCCAGGAAGCGCTCTTCACATCAATCAGGACTGGATTCTGGTTGCCAATACGCAGAGAGCCAATTTAGCTGTCTGCCCGAGTATGGGCTCTAAGTCACACTGAGGTTAAAGCCTTATCTAAATCCTATTAAAGCCAATGCTAAGACCCCATAAACTTAATTGGGTTTAGTGTAGATCTACTTTACAGATTTCTTTTTGTATCTGAGAACATTTGTAGTTTTTGGTCGGCGAGTACCTTTGGATAAGCTGTTTTTAAACCTGGCTGGGGCAGCGTCACGTATCCTTACCGTCGCGCTTCTGAATTAGAGTGGAGATGTAATGTCTAATCTGGAAAGACAACTAACATGTCTATATTCAAGAAAATCTCTTCGCAAGAAGTGAGCCCAACACTTTTTGCCGTTAAAAACAATCTGTCAGTTTTGGTAACCTGGTAGGTGTGGTTTATGATAGGTGGTTTGGGTAGGGGTCAGTCCTGCTCCTGTTCACAGGCTTTGGAATTTATTTTAACGTGTAAAAGGCTAAGCTGATGAAAATTAATGCATTTTTGGTATTTGTTATATAAGCTGCCTTAGATATCACTCTATAGAAATCTAGCAAAAGTTCACCTCGTACGTAGGGCTGACATTTTCTATCGCTCAGCGTTGTAAGGTTAAGCAAGTTCTTTTCTGTGATGTTCCTGTATTTCCATTGCCCTCAGTGAACTTCGTCCGCTTCACAAAAACGTGGCTCTGATACAGGTTTTATTTGCGCTTTATTTGCATCTTCATTCATTTACATCGGTTTATTGAGGTAAAGGTAGCAACAGCATTCGTGCCTTGAGCAGGTACTATCATCTGCACTCCAAAGGATGTTTCATACTAAATACCCAGTTTTGACAGTGGGCCAAGCCGCAGACACTCTCTTGTTGGCAATTAGCTGATTGAATGCATCGTCTTACCAAGCTGGATACAAGGCATCTTACAAGTGAGCGCTCACAAATGTGATAGGAGTTTGGGCACTTGGAGAGCTTTTCAGTCCTGAAGATTGATCTACAGACTGGAGAAGAAATGAACTGCAGTGTTATTAGCATCCTTGATAAGTTAACAGAGCTATTGAGTATGTGACTGATTGTCAGTTTACCGGCGATTTAGGACCGAGTTCCTAGATCGGTGGGGTTTTCTGGTGAGCTAACAGAGGAAGATGAACCCTCCATGGGAAGCAAGTATTGGTTACACAGCTCTTGCACAAGGTGTTGAACTCAGAGGGTCATCTTATGTTGACTCCCCATAGACCAGCCTTCTATGAACATGTTTTATTCATTAGCCTAAAATTCTTGTGAAGAAATAAGTGACAGCAATCATTAAGCATTTGCTGCATTTAATTTATTCCTCTTAAATTCTTCTGTGGCTTAATAGCAAACGGAACAGTTTGCAAGGTGATAGAGCAAGACTCCATCTGTTCAGACCAATTAAAGGAAGCAGAGGACAACTTTTAAAGGATGAATACTCAAGGTATTGTTATTGCTTTTACTAAGTTTAATTAGAGAGAATAGGGACCGATAAATATGTCTACAGGACATATTGATTGCTCCGTGAATGTACGCGTCTATTTAAGGCAAAGTCAAAGATGTTTCAACTGGATACGACCTATCAAGACAAGCATAAAGCTGAAAGGCGAATATGTGGCAAGGTGGATGGTGGGGTTTGTTTTACGTCCTGCTCTAAGGTACTTTAAAAAGTCACTCAGTGCATCAGATGAGGAACTGTATGTGTTCTTCACCACAGAAAGGCTGGGGTTGGAAGGGCCTCTGGAGACACTCTAGTCCATCCCCTTCTGCTCAAAGCAAGGTGAACTAGAACTGGCTGCTCAGGACCACATCCCTTTGGGTTTTGAAGGTCTCCAGCAATGGAGACTCTGCAACCTCTGAGTGCAACCTATTCCTGTGTTCGAGCACCCTCAGAGCAAGGAAGATTTTTCTTACATTTAGATGGGACTTGCTGTATTTCAGCTTGTGCCCACCGTTCCCTGTCCTGTCTCTGGGCAGCAGATAAAAATCTGGCTCTATCCTCTTTACTCCTCCCATCAGGTTCTTAGACACATTGCTGAGATCCCCCTAAGCCTTCTCAAGGCTAGACGGTCCTGGCACCCTCACCCTCTCCTTATCTGACAGATGCTCCAATCCCAGAATCATCTTTGAGGCTTTCCTTTGCACTTGTGTGAGTGTCTAATGAATGGAAGTTTGGGCTTAGAATGTTTTATGTTGCATTCAGGCAAGTAATTTCATTTCCAAGTTGCTGATATTCTTGTCTAGTTAAAATTCCAAACAACTTTGTGCTCATTTAAGATTAAAAAAGGAAGCTTTGGCTAAAAGGAGTTGATAGAAATCAGAAATCGCCTTCCTTATGTCATCAGAAGACAGTGTAAAGGATTCACCTCCCTGCCGTGCTCTGTACCACGCCCTTTGGCTAATCCGTCTTTCTAGATTGGTGAACAGTCAAAGTCCTGAGGAGCGTTTGTGTGGGACCGTGAGATCTGAATGGGTCAGAGGAGGGACATGAAACTTGAGTCCTAGAGGCCGGGGGAAGATCTTTACCACCGATGGGTTACTCTGGTAAATTACCATTAACTCGTATTCCCAGAAGTTCTGCCTTTAAGGACACTAGTAAATTCATATCCAGGACACTGGCACTTCCTGATTTAAAAAAAAAAAAAAAGTCAGTGAACTTGTGAACTTCTGCCTTTAGTGAGACGCTTTCAAAATTTCTGACTGCCCTTACAACGAACTCTCAATTAACCTATTGTGGTCACAAAGAGTGAATTTAGCAAAAATAACATATTTCCCCAGTGAGACTAATCATTAGAGCTTGTGATGTGCTCTATAATCGCTGTGAACGGGGCATGAGTATGTATATTTTAGCAGCAGTCGTTTCAGCCTTTTCATTAAAAAATGTGAGGTTGCCAGTGTGTGTTTTATTCCCCTCAAAGGTTATTACCTGGGTTTTTCTCCCCTGTAGGAACCAACGCCCTAAAGACACACTGGATTGCTTATCCAATTATGGCTGCTTTCCTAACTAATAGTTTTTAGATATTCATTTTTAATGATCTTTATGCTTCTTGAAAATGCCAGCAATATTGCTCATAAATCTTTGTCCTTTCCTTTAGCTCTTCTGGATTAATATAAATTCGCTTTAATTACCATCCTAGCTGGAGCAACGGCATTTAATCCTACCTGCTTTTCGGGGTAGGTATCTAGTTCAGTGGAGCTCATTAAACAGCAGCGACACGGGGTAGCGTCGTGACGAGGTGCAGAACGAGATACTGGGGAAAGGAGTTTTTATGTGGCTGGAGAAGCTGTGGCTTGTCCGTGCCTCTTTGGCCAGCCGTGACATGCGGAGGGACACTGAACCCCGTCCCTTGGGGTATCAACACGGCTGTTCCGTACCTGTGCTGCGCTAGCACAAACGCGGGGGAAAAATCAGGTGCAGCTAAGCCATATCGAACACGATAAACCTGCTTCTGATTTGCATTCATGGGGAGCGGAGTCCAACCTGAGCCCAGAGCTGTGAAACCTTACGTAGCCCACCACCTCTTCAAGAAAACATCTATTTCTTGTGCTAAATATCAGTCCAGGGGAAAAGACCTCTGCGTATTTCATTTTTCTTTGCTGACGTGTTGATGTGATTAAATTCATGGTGCTGCAAAGAAACACTGCCCGGCAAACCTCGCGGCCGACGACATAGCGCAGCCTTCTTCCAACGCCAGAGTGGCGGAGCAGCTTTCCCTTCAGCGTCGTTAGTAAAAGCCCCGTGCTCCTCCACCCCGTCAATCACCTTTTCTCTGCGCGGGGCACTCCTGGTAAATGCTGACGACCTTCTTTCTGTCCACGGGTGCAGCTCAACAGGTGAACGTGTTAACCCCTTAGCACTGGGAGCGGAGTTTGGGGAGTGACGCAGATGTCTAATCGCAGAGCACCCCCGCGGCCATGCAGCCGTTCCATTTCTCCAGCCATTCATTTCCGGGCGGCTGATGAACTCATTTCGGAGGCTGATGTGATTTTTATAGGGATTGTGGTGTTTTGGGGTTGTTTTAAAGAAAAAGTTTTGCTGTGACTTCCGTTACTTTGGGTGGCTCGGTTCCCCGGGGAAGGTTTGCTTCTGGCGTTTCACTAGGCACCAGAACACTTTCTTCTCAATTCTTTCGCAGTGGAAAAACATTTCTGTGAAAGACCAGTCCTACTGGTTTGAGAAGACAGGTAGTGTTATGTCTAACCCTCTGGCTTCATTTTTTTAAACTCTCTTTAAATTCTTCTGACACTTGGAATCACAAGAAGGAATTTTTTATCTGAAGGGAAAATAACTCACTCACACTGCTTTTGTACTTGAACCAATTTCCAGAAGAAAACCACCTTCCAACCAGCCTTACCAATGTATCCTTAACTGCCTGATGGTCTGGCCCCACTGTTTATCCTCCTTTCCTCCTCTCCTTAAAGGTGATACAAATGTTCCCTCTTGGTCCTGCTTGGTTTGTTGGCTGTGTTCAGGAGTCACACCCCTGAGTACCACCACGTACGGCTCCTAGTACAGCCCAGCCCTAACACTAGCTGCAAGTTTTTAATTTCTAAACACTCATTGGTTTTCCATAAACATGAAATGCCAAAGTGATTGATGGCACGCGTAATTACACCCTCTTCTGTAAAGCAAGGTAGCCATGCTACCAGGGCAGGACCTGCTTTCTTAGAAGACACCCAGAGCTCTTCTGAGGCAGCAGCCACCTTTGCAATGCCTTTGTGTAGCAGCTAGGATTGGTTATGCCCAGGTTTGTATTGAAAGGCTGAGTAATTATTTTTCAGGGTCACAAAGTGGGAAGATAATGAGTGAGCTGGAAATAGGAGCCAATAAATACCCTGCCTTCCATCGTCACCTCTAGAGGCATCCTTAGTGAAGGTGTTCACCTGAGCGGAGCGTGGATGTACAGGAAGATTAAGCAAGACTCAGCTTGTGAAAGTCAAGAACAAGACATGGGTTTCCTGGTGTTGAGCCTGTCACTCTTCCACCGAACCCCAGAATCCTTTCACCCAGACTGGGCAGCCGTCTCCTGATCCCTGCATCTTTGCTCCTGGGAAGTTGGGGGTTTGGGAAAGTGTGCGGTTTATGTGATGTGGAAGGCTCTGTGTTTTGAGCTCTCCTTTTCTGACATTGAAAGTAGTCACTAAGGCACTTACTTTTTCAGTACATGACATAAAATGCAAAGTGTATTTGATGAGGAGCCACTTACACAGTTCTTTACAACATGTCGACAGAGTTATGAGGTTGGGCAGCAGCTCTGTTGATGAAAGAATAAAGTAGATTTTTTTTCTTCCACCCTTTGAAATGGGCAGAATAAAAATTTTAATTACTTGTTTGTCTATAAATAATTCAGAGAAGCTATAGGTTGTGCTTATACACATGCACACACAAGTGAGATGCATATCTAGTGCCAGAAAATTGCTTGAGCCTCTCATAGGTAGTAAATTCTCCATGTATTTACGGCCAACAGTGGATGTGCCCAGGCATGCGGACGGAGAAATTGTACGTCAAGGTGATCAGCAAAGGGCAGCAGGAAAATGGCTTTTTGGTAAAGGCAGCTGGTGTCAACCTTCCTCTGGGTAGTTTTTCCTACAAAGAGGAGGTTGACTTACCTTGTGGACAGAAAAAAAATTCCTGACAGTGACAGGCTGGAGAGCTGATCGCGTGTGAGATTCCTCTATAGTCTTGCAGCCATTTATCATCATCATCATCGTGTGCCCCTTAATCCCTTAGGCCACAGCTCCTTCTTTCCTGGTGGTTTAACCACGTTTTAAAGAGCATCCTGCGCTTGGCATTCCCGTTGATGGACCTGTCAACGCTGTCTGTCTCCAGCATCCAACAGGACAGGACGGTCTCGAGGTGAGCACTTGCGGTGCGCGGTTGGTGCTGGCCTTTGCGTGAAGTCCTTACCCGTGGCCACGTCCTCAGGCGTGCGCGTTTGTGCCCGGTCCTGCCCCTCTCCCCACCGCTTCCTGAATAATCCCTCGCAAGATGAAGCGTGAAGGAACTTGTAGGTGAAATCAGGTGATTCTTGAGTACACCAAGATGGATAATAGACCGTCTGAAGGAGGAGGAGTTGCGAATGAGGACAGGTAATTGCCTATAGAAATCTGTGAATAGGAGCTGGCTCCCTATCAACGTAGCATGTGCGGGGCTTTAGTTCTTTAGGAAGAAATGAGATTGAGTCATATATCAATTAACCTCAAGCCAGATAAATGGCTGAGGATTAATTTACCAGATAATACTGGAATCTGGGAGGATGTGGAGGATTTGTTGGAAACTATTTAAAGTATAATTAAGGTTCTTTTTAAATATACAGAGATATAACAGAATTAGTTGAAAACTCTTTTTATTAGAAATTGGAACACTTTCAAAGGAAACGAAACGTTTAAGCATCAGTTCCCAGCTGCTGGGAGGTGATGTGGTTTCATGCAAGACAAAGGAGCTTTCCAGCATTACACAGCAGAGGCTCGTGTCCTGGTACTAAGAGCACAGCACTGAAACGCTGAGTTGCTGACTGGTCCTGCAGGCCCCCCATCAGGATGCTGGTTCCGTTAACTGGGGCTCCTGTCTGGCGCGGGGCCTCTACACTTGTGTTTGGAACAGGATTTGCCTCGTGCCTATTGCTGCGACGCGCTGGATAGTGTTTCCTGGGGTCCTGAGCTACTTCACTTGCTGCTGGCTTCTCTTCTGCGGTGAGGTACCAGGAGAAACCGTCAGCAGTTCTCTCTGTTTACCCTCTGGGGCAAAGTGCATCCGCAAAACATGTAAATATTCCAATTGCTAATCTACACCCTTGGCGTTCAGGGTGACTTCTTCAAGTGACTGACGTGCTGCATGATTAGTTGCTCGTAGCCTCATAATTAGCTAAATGTCACTTGCGTGGCATTGCCTTGTTGCACGTTGTGCTGCGTGTGCAGTCACTGGAAAGGAAAACCCCCGCGCGCGCTCAGCTGGGGGACAGAGCTTCCCTTTCAGACTCGCATCCCGTTAACGAAGAGAATAACGGCAATTCCGCGCCACCGTCACTTCAGTTATAACGCCATAAAAACCGAACCTGCGTCTCATTTGTGTGCCCGCGTGAGTCCGACAGGACCTGACCTAGAAGAATTACACCCGTGGAGCGTCTCTCCCGTGTGCGTACGCTGATTGGTTTGGGCTTTGTTCCTTTGACGTGACTTTCATTTGAAGATCCCCAAATCCTTCAAAATCGTCTGCCGAGTTGTTCACCTGCCACTCCAAAGAGTTTAGAGGAGTTTTTTCTGTTTCTGCTACGGTTAATACGCCTCAGAGAGCCAACGCTTTATGCTGCAGATCTAAGAGAGCGTTAATACGTTCCTTCCCACTGAGCTTTAGATCTCGCGCCTCATTGTCTGGCACGTTCAGCACCCAGGCTCTGCAGGGTCCCGCTGGCGCGTTGCAAGCGCTTTGTTGAACAGATCCTACATTTATGGGCAAGGGTCAGTTTTCTACGAGGAATTAAGCTCCTTTCAAACCTAGCCCGAGTGTTACAGGAGGCAACACGTTGGGATCTATTGTCCGCTCCGTTCTGGCTGGGACGCTTGTTCTTCACCGGTGTCGGTGTGCCCCAGCTCCCGTGGCATCGGTACCGGGCTTCAGACATTCCTGGGCACGAGGTGCTGGCAGAGAAATAAAGCGTGAGCCAGCCGCTGCTCCCGGGTCTGGAGGAGGCTCCTTCAAAACCCTTTGCCATCCATGTAGCACCATGGGGGGGTGGTTCTGCTGAGCTGGAGAAGACAAATTAGGAGAGCTGTTCTTTTAGCACCTCTCTGATATCAGAAAGAGCGCGGCAGTATCTTTACCTATCAGAGGGATGCAAAAGCCTGTCTGCTTCCTGTCTGTTCCTGTATAAACAGACCTGACGTCACTCAGTACCACGCACTTCAGGGATGGGAAATGTCACAGTGATCCGGGAAAGTTGGTGTTTTGGGAGTGCTCGAGTGTCTGTGGCTACACGGTCTGGCAAGAATCTTCCCGTTACCTTCAGCTGCTAAAACACAGGCTTTCCAACCCACAAAGGTACATTAATTTCTCTCGTGGTGCAGATTATGGAGGAAAATGACCCTGCTCGGCTTCCTCTGGCTAAGTTATATATTCACAGCAGTTTCTGAGAGCCGCGTCCACGTGATTTATTTTGGGTGTGAAAAATCTATCTTACAATAGATGTAGTTGAGTATTTGCTTGCATTTAGCCAATGTACTGAGATCATAATATTGATGATCATTTCATTTTACCATGAAGGGCGATGTTTCCTGATACAGTCCGCAGCTCTCGCGATCCAAACAACTGTTACTCAGAGCTTTGCAAGTTTTTTCGCCATTAGGAGCAGGTTGAGCATCGCCTGGCTTGTTTAGAAAGTGATGCACGGGCCAAACGCAGAGCGGCTCGAGGCCAAGTTCAGTACCTGAGCGCCTGAATGCGATGTGCCTGGCCCTGTCAGCAGACATCAGGTTCCTTTTACAGTGAGCAAAAAAGTGTGATGCCGGTACCAACAGAACATGATTTATGCTTCTACACAAGTGCTTTTCAAACAAAAGAAAACAAGAACTTAATTGAACCTCAGGCGAGTATAAAGGGAGCCAAGCAGCTTTACAGAAAATTAAGATATTAGAAGAGTTTCTCGCAGCCAGCTGGTAGTTTCCTGATGGTGTCTCTCGGTGTGCATCTGCACCGGTTAAAAATAATCCTGAAATAGCAGAGTTTGTGGCCCTGCTGATGTTTTGGTTTTTTCCTTTTCAGATAAGGTTTTACTAAGAAGAAGGTTTTCTCTTCTTATAATTTATGTAACTCGTCCTTCATCACCATAATTGTTCGCGCTTGAAGTCTTTGCCGTAGCCCAGCTGATGGAGGGGTCTGGGCATGAAGAGGTTATCGGTATTAAAAACATCCTTTCATGACAGCAGCACCTTCGTTAAAGAAAAATGTTCATTATTTGCTCGAAATGGTCAGACCCTGCACTCCTTCCCGTGTCCCTTCTGTAAGCAGGCTGCCTTCATTGAGTGGTGGGTTTTTTCCCTTTCTTGCACATTAGCCTCTGTGGTGAACAAAATGAGGATGGATATGTTGTAATGAAAAACAGGTACCCAAAGTCAGGTCAGCAAGGTAAATGGGTGTGGGAGACATAGTTCATATTCAATTAAAGTCACTTACGCTGTAAAAGATCTCCCCTCCAACTCCAGCTCTGCCTTTTGAGGTACCTTGCCCCGGCAGCGGCTGAAGCCTGCCGGAGGGGCCGAGTCGGGGCACTAAGAGACCTCAGAGTGGATCGTTACTGCTTAAGGAAGCATGAAACATCCGTGTGTTTTCCCACAGTTCTGCTTTGGGAAAATAAAAGCTGTCTGTTTCCCCCTATTTACTGTAGTGGGTTAGTGGTAATCACCGTTTAGGAAGTCACTCATAAGAAAGTAATAGCCTGAGTAGTGCTTTGGGATTAAAGCACATCTTCAGATGATGCTATGAGGAATCATTTATGTAATGCAACGCTGATCTGTAGCCCTGAGATGGGTTTACATCCCAGGATTGACCAAACACCGCTAGTTTTATTACCCATGATGATACGTAGTGTTCTCATATTTTTCTTTCTGTATAAAAGTGGCTTTTGTGGCTGGTGATATTTAGCGTTGGTGGAATGCACAGGGCAGACCGTGACAGGAGCTTTCCAGTGGCCTCACCCGAGCGATGTTGGCACCAGCTCCAGATAAATAGTGGGTTTCATTTTTGCCAAGCGACTGCATTTGCCAAAGGGGGAAGGGAGCTGTGCAGCGACGGGGGTTAAGAGCTGGGTAGGTGAGTAACTGGAAAATATCCAGTTGCCGTTTTTCTTTTTAATGGACTCACAGGACCAAACTCAGGGGCCGTATTACTCCAAGAACTTGCACTGGAAATCACTGTGACAGTGTATTTGCATCCTGGGAACGCAGGGAACCAAGTCATATAGCCTCGGGCCCTCTTGAATATATGCCGTGCAAGATGAATTAAAAAATAATAAAATCGTGCCCTAGCCGGTTTGTATGATGGTAACTGTGGAAATGTCAGCAGAGAGGATTGATTTTTGTGGAAGAACCTTCTCAAAACAGATCCGTGGAGTCAGCGTGTTCTGCATTGGATCTCCTTGTGGTGATGTTGGATGCGCTGAAACGTCCGTAGAAGGAAGTTTTGGACCAGATTTTGAAATATCTCACAAACACGTTTCAGTGTTAACGTCCACAGGCAGACACAAACGCTCCCCCTTTCCCCTTAAACCCTCTTCTACATTGTAGAGCTCTGCGTGTGCAGAGTCGCCTTAGAGATAGCAGCAGCTGAGGCTGGAGAGCCGCGACGCGCGCTGCCAAGTGGTGCCCCAGACACTTGACGTTTCATTACGGAAACCACAGCCTCTTGAGCCAGCAAGTAACCCCTCTTATTACCACATGGCTTCCAGCAGGTTGTACTTGGCATTTGACCCAGGGATTTGGGCTTTTTCCTTCTAAAAAATCTTATTCACCCTTGTAGATCTGAAAGAGCTTCCCTGAAGGCCCTCTGAATACTCGGTAAACGGCATTAATTTGGAGCAAGGATGGCAGTTACGCTCATAAGAGAGTTAAAGAGACTGTTTTGCTGCTTTGGTTTATTGGATGACTGAGCTGATTCATTATTTGTGTAGGAATCTTCTGTTTTATTGCTGGATGGTCATCCATTCTGGACTGTAAATCTCATTAATTTGAATACGTGAGATTTGCAAGAGAGTGTTTCTGTCCTGGTTTAAATACAAGGAATAATTAGCTAGCAAAAACTTCACTGCTTTGTAACTGCTTCTTGGCAGTTCTGCAGTTAAAGCTACAGGCAGTGTGTTAGTCCAAGGAGAGAACGTGGCGATTAAAAATGAATTCCTTACTACTTGGACAGTATCAACAGCTTAGCTTGTGTTTGTTAGGAGAGGGCATCTGTCTCCTGGCCTTATTAGATGAGGGGAAGGCAAATATAAACACAAGAAAGAGCCAATCTAGCCCCCTGCGCTGCTTCTGCTTTGCCAGAAGCCACTGTGCCGACTGTTGGAGTGGGCTGCGGCAGCTGCGGCCGCATCTGCTGCCGCTGCGCCGCTCGCCGCGGGGCTGTCCCCGGGGGCGCTCTCTAAACTGGCAATCTGTCAATACACACGTTGACCAGTGCCACTGTGCCCGCTGGGTATTTTAACCGCGTCAGGTGCCCCAGAAGGAATGGCACATGCAGAGAGGCTGCACAGGAGCTGCGCGTTTCGTTTGCGTGGATGGTGAGTGGCAGAGACAGGCTGGTGCAGCGGGGAGAAAAGGGAAGGTCCCGTCAGCCTTAGATACCACCTGCAGATAAATGGCTGTGATCAATCCTTGTTTTGTAGTTAGCAGCAGGTTTACAGTGTCTAAAGAAAAAAAAAAATTCTTGACTTTTCAACATTTTATGTATGACCCTTATTCTGAACTATGCTGGAAGCCATAACGCACCGCCAAAAGGGCTCTCGGCTAGAGGAATGCCCCCAGTGCCAGGATGCAGACGGCGCTGCCAAGGCGCAGTGGTAGGATGGCGGGAGAAGTGTACTCGCAGCGTGGTTCCCCGAGAAGCAGGTAAACATATGGAAAAGGACACACATTACAAAGGCTACTTCTGAGACCGAGGACCTGGACGGAGCTGAGGAAATCTGTGTTCCCTTCCTTGTTGACAACGTGAGCTGCCTGTAAATTTTTTTCTTTGTAATGAATTCCTCTATCCTTGGTACCTGCTGTCAGAGTGGCTGTGTCCTCAGGCAGTGAAAATAGACATTAACGAGTAAAGTGGGCACCACAAATGCTTCTCTGCTACGGGCATCCTAATATATGCTGGTGGCAACCGAGGAAGCCAATACTTGGAGCGCTAGAACTGCTTAAGCAGCTCTCCAGTAGAGATTGATTACTGGGGAGAAGGAGCGTGGGCAGCGGCATCGAGGTGGCAGTGTCTGCTCCAGGGAAGCACAGAGCTCTTTGTCCTGTGCTCATGAAGAGCCCAGGCTGGTATTAACGGGTGCGATGTTCCAGTGTCAAAATGTTGTTGCTATAATGCGTTTCAATGCATGTGTTGGCCCTGTCTACATTTTACCTAAACCTTCGCGAGAGCTGGAATGACTGCTGAAAAAGGAAACGGCCGTCTGCCGTGGAGAAGGCTGCTCACGAGTTGGGTGTTCTTTTTTTTGCGGGGCTGATGGAGAGGAAGCAAGATTGGGCTGGGCAAAGTCTGTAGTTCGGCTTCTGGCTTGATTTGTGACGGAAATGTGATCCCTATGCTGGCAAGCATCTGGGTATTTTGATGTTGCTTGGGAAACGGGGATGGGAGAGGAAGAGGGAGGATCTGTGGGGCTGAAATTCCTTCAGCTGCTCTAGCGGTTACCGTGTTGTCAGTGCCTGGCAGCTTGGGGGTGGAGCTGGGGCTCTTTACCGTGCCGACCATCAGAGCCGCCTTTCTTAGTGTGTCGGTAGAGCCTGATGCTGTTTGCTCAGCACCCGCCTCTGCTGCAGCAACCAACCAAGAAGAGCGATCCAGGTTTTTTTCAGCATTTCGATGCTAGAAATCTCTGATGGGGACGTTTTGGGGTCCCTGTGACTTGAAAACTAATGTTAAGAGAGTTTTCAAAGAGAACAACTGTAGGACAGTTACAGTTTCTTCTGCTCAGCTTTGATTAAAGCCTCTTCATATTTATTTTAAAGAGAGTCACAAGGCATTTGCTTGTCACTAAATATAAGCAGGATGACTCAAAGAGAATGCTGAGGTCCAGGCTTTGAGAAATGAATCAGTGAGACACTTTACGCACTATTAAATCCCACTTCATATTTTCAAAGTTGCCAACAAATGTAAACAACAAAAATTAAGATAACATCTTGTTTGGGTCTGTATTTTTAGGATGGCATATGCTGCTGAGCCTCGGAGAGCACCTCGCAGACGTGCAAGTGCTTTAATACTGCCCGCCCTAAGGATTCATGTATATATGTGTGACTTTTTTTCTCCTAACTTGGACTCTTGCTGTGCTGCTAAAGGAGCTGGCTGACATCATTCCCATGTTAAACTGAACACGGCACCGGGCTTGACCATCCCGGCGCAGTTTTGAGAATTCAGGCATCTACAGAAGCAAATTGGCCTAAGTTGGTTGTTTTGGTGGGATTTTTGGGGCTTAAGGTATTTGCTCTATTTTTACACTCTAAGGTATTTGCTCTATTTTTACACTCTAAGGTATCTTTGAAAATCCTGAAGAACCTTTGTCTACATATTTAAGCAGGTAGGAGCCTTCAGAAGGCTTGTCCACAGAGAACCTGCTACTTACTACAGCAGTAAGAAATCTTAAAAAAACCCAACAAAACCAACCAACCCACCCACCCCCTCAAACCACCACCAGCAAAACCAAACCACATCAGCCCAATTTCTCAGGTAAATGCGTGTGATAATGTCTTATGTATCATTTCTAAGCGTGTTCCCTCTAAATATTATTTTCAAGCTATGTTTCTCCCAAGGACTTTATTTTTTTTTTTTTGTGCTACAGCTACAATCTTGTAGCTTTTAGTCCATCTTCAGTTTCATTTCAAAAGTTCCATTCACATACTGTAAATATTTTAAGTCCAGATTAAATGAGGGAGCATCAGCACGAGCCTCCACCTTCAAGTACAAACGTATTTCTGCTTTTGGAACTGACAAAGAGCTATTTGAGTGTGGCTGCAGCGGAGCTGCTCAGGCTTTAGAATGTCATCATTTCTGTCTGTCACTGTGTGGTCACACAAATATCGATGCAGCTGACCGCAAGCGCTAAGCTGAGAGAAAATCGGTTACGTAGCGCCTACGGATCCAGCAAGCGTGTGAGTCCACAAGGTGTGTCCATCTAACTTGGGTGGATCCTTTCAAACCCAGACTAATTTGTAAATGCTGATGCAGATCTCACTTCAAAGAAAGAAATGCCATGTTGGCTGTTCTGTTAGATGACTTTCTAGTCATGGTGCTACTTAATTAAGGTGTAGTTTTTCCTTATATCGTTCTATGACAAGGAAAAAGTCCCTCTACGAAGAGGCTGAGGAATATCAGCATGAAGCTTATCTTGTGCAGAGGGGAGGATTCGAGATATCATAGAAGTAACAAGAGTCATTGTCCTATAGCCCCAAATTGCCCATTTATTGCTTATTTAGGGCCCGATTCTCACTTGTGCTAAGACGGTTTCCAATAGCCCTGACAGGCACAAGGTGCCCTTCTCATCAAAAAGTGGATTTCTCTGATATTTTTCTGAAGTGTTGTGTTTCTGCTTTTCCAATATTGGGACTAAGACAATTCATATCAAACTTCAGATGGGAACAGAGGGAACCCAACCGCTTTACGTCACCTATGAAAACTTGTATCGGCTGGGTTAGAAGCTGGAAATCCTCATCAGCTAGAGTGCCTTCTCAACTCTGATAAATCTGAGCAGACCTTTGAATCAATACGGCTTAGAGCTGGTGCCAGAGCACGCAGCCAGCTGTAATATATACGACTTTCGGTAAAGTTACAGAATTCCTGCACGGTTATTTAGGATAAGTATCTCTCTAAGGTGTTGTGCTGTTGCTTTATGGAAGGGATTTAAGCTGATTCCTGAGCTTAAATTACTGGGGGTTTTCTTCCCAATTTAGAGCTTTTTCAGCTGTCCCCATCTCAGGGCACTATTATAAATGAAAACAGGACTCCTGAATGGTTGTGCTCATTTTATTAGAAGTATACGCTCGTGAAGGTACGCTTGTGCTCCATTATGCACCATTTCTCCCTTTTCAAGTGCCACTTTTAGTCATTTGCATGAGCTTGCCATGTGCTGGAGTGAATATCGCATATGGGCAGGAGCTAAAGGCCAGCGATGTCACTCTGCAACTCAGTTCAGTAAGCTTTGGGCTGAGCTTAACACTTTCTCTGTATCTGCAGCCCTGATGTTTCTGGCAATCCGCTCGCTCCCGCTGCTGCTTACATGTAAGAACAGATTTACCACCTCCAGGTACCTTGGAACTGGCTCCAGCATAGCCGCTGAGGGGGTCTCTATTTACAGGGGATTGGGCTGTAGATGAGAGCGCAAATTGGCAGCCAGCACCCGGGGCTGTGACAACAGCCTGCCTTTCCGTGAAGATGTGCAGCAGGAGCAGACTAACCTGGCTGTTGGCTCTGTCTCCTGGGCAGACACAGCCCTGGTTCCGGTAGGTCGTGTATGGCATCTGGTTTTACTGTCAGCTCCGTACAGGAGCGATTCTCGTGGAAGCAAAGATTAGTCCAGGGAAGTGCTTTCTGCTGCAGAGAGAGGCTGTGCCGCCTGTGCTGTGTGTCTTGGTGTGCTGTGGAGGTGATTGGCGTAGCTCTTAGCCAACATCTCTGTCTTGGGCAGCAGCGACAACAGTCGTACTCCACTCGACAGCAGGATGGAGCAGGGCAAGACTATTTTCACTTCTCTTGACTGTACATTTACCAAATTTTTGACTTGAAAAGCCCTCCCCTTGCCAGGATCTCTCTAAAGAAAAAGGGTAACCTTGGCATGCTCATGTAATCGTCCCTCGCTGTTTCCCTTGGCACTGGGAGGACAAGTGGTGCTTGCGCCCCGACGGCAGGCAGCAGTGCTAAATCCCACCCGACTGAAACCGGTGCTTTATTGCCACGAGGACGCCGGACTGAGGAGACGCTGCAGAGGAAGATATTTCAAACTCCTCTTATACCTTCAGTTCGGGAAATTACATTTTGCCATGTAGTTTTTAATCTGTCAGTATAGACCATACAAAATGACAAGTGCGCATGATTTAATTTTATGATAGCACTGCGTTAGATGACCACTTTATGTTGCTGTAAAAGAGGGATCTGAAGTGCTGGCGTGCTTTGCTCTTCCTTCCACACTTGAGATTCTTGTTTCTTGAAGTCTGACAATAAAATCTTGAGACTGTTAAGAGCAGCTTTCTGTGGTCTCCTGGGGCCTGGTTACCCGTTGGAGCCGTATCTGGCGAAGCAGGTATCACACAGGCACCGCGTGCTTTGCACCATTTTATCAGGACTTGTCAAAACGTTTTATAAGGAAGATCAAGCCCGATCCTTTATTTCACAGATGGGAAAAACCAGGTCCAGGGAGCGTAAGCAATAAGCCGATGGCCAGAATCCAGGTCTCAGTTTGGTTATGTGTCCATGCTCGCACTGCGCAGTGGAGCGTGACAAAGAGCTGCTGGCTATGGCACGTCCACGCGCTGTAGCCAAGTACCGCCCAGGAGCACTAGCCAGAATCCTGAAGGCGCAGGAGTTGTGGTTGAGTCCCAGCCCTGCGTGAACACAAGGTGCGTGGCTCCTGGTGCTGGAACCGTCAGCATTAGTGTGGGCACCTCTGCTCAGAGCACATCGTGCTGGATAGATGGGACCTAGCTCCAGAGCGCAGAACGAACAGCGGCTCACTGCTGCATCGGGCTGCTTGTCCTCTTCGCCCGCTTAGTAACCTCGCAAAGAGCACGGGGTGGAGTGGTGGCTGCTCTTGGCTGTTACTCAATGGTTACGCATCTCGCGCTGCCACGAGCAGCTGGGTCCTGACTGTCTGCTGGTCTCTTACTTTTTATTTCTACCGCTACAAATTCAGTGCAAGTAGGCAGTGGCAGTTTCTTAGAGCATCACTGTAGCTGTGCAAGGGAGAACAGACTCGGAGTCGTATTGGGCACGTGTGCACGAAGAGAAACCGAAGAAAACTGGTTTTTGTTTCTCTCCTTTGGGTAGGAAGGAGAAGAATATATATTCTTATATAAATCAAGTGTAACGTGGTTGGTGTCACTGAATTTTTATCTTGATAAAACTAAGCTAGGGAAGGATTAGTACTGCTGTACGTGAGTCTGGTAAAACCTTGTCCAGAAAGTTGTTTACAATTCCAGGCACTAGTATTCAAAGATAAACTGAAAGACATGAGGAGCAGAGGTTTTAGGGTGATCGAGGAAATGATTAACAAGAGGTTAGAATACTCATGCTTCATTAGCTTATCAGAGAAAGAGGTGATAATGCATCACATGGGTATACACCAGGAAAGAGGAGGAATATGCAAAAATTAAGGCTGAGGTTGACGTGAGCGTAAGTGGTCAAGTCTGGACCTCAGAAGAAGTTTCCTTCTCATTAGAACAAGCTCAATATTCATTTCAAACTGCTTCCTAACAGGAAGGATGCAGGTAAAAATTCACTTTTTGAGAATGATGGTCTACTAAATTTAATTAAAAAGGAAAAAAACCAAACACCCAAACAACAAAAGCAATAACGTTAGGATTATGATCTTATCGTGATGTTCCCTACTCTAATTAATGAGCAAACTGCTTTAGTCTCTTCCAAGTCTCTGACACTAGAATAGTTTATACCACCTGAGAATCCAGTCCTGAATTTTCAGAGGTAAATAAATCCTTTTTATCTGCTGCATCATCATGGGAAGGGAGATATGTACACGTGCGAGGGAAAAGCGGAGGAAAGTAGAGTTAAAGTAAGTACTGTTCTCTGGTGATTCAGCCAGTGAAAAATCCTGCGACTGCAGACAGACCCACAAACATTGGGCTTCTGCTCTGGGCACTGGGTGAGGGAATTTAAAGCGGTGACAAATACCTGGCAGCTCTGTGTAATCATCATGCTATCTGTTCTGTTGAACCACAGAGATGAAATAAAACCCAAGGTGAGCATCCGCTTCAGAGTTCCTAAAGGGTTTCTTGAGGACGTGCCAAATTCAATACTTCTTCAGGTGCCTTAAAGTTCACGCAGAGAAAACACACTCTGCTGCCAAAATTTATCAGAATGGGCCATTATTGGAGCTCTGAGGACAATTGCTTAGAAGGCGCTTGTTTCATCGTCCTGTATCTTAATTGTTGAAGGGCTGGAAGTCAACAAGGCTAATCAGATTTGTGGGAGTAATTGAGGTCAGTGCGCAGGGAAGAGGGAGAGAAAGGGAAGGCGGCTTGCCATTTAATACCAATGAAATGATAACTTTCACGTCGATAAGCAGAGAGCAACCTAGAAACGAGTTGAGTAAGTTTTCCTCTAAAAAATTTATAGGGCTTTGAAGATTTAAAAAAAGAAAGGTGGGAGGGCAAACGGAGCCGATTTTATAATACTCTGTAATACTCTTCATAGGAGACTAGGCAGACAGGGAAAAATCACTGCTGCGCAAAACAATCTATTCCACTTTAATTATTTCATGTGCCCCATAATTAAAGGAGTCTTCATAAATCAATGCAAACTATTATAGAGAACACAAAAGAAAAAAGAAATCTCCAGCCTACTGAGAGTTGAGGTGTTGGGAGTCCTGGTGAGAGGCTCCACTGAAGGCTGGTTTACGTCCCCTCTTACCTTGGTACCCGCCCTCATCCACACTGCAGATACTGCAAAGTTGTTCGATGGTTTTTAACTGAACTACAAAATAAAGCAGGCACAGCCAATATACCTGATTTCTTATTCTGTTGGGTTTCCAGTTTTAGGATGTATGATGGTCCTAAGTCAGCCCACACGTTGTGGTGGATGCTAAATGTTTGCCCTCTCTTTATTTTATTTTCCTCTCCAGATGAAGTGATGGGCTCTCCAGCACAGACCTGTACTATTTTAAGATTAGTCTATTCCCACCCACTCCATCCCACTCATTTAGTTCTTCTGCAACTTTGCATCTTAATTATTGAATCCAATTCTTTTTAGATAACACTGTGCTCTCATCCTCCAGCAGATGAAGCCGATGATTTGAAAAAATGGGAAGAATAAGGGCACAATTATTTCTAAGAATTATGTCCTGGCATCATAAACTAGGGATTAGACATCTCCAGCCTAGCTGATGTTTTCAACACGTTCCAAAATCAGAATGACTTAGGATTATTAATTGAGAGCTATTTCTAGTTTAATAGTAGTAGCTCTAGTAGAAAGAAATTAAGGGAATGGATGGTAAAAAAAATAGTAATAAATGACAGCTTGCAGCCCCCAAATAAGGCGTTCCCATTAAATAATATCTGTTGGCTGATGCATATCGGATCTGTGAGCCTAGTCAGCATGTGGGATGATCATAACATTCTCTCAAATAGTTCATATTTACCTGTGCAGAAAAAAATTCATCCTAGAGGCTTATTAGTATGTGTTCACATAGGCAATAGCGCTGGTAGGGTGCCAGTTGGGATAATACCTCAACATCTAAGTGCAGTTACAGCTTTCAAAATTGCCTCTGACAGGGCAATTACAGTTTTCTACACTATTGACATCAGGAAGACAATCTGCATTGTGTTGAGCCCTGGTCGTGTTTGAAGCAGGCTATTTTTTCCTCAGGTATGGAGGACTTGAGGATTGAATTGCCCCGAGGTTTTTAGCTTTATGATAGATATCCTTCTACAAGATATTTCTACTGCTGACTGTGAAGGGGAAATACCCATTTTTTCCTTTTTCTGATTTTTTTTTTTCCCCCTAAACCCATGAGACGTGCTTTAAAGGCTGCTTATTTGTAAAGGAAAAGGAGTTTGCTTTAAAGCAAATCAAAAGCTGCTTTTAATGCTGATGGTTCTCTTTATCCAGTTTGGGAATAGCAGCCTCCAAACACTTCCCTCCTTGTTGGTGGCTCCTTGCACTGTAACTGCTGCTGGAAGAACAAAGGCTGGCCAAAAAGTTTTCCTGGCCAAAGGAGCAGGAATGGTTGGTTATGGTCAAGTGGCACACGGTAGGAAAGGGAACCATCCCTCCCCTTTGGACGGAGCTGTGGGATGGCTTGTTAGGCAAGGGACTTTGAGAGATGCAAGACGCTTCAATCCTGCTGCTTTGTTCAGTTCTGCAGGGACAGACCCACAGAAAGTGAATTTATTCCTTTTTTGGTTTGTTGCTCCCTCTTCATGGGTCCAACGATGGGATCAAGGTGTCTGTTAGCAGCATTGTCCAGTTGAAAAAGGCACCACTTGATGCGATGCGGTCGAGTCTGCATGTAACGCTATTTAAGTCACGTTCCTCAGCAGCAATTACAGGAGCTCAAACAAAGCTACACTATAAATATCTGCAGACATCAAGAAGGTTTTGGATTCTGCATAGTTTTTGGATTGGAAGCTGTGTTCTTTTTGCAGTGAGTCGATCTAAATAGCTACATATCTGAGAAGGAATTAAATTGATTAGCTAAACCTCGTTAGCTAAGTCTTCCCAGATGGCAGAGGGCTGCAGCATTAGGAAATCCAGTTACAGACCGGACAATTAAGGTGGAAGAGGAGGTATTGGGCTTGCACTATGTCCAGTATTTGCATGAGCTACTAACTGCGTGTTAAGGCAGGCAGTACGTTCCAAATGTCTCAGCTATCCTGCCTCTCCCACCGCTATGAGTGGTTCACATCTTTCCTCAGCTTTCTGGAAAGCCGATCTGTTTTCACAGCTCCGTACTTCATTGAGGTTTAGAAATGAAATGAAATAGCTTTGCGTTGAAATGCCTACTGCTTTTGGTCAGTTTTACTGTCAGGTTTGTAAGGGACCTCCCTGAGTGCTGGGCTGACTAGTGAAAACGCTGGAGCATGCTTGATCACACCACTGCTAAAATAGGTTTGAATTGCTGCTTTGCTTTGAATTGAAATGTGAACTTGAGAAGCTAACAAGGACACTTGTGTTCATACAGAATTCATGAACGCATGTTAAAAACTTCTATAAAAGGACAGTGCTTGTCTTCAGCTAAATTGACAGCCACTATTTCAACGTACACTACTTGTGCTTGAAAAATCGAGACATATGATTGTCTCCTTTTTCAGCTAAGAAAAAAGATTTCTTTTTAATGTCTGAGTGAAAATCTATGCGATTTTCTAGGATGTTTCCTTTCAAGAGGTACTGTTTTGTTTTGGTATATAACTATTGCTTTTCCCTCTGCTTGTCTGTCTTAAAGCACAGCTTTCCGTGGGTGCACACATCTGTGCTTAACCTCCCTTCCCTCCACTGTCAGTCAGAGCCTTCTCAGTAAGAGCTTTGTTTAGAGTTTAAAAATCATGATGCTGAGAAGTTGCCCGAAGAAAAGAAATGAGGAGGTAATATGTTGTAGCAAGCAGGATTCCTTGTTCTTTTGCTTTTTTCCTGATGAATAACGGTGGGCTTTGTACATCCCATTGCAACACGCAGCAAATCAAGGCGGCGATTCAGCTGGACAAAATGAGGCTGCAGAAAAAAGGGGGAGGTGGGAAATCATCTGCTTTTCATCAGTAGTTTTTCTCTCTTCAATAGCAGGGTGTTCCGCGTAGTACCACCGAACGTCTAAGCAGATGCACGTTGGCTGGAAATGATCAGGTATCTTCTGCTGGAGCAGGTTGTGCAAGTGGGTATCCTGCCCTGCGACCCTTATCACTGCACGCCCGTGTTCCAGGACTGCTCCTTGCAGGGATCATGCAAACCGCTTTAATCAGCTTTGAGCGGAGCCAGCCAGCGTCACGCACAAAACCATGCCCAGTTATCAAGCTAACTGGACTGATTCGGCTCAAGGCAGATTAAGAAGCATTAACTGCCCCACCTGTAGATCTCTGAAGACAGCGACCTCCAGCCCGAGGGTTACGCTGCAAGGCAGCTGCATGTCTACCCAGCCCGGCCATTTACAGAACAGCTCTCCTTCCATCGCCTAGCGGCAGAAGGGTTGAGATCAGTGGGAAGACTGATTTAGAAAGCACGTGCTAGATTATTAGCAGATCTTTCAGTGCTGACATGAACAAAAGCACACCTTGGCCCCTCACCACAACAGAGGATGTATCTAGAGATTTCCCCGAAAGGCAGGGTAGGCAAATTTCACAAAAGACAACATTCTCACACTTCAGGGACTGGGACTTTAAGAAAAATATTGTTTAGGGTCATTACAATACTGGTGACAGGATGAGTAATGGCCACACTCTTCGTAAGCTTTGACAGCGAGCTCTGGAGAACCGTGCTTGGATGATTCAAATGTTTCAGGGGCAGCTTTGTACCCCCTACCTCGTGAGCAGACGTGAGGGCTGGCAAAGAACAGCATTAGCACGACAGGTATCTGCAAGACGGGTTCACTGACCCTCCCAAGGCAAGGCTGGGCATCTTTGTTTAATCTGCTGAAAAGAGCTGTGAGGGAAGAAGAACCATGTCAGACAAATTGAAATCAATGCAAATTAATTCTAAAATCCTTCAGCTTCCCGGGACAGTGCGTATCGAGATTCAGAGAGCCGGCATTAGCGTCTAGGTTTCTTTTGCACTTGTTTGGGTTGAACAGACACTCCTGGCGTGGACTGTGTACAAATACATCTCCTTGAAACGTAGATTGAATTTCTTCCGGTGGCGTGTTGAAGTGGATAGAGAGAATTCCATCTCGTAAGCTGCTCAGAGGAAACAGAAAACCACTCTGTATGTATTTAAGTCAGAAACCTGGTGTTGCACATCAGAGTGGAGATCTGCCACGGGAACGTTTGTTTGCCTGAACCGTACGGACTTGGACCAGTTCAGTCAACACCGGTTCTCCTTCAATACCCCAAGGAAGTTGCAAAGGCACGCTTTGAGCAAGCAGCTGGGCATCGCTCATCACGTCTAGGTCACGTGCGGGAGGAAGGATATTCAGAAGGAAATCTTGCCTCGGTATTAGAGTGAAAACTGAAAAAATTTGTGTCCCTGGATTTAAAAAAAATGTGTTGTAATACCTATGGACCACAGGATGGAGTTACAGACTTAACTTTAGCTTTTCTTGCCTTCTAGACAAACTATTAACGTTTGTCATGTGTTGTTTTCATACTCCGCTCTTGCAAGAGATGTGGACAACTGTATTGGAGAAGATTCTTCCGTAGTGAAGGGCAGAACAAGGCTATAGCTGGCACAAATCCTGCCTGCGCTGTACGTCGAGCGGACGGGTTGCACGTGGTGCTTGTGTCATTACTCCGAGCGCTTTAATCAGCTGTGATTCAGCATTCAAGACAGACAGGGTTTTTCCGAAGTCCAGTGGGCTCTGTTAGGAGTTGCGGTCAGCACGCTGCTCCCGTCTGGAAAACCCGCTGTTGAAGGGAGAGGCTGTGCTCTAAAAGCAGGTGCTCTTGAAATTCTCTGAAAGGAGACCTAAGGCAACGCAGCTGAGATACAGCGGGTCCTGGAGCTGGCACTGCCAAACGGCGAGGAACTACCGCCGCTCCGACTGGGAGAGGCATTCCCAGAGGCTTTGCTTCCAGGCAGCCAAGCCAACCTTTAGCACAATTAGTATTCTCCAGCTCCTCCGTCTGTCGAAAGGTGATAGGATTTAATTACATACTAAAAAGAATTATGAAGCCGAATCTATTCGTGTTTGCAAAACACTTGGAAACCTTCAGACTGTAGAATCGGCAGTATTAGCAATTCCTGCCTGCATCACCCTTGCAGCATTCCGCCTGCCAGTCAAGACACGGCAGTACCGTCTCTTGGAAACTTCAGACGTGCCCTTTGTCGCTAGCAGAGCTGCTTCAAAAGAGGTGGTTGCCCGCTGGTGGAAGTCTGCAGCGCTGCCTTCCTGTGCGGTGCTCTACACCGTCTTGCTTCTCATTTCTCAATTACTTCACAAAGATAATTGGAATTTTACATTTGTCGAAAAGCTTGTTTTCAGTTTTAGAGTACTTTAAATCTAAAAGTATAATTCCAGTTTTAGTAAA
The DNA here is from genome assembly GCA_009769605.1 of Bucorvus abyssinicus. Lineage (NCBI taxonomy): Eukaryota > Metazoa > Chordata > Aves > Bucerotiformes > Bucorvidae > Bucorvus > Bucorvus abyssinicus. Next base: position 2,586,970 of record CM020059.1, on the reverse strand, counting down.
TGCACTTAATTAAAAGCTAATTACACCTTGTTTAGTGTTTTATAATTTTTTAAAGGCTTTTTTATCATCAAAGATTAATTTGAAAAAATATGCCTGAGCGTATTCATGAGACAGGTTAATTCTGAAGGCAAAAGGTGTTATGGCATTCAAGCTCTGCTTTCTCCTCTTGCGATGGCAGTTTTTTTTTTCTTTTCTTTCCCATTCAGTATATTAAAATATTGAGCAAAGTCTTGGGTGCTATGCCCTGTGCTAGAGAGTTAACATGGAAACCTTGATTTTGTAACCTTCTGGACTTCTGCATCCTCAGAAAATAATTAAATACAGGAAATCTTTATTACTTGGAACTGTTTCTGCTTGGTCTCTTGCCTTGTCAATTCTCATAATGCAAGGCGAGGTCAGACTGGGTCGATACCTGCGTGAGAAATCGGAGGGAGAAGGAGCTGGCATTCGTGAGTCACTGGTGAGCGCTCCTCTCTGACTCAGTGCCTTGCAGCGTGGAAGGCACCAAATTATCCTCCTTCGGGTGACGTGTGAGACTAAGGTCTTCGAGAAGTGATCCAATCTGCGAGGATCTTGTAATGAAAAGAGAAACACAGAGCTCTAACAACTTAACTACTAGATGTTACACTGGTTTTGTCTAATTCATAATATTGTAAGTGTTCTTCTCAAATGATCCTTTCTATCGGCTCTCACCAGGAGAAATCTCAATTCAATAGCAATAATGTCTGAAGCAATTTTCTTCTACTCACATCATCTTCTATTAACCACATGCCACTTTAATATTTATTCTGTCTGTGTGTGGTCTTCAGATCATTTTCAGCTATCGGCTCCTGGATATTGATGTACGAGCCTAAAAAAAAGCCCCTGCAATAATTTATTGTGTATGTACAGCTTTAATAGCATGCTCAATCACATCTCAAAATTAGGGATATGGCTTATAGGTTCTGTTTTAAGGGGATGTTCCTTAACATTAAGGTATTGCACAGCACATTTCAGGTGGGTACCCTGCCCTGGGTGGCGATAAGGACTTGATCGTCTGTTCTACTAATTGGGGTGTACCCCTATTAGAGCTTTAGGTTTGCCCTGATGTGGTTTTTGGCAGGAAATTGGTTTGGGTCTTTCCCCCCCCCCCCCCCTCCTATTTGCCTTTCTTTGGCTCACATTGCAGGGTTTGTGAGCTGGATTCCTTTAGGAAAACAGTTTTGTGGATTGCCTTTTTCATGCCTTCCTGCATTGTCTCTTGAGACTTAACGTGTTTGCTGGCGATGATGCAAGTGACCTGCTGTGGTGGTTGTTTACCTGCAGATGGCTGGGGAAAAGCACCAAACTTGAGCTGACTCGTACTCCCGAACAGCAGTTGGGTACATATGGGTTTGACTGGAAAGTACCAAGCATCTGAAAAACAAATGTAATTGTGGAGATTTGAAAGAAATGGTGATTTCTGTTCAGTCTTGCTCTCACGTTCTTGTCCGATGCTCCATCAGCTGGACTTTGGTGTTTCATAAAGTTCCTTCCTGGCTTCCCCTGCTCGTTCTTGAGCTGCTCCCAGAATAAACAAATGGCAAGTCCTTACTTGCAGGGGCTCAGTGTGCTTTAAGGACACTTTCCAAGCCGTGTGTTCTTCTTTCTGACAGTGCTGTCAGCCTGTCTGTTCCCACCTGCTATACTGTCCACCATGCTTGTGGGAAGGAATAGTATTGACATTTCAGCTAGTTCTCAAAATGACTTTTGGCTGAGTAACACTCTCACAGCATTATTGTCATCCAGAAACCTTGAATTAATAGTACTCCTGCACTGAAAGGAATGTTATGGAAAAAATGTCAGAATTATTCTGGTGTGAAGTTGGTACACATGAGAGCAAGACCTCTCCATAAATAACACGATTACATGGATATGAATGTTAGACTATTATCTTGCTTCTAGGCCACACATACCCAAAGATATCCAAAACTTTAGATTGTGTTGAAAGATACTCTGAGAAAATCAATGACGACTGTTGGCTGCCTCAGGTCATGCGAATCTAACACCCAGTTACTGTGGTGGTGTGAAACCTCTTGGCATCCAAACGATGAATTTCTCAACTTCTGTGGGTACCAAGCAGATAGAAGAAGAGGAGTTTAGCACTAGAGTGTGTTGTGGTTAGGATGCAGCTCAACGCAGAGTATTCAAAATAGTTTAATAGATCTGAGCAATCAATCATGGCAATACATGATCCATACAGCGAACGTTAAAACCCACCCAATGTCTCCAACTGGCCAAAGCAGATTTCGTGTAGCTCTGTGTGCAGAAGCACTAGGGGAGTGTAACGGAGAGCATCACCTCCCCAGAGAGCGAGCTGACCCTCCTCAGCTGAACAGCTGGTGAACTTGTGCTTGGTTGAGTTTGACAGCAGTTGTGTTAGACCCCACAACGAGCACTAAATCTATGAGTCAACCCCTGAACTGGTGCAACTTGGTACAGCCACGTCCCCAGTCCGTTGAAACCACACTGACTCCGGTTAAGGATCTGGCTCTCCATCAGCAGGTGGAGAGGCAGAAGCGCATCCACTTCTACCGTGTCTCTGTGTCTTTGACGATCCGGCCTTAGTACTGAAAAGCCGGGGGAAGTGGGTAGATGGGCTACAAAACCCACCATGGCTTTATTAACAGCTAGCAGTTTCTTTTGTATCATTTCAATTATGCTCCCCCGTAATGAGTTCAATATACTTTTGTAATGTTACTATAAAGCTGCCTAGGGGCTGACAGGAATATATGGTATGATGTTACAGTCCTTTCATAACGTTCCGCAGTAATTAGGACATAAAATTGAACTGAAACTTTAAAAGACATTTCGACTCTCTTCTATACATATATTACTCTTCAGCGGGCAAGGACAGTAATTTAATATTGACTTCTGGCTTCAAGATTACCATATAATCTAAATGCTAATAACAATTAAAGCACAGTGTGGTGATTAAAGTGTCTTTTGGAATATTGAAAATACAGGTAATAAATGGCGTAAGGATGTGAAGCAGAGCCGGAATTTAAGAATCTATTCTGAAGGTCTGTGCTGAGAAAAATAGGTTGGGCTGAAGAAAAGTTTTCTGCGCAGCCTGTGTACTCCTTTCATGTCGAGCCCTCAAACACACGGTTTTGTTTGATATATTTTTATTCCAGGCTCTATCATATGGAAACCAGACCTTCGAAGCCCGGCTCTGTATTTTTTTTTTTTTTCCCTCCCTTCTCCCATTTCTATAAGCACTAGTTTGTCTCGGGAGAGGTTAAAGCAATGGCTTCCTTCACAAATTGAGAGGAATATTTTCTTTTGAAAGTAAGCTGTTATTAATGAAATACACACTTCAGAGTTTTCTAGGAGGCAGAAGAACCATGAAAGGCAGCTAAAACAAGAAAGAAATGAAACGCATAAACCCTTTAAAAATATACAGCCATATGTGAAAATGCGTGAGATTTATTAAGTAAGATGCATGCCGTGATAAATGTGCAGCACAAAAGGTCTCTTGGCTCAGCTGTTAGTTCTTCCAAAACTGTGTTTGTGTTTAGCTTTTCCTTGTAGCTTAAAGCAGCAGAACTTGCTCCCCTAACTTGTCGAATTTCATGGATTTTTAATGGGTTTATTCACGGTAGCGAATGGATCTGGACTATCCGTGCTGGAGCAATCAGGAGGTAGATTCTGGACGGGTGGCTGCCTGGGGGGTCTGCAGGGACCCTGGTGACATGGCTGACGCCAGTGGATCCAGGATCTGTCCTGAGGGCTTCAGGTAATCCCGTCACCTTTGCCTGTGTAATAACATTTGGGGGGGAAGAACTACCTGTGTGGCTCCTGATCTCAAATTGCCCTGTCTGCTGTGGTGCCAAACCTTCAGAAACCCTTTGAAGATCTTCCTTGCTATGGTGTGGAAGGCAGGTTCAAAAGCCTCTGCAGTTTTTTTTCAGTCAATGGGTTCATTTCAGCTTCTGAATTAATTCTGTTATGAGAACTGAAATTCTTTTTTTTTTTTTTTTTTTTTTTTTGAAGTGATAAAACGCTTTGCAAGATTGTTCGCTTTTTCTCGGTCTCTAAATTTCTCCATCTGCTTCCACAGATGCAGAGTGACCCAGCAGTCCATGAAACAGTTGTCACACGCTGCACAGTGGCTGTCCAGGGATCTCTCCCCAGCCACCGGCTTCTTGTGGTTTGGTTTTTTTTTTTCAGCTCAGTTTAATTTTCTACATCAGGGAACTCACAAGGCTGACAGACTTATTTTGCCCTTCTTTTTCCATTTGTTTCTTTATTTCGGGGGAGGAGAGAGATGACACAAGGCTATAAAAATAAATCAATCCCCACCTCTCCCACAAAGCTGTTGCAGCAGTTGCCCCAGCAGAGCCCCTCTCTCTGGCTGAGCTGCGGGCTCTGAGCTCAGGTACCACGGGGACAGGGTCTGCTGTCACTTTGCTGTCACCTGTTCGTGCAATTAGCCCTGCAGTAATGGCCCTCAACACTCCATCACTTTTAAAGAACGGGGACCGACGTTGTTAGCGTATAAACTAAACTATGTTTTTGGTGCAATACTTTATATCAGAGAAAGCACTTAAAAGAAACCTGATGGGGAAGCGTTTACGCTCCGCAACAAGATACCTGACTAGTGACTTTGCGCTCCCTTTGTGCGCAGGGAAAGGCAGTTGGGAGAGAAATAGTTGAAATTATTTTGGTTTCTATGTTCTACTTCCTTTGCTGTTCAAATGTCTCGGAATTGTCAGGATTTCTGTAGGGAGAGATGCTGGTTTGTTTCTCTGTTCTTTCTCTCTCCCGTTTCTCTTTTTAACCAGGCCCGTATTTCAGGGTTTCTGAGGTGGGTCCAGGTTTAGCAGAAGAAATCAAAGCCTCACTGTCTGTCGCGGATCTCCCTGGGCAGGGATCTAGTTCAAAGGCCCTGGCACTGCAGAGCAAACAGTGCCTGTTGAGCACGAGCTGCTCGATGCCTTGACGGGAGCCAGCTTGTTCGCGAGCTTGTAGCGAGAAGCTTCCTCATCCCTTCGGCATCCTGGAGACTCCGCTGAGTTTGAGCGTAGACCTGTTGCTTTGCTGTGTCCCTACGCCAAAAGCTAAGCAGGATGTGAAGGAGGGGAGCCACGGTTCCCAGCTCTCGGGAAGTTACTTGCTCTCATCTGTACGTTAAGGGCGCAATACAGTCTGTGATTTGGTGAGGAGCCGTCTCTGAAGGTAGGCTGTTTCCCAGCCCCCAGTGTAGGGAGAGGAGAAAAGGAGTCTCACCATCACAGCACTCCAGCTCTTTTTTTCCTTTCTCCTTTATTTGTGAGGCCGTATAGTAGGCTGTACGTGTGCCACCGTCTAGAACAGGTAGCAGAAAGGCATCTCTGCAGGAGAAGAACCGAATGAGGTAGATGGGTCATTTGGATTGTTTAGTCTTGCTGTAGCTGATTGAACTGGGATGAGCATTCCTGCGGTGGTGGGATGTCGGAATCAAAGGCACGGAGTGGTCTGTGTGAACCACTGTTTAAAGGGAGGAGAGGCGAAAAATCAACTCCAGATTCTGGTAACCACGTGAACAAAACGCAGATGAAATGGAAAAGACTTTTGTGTCTCTTGGTGTGTTTGTGAGCTGGGATTTACAGGGCACATACATTATTCTTGATGAAAACGTTTTGACTGCTTTTTGTCAAAGCCCTTCTGTGCTTTAAGTGCTTCTCTTCATCGTAATGGGTTTTGCTGATAGATATGCCTGCCTGAACAATCTTAACCAGACCGATTCCAAGCTTTATTTCTTCAGAATTTAAGAATGTGATTTTTATGATAATGCTTTTACTGTGGATATTGAGCAGTACCCAGAGGTTTGAAGCATTTATTATTGTTAATAATACATGTTTAATAGATCTGCTCTCTTCTGCAGATTGCGAAGAACTTGATTAATTCTGCAAATGTGGATTATTTCACCTGATAATGAAATGTCCTTACCTCATGGGCAAGGAGAGAAATAGGATGGGACACAGCAGTTCGGCAGAAGGAATACAGGCTAGTTTATGCAGCTGTAGTACAAGAGGCGTACTCTTGTACCTGCCTACAGGTAAAAATTTCAAACATAAAGAACATTTTTCATGTTGCTAAAACTTGGATACCCAAACAGCCTTTGTTATCTTTTGTTTACCACTCTTCATTTCAAGCAGGCAACGGACAAAAAGATTGGTGTGATGCAGATGGCAATTAAAGTCATGGGGAGATGAGGAAGGGTTATTTGCATGAAATAACTAAAAGTGTGCAAGTAGGAGGAACTCTGGTTTTACATTGTTTCCCAAAAATATATTGGGCAGAGCATCTGCTCGGGCCGGCGGCAGAGAATAAGTCAATCCGCGCAGAGGCTTTCTGTGAAGGCATTATTAACCTCGACCGCATTTGATTTTCCCCTCCCTGTTTGCAAGGCGTTCTGCTTGACATTCCCCAGCCCAGGGGTAGGACACGGGGCTCACAGCGAGCCCCAGCGCACGGATGTTCGATAGGGCGCTGACTTTGTCTTTATGCTTATCTGGGAATGCGTCTTGTATAAGAGAGCGAGAGAGAACGACGATATTTGAGTCTCCTTCAAGGGGGTTTGTAACTGGAAGATTTGGCTGACTCGTATTTCTGTGAGTTACAGACAGTTTAGCAAAAGCAGCAGAAACTCCCAGTAGAATAGAGGAGACTTTGCGGTGGCCGTTGTTAGAGATGCAGCAGTAAACGCCACGGACTGATCACCCGTGTCAATTCCCACCTTATTAGCAGAGTTTACCTCAGAATAAAGAAATTTTAAGGATAAGAAATATCGACCCAGTTCGTCAAATGCCATTGCTGCTTATTACTGTGGTTCTGCTGCGTGTCGCATGAGCTAATTGAAGTTTTTCTTAATTTAAAGTTAATAGATCCAAATTTTTCCAAGTTAAATTCAGATAGGAAATAATTTGAGCTCACTAAATTGTACCTGACAATTGCATCCATTTACCTTATTATGTCTATTAATTTGCTTTGCATTATATTTCCTGTCATAGCCTGAACCTGACTGGCTTGACATTACTTTCCTTTTTAAAACTGTTTCTAGTATTTTATTTTCTAATTAGCGCTTCATTTTCCATCCTGCTTAACCCCGTGGCATGTTGAGACTCTTAAGAGGAGTAGCAGGATGGATTTTTCATCCTCAGCTTTGGAAAAGTCCAAAGTTGAAAGCACCAGCAACTCTACCTGTTCTTCAATTATTGGTTTTAATTGAGTTTAAGAGCATGGCCCTACGCCCTCCACCTTCAGGACTCTGCTCTTGGAAACTTGTGCCCGTGAGCGGATTTCTTGATGCGTCGTCTCACAGCTGGCTGTGAATCACAGCAGCTGAGTGGCAGAACCAAGCGAGGCGGTCCTGGCTCCCAGCTGAGTGCACGTTATTACAGGCTCCAACAATCCAATATTCAGAACAAAGCATTATTTAAAAACATTCTGAAAAGCACTAGAGCCTTTGTACTAAAAATAACAAAGGTTTTCCCGTTTAGTCGCTCCAGCTGAGGACTGTTGCTTGTTCTCTGAGATAATTAGCAGCCGTCCTTGGAGCTTTCGGAATGGCTTTGTACGTGGAGCTGACAGGTTAAAAACACAGAAGGAATACAGCAAGGCTGCTTAGAACATAACAAAAATGCCGGATTAATGAGTCAACTCCCCGGCTGATGGAAGAGTGAGAAAAGTCTTGAACAAAAGGGAAAACCGCTCATTCAGTAATATCCATCATCTGTCTTGCGAGCTAGTTTGCCATCAGGGCATCGTTCTCCCCCACAAGTTCCTTGTCATTAGGATGCAAGTGTTGAATCTTTCTGGTTGCAGTCAAACACTTCAAAGTTGAGACCTGCTTTTTTTGGGAGCAGCAGAGACATTTTGCTCTTCAGAAGACTAAAGTGAGTGTTCTAAAACCCATACCAACGGTGAAGTATTAGACACCACGATTAAAGCTTGTAAGAAAGAGAAGCACAACTTAAATAGGATTTTGTTTAATTTTAGTTCAGAATGCTGTAATTTCCGTGCTTTATTAAAAATAACAATTCGCCATCTGTAGCAGCTGATAGGCAGTTAATCCGAGAACGATCTCTGTATGTGAGGCCAGATCTGCAAATATTCACACCTCCAAGCGGTCATGGCCTGAAGCTCCATGACAACCCAGCTACGTTCATTTGGTGCGTCACTGTTCTGGTACTGATTGTTTCTGACTTATCAATCTGCCAAGTGAATGTCTCTCATCATGTTCTTTGTTTGTTTGTTTTAAATCGCCCTGCAAAATCGGAATATTGTTTCGTTCCTCATTCCTGTACTTAGCCCTTGGACATACCTCTCCAGTCGTTTTGACCTGTCTAATGGTAAGGCAATCACTGACTGATAGGCAGAAGGGAAACGTCCCTTGCTCCAGATGAACGGTTTCTTGGCTCTTGGTTCAGCACCCTCCCAGCCGTGGGATTTGTACATCCTGCCGTACATATGTCAGTGGTTGACGATGCTGGGATTTATGTTTTCTTTCGTCCCTCATTCTTTAAATACTTGCACTGATTTTTCTCTCTCGGACAGCGCAGGTTGGGCGCTGTAGGCTGGCAGGTACCGAGTCATTCGTTTTTGCAGCCTTTTACTTTGCTAATTTCTGGGGACCTGCAGTGGGGTCTAGAGCAGACCGTTGAGAAAAGCGTATGTTGGAGTGTGCTATCCCTATCCTCGCACCCGTGTGTCTCAGTACTACGTTTTATGATCCCCGTGTCAGGGAATAGTGTGCATTTGCTGCCACGTTTCCACAAAGAGATTGGTGTTTAAAGATTGGGCTAGAGACAAGAATATGGCTTGTTAGATCAAAAATATTATGAACCATGGGCAAGGTTGTGGTTGTCAAAGGAATGCACAAATTAAGTACCTGTGGCTTTGATTTCTCTCATACATTCATGACTGTCTTTTTTGTCAAACTCCCAAAAGCTGCCTCAGACCATCATTTTGAAGGTACCTGCATGTTCACCTTTCAGTGTGGAATGTGCGTGATAAATCAGATTATTTCCTATTACAGATCTTGTCCATCATGCTTCTTGTGAAGGTTTTCTTTATCTACTAGATGTGCTTTTATGACAGTCTCTCAGTATTTAATATGATTGCAGTCTCTGTTATTGGCATCTGCATATGAAATGCAGACAAATGTCTGCAGCAGAGGATAATGCGACCTCAGGATGTGCTGTACGATTACAAATGATATGAAATTTGTCTTGTGAATAAACTTTTATGACCATGTGTAAGGACGATTTAAAAGCAGTAGTGTTATACATGGGGTTATTTAGAGCTAAAGAATTAATTCCCTGGATAATTTCTGGTTAGGAAAAGCCAAAATTTCCCATGAGGCACACGTTAAATTTTTCTTCTGTTTAATTTGTAACAACCAAAATCATTATTTCTAGCATTGTCAAGGCAATAGCAATTCTAATCTCAATTTGATTGTATTTAGTATTTTAATATTGCAAACATCAAAGGCTCATCACTCTCCATATAGTTACTTCAGACTGTTGAGATTTTCACTTATTCTCTCAGGAAGCATTTATAGGGTGCAGATATTATAGAATTAGTTCTTAAAATTACTAGTAACCAAATGGTTAAATTTCATTAAAATAAATTCTAATGGTCCTTAACATGTCTTTGAAACTCTCTTAAACATTGTCACTTTTAAGCATGATCTGAAAGAAAATAACCTTGCATCTTCCCCCAATGCAAAGTGCAGGAGCTGCGGAGGATTTCCTGCTACAGTGCAGCTGCACCTGGGATTACTCCTACACAAGGTCAAAGATTCTCAGCAATAGTTTATATTTTTATGCACGTGAGTTTTCAGTAGTCTGAGGAAACAAATCTTTGCCTCTGCTACCTTACAGAACTTTAACATTCGTCTAAATGCGGAAAACCTCAATATTTCTTATGTTTTTAACAAATTACTCTTTAAATGTCCAGAAACGACCCATTAGTTCAGCATTACGGACGCCCAATACAGGCGGTACCAACTGCATCCTCTTTGCTCCGCTGTCTTACTCCTCTGCCATTGAGGTTGGTCCTTTTTAGGCCTCGTCACAATATTAGACATGACCAAAACCTGAACTTTACCCACAGAAAAATCCCGTACTTGAAAGCAAAAACCTCAGTTTGTTTAAGCTTTCACGAACCGAGGTACTCCAAAGCACTTTTACTGTGAAATGTGAACGGATTGTGTTTTGATAACGCTGACTGAAAATGAAACACGGTTGATTTTTTCCGTTTTTTCTTAGTAGGAAGTGCCACAGAAAACTTTACAAAAATGATCAATGCCAAGCTTTTTCATTTACCCAAAGCACATTTGCAGACATAGATCACTTTCAGTTGCGATGTTATACCGTCCTTTAAATAATACAATAATGCCAAGGAAATAACTCAGCCCTCCTGTCCTTAAACCCCAGCTCTAATTGCTGAAGAATGCAGTCCTTGTAAGAAACGGGAGATGAATGTAGAGCTCGACAGTTGCTCCACGTTCCCTGTGACATTTATGGATGTCGCAGTCCCTTCCGTTCACTGCTTCTAGATCCTCTCTGCAGTTACTCTTGCAAAAACTAGAATGTGCTGAGACTTAAATGCAGCCCCAGTGTGTAACAGGGCTCTGTAAGGGTGTTCATTCATCTCACCTTTTCAATTAGCCGATGCACTGTCGTTAAAATCACCAGCGAGCCCCCGCTGAAGCCTCTTTCCTCTCTGGTGATTTAAGCCGAATTCAGAGAAATGATGGGTTTGTCAGCAGCCGTGTGCTGGTTTAGCTACAGCCACCGCCGGTCTGAGCCCCCCAGAGGTCAGCCTGAGGGGTCTGCTGGGACCTGGCCAGCCGTGGCACTTGTGTATAGCTGAATTACAGGGGGACATCACGAACACTGAGATGGCTCTTCCCATGTATGCCCTTGCATAACCTCTGGCTTTACCGTGGAGTTAACCCAAAATTTCACTATGGCAGGGGGGTCCCATCCAAGCATTCTGCAAGTCTGGGTTGTTCTGGGTTGTTCGTGGTTTGGAATAACGAGCAAGGCTGGTCTGCTACCACTGCACCAGAGCAGCGCCCCAGCCTGTTGAGGTTTTGTCCCTTCTCTTGACCAGTATCAGCCCCTTCCAGGAAGAAGTGGGTTTATGTGCACAGTCTACAGGCCATGGTAGAAGTCAAAGAGCAGGGACTGAAGTAACTGAGCAGGTTGGTTCTTGCCTGTGCTGCTTACACAGTGACAAGAAGAAAAAAAGGTCTCTCATACTGGGCTTACAACCTAAGGGAAAGCTCAGAGATGGGAGATGGACCTTTGGATTGATTCAAACACTCCAAAGTGAATATCCCCCAGTGTGTGTGTGTTTGTTTGCGGTAGTGCCTGCTGATTCTGACCAAGATCACCTAGGCAGATGCTGTACAAACATCCCCTGAATGACAGCTCCTGTTGTGCTGCACTTATCCAACTAGAGTTATAAAGCATAGAAGGAGAAAAGCATCTCAGAGTTGCTCATGCAGCTGGTCAGCAACAAAGCCCGAAGGATGATGCTCGCTGCGGTGTATCACTTGTCAGCCTAGATTCCACCACCTTTTCTACCTGCCCTCCCAGAGCTCCAAAATAGAGTAGTGTAGAAATATCAGAGAGTTGAGACCCAGGAGGTATTAAACTGCAGCAGCAAAACAAGTAACAGGCAGAAACAAAGCATCTACTTGGCAGTGCGTGGAAAGCAGTAAGGCTCCTCTCCTTAAAACATAGGCCAAAAGGCAAAAGAATTCAACTAGATCCTTTAATCTAAAAATCCTCCTTCTGTTAGGACTTGCCAGATATGGGGACTTGGGAACAATTGTGAGCTCTGTAATCTGGGATTCCTTCATGATCGTGTCGTGTCTTGGTGCTGGGATAAGACCAACGTCCACCCTGTCTCCTATTCACCTTGGACTCCGTGGGGAACAAACCTGTGTTTGCTGTAGGGATGAAGCCACGTTCAACACACGGTTAGGTCTGTGGAGCTCACTGTGACGCCCATCTGAGATGATTTACACCCAGACCCGGTGATTTCTGCGGAAGCGGTGCCCTGATGAACCGCTTGCTTTCTGTGTGCGTGCATTGGGACAGCGCAATGTTTCCATGCTGCTCCCGATCAGCGGCTGCAGTTCAGTGGCTAGTGAAGATCTCCTCAGCCAATATGCAATTCAAATCGGTATGACTGCTGTCAAACTATATTAAATTTCAGCGCGATTTTACTACAATAAAACTCGCTGCCCTTTGTCTTGTTGCTTAAATAAAACGAATAATCTTTACTTGCATAAGACCTCTGTGGTTTGGAAACCGAGAAGTCATGATGTTTGGAATTCAAAAGCAAGATCAAACTAGTTGTTCAAGTACAGAAAAAACTACATCTTTCTTTTTTTATCCCACCCCCTGAGAGACGTGAATGACTGCAGAGGGTAAATCTCATTCAGAAAGGAGGTTAGGGAGAAGACTTTCTCACCAGAGTCTGAATTTCTGGCAAACATGTCATTCCTCTCCTTATTTATCAACTACCCTTCGTAAATGTCAAGTGTAATAACAAAAGGTTTTAATAAACTTGTCAGAATTGTTTCATGTCAGATTGAGTGAAAAGGTTATGTATAATAATAAAAACAAGACCTAAGACAATACTAAATTCCGCTTCAGGAGCCCTGGTCTATCCGTCTCTCTTGAGAACTTAGTGCTTCACTGCTGCATTGGTTAGAAAAGTAAATTCTTTTGTAACATGTATTAAAAACCTACATCAGAGTGACATACATGCACACAGAATCTAGGAGAAAAAGAAGTATTTTAAGCTATTCATTTCAGTGCTGATGACTCAATTTGAGGAGCTGATGACAAGCTCCCTTTCTGAGATATGTCAGATAACAAGAAATTTCCTGGCACCTTCGTGTTCTCTGAAATTATTTTTTTTTTAATGCCAACAAGAATGAGAATTTTTTTTTTTTTTTTGGACCCAGTTCAGGAAAGTCAAGTACTTGCCTCACTGCTTGACTTTAACTGGATCCGTGCAATTTGTTGCTATTTATTAAAAGCACAAAGTACATCTTATCACCGAGTGAGCTGCTGTCCTCCCACGCTTCCTCCAATGCGTTTAAGTCTCTCCTTTCCGTCTGCCTGCATAATCATTCCATTACAATGCTTGGGAAAGAAGTAATTGGTTTCAAATGTTCCTGGTTGACCAATTTATATTTGAATACTCAGCTGGGGACCCTGTGTTCTCAACGGAGTGCTTGATGTTTCCTGTATTACTGATGGTTCCCTGAGTGCTCATCCTAAAGATTTCCTTCTCGCCACGCTACTATTTTTGCTTGACCTTGCATAGGCAAATTCATAAGAGGATGTTGTCGTTAAGATGTTCCGGACTGAACGACTGTAATAAAGTATACAGACTGCCCAGCTCAGATCAGCCATTAGCTGGTATAATTACTGCGCTTGTCCATTTTACTGCTCTTTAATGATTTGTATTATGTTCATTCCCAGAAACACAAAGTGAGCGGGCCCCGACGCGCTGCACGCTGAACGTGTGGTTCTCCACAAGGTCTGTGGGGACAAGGCACCCCTATTAACTAACCAGACAAAAGAAACAATAGGTCACAGGGATGAATATGGGTAGCGATGTGCGAGACACCACAGTTCATCAGTGGCAGAGCTGGGAACTGCCAGCTTACGGTTTAGGAGGGTGAGTTTCTTCCCTGAGCAGTAGAACTCCTTTACCCTGCCGCGCTTAGGAGGGCGGGTGTGATGCGCACGTCCCGGGGCAGCCTGTCCAAATGGGAGATGAAGGGTCTTGGAGCAACGGGGAATTTCCAAGCCTCTGTCACTGTTGAGAAGGAAGTTGCTGCCTGTGCCATCTTGCTATTTCTGTGCTGTTCTCTCAGATTTCCATTCCTACTCTCACGCCCCACTCCTCAGAAAAAGAAATGTGTGTGTATTGGGGGCAGCTGACCTGTTCCTTGGGGCAGTGTCCCCCTTGCAGAGGCACACATTAACGCATACCAACATGTGATGTGAAACCCTGAAGTCACCAACCTGCTGCTGCTGACTGCTTTCACAGCAGGAGTTTTGGTTGTCCAAGTCATATACACATGTTGGATTCCTGTGCTTGCTAGAGAAGGACATAAAGGTGGGGGTTTGGGCAAATGAAAAGGGAAGAAAGGTTTAATAAAAAAATAAATATACAGATTTTAATAAGTTATTCTCTAATTACGAAGTAGTTCTAAATGAGCTTTTTTCCCCCAGTGAAAAATGAAGCTCAGTATTCTAACTAGCAGAGACTGATGCATTGTTGTCCTGTTCTTCCTCCCCTTTCTTTACAGCTGTTTAACACTGGCTCTTTGTGTTTGATCAAAGATTCGTGTACAACTCGGCTTGCTCTACTTAGCAGTCTAGTGATCAGCAACTGCCTTCTGGGACGAGCGAACTCAAACATGCCATGCATACTAGTAGCATGTTGATAACTTGCCAATGACAGGATTAATGAAATATTTAAGGAGCAAAATGTTTTAGGTCAGGTATATGCTGACAGTAACTACCTACTGAGCTCTAAATTGCAAGAATCATTATGGTACCAATCAAAGGCAATGAACATCTTCATGTAGGCTGCAAATTCCTTTCTGTCCAAGTCTCTGCCTCTCCGTGTTAGATGTCTCTGCACCTGATTCTGGTGAGGTGGCAAGGACGCATGTGAGCATCTGTGAATGAAAAATAAAGATCGATTTTGTTACATCCAAAATATATCCGATAGGTTAAGCTGTGAGGTGTAAAACTTGAGTAGGAGGCTGAAATCTGGCTCTGGGACAGATGCAGCACAACAAAGTAAGAGGCTTTCATAATGACATGAGTTTGAAATGAAAGGATTAGTTTGTTTTGCAACAAAAGCTAAGGGAAAGAAGTAGCGTGAAGCAAAACAAAGTAATTCTGGGGAAGGACAAAAAAGCCCTAAAGCTGTTTGGAGAACTGAGGTCTTGAAGTTCAGCAAGGGCTGTAAAGATTAAGGTGGTAGCTCAAATATCGTGACATATAATGAGAGAGAGACCTGATTCCATGCTCTTTACGTCCATTGCCTTCATTTTCTTGATGCGCTGGAGGGAAGATAGGCATGAAAATGGAGAAGAATGAAAATAAAATAAAAATAATGAGGGAAATTAGGGGGAATTTGAAGAATATTTCAGAAATTCTTTTCCTCTCCTTGTTTATTGCTGAATAATTTAGGGGTTCCTACGACTGCTCAAGGATTTGGATTCCTAACACAAACTGAGGGTGTTTTACTTCCTTAACTGACAATGTTAAAGGCGTTTCACCTGGGGCTTTGTCTTTCTGCTCAGGGTATGCTGGCTACTGCTGGCATTGCGTAGGGAATGGCAAAGATTCTTCTTTGTTTACAAAGATTATGCTGGGACCGTTATCACTATCAGTGATAAGGGACTCCTTGGATTTTAACCTGGTCCAGAGCTATTATACAGCTGTCACTCATCGCAGTTCTATTTAACAAGGCAGAGCTGCAGCGGACGCACGCAGCCAGCCCTTGTTTGTAGTCTCTCTGATTTTGAACTTTCTTGTGCGAAGAGAAATAGTTGCAGAGTTTCTCAGTGATTTATGCTCAGATATTTTTCATCTGGGAACTCTTGAGAATTGTTTTAGCGCTGTCACACCTCTCTGATTCATTTTTCTCTGGGAAGTTACTTCTAGAAGGCTAAATTGCTGGGCAGAGACGTTGGGAGAAGGGGGGTGTTAGAGATGGAAGAAATAGTAACATTTGTTTCCCGATATAGATAATGCTTTAACTGTAATTCTTAGTGATAGACCAATTTCAGATCCCGGTATCTTGCCATTCTCTAGGGGATGAGGGAATCAGTTCTGTAAAACATAACAAATATTTGGGATCTTTACTGGGTGTTGTTTCAGGTTTCTCTCGTGCTCTAGGACTTAAGTAAACTAAGGTGTTAAGTTTTCCAGCCAGCTTTGCATCTGCTGTGCACTACATTAGACCACAACAGACAAGACGTGTTTGTGTGCTTTGTGGTTTAGATACAAGACAGGAATTTTATTGCTGAAATTTGTTTTCCGGGATGTAGGTCTAGAGAAGAGTTTGCTAGAGGGAGAAGGAGCCGCAGCTCCTCTGTAGTCTGACCGAAAATTATGAAAAATGTAGGGCGCCATTGTGTATTGAACTCATCTTGATGGAGAAAGTACTCAAAAAAGGAATAGACTTATATAATGTAATTACTGCTGTTTGACCCCAGAGTTATGAAGCTCACTGGCTTCATCCTTGTTTAATTTAGTTGTGGCAAAAAGAGATCGCATAGACTTGATACCCATTTTTATCGAGGCTATTATTCTGCGAGAGAATCTTACTGACTTTTTGTAATGCTGAAATGGAATAAAGGAGTCTCGGTAGAAATGAATGTTAAAGCTTCAGCAATGTATGTTTTGGCTGTATGTTGCAATGAAGCTATACATTTTTTTAGAGTTCCTTTTATTAGCAATAAAGGTTATACACAAGTAGTTGAATGGAAAACTGGAAGCATGGATATTAAACACAACTGTCCACCACTTCATACGTATTGTGAACACTTGGGGTGCAACAATCTTGGGGTGTTTTTTCAGGAGTTGAAATGAATCCTTTGTCATTATAAGTATTGGCGACTTGTACACCGTAAAAGCTAATGATTCCCAAATACTAAAATTTAGGTTATAAATTGGAGATTTTCTTGCTGTGGTTTGAGTTCTAGCCCATGCCCTTGTCATTATCGACCCAGAGGGTAACTCTGTTGTTGGTTCCTAATTGGCATTCCTTCAATATTTTGTCTTGGTGCCAGTTCTTTTGAAAAGGTGGGAGCTCAGTCAGGTCCTTAAATAGAAAAAATCCAGAAAAATCAGCTTTTATCATTAACAGAAATGGTACAGTTAAAACACATTTTTAAAATTCCAATAAATCTTTAGTCTTTTACCTTCCTTTGACCTCCTAGGAAAACTGATCGAGGGATTCTGTAGTAATAGGATTGCAGCTGATAATTCAAGAGACTGTCTTTATTTTCTGTGGAGCCTACTACTGACAGTGTTCAGAACGGATGGCCCTGTGGTTCAGATCAATAGATATTTTCTTTTAGTGCTGATTTAGCTTTGACTGGAAAGGAAAGCAATTAAGTCAGGCATGGAGAATTTGTAAGTGTGCATATACGTATTCGTGGACGTGGCAGGTGGATGGCCCACTTTTCATGACAGCATTGGAATAGTATCATGTCTCAAGTAAATCTCAAATGGCATCCAGTTACCATAGTAATGATAAAAGATGTTTAATTTCAGTCAAATCAAATGAATATTCAGCTGTTCCAGTTAATTTCAACAAAGGTATTATACACTCATTTCATACCAGTGTTTGACTTTGAGCACAGATTTTTCCACAGTTGGCCAATGTTTTTTTTTCTTCTTCTTCTCCAAAGCAAGTTTTGTGACATTACCATTGTTGGACATTGGCCAGTTGCACTGTTACTTTAAGACAGCGTTCAATATTTATTAGTTTTCCACGTCTTTATGAAGACAGATATCCAAGTCAGTGGGAAGAGAAGTCTCTAAGAATCCTGCTCAGGGAAGAGTAATAGCCTGACCTCAGTTCTTTGGAAGAAAGCAACAGCACAGGACTCAATTTGCAGTTGAGTATCTCTTGTGTTTTAATGTTTGAGAATACTGTCATGTACAGATGAATGGACAAATTCTAACTGATGTGTTCAAGATGTCCCTGGAAATTTCCTGTATAATTTTCGTTAGGCTTCTATTTTCAAGCCTGTATCATCTTCTTCCTTGTGAAACATGTAGCTCGCACAGACTGTGTGGATTTAAATGTCCTTTGTCTACAACAAAGACAGTGCCTTCAAGCAGGATGTGTTCGAGATGGCAAAAAGGTGGATCTGCCTTCTATGGAGTTTTTGCTACCCCCATCCACCCAGATCTTTCCTGGCCATTATTTCATTATTACAGGGTGATAATGAACAAATTATTAGGCCAGCCACTGTGTCATTCCACAGTGCTGATGCCTAACAGTGATAGATCTGCTTCCCCCCCCTTTAAAGTTCTTAAGCATCCAAAATTGTTAACCCAGCAGCATCTATTACCAAAGCTTTACAGAAAACTGACTGAAATGGAGTGGCTGTGTTCCATTAGACGTTTATTTCAGAGGGAAAGAAAAAAGATGGTGCTTTAACTATAGCTTTTTTAAATACAATTTGTCCAAAACCCTGGAGCTGTTTTTTACTGGTTGCTCTTCTCCATTGTGTTGGTTATTCTGATCCATGTGAAGGGATGAACTTCCTTAAAACCTAAAATAAAATAAGATCCAAGTCTGATGTCAGCCAGAGTCTGATAGTCAATAGACTGTTCACACAGCTCTTCCACAACAATGAATGTTGTTTAAATTTTTAAGGGCAAAGGGTCTGTGTTTTGTGGAATGAACCCAGTAGGCTACAACTGCTGCAATAACAGCCTAAAGTCAAGGTCCTGTTTTTTCCAGGTTCTGCGGCAGTGTCCGGTACTTCAGGGTTATGCAAATCAGCACTTGGCTCGCATTTAGATTAGGCTAGCAGAAAATAGTAACAAGCATGGGATTTGATATAGTTTTGGGGCTTTTTTTTTTTTTGTCATCTTGTTTTTAATAGAAAAGCTGATGGAGCTTTAGAACAAGAAGCTGTGTTATACTGAGACCCATTTGGCAGCACTTCAGTGTTCTCTTATGTCCTTCCACATTCCTAAAATGGCTGAGTGTATCCTGGTGCAGCACCAGTCCTGTCAGGGTCTCAAATGATGATGAATCCGTGCCTGTAAATTTGATGATTACATTCCCTCTGAAGTACTTCATTTCTTAATGTTGCTTATGTTTATAAGCACTGAGCAATTATTGGGTAGCCTCGTCTCGCTTGAAAGACCAGAAATGTAGGTCTTAATGAAATATAAAGAAAGATAATTCATGAACTCCAGCAGACTGCAGGATCTTTCCTTCAGAAGTGGCAGCTGGAAGGTAGACTACCTTGGAGGGTGTCCTTGAAGACACATCAAGGGATAAAGATGTGCTGTTAACCAGGGAAAGTAACAGTTTTGTTTTTTTTTTCCACTTTGAGTCACACAGATGTTGAGAAGGGCACAGGCTTGCTGAAATATCACTAGGCATTACTATACTCCTTTAAAAATGGTGGATTTTGTTAATGGTTGCTACTAATGATAAATCTTTATTTCCACTTTAAAAAGGAATGCCATTGCTGTTGTCTTCAGAATGTCCTTGAGTACATTTTTAGTGTGACTTTAATCAAATGTCATTTTAACTCTAGTCCTATTCTGCAAATCTCTAGTGAAATTCTATTAATTTTCAATTAAACTTCAAGTAAACCAATTAGCATTTTCATTTCTGTAGCGCAACAAAGGCAGAATCTGTAATGAGTCTATCCAGTTGTTCACAGAGGAATAAATGGTCTGGATAGATTTCTCCAGTGTATCTTTCTGTGAAACTCTGTCAAGTATATTACCTTTATCATTTTCCCCTCTGCTTTAGGCTCCAAATTGGATTTCTTGTGGTATACAGAACTGTATTCAGCCACTTCTTACCATAAGCTATATACCAGTATTCTTGCGGTCTTCATTGCAAATCTTCAATATTGCGCTAGTGTGTTTTTTACCAAAGCCAAAACGGTGTCTAGCTGAGGCAGGCACTATAAAACCCTTCTAGTCCTGAACAACTTCAGGACCTTAGTTCGACAAGGGGCAGGAGAAGGCATTTTATCTTTTCATTCTAAATACATGAATAGAACAGCTTGAATTATCACAGCTGGAAACAGACTCAGACCCATATCATTTCTGCCTCCATCCAGTGTTTCATCTTCTCTTCCACTTCCTCTTACTGCTACCGCCTGCCCACAGACAGACGTGATCCCTGCTCTGAAGAGCTTCATTATAAAGAATATCTAGTCCCTGAGAGGGAATCCTGGAGTTCTTCCAGGGTGGGTATGGTATCATAAACTTTGGTCATTACTTCAAGCTTGCAGCTGTCTGTAGTGGACTGCCTCTGCTTTAACGCTGCGCTAATCTCATCGCTGGGTGCTCTAGGGCTTGTGCCAGCTCCAGTGCTTCTCTGACCCCATGTAGAGCTGTCGGAGGTCAGTGAGCGTAGCGGAAAGCTAATTACTGGTTTTTTGGTCGGGTTACTTTTGTGCCAGGTTAGCTGTAGGAAATGGATCCACTTAAGCTGCCATGGAAGTGCAGCTCAGATCAGCATTGTGGCCAAGCTATAGTCACGCTCGTCTCTTCCAATACCCTTTAAACTTGGAAGTGTGAGACAGAGAGTCACCCTGGCTAAGTGTCACACTGAACATAAACACTCGAGTCAGGAAGCCGGGCTGCTGAGGTCCCCTCGGTAGTTGAGAGAGGACTGTGCTCTCTGAGGGACACTTGGAGCACCTCAGGTACTACCTGCTATGATACCCCAATGACACAGCGAGTTTCACCAAGCAGAGAGACTATGCACAAAGCCCAGATGCCTGAATCAAATAATAAAGTGGTTTCTGCCTACAGCAGAAGGCATTGAGCTGAACCCAGTATAAAGCAGACAGCTTGGGCTTGCAGAAGCCCGAGCAGCTCTGACTGCTGGCCCTGACCACAGAGGAGGAGCCGGTCTCTCGCACAGCTGGCCCTGTAACGCTTTCTGTGCTGCCGTCCCCTTTGTCAGACCACAGTGCCTGCAGGCTGCCCTTGCCTCGGAGAGCCAGCGTGGGCCCGTAAACACCTTCCTCTGTAGGTTTTGTATTATTTTCCCAGTAATGCGAACAAAGTGGGTTTCCTCAGCTGTCAGCTAAGTGTAGTGCAGAGCACAGGCTGTAGTGATGAAGCCGTTACCTTCAGCAGGAGCAGCTGCATCTCAAGACAGATCCCTTATTAAGGATCCAGTCTGCTTTCTGAAGCATGTACGAGTTGGGGAGGGGAGATAAATAATGCAGGGGATGTTTTGGCGAGCTTTACAAATACACGGCATCAGCACCTGTATCTCTCTGCTGCTCTAGCGTGTCACCTGCGGGGAGCTTTTCGCATCCACTGAGGTGTAACGCCTGACAGCGTCGGTCTGAAGTGCGAACGAGCCTCATTCACCTGAGAACGTTTACAAGGTTTAGTCCCCGGATGGAACCTGGTAGGCCTTGCCGCCGGAGCTGCCTGGGCTGCCGGGAGGAGCCCCACGGCAGCTGCGGGGGCGGCCGGCCGGCCCGCCCCCGCCGTGGGGAAGGCCAGGGGCTGGGGCTGGGGCAGGTTCGCTTTGCCTGGCGGTCTGCGTTGTGTCTGGGGAGGGTCCCTGTCCTGCTGTGTCTGGTGAGGGTCGGGCTCTTGGCTGTGCGGGGCCGCTGCCTCTGCTCTGGCTCTCGGGGCCCGGGAGCTGCCGCGCCGTGCGGGGCCTTCACCGGTTTGCTCCGACCTTGGCGGGACAGTTGGTG
The DNA here is from genome assembly GCA_009769605.1 of Bucorvus abyssinicus. Classification (NCBI taxonomy): domain Eukaryota; kingdom Metazoa; phylum Chordata; class Aves; order Bucerotiformes; family Bucorvidae; genus Bucorvus; species Bucorvus abyssinicus. The sequence goes on along the minus strand of CM020059.1, from coordinate 2,565,468 downwards.
GCAGCACCTGAACAAGAGAGACGAACCTGCAAACGGTATTTCCTCAGGCCTAGAGCAGAGTCTTGCCTTTCGCTCGTCTGCACCGGGTGCGATGAGCGGGGGTTTGGCCGCCGGGGGCCGGGGGGCTGCAGGGCTGGCCGGGGCGGGAGGCGCTGAGCCGGGCCCGGAGGCCCTGAGCCGGGCCCGGCACTAGACGAAATGGACCCTCTGCCCGCCTGAGGCTTCAACTGCTGGAGGAGAGCCCACGGCAGGCCTGCAAAACCGGGTTTGAGAGCGGGCAGGAGGTGCCTGGGCAGGGGACCTGCCGGGTGACCTGGAGGAGAGGAGGAGGAGGCAGAAGGGGAGATAGCGGAGGGACACGCACAGGGCGAGGTGCTGGGAGTGAAGCCGCCGTGTTTGCGCTAAGCGCTTGCCTAATTCTTGGTTAGCTCTATTTCTCAGTGCCACAGCCAGTAATTAAAAGTTTATGCTAATTGGCAGTAAATTAAGTGAAAGTCCCTGTCTGGAGGCAGTTCTGCCTGTGACACTAGACCTAGATCCAAAGATGGGGGGAAAAAATGTGGTGCCAAATACCCATGTGAGATTTCACTGCTTGCAGGAATAAAGCTTTCAAAAGCTTCTAAACAAGTCTCAGTGGGATGTACAGTTCTTAAGACACTCAACTCCTTGAGATTTTATTTGTCTGTGCTATCAAGATCCTAAATACTCGTAAACAGCAACATTTCTGAATGTCAGGTGAAGTCCTCCCGGTGTTCTGTGGAGCCAGGCTGTAACTGGCAGGAATGGCCCTTTACTGACAGGGCATTCGGCCCCTTCTCATTACAGCCCACGGAGACGGGCAGAGGAGTTAAGTGGCCATAACTTGTAGAAATAGGAGAAATCATGTTAAAGTAAGTAGAGCAAAGAATGTGTCTGGTTTGGGCAAGAGGGGGGTTTTAGAATATTGTTTTGCTCTTTAAGGAGGGAACAGTGGGAGGAGAAAATCCAGATGTCCTGTTACTATTCCTAGTAACATCCTGGAAGATAAAATGTAGCAAAGATGTAATCCAGCCAAGAGGTTAGGTGATTACCAGAGAAAGTACATCAGTGGGTTGGCCAGGTGTTGGTCTCAAAGCTTGAAAAGCAAAACTGAAGAGCAATGAAAACGCTTGATTGAGTCTCTGATATCCAAGGTAAAAGGATGCACCACAATGTAAAGCAGCGTGTGGCAATGACACATGGGCTCTGGTGTTGGGAGATGTGACTGATTGCTAATGAGCCAACAGTCACTGCGTTGTTCCCTGTGCTGCAAGGGAAAATCTTCCTGCTCAGCACCTCTGCCCTGGGGCAGGCATCCAAATGACATGCGGGTGGGCAAGATGACAATTCAGAGCTATTCTAGGCAGGTAATGCATGCTGAGCGTAATAAAATGGGATTCGCATCTCAGAGGTTATGTGGGTCTTTCTGATGACTCCGTTCCTGAGGTGGTATTTCAGTTTTAAGCTATAAATCACATCACTTAAAAATTTCCTTCTACTGTTATCCAAACTATTAAGTAACCTGATGAGACAAAAGGTAGAACATGTTGAGCTAAAGGTTGAGGTTTGAAGGTTCACAGTTCTTCTTCATTTCATGTTACTTTTGCCCACATATCTGTGCTAGTCTGCGTTCAGTCTCACTGATGCGAAAGACTGCTGAGTTATGCCGCTGTGAACGAGAACAGCATCCTTTTAAAGAAAGAAGTTCTATGCAAATCCTTTTTCATTTTCTTTTGATAATTTTTCCCCAGCAAAAAGGCCTATGTAAGGTTATTAATGCTACAGGTTATAGGATTGACCTCATGTTTGACGGAAAGCCGTTCTCGGTTCTAAGTTGCTGTTGGGTCACACTTCTTTGTATGGTACAGTGTAAGCTTGAAAGAAGTTGGTTTTGGTTTTCTTTCTTTTTTTTTTTTGTTGTTGTTTGTATATAGGGAAATTGGGACAATCCTGAAGTTTTCTGTTATACTTGGGGTTACATTCTAAGGGTTTGGAAGTAAGAGAAATCTCTTTGGTTTAGATTTTAAGGAAGGAGTTACCACATCTAGATGCTTTTCAGTGCTGCCCATGAGATCTTGAGTGTCTCCTGACTTGTCTCTGGTCTGCTCGCTTTTATGAGAGCGGAGCGGGGTCAGGATGCTACATGTTGGGTGTAGTCATGATTCATGGTCACTTTGTCCTGAAGTAGCTATTGACAGAAGGTGCATCACAGGAGAGGGCTTGGGCTCTGGGTGACTTTTGCGTTTTAGCAGCTGAGTCAACATGCCGTATGTTTGAGATTATCTGTATAGCGAAGCATTTTAAAATGATGGCCTTGAGCAGACTAACAGCATTGCTGTGACTGCTGGTATTTGGAACTACTGATAATAATAATAATTATAATTTGGGTGTCACTTTGTGGTCCCCTGATGAAAGTGAATGTGTAATTGGGTATTTGAATTAATTATGTTGCACTTGGGTTAACTGAGATGCCAAAAGGCTAAATGAGTCCCCCAGGGGCTCAGGACAAGTTGATGGCAGAGCTGAAAATAAAGCACAAATATCTTTGCCTCCATGCCTTCCCTTCACTATAGGCAGAATTGGTAATTGCTCTTACTTTGCTTTTTGTTTTTTAAGGAGGGGCCACGTGTTCTAAAATACAGGCTAGGCAAAATGCCAGCCATTGAAGAAAGAACAGCTTTGCGTAAGCAGTATTGGCTGTAGGTTGTCCTCAGTGTTTTTCTGTCTGTCTCTCCCACAGACTGAGAGGGGATGCTTTTGAACGGAAAATGTACGGCGCCGTAAAAGAGCTGAAGAGCCTAAAGAGAGCCCTGTTCGCAAATGCTTCACTGAAGGTAAGTTATATAAACACGCTTCTGTAAATCAATTTAATTTATATAATTGAGGTGACAAATTAGAGAAAACAACCTAGTGACAAACTATTGTAATTATAGAAAATAAGCCAGTCAATTAATTGAAGAAAAAAATCTATCAACAGAATTTATATATTTAAGCATCATCCTACATACAGTAATTATAAGGGTAAAGCCGGTGAAATGTCATCTTCCACTTCACAAGGGGAGAAAACAAGTGGAAGTCTCAACTTTTTAAGGCTGTGTGAAGGTAAGGTTGTGTCATGCTTTTGTTGCTGCTTAAAGCAGTCAGGTGTGGGCAGAGACTCTTTGAATACTTAGTGAGGTCTTAGAGCCAATAAACACTTTGGAAAGGAATTTTTGTTTGGCTTGTGGTCCAGTAAGAATTCTTGTGACACGAATTGTAATAGATTGTGACAAGTGTATCTTATGTTGATGTACAGTGTTTTTCTTGGAATACTGTTTTCTGAGCAGCAGTTATTAAAATTGGTCAGTTGTTAATTATTACCATAATTGATAATTTTGAGTAATCGATCTCTTCATTTGCACTCATGCAGAATTTTTAGTGCTTATCCCTAACACAAGGAAAAATGAGTGGGAGCAAGGTAGTTCTGCTTAGCTCCAGTTATTTTTGACATAGTATATAATTACGTCTATAATTCCATTTAGCACAGTGCAAATGCAGTAAATGAGACTAAGTATAAGCCTGACTTGCCTTCTGCAAGTATCCCAACCTTCTGATGCAGTCATGGCATGTGAGAGGTGGAGTTTTTCTTCCTCCAGGCTTGTGCCTTTCTCTACACGTAGGCCCATCAAGCACGTGAAGCCCATTTGCCCAATAAACTGTTAGCGATTTAAGTGCAGAACTGAGGGGAGAGCACTGCTGCTTCGTCTGTGGGCTGCAAAGCATTTCTCCAGGGGAATGCTAGGGAACAGACAGCCCTTGCTGCAGTGTTACAGAAACTGTGCTGCTAATAATGCTCCATGTAAATGCTTTGCTAAAAGCTGATGGTGTAAATAACAGAGAAGAAAAAGGCATGTGGGGACTGGTTCGGGCTCCCAGCTGCTAGAATTTTTATCATCCTTACAATGCAAACCAAGACAGTATCAAAGACAATGCCAAGACACAGTCACCACGATAAAGGATTTACACACGTGTACTTTTCTTGGAAAACAGTACGAAAGAGAAAAGGGATTATGAACTTCAAAGAGGTGCCTTTAAGATAGGAATATTTATACACAAACTGTCAGAAAATGATTCTTCCTGTGCTAACACAGGAAGAGTCTTAACTTGAGCAAAGTGTAGTGTGTGGTTTGGGTTGGATTGGGTTGGTTTTTTTGGTTGGTTTGGGTTTTTTTTTTAGTTTTGCATTCCTGGAGTATTATGCTTTGAGAATGTAGTGGGTGGGCCAGTGCATTCTGGGTGTGTTAGAGAATAATGTATGTTGCCATGTGATTTGGCAAGAGCCAGTTAAATACATTCAAAATACTGTCTGCTAAGCGTCTTTCCTCACGGCCTCAACCATGGTGGTTTTTTGAGGGGAGGGGATGCTGGTGGGGGTGGAGGTGAATTGCTTTTAGCCATTGAATGTGCTAGAAGGTGTCAGTTTTAGGCAGGGTTTTTTCTGTGATTCTGCAAACATTTATGCAAAGCAAAAATCAAAATGTAAACCCCGAAGGAACTGGAAACCAATGTGAAACATAGTGTCCTTTGATTAACTTTTTCAATGAAAACAGAATCAGGCTATTGCCCAACACTTCTGCATATGCTTTTATTAAAGACCTCTGAGGTAATTGTGCTGACCTTATTCAGTATCTCATTTCATAACGAGTTCCTTTTACATCAGTAGTAGAGTATGGGCATTTAAAATTTTTCCTTATATATTTCTTGGTCTTGAAAACATTCAGAATCGTAATTCTTTTTGTCCTTGTATTGAGTTCATGCAAAGTTGTCATTAAAATATATTGGAGCTTTTGAGTGATTCTTCGCTCTACCGTTCTCCCCGTATTCCCTGGAACAAGTTGGCTTGCTCTGTGCTTTGTGATGAGATTCATAGCTGGAAACTTTTTGTGGTCTATGTATTTATTTTACTCTCGCTATTTTTGTTACATATCTGCAGAGAGAAATGGGCAGTGTGTAGCCATTCAGTAAAGGCTGAGTCTTATTTTAGTAAGAGTTATGCAAACACATTTACCCTGTTTACTGAGCAAACATATATTCACAAAGCTCGGAGTTACTCTTGACTTCTATGACAGTGTAAAGTGGAAATGAACACAGGGATAAAAGTGGGAGAATAAAAAAGGAGGGATGATAAAAGTCCTGGTTTTTTTCTTTTAAGAACAAAGCTGTTTTACACTTGACTACAACCCCCTTCTTTCTGGGTAATATATATTTCAAATGATTGAAGAATACTTCAGCATCTTAGATGCATATGGCAGGATTTCTCAAGCTGTGCACTTTGTAGGGCTTTGGATAAATGAAATACTATCATAGGTATTGTCCTCCATTACCGTTCTATCTGAGCAAGCCTTAATCTTTAATGTACTTACTCTGACAACACCTCTGCGAGTTACCGAAGTTCTGTTATCCTTTTCACAATGAAGAACTAAGGAACAAAGAGGCTCAGACTGAGATTTTCCTCTTAGGCTCCTTACCTTGCTCTGAGTGAGAACTATGTTATCGAAGTGTCTTCTCTGTTTGCATTTAAGTTTGTTAGTGCTGCAGTACTAATCGGGGCGACATCTAAGTTCCTTTAAAAAATATTAGGAAGGTCAGTGAGTAAGGAATGTTTTGAGTAAAGTCAGTGGAAGTGAAATTGTTTGAGTTTAATACGTGATATGAATTCATCCATTTTTGCAGAAGGGCAATAGAGTCTGAGCTGCTTTTTAGAGTTTGGGGATTATATGATACGATGCCTGTGATAGCGCAAAGACACCTTTTCCTTCAAAATTGGAAATAATTTAAATTGATTTTTCTGAATATAGAAAGAAGGGGAAAAGCTGTCACGACGCAAGCGTAGCCACTACCCTTCCTTCTTCCCTGGCTGAGCTGGCACCTCTTTAAAACACCTTTACAAATATATTAATTTTTAATCCTACCTTTGTCCGTCATATAATTTGGCTGTACGTTCCCAATAGAGCCCTGATTTCAAGTGTGATTTCTTATAACTAATAAACTGTGTAACCGGCTTACGGTTTTCATTATATATGGCTTGAACTTTATGATTTTTTTTTTTGACCCAGAAAGAAGAAAGCTGTAGCAACGCCTGTAGTCTTAGGGCAGAGTATTAATTCAGAGTCCCAGGAAGACAATTTTTTCCCAAGTCAGCAAATGCTTGTAGGTTTTGATAGATATTCTCAATTATGTCTCCAAAAGTGAATTATGAGTTGTGAAAGGAACACAATACATAGAGTCTTAAGTCTTTGGGGGATTTAACTGTGTAGTCCCAGAGCTGTTGCTGAAAGGAGGAGGTTATGAGAATCAGGGAAAGAAAAAAAGCCTTGCCCGAGCGGTACTGGTGGTGGCTGAAGTGGCCAGCGTGTCGTATGATTTGTAGGTATATTCATGTTGATCTGAAATGTTGTATCTGGGTGTGTCTTAAACACACTTTTTCATCAAAATGTGGCGTCTCAAGGAAAATTACTTCTTATAAACGTACTTTGGTTTTCTTTGATCTGAAGAAAAATGCCCCATTTACAGCATACAGACACTGTCCCTGCAGTACTGTTTTGTGTCATTTGCATGTGTCCAGTGCGGGACTGACTGAGACCCCAGAACTTGGATTTCTGCTGCAACCCATGCTAGGGCTCTACGTCAAGATGTTGATCAAGTCAAATAACTCGGTTTTATTTTCATATTTACTCAGTAGGAAAAAATGAAATTGGTTTTAGTTACTTTCAAATTCACTAATAAATGTTGTATCCATTCGCTATTTGTACATTTACATTACCTGTAATATACTGAAGAATCACACATGCAAGTACTAGATAATAAATTACACGATGATTATGTTTTATGCCTGAGTTTCTTTCAAGGGATTCTGCAAAGACTAAGCATCACATTGCCATGCATTTTATGTTGTAATTGGATGCTTTATCTTTCTTAAGAAACCTGCATTTTCATGCACAAAACTTAATGTTTTTTGTAGACATGAGGTCTCTTCTAGGTCTGTCAGACTGTATGGGAAGACTTAACTTCTTTTGGTTGGTGAGGCTGTTCTGTAGATGCATATCTGTATGTTAAGCAGTTAGTGTAATAGCCTTGTTACCAGTCACAGAGATGCCAGTACTGGAAGACTTGTCTTTTTTTGTGGAGCTTTCCTTGATTTTTTTTTTTTTCCCTTGAACTAGATCAATCTAATGCTGAGAGAGAGGGGAAGCCAAGCTGCTTTTGTGTGAGAAAAGGGAAAGGGCAGAGATGGGGCTGTTTTTATCAGTGGAGATAAGAGGATTGTCTGCACTAGCATCTGTTTACTTTCTCTCTAATTTGCAGTCCCTTCCCTGGTGCTGAAAACCAGATGCCTTCTTTACAGCCTATGGAAAACCCACCTAAACCCAGTTGTTTTTCTGCTCAGGTTGCATTTCTGTGATTGCTACTTTCCTCTGGACTTCTTCCAGTTGATGCACGTCTTTTATTGGTCTGTGCCTGTCCAAGGCAAATGCAGTTCGTAGTTCTGGTGATAGAGTTGTGTGTCTTCACCTTTTATGGTCAGGAACTTCCAACATGGACTGATCTGTGGAACTTAAGACAATAAGTGAATCAGAGCTTCCAAAAGCCTTTATTATTTTCAATATTTTGGCTTTATATGTCTATAAACATTACTTTTTTTTTCTTCCTAGACGTTTAATGCAGCAGGAGGAAAAAATAAAATACGGTCCTTCTAAATAAAATTGTAGCAGTTCAACTTAGGTTATTTGTGCAAGCCGCAGTGTGAAGCTGAAGTACTATGTTGGTTTTAAACCAGCTAGCGTGTTGTGCAAAGATGAAGAGAATTTAAATGGAAGTAGAGCAACACAGTTAAGGAATACAGTTTTAGCAGCAATCGGTGATTTTTATGAGGATTTATTTTACATTCCTAACACTTATTATACTGCTCAGTAGCGCAGATCATTGTGGCACTTTGCAGTTCCATTAAAGGTACAGATTTTCAGAAACTATGTTGTGTGGTGTATGTATGACAGTGGCCTGCAATCAAAACCTCGGATATTGAATGATAAATGAGAAGCGTTGGTTTGGGGCATCTCCTTAAAGCTCTGTAGTGCTTTTTGCTGTGTTCACTGTTGAGGTCAGAGCTGTATAACATCATGACTAAGCGAGCAGCCTGTTTGGTACTTCAACCAGAGTTATCTAAATGAATGCGTTTCTAGGCTGTTCATGGTCCGTGGAACAATTATCTCCCCGAGGAGACAATAAAACATCTTGATTGTTTCAGACAGCATCTTTCATAATACTGCAGCCAGGACATCTCATAATAAAATGTTTTACCTAAAACAAGACAAGGCGGCGTAGGGGGGAACACCCAGAGGCTAAGCCACCACCACAAGATCTTTCTTTGAGAAAATGCACCATGTTTTGGATTGGTTACAACTGTATTTGTGTTCACAGGGTCACTCTTAGTTTTAACAGAAGCTGCAAATGCTCAGTGTTGAGAAGAGCGTTTGGAAAGCAGTTTGAAATGCATAGGGACGACTGATTTGAACCCAGTAACGTGTGAACATGGCAGTTCCTGCTCTGAGACATTTTCAATTGAAGGAAACTTTTCAAAAACCCATTCATAGAGTAATGAACAGAACTAATAAAATATTTTGCCCGAGCTCCTGTATGCAGCATCTGGATTTGAAGTTGCATGGTAATATACTTGGCACAGTTTGGGAGGTTACACCAACTGTGGTAATACAGTAATGCTTGTAAGCTCTGGGAGTTCATAAGTTTTCCCCTTGTCTCTATTCTGGCAGTAGCCATTTACAACTGCCTTTTTTAGCCACAGGAAATCCCTTTTCTTGAGCTGAAGAGGTATGTGAAATGCATCCCCTCTAAAGGCAACATCTGTGCTGCTTTGCAAATTGTCAGCCAGAAAGGGGCTGGATATGCTAATCCGCTGAACTGTTAATGGCAAGGAATGATCCTTATTGTCAGGTGGGAGTAGGTGCTGCTTGACACCTGGGGAAGTATGACTGAGACCGTAAATTATTGCAGACATCTGCAAAGATGTGCTGCTACAGGTTGTCTTTTTCTTTCTGTTCAGCGGCTTGCCTGAATGTGTTTAGATTTTAAAAAAGGGGGAAGACTATGCACATCAGCACAGTCTTTGTTTAATCAGCATTTGATTACAATAAGAGCTCCGAAATCATTGTGCAGTGTTGTTAATTATTAGAAAGGTGATGTTGTATGTTGAAGTAATTGCAGTAAACAGCCCAGCTGGAAAAAAATTGTTCAGATTTTCAGCCACTAAACTATACTTTGAGCTTGTTTCTATCTCTCTGTTAATTGCTTTATTGTTAATTTATTTCTTACTTTGTATAATGTAAATGCCTGACATTTACCACCTTGATAAGTACATTGTTGTCCTAGGAATTTTTTAAACTTAGGAGAAAACACTGTTCTCTGGAAGACTTCCTAAACCTCTGCCTCAACTCTCTAGTTAAGAGTATCCTTTGTATGTCCTGGCTATTTAAGGTACTATTTTTTGGGGCCCATGTTGATTTCAGGTGAAATCAGTTGGCCCAGGACACCCCCTTGGAAGCCATGCAATCTTCCCAGACAGGTATTTCTTAAATTACAGTCACATTCTTTCATTGCAAGAGGAGTTCTTAAGGGAGAATTTCATCTTGGTTTAGAATTGACCAGCGGAGAGCTCCTTATTCGATGTCTATTCAAAACTTATCTGAGATAACACTAGAGAGGTAAACTGCCCTTCCCAAATATTGAAAGCAATGTAATGACTTGAAATAGCGTGATGATATGACTTCAATAATGAAGTAGTCATATTTTCACTTGGCTTAGGTATAGAAACAAATTCTTCAGCTCTTGGCTGAGAGGTCAGAATTGTAAAAGGGTGAATTGTGTGTGGCACAGTGCTTTTATATGGTAAAATATAAACTTTTGCAACTAAGATCTGTGACTATCAGGAGCAAAATCAAGGTTTGGAGGCGTTGACTGTATCCTTTTATTATGCTACTAATCCACCCAATTCCTCATACCTATCTGTCCATTCACCCTGCCCTTATCTCAAGGGCACTTAAGCTTTTGTTGTAATCCTTATGGATAGCCATAAACCCATAAATTACAGTTTTGCAGTAGGTAGAAGTACTAGAAAAATATCCATCAGTCTACCAGGTCCTTAGCTTCAGGCTTGAGCCTGAAATGTATTTTTTAGTGAAACATAACTTTATTAATGATATTCTGTTGTTCGCTCCGCCTGTTAAGGTGTGTGGGGTAAACACAGTCGTACTTTAAGTTACGGATACTTGAAAGTCACCCAAAATTGAGAAACAGTTTTTTGGGGAAATGGACATCACTGCTTCAATATGAAAAATGTTCATAGACTGTGAAGAAGTAATTCCAGTTCAGGTGTAATCTGTGAAGGACCTGTTAGTTTTTTGATTGCTAGGCCTATAGTGGGATTACACAGCAAAGCAGAGAGATTGTATTTGTCAAAAATGACAGAGTTTTTCCAAGAAATACATACCGCAGGAGCTACAGAAGAATCAACTTAGCTTGCCATTATTGGAAAACTAGATTTATTAAACATTTAGAGAAATACTTGTGTTACAAGATAAGGTTGGAAGGACAGACCAATAGGCTAGACTGAAAGGTAACTAGAAATACATCTTTCTTTGAAAAGGGTAAAGGAAGTTTGCTGAGGAAGTATTCAAATGCTGTGTGAGAGGGTATCAGCACCCTATGAGCTCATCTGCAGCATTGAGCTACGATGGTGAGAAGAAATGTGCGGCGTTTACTGGGCTCTGGGTGGACTAGGACTTTGGGATGACCCATCCCTGGGAACGTTCAAGGCCAAGTTGGATGGGGCTCTGAGCAACCTGCTCTAGTTGCAGATGTCCCTGCTCACTGCAGGGGGTTGGACTGAATGGGCTTTAAAGGTCCCTTCCCACCTCTTCAGCTGTGTGAATAGGTTTTATGAGAGATGAAAGATGGGACTCACGGATAGGGCACTGAACTGTCAGTGAGATCTGGATTCAGGGTTTTTTTTTTTGCTTCTGCCACAGTGTATCCCAGTGTTTCTAGTAAATCAGTTACTTCCTATAGGAGCTCCTGTGGTATTTATTTTTTCTGGCCCTTGTACCCTGTTTTCAGATGATGCACTTTCAGAATCTTTGCTCGGTACCTTACACTAATAATTTCACTCTCTAGAAGAGTCTGAAATACAGAAAATGATGTGTTGAATGGGTGAAGATGGCTTCAAGAATCACAAAGTGAGAATCAAATAAAAATTTCATACGGTGAGTATGTACTGGTTAAAATTGTTATCTGGATTCCAACGGCTGTTAATAAATTGCTAGAAATAGAGAGTCAAAGTGGAGGGAAGATGAGCTCCTCAGGCATGAGGGTAACTAACTCAGGAAGTGCTTGAGATCCTTTTCCTGAAAGGCATTGAGGATACTCAGCTCTCACAGGCTTTTCATCTCTCTCAAGTTCCTGTAGTAGTAGCACTAGGACTGTATGAGCATGATGCAGTTGTTTGGGGAGGAGAGGAAATGAAGAAGGAAGTATTGATCAAAGTGTCCCAAATAGCCTCTTTACCAACTGGTACACAGAGCCAGCTGAACACATCCAATTAATTTATTCAGAATTAAGCTGATGGCATGCAGACCCAAGCCAGGATAAATTCTGCCCTACACAGTGACCTTCATATTTTTTCACTGGATTAAATTGCATAAATTTGATTGTTTATTTTGCAGGAAACTAAGTCTTCTTACCTTATTGGTAAATGAAACAAATTTTTGCATTAATGCCTTTGCTAGAAAAGTCAGAACACAGACAAGTGTTTATGTACAGTCTGTATCCTGTTTGTCAGTTATGTCTCTGTAGATGGAAAGGTCATTAAACATTGTCTTTGGGTCAAGGTGCTATGAACTTAAAGCACACCCCAAACCCCACACTTGACGAACTACAGAAATGCAATCAGGCTTGCCTATCTCTTTGAGAAAAATGGGTTTATTAAATCATAGATTAAAGATAGGGAATTGTTGATGTTTATCTCTCTCCCAGACAAGATGCAATTTAGCTGATAAGAGAGCTGAACCTGAAGAGAATTCATTTAGTTTAGTTTTCTTCATGAATATGTAGCTAATATTTAATTTGCAAAACATGTCCCCTATTATGTTCCTTTTCAAACCTTTTATCTGTCACAAAGATTATATAAAAATGTTGAGAGAACTTGTTGCACTTTATTCAGCTTCTGGAAGCATCCCTGGCTTTTTGAAGGTCAGTAGTAGCCACAGGTGTCTAATTCCAGACACCAAAAATGAGTTCTGAAGGCTCAAACCCTCGTGGCTTTGCTGGAGATTCTGCATCATGTGTAATTTGCCTGCTTTTAAAACACCTCTTTATAGCTTGCTTGTATGACAGAGCTTACAAAGGGGCACCTGTCATCTCCAAACTCAGAAACTCGTCCTGGGCCTGCTAAGGGCACTGCTGTTGCAGCAGAGAGGGTCAGGAAGAGGAAACCATGGGGTTGTGCATGGACCATAAGAGCCCAGGGAACTTAGTACAAATAAAAATATTCCTTCTACCTCAGCAGTGAGAAAGCAATGCAATCTTCCTCTTTTATTGAGGTTTTGGTAATATTTTGGCATATTTGGTATTTCATTGAGCAGCTGCAGACTCGCACAAAGAGCTCAGATAGTGCATTTAAAAGACAATGTAACTATGAGAGTTCAGCAGACTGATTTCTGTAAGCATTTCTGTTTCCCTCATTGTTGCAGTAGCAAAGTGCATTGCAAATGCTGAAGAACCCTGTGAGGTGGGAGAGTGGTAACTTCCATGTGATGGGCCCATAGCTGAGATAAGAGGAAGTTAGTGGCTTCTCTGAATATAGATGGTAACATTAGGGAATGAACTCACATTGAAATCTCATTAACTCTGATAATGCCCTTTGAATTTCCCTGTCCAGAAAGAGGACTCTAGAATGAAAACATCTCCCATAGCTCATTAGTGTGAGCAGAAAGTGGATGTTTGTTCTGCTTTAGCATAATAGTCAGTGGAGTTATTTTCTCATGCTCCTTACAACTCTCTGGACTCCCTTAAATGATGAATGCTATGGAACAGGGAGCAAATTGAAGCATAATGGCATGTAGGTTAGAAATGAAACAAAGTGAAATTAAATACAAATAGAAATTATAATTTATTTTAAGTGAAAAATAAAAAGGGCTAAATATCTCCATGAGGATCTGTTTGGCAAAATGTTTCAATTTAGCTTGTTGTTCATCTCATATAAATAATAGCATGTTCCTCCCTCTGACCACCCTGCATTGTAGAAACCACTGTCAGATACTGAAATCAGATGTGTGTAAAAGCTGGTTTTAATTTTCTGTCAATTATTCAGTTGACTGAATCTGTTGTTTGTCATGAGATATCTGGACATCTACAGATCAGCAGTAATTCCGGTTAGATGTTTGCCTGTTCAAATGACAGTGGATGCCCTGGCATGGGGAAATTGGACACGTGTTGGAGTTCGTTTGGTGTTTCATGTTTGCTTCTCAAAGCTAGTACTGTGCTGTAGGATAGATTTTTGCTATTCTGACTGTGATTTTTGCCTGTATGTGAAGCAAGCCATCTGGAACACGGAGCACTTACCCTTTCTTATGTTATTGTGTGGTTTTGCTTGTTTGTCCCCCACCCTGGAAAATAGACCTGCTGGCTACTGTTTGTTTGGGTTATTGTTTTGACTTGCTGCGGTGTCTACTTCAAAGCGATGGGAAACCTGATTGCTAAAGCAGCAGAAATGAAAACAGTGAAATACCAGCACGGTGGTGAGTAGTTGTGAGTACCCATCGTCTTGCACAAAGTGTGCCTTGCTGTAACGGTCCCATGAATCCCAGAATGTGTGTTTGGGATAACAAAGGCATGGGAAAGGTGGATGGCGTGAATCAGTCTGCATGATAATCACATTTTTGGGTCTTTGTGGATTGAGATCTTGATTTGCAAACCCTTTGCAGCACAGGTGAGCTCTTCTGAGAGGCGTGTACAAATTGGTATGCAAAGGTAGCCAGTGCTCGGGTGGGACTAGTGTGTGCTTCTTGAAATGAATAATCACAACCTTCTGACCATGGTTTTGCTAGATAGGTTTATGCAGCACCTCATGCTGCTGCTGCGTTTGTATAGACTGATAAAGGAGGACTTTTCAGAGCCTTGAGAGCTAAGGCTCCTTGCACTGATTTGATTGATGGTCCTTTTATCAAGTGCTGTGCTGGTACTTGTGCATACAACATACAAAGTATCACACACATTTTCCAATTGAATGACTCTTCTCGGTGAAGAAAATCCATATTCTCTGCTTTAAACAGTGTAGACCAGAAGTCGAATAAACAGTAAAAAACGAATGGAGTAACCAGGGATTAGCAGACAGTGCATTATGTTGATTACCCACATTGTCTTCAGCTTAATAAATTCTATTTTGCTGTAAGTCAGTTCAATTGTGTGTGAAAATAGAGAAGGTGGAAAATGAGACTGAACAAGAGGGTTAAATGGCAGTGTGCCTTTCCAGAAGCAATTAAAAAAACCCCAACCCTTGAGGAAAAGAAAAAAAATTACAATTCTGTTTTAATGGGGGAAGCTAAAATTGTCTGTCCAATCCTCATCATTAAACCCATACAAAAGCACTTCTTAACGCGTCATGTGGCACTTGCAATTCTGTGACGTTGACTTGTGCTAGGAATTATGGAGAAAAAAAGGACAAATGGGAAGTAGCAGTAATTCTGTCACGGTTTTGGCATCCCATTCACTGAATGCAGATTAAGATCCCTGAGCCTTGCTATGATTCAGCACATGCTCTGGCAGATCCTGTTGCAAAATAAGGTCCTTTAACTTTCTGTCGTAAGTGAATCCCTCCTGAACAGATGTGTCATGACTCATAAGAATAACCTTGCATTCAGCAGGAGTTTTTAACAAGCTGTTTGGAAGGTGCAGTTAATGCTGGCCCTTATTTATTTGCTTTGGTATGCCTTGGTAATTATGGAATTTTCAGTAGACTGCAAGAAAACTGGAAATGTACAAAACATCTAAATGGATGATCCCTGATTTGGCTGGGGAGAGATGAATCAAGCACAAAGTAAAGAAAAAAGTGTGAAAGAAAACCTTTGCAACATGGCTGAGCTGTTCTCCTTGTAGCCTTGTTAATAATTTCATTTCTGTGTTGAAGTTAGGAATTGATATCCAGAACTCCTGAGCATCCAGAACACCAACTGGTGCCAAGGAGAGGTGGAAGTGCTGAGAAACTTTGGAAAAATGGGTTGGAATATAAGGAAGTAGTGTCATCTAGTGGTTAAAGAAAAAGGCCAGGAAATCAGGAGTCCTGGGTTATGTTTTAAAAATGTACTACCAACTTGCTGGTTGATGAATTTGCTTGAAAATCTCAAAATCCCATTTCACTGTGGGAAGAGAGGAGAAGGAAGAGGACAACAGACAAGACACCATTTGGCCCAACTGACTTCTCAGTTTTGAAAAAGCAAAAGTCTAAATGTGGAAGGAGTGCGTACGCCACCATCAGAACTCTTGTACAGAGGCAATTTGAAGCAAACTCAGTCCTGTTTCAGGAAACACAGGAAGGGTGCCTTTGGTCTGTTTGTAGTTAAATGTGACCAGAAGAGTTTAGAATTTGGCAGTTTTATATCTCACAGGTGCCAAATCTATGCACGGGGTAAGGAATGTGCTTGTCAGTGATCATGGATGATGGAGGAGACAGCGAGTTCTTTTCGTGTATATATGTTGACTAGTAGGAGGCTTAAAAGCAGTTTATGGTGGTTGAGTAGTAGTTTTTTCATTGCTAATGGTCTCTTCCCAAGTTAGCAGTAACCTCTGTTATCAGACATGACATGCGTATGGTTTAGGAAAGAGTGATTGATTTCCTGTCCATAAAGTAGAAATTGGTGTAGAGGGACTAAGGCAGGGATTTTCTTAAGTACTTGTGTATGTAATTATCATTAAAATCACTGGAAGTTACACAACAGGAGTATCTTTGAAAGAGGTTTGTTCAAGCTCCCTGATGGCACAAGAAGCTGAATCCTCCTCTCTTGTGTCGCATGCTAGTGCTGTTTGCTTCTGTAGCATTCACTCAGAGGTCTGTCCTTACATTCCGATCTCTTCTGACATTCAGCCTGGCTCTAGCTATGGCAAGTACTCTGTCTTTGTTAGGTTTGCTGACTTGTCGTGCTGCCAATATGTCAGTGATGCCATCAGTAAACAGCCTGTGTGATCCCTTACGGAGAGGGACCTGCAAATAAATGGTATGAGCTGGGGACATCTTCACATCTAGTCTCCAGGTGCTGTGTATGGGGTTTTTCATGTGGATAGACTCTCCACAGCTCTAGATATGGAACTGCCTCGGTGCTCCTCTCATGTAGCTCAGCATGCTTTTACAATGGCCAAGAGCTCATGACATTTTGGGGGGAAAGGCTCCAGGAATTCTAGGATGTGGTCCTCCAGCTCCTGCTCTGTGGAAGCTTTTCTTGAGTAACATACTTGTTACAAAACAGCGTAGACATCTTCGCATTGGCAATAAGAAAACGCTGGACTGGCAGACACCTCTGAGCCAACTTTTCTTACCCAGCTGGTGTGGAGAAGCCTTGTCTTAGTTGCTGCGCGAGCCTGAGGAGCATGACAGCATTTGGATCTGCAGCCTGGCCAATGCTATTGAGCGGCGCAAAGGGCAGCCGACTGCAAAGCTGTTAGCATTCTGCACGGCACACAACTTCAGCTCAGCGTTAGATCGACTATTATAATTCTCTGTTAATTACAGAGTGTTGATTATATAACTGCTTAGCAGTTCCTCCTCTTTTAATGAGCACAGCTGTTTTCTGTCCAGCTTCAACAGGGAAAATTCCCCATCTCTAATTTAAAAGTAATACACTCAAAGAAAACTCCAGAGGGCTCTTGCGCTCGCACTGTTTAATATGTTTTAACACTCATGGTGCCTACAGGCTTCCTTCAGCCTGGAGATCACTTACAGCCTTTCCCCTTACTCTCTTAAATGAATCTTTATAACTAATGAACTTTATTAATAGCGTTAAAAAACAAAGCCCTCACCTCATTGTACAAAAACCAGTTCGTTTAGACAGACTTGATACCAGCTGTCATGTAACTATGCTGATGTGGGTCCATGCACTGTATTCACTATTTTCTGACCAAGCGCTCTCTACAGAGTGAGGCAACAGGCGGTTTTCTGCCAAAAACTCTCCAAAGAGTGGTATAAACATGTATTTGCTTATGCTAAGCTGTGAGTTACCGTTTTCCTGGAGACTGAAGTATTAATACCTGCTGGAGACCAGCGAGGCTGAGGTGCTGGAGACCAAGTGCTGGAGCTTTAATGTGAAGTAAAATGTAGGCAAAGAGCAGCAGTATGCTGAACAAAAACCTTCAGGTCACTGCTTGCCCCCAGGTTCGTGCCAGATGTGCTGCATGAGTGACCCGTAACGTCTTAAAGAGCTTGCTGAGCACATAGTCCAGTATCATGCACTGCTGTGGCAGTGCAACATTTTGGGCATGGAGAGTTTTCCTTTGGAAAACATGTTTATGTCAGAATCAAAACAATTCCCAGGAAGATGTAGGCTTAGATAGACGTTTTAGGTGGAAGAATTGTCAAAACAAATCACTTCAACTTTCTAGCTTGGTTTTCACAAAGTCAAATTCATTTCACTCAGATTTTTGACTTTTAATGCTTCAGGTATATGATAATCTGCTGGCATGTTTGGACACTGGCAGAATACAGTCAGTGGCCTGACTAGAATGCACAAGAATGTTCAATTAGTTCTTTTTTAAAACCTTTTGGTCTATAAGCACTGTTAAAGGTGCCACAGCAGGAGGGAATGGCTGAAGCAGGTCTGTAGCAGTGGCAGGAAGTCTGTAGCAAGAGCTGAGCTTTAGTTCCCAACTGGAGGCCCATTGTTTCTGCTTCACGGTTCTCTGTTCTAATCTCTAACTGATGATCTGGGACTTCCTCAATCTGTTAACCTGACCCAACCAACAATATTTAACAAGTTCAATAACTGATAAATACTTGAGCAGAGGATTGATCATGCTGTGGAGCTGCAAGTTGGTTGCAACCACCTAAACCAGTTTTTATTGATGTGCTTTTAAAGCACTGGTGTCATCTGTAACGTCCATTAATTATTTATTAGTCTGTGTGCCCTTTTATAGGTGCAACCTTAAAGTTGAGACTGCTTGATCTGTTATTGAGAGCAAACGCTGTATTCCTAGAAAGATCATGATTTATCTGGAAGTCGCTCTTTATCTTCGCCATTTTTAAATACTGCACAGATAAATATGTCTCTTTAGCTGGAGTGTCCTTTTGTTTCCCTAGTACACTTGATTGTAAACATACATCAAGTTGTTGCCCTCAGGGGGTCTTGTTCAGATGCATCTTGAGTTACATTATGGTAATAATGTTCATTCTTAGCATTAATAATTACACGGAATGCCTCCTGTTCAGCAGAGGATTGTATTTCTGTGATGTTTTCCTTGCTATTACCAACTGCTGTGCTGTTGCTGTGTATTTTATGCTGATGATGCAGGTCACTCATTCTCCCTGGTTTTTGTTTTTGATTTCTTTTCCATGTGCCTCTGGATAGTAACATATATTGGGTAAAAGAGAGTTAGGGTCAGCTAAATTCAGTGTGAATTTTGCATTCCTGGGTAGCCTGAATTCACCCACTGCTCTCCTGGTGCTTTACAAGTGAAGGGAGTGGGGGGCGTCTCCATATTGTACGAGATGATATCACAGGGTCTCTTTTTGGTTTTTATCTGTTACTGATATATACATTCACTACAAAACTTACTGGAGATGTTTTTCATATCGGCAGGGTGAATTGATTTGGGTTGCTGCATGTATTTAAAGTATTGCTAGCTATTGCTGCTAGCTTCTAGGTGGTGTGTTCAAACTGCAGGTGTGTTTGTATGTATTTGACAGAGGGAGCTAGAAAAAGCAAAAACTTCCCACTAGTGACACCTGAGCATCTTCCTCCCAAGAGGAAACAATCCAGTGTAATAAGACAAAGCCCTGCGGCAGTGAAGAGGGTAATAGCAGCATTTACAGAACCTGCTCGATGGATTTCCTGCAGAGAAAATACCTAGTCTGTGACTGAAGATCATCTTTGAACCTGGTTAACCTGGATACAGAGATGGAACTGGAGGTGTTGGGATGTTTAGCCCTTGCATATGGCAGCTTGCGGTGTGGTGGTCAGCTTGAAAGCCAGTCCAGAAAAGGAAATCAAGGACAGAGGTCTCTTTCTCCTGAACAAGTTCAGGGTGCAGAATTGCTGAGGAGAATCTTCTTTCCCCTATGAACAGTGGAAGGGTTGGGTAAGGCTAAGAAGATGCCCACAGATGAAACCCCTTGCTGGCTTCAGAAGCCAAAAGCTTTGTAAAAAACTGTGACCTCTTTAGCTCTGAAAACAGTCGTAGAAAGAAAAGGTCCTTTGGATCTTTCTGTGCTTTCTCCTACCCTTTGTCTCTCCCTCTTTCCTTCAAAGCAGCAATTTTTCTTTGTGCTCTTTTTTTTTTTTCCTTTTCAATTCTGCTTAGCAAAGACTCTCCAGGGAGCCAGTGCAGAGTTGAACTTGGCACAAACAGCCAGGAAGACGGCTTGAGCTCAGTGTCTGTACAAATATCCAGGATAAACTGCTGTATTAATATTTCAAATGATTTCCTAATACAGCGTGCAATGCGGCAGGGATCCAGGGAACACGGTTTTCCTGGTGAAATCTGCCTTCTCTTTAATACACAGCTATAAACAGTTTGTTTTTAACACTGTTTTAAATCTACTCAGAGTGGGGCTATCTTTTAGTTAAAACTTCACTGTAGTGAACTTTCCTATCAGGTTTAATTTAGATTTACAAAGCAGGCTTTGGTTGTGTTGCCCTGAACAGCCTGTCCAGTGTGAGACCTCTAAGCTCTTGTTTACCTCAAAACAGGCGCTGGGTTTTGATTGGTTGGGGGGTTTTTTTGCCCCCCTCAGTCAGTGTTGAATGGGCATATAAGTGAGAACTTTCCTTCTTCATGCGTTTTCCGCTGTTAGAGCATTCTTTTTCTGCAGATTATTTCTATTTCCAGAGTGGGAGGTAATTCTCCAATGAGAATACAATTGCCAAAACTCCTAGACTGCCTTCTTTCCTATTGCATGTTTGCAGAGCAGGGAATGCTGACGCTGAGTGTGTTTGAAGAGCAGTGACAGCTACCTTAAAGTCTGACTCAATATTGTTTAACTTGGCAAAGTCTTTCCTTTGACTCTGTTTGGCTTCTGGAAGCACTGAAGTAATGTTTGCTGGTTTGTACACGTAACTAGATGAGTCATATCATAAAAGTATGTGGTGAGGTGGTACTCACAAAGGCAGTTATTACCCTTTTCAATCAAGTTTTACCAAAAGGATAGTATTTTTTTCATTACTGTAGTAGTTGTCTGCTTCAAGTGATTCTGAACCTCAATATTAAATTTAGTCTTGGCCTTGGGTTTTTTCTTGCCTCTTGTGACTTTGGTGACTCCAGAGGAGTTAACCCAAATGGACGAGATGAGAGGAGAGAGGTTGTATTTGCATGCTGCCTTGTAGCAGATGAGGTTAGAATAGCGGCAGGAAGAGAAGCCAGATCTTCTGACTTGTATTTAAATGCTTATATTTAAATACAGCTGGACAATTCTGCCCAGAAGGAATAAAGCGTGCAGGCTCATGGACTGATTTGGGGGTTTGGGATGGTCTTGAAATGAAGCAATGGTGACAGGCTTTTTACTGGAGTGTCTGGGGGAGAAGTGAGAAATGTTGTGCTTAGGAGACAGGGAGGTGATTCTTTTTAAGAGGATATGTGGTCACATCAGAGAGGTGGCAGGAGAGAGACTTTAATGATTGGTACACAGCCACATCACAGGGCTAGAAGATGACTGTTGGAAATTCCCTCCTTGTAGTGAACCACACAGAGATAACGCAAACAGAATCCTGGCATATGGCAACGGGTTATTTTTTATTATTTACACAGTTAATGGAAAGGAAACATTGAGTGTCTTTGATTAGAATTAATGGTTCATTAGACTGGGCTGTCATGACCCGCCAGCACTGTGGATCTGGATGGAGAAGTTGATGAATTATTCTGGTTAGAAGGATGATAGTGGGACTAGAGATTGTCAGAGAGATACTGAGTGTGAGTAGGGCAGCAGAACCGTGGAAGCGGTTTCTGGGGGCAAGGAGTCCAAAGGCCTGACTCTGCACGCGCTCTGGGTGTCAATAAATGCGCACTTGTTGAAGAGCTGAGCTGTGCTGGCAGCAGATGTTCTGCCTGCTGCTGGCTGACTGCAACACTAAGTGCTGGTTACCAATTCCTGAACCTGCTGGCACAGCTACTTGTGAGTCCTCACTTATCTATTTCCCTCAAAAGGGAGGCAAAGTTAACAGAAACAAGTTACTGAAACTGATTCAGCAGATGGTTTGGGGTGTTGTGGTTTGTTTTTTTTTTCTGAAGCAATACGGGTGATACTGGCCAGTGTTGTGGTAGGGAGGAGCATTTCAGGAGAGTAAACCTCCTTCTTCCAGCACAGCTGGATCTAGAAGACTTGCCTCTTGAAAACAAGTTGCAGGGGACAGAGATGCATTTGGACAATGCTTTCACGTCTTCTAAACTGAAATTCTGATCCAGAACCTCAGTGCTAGAAGACTAAACGTGCTATGTGTGCTGAGGTGGGCTTTGACTTGTCAAGCAGCCGCCAGCGTGGTTCCTGGGTTAGGTTTATGTGAGGAGGAGGAGATGGTACCACCACACAAGTCCAGAGGGATTTTAGCCTTACACACAGTTCTCTCAGTGCTGTTCGGTGGTTTTGTAACTTACTCTCCGTCACAATCTGCCATCTTTAAGAGGGGGTTTGGAGCATCTGTTTTACCAAGCCACTTCTGTGGACTTGCAGAACTGTTGTTACCCTTCTATGTTTTGAAGCAGAAACTGCCTTTTCAGACCACACTGTGACAGAAGCTGTGGGTCCCAGTGCAGAGAATAGCTGGACCCAGGCGGTCCACAAAGCGTGTTGACATGGACCAGGGTATGGTGATAATCCCAAAATTAGACCTGTAGTGAGGAATCTGTCTCATAAGCCACCAAAACCTTAGGCTGTTCTAACGAGAGGTTCAGATTTGGGTGTTATTTTTACTTGGGGAAATAGCAGGGTGGAAAAAACAGCCCTGAGGGTTTTCAGGGACATTGGAGAGAAAAACAAAACTCTCCCAGGCAAAGAAATCAGGCTGCAGCACTCGGAGCATTCGGTTTCAACAGAGATGGCTTTTCCCTTCTGTGCTGGAACTGTGGTGAGAGTGGGTAGAGAGTTCACGGCACATTCAGAGCTGGCCCCCACAGCAATGCAAATGTCATAATTTTCTCTCTAACACATATTCTCGGTGTTAATAGCAAACAGAAAGTAATCCATCACTTTGGGTAAAATTGCCTGTATGGACAGAAAAATCCCCACTGCTCCCTGTGCTGCTTTTCTTACTTCTGTTTTATTGTTTCTATTTAATGAACTGGCAAATAAATTACAAAAAACTGTTTTATAAGCCAGTTACTTATTAATTCCATATTTCCTGCAACAGGTTCTGAGATTAATGAATCAAGAAGATGGAGAAGCCTGCTAATTTAGTTACACGATTACCATTGCTGTATCATTTATTTTGAGGACATGATGACATAGCTAATGGATGTTTTATTTATTCAAAGTGATCTTAAAATTAATATTTGCAAAATTTATTTCTGGCTTTTGGTATTTCATCCTACTTTTTCTTTTTCCTCTGAGTTTAGTGAAAAATATTAAAAAAGGAGAATTGTTGCCTTTTTGCACTGATACCGCTATGGCTACAGTCTAGCGCTTGCTCTAAAAATGTCTTAATTTAATGATGAGTGAAAAAGTGAAGTGCCAGGAATAGGCATTTAGTTCCAGGTCCAGCAGTCCTCTCCACAGGCTGCAGGTATCTGCTCCGTGATTAAGACTTATTTCAGGATGGGGCCAGAGGGCTGCAGTTAAAGCATCGTCACCTTTGAGTATTTCAAACATGCAAGAAATTTGTCTTTGTTCTACTATAATTGTGCTCATGTATTTAACCAAAAAGGAGATGAATTATTTCTCTATATAAACATTTAACAGTTGATTCATTTCATAGCCCTTTGACGCTTCCCTCATGCAAGAAGTTCTTAAAATGGGGCTTTGAGTAACTGTTTCCTGCTGAAAAAGTGTACACCAAGAAAGGAAACATCTCCCATTAATCCTGGGAGTGTAGGATATATTATTGCTATTAATTCCAGTAATTAGGAGGAAAACATAACAAATTACTCTTAATAAACCTTTCAGACAGGATTTTCCTTTTAATATACAGGCTCATTTGTATCTACTTATTTTTATTTTTTCACCAAATCTTGTTAGCATTCTCTGCACGCTCTGAAATGACCGTTATACGTTCGCTGGCAGATAAAACATCAAAGTGATTATTTTAATAGTCAGGGCAATATATGGGGGAAGGTGCTTTGTTTGTGGAAGGGCTACCACTCTCTCCATGCATTTCTTCCTTAATTCTCTTAATGTGGGAATATCTGTGGTAAGAGACAAAAATCCTTCTTTGTTGGGATCATATTCACAGAAGTCCAGGAAAATGTGGACATTTACTAGTCCTGTTTAGTGACCTTGTCATCTAAAACTAATGATCTCTAAATTTGAAGTCTTTGAGGGATCTCCTCATGTATATTGTTCCGGAAGCATTTTGGATGATAGAAAATGCTTCAGAAACACAGCAAGTTTGGAAGCAGTCAGCTCAGGCATCCTTTTAACACAGCCAAAATACATGACTATTTAATTTTTCCTGGGAGCTCTAGCTATTACTAACCATGTAATCTGGCTCCCTAAGAGGATTTTCATGTGTAAATCTTTGTTTATCAAAACTGTGCTAGTATTTAATATTATTTTTTTGTGAGAGGGAGAGAGGGAAAACTTGAGAGAGCAGTAGGAGGCCTTGGAAAGAGAAAAATGCCTTTTGAAAATGCTCTGATTTTTCGGGGTATGGAATTTTCATAAGCACTGTAGATTTTTGTCTTGTGGGTCTTGCGTTTAAAATGCTGCTTTTGAAAATGGGACGTGATCTTCTCCATTGTTCCAGGGCTCTTTCAGCAGTTTCCATTCAATCTTTAAGCCTTCTGAGTATAAGCATGCCAAGCCATTGTTTCCTTCTTTTGGTTTAAAATCTGTTTGGAATAGATAGTTGCCTGGAAGTCTTTTCTGAAAGTTAAAACAAGTGCACCCCACAGCAGGGAAACAAACCTAGATCTCCTGGTTTCTAGTTCTTGCCTTAACTAGCAATTGCTTTTATTTAAATCTATTTCCTCAAATGTAGTAACAGTATTTTCAGCTTTTTAGTGTGAATGTATAGCTGCAGAAATTTCTTGCACAGCTGATCATGTTTGTCTCTCTAACCTAATATTAAATACAGTTGCTGCTGATAATTTAGATTTTCAAAGGGTTGAATTCTATTGGTAGCTTCTTTCTGTGGTTATCGCTTTTAGGTCAAGGTCTGACCGTAAGTTTTTTCTTATGCGTTATAGAAGAAAAGAGAACATGTTTCTACTGAAAAGGATATTTAAGAGTTGACATGGAATATATATAGAAAATAAAGTTCACCTTGAACTCCCCATAACTGTGAGCAGATCAACCTGTTTCTTAATGTTGTCTCAGTGTCTCTGTTTTTCCTGTGTTATTTGTCCATCAAGCAGAATGTAGCATTGTCTCTTGTTCCACTTGCTTAATCTCTTCTTCTCTGAGTTCCACCATAATCTAAACTAAGAGGTTTGTTTCAGAATCTCTGGATCTGCCTCATTATTGTATTCTATTTTGTATTTGTAAGCATCTCAATTTTTTTTTCACTAGCGTGAGAGAGAACTAGTTCTGCAGAGAATAGTGTGGTTAGAAAATGTCTCAGATGTTTAGAGTGGTGAGAAACTTGGAAAGAGTTAATCTTGCTGCAGATGACACAGCTACTGGCCATCTGGTTGACTCAAAGTAGGTAAGTATCGCTGCTTTTAAATTAATAAGTACTATTTTAGAAGAGTAATTGGAAGTTGCATAAAATACGGATTTGGGACTTGGGGTATGAATAATAGAGCATATATGTTGATAAAATATTTCTATAAAAAGTTCCATGTTTGTGATTACTGCGGTATTAAATATGTAGTGTTTGTCAGGTAATTCCATCTGATGGTTAGGATTAGGAGAATAGCATTATTTTCTGAACCGCCTTGTCAAAGTTTCACCATTATTAAAAACTGTATTAGAGATTTGGCTGTTAGGAGTTCAAATCCCTGGGAAATGCAGGTTACCTTACATCTGTTTTCCTGTTGCCCACGGTTTTAGAAAGGATTGCCCTAATTCCATCAGTACGACAGACAGTCATACAAAATGAGCAGTGGCTGGATGAAAAGGTACAAGCAGAGAGCTAAATGAGGCCAGAGACCTAACTGTGTTACACCTTGGCTTGGCAGTAATTAAATGTAGTCAGGAGTATTTAAGCTAATTGCTATTTTTCCCTGTCAATACACTTAGAACTAATTTACACGAATGCAGCAAAAAGCTTTCAAAGAAATATCTGAGTTCAAGTCTCAGTGAAACTGTCAGAAGAGCACTTGCACTGCTAGAAAAGCTCAGGAGTTAGGGTTATCACTTGGGGCATCGGAAGAACTGAACTACTATTCCTGCTTTGCCTGAGTCAGATCAGATGTGAACGCTGGTTTCTCCAGTGTGGTTCCTTTTATTTAATTACTTCCAGCATTCCTTTGCTGAGGCTCCTTCATGAAGAGCATCTGCTACCTCTTATGTCTGAGGTAGAGTTAGAGAGTGACAATGCTGTCAATAATTGAGACAACCCTCTCCTGGGCCATTCCCTCATGCAGAAACAGGGCAGGTCACTCACCACCTCTTTGTTCAATAAAAGGAGGTGTCTTCAGTGGTGGGAGGGGGATGTCAAGAACTAATATCCCAGCGAATTAACTTGCATATAATTCTTTGCTCTTCTCACTTTTGAAGTGACACAACTGTCCCCATTTAGCATGATATATCAACACTATGTTAAACTAATACCCTTGGCATCCCTCCTTTGTATTCACCCTCGATACATACCAAACCTTGTTACCATGCATTTAATCCTAGCTGCTGTGATTTGAGCGTACTTGGTTTTCCAATGAAACCTGGTCTAAAACAAAAGGGAGGGGGAGGAGAAGGAAAGCTCCCTTTGCAAATGCAGTTGATATAACCTCCCATCCTCTGCCTTAACTACTGAGAGACAGTAACTCCAAAAGGGAGTTGACAAGACATTGCTATTCCCTTACTCTTTTTTTTTTTTTTCCTGTCAAACCCTATGAGAGATTTGAAGAAAAAGCCTTTTACTACATGTGACTTAGTAGAAAAGTCCAAGTCTCTATAAATTCATGCTTCCTCTGGAAATTAGATTCTCTGATTAGGGTCCTGTAATAGTCATGCTCACAGGCTCTCAAGCCCCCAGCTGTTAAACGTGGATTGGCAGTTCATGACAGCTTGTGGTGACTGCAATTGTGCTTCTCTGTATTTGGCTTTAATTTAGAGGACCTCCCACTGCCACCTGCAATACCTAGCAGGTTTGATGTCATGCGATAATTTTGCAGAAGTCTGAGATGTCTTCAGAAGATGGTCTAGAGCTGGTTTGCAAATATTTGTGTTCCTGTAAAATGTAGCTGCATGGCAAAGGATAGAAAAGAACCCACTATAAATAGTATTTATGAAGACATTTTCCTTTTCTGTTCTGCTGGTGGTATTTCAGAGTATGCTCAGACAAATAGTTGCTATTTGGGCATTAGAGTATGTTTTCCCCTTTAAGAAAAACACTTAAAGACATGTTGAAGGCTGCCATAATCTATACTAGTATTCAGAGGTATCAAGATACCTCATGTTCAATGCTTTATTGGTCATGTTCCTTCACCAGTCAGGAGAGGACACGGGCTCTCCTACACTTCCAACTTCCTCAGCCACGGACGGATGCTGCTGCAGGATCTGTGGGCCCTACCCAACAGCATTTGCATTGTATGGATGTGAGCTGGAGACCTAATACCATTTGGGATGAATGTGGGGCACAGTCGTCTTACTCTTCCTACTCCACATGTCACTTTAATATCTTTCTTTCCAGGTTAAATTCTCTCAAGGCGAAATAGTGTCAAGAAATTACCAGATTTGGGGCTGGTTCCCTTTTTTTTGTTCGGATTGTTTCTTAATTAGATGGAGCAACATCATTCACTTGGCCTTTTTTTCCCCTTTGTCCGTTATGGACAGTTAGACCACAATTACTTGGGAGGTGGAGAGAGAATTTTTTTTTTTAATTTCTGGCTTTTTAGGAGTGGAGGAGGAATGTGATGTGTCCAGGAAGTGGGCGGACACTTGCCTTTCAAGTGAAAAGCTTATTCCGTTCGCCCTGGGGGTGAGTTTGTTACAGGAGCCAGGTTTTGTTCTGTCGCCTGTGACTGGCCCTGCTCTGAGGTCAGCATAGCTCCAGATACAGTCCATAGCTTTGCCGAGGAATAACGGTGTGCAGGGCTGCAGGGTACCAGCTTAGGCTGCATCACGGTTAGTGCGTGAGAGGTGCTGTGGAGCTTTAAAGAAGCCACCGTAAAGTCCTTTCAAGTTCTTCATGGCGTATGATCAGAGGCTTCCACTTCCTAGTAACATGTTGCAGAGTTTATGGACCCGAATAGCGTTAGCTTCTTTTTAGCCATTTAACTTAACACACAAAGAGATTACCAGCCTTTGTTAATTGATACTGAAATTTGGCCTAAGTCAATTTGTTTGGAATTTAAAATTAAATTAATTTAAATAACTTTTGACAGAATGCTCTTTTGAAAGGCTTTCCCTTGTAAGTTCCCCACCAAAGTAAATCACTTTCATTGAATTATTTACAAGACAATTTCATAGGGAGAGCTTCAAAAACCCTCCAGGCAATAATAAAATGATCTTCACTGTAACAGTCACAATTTGTTCTTGATAATTGGCTGCCTTTTCCCACTGGGGAATGGTGTGGTTTTATGAGCTAGAGAGGTGCCTCTTCCTGCCGAGAGGACGAAGTGGTGTCAATCGCATGGGCTAAGGCTGAGTTTTCTTTTTTAAAAAAAGCAGCCCAAACCCTTAGCTGATACCACGAACCTGCCATTCAGTTTGCAGCACATTGCAGAAGCAAACTTCCCGGGTTTGTTTGCGTGTTTATTTTCAATTAATTTACCTCCCAAATGGGTAACCTCCTGATAAGGAATGGCACTCACCAGACCACTTTGTTCTGTCACGTAGGTGTTTAGATGTAGACTCTGCGTTTGCAAACGGCTGTTTACAGAGCCTGATGGAAAATAGGTTTCGTTCTGGGGAAAGGGAAAAAAAGTAGTTAACTGTGAATTTCATCACTCCGCTGGAGTACTTCAGGGGGGTGAAGCCACTTCAGCTCAGGGGAGCTGTGCCACTTCGTGCTCATCCTGAGCATTTATGTTCAGTGGTCACCTCTTCCCTCAGTGGCTTGCAAGAAACAACACGGGGTTAAAGGGACGGATTTGAACTGATACGGCTGCTCTGACATTGTCTGCTCCCCCTCACTTCTCTGCTCTTGTGAGCTGAGCTTTTCTGATGAGATTTCTGAGTCATGACAATTCTGTTAACCTGATGTGATGGAGCAGACTGAAGAGCACTTGCATCTTAGAGAAGGGGGAAAAAATGAAGCATTATGGCAATGCATAGTCAAAATCTCTGGATTTTTTTTAGTCTAAGCTTTATGCCTTTCAACCATCTAGTGAAAAATTAGAATTTTCCAGAGCAAGCAGACTTGTACTGTTGAGAAGTCAACCAGAGAAACTGAAGAATTCCTTTTGGTTAATTAAAAACAACAAAACTCCTCAGCTTCTGAAGTTTGGGCAGCCTGTGGTTAGATTTTGACGTCTCTTGAAATAATTTGACTCCTTCAGTGGGTTGCCTCCTTTCCTTCAGCGGTGGTCACCAGATTCTATCAGAGCAGTAGCCAGATTTTCTTCATTGTGGTTGCATGCTGTGGCGAGTGTTGTAATTCTCTTGTAGTTCTTATTTAAACCCCCTTTTATTCTTTCCGGAACTGTTCATGATACATGCAGTAATATTAACTTAGCCTGTCTTTCCTGACAGTCACAATGTTTCATAAAAGATAGTAACAAAGAAAAATGAATAAAATACCTGTTCTGTGATAGCTCATGACAAGGCCTCCAGGAGATGATTTATTTCGTTTGAGATTTTTCAAAAGATCCTGTGAACTGGGTGCCTAATTCTCCTAAACTACTTGAGTGAATCCTACTCTTCTTTCAGTAATTCAACATAAACACTTGTTCAAAACTGCCAAAAGTCTCCATGTGTTTTATGCATGTAAATATGAGATCTAATATTTCAACTAGTATTTTACATTAATTTGATTAGACTCTCTGGCAATGCTTATAGCTGGTATGAGAATCCATCTTCCATACAGATTTCTCATTGTAATTTATCATTATTTAATGAAAGCTTAAGATAAAGTGTCCAAACTTATGTCATATCCCCTCCAATGCTTTGAATATTTCATCTTCCCTGAATGAGCTGCACAGCAATTTGCACACACCCTTTAGACAGATAGCAGGGCTTCCTCAGGATTTTTTTTCTGCCAATATTTGCTGCCTGCCTTCTCCCTCTGACAACTGTTGATAAAATTATGGAAAGGATTATAGTGTTTGATTCTATTAAATGTCAGGCTGGAGAACATGAAATACGTCTGCTTAGGAGCAGCGCTCATCAAGGACAACCTTGAATACTGAGGCTTGTTTGAGCAACAGTTCCCAGTGTTCAGACCACATCAGTGGATGTGTTCTGTTTTCCTCTCCCTGTTCGGTGGTTGATTCTTGGTTTTTGGAGAGTTTTGGGATTTGGGTGGGGGAACCTAGATCATGCTTTGCCTTTAACTTGGGACACAATCTCTCCTGTTGCTTAAATACGAACGGTTCTGAAGGGGTTTCTGTCGTTATTGATTATTGCCTCATTTGAAGTTTGTCATTTATGATTTAGAAGGTAATGAAGCCATTTCTCAAACTGCACCAGAAACAGAACAGAATGACCCTGCGTAGGTAAAATGCTGTGTTTAGTTCTCAGGATTTGCTGTGTATTTGTGTACGTGGGCGTGTATGTATTTGTGCAGAGGTTTGCATTCCTGGTATGTTGGAAGCTGGGCTTCTCAGGTGAGACTGTATGTGCTGGTAAGCTGCAGCCTGAAACTCCAGGCTCTGCAGAAGTACTTGCAATAATTTGTAGCACATTGGCCATTCTTTGTTTATTTTAACAGCTAAGTTACCTTGGTTAGATGCATTTTCTGTTCCTTGTGTGCTGGTTCTCAGAAAGCATCTTGCAAATGCCTAAATGTGTGTGTTCATTCTGTAATACCCGGTGGAATTCTGAGCTTGCACGCAGAAATGTGGAAACCATGTTATGTGTATATTGATGCCTGTAGGAAAATACCCTTTTTTTTTTCATAGAGGAGAGGCGAATACTTGGGAATAATAAGAAAGTCTGAAGAAAGAAATCCAGCTTGTTTTAGAATGATATCATTCTGAGTGAGTGGAGAATCAGGCCAGATGTGTCCTGGGAGAGCACTTAGCTTTGCTTGAAACAAGCTCCTTTGACTGTGTTAAAGTGCTCATGAGACAAAGCTCCAGAGCAGAGGAGAAAGCTTTGCCTCAGATGCACTAAAAACATTCCATAGGAGATGATGCGAGTTGGAAAGTAAGAGTTATATTGGTGTTCAAAAAAGATCTTTACAGTTTGACGAGAGAAAGAAGAATAGTTACAGAGAGCTTTGTGTGTTAGCTGGCAACTTTTGCCAGTGACAGATTTTTTTATGTTCATATTTAGAAATATGATTGAAAAATTCTTTATTTTGAGCGGGGGCAAACAAATCTTCTGAAAGGAGGCAGTGGTGTTGAGACAGAGTCCCAGATAAGTAATGGGGCATTTGAAGGTGAAATCTCATTGTCCCTGAGAAATTTGTTACTTCTGCAGATCTGGAATGTCATCACCATGCGATGCTTTTTAACTAAGCGTGACCTTTAAAAGAGGAAGTGGGGAAGAAGAGACAACCTGTGTGTTTGAATGTGAAATT
Organism: Bucorvus abyssinicus; assembly: GCA_009769605.1. Lineage (NCBI taxonomy): Eukaryota > Metazoa > Chordata > Aves > Bucerotiformes > Bucorvidae > Bucorvus > Bucorvus abyssinicus. The sequence goes on along the minus strand of CM020059.1, from coordinate 2,534,212 downwards.
CGACATCTGTTAGTGAGTGGGAGAAAGTTGGCATTTAACTTCTTTCTGTTCTGCGGGCTTAAAAGGGCTAGTTCAAAGGCAGCTGGTGGGAAGAACAGTTTAATTTGCAGATCAGGCCCATTTTTTCACCATAAGAGGGGAAACAACAAACCTATACAGGCTGAGAGAAAGCGTAGCTGGTTTTTTCAGATGTGTTCGGTGCTACTAGTTCCCACTGACTAGTTTGAAAGTGCACAGAGCTCTTCTTGGTTTGACCTTGGACTCTGCCTCCATCTCTGGAAAAGCAGCAGCTTTCTGCCCATCCTGGATGCTGATCACACACCATGGCCACGTTCTAGAGGCATCAGGACACAACAAACAGTACTTTACTATTATGTTGTCTTTCAGCCATTTAGAACAACTGGTTTTTAAAGTATTGGGCTTTGCAGTGTGTTACTGGTAAAGTATTGTAATACCCTTAAAGCCAAGCTTAGTTCCACACTTGGAACGCATTCGTCTTACAGAATATAACTGGTTGTCTTTCCGTTTCCTCTCTTCTTCAGTTTAAGACATAAATTGATAGTTTTTCATTCCCCTATTGTGATAAGTGTGTACTCAAAATGCATTCATCTCATTGTCAACAGACCTGGAAAAATTACCTGCTGGAATTGAATCTGAGACTTCTGAATCTACATATAGAAGCCCTCGCTACTACAGTTTTAAAGATTCAACGTCTGTAGAATAAAGGCTTTAATAGATTCACGCCCCTGGAGGGGAAAACGCTGCTACCTGAGGCCAGTCTCTGTTACATCCTGTTCCACAGATGTAATCCTTCAAAAGCCACGCTCACAGAAGTGGTACAATTTCTTTGCCATACATGTGAATCCAGCATATCTGCATACTCGGTTCTCCAGTGACTTTCTTGCTGTACCTTTCAGATGTGATGGAGTGGCATTCATTTACTATGCACTAAAGGTATCCTCTTTCGTTTAGAAAAGAGGAAAAAATAATCTTTTTCAGACATTAGCTTTCTTAGGGTCTACTAGGTGGAAAATAAAAACCTCCACTTTTGCTCCTAGTTTGCTGCTATTGGGCTATAATCATAGCATAGGTCAGTTGTTTCCTTACCTTCTAGTCTTTATACTTAGATGCTGGTTCCAGTCAAGTGTTTGGATGGTAACTGTGTTCGATCACTGTCAGGGTTCATTCCAAAACACAGCACGGTCACGAGAAGTCTTCTAGGACAAGAAATTGGCTCCTCGTCCTGTAATACTCTGACAGAGCGGGGAATGTCACCTCTCAGTTTGGCATTCCATAACTGCATTGGTCAAACATTTTATAGCTTATTTTAAGTAACTTAATTCAATTAACATGCAGCTAATTTAGTATTACATGAACTGTAGCTGCGCAACTACTCCAGCTTTGTTCCTTAAATTCAACATGAAGTTGTCTCGACACCTAAAAGATGTATAATCAGTCATCAGTTAATTAGCATGAGTATGCCAGGTACTCATTAGAATAATTGACTAAAGTCTGTCTTGTTAAAAATGGCTTTTTGCTTAATTTTATGCATTTAATGGAATGGAAATTCAGTCCTGAAAACCAGAGACACATCTCATAGGTCATCTGCATAATGTGTTTGCCGGGTTAACTTAGGCACATCCTCGAGTGCATTCTGTCGCTCAGCTGACTTAGGCAGTAGATTTCCACCACTTCTTTCAGAAAAACATATTTTGTATTATTGTTAGGTGACCATAAGTAAAATGTGCATGTTAACTCTGGCTGACCTGAAATACCAGAATAGAAGTTAGTCAGCTTCAGAGGAAGGAGAGTGGTCTGCCCAAGTCCTCCTGAGACAGCCCCAACAAGAACTGCATTTGAGACAGAGTTTTGCAAAGATAGATCATGCTTTCATCCTCTTCATTAGGAGATACATTGTGCTATGTCTGCATTGTACGTGACTGTGAAGCTGGACAAATGCATGGATATTTAAATTGACTTTATGTGAAGGAACTTCTAAGAGCCTCCTTAGCTTGGGTGTAGAGCCACGTAAAGTGATGAGAGGTCTGTGTGGTTCTGTACTGGTCCATAGTTATCTTGGGTCTGGTGAACTGAGGAGGCTTCGCGCTGCGTTTGACTGCAGGGAATCGGGAGCCTACATCAAGTTTTGGAACTTGTGCATGCTTTCCCGCATTGTTGTGCTCTGTTAGGGGTCTCTCTTCTCCACTGCTATTGACCGTGAATTGTTCCACCAAACATTATCCAGGTCAAATGTCTAGATCTGGCACTTCACATCTGCAGTGAGGAGGGGAAACTACGCCAAGTTTTCTGAACCCAGATGGGCTGGTGGCTGCCTCTGCTTATCACTCTTCACAGGTCACACTGTCTGCTTGACTACAGGCAGCCGGAGAACTGGCAGTGTTTGCCCACTCTCTATCTATCCCCTCTGGTCACAAGCGCTCCCAGGGCTGTGCAGTTCAGTTCTGAGCACTGATGACATGCAGCAGACATGTTACAGCGAGGTGCTGAGCAGCACAGGCTGCAAATAGTCTCTTACTCTTATTTTAATACTTCAGCAGCCTCTCTCTGAAACAAATTGTGTGTGTGTGTGTGTTCTGTTTCTTTTTGACTAGCACCATACTGTCAGTTTTAGTTTTGATCTACGTTAGAAGAATTAGTATTTGGTTTGTTGGTTTAACTCATTAAAGAAATGCCTTCTGTTCCAGTTCAAGCAACATCCATCACTGAAGATTATTTTCTTCAACACTGCGAGACAGTAGAAATGCTTCTATTTATTTTTATAACCATCCCCAGTGATGTATGTTTTCCAGGTGAATACCAATCGTGCAAATGCCCATATTTATTTTTCCTGAATTCCCCTTAAGAAAGGCAGAGAATTGTCTGACAGGATCAGATGAACAACCTATTTAAGAATACTAATACCACCTTAGTTTCATTTATAGATCTCAAAACTTTTCAAAGGAAGTATATAGCAATTATATATAACATGCATATAGTAAATAAAAAAAAACAGTGAGAAAAGGAAAGGAAAGTGACCTTCCTTGAGGCCACCCAATAAATAACTTGGCAGCCTGGGAGAAGAGCTCCTGTCACTTGAGCTCTGTGCCAGAGATAGAAGATTGGAAATGGCAGAATTTGGAATAGAAGCCTCAGTTCAGCGCTTTAGCTGGTAACCAACACGGGGGTCTCATTTCAAAGAGTGGAACTGAAAACATGCTCTGAGACATAATCTAGATATTAACTATCAGTTTTCCTCAACTCTGAATTAATGGCTTTGGAAAAAAGCTATTTGAAAGCTATTGAGCTGAAGTACTGACAGTGTTTGCTTGAAGCAAACTGCCCGACAGACGGTTCCTTTAGAAAAAAGGTTAAATAAATTACTAATTTATGAGGAAGCGAATCTGAAGAAGTAGTAGGTGTCAGGCGAGGCTGGAAAAAGGAGCCATGAGCATAACCACTCAAGGGAGACTATTGAGATGACCTTTCTTACTCTGGGTGCTTTTGTTAACGAAGGCAAAGTCTCTTTAAAGGGCAGCAAGTCTGAACTTCTGTGGATGAGGTTTGCCCGTCTGGGTATTGGTCTGTATCTCCTATTACATGGGTCTCTCTATGAATTGTAACCTTTAAATATTAAATACACATCACATCAAGGTAGCCTAGTTTATGAGGTGGTGGGTACGCTGAGAGAAGAGTAAATACCTGCATTTTACGAGTGTAATTTCAATCCAAACTCTGGGTTTGTTACTCATGCCAAAGGTGTACATAAAATCACTGTAACAATCAAAACACGAATCAAGGCTCATAAAGCAAACTTGAATTGTTAATGAAGTTTCTTTCAAGGGTTTGTTGCCACTAACAAATCAGCATCGTCGGCTTTTTTACAGCCTTGAGGACAGGCTGCTGTAACGGAGCAGTTTTAGTTCTAGAAGGTGAATCACTAAAACTCTGAAAACCTTTTCAGGAGTAACCGTTCATTGGACTATCTTTCCTGGGCGCTTTCTGCTCTTAGGAATATTGCAATGTGTGTAAATAGACCGGGAACTTTCTGTGGCTGAACCGATGGTACGTTTTATTCAGAAACGCAGAAATTCAAGAGCAGCATGATAGGAAGAGGCTTTACAACTTTGTGAAAGATTTTGAATGGTAACTTGTAACTTCAAAAAATGTTCCTTAATGTAATCAGGCATTTTTCTAAATTTGATTACAATTCACCAAATGGCTATCGGATTTGTGGAAATGCTTCAATGGGAAATAAGATTGCAGTTTTCTTTCCTGAAGTGCCATTGAAAAGCAAAATCTGGAAGTGGTGCTCTTGGTGGAAAGAAGTTCTCAGGACACTTGATTCGACACTAATATCTCTTGTTTAGACCTGGTGATGCTGTTGTTGGCAAACAGAACAATCACTGTTTTCTGTGAAGATCATGTAAAGCTTTATTAAATGGCTTGCCAGCTAGAACAGAAGCAACTGCCTGATTTGCATTTTGAGGGAGCTGTAGAGATGTGCTCTCTGTGCTTTCTCTGCTGTATTCCTGATAGATGAATAAACACTTGATGTGACTGGGAACATCCAGATTTGTGCACAGCTAGCTCTTCTGAAAAATTTCAAATCAATCTTAGAATTCAGCAAGCATAATATTCCCTGTTTATCTAATGCTTCTATCTAAAGACTTCCAAGAAACTGCTGTTTTTCTTATCTTTGAGCTTGTTTATAGTTATTCCAAATGGTTAAAAATAGAATATTTTCTAGTTTTCCATGACTGGTGTTTTTTGCAGCTACCTCCTTGTTTCTGGGACTCTGGAAGTTGAGCAGTCCAAAGAAACTGCCCCTTAATGATGAAGAAAGCAAATAGCAAATACAGATGCAGTGTGCTGACATAATTCATTTGCTGTCGTACCTACAAAAACCCCTGCTGTCCACTGAAGTCTTAAAGACCAGAAGCAAGAGACAGATGAATCCTTATGGTTTGATTACAAACTCTTGGAGGAAACAGGATCTTTTGGTTTTATAATGGAGAAGGCAGAAATGCGCATGTTGGCGTCGGGACAGGCAGCAGGATGATTGGACTGGGAATGGTGAGACAGCTCTGGCCAGAAGCGGAGCGTGGAAATGCGGGTCAGGACCACTACTTTACCGCTGTTGTACTTACACACTCGCTTCAGTGTTTTTGCGAGGTACTGCACTCTGTCGTGTAAAGCAAGTGTCTTCTGGGGCTGCTGGTGGGCTCATGTTTGAAGAAGTGGTGACCTACTTGAGAAAGTTGTCAGTGCAAGAGAAAGGGGCCGTTTGATAGGTGCTCTGCAGGCTGAGCAGGGATTAGAGGCGTTCAATGTAAGTCTTGTATCCTTCAGGTTTTATGACCAGATCCTTTTATTCTTTTTAATCTTCACAGAATAAAAGGGTAGGGGGAAGGGAAGAGGAGAGGAAATTATCTTATTACAACTTTAGAAACTGTCTTTGTAACAGGGAATAAGAAACTCTAATGAAATGGGAATGAGACAGTAAATTGTCTCCGCTTACATGTTACTAACTTGCCGTTACTTTCATTAAACATTCACAGGCACAATTTCAGTTACTTAAATCAACACGATGAGCTACTTTAAAAAAACCAGTTGGAAGAAAACGCACCTTAATTATATTCGGTGATGGCTTTATAAACTTTACAGAGTACCTAAATGTATTAATGTGCGTGTAGGGCTCCCGCATCAGCAAAAATGCCAGTGGAATGGTGAGGGCTGCCTGTAGTCTAGGTATACTTTTCGGGTAGTTGGCTTAAAATACCTTTTCATCCGAGTTACAGTTTAGGGAAAACGAAAAGCAATCCCTACACCAAGTGTGCTTGGGCACACTTTGTATTACAGTCAATAAGCTTTGGGGAAATCATATCCTGTATGAAGGTGGTGATACAATTCTGTTATTTCTGGTGGGGTCAAGATTTCAGACATTGTTCTGCCTCTGAGAAAACTCCAGATAAAAGTTCAGTACCTGCAGTATCTTCACTGGTCATTGGGACTAATCCATGCAGTATTTTTTCTTGCAAAAGACTGAGCTGTGTAATTCTAATCCAGGAAAGTATCTGGGTCAGATAATTAACTTCAGTTTTGTGAGTACTGTAATTTAATCGATGCAGGGAACCCGCATATTGTTTTATTACTTGCATTCTTTCCTGGAGGATGTAGCATAGGAATGTATCAAATCAGTTCTCATTTCTGATAGTACTGAACCAGCCGCTTCGCTAAAGACACGAAGCGAACGGAAGAGCAAGTGAACAGCTAACCACTGATCCCTTTCGTCCGGTGATGAGAAGGTGAGTGAGCTCAGGTCTCTCGTAACATCTTGTGTCTATGCTGAAGTTCAAAAATTGTCTAGAGCACAACCTCACTTCCATTTTTATTTTATTTTAGGTTACAGGCAGGCTGATTTCGTTATGACAACTGCTATTCTATAGGAGTATTAACAGTCTGTGTTTTCTGTGTGACAGCATAAATTTAATCAGTCGCCGGTAACAAGCATCATAAAAATAGTTTACAGTAGTTCTTTCTTGGCAGCGTGATAATCCACACTGCAGAATAAGACATTCTCTGGGGCTCCTTCTCATCACTAATGTAGTGCATGAATGCAGAGCTTTTATTTTTAGTGTATCTTAGAATCAGGCAAAGATATTATTTGGCATTATCACAGTGCAAGTGCTCGTTGTGCAGGTCTGCTCCCGTTCCTGTAAAACACTAAATCTTGCTTCCTAATGCGTGATCATACCCTGCTGTAATAAATGTTAAAAACAAGCGAAGAAGAAAAATTAACGTATACCATAGTTGAACTCCTGAGATGTATTGGAACGGCACTTTACCTTGCACTTCAGTTTTACACAAATAGCTTTCTAATTTAGGTGCTTTGCATTTATGAAAAAACTCCCCAAAGTTCCATTTGTATTGCAGATGCAGGACTACCAATACGCAGCTAGATTAGTTACTGTCATCTGTTTCCATACCGCAAGCCCTGTTGGCAACCCCTGTCAGTTACAAATTAAGTTGCATGGAGGTATAGTTCTCAATAGAAATCAATTTTCAGCACAAAATGCCTTATTTGCAGTTTTATGGCTTAAAACTACTTACATGAAGTGATTTATTGTTTGCCCTGAGGAGAGAAGGCTATTGAGGGGATGACTGTCTGATTTTGACTTTAGTCTTTTTGGTGCCTTTGCTTCCAAATATTAAATGTCAAATAATACACTGTTAGATACAAAATTAGTCTCAATCATTACAGAATACTAATCTGTTGTCGCATGGGAATTTGCATAATAGGCAAGATTTTGCCCCACGAATGGCGGGATGTTTCTCAGATTACAGAAGCTATATTTCAAGCTGCTAAAGAGAGGAAAGGTGAAGACCAGGGGTTACTGAAGGTAATGTAAACTGAATCTTAATTACTGCATTTATAGGTAATGATGGTAGTGGTGCCATCTTCGTCCTCACCCAAGTGGCTTTTTTTCTTAAAGGATGGAAGTGAGAGACACTCCAATATCTTGAGTTTTTAACTTTTAAACTACCACTCCATATTTAATAATCCTTGCTCCGAAGCATCAATTCCTTAATATTGTGGCAATGTACTATAAAAACTACTGCTTCATCATTCCTCTTGTTCTGGTGTACAAAATAATTTCTGTGCACCCCATGAGGACTTCAGCACGTGTAATCCAGTTGAATGATCCTAGTGTGGTAGGTGAATTTACTGCAATAATGCTTTATTAATTCCTTTAATAATTCCGCTGCGGCTGGGGCTTCTATGCTAGAGGGGAGGAAGCTGAGGTGGGAAGAGAAGACGTTTAAGAGCATTTTAGGACAAGTGTAGCAAGTTGCTTGTTCTGTCAGTGTGTGCTCTCTGCCTCTCCTGTGCTTTATGGTGTGTGTGCCTGCGTTGGAAGGAACACTGAACCCCGTGGTCGTATACAAAACTGGCAGGCACTCAACTTTTTCTTACACTGTAGTTAAGTTTCTCAGCCTGTGAGATTTACTCTTTGTTGTTAACAGGTTCCGTTTTTCTCTATTTCATTACTTGCATTTTATTTCCTGCAAAGATAATGTGCCTCAAAGTCAAACACAAAAGGAGGCTGCTGATAGACAAGCTGCTTTTCATTATCTGCAGGGAATTTCTGTCATTTGCTAAATATGTGACCCACTCTCTTTTGCTCTCTTTGCATCTTGCAGACGAATGTGTAGTGTGCAGCTGGGAATCAAAAAAACGTTGCCTTGACGAAAACAAGCTGGTACAGTAGCCGCAAGCTCTGTGCTGGCCCAGCTGTATTCCTCCATCAAAACAGCCACAACTTGTGCCTTGGTGATTATCGGGGCTGTGTGACAACTGCCACAAAGTGCATTTGATGTGCTGGGTCCTCATTAGTTTAAAAGCGTCTTTGAATGTGCTGTCTTTTGCCGCTTTTTATCAGTCGGGCATCTGGCACCTATGGTTTCTTTCTTTTCCGTGTATTTATCTCCATGGAGTCAGGAAGTATTTCTTGAAGGAACCTGTGTTGTCTTAGAAGCCTCTTGCATGTGGAAGACACCACGTAGCTGCAGCTCTTTGCTCTGAGTTCTGGCAGAATGGAGGATATTTGCATCCTCTCTCTCTTTACGGTATTTATTGCTGGCAAGACAGAAATGCGTTGCTGAGGTTGGCCCGGGCCATGTCAGTGCTGCCTGTCTCACTGCAGACAGGGCACTGAAACAGCGAAACCCTTGTAAGAGAGACGGGAGCTCGTCAGCAAGTGACGAGAGGTTTGGGGCTGGATTTGTAAAGGTGTTCTGCTGACCTGAAATACTTTGTCTCAGCTCACAGGGCAATTCTACAAGGGAGTCCAGAACTCTGGAATCCTCACCCTTTCCCACACAGTTTTTTTTTTCTCAATTACTTGATAACTTTCCCACTTCTCTTAAGTATCCCTGGATAAACTGATCAGCTTGTCATCATCAGAAAGGAAGTATGCTATTTGTGAACTGTGGCAGTTGAATTTGTTACAGTCTCTCCTGGCAGACTGTAATCTCCTCCTAACCTGCAGAACGTGGAGCCCAGTGCAAGGGGAGAGGCCACGTTTAACTTTCAACACGCTGAACTTTGTTTCTCGCCAATGCACTGTTGATGCTTTCTGGTCATGAAGTTAAGTTTGGTGCTGGTGGAGGCCTTTCTGATGATGATGTTCCTTATACTTCTCAGCTTTCATTTCACGAAGCAGGAGAAGCATCAGAAGATTGCTTCTCAGTCTCCCTGGCTAAAGGGAGACAGTTGGGTTTATTGTCCAAGAACCTCACAAGGTACTTTCTCCTTCCCCAGGTCATGTGCTATAATTACTCTGCTACAGACCTCTTACCCTGAGGATTATTTAATTTTACTCTCTTGCCAAAATAGCAATCTGAATGTAATTTTTCTCAGCCTTATTTACAGGAAGCTCCCTTTATTCAACACAGAGGCAGGAAGGGATTCTTAAAGTGGACATAGATCACATTTATGTTCACTTAATTCCCCTTTACACTGCCAGAATGATGTAAATCAACTTCAGAAGAGACAACAATCAGACACTCTCTGTCAGTGGTCTTGCAGTAAAGCTAATTCATTTAGCCTTCCTTAATAGTAGCTCACTCATTATTTACACAGTTTACAAGTCATTTGAAGTTATGTTTTATTAGCACCAGAGCCAGAAAGATGTTGCCATGAGGAACTTTTCCCTCTTTAGATGTGCCCCAGTTTAGTCAAGACAACATTTATACTCTTGTTTGTTTTCACTATCCATACCTGCCATGTTTGAGCTAAATTCTGGGGCAAGGAGAGACCTTGTGGAGCTCCTAGGAAGTTCCTGTTGACATAAATGGAACAGCTTTGAGAGATCTGTGTGAATAATATTTCTTCTGCATTCACTGAACCATCAACTACTCCTTTGCAGAGAACCAAACCCAGTACCAGCAGGAATGCAGTTCCTGTTTAATACTTCTCAAGCAGTTCCATTGGTCCCTCTCTTTTTTGTTTAGTTTCTTTCTTTCTCCCTCCTATGGAGTATTCGAGGGTGAAAAAATCTATCAAAAGCTGCCTGCTATGGAAGGAATATGTGAGGCAGATGCTGAACTCCTGGTAGGTAGCCGACCAGAAACACCACTGGGAAATCTCTCAAGTGTGACCATACTGAACAAGTGTTTTCATATTCACTACAACTATAGCATTAAGCAGTGAGAGCATCGTCTAGAAGAAACAGCTAAGACACGTCGCTGGCAAGGGCTGCTGGTTATAGCTTGCCCTGCGTGTGTGTAAAACATGTTCCCTTCGTCCGCATTTCTCTGGCGTTCTGTGAAATGAAGAGGATGGTTTTCTTTAGTTAATAACACTTCAAGATCCTGAATAGCTCATTCCAAGTGTAAATGATTTTACTGTCCCATTATAGAGCATGTAAGTGCCCAGAGAGGAGAGTAAGAGGAAGAGGAGTAGAAAAAGGGCAGAGGAGATACGCTCTCATCAGGACTGTGCAGCATACCTTTTTCTGAGTATGAGTTCTACAAAAGCAAGGGATCATTAACTAGACTTTTTTTCCCAAACCTTGTACTGTTAGCAATTCTATTCATAATAAGCACTCTCCTATTAAGCAAACTATCCAATTATTAATCCATTAGCAATTATATTGCAGAAAAATTCATTGTAATGTCTATTCAGAAGGTACATTCTTGACAGACCTTTTTTTTTAAGGGGAGTGGGAGCATTGTCTAATTATGATTTAAAAGCTTGGCTTCCTAAACTTAATGAAGAATTAATGAGTTATGTTATTCCATAGTACGCTAGCAAAATCTGCTCACAAATTAACTGTACCTCCTGTTCTCTGCCTTGAAAACTTCTCGTGGCATGTTCAAGCTTTCTCCTGGTTCCTCTCCTTTTTGTGTTAGGAGCAGCAAGATTATGTAAGAAAATGGCAGCAATTATGATATTAATGTGATGGGAACAATTAGTGCAGCAAAATCCAAGTTTAATTGAAGTGCACTCATGTCTCTTTCGAAGGTCTGTGTCATATCTTGATTTACCTTCTGGTTGTTACAATGTTCTGCTTTCTGTTAGCAGGGGTGAAAGCCAAGTGAAAGTGTTCAGGCATGCAAGACTCCAGGGGAAAAATATGGGAAACAGCCTTGTAGCTCTGATATCTGACAAGGGCTCAGTTATAGTGCGCGGTGATAATTTTCCCTTGAATCCTTTTGGAAAGGAGAATTCGGTGTTCAGAAAAAGGGCATAATGGAACCTGTATTTTGTCCTAGGAAGAAACCCTTGGGAAACCCCAAAGTTTGATTGTGGAAACGGGCGCGTGGAAATGTTCGGAGGCAAAGATAAAACCAAATCTGTTTTCACATCGGCTCAGCTGAGGAATACAGATCATGTTCCCCACTCTCTCTCCACGTTTGCTTTTTCTAACTTCAGACAAGAAAATTTATGTCTTAGTAACGCTGTTTTCTACACAGGAAGGGTTTATAAATATTTCCTTACAACTGAGGGTGTTGTCAAGTGTAAACAGTGTGTGGTGCAGGAGACTGGTAGTGGGAGAGAAACTTTCTGTCCAACTTTATTAAAGCTTGTATTTAATTTTATTTGAGCAAATAGCTATGTTTGATTTGAAACCTTTCCGTAGGTAGACAGAGAACTGGAGAATGTTTCTTCTTTTTTTTTTCTTTTTTAATTTACTTTTGCCCTTTCTCAGGTCTTTCCCAAAAAAGATCCATTTATTGTAACTGATTATAACATTCTCCTTTTCAGTTACTTGGCTCTATCCATAGCATTTCTTACTTGTTCCCATGAATACCTAATCCCGAAGGAGAATTGGAGAAGCCCCGTCTTCAGTGCTAGGCAGAATCAGAGGCTCGTGGCTGTCTGTCTGAAGCTGTCTGTTTATCCGTATGAATTGTCGCCTTTGCCCACATTTCCCTTGGGCACCTGAGCGAGGGCAGCGTTCCCTTCTCGCTCCGTTCTTCTGTCTCTTATATTGCTAAATGTCAGGAGCTCTGACAAACAGCTGATTTATGACGGACATGTGAAAACTCCCTAGGGAAGTCAGAGCTGTTTTGAAGAAAAAGCAGAGTATTAGCTTGGAAGGTGCTAAACTTAGAGTCCAACAGTGGCCATGGTTTGGAATTCTTCTTGTTAAAGGATGCTGCAAAGACCTGCTTGGGTCCGGACACATTTGGTCCTTTATGGCTTACCTTCTGTCACATGCTACAGGTACATAGATTTCCATACAGGTAGAACTAGGGGTACAGTCTTCATAGGGGCCTGACTCCTATTTTTATACTTGGTGTAAGTACTTAGCACCCTCTGCACAAGTCAGTAACATTTCTGGAGAATGGCTCTGACTCAGGGAGTTACATACTGTACTTCATTGTTTTGGAAAACAGGACTTTTCGGCTGTGATTCAATGCCTGATTGAGCAGAATAGCGTTTGAAAATCCACGGCAAGTTTGTTTATAAGCCTTTTTCTTCCCATCCGATAGAGAGGGTGTTCTTTCCTGGTTCTGGTTCCTCATTCTGGGAGGGGGTGGGGTGGGCGATATTCTGCATCAAAAGCATTTGGCTGACTTCAGTTGTGTTTAAGGTACTGGGAGCAGTCTTCAGAAAAAGACCCTGAGATAGGTGTGTGATGATGATTAGATGCATGTCCTACAGTTACAACTGATGAATCTAAGAAACTGCAGTAGAACAGATGAGAAGCATTTTCTCTAGCTCTAGATTTTGATTAACCAAGCAAACTATGTCTTTGCTCTTATTCTCAGAGTTAAGATTAATAGGTTGTTCTGCACTTAAATGACACTGACTCGTTTAAGAGTTGAAGTGCACTGTTATGTCCTTTGTTTTACTGTCTACAGTACTTTTTTTGAGGCGTAATTTTCAAGTGATTTCATTTCCTAATTAATCCTTAATCAGGCAGTGTTTGCTGAACTACTGGTAGTTTCTCAGTAGAAGACTCCCAATGCCCCGCAATAAAAAGCTCATTAAAAGAGTGGTGGAAAAGAATATAGTCCTGTGAAAATGAACTCATGCTCTACACGCGCAGCAAAGCAGGAAGAGGACAATGATGTCTTTAGATATTTGTCACTGCTTATCCGGGTTGAATAATTTTGGCTAACTTGATGTGTAGGGCAATTTTAGGATTTTAATTAATTATAGTAAGTCTATTCTAACACTAATAAAGGTAGAATTGTTTTCCAGTTTATACAACAAACCCAAGTTAGTGTAAAGAAATTCATCCTTTCATGTGGTTATAGCAAATGTCTCTTTCCTCTCCCCACTGAAAATTTGACTTTATAAATTGCTTAAAACTTCATTTTTAAATGTGATTTTTCCTGTCTTTCCTTCCTTACCTCTACTGCAGCCCTCTTAAATAGAGGCATGATAATCGCATATGGTTTTCTAAATAAGGAATTGGAAGGAGGAACTCCATTTTCTTTATCTGTATGCTAAAATTCCTGTATACCTAACACCCGGGGGTTCTTTTTTTGATGTGGTTTTTTTTTTTTTTTTGCTTCTATTTCCTTATCTCAGGAAGTTAGACTGGCACAGGCTTTCAGCTGTAAAACTCAATCTCTAGACCTGATTTCCCTGGGAAGTTAATGGCAGTTAGCTGAGTACTTGCTGTTTGTGCCTAAGCGAGGATGTTCTAAATGCTTGAGCAAACATAATCTTGAACCGTCTCACGTATCTAACAAGACATTGCAGTCACTGAAACCCTACAGTGTAGGTCTAGACAAGAAAAATACCTCATTGACACCCTATAACCTGCTCCCAGGGAAATCGGCACTAAACACCAGGTCTGCGTTTCACGTTGGCACATTAAGGTTTCACTCTGCGTCACTCGCCCCTTAGTGCAGGCTGATGTCCCTGACCTCAGAACTCGTTGTAGAGCCTGTGCTCTGTGAGCTAATTGTGCAGTGCTGAAAGGTGGCGAGAAACAAGTGAGGGCATGGCTCCTCGCACACCTTTAAATTCGGCATTGGCCAGGAGCTGTGGCCTTGTGTGAGGACAAGCAGCAGCTGGTCACCCGCTCCCAGCAAGAGCTGCAGCACAAATTGGAAGTTGCCGTCAATGAGCAGACTGGCAGAATTTTACGGCTGTGTGAAGCAGAGGCTCCTACACCTGCCTTGATCAACAATCCCTGTTGGGACTTCAGAGGGAGCGGGAGCTTTGCCAGAGAAGGCCGTGAGCTAGGTTCTGTCTGATGTCCGGCTGATGCTCCAGTGCATGCTCTTGTTCCAGGTATAGTGTCTGCCTAAAACAACTGGGAATGCCTGAAACTGTTAAAAACTGCAGCACAGCAAACTTCAGCTACAATTTACTTTGATTAATGGATAGCTGAAGGGAAAATGTTTTGCAGAAAATTTACAAATTGAAAAGTGTTTGTTTCAGAATATCAAAAATGCATTACAGCGTTGTCATGAATTGATGCGTTCCATTGATCATCCCCTTCTGGACAGAAAATGAAATAAAAACCACCCAAGCCATTTCTTCAATCACAAATGGGCATAATCATGAGCGTGTTTCATTTTCAGGATGTTTGGCTTCTCCCATTTGAAAGATATAATGCCATGTTCAGAACCGGTATGGGAGTTATGATTCGACAGCTGCTGACTCCACTTAATTAAAAGTCAGGGCGGAAAAGTAATAATTTATCAGTATTATAAAAGGATTTGTCTTACAGTTGGAGGCATTTGGGGGTCAAAGATCCTAACCTTGCTGAATAAAAAGGGGCTTGTTTTTGTGATCACTGATTCAACATCATTTAAATGTTCAGCTGAAAAAAATATAATGGAATGTAATGGTACATAAATTCTCCAAGGAGAAAATAAAGTCTATATGTATGTCTATATTTTATATCCTGAATGCTCTGCAGTTTGACAAGGACATGGATGAAGTTATCTTAGGCTGGTGGCAGGGGAACATTGATTAAGAGCCCAGTAGCAATTACGAATTGGCTGGTGCCAGCAAAAGGTTATAGCCCACTAGTCTCAGGTGGATGCACCACCTATGGCTGTACCTAACTGGTTCGCTTCCAGCAGGGAGAGCGTTCTCTCTCTAACCCAACGTCGCTTCTCTTCTGTTAATTGCTTGCCAGAGGAGAGTCTGATTCTGATTTTTCAGATATACAGACTGAAAATATTTTCTGTATTTAAAAATCTATTCAGTGCTCTAAACTCACAGTTTCTGAAGCCATTGTTTGAAAGATTTGGAGCTGGGGAGGGGTGGCAGGAGGAGTCGTCTTGGCTGTTGGCACTGTTATGGCAAGAATTTCTTAGTGACTTTGAAGTTGTTTATTCTATTTTAACCTAGCATATACGGTCCAGAGTTTCCACCTCTGCTGTTTGAAATAAACTTAATTAGGCCTTTATAGTGTCTGCATGTACATGTTGTCTCATGATTTTGAGATGGCAGAAGTGATTGCAGCATGTCACACCAGAAAAATAATTCCCTGTGCATTAATTAGAGCATCTCCAGAGCTGAACCTTCTTTCAGAGATAATTTGTGAAGTGGTTGTCCCTCATTTGGAATTTTTGACCATATCGAACAGTTTTTTGTTACGGTAAGATGAAATCATGTTGAGCGATTTTTGAATGACGGAAAATGCTTAAAAAGGATTCTTCATATGGATAATTTATTAATAGAGGACGATGAAATTAGAAAAACTAGGCTGGAATTTGTGAGAATGTCTCAATTGGTGTTTGGATCCCACTGAAATTTGATGTGAGTTCAACACCTTTTCCCTCCCCACCCTTTTCCTTTAAGAAGATCCTGTTGCTTCAATTTGTGCTATTTATGCTTTGTCCCTGTCTACTGTTAGTGCTGATCCCATAAATAAACCGTTGGCTACAAGAAATTACACTTCAAAATGCTTAAATTCTCAGAAGCCATCAATTGCGCGTTTCAGCAGACCCAGGGAGGTGATGGTGTGCTCACACCAGAATTCGCTAGATGAGTTACAGAGCTTGGCTTACTTGGAGCACTCTGATATCTTCAGCCAAAGCATATGCGTGCAAAACCAGAGCGATATTTTTAATATTGCACATCTCTCTTGTTTAAGAGTTACTGAACTGCTCTAGCAAGTGCCCTTTGCCGATGAGAAGCATTTTCCCTATGGTTAATGTATTCATTTGATCCGCTGCTGTGGTAGGTCGTTCTCGACTGATTCCTCTTCAGGATGAGGAATTCGCGGACTGAACAGCTTTGAGACTGCTCTGACATTCTTTCTTTACCCTAAGTCAGCCAATGCGCCTTGTGCTTGAATGAGCAGTGAGAAGAACTTTGGTGGGGTTTTTGCTGTGCCTCTACAATGCTGCAGAATCAGGGTGGCAGGAGTGATCTCTTAAAGTTAAGCATGTGCTTAAGTGCTTTGCTGGATCACTGCCTTGATCTATCGATGTTCTCAGAGTAATTTGCAGGAGCTATAATTGCCTTGCCACATTTTCAGTGGCTGCACAGCATTAAATCACCACGGACTGTCCTCTGGAGCTGGTGCCTCACCACTGCCTCTCAGAAATGCTCCCTACTGCTTTGATGGGTACTGCAGAATAAGATGTCTTGTTTGATGAGAAATCTGATGCCTCAGAAACCTTTCTGTGGCTGCTAATATCTCCGGTGGCAGAGGATCGGGTGAAAAGTTTTGTGGCTCAGTCTCGCCATCCTTTTCAGGATGAATCAGCATGGCCTTTTGCTAGGGAAGCCGTAGACATCACAGGGAATGAAGCTGAGTCTCTCTCTTTAGCTCGATTTCTTGAAGGGTTGTGGATTGGGATTTCTTTTTTTGCTACTTTTTTCATTTTAAACTGGAGTTCATTTCAGTCTAGCTATTAATAAGCAGAACATTCCGACTTTTGCCTGGGGACGGAGCAGGTGATGAATCACTCCCCGATGAGTTTGAGATCGTGATCAAACAGCAAGAACTGTAAGGAGCCACCATGGTTGGTGTACACGGAGCTCAGGGTACAGAGCTCTGCTCGAGGAAGGTCACACACAGCACTGGGTTCTCCTGACAACAGCAGGAAAACAGCCCAGCCTTTGAGCATGGTTAGACTCAGAGCTGGCTCTACACGAGCAGCATTTGGTTCACATAAAGGCTGCAGGTTCTCCTACGAGGAAAACCATTCTTTTGCATTTCATGTAGGTGTCTGCACCATCGCACTATGCATGGAAATTGCGCTATTTTCAAAGGCAAAGTGTGACACTAACATTGTCCTGGACGTCTGGGAGCTGCGGAAATGCTGGTAGGTGACAGTCCAGCAGCTGCCTTTTCTTTAATACAGTACATTTTAATACTTGGTAATCTAATGACAACAATAAAGCGTTAAATAATCTTAGACTCATCTGAGGAATGTGAGTAGTGGCTTAAGCAGTGTAACTGGAGTCACTTGGATCAACCTTGTGTTAAAATACAAGTAGAAGCAGTTGTTCTGTAACTGGTCTTTCTTGCAGTGCTGCAGTGGATGTCTTATTAGCATCTAGTGGTGCAGGGAGGTACTGTGCGAGGTAAACGAATGGGCTCTGCTGTCCTGTTCGCAAGTAAATAGCATGCTAACCAAAAATGGTTGGCATTTTGCGAAGGAAACGTACTTGAATTATGAATGCTTGTAAGGCCATTCCAGGCAGCAGTGTTCAAAACGAAACAGATGTGAGCCCCTGCTCCTCTGCTTTCTCTGCATTCTAGACAGAAACCAGGCTTTCAGAAGGGGGAATTGTGCACTTCTGGGCAAAACATAATTATTAGAAGAATTTTCATTACTAAATGAAATTGTGATCAATCATCCTGGCAGAGTGGTATTTTCCTTTAATCTGTACCCAGAGTAAGAACTGTAAGAGTTGAGAATTTCTAGACAGCTTTTATTGTGCTGCTTCTTGCAGTAGCTGAGTGTATTTATTTCGATTGTATATTAATTAGCATCGTTGACAGCTTTGTCGTGCGGTCGCTTCTCCCTAAAAGCAGTGACGTACACAGCAAAGTCTTTTTTTGTTCAGGTTTTTGTTGTTGCTTTGCTTCTGGGTTTTTGTGTTTTTCCTTTTTTTAAAAAAAAAAAACCAAAACAACCCAAGGACAAAAAAACCCATCCCTTTTACCTGGAGCAACAGATGCCGAGGATTATTGCAGCCCTCGGTTCCCATGGGCTTTTGTGACGGAACTGAAATTCATTCCCAAAGCGGGCCCGGCGAAGCGCTCTGTGCTGTGCAGAGGAGCTGCAAGCTGCAGGGAGACCCTAGAGCAACTTCACGGGAGAGATGGCCCAGCTAGGATGCACGCAGTAGATGTTAGGGGATGTTTTTCTCTACATGTTGAGATTTTCCTGCTCTAATGAAACCGATCTTAGCTATGAAGGAGGAGGGAAAGGAGAAGAATCTGCTGGTCATAACCACGTCATCCCTGAATATAGCAATCTAATAGATATGGAACCATTACTTTCTATTCTGTATAGAGGTGGACTGCTGTCGAGTTTTATTTCAAACTCTCTGCACTTCTTGAACATCAAGCATATTTCACTGTGGTGTACACTAAGGAAGGGTTGAAAAATCTCAGCAAACAAAGCAAGTCTTCCCCAAAAAAGGGCATGTGTGTGGAGGGAGAGATGAGGAAAAGAAATGGAGTGGGCTTGATGTTTCCTGGAATGAAAAGAAAATGCAGCAGAAACTGGATGAAGCAATTTTAGCTTTGGTGTTGAGATTAAGGAGCCCATATGGGTAACCCATTACATTCAACTGCTGCTGCTGTGTCAGCCAATTTTCTGCTTGCTGTGCCTGAGTATAGGTTTCCCATTCAAAGAAATATGCTTCCAACTTTCCTCTCAATTTCTCGGAATTAATAGCCAGCTTGGTAAATCTTTTGTAGGAGCACAATGTGTGCAGCTGTGCTTCAGGTGATCCATTCCTCTGCTGTGTCTTCTGTCATTTTTGTTTGCTTGATTTTTTTTGTTTGTTTTCAATGGAAAGGAGGAAACTCTTAATTTTAAAAAGGGGAATTAATACTTGTGGGGAGGCAGCTTCCTCAAAAATGGATATTTATACCATGCTTTATACATAGAAGCTAGGAAGTTGGAGAATCTTTCGCTTATGAAGCGTTCCCCATACATTTGGTATAGAAAAGAGGAGCCTTAGTTGTTAGACTGTTTCAGCTTTTTTCTGGTGCTTGAACCCTGATTGGGAAGCGTGGAAATGAAGTCCATGATTATCGCCTTGAATACACAATGTTTGCTGTACGCATTTGATGTCCAGCTGAGTAGCTGGACTCCCAAACCGGGGAGGCAGGTGCAGAAGTGTCTGGGCTATCGAATTGGCAGTCAGGAGCCTTGGATACATCCCCACTTCCATCAGCTGCTTTTGATGTGACCTTGGCATGTTAACTCATCGCTGTTGCTCTGGCCTGTCTGTTAGAATACCGATGTATATACTGGACCAATAACAGCTGTTCACGTCCCTGTGTACAGTGTTTACTGAACAGGAGATTAGATTTTTCACAGGATCTCCAGCCACCACTGTTAGGAAACCATTTCCAACCCTATTTCTAACAACGATTTCTGCCCTCAGCTCCTGCTGGAAAGGACAAAATTTGTACTTTGGTGCTAAAAGACAAGTTCTCAAGTGATTCAGGGTGCCGCTCTTCCTTATGTGAGGGCTGCATCTGGACAACTCAGAATTTTCCAAACACTCAACTAGTAGAAACTGCTTTGTTGCCCAGTGAAGTCTCTGGAACTACATCAGTTTACACCAGCTCATGCTTTGGCCCAAAACTTCTTCTTCTGAGACTAAGATACCTAAGAAACATTGGTATGGACAGGCATCCTTTGTGTTTCTCCTTTCCAGCTTCTTATGTCTGCCCCCTTCAAGTGCCAGTCCAGTAGTAAGTGTTCCTTCAGGCTGAGGTGGTGGGAAGGTCATGGTCTGCCACATTTCTTTTGGTTTGTTTATTGTGGGATAAGGAGGCAGAAAAATGAATAGGTTTGATAATGTCATTTCCCCGACTGTCTCTGAAAAGGGAGATGAGACCCATTCTCTGCTTTAATGAAACCGAAGACAAATACTTGGTTTCTTTTCTTCTGATCTGCAGTTTGATATCTATATAGTCAACTGGTAACATATATGTAGAAATGGTATAAAATGTTCAAAGGTTTGTAGAGGAGTATGCTGGAAGGTAACTCATCCACTGTTAGGGATATACTATAGCTTTGGTGAGTGTAACAAAGTTCATGTCTATTTTTTAGAGGTTTGGAAATATTTCGAACATGTAGAATGGGAGAAGGTATAAATAAAAATGTCTGCCATTTCCCTGAGTCAAATTTTTAGTTGGAAAGTTCAAAACCAACACAATCCACTTATCGTTCCCATCTGAAGAACAGAAATAACGCCAGGAAATCTGTTTCCATCCAGCCCTGTTTATGGAGGAGTTGTCTGTGGTGTTTGTGTCCCTTTCCCATCTCTGCAGCTCCTCCATGGCATCCTCTGCGCTCTGCAGTGTACCTTGGCAAAGCTCTGCTGATTTCCGCGCTGAAGATGCTCGCCCTAGGAAGCCACTAGGCAGAAGTACGTATTTTACAGCTCATAAACTGAGGGGATTGTATTGCTCCAAGGACTGATAATAGGATGCAGCCCCATTCATTCTCCCATCACTGGCTGGAATTTAGCCCAGGCGTGGATGAGGTACAATACATTGGCAGGTGCAGCATGAGGAAGCTGGGACCAGTGATGCTCATCCTGTACCTGCTTTGCAAATAAACGCCACATATATTTCCCTCTCTGCCAGCCCAACACCTTCAGCAGCTGCACACAGGAAATAATCTGGAAATTGTCTGCATTTTATAGGCATTAGGCCTACAGTAACAGCCAGAAGTTTTGGATCCAGCCCTGTATTTTGAGCAAACCAGCATATGCAGAGTAGTTTGGGGAGCAGATGCTGCCTCTCTGGAAGAGCTTTTGGTGTACATAGGGGAGAGCTGACTTAGTCACAGCTCCCCTTTGTCATACAAAGTGGCACAGTTAAACTGATGCTTGTGAGAGGATTCTGTACTACTGGGCTGGTGTGGATTTCTCTTCGCAGGGGAAGAAAGCAGGAATGAGTGAGGGTACCTGGGAGCTTTACTCACACTGCTTTCTCTTCCTGCAGATGTGTTGGCTGAAGAGACTAAGGTCCCTTATGCACCTCCAGGATCTCTTATCATTATCCTACCTGAGGTGTTTGGTCAAGTGCCTGTTGTCTAACTGGTCTTTCTTTGAAAACCTATTCCAGTGGAAATGAGCTGGATTAGCTGAAAGAGATGTAGATGCTGGGTTTGTTAGTCCAGATACTTGACTGAAAGAGGCCTTGTGGGTAAAGTTACATTTGGTAAGTAGGAAGTAATGGATGGCTGGAGGGGCTTGGGATCAATAACCACCAAGTGACCATTGCAACCTAGCTGTGCTCTTGAGAGAGAGCAGGCGCTCAGGTCTGAGTGTTCTGCAGGTTCTGTGGTGTCCTAGATGTTCTTATGAGATGAAGAGAAATTGTTCCATCTGATGCCGAAGGGCACTAAGGGACCTGTTTAACCCTGTGCGTGTTCAAATCACTCACAACTGGGGCAAAGTCAGTGTGAAGTGCTTGCAGCCTTTTCGTACTCCTTGCATAGATGTTTTTGCTCCAAGCAAGGCAAAGGTGTGAATGGTGTCTAGTTGACCAGTACATTTTTTCTGTCCAGCTGAGAAGCAAGGTGGCAGCAGCAGCTAAATAAAGGTTGGAATGTTTTCTCTCTTCTGTGCCTGCAGAACTTCCAACCAACCATAAAAAGTTCAGCGAGTGTCAGAGTAAAGAATGATGCTCTGATCAAGAGGGATGTCTCCTTAGAGCTCTATTAGTTGCCAAGAAAACTACTTTTGTGAAAGTGGAAATCTCTAACCGCTCCTAAAGTAATTGACTGGATGGACACAGAGTGACCTAGCTGTGCTCAGAAAGATTTGCTGGAACAGATGCTGAGATACCGCAGTAGGAGTGTGATGTAAATACAGAGACACCACCGACAAAACAGGGAGTCTAACTGGATTTAAATCCTTCTTGTGTGGGAAAAGCAGCATAGATTCCTGGCTAACCAAAGAGCTATTGAGGAGCGCGGGTCTGGCAACTTTGGCTTTTCTACCCTGGCTCTGAGCTGTAACATGAGCAATTAGTTCTCCTCACTTCTCAAGAGGAGGGTCTCACGCTGTGTCGATCCTGTCTGTTGGGACTATAAATTCTTCAGTGCCTGTCTTTTATTAGGCATTTACAAGGCAGGGGGCACCTGTCTCGCCTCTGTCATACAAATCACACTGACATGTATCAGAACTGATCCTTGCGATTTCAAGGACTTCCATTCACACTTTGCTTCCTTTAATAAAAGCAGGGGATGCCGGCTCCCCTCTAGAGTGCTCAGCTGCCTGCGGTCGCTGGGTTGATGGGTGGCACTTCATTCCCTCTGAATTTGTGTAGTATGGCAGTTCAGCTCATTGTACCTCTTTCAAACTCACTTGTTTGAAACTCGGCAGAGTTGTATCAAGTGGGAGTCCCATTGTATGAGGGTCTCATTGGCAGCGGCAGCCTTGGAACTTGAAATAGAAAAATATTTGGGAGAGAGTTCTATGGGTTAAAGTTATGGTCTAGGTCTTTGATAAACTAATTTCACCTTTCCAGGTAGCTGGCACTTGCTTGGAGTGAAGGATTTGTTTATTTCTGAAGGATATAGCTGCGCCTGAGAGAGCCTGCAGTGCTATATTGACTTCATGAACCGGGAGCTGGAAAGCACAGACACACGGATGGTTAATATTTCTTGTCTTTTCTATGTGTAACTTCTTTACTGTTTGTGTATACAGAAGCTTAAAACGTATCTCTATCAAAACAAACAGATATTCAAAATCTTTTCATTCCTGTGATGGTTTGGGATTCTGGAGTTTGGAGAGTTAATAGTTTTTATTGTGAGTGTCTCTAGTCATCCCTCAGCTGCTGCTGCCATGCTGATCTCTTGCCCTCGACTTCATGGTGTATAAGGCCCCATTTTTTAAAAAGCAAAAGCAATTTTACTGTAGTCTCCATGATTTAGAGCTTTGTTCCATGCTAAAACACAAAGAACTTCTGAAGATTTAGATGCTATACCAGCTTTCACAACAAGGAGAATTTAGGCTCATACTTCCTATAGACTTTTGTTGTTGTGGGCCAAAGTTGTGTGAGAAGTTTTCTTCAGTGAAGAAATGTGCTTGGCTGGAAATGGCCAGAGCTATCGCAGGACAAAGGGTCTACGCAAAGCACAGAGGGTCTTCTCCAGCATCATGTGTTTAAAGCTGCTGAGCCAGGAACAGCTCCTAGCATAAAGCCTCAGTCCAAGGTCTTCAGCATCTGGATGAGGCGTCTGCTTATAGTCAAATGTGGTTCTGTGATGTGTTTTAAAGCTGCAGAGAAAGCAGTCAGAAATGATCTAAAACTCTAGCAATTTAAATGTGAACACAAATAACCTGCCCTGCACTATTGGAAGTTTTGCATGGTAATAAAAATTAGCTTAGGAGAATTACTAAGTAATTTGAAGTACCATAAAGTAGCTGTTGGGAATAAAAAGTGTCGTAACTGCTGAGCATCATCCCAGTTTCTGCAGGAATGAGTTATTATCATTAATTATCACTCTATTTTATAGTTATTGCCTGTAATTTCAGACTTTAAATACTCTAAAGCATAAACAATGCTAATTTAATTACCGTGTGAGAGTTGCTGAAATTTGCATGCAGAGGAAGAAACCATTAACAAAGTTTATTCAGAGAGAAACTTAAAATAATGATTAGCATTTCCCAGCATTTCTGGGGTAATGGAGTTAACCAGCCTTTCTTCGTTTGGGCCTCGTTTATTGGTAGAAAACAGGCAGCACAAGCTGTATTAATCATTTAGAGATACAGAAGGCTAGAGAGAGGAGCACGTGATCTGTCTATGCTGAACAGCCACAAAAAACATTCCCCTGATATAAATTCCTTACATCAAGTTCACTCACCTGTTTGAGTCGGAGTTCAGTGTTGGAAGGACCGTTTTGAGTGTTGGCAATATCCAGATCTTGATCCTGTTGTTGAAAGTGGTTTCACATAAATGTGAAATGTGCCCCCAAAGTACAAGCAGGAAACTAAAATTGCATTTCCTTTGATTTATTCAATTGTTTTCCTTAATTTCATACTCATCTTCTGTCCTCTGTCAGGAACCACTTCTCTAACTCGTGTTTCATCTGTTGGTCACTTACATCTATTCTAAGCCATTAATAAAGCAGTTAATTAGCATAGGGCAGTGAGCAAATCACCACAGTATTCGGCTGGAAACAAGCATATGGCTCTGCATATGCCATCATGACAACTCAGGCTCGAGGCTGCAAAGAACACACTAATTCAGCACAGCGGATGCAAGTGCTTCGCTTGAAGATGCACCCGTAGATCTATGCCAAGGTGTTTCTCTGGTTCAGGTTACTTTTGGTATTGCCAGACTGGGAGCCTGGGGAAGTCATTCCGGATTCATTTATGCCAACAACAAACTTTCATTGATTTTTGTTGGGGCCTGGCTAGACCCTCACTGTGGAAATCACCCTTGTGCAGAGCTGTTCCAGTTTCACCTGCGAGGTGAATTGTTGCAGAGGATGTTCTGACACCTCCGCCCAGGGTAGGGGTCTCGCCCTATACCAGGACATTTATTCCTACAAATACATATTGAGCATCTGTTTATAAATGTGCTTCAAGGCTGAATTTGAAAGCAAAAGGACATCTGTGTGCTGGTAAGCATTTCCCCAGCTGTGGAAGCACCGTCCCTGCACGACAGGGCGTTGAGCTGCCGGCTGGCTGTGCCCCGGGCGCACTGAGGCGGCTGTGCAGCCTGGGCTCAACCGCTGCTCTGAGCAGAGCTTGCTGTTCTTCCTCCTCTGTGAAAATGCACATTCCTTCGTTCCACTGGGCTGGAGGGGACCTGTAGATGGCCTTCTTTATAAAATAATATTGATCTCTACTAACGACATGTACTAATCTGTCTGGTAGCTGGAGCACACAGCTGGATGTGTGGAAACTGCTGACATGTGTTTCTTGCAGACCTGTGGGGCTGACAAATGAGGGAAGGTTGCTGGTGTCGCATCAGCCGACAAGATCAACCGTCGTTTTGTTGCCAGTTGTTGGTTTTTTTGGTTGTACTTTTTTTTTTTTTTGAGAGAGGCAGGATGATTGCAAAGAAAGATCAAGCAGTTTAATTATTTGCTTCTGTAGTAAAATCTGAGCTGCCAAACTCGAGTGAGGGACGGAATTGCTGTGGAAATTAACACGAAAATTGTTTTTTGGGTGTCAGGTCTGTCTAGTTCCTGGCATGTTATTCACAGTGTCCTGCAGTGTTCTGTGTTACTTCGTGCTTGGCAGGTAGGCAGAGTTACATGTTAGTGTTATGTATCATCTGTGGTCCCGACAGCCATTAGTGTGATGGTGGGCCATTATTTGTGGTGCAATGTTCAGTGTATTTTAAGAATAAATGCTTGCCTACTTTTTTGCTATTATGCTCTGCTGCCTGGGATCCCTTATTCGAACTTCAGGTCCTCTTTTAATCTCATTTCCTTTCCCTTCCTTTTGACATAGGAAGAAAATACTGCTTTGCTTACGAGGCGACGCCTTTTCGAGATGATTTGTGGATTGCTGCGCCTGCTGCTCAAATCTAGAATATTCAGAACTACTCAGGCCCTGTCAGGCTTTGCTGACATGACAGAAATGAGATTTACTTAGTCTGCTACTCCCAGGTGTGGCCAGGTCAAACAGTATTAGACTTGTCATGAGAAAGACATCTGCAATTCGTTAATACTTTACCCTGAGTGGGGGAGAGGAGGTGTGTGTGGGTGTGATCCTGTGTAATTTTCAGTACTACTTACTAGCTCAAGGAAAACATAGTAAAAATTGCTTAGATGTAGGAACAAATGCTTTGAGATGTGAATTCCCTAATAGGCATTTCACTATCCTTTGTTTATTCTTTGTGTTTTCTTTGAGTTATTGAAGTCATTAGGACTCTGGTTTTAGCATGTTTACTTTTAATTGCGGTTAAGAGGGCACATAACCTCCTAGATGCATTTATGAACAAACAAAAGATAGTAGGTAGGAAGTAGATGTGTCTGTGCCTCGTGATACTGTGGGGCCAAATCCAGTCTGGGATTTGGTTATCTGCACATGGGCTGTTTGTAACCCCTCTTACGGGAGGAGAAGTACTGCAGGAAGGAGAAGCTGCCTACAGCCGTAGGAAATAATAAAAACAAAATTCCTGGGCTTTTCTTGTCAGCACGAGTTGAGGCTGTGAGAGGTCTGGGTGCATGTGGGTGGTAGGACCATATGGGTGTGCCACAGAGCCTGACAGGAAAGACTGGGGAGAAAAGGAGAGAGGAGGGGAACTCCTTAAATGGCCTTGGCTGATGAAGGCAACTCACAGCGTAACCGAATCCTTTGGTAACTTGCCCAAGGTGAGCTAGACAGGCTAAAATACGCTGAGGGAACTGAGCTTCTGTATTAATTTCAAATCACTCAGAAGGCTCTAAGCACAAAACTGTATTTTTAGTTTAGAACAGCGTGAACAACCAGTGGAGTGTTTTTAATCCCTGGAGGAATAGCTGGCAGTTCTGTACTTGGGTGTTAGTCAGAAGTTCCGAGTCCCCTGCAGAAGGCGAGCTTGACAGAGCTGTGGCCGAGCTCTCCAGGTTGTTCCCTCCGTCATCAATCATTTTACAGGTCCTTCACACCCAGTCCAAAGTCAGGGTAACCATTACCATGTAAATGTGGCTATGCAAATTCCCGGGACCCTGATTATCAAATTCATTAGAGCTGTCCAGCCACCGTATAAATGATCCACTTGGATCTTCAGATACTTGTAATTGTGTACATTTTTCTAGTTAAAATTATTGCAGAAATCCAACCTTGTCCCCAGAATGTGCCCTGGTTTTATGTTTCCTGCTTTGTGCAATATTTCATGCTGTTTTCCCCAAATTTATGGGTTTTATCCTTAGCAAAAAAAGAAAAGTCAATGCCAGATCCCATAATAGACAAACCGCTGGCAATAAAGCAGAACATACACATTTTGGAGAGAGAAGAATGTCAATAAGAAAATTGATTTTTGTTTCAGGTTTGCAACAACCACAACAAATTATAAAATTATGAATAGTCTGTTAGTTATTTTGCGTCTCCTTTTTTTTCTCGTAACATCATCTCTTGACTCTGCCTCTCTCTCAAATTAATTGTGTGAAGTATGTCAAAGGAGCACTGAAACCATAGGGCATGAAGTTAGGAAAGATATTCTGATTTAACCATGCACATGCTTACTTTTGTGCTTTAAAACTTCTGAAAAGAGCCCTTTTTGTTCAAATAGCTGCAATTTTTTTTCAGTCAACTTCTGTTAAAAATATTGAAAAACTCAGTTATTTTGGAAGAATACGAAGCTGATGCATCTTTTTTCCAACCTATCAGCACCTAGAAACAAGGTTTTCTAATTAGGTGAGGTAGCCAATATAGAAGATGATGGGAGGAATCTTTTCCCAAGTTTCTAGTTTCTTTCATGTTTTAGGAAATACTGGCTATTAATCAACTTTGGATTAAAATTACTAAAGGCAGTGAAAAGAGTGCTTGTGCTTTTTACAGAAAAATCTCTTTCCCTATAAGATCATAGAATGGTTTCTTCAGAGCCTTACTAATTTTATGAAAAATGCTTTGGTTTGTTTTTTATTTCCTTGAAATCCTGTAGAACTCATGTGTGCGGGGCAGGACACAGACCATGGCGCCTGCATGCAGGACAGTCCAGAGAGCATTGCAGAAGAGATCCCTCCCTAAGAGCAATTCCCCTGATCAATAAAGACAATAAAAATAAGAAAGAGAGAGTTAATATCCTCCATTTCCTTTTATTTTTTTTCCGATTAGGACAAGCCTGGATACTTAGACCGTAAATACGTGGCTCTTCGTTTTTAGGAGGCAGTCTAAGCGGGATGGCAGATCACTGCTCGTGCCCAGAACCTGTGACAGTGGTGGGGAGTTCCCGGGAGCACCAGCTCGGAGAGCGGAGCAGTGGTGAAACCCAGCACAGGAGAGGGGCAGCAGAGTTGCCTCCCTGGGTCAGAAGGGTATCCACTCTCTCTTAGGAGAAATCATCCTTTTTTCAGTGCTGCTTTTTTCTCAGTGAAAAGCCCTTGCTCGAAGCCGTTTCCTCCTCGTATCCCTATTGCGTTATCACCGTTGCTCGCGGTTATGCAGAGGGGCTGCTTTGTGCGCTGTGCTGTACAACCAGAGCGGGCAGCTCGGAGCCTGCACGCAGCAGCACCCAGAAAGCCCTACACGTGCCACCCCAAACCACAAGAGCTGATGCTTAAATGCAGTCGATGTAGAGAATTATTTATGCCGGTGGCTACATCTTCTGCTTATTTTAGAGTTTGTCTTTTTTTATGGGGAAACGAGATAGAATACATGACAGAACAGTTAGGTTACATAGCCCTAAAGGAACTTCTAGAGTAGGAAACGAGTAAATCCTGCGTTAGATCGCTCAGCTGAGGAGTTGCCGAGGGCTCCCTCAGGACCCGCATTGTGGGGTGTGTGGCTGCATGGCTGCTCTGCCACTGTCCTGGCTGTGACAGCGGCTTCCCTACCCACATCTTCACTCTGTACCTTTCCACTGCCTAAAATTCAAACTTCGGTCCTGGTCCAGGTTAAGTCTTTCTGGATGAGTCAGGGCGTGCTCCTTGTGTCCTGTGTGACACTGCACGCTTTGTAAGCCCGAATGAGCAATGGGAAGGGACGAAGGGAAACACTCTGCCACGTGCTGCAGGCAGCTCCCCCTCCCTGTGCTTTGGGCTTAGGTGATGGCTTTGCTGCTGCTTCACTGCCCCTAAACCCGGGAGTTCCCACTGGTGGCATGGAGAGAAACACACCTGGTCCAACAGAGAAGGACGGGGTCACCCCTGGAAACCTGATACGTGTTTAACTGTCTCTTTTGAGGGGTTTTTTCCCCACCCTTTGTATCTGGAAGAAAGGGCAGGTTGTCTGGTGTATGCGAAGATGAAGATGACCTCTTAAGTTCTTGAAAAAAATGATATTTTCCATCTAACTGTATGTTTCTTGGACAAGCGGCTTCCCCGTGCTCTGGCTTCATTTTAGCCTACGTTCTAGGCATAAAACTAAAGACTTTTGCTTGTAGGGATTTTGCTTGAGGTCTTTATTCAGTCCACTTCCCCGTTTTCCCCTGCAGGCTGCTAACAACATCCCATGCGAAGCCCCATGCCCTGTTCTCACTCAACATTGAGCCTGGGTGTAGTAGAAAGGAAATTTCCGCAGTTGCAGTTTTTGAGCTGTAAGAGGGCATTTGAAGTTGCAATGAGCTTTTATTGAAAGACTCCATAAAGTGGAGCTCAGCATGTTGAATGTACCAAAATATTAGTTTAACTGCCTGTTTACAGTCCCACCATAAAAGAAAAAATATAGACTATAAAAAGACCTCCTGAAGCAACATTTAGAATAATGGAGGAAGGAAAGAATTCTTTAAACAGATGCCATAAATTTAATATGGTAACATTATCGCCACCCAG
This sequence comes from Bucorvus abyssinicus, assembly GCA_009769605.1. Lineage (NCBI taxonomy): Eukaryota > Metazoa > Chordata > Aves > Bucerotiformes > Bucorvidae > Bucorvus > Bucorvus abyssinicus. The sequence continues at coordinate 2,504,638 of CM020059.1, read as the reverse complement.
GATTTTATTGATTACATCTTTTCAAGTTACTTATCTAGAAATTTATTGTGTCTGTTTCCACCCTTATTTAACCATGATTTCCAAAAAGAAATTATTAATGTGCTATTATCTGAGAAGTGATGGGGAAAGCGATTTAAATAAAACAAAGCATCAAAGGCAAACACAAATCATGGTGATGTCATCTTTTTAATATTCTAAGGCAGAAAAATTTAGAGAGAAACTAGCTTTTGGGACAAACCTGTGCACTTTTTTTTTTTTCAGTTGCAGTGCAGTGGTTTCAGTTTTCTTTTCAGAAAGGTGTGACCTTAAGCTGAGGCTGCACTGGTTTAGGTCGGCTGCCTGTGTTTTGTGGTGTGGATAGTAAGGAACCAGCGAGGGGAGCAGTCCTTAGACTGTGCTGCCAACATCAGTGCTAGTGGAGGTGACACCCGCCCAGAAACCAGTTTTGTTCGGCCTGTTTGTCATCTGAATAGCCTTTCATCTACCATTGCCATCTGTGCTAGACATTTTATTGATGATACTTACATTTTTTAAAAAAAACTTCTTAACTCCCCATTTCTATAATATATTTTTAAATTATTTTAAACTGGTAATTTATAGAAAATGTCAGTAATTCTCTAGACACTGGATTTGGGTGCTGTGATTTGGCACTGACTCAGGAAAAAGAAATCAAATTGTATTCTTCCAACTTAAGACAGAGGAATAAAGCGTGTGTCAGTCTGCCTTATTCCATCTTCACTTGGGTAATGATCATCCCATGTGCTCTGAATATCCTCAGCGCGTGTTTCACCTGGTAATTGTCTTGTCAGGTATCTACCAGGATGACAGCATTATCTGGCCTGAATTCTGGGTTTTGTGCTTTTGTGTGGTAAATGAGGTCCCTTTACCTTACAAAGGGAAACTGTTCAGTTCCTCAGAGCTCAAAGTAAGTTTCTTGATAGGTTCCCAAGTGACACATTTTTCACTTTGTACCCTAAAAGAGAAAACACATTCTGCAGGCAGTTTTCCAGAGGGAGTTTGGCCCAAAGCAATGTGCAGAGGAGCAGCAGCAGCTTAGGCAGGATCGCAGCTTGTCCATGGTTATCTAGGAAGCATGTGGCAGAATATCAATGGAGCTGAAATTTCCTTTTTGTTACAACCTGTCATCCTGGTACTCGCCAACTGTAAACAGAAATAGATTCCATGAGTAACTGCTCACATGTTGTTGATTTTGGACCTAAAAATAATTGGCAAAGATCTTCAGAGAACCACTTCGAGTAAACTCTGAAAAGTCTTCAGCTGCTCAAGAGCAGAAAAAGTGCTGAATACATAATTTTCTGTGATGTTTTTCTATTTGCTCAGCATTGATACCAACATTACTGTAAGAAGAGAAAGTTTCCCCATGCAAAGAAATCTGACGACATGCCATATAGCACTTAGAGAGTCACCTTAGACTGGCGCTCTTCAGGGTTCTCACAGTCCGTCCACGTGCGAGCTGTGACGCTTCTGAGAACTGGAAATAGATAAATGCCAACCTTATCAAACAACTACTAAGTCGGGTCCATGAACAGTATGATCCCAGTCCTGTGGTGCTGTTTCAGAGCAGCCCCCAAGGGGCAGGGATTATGACACCTGGCCTGACCCACGGAAATGGGGCTGTACAATATTGCAAAGCCGAGCTGGTGCATCCAAGTTGTGTTTCTCCGCTTGGTATTTGTATGAAATACCAGCTAGTGCCTGACTTGTGATAGCTTAAGGGAGCCGAGAGAGTCGGTTCTTCGCACAGAGCGCTGCTCTTTTAATTCCCTAACTCCCATTTTGAGCGATGGCTGTATTAGCCTTTGCTGACAAGTTTGAAAAGGAACAGAAAAAATCCTAGGCTGAATGTTAAAGAGCCAAACTTCAGACACGTTTGTTCTTTGTTCATATTGTAACGTAGTGACCTCTCTGCTCTTACAGGAATAGCTGCATTCTCACGTGGAGGATGGATTGTTGGGCAAGAAAGCAGCCATCTCCCCAGCTTGCAGAAGGCTTCTCCAGATCCTCATTCTCAATTGTAAGTCTGCTCCACTTTATTTCCTCTGCTTGGCATTAAACGCTCCCGTGGATATTCATTACGCTACTATGAAAAATGAATTTAATTGATGAATGAAGTCCTGGTTTGCTGCCACTGCCTTTCCATCTTCCAGTTCAGAGCTTTCCGTCTGTAACAGATGTATAGTCAAAGGACTAAATTCATCCTCATTCAGCAGTTCCCTTGCAGCCTGATAGCTGTCACTTCCCTTGCCAACCCGCGTAAATGTAGTTAAAACTTGGTGTTTGTAGCGGATTTGACCTTGTAAACAAGGGGTAGGGCTGTAAAAAAGAAGCATGTATGTAATGCATGTGCTGTTATACCCCCCTGGCAGCAGGACAGATAAAACAGAATCTGTTTTATTGAATGAATCATTAATTTCTTTTTCCTTTGAACTTGTCATTGTCCAAAACGCTGCGGATTCACTTCTGTAAACATCTTAAAAATTGACTTTTTGTGTGTTTTTCAACAGCTGAAAAATATTTTCTTTTCTCTAGAACAAAAATACCATGTAACAAAAAATTGTAATCGCAACACAGAAATGTTTTGAGTTTTTCCTCTTTTGATGTTTATATACTTCAACGCTTTTATAACAGTTTGAAGTGCAAAACAAATTTCTTTTGTGTTTTGGAAGTGCTGTAACTTTTATTCCCTTTTAAAAAAATAGAAAAGCAACCTTAGATACACTTTGAATGGAGAACTTCAGTTTTGCCACTGTCTTACCCAGAGACATGGCATTACATTATCCAACATTCAGCAAGGTCCAGTGCTGACTGATTTCTGGAAATGCTGATTTTGAATTCAGCCATTATTTAATGCAAATGCAACCACCATGTATATGCTCTTGAAGCTCTCTGCAGGAATTTCAGCAACTTCATAGTCCCTTTTCCTGAGCATGAATTACAGAGCATCTTCCACCGCCGGCTGCCCTGTCTGTTGCAGTTGAACACCTCTGTGCGAAAGGTCCTCTGTCTCTTTTTGGTGTATGTACTACTGCTATATAAACAGCGCTAACGTTAACAGGGCCTTAAGGACTGATGGTTGGGGGAAATAACTGTTGTTTGTAGCAGAGTCTTCCAACTCATTCTATTCCAGGCCAGACTTTCTTCCCTATTTAGTCTCCTTTTGACAGGCTGCTTTATTCCGAATATTTAGCTCAGAGCTGATAAGAGGAAATCCGTTTTCTTAGGAGAAACGAAAAAAAAGTCAAAACAAAGCGATAGTTCAGAACGCGTCATTCTCTTCTTTCACTGCAGTCTTTGACACTTGATTGGATTAATGCTCCATCCTTTGCTCTTTTTCTCTCTTGGTCTCTTCTCTGGTGTGAGGTACAATAATTTTAATACCTAACATGTTGTAGTTGCTCAGGTATTGCACAGTATTTTGTTGACATTTTTAGTATTCCGTATTTTGGTTATCTGGTTATCTTTTCCCTACTGGAAGGTTAGTGAGGTTTAAGCAAATAATGCAGTGAACAGGCAGAGTAAACAATGTAAGAGATAAAAATAGTACAACAAAGCAACTCCTGCAATTTGCAAAATGTAGGACACAGCCACATATTTGCCATCTTCTTTTATCAGCTCACCAAAGAGAATAGGCACTAAGAAGAAATAGACTTGTATGGAAGGACAGGAAAATTGATAAAGATCAAGGGTTTGATTTATAAGGAGAGATTAAAGTGACAAAGTGGGAATGAATGGCTTGACTAAACGGTTTAAGAAACTGGACTTTAGAAGTTATCTGGGAGCAGTTGTAAGGTGTGTGCACCCCAGAGAGCACCCTAAGCCACCCTTTCTAAGGGGATTTAACTTTCAGTAGGGGATAGAACAGCACAAACAAAAATTGAGGAATAATGGAGACAAAATGTGAGAGGTTAGGCTGTGCTATTGACTATTTGCCCCTTTCTTGGGGCTGGAGAGGTGTTAAGATCTTACTATATGGCTCCTGATGAGCTACTACACTGTAAGTTCAGGTTTACAGGCTGCCAGTACCAGCTGACTGCCTGCAGGAAAGAAGCAGGGGGGCGATGGGGAAGTCGAGCCGGTTCATCTGACACTCCCTTACAGTTTAGAGCAGTAAACAGAAGCCATAAATTATTGCTTCTCTCCAGAACGAGGAGGGTTTTTTCCTTGTGGAGAAAACGGCGTGCACAACATGGTGTGTAAAATCACAGGCCAAGAGAACAGGTTTTAGCATGAAATATTCACTGTCCTGGGCTTCATCAGTCTACTTTGAAGTTACATGTTGTTATTCCATAGCTTGCTGCCTTGACACAGCTCCCTGACTGACCAGTGCGCTGGAAGTCAGTTGTGGAACTACTGCAGACCAGGACGGGGTGTGCGTTGGGAGTCTTAGCCGGTGACATGAAGGTTGTTCCTTCCTACCAAACAGCCGTGAATACGGTGTAACAGATGTGAATCCGGGCAGTTGGCACAGAGGCGAGTTTCTGCCCGTTTGCTGTTTACACCCGTAACGCCTGCGTCTGGGGATGGTGCAAGCAGATGACTAAGCCTGCGTGCTCTCAGCTCGAAGAGAGAGAAGCCGAATGCTGCTATGAGCAGCAGCTTTCTGCTTTGCACAGGTATGCAGCTGACATTCTGTATAAGTCTTTCCTTAGCCCCCTCCAGAGTGAAAAGGTGGGTAATTATATTAAGAGAGGTACTCAGAGTAATGTCAGTTTAACTGTTTGTCTGAGGGATAAGTACGCTGTTTGTTGTGCTCTCTAAACCCTGCAATTTAGGTATGGAAAATTGCGTTGAATTTGCTGGATTTACTAGTAGTTGATCCTGATGCAAGTGGTTGAGAGAATCAAACTCTAAACATCTATCCGCTTGCATAGCATTAGGGCTTTGCTTTTACTCTAAGTAAACAAACCCAAAGGAATGCCTGAGAGAGGCTTCCAGGGGCCACCCATTGGGGTGCACCTTTGTTAGCCAGTGTCCTTACGAAAAAGGGAAGCAGTAATACAAAATCGCTTTCTGCAGAATGCAGCCTGTTGAAGTCAATGATTCAGAGAGACATGAACTGTGTATAGAGCTTCCACAGCATGAACTGGGTCCTTGGGGGTGTAAAACGTTAGAGCTCTGAAGATACTGAGGCAACATTACTTTACACCAGCAGACACATTGGCCCTTGTTATCTTTTTTAATATATTTAAAAAAAAAAACAGGTTCTATTTGCTTTAGTCTCTAATATGAAGTCTAAGCTGACAGAACAGAAAAGCTCAAAGGCACTTTCCACATATTCATCCTTTAAAAGATCATCTTTGTCTTTCCTTTTGCTTGGAGTTAATTCATGGCTGTCTTTCCTAATGGGCAGAATTCTGGTACCTGCAGCACAGCAGCTGCAGCCCTGGAAACATAAATACCTCTTGTAGCTGTACGCTTTTCACTGCATGCATTAGGTGAATTTGTTTTGGGTTAAGGTTTGTGGGTTGGGCTGTGTGGTTTTGGGTTTTATTGTGGGGTTTTCTTTATTATTGCCCTTGACTGAAAACCAAAAGTCGATACTTCAGCCCAGTTCATTTTTGTGAGCTTATTCTTTTGATCTGGTAAGAAGTTACTAAGCGAGAACTTGGTGCAGAGTTGAGTGGGTGGTATCGTGCTTACCCAAAGGCCTAATTTTCCAGGAAATAAAAACTGTCATCTTACCTACGTACCAAACTGCATTTTCCTCTTTGCAAACGACTATCACAGGCAGACGTGGCAAAAGCAGTTTTCCTTCCTGTTTAATATCCTCTCTATTTTCAGTTCCACTGACGTTCTCAGGCTGTTCACGTCACTACAAGAATATTTTCCAGTATTCATTAATCCCCCTACTCAGCATCATTCATATGCTACTCTTCAGCACTGTTGTAATAGGTGAGAAGTAGATAACAGCTATCTGGTGACGTGATTCAAAGTCTGTAGTCATTTTTTGTTTGTTCCCTTGTGATGGAGTACAGTACAGCTCCAAAATACTGTGGAATTATCTTGCTGTCTATCTGTCTTTAGTAGTTCTGTTGTATGCCGAGGTTGCACAAAACTGCAAGCAGAGGAAAGCTTCTGATGAAATTAAAGTCTTGGATGTTGCTATGTTTCTTTAAACATCCTTAAAAAACCCCCACAACATCTTTTTTCCTGTTTGAGATCCTCCTCAGAAGCTGGCAGGGAATACGGTAATTCTCTTCTGTGAGTTCACAATGAAATGAAGAGGTTTGCGTTTTGTAGAGTTGGGGCATGAATTTTGCAGCATTTTGTTGTGGAAGTAAAACATGGAAATGTACCTGCAGTTGAGAGAAGTCTTACAATACTGATTTTATTTGTTTATCCCCTTGAAAATACCTTTCTGAAATGAGGAACTATTTATATGACTGCTTTGGGGATTCGGGCTGAAGGGAGCTTGGCTGTATTTATGTTTGGGCCTCAGGGGGCAAGACACTTTGTTCAGTTAAAATAAATCACTTTACGCCAGCACCTGCTCTCAGACCCCCAGATTGACTGTCCCCAAGACAGGGTTGACACGCAGCTATTGTGGGTCTTAACCTTCGTATTTCATCTGCTAACCTCACGCTGTGCGCTTGGCCTCTCGCAGTTCATTCCTCCAGTTTGTTCTCCAGCGCATGGACTGGCAGCTTGGGGCAGCTACAGTTTGTGTTCCCATGTCTTGAGGTCTTTTGGGGTCTGTCGAAGACGCCAGTAACTCTTGCTGTATTAAAACAAACCCATTAGCTCTCGTGAGGCTGTTAAAGCGTGTCGGAGCTGCTCACATGGTGTTAGCATGACGGAATGTGCCGTATGAGCTAACCCCTCGTGGCTGCTTTCCGTGCACATCAAAAGCATCTTTCCGTTTAAAGGCTTTGTCTCCAGTTTTTATATGTAGCTTTGGTATTTAATACAAGCTTTAGCTGGCTGAGCACTAACTTCTCCAAAGAGAAAAGTCCTAAAGCAGTAACTGATAAAGGGCGTGCTAGTCTTGTAGGACTTTTATTTTCTTTATTTCTTGTAGTATTTCCACATCATTGTGCTACTTTCAATTAAAAAGCCATCTTTTACAAGGGTCGGTTCTGTCTATTCTCTGATTCCTTCTCTGCCTGATTGTGTGTGTGGGTTTTTAGGGTTTATTTACCTGTCCTGGGCAAAAAGCCTCATTGGCTGGGATTTGCAAAGCTTTATAGCATTAGGGCGTGATTTTATTATGGGTTTTGTGTAGCTTTGCTTGTAGTAGAGAAGGTGTTTTCTGGATGCTGAATATGGAGGGAAATCAACGTTACCCAGTTTAATTGTTCTGAATGTTGAAATTCTGTTTGTATGCTCCTAACCTCTGAAGTTTATCAGATCCCTCTTATTTTCAGTACTGTGGGAAAGTGAATGGCTTTTTTCCATTTGCCACCTCCACTGTTCATGACTCGGGTGTCTATGACACCCTGTCCAGGTCATGTCCTTCCCAGCCGTGAGAATTCTGGTCTGAATTATCAAGCCTGATTATTTCAACTCTTTCATTTCTCCTAGGCTGGGTAAAATGTGTTCTGGTAAGTGGGCAGGTTTTATGGGATGGCGAACTGGAGCACTACTCTAATTACAAAGGAGAGTCAAGCCAAGACTCCACTTATGAGAGCTCTATTTGTTCAGTGGCATCTAATGGAAAAATAACGAGTGTAATGGGCTTTCCTTCCTATTATCCACTCGAGCAGCAGCCATACTGGGTGACCTTTGCCACTGGAGTCGTTCACTTGGCTCGTGTTAGAAGCAAGTTTGAAAGATGAAGAGGATAAAAGGTCACTAGAAGCTAGAGGGCAAATCTCAAGAGAATTTCATTTTAGAGACTAGCACTTCCCTTTGCCCCCACGAGGAGAGTGGAAGTACAAGTAGAGTTGAACTCAAATCAGCGAGTATCAAATAGAGTGTTATTAATGGAAGCAAAAGCAACTTTTTCCAGGCCCTCTGAACAACAAAAACCTAGCAGAACCTTTTGATCCAATTATAATTCGTGTGACTGTGATGTTTAAATAACTTCATTGTTTGCTTTATAACAAATACTTTCAAGCAAACTCCTTTCCACGTACTCGCTTTATTTCTCCTTTCAGTAATTCACACTGGCTGTGTGTATCCTCTGAAAATTTCAAACCCAATATTATTTCCTAGGTTAATAGCATGTCTTGCTCTGTGTGTGTGTTTTAAAAGTCAGATGATAAAACAGGTTTCATCATCTCACAAGTGACAATAGATCTTGCTGGAGACAAATTTATAGCTATTACATTTTTGTGCTTGTGTCAGCTAACCTTGGCAAACAGAATCCTACTTGCTATTGGGATGAAACTTATAAATCTTTCCTTTTTCTACTTTCTCTTCCTTCTGGTTTTGAAACTTTGTCTTAGACCTTGTCACCTCCTTTATTCATGGCAGTAAGAGTATCCTGTGGGCTGAAATTTCTTCAAGGACCCGGGTGCAATATTTCACCTCCTTTTTTAATCCTTTTTTTTTGTTTTATTTATTGCTCTCTCTCTTGCCTTGATGCATAAAAAAGTGTAGATGCCTTTGTGACGGCTTCTGAGATCACTGTTTAAGATATTTGTTTATAGTTGGTAGTTTTCAGAAACTGAAAATAATCTTCTAACGCCTTCCGTTTCAATGAGTCCTTTGATCAGTAAGAGTCCTTGATTCATTTTATTTTCTACCATAATCCTGTTGTTCAGCATCTCTGAGCAATGCAGTTTTTCTCCATGCAATCCTTGCAGTCCCTGCTTAACCACTCGCTGAGAAGCGTTCTGTGTCGGGACCCCTTTTGCTTGCTTTTCCCCCATGTCTCCAAAATCTAGAGTAGATCGTTTAAGGCATGTGAAATTTTACTGCATTTATTGAAAGATCTGTCATAAAGTAAGTGTCTCACTCTAGAGCTAAGTGAAAACTTCCTGCCAAAACTTTGTGTGAAATTATTTCTTAGCAAAATCTAAGGAAGAAAAAGAGAAATATCGAATGCATTTTAAAAAAATGTTTCTATTTTCATATTTTCAATTCTTTCTTTAAAAATAGAAAATAAATTATGAGTTGAAATAATAGTTTACAGTTTTCAAGGCATGATGAAGTAGTTATTGACTTTCATTTCTGAAGCAGTTCAGAGTTTCTCTGTTCAATGGACCTGTAACATCCCTGGCTTTGCCTTTGGAAAAGGTGTGGCAGTTTCGTACCCTTAACCTAAAGTGTTATTTCTTAATAGCTGCAAAACAACTGTGGCCTCTCGGGCTCATTGAGAGCTTTAACAAGAATGGAGTGTTGGAGATGAATTTTAAATGCCTCTATCCTTTCTAAAAAAAACCCAACAACTTGTGTTTTTAAAGCATTTAGTGCAATAGTGCTGGACTTGCTCTGTCTTAACCATTAGGGTTTTACTGCTAATTATCTCTGCGAGCCAACAATACACCCGCCTCCTCCCGCCAGCCCCAGCCTCTACCTGTTCATCCAGAAATACCTGCACTGTTGGGTCTCATTAATTCCCAAGTTTTTACACAAAACCTGCCCTGCTTACACTACAACTCATGCGATCCGTAAAGTGAAATGGCAGATTTATACAAGCAGGCAGCTGTCTGCATGCAGAGTTACGGTGCATGGAAGAAATACGCAGATGTCAAACACAACTATGCAGTTGGCAAATTGACTTTGGGTATTTACATATAATAATTACCAGTGTGGGGAATTTGAGCATAATCCTATTCAGAGAGGGCAGGCGATGCATATGGAGCAGCCCAAATACAGACTTTTAACTCTTTGTCTGGTGACCAAGACATGTTTCTCCCAATAATTTGGTGTTATTTGCTGTACTTTAGTTACAGGATTGCAGGAATTTTTACAGGATAGAGCTGTTTATCTCTTCCAGAGATATTTTGGGTGAGGAATGTAGAATTACATATAAATAAACTCCTTCAGTGCTGCTTACTTATTTCAGCCAGTGCTAGCAACAAAATTATGTTCTTCATAGCCGAAAAAAAGAAAATACAAAGGTGTGCAGGTGCATGTCTATATGTAGTGTTCACTCTATGGCAGAGGCTTTAGGTGGATAAAGTACTGAACTTTGAAAACTGGGCTATCTATCCTCCCAAAGTGGGTCAGCGAGCTGGTGGCTTGGAGCGGCTGACGCTTTTAACGATCAGCCGTTATGGCATGTAAGATGAACGGGTGTGATGAAGGTGGTTCAGATCCCTGGAACTGACTTCAGACGTGAACATGCCCCAGATTACAGAGCAAAAATAAGTTTGTAGGACTGTGTGTTTGACGTCCCCTGGATTGCACGAGGATGCTCTACTTTCTCCCATTCCTCTCTCACCCACAATCTACAGGGTTTTCACCTGCTTCTGTGGAAGGCACGTAACTGCTTCAGTATGCGCAGACCTGTGTTAGGAATGGTAAATGTGTTCTGTGTCTGAACTAAAGCTTTACACCTTGGGATGGATGCTGTGGCACAAGGAGACAGAGATGTTCCTGTTCTTTATTGATCTGTAGCTATAGCTCAGCTTTTCAAAACATGCAGCTTGTCCTACGTGAGGTTATCTCCTGCCTAATATTTTTCAGGAAACTAAAGGAGATAGCACATAAACATCCTTTCCCTGACTCAGTTCAACATCTTAGACTATAAATGGTTTTTAAACGTACACCCCTAGATGAGGATGTGTTTGGTTTCCTTCCTCTGATGAGGCTTTCCCAAAGGCCTCAGAGTACAGCTGGGTTCAGATGTTTGGTCTGAGTTTCTCTCTAGGGTGATACAAAGAAAAGGAAAATATAATCAAGGTTTCCAACAGGTAAAAAAGCAAAGCGGGGGGAAAAGCACCTGGGTTTTTCTATTTTGAAAACGAAGTCTAGCATTTGAAATTTGCACCTAGCAACAGCAAGTGATGATGTTCTGTGTTTGGGGTTTTTTTTTCCCCAACATATTACAAGAATCATAATTATTGTAATTTTCAACAAAAGTATGGTTTGAATATGGCTCAGTACCTGTTACAATTTACATGGAAAAGATTTCCAAATTCATAAATGGCAGCATCCACATCTCTGAATTTTCTAATTCTGAGCTAGGAGGTGCCTTTATGAGAAAGGATTTGTTTAGCATCAACACCAGCGTAGTTGCTCACCCTTTAAAGAGTTTGAGGCATGGTGGTAGGGAGAGGAAAGCAGAGTTTTGGAGGATTCCATCCTGGGGTTAGATGGCTGCAAGTGGCAGTGGAAATGGAAGTTCTGTACACCACTGGTATCTCGCACTGTTAAGCTTATGTACATACACACCAGCTGTAGACGAGGTCTCCCTTTGCTAATTTTCTTAATTTGGATAAGAAATGGTGACAGAAATCACAGTGGGATATATTGAATGGAGCTCTCTATCTCTTCTCTTATTTTGATTTGGTTTTGGGGGTTTTTGTCTCAACTTTTGCTGACAGCAGGTATTTGAAGTGACTTCCAAGTTGAGTTAAAACAGTGCTTGACATCTCTATACAGAATATAGAACCTGACAAGCCTAAAACCATTGCCAGAGGTCCTGATTTATGTGTGTGCAGGACCAGCAAACCTGCTGGGATGAAGAGAGGTCTGTTCTTGAAGAAGTGAGAAGAAACTTTCTAAGGGTTCATGGTCTATACGATCCTCCCTTGGCACAGACTGATGCATTTCTACTGAGGTCAGTGGAACTCTATGCAGTCTATGCTCGCCTGAAGGTCTGGTTCCCCCGAGTGCTGTGATTCATTCACCTGCCTGTTTTATCTTCTGTTGCCATTGAACTGAATGAATTAGAGGCGTAAATGCTCTGCCCTTCCTATCCTGCCAGTCAGGGTTGGGGGTACTACCATCTGCTTTGCACTGCTAAGAAATTAAGAGTCTTCTCTCCTTGCCCCGCGTGGTGCAGTTGGTTTGTACTGGAGCAGAGCGTGGTTGAGCTGTCACTAAAGTCCCTGCTCCAGGCACTGTGCATTGTACTTAGTGGGGGCATGAAACTCGCTGAAGAGCACCTAGCCAGTCTTAATTGTCTCTCTGCTCAACACTGATTGATTCTTTGCCGTTTAAACTTTCCCTTCTGGGGTCCACAAATCTGTTTTCAATTGGATGGATGTGAAAGAAGACAGCAGACCGATGCTTGCATGGCCCTGTATATTTTGCGGTCCATCCTGGAAGTACGATTGTTGCGATCCTCACATAATTAATGAAAAGCAAGTTGATGATTTGTGCAGATGAAAAACGTATTAAAAGTTTCTCATATTATTGCTGGATAATAATTTTATCTTCTGGGAATTAAATAGCATGAAGCTGGGTTAACAAATAATCTCCATATATCTTGATGACATATCTAGGGGCTTTGTGTCTAGACAAGCATGCAAATAGTAATTGGAGAGCAGAGATAAAAATAAAAACTAGATACCAATTTTTTTGCTCGATTTAAATTTTTTTCACCTTAGTTATGCAAACACTCTACAGTTCATGATGCCTTCAGTGACAGCAATAATATTTCTAGATCTGACCATTAAGTCCTTGATTTTGTTCCATTCACTTGTGCCGCGCTAATAAATTTCTTCTAACAACTAAGCATAGACTCGCTCATGACCTTCTGCCCACTCTATGTGTTTTAATTCTATTTTAAAATGTCATGCAATCTTTGTTTTATCATAGAGATATAGTAGTTACTTGGATGAAAAATCACAGCCTCCCAGGGAATTAAACCACCAAGGATGCAGTAGATTTTTTTAAACTCATTTATGCATGAGAGTTAGCTTAATTTTTATCACCGAATGCAGCCTGGGCAGAAGTCTAACCAGATGAAGCACAATTCTCTCTAATTTCTGCATGGGTGCAGCGCTGCATATTCTAATTGATAGCAGGCATTTGGAACGATAAGATAGTAAATTCCTCGATGAAAGAGAGAGTTTGGCTTCTTATTGTTGGCCTGAATTCCAACCATTCTGCTGAAAAGTTAATAATAAATAAAGACCAAGGGACGTGTATCACATTATGGTTTTGATCCTACAGCTGCTCCCTGGAGATCTTTGCTTGTCTGAGGATGTCAGGATCAGGATCTTACTTGGAATATAAAGTATTCAAAATACCAGCACGTTGAGGAGACAAGTCGGGTTTGAGCATACATATGCCTGATGCTTGATTTCATGTGGAGGTTCCATGGATACTGGGGAAACCCACCTACCAAAAGGGTATGGGGTGCAGGCTTCTTTGTGTTCATGTAAATACATAAACACGGGTGCCAAATGGCAACGAGACCCCTGAACAGGCTGAGACTGAGGAGGAAGATGTTCTTCCCATTAAAATTCCATCAGCTGAACAGGTGAAGAGTAGCAGGAAGAACTGAGAAGCAGTGGCTGTCTCGCAGTAGTATTCCTGCTGCTGCTTTCCCTTCTGACCTTTGCACCAGCCTGGTTTAGTCTCCAACTTTATTTGATGTTTGGATTGTGAGCTTTTAGGGCAGGGATTGTCAGCTTTTAGGGCAGGGACTGTCTTCTAAAGAGCCGCGTACCGAATGCAGCACAACGTCGCCTCTCTCCTCTTTCAGAAGGTGTCCTGAGGCCACCTGTCTGACGAATTAAGATGCTTCTGCAGAATAAAATGCTGGAGCGTAACCACCCAAGTGTGGGCAGCCTGTGTGCGCTGAGCGGTGCACCCTGGCAGCGCAGAGCTGGGTGCAGGACGGGGCATCCTCAGCCCGTCGGTAAACTGAACGAGAGGCGTTGGCCATACAGCGGCACAGCGGTATTGCTGGCGCAGCTCTAACCGCACCTCTGCCTTGTGTGTATGTTTACCCAATCAAAGTGTTCGCGAACTAGTTATAACCTTACAGATAAAATAGATAAAGAATATGAAAAAGGAAACTTTTAGCCAGGATTTGGTATCCTGGTGGCTAGAACTGAGAGAAAAAGCAAGGCATGCCTCCCTTCCCGTTTGAATCAGTTTGAGCCATGCATAGTGCATGAGCAGCAACACTTCACAGGACCATCGCCCTGCCAGTCTGTTCACTTCTGGACAATTAACACTGCGAAGACACCATCTAACACATGCCTACTCGCACAGGCTGGAACTCCAGATAGGATTATTTCATCCCAAAAGAACTAACGCTGCTCTGTTTTACAACCTGGATTTTAATGTAGCCTGACATCCTGTTCTTGTCTGTCTCTGCTGAGGACGTGGCCGGTTGCTGCTGTTCTGTCCCTGACGCAACAAGCTGACAGGAAAGAGCGTATGCACTGGGAGAGGGGTGGGAGCTGAGATGTGGCTTTTGAGGGGGAGGTGGCTGGATACTTTGTGATGGCCATCTCTCTGCAGGCAGCAGATCTGAAAGACCTGCCCAAAGTTACACTTCAGCCACGAGGTGAGATGAAACATCATCCTGGCGGGTCATGTAGGTAAAGAACAGCTGAAGGAAAGCTTCAAATAGCACCGCAACGTGTTCTAAACAAAGGTACTGTTTATGTGCTTGCTCTAAATGTTATATAGCAGCATTTTTCTGATTGAATTTATTTCTGCACTTTGATTCTAATGTTAATCAGGCCCCATTGTATTTACGAGGAGGGAGTTGGCTGGAGGAGGATCTGTGTTTCTTAACTGATTCTGAAAACTAGTTAAGGAAGAATGGGATAATGTAGTGAGTAAAAATGGAAAGTGGGAGAGAATTTTGAAGGGTAAGTGGCTGCTTTGTCTAGCACACAGTCTTGATCACAGCGCAGTAAATGATATTGCACTGTCTGTATTCTCTCTGTGGACTGGACAAGGGTTTTTCATTTCATGCTTCATCCACAGCCAGCTACAATGATTTCACAGAGTCAGCACCTACGCTCAGCACAGAGGGAAGATCAACACTGTGTTTATGGCCTCTAGGAGATGCATCTCAAATACTTCCACTACACAGCAGAACACCAAGAACAGGATCCCGTTGCCTTGAAAGAGAAAAGGAGTAGAGAGGGGAAGCCTTGCATATGCGGCCATATGTGGAAAATTTGTGCAGAAGCATCCGAGTTTGTTCAGGACATGCTTTGTCTTTTGCAGACTCACGTGGAAATGGCACTAGTGGCTTCAGTAGGGATGTTAAGATTGTGGAGGAAAAGAAAATTATGCTCATTTAAGAGAAGGGAAGCCAGTTTCTCCTCAAATACGAGAGGATGAATAGTCTTGTCTTGGAATATTGTTGTGACGGAGTAAGCATCCACTGTGTTGCCTCTGAAGAGGTGTTTTCTAAGTTAACCCTTCTCAGTCCTTCTGTTTTCTCTTTCTCAGGACCTGTGATTATTTAGGTTCTAACCCCCAAACTCCAAGAGCAATTGAGTTTCCTTCTACACAACATCAATGCTATCCAAAGCATTAGATTAAAAGTCTCTGAATATTTCAAAGATGAGGTGTTTATATTTTCCTCATCATTGCAACCCATCCCACTGAATTAGGAGACAAAATTCAAGCTCAAACCCCAGGTAACTTTTTCTTCTCATCAGAACTGTTGTGCAGGGTAAGGTGCTTTCTTTTACTTTTAGTGGAATGTGAATGGCTTTGGGTGGAATATGAACAATTATCTGGAAAGATCTGTTAGTGAATTAGCTGAGGAAAGGCAAAGAGCTGAGTA
Source organism: Bucorvus abyssinicus (assembly GCA_009769605.1). Classification (NCBI taxonomy): domain Eukaryota; kingdom Metazoa; phylum Chordata; class Aves; order Bucerotiformes; family Bucorvidae; genus Bucorvus; species Bucorvus abyssinicus. The sequence goes on along the minus strand of CM020059.1, from coordinate 2,489,016 downwards.
TCTTCTGTCTCATACAAATAAATGAGCTACATCTGAAGATTTAAGCAATCAGATTTGCATAATGAGCATGTTTATGCCACATTATAGTCACCTGGTTTACAAATTCAGTGAGCATTTCACCACCATTATCTGCTGTCATAGTAGAAAAATGAAACATTTGGGTGAAAATAGTTTGTAAGGCAACACGAATGCGTTTTACTTTGTGCTTTTTAACATCTGATCTCCTATTTGAGGGGTAAACTGACATTGCCAGATTGGTGGTGAAAACGGAGGATTAGCGCAACGAGCTTTTAGTGCTTTGGGCAGAGAGTTGATCCCTTCAGCATCACTTTAGGCAAGATTCTCAAAAGCACAAAGAAGAGCTTATATGCTTGTGTATCTAAAAATCCTGCAAATACTATTGTGCCGTTTGGGCAGCCTGTCCAAACAGAGTCTTTTCAGTAGGTATATGGATGTTTGTCCCTTGTAGGCCCAATTAATTTCTCTCTGACCTCCAGAAAACCAGTTCAGAAAATGTGAATTCTCTCTCTCTCTCTCATCTTCTTTCCATACTTGGTTCACTTACTGACTGGGAGGTTTAGCTCTACCTCTCTCCATCCATTTTGCTGAAAACAATCCCTAGGTACTATGGAGATCATCCTCTTGACTCTGTGGTCTATGCTGCAGGTTTTCATGCATTGTGTTTACTCCTCAGGTTCATGTTCTCCCCCTGCCCCGCCTCAAATTTCAAACTGGGGTCTCAGTAGAGATGTAGCTTATAAGTAATGAGGCAAGAGAGCTTTGAATGTTTGAATCTGCAAATAATGCATTTTGCTTTACTTGAGATTGGAGCAAGGAAGGCGGATTGCTGCCAAGAAATGCTTTCAGGAAGAGATGAGTATTTCCAGAGATGACAGTTTGCTGAAGATGCATCCTTTCCTTTGCTTGCCCAAATTCACACATCTTTTAAAGTGGTCTGTTTTTCTTTCTTCTGTCTGAGACTTCCTTAGTCTCCCAGTCTTGGCATCTCATGCTATTTGTCACTTCAGAAAACCTGTGGCTGCAGCCTCAGCAGGTGTGAAACAGCAAGCAGGGATCTGCCCTGCACAGCGTGGTTACCCCATCTCGCACAAGCCATATGCGTCATCTCATTTTTAGCATTTGGAAGCACTGTGGAATTTTTTTGAGCGCTAGTTTTATATGCTGCAGTGTTGTACTCCATGGGGTGGGAACTGTAGTGGTTTAGTTACGTTAGGACCCCTCCGGAGATCATCTCTCCTGCACAGCAGATCTCGCTTTTTGGGCTGCCTTCCTTTTACCTTCTGCAAAATTGTACATCACAGGCACAACAACATGTGAGAAACTGCTACCGAGTCAAAGCCGACAGCAGCCAGGGCTGCGAGAACTGTCCTGCGAGGCAGCAATGCCGGAGAACCTGTGTGCCAGCTGGACTCGCTGGTTCCTGGGCTTTGTTCTCGAAGTGCCAGGAGGTGGGTTGTTTGTCATCGTTTTCGTTCCTCTCTGTGCAAACAGGACTTAGCTTGCCATGAGTACAGCGCATTGCTTTTTAATTAAGGCAGCTGGATGTGACAATTCCTCCTGAAGATTTTTCGCACAGACTCTGTTGTTTGGCCTCCCTTGGCGTGGTGGCCTGGGAAACGGACCAAGCCATGGGCGCAGAGGTGTTAGCGGTGCCTGTGAAGTGGTGCGGTCTGAGATTGATGTGGCAGGGACAGCTGGGGAGGGGGTTTGGGGTTGTATAAAATATTTCCTGAAAAATTCAGAATGGGTCACACTTGCAAATTCAGGTCACGCTTATCAGCTTTGGCTCAGGTACACACGGACACAACAAACCAAGAGGAGAATTTTGTTCTGTTTACCAAGCAGGAGAGGGACCTCAAAGGTGTTACCTCGAAGGACCGAGGCTTGGCTTAGAATCCATCCTCACTGCAGGGCTTTTGGACACGGGAGCTCATAGAGCAGGCTCTTATGTCATGTGTACCTCTGCCTGGAGATGTCCATCATGTTTTTTAAAATACACTTTTTAACAGTAGGGCTCAAATGCCTCCCGTTGTGTCAGAGGACAAAATGCTTCTTGTTAACCTGTTGTTGACCTCCAGCCATGCAAACAGAGGTTGTGTTTTTAGAAGCAGCAGTCTTAGTAAGGTATGGGATTGGCTAGCCAAAGTATTTTCATGCTAAAGGTAGCTGGTTTCGATTACAACACTGAGCACACATATATTTTTATGACTAGATTCTCAGTAATGCACCTTTAGCTCATTGGAAATTAATGAAGCTCTAGGGGCAACTGAGAGTAAATAGTGGCTGCTGTGGGTTAGTGGCTGAAATGAAAAGTGAAATAACTTCAGTTCTTGTCCAGGTATTGGTTTCCAATATTTAACTTTTTATTCCTTTGGGGTTTTTGTTTGGTTTTTATTTTTTTAGAAAAAGAAATCCAAACAAACAAACCAACCAAAACCCAAAAAACTAAAAAACCCACAGACAGAAAAAAATACCTCAAAAATTGAGCTTACTTATGCAGATGGTTGAATTACACTCCCCCCCCCCACCCCCCCCCACCCAGATATTTGCCCTTGCTTTCAGTCATATCTGAGACAGGTTTTGATACTCATCTTTTTCCTCTCCTTACACTTTCTGCACTGCATTTTTCAGAGAATTTGCTAAAAGCATTTCCCAGTTCGAGTGCTCGGTACCTGCGGGTCAGGCTACTCTATTTTTTCCGTTACTTGTTGCTCCGGCTGGAAGTAGAAATTCAGTGAAGCTGCGAGTCCTGCTGCCTCTTCCAGGCTCCTTGTCTAGCTGTGCAAAATAATGAAGACCACACAAAAAACCTCCTCCCAGAGAAATGCATCTTAATATTAATGTTTAGTATCTAATGAACAATCTATAATGCAGAATGCCTGTAGTCTGAGGGACTGAAGCTGATGGATTTATTCCAAATTTAGGGTGTTATAATTTTCAGACTCTAAATAAAGGGCAAATATAGCATCCAAATTCTTTTTTTCTATCTCCCTTTTGTAGATTACAGGTGACCGGGTGAGATTTTATGAAGTGCCGCTTTCTTCCAGAGTAGAATAAAGGTACCTGTTTCTGCAGTGATTTATACAGGGGTTTCATTTTCTTTCACAGATCTTTGGACAGGTCTCCCCCTTTTATATTTTTCTCTTTTAGCATGAAGCCACTTCTTACACTAATGATATATTTTCTTGTATAGAGGCTTATAATAAAATGTTAAAAACTAAGAATATAAATAAAACTATGTAGTACGTGCAGAGGTATCGGTATGATTTGGTTCTTATCCAGTGATAAGGTATGAAACACCATGACACAAGTTGTGGTTTATCAGAGACCTCCTGTGATAAATACTATGTTAGAAAAACTAAATAATGTGGAAGTCATACATGCCATGGGTTGTTTCCCAACTAAATGTTGACCTAATGAAACTAGGAAGCGTTCTTGAGACCACTTTTTGCATTGGCCTTCTGAGCTGTTTATTGAGTCATCTGTTTATTGAGTCCCGCTTTTGACTCTCCAGGTTCGGGGTTGGTAGCTCCTTTTTGCACCACTTTTGAGGTTAAATCACCCAGCTGAGCTCAAAGAGGCTTAGGCTTGGCCACCAGCCAGAAAGCTTTCAAATGAAGTATCCCAGAAGGATAATGTTTTCAACCTTTCAAATCTCAAATGCTTCACTGCGGTTCTAATTACAGTCTCCCATCAGAGTAACCTCCTGTAGTGAGAAGTGGAAGAAAAAAACCACAAAAAGCATAATTTCTCTATACAAAGATAAGACGATTGATTGCAACCTATAATGCTACCCATTATAGAAGATTTGCTTGTTGGGTATTTTAACTGTTACCATCAAATAAAATTCAGGTTTCCAGGCAGTATTGCAGTCATCTAGTGTGACTGAACAAATGGGATGCTTTAAAAAACACGCAGTAAGTCACTGAGCCTCCGAGAGCCCCGACTGTAAGCATTTAATTGCCATTGACAGTTCTGGCCAATTAAGTGTCTGCAATAATGATCGCATCAGCAAAAATTAGTGGATCTTTTATGTTCAGATAACCACAGTTCCTAATTGGAATATGGTTTCAATGAAATCTTTTCTCTCCATTACCAAAACTAACATTAGGGATCAGAGTTTTGATCGGTGGGTTGTGAACTTTGCCAGGGGTGAGAAAGGCAGTCAGGGTTATTGCAAGGCAGTGGAAATGTTAGAGTAGGGTGAAGTGAAGAAAACACTGCTGCTCCTCTGCTGCTGCCCCTCCAGAGGAGCTGTGTTTGCACCGTATGGCGTGAGCAGAAGGAGACAGAGCCAAGCCTGAGCCACCGTGCTCCTTCTTTCCGAGGGAATTATTAGCCTGAGGTTACCCCGAGGTGGTGGGTGGTTTCTGGTTGTGAAGGTAGTCTCTCTTTGCAACGTTAACTGCGCTCACTCACAGTTACTGACGCTATATGATGTAGACAAACCTTTTGTTAATCTCTTCCGCATGTACAAACTTCAGAGCTTTTACATACAGATTCCTGTCTATGCAAACGTGTGACAGAGCATTATTCTTGCACATTAACCCGTGTAAGGGAATCACAGTGGTCTGGTACTCAAAATAAGGCATCTTTTACACGAAAGTACTAACAAAAACTCTGCTTGACCAGCCTTAGGGTCTACCTTCATTGTCTTGCAGTACCTATCCAGTGTTTTTCAAGCGTTAGCTCGGGAGAGGCCTTGATGAAAGCATTAGCTCAGCCCACCAGGCTGTCTGCTCGTCTGAGCACTGCCGTTTGGAAAGTCCAGGGAGCCTCCCCATATTTCAGCCTCCCATGAAGTGTGGGATTGAGTGACTGATGTTCTGAATCATCCAGTGCGAGTAACAAGGCAACCCAGCGGGAGAAAACAGGCTGGAATATTCTAGGCAATGCGCAAGTCGTGAGGACACTGGGGTCTCTGTCAACGGAGGAGGCTCCCCAGTACCACCAGCTGAATGCCATCCCAGTGGGGGAGAGCACAAGCCTGATGACTTGTTCTCCCTGCAGCGCGAACTGGCACGTACTCTTGTGTTATGGGATTACATGATGTTTGTGTTATGGGCAATATTGTGTTTTTTCACTTTTATGCATCCCTGTTAGGTTTTTATTCTTTGAATTTCAATTTTAAGTTCTTTTTCTTTAGAATTCACATCTCATTCTTTTTAAAGTGATATAGACTAATTTAATCAAGCAATCTCTAGAATAATAGGAAAGTTATGCTAATTTTTGGAGATTAAACTGTATCTCTCTTTGCTTGTGAAATAATGTGCTCTTACTTTATGAGAAACTTGCTCTCTTTTATGGAGAGTTGGAATTGTTTCTTTAATACATTACAAGCTCATCAGGAAAGGATCATACAGAATGAATCCTATGAGCAAAGGGAATCGAGGCTGCTCCACGTTAGCTCTGCAGCCTTTTATGGCGCTCTGGAAAAGCCTGTGTGGGAATGTGCTTTCCTAGGAGGACTTCAGGCAAGCCTCAAGGCTGGATTCAGAGGAGGAAATACCGCTATGGCTATTTAAGAATGCTCGTTATTTGAAGGCCCCAAAGTTGTTACTGGTGAAGCTACAGATGTTTTTATTTACAGGCTCTGGGCACTAGAGTGAAACTTGTGGGTCTTGTGTTTGCTGTTGCTCTCCGAATAGTCTTTGTCCCTCACCTCACTGCTTTTATCACCAGATGTGAAATGGGGATAATGATACTGGTCTCAGGGCTTTGAAGTCCATTGTTAAAAAGAAATGATACAAACTACCGGTGTGGTACTGTAGTGGTTTGCCAAGTCCACGTGACTGGTTTTTTCCCTTTGTGGGATTTCTGTTTGCATAAGAAGGTTTTTTGTAGCAAGATTTCAAACCCTAACAAGTGCCAGTGGCAAAGCACCTCTCCATAGCTTTAGCTGCAGTGTATACTCATTTTCCGTGGTAAAAATGACTGCATAAGGGCAGGGCACTGCAGAATGGTACCTACTAACAGTACCTTAAAATAACTTGCAGCTCTTTAGCCCCACGGGCACTGTGGCTTCAGCTTTATTTTGCTGTATGACGTTAAGCCTGCATCCCTAATTGCATAGCGTAGAAGCCGTGGTCGCCTGTCAAAGCAAGGTAATGTCTGTGGTTCTCCTCTGGTCTCATATTATTTATTCGGTGACTGTAACGAGAGAGCTTGTCACTAGGATGCTTATAGGGCTGTAGTAACATTTGTACCTTTTAATAAACAAACATTCATAGGAGTGCTCGGGAAGACATGGAGTTAGATTCCCATGATAAGCAATATGAAGAAGCCCTTAACACTTGACTTACAGCAGAATTCATTGTAAAGCCAAATGATTTTCTTTGCCTGGGGTGGAACAGAGAGAGAAAATTATGAGAACAAGGACACAAATTTTTATGGTTTTCCATGTGCTTTTTTCTGTGAAATGCTTTTTAGGTCTGTGGTAAAAATTAAACTGCAGACGAGATGAGCCTGTGAGCCCAGATTTGCTGAACACACACAAAGTGTGAAGCAGGAGCCCGTCCTTGGAGTCAGAATTCAACCTCAATGCGTGAGCATCCGGTCGTGGAGTGCTGAACTGGGCAACGGGACATGTGAGTCCCCAGTCATCATTCTGGTGTCGATCTGGTGTGTTACTGGTTCAAAGACAGTTCTCTCCCAGTATCTTTTTTTTTCTCTCTTTTACCCCATTCTGTTTGTCTGCAGACTCTGAAAATCCACAGGGATGGAAATTCTTTCACTGACCAAGTGTCTGTCCTTATCCTGTCCATAATCAGTACACAATGTCATAATGGAAACAACAGATGTTACTACAAGTCCCAATTTCATTTCTGATGGAAACTTAAACCTGTTTAGTTCTTTGTTTCTACGAGGAGGTTGAGTGGGTGACAATACTTTCCCTTTAGCGATCACTGTCACCTTCTGCTCTTTCACATCATGACGTTGACTTAATTTCTTGGTTTGCTCTGCTGCTGACCCAGGATTAGCTCCTGGTGTCCTCTCTCATTGCTACCCCTGTATCTTTCCAGGAACAGAGCAGTTTCCCTTCTTGTGCAGGAGGAGAAGAGCTGATGGTCAGCCAATGCTACTGCTTCTGTTTTCCTGACTTGCACAAATGAACTGGAGATCATCCTTTACGTTACGCAATCTCAATTTGTACTCCGCAGCGCAGGGGTCAGAAAGTGGAATCGGAGTTTCTACCTGCAGGTTTGCGAGATCAAACTGGGCTCACAGTGGTAGTGATCAAAACTTGCTGCACTTGAATGGCTCGTTCAGTGTCCTGCGAGAACAGAGAATATTGATTCAGCCAGCTCCAGGCCGCCTTCTCTTCTAGGAGTTCACAGCATTTCAGTCTCAGGTGTCTCTTCTGCTTCAGTTAACTAAACTGGAGCTGAATTAACTTTAAGGTTCATCAGTTTCGTACCTTCCATGGGAACTGAACTTGCTAATGAAAGAAATGGAAATACAGAGTAAATTCAGAATTCAGGTATTTGATTTGTTTACGAGTACCAGGAGACATCACCAAACACAAGTAGTCCAGACAGTGGGAAATCAGATGCTTCTCAGGAGGGCCTCACACTGCTGTCGTATCTTCTGGCACTGTCCCAGCGATGTAAAAGAGCACTATGTAACTGGAAATCAGGTCCAGGATAACAGGAATTTTGCACATACCAAAGTGACTCTTAGCGTAGTAAGTTTTCACTGGGGTCAAGCAAACCTCTCCATTTATAAGGCTGTCAAGAGGTTTTGGACCACTGACTTTTGTGTTCTGTTTCTGAGAGCGGTGTTAACTAATCTTTAAACGAAAACCGGTAATTTCTTGTCTTGGAAAGTGCAATTAGGAATTGTTGATGGCATTTTGTGATGACTTTGACCACTCTGTTTTCCCTTGAAAGCCAGTTTTGTCTATAAATGTTTGCCAGCACAAACCAGGTTCAGGTTCTTGTGTGGCTCTTATAAGACTGACTTAGAGGACCCAATATATCAATGGTAAGCTGTTTTTTGAATACAGTATGTAATTCCTTACCCTTATATTTTACTGTTTACAGTGGAAGGACCATCTCTTTTTCCATCCAGTTGCTCATGAATAAATAACCTGACATCCTGTCTCCTCAGCAGCTGCTTTTCTTACCTTCATTCTGCCAGTGATGCAGAAAGTCACCGCACATTTGCATATGAAATACCAACTCCAAATCATATTTGTGTTCCTGGACCAGTGCACAGGAGAAAAATGATCCGCAAAACAGCGCTCTTGGATCTCTGTGGGCCTGGTAGCTTACTTGAGTGTGGCTCAGGCCTATGGAAAAGGTTGTTCTCTTATTCAGGCTTAGCATATGTTTAAGCATCCAGTGTGCTCCTGCCTTTTGGAACTAGCCTTTTGAGCAGCAGCAGCATTTTATAGCCTGCCTGTTATAATGGAAACAGTTGGGGTCTAAATGCTGGAAGATCATCGCACTTAAAACTGAGCACGTCTTGTGAATTGGAGGCATTGTACAGAATAGAGAGGGCTGAGCAATAAATTTGTGTATCGTAATTGTCTGTGTTATAGAAAGAACACCTTTCAAATGGGCCTTTTCCAAATTCCTCTTATTGTTGTTTCTTCAGAGCGTAAAGATCCGTGATGAAAGAAAGAGGAGAAAAATACCCACAGCAAAACTTCTCTTTGTAATGGTAGAAAATAATTACATAAAAGATGGGAAAAAAGTCTGAGAAATGTAAAAAGAACCCTAAAAACACACCCAAAAACCTCAGCAGAAACCTGTTACCCTTCTGAACTCTGAACGCTTGTGTGTGCGGTGCTTGCGTCCTACACCATGGTGGCTCAAAAGCTGTCCTGTGGGGTGACTCTGGTGCCATGGCTCCTCTTCTTTGTCCTCACCAAGTCTGTGAGCCAGAAAGGTTCTGCATTTCTGTCCTGGATCTGGGCAACAGGAAGAGGGATTCTGTGACTGGTGGGACCCGGCGTGAAACACATCTACCTTGTGGAGTAGAGACTAAATCAATTCTCTGGCAGAGCAGTTATAGTACACAGAGTTGTGAAAGGCTGTACATTCTTTTAAAAATAAAAATTAGGGCTTTAAATATCAGAGATGTGCATAATCTATAACAATCCAGTAGAAAAATATAGGAAGCACTGGGATAAATTTAAGAAAGATAAGAAAAAAAAGTCTTGTTGGGTAACTGTGATACAAACGAGGAGCACGAGCTTGCAAGAGAGAAGGCTCTCACAACAAATGATGTGTATATTTAAGTGCTTATGCCCCATTATGAGTATTTTTTACACAGAACAGAGTTAAGATTGTTGGTACAGGTTTAGATATGCAGAAGTAAGTTTGTAAGAAGCAGAGGTGGGCATAAATGACGAGGGTTGGACTCAGAGTAGCTGAAGGCTCTGTTTGCTTACAGCAGGTTGGGACATCCGCTTGGGACATCTGGGTCTGTGCCCAGTCCTGAAATTCAGGCTGGTGGAGTCACAGCTGAAGCATCCCACACCTCCTCACTGTAGAAATCCTTCATTCTGCCATTTTAATGTACAGTTTATTTTAGATGTGAAGTTTAGAGTCATTTATTGTCATCATCGTTCTGACTGTATGTAATCCAGTGCCCAGAGACTTCTGAGTAGGGCAGGGTGTTAAATGGCTTGATAGAATCAATGCTTTCTTTTAATTGCTGTAATTTGTAAATCAGTTAACTAAATCAAAAGATGAAAAGCTGAACTGGCAACAAGGGCAAGTTGGGGTTTTTGTTGATGGGTTTTTTTTTCCTTCTTCTAGATAGAGACATACATTTGCTAGTAAGTAGGAACCAGTGGCAAGTCCTGAAACAGCCCTGTCGGTGGAAAGCACAACTAATCGTGGACAAAACAGCAATAACTGGGAAATCAGCTTGCTGTAAATAGTACGTTTTGGGAGAGTCCTAAGCAACTGAGAGAGCTTGTTTGAAAAATACAAATAAACTCCTTCATTAGGTACCCACAAGCAAAAGAAGGTGTCTCTCTTACGGAAGAGGACATGAAAATTTTCTGAAGGAGCTCTGAAACTTTCAGGCTAAACCTAGCAATAGCAGGCTAAAAAGTGCTTATTTTCCTTCAGTTGCTAATTCATTTGTTGCTAATTAAAGGGAGGACCAGATCAAATATTTGTTTTGCTTTCAAACCATGATTTACACATGTTGGTCAGAGCAATTAAACTTTTAATTCAATAAAATATACTGTTTTATTGATGCGGAGATTTGATGCCCATATATTACTGTAAGTCCAGCCAGATGAACGAAGCCCAAATGGTCAGGGGGAATCCAATTACTTCTGTCTCAGCCAACAAACATGCTGCTCTAATTAAAAGTCTGCATAGAATATTTATAACGAAGGAAAAGAAGAAAACTCCCAACAGTGAGTCTGCCAAAACCAATGAGTGCAGAGTGGAAACCCTCCGAGTATGGGAATCATAAACTTTTCTGTAACGTTTGTCTCTGTTTTCCCAGCTCTGAGGGCCTGAGCGATGGGTTGGATAAAATATATATAGTGCTATTAAAAAATAAACTGTTGAGTTCACTGCAGAAGTTACTAGATGAAATTGCATTATGTAGGAGGTCAGAAGACAGTTATAACGTTCCTTACTGGTCTTAAAAAGCGCACGAATGCCCAATAGCTCTAGGTGTGTGTCCATGCAGAGAAGCTGGTGGTGCTGAGGGCTGGCGACAGGTGAGCAGCTGATCCCAGACCTAGAATAAAGTTTCCCTTTCCTCAGTAATCTCAGAATGCCTCTTAGAGTACTTTTCATCAGCAGATTTTGAAGGACTTGGAGTCATTGCTCCCTCCCGTGCTAGAGGTTTGTGGGGACATGGAAAAATGAACCACCTTATGTAAGGATCTCTGGCAGCAAGTGCCAGAGCCAGGAGGAACCATGGTCTCTGGATCACCCTGCTCTTCTCTTCCCTGCCTTAACGCTTCCTGCACCTGGCTTGTTTCTGAGGTTTTATGCACCCTGATGGCACTCACAAAACCTCTTCCTAATGGCCCTTTTTTGGTGAGGTTTTGAGGTTAGCATGCTAAACAGCGCTGAAGTGAGCAGCTACTCAGCCCTGTGCTGCACACAGCAGCATACGGATTAATAATACTCCTCAAAGCAGCATCTGTGAAAGCTGTGGGTGAGGAGCAGCTTTTAAGAAGAGCCCCTGTTGTCTCTCTGTATGGGAAAGTGAAGCGCTGTCTGGTTCCAAGAAATGGAAAACTAAAATTTTATACATGGTGACATAGATTTTAGCATCCTTTTCCCACCAGTGATGTTCCTAATTCTCGCAGTGATTGTGGCATTTTTTCTCTCCCCCACCTTCTCCTGAGGGAGTTGACCATGACACTGTACGTGCTTTTAATGGAGAGGAAAAAAAAGCCCAGTCGGGTGGTATGTGCCCTACAAGTCATCTATGTGTTGAGTGGAAAAGAGCTGGGAGCAATTGGGAGCAGGTCGCAATATAATGCTTCATTTCAAAGCCCTTGATCTGAATGAAGTTCACCTCATAACTCCCGGGAGGAGTTCCCGTTGCCTTCCCCTAATTTCACTGCCTGCAAGCGGCTCTGCGAGCTGCTCTTCATAGCACAGAGTGGCTTGGGGGCAGGAGAACAGAAGGGGTCTGGCTGCCTCTTGCCCTCTTCTAGTGTATTGCTTGGCTAGTGGCTGGGCTGGGAGCACCCAAAGAGCCGTTCAAATGAGGGGTTGGTGTTCTCCAGCCGCCTGCAGAGCTGCTCCCGTAACCCAGGAGAGAGCAGCAGCGGGACCTCAGGTGCTTACGAGCCTTTGGGGCTTTTGTACAAATCCCTGCTGTGGGAATGTCTCCCCTATCTCAAGAGCCTCAGATAGTCTCTGTTATCTCTGGAACGCTCTTGGAAAGGCTTTTCTTTCACTAATCCACGTGTAGCTGTTTAAAAACTCGTTCCCATAGAATTAATTTTATATGGAACCTTGTTGATTTTAATCTTTGCAAAAAGTTCCTGTCAGTCCAATAAAGCTTTTCTTTCTCTCTTTTTTTTTTTTTTTTTTTGGGGGGGGGTGTGGGGCAGTCTTTAGGTTTGGAGAGCCATGTTAATTGTTGGAGGCAAATTCAAATCTCCAGACCTCAGAGAAGTTTGTTTATCATTACATATATGCATATGTGATATGTTTAAATATAGGTATTTAAGCCAGAATTGATTACATGGAATATCTGACCGTGAGTCCTAAGAATTGGATATAAGAACATTCTGTAATTTTCAGTGCGGATGTGCCTGCAGTATGTCTTTCAGAATAACAGTCATGTTGCTGTCAATGCTCCATTTTCTGATTTTTCTAGCATCCCTCTTTGAGGTTTCTTTCTCTCCTGTCAGAGACCTATTGCAACAAAATGCAGAAATGCTTTTCCTTTTCACATCGACTTCAAAAAAGCCCCTGAAAAGGGCATGAGGGAAACAATCTTGTTTTTCAGAGTAAAAATTATGGGTTTATTACTCAGGAGGGTGGCTTGGTAGAAGCAAAAGAAATTTTACTTTGGAAAAAACGAAAGGTAAAGCTTTAAAATACATTTTTCATAGTAATTGTAAGGATTGAAGTTTTCTGAACTGAATACGAGGAGCCATTAAGCTGGAATTTGGATTTGCATCATGAAGTGCCCATAATAGAATCTGTACATGTGACAGAACTTTTTCCATCTCTAATGAAAGTTCATTACGGATCTCTGCGTATTCTCCTCAACAAGGCCAACTCATTCTGCCCCAGTAGATCAATTAGCTTTTCTTCGCCATCTGTTCGGCCAGCCATTAGTTCTGTCAACAGTGCATCTTCTCGTGGCTTCCAACAACAGAAGGGCTTTGGGAAGCTGGAGAGGAGGCGGGTGTCAGTGGTGCGCTGGAGTGTGTTTGCTGTGTTAGTGTTAGTGGACTGACAGACCTTGAAGAGTCTTGGAGAGAGGATTTATGATGGTTGACAGTGATTCTATCTGTAGCTTTTTCTTCATTCAGTTAAAGGAATGTTGGATTTGGTGCTCATTATGGTTTCCAGAATCAAGTAAGGAAGTCTGTCACTTCAGTTGTAGCCCTAGCAGAAACCTGATTCTAGTTTTGTAAAAAAGTGCTGTAATCTCTCCTTGGACCTTTGGTGAGATTCAGACCAGCCCACAGGAGACCAAGGAGGAGACCAGGGAGTATGGGCTGCTGATTTATGGAAGGATTTTAAACTGCGTGCTGTGCTCAGAAGCTCCCACTCAGAATGTCTTGGCTTTGTTAGGAAGGCACAAAATGTTGCAGACTGTTGAGAACGAGGACACCTGATAGCTAGCGAGTCTTTAGGAAGTCTGCTGAGAGCTCTGCCCCACGATACACCATGTACTTACGTAGCTCTGAAGGTATTTCTGATCTCCTGATACTCCTGTAGGATGGAACATAGAAATAGAGCTACAAAGGCTGTACTACAGATTATTCGTGCCAGTGTTGAAAGATGCTTGCAAATCCTTGGGTAGAAAAAGGGAATTTCCACAAATGGGCTGGGTTTGGGGCACAGTGCCTCTGTAGAACATCACCTCCTTGGGGCTGTGCAAGGCTCAACTTGTGCTTTTTGAAGAGTACCAGTGTTGCTTTTTACTTGTGAAATATGTTCTTAGCGGCTATCCTGCATTCAAAAATAGTATTATTCCATGCTCAGAACTCCCGGTCGTTCATGCAGTGACAAAGTGGTATGAGCACAAAGAGGAGAATAGAAAGAAGCTTCAGGAAAGGAATCTGTGTGCTGTTCGAGGGGATTCTGCCAAACAGAAGAGCAAAGAGGAGAGTTTGATTTTTCCAACCATGAGAAAACTCTCAAGCATCACTTAAAAACATGGAATCATACTTGCTACGTTATCTGCCATGCCAAGTAATTAACTGAGCTTCACCTTTAAGCACCCTGCAGATATTTTGCCTTCTGTCATTCCATGTGAGACGTAAATCCCAAAACCATGGTCTGTAGGGTTCCCTCCTTATTGGTTGCGTAAGTTAGAAGGTGGGTGCAGTGGGTGAAGCAGGGGGTTGTGCACAGGGGTTCATTTGTTTGTTACCTCTAGATGTTGGGCATTTCAAAAAACCTGCAGATCTTTGGAGTATTTAGTGCATCATAAAAAACACTCACAGGCTTATGCTTCCCAGACTCTACTATGTTGAATAGCTTAGGAGAAAAACTATTACTAGTAAGGTTTTAAGTTTCCTGGTCTTATGAAGAACCCTTTTAAATCTGCACCCTGCGGAGTCCAGGTCTCCTTGGTCCGTACAGGGATTAACGCCCACTTACGCCTGGCTGTAGGTCACGTGCGGATGTGTCGATCTTGTGGTTGGTTTGCGTGGGCTGAGAGAAAAATGTTCATCTGCTGGAAGAGCCGGGTGCTGAGTTTGCTCTTAGCCAGAGCTTCTCTGTGCTTCTATCACAATGCCATTAATAAAGAATTGATAATAACAGAAAATCCAAAGAGCCCAGAGCAAATATCTTCCTTGAAGAACATCTTGAACAAATAAAACAGCAAAATTACATCTTTCTTCTGTGTGTGTTAATGTTACCCAGCTTGTTATTGCTGCCTGGTATTAGAGACCTCTGGCTTTCAGTTTTTCTTTCATCTCTGCAGAAATGAATCAATGTTAACAACATTATGGTTTAAAATAGCAATAATCTTTACCGAGTTCCTGTTTCCTTTGAGATAGATTTACTCTTCTGCACAGATGGTTACTCTGGGCTCTTTCTCACTTGCCATTTCCCTCTCCACACCTGGGTACTTCAGTAAATCCTTCATTATAGCAGATTTTACCTTATTTGTAAATATTGTAGCCAGCTATTTGTGTCTCTGCGGTTAATGTCTTGTTGATGCTTCCCTCAGAATTTCCCATGTTCTAAGTTTAGAAATTAGCTTTAAAAAAAGAAGAGGGGGGGAAAAAATCCAACACAGAAACCTCCATCTGAAAATTCAGACCCTTGTCAGAAATGAAAGTGCAAACGCCATCTCTGTGTCCTTCTGGCTGAGGAAGGTGGCTGCTGCTGTAGGAGGATTTACATTTAAGCAATTTCTATATTCACCTGCTTGTCTCCAAATTTTTGTTTTAAATCTGAAAATTAGTGTATTTTTCTATGAGAAAGCATGCCTTGCCTTTCAAAAGTGCAATGCAAGCAAAATCTGTGGGGGAAATAAAAGGCATGTGCTGCTTGAAAGGAGACGAATGTTAAGAATAGGGGAAAAGGACATTATTTATTTTGGTTAATACAAAATACGGAGTTCAGCTGTCTACGCTAAATTGGTGTAAGTGGGTGATGTCACTGGAGCCCTCGAGGGCGCTGTGCCCCAGCGGTAAGTAGCTGGAGTGGGCTGTGAGAGAGTGGCCTGTACTCCTGGTCCTCTCCCACATTGCTTCAGTGACTGTTAGCAAGTCGCTTTGCTCCTGGCCCCCTTCCTTGGCATCATGCCACGAGGGGAATGACGTGTAGATGGTGTGTGGATGAAAAGAATGAGATACAGGCATTTGGTGTTATGATAAATGTTTAATAGTTGGGAAAATGCCAATCTGATAAGGTGTTTAGTGAATTTAAATGCTATTGTTGACATTAATCCTTGAAGGAGGATTAAACTGCGGTGAACAGAAGATGCTTTGCTTCTGAACGGCAATGCTCACATTTCTTCTACGTTCATGAACCTGACTATTTGAATTAATGCATTTTAAATTTCCTGAATGTCCATCTATGGCTGACGGGCTGGCTGGGTACTGCTTCACTCTGCACCTTTGTTTCCCAGAGCTTGCCGAAATGAATGCAAAGACAGTGCATGACGGAAAAACGAGCTTTTGTAAACCCAACGTTAACATCAAAAAGATGCTTCTGATTCTAGTTCCCTCAGTCTGATCAGGGGAATGAATAGATTATTAAGACTCAATATCCTTATATCATCTCCTGCCATCAGTACAGAGAGGAAATAAGGATCCAAATCACTAAATTGCTTCAAAGCTGCTTGGCAACTGCAAATTACAAAATTGATCATCTGACTCATTTATTATTTCTTTCAAAGAAGAGAAGAAGGAAGAAAACCGGTTCAGGATTATCACAAGGAGTAAAGCCTGTTGCAGGCTCTACTACTAGCACCAGGGCTTTGTCAGAACAGTGCCAAAAGACAAACCATGCAGCAGTTATAAAACCAGCCACACCTCCCTTTGGCTTTGTCCTTTGCATCCCCAAAGCAAGCCTAAATATGTTCATATTTAACTTAAACTTGGTTGTTTTGATCCATGAATATTTCCATATGCAAACAGATTGTATTGACTGTACTTTTTTTTTTTTCCCTATTTCCTTCTTTCTTCTAACTGCTTTTTGTAACCTGGAACTGTAGTAGAGGAAAACAAGTTGCATGTAGGGAGAGTTTGTGCGTCATGCATATAAAATACTGTCTCTAAAGGATTGCAGGGAGAGAACCTTCTGTGAAAATTAAAATAGCTTAAAAAAAAAAATCTTTTGGTTCCATATCCGTCAGCACATCTTATACTAGGCAGAGATGATCTGCTAAACTTTAACAATCTTTGTTTCCACCTGAATATTCAGTGACTTGTAAACCTATTCCAGGGCTGATGTGAGGTTATGATTTTTTCCAGCAGCAGTCACGATAGGCTTTTCGTCCCTGAGCGTGGATGACCCAGCCTGTGTGGAGGCAATGAGATTTTTAATTGCTCTGTTTGCCCCGTAGAAGTCCCACAAGAATAGGCTTGTGGCTCCCAGAAAAGAGGTTCTGTCTCTTTTCTTCTAAAGTCAGTCCTCTGTGTTTGTAACGGATCAAGAGACTTCTGACTTACAGACAACTCAAAAGTGCATTTGAAAGCTCCTCAGATGAGAAACTAAAAAAGGACAAGAGCAGAGATAGCTTGTTATAAGTAATTATCTTGCAGTGTACCGACAAGTTCTGATTAATGATTACACTGCCTAATCTGCCAATATAACAGTGCTACAGATAATATTTCTCAAGTCATTTATTATATTTACAGTTACTGTTAGCAACAGCAGCTTTTTCTGTACACGTTTTATTACTTGTGAGAGCGTGGTAGTGCTGCGTTGTTCTGAAAGGTTACTGGTGTGGATGTTAGAATGCTAAATTCCCTCAGGATGGTCTGAGCTCATCAGATAGTAGATTAGCTCCATATCGAGAACTTTGCTTAAGATTTTGCTTAAATTTTCTCATGTAGATGTGTGAAATTTCTTCATGGTGCTCCAAAGTGTTACGGAAGAACTTTGCACGTGGTTGGGAGGGGAAGCTGCTCTTGCCCCTAAGGCACTAGGCTGGTTTAGGAGTGCTGAGTACGTGTCCTCTCTCTGCCACAGGCTTTGTGAGAGTCCTTAGGTGAATCGTTTATCCTCAGATTATTCCCATTCTCCAAATTTGACTTGAAAGGATGGAAAAAGGAAGGAAGATCTCAAAATGGCACTCAGCTTTGTACAGGTAGCAAAGCGGGCCATGCAGAGCCTGGCTTTTTCAGTCAGCAAGAAATGGGAGATGAACGTTTGCCCCTTCCGTCTCCTTTCTGTACCCAGAGGATGACTCTCCTCTCTGAGATGTGCCAGATGTTTTATTCATACGCAGGTGTCCCAAGTCTTAGTGTGGTGCTAGCTTTCCATTTTTCAGAGCTCTTGAAATCACTTGTTAGAGGTATGAAATTGCTCCGGGTGTCTTGTCCTTCCCGTGTTAAACCCTGCAGCGCAAAGGAGGAGCACTCCCTCCCTCCCTCCCTCCCAGCTCAGGCCACCACCTCCCAGGCTGCCGTGCTGCTGCTGTCCCAAGCAACTGTTTCTCTGGTGAAGTCAAAGTTAAATATTCTGTGCCTATAGAGCCATCTTTTGGTGCAGCAGGTAGGCACCATCTCCAGGCTATTAATGGCTCTTCAAAAGAAGCTATCGGTGCAGGCAGCTCTTACAGCTTGTTTGTTTAGGGTCATGGGTTTTCTCCCTGTTTCTTTCCCACTTTCTTCTTGATTGAGAAACTTTTCACTTCTTGGTCATGAACAAGGGATAATGGAACAACCAGTATTTTCTCCAGTCAGCGAATAACGTAGAGCTCGAAGAGAGGAGATAGGAAAGCTAGTGAGAGAAGTAACTGAAAATGGAATTACGTTGCTTTACAAGATGCAGATACACCAAAGGCAGGTTTAGACGTGAGGCAATACTTTCTGTCATTGGTATTTAGGTCTTAGGATGGGTTGATGCTGTTTGCTTTGTTTCAGCATTAACTCTCCATTAAGATCTCTGTCTGTCATGGATTTTGCTGTTTTATACGTTTACTAAACACATCTGTACAATGCAAAGAGCTTTTTACTGGAGTTTTTAAAATGAGCTGTCCTTCTGTGGTGATGAGAAGAGGCAGAATACAGAGTGGATGAGAAACACAATTAAAATGCACGGATTGTGCCTCCTTGAAACTCCGTTAAGCTGATATACCCTGCCTGTGCAATACACTTTAGGTGAGGAGTAGAATGTAAAGATTTTCTGCAGCTTTTTTTCAGGTGCTTATCTCGACTCCTTCACGGGCAGTGAATGATGCCTCCTTATGGGCTTTGGCCATTGACAAACCTCTTAGGGAAAATCGTCTCATCTCCCATTTTGCAGAGGTGTAAAAATGAGGCACAAAGCAGTGATGTGACCTGCCTGGAAATGAGCAGCAGAGGTAGTATCCTGAGTTGCCCAGTAAAGACAACAATGTGCAGGTTAAAAATTGCTTCACGTGTAGCGTAGAGGTGGGAAACAGCCACCTAAAAGACCTGTTCCTTTACGTCAAAACCTGCGTGTTCTCGCTCAAGATCCGAAGCTCACCTCGCATGTTGGGAGAAGAGATTCAGCCTTTGGAGAAGTCTCTGCAAAAGAAAGCTCCTGTAACCTTGGCTGGACTTAGGCCTATTGCTTCCAAGAGCACCACAACAGAGCCAGAGTTTGCCACTTGAGAGGGGTTTAAGTAGTCAACTCTTGTTTATGTTTTCTCAGAAATAGCTCTGAACAGAAACACTACCAGGGAAATGGAATTTGCTCTGGGCTTATCTTTTTATTGTGACTTATAGGGATTCTGCCAGGTAAATGTTTGTGGACTCACACCGGCCTGAAGATTGCTGCTATCATCTTGATGACAAAAATATGGGTCTTTTATTCCTGCCTTCTGGGAACCATGAGGTTAAGAAAATGACTTGAATTTTTTCTTCATTTCCCAGAGTGTCTTTTGAAGTGAGAAATACACACATCAGTCCTAGAAACAGTGATGAGAGCCCTGCCCTATCTCACCCCTCCAAATGTAACGAGTGGAAAATTGACAGCCAAGCCAAAAGGGGAGGGAAGAAAAACAAGTGGGGTGAGCAGAGGACACTTTTAGCTCCTCAAAATTCAACTCGTGCTACAGGAATGGTTGGGGACTCAGTTAACATCTATTTTATACCCAGTTATGGCCCTTGTTGGCCAGATCGCCAGGTCCCTAAAGCTGCTGGGTGGTTTCAACCATCGCTTCTGTTATTCTCCGTTTTGAAGTGTAATGGCCCCCCATCCTAAACACCTGCTAAATTTGGTATTTTTTCTTGTGTGTGAGTCTCAGATTGGTTCTCCCTTGGGGTTCTAGAGGTCATGTAATAACATTAAAGCTTCCATAGAATAGCTGCAACCCAACTAGATTGCATACCATTTTTGTGTGGTGGTTGGGCTTTTCACCTTTTAGTCTTGCTCAAGAATAAGTGACAAAATCAGTCAGAATAATTCTCCATGTGCTATTAATACTTGTCACTAGTTGGCAGCGACAATTCACTTTGAGCTCCCAGTGAATGGGAGAAAGGATACCGTTCTGACACGTAATGAATAATTATTTGGGGGTGAAAAAAGGCAAACCTCCTTTCTTTTGCCTCTGTTTAAAGCTAAACAAACTGCCAAGAGCAATTAAGGGACAGTGGAGTACGTGTTGGCTATTGCCTATCAAATTGTTTGGTGTTTTAGATGCAAAAAAGACCAAAAAGTTGTCATCTTAATGAAACCATAGAGTGGGAAGTGGTTTGGGTTTTTTTTGGTCTTTATTATGTTGAAGTTTCTCTTGGAGCTGGAGGCAGAGGAGTTGTGTAGTGAAAGAATGAAAACACGTGGGACGAGGGTGATTATAATTATTAAGCAGTTGGCTGGTCTCTGCACTTCTCCTGAGAAGCTTTTGTCTTTGCATGTCTACCTGTCTCACTGGTAATTAGTTGTTTAAGGTCTGAACCCGGGTCTTCCATTTGAAATCAGTGGAAATAGTCTCCCTGGATCTTGCTATAAATGTTTGATCTTCTAAAAGCCTTTGATTTATGGGGCTACTGCTGGTTTCTGTGAGCATTCTGCAACTGTAGAGCTTCCAAGACAAGTCTCAAACTGAGGCAGACAGCTTGTGTGTTAATTCAGTGGTGGGGTTTGGGTTGGGTTTTATTTTTTGTTGTTAGTGACTAGTTAGAGCATTATCGTGCTTGTATTAAAGATGAGTACTGGAGTTCAAAACCACAAAACAAGTCTCTATGTCAGGAGCAGCTAAGTGACCAGTTTTGAAATATATTTAAAGAAACGGGATTTCCGAAAGAATAACACAGTACAGAGGTGTTAGATTCCCATCTTGGGTGCTTACAGAACATTTTTGGTTCGTGAACTGGGTATTCTGGTTTACTTGTCTCTGTAAGAATGATAACTAGGGTTGTGTTCTTCATAGGAATATTATGAGAAATTTTCCTTCTTCAACATTTGGAGAAATGTTTTGCAAGCTTATAAAGCTCTTCAGGAGCCCTGACTAGTGTAGCAGCAAACGCCCAGCCCTTAGACTGTTCCTGGAATAAGGACACAGTAAAAAGTTATTTGTGGTCATTCAGTTTTCTCCCCTAATGGATTCTATGGCACTTAGCGTGCACTTAGTCAAGTTTTATCTTGCTGCCCATCGCCCTGGTATCTGAGCTCTTCCCATCAGAAGTAAAATCTCTTTCCCTGAAATACTGTAGATGAGAATGGACAGTTTGTTTGCTTTAGAAAAGCAATAAAAATTAATCCCAAAAGGCAAAGCTTAATGAAGAGAAGGGAATTGCATTTGGGAGAATTAGTGCTCGCAAACCAAGTCGGAAAGATGGCTTTTGTATTTTAGATCTGAAAGCGATAAAGACTTTTCTAGTGTCATAGATTGTAAAGGGGAGAGTCTGTTTTCCATTTGGTGATGTAACAGAGCTGGTAGGATTTCTTCCAGGCACATTGGTTATGGCCATCTCTGTGAATTGCCGTGGGAGCGGTGCAGGTCCCACAGAAGTTCCTCTCTCTTGCTAAGAAACTTTTCATTTACTTCTCTGTGAGAAGCCAGGCTTCTGGGAAGGGCTCCAGCTGCAGCAGAAAACAACCACTCTCTAGGTTACTTGAAGCGATAGTCACACTTGGAGTATCTATCTGAAGGCTGAGGTTCTAAAGACCTTGGTTTTCATTGCCTTTAGATCAGGTTCTTTTACACCTGAGGAACTGTAGGCTCCTATGGAATTTATGGAGCCCTTCAAGCCCACATGTAAAAGAGAAGTGCCAGAGACTGCTTTGAAGACACGTATCAATCTTCCTGCTTGTGAGGCTAATGCTTCCAGTATCTGCGTATTTCTTCTGATAATTTGTGAGGTTGTCCTTTCAGCAGGCCCTGTAAGCTAAACCTGTCCTGTAATCCATCCTTTTCAGTGGGAAGACTGAGGCACAGAGACGCTGAGATGCTTCTCTGAGAAGAGCATCTGTGATAAAAAATGGCATCTGAACTCATGTCTCCTCTTCCTTAGTCCTTTGAATTTACCAAAGCTGCTGCTTTAAACCAAGCCCTCTCTGACCTTTTCAAGAGATCTCAAAAGTTTGCTTACCCTTAGGGGTGTTGTGAGGCTTAATTAATGTTTGTAAAGTGCCTTGAGTTCTTTGGATGAAAGTGCTTTGGATTATTAATATTAATAATAACAGATGAGCCCCTGAAACATTCTGGTACAGTAGAATGAATTAACATGAAGCAGCAATCAACAACAACAAATCAAACCAGTAATGCCGTCATAGCCTCGGGCACTGCGTGCAGCTGGTGGTCTGATAGATGTGACAGATGAATCCGCTGATATTCTCTTCAGTCATTTCCATTGTAAATTAAACAGTCTCCCATGTCCTCATAACAGCAGCGTTTTAGCCAGAAGTCACCTGCAGAATTAACTTGCTTTTTCCAGTCGAGGCTTTTTTTTAAAATCATCCTCTACAGGTCATAATCAGACATGACATAAGCTGATACATAACTTTATTTTTCAGGGACTTACATAAGCTGTGGCAAATTGGGCACAATTCCCACAGTCACCCTGGTCCAGGTACCCCAAGAGAGACCTAGTCCTTCTGCAGTGCTTTCGCCACAGTTACCTGGTGCCTGTACTCCTGACGGGGGCGTTGCTCCTGCTGCAGAAGTGTCGACAAGACAAATAACGCGAGAAATGAAGGCGCAGAGACTGGATAACTCTGCCCATGCCATTCAGCATATTAGAGGAGAAGCAGGATGTGGGGTCTCTGGTCCATGTCGAGTATTCTGGGTACCAAACGATGGTATCTCAACTGTTGTGACATCCTTTCCTTGCACAGGGGTGTGAAGGAGCACGAACATAACCGAGAGTGAAATTCCATGTGCCCTTTTCATGTCAGCAGACACCACACTAGTAGAAAACAGCTGCCTCCTACTTGCACAATCTGACTTTTCTTTCAGTCCTCTCTTCCTTTTATCATTAAAAAAAAAAGTGTTAGCTTAAAAAGAATAAGGAAGTTAGAAATGAATGCTGATTAGTTCGGCTAATTTCAACTCGTATTCCAGGTTCCTTGCACACTTTTCCCTCTTAGAGTTGCTGTCTAATATTTTTTTCTTTTTATTTATCAAATTGATGATCCAAGGAATTTTTTTCTAAAGGTAACTCAGCTGATGCATATCAATGGTTGGCTCTTTCCTCTTCTACTGCGGTGGGAGTTGCTAGGTTAGAGTGACATAATTCAATTTTATTCTGTCACAGTATGCAAATCAGTTTTTTCCTTTGAGGTCGTGCCAGTCTGTCCTGTTTTTTAATATAAAGAGTAAATAAATTGAGCACATGCTAGAGCAAATGTGGGAAGTCACTTCAGTTATTAGCCAGCATATGAACAAACCGCAGGAACTGATGTACCCAAAGATGCTTAAGATACAGGTTTATTTTCTGCTGATTTGTAAGAAATATTTAATATGTAATCAATAAGTTTCCAGCTGGAGTGTTCAATAAAAAAACTGGTCCTTGAGTTCAGCCTTTTCTGATGATCAAGTTCAGCCATTTTTGGTATTTGAAACAGTTCTGAAGTCACACCCCACCTCCTCCATAAGCCCAAACCTCAGGCTCCTTTCAAATCACCTGCTGACAGCAGCCCTAACTTCAGGCACTCAGATGTTCACTAGTTATAAAAAGTAATTGTGGTTTCGAAAGACATTACTGTTACTTTAAACAATTCTGGCCAACACAGACTAGCAACATCATATTCAGGATAATCAGGATGATTGCATGAATATCCAGTGTTTTCTCTTGGAATATTAAATAGCCTCAAATTCAGCAAAGGATTTTCCATTGCGTTATTGGTAAATGTTTTTTTCCTTCATTTCTTAGTATTTGAAGTGCAGCAGAAAAAAAAATAAAGTGGGCTAGGAAGTGTCTGAAGTCAGAAGCTTATCCCTGTCTTTCAATTTTGTGGCAAATAATTGGGCCCTGAAGGAATTGGCTGTTCAGTTGTTCTCTCGGCTGTCGTATGTGTATGTTGGCTCTGTTTCTTCGAGCCACCTCACAGCAATACATTTTGGCAGGAGCCCTAAGGACTGACACAGGGAAGAATGCTCTGAGTTGAGGGGTCAAGTTAATATGGTCCAGAGCCCCATTCACTGGAGATGCCCACAAGGGAAAGATGTTCACCCTGTCCAGCGCTGGCTACATGTCACTCTTATTAGCCTTTAAGCCTTGTAGACAAGCTCTTTCGCTCTACTAGTGGGTGTATAGTAAGGTGTCCATGTAAGCAGGATGTGTTTGGTTTGTTGGGGGTTTGGGAGGTTTACTAAGGTGTTGCTGATTAAAATTTAGCTGGAGTACAGGAAAATCTTTCACTAGTCCTTACTAATTTAGAAGTGTAGCTCTCATTTATGAATGTGACGATCATGCTCAAGAGACCAGGGGAGTTGGATAGTCCATGTGGAGGTCAAAGTAGTAGCGAACAACTGAAGAGACAACTCACTCTTTCAGCGGCAGTGTGTGCCATACGTGGCTCTTTCGGGCTTGGTGATGTAGGTGTGGTAACATTTGCATTCTGTTCCTGGTGCTTAAACTCTGCTCACTCTGGAGCTGAGTTTCCCCATTCGTAAGATGATAGTAACCGTTTCACTAGCGATGGATCATCGCAATCAGGTCCCTCCCCGGCACAGCAGGTGCTGGTCCTGGTGGAGGAGCATGCAGGTAGTCAATCCAACTGGATTGCAGTTTCCTGCAATGTCGGGAGAGTTCAGGATTCTTCCTGCTCAAATTGTGTTTGAAAATTGAAATGTGACTCCAGACAAACATCCATCTGTGGGCAAAAGCAGAAAATCCTCGATCCTGTGTAGTCATGCGTTTTCTTCAGTGGGTCTTAGCCCAGATAGTTTCAAAATGTAGGCCTGTTTTAATGCTAAGTATTATAATAAATGGTGAATGTTATTATACACTTAGGTACTTTTACAAACCTCTTTTCATGCAGTTCTTCCATATTTTCAAATAACAACACCCAATTAAGCACTTGAATCAGTGCTGCCCTCAGCAGAGATGTAATTAAGCAGGTGTTTAAATCCCTTGTTAAATTAGTCTCTTATATTTTCCTTTCCTAATCTACCATTACTATTCCTGTCCAGAAAAATAATGGGAAAACAAATGAATCCTGAAACCCTAGCTTTGGGCGTGGAAGGGTCAAACTATATCAGCCATGCAAAGCAGATCTATGGAATCTAACCAAACGTAGGTGAAACAAAGCAGATTTAAATAGAAGCTGATGGATAACAGCAGTGAATGGCAAAACAGCACTTCTCCAGGAAGGAGAGAAGTTAAACGCAATAAAAATCCTCTTCCAAAAGGTCATTATGTGGCACTTTCCCCAACTAATGGCTTGACTGCTGTAATTCAGGATGCTCACAAAATGCATACATGGCCTGGCCATAAAGAGAATAGGGAAACAAAGAGGCTGCTAATTCAATTATAAATGTTATAGATCAAGCTCTTTACTATTCATCCAAATGGAAATTTACACTAAATAACATTATCATGAATTGGCTCAGCAACTTAATGGACTAAGACTCTCACATCTAACAGATTGCCTGGTTTCCACTAGGTCTCGAAAATTGTCTCTCTTGTGGATACCTTTAACCAAGCCTCAAAATACTCTTGTTATGGAACAAACAAAATAAAGTCACATCATATTTTTCATTATGTTCACTTACCTAGTAGGTGCATTAAATAGTTCCTGTGTTGGTTCTCTTAGACTTCAGTGCCATATATATTCATTGAAGCACTTCTGTTCTCATGTTCCTTGGGCTGAAGGCTGATAGGTATTTCAGACCATCACGTTAATACTCATTAACAGGGGTGTATGTTGTGTTTCCCGCTATCCAGTTATTAGAACGTGCCAATACTGTTTTCACCAGCATGGTGATGAACGCACGGCAAGATTGGCCTTAAGACTATTCAGGACATAGTAAGGAGGACCATATTAGAGCCTTAAGAACATCATATACTGTGAAGTCTCCATCCTGGACGTGGTTGTGGGCAGCCTGCTCTAACTCACCCTGCTTCGAGCAGGGGTTTGGGCTGGACAGTTTCCAGAGGTCACTTCCAAACCACAGCTCTTTGGTGGATCTGAGATTTAAGAACCTAATCCATATTGAACGGCAATGAAGATGAGTGTGCTAGACTTATAAAAGGCTTTTGGAAATGGGAGTCAAGCTCCTCAATCAGGTACAGTCATGACTGGAGGAGTAATGCAATGCCCTGTAAGAAATTGTGTTTGAGTTCTGCACACCCTTCAGAAAGCTTACACCTAAGTGTGTGGTTCTTGTGCTTGATACGGAACTCCTCAAAACTTGTCTAGTATGCTTGTAAATCCCCCAAATACTTCCATTTGTACAACTATTACGGCCTTAATTATTTTGTTAAATTTTAAATCCTAGATGCATAATAGCAAAATACTACGTTGCTGCTTAGTTCCATGATTGTTGAATATAGATTGTGAAACACTATTGATGAAGAGTTCGTTGCTTAAAAGGTTACTTTCCTAAAAATAAAAAGGAACCAAGCAATGTTTGCTGTGCCAAGGCTCATTTCTTCTGCCTAGGAGGGACAATAAGCATGCGATTTGAAAGGTCATTGGTTCTTTTGTATGCTAATAAACAATTAGTGTGGCTGGGGGGGAAGATGTGGCATCAACTTCTTTAGAATATGTTCCTGAGCAAATCAGCCGTTCGTGACAAGTTCAGAATACTGAGGCTAACGTCTCCTGGATGATTTCTCTGCCATCATTTCACTCTCTGTGAAAATATTGCTGTTTAATCAGCTCTGGCTAACAATTATTTTTCTCCTTGACAAGCACCTTCTGGGACTTCAGTTCACCCCTGAGATGATTATTTTTTTTTATTGTAACATTTTATAGCCGATAAGGAAAAAGGATTTAGTAAAAGAAAATAACTGGCTTTTCCTTCCAGGCAGTTATGATGTTGTATGCGTATGAAATTTATGTGCATAGAATCTAAATTTGATGTTACTACAGTCGTTGCAGTGGTAGCGGTGGAGTCTCACACTCTCGTAATTACAATCCTCCCCCCTTGCCCCCCATCCCTTCACACACACGCACAAACTGCTGCCGCACAAAAACTGGCCATCTGGTCAACATTTAGAAGGCAAGATAACTGCGATTGTGGATGGAAGCACCTAACTTGCTCAATGCCAGATACCGCAGTTTAAAACGTACCAACAGAAGACTTGCTCTGCCTGTTTCTGAGTTGCTCAGGAACATCTGCAGGCTAGCAATCAATTTTATTTTGTTTTCCTAATCATTGGAAAACACATTTTAGACTTTCTGGAATGACTTTTCTCTGTCTTACTCCTTCACTTCGCTTTCTTGTTTGTCCTGCCTGACATTTTTTGGATGCCAAGGGATATTCTCTTACTAAGTTTTCAGAATAGATGAATATTAACTCTTTTTTTTTCAAGAGCCAGAAAAGCTGCTGCTGCACAAATAAGTACAACTAAGTTGGGTGGCTGGGCAGCAGAGTGTGGTAAGCAGGTCGGCTCCAAGCATGCTTTCTGCCTCCACTCACGTTTCTCGGTAGAGTTACACTGGGGCAGGGGGGAGGTTGGAAACCCATGTGAATCTGGAACTCCTCTTGCTCCCAAGAGCATCCAGCTGACATTGTCCTTCTTTCTCTGTCCCCAGGCTTTCTCCAGCATGCTGCAGAGTCCACACTTTTCAGTTCAGAAGTCTGAGGAGGATTAACCAGCACAACATTTCTCCCAGGCTTAGAAACGTGCAGCTCTGAACATGGGGGGAAAGCAGGGTACGTATGCAGTGCATTTTCTCCCTGGGTGTGAGGTGAGCTTTGCGATCCCAAGCGGAGGAACAAGCTGTGCATGCACTAGAGCTGGACAGAGTGGAATGACTTCTACTGTGCTGAGAAGCCTCAGAGAAGTGATGAAAAGTTAGCAAAGCTGCCTGGTGAAATGTTAGGGCAGAAAACTTGCACATGTTCAGATGAACATGCACGTAGGCATTGTCCAGTCACAGCATGGTAGGAGTAGAAAGTCCTCAGACAGGAATACATGTGTCAACAGTACCACAGTTGACTGGAGTCAAGAAGATGACTACTGCAGGTCTGGCACATCTTCTGCAATTACTACACCTACAAACACTGCTCAAGACAAACACTGGAAATAACGATCATTATCTTTGAAATAGTTTCATCTCCTTCTTTATGCAGCTCCTTTAGTCAACAAAAATATTTAGGTACTTGAGTTAAGTACACTGCTCCTTTTGTTCATGGGAGGTGCTTGTATAGCATCAAAACAGCATCTAAAATATCTTTTGCTGCTGCTTTTACATTGAAGCTTTGAGTTTTCAATTGCATGTCAATGGTACAGGGGTCTCACTTCTCTTCCTTTTCTTTGTTTATTTTTAATTAACTTTTTTATTGTTTTCCGTACACAAAGCAATCAAATTATAGCAGTTAGAGAACATAGTGAACAGAGATACAATCTTCCATAAGCAGTAAACAAACGAACAGTTCTTAGGCAAGGTTTGCACACCTCGCTGCCTTGCCGGAGAGCATTAGGTTGCACAAAGGGTATGTTTGAGGGCTTAAAGCCACCGAAAGAGAGAAATGATTGGGGGAAGAGTGAGAGAGACCCTCATTAAAGAGCATTTTGTAAACAAATTACCTTGGTACACGTCATATGCAAGAGGTACAAAGAAATCGTTCTAAATGCCAAGAGAACTTCCCCAAATCCTCGTAGTAAAATTTGTATTTAGATTTAATTTATCAATAGGTTTTAAAGGATTAACACAAAAGTGAATGGGTTATTGATTTTCCACCCTAGGAATGTTTTTGAGATTGTGAAGAACTTGCGCATGAAGACAAAGGAGATTTTAAAACTTCTTGTAAAGCTGGAGGGTGTGGGAGGGCAGGGACAAACACCCAGAGGCTTGACCCATTCGCATCCCCTAAACAGCAGTGGGCAGTGGAAGACTGAACTCCAAGTCCTTGTTCAACCTGATTCAGGCTGCTTGGCTTGATGCTCAATCTAGCTAATACCTGCTCATTAGCTACCGTAATAAATCATTGTTCACAGGGTTGAAGGCGGGAAAAGACCGTTCAGTCATTTTGTCTGACCCCGTTACAAAGTAGGTCACAGTATTGCCATATTAACGTCAATTGATTGCTGTAATTAAGGGATCGAATCAGTGAAGGCATTGCTTAGAACTGGGGGTTACGCTCACTTCTAATAACTTTTCTAGATCGACCACCACTAATGCTGCCACTATGCTAATAAAAGCTGTTTATCCTTGGTGAACTAGTCCTAGAACCTCTTTTACATCAATAACAATAATTCTTAAAGCGAATTTAGGCATGGTCAAAGGCAGCCTTCAATTCTGAAAGCTGTACGTGCAGCTTAAGATAGTCTAGGCCTTATTTCAAACCTATTATCCCCAACTCTAACTCAAATCAGTAAGTGCTTATGACCTGCACAGCCTCCAAAAACAAGGCACGAGGTGCTTTGTGCTGTACAGCCACTAAAAAGTGAATTGTAAGACTAGAAATAGAGCTGGAAAATAGTGGGAATTTTCACCGTGAGATTTTTGAAATTTTATTTCTCCCCAATACAAAATGTCCAAGAAAGATACTTTGGAATTTTCCACCACACAAAATAGTTTGCAGTATGTTGATTTGTCCTTTCCTGTGTTTTAGAATATAAATATGAATATGTATGTCTTGAAACATAATGGTTAGGATGAAAGTCTTGAATTAACCAGAAACAACTTGCTTCTCAGACAGTTCTTTCTATTGAAAAGTCACGTTAAAAACTTCGCCTTCTGCTCTGGCTAGAGGCAGCCGAAACAATTTGACACTGTTCTCTCATATATTTTTTCAGCATTTATGATACCGGCAAGGGTCGAGTGTGCACATGAATGCAGTGCTGGACACCACATCTCAGCTGTGGACATCTGAGGGAGCAGTTCCAGTGTCGAGAGGTCAGTTCCTGCTCAGTGCTTGCTTTAATTCTGACAAGAGTTGCCTAAATTGGCACAACGTTCTGGGGCTTTTGTATATCGGTATGTCAACTGGGAAATTGCCCATCTAAGAGCTCTTGTCTCTTTAACTGTCTGCCTGACCCAATCTGAACTGATGAGCAAGTATTTAAACCACTCGGTAATAATGACCAACCTCCACATTACCCAGGAATTATAATTGAAAGACAACTACTTCGCGTACTTACTCCCAAGCCTTTCTTCACGGGGTTTCGTCTCCTGGTCATGTGTCTGTAGAATTTAGCTGAAGACCAAATGCTGTGGAAAATTTACATTACACCCCTGAGTTTCATTGACCAGAGAGCACATTTGAATTCAAAAGTGAGCTGCAAAGCTTTAGCCAGGCAAAGAATTCATTATTTTAATGATAATAATTTACACTTGCATGGGAGCTTTCATCCAAGAAAATAGCATGTTAGAATTGCCCATTCCTAGTCTCTCCAAGATGGGGTAATTTCACCTTGATAAGTGTGTGTATTATATTTGCCTTTGTTGTTTGGGACAGAAAAACTGAAGATTATATTATAGTCTATACAGTTGAGTGTTTATTATAGAAATATTTTGCATTTATATTGTAGTTTTCTTAAAATCTGAGTGTGGTTTTGAAACACTAGTTTAAACCTATCAATATCCCTATTATGTAAAATTGCTGTATACCTGGGGAAACTGAGGCAATAACCTCCTGGGTCTGTTCTGTTTCTTGGGTTGGTTTTTTTTTTTCTATTTGAGGTAAATTTAAGCAGTAGGTGATTTGCATCTCTGGAAATCAGGCTGTATTACCAAGATCAAATCTAGTGGTCCAACTCAGCCATGTCCTCAAATACAAACCTTTTCTCTTAGAAGGGAACTTCCTGCTTAAAATGAAGCATTTTCTAAGCGCTGTGTTGGATTCGGAGGGTTTGCCTGATATTGGGTTGAACTGGAGGGCAAGTCTGGTGCAAAACTAGGGAAGGGGGTAACGGTGCAGCTCTTATTCTTAGTGCCTGATGGAACACACCTCATAGTCAGTGGAGATTTTTTCTGTGATTTCAGTCAAGCTCTTAATGTCTTTGACTATGTGCAACACAGCGTATCTTTCTGCCCGTACGCGGTAAATAGAGCCAATTTTTGCCTCTTTTGATGTGTAATAAATTCCCCACCCAGAAGCTCTGTTGTCTTTCAGCTACTGTCTTTCTGCATACATATACAAAACCTTCTAATTTTATCTTTTTTTTCTTTTGCAATTCTCTATGCACTATTTACTTGTTTAAAAAATGAAATTACTTTTTTTTTCCCCTTTCTCAAAAGCTATGGGGAACCTTTTATTTAAACATATGCAAGCAGCATAAGGCGGATCAATAACAAAGTCAAAGCCATTTCATGGAAAGTGTTTCAGAAATGCTAATTGATCTAAATGAGCTTAGAAAGCATTTCTCAGAGAAAGTACTCAAAATACAGGACAGATTGGAAGATACATTCCCTTAGTAATATATTACTGCAGTGTTTTGTTGGTGGATTTATGAATCAGTTTTAACTTCTAGTCTTGATTATGTCACACAGAGTTCATAGATTATTATTAGGTTTTATTTTTTTTGCTCTGCCAGTAATCTACTTTATTAACTGGTGGTGGGGAGTGACAGATTTCAATCAAACTTAAATATCCCCAGCAATGTTTATCTAGAGACTGAGGTTCAAGAGGGACTTAAAACAAATATGTGGACATAACATTAACTAAAGCTCTTCATTACTTGCAAGATAAGTTTATTTCTCCCTATCCCCACTTCTTCCCTTGCTTTCTTTCCCCAGTATCCTTATTAATGAACTGTGAAAGCTGACATTTCCAATAAGGAACAATTAAATCTGAAACTAAATTAAATGAAGTAATTAATTTACAAAATAATAACTAACTAGCATGAGGATGGAGAAAAATGATTGCAAGTCATGGGGAAAAAAAAGAATAAATTAAGTCTGACTACATTAATGTACTTTGAATACTTCTGCTGCTTGGAAAATTAAATGGGAAACATCTTATTAACTATCTTACATATAGGGTAGGAATGTGTGTATTCAGCATGACGAGTATTACAGGAGAGAAACCCTTCATACACGTCAGTGTAAGGAAGGTACTTGCATCCTTAACTTTCAACACCCTTTCTTTGCAAAGGTACCTCAGCAGCTCTAGAGCAAGGGATGTAATATCGGCACTTTTAACCCTATAATGCTAGTGACAGGCCATAACGATGGCCCTTCCAGGCTTGGAAATGTTCCAGTAAGGCTCCAAGGCTTTTGAATCCCAGTCACGGGGTAATAGGCATTGTCTTTGGATGTTTGACTTGAATGTAGTTAACGCACCTCCGGATTTTCTCCGCCGCAATGGAAGGGCATTTGCAGGGTCCTTCTCTGTTTCTGTAGTGTGAAAAGTGCCCACAGAATAAGGACAGAAGCAAGAACTCGTTCTGGGGTTGAGTCTACAAATACCGTGGACAGTCCTCCAGTCAATTGACTTCTTCAGCCTTTTTTCTGTTACAGTCTGTAAGGATAGAGTTCACGTGGAACACCAGTGGTTCAACGCTGAAGTGTCGCTTCGTTTCCAGTGTTCTGATACGCGGTTATTTCACATAGAATCCAGCCACTCAGCCCTGGTGCTCCTGCAGTTGGATTTCTCAGGCTGCCCATCCAACATACTCCCAACACGCTGATCCCTCTAAAACTAAACCCAGAGAAGAAACGCAGCCACTGTAGGTAGGAACATAATGGAAAAGGACACGCATTGCCTGATTTTAAGGGGACACTGATTTGCTGCAAGCGATGCCAGATTAAGGTTTGTCATGCTACTTACTGCATTTTTATTTAGAAATACTTTTAAAGTTTATCTGTGAGTCTCTGAAGACTCAAGTTAATTTTGCAATCAATTATTCTCATGGGGATTTGTAGAATTCACAGCTCTTTCATAAGAATTTGAGTTTTACTTGAATTAATCTAAAAAACTCTAATGTTATTGCATATATTGTCCAAAACCCTGCATGCCTTTTTTTTTTTTTTCCTCTGGGCTAAGGAATATTTGAGAAGGAGAATTAGAAGGAGATTTGGACCCAGATTGAAAAAAGCATTGATTTCCTCAGTCATACTTAAGGCCCTTCCCTTCTGTAAAACAAATAACCTGAATAAACATGTCAGGGAAGATTAAAACCTCATTAAAAAGTGTAAACAGAGTGCAAAGAAGAAGGAAAAAAAAAAGCTTGGCTGAATTGAATAATGGTAATAATAAAATCACTAAACAATATTGCTAGTTAAAAGTCCTGTTAAAGTGAATGTACCGTGGAGATGGGAAGGAGAGCTGTTCTTATCTAACACTCAGGATGGAGATTTCTTTTCAATAATTTGATAACATTTTAATGAATAAATTAATAACATTATCCAGGAAATGGCGTTTATAGATAAAGTCAATTCCTCGCCAGTTCCGAAATCTAATCAGAGAAGTTCTGTTCGGGGATGGTCAGCAATGATGCATGTGTTCAGCAATATTTTTCCCTGCCCACCTAGGAGACACAACTGCTGAGGCTACGGTTATGGCACTGCCTGCAGAAGAGGTTTACCTCACAGTATTAATGCAAATTATGGCTTTAAGGCTGGCAATTACGCATTTTTATTTTACTGAGGTGAGCAGGATTGCTGCATGTATGCTTTAAAACTGCTAAAGAAAACAACTCTATCTTCTTTTTAAGTGATGCACTTTTAAAGAGAGATTCACAGAAAAGGAGAAATATTACTTGTTATAGAGGGTGCATTTTAGCAGATTTTGAAGACAGGATGAAGTTGCGTTAATGTATGGCCAATGCATAAGATCTATGCTCAGGATTTTTAATTTGAATGGGTAAGGGAGGGGAAAAGGACAAGAGGGAAGAAGTTAATGAAGGTCAGTGCAAAACGCATGCAGAGAAGTAACATTGCCATAGCAAATGACAGGATCAGGAGAAGGAATTACAGTTTTGAATTTAAGGTAAAATTTAATACAAGAGGAGGAGTGGAATCTGACATAGTACAAGTACCTGGTGATTATCACCTTTGTTTCACTTTGAAGACTGCAACAGTAAATACCGTAATTGTCTGCCTGGCCTTTCAGTCAAGATCGCACACCGGCATTTGAATAGTAAGACCTTTACTCAAGGCTCCAGAGATACCTGAGGTAGTGATGAATGAGCTTGTATGCCTTCACAGCAGACTGCTGTGTGTGCAAGGGGGCTAGCGAGCGCCAGAAGAGTTTGGCTGTTACCAGTCCACTCAGCGAATTAGCCCTGCTTCTGTCATTAGCGTATGGAGGTGCTGTGTGATCGGGACAATCTCTTGATGCCACAGCATCCTTTATTACACAGTGTCCCAACAGCACTCATCATTTCAACAGCCCACCTGACATCTGGAGAAAACTCCTCTGTGGCCTTCCGTCATGACAGGATGTAATCCTCATCCTCTCCAAAATGTTTGTCAGATAGCTGCCTTTTGTCTAATGTCATCCATGTGCTGTCAGACACAGCACAGCTATTTTTTCCCTTCACCAGGTCTCCTTAATAACACCTCACAAGCCAAACCCAGGCGTTGGGTCCAGTGGTGTTAGTGGAATGGCAACACAGGAAAGACTGGTCTTGCCATGGGACAACTGGTGCAGAACGAACTGCGGCTATAGGTGCAGTCTAAGTGACTGCAGCCCTTAACGCTGACAGACCTTGCTCTGCGTGAATGCTTTCCCTCGCGCAATTCTCTTGATTCCTGCACACACAACCGTGGTTCTTAAGCTGAAATGCTAAATCCAGAACATTACTTCAGCCAATGCTGGAGTTTATTTACTATTGTTGCCCTGATTGGGGAAGGTGTTTTTCATTTTTTACCTTACTCTTTTTCTTGAGGAAGCTGCCTGGAGCCTGTCTGTGCAGACACCTCATGAAGGCAGGTAGCTGTGTCTCCCAGAAGTGAGGTTTCCTGCAGGACTTGCCCAGGGTCACAAAGATAAAGTGCTTGAAGAGAAATCAAACCCGTGTTTAGGCATTCCTCTTCCAGAGCTTCATCTACTCTTCCACAAACCTTTTACGTGTGGTGCCCACAGATGAAGCAGCCCCTTCAAGATGTGATAGTCTTCTAGATCACTTGCAGCTCCTCACTAGGAAGGCTGTATTCTCAGTGCAGAACTTTGGGTTTGCGTTTGGCTCCTTCAAATGTGTTTGGTGTGAAAGGACGTCAGAACCGTCTCTTTCCAAGCTGGGAGAACTCTACTTGCCGAATCATGGTGTCAAGTACAGCAAGTTCCCTGGTGCAGGGTGAGGGTCTGTTGATAAATAAAAGATATTTATTGTCCAGCCCATTTAAGTATACTAATGAAAATGCTGTTATACTTGTGCCCCGTAGACATGACCAGTTCTCTAGGGAGAGTGGGAGGGAGAAAGGCACCTATAGTGGTTTGTTTTTCACTAATGGCAGCAACAGATTTGTCTTCATCTGCTTAATTTATTTCCTGCTAATAAGTCACTATATTTAAGTTTGATCCCGGAGTTTATACAGACCACACGCTCCTCAGAGTTGATTAGCGAGGTGTCTCACAGAAGTTGCTGCAAGCGGGTCAGCCTGTCCTTGAATGGCTCTGTCTGCCCCGGGTTACGTTTTATTGAAACGGTTCCTGTGTGGTGAGAACATTTAAGCAGAAGCTGGGAGCTCTGGGTCTGACCGGGTAGACGTTCAGACCAGCACGGGCTGCTCTCCCTGCCCGCCCCTGCCAGGGACTCGGCGGGGTTGTGTCGGTGCCAGGGTCTGCCGGGCCGGGGGCTGTGAGGGTGCCCCAAGGGCCTCTTCCCTCCCTCCCTTCCTTCCTTCCTTCCCCGCTCTCGGCTGCTCACACTTTATCCCACTTCTTTGCGTCCGCAGGAAGGACACAGAGCCGGGCCGGTGCCGGCGGGCAGCGGCGGCTGAAGGCGGTTCGAATTCAAACGGACGGCGCGGCCTTTCCCAACGGCTCCAACGGCCGCCCGGGCCCGGCGCTGCCCGCCCCCGCGGCTGAGGGAGTGAGGGGCGCGCCGGGTCTCGCGCCGGGTCTCGCGCCGGGTCTCGCGCCGGGTCTCGCGCCGGGTCTCGCGCCGGGTCTCGCGCCGGGTCTCGCGCCGGGTCTCGCGCCGGGTCTCGCGCCGGGTCTCGCGCCGGGTCTCGCGCCGGGTCTCGCGCCGGGTCTCGCGCCGGGTCTCGCGCCGGGTCTCGCGCCGGGTCTCGCGCCGGGTCTCGCGCCGGGTCTCGCGCCGGGTCTCGCGCCGGGTCTCGCGCCGGGTCTCGCGCCGGGTCTCGCGCCGGGTCTCGCGCCGGGCCTGCCGGAAGGGGAGGTGCTGCGCCGGCAGGGGGCCGCTGCGCTCAGGGGGAGGCAACAGGCGGGAGCCCTGTCCGTGAGAGAAAGGGAATGCTCTGTGTGTCCCTGCAAAACTGCCGCAGAGAGGGAGCAGAACCCTCCGCGAGCAGAACGTGCGAGGCCGGCTGTGGAGGTGTGCGCCGGCAGAGGTTTTGAGTGGTAACTTTCTCCAGGCAGTGGAGGAACTTGTGGTTTGGAACCGCTGGACAACGTGGCGGCCTGGAGGAGAGCTGGGGGCTCCCTTGGTGCCTGGCTGCATCCCTCCCGCCGGGCTCTGTTAACCTCCCGCCACCAGAGCTCCACCAGAGCTCGGTTTGGGCAAAGCAGTGCCTTGGCATTGAACGCGAAGCAGGGTCAGCCTGCTTCACGGGATCACCCGCAAGCACACAATCGCTCGGTTGGAAGAGACCTTTAAGATCATGGGCCTGTCTGAAACCAGTAAATCCAGCACTGTGAAAGGTAATGAACGTGGCTGGGCGTCACGGAGGCCCTGTGCAGCAGAACACTAGTAGCCCTTCTCTGTCCTAATTGCCTCCCGTGGACTTTTCTGTCCTTCTGTTAAATGTTTCTCTGTGTATAACTCTGAAATTCCCGGTCAGTGTTACTAGTTCCTTGTGACTCTTGCATAAACGTGGTTTTTATGTTAGAGAGTTGCGTAATTCCGAGGAAGTTTGTTTTCATTTTAAAGTATGGCCTCAGTCCTGGTGGCTGCCAACTGCCAAGGAAGGCTCAGACACTTAGTAGTTGTTCCCTGGAACAGAAGGCAATACCTTAAATTTTGGGTGAGTAATAGAGTAGAAACCAGCTCATGGGAAGGGTCAGGATGTAAAGCTGATGGATGAGGTGGATAGGAGATCCCATCAGCACAAGGTCGGAGGAGGTAATTCCCTGTCTTGCTGTCTCTATATACAGTGGCTGTGTAACACTGGATGGGGAGAATCATCCTCCTTACTGAAAACTTGCAAAATACTTAGAAATGGAACAAAAACCCTGTTCTGATCTTTCACAAGGAGATAGCAGGGCAAATTAGGAAAGAAAGGGAATTAGAGATGTAAAAACCCTACAAAAAATAGTAGTTCACTGATCCATTTTTTTTTTCAGCTCGTCTTTGCCAGGCAGAGAGGAAAGATGGTTTTGAGCCAGAGAGGGTGCAGGATGATGCTACTTGATAAGGTAAGACTCTCTCCATGCAGAATAAAACCATTTATGCCTTCCAGAGTCTAGAACTTAGATGGCATTTCATGTTACTTTTTAAAAATAGATGTGGTCTGCAATACCCAAGGAGAAATACTTTATTTGGCTTCAATTAAGAGAGCTCATTCTATTTTATGAAGGAATGAGAGATGAGATTTTGTAGTTATGAGGTTTATTTATGCACGCTTCAAATCAGTTTTGGATGTTAATGCTATTTTGAGATTTTTGTGAGCATGGCCTCAGCCAGAGAAGTGCTACAGGATGTCTGGAGAATGGCTCTGCTGTTAATTAATGTTAAGTGTGTCTGAAGTAGTCAAACTTGAGAATGGTCTGCTAGAAGGGCTCTGCATTTTCCTGGGTGTTGGCAAGATTTGACTGTAAGACTTCGGATTGGTAAGTATAGCAAGTCTTCAGTGCTAACTTTTACTTACCTTCTTCAAGTTAACAGAGAGGTATCTTATCATTGCAAGGCTGGAAATTGTGGCTAAAATTGGGATGGTGCTGAGTGGAGCATGTAATGACTACAATTGATTCCGCTTGTCTTTTCTTTAGAATTAGAAGGAATACAAAGTACAAACCAGTGCATTTGCTAATTTTACCCAATTGTGTATTATACAAGAAAAGGGGGGGGGCGATCTTCCCAAGAGATTGTCTTCATTATTGTTCTTTTTAATACTGGAAATGGGCTTCCTTTTCAATTGCTCCTTTTTCTACCATGTACTGCAGAGTTCTGCTAGAAAGAGCAATACTGCGACAGTCTGTGTGAGTCTTAAAAGAGCAGCTTGACCTAATGTTGGAGCTGTGTTCTGTCTCGTTTTCTGTGGTGGGGAATCCTTTGGGCTGAAAACTGAAACTGCAGCTGTGTTGGAAATTGTTCTTTGGAGTTTGCATCTCATAGCCTGGCTTGGACGAGTCAGTTGTGGACAGTGAAAGCCTAATTACTGGCTTAGAAAACAGGTTGATAATGATGCAAAAATGATAATAATGCAGTATCCAAATGAAAATAATTACTATATTTGCCTTGCTACTTAAGTCATTTATTCCCTAATCAGCTGCTCTGAAACCTCTTTTTAACTCAGTGTTGTTGGACAACTGTGGGTAGACATGCTGATGTGAGAGCCTAGTTACATGGATCTTCATTTTGGTCCTGTTAGTGTTAATTTTGAAACACTGGTAGAGGAGGACAAACCCTTTACTTAGCTACCTCTGTGAGAGCTTGAAAGCTTAGAAATTAATACAAATATCAAACCTGTTTATCAACATTGGGCTCTGTTGCCAGCACAAATATTTCTTACATAAAATATTGAGCATTTGCTGTTAAATATTTCAGAACAAGCGTAAACTTTTATCAGTCACTTTAATTGACAAGCTCCTTCAGATCTTTTTTGTTTTGAATAATTAACTCTATCTTCATAAAAAAACCCCAAACCCCTCAAAACCTGTGACTACTGTTCTTACTGTGCTCTGTCCCTTGGCGGTTGCCTGTTCTCAGAGTTTCTCTTTGCGTTATGGCCTCAAGAAAAAAATTTCACTGACTACTTTCCTGAATTTTTTAGGTCTTGCAAGAACTCTATCCCCTGTGGTCCTTCTCCTATAGGTATTTCACACTTCAAACCGGTGAGACAGGAGTGCTCTTACGAGCTTTAGGCTTTAGTCTTTGCATAGTGGAGTTCTCCTGATTCTAGACACATCTGAAGAAAGCCCAGGGCTCCTGAATTAGATTTTAGTGCTTATTCTCCAATCCGTGCTTGCTTTATATAATATAGGGGAGAAGTTTCTGTTGCTGTAATACAAAGAATAACCTTGGTTTTGGTGTAAGTGGATAATAACAGTGTGGTGTTTAGTTCAGTGACTTTATTCCGCAGCAAATAAATCTCTAGTCTCAACTCTTATCTGTGCCTGGTAGCTGTGAGAGATTTTGGCTGCAGAAACACCCACTTGCACCTTGCTCTCAGGAGGTCATGCCGCCAAACCAGCCTTTCAAAAGCAGTTAAGGATCTTCTCATTTCTACATGCATGTTTGGCGCATTTGTCCCTCTCCCTTTATACCACAGTGGCTGCTAAACATTTTGTCATGTGTTTTGTAAACACAGAGAATCTGTGTCTGTAGTAGTTAGCATTCTCTGTATGTAATTACATCGAATGTTCAATTGTGGGGAATTTCCTTGTTTCTGTTTTGTGGTTGTTTGTAGAAACACGTTCTTTAGGATGTTTTCTGTATCAGAGAGTCTGTCTTGGTGAGGTCCTGCCCCTTCTGCCTGCTGCTGTTTTTCTGGACTTAAATCAACAAAAAGAAAACTGTATTTATTAGCAGTTAACAGGATCCTGGGAAATAACAGAGACTGAAGGGATGCTTTTAAAAAAACCCACAAATGCAAATACAATTTAATGCATGTCAACTATATAGCAAATCCTGTGTTCCTTAGTTCAGGTGTTCAAGATTTGAAATACCCAAAGAGGTGGGTAGATGATACATAATGACATACTTCTGGGGCAACAATAATTAAATCAGTTATTCTTGTTTCATTATGCAAACAATATTATCCAGCTTATTGTTTCAGAGGTATTGGGTAATTGGGACCCTGTTGACATACGGTTGTTTCCTATAGATTCAGAAGGAGTTTCACCTTAGCAATGTTTCTTTAAGACTTGGATTCCCTTCTTCCCCTTCCTTCCTTCCTTCCTGCTTGAGTTCTTGAATTGACTTTATTCTTGTTGTGTCTAAGTGGCTGCAGGCTTGGAGTAACAGCTTGACCCTGTTCAAGTCGATGAGAGTTTTGTCATTGGCTGAAAAAAAGACAGGATTTAATACATAATGACTATTAGAGCATCAGACTCGATTCCTGTTGAGAGAAACACTTCTTATCCCTGCCGGCTCCAGTGTCAGTGACCTTCCTTCCTGTCCTCAAGATCCCATCATCCACGAAAATAAGTACATAAATACATTAGTTGAGGGAAGTTGGGAAATAAACGCATCCTCTAGTGGATCTCAAAGTGTTTGTCTTTCCTTATCAACCCCATAATGATAGTGCAGCGATGGCAGCTTAATGATAGCAGCCCCAATGACGCCATTCAGTGCCAAAGAGGTGAAGATTGCACATTTTATTTTGGAAAATAATTATGCAGCTAATTACAGCACTTGACTTTCGTCCTTCCCTTCCCTGTGTTCTTGGGGAGGCTGGTTTGCTCAGCTTGCAAAAGACTGCGTCAGTTATTCTAAAGGTCAAAAGACTCTTGTGTTATGATTTGTAATTGCTAGTAATAGTGAATAAAATAAACACAGCACCATTTTGGATCATATAACTCATTGCTTAACTTCTGTGTTACTAATTCTGCTATGTTGGGTGACTATTAGTACCTACTTACCCAAGTGGTTGAAAGAGGAGAAATGAATCAGGAGTCGAGATTGGAACTCTTCTGAAATTCTAAGAAATTTTGAATCTGAATTCCAGGTACAGCGCTCAGACCTATAGTCTCTCAGGAACAGTTTGTCTTAGGACCACTTTTAAAAATGTTTGCAGGCATCTACTAAGGATACAAGTGAATTTCAGGGCAAAACAACTGCAAGGCCACTTCAAAAGTGCTGCAGCTGAGGAATCGTAGTAGACTTTGACTTTGGCTTTGAGATCTCAGCTGGCTTGCTAAGAATTAAGAGCATGCTTGTATTTAGGTAAGCAAACCAAATACAGGTTTTGTACAGCTTTTTTCTTCTTTTTTTCTGCCTCCCCTCCCCCTTACTTAGGCTGTTGTCCTTGGAGAACTCTGGAGGCCAAAACCAATTTCAATCCTTTATCCTCTGGTCAACTATTCAATCCCAGGTTGTGTAATTGCTCTGGCTTCAGAACGCAGCGTGTTCCCTCACACTTCAGGTCAGCTCTAAGTCTTGATTCAGTCTGATTCATTTCAATTTGCATAATCTCCTCAGCCCTCTATATTTCATTTAGACACCAAAGATTTGGTTTAGTTACAGTCTTGTGTCATTTATCATTTACTTGTCTTCTTTCAGAGTTTGATTTAATCCCTTTGGTTTACTTTAAAAGACTGATTTCTCCCCTGCACAGTGCTTTATTCCAGTGCGATTTTCAAGCCTTTGTGTTTTCTATCTGGATCTTCCTTACTGTGATATTTATTTTATACCTAAAGGTAAACCGCCTTCATCTATGATCATGTAGAAAGTCATAAATTTAACATGCAGTGTCTAGGCCAGGAACCTGCACAGGGACATTTGTGTATTGATGGTGCTTTTGCTGGTGCTTTTTCTGCTAAGTGCCATGCTACTGTCTCATTGCAGGTAGTCAGTATGAACTTGTCGGAATTCGTAGAATTTTTTTACTAATAATACGAACCTTCCACTGAAGTACTTTACCTTCGCTGAGGAGGGTTTTCTGTGTACTTTTTTGGCTTTAAAAAAAATACGCCAGGGCAAGAAGAGCACTATTAGAGAAACGATCCCAGTTAATTACTTCCTATCCAATGGATTTTTCTGTGCTCTTTCTGATCTAAAATTAAAATCTAACTACTGTACTGTACCTACCATGCATCTACAGCTTTAAGAACATGCCTGATCAGATGAGATCATAAATAAAGCTCTGTCTTTGTCAGCAGTCCCACTTCTGACAGTGTCTAATACTTGATGCTAAGGAAAAATAATGTGAGACTAGGGCAGAGAGTGATC
This sequence comes from Bucorvus abyssinicus, assembly GCA_009769605.1. Classification (NCBI taxonomy): domain Eukaryota; kingdom Metazoa; phylum Chordata; class Aves; order Bucerotiformes; family Bucorvidae; genus Bucorvus; species Bucorvus abyssinicus. Next base: position 2,446,922 of record CM020059.1, on the reverse strand, counting down.
CTTTTCCTGAAACTTCTCCCAGCTTCTTTGAAATAGAAGTTCAGAAGCTTCAGGAGGTGAAGGCGGCATCTAGGCAATTGTGGTTTTATTATCTCACAGTCGATGCTGTGAGTGAATCTGTCCTTTAGGAATTTGTCCAATCTCTTTTTAAATCCCATACTGTCCTCTCTTTATTTTAAAATTGCTGTTTGGTAGTTTCTCTGCATGGCTCAAATATTTGCAAGGCTACATTAAAAATCATGGAAATTATCTGCTTTATGGTCTCTGGAGGTTTGGGATTCAAATCCTTTTTTTGCAGTTATGAGGACTGAAATTGTCCTCTTTTCTACCTCCTATTCAAAGAGCTTGGGCTTTAATAAAATATTAAGTCACATGGCAATGGAATCACAAAAGACCCAGTAACACTGAAGAAGAAAAAAAAGAATGTCTTTATAGGACTCATATAATTCTGTTGTAAATCACAGCACCAAACCTGCCTGCCTAGTCTTGAAACAGCTGATGGAATGCTTCTCCTACATGTGACAGCTCAATTTCTTGCTATCTCTTGCGTGTCCATGGTAAATATTTGTATTTTAAACCAAGGTTTTATTGGAGGAAAAGAAGTCTGGCTGCTTTGACGTGGGGAATTGAGGGCAGCTTACTTAAGTCTTCAGAAAAGTAAAAGGCTTCTGCAGGAAGGAGGTAATAGTCTGTTTTCCATGCCTCTGAGAAATGGCACGAGAAGTATCGAACTGCCGCAGGGGAGGCTCGGTGCCGAGGTCAGAAGCAGCTCTGTGAGACTCGCTGCATACCAGCCTGGCTGGAGCATCCTCTGCCTGTACACACACACGATGCACATCAGCTTTTGTCATGTGGTTTAAAGTGGAAACCAGTCGGTAGCCTATAAAGGGGAGGGGAGGAGAGGAAGGTGGTGTCTCTAAGATCAGTAGTCAAGCAGGCAAGTTTGTAACGTTTGTTGCTCCTAATTCAGCATTTCCTAGTGCACGTAAGACCTCGATGCCTTTTTTTTTTTTTTTGAACTGACAAAGCATTTTTTTGTAGAATGTCTCAGGCTGGTGAGCATTTATAGGTGTGAACATTTCAAAAGCAGGCTGCTGCTTTCTCCTTGTCGGCGGGTACAGGTGCCCCATAAGAAGCTGACAGCGTAGTTAAAATTTCTTTGGGATAATTGGTGTAGCAAGCTTAGACTGTCAGATACGAGCCTGCTTTGTCTTTGACAGTGTTTCTCAGTTTCTGCTGTCAACAAATCAGTTGTGTTCCTTGATAGGGATGGATTGAGCAATTTTGTAGGCACAATGCTGTTGTCTCTAGTGCCTTTTGATACTGTGGTTTTTTGGGTTAGGTCATTGTGCTGAGTTGGGGTGCAGGATGTTGGTAACAGTTGCTATTTCACAGTGCTAATACATCTTTAGATACTACTGGGGAGAGTGCTCTTGGTCAGTCCCTGAGGTGGTGGTGGTGCGTTCTTCATTCTCTGTCAGTTATTCACGTATTACAATCACTGCCACGATAAGGGAATGAAGCTGGTGGTGCACAGTACACCCACAGGCCAGCCTCTTATTTGAAGAAGCAGATGCTGTTAGTATTGTGTTAGTATTGCTGTGTTTACTTGGGGGCCTGTCCTACTGCCAGCGATGACAACTCTTCATAATCCTGACCAGAGTAACTAGCAAAATCCTTGTGATACGAGATGAAACTGAAATCCTCCCCTTTGTGGACGAAGAGTACAAAGCCTGTTTGCTTCCAAGTACTATTAGTTTTATCAAAGTCTGGTTCCTGTGTTACTGGAGTAGCGTGTAGCTGTTGTGCTGGTCGTTCGCTGAGGATGAATTTCAGAATGAGTAACTCCAAAGCAAATGCGTGTGGCCAGAACACTCTGAAATGCAAACCTTTTTCATTGCTATTTTGGACACCCACATAGGGAATCTTTTTTTGAAGTTTGTTTTCTGGTTTATCTAATTCCAGTAGGAGGAAGATGAATATTGGCTAGTGGTGGAAAGATCAGTTCATTCTTCCCAGTGAACTTACGCTGAAGCATCTTGTGTAAGAGAATAAATGAGGTGTCATACCGGAACCCATAGAGAATGTGGCCAGAACGTTGATGATCCAGTGTTGTTTTTCACTTATGTTGTAGGAATGCAAAGTACTTACTAGCTCATGGCTTCCACTGGCTCTACGGTAAAAATGAACTCTAATGCTCTTAAGTCTCGCTCCTAGTGTTAATCTTAACCTGCCTCCTGCTCTACCTACGGCTGAGCCACAGGTGTGGGTGCAGTGCATAAACTCATCCATTTCATGTTTGTCACTCAGAGGGGTGTAAGCTCACCGCTGCCCTGAACTTCAGCCAATAAAATAAACAAAGGGTTCAGTATTGCTCAAATGCACCATATTTAATGGGTTAAATTTGCTATTAACAGCTTCATCCAAGCTCTTTTGCATGGCAAATTTGGTCCAGCTCAGACTTTATTTTTTTTATTTCATTTACAATCATCTGGTGGAAGTCGGCACTAACGTTCTATCTAGACTATTTAATATGCAGCAGAATTATTGTATTTGATATATTTCAATTTTAAATCTGTTTCAACACAACCTTGAATGCCTTTCTGGCAGTATATCACTTCATCAGTCTAGCTTAACTAGAGCTGCTTTTTCATTTTTTTATTGCCCCCATAAAATCTAGGAATGGAACACTTCGATTTTTCTAGCAGTAATTTTTATTACTTTTAGCCTTTTTTTTAAGTACTTGTCAGTGAGATACAGTACTCTGTATAGAGTATATTTTCCAGCTATGCATTATACTTTTATTTCAATTTATTTTAGACAGAATGTATAGCATACATCTAAATAATACGTACAGTAGTTCAAATGAGTGTATTATGAATGTAATTAGGATGGATGTAAACTCGCTTCATCCACCAGAACTGGTGTATTTCGCTTGCCCGTGTCTGCTCGTAGTCACTTTCAAGTAAGGCTTGAAAGGATAACTCATGTTGTAGTTTTAATGTTGCACATAAAATCATATTGCAACACATGAGGGGAAAATGAATTTATTGCAATTTTTATGGGTTTATTTTAATTTTTAGTTTTTTCTAGATTTTTCCCTGGAGTGCGTTATTGCACCACTTCTTATTTTTTCCCCTAAGAACATAGAAATTGCTGTATTAGATCAGCCCAGTGATTGTCCAGCCAGGTACTCTGTCTTAACAGGAATGTGTGTCAAGCGCATTAAAGAGGAACGTAAAGGCCTACAGTAGGTCTCTGTAGCAACAGTTGGTGTAGAAAAATCGCCCTGATGGAAAAGTCTGCTCTAATCACCATTAAATCAACATTACTCTGAGCTCCAAAGTACTTGAGTCCATATCCTTTTGTCTGTAGAATATGGTTCTGTTTGCTGCTCCCTTCTGTGCTGTGTCTGATCATAGCAGCTGCAAGGAACAGGATGTGGAGCACAGTCTGTCTTTAGTTCTGGCACCATTTGAAACATCTTGTGGGCACATTGATTCATCCTTCTGAGCCTTGGTGGTTGCTTTTATACAGTCAGGTACATGATCCAGATCATCGTTCTGGAAAAAGGTTTTGAGACCTGTACATGAGAAATGCCGTGGGCGTTGTCGTGGTGCTATTAGATTCAAGACACGTTCTTAGCACAATTCAGACACTTTATACATTGGTGTTGTCATGTGTTTCTGTGCAGCTCTTCATCTTGGTCTGACGATGTCATGATGTGCTCTACAGCCAACTCGTGTGCACTTTGAGGAAGATTTATTTTTTTCATTGATGGAAGTTCTTGTTTCCTGAAGGTTTAGGAGGGAGGAGTACAGAGGAAGGGAGAAAAAAATTTTTGCTCCTCAGTTGTTTGAAATTATATATGGAGCAGTTATTGTTTGGTTTAGAACGTGCTTTTGTGCTGTTTCCATTAATAATGCTAAGGAAGAACCCATGTAACATGAGTCCAGTGTTTCTGTAAGAGAAGAAAACTGTGACCAGGTACGTCTAAACAGTGTTCCTCAACTATATGGTAAGTGTCCCCTCGTTATTCTCATTCTGCTTAATGAATGTGAATAATACATTGTAAATAACACCTGCAATAATAGAATGTGAGAGGAGAACAGGAACACCTTTCTAATTAGGGCTTTTGAATGACATTGGAAAAGGGTTCTGGGTTAAATCATCTTTCCCTGCTCTGGGTTGAATTAGCATAGATTTAATGCCAGTGATAATTTCATGCAATTGTGAGATCAATAGTTTAACGCATCTGGCAGTGAGAAAGGGATTTTCTTTCTTGACAGCACTGAATAAACCCCTGTAATTCTTTTCCTTTAGCTCGCACACCATCCAGACTTCAGCTTAAGGAAAGGCCAAGGAAGTGAGGAGTTTGCTGAGCATATCTGACTCAAGCACAGGCAAAATGAGCAGAATGAGATGCTATCTGAGCATAGTTTGTGGTTCAAAATCATTAAAAAGGCTAAGGGTTGGGTTCAAGGGCTAAATTTACATTTCCACCTCTGTGTGTTGCCAAAGGGTCCCGTCATAGTAAAGTATATGTATTGACTTAGTACTTTCACAGCCTGCTACACTAAAATTGAAAGTGAAAACAGGTAATCTGGACCAGTTGTCGTTTTGGCTATTTACTGAAAATATATTCTCACGACTGCCTTTGCACAAGGCTGGACCACAGCCTGTGAAATCCAACGCAGATGCTGTTTAATTGTAAGGAGATGGGATGATTTTAAGGATAAGGATGTGTTAAAATAGTCTTTGAAGGGAAACCGTGTACAGTGTCACAGGTTTTACAGACTGTACAAAACCAAAGAACTTTGCAGTATAATTTTTGAGTGCAGTTTTACTGGCATAACAGTTGCTAGCTCTTTCTATGCCTCTAAAGCTAAGTGTACCTCTGAGTGTCATGGACTCTCTGTGCAGCGATATCTAGGTCAGTCAGTTCGTCTGAAAGTCCAGATGACGTATTACTGCACGTTCAGGTCATGATCCAGCTTAATAACAACAGAGGAGAACCCACTCTATCTGGTCAAGTCTCAATTGGACTTTGAACCTAATGAGTGTTGGATTAGATTCCAAATAAAGGGATGACCCAAAAGGACTCAATCTCATGGAGTAACGAGCTCTACATGTGTGCCACAGGCTTCATTTTAAACCAGAGCGTGCTCAGTTCTGCCATTGTCCCCAGCCCAGATGAATTCAGCGTTGTCTTCACTGTGCAATGGTGAGCTTGGGCATATGGTGACCTTTCCACTTAATTTTTCCTGAAATTACGATAAATTGGCAGGTAGGACCAGATTTTTTGCTTGTGTTTAGAAAGGTGGCTGCTCTTCAAGAGCCCAATGTTTTGACTGTTGCAAAAAGACTGTTCCCATAAGGACTCCTCAAGCCAAGTAGTAATATATATCTGAAGCAGATTTTAAACCCCTTTGAGGAAGATTTGCTTGGAAGGTCCAGTCTCGGCTGAGTTGTTAATGTAATGAAAAATTGCCCATAAGTGCCATTTTTACATGATTGTCCAATATTTTTCCTGAATTACTGCCATTGCTAATTGTATCGGTTTCTCTTCTGACCTTAAATTCTTGTCCTTAGAAGAGTCTCAGGACAGCATGTTTCACAGCTCGCTTCTGTTTTATGAAAATGTATCACTTTTTATCTGAAAAGTTTAATAGAGATTTAATCTCCTCCATGTATTCTTGGAGCCTGAACAGCTATCTTTTTCCTCCAAATGTAGCATTTGAATAACACCAAAACACCATGTGAGTTACGGGCGTTAGGGCAGCCTTATTCCAGGAGAAAATTTTAGACATTTAGCGACAGTGATTTTTATCTGTGGACTTTCGATATTTTACTTATCTTGATCATATAGACAAGTTTAATGCTACTGTCTTGGTCTCTTAACAGTTAGTCAATGTGATTTCACTGTATTCCTCATAACTTACAGTGTAATGATAACACTGACCACCACCAGAAAAAGATACGTCAGAGGTGAATCAGAAGTTAATTGAAGTTAATTCTAAACTGTTTTTTATTAATAAATGGTGAATTGGAATCAGAGTGATGGGGGGGTGAATTTTGGGTAGGGGTGGGTGTGAGGGTTTGTATGCAGATGGGGTTGAAGAGTTTATTTTCTGTTTGTTCTGTAGAAAATGTGCTGTGGTGCATGTCAAGCATAAACAGCTGCTGCTGCCAGTTCACAGAACCAAATGTAATGTGCCGCAGGCGTTAGGACTCGTAAAGCACAGTAAGCACATAACTAAGTCCAAGAGATCAGAGTACCTAAATCCCAATCTTTAGATAGCGAAGGCTCAGCTTCTTGATAATACGCTGTGAAGTAATAGTTAAACCTCAAAGATTGATTCTGCTCCTTCTAATCTGAGCAAAAAGCACGTCGAGTAAGGGGAGCTCTCCAAAACTCCAAGGAAAGTTGTGAATGATTCCTTTGTGAAGAGGGGTGGATGGAGACTTGAGATATGCACAATAAAGCTTGATCCCCCCAAGTTTAAATAAAATACTGCATTTTAATAAAGCATCCAAGAATCAAGGCCGTTTGGGAGGTGCATTGAAGCTGTTGTGAGCTCCCAGCTCAGAGGCGGCTCAGAAGACAGGCTTTGATTAATACATCAGACTTCAGATGCTTCTTATTGCTTGTTTAGCCTTATTCTTGAGTATCAAAAGAGCCTGTTCACACAAGGGTTTGTTTGTTTACAAGGATTATACTTGTTAACTGACAGTTTAAAAGGAATTAAATAGGCCTCCAACACTGTTAGTCTAGCATTAGAGAGAGTATTAAATGCTGACCTTAGATTCAGTTTAAGTGCTTCTTTTCCCTACCCTCCTACCCACTAGTCTGGAGAAGGGGGGGCAAGTTTCACTGTGCCAGAGTTGAGAGTCATTATGCAATTAGATGGATGACTGAAATAGTTTCTGCTGAAAATGAGTATAGATGTATGAAGGGACGGAGATTTGCCACTGGCGCTCATGGCATCGCAGCAGGATGAAAGCTCTTGCGCACGGGATGCTTACACGAGTCTCTTCTGGACTTCACCTAAAAATGTTGACAGAAGCTTTTCCATTTACGTAAAAAGAAGTGGAATGAGGAACAACTCTAGCAGGAAGGGTCTTTAAAATAGAAAAACTGTCATGTGAAAAGAAGAAAAAAAGTCTCATAAGGGATGTGATTGAGGTCACAGTGTAACGGAAAACACCACAGAATGCAGGGCAGGCTTGTGGAAGTACACTGTACCCCGGGGTTGCGGAAGGGAGTAGAGGCAGCTACAGTCAGCTGAGCAGCTCCGAAAATTCGGCCGTGACGAGACCAGCACAGGTCATAGAAAGCAGCTAAAATTGCAAGCAACTTGTTTAGTATAAAAACAGTTAAAAATGTGCTGGCTACTCTTATTCTGGGCAGTATTTTGAGCTTCTTTTTTGATGGAACGGTTTTACAGGGCAAAAACTTCGATACTGAAGTACCTCAGAATATGTTGGTGTTATTTTTTCAATGCAAAAGTTACAGAAATGTGAAACCTTCTATTTCAAATAGGATATACTGTACCTGATATATCGTAATGTAATAGGATTTATCTGTATAAAGAAGCTGAAATGATTCCACAGGATTTTTTGATGTGAGTTGAAGTACTTCAATTTTTTTGTCCAGCATTTTTTCAAGTTTCGCCATTTTTTCCTGATTAGAATGGAAATACATCTTGACCTGACTGTAAATGAAAATCATATTTGACTATTACTTCCAACTATCTTCATGTAGTACCTTCTTACTGCAGTACAGCTGTGCGGAAAGGTCACATTGGAAACGTCTTCTGTGATGAAACACTATGTGAAGCAGAACTCCTCAGGGGAGCAGATGACATTAATGGGAAACACAAAATGCGTCATTAATATGCTGGAATTTGGGGTGGGCGTGTGTTTCTTGTTTGGTTGTTTTACATATAAAGGGCAGCAAAGTACCTCTTAAAGCAAGGTCTTGAATAAGTATGGGTTTAGCCTACAAAAAAAGGGGGAGGAGAGGAGAGGAAATGTTAGCTGAAGATTAATGGAAACTTTCGCATGAAAACAGCAAACTGGTTCGGGTGCTAACTGGGAGACCTTGAGATGGCCCAGATCTGGTCGTGACTGACTCTCCACTTGCCTGTGCTGGGTTTTACAGGGATGTAACTCTGTTGATACAGATGAATTTATTTCCAAAAATATAAAGACAGAATTGGATCAACTCTCTTCCCTACTTTTTCTTGTTTACTCTTTACTTCGTCCTTAACCAATAACCAATCGCCTTGTCATCATACGTTTTTTTGAATTAGCAAGATAAGCTCAGTATGGCTGAGTGTCAGCTCTCGATGTTGACAGATGTATGTGGTGGTCTCATCCCTGTGAGGAATTTCTAATAGAATATGACCTAGCTGGCAAGAAAGATTAGATTTATTTTTCTGGTAGAAAAAACCCCTGCTTGCTTTAAAGGCTTTCCCCCTGTTTTTAATGTTCTTTATCTCTTTTTTCCCTGATCTATTTCATCTTATTTTTCTTCTTCTATATTATGCTATATTCTTCATCTGTCAACACGAGTTTTTACTCTAGATTTTTTCAATAACTTGTTTTAGTTTTGTATTGTGGAAGAATCTGGGGTTTTTTTAGGGATGTTTCTACCTTTCTGAGGAAGAGAGGGAACCTGGGAAATTGCAATAATAGTCTTGTAAAACTCAAGAGCATGATGGAATCCAAATTATGTTTTCTTAATTTTTTAAAATTCCTTCCTTAACTCCTGCATAAGCTGAAGTGCTAATTTCAGGAATTCCTAGTCTTAGATGGTGAAAAGTGGAGAGCTGTGTACGTTGTTCTATCTCTCCATTATTACACTGGCATCCTATCACTTAACGTGAGTTATCCCTTCTGCTTCCCCAACAGGTTATTACCAAAACGATGGCAATGGGATCGTGAACTGCTTTGCTGTTTGTTTGCACACGGGGAAGTTTTTATTGCAAAGGGACATGCTTTACTACTTCAAGGTTATTGCTAGTTTAATAACAGTTTTTAAAAGCTAATTTTATAGATAAGTTTCTCCAAGTCATTCCATTCGGGATGTTATTGGTAGTGATGTCCCTATTTGGACCTTTTAAAATACTCAACTAGCTTTTGGGAGTATCGAGCAATATTTCCCTGGCATTGGAATTCCCACTTATTTAAATTGGGACTATTGAGCTGATCTAGCACAAGGATTCTTGGCTTTAGTAGGGAAAGAAAACTGCAAACACGGAAAATGGGCTGAAGAGAGAAAGTTAATGGAAATACAAACCCAGAGCTGTTTCTTCTGTGCAGAGTCTTGTTGATTAGGACAGGCAGCTTCTGCCACATTGAGAGCTTGACTTTTGCATGGGTTTCTATCTGATGGCACAGGATGGAGCAAATAACCCTTTTATCTGGCAGCTGGAAACCCTGACCTTTAATTACCAAGTTAGGAAGTGCAAAGACATGTGAAATCAGCGAAGCCGATAGCTGGAGCAACTCTGGCTGAGCAGCAGAACTGCATGTAGGGACTGCTGGGGAGCCCCTGAGAACAGACAGAGTTTTCCTGTTGACTTCAGCAGCCTTTCAGTTAGGCCCATGGTTAATTAATTAAGCTGGCTTTCAGACAGCTAGGCATCTCCAGGCACCTTACGAGTTACTCCAAACTGTGAGTTGTCAGCGCAGAGATGGCGGCGATAGGTTGAATACCCTAAGTCGGTTGGCTCTGTCACAGAGTTGCAAGAAGTTGTCTGGCTGCCTTACCCCTGCTAGGGCAGGGACAGATGTCACCAGTGGAATGTTTATATAGAATACTTTGGGAAAATTGTGAAAAGCGTTCCCCCCCGCCTTCTTCCTCATATAGGAACTCCTAGAGCATTTGTATTTTGTTAACTGCATTTAAAATGGATGTTTCTTATGGTGCACATGACCCATGACAGCCTCCCTCTCTAATGGTTGTTCTTTCTGGAGCCATCAGGTCTCAGTTTGGTGTAAGATAGTTCAGTGTATGCGATGAACAATTGAGGCTTTGGGCTGTTCTTGAGGGAGAGAACTTCAGCTGACAATAGCAGTGACTCTCCTATCTCTGCAAGCAAGAGCTGTAGATCAACGTCTTTCATTTACAGAGCAAGTTTTAATCTGTGAAAAAGCCAGTCGTGGGAATAAACCAAGAGAAATCTTCAGGATTGCCTACAGTTCCAAACCCAGCTATTTACACTGTTCTGGAAATGGTTGTGCCTTGTCTATAATAATGAAGGAGACATTAAACTCAATTATAATTATTTTTCTAAAACAACATGGAACCCTTCCTGATGAGCCGTACTAGCTCTGGCTCTGAATGTGCAGAATGAACTTCTCTGTGACTTTGTCATTCTTGCTGCATATTTGAACTAAACTGAGATCTTAATTTCTAGTCTTCCTATGACATAAAGGATTTATCATTTCCACAGTTCTGCTTCTGTATGAAAATCTCATTATGTATTTCAAAAAGAATGCAAGCAGTATGATTTTCAGGAAGTGTAATTACATTTGGAGCTGAAAGGTAGCTGTCTCCCAACATTTGACCCTCCTAATGGGCTGGGCAGGACATGTAATGGATACTTAACACTTTAATGGTCTTGGAGGACTAAGTAAAGGTCATCTTTAAAGAGGATCCTGTTTAGTGATTGTACCAAGGATGTATTTAGCATAGGCAAATTTATAATGGGGAACCAGTGGCTTCCCCCCCCAGCCTTCCCCCCATGTAAAGATTTGTAATAAAAAGAAGTGCTGAAATACATGGTGTGACAGATGCTGGGTGTTGCCAGGCCCAGGAGAATGAGCACCTGAGGTCTGAACCAAAAATCGCCAGGGAAATCAAAGGGCATCTGACTACTTAAAGATGGGGAGGGATCAGGCTGTACCATATCAAATCTTTGTCACTTTGTCCTTGCCTGTAGAAACTTAAAGTTTGAACAAAGCTATGCGTAATGTTTATTTGTGTCTGTTATTGCAATAATATTTTCAGAGCTGGTGTCTCTAAGTTGTCAATGTTAAGCACATAGTTATGATTATCTGCTCATTCCAAGAGAAATACAGCACAAGTTAAAATGCAGTTTAGAAAAAATAAAACCTAATATTTTCGGATCTCTTTTATCTAGAATTTTGTATACATAGTTTTATTTGGTCTAGCCAGCTTTTCTTTTCAGAATTTTTATTGTGTTCTTGTCAAGTATGACAGCTTATACAGATTCATTGGGTGAATGGATTCACCCTTGATTAACGGACTCAGCAAATAAATATCTCAGGTGAGGGACATCGCTGCTACCTTTAAAGGTAGGAGTTTGACTGTGGCGAGAGGGTGGTGCAGTGATGTGACGGCAATACCCTTCTCCTTTCCTGTATGTAACCGTCCTTTCCGTCATAACCTGTGATTTCCAACAAGTTGCTTAATGTCTGTAAATGGTATTTGCAGAGGCTAATGTTTGTCACTGTGAGCCTAATCTTCCTGGGCTCCAGCAGGAGGCGGTGGGGAAGGCTGTGAATGCGTTGAGCGCTTGGACTGCAAAGGGGAACGAAGAGCTGCTCTCACCAGGGCTGAGGTTGGCCCTTGTGAAATCCACATCTGTTTGTGTGCTTTTTATGTGCAGAAAGGTCGTTATAGGACTGGACTATTCTGCTTCATATGGGTCTAGTGAGGCGTGCTGCATCTCTGTACTATGAAACGGAAGGCCAAGACTGTAACAAATCTATGTAAAAGCTCTACCTTCCGGCTGTATAAATAACTGTCAGCTGAGTGGGTTGGTGTTCATTTTTGTTACCTTTCCTGCTGAAATAACGAACAATGTCCAATATTACTTATTAAGAACCTCTCTGGAATGTTAACAGCCAGCAACGATCAGAGGCTTGAGCTTTGCTAATATCAGCAAACCTTCTGCAGATGGCAAGAACAGGCACTTGGAGATGTAGTGTGTGCCACATGACAGAGAGACGACTTGACACGTATTTCATTTTTAAAATGTCAGAGCAGAAAATTAATCAGACCTGTAATGCATGTTTGAATTCATTCCTGTGGCTGTGGGAAGCAATATCTCCAGAGCCTTAGGCAGATGTGTGAGTGCTGTAAGCAGGCAGCGTTCTCAGAGGATTAGCACATGCTTCAAAACACCCCCACACACCTCTCCCAGTTCCTCTCTGCCTTTGCCTGCCTGACCTTTTGGTACAAACAGAAGGTTTTGACACAAGGAAAGAAAAAAAAACCCCACCATACCCCAATTCCTGCCTTCTGCTACCCTCTGGACTTTCTCTAGCTGAGCAACATTTGGAGTACTGCTGGTGGCCTGTACCTGTTGGTGTAGCCTGGGTGACCCCGCGTTGCAGCTCTCCCTTAAGGAGGTACGGGGTGTAATTGAGTTTTCTGCCTGCTGAAATCCTGAGACGGTCCCATCTGTTCATAGTGCATAATACGAGGAAGTGCCGTTTGTCGAAGCCCTGGAGGTCGTGCTTCTCAGCACGCAGAGCAGAGCGGCTGAATTGGGTGTGACCATAGACAGGGCAAGATGGCAGCAGATCGCTCCTTTGGTCCCTTTCCAGCGCTGCAGGGTCGGTCTGCGCGTGTTGTCCCCGTGCTTCTCAAAGGTGAGGGTGGAGGGACCGTTCCCCGCCTGGAGATTTTTTTGAATCATCAAGAAGTTGTATGTGCATGCTTTAATTTGTAGCCTTGCTTAAATTATCTGGAGTCCTTCAAAAGGGGAAAAAAAAAATCAATTTGACTTTGGCAGCTGTCTCCACAATGCCTGCCAATCACCGTAGTATCTTGGCTATTTTTAAGTCTCCTGAAATCAGTCTGCATTAAGGCAACAGCTATGGTTGGATTTAAGCCCAGGACTCTATCAATATAAAATGATTTGTTGCAAGTTTAAAGATGCTTCATCCCTATTCTCTCTTTTCATTTACATTTTAAGCTTTCATCAAAATGTGGATCAACAGTACTAATACCGCCGTTTTTTCTCTATCCTACTTCATGCTTTCTACAAAGAATACCTGAGACTGTGTGTCCTTAACCTCTGCCTGACGGGAGGGTCTTTTTCCTTCTGTTCAAAGAAGGACCAGTTTGTTCACCGAAAGAACCTACTGTGAGTCTTGCAGCCTTGTACCATTTGAATGTTTTCCAGTGAAGTTCTAAGGAAAATGAAACGCGTGTAGAAGAGACCAATTGGAAGCAAAGAGGAGATGATCCTGCATGCACTAGTGAATGGAAATAATCATTCAATGACATACTTTGTTTTCCCAGATTTCAGACCCAAGTTTTCAAAGTGCTGTTAGGGTGGCCCTTCTTGGTCTCCGGGACACTTGCCTGTTCTCTGCACTTCAATATTCCCCTCATCTGGTATGAGTCCTGCTCACAAGGGGAATAGTTGGGGTTTTCTTTTTCAATAAGCAACTTCTTATCACCAGTCTTGCCATTCACTTGTGTTATTTCAAATTTGCATGTAGTCGTTGTGTCCATCCTCACAGGCTTTCTTCTTCAGTGAGGTTTCCCCCGGGGAACCCCTTCCCAACACAGCAGTCCGCGCTGCGGAGAACTGCAGACGATTAAGTACTCAACATCACTCGGTTGTGATTCAGCAGAGGAGTGTTGTTAGATTCAAGCTTCTTTTAATAATAATAAAAAAAATCAAGATAATGCTCATTGCTTCAGCTTCTGTTTCGTAGAAGCATAATTTCCCTGTGTGTTTTCCTAGATTTCAAGGGATTTCTGTGGCAGCCACCATCATACAGAGGGAAGAGGGCATTTGTATTCTGTGACATAAAGCCAATGATTCTGTCAGTCTCAGTGGCGTAATCTTTATATGCTATTAGAAAGCATTAGCTCTCTTCTCTAACAGCTCTCCAAGCCCTGCTGTTGTGAGAACTGTTACAGAAAAGGGGGTCCAGTTAAATACAGACCATCCCTTCACAAAGACATGTTAAAAGTTCTGCGCTCGCTGCTTAGGCCTTACTGTGTCTCCCTTAGAGTGCGTGTGCGGCTGAGTTTCCTCTGCCTAACCTGGGGCAAACTTCTGCGGCGGTTTTTCATAGTGCCAAAAATACTGGTAAGGTTGTGTCTCAGAGGAGCGAATCCAGTTACTTAATCTGTGACAAAAAGATTGGACGGTATTTTTCTAGGAGCTGTGGCTTTGCTTAATAAATATTTCTTAAAATATTTCTTAAAAACAGAATCACTTTATGTGTTCTAGCTGAATCTGATTTATATGTATATGTAATTTAAAGCAGAACTGTTCGATGTTCTCTGTGGGTGAGGGAGTGTCTAAAAAAAAAAAAAAAATCAGTTTTCTTGTCCTGTCTCAATATATGCACTAGGTATTATATAAGTAAAAATTCTTGTTTGTTTTTCAGCTCTTTTTTGCCTTCAAGGCATGTTGCAGTAGCATTAATGCCTCTGGAAAAAATAGTTAATTATTATTCGTTATTTAATTCTTTAAAGATCCATAATTTCATGAGATGCCTGATTTGTGTAATTTCTGTACTTTTTCCGTGAAAACCTCTTCAGGCTGTCTCACTGTTTTCACTTGCGCCTGAGCATTTTAAGCTCTTCAGTTTATCAGCAGTATAAGGAAAACCTTCCTGGAGACTTTCCATCAAACCCATTTGTTGATGAAGGAGGGAACATCTTTTCTAATACTTTGAAACAGGAGCCATAAATTTTGAAGTGAACTTCCAGAGTCCCTATTAAGAGATAAGTAATTTTTTTAGCATCGCCCTGACCTGAGTGTGTAAACGGGGACGCGGTGGGAAGGTGAGTGCTGTGGATGGGGAGGTTGCCATGACTTAGAGGAAGGGTTTTTGTTTTGCTCCTTCATGCTTTGTGAGGGGGTGTGAGAGGCGAAAAGAGACCTTCAAACTGTGGTTTGGTTCTGAGTGGCTCACTGGGCAGCTCGAAGAGGAGGTTGCTAGTTCCTGTCTGTCAGTTCTGGAACTTGAGTTCCAGTAGTTGTGCATTACCTTTCAGGTAAGCTTTGTGCTTTGAGAACAGCGCTCCTCTGTTCCGCTCTCAGCTGACTTAAACAAAGAGCCTTGAATTAATAAGTGGTAAATAGAGGGGGAGGAAGAACGGGTGCCCACCAATCGTCGTCATAAAAATAACCAAAAGAATCAGTGTGATCATAAAAGTGTCCAGTTACGATGTTTTGCTGCAGAACAAATAAAAAAGGTATAAACAGAATATAACCTTGAAATGAAATAAATACATTCAAAAGTCAGGCCTTAGAATAAGCAGAAATAGTCACTTGGGCTTCATTCCAGACAAGTAAATGTTGGGTTATGATTGCTGGGGTTGTATGGAAGAGCCAAATCCCCAAACCCAGCTGTTCCTCTAAGCCCACGATGTTCCTGCTCACAACCAGAGGGTGCCCTTTCATTTGTCATGAAGTTATTTATGAACTATATAGATTCTTACACGCATGGGCTGTCCTTTATACCAGAGGAACTCGGTTGCGGTAAGAGAGACTGTTTGGGTTCAAGGACTTCTTCCTTTGTCTTGCTGCGTGCCTGGTTAATACTTGGCTCGAGGAGGTGGCTGTTGTAGAACTGGTACTGGGTGCTGCAAACTCTTGCACGTTACAAGAGCTTTTCCTTTATATTTAGATATTATTTAAATTACATATGTTATAATATATAATAATATTATAGACATCGTATTTTATCTATTATATTTATATTGAGCTTTTCCTTTCCGAAATATGGGTACTGAGGGCAAGTTTATCTGCTTTATCTGTAATAATACAGTTTAGATTGAAATTCTTTCTAAGACTTTCATATAATTCTAAAGTTTTATCTGTACCCAAACAATTAGTTTTACACGTTTCTTATAGGGGATTATTGGTTTCTTAGGGATGCTTTTGGTATCTCTGTCTGGTTGTGGTAAGGACATAGTTTATGTGAACGTCTCAATGCCACTGTGTCACCTGGGTAGAAAACGAATGAGGATTAAAGCAGATAGTGACTGACTTTTATTTTCAAGTACTGTTGGAGCATAAATGCATTTAGATGGGCTTCTGTACCGCAGACTGTCATTTTTTATTGTTCCACTGAATCTGAGATCAGAAAATGAAGGTAAGTTGTCAGGGAAAGACAAGAAGACTTGGGCTGGCACTCTGCGAATGAAAGAAACTGGAAAACAGTAAAGAACTTGGTGTAATGATTTTAAGACCATTTGAATTTCATACGTATAATGAGATGGATGATGTGAATGGGAAGGACAGAAAAAAGGGATCTAGAAGATGAGCATATTTAAATGCAGAGCAATAACGTCGTAAGGAGGAATTGAATCTTAATGTCTAGCATTGCTTTTTGTCTGAAAGCTGAAGTCTGTGCAAATCTCACAGAAATGACAATCCCAGTAACCCATTTCTGCTCCTGTTAAGCTTTACCAGCACTGAGGGGGAAGGTTATGGAATTCTCAGGACAGAGAGGAACTTAGATTAAATAAAGTGCACAAGGAAGAATATTAATAAAATAAGTTTGCTGATATAGAAGGCAGTGATTAGTCAGTTCTGGCCTTGAAGATTAATTACCCAAATCATCATGACTACAGGGCACATCTGAAACCTTTGAACTATTTTCCGAATGCAGTAATGCGAATTTTAGTAGTCGTGTCCATACTTACTTTGCTAACTGTCCTGCTTAATTTTATTTTCTCGATGCGTTCACGTTTCATTGCCAAAACTGTGTCTTTTTCAGATAAGATTATACCTTTTACTGATAAAAATGGGTTACTTTACTAACAGTCAGTAACAGTATGTGTTTAAACATGTGTGTTTTACTTGGAGTTAGTGCATATCCCAACTGACATATGTTATGTTCTGTCAATCCTGTATTTTGATAGTCTAAAAGGATTACTGTGGAAATGAAGTTTTGATGTATTGCCAGTTAAGCTGAAAAATCATCTGTCTGGTTGGGTATTTTCGACTTGCAACTGTACAGCTAAAGAGCTGGGAAGTTATGTGCAGCTCTGCCCAGGGTGCGCTTGGGGTCAGGCAGAGACTTCGGGATCTACAGGAATGGAATTTTCTGTAGCTTCGCCATTATTGGTTTGAGGTTTAAACATATTTTGCTTATTATACCAGTATTTTTTGTCTCACAACGTCATCGTTACTTCTCCAGTGGAAGGCTGTTCCGTGCAAGGGCTATGTTTTCATGTGAGCTCTATGGCAGAGCTTTGCTTTTGATTTAAACTTTGGGCTCTACCGTAATATAAATATTTAATAGCCGTGTTAAAAGGACAGTGCAAAGGTGAGCAGAAGGGTAGATGCTTTGGAAAGTTGAAGTAGAAGGTCAGGGAGAAGATGAAAGGAATGGAGCTCTTACTTAGATTTTTAAGTTTTGAAGAAAATATTTTTAATGTAGTCGTTATTGCCTGCTCCGTTCACAGCAGCCCCAAAGCCGTGGTTTTTCTAATTACTCTGCGTGCTGCATAGGGCAGCTCAGGTCCTGAGGAACTTCAATCTCAGCTCTTTCTTTCTCAGCATTGTATATAAAATAACCCGAGTGTGTATTGATACCGTCGTGTCTCTTTTCATCTTCACAGTGGCAATAGCAGACTTTTTTCTTTTTGAAGTTAGCAACAGATTGTGGATCGGTACTTCTTGTTTACCAGATCAAATGGCTGTCAGTAGAGATAACAGCCAGTCGTCTGGTACCCGTGGTCAGCGTGCTGCTCACTGAGACCCAGGCTTTTCAGAAGAGCAAAGCTATGTCTGTATACCGAAAATTTCTAAACCACTGCTGTAAAAATGGCTGGAATTTGGAAAACCTGGGATCTATAAAATCTCTGTACTTTCATTGTCTTTTGATGCTTGTTTTCGTTCAGATGTAGTTGGAGTTAATGTTTCTGTTAAATCATCCCCTAAACCACGTTTTTAGAGGAATGAAAATATTCATCAACTCTAGGCATGCCCACGAAGGAGTTTCAAACAGAAATGAGTGAAACTGTACTGGCTTTTGGAAGCTGGAATACCCAAGCAGCATATTTGTGCTGGAATCAAGCTGAAAGCTGAACGTATGAATGCAAAATTTTGATTTCAGTCCATTTCTGAGGGATATTGATAGTTAAACAATGGTAAAGATCCCCTTTAGTAGCTAATTACAGCCCACTGAAAGGGCTCACACTGCAGCGAGGCCACTGGTATTTTCTGTACCCCTGTTCTCATTCTGCCACTCTGTAACTGTCAGCCTCATTAGTATTTAAATCAGTTCATAAGTATTTTGGCTTAAATAAGCTTTATTTCTGATCAATGTAATGCCATGATTTTATGTCTTTTTTAGAGTCTTTAGCTCAAAGTAGACGAGCTTATGATAAATACTGCAGATGTGTTAGAAGTTGATTAAATTAGTGGTAGAAATGGACAGTAGGCAAACAGGAGGAAAAATGCCCACATAAGCAAATTCTGGATTTTTCAGCTCTTTTCTCAGTCTTTGTTAATGGATTCACTCTGCTGTTGAAAAAATGGAAACGTTAAAAGACTTTTCTTAAACTGAGGATTAACAGGAAAGAAAAAAGATCCCCCCCGCCCCGAAAGTGAATGCTCTGTGAGCAATTTCCCATGTCTTCTAATATAATACATTTTTGATGTTAATTAGAAAAAAGGGTGTAGAAGAAAAATTAAACTCAAAATTCTTCCCCGTATCCCTCCAAAGAATAAAAATTAAAAAAACCTCAAACCCTAAAGCCTTTAAGACCCTTTCTTAATAAGATTAGTTAAAAATGCATGCGGCTTATTTTAGCAATGGGTGAGATGAAATTATGATTTAGAAATGCGTAAATTGCTTTGCTTTAAATACTTAAACTTTGCTCAAAATGGCTTTTTGAAGTTCAAAATAAATTTGGATGCCCATCTGCTATCAAATCCCCATGTTTCTTGAGAGCACTGAGTACAGAAGATACAAATACCTGTTTATACCCAGCCTCCTCTCAAAAATTAGAAGTTTGTTTTCAAAATGTCTGATCTGTGGCCACATTTCTATCATCTGGTACAGGAGTGGAAGATGACCTTGATGGAGGTCAACAGAGCAGAACTTTATACCCTGAGAATGAACTTGAACTTAGAAGCTCCACTAAAAGGAATGTGTCACCTAGAGGAATAGGAAATTATTATCAAAGCAGATTTACAAGAAGCAAGTGCCCAGCAATTAAAAGTTATGCTTGTGCGTTATTCCACTGCACTGGCTTTAAATAACAGCGTGAGGGTTTTGGAAAAGAGGACAGATGTTAAAACATCATCTCAATTGTTTGTATCTGAGATACTTTGGGACAAATTCTGTTCTATTCTATCAATATAAATGCGGAAAACATCTCTAAATATAGCAGAATCAATCAATCTGCTCCCTTCTGATGGGAGAGCAGAATTTGAACCACTTTCGTCCTTGTTCTGTCGGTGTTGTAAATGGTTTACCTGAAAGTGCCTTTTCCTTGAAGAAAATTGTTCTGTCTTTCAGTTATTCCTGCGGTGATACAGGCTCCGTAAGCGAGGCCGTGTGCACACATACTCATTACCCTAAAATACTTGCTTTTTAGGTGAGAAGTCTCAAATGCTAGAGAAACACCTACATGCAGATGTAAATAGGTTATGAAACTGTCAGAGGCAAAATATAAGCAGTTTCAAGGTAGCTGCAGGAATAAATTTAATGGGCTGGATGAGGTAGGTGCTTAGAGCCTCCCAGGAGACCTGTCCCCTCAAATATCACATGCAAAGAGAAAAAAAAAAAAAAAAGGAAACCATGAGAGGAAAGAGAAACCCTTTCACCTTGTGAAGCATCCCACTCCCATCCCACTCAGCACAGTGGGAGGAGTTATGGAGTTTTGTATTTATTTAAAAGATTAAAGATACTGGAATCTGTTTTGAAATGATTTACATGCATCTTCCCTTAATGAAAATGAATTGCTTGTGTTTTGTGTAGATGTGCATAAAACTCGTCATATATCAAACTTCACGCTGAACAGTCTGTAAAGTAAGAAAATATCTAAGTTATTACCCCAACAATAGGTTATCTGTTCCTGGCTCCATAGCAGCAATAGAAGCCCATCAATCACTGGACAGGCTCCGAGGCTTTTCGTGATGTATGTTAGTGAAGCAGACCCAGGAAAGCAGCTCCAAGTCAAGCAGTTGCTTAGCTAAATCTATACCTTTATCAGCAGGAGCAGGTCACAGATGGGTTTATTCCAGTGTGATTCTACTTACCAATATTCTACTGATCCGCATGTACTGAAGGTGCATACGTGTCACCTCGTTCCTTCTCCAGTCAGGCTGTTGCTCGAGGGTGTGTGCTGGGTTCTCACTGAGCTTTGTTAACAGCGAACCGCTGGAACAGCCAGCCAGCCCCTGGCTGGTTGTACAGCCCAGTTTGAGTTTTAGAAGACTTCTGTAGTGGAGAAGTCTTTTCAATGGTTCAGATTCAAATCACAAGAACAGCCGGTATTTACAGCCGAGTTTCTTGCGCTCATGCCTGTGTACATCCATGTATTCATGTTTCCGGGAGTCGTATGCAGGAAAAGAAGCTCTGGTCAAATCACAAGCCGTCTGAAGGCATTGCCAGGGTTGTACGTGGCTGGAGCAGTAGAAAAACTGTTAAGTGTGTACAGGAATGGAGGAGGGAAACAAGAAAGAGTGTATCAGTGATTCCAAGCTTTCTTTTTTCGAAGATAGAGTTATTTAATAACCTGGGGGGATGTTTGCATGAGGTGTTTGCACATGGGTTGATTTACATTAGACAAAATAATTTTGGCCCAGCTCTGCAAACGTTCCTATCGAATAACTTTGGGGTTTTTTATGCGTAGGAATAACTCAGCTGGTTGATATGAGACTCTTCAGACATAAGCAGTGCTTATGAGATTGTTATACTTAATTAGTTTATAAATCTGTCTCCAATAGCTGCATATGAAAATTGAATATGCCAACCGCAGAACGACATGGTGCTTTTTTACTTGCTATGAGACAATGCACTAGAATAAACTAAAGATGGAAACAATAAAGGTTAAAAACCTTTAAAAATAGTACAGATGTTCCAGAGTTACTTTCACAGCCGTAACAAGAAAGTGGTGACGCTGCGATGACAGCCCGGTGTTGAATACCTACCTTGAGGAACTTTTCAGTAAGCTCTATTGACAACTATTCCTTCCCCCACAACCCCATCCCCTAATACAGGAGACTGGGTAAAAGTTACAGTATAATTATGTGTACTGTTGGTTTTGTCCCCACGCCCTCGAGCTGAAGAGTTCTTCATCTTCGATGTTTCCAGCAGTAAAGACTTTCTGGGTGAAGGCTCCTGTGTTTCCTTTCCATTTTTGAGCTATGTTTGCAGATGTGTTTGTGCTATGTTCCAGTGCTGCTGAAGACCAAGTACCCTCCAGTCTGAGGGAGGCAGTTAGCTGGATACAGACTGGGAGTAGAATGCTTTCCACAGAGCTGCTTCGGGTGTAAGGACTGACGATGGCCAGGCTGGCTCCTCAGGAGTGGGGTTCCTGTTTGTTTGTTTATTAAACTGAATGTGTAAATACGCTAATTGTTGCTGCTCCTCAAGGGAAGCTCACCCAGTGTCGGGGAGGCCATCACAAGAACAGAAGTGGAATCATGTCCTGTTCCTGCAGCTCTGAGTCATACATGTTCCATGTCTCACAGGCGATAACAGCTTAAACGTCAATTCATCTGAGAGCACGACGTGATAGAAAAGGTACACAGAGTTAATTAAGCCTTGGAGGACTGATCCTGAGTTGCTATAAACTGGCTGAGCTTCATTGACGTTAAAGGAATCGTCCTTATTTACACCATGGGAGGATTAAGCCTCTCTCTTTTTGAATGTCTTAAATTAACGCATACAAGTTCTTTATTAAGAGAGTTATATTAATCATTCGAAATATAAGAGGGTGTGTTTCAGAGAGTAGTTATTAAGTATTTTAAAGTGATAAAACAATAACCCTTTTTTGAATGACAAAGGTTTGTAATGGTTTAATTTTTTTTCCTAACTGCGTCTTGGACTGCACCCATTCTCCGTACAAACCAGATGAACGCATGGCATGGGCCCTGTCAGAATAAAGCAGCCTCTTCTGTGCTGTTGAGAAACTTGAAGCCTAAAGTTAGGCAAATAATGTATAAAATTGACATGTTGAGCACAGTTTTGCGCCTGTTTTCTGTATATAGCAAGTGGTCTGGAAAGTAGGTTATTGTTGTTACAACATTCTCTCACATTTTGACCAGGAGTTGTCAGGTGTGAAGGAACTTCCATGGTGACGGTTTCTTCACCTGGATGTATTCCTGTGAAAGCACAGCTTCAACAAATCCGTGAGTTTTGACCACAACGATGGCTCTGGAAAATTTGCAGTTCGTTCTGCTTCTGGATCTGTGTTGCTAACTGAGGTGTTTCACTGTAGGGTTGTGTGTCCTCCTCACACAGTGCAGCAAATCAAACAGGGAGTTTTTTCAAAGTATTCAGATACAGAAAAGTGTTTTGTTTTGCCGGATGCCTCAAGTTTACTGCGTCCGATTCTGCTCTGGTTTAACTCTGTCAGGATTCCTTGAGTTGTGACCTAGCCTAGTGTTTGACTCAACCTCCTCCAGGTTGGTGAATTTGGCTCTTTCCTGTGTTGTGTGTCTGAATGCATGTGTACAAACACACATATAGATACACCTCTGTCTGTGTCTCCAACCCAAAGCATTCGGTGATTTGCTGACTCTATGTACCTAAGAGTATGGTTTACATTTGTTTATTAAATCTCCCTAGGATTTCTTTCTTCAAAAGTACTTTGTGTGAAACTAGTTTCTCGTGTCCAAATAATTCCTTTTAGTTTAAAGAAAATGTTTTTCTTTATGAGAAGGATATACTATGGGATTCAGACTATTGATTCCTTTCAAATGGCCTGAGATGTTAGCAGCTTTATCCCTTTTGTTCATTTTTTATGGGTAATGAAAAACAGTTTAATATCATTATGCTCATCAGATAAGGCTTAAAAACTCACTAAGATTCAAAAGAAAGTCCTAACTAGATTGTGAGGCTTAGCTCCGTGGATGACTCTGTCTCAGGAGAGCCGTCTGTTTTCCCCACCTCTAAATCCTGACACAGACACCCCTGCCCGCAATGTTTGTTTAAGAGTATCAGAGAATACTTCTGGGCCATGTTTTATTATGTCAAGGGAGAGTTCAGTCAGAGGAAGAACACCATGGGGTTAGTTATTCTATGCTGTTTTGTATACTGGCTGTGCCACCTACTAAATGATGTAGCAACAATTTAGTTCCTCTTACTTGTCTTCTCTGCTTCCAGGGTGTTTCTTTTCCTCCATGGTAAGCAGACAGAGCATTTTCAGTGTACTTGCAGCTAGCTGAAGGTGGAGGAGAGTTCATTGTGTGAGCAGGGATCTGGCCCGAGCGCATCCTCGTTGTTCCTCTGTATGTGCATAAAATACTGCATTTTTTCAGCACGTGACTTACTCAGCTACTGTTATGAATCTTTATCATTGCTGATGTTCAATTTATCTAATACGTGATGTGCAGATGTGTTGGTTTATGATAGTTTGTGATTTACAACCAGGCAAACATATTCCCATATTAATAACCGATTTTTGGGAAATTACTTACCTGGAGGTTTTGGCAATGCGTATTAGTCATGTGCATAATGTTACCAGTGTTTCCTAAACTGGAAGGAAAGGAACTTCCTCATCGTCAAATGAAAGACAATATGAGAAATATTGTCTGTGGTGCCGAGATAGCTGGAATAAATTCCTAAGCGTCTGTAGGTTTTATTGTCTAGGATTAAGCTGTGTTGATACTACATGCCGGTCTCCAGCACTTCCCAAAGCAGAAGGAGTTGCCTGTGCTATAGCAAGTGCAAACGTCAGTGCTTTAATGAACCGTTATGGCACAACATGTAGGAAATGGAAAAGACTGTCACAGAGGCATCTCAAACTTTCTTCTGTTGTCATTTTTAAAATATGTCACATGCATCACTGTACAGTAGCATCATTACATAGTCAACGGAGTACGTACTACGAAGAGGGAGAATCCAGGCTTGGCTTCCTAGTTCAAATTATTAATGGAGCTTAAGAAAGGGTGCCAAGTTGCAGAAGGAAGCTAAGTCTTCTCTCCACAAAATCTTCATTTGAGCTGTGTTTCTGCATTCCTTTCTGTTATTGGACCTCTTTGCCGAAATGTGGGGCTCTTTGTCATATGGTTTAATGAGATGGTCTTTCAGAGCTCCGATCTGGGGCAGATACAAATTCTTGATGATTTTCTGGGACACACAAGGCTAATTACAGAAGTAAGGATACAAAGCTGCAGATTTTTTTGGCAAGAAAACATCTTAAGTGGCTGATGCCACTGCAGTGCCTCTTTGGGGAGAGGAAAGAGAATTTCACTGTAGATTTACTCCATGATAATTCAGGTTTGTGCAAAGCTAGAAAGTTCCTGCTCTGCCTTGTTTGAGTAATGGATTTCAGACTGGGTTTTGTTTAAGGCTGCCCTCTGCATTGCAACAGCCCTGGCTTTGATTCTGAGTAAGGACTTTCACCCTGAAGTTGAGTGAATTTCAGCAAGATGTTTCAGTTGTTGTTTCTTTCCTGTGGAAGAGTGATTCCTCTTCCGAGGCTGCTGGTCAATTGTATTGCGAGGTGGTCGTAGACAGGAAAGGACCACATGGTCAATACATGGCTCCTGCTCTTTCCCTGCTAGGGAACAAGGTTTGGCTGGTCGCTGGGATAGTGTGCTGTAAAACTGCAACAGTAGGGAGAGGCACCGGGGTGTTCGGATCTCTGGGGAGAAACGTGCTCTTGGGCAGCTGCGCAGCGAGAACAGCAAGAGCAGTGTGTGCAGTGCTAGCATCAGATGGACCAGCAGCAAGAGTCAGAAAAAAGACCTTGTGAACAGAACAATATCTGGAAATTTACTATCGCAGTCATAAAGAAGCAAGGGATCCTTGTCCCTGTTCCCCACAGATGGTTCCTCTGGTGTTCACTGCATTTATTTCCAGTGCACAAATAATAAGTCAAGTTTGCTCTGTGCTTCTTTCCATACGCATTTCCATGAGTTCAGGAAATGAGAGATTACATGTGGAAGAGCGATTAGAGAAGAAAAGACTTCCTTAGGTGTATTAGTCGGAAAGGCAGGCTGGCAGTTAGAGGTTTAACTGCTACTTCTTCTTCCACTTCAGCCACTTGTGGTCATCGTTGGTAATAATTAACCTTTTCACCCGTCCTCCAAATGTAAAGATTACTGGCTGTAATGAGATGAAAAGGATTCTAAATGCATGGGCTGACCTCACAGGCTGACTTTTGGATGCCTTACAGCAGTTTGCACATTTGTAGAATGAATGACACAAAACCCCCTGTACGTGGACCAGCCTTTCAGAAAACACGAGCTAAACCTCTTCGAAGATGTTTGATACGGAGTTATTGCCAAGGACTCAAGTATTGATTTCAAACATGAGCTTTAGGTAAGAGGCTGATTTCTCATTCCTGCTTGCGGTGTTGGTGTGTGTCCCTCAGCCACAGTATGAGACAAACTAATGCCACACCTCTCTGGGTCTGGAAAAGCTTATAAGCAAAGGAGGTAAATTCAGGCAGAGTAGGGAACAGCCAGTTTATTCCATGCTCCGGCAGATTGAGGAGCTGAACTGAGGACAGCTGAACTGTTGGAGACAGTGAGCTGGAATGAGCTCTTCTCTTCCTGGGTTTAATAATCCTTGTTTTTAGTAGTTGTCAAAAAGTTACTTCAGAGTTAGCAGAAAAATTACTGGGAGGTCAGTCCTTTGGAAAAGTTAATTAAAAAAAATACATCTTTATAGCTTGGTAAAGAATGCATGTAACCTTTGTGAATTATTACCTTTCTGTACCTGTATCTTCAATGTTTTATTCAGGTGGGCTGAGTAGAATGGATTCAGGTTGCTGAGTCAGATCCTGCTTTCCATGTTTATTATAAAGTTTCCATAATAAGTCCAGCAGTAAAGCGACATTTGTAGCTTTCTTGGGGGAAGACAAGAAGCTTGTGAGAAGCAGTGTAACCTCAGGCAAATCACTTTGTGCCTGGCTTCCTTCCCCAAGCAGACTTTCTGGCTTAGATTCCACGCCTCCCCCCTGCCCAGTTTCATGACTTGGAGCCAGAGCTTTTGATCTGTAGCCACAAACCCACAGTACCTAACGCAGAGACCCCGACCTCAGTTATGGGTAATCATTTAGGACCTGCCATAACAAAACGAGTTCTTGCAGGGTAGTGCAGATCTGCAGCTTTTGGTGTGTTCCTCCATCAGAATCAATTTTTGATACATCTGATGTTTTTGCCAGCGTTTTCTTGGAAAAGGAGGGCTGCGATGAACTGTTGTGATGAAAGGTATCTATGATGCTTGTTGTCTTCAATGAAGAACATTAAACAATCCTTTCTGAGCTCTTTGGGAGATGGGGCAAGCACTACAAAAATCTCTGCAGTACCTAAAAAGGGGCTGAAGCGCAGAAGGGGTTAAAGACAGTGGATTACTTTTGTTTTGCTGTAGATTAAGGAATATAGAAGTTCACAACACTGTTGGAAGGACGTACAGGCACAACCAGGAGAGTTTTCACCAGAAACATCATCTGGGGACGGATCTCAGATTGGAAGGTCAGGTTTGCAGATTAGGTCTAGAAAATGATAAATGCAGATAGTAAAATACTTTTTTCTGGTTTATTTGCATGTATTGACTGATGATAATAATTTGTACTCTCCTTAAAGAATGGAACACAGTGTCCGAATTCTTACTTCCACAGTGTATTTAAGACGCCTTGCTAGCTCTGTCTCTGTGTATCGCTCTCGTAGAGGCAGAATTCCTGCGTCTGTGTTATCCTTTTTGGCAGTCAGTGTTGCCCTCAGGAGGAGCATTTGTGTGTGGGTATGCATCTGTGTGTGCTTGATGGTCCTTTTGCATCTTCAGCCAGTCCTAATATGAAAATCGATGGCTCCCCAGGCATGTTTGTCTTTAGCAATAGATCTGTTCCATCCATAACCTCTGCACAAAGGATCTTGACATGAGAGCAGTCTCGTGCGGTATGGAACAGCATTTACTTGTTACACAGTCTTTGTGGCAGCAGTATTACTGCTTTTCATTCAGGTTCTTTTAACCTTAAAACTTCAGTCAATTTTATACCATTTTCCTTTTTAAATATAAAATCTCAGTAGTAAACTTAAAGCAAAATATTAACAAAGGGACTTTTCAAAAAACCTTTCCTATAGACTTGTTGTTGCTGAACAGAGACACATTCTCCCGGCTCATCAATGCATCCTCCTGGCAGCGAGAGGAAAGCAAATGATCCAAGTTGTTCTAATATCAGGAAGAGAAGCCTGAAGAATGCGTACTTCACAGGATTCTTAGCAGACAACAACTCCTGCATAATTTTGGGTGTCATAGTTTAACCCCCCTAGGCAGTAGAAAGTTAACTCTGTCCCAGGTAAAAGTAGTGCGTTGGGGACTTCTTGGTAGATTTTAATAGAGCACAACTCTGCCCTGTAGTTTGACAAGCCACCTCTGAAGATCCAGGATTCTTCAGTCTGTGTTCAGGTTTTCTGCTGTGCTGTAACTTACCCTGGATCTTGTTTATGCTGGTATTTTCAAGCGTTCAGTGGGACCTTAGATAACTAAGGTAGATTGCAACTTAACGGCAGCCGAGTGCCTGAGTCCCCTGGGCACCGTTAAAACTGCCAGTTCGAATTTCTAATGATTTGTAATGACTCAACTCCATGGACTTTGAATGAGCTCAAGGACTCCACTGAGCTTTGGAAAAGGCCTTGAATTTTCAGCATCTTAAATTTTTATAGCAGTCTGTATGTCCTTGTTATAACAGGGACTGGAGTTTGATCGTGTTGAATACACCCGGCAGTATGAAAGTCGTTACAGCGTGCTAATGCTAAACACAATTTAGCAGAGTCCAGAACACAGAAGTGTGATGTGACACAGATGTGTGTTACACTTGCACTATATGCAGATAAATCTTACTTCCCTTTATGTGGGATTAACTGTACCTGTGTAATTATTTCCCTGCAGAATAGCCACGGCTGAATGGCTTTGGCCATTATCACTTTGTATTGGTGGCGAATCTTAGGACTTAAACACACCACTGAAAGTCACACTGAGATGCGACAATACTGCATCATGCTGCTTGAAACCAGGGCCCTTCTGATCTCAAGTGTTCCCGAGGCTGCACTTGTTGATGGATGGGTGTTCTGAGGTTGCAGAGGTAGCTGAGGAACATGAAGGAAGCCTCCTGCCTTGGAAGGGGAGCTGTCTGTATGAGCAGCACCCTGCACAGAGTTGTGAGGAATGAGGCTTTGGTGTTCCTCAGAGGTAGAAGTAAGTGTGGGGGTTTTTTGGCTTTGCTGGGTGGTTTTTTTTTTGCTTTTACATATATTTTTGATCAGTTAAGTTGGTCTCATGAGAAGCTATATGTGGGAGCTGAGCTATGGTATTTTCTATTTCAATGATGCTGTGATAAATCTTAGGAGCCATCCGGGATTTTTTTTTTTTTTTTGATTAAACAGTACTTAAGCAGAAAAGGTTGATTGATGAAAATCAAGAAGGGTGTGAATCAAAAGCCATCCTTCCTTTTTTTTTAAGTGAAGATTGAAATTCATTTTGTATAGTTCAATGGAGATTAATATGCAAGTTAAATAGGCAAAAAAAAATTAGCTTTTCCAGAAATGAGCACACATTAGCAGAGAAAAATGAAAGGAGTTGCCTAAAGCTCAACAGATGGATCCAGATCTTTGCTACACTTTACCATTCAGTACCACAGTAAATAGAGGTATTACAGGACTGTGACTAGGAGGGTTTGCTAGAAATGGAAAAAATAATGTTGATGCTTAATCTTTCTGTCTGCAAATGTTGGACAATAGTCACTTACAGTGACATTTGGCATAATACCGGCATAAAATTTCAAGTGTTCCTGCTTCCAGGCAGCTGAGTCAGATTAATCTGCAAGCTGAATGCTGAATCATGTGTGGAAGATGGTGAACTTCAGACAGATGGAGTCATAAGGCAGATTTTTTTCCTCTACCAGACACTAAATTATACTTGTTTCCCTTATTTGAGGGATTTTGGCCTCTATTAGTCATCACTATTTCTTAATCTCCAATAAGAAACGTATAAGAATGGCAAGACTCAGTTATACCAGGTCCTTGGTTTGTTTTGCTGTTTTAGTATCAAAAGGACTAATGGTACTTTTTAATATATTCAAACTCAAAAAAGCAAACACTCAAAAACCTTGAGAAATATTGTAGTGACTGTAAGAGAAATGGTGTGTGGAATGGAGAGGAGGTGCTTTTGGTTTGCTTTAGCTGTTTCAGATTCTTCAGATTTGTTTCCATTATGAAATTGATATTTGCTCTCTTTAGAAGTATGGATCTTTTCTTCTCCATAATCAGCATTTATTCTGATCCTTCACCCTCTAATGCCTGCAAATCCTGACATGATCTGAAAGTGTCCAAAAATAAATCAGACTGGAAAGATGGAAAAGGTCACATGCAATATGAGTTTGAATAGCGTGAGCCAATTGTACCTGAGGTACAGCAGTGTGGCTAATGCTTGTTTAACAGTTTCAACACAGAAGGGTTTCAGTTAATAAAACGACATTGAGGTGATCTTCGAGAAGTAAAAATTAGGCAAAAGTAGAAAAACAGATTTATGCATTGAATATGATATGAAATAGCTCATGTTTATTAGAAGATTTCGTTTAGGAGACACACTCAAGACAGCCTGAAAAACTAGGCAGTTTTTAATTCTTTATCACAAGAGCACTTTCATTATGTAACTGGGTCTTGGTTATTTGAACAAAAGTTGAAGAAGGCTTTTGCTAAAACTTGTCAAATCCAATTTATCATGTTCGTGCACACAGACATGCAATGTCTTCCCTTCATTTCAGCCAAGTGCATTTTTACACTCTGGCTGAAACACGTGCTTAATCTGTTTGCTGGATATCCAGTAGAGCATGTAGCATATGGATGTGTCAAAGTGTGACTTCCAGTGTATTAATAACGTAGTACTAAATTCTGAATCCTCTGTTTTGTTGAGAAAATAGAGTGTTCCACAGCTCCACAACTGAATGTTTTCCTATAAAGATCACAGCATTGTGAGTTTTGCTTTTGGAAATGAATTTTAAATTGTTGTGTTTTCTCACTGTAATGTTGGTATGCTAAAACCTCTATCCAAAAACAGTGCATAATTGTAATTAAGTGTTTGGAAATAAGAATGAAGAGGGCTTAGTTTTGTTAACATGCAGTAGTGCTGCCATTAAGTTTTACCTTCGTTGCCCAGAGCAATATGCAGAAAAAATCCAAGCCGGGGTGGACTGAGGAGGATGCCTACTGGAAGGGGCAGCTGTGTGAGCTGCTGTTGGAAAGACGAGAGGCCTACAGATGTCTTGCTAAAAGCTTGTGCTGCTTTCAGCACCCGGAGCAGTTGGGGTGTCTCTGTGTCTACCTTGCATTTCATCACTGTGTGTGGAGGACTGAAATCGGTAGCTGGCCTGTGCGAGCTCGTATCTCACTCAACTGTTCCAATATGTTTAGATGGTGAAATTCCACATGTACTGGTGTGCTTATGGGTTGGTTGGGTACCTCTGACTATATTCAAGGCACGCTCTTATTTTTGATTCTCAGTTAACCACGTCATCTTTTCTACCTCTGTTGAAGGGTAATGGGACTAGCAAGTTGGTGTTAGTTTTTTATGAACATTTATGCCAGGCTGTTCTGTAAAAGAGCTCCATAATGATAAATGTGGCTGGATTTCATCATTGCGCATCTGACTTTTCTTGGACTTTCTTCATTTAGACACACCCCTGCAAACACAAGCTTTCCAAAGATGGCCACGAGGATGTCTTGTGTAACCTTCCTACTGTCACAGTACCTGCAGATCAAACAAAACCAAGGCTTTGACTTGGGTTATCTAGAACGTAAATGATCCTGGGCTCTTATGTCTTCTGTGACACATACAGGCTCTTTAAGATTTATTCTGCATCAGTTCTTTGCTTCTGACTTGAGAAATCCTGGTGTTCTGTGATTTTGTGTGAATCCAAGTCTTAATATCGGTGCCCCTCAGTTCCCCTTCTGCAGAGAAAATTTTTCCACCACTCAAAAGAATCTTGTAATGATAAATGTTATTTACAGGGGGATGTACTCTTACAACTTCATGGCAAATCTGCTTTTCTGCAAGTGCTGGGTCTGGAGCCAAGCAGTTAGGAGGGGTTTATCTTACTCTTTTCTCTGAAGGACAGCTCTGTGCTTTACTTTTATGGACCAGCCCTGCTTGCTTCAAAAGCTTGAAGAATCACAGTGTTCATATTCCCTTAGTTTGCTCGATTATTCCCTCAAATGAACTTCCTGTTGCTGTAAAATTCAATTAATTTCCAGGAGTCATGATTTATGAGGTTAATAATGAAGACTAGAAGTCCTCAAAAATGCTTTCTTTTCCATCCCAAAGTATACTTCCTCCCAGAGAGGCTCCTTCTTTATTTGGAAGTAAGACTCCAAAAACATAGATGATTTGTCTTCACTTTGTCAGCAGCCTACAATAAAAGCCTGGAAGATCTTTACCAAGCTGGCTGGGGATTTTTAATGTGCATTTTGTATCAGGCTTCTAAAAAACAAACTTGAGATAAGAACCAACTTCTTAGGACTGCGATGCAGGAAAGTCAACCACAGCCTCTTGCTATTCGTAACACACACAAACTCGGTCTCATTTGTGTAACATCTCAATATGTTGCACAAATAAATGATTGGTGGGTTTTGAGAGCTTGGCAAGGCCTGATGGAGAGTTTGGGGACTGCGACAGCTTCTGAGACTGGTGAATCCTCGATGCTTTTGGCAAGTTGAATTTGGCTGTTCCCAGAGCTGTCTTGTTTCTGTCAGGCAATCCCTCTGCCCAGCCACCTCTGTTCAGTGTTTGAAGAGGGATTCCAGTTTCGATGCCTGGCAGTAGCTGATGTGCATATGACTGGTGGGCTTCCAAGTTACCTACACTGCTGGGTCTGCCTTGCTGTCCTGTTCAAACGTGCGGTCCATGCGTGCAGGTCACGTAACTCCGAGTCAGTTTCTGCTCCAAAGAGTTAGATCTTTGGATCTAAAACCTCCATGGAAATGACCTTAGGTTTGGTGGGATACGAGGGTAAAAAGCCTTTGATACCCAAGGATAGTCTAGACTATAATAGCCTGAAAAAATTCGCTTAGTGATTGGAAATCAAGTACCTAATTTCTAGCACTTGAGATCACTGGTGCTAGAGTGCTTTTCTACTGCTGTAATGCTATTCAGGTCTCACAGCTTAGTGGTTTTCAGAATGGGATCTAAAGGCGGTGTTGGAGAGCCCTGTGAAAGGTGACTAAGAAAAACCAACTTACTAGTAGTAAGCACAGTTTCGTAGCCAGCAGTCCACACCATCTGTTTGAAAATCAGTAGTGTAAAATCCCACAGGCACAGCACAGTCCGTGGCTCTGGATCTGAAGCGATTCCTTGAGCGTCCTCCAGCGGGGCTTTCCACTTCAGCCAGCCAGCTTGGCAGGGGAGGGTGCTGTGTAAACCCAGAACGTTGGAATGCTCGTGTGTGGCTGCTAGTGTGATCTTGAGCCTTAACTCTTGATATCTCTGTCCTTGAAAGAGGAGAAGGAAGCGAACATACTAATTCTCCAGCAGTGTATTTAAAATATTGACTTACTAGAGCTGTGATGCTGTGAGGACATACAGACACGGACACTACATCGTCTGTGACCCAGCTGAGTTCCCTTGTTTCTAGGTTGCTGTTGTAGGTAGCTATTACGGTCCCTCTCCTAATAATCTGCTGTACTAGAGAGCAGCGAGAAACCGATGAGGAATTTCAGTGGTGCAGCGGACTGGTTGTTAGAAAGATAATGTCATTAAATAAGAAACCTGCTTCTGGTTTTGTCTGGACATTCCTAGATCAAAACCACACAGAATTCCAGAAGGGGAAACTTTCATCCTCATGTTTTAATGTAGCTGTTCTCTGTCTCCGAGACAGCGGGAAATAACGTGTTTGCAGTAGAGGGCTTGTGAGACACGGCTGAGAAATGACCATCTTACGGTTCAGGCACGACAGCCAGTTGCTGTCAGTGTGATCAGGATGAATGGCATCTCCTGCATCCTTCTGTCTTGCGGCAGAAGAAAATACTGTTTCTGGCTTCAGACTTTTGAGTCAGTATAAAAGTACCTGTATCGTTTGACTATGAGGTGGTTTATAGGAGCATGAGCAGATCAACAGTGCTAACGGCTGGGGCAATTTCGTGCATGCTGTTTGAGCCTTACATTTGCAAGGCAGCATATGAAGGATTCTGTTGAATACAAATTGATTTGAATTTCCCAGAAGAAATAAAAAGTCTAGGACTAGTCACATCTGAAATAGGAGGACTGTAAAAATCAAGTTGAGGATCTTTTTATACCTGTCTCCTCCCTGTGAATTTCATTCATCTCTTCAGCAGGGATTGTCAGTTACCTTGGCAACTCCATATTTGTTTTCTCTTTTCTCCTCTGCTCCTGTGACAACTGAAAATGCCTTCTTGTTTGTTTGTTGTGGTGGAGGTGTAAAACTAGAGTCCAAACCGCATCATCTTAAAGGAGGGAGAGGGAGGACTGGGAGGAAAAGGCTTACAATGCTTTTCTAATGCAGATTTTATATACCTGTAAAGGAAAGCTTCAGAGCAGCCGAGACAGCTTAGATGTGATTGCAGTGTTTTAAACAGGGTTGTTTTGTCAATGTATTTTGCAGTGTGGGAATTTTTAAATTCCATCTAAAATGCTATTGAAATAAATTCTTGTGCTAAAAAGCCTGGTCAGGCAGAACAGTGATCTCGGCTAACAGAGTGTTCCTTTTACAAAATGCATTCTGGAAAGAGAAGTGACTGATGAACCGGGTGCAGGTGAGGCCTTTAACGTGGTGGTTCTTCAGCTGAAACCAACTCTGTCACAACTGGGCTGCAAAGTCTTCCCAACTTTTCCCTTAAGTGAAGAGTTCAGATGTCAGTTCCGTCCTTCAAAAAACATGAAAGGCTTGAACTCTCTGAAGTAGCATCAGAAATGAAGTTGTTGTCTGGACATGTCGGTACTTTTGCTGACATATCCATATAAATCCTAAGGATTTGTAGTAGCACCACTGTGCTGACTGCAGATCCCAGCCCTTACTGGTTACACTGCGATAAGGTGAGAGAAAGGGGGCGGTAACCTGGCTGTCAGACTGGGTTCTGGCCAAATACCAGCTCGAGTGTCAGTACAGACAGCAAGTACTTGCAGTGAGGTCATGCTTTTGACCTCGTTTCTAGCCACCTGACTTGTTTGTGGAATATGAGACCACTGATGATAAATGTGTTTGCATCTTCACAGGTTGCAGTGTAGGGCCAGATTCTGGGGGGAAATAACGACCGTGAATTTTTAACTTAACCCGCATGACTTGCAAAGACAAGGGGGTTTTGAGCGTTCTGGACGCACAGTTTTACAGAGCTCACGCAACACATGTCTCGTCCAAAGGCTGAATGAACACGAGGAGTTCCTTAGGAGCACCTTCATTTTGCAGGATTTAGGTGTTACACAGGATGGCCCAGTGTGCCACATTCACCGTTTTATCCGGTTAGTCCAGGTGCATTATAAGCACGTAATTCTTGCTTTTTAAACTAGGGTGCTATACTTGGAAACTGAAGATCCTCTGCTGTGTTGTTCTACAGTTATGATATATTATTTAACTTTAAAAGTTGCAGACTGTTGAAGGACTCTGATAGAAGGTCAAGTTTGTTGATTACAAAAAAGTAATTGAAATTTGTTTTATTGGGGCAGGGAAAGGAAGGGAAAATGACTTCTATGTATCTGATAATAGAAAACGTTATGGTCATTTATTTTAGTTTCTGTAATTGAATTTCAAAGCCTTCAAGTTTAGGTGTGTGCACTGTGGATTCATCCAATTCAGAAACTTTTTGTAATTCCCTTGTTCACTCTGGATCAATTTTAGTGATTGTATAGATTTATCTTTCCAAAAGTTGATTCCCAGACTGTAGTTAAAGAGCAATCTCTAAACTAGTTACAGTATTGACAAAAAGCTTACATAGGTCATGCTTCTAATTGATGCTGACAGTGCCTGCAGACCAGAACTGCTTTGGAACGCAAAGAGAGCAGCATTTCCTCCTTCCTGCACCGGCTGGGTCCGGTAACGAGCATCTTCTTGAATTTGTAATTTGCCTTTTCTTTTTCTTAACCTCTTCCTAATCTGGGTATATTTACTGAAACTCAGGAAACTTAAAACCAGTCAACAGGGCTAAATTGGAAACATGAGAGGTTTGTCGGTTTGAGACTGGGAATTCCGTGCAGGCTGCAGTACTGGCTTTTGTGTTGCTCTTCAGGTAGAACAACATGGCACTGCTGCGGGGAGGAAATAAGGAAAGGAAGAGCACGCTCAGGTCCTGATCCTGCAGACACTCACCTGGGCTTGGTTTATAACTTGGTCTCAGGCAGAATAAAGACAGGGAGGAGATGATGACAGGAGCCGTGTTGATGAAGACATCTGCTGAGGTAATTGCAGGCGTTTCGGAGGACCCGAATAGTCCCATAGCGGACAGATAGTGGTTGCTGCAGAGTGCATCCACTTGCGTGTAAATTCAGGGGCCCTATTAGAAACGTTGCCCTTTGATTTGACAGAACCGCTTTTGCACTGATAATCTTTAAGTAGTTAGAAATGTTGAAACTGGCAATGTCTGACTCGTTTTCCCTCTTAAAACAAACCAATTATCCATCCGTGACAAGAATAGAAACAGAAGGTGGTAATTTTTTACACTCTTTAATTGCCTCCCAGAGAGGATAAAACAGTTACTTAAAAAGACTGTGTCTTCATCTGCAGTGTTGAAATAAAGTCGTTTGAGGATAACTTAAAAGGACAGATGAAGATTCTTGGTTTGTTAAGGAAAGACAGATCTAAATTAGCCACTGGCTTCAACAAAACTTGCCTATCATTAGGTATTCTCTCTGTCATATGAAATAGTGCAGATAGCATGGGAATTAATGCAGGGGTTCCAAAAAAGAAAAACAAAATTTAGCTGGTATTTCAGAAGCCATTGGAAGTTTTTGCAGTAGAAAAGAATGGTTCAATAGCTGGGGAGCAGGCCTGGGGTGAGGATTGCTCTGTAGGTACCCTGCAATCTTCCTATGCGATCTCAGGTCAAGAATTTTCGATGTCCAAGAAATTCAGTCCTCCGCGCTCCTTGCGACAGCGTGCCTTTATCGGGAACTTTCCCTGGAGGCTGATCTCTTTCCCTTATCTCTGTAGCCAAGAGTATCTCCACGCACCTTTCCAGCAGGCAGTACGTGACAGAGGTGTAACTTAGCTATACCGAGTAGTGCCGTGGGTATGTTCATCCTATTCCACTGCCCTTAGAGGGGTCAGGGGGAGGTGTTCCTATTTGGGGTTGTTCAGACCGAGTGTCACCTCATTGATCTTCCCTGTGGGAAGTGAATGAGCGGCTGCGGTCAAAATATGTTTCAGGTATGCTTACAGTATTGCTCTCCACATGAACTACGGTACAGGTACAACTGTACACAGACATAAGAAAGAGATACCACAGATAACGCAGCATCTGGTAGTCTCACAATCAGCGCAACCACAGTCTGTTGCATTATTCTGCTTATGAAGAACTCGGATCTGAATTTCTCACCTCCTCACCCAGCCATAGGCTTGCCTTAATGCTCTCCAGCTCCTGGTGTCTTTCCCCACAACAGTTCAGTGTCTGCCGCTGCGATAACAGTGCGCTGTGATTGTTATCTCCCAGAGCTGTCAGCAGCTGTGATGGTGTTAGGAAATACCAACTGCTAGTACGCAGGCACCCTCTACTAGAGATGTCACTTGTGCAGGTGGCTTGTCTGAAAAACCTCCAGCAGGGCAGTGCTCTTCGCTGTGCTGGCCTAAACCATCCCTTGGGGTATTTGCCCACCTGTGGTCCCGTTTTCTTCTGCCTGAAGGGATGAAAATCCTATGTTGTTGTGGATCAATCTGACCTTCTGAGGACTGGCCTTTCACTTGATTAGATCTTGGTTAATCCTGGTTCCCACTTGTATAGTTTCTCCGTTCTTTGTCAGAGGTACCTTATCTCCTGTGGCCACTACGAGGGCTGTCTTTCTGTTTGTGCAGGGGCGTGCCTTGAAAAATTGAATGCTCTGAATGTTTTCAAAAATCCATTTGATCTATTGGAGAGGTGTTTTTAAACTTCAATATTTTCAACCAAAATGAAAATAACAGTTTAAGCCAGCTCTAATGAGAAGCTGCAGAGAATAGTCTCTGGGGGCTCTTTCCTAGGGCCGTTGGGTAATGCCTCCTTTATCATAGTGTGCAACGTACCCCAGACAAAATACCGTGCTGGAAACCCTTCTTCTGCAGACAGAACACACCAGCGAGGGGATTCAGGGAAGTAGCATAAAGTAGACCAGTGAAAACATGTTTTGCTGGTATAATTGCGTTTCTGCAAGGAATTTTTCCTGCATAGAAATGCCTAAAAAAGAGCCTTACCCCATCTCGGCACATTGTTAAGGCAGTCTGCTGCTGCTGCCAGTCACACTGATTGGGTTTCTCAGATGAATAGGATGTGCAGGTACTTCACAATTGTGCAGAGCCCACAGCCTCACTCCGGTAAGTCACTCAGGGTAGGCAATTTGTGTTCCTCATTAAGGGAAATCCCATGCTATTAGATTTATCGTGTTTATCACCTACTACGGTAGGATTTATTCAATTTTCCATCTTTTTCCGAGCAAGTTGCATGCAGTTTGTTTAAGAATAACAGCTAGTGGAGACCGTACAGCCAGGAACTCCTGATTGGCAGAGTGGCCTGTGGGGTAGATTTATTGCAGGTTGTCTTTTCTTGCTGCTGGGGAGCATCCAGTAGAACCTTTGTGCTTTTGTCTTTTATTTCCTGGTGCACCTGACTGACATATGAACAGTGAGGCAGCCAAATTTGGAGAATCACATTGAAACGCGAAAACGTCACGAACGTTTTCTAACGTCAGCCTTTGCGTAGAACTATTTCAGTAATTACTGTGTCAAATTGTACTGAGAAGTAGTGTTTAATCGGTGTATGAAACAGGGAACATATGCCTTTTTGTGAATATTTGGGTTTTCTCATTTCTTGAGTCTCTGTGGTTTGGTTAACTTATATGTTAAATAAAATACTATGGAATGTTTTGAAGCATGGCAAGCTTTGCTCAGCACTTGTCAAAACAAAGCGGTTTCCATTTTATTATTCTATCTGGTTACAACTAACAGAAAGTATGTTTTGGGAATGAAATGGTATAAAAAAAGCTTGTTATTTATGACTTGTCAGGCATGTCATTGAGGAATCTACCTTTCCATCACTGGATGCCTGGGTAATGGCACCTTGGTGGAGCTGAGCTTGGAGAAGTTCTGTGCACCTCCGTAGAAACCACAGTTCTTCACAAATGTTTCTGATGGGCCTCCTGAGAATTGCCTTGCCCTGTTTCCTCGTGTATGGTCTTTTCTATTGAGTAGAGTGCATATTCTTTGTGCTTCTGCAAATATCCAGGGTTTCGTTTCTCAAGCTTCTAATTTGAACAGGGAGCTGTAAGCAATGGAAAGGTGCCGCTGACTGCTAGCATTGCTAATGTGTCTGTGTGGAGTGTTTTCTATTGGAAAAAATACAGGATAGTGTTATTGTACCTGTCTGGAGATGTGCAAACGGTTGTTAGTACCTGGGGAAACTATGACTTCTGCTAAATGGACAGTGCTAGCCAGGACCAGTTTGCACGGCCTGTGAGCCCCCAGTTGTTGGCACTAGTTTGGAACTTGCAGCTAAAGCCAAACAGGAGAGGGAGCTCTCAGTGCAGCGTTAGAGGAGGGTTGCTGGGGGCTCGCAGTCTCGCCAGGGGAAGCAGAACTCTACTTTGCTTCTAGATGAGGAGGGGAGATCTGTTTCTGGTCTGTCCCTGTTACTCCTTAAAGCCACTAATGACCTGAGTTCGAACTGGTCTCCTAAAGGGTAAAAGGCTGGCTGTACCTCTCGCTGCCAGTCCCTAGAAGCATACAGTCATTCCCAGTACAGACTGGAAGCAAATCCTGACCTTGGAGTCATCAGCCGTAGGTTTCACTTGCTCTGATGATAGATGGCAATTGAAAGATTTTGCTTTCCTTCCCACTCTTCCTGTGCCCATCACACCCTATTCTTCCTTCAGCTATGTAAATGCAACTAAATCTTCTGAAAGGAGATGGTGAACGGGTAGATTTTAAACAGTGTAGAGCCATAAGAGAAGAAAATGAAGTGGCTGTCTACATTCCATGTCTTTTCCCCTCCCGTTGCATGACAGACAGAACTGTCCTGAGCTTAATCTGCCTCTTCAAAGGAAGATGCAAAATGCGGTCCCTCTAGAGCAGGATGTTTTCTTTTTCTTGATGCTAACACTGACTAACACCTATAGCTGCAGTCGTATCGACCGCTTCCTGCTATGTTCTTCCTGGCATTTACTGCTGTATTAGACCTTCAGTTCTGTTACAAAATCCTTATTGACTCCAGTGGGCTTTAGTATCAGAGAAGACATCAATTGCTGTTCTCTACCCTTTGGCCCGAGTTCTGTTGCACTTCAGTTCGCACCCACTCTGTATTCCTAGAGTGAAGAAGCTATAGGATAGCTGAGCAACTGGCCCTGACCTCTGTGGAATTGCTGCTGGTGTTTTGGGGGTTTGTGGCAGGCATTTGGTGTTTGTTCCGTGTTCTCATGGATGTCAGTAGGAGTTGTGCATGGCTAATGACTGCAGAGTATGGCTGCGGAGCCTCGTGAGGTCTGCCCTCTGGATCTGGCTAGCTGGCAATTTCTAACGACGGTTTAAAAAAAAGCCAACAACAAAGCAAACACTGACTCTTAATTAATGCAAAAGCACGTCTCTGCTATCAGTTTGTCTTCCAAGGCCCCTCCAGTTTCTTGTATAACTCTCCTATTGCATGTTCTCCAAATGCTACTTTTTGACCTCCAAGGAGCAAGTATTCTTTAAAACAGCTCATAATCCAATGTAATCCCTTTGTCTTTTATTTTCCCAAATGTCGCTACTGTTAAAAAAAAAATAAAAATCATAGCTAAAGCTACAGTCATATTAGGAAGCTCCTGGAGGTTTCTTTTGCAGTGTTCAGCTGGAGTGGATATCCTGCTATGTGCAAAGACCCCCTGTCACTGTCCTATTGATTTTACACTGTTTGCAGTACTGAGTGAAGCCAAGGTGTGGTGGACGAGGCTTTCAGAAGGAGCTGCCGATCTAAGGTCTTTGTTCTGGTTTTGGGCAGCGCAGTCTGGAATCACTTACAAGACTCCTCACTTCCTATACACGGCATTGACTTGTGGGTCTCTGAAACCAGATAAGTCAACTCTAGGTGACTCTAGTAAACTCAGACAATATTGCAGCAGTGTGCTGTCTCCTTTCCTTCGTGTGCTCTGCTGCCTTGGGGCCAGCGAGAGGAAGCAGCCAAGTACGACTAAGAATGTTTTCCACAACCCGAGTTTCACGGTCTCTGATGACTTCTGCCAAGCAGATTTATCCCTTACCTTATCTGCCCCATCCCTCTGTGGAAAATTCACTATGGGGAACATTCTTGGAGACAACAGAAACTTCTCCAACTTAAAAAAATGAAAAATCCTTTCCTGAGACCAGTAAGGTTCTCTCTAACATTGCTTGTGGGCTTTCTCCTATTTTTACTTCAAAGTCTTTATGCAGGGGCGGGGAACGTCTTCTCTTATTCTCACATGTTTCCAATCAATATCGTGACCTTCACTGAAGCTATAATTACATTGGTCATGCATCAAACCTCAGAATATTTGATTTGTCCTCGACCTGAGGTGAGGACTCTGAAGGTATTTTTTTTCTTTCCGACCCTTTGCAACTGCAATTCAGTTTAAATCTGTAGGGATCACTTCAGGATTACACTAATAAAGGAGGTAGGTTAATATCCCTTCTGTCCTTGGCTTTACTGCAGACAGAAGCAACAAGGGGCCTAATTAGTGTTTGGGTTTGTTGGTTATGGAGGTTGCTCCAAGAGAAACTGGACTGACACCATGAAACTCATTAGACTTAGGTCTTCCAATTGTGTTTTTATATTAAAGAGAAAAGAAATTTAGCAAGAGGGAAGTCAAGGGAGTGCAAAGTAGAATCCTCATTAGAGTAATTAGTGTAAGTCATTATTTCCTAGAAGCCTCGAATGGCCACACTTGCTCTAAAGAGACGCCAAGGGTACGGCTGAATGTAGCTGTGACATCTGCCTTTGGGAGGGGAGGAAGGGAGAGCGTCGTTTGCTGCCCGCATTTGCTTATGTTTTCTGACTTAGGTGATGCGTGATCCTATTAAGCTTGGTACAGCTAATCCTCTTTCATGGTACTAATTTCTTG
Organism: Bucorvus abyssinicus; assembly: GCA_009769605.1. Lineage (NCBI taxonomy): Eukaryota > Metazoa > Chordata > Aves > Bucerotiformes > Bucorvidae > Bucorvus > Bucorvus abyssinicus. The sequence goes on along the minus strand of CM020059.1, from coordinate 2,405,519 downwards.
CCATTATCTTTATTTGGCTGCTAATTTCCCTTATGGTATTCTCGTACTATCCTAATGTTTAGTGAGCAGCTTGGAATATTTCTCGAGTATCCTGTAGGAAAAATCCTGCCCGGTTTGTGTCAGCGTCCCTGGAAGGAAAAGGAATTGCTGGTAGAGCTAGGAAAAAGAGTGTGTCCTACTCAAACCTTTTGCTGTTAATGGCATCTCGTATGAGGATCCACTGTGTTTCCATTTCTGAAATTCTTCTTGCACTTTGATGTAGAGAGCTGCAAAACTTCTCATACAAAATCCTGTAGTCTCTTACTGAAGCCAGACATTCTGGGATTTTGCCCCAATTCTTCTGAAGTACTTTGTTCTTCAGTGTTCTCTGATTATTTCATCTTATTTCAGTCACTCTCTACTGTCCTTCCTTATCAATAAAATAAAGAGGGTAGTAGTTTCATTGTGGAAAGATTTATTTTGGGGTTTGGTTTTTTGGTTTGTTTTTTTTTTTGCTTACAGTGGAACTACCCAGCACCTGGCACAGTGGTTGCAATGTGCATTGCACGTAATTGATGACCAAGCGGTATCAGCGGAGGGAGAAGCAAATAACCTAAGTGATCCTAGGGATAATGACTGGTTTTAAACCTAATTTGTCAGGCAGTATTTTCCTGTGTTATCCTCTTAAAACCTTTCTTTGTTTTGGAGAGAGCAGATGCTCTAAATGCGATATGATTGCATTTGGAAAAGATCGAAGTGCTGCGTTTTGACCAGGAGATAAAATGTGTCAAATTAGACCTTTCAGCATTGAGATGCTGTGTGGCTTTAATGAAATCTGTCAGCTACATATGAATAGTTAACCTACCTTTCATTTTCACAGCTTATTAAAATCATGAAAATACAGCGATAATTATGATACTTTCTGACTGTTGTGTTCGTATCAAGCTCAGGGATCGCAGTACACCGTAAGAAGGATTATTCTGTGATGTGAACTATTGCAGAAGGTGCGTGGTGCTTCTTCCAAACATCAGAATGTGAAACTAGAGTTTTGTCATCGTTGTACGTCTGTTGTTTTTCTAAAGTGTCAGATCTGACCTATAGAACCCAAGAAGGTGAGATTGTGGTTAAGTATTTTACATTTTTCGATTAGAAATTGAAAATTAAGTCAACTTATATTCGAAACTGCACAGCTTCTCCGGAGGATTGATCCGCTGTCACTTGGGGAACTGAAGGGCATGTTTGTCCCTGTGGATCTGCACAGGTTTAAAGTGAAGATGATGGGCTAGAATATTACCTGAGGGGAGACCTAATCTCTTAAATCAGTGCTCAGGCGTCCTTGCAATGACATGACGTTACTTATTCTCTGTTATTTGGCCTGTAGATACCCCAGGTGTGTTTTCCCCACAGTTTTTTAACAAGTGAGATTGCTGATAAGCAGGAGCGGAGCTCTAACTTGCGATTCAGGATGTGTGTATTCATACAAGTTTTTTTCAAAAGTCTTGGTATCGGAGTGTTGACTGTGGTCGTGCATTTTGTGGGGCTTGCATCCTCTAATTGGTAGAATCATTTACCGACTGTGCTACGTTTTGGGGATCTGAAGTTTCCTAAAGGTCTTTTGTTAGTGCTAACTGAACCAGACCTGTAATGAACGGCACAGTGATTTTTGAGGGTTAGTTCTTAAGACATTTTTCTACTCAACTCATGTAGGTCATAGAAATGGCACAACAGAGCTAATTTCTGAAAGCTGGATATGTACAAGTTTTCATGGAAGTCAGCAGAAAGATTCTTGTTTGCTTTATATCAAGCCCCAAAACAACCCTTTTGTTCCAGAGTTGCTCTTTGATCTTGTCCTTGCCAGCCAGGGAGTCTGGCGTCAAAGAATTTAAGTATCAGATCTGTGTGTCTTAAAGATGGTGGAGGGAGGGCAGTTCCTTCCCATGGAGCCCTGTCTGGCTCCGCATCGGGATTTTCAAGCATTGGCAAAGTAATCAGTGTAATTCTTCTTCAGCACAGATTATGCTGTAAAAAAAAAAAAAAAACCCAAAAAAAAAAAAAAAGCCCCTAGCATCATTGATTTGGTTTTGTAATGAGATGACAGGTTTGTAATGATCGCTATTTTTGGAGATTAAAAAAATGTGCTTTTCCCTTTTCTGACATAATGTCAATACCTTTCTCCAACTGTTTTGAACACCTTGATAGTTTTTATCTTAAAACCTGTTTTTGAGAAAGATAAGTAAGGGAAAAGCTGACTCTGCCATTGAAACAGTGTTACTTCTATCTCTGTTGTAAATTCTTTTGTGTTTGATAAAATAGCAGCATTAAATAGTCTTACAAAATCCAAGGGGGTCGGGGAAGGACCTTGTGCTCCGCTTCAGGTGGCTCACCTGATCCTTCCTTGTTTGTGTGTTTAAGTGGTCAGGCAGTGGTGACATTGTTTAGGTTAGATGGATTATTCTAGTGTCATTGCCTTGCCAGAATTTTTGCAATGTTCTTAAAAGTTAAGTAAAATGGTCATTTTTGCCATAGGAACTGAGGCCCAGGGAGGCTGCTGTGACTCGGTCACAGCCAAGTCCTTACCGTGTAAGTGAACTACCAACAAGTCTGAGAAAAGGCAGTGGGGTCATGGCATGATTTCTAGTCAACTAGTGCTGAACAGACAAGGGCTCTTCATCCAAGAAGGAAATGACTTGCAGGGTGTGACAAAGAGCTGTGGAATCATGAATAACACGGAGAAGCTGAAGAGAGAACAAGAGTTCAATCTGTCGTATAATATACCAAACAAAGGTCCTCAACTGAGAGGAGCGTGGGGAAAATTCAGCCCAGCTGAAAGGGCGTATTTTTCTTCTTCACATAATGTAACACCGGATTTCTCTGCCATGGGATATTGTGAGTACCAAACTTCTGCATAAGCTGAAAAAGCAATTAATCACTGGGGGAAGAGGAATAATCTGTCAGAGGCTGTTCAGGCTGAAATCTATTGCAGGCTGTAAGTGCCTAACATACTCATGGTGTTAAATACTTGCCTTCCCACTTTCCTTAAGCCAGTGCCAGAGGTGGACTTTCTTCTAGCTCACTAAAGCCATTTTTAATTTTTTATGTTTGATATAACAGAAGAATTGAAACCTTGAATGGGGGGGAAGTGTATGCAGGGGCTGCAGCTTCTCATACAGCAATGTCCTCTAGACAAGCCTGTTTGCAAGCAGAACCTCTCCAGTGTGATCTTTCAATCTACTGTGTCAAGGCTGTAGATAAAGCTTAAAGCTGGAGCCATTGGAATCTCTGCGAACTGGAAGGTAGCTGGTGTTGCCTAACACTGGTCAATTAGAGGCTGCTGTGGACAAGAACAGCCGTGACTGAAATTGTTACCTGCTCAGAAGTAAGTAAGTCTGCCCTTCGCAGCTGACATACGCAATAAGAAATACCAGAAAGAGTTTAGTAGTTGAGGTGAATCTTGTTGTGGTTGCTGGATATGATAACAAGTATAATTCTGATAGCGTTTCTCTGATGCACTGATACCTCGCTCTCCCAGGACACTGCAGAGAATTCATCTGCTGCTGAAGTTAAGCGACCTTCAGCTTCATCACACTGTACTGAGGAAATGGTCTATTGAAGTGCCTCAATTAGGGCAGCTTCCACAGCTTGGGTCGTCTGGCCGTGAAAATCCCAAACTCCTCACACTTCCTTTTCATGGTCAGTTCTGTTGGTGGCTCTGTGTAAATCAAAGCTGCTTTTCCGTGCTAAAAGAGCAGATTGGGGATATGTTACTACAGCCAAACTTGGAAATGAAGGTTTTCATCAATTGTTGCAAAACATTGTGAAACATCACTTTGATGCATTCAGTTTTGTTTTCTGAACTGTTCACAGCCTGAAGCACTTCAATACTGTAAATTATTCATAAAGTTTTTAGTAATACTAATTGTCCGTAAATGGTGTTTTACACCGTGGTGTGTGCCAACGGGTGCTGCAGTGAGCTGGGTGGGATGTTCAAACATGTTAGGCATGTAAATGCTGGTAACACTTCCAGAATTAGATAATCTGTGCACCTTTTTAGGGGGTAAAATAATGGTTTGCGTTATTTGTCCCTGTTTTTCAGTGTATGTACTGTTCTCTAGCGCAGACTTGCCTGTTCGTTCCTTTGGGTCTGTTCTGGTTTGACACGCACGGTTGCCCTGTCAATAGATTTTCTCTGGGTCCACGTTTATGGGTGTGAACTCTGGACTGGATTCACTACAGGCATTGCTGCTGAAAGTAGTGGAGCTGATCTATTAGTTTCTTTTATTCTGTCTGCAGAGGACACAAACCCTTCTTGAGCCTCGCTATCTCTCTGTCTATATTCTGCAATAAAGTTCTGTGAATTTAGGGAATTTAGTTGAAATTCAGGCATTTGTTTTGTGTTCATGTCACACGTTGTTTCTGCCACAGTTGCTCTCCTTCCCCCCTCAGTGAGTAGCAAACTAAATAAAAGGAGCTTGTGTGAGATTTGGCTGGGCAGCCTGTGCTCTGTCCCTGTGCCAGATACCTTAAAGCTGCAGTAACCCGCTGGGGAGCTGTGGCTGCTCTGGCTTCAGCCAGGGCTCAACTTCACCATTGCTTTCCTTCTCCCATTGCACCTTTAACTGGCAGTGATTCTGTGACAGAGGATGAAGAGGGTCTGATCAGGGTCACTCTTTGTACACCTAGTAATGGATTGGACAATCTTGGACTGGTTGGACTGGGGAATTACAGTGAGCAGGCAGGTAAGGTGGTGGTAGAAAACCAGCTGTCTGTTGGGATTCAGCTACATCTTAAAGCCTGTGGGCTGATCAAATCTACCTGGGGGTATTTTTTCTGTGCTTGTATCTTCTACCAGTCTCTGTCCCTGTGGTTCTTTCTCATATACTCTGAAAACATGTACGACAGGGAGATTTTGCTTTGCATGGTGTAAGGATGTTCTTAGAACATAACAACGGTCGTTGTTCAAAAATTATCTCTGCTGGGGTTTAGTGCCTGAGTTTAACTGAAACTCCCTTCAAAACCTCCTGAGGCTTCAGCCTCAATCAAATTATTTAAAAAACTTCACGTAGTACCACTGTTCTCTTTCCTTTAATAACTGAATTTGGCTTTGCAAGGAGAGGGACCTTGTGGCCAGGGAAAAAAGATACAGGAGGGCTGGCAGCAACTTCTGGCTTTCCTACAGAATGCGTAGCCCTGGGCAAGTGGATTGGTGCTTTCTTTTAATATAACACACACAAATAGCCTTCCTAGTGCGTGTACTGGCTCTGGGTTCTCCTGGCCGCCTGGTGAGCAGCGGGCCAGGCACAGGTTTCCGCGAGCCCTCCCAGAACCCTCCTCAGGCAGCCAGTGAAGGAGAACTCCACAAAAAGGAGAAGAAGAACTTCTGAACCTGCTGTGTTGGAACACGAACCTGGGATATTTAGAGCACTTTGCCTTGTCTGAAGCTTAGTGTAATTGATGACTGTGATGTTATCATCTGGGGTTGGAGATTAAATATTTTCATTATGTCGGGATTCTTTTCTGCTCCAAAGAGCATTCTGTATTACTGTTTACTAAGCACAATCACTTGGCCGTTGATGTTTATCAAAAAAAAAAAGATGATCTTCCTTTTCTAATGTTGTTAACTACCGTTTTCCTCCTGCAATAACAATGGGCAGAATTGCATTTAATTAAAATAATGCAAAGCAGGGAAAACTTCTGTGGTTTTGCTCAGTAAAGAAAAGGAATTTAGAAGAGACTAGATGGTTGGGGAGCAGGAGAATAAATAGGGGTAGAAAAAGCCTGATTTTCTGCCTATGTTCTTCTGTGCCGTAGAGAAAGCGTTGGTAACAGGCGCGTTGACAGCAGTGCTACTCTTTGGTAACGCTTTCAGGGGAGCGACACCTCAGACTGATCCTCCTTGGATGCTTGCTGCATTAGTATTCTACACCCTCATGAACCCGGCCATCGTCAGCGTGGCATGTTAATTAGCACCATCCCTCTCCTCCTCCTCCTCCCCCCACCCGTCCCTTCCCCTTTGCTTCCCAGCCCAGCCGTCCCCTTCTCGCAGTGATACATGGCTCGGATCTTCCCAGCCATTACGCTGATGACCCAGGGCAGCGCCTGCCACTTTTGATAAACTGTCAGATTATTTTTGGAACGTCCACATATGCTTTTCTGGAGGTACAATTTAGCGCTATGATAATCTACTAAATTGCTTTCTGTGCTATGCCAGCTCTCGCTTCTGATGCTCTTTCGGAGGTTTACATTGCCAGAGAAAAAGGGTGCCGAGCAAATTTTAGGTCACGCTGCACCCCAAAAAAGGGACTCTAGTGTATTGACTACCAGCCTGGTTATGAAATAGATTAAACACTTTTCTGTTTTCCTTTTTTTATGATGTATATGCAAAATATAAAGTTACTGGGAAAAGGCATGTCCATTTTTTGCCTTTAAAAAGTCTATAATATTGAGCTCCCTTTAATTAATTTTACAATGTAATAAATTGACAGCATTACAACATCAGAAAGACTCCCGAGCATAACTTTTATGTGAATAATTAGTAAATCAACTGCTCGTAAAATATTAAAGAAAAACTGTGGTTAAAAATGGAGTTAACAGCATATCGACAAGGGCCATGTTTGAAATTGGAAAACACACACTCGTAAAAGTTGTCTGCTGTAAAGTATATTTTCGGGACTCTGTGCAGAAAGGAAAAGTTGAGTGGGTGCTCTGGGTGGACAGTACTGAAGTGGAAAGATGTTCAGAGATCTTTGAAACTTCATCCTCCGAGGGCTTTGTTCCGCACGGTTCCTGTTGGTAGAGCCCACAAACTGTTTGGTTGCCAAAGTAGTACAGGCTTTGTTGGGGCTCAGCGGCTGCCCAGCCGTTAGGTGATCTGGGCCAGACCGCTCAGCCTCCGTGTTTGAACCGGTGGAAGGTAAGGGCAAACCCGAGCTGCTGCATTTGCAGATAACCCACTTCTACAGGACTGACTTTGCTGGGTTCACAAGTCAGGATGGCCCTGTGAGCAGCATGGGATGAAAGAAGAAAAACCCTCGTGAAACCTCGGACACTTGGATGGTGTGATACTGTTGGATGGGACTGGAGTTGCGACACCTGCCGAGGCAGGAAGGCAGAGGATTCGTCCCTCTGTGTGACTCTTCTAGTGCCTTTTCAGGGGGAGGATCCACAATGCATGATGAGTAGAGGTGAGAAGAACTCAGGCAAGGTTTATCGAACAGTGTTTGCTTCTCAAGAAGACAGCAAGTATAGGCTGACGCTCGACTGTGTCAAGATTCAAGATAAAATCTGTGAACCCGTGTCTCTCTTGCTCTTGGGTTATGCCTTGTTGGGGTGGTTCTTATCGCCACAAACTTTATAATAATATTTTTTTCCTACTTATTTTTTTCTTACAGAGCAAGCAAATGTCTTGAAAGGCTTTTTAAAAATTATTATTATTTTTAAATAGCACTGTGCATAAACATTCATTTGGTTCATTTTGGGAAGAATATAGCTGACCTAAATAGAAAAATTATCTTTGATCTTGCAGAGATTGAACTGTTAGCAAAAATTAATAACTGAAAAATGAACACGTGTGACTTCCCTCCAGAGAGTAAAATGTATCTCTGAATCAAAGAACCTCGGTGCAGAAGCAGCCAACTTCCCGCAAAGCTTGTGCTTTTAAACAAAATGACTAGAATTTTAAAAAGGAATGTATCGGAGATGGATGACCAGGCTGTGCCAATATTTTTATAAATGAAAACTCTCTGTGTGCCTGCTGTTCCTCGTTTGGAAGTTTGCAGTGGGTCACTCCTTCCTCCCAGCCGCTACCGGCAGGTAGTTTCACAGTGTTGAAAGGCCTGAACCCGCGTGGCAGTCGTCTGCGAAGGCGGTTCATAACGGCAGGCGATGTGGAGAAGGCGCTGTCTGTCACTCAGGAAACTTTCTGCTTTGCTTCTGATGTGGCACTTGAGCCAAGAAGATGGAAAAATAGAAGCTTAGGTAGGAAGCCTGAAATACATGGCCTGATTTTTCAGGATTGGCAAGTGCTTAGCATTTATTGAATGTGGTGTTTGCTCAGCGCTTTTGAAAATCTAAGTTACTTACTACAGTCCTAAATGCTAAGTTAGAAACTCAAATTCATACTCATTGTATTAAAATATTATCCTCCCTCCTCACCCCCCCCCCCCCCCCCCCCCGAATCTTGCCCTCGGTCTCTGCATATTGATTCTCATTCTGTAAAGAGGGGCAATGTAGTAGTTTTTTCTCCTGTCTCTATCTTCTACATTTACATTTCAGGTTCCTCAGAGGTCTGTCATTTATTACCATATGTACAGTCCATAGCACCATGGACTTGGATTTCCCACAGGTTCTCTGTGAGGTTCTTCAATGTAATTAGCAATGGTCAATCTGATTTAAGTCATAAAATATGTGTAATACTGCCCATGGAAGGCTTAATTAATTAAAATTCATTTAATGTATGCACAGAGCTTGTTCCGTGAGGAGCATGCTGGAAATACCAAGTATTTTTTATTCCTTCTTTAGCGAAAATGTGGATAATAACTTGTGATTGTGGTTCCAATTTACAGGATTTGTATATGAACTGAAATTCCCTCAGAGATAACTTGACCTCAATTTCCATTTATTGACGGCGTGTCTGGCTAGCTCACCCTCCTAAGGCATTGTGGTGTGAAATGGGAGATTAAATTAAAGAAAGAATCAAAATTATTGCTTCTTTCTGTAGCCTGTACCTGCTTCATAACAAAACAGAAAGGACATTTTATATTAGAATGTGGCTTATCCAAAAGAAACACCTCTCCCAGCTCCGTGCTCCTTCCTTTTATTGCTTTCGTTGGTATGCACGTGGCACGTTAAGGTCAGCTTTTATTTCTCTTAAATTTATAATTGTAGTTTTTTGTCTAGAGCTCAAGAATCTAGACAGGATGCATTAGGAACTGATCCAGCAAACATAAGCCTGGCACTGCTGGGCTTTACTTATTTGCTACAATTAAAGGTGATTATAGCCCAGCCTCTATGCTTAAGAATGTATTTGAGAGGTAGATTTTCTTCACTACTACTGGAAGTCTGTAGGTCTGGTTTACTAATGAGGCCGTTCCGTTGGGCCCATGGATTCTTCTTTTGCTGTAGAAGAGAAATGGAGCCTGAGCTTTCTGTTAGAACGGCCGTACGGCTTTGTGCTGCTCAAGAACATGACGCTATTGCGGCTATTGGCTGCGTACCAGCGAAGTAGAGTCACGTCCCCTGGGTACCGATGGAAGAGCTCGGTGTGCCTTTGCAGTTTCATTCTTTGGTCCTGCCGTATTTCGTAATTAAAACCTGGTGTCAATATTCTGCAGCCACACAGCACAGCCACGCTTACCATGTGAAAATAACTGCAGGACAAATCAATAGCATGAGAAATTCAGTTTTTGTAAGGTGAAATCTGAGCAATTCTCTTGGTTTGTGTGCCTGTACATCAGGCAAAAATCGGAGTATCCGAAAATGGTGATTTCTGTCCTTCGTGATTCTCGTTTCTTGGAAATATATTAGCCAAGTCTGCTGGTCAAAAAAACCTCACAGGACAGGACAGTTTTAGAGAGCAGACTGCAGCCACAAGGGACGGAGCCATTGCAGTTACAGATACTTTAATGGAAATGTCATTTCAAGAAACGGTGGGGTTTAAGCAGCCTGAAGACAGTCGCTAGCAGAGGCATTGTTATCTCCAGCATGACAGTTCCAAAATACCTTAACAAAAGCACCTTCTTTTTAAAAAGTGAAGCGTTTCTTAGAGAACACTTTAGTCTCCTGCCGTTGTGTGTGACAATGACTGCATCTGCTCTGTCCCTGTCCCCGCATTCTGCCTCCTGTAAACGTACCAAGATGCGAATGCGGACGGGAAGGTGGCACGTTTTCATTGTGCTCGGGATAACAACGGGCATTAATTCACCTTTTCTGTTACTGTTAGAGTAACCATTCAGCGTAGTTTTGTTTCCAGAAGAAATGCACCATGAATTACTTGATGCTAATCCTATTACCGGCGGCAGGATTAGTTGATAAACAAAAGAGCTGAACTAGCCTGTTCTATTCGCCCGGTGAACATGGAGCAGGGTGGATGTGCAGAGCACCGCTTTGCTCCTCTTTACGCTTCGCACCATGGCCAACGCTTGCGCCTGCTGAAATTCCCTGTACTGATACATAAGTTTGTACAATTTCTGAAAAAACCGTTATAAAACTGGAGGAATCATGGTATCTGTTAGGATTTGAGGGCTATATGTTGTTACATGCAGTGCCAGAGTTTATTTCAAAGTGGTTGTTGTTGTTTGTGACTAATTTAACCACATGGCCTTTTCAGCCATCAGCGCGCTTGCAATAAGCGTGGGCAAAGCCCTTCCCAAATCTTCGTCCGCGAAGCCAAGCCATGATGATGACTGAAATCAGGCCGTGTTACTGTAGTTTGAAATTCTCCTCTCGTTTGTAACCCAGGGTTTTTAGAACCCTCTGTGCAAACAACCGCCTTCCAGGGTCAGTTTGGCTGAAGTTCATCGTAGCTGGCTGACCCCACAAACGATGCAGAGCTCGGGCACTTCCCTGGGATTTCTTTGCTATGACAGTGAGACTTGAACAGTGAGTAGGTGCTGTGGAGCAGGGCCTCTGTTCTTAGCGGGACGCCGCAGCATCCCTCCAACACTGCTGCTACTGGCCTGGCATGAAGGAGGCCGCTGTGGGGGATGCTGGGTGCAGAGGTTTTCCTGATGGCTTGAAGTGAGCACACTCTAATTAGAGAGGGTATGTCCCACCTTGCTGGCTGATGCAGGAGTGTTTCACAACTGCCGTTCCTCTCGTCCAATCTCTGTCTTGGATCTATGTAAATAGACGTGTGGATGGGGCCAGACAATTAACAGGGAATGTTATTAATTGTGCCTTGGCTGTCATTCTGATACGAGGGTGCTGTTCTGAATGCCCCTGACTCACTCTGTGGACAAGTGTGTTGGAAGGAAACCTGGTTTCCGTGTACTTCAAATTCCTCATCTGTAAATGGCTGTGATGATGCTGAATTATTACTGGAGGCTGGGAGATGCTTGAGATTATTTTGTTGCTATATAATTCCTGGGCATTGTTGCTAAATCTAATTTGCAGCCTGTAATCAGATGAGAACACTAAACTTCCTTTAATTTGTCATGGTTCTCTTTTCTTGTTCCAAGATTGTGTTTGGAGGTAATAGAGAAAGGAGTAGGGATAATAGATGTGAGCTCTCAGATTCAGGAGCTGAAGGATAGCAAAGACACATCTTTGCTTTTATAATTATTTCTGCAAAACTATGTTGGCAGATTCTCCCTGTAGAACTACAGCATATGCCAACAAAACTTTTTCTGTTGGCATTGCTACACGAGTTCCTCAGATGATGTGAACCAAGTTGACAAAAGCAGTATTTTGTCAGTGGTGCTACATCTCTTGGATTCAATATTTCAGGACCAGACAGCATGTATATATATATATTTTTTTTTCTCCCTCACCTCCTTCCTTGCTGCTCTTCCTCTCTTTACCTGACATCTTTTCTCATCAGTTTCTCCACTCAAGAGAAGAAACAACTGACAAACCAAATCCTTTGCAATGCAACACCACTGGCAGTGTGATCCGACTCACTATGGACACTTAATTTCAACTGTCTGTAACGGGCACAGACATATTTTATCGTTTTGTGCAGCTTGTCTGGCCCGTGCTGCTTCCACATGTGATCCAGGTTTTTTAAAACTGGTGGTGTTTGCTTTCCAAAAGAGAGAAATACCTTACCAAAAGAGAGCAAATGCTGGCACTTGACCTTTTCAGCATTTGGATGCTCAGTGTATCTGACTTGGCCAGGCAGGTCTGGGGAAAAAACAAAATCAACAGCAGATGGATTTATGAGAAGAGCTTGGTGGCAGATGGTGCTTACAGACATCTACTGACATGTCCCCCATCTTACTGGGTGTGGTCTTCCCCTTTCAGCAGCACTGGTAGTACATTAATATCTCTGTGTGTGCGTTATAAAGTCATGCTGACGGATAAGGGACTGCATTAGCATCATCAGCAGAACAATCTCAGGGAGCTCTAATATTTAGTTTGAGTACTTGAGTATTCGTCTTTGCTCGTGGTTTAATCCAATTGCAGGTGACACCAGTAGGAATCTTTTCAGTCTCCGTCATACCGTTTGATCCTATCTGTAAATTCTTGAATTGCCTTTATTCTGAAATCAGTTTATCTTCGTATTTCTCCTGATAGTAATTGTCACTTAGGCATTCCAAATAAACTCGGACCCTTCTGGCCATACCGGTATAGTTGGGAACAATATTATAATTGTTAATGTTCTTTAGTTGCATCACTTCTCAGAAAGATACTTGGGATGGAGTTTACCAAACCCCAAAGCATTCTTAGCATTGCACATACGAGCAGGCGTAGAGAATCCTGCTGGCCTGCAGCCAAGCAGCGTGTTAAGTGCACTGTTGGGTCTGCTGACGCCCGGCAGAAACTCAACGTACAGACACAGGCTTTGCTGAGGAACACCGTGTCTGTCTGACTCTGAACTGAATATCTGTGCACTTCCTTGTTATCGTCTCCAGAGAGAACATCCACAAAAGAGGCGATGGCAGCACTGGAGACAGATGATCAGGTTGATTTGTTGTCTTTCAGCGCATCCATCTCGGCAATTCCTATCAGCGAGTTTTCCCCTACAAATGGAACATGAGCTGCCCTAACCTCCTCCCACCAGCTGAAAATCTGCTCTCTGAAATCATCTCTTCAGAGTGATTTATTCTTCCCTGACTTAGCAGAAGTAGACCTGCCCAGTGACATACTCAATCCTAGACTAAATCCCGGTTTGTCTAATCGTTCTTTACTGAGTTCCTTTCAATCTCTCCTCTCTACATCTCGTGAATTTTTCATTGGCTCTAAAGAAGGATTGTCTTCTGGGGTCAAAGTAGGAAGATGAATTAAAAATGAGGAGGAAGTGTAGTTATGTTAGAACAGGCCAAGTTCCTGCTTTGGATTTTTTGTCTGTACAGGAGTGTGGATAGCTGTGAAATACAACAAAGAATGTTTGGCTGGTGGCAGACTGGAGCAACTGCCCCGAATCTAAAGATCTCTAAACCCTAGCGCTGCACAGAGATGATGCGGTCTCTGCCCGTGTGAAATGTCTGAGGTAAAACTTTGTTTTATCTAAAGTCAGGAGCAAATCGGGCCAGAACGTTGCTCAGGATAAAATTGTCATTCCCAGACTAAAAAGAAGGTTAGATGTTTGTTTTGCCTTCCGGTGCCTTTCACTTGTGTGTTGCGCTCTACTGACAGTGACACCTGATGCTCCTTCTGTTGCAAGGATTTGGGTTTTTTTTCCTTTCCCTAATGTTAGAATAGTCTTGAAATTTCTGTGTTACGTTGGGAGGAATCTGTCATTCTGGATCTTACCAAATTTGACATCCTGGGGACTGCATCACTTCATTGGAGGTAATTTTCTCACTCTGAGAAATGCGAATAGATGAAGGGATTGGAAGATACGTACAATAAGTTAAACTTTTGGAGAAAGTGGAGTGAGAATGTAGTGGAAAAGTTGTGTGCTCTTTATTCTTTAAAATCATATGAGAGAGGGAACAAGGAGTTAACTTAGAGGCAAAAAGTATATTGAGGAAAAAAGTAGTAAGTGTTGCAATTCCAACTTTACTGAAATCTGAATGTTATTAAATTCAAACACACTTTGATCTAACACACCAGTGGAATTTGGAACTGAGGCGACTGAAGTTGCATGAAAAATCAGTATCTGGCAAACACGGAGTTCAGCTCTGTGGAGGGACTGAGGGCTGGGACTCAACAGACCTGGATTTTGCTGGTTCTACCAGTGTCCTGATAGGTGACTTGAGGCACTACATTTTGGGGGGCACTCACATCACTGAATTCCAGGCACCGCCGGCTGGAGGTCAGCAGCTTTCTCTGTAGCTCATGGCCTCTGCGAGAGGAGTGGGTTTTGACTTGCCTCTGGCGTCGCCCCTCGTTCCTGTCCCTGACTCCGCTGTCTTAGACTTGCTTCCTCATTTAGGCACTGCGTGTCTCTGAAGTTAGGCCTTGTGACTACCCTTCCGCTAACGCGTCGGGCTTTGTACGGGGATAATGGAGATAATGATGCTGGACTTGTTTATGAAGAGCGGAGATTCACCATTTACGATGTTTCTATATATGAACTAGATATAATTAATTTCTTTTTGTCGTTACATGCAAAATCCTGTGACAGATGGACTAGTATCATTTGGCAAATAATTCATCTGACATTTCCCTCATCAATCATTAAACAATTGGTCCATTTCTTCATTGTGCACTCAGCTTTAAAGCCCATTTTGCTCTGTGTCACAGCATGCTGATGGGACTGGTCTGGATCCATGGAACCAGCGAGGAGACGACAGGCTCCAGTAGCCTGAGTCAGGCCAGTCTTTATGCCAGTTCATCGCAAAAGGGAGCATCGCGATTAGGGTCTGGGGCGAGCCAGGGCATTGTAAGTTAGGGTCTCGCGTGGAGGTGTTTTTCTCGAGGTGTCCCTCAGCCTACAGTGTAGACACCAATGAAGCAGAACTCTTGCTTGACCTCTGATTGTAGATCGCCGTGTTTGGGGGTATGTGCCCTCTGTACGGAACCAATAGGTGATTTGTGAAGCATCATGGTCCTGCTGCTGAAGTCCACTTAAACCTCCCATTCCCTTCCCTCTCCTTTGGTAGTTGAGTGCTGCCAGTTTCTGATGATGGAGAAGTTCCATGATATTTAGCAGTTGTCTTAATATTCAGACTCCTCAATGTGTATTAACATCCCCCTGCCCCAAGAGAGTGATTTTTTTCCTATGTAATTGTAGGACAGAAGTTTGAAAAAGCTGACCTAAATGAATCCTACTGGCTCGTTAAACAGCAGCAAACGATAAATCTTTTTTTTAATAGTCTCTTGAATTTTTAAGTTGCGGAGTTGGTAATGCCCACGCTGTAGATGTGTGGAAATGGATATTTCAGAACTGGGCCCTAACTTTAAGAAGGGTGATTTGGATAAATGATTTCACTTCTCTTCCACCTTTTAATTAAAACCACTGTGGCATAGCTGCGTACTTCAACAGATTTCTTTTAATAAATTGCATTAGGTGCTATTAGCTTTCAGGGTATTACTCCAGATTAACCCTCTCCTTTCTAGGATTTCCTCATCTCTTTGCCATACAATTCATAATGAAGACAGCCAGCTTTCGTCCCCTTCTTCCCCTCTCTATGGCATCAGTATGCACTGCAAAACCAGCAGCTTGTACATCCTAAGCTAAGATAATGAGACCAATATTAATTCCACTACAGCTGCTACAGGCATGTAAATGAACCTTTCATCTGTCCAGCAAAGCAGCTCTGAGACGTGCAAAGAACACCCGGGCTGAGCAGCAGGAGCAGTCGGGGCGATGGCAGAGGTGAGGGTGAGAGAAGAGAGTGTGCAAAAAAAGGCTGAAATTCCAATGTCCTGCATTAATATTTCCTACTCGGATCAATGCTGTTATTGTCCCCTGCATTAATTACTGCAAGGACATGTTGTCCTGTTTGTCCCTGCTGGTGGGGATGGAGCAGCCATTGTCCTGACAGCACTGAAAAGGTCACAACGCAAACCCCCTCACTCAATTCTCTTACCGTGCTGGCCTCAGTCTCTGCTGGGGCCGTGGCTTCTGGCTGGTGTCCGCGTCGTGTAAAGCAGGTCAGGGCAGGCTGATTTGTCTCAAAGCAGAACCGTGGTAGTAGGGCAGTGCAAGGGCTAATTAGCTCTGCCTCTCAGCAAAGCTAATTAATCCAGACACAGTCTTGTGCTGACATGACTCTGTTGCTTTGAGTTCTGGCAGGAGTTTGTGGCTGATGTGGCTCAAGAGTCTCTGCTCTTTTTTTTTTTTTTTTTTTGTGCATGGGTCAGCCATGCTCTAAGAAAACTTCTGCACCAGCAGTTGTGATGAGGGGAAAACATTGACCCTTGGCCGTGTATTTGTATTGGGTTTATATTTTATCAATGAACAGAGACTTCCCAGAGCCCTGGAAAGTAAATATTTTTTTTAAATTAGATTTCCTGTACATCATAGCGCAATAAGGAATTGTCTGTGGTTATAGTAACAGGAGATTGAACAACTCTCCGGTGCTGTCGAAAGCGGGGCCTATTCCGAACGTACCTGGTATTGCTACTTTGCAAACACGCTTACTGCCAGTCCTCTGCAGTTCAGTGCTTAAGTGGGCATGAGTGGCTTCAGTGGGGTTTAACCATACGTTAAGGGTAATATTTTAAATGCTTTGCTGAATTGAGGTCTAAATGCAAGCAATATGTAGAACCTCTGACAAACATCTGATTTCTCTGAACTCAAGTGGTCGATTATTACAGGTCTGAAATCCATAGGGAGGCAGATGATGTGTGTAGAGTACATCACAGCGTGATCTGATTATTGTAACTTGTTCACTGCTGTGAGGTGGCGCAAAGGTGCCTATGCAGGATGTCACTTTGCACTGAGGTTTGTGCTGGTGGCGGTAACAAGGAGATGAACTTTGGTATGTTTTTATCAGTATCTTCCCAAATAAAAAGCACGTTTGGAGAGCATGTATCCCTGTTTAATAGTTAAGACAGAAAAAAGCAAGGACTCAATTTGGCAAGGACTCCTAATCTTTGATGAGGCTGGAATCCAGATACCCATTTTCTTCAGATCTCTCTCTTGTAGCTGCTAGGATGATACAGCTGCTCTACTTGTTCCTAATCCTTCAGGAAACGGTGCGTTTTAATGGAATAGTTCTGTGAAGGGATGCGAGGCATAGCCTTGGAGTTTGGGGGGTTGATCTGAGACCGAGTTTGAAAGTTCAAAAGAGGCTCTTCATCATTGCTGTTAAAAAATAAAAAAGCTGAACCAAGTTTTGCCAAAATAGTTGTGATACAATTTGAAGATAATACAGACGAGTCACAGAGGATGTTCCAATTCTCCAGAGCTCCAAACCGGGGGGATTTCCTGACTCATCCAGCCAGTTATTCCTCCGTTGACCTCCCCTTCGTTCCCGGCTGCTCAGTAACCCGAGATGTAAACTGTCATTTTAAGTGTTTGGTGGGATGCTTGGAGCCCAGAAGCCCTGCAAGTGGCTGGTGCTCTGAAGCCCACCCTTGTCATCACGTTTGCCTTGTGAAAGCCAGGCAGCGGAGAGACCTGAACACTGGTGTTTGGGATCAGTTTTTTGAACTGGGAGGAAAAGAGCTTTGCTGTTTCTTTGTCTCTTACGTATAGGACAGACCAGAACAGCTCCTGAGGAGCTGTTTAAACGTGGTGCCTAGATGATGAATATGAATTCAAGGTTCTATATTTGATTTTATTAAAAGCCTGTAAAAGCCAACACAGTTGTGAGGGGCACTTCCAATCTCTCAGGTAGATAAAAGTTTTAACAGAGGATATTGACTTGTGTGTTGTAGGTTTGGGGCATCTGTAATCTATGTTAAAATAATAGACTGAAGCAGCTTTTTCAGAAGTATTTCACTTGGTATCTAGAAATGTTTATAAATGGGAGAAAATCTTATTTACGTACTAGATTTTGTTCGCTGTGGAAGAGCTTTCCTAGACTCTTCTGTGACTCTGTTTAGCTGCCTGATGGACATACACGTACTGAGCAAGCACTGTTGAGGAGAGTCGTGTTAAACATCTGTCAGCATGACACCGTGTCTGCTTTACTGACATTCAGGGGCTTTATTGGTAAGTTGGCATTAATAGATCTCAGCCAGCCAAGGCCGTAGGTGTCTTGTGCCGCATTCGTTTGAGCAGGGAACCTCTCTTGAGGTTCTCTGTACGCAGTCTGTGGTTTACACTCTTAGATGCCAGCACAGCATAGATCATAGCTAACTAGTTGCAAATGAGAAACCTTGTCCCAGCAGAAGGAAAGGTGAGAACAGACAGGGGAGGTAACTTGTGAAAACATAGCCAGAAATAGAAACCAAATTCCAGGTTCATCCCACACTGTCTGCTGAACGATGGTTTTTCCTGTGTGTTCTCCCCTACTTTATTTCCCTTTTTTTTTTTTTTTCCTCCTTAGGGTAGGTCAGCATTTTTAGGTTGTTTATAATCACAATTGAATGTTGACTCATAGTTATGGATCACATAATTTCCTGTAGTGGATTCTTGCTTTTTTTCCCCTCAAGGCATTTGTTGCTGAGCATAATCTTGACTCGCTCTCATGCTATGTGAGAATTTAACCCCGAACGATGGGCCGCTAGAGCTTGACAAGCAGCTGTGAGGATGGGAACTAGCATTAAAATCAATGAGTGAGACTTCCAGTATTTCATTCCTGTGGTATTTACTGACATGTAATATCGGTTAGTGTTTCTGTACTGAAATAGTGCAGAGTTTGATCGGTATGACACTGACTTTTCTTAATTTGATTTGGGGGTTGGGTTTTTTCCTTACCCCCAGAAGATGGTATTTCCAGGAAACTGATGTTCTATAATCTAGCTGTCCTTAAAGAGCAAGTACTTCAGTATTATGGAGGAGTTAAGAAGATAAATAAGAAAAGATAATTAAGTTAGAATAAAAATTGGTGCCTTAAAACCCGGTGTTTCCTGACAATGCACATATTTTACAATGGTCTGACAGATTTTGTATGTGTCAAAGTACTCTTAGGGAGTTTGTGCAGATGTTTTAAAGGACCTCAGTAAAGAGAACCCCTCACAACTTGCCCTAGTCTTATAAAGCAGGAACTAGGATAAAAAAATGAATAAAGAATGAATAATTGGCCTCTTGAGTATAATGATACTGTCTGTGTCTAAAGGACATCTGCTTGTGTTAAAATCCACCTTTTTCCTCAGCAAAAAATACACATTTCTGTGGCACTAAAGAAGTAATTGTCAAAGTTATTTATGTCACAATAATTTATTAATCTGGAGGATGAAGACGCTACCCAGAGGTCATGTATGACCCAGTAATGAGACCATCAAGCATCGCCATAAATAATTAAACCAAGACACATTACTTGAACTTTTTTTTCTTTTCCTCAGGCACCTTGAAGTTGCTTCATTGTCTGCATAATTTGTATTGTGGGTGGATTACCAACACACAGAGCTGCAATTTTAATCCTTCTCAGGGAACACACAGGCTGGTTGCGACCGAAAGAGATCTCCAGAGGCTGACCGGGCCAAGTGCCCTGCTCAAAGCGGGATCAGCTGTAGAGCAAGTTGCCCAGGACTGTCTCCTCTTGAGTTCTGAGTATGTCCAGAAATGGGGTGTCCGCAACCACTGTGGGCAGCCTCTTCCAGTGTTCGAGCACCCTCCCAGTAACAAGCTTTTTCTTATGTTTAAATGCAATTTGCCATGTCCCAGTTTGTGCCCATTGCCTTCTCTCCTGCCTCTGGGCAGCACAAGGGGTCTGGTTCTGTCATCTCTACTCCTTCCCATCAGGTATTTAGACGTATAGATAAGACTCTCCTGTGTCCTCTTCCTGAGGTCGAATAGCCCCAGCTTGCTGCCTCTCCTTGGCTGACGTGCTTCTGGTTTGATCTGCTTTTCTTTTTACATTTCTAGTTTGAAGCAGGGGCCAAAAATTAAAATTGACTTAGTACGTAACTACAACTTGGACAACAGTGCGTCTGATTTACACACACACGCACCCAAAGAATGAGCAGCTCTTCGAAAAACATCAGAGAAATCTGCAGCACAGAAGAGGAGCTGTGTGTCGTCTGTATCCAGGCACTGGAGGACGGTTGGTGGATGTGGAAAGGGGAGTGACTTGGCCTCTGTAGATCGCTAACGAGGTCTTGTCGTCAGGGTGAGAAGCAGTTGATTCAATACCTCATGATTCAGTGCCTCGTGTTAGCCAAGATGACAGTCATCATGTTTACCTGAAAGGCATAATTAATCTGAAGTTAATTGAGTAATTCTGTATTTAATCTGTTATAACAGAGAATTCAATTGACTTCCTGAACCAATCAATTTTTCTCTCTCTCTGATCTTGTTCTTCAGGAGGGATTTAGTCTTTGTCGTTGGTTTTTAAGTATTGTAAAAATCCACTTTTGTTTCGTTTGCAGCAGATACAGGCAGATCCCCCCATCCCTGCCGTGGGTAGGAAAGTGGGTACCTTCCTAAAACAGTTCCTAAGGGGTTTTGTCAGGCTCTCCCTTATCATTGTTGGGATTAAAAAAAGCCATGTTGTAAAAGCCCAGCAAATACCTTTTCACCACCATTTAATGTGCTCGGTTCCTAAACAATTGCAATTGATTTTGTTTGCTCTTGCAAACACGAATTATCCCGTAATCATCTCAGCCTTCCAGCCACGCTGCCATCGACTTGTTTGTGTTTTGAAGTCAGAAAATGCAGACGTTGTCATGAAAATAGGAAAGGTTGGAGGGAAATAAAAGGTGGGGGGTTTCCTGGTTGGCAGGATGTGCCTTCACATCAACTAATTGTCACCCCATGGCTTCCTCAGTACACTGTGAGGAGTGAGGGAAACTTCGGAATTCAGTACTTGACCTTTAGTTTTGCTTTTGCTCGTGGTTTCTGCTAAATGGCTATTTCGGGGTTCATCAGTGACGGTCTCTTAGACTGTGTGATTGCTTTTACTCAAAGCAACTACACGAAGCAGAATAGTAAAGGGGACGGTGTTTCCAATGACGTTTCTTTACAAGGCAGGCTTTGTGTCTCAGAGCAGCCCAAGTCCTGGAGGATGAAATTGTACAGACAATTACCCACCATTTTTGAATACCAGAGCATTTCCTCTGACAGCCATGTAGGTAAGAGGGGTGAGCACTGCTGGTGCTTTGACTCCCTTTCCTGGTTAATACACGCTCGAAGGGGGCAGTGGCTGGTGATGAAGCCCACCGTGAGTGAACAGGAGAGAGGCGCGGGCTCTGCGCTCCAGGAAGAGTGCTTCAGCTTTCTGTCCAGAGGATGGTGATGAGGACTTTGTGGTGTGTGGGCCTTCTAATGGAACAGGATGTGTAGTCAAAGTCTAACTCCTAGTGAAAGCCTGTCAGCAGCCATTGAGTTTTACAGGGGTCTGGTGTCCAGGCAGTTGTCCCAGCCCAAACTGCCCTAATAGAGGACAAACCGGTAGGGTCAAATCAACCGGCAGCCTCGCTGCCAGCTCCAGATAAATGCTTGCAGCACACACCCTGTTATTTGTTTTGGACAGTCGCAGATCTCTAAGAAGGCTTTACCAGAAGGCACTTGATGCTATGGGGGTGACGTTGTGATGGCACACCCATAGACCTGCACCTCCAGGGAGGGAACCAGCAGTCGGAACAGATGAGCTTCCTCGTGCCAGTGCCCTCAGCAATGAGTGAGGAATGCTGGAGAGCCTGTGCTGAAATGGGCAGAGTTCCTTCTAAACAGAGTGAGTTCTTCCACTGCTGGTTTGGAGACAGGGTTTGTCATGAGCCGCTCCACATTTACTCCTAGATAACTTGAGTCAGAATTTGGCCCGAGTTGTCTTCAAGTGCATTTCGTACATGATGGCAGCATCCAGCAATGCAGATTAGTGGTTCTGTAAATCAGCCTTAGGTTTTATTTTAGTTTCTGTGCTGCAAACATCCAGGGGACTTGCAGTGAGGCCCCATGTAGTACTGCAGCATTGTAAATTATCTTTAAGTTGAAAAAAAACTACATTAAGTGTCTCGCCGGTACAATGTGTTCAGTTGTTTATTTCAAGTGTAATCCAGGCTTGCACGAGAGGCTGCTTTGGTAACTACTCTGAGGAAGTGAGGCTTGATTTTGTGAGGTGCTGAGTGCCCTTGATGTCGATCAGTTCTAAGGATGCTCAGCCTCTGGAGAGTGCGCTCAGGACGAGGCTTTAACCTCGCTGGTAATAGCTGTAATAATGAGAAGTAGCAAGGCACAATTTTCCTGTTGGTGCACTTGGTATTCCTTCTATATTTCCTGCCTCCTGTGGGAACTTTCTCAGCTTTTTTCATGTCCCTGTTCATAATGACTTAAGTGTTCAGCCCAAATAAGTTTTTCATAAAGAAATTTAAGAGAAGCATTGTCTTTCCAGGCTTACTTGTTGTTTAAGGTCCTTAGGTTAAGCTTGTTTATGTTTAACTAGCTTAGGGAAGGGCAGTTGTAGAAGAATATTGCAGCTGGAAATTGCAGCCTCTGTAACACAGTGCTCAGAAGGGATCCAGTAGTGTTTCCCCAAGGACTAACACAAATGGCCCAGTTGTCCCTGAATCCTCTTTTTCAGCAGCTGGTAGTAGTAACTCCTTTAGGACACAATCTAGTAGATAAAGGATAATTCTCTCCACTAGGAAATACTCTTTCTAGCGCCCATTAGTGAGGTTGATGTACATAAGAAGATTTGGCCCCCTTTCCAGACACTTGGGTATTGTTTTGCTCCTTATTAATTTGAAGGCATCAGTAATCACTCTAAAGTTCCATACCTTTAAAAAAAACAAATAAAAGTCTCAATTCACAGGTTAATGAGATCCTATGGCCATAAATTTCACTAGTGAGTTGTGTTAAATAAGGAATAACATGAAAGATCTACCTCCAAAACTTGCTGAATGGTATTTTCCCAGGTGAATCTCTGAGCTGAGGCAGGATTTTGTGGGTTATTTGTAAGAATGATCACTCTTTTTTTTCCCCTGAAACTCTTTTCATTCTTTTTTCTCCTTCTGGAAAATGTATATGCAGTTAAATATTGTAACTCTACTTGATGCTGCTGGGTATTGCACTGGTCAGTTATGTTTTCTACTTTTCTCAATAAGTTTATCTGTTTATATCCGCTTCTTGCTTTTTTAACCTTTGTTTATATTAACTCCTCAAACAATGCCACCTTTTAATCTGTCTGCACAGCAATTGGTACCCTTGGCCACGATGGTGACTTCTAAATGCCATTGCAATGCAAACAATAAATTATGTTGTACTTACATAACAGTCATATAAACCGTGAGGTACAGAGGAGGTACTCTGGAGCCTGGTATGTCTTCATACCTCGATGAGGTTTTGCTTTGGGTCGAAGCCTCCTGGCTGCACTGCAGTCTGTGGAAGAAAGCGCATAGCACCATTCTTCCGTAGCCGGAAAAATTTCTAGCAGGACACCTACAAGAGCTGTGAACACATGAGAGCGAGTGATGTTGAGCCGCACGCTTGTTAACTTTGATCAGCAGCTCTACCTGCCACGATGCCATCAGCGGGCACAGAGAGTGGCAACAGACAGTTTTCACACCACAAAACCTTCAGCTGTCATTCCACTGCGCTGTGCAAGAAGGGACGAGAAGTTAATGATGCGGGAAAAATGACCAGCAGCAGCGGCTGGATCCCAGTGGCTGCTTCTGATAGTTTCAGAAGGGGAACAGCTACAGGCTGCCATTCTCAGTCTTTCCTGCAGAAATCAAGGAATAAAAAAGGGAATTACCTTTGCACAGATTCCAGATGCTTAAAAGAAGCAGATTTCTTACTACGTGTGTAGTTAGAGGCCAGTATTTTCCTACTCCTATTCATCTTAGTGAGAAGACAGCCTGGAGGTGATGTCTGTGGAGCTTACAGTCAATCCAAGTGCTTACAGTTGGTGTCTACCCTCTTGATGGTCTGGGTCATGAATCTAAGTAGATTGGAAACTTCCTGTGAACAGAGTTGGAGGAGCAGGAGAAGCAGGGTGACAGTGGGAAAGTTTTAAGAAAGCCTTGAGGAGCTCCTCAACGAATGAAACCACAGCAGGGATTAATGCTTATGGGATTCCAGGTTGTATATGTCAGATGCAGTAAATGTTGGTTAAAAAACTCCTATTTTTGCAGTACTTCCTGTTTTGAATACACTCGCATAGAGATCCAATAAATATCAAATGAAAATCAGTTGGAATGTTGCACTTAAATGAGAATTAACTGTTGCCAGTTCGTTTGTTGTTTATTTACCCATCTGGTCATTCAGAGTTCTGGAAGAGTAGAACTTACTGAGTGCTGAGCGTTTTCTTTTTCCATTTCAGGTTCCAGTCGTGGGTACTTTGCATTTGAAAACCTGTCCTTTCGTGTGAGAGCATCATCTGAAGAACTTCAGTCCTGGCTTACGAGTTGTTTACTTGCTGAACATGCTGACTGGTGCCTGATAGAATTGTACAAAAGCACTAAGGTATGTATCTAATCCACCCTAAAAGTTCCACGAGCTTTGTTTACTTTTGTAGAATTAATTGATTCTGGGAGGAACTTGTGGACAGCTGTAGTCCAGCCCCTCCTGTTCAGAGCAATTCAACTAGAGCAGGTTACTTCAGTCCATGTCTCATCTGGTTTTGAATATTCCAAGGACAGAGACCCCACAGCCTCTGTGAGCAGCCTACTCTAGTGTGTGACCACCTCATGATGCAAACGTCCTTCCTTCCATCTAGTTGCTGTTTCCTGTGCTGTGATTTGTATCCGTTGCATTTGTTCTGTTGCTGGGCACCTCCTTTTTCTGTGCTCGCGGTTAGTATGGCTTTTAACCTAGAGTAACCAGTGTTGGCCAGGAGCAGGGAACTTGACTGTATCCTGTGGGATTTTTTGGTTTGGTCGCAACTTGAGAGCTTGGTTGGACTTCCAGGAGAGTAGTCATGGGTAAGCCATGGATGGAATCAGAAAAGGTGCCGGTTCCGCTCAAAGTCTGGTACAGATATTTTGTGAGACTTCGGGCATGTCAATCCTTTGAAGTTTCAGTTCTTCATCTGTCGGATGGGGAGACAGCCATGTTCCCTCTGCATCTTTATTTAGCTGCTATAGTTCTCCGTTAACTGTGTGTACGACACCGGGCATGCAGGTACTGGAACAGTATTGCTGGTTGTATATGCTGCATTAAAATTGACAGTACTTGAAACATCTTCAGGCATCCAGAAAGGGTTTTATTGTATGCTAATGGTACTGGTCATGGATTGTTGACAGTTAAGCCCTTAGCATATGAGGAGTTGAAAATAAGAATTTGGATGTATACCTTTCCATCAATAATTCACAGGACATTAGAGCCTCAGTGTCAGAAGTTGTACCTCAGCCCAGGAGGACAGTATATTAATGAAGTTGCTCCAGCCATTACACTGCAATTGCTAATTTATTCATAGTTTATCAGCAGTGGAGAGAGAAGGGGAAAGGAAAACCCAAGGTCTGATTCAGTAGCCCTTGAAACAAAGATGCTTGCTAGCTTTAATTGCAGCATTTGATTTTTGAGTTGTGGATCTGTTTCAGCCTTGGTGAATGAGACCAAATTGAAAGGAAGCAAGTGAATACAGCCCGGATGAATTGACTTGAAGTGGGCCCTATCGCCAGATCATCCCGCTGGGGCTGAATGTTAACAAAAGTAAGGCAGTCGTGTGTTCAGGGTGATAGGGTCAAACATGGTCTCTTTTCCTTAAAAATCCACCCTCACTTCGTGACGTTTAATCCTGTCGTTTGAATGGTTACTGGTGGCTGGTTCACGGCTCTCTGTACTGACGACTGTTACCCTACGAAAAGGCTCACCATGAGCTAAAAAGTACTAATGAGAGAAAGCTGTGCTGAAATCCTGACCCGTTGTGCTCGCTGCTATGTAAGCCGAGAAGCAAGACGTGGTCATTGCTTGTGTGCCTTTATTAAGCAGCGCGTCCTTGAGACGTTTTGCTAGTCAGGAAAGGTGGGCGAAGGACACGATTTTTGACATCAGTTTAGCTGTGCTAGTACACCTCTTGCAGAGGACGGCTCGGTCATCAAAGAGGCCAGGTGTCAACCTCACAGGATTGTGACACCCTTTGTGGCAGAAAACCCCAGAATGTTTAGGAGTCTTTGTGGGTCAGAAACTGCAGAAGCAGATTTTGGGTGGATGTGGCTCATGCTGTCACTCAAGGATGAGAGAGTCGACTACTTTGGGGAAGTGAAATGCACAGCCCCTCTGTCTGTCCCTGTCTTCCTGCGCCCAGCACTCGTTCTCCAGGAGACTCGGGATCTAGGTAGGAAGGGTCTGCTTTCCCTTTTGTTCTTAACTGGACTCATTTTGCAGATACAGTTCAAAACTCAGTGTAGACACCTTAGAAAGCACAAAGTTGTGACCCCCTAATTATTGTTTTGCCTGTAAATCTCATTGAAGTCATGTTTTGAAAGGCCTGCCAATTAACTTCATACAGACGTCGGCGGCCCTTCTCATTCAGCAACGCTCTGCGAAGTACATGTTAAGCAAAATCTGATGTGCAAGCTAGTTCATGAAAGACCTCCACCCATTTACATATGTAAAGGCTCCTGTTTATCTGTGTACATACGGTACGAGTACACATCAAACCTGGACACATCTGCTTCATTCAGAATGTGCCAGATTAGCCTGGAGACTTTATAGACGTTTTTAGCCTATAGAATTTGCAAGCTCATCTTGAATGCAGCGACTTGAAGATCTTTACTTGAAAGCTAAACAGGCTAATTGGAGGTGTCAATAACTTCCATGGGCGATAATGCAAAGTAGTTGGGAAGAGTGACTGGTGGGGGAGCGGGGTGGCTGAGGACAAAGCGTGTGGCATTGTAGGAGAGGAACAAGACGCTGGATGTCTTTGCAAGGTCTTACACGAATGGTCCATGTGCAGTGGCATGAAATACTTCGTGTTAGGAAGCAAGGATGCACCCAAGGAAAGCTCCTCTATTCAGCAGTGTCTCTGGACTCACCATGGGAGTGGGATTCCCTTCAAGGAGTGGGCAGTGGGGAGAGCCCCTGCCTGATAATGGGCACCTCCTCACCCAGAATCCCAGAGCCGGAAAGAAATTTGCTTGAAGGCGCAGTTCCCCAGAACATGGACGTGACTGGTACCTCTAATAGTCTCTTAATGAAGGGCGTGGTCAGTCCTGTGTTGGATAATTGTCCGGCTGGAATGGTCTTTTTACTACTTATTATTTGGACTAAGTATCTCTCTGCCTCAGTAACACTTGGGGATTACAGGGAGGCTTTTACCTACTCCAGAAAAACATTGTCAGCATTTTGTTATCCATGTGGTCCAGGGCGCCGCACACTCAGTAGATGTGGAAGGTGGTCAGACTGTTGTGGTTTCAGTCTCCCAAATGCTGACAGCAGCAAATGTCTTAAGTATCTCTTGGCTGTATTGTGCTGCCAGCAAATTCTGATTTATGTTCCTGCAAACTATTTGTTAGAGGTGTAAACTAAGGAATTGACATTTGGGGAGAAAAGCAGGGCATGCATTTGAGGAGGAATGATGTCCTAGTTAATCTTAGGGTATGCAATATCTGTGGTGTTGGGCTGCCTGTTTATTTTTAGATTGGGTTTGCTAAGGCTGTTAGGTGCTTTAAAAGCAATTAAAGCTGAGATTAGACACTCGTCACTAAGCAGATAAATTTAAAATAAAAATAGTTATTAGACGTCTGAAGAAAAATGAACTAAAACCTTAATTAAATGAAGAGGAAATGCATCTTGGTGAAGATGATATGCTTGTGAAAATAATGGTTGGAAAAAAGATGAAGAGCATCTTGAAGTAGTATTTGGGCTAGTGTAGAGTCCAGCTTGTCCTGGAGCTTTATCTGCCATCTTAGATGAGATGGAAGAGACTGAAGCTGGGATTGCCACAGCTGAGACGGTCTGATTCTACACTTTGAGTCATACCAACCTTCGTAGTTAGACTAAAAAGCAAAAATGCTTCAGTTAGAGCCTATATCGAGTTTGTGTCTTTGGTTGCACATCTGAGGAGCTGTTGTACGCATCAGCAGGTTACATTAGCACCTGATAAAAGGGAGATGTTGGGAGCAGAGGCACAGACTCTTCTAAAGAGCTCTGACTCCTAAAACTCGTTAGGAGTGCAGGTTGTTACACACAGCAGCAACTTGCACAGGGCTTGGGTGGCTCTTCCATCCTTTGTGGGTTTCACATAGAGGCCTCTCATCTCCATTAAATGTATGTCATGGGGCTGTTGTGGAAATAATTCAGGGACGATTCTTGTTTCATATTCAGTCTGGATGACTGTAACTGTTCTTGTGCCCGAAACCTCTAAACCTATCCAAAAAATCTAAATGATTTTGTAAAACCTTGAAAATGCCACTTAAATACAACCCACGGGCTGAGTAGGTCGAGGGGAAATGTGAAGAGCTCTTTGCTGCCGGAGCCGTGATCTTTGTAAACGTGGATCTTGTACAGGCCCAAGCACCTAAGTCTGCTTATTTTCCTCATGTTTTCCTCACCAAGGAGTGCTTTGAATAGACTGGGCAGGAGCAGTGCAAACCTTAGAGGTCTCGGTAGGAAGAGAAGAAGAATTTTGCAAAGAGCGCGGCTCGTTTCCTTCCAGCAGTAGTTCTGCCGCTGATGCTACTAAGGAGAAGTTACCCAGGGCTGTAAATCTCCAGTAACTGATCAGTTGGTACTACAGGAAAGTGTAGATACATTCTTCTCTGCCTTATAGGCAGGTTGAGAGGTCTGTTGGTGTTGGTATGTTTGGCAAAGTCCTTGTACCATGTAAATACTTGTTGTTGTTGATTTTTCAGTATTTGTGTGTGGAAAGGAAGGGCTAAGCGGAAGGGCTTACGGCTGAAATGCCGAGCTCGGCTCTGTGTGTGTGTGTATTTGTACTTGACGTAGATATGTCTAAAATAACCACAGCTGTTAGTATAGATCCAAGATTAGACAGTACAGATCCATTGTCCTGGAAGAGAAGGTAGAGATCCCATGACACACAAACTTACTGGACAGATCATTTACCTGGGGGACTCTTGGTCAGGTGGCAGGAAACTTTGCCAGTTGGATGAGGACCAGCTGAGCACTTAGAACATTTCAGGTTTCTCTGAGCTCTGTGCAGAGATCTTGGACCTCTCGCCGCTCTAAAAGATAGGGAACAAAACCACAAACGGGCATTTTCGTCCTCCTTTCTTCTATAAGGTTTTTACCTTTTAGAGTCACTTATTTAGACAGATTAAAACTTTCCCATATCTTCCTCTTTGGCAAATGCTCAAATGGTTTTGCTTTCTGTTTTATCAGAAAATGTAAAAAAAAAAAAAAAAAAGTGGGGGAGGAGGAGAGTGTTTCTGCTGTTTCATGTGAGCTTGCTTGGTTTTAGCTCAGCTGTCAAAGTGTTTTGGTTTGGAATTTGTGACATTTTCCAATACAGTATAACAGGATTTTTCTGAAATGAAAATTATTTAAACCTTTTTGTAGGAATGTGGGGATTTTGAGTGTCAATAAGTCTATGGCAGTAGGAGAGCTTGTGACAACGCTGCTTCAGCTCCCGTAGGATCAAGAGATCCAGGCAGAGACATCCCCTGAAAACCAGTACTGGTTCCTTAGACATCACTCTCCTCAGTTCACCCTCGGATCTGGCAGGCTTTCAAATGGACTCTTCCTGGAGAATTATCAATACAAGGTGTAATAACTGCACACTTCAGCTTTTACCTTTATTAGGAAATTATGTCATGAATAAATATGAACGCTCACTAAAGTGATACTAACTGTAATGCAGATGGAGTTAATAGAGAGATGGAAAAAAGTACTTTCAACATCACTTATGATAACGAAGCTCTGAATCTTGTTTGAGGGAGGTGTGTGTTGCTGGCCAATTCAGAATAAAAATAGTGATTAATTATGATATTTTTCTTAAGGAAATCAATCTCTGATCTATAGATAGTGACCAATTTTCATAACAGGACAAACAAAACCAGGTTTTTGTTATTCAGGAGCTTTGAGATGTTGCAGGTTTAGGGGACGAAACGTTGGCTTCAATGGATTGTTTTGTGGATTGTGTTGGTTTTTTTTTAAATGGAGTGGAACTGCTTTGCCCATTCTGTGTCCCAACCTTCCTGCTCTGCTGGAGATCCTCTGCAGGGGACCAGGAACTGGGGCTGGGCAGGGCTGACCTCATTTGGAGCGAATTGCAGGGGCAAGCAGTGGTCTTTTTTATCTGAGCCGGGAATAAGGAACTACAATAAATGAGCTCAGAACCTGACTTGAGTTTCATGCAATTTTCATTTTTGTTATAGAGTGGAATTACGAGTAGTAGCTCACAGAAAACCTCAAGAGAGACGGGCTGTAAAATGCTGAGCACGGTGCTCTTTAGTCATAATGGAAAATATTTTTAAAATATTTTTAAAAATAAGTAACACATAATGGTTTGCTCATGACAGACTATAAAAAATACTTCCACCATTTTGGCATCTCAACTCTCAAAATTTGGGCGGGGAATTGTTTTTAAAATACCTGATGTCTGTAACACAGGTTGAGGAGGGAGCAGCTGGACAGACAGCACAGTGTACCTAAGCCGTAGGGACACAGGTCGAGAACGTTGGGTCTGTAACAGCAGCTCGAGTTTGCTGTGAATCCCCAGATGGTCCAGGAGTGGTGGTGTGGGGCTCCACTGAGGCTCGTGCTCTCCGCTGCTCCTGGTTACTAGGGCTGAGCAGAACCAGCTCGCAGGAGCTCTGCAGGTTCTGCGCTTGCCCCAGATCCCTCTAACATCTTTCTGTTGAACTGGGTGCGGACAAGTTCAAGCCCTAGTAAGCCAGCGGGACAAACAGCAGGAGGTGGAACGTTGGAGAGGCGTCATCGCCGAGATCCCACCGCAGGGTCTGGGGCTGAAGCCTGCTGAAATCCGGAGCAGCACACTTGGCTTGGGAGTGGCGGAGAGCTGGGGGAGAAGGGGAGCTGAGAAGAAAAAAGGTGTCGCTGCTTCTGCAGCTTCAGGGCTGACTGTTTATCAGAGTCAGTATTTTTCTGACGAAAAGGCGCTTAGATTAAAGCAGAACCCCCAAGCTCTTTCCAGTATGTTTCCATGTGGATTTGCCGGTGCAATTGAATGCCTTTTGCATGGATGAGCCCTTTGGATGCTGCAAACGTTCCTTTTCCTGTTCTTACCCTGTGAATACAGGGGAAAAAAAAAAAAAGCCAAAAAAAACCCCAGTTTAGAATTTGCCCAAGAAAAATATACAGGTCAGGTGGATTAGAAAAAGATCAGGTTGCCAAATAACCCAGGGAAGGGGTGTTGTGTTTAGCGTTTTACACTGTCTGCCAGAAAACCCACAATATAAACCTCTAATAATCTCAGGAAGGCAGGGGGGTCCGGGAAGGGGTGGTGGTGAGCAAGGCAATACTGTGTCTTTAATTCCCTTTTCTGAAGGAAGAAAGTCTGCATAGCAATGACAGGATCACTTGTTCGTGCCTTTAATGTGTGATCTGTTTTCTCCAGTGGAGGGCACTCAGTGTATCACAAACTAGAACATTAGCACCAACAAGCTCCAAAGCATCATCGCTCTCTGGAAAGCCTTCTGAATTAGACAAGAGCTGCCTCTCAGCACAGCTACAAAACACTTTAAATCTGACCAGCTAAATGGATAAACCTGTCCTGCGTAGCTTTTAAGCGAGGGTCTTCCCCAGCACAGGAGGCCTGCCTGCTTCGGGAGCTGGGGAGCTGGAGGATGGATTGCTGGGGCTGGGAATGGCAAAAGGCAGCAGAATGAGAAACGCTAGGTACCGGCAGAGATCTTTTTATTCCTCCCAGAGAAGTTGGTTTACCTCCGTGGTCTGCTAAGCTTTTACTTGCTGATTGCCACTTAATGCTGATGGTTCTCTGATGACTTACACAATGGCTCTCAGAGCTTAGAGTCCCTCCCTACCCCCCCACCCCCCACTCCCCCCCATCCTTCGTCCTGTCTTCCCCACCCCCAACCCCTTCCCTATCCTTTCCCTTCCTCATCCCCAAAATTCTTGCTTGTCCTCTCTAGGGAACTTTGTGGGGGTTACTGGCATGCACGCTGGATGGCGGTGATGTGAGTGGCAACCGTGCGGTGACATGAAGGTTCTGATGGTTTAAAGGAAAGCGACCAGTTTTCAAAAGAGAGACGGGCAAAGGGAAAGCAAAAAAGGAAAGAGAGAGAAGAAAACAGCTGGAGAAGGGAAAAGGAGGACCTTTGTTGATGACAAAAGGATGGGTAAGTGAACTTTTCTTGTTTGCTTGTTAGCACAGCTGCAGCCCTATGGTATATTTTTCAGGCAGATTATAGCTGGTCAGGAGGGGGAAACAGCCTGAACGGCAGCAGTGCATTCCTTTGCCAGGTGACTCACTGTACTTGCCATTGCATTTTTAGATCATGTATCCCCCCCCCCTCCATACACACCTTTTCTCCTGCAGTGGTTTTGTATGTTATTAATCTGTAAATGCATGCACGGAGTGGAAGGCTGTGGAGAGCGCGGCGGCTGTCTGGGCAGCCCACCCACACACCTGCACACGCAGAGATAAGTACATGTATGCATGAGGCACGCTCACACCACATTTCATCGGGGGTTATATTCATGTGCGATGAGCCCGTTGTGGTATTATTCAGACTGTCAGAAAGGACTGTTAACACTTTGCAGTATGTGGGAAGCAAAGGGGAGGGGGTGATTTTCTTGTATAGGTGGTTTTGAAAAGGCTTGTTTGGGCTTTGAAAAGATGCCCCTAATATTGCTGCTACATTTCCAGCAGTCATTTGCCAGTCTGATTTTTTCAAGTGTGACAGGTTTATTTCCCTCCTTCTTCCCCCCCCCAACCCCCAAGTCTGTACCAGCCAGAACATATTTCTAGCTGGCTGCTGCTGGCACATAGGCAGGAGCAAAAAAAATGAGGATTTAAATTAAAAATCTAACCATTAAAGTGAAAGGCAGAGACACATAGGCAGGGGCATTTTAGATTAGGAATTATTTTGCAGATTGCCCCTTGGTTTAAAATAGGATTAAATAACTGCAGCACAGGGTTGGTTTTGTGTGTGTGGCAAATAATAAAGTAATTACTTACTGAGGAGATACTGGCCCTTAAAATACTTCCTGCTAGAAGAATGCATTTTAATTCTTAGCAAGATTGTTACTCTGGACAGAGGCACCAGCCCTAAAATCATTACAGGCTAAGGACAGCGTGCAGATGCGTGTTGGATTTTCTGACAGCCCCTCCACCCCCTTTCATAATTATTCAAAGAATGTGCAAAATGTGCCTGTCCTCATGTAAAATCATTGCCTCTACATGGTAAACTTGACATTTCGAACGCAGGATCTTAAAATCAGTAGAAGCTGTGGAAGAGAGAAGGGACTCAAAATAGAAATAGACCCCTTTAAACTTTCTGTGTTTTGCTGCTCCTAAGGCAGTGTTTATAGGGAAGTATTTGTGTGTGTATTTCATAGAGTATATAACGTACAGAGACAATAACATGCTTAGGTGTTCACAGCTACATGCAGATAACTTTAATGTGTGTTAAGAGTATGAGTCACTTTAAAGATACATGTCTGCTACCATTATCTCGGTACTGGGGTCGATACCAGCATTATGTGACATACTTCTCTATACGGTTGAACTTTGTTTCTATGCATCTGTTTACATATTTTAGGCACATAAAAATAATGAGTAAATCTATTTGTAAAAACAAATCAGTTGGTGCAAAAAGTAAAGCCTTTACTTACTAATTTTACAATAAATATACATTTTAAAGACGAATCAAACTTTGCAATAAGTAGATTTCTCAGTTTTTTCTGTAATTTTTGGGGAAATTGGACTTGCAATTGCTTTTATTAAGGAACACATTTAGCAGCACCTAAATAGCAGAAGCTTTGGCTCATTTCCTTTCCAGCACTATGGAGCGTTCAGCACAGTGACTTGACAAATATGTTTATTGTGAAAACCTCAGCATCTAGCGATAAGGATATACCAGCTACAGTGAGAGATGATGGACAGGAGAAAAGCGAATAGAGAACAGACTCTTGGTCCCTCTGAGGGATCATAAATCACCCCAAAGTAATTGAATAACAGGAGTAGTACTGGTGATGGTGTGGGTAGGAGAGATGGCAAGGCAGGAACTCAAAGGAACAGGCATTTACACGACAGAAAGTGCAAGACAGGAGACAAACAGGTTGTCTCCAAAATGCACCGCTTCACTACGGCTTTATTAGACCCCCCACTGACGTTAGTAATCTGCTGGCGATTTATTTTAATAGCTTTACAACGCACGTTTGTTTTCTTTTTAATATTGTAGGTTTCCATTTAATTAAGCGGCTGAGAGGCATGAGTGTGGTGTTAGTGCTACTTCCTACGGTGCTGTTTGTTGTGCTTGCGGGGGCTCAGCGAGCTTGCCCCAAGAACTGCAGATGCGATGGCAAGATTGTGTACTGCGAATCTCATGCTTTCAGAGACATCCCTCAGAATATTTCTGGCGGGTCTCAAGGCTTATCGTTACGGTACAACAGCATTCAGAAGCTTAAATCAAATCAGTTTGCGGGCCTGAATCAGCTCATATGGCTTTATCTTGACCATAATTACATCAGCTCCGTGGATGAGGATGCGTTTCAGGGGATCCGCAGGCTGAAGGAATTAATTCTAAGCTCCAACAAAATTACCCATCTGCACAACAAAACATTTCACCCCGTCCCCAACCTCCGCAATCTGGACCTCTCTTACAACAAGCTGCAGGTGTTGCAGTCTGAGCAGTTCAAGGGCCTGCGTAAACTCTTGATCTTGCATTTGCGCTCGAACTCGCTGAAAACGGTGCCGATCCGCATCTTCCAGGACTGCCGAAACCTTGACTTTCTGGATTTGGGCTACAACCGCCTGCGGAGCTTATCCCGTAACGCTTTCGCTGGCCTTTTGAAGTTGACAGAGCTCCACTTGGAGCACAACCAGTTTTCTAAGATCAATTTTGCCCACTTTCCACGCCTCTTCAACCTTCGCTCCATTTATTTGCAGTGGAATAGGATCCGGTCTATTAGCCAAGGGTTGACGTGGACTTGGAGTTCCTTGCACAACTTGGATTTATCAGGAAATGACATTACAGGGATAGAGCCTGGGACCTTCCAGTGCCTCCCCAACCTGCAAAAGCTGAACCTGGATTCCAACAAGCTCACCAACATCTCCCAGGAGACCATCAATACGTGGATCTCGCTCATCTCCATCACTCTGTCCGGAAACATGTGGGAATGTACTCGTAGCATTTGCCCTCTGTTTACTTGGCTTAAGAATTTCAAGGGAAATAAGGAAAGCACTATGATATGTGCAGGCCCTAAGCACATCCAGGGTGAAAAAGTGAGCGATGCTGTGGAAACATACAATATCTGTGCCGAAATCCAGGTGGTGGTTACTGAAAGATCATACCAGGCACCCAAAACCCCCCAGAGACCCGTCTTCATTCCCAAACCCACCATTTCCAAACTGGAAAGCAGTCAGCCGACGTCTGTTATGCCGAGCCCTTCTGCAGACCTCCCAACGCCCGGAGTGGAACCAGAGTACGAGCACGTTTCCTTCCACAAAATCATCGCTGGGAGCGTGGCCCTCTTTCTTTCCGTGGCCATGATTTTGTTGGTTATCTACGTGTCGTGGAAGCGCTACCCAGCCAGCATGAAACAGCTCCAGCAGCACTCGCTCATGAAGAGGCGCAGGAAAAAGGCCCGAGAGTCTGAAAGGCAAATGAACTCCCCTTTACAGGAGTATTACGTGGACTACAAGCCAACAAACTCTGAGACCATGGATGTATCGGTTAACGGATCTGGGCCCTGCACGTATACCATCTCTGGCTCCAGGGAATGCGAGGTATGAACCATGATCCTCCTAAAACCATTTCAGCTGCTGGGAAGGAGAGGTAAATGTTTGAAGCTCTTGAGGTGTCTCTAAACACTAGAAAGATTAATGAGGTGGTTTTTTTTTTGTTTTGTTTTGGGTTTGCTCATTATGAAAGGTTGTCTCCTAACAGGGAAGTGATGGTGATTGTTTTGAATAATTCAGACTTATTTGGAAAAAATAGATTAAATTGAAGTAAATATGTATGATAAAGGCATCTGGAGTGTTACTCTTCTGTTTGCACCCCTTTTACTAGCAGTGGCTACAAGAGAGGCCCATTTTTTTGTGCATTGATAGAAACAGAGGAGTTAAAGAACATTTTTGGCTTTAAAAATACATATGGAAACCTGCTCACTCCAGACCTCACGTCAAATCTTGAGGGGTTATGGGCTATATAAAGATAATGCCAAAGATTTTCTGCATTTTCTGGTTCAGTAGTAAAGCAGGGGGCGACAGGACAGCAGCACAACCTTAGAGTTCAGCACTTGTTTCTTTTCCTGGAGACCCAGGCATGTAGGAGCTGCCTGGCTGCTGCCTTCCTGGCTCTTCTGAGCTGGAGCCTCGTGGAGGCCCCAAGTCAGACAGTCCATTTGGAAATAGCTGGGTTGGGAGAGGGCAAATTGTGGTTTGGTTCTCATTTAATCTGAGTGCTCAGTGAAGGCTTAGCTTGAGACAACTGCACTGGAGTGCACAGTGTCACACGCTTCGGGCCATGTTGTGATTTGGACTCAGCAACGTGGGAAAGACAAACAGGGAAAGTTCTCAGAGCTTCCTCCGTCTGTCGTTCAGCTTGGTATTAGGGGACCATGGCTGATTTTGCTTTCTCGCTTGTGGCCACCCTACCGGCGAGCGCTTGATGTGCCTGTTGAATTGTTTTCATACCCATTGATGCAAACTGGGTCTGACCGTGCTAGATTTCGACTGGCTTTGGCAGCCAGGTGGTGTGCAAGGTGTTACAGACGGGCAGGGTAGAGGAGGCGGCAGGTCTAGGACCCGCATTTCTTAAAAGCGGACCTTTTCACTTTCTCACAATGGGCATCTTTAAGATGTTTCATCTTCAGCACCTGAAATCTCTAGCTGATTTTGAACCACAGAGCTAAAAAAATGGAAGTGTGTGTTTGGGGGTTGTTTTCTCTGGAGAAGTGCTGTCTTGAGAAAAGCAAAGCACCCGGCATACGCTTGTCGCTTCTACCGGTGTCATGTGAATGAAGGTCTGGGGTTTTTTTCCTGTTAGCAGCTCAAGTAGAAAGTAAGTGATGCTAACAAAGTTATTTTGAATTTTCACTGGCTGTCACAAGGAGCGTTAATTTGACCTGAAAGGCTGTCTCCTCCTCATGCTTGAGCTTAACGCTGCTGAAGTTTCATTAGCTTGTATAAAATGCTGTTTAATTTACACCGAGATGATCTGGGAGACGGGTGAATCTGCACGCCATAACTGAAAGTTCATGTCATGAAACCTTAATCTGTATTTAGGTTTTGGATCATGATTATAGTGCACAGAAGATGGGGAAATATGTGATAGTGCTTGAGAGACTGGAATTTGGCTAATTTGGATCGTGGCAGATGAACAAAAAGTTGAAGAGTCCTACAAGGTCTACTAACAGAAGGTCAATGTGGAATAATTTATTCATGTTTAACTGTTGGACTCGATGATCTTAAAGGTCTTTGCCAACCGAAACGGTTCTGTGCTCGGAGTTGCTGTCGATTGTTACACACAGCATTAAACACAAGGGGACCCCAGTCCGCCTGGTTTCCAGGTGCTCTTGCAGTACCAGAGCAGTTCTGTGCTGCTGCTCTGCTCAGGGGACGCTAAGCTGGTGCGCAGCTTTGCAGGACTCAGGCTGGTGTTGTCTGGAGGATTCTTGGTTCTGGTGTAAATCAGGAAGACTGTGCTGAACGTGATTGCGCTGTCCTGGGCTGTGGCTGGTAGAGAGAACACTCTGTATTTGCGTGGGGATTTAGTATGCATTGGCTATTAGTCCCGGAGCCGACAGGAGACAGCAGATCATTGAAGGCACATGTAGCAACCATAAGCCCCCACTGAAATACTATCTCCAGCTTGGATTTAACATTCTTCGTCTCCATAGCTACAAGGTTCCACTTGTAAAAGGATAGAGATGCGCTGTACAGTACTTAAAAATGGTGAGAAAAAAAATCCTTGTAGAGTCTTCAGCAGTGGAAAGGTTTTATGTTTGAGGGAAAAATAAAGAAAATGGAACATCTCATGGTTTACTAACTTACCCAGATGTACATACTTGTGGGGAAACTTATTCTGTGCAAGTGAGACATAGCTCAGGCCCATCCTGCTGGCCTGACTTGCTCAGTCCCTGTGCTCAGGCTGAGGGTTCTCCCGGAAAAGGTCCACTTAGAGGGCACTGTTATGTCACCGTGACATCCACAGTGATGAGTTTGTTTCTACAAGTGTCCAGCTCATCTCATCCATAAACCACTTGTTTTCCATGGCAGAACTGGCCTTGCAAGAACACGCTTAGGTATTTATGCCGGTTGTTTTTTTTTCCTCACAGCAGCTACGCAGACGAGCAGGGAGGGTCTTTGTTGTTGTGGAAGCCCAGGGAGATTTCTAGCCTATAACAAAGCAGCGCAGGTGCGCGAGAGCTGCCCTGCGTTGGGTCCTTACACTGCAAGCAGGGGAGTTGAGGGAGGGTTTGTACGGCCGCTTTTTCAAGTCCATGCTTCATGAATTATTTCTAGTACTACAGAGAGAGCCAAAGTCAGGCTTGCTGTAAACGGGAGCAACTCTCTTGGCATCAGTGGGATTATGATCCCTGACACCTGGCCCGTGGTGTTCTGTTTAGTCTCTTGGCAGGGGTTTCTAAAATAACTGGATGCTGCTCATGATTTTGGCTCTCGGCACCCAGTTAGCAGGCTGCTATCTCATTTTGGTATTTGCTTTGCTTTGTGCGTGTGCATCTTATTCCCTCTCTCTTTCATATTTATTTGTACATTTGCTGAAGATCTGGGAGCCATAAAAAGCAATTTCATAAACCAAGCTCTATTATTATCTACTTCCTATGTATCACACACGAAGTATCTGTATATAGCAGGCTATGAAGGTATATGGGGAGAAGAAACATTGCTACAAAAACGTGTCCTCTTTCTACTGGGAGGTTACTCAGCTCTGTTTCTCGGGCTGGCAGTTACAAACCAACCAACAACCCACTGAACAAGTGAACATCTTTTCTGTGTTAACTGAGCACGGTTGATGTGAGGCCCTTTGAGAGACGATTGACACAGACCCTGTGAGGTTTCTTTTTGCACTTTCGCTTCTCGATGTCTGTCCATAGCCCAGCGCTTGACAAACAAGCCCACCTGTTCGCAGGCAAGAGCATCTCTGCTGCGATGCTCCCGTGCCTTGCATTGGAGTGAAAACCAGGGCAGTTGTCACTTGTATTCATACATGCTAAAATCAGTCACACAAAATTATGTTCACTTGGAGTTCAGCTTCCTCCCCTCTTGCCAGTGGGAAGAACTAGATTGGTAAAGGGATGCGACATATGCAGACTTGGTGGGCTGCTGTTGGCCTCCTCCTTTTGAGCCTAATTGAAAAGGAAATGTTGACATGCCACGGTTGTTTATTATTTATTTATTAAACACCATTACTGTGTGATTTTGAACGAGATGCAGAAAGGAAAAAAACCAAAATAATCTCCATGGCCCAGATACTGTCTAGTCAAAGCATCCCGTTCTACGAGGGTGTTCATGGCTCTGTAACTCAACTTTGAAAGGGCTGCCCAGGGGCTAAGCGTGAGCTTGTGGGGCATTGCCAGCTCAGGAGAGAATTCACTCAGTGATTTGGCAGAATTTTCTGGTTTTTTTTAAGAGCAGTGGTCCTTTGGTCATCAGCCCTGTGTTTTTGTAAGGAATACTCAGCAAGGCCTTCATGGCAGAGGTGTGCGTTGGTCACAGCTTGGGGAATGCAAAAGGAAAGTGATCCCACAAGTGGTGCGTTACAAGGAGAAGAACATGGGAGGTGAGGAGTGTGGGAAGCAGCAACGGTTAATTAGAGAGCCTGCCGTCGTCATTTGAGGGCCAGGGCGGTTGTCTTTCCAGTGACTGTTTTGGAACACGGTAAGATGGGCATTGTTTATCTAGCTTTCTTATATCCTTCCGTGCTATGGCTCCTTCGTTTCTCCTCCTCTCTGTGATTATAGATGGACCTTGAATTCTTGCTTGAGTTGTGAGCTGAAGAGTGAGTCAATCTAAGGCAACTCTGTCATAAGCTCTCTGTTTGTACTGGGAGAGTAAGCAAAGGCTCAGCTGGTCATGCTTTGCCTCGGTGCAGTATATCTGGAAGAAATATGTCAGGAGTGGCTCAGAGGTGAAATCTTTTAGGCAAAGGGCCAGTGAGAGCTTTGAGGAGAAGGTAAATTTTAGCAATGTCTTCAGGATTAGGACCAAAGGCAGGAATTTGTTACCATTCCAAGCCTTTGTTAGCGTGGCCCACTGGTTACGGCAAGTGTAATGTCATTACACGGACAGTTGTGCCCCAGCAGAACTAGTGACGTACCAATGAACGCACGAGGGCAAATCTTCCCGGGCTCAGCACTTGCAGAGTGAGAGATTTCCCACAGATATTACCCAAATGACTGGCCGTATTTCCGGAGAGCTCAGCCAGCTGTGCATCAGCAGCAATTGAGACACTGGCTGTAAATTGAAAAGGGAGCTGCGGAAGGATGCGGAACACTTCTGAAAGCCTTACTCAGGCCTTTTTCAGGTGCCTGGGTGGGAGATTAGCTTGTCTGAAATTTGGTCTTGCAATACAGGTGCTGCTGAGACCTGGAAAGAGGTTTGCTCTGAAACAATGCAGGCGATCAGTGGCGAAGGAAGAAGCTGAACGCACACCTCCCAAATTTTCACTAGGCTCAGGAACTCTTCTAACCTCATTTCAGGCATTCGCTCCCCTTGGTCTCATCCAGAGGCTGACAGTTAATTGACAGAACTCTGAAATTGCACTGAGGATTCATAGTCTTAAGCAAAACGTCCAGCTGGGAGGGGAACCAATGGGCCATCATCCCCCCTGCCTTCTTATCACCTCGTTTTCTACTTCCCTAATTTTGCCACTTTCTAGAAACTTCATGAACTGAGTTATGCACAGTGAGGCCTGCTCAGGGAGAGGGGATGCTGGATTGTAAAAACTTAGTACAGGAGAAGGAAGTACTTATATTCCTGTTGTAACCGGTGCTCAGGTCCTGTCAAGAGTTCCTGCGTTGCTGGAATTGTGACAGATGCAGTTTACCCTCCTCATCTCCCTTTTCCTTTCTCTCATCTCTTCTTCTGCTTTTGCTTAAACTCTGTGATGTGCTGCCAGTGTTTTAAGGAGGAGAAAAAAATTGATTTTAGTCCATTATGTATCTCCTGCCAGGAGGGAGGATGCTAATAGAACTAGGGAAGAAATCTGTTGAATTTATTCATTTGTTTTGGTTTTTTCTTTTAAACACACACCAAAAAAAAAAAACCCCAATCCCACACTCTAAAAGGAGTAAACCATCTTATTAGGACGTATCCTGCTGCTGGAAATGTTCCTCAAACTGTCCTCTGGAATAACAGAGCTGACCTGGTTCTGGATGTTAAGACTGTTACCTAAACTACACAGGCTGTCACAGCCCAGAGCTGCCTGAGCTGTGCTGGGTGCTGTGGGCGTGCTGGTTTACTCTGCCTCTTGGCAGTGGTGCTCACATTCGCCTTTCGGCAGATGATGTGCCCTGGTAGAAGACCCCCCACACGTTCCAAAGCCGTTGGGGCCACAGCTCAGGTCTCGGCTGTGCAGGCGTGACCTCCACCGAGGGGGTTATGTGACCTCTTTGTTCAGGAGGTTTCATCCTCTTCTAGCAGCAGCTGCCTGGCATGCCGGAGCCTGCAGCCCTTCCTCCTGCGATCCACACTGGAAACATTCCGACGCCAGAAATTCCTCTGTGGTTTGTGTGGGTAGTGCTACGAACATCCTGGTATTTGGTCACTTCCAGCCAGGTATCTTCCGACTGAAGAGAGATGGGCTGCAGCTCTAAACATTTTTGACACTAATCAGCTTTTATCGCATCTGCCTGTTGTGCAGCCAGATGAGCTTCGATTGCTTGTAGACCTCTCCATCTACACAAAAAGATGGGTGGATCAGTCCTGAGGGATTTCCTGGGAGTTGTCGTCTCTGCTCCTATCTGCACAGCTCCAATGTTGTTAGGAGCCAGAGTATGTGGCGAAGGGATGGCGTGCGGGGGTGCTGTTTTATGTTGGCTTCTTGTCCTAATGGATTTGTTTTGTCTTTGCCTTCTTGAGTCACAAGGAAATAGAAAGCTCTTCCTGTCGAGGTACCAGTCATACTGTTGTCATGGGCACTCG
The DNA here is from genome assembly GCA_009769605.1 of Bucorvus abyssinicus. Lineage (NCBI taxonomy): Eukaryota > Metazoa > Chordata > Aves > Bucerotiformes > Bucorvidae > Bucorvus > Bucorvus abyssinicus. Next base: position 2,363,724 of record CM020059.1, on the reverse strand, counting down.
AGTGGGAATTGTGCCGCCTGCGAGAATGGGGAAGGGAAGAAAGGCCAGAAGATGCTGCTTGTCTGTGATTTCTCACCCTCTGGGGTATACTCCAGCTACAGCACAATCTCCACCGTTGTTCCTTAGTTCAAGTAGAGACTGATACGCACAAGCCATTTTTAAAATTGTTTTGGTGTGTGTTCCTTGTGTTTTGGTCCAGTTGAGAAGCAGGGAATAGACAGTGAAAGACGGTACGACTGCGCTGTTACTGCTGTGGCGGTTTGTATTTGGGGCCGCTGACAACTGCCAAGTTTAATCACTGCATGAAAATACAGAAGGAATCGTTTTGTGCCTGGGAGAACAGGACACGTCAGGGGATCTAAACCAGCAGGGCATAGGAAGAGGGAATGGAGACCTGAAGGGAGGTGGTCTTGCAGGACCGGAGCTGACGGTGAGCACTGCCGTCAGGTTTTAATAAACCTTTGACAATCCTCTGTTCACCGGACGGCTCCCAGTCAGTCCCGCTCAGTCTCGTGCAGCGAAAAGGCCGTCCCGTGTTCTGTGATTGCACTGCGCACGGGCTAACACGCGCTCCTGGCATCAGGCCCAGGAAAGGGCTCTGGCTCTGGGGACCAGCTTCAGGTTCTCCGTGGGAAGGGAAGGTCAGTCTCGCTCTTAGTGCCTCGCACTCTCGTAGACCCCAATTCAATTTTTTCCCAGACTGTTCCGATGCTTAGAGTGTCTTTGATGAATAGACGTGAGTTGCGTGGGTTTGCTCATTTTCAAACTCAGTTCTCATTAAAAATCAGCTTCTCCTTCTGCCTGATGGCCTCTGAAACCCCAGATGATTCTTCACTGCTCTCATCTTTCACTAACACATCCATTTGGATTATCTTTGTGCCGTGATGGATGCTTTAAAAGGAACCAACAAGGCCATCAAATTCTCTCCCTGGTTCAACTAGCATTTGTTAATGTTCTAAATCATCTTGGGCCTGAAATGTGCTACTTCTTAAATTTAGAACGATGTGATTGCCTGAAACCTCTCCATGTGTTAATTAAATCATCATAATTGTGGTTTCTTGAGACTGACAGGTTATAAATAGTTTTTCTTTCCCCCCTCCTGCAGTAATTTGGTATGAGTGACAGGCAAAACAGCTATTGTTTAAACTGTACATCTGACACCGTCCTTCCCGTTCAGACTCCATTTCTCTGCTGCTATTTGATTGTCCTGAAATAATCGACAATGTCATTCTTAAAGGCTAGTTAATTACCGTGCACTTCTCACATGATGGGGAGATGAGAGAAATTATTTTTCTGGGTCATCATTATCCATTTATTTTAACAGAATGTGTATGACGGGGTACTGAAGGTCAGGGCAGATGTTCAGTGTCTGTGTGTACACACACACACAAACATGCGTCGGAACACACACAAGCAAGTCCTAAGACTAATAAATCCATTTTAGTAATAATTTTATTTCCATCTATAATGTCACGTCTCATCCAGGATTTTGTGGAAATAGAAGCCTCAGTGTTCTTGACATCATTTTCCTGGGTGCCCCATGTGGTGGGCTTTCTCCTGCAAAGGTGTAGAACTGCTGTGCTGTACCTGGCAAGAGGCAGAACAACTTAGAAGATTGCTTTGTTTGGAACCAAACTCTGATTACGGTTCTTTTCATTCTTAGTAGTGAGAAGGAAAAAAATGCTACAAATACTGAAGCTGACCAAGAATTGTACAAAGCTCCCAACCCGACTTTTGATCTTCCCTAGCTTCAGAGCAGCTCTGTCCCATGGGTGTGAGGATGAGGTAGAAGTGACGTTAGTGGGAACATCCTCAGGCTTGTGTAATGCATGATCCCATCAGGCAATTTTGCCTTTTATTTTCCCCTTTTATGTAGGTCTGCACACTGTTTACAGCCCTGATTTGTGGAAGAACATAAGGCCACATATTCACCTGCTACTCTGCATCCTCCCTACTCTTCCAGAAGCCGTGTGACTTACTGAAACTCTTGAGTGCAGAGATGTGTCATGCTGACTGGCATAATTCAGAGTTAAATAAGATTCAAGAATATATAGGAGAGAGCTTCTACACAGCAAGCTCAACCTTTCTTTCCAAGAGTGGAGGATGTCCTTCCTCCTGGTGAGTTTGGAAAGCAAGGTGGTGCACCCATCAGCTGTGGCTGGAGGCCTCGAGATTAGGAACTGTCCTAAACTCTGCTGTTGGTTTATTGTGTGAGCTGGGAGGGATCGTTTCATTGCAAACTGTCATACTTCAGGAGAAAAAAGGCAAGCAAAGCCACGTTGACTTTCATTAGACATTGAGCATTAAAACCAATCCTTAAAATCTTTGAAAATGTCTCCTGTCGTGTAGTCTTTGCCTTCCCATCTACTCTCACCGAGGGCCAGCTGGGCAGGGTTGTCTTTCGCTCTTCCTACGGGCTGGGGCTTTAGCTACTCCTTCAGCAGGGAAGAGAAAAGTCTGGTCTGGAGCCCTGGGGGACTCCTGCTGAGCCTGGTTTGTTCCCAGCACCAAAGCCAGTCTGAAGTGATCGTTCTGGCTTGGTGCTGTGTTAGCACATGCTTGTTTAGTTCTTTGAAAATGTCTACACTATATTCAGGTGCAACAGAGACTGACCTGGAGCCACTCAGGTGCTCCCTTGTCCCAGGAGGTTTCTGCTGCACAGGAAATTGCGTTATTTTAATGTACATTTCTGATCCATTTATTTCCCTGGCGTTTTGTTCTTTTCTAAATTGTATGTTAGGTGTCTGGCTTAAAAAGCCACATGGGTGTGCCCTGCAAAGTGAAATGGGGCGGTGAGGGTAGTTTGTGTGGTTTGCGGTTGGAACACAACTGGTACAAATCAAAAGAGGAAGCGGCCCACCGGCGAGGTTGAATTATTAGAAATTTTGATTTGAAAACAAAATCTACGAGTATTTGCTGCCGTTTCTTTGTTGAATTATTAAGTATTCACAAAGCTTCCACAATCTGAGGAATTGATTAACCTTTTTCTATTTACGATTAGCTCCCACACGTTTATTATTTTAGCTTTTGAGAACAAGGTCCAGACTTCTCTGGTTTTCTGTAATAGACAAGAGACGAGAATGAACACTGCTTCAGCGAGTTTCCCACGTGGGTAGTAAGTAAAAAGGGGGGCACAATGTTCTGTATTTCACCAGCCCTCATGTCTGGGGAAGACTGGAGGGGGATATTTTACCCTTTTACGCATGAGGGACTGAAGAGGAGCAGAGGCAGTTAGCCATCTGCTTTGCCTTTCTGGAGGTCAAGAGCCACAAAACTTCCCAGAGTGACACCAGTTATAAACCCAGGAGTCTATTTGGACTAAAAAGTGCCTCCAGAGAATCGCTTGAGGGCTTAGGGAGAAAACTCCTCTGATAATTTGTTCCAGAGGTTAATAACCTTCACAGTGAACAATAACTCGTCCAGCTGTTAACATCGTTCCTTTCTCCACAATGACGTGAAGCCGGTCGGAAAGGATGACGTAGCTGGGATTAACGTGCAGCTGAGGACACCCGTGTGTGTCACCCAGCTCCGTGAAGAGCGGTTGCACACACAACCCCAGCGGGTCATGCAGACCTCGCCCACCGAAATAACCCCGCTCCTTGTTTTCAAGGAAATTACGTTTTAATTGATTCATTGTAGGAAAAAATGTATTTCTCCAACTGCTGAAGTGAGCGATTCGCAGCACATCTCTCCTTCCCCTGTTTCTTTCACCCTGTTTTCCACGGAGTCCCCAGCTGCTGGTCTCTAACCCGTGGTCCTGCCTCGCTCACTCAGAGTTCTCCACAGATCTTTCATGCAGGGACTCGCTGTTCCTACATGCCTGGAACTAGAGGGGAAAAAGGGAGACTGTCCTCGTTAACGCTTGAACCTGCAAAATTGAAGGTATTTGTTTTCAGGAAAAACGCCAACCAATCAGCCGTGTCCCTAACCCAAGAATTTCCTTGTGGTTTTTTTTTTTTTTAAGTACTTTCCTCTGAAGTTTTATCACAAATGGATGTTTCCTATAGATGCATACGCTGACTTCTTTCTACCTCTTTTCATCCCAGCAGTAGTTAGAATTCCGGTTCGTGATCAGGGTCCCACTTAATGAGGTATCGTACAGACACAGAACATGACTATAAAATAAATCCTTACCTGAAGGGGCCTACAATCCACCTTTTAGTGTGAGATACAAGAGCATGTTAGAGGTCAGGAAGCAGAAATACCAGGACCTGAAAGGAAAAGAGATTATTCCCTTTGAAAATGTGTCAGATGAAAAAATGGAGATGAAATCTCTTCTTTCCTAGGAAGTGCTACCGCCCTTCCTTCAGCAAGGGGAGTCGCAGAACAGTTCTAGTCGTGCTGTTATTTTAAAAAAAAACAAAAAAAACCCACCAAACAGCCTTTGAATGATTTAACTATTTCATGTTCACTGTCTTAAGTAATGATTAAACATTAATCAAAACTAGCAGCACGCAACTGAATTCCGCCGAAAGGCAGTGAAGAGGCTTCTCTGTGTCTCGGTCCCCTACAGATGGCTGTCTAGAACAGCCATACTTCTGTTTCTAACGCGGAGTTGCACTGATTCCGCGTCGCTGAACGGCATTACTTCTGCTGTTAGCAGCAAGGTTCGTATTTGAGGTACATGAGGTTCTTGTCGCTGGATTGCACCTTGGATTTCTCTTCCTCTTCAGATCTCCCCTGCCAACACTTTGGGTTTTTTTAAGGAATACTCTTGGATTCTCTTCTCCCCGCTCTCCTGACTAGGGTGTTTCAGGCTGGTGGTGTATGTGCACGTCTTAACGAAGAGCAGCAGAAGACAAAGCTGATGTGTGTCTTAAATATGTGACTGTTCTGAACGTCTAACTCAAGATCAGGATGTAACAAAGGCAGTTCTTTAGGGCAAACAGTTTGTCAGGGTGACAAATCTGGCAGCGAGGTTTATTATTTTGCACGTAAAGTATCTTCTTAAGAATGAAGACGTCCTAGTGACTTCACAAGTATCCCTCTGGCCTTCAAATACCAACCCAGCAATCAAATCCTCAGCTGATGGGCACCGTGGAGCTGCCTGCAGAGATGAGGTGAGCAAGGGGAAAAAGCCCAAAGCTTTAGCTGTTTGGAACGCAGACAATTGCTTTTCCAAGCGATTGCCATCCTGTTACTAGCGTTTCTTCCCCAAACTAATGCTCTTGTGGAATGTGGTGATAGGACATAATTTTGGTGATATTTTCAAAAACCTTTTAATGTGATGTGCACAAATGGTGTTGCAGAGAGCTGAGGAACAGAGTGCCCTGAAGAACGCTTTTTAAGTGTGTTGCATTAAAGAGCTGAATCAGTGGGTTTCCTGCCTGGCTCTCCAGCCTCTAACCAGTGTTTCTTAGTCACATAATAGCAGTAATGTTTTAGTTTTGTTGTGTGCTTGTGATCAAGGACGAGAAGTTAGATTAGCACATGAATATGTTCTTTCACTGACATGCTTGAAATTACGCTGCTAAATTCCTGTTCAGTTACATCAAGGCCTCTTTGCCAACAAAGACTCTAACAAAAAAAAAAAAAAGAGTAATAAACCCAAAGGAAAAAACTGGAAAAAAAAAAAAACCCTTAACCTTTTCCCTTGAGTTTTATTTTTTTTTAATACATTTTTTTACAGTTCACCTCTAGTTGGTATGTTGAATCTCCGCTGCGTGGGCAGGTAACGCAGGGTACGGGTTAGCCGTATTTCAGACTTAATATAGCAATTAGTTAGTCGCTGTGTGTACATTTTGTAAGAGGTTTAAAAAGTACTAGTTAATCATTGATAAATTTTCAAACAGAATAAGCACATAAATAAGAGGTCACATGTGATTTCTGATACTTTCTTACAGCGTGTATTAATTATTTATTAATTCTTGATAAGCTATTTACAAATGTGTGCCAGTTCTGGACCACGCGCACGTAAGCCGTAGTCAGGAAGCAAATAAAAACCTCAGAAAAGAGACGTCTGCTTCACAGACGCCGCGGTTCACTGATTTGGGGTCACTAGGCTGAAACGTTCAGTGAACAAAGTTTATAGTTGTTCACATTTGATGCTGAGATGAGAAGTGGGGACTCGGGGACCCACCCAGTCCCCAGTCTAGAAGACGGTGTCTTAAGAAGTCAGCTCCAGTCGAGAGGTCTCATTTTGGATGTTCTACATCATCCAGGACTTCCTAACCGCAGGAGCTGTGTGGTTTAACTTCCCTTGTTGTAGTCGAAAGGCGCAATACCTCCCCCGTGCCCACGGAAGCAGACGGGCCTTACCACAGCGTTCCAAGTTAACGCTGCTTTGGGGCGCCTTCGTACCCGTGTTCACAGCGAAGGTTCCAGGCCATCCAGGTGAGACACTCAGGAGCAGGACGGAGGCCCGTGGAAAATGCAGGTGTTGCAGTGAGTCTGGATTTCCCCGCGGTTAGAAAGGCTCTGGAGCGTTAGAACTTGAAACCGCCAACCCGGGGCACCTGCAGGACCATCCCTGCTCTCCAGAAGAGGAGCCGCACCGCGCGGTGGCTCCTCTGCTGGCAGAAGGCCTGGGCTGAAGCAGTTCCTGCCAGAGGTGCTCCACGCGTGAGGAGCTGAGGGCGTGGGGTGGTGTCAGGTATGTACAGAGATGGTCCTGAACAGAGACCGTGCACAGCGCGTCCTGGGAGCTCCGGAGTCTTGCCGCCCCCTCAAAACCGGGTTCTCTCTGCTCATGTGTTCGCTGAGTCGGTGTTTGTGTATCGTGATCTTGCTGAAAGCTGGTGTTTATGGCCAGTCTTCCCTGTGCAGCAGGCTGTGGTTTGTTTCAGAGCGCTGCAATATTCTTTCTCTCCCAGACATGTCAATAATTCTCCTCTCTCCTTGCGTTGATTGCTAATTATGGGCATGCGGGTTTGCTTCGATTCCTTTTAGAGGCGTTTGCTGGGGACTCTCCCATCATCGCCTTTCAGTCAGAGCACAGCACCGCTCTCCGACGGAGCAGTTAGGAGCTGTGCTTGCCTCCTGTCTCCCTTCCCGGGAGTCCGTTCTGAGGGGCTTTTAAATTCTATTTCACCCTCTTCATCCATTTGATGTTTTATCACCTGAAGTGTTTCTTTGCTCCCTTCCCCCCATTTTTATTTGGCGTGTCTTTACCTACCTCGGAGCCTCAGCTGATTTCTTCAGGGAAGGTCCTTGAACTCGCCAGGTTTCTTTACAGTAAAGGATCCTTACAAAAGGCTGCTGCAGCTCTATTGCTGTCCATTTTTATCGTTTTTAAAGGCAGTTTGAAGTGATATTTCCCTCCTCATGTTTTACAAAGCTATCTCTAAATTTTCCAGCAAAAAAATCACTTTATCCCTGAAAAGTTTGATCATGATTTTCCTCCCATTTTTGGTTTTTATAGCAATAACTTATATTTATTGTAGTGTAGCATCACAGAGGCTCTGCAGAGTTTGCCCCCGCCCCGTTCCAGATGCTGTTAACACTTCAGACTCTGCCTCAGTGAAGTGACTGCCTAAACAGCCCGTGAAAGTCCTTACAAATTGTGATCAAATTGTCCCTCAATGTTAGTAAGTGCGGGTCTCTACAGGCAAGTGGAGACAAAGCTGAGCTCGCTCCGTGTGCTCCAGGCCAGCGTGACCCTGGAGCAGTTCTAGACAGGTTCAAATACCGCTGTGTTAGTGTGACCTGCTCTGTGAGGGTGTGAAATGCATTGTGTCTGTCTGGTTGTCTTTGGGTATTCCGTTAACCACAAGATGACCAAAGGCTTCAGACCACCTCTGACTCCCTTAAATTAACTCATGAATGCGCCCAGGGCTGCACTGACCTTTGCCTTTGGTGTAAAGCCAGGTCTAAGCCGTTCCGTCAGCCTCTTCATGAGCACGCCACGGTGGCAAGTGAAACGTGCCGGTTAGGAGGCGATGGAAAACACTCAGCCCCTTTCGTCAGCCCGTGCCAGGGTAATCCACCCCCTGCCTAAGACGGGCTTGTGTAACGCACAGGACGAGCTATGGGTTGATAAAACCGTTTATCCTCAGGACAGCTCGGCCAGGCTGATGCACCTCTACCCCCCGGGCACCCTGGGTGCTGTGGGTGGCACGGCAGGGCACTGCACCGGACTGGGTAAGCGTGCTGAGAAGTGGAGCAGGGAAGGGCGGGTGCCGAGTCCATCTCTGTGAACGTGCTCTGGGAGACAGGAGGCTCTGCCCCGGCAGTCTGGAGCAGATCGTACCTCCAATTTGTCAGTTCAGATCGAGCTCCGTTAACTACAGGGGAAAAGATTCCGTGCTCGGCAGTGTTCTGGCCTATGTGGAAAGCGCTTACCCATTCTCAGGTAGTTCGTAAGGGGTGAACAGAAACACTTTTGTGCATCTGCGATGCACCCAGAATGCGGGGTTCCTGACCAGGGGAACACACGAATAAAAAGAAGGAATACTTGCCAAAATAGTCCAGTGCAGAAGCGGCCCTTCAGCAGCTTTAACAGAGATACCAGGAATTAGAGACTCGGTGATTCCTTCCACCTCAGGTCTGCGCCGCTCTGCGGAGAGGTGGCCCAGCTGTTGTACCTGGCTGTGGCTGCAGAGAGGACTCCTGCCTCTGGAGCTGACGAGCTGGAACACTGAATTCCCTCACACAAAGAATCCATCTGCCTCAGTAACGCACATCCCAACCGTGAGTGCTGCCTGCCTCAACCTCATCTAAATTACACGCAAATGAATAAACAAAATAATACCACCTGTCCCAAGCTGTTGATATTGATTTCGTGGTGTACAAACCATTCATAGATGTTTGCTCTTAAATACTCCTTAGGTCACTGAGATGTTGAGAGAAAATTATGTTCCAAAGTCAGTTTGTACTCCCCTCACTGGAGTCTCGCCTCTTCTTTCAAACCTCCAGAGCCTTCTGGTTGGTGTCCAACACCACGAACTGTCAGTTCTTCCATTCGTACCTGAAGAATGTAAAATGGGGAAGCAGTGTTGTTCCTTTGGCGAGCTCTGCCTTGGGAGCCACGGGGTCTGCGTCCAGTCCTCAGGTCCCCCTTCGTGTCTAAACAAACTGCTTCCCTCGAGCTCAGCCTGCCCTTTCGCCTTCTGTCAGTCTGGGCAGTAAATGTCTTTGGGATGGGGCTGTGCGTAACTTTCTGGTCCCAAGTCTGTGAGCCGGGGTCTTCTCTGGGGCCTCTGAAGGCTACTGCAATAGAAGTACGAATCACCCGGCCCTTTTCACACGGGTCTTTAGCTTTTGCTGCCCGTTAGAAAAGCAGGCAGCACATAACCGTATGAAAACATCATTTGCAAACATGTACCTCTCCAGTGCTTGCTGTGGTTCCAGGGGATGCTTTCGAGACTCTCCTAGCTAAACAGGAACAATTAGTGCTCTCGGATGCTGGGACTGCCTGAAGAGGGATAGAAAAAGGCACGAGGGAAACCAAACTAACAAGCTCTTGACCAAGGGGGCTATCAAAGTTGTTTAGAGGAAAATTACAGAGCAGAGACACTTAAAAAGACTTTCTTATTGATATTTCATCTTTTTTTCTGACCTCCCATGACTTTTATGGGCCTGAGCTGGTTTTTTGGGGTTTTTTTTTTTATGAATTGTGTGATGGGCTTTGGCCTTTCTGCTTCTAAGTAAGGGCCAATATACTTTAATTGAACAAATCTCATTTTCCTTAATACTTAATAAAAAAATCTAAAGGCACTCTAAAAATAAAGCTGTGCTTATGTGGAATTTAAATAATTAAGGTGAATGTTCCCTTGAGTGTTGCGGGAGTTGCAGCGCATACCTAGTAGGAATGGAATCTGGTTTGAATGCTTTGAGACTGGCTGGAAACATTGGAGCTTCCAGGGCTGGCCAGCGTGTCCCCACACCCACGCTGGCCAGTACCGGCCCTTAGTCTCTGCTCCCCAAACGCTTTGTGCGGGAGGTTTGGCTTTTCTGGCAGGTGCCGCGTGTCTGCCGCTCCTGTGCCGTTCTGCGTTTGCAGCATGGAGTGCAGGGGTGGTGCTGCCGAGTCTCCGGTTCTCCACTACTGCGTTACGCTGGTCTTACCATTGGTTTTACTACTGCTGCTGTAGGTAGCACAAGAGGAATTAAGCAAAGGTTATTTTTTGTCTCTATATAATTATTATTATTTTTGTAAAATACTCAACTCAATTGCAGATGGAATAAGCCATCTGGTTCCTGTCACAGCTACTGTATATTACATACATAAGGGGAAATTGCTTATTGATTTAGCCAAGTGTGAACAAGTGCTACTAGGAAACCACAAAAGTATTCGTAATACTAATAGATACTATCAGAAGTGACACGCTGCACTTGATTCTTGGCTAGAGGGCATCAACTTTTAACCAAGGATTTAAAAATAAAAAGAAATCCATTATTTCTATATGGATGACTGCGCTGTTAAAGCTTTAACAAAAAGTTTCCTGGAGAAGGGAAGGCGATACACTTAAAGACAATCACGTGTCTGTTCTCTTGACCTTATGGTGCTGGAATTAGACCCGGCTCCTGCAAAGTCTGTACGTTAGTTACGTCAGCTGAATCGCCCAGAGAGCGCCAGTGCTGACTGCATACTGTGCTTACAGCATCTGCGTACGAGCATCGAACTGCTTACTGCATGACCCGGATGCCATTTTTAACCAGTTGGACAGGTGAAACCACTGGAAGGAGTAGAGGGCAACCTCAGCAGTGGTGTACTCCTGCAGCGATGAAAGCCCTCTGCTTTCCAGTGAACTGCTCCGGTAGGGCTTCTGGGGAGGAAGATTGGAGTGGAGACTAAATTCAAGGAGATTCATTGTGAGACCATTTCGACCAGAGAATGAAAAAAGGTACCGACTTTAGAAATGGCCAGGTAACCGCAGTTACTCGGTTTCGCTGTGTGGAATTCCTTAGACGTTCCCAGCCATGACCGTGGCTTCCTGAAGGAATCTTCCCACTGGATTTCTGTAGTTGGAGCTTGTTTCTGCATTTCCCGATGACTGTGCTCCTCTCTCAGATGTCTCTGCGCACTGTATTCTCCCGACGTTTGTACTTCAGGAGCTGTCATCTCATTGTGCAGTAATGATCCTGTCTTGTTGTTGTCACCGTAACTGAGAGGGAAGTCGTACCCACTCACAAACAACAATGGCATTTTGTCGTGCTCTCCAAATGGTGTCTATTGAGGCTTCCTTGAGTGGGAATCACTGTTAGGAGAATTGCTATATATCAACATATCTTTCTACATTTTAACAAAGTTTGCAAATAAAAATGCTGCACGGAGATCAGAAGCATCATTTGATCGGATGCCACGAGGTACAGTCTTTCATTGCAGCGAGGAGGAATCGCTTAGCGCAGCGCTAACAGCGGTGCCGTGCAGCCTTCGTCACCGGCTTTGGGAGAGCAGAGATTCTGCCAGCTAGGCTCTGCCGCTTTTTTCTTATTCATCACCTTGTTTTGCATTGTCTGCTTTTTACTTTAGGATTACCTTCAACCTGTTAATGTCTGGGGGACATTTTCTTGATTGTGTTTGAAGGTGGATGCTTGTGGCTTCAGGGTCCAGAGATATCTTCAGAAGGCCGATGTGAGAAACCTACTTACAGCTGCTCTGGATTTTTCCTATTTAATTTAGGAGGCAGCAGCTCACAGTGGGCAGCATCTGATCTGCCTCCTTGCAGAATGAAATCGGTAGGTTTCTGTAGGATTCTGTAGTGATTTTGCTCCTAAAATTGTAAGTAATTAAACAGCTAATTAATTTAGTGTTATTATCTCTGATGGAGAAGACTGGCCTTAGCCTTGCTGCACAGAGGAGAATCAAGGTTTCAGCGAAATGGTTCAGGACTTTCCGGGTCTGCCTGGTTCAGGTCTCTGCTCTCCCACACAGTTTCTGTGCGACCTCCACACACGCACCAGATGCGTTCCCCAGCCGGGTGGTGGCCCTGGCTTTCTTCAGAAGCCCAGGCTTTCCCCGAGCGGTGGTGGCCATGGGAGGCTGCGTGCTGCCCAGGGAAGTGGTCAGCTTGATGAACGAGGTTACAACGGATTGCAATGCCGATACGGCCAAGTGAGTACGAGGTTATGTACGAATGTGTATACGGGCGCCGTGCCAGGCTGTGGGGTCTGGCTTCAGGCAGAGGAGATAAAGGGGAGGTTTTGACTCTGAAGCTAATACCAGTGGCCTGTGACCTAATACCGGAAACGAACAGGGTTTGTTGGACCAAACCTGCCTGTGTTTACATGCTGGCACCTACGCTTTGTCTCACAAAGGGAGATGTGAAATAGCACAAGGTACGTTGGCTTCACATACAATTAAAAGAGATACGCTGGGGTAAGATTGTGGAGTTAAGGCTCCCAGAAGGATCCAGATACAGGAGATTAATAGCTGTGACTCATCTAAACATAAAATATTTGATTTTCATTTTCACACTGCACTTGATTTAGAAGACATTCATTTCAGCATCTGTCAAGAGTAATGTATGTACACAAATAGACTGTCAGGAACTGAATGTGACTGCAAGTTGGGCAATGAATCTCCTCTCTGACTTCATAAACGGGGCCCTAAACCCCAAACGAGACCACCCTAGATAGTTCTAACAAACGAGCCAGGAGTAACAACTGCCTTTACTAAACATGTCCACGAATAGCGACTCAGGTGTGGCAAAGGCACCCGTGAGAGCCAGACTGCTCTGTCCCAGAGATTTTTTTGAGCGGGATGCTCCTGGAGCAGTCGCAGAGGCAAAAGCCGAAGAGCTTGGCCTTTGCGGATGCAAACTGGCAGGCGTTTCCTGCGGCTCGTGCGTGAAAGGCACGTGCACTATATGCCCTTTCACGGACGTTTACCCAGGGCCCAGAACTATTAAAAACTGCAAGTGTTGAAAGTTTTGAAGGAAAGTTAGATGATCCTTGACGAAACTCCTCGTGAAATATAATCCTCATTTCTTTTAGCACAAGAATCCAGGTGTGTTTGCTGGCAGTAGTGTCCCTTGGACTGAGCTTGGCAGCTGTAAATACCAACATACTGCCTTCCGAGTACTGGTGGGCGACGCTGGCACGGAGAATTGCTACTAGCTGTGCTTCTGGTCTCTCTGACGGGGGGAGAAACAAAAGTGATGCGCTGTCTGGCATGGCTGTTGGGAGCATATTAACTGGTGATGTTTATGGATAAGTTACATTTGTCTTGTGTGTAGAGGAGATTTTATTAAATTCAAAGCTCTTCTTCATGGTAATGCTGCACTTCCTCGGAGTTCTTTCTTCCTGAGTCCCAGCAGCAGGTATTAACACTTTTAGTATCAAATATGTTTGGGTCATTTTTTTTCTCCTTTCTGCACTAATTGAGCAGCAAGTGGATCAGGTTTGGGCAAGTACAGCTCTGTCTAGTGGCTTTTGACTTCTCTCATCTAAGCAATATTGATAGAAGGCTCTTGTACAGCTTTGTTACTTTAGTAGAGAGGTTATCAGCGGTACCCAGCATCTGCTGTGTCGCTCTGAGGCCCGTGGAAGCTTCTGGAGTTCTGTCAGATCAAGAGTCCATCTGATCTTACCTGATAAGCTCTAGCTGGTGCGATCTCATGTGTCAGATAAAGTCACACCTTGGTTTCAAAGAAGCATCCTTCAAAATGGCAATAAATCATCTCACTTTTAACCTGCTCAGTGGCAAGAGAGCTGTGAATACTTCCTCCTAGTACCTAATTTGTGCTGTGAATTTTATTTCATGACAAAGGATCAGTAGATACCATGTTCAACCGATCACAGCTCCTTGAAAGCGTGTAGGTGATATTGCTCTGAGTTATGGTAAAAATAATTTAAAACTGAATGCTCCGCTTCGGTAATAATAATGCTTAAGCACATTACATCTTCGAGAAGCTGTACAAACATTAACTAATTAGTACCCCCAACTAATACATAATACTCCATCATGCTATGTAATTATGTGTTACTATTAGAGCTGGAGGATTTATTCATTGAGAATAAATTATCCAGCAAATTTTGCTTTTTTCCCTTACAGTTGTGAATTTGTTTGCAAAACATTCCCAGGTGTTGTGGCTGTAGCTGATCTCACCTTTGCTATGATGATAGTACGAGGTATCCTGTATATTCTGCGTGATCAATTCCTTGAGTCATTTGGTGCTGGTTGGTGACACTTAGTTTGTCGCAGCACCTCCAGGCCCGGTCGAGCGGCACGTGGGAGGTGCTGTGTGTTTATAGTCCCTGACCCACACGTGAATTGCTGCGGAGAGAAGGAAGAAAATGGTGAGAGGGGAAGTGGATGCAGAGGGAAGGAATAGATGACTGGCCCACGATCACGGAGCGTGTCGAGTAAATCCATTCTGTGTGATGGTATTGGAATTAAATGCAGGTTTCTTGAAATCCATTCCCCCAGGCAATGCCTTCTCTCCTAATGAGGTGATAACCATTTATCACAATGTCACAGCAGCTGCCTAAGACCCCAAAATCTCAGTTTTCTTCTCTCCAAACGAGGTCAACGTTTACTGTCCTGCCAGGGGGTGTTCAGAGGCGTGAAGGTGGTGGCACTCCCTCTGAAGGCACCTTGCTTTTCGAACAGAGGGAGCTGTTTGGACAGTGCCCCTGCCTTTCCCGGCCCAAAGGGGCTGTTGTGTGTTGAGGTGGCTCGCCTCCGGCTTTACAAGCTGTTCCCAAACAGCCGACGTGGCGACGTGGCTGGACATCCCAAAGCAGTTCTGCTCCCCCACCCCAGTACACCGGGACTGAAGGAGAACCTCTCGGTACTTCTGCAAATGTCTCTGTATTCACAGTTGCTATTTAATTGTTGTTGCTTCAGCAGCGTTTTTCGGAGCATGAGGGAGATGGGAAGTGTTTAATCTTAGAAAAGAGATGACTAAGATGCAGCGTGGTTAAAGTATTCTCAGTAATGACTGATTTGGAGAATAGTTATTTGGAGCTTCTCTTCAGTCTCATTACTCAAAAATTAGAAGATAGTGAAACTGAAAGATAGGAAACTAAAAGAGAAATTTAAAAAAAGCCTTTTTTTTTTTTTCTTCACTGAAAGAAAAGGGTCTGTGGAAGTTATTGTCACGAGATGTCCACAGATGGAGATTTTCTGGCTTTAAAGAGGACCGAACAAGAAAAACTGAGAGTGTTCCAGGTAATGTTTTAAAAATATATGCACAGATGTAAAATGTCATTCCTCACACTTAAGTCGGTCTCAGATCATGAGGAAAAAGCTGACTTTCTTGTTTGGTAAATTATTTTTCACCTTCTTGTTGTAGAGTTTCTCGTGGTCTCAGCTGATCTAGTTCCGTTTGTACGATGGAGCTGGAAGGCCCTGGCTCTTCTGGTAGTTCCAGCGTGTCAAGCAAGGTTGTCCCTTTATGGAAATTGCCACCCCGTGTGTGTTTCTCGTGGGACCGCCTCCCGTCTGCCATGTTCACACTTTGTGTTAACAGTTGCGCTGATTTTGGTGTGCTCTTCAAAGCCGTACACTAAAAATTACCACTTTCATTTTGCGTGTTGAATGCAGATGGAACAGAAGGTCGAGGGTAATAGATCTGCAAGGAAGTCTCGCATTTCTTCCTCCTGTCATTTTTTCTACTCTGTTTTGAGGAGGAGGAGGTGAAAATACAGATATGGTCCAAATGCAGCATGTTAGTCTGTGAAAGCTCCGGGGATGGTTCTGGTGGCACCGCATCGGGAGGGTAACCACAGCAACTAGGTGCTTTTTTGCGTTCTTTGCAGTGAGCATCAGAAAATGCCACTTTTGTCAAACGCAGTGAATTTATAAATATCTGCCTGGATTGTACTTTCCAGAATTGTTCCTCATAGTTTGACACTGACTGATTTTAATGGTGTTTCATTACAGAAAGTATTAAAAGGTTTTATTGAGAAAATAAAAGGCAAGGCATGCACGCCTCAGAAATAAATGTGTCTGATCTATTGCAGAAGTCGTGTTCCCCCCACAAGAGTAGTGAGCTCTGAGCTGCAAAGGGTTTCAAAGAAAAGCCGTTAATTAATCCTCAGAGTAGCTCTCATGCATGAACCTTGTCCAGAAGTAAACTACTCTGGTGAGTGGCGATGGGTCAGAATTCTCTGTGCAAACTTTCCCGAGGTAAAGGAATGACATCCGGAAGCACATAATTAGAAGCTGGGGCATCTTTTGGCCGTCACCCATTTCTCTGAGGGGTGTGGGTGGAAAACTTGGTGTTTAGTGGCCAAAGAGTAGGGTTTGACTGCAACGAATGAGCACTCGGATAAAGGCATCAACTCAGGTGCCTTTAGGAAGTCAGAGTTGAGGTACTAGAAGCCCCGGCTGAAAACAGCCTCTCCTTGTGAGAGGAGCGGGCTCTGTAGAGGGAGATTCCCTGACAGCCCCGCGTGCTCCCTGGGAGGTGCTGCCCTGGGTGGTGTCAAAGTCACCGTGTCGCTGCTCTGTCCCCACGTGGGAGCGAGGCACATGAAGAGGTCTGGCTGGCTGCTCTCCTGCGGTTCAGTTACAGCTGTTTTGCCATGGTGTGTCTGCAAAAGATGTTCATAAATGCCTGTTGCCTTGACAACCAAAGTACTAACAGATGATTGGGCATCTGATAAATGTTTTTAGGCTTAAGCACAATTTATAGCCTGTTGCCCAACTGCCCAGGGAACGGGATATTCGAGAAGACCTGAGACCTGTTCCAGCTTTTGCATAGACTATCCAGACTTGTCCAGATCTCAGTTTGCTGGGTCTGAGTTCATCTGGTTCTTGTAGCTGTCCGATCCAAGCGCCTTCTGATCAGCAACAAGAACCCCCACGTATTCTTGCGTACACAGGTACATGTAGGCAGGCTCTGTGGCTTCCACTTGCAGTAGTCCCAAAATGATCATGGGAATATTACAACCGGCTTATCCTGACAAAGCTGAATTAAAGAAATGGATGCTTTTTAATTTTGCTGGCTATGAGATGAGAGTAATCATGCTTATTTCTTTTTTCTATATATGGAATTCACAGTTATATGTGTCTGGCAAGGATACCAAGGAGAGCTCCTTAAAAACTTGTGCTTTTGATGAAAATTTGTGGTAACATTCTGAATTTCACGGGAAAAAGGGGCAAAGCTAATAGTATTTGTGCATTTTTTTTCTATTCTGTCCTACTCAAATATTAACTTAATAGCTCTAAAATAGATTAAAATTTGGGATGCCTGGAATTAGGGAGCATCCTGGAATTCCTGGATTTTGGGAGTCCTTGGAGTATAGTTCCCTTCTAATGGTGTAACGCCTACATCAAAAAGCATGCTCCAACGTAAAGCTAGCAGTAACAAACCCCCCACTAACTTCTCTCCCATTTCCTTTCCCTGCCTTGGCTTGATTATTTAGCTTAGAAGTTACTTGGAAACAGGAAAGTTCTCTCTGTGTGCGTGGCACAAAGGGGAGGCCTCGTCCTGTTCAGTGACTTCCATCTGCCATAGTTAAGACGGTGTTTGAGTAATCTTTGCCTATTGTGGTTTTTTCTTCTGTTTTTTATTTGTTGGTTTATTTTCATGGCTCTGGAAAATAAGGGATGAACCCGGAGCAGTGTCTCCGTATCTGAGTTCTGTTGACTTCCATGGGATGATGAGAGCCGCAGAAACGTGAAACTGCAGAGTTCTGGGGTACAGCACAGCACTGAACAGCGATCTCTGCGGAGAAGGCTTGTTCCCAAACGAGTGGACCGGCCTGCTCGAAGTTTGGCATCGTTGAGAGGACACAGTCGCCTCATTTTCTGGCATAAGCCAACAAATGGATTTCATTAAGTAGCTGACGAAATGTGCAGGAGGTTCCTGCTGCACGAGGTGGAGGAAGACAGAGCTTAAAGAGCCTCCTGTGCTTTGAAGGGCATGTTTAATCAAGCCTCTTCTTTTGCTGTTTAAACTTTCAGTTGAACTGTTTTGGTTTCTTTAACTATCCTAAAGACCTGAGTTGGTCAGAAGTTGATAAAAGTGTTGGCCAGGTGGAAATGTAGCTGAACAGCAGCACTGAAAGGTCGTGTTAATTAAGGGCTGGAAGTCAGCAAAGAGATCTTAAATCGTTTCTAGCTAACAGAGTCATTGTCAAAACAAATGAAGGCACAGCTCTGTTTTCGGTACCCAGCTCTCGTCTGTGGAGGGTTCAGGGTTCCCTGTGCTCGGCGTGCCAGGTGCCACGCGCCACGCGCTTGGAATTCAGGCTTTCAGGCTGCAGATTCAATTGACTTTCATAACCTGATTTTGAAAGAGTTTAAAATCATTAAGTCACTGTTCTAATTTAATTTTTTATTTTTACATAGAAAAATAAGTCTAGGTAGGGAGAAATCTATACTGGGTCTTGTCTCGCTTCTCCCAGTTAGTCTGTAACTTGCTGCCCCTAAATAGTCTTGTGGCTCTTTTACACCATGGAACTGATGCAAGACTTAGGGAGAGGGATGCTGGAGTTCCCTAGAATCAGCTCACGTAGCAGCGGCTATCACCAGATCGTGAAGAGTGGCTGCAGGAAGGTGGGGCTGACCGGAGGTGGCCCAGGTAGCCGGAGCGCTGGCCTGCGTGGCAAAACGCACCAGCTTGCGTGCTCGGAAAAGGCAAACACAAGCAGCAGAGTTGTGTCTTTTCAGTTTTCTTATTAGGCTCGTAAAGATGTAAATTAGATGACACCTTTGGGCTTAAGGAATATTTATAAGGAAGTCTTAATTGGACAAGTGTGCACATTTTCAGGATACCACGACAAGATCTTCAGAAGACTTTGTGTCACTTCGGAGTGCAAGTCCTTTCATTATAATAATCAAGGACTTTTAGCATTTTTTAAATCTATTTATCTGCAGTTCGCTCCAGACCAGGCTGTCCAGAGTTAGTAATTAAGCGAGACGGCCACGTACCTGTTAACCACAACACGTGGTTACAGGCCTTGCTGCCCTGTTGGAGTGCGTGGCTGAACTGGGTGGCTCAGAGAACATCTGCCAGCTCTGAGACAGCACTCACAGACATCTGCCGGGGGGTCAGCACTGCAGTACAAGTCAACTTCATCCCAGGAGCTGGGGGCTGCTGAGAGGGGCTGTCTGTATGCTGGGGCTGTACATGACCCCGGGTTCTTCCTGTTCCAGCAGCATGTGGAGGCTGGCTTCAGAAGTTCTAAAACAGTTTAAGTTCACTGAAAGCTTTGCTGAGCTCGTTGTCCTGTCAGCTGGTGATGACTCTTTTCTGGTGTTCAGAAGTTCTCGTTTTCAAAACTGAGGAGTCAGGCAGGTGACAAAGGAATGGTTGAAGTGTTGCTGTCAGCCATGAGAACACCTCATAGACAGAGAATTTGAAGGTTACAAGTCGGGAAAGTGAAGCAGTTGCTGGTCTGAAGCAGAAAGGGGTGCTGTAAGACATCCATCCTTTTCTGCTCGATGCTGTGCTTTAGTTTTATTTCTAACCCTGGAAGGGAGGTGTGGAGTGGGGTATATACAGACTGCTGACACTCAGTCCTCAGGGAAAAAAGTAACCCAGAGTTTTCCAGACAATAATTCTTATCCCTGACCACATCTGCTCTTGTCCTACAAGCTCCTGTCATTCTCGATGTTGTCTTCCTTGAGCTGTTAAGAATCTCTTTAGCAGAATTCCTGAGATCAGAGTGTCTGCGTTTTGCAAGTAGTTGAGCTGTTACAGCGCAAGCCTGAAAATAGATCTGCTGAACAATGAATTCACGCACCATTCATAAAAGAAGGCATTTGCCACTCATCCATCTTTTCTTGTCACTGCTTTCCAATGCTAAGGCTGATTTTATTTATGTCCAAGGTACTGTATTTATGATTGTTATGCATGCATTAAACAATAGGGTCTTTTAAAAGTAAGGTGATAAATTTGTTCTCTTCAGAATTCCTGGAGTGCTGGGCATCCAGCTGGACAGAGTTACCCGGCAGTCACGACACAGTGCACTCGTTAAAAAAGGCCTAATTCGGAGTGACATCACACTTGCTCATCTGGAGGTCTCTCACGGAGGTGAATGTTCACTTAGGTGCTGGCTGTTTATCATTAATTTTGCTGTCATGACTTGAAAGCCTGGAGGAGTTAGAGGACAGTATGAGAAGAATACACTTCACAGATAAATGAGAGTGCTCAGAAGGTTTGGTTTCACTGCCTGAAGAGGGACTGATGGTGTCGGAGGTGGAGAAATCCCGCTCCTGAGGAGGAAGTTGTGCTGTGCTGAGCTTAACAATTGCGGCCGTTAAAGTAAGGGCAAGTAAGGGCGAATGGGATCTGTTGATCTGTACCAGATTGTGGCTCCAGGGAATACTGTCACTGGTAATGGGTTACACTTTAAAAAAAGCCCTGTTGTTTTCAGAGGTTAAGCACCACTAATATCCGTGGAAGCTAAGCTCCTAACCCACGTAGGTACTTGAATTATTTTTACTCAGAGTAATTTGCCTGTGGCATGTTCTTTTTCAAAGTTTGTTTATTCACTGTGCAAACCTCATAACTAACGGTAATTTTACCAGTAACAGTGACCCTTACTTCTTAGAGAGTGCCATGTGCTAGGGAACTCCATTGCTCGGTGTCTGTCAACACGTGTGTTTAAGTCAGCGCTTCGATTCCAGATTAGAGACGTTGCTTAATAAAAGCACAGTACTTAACTGTTACATAAGTTATCCATTAATTTACTACAGGGAGTATTTTGACCTGCATCTTTTACACACACTGATGTAATCTCTAAAGAACATCATGTTTTAGATGAATGTTTTAAGTTACAACGAATGCAGCTCTGTGGAGTGAAATGAACAGGAAATGCAGCAGCAGACCTGCAACTGTCTCTAATCTGGAGACTGTGAACATGCAATGGCAGCAGTTCAGCCCGCCTGAACGGGAGCTGTGAGCAGGGTACGCATAGCCCATGTCACTCGTGGAAAAGACTGAGGACAGCTATCATTAATCCCAAAGGCCAGAGTTCATGTGCGTAAATGTATTCCAGAAAATCCCAAAGACAGTCCTGAAGCTGAAGTTGCCACCATTCGTTTTCATGTTTTGAGCGTTTGAAGGACTCTCCGTTCATATGCTCAGAATTTTCTCCATGTCTGTAAAAGTTTGACCCAGAGTAGGGTATGTTATGAGATGGAATAAGAGTTTGGGTTTTTATCTGAAGCTGCATTGACTTTTCTATAGGCCTCTCTTGTAAAGAGTAGATGGAACGTGGGCGCAGATTCACTGCAGTTTCATTACATCTTTTGACCGTGCAGATTCCAGGCTGAGGAAGGGAAAACTGGCTACAGTTTTCTTTGAAAGTGGTAATGCCGCCATGACTCCTGAATTAAACTGAGCGAGCAGAAATGAGAGGAGTTTCAGTGGAAGCAGGTGGAAACTTGATTTATATTATTCTCATAATGAATTTAAACTATAAACACTCCGGTTCCACAGATGTTAGTGTTGAAAGCTTACACTTCTCAACCTCAACTAATTAAATCCAAATTAATACAATTTACTTTGTATATGAAAAAAAAAAGAGGATTGAAATTAAAGGTAGGGTTGATGTCAGTTAACGGGACAGTTACATAGCGTCAGGCCATTTCCAGGAGTTGGTGTAGGTGGTCATTGCCGTGAGGTCTCTGCTGGCTTCAGCAGCCACACACAGATCGTTGTTAGTGGCGTCCCTTCGTTGCCTTCACTGGGGAATTGATCAGTTAATAACTTCCAGGGTAGAGCCGTAAGCTGTGTGCACGGCCAGTGTCCCAGCAGGTGAGCACTGGTGTTGCACTGGGCAGTGCTCTGCGAAGAGCGCGTGAAACCCCAGCAAGAACAGTTACAGCAAAACCGTGCGGATTGAACTGGAATCAAGTCAGTTCTGGGTTCAGCTGCAGAGGGAAAGAAAAAGAGAAATCTCGTCTTCCTATTTGCGACATGACGTAAAATACAATGTGTAGAGACGTTAAGATTTAAAATGCCTTGAGGTGCATGTTGTCTGATTTGCATTAATGGAACTACAGCAAGATGTTCTTGTCCGAACTGGAACGTTGCTGTTTGGTCCTTGTTGACTCCGCTATAATCTGAGTACTATTGTTAAACTGGTACAGCAAAAAAGGTTCTTCCACAGGCTGTGCTTTGGTTAGTGTTTTTCTGTGTCAGCTATTACAGGGTTTTTTAAGGGCAAATAAGTTGCTTTTATCTGAAAGGAAAATATTTTTTTACAAAGGATGTTTTTATCCATTCTGATGTTCCAGATGAGCCCGTGGTTTCCCATTTGATCACAGTGGCGCTTATTTCTATAAAATAAGTAGAAAACTGTTGAGTTGGACCGGTTCCCTGATCCAGTTCACCATGCAGCTGCACGATCATCTGTGCCAGCACAATGAGAGGGGCAGCCTGGAGGTGGGACAAGTGTTGGGGAAGTCAGGGAGGAGGAGCAGCTTATGCCAGCACAACTGTGGTGTCAGCCTCACCTCTGGAGTCCAGGTTTTCCATCTCATCTTCTAAAAATTGAGTAGTGCGGTACTGTGTTATCCCTGGCTCTGTGTGCCTCAGTTTACCTTTTCAAGTGCTGTATACTCTTGGCGTACAACCGGCTATGAAATGTCGGGGTCTGGGTGCAGGATTGCATGCCTGGCTCTGCAGACAGCTCTTGGTAGTCTCGTTGCATCAAGTTCATGCTGGGCATTGAGCTCAAACGCCGCAGTTTGGCATTTGACAGCCGCTCAAGTCAACCCCACCAGGCTGAAAAACCTTAGAGGAAGTTTTCTTGTAGCATTTCTGCTCTCACCTGCTTTTGACCCCAAACAGAAAATATCTTCAGAGCCCTTAATATTTTAATCGTTTTAGCTTCAGATTCCAGCTGGAGCGATGTAGCCTTTGGCAAAACAACAGTTTTTAAGAAAGCCGATAGAAACATTTCAGAGTTTGAAGGGAGCGAGAGGGAACCGAAACCAACTTCATTTGAAGTTTGTTTCTTAAAGTGAAAGGAGATTGAGGGTATTTCTTGTGATGGAAACTTTGTTCCAGAGGTCACAGAGTGGTTTCCAGAGGGTTTCCCAGGCAAAACACCCAGAGAGGTTAATGGGGGTGGTGGTCTTCCTGGGACAGTTCTGTGCATTTAGCAGTTCTAGGCAAAACCACGGTAGCGGCGTTGTTGAGTGAGCTGCTTTTTGAAGTGCACGTGTCCCCAGGTTCGGCGCGCAGCACCGCTTTCTGCTGGGGCAGACGGAGGCTCTTGGACGGCGTTGGCAGGGACCTGCACTTCAGCCAGGTTTCCTGGCATTCCACAGGTGCCAAGTGAGCTGGATCTAACACGGACTTCAAATCTGAAGGGATGTTCTTCTGCTTGTGGTGTCACAAAGTGGAAGTCTGAGCCATGAAGGAATTGCTTGCAATAGTGCTAATTTTTCAGAGGCAGCCAAAGAAGCGGAGGACGCAATTCTTCGTGAATGAGCACAGAACTGGAGTGCATAAATCTTTCTGAGTTTCTTAAAAATTCTTCATCAAAGGGTTTTTTTTTTTTCCCCATTAAATTCTTTAACTAAACTATCTGTGTCTTTGCTCAGTTCGTGACCAAAGTTCAGTCAGGTTTACAGGAGAGGTAGAGTCTCTGTGATGCCTGGGGTCGAATAATCTGATTACGGAGCTCCATTCTTTCTACTCCATTGACCCGGTTTGTTTTCAGTTCTGTCTGTGCTGAATGGGTCGAATCCATTAGTCACTTCAGGGAAGGCTCTAAATGATCTGCTGTCATCTGCCGGGCTGGATATTGTACACAGAAATCAGAAGGCGAGGAAGAGAAAATGTCTGTAGGTAAAGATCAGCCATTGCTTCTGAAAAACAGGGGAAGCTACTCAATGTATCTGGAGTTCAGGGGTGTATTTGGAATTAGATAATGTGATCGTTCTGCAGTTCAGCACACAAATTCATTCCTATTCAGCAATAAATAAAACAGGAGGCTTTGCTGGCACCTTCATCTGTCACTTTGGCTCACTGCGCACGGAAAGCTCCTGCTTTTGGCCTGTGTAACATATAACAAATACCGTAAGTTAATGATAACCATCTATAAAATAACAGGGAAAGGGTATAAAATCCAGGTAGGCTCTATAAAGGTTTTGCACGATCTAATTTGCTTTAAAAATTATAACGTACATCAAAGTGTACATCAGCTCCTGATCTGACACGTAATTTGTGATGCTCTGAATTAAGGGCAAGTCTCTGCTCATCAAGGAGGGCAGTTTTAAAGCATTGTGTAGTTCTTGAATTTCACTTAAAAGCCCAAAGAATAATGGAACCTTTTGAGAAGCTGACAAGAGGTATTTAAAACAAAAGCTTTTCAGTGTATTTTTTTCATGTTATATAACATAAAGTCATTCCTTGGAACTCATGACTGTGAGATGGCTTTGAAATCGAGAGCAACAAAGTGTAAAAATAATGTATTTTCAAAAGACATGTATGTGATTAATGAGGATATTCAGGATTAAAATTATTATTCAAATTTGTCAGGATTTTTGGTAGGGATGCCAAGCCTAATGTTCAAAGGTATAAACTGAATAACAGGGGCTGAAGTCTGGGAGGTCAAGATGTACGATAGAAGAATAAGAGCCAGTAAATATTAACCCATACTGGTTTCCAATCTACTTCACGATAGGCCACACGTGTTCTGTGCTAGACGCAGTTTGTCAGCTGCGGTTTGGAGACGCAGAGCCTTGGCCTAAGCTCAGTAACCTCATCTGACGTGGACGGCACAGCCAGGACCTACTAAACCAACAGCGGTAACGATCGCTCCCATCTACTGCCTCTTGTGAGATACTTGAACATCACCCCTGCCTTGACACCTTTTGTCTAAGGATTTGAAAATCATAGTGCAAGTAATAATAATGTTAATAATATTATAAAAAATTAAGTGCTGTAAGTGACCAGACTGTCCAGAGGGAGCTTCCAGAAGCACTCGGTGCCACAACACAGCTTCTCCTCATTTTTTGCAGTAGTGATTCTGAGCTTGTCTTGTCCCTCCTCTCGGAGTGATCTGCCTACGTTCTCCATGCCAGGACTGCAGTTCTTCCTGACCTTGTGTCAGCCTCGCGGAGCAGAGCTGCTCTGAGTATGTTTGGAACAAGTAGAAACTGCTTTGCGCGATTAACTCTTGAGCTCCCTGCTCCTCTGAGAGCCGGGTGAGTAGGTTTTTTTCACGGTGCAAACAGTGAGGTGCAATGACTGTAAATTTAATTCTAAACAGCTCCTAGATGAAGACATAAAGAAAGTGTAAAAGAATGTTCATGCAAATGCATGAGCTTCAAACAGCAAAGTCACCAGGAGGAGCCATTCAAATAATCATCTTAGCCATGACATGGGGTTTGCTTAGTTCTCATCCTCCCCGTAAACACTTGTGGCTTCATTCTCATCTGCTAATCGCGAGCCAAACTGAACCAATCTTGTATCAATCTTTGCACAATGCTGACTCAGCTCCTGAGAGAGAACAGCCTGAAATACTTCCCATCCTCTTAGAAGCTGCAGTAGCATTAAACTTTCTAGAACAAATTGTGCCAAAGGGTAGGTGGGCAAGCCAGATCCTAAAAAAAAAAATCATTTGGCTGGGACTGAGCACAATCTTCCTCTTCTCTGCCAGTAAATCAAAGAGCTTTTGACAATAATTGTGCAGTATTGTGTGTGGAAAAAAATAAGTACATTTTTGCAGTTGTAGTTGTTTATGACAATGCTGTCATAAAGAAAAGGCCTAATTTGGGTACATAAAAAATGCTAGAATTGAACACGATGTCTTTGGGTTGCAGAACAAGGCTGAGTAGTAACGTGACTTTACTTGTATTAGAATAGTATCCAGCTGAGAACGTGTGAATAGGATTCAGGAAGTAGAAAACACGTCCTTTTCCACAGAACTTAAAACCAACAGAAGCAAGCCAGAAAAGTCCCTTATTATGCCCCTTTTATAGGTTAAGAAGTGAGGAACATAAACGCAGAGTCATACTGACTGATCTGTGGCAGGTCTGCTGCGTTTCGTGAAGCCCCAAACCATCCTTCTCCTTTACTCCTGCCCTCAAGCCCAGGGTCTGCTGTGGAACAAGGTACGGAACCTGTTAGAGGCATTCGGTAACATCAGGCCCCGACAGACCCTTTGCTAGACATTCTAGTTCCCATCACAGTGCAACAAGCAACTCAGCTGACTAAAGCATTCCACAGGCTATGACTGAAATAACGGGCTTCCCCCAGAAATCCTGACTTCTGGTCAGGCTGCTTTAATGTCAGATTAGGCCATCCTGAGAGCAGAAGCAGCCCAAGAGTCCCACCTTCCAGGGTTGTGTTCCGAGCACTAAGTGGTGCTTCCTTCAGCCAAGAACCGCGGCCTAAGAACTAGTGAGTGGTGTCTCCCTCGTCCCAGTGATGAATCCACTAAGCTCCAGCCTTGCCCACAGTCATTTACTTTTGTCTGGTGGGTCCAAACCCCCTTTTTTTCTCAGGCAGAAAAGGAAGATGTTGTTTTTTCTGTGCCATTAAATCAAACACAATTTGAGCTTGAAGTCAGTCCTCTCCTGGATTTGTAACACACTCCTGGCGGATGTGCCTGCAGCTCTTCAAGCTCACTCGGCGTGGAACCGGAGGTGTATCCAGACTCACATTCTGTTGATCGGGCTCTTTAGGCTGCAGGGGCTCTGGGTCAAGACTGTTTGCTGTATATACGGTAATACCATCGTAATTTGTACTCGTCGTAATTCCGGTAATGAAAATACCTAAACCAGAACAAAGTTCTTGAGACACAAACGGATAATCAGCGTTGGCTTACCAACTGCAATGCCGGTTGCATAAAATGCACGACCAGAACTAACAGCCAAGCGTACGATGAAGCGAAGCAGAAAGCTGCTCACTTATTACAGACCGTTAGTCACTTCATCACACCTCCAACCTTTCTTTTTTGTTCTTTTAATTTCTTCTGCAGAGACTTATTTTTAGAGGAACTT
Organism: Bucorvus abyssinicus; assembly: GCA_009769605.1. Classification (NCBI taxonomy): domain Eukaryota; kingdom Metazoa; phylum Chordata; class Aves; order Bucerotiformes; family Bucorvidae; genus Bucorvus; species Bucorvus abyssinicus. The sequence continues at coordinate 2,336,921 of CM020059.1, read as the reverse complement.
GCTGCGCTTGGATTCATGCACAGCAACACAGCCTAAAATATCATCCTTTGAATTAATTCTATTTTTTTTTCCTTCTACATCAAAACAACTAAAATTATACTGCATGGCATATCCCAAGCATTCCTTCTACCCACCCTCTGCTTTTTATGTATGAAAAATATATGCAGGCGATGTGCAGTGGCTTGACTGGGCTAATTCTAGTTAATGGTGTTGAAAAAGACTTTGTAGCTCTCATTTATACTGTGCTTTCAAGTTTTCAGATAATTCCTCCAGATGAACTGCTGAGGACGTGAGGAGGGTCTGAAGTGGTTTACTTCTCTGAAAAGAACTTTAAGTCTAGGATGGGCAGGGATCTCATCAGGCAGGCGGACTCTGCCAGGAACTGGGCAGATCTTTGTGTCCCTCATCTGCAGGGTTTTGGAGACCTATGAGTATTCTTTGCTTAGGCGCTTCTTTGGAAACTGTCTTGAGTGCCTTGAAGTTGAGATACGTTATTGGATGTGATGCTCTATCAGTTATTAGTCACACAAATTGTGGTTAATTCTAACCTATGAAAGTTAAAGGACACAAGCAATAGGACAAGGTTAGCAGCATAAGGTTTGCAGCAGCTGAAATACTGATAAGCTCTTGATTTAGATTACTGTAGCATTGACTTTCCAGCTGATGGGACTTCAGTCTCCTGAGCACTGTGCAAATACGAAGGGACAGTCTTATTTTTTCTGAAGTAATTCGTATGCTGAAAACACTTTATGCTCCCAACCTGGTAACAGCAAAACGAAGTACTTAACCTCGAACGTTTCTGAAAGAACGTCTTCAGAGTAGGCACTGTTTCTGTGGGGAGCATGTTTCTTAGATACGTGTCATGGTTTAAACCCAGCCGGCAACTCGGCACCACCCAGCCGCTCGCTCACTCCCCCCCGCAGTGGGATGGGGGAGAGAATGGGAAGAGTAAAAGTGAGAAAACTCGTGGGTTGAGATAAAGACAGTTTAATAGGTAAAGCAAAAGCTGCGCACACAGGCAAAGCAAAACAAGGAATTCGTTCGCCTCTTCCCGTCAGCAGGCAGGTGTTCAGCCATCGCCATCGCCAGGAACGCTGGGCTCCGTTAGCAATTCACTCTGCCCCAGCCCACAGCAGCACATTCTAGCCTCTCACTCTTGCACTTATGTGTAAAACTCTAACATATCTTTTGTCCAATGTTTTTCTAGCTGTGGCTGCAACATAAACCCTGTACTTTGAGGCAGTCAAGTGCACCATGTAGCAACAGCAGGGTTCTCGGATGTTGAAAAGCATCCAGATAGTCACCAGATGGGGATTATTGGTGATCCATCACCTGTGACATCACCTGAGTTCATGCGGTCTGGAGTATGTCTCTGTTTGTGTCTAATAATAGGCTAAAACTCGTTTCTTGCTCAGGTGACAGGCCTGATGGGAGGAAGTTCCCTTTGCTGCCTCCTCACATGCGCCTTCCTCTCCCCAGTTCTGTGCAGGATTATTTATCCTTTGTCATACTCCATCATGCCATATTAGAGTTCTCCCCCTGTTTTGCAGGTTCAGTAACACCCACATCCATCATTTCTTTGTCTCAGAGTTTAATCGTTGATCATTTAATACCTTGCTTGGCTAACTGTCATTATCCTGTTTTTCCATCCTTCACCCGTGATTGATTTGATTGACCTTGGTAAGCAGCACGCCTTTGAGGTAGGTGATGACAAGGCAAGTGGCAGCAAGAACATTTGCACTGAAAGATTTGTCGGGCACTTGGATCTGTCTGAGAATAGTTGGGCAAGATCGCTAAGGCATTCAGGGATTTGATCTTACAAAGAGATCTGCTCGTCAAACCCCAGGTCAGTAAGAAGTCATCTCTTGACTTCCATTTTAAGAATTGATCAGCATCTCCAGCTGCCCACAGGCCAACTTTGAAAAATGCGGTATCTCCACTACCTCTCCTGTTTTCCTTGGGTGGTCAGTTGGGCAGTTGACAGTTCTGATGAACTCGCTTCTGCCGTTCCCTCCTACATGTCCTAAGTACCAGTCCCATGTATTTAAATTAAGTATTTATGTCCATGAGTGCGTCCACTCTCAAGTAATTAATTCCTGCAGAAAAAATTACTTGGTATCCATCTAACTGCTAATTGTTGCACTTTTCAAGAGCGCATCCTTGACGGTGTGCGGCGTACGCCTGTACCTTCTGCCCTTAGTTTTCCCCTTACGATGCTAGAAGCGAGTTCTATGTGTCTCTCTATATTAGGATGTCTGTGGTGGTTTTCTTAGGGAGTTGCTCTGGTATTATGCGGTGTCTGTCACTGGATGTGTTTACTCAAGAGAAGTCGATTATATCCTTTGTTTATCTATTGATCTTCCCTTTTCAGCTACATAATCATTCAAACAGGTACTGTAAAGGGTCATCAATTAACTCCTGTGAAACTAGGAGATACCTGCATGGGGAGGTGCTCTGAAGGGGCTGGTAGTGGTTGCTTTTCATTCCGACGGGGGTGTCTCGGTGCTGTAAGGTTCTGTATGAACGTGGGATGCTCTGCAAGACTGTGGTCCCAGTTTGTATTATTAAAAGTAGGTCACTGTCATAGAAGCCAAAGACTAATACAGAAAGTTTTTGAGTGTTGAAAGAAGCAAACAGGCTCACCACAATGTTTATGAAAGTGGTAAATTAGGGTATTTGCCTGACTGCCACTGTGATCTTCTCGTGCTGCCACTGGCACTCGCTTAAGGCTCTGTGAGTTACATCTGACGCAAGACACAGCCAAGTGATAAAAACTGGAGACTTCAAGTAAAGCCAGTTCGTTTATGTGCAGTATCAAAATAAGTCAGGCCCAATTTGCTGCAGCCGGTGGCTAAATCTCCCATACTGAACTTACTTAGTGAATTACATGGCTGCTAGTTAGTGGAGCATGACCATACTTCTCACGCTGATCAGTCCTCCAACGACAAGTCCTGCTGCCTGCTATCAGCAACGGCTGGAAAAGACCCATTAATCACCAAGTGCTCTAACAGCCTCTTTATGCCCACTGCTAAATAGAGGCAGGAGCCCTCTGTTCCACTACATGCTTTACTTGTCAACACGAGACGCACGCCGCAAATCAGGACTCTGTCTTCTGCTCTGCGGGGAGAGCAGCCGTGCCTTACTCGTTAATCGTTTCTCAGACTCGGGTCTCTAGAGCTCATTGATGGCTGGACTGTTCTTTCCTCCCGTGTGCGGAACGTTTCCGGTGTGCTCATCATTCCAGTGGGAGGTAAGTCGGAATCAGATTTAAATGCAGCACAATTCTGCAGAATCTTTACGAAGGCAGTGGGGTTTTTTCCTTCCAAATCTGTGGGCTAAACAGCAGCACTGCACCCAGCACAGGGTGCTTCCTGGGGCTGCACCCAGCTCTGAGCCCGTTTAACCCTGGGGATGGAAACGGGCACCTGTGAATGCCTGTTCTCTGCGCTAATGAACGGTGTGAAGTAGGTAGAGCCATCTATCTCTGGCACAACTGGGGCATGAACTAGACAGTTCCTGGGCTCCATTTCCATTCCTGTTTGCCAGAATTAGACTAGAGAGCAGTTTACTTCTGGTATAAGCTAACAAAGAAGAGTTGGACAAAGTTGTCAGTGCAAGAAAGTGCTTCTGAATTTCTCTGTTGTTTCTGACATAATGCATCTTGCAGATATTACCTTTTTTTTCTCTCTGCTCTAACTCCCAGAGGCAAAGCCTGGTTCTCCAAGGAAGTAGGGTATGGCTTTCCTGACAGTTATGACAGATGCAGTGTTTCCTGGAATCAGTGCTAAATGCAATCAGCAGTGACTTGAGGATGTGCACTGTGTATCGTCTTTTTTGATGTTGCATCATCAGGAAGTCCTGATGAATGTACGATTGGAATTCAAGAACCCCAGGCTTCGCGTCTGTCTCTGCCACTGACCTTGAGTGAATAATTATATTTCTTCAGATATGTGTTATAATGATTTTCACCATGAAGTGCTTGAGACCTGCTAATGCAGACTCTTTCTGACAGTGATGTGTTGTCCTTATGACTCGGAGCCTGAAAAAAACTCCCACCCATCTCATCAAGGGCAGCATGCGGGTTACTTTGCAGCAGGCAGAGCACAAGCTTAGCGGCAGCTGAACTTTAAGAAAAGAGCCGTTTCGTTGCTCCCCATGTCAGATGACGGCAGATGCAGGTGGTCAATTAGCTGGATGTGCCAGGGATCGGGAAACCAGACAGATCTGAGGACACGGCAAGATATAATTGTGGTGCAGAGTAAAAAGAGCACACAATTAGAAGTGGATTCTCAAATTAAAGCACAGCATGTGATGTGAAATCCTGTTCATACTCTAAAAGAATATCAAATGCCAGTGGGTTATAGCATGTGATCCTTTTTTTTTCTTTCTTTTCCCCCCTCATTCCTAAGCCCTGCTGCTTGGTAACGGCAGTATTTTTGGGACTGATTCTTTCGCTAATTGCTAACCAGAAATAGCACCTAAGTTTGGCAGAGCTTTCAGGAGAAGAAGAATGAAGGCTTTTGGGGGGAGAGAATTCAGATATGCATAAAACTTGCATAAAAACCTGTTTTATTCGTCTCTCTGAAAATTCATCGCTCGGGCATATGCAGAATGAATGTGATTATGACAAGTGGGAGAAGGTCCTATAAAGCTGGACTGCTTTAAAGAGGTGAAAGTTCCAGCTGTCTCTTTCCAGCCCTAAAAACGAAGCGTCCCTGGTACCAGAGCCTCTGCAGGAGCCTAAGGCTGAACCGTGGCCAACGGGTCTCGTACCTGTGTGGCCTGCAAGCTCACCGGGCTGGTTTGCTCTCCTGCAGGGGAGCGCGATGCTGTTGTGTCGAGTGATAAAGAATGAAATGAGGGAGCGGAAGAGGATGGAAGTCTTGGAATCTCTCCCCCTCTTACAGAGTGCCAATTGACTGGCGGCTGCTTGGCCCGTACGAGCGTGCTCATTTTACCCAGCAGCTACAGCGGGTGACTCAGAAAGAGAAAATTGGTGATTTATGTAGTTTCTGGATCTGCCAGGATGCTGCGGGTCCATCAGCTTTGACTGGAATTCGGGATGCCTCTGGCCTCTAAGTCTTGGCTTACAGCATGTCATGTTTTGTGATGAAATAGTGAAAGCTGGAGAGCAGAGGCCCCTTTATAAACTGTTGGCCTGCATCTGTTTCTTTCTGTTTGTGTGTGAAAAACAAAAGCAATAACTATTGAGGGACCAAATTACAGACGTTTTACTGGTACTGGTGAGCATTTACTCATGTGAGTAGCCTCATTGACTTCAGTAGTTAAATGAGCTGCATCGTTAAGCTTTTAATGCTTATATCCCTCTCTGATGATAGAAACCAGCAGTATCCTTCCAGGCCAGGAGGAGCTGAGGCAGCGTGGGTGCGGAGTTACCGCTGGCGCTGAAGTTGGACACAGCAGCACCTGTTGTTTGGAAGCTCATAGAAATGTATGTGATTAAAGGTACAGGCTGCGAGGCTTTTATCTGAGCCCATCACTCAGTCGGGAATGCTGTAATTATTTTGTACTGTAGGGTGATATAATATATATCCATTTTTATTTTTTCTGAGTCACATATTTTTTTATGGCAACTGCAGAAAAAGCAACCAGATAAGGTACAGAAAGGGGAAACTGGAAGTGAACCAGCATTGAGCTGTAGCAGCTGAAGATGTACGTTTAAAGTAAAAGTAGGGAAGAAAAAAGAATAAATGGAGTTATTTTTGTATAACATTATGTCCAAGAACAGATCGAAAGACCACAGAACTTTCTTGTCCAAGGGTCTCCTAATTAGCACGAAATCAGGTGGCACAATTGACTTCTGCAAACTTTTCTCATGTGAAATATCTTTTTCTTAACGTATTTTTTCATTTCTAGATGGATTCTTGCAAGGAAGCTGGGATTGTACTGCGTATGTCTCTTAGTTTTGTTTACGTCTTGGCAGCTGTTGTAATGGTGCTAATCCACCTCAGCAGATGCTGGGTTATTTCAGCTGCTTTGAGTGTTAAATTTTCTCATTCATCTATTATTGTTGTTACTAGTTGGACACTTCAAGTCTCCAAGCAGAGAATGAGAACTCCTGGAAGTCTGTCTCTTCTACAGAATGAAGAGAGACCTGTTTGTGAGGATTTGGAATTGCAGCCAGTCAGGAAATGCCTTTTTCCCCCTTTCTCCAAGAAAAATGACGAGAAAAGTCAACATTACTGGTATTGTCTGCTTGAAGCGGACACGTGAATCAGTAGTATCAGGCCCTGATAAGGTGATAGGGGAGTTAAAGGGTTAAACATTTTTGGGAAGGTGGATTCTGTATTTAAGATCCTTGAGAACAGAGGCCCTTACGTGCTCTAGGAAGTGTCCGTATCAGGGGCCTTCTGGTGGTGACCCGTGCCGTTAGCTGCCACTGCTCCGGGTGTTCATGAGTGGCTGGGGAGATGCTGGGTCTCAGGGGAACGTGGGCACCACCACTGCGACCTGCTGGTGTGAGGGCTTCAGGGGCCGGTGAGAAGCTCTCCTTGCTGAGGCACCTAACGTAACAGCACCGGGCACAATCTGCCCTTACACACCACCTGGAGAACAAAGCTGGAGCGGGGAGAATGATGCTGAGAAGGGTTGAAAGGATGTTCTGGTCAGACCAAGCAGAGGTGACCTGTATTCTGTAAGCCTGGAAGGATGTAGCTGTTTAGCGTAACTCTCTCCAAACACTTGGTTTAGAAGACAAGTAGTTATTAGTCTGATTTAAAACATTTTGCTGTCGATTAGCCTTTGAAGCTTCTGTGGCATTTCGGCAGATCAAGGTTCCCTCCAATCATCTAGTTTGTGATGTTCTCATTATATGCTCATTGTCCAGCAAATGAGTTATTTGCAAATATGTGTGTAACTGGAATGAAAAATCTTTGAACCCAATTCTCGCTTATAGAAAAGCCCCTTTATATTACTGTGGTTTGTAACAGGGTCGTCGTGGATAAAGCATTAATTTAAGAGACTCTCCATTTCAGGGGGTTTGGAACTGGGTTATATACTTGTCCATCTTCTAATCATTTTTATAAGCTTGACTAATTTTTCTCTAAAGATGGAATATAATTGAAGGCCTTGTTATATTCATATGCAGTAAATCAGTTTCTCGCCAAAGGCACCCGCCTCCCAAAGCACTGTTAGTATTTGTTTAGCGGTGATGCAGCACCGTTGCCGTGACTCGCCTGTCAGACTCCTGCTGCAGAGCGGGCAGCGAGCTCATACGGGGGGGAACGCCCTTCTTGTTGGGCCAAGGCAGGGACTCAGTGCGGGGACTTCAGTGCCGAAGACTTACCTTAAAAATGGAAGCCTGATTGCTCAGTGGTCTCGAATGGGCTAACAAATTCAGATCTCTTGCCTGATGGAATTTCTACAAGTACCTGAGTATCCCGACTGTATAGTGCAGAGGGGTTCGTATATGTCAGAAGAGATGTATGGGATGATGTACTGCACATCCCAAATAAAGGGTGGACAGAGCCCGTTGGATTTGGACCCCCTTCCCCCAAGCCGTGGCTGTCCTGGGCGCAGAGCTGTCCACACAGTATGTTTAGTTAAAATTCCAGAGCGTTCAGTGTCTTACTGGATAGCAGGGGGTAAATGTTGTGTGTTATGCTCAGCTGCTGCTGAGGTCTGTGCATAAGGGATGCAATTGTTTATGGTAAATTTGCCCCTTTTAATGAGGACACACTCTTAATGAGACAGTACTTTGGAGAAGGGCTCATTAGTCATTGACTATTCCTGTCACAGCTCAGAGTTAAGCCGGAATGGCTGGCTTGGGAAAAATGCACACTGTTGTGCCTCGGTGTTGGAACGCCTTGGGATACACTGTGACACGGGGCAGAGAGGTGTATTGGCTGGGAAGGGAAAATGGAACCTCATTTCACGTCGCGGTGGGTATTTCTGCACAGCACATTAATACAGGGCTGGAATGCGGGTAGTCATACACACACTCATCTCTCACCCAGGTAGTTACGGATTGCAGTCGTAGGAGAGGATTCTCCTGCGCTGGACTTCGGCCTAGATTGGATGAGCTTGCTGGGGTCTCTGGGTGTTTGCCCCAGTTACTCACTTCAGAACAAATGGGAAAAATCGATTGGTAGGAGCTGTATGTGCACTGGTTTTAATCTAGTCAGCGTGGAGGACAATAGTAGTCACTTCAAAGTGACAGGGTTTGGAGTTTAAACCAGTAATCTGAGAATCTACCCACAGAATTACTGTGCTTCCACATTTTGCAGTTGTGTTGTGAGGATAAGTACAGTGAAGACCGTGACGTATTCAGTTACCATAGTAATGGAGGCTGTATGAATTAGAAAGGTCCATTGGAGATGGAAAACATGGAAGAAATAGGCTGTTGCTGATTGAAAAGACTTTGTACAGCACCTCCCGGCGTATTGTTCGGAAAGGCTCTGGTACGTTGTTCATTTTTCATTACCATAGTGGCACTCAAGGTAGCATCTGATCGTAAGCCCACTGTAGGAGAAGCTGTACAGAGGTCAAAGAGATGGCCCTGGCTCGAAAAGCTCATCACGGACATCCTTGGTGTGTCTTTGCGCAAACTACTTGACTCCAGTTATTCAGCTGGGTTACCCCATCCATCTGATACGAGTACAGACAAGCACATTGCCAAAGGAACAAACTGCGGATAAGCCAGTGGCTACCTCAGATATATTTGGAAACAAATCATAGAGGATTTTCTTAGCACTTCTCTAGCAGGTCCCACAAGGAAGGGGGAGGACGTGTTACAGTCAGGGGAGCCCACTATGTTCTCAGTGTGCCCGTGTTCTGAGGCAGGTGCTGCAGGGAATAATCTTGGTGACACAGAGTGAAGGATGACAGCCTCAACAGACAGATCTTTACCCAGGTACAGAATGACAGATTTGGAATGGGAAGAACCATTCAACTCCTCTGATGTCAATCATTAACGTATTGTTTAGAGAATTTAAGGTGCCTCACTGAGCAATGAGCTAAGCGCCCCCTCAGTTGCTTTGGTGGGGCAGATCTTACCATAGTTCCCACTGAAGGACATAAATGCTGTGGACTGATTGTCCTGTATACATAGGAGCTTGCTGGAAGGGCCTGTAACTTCACTGGGGCTTTCTAGGTTTTGAAAACCATGTCCTCGTTCATTTGTTTTGGGAGCTGTCAGGGCAGGGGAAGCATTCCAGAAAAACTTGCAGTTTGCTTCACTGAATTTTATTAAAACCAAAGCCCAACGCCCTCTAGATTTTTGTCTGTTGACATAACGTGGTGTTATAAATCAGCCAGCCTGCACCAAAAAGGAAAGTATCACGGAATATTTTCAGAAAGCCCGAGCATTTTACATGCACCCTGCACTGTTCATCACTGCCATAACAACTTTATAATTTTGTTAATTTGCCTCTTCTAAAGTGCAGATTCCAGTTTTGTGTTGCTTTAACAGATACCTTGATACCTAATAATGAAAATACTTCTTCACCTTGGAAGTGTCTTCATGGAAGAACCTATGACTTAGTGTTCGGCTAAAAGCAATACCGTGTTCTGGGACATTTGTGACAGAACAGGAACCTCCACGGCCATGAGATGGGTTTCTGTTAAGATACCTGTGTTGTCTAGATTGGTGAAATGAGAATGCTCCGCTAGCAAAGAGCTGATCTGAGATGCAGAATTAGAAGCTATTTTCTGGTTCGCAGTTTGTGTTCGTATCACTCCAGCTGACGTTGTCCTGCGTGGCACAGCTTAAAGATCATCGTGGGAATGGGGTTGTGCCTGCGTTCAGGCACATAGAAGGAAAAATGTTTTCTCTACCTCCAGTATAAAGGTGTTTCTGTGGAGACTCGTGTTCCTCTTGACTTCCTTTTTGTATGTCTCTTAGCACTAGAAATTGTCCTGGAAGAGAAAAGAATGGCACCAGTTTAGAGTTGAGAATTAGCCGGTAGCAGGACACTGACAATTCTGGCTGAAAACCGCTGAACTGGCGGCCTGCGAGCAGAGTAGATGAAGTATTCCCTAGAAATCTGTTTTCTTAACAATTGAATGACCTTTGAATGTTTAATTAATACGTTAGATGTTGTTTCTATTGCTTTGAGATGTTTTATATTTGAATCAGTTGGATAAAGCAAACATTTGTGAACTGAAATGAGAATACCAACGTGGCAGATGAAGTGAGGACTTCACTTGCGTGCTTTTATGAATGGAAACACAAACTGTCTGTTACCGTTACGTGTACTGCTGTACTTCAGAGGGTGCTTGTTGTGATGGACTCTGCAGGCTGTTCACGGTATTCCAGGTAGCAAGGAGCTTTAGGCACCTTAGTAATGAAAACAAACTTGTAATGGGAGGAGCAACAGAGAAAAGGGGAGGTGAATTTTCCATTCAAATCACACAGTTGATTAGTGCTGACGAGAACAGACCTTTGAAATCTCAGTCAAGTGTCCCGTGGACTGGGCACACTGCTCAGAAATCCAGGGTATTTTATAAAACCTGGTGCTCAGGTGGCCATAAGGTAAGTTTTACTGCAGTGACAGAGAAGTCTTCCATGTGTACGTGGTCTTGGCTTTCCCATTCTTTCTCTCTCTTCCTAATACTGTTGCAGTCATGATGCTGTGATTGACAGAAGCTTCCCAAAAGTCAGGTTTAGCAGGTGGCCCGTGCTGGTGAACACCGAGCTGAAAGGAGCAGTGGGATCTTGCAAGCTCATCCCCCAGAATCATAAATGAGTGTCCAGCAGAAAGACTCACAGGACCATCAGGAGCCTGAACCATAGGAACTGGTCATATTAAACCGGTTTATTGTTTTAATAAGATTACAAGTTTGATAAATGCAATAACATCAACGTTAATGTAATATAAGGATGAGCTCAGGGTGCAGTGTCAGCCTCGAAAGGAGCAGCCATTTAGGGTGGTTGTCTGACTGTGTGCAGGGAGAGCACAAATTATCCTGGCCTTGCTCATCCAAGACCCTTCAGTGGACTTTCCAAGGTACCACCTGTGCCCTGTGCCCACCATATATCTGCAGTAAATGCACAGCCCTGGAACTGCTTTGGCAATCACTGTCCTTTGCCAAAGAATTTAACACCGCAGCACGCTTTGTAAATAAGGTGGGTCATGCAGAAAACTAATGGCATTTCCAGTGGTTTTACAAAATGTCATAGGGTGACAGAGATCATACAGTAATTGCCACCGTAATCTCTCTCCTCTATGTAAGGTCATTGAGGGAAATCTTAAATTTACTCTTCATTGCAAGCAAACGTTGGAATCTATCAGGTACCCCCCCGCCAGCTGGTGGGCTATAAATCTAGCCAATAACGTGGCTCTCCATCATGAAACTCTAAGCTATTATTCAAACCTCTGTGATGAGGGCTAAACAAACAGCTCCAAGCAGGTACAGATCTCAAGGAAGGTTAGGTACGGTATCAAAAGAACACCAGGTCCAATCCTTGGGAAGATAAACAGAACAGATGTATTTTACCTGGCAATAATTTAATCTTCCTTGATTGCTGATTGATTCCATGGATGTCACTAAAACATGACACATTCACAGCACCTTGGCCTCTCATCAGTCACTTTAATTTGCACACTCATATATTTCAAATCTGTTCTCAGGGTGACCCTATCTTATTCTCTTCCTCTTCACAAATTAGAAGAATGATGGAAGGCCTGAAATTCAGCAAGTGCTAAACAGATTGGTATGTTATTTTTAAGCCATAGTAGAGCGATGTTATTAGTGTAGGAACGAAATGCTTTTGGTTTGCAGTTTCTGCTAGCAGAGAGAGGAAGAAAACTTGTTTCTATGGGAGGGGTGGTGGTGAAGATCCTTTGCGAGGTTTTAGTGTCATGTAATCAGCTTCTTCAAGGCAACATGAATTTAATAATGGGCAGGAAAGTCCACTTTGATCAGGATTTGGGCTGAACGCTTGAGCTGGAAGAGCTGTCCTTGCCAAAATACAGAGCTAGTAGAGAAACAGTCAGCTCAAGGGAAGAAACTTCAAGAAAAACAGTAAAAAAACCAATTTGGGGAGCAAAATTAAGTCTATGTCTTGAGTGAGGATCATGACACTCAAAGAATGACTTAATCGACGGTGTTTTGTGGCGCAAGTCAAGCCAGACCTTGGGACTGCAGCACGATGTAGAACGGAAAACAAGGGTTTTCTGAAGCCAGCACCCTTCTTCCTGAAAAGACTTACAGAAAAAAGTTGTAATTCTAATTCTAACAAAATTCCCGATGTAAATATCACAAGGTCTTTAGCATCTGCCTCTACTTACTAAAAGAGCAAGGTAAATAAAAACTAGATTGATAAGTTTTGACAGTGAAAAGGAAAGCTTTTCTTCACCTCCTTGGTACGTATGATATATTCATTATGCTGGAAAGAGGCACTTCACCACTGAGCAGCGAGCCCTGTGCATTGCCAGGGGCTGGTGGGAAGCTCTAAAGTGTGGAGACCAGCAGGTGATTTTAGTATCTGAAAGAGTTTCTTTTTCTTTCGCTTGTTTCTCAGACATGGGTATTTTTGAAGCTTTGAAACTCTGAAATCCATGCAGCCAGACAGACTTTCAAGTTCTGACATAAACTAGAAAAGAATTTGGTGGGAGATGTAGGATTTCACCTCCTTGCATCTCCTAGGAATCCATTTCTGAATTGTTTCATCAGAGGCTCTTTAATTATTAAAAATTCATTATTTTCTTTTCCTTGCCTTTTTAGATTAATAATAGATGTAGATCATCCGTGGTGGACATAAGCAATCTCTACATAATATGCTTTTTGGGTTGTGGGGCTGGAGCTAGGCTTGAAAATTGGGTACGTTTTGGCTGTTGGGCCAGGACAGAGAAACCAGAAATGATGTCAGGTGGGTTGAGGACACTCCAGCCTGAGAGCAGCCTCCCCTTCTCCAGCACAGCCTTTAACACGTAGCTTGCATGTCCGGTTTAAATGATTGTTAACTGTACAGCTACTTGAATCGTGATGTAAAGTTACGTCTTGAAAGGACCGTAACATAGGCACTGGATCAAGAAACGAGTGATCTTTTGCATTGCTTAGACCTCTAAACTCTGGCCCAAGTTTGCCAAACACGTGTGCCTGTCATTGCTGTGACCGCCTAACTCCAGCTCCGGTGGTGAGAAACAAGGGCCTCTCTCGCTGCTGCGACAAGGGAAACAAAGAGCTGGGTTCCAGTCTTTGGCCGCGGTTCAGGAAGACATTTCTGATTGTGCTTGCCATAGAGCTTCAGGAAACGGGCTGCCAGGTATTCACGTGCAATACAGCCTTGTCTCGGTGCGCAACTTTGATCAGCTTCAAACAGGAAAATCTTTTCCCATGCTTGAGTAGATGTGACAAGTCACACCAGAAATTTTTTTAGAAAAGCAAACTGGAGAATCAGTAAAGTCTGGTCTAGTTGTAGAGCAACAGACAGATGTTCTGAAGCTGGAGAGTGCAGCTTTATCAAGCTCATGATCGCTGTTGAGCTACACTAATAATACTTTGAATACTTCCTTTATCTGCTCTAGGGCAGAGTACGAATGAAGTCGAGTAAATTAGAGGATTTCTTCAACCTTTTAGGTCTGCAGGGCCAGTCTGTCGTTCTGCAGTCTTCTATACTCCATCTCTGCGTTACCAGTAGTACCAATTCAATCTCGATCACTTGTGGGTAGAGGATGGCGGTTCTTTCAAGGCAGACAGAAAGCTAATGAAGGTATTGCAGCCTGGCCAGGTGCTGCACGCTTCCGGCTGTGGAAGGACAGGCAGGGCCAGTCTGGCCGGCATTTGGAGCAGCACGGATAGCAAAGACGAACAGCATCTGAGCTAGCATAAAGCCTGTAAGACCCGCTCGGTTACAACATCAGGATTTTTGTAATCGAATTATACTCGGTAAGACTGAGTTTCCACCAAATCATGGCTCTGCATCCTGTGGCCACCCAGGTTCTCCTCTGCTTCTAGAAGCCATAAAGCTCAATTTGCTCTATCCCTGAATTGTGGCCTCAACGTCAGCCCTTTCTGTGTCTCTACCAAACCACAGATTATCTCCTACAGGTCCTGTCAGAGTCTGTGCTGCCTGAGAGAAAACAGACGTGACTTTGGGAGAGAGGGAGAAGCTGTTCGAGACGCAGAAGTTCTAGCATGGTAAAAAGAGTCCGTGAAAATGATTAATGAGACTAGAACATCAGCATTGCAGCCACTGGCAGCTGCTTATAAACTGCCGCTCTTGTTCATTCTAATCGATAATGGCCGCAGCCCCCTACGCGATCATTCGCACATATTCGGATCAGCGCTTGTAATAACACCAGCAGAGACTTAGATCTTAGTTCACTAGTGTTTGACCTTTGCTTCTACCAAGCCCTGAGCTTACCCACTTTTCGCTTCTTTTGATTTTTGTAATCCCTTTCAGAATAAAGGCTGGTCCTCGCTGCACCCTGGGAAGTTGTAGGCACCTTCCAAAATTTCGTTTTCTTGTGATTATTATATGTTATTTCTGTGGCAGGAGCATCCAGTGATTCTAAACAGGCTTTGGAAACCTCTTAGATTTTATGCTGCTCAGACAATTACATCTAATACAAGCACTAAGGAAATCTAGTGGATTTCTAGTATAAAAAAAGTGGGAGGTTTGTCCCCATTTCTGCTTCTGACCTGTCCTACGTGCCTGGAGAAAGCCCTTCACAAATGTGTTCATCTGATTCTTTTTAGATTACAAACTCTCTGGAGGAAAAAATTATCCCTTGCTAAAAATTGGCCTAGTAGCTCTCATGATACATGGGCTTTTGCTCTTTAGATATTAGTATTATTTATAAATAATAAATGAAAATGATATTTCTACAGTTTGCATTTGTTTCAATGAATGTTCCTTTTCCTCCTTGTATTACAAGAACAAGTAAATAGTAATATCTGATTTATATGGGTAATGATACATCTGACAGCGTTCTCCAGCAGTCATATGCAGAGCCTTGATTTCCCAACACTGTAAATGAATAATGCCATTCTCTATTAATTATTCCTTAAAATGCAGATATTTTTCAAGATGCCTCATTGGCTTCTGGTATTATTTTCCTTCGCGTGTTTTTCCACTGACGTTTTAACAGTGTTGATCATTCTGGGGACAGATGACAGCCTTGTGGAACTCACTGGGAGGCAGAACAATGGTTAGAGTTGTGTAAATGGAACTTCGAAAGCCAGGGCAAAAGAGCTGGAAAAGAAGGTGTGCTGACTAGTCAGAAGTGTGTGGATTGATCAGGCAGGACTTGAGTTTTTGACTTGGACCTTGAGTAAATAATCGGATGTGTTCATGTCTCAGTAGCTGCATCTTTAGGATAAGCGTAAACAGGAGTCAGATAGTGAGCGACAGTTTAATTACTGCTGGTAAAACGTGTGGTAGTGTTGCAGAAGAAACACAAGATACTCAGCGTGTTCCATCCGTCAAGGAGAGGTTGAAAGCAGTTCTGAAGTGTCCTCCGAGGTGGCTGAGGAGAGGCAGTGATTGATTGGTGGGTGACTTCTTCAGCATGTGGCACAAGGGCGAGTTCACGTGTTCTCTAAGCAGAACCCATTAAGCTGTGGAAGTTTTCGGTGACTGTCAAAGTGGTTCACAAAGCAATACAAGAAAACTCAGGGTCTTGAGAATCTTCCTCAACTCTGATTCCACAGAACACTCCAATTTTTAGCCCGTATTCCCAGGAGGTCACTGCTGAAATCCAAGTGAGCACAGTATGAAACAGGGGACTTAGGGTGTGGATTTACAGTCACCAGAGGAGTGCTGTTCTGAGTACTAGTAATTTATGAAGTTCAATTATTTCTGGGAAAAAACCCTGTCTCACCATACACAAAACATTTTCCCCTCCTTAAGCTGGTACCTGTGTGTGTCTTTTTTTATTTTCCCCCAATTTTCACCCCATGAATGCTCTAGTGCATTAATACATTTAGTGGCTAAATAACACATGGAAAATAAGCAAAGCAAGACAGTAATTACCCTGATGAAAAGGCAGTAAGAAACCTGAGTAGTGCATAACGAGCAAAGTATTCGACACTGAATTTAAGTGTTCTGCTTCAAAATTCTAAGTTATTTGAAACTTAGGTAAGACGTTGGCTTTACATCTGATGTGTTCTGGTGTCACTGGTGGTCTAAAACAATCTATGTCCTCGGCTGATTGTCTCTGTGGTTCGGAATTTAAACAGGAGTTTATATTTGTGCATGTTCGAAGCCTGCTAGAGAAACAGCTATGAGAATAATCTTAGTCTTTAAACTTTGCTCTTCTTTGTTAATGTTGTCAAAGGCGTGTGTGTATAGGAAACGTACAACTTGCTCAGGTCTTCCCTTGATGATTTACAAACTACATACAAGACATTTTACTACTGTGAGTACCTTACAGGAGCTTGGGGACACACTGAGGAAAATCTGAAGTAAGGGAACAAGAATTAAATCATGTTCTGGCATCATTTATGAACTGCTGGTGAGATGGACATGGATGTTTCTGAGTTCAGTACTTGTTCATAACCAGTAGATGGAGCTTTTAGTAATGGAGTCTCCAGGTGTTCCTCAGCTATCAGGATGTCTTGAAGCATGAAAAACAGCATATTAAGCATGTACAGCTCTGGAAAAGGGAATGGGATTGCTATGACAGGCACCTCTGTTTATGCTGAGTCCATCTTATTTTGAGAAGAAACTCAGGAACTTCCATGCAGCCGAGTTGGTAGAAGTATTCAAAAGCATTTCTAGGCAGCAAATGCACGGACACACACAGGGAGTTGGAAAGAGCTGAGCTGAGCTTTACGGTGAGCTGCTGAGCCAGAGGTTGTAACAATGGTCAGATCTTCAGAGAGCGTTCCACACTTTGAATATTTGCCTTGTAACTAAGCAATCAGAATTTCAGAACTGCTCAGCATTCAGCCACTCGCAGGAAAAACAAGCACTGTGATCCCGTTTTATTGCTTTGATTAGATAGGGAAACAGGAACCAAGTCCTTTTAAAACCATGCTTACTGTTTTGTAATTTGAAGTCTTTACCGTGAAGTAGAATATGAAAAGGAAGTTACTGGTATAATGCTGTTGGTATCATTAGGTTGGTAAACCCAGGCCATTGCTTCTATTTAGAAGAAATAATTTTTTAGACAGTTTATGATCTGACCTAGAAGATTGAATTATTTCAGTGGTTCAGTTCCGGTACAGCCTCTGATGTCCAAACGTTCCTAGCCGTGATCATGTTCTGCTCTGCCAGCTTTTTATGACTGCAGAATTTAATAAGTTGCTTCCTGACAGTGAAGTGTTCTCGCGATTGCCCTGTCATCTTCTGCATACGGAAATGCCAAAGACTGCTAGTACCTGCTTCAGTGGAAAGAGTTTGCAGACCATCCAGACCATGCAGGTGTCCTTTTTTTGCTAATTTCAGTTAATATTTTCTCTAGCCTAAGTCTAACATATCCATGTTATTTTCTGGCTTCCAGGCGGTGGTGAGTGTTGTAGATTCTGCAGACTTTCTGCTTAAAACAAAACAAAAATCCCCATAACAAAACCAGCTCTAAACTCAATGACCTTGAAATGAAAGTCCTGACCTCCTTTTCGCATGGTTTGATCTACTCTCCATCCTGCCGAAGCTGTGAAGGTGCTTCCCCATTGCTCTGCCTATACAACTGCTTTTTGGCAGAACGAACAGTGAATTCTGCTGTTTATAACTCTTTGTGGATAGGAATTATGGGATCCAATGCATGTAAGTTTTCTGGATTAAATTCTGTCACCTGGTTTTCTCGTATGGGGTTTGGTAAACGTGGCTACCGTGACTAGCTAAATACTGAAGGCTACCTCCACTTCTGCTGTGCATCCTTTTGAAGGGGCTCAGTTATTACAACTGAATGATAATGATGCTCCTCGTGAATTTACGCTGCACTTTTTTAGGCTATAGCGCGGATCATTCAGTTCAAGTCATGGCACACGTTCCCAGTGGGAACTGGTGTGTCTTGTTCCTGATTCAACCGAAGCTGATTTTGGCACTGATTCAGAAGGATGTTATTTGACCCCTTGTGCTATAGAGATCAAAGAGGTGTTGCCTTCACAGCCATAACCACAAAAGTCCTTGAAGAACTAGCAGTTCATTTTAAGGAGTAATGAGCAGGTTTGGGAAATACTAGTTCCTTTTTATGAATGCGAAAGTCCATGTATGTTCTCGTATAGGGGACTGATGGAGTCAGGGGACAGTAGTACAAAATAGATGCAATTTTGTGGAGTTGTTGAAAGGGAGCGGGCAGAAGGACAGAAAGACCTGAGTATTAAGAGCCAAACAGCAGAAAAGGAAGATAATTTTTAGTTATTATGCACCAGATTTTCCAAAGAGAAAAGTATCTTCTGGATAAAGACTACTGAAAGCAAATGGGACTTGAGTATTTTGCATCGTATAATTCCACTTTGGATTTTGAAAGGAGTTTATATGCGGGATGTTGATTAGAGCCTATCAGAAAATGAAAGGCGGTGGGAAAAAGGAAATTATTTTTCTCTGCTGAAAGTTTTGATGAAAATTAAAAGCATTTTGCTTTCAGATTTGATTTGCTTAAATTTAGGAAACACAGGAAGGAACAGGTTTTTTTAGGAAGAGCAATAATGATGTACCAGCAATATAAAAGCACCAGACATTAGAAGTACATTTTGAAAAGCAGAGCAAGTCGATCAGATTGAGTAGACTTTTTTTTTCCCCCGGATGATCAGATAACAACTTGGTGCAGTTGTTTGACCTTGGAGCACCTTAGCCATGAAGCAATACAGCTGCACAAGGACATTTTCAAACAGTGCTCTGCAGTTAGAAAAATGCTGAAATATGTAACACCTGAAATGTCTAGATCCAGGGTCAATGTTTCACACACAGTATAATACCTGTGTTTTATTTTTTTCCCCAGGAGTCAGTGTGAATAATGTGAGAGCCAAGCTCTAAACCAGTATTAACATATTCTTTAATTTCAGTGTTATCTCGCAGCCAATGACAAGGGATGGGCAGCTCTGGGCAGTGGTATAGAACTTTCATAGGCTGCACAATTTATAGATCCGCAGAGATTTATAGTACCGTTGGCTCCAATCCTCTCTCCAGGGAACATTTTCCAGAGCTAGGTAATTACCTGAGTTCTGAAAGCAATGTCCCATCATCAAATACATCCTGATGTTCTCCTTCCCCTTACTCCTTTTACTGTAACTATCTCCAGTTTGAAAGCCAGGTTCTTTTTCTGTGAGCCTGATGCAGCTTCCCCGCAGTGTTTGTCTTGGGTTGTGAAAGAATTCCGAGCGCCCGCAAAGAGCATTGCTAACAAGAATTTACCTGCTACCTCAAAAAACGTCCACGTGCAGTAGGGCAGAACAGTACGTGACACGGTTTGAGTTCAAAGGCGTGTACTTGGTAAGCTAAAAAAGCAGGTCCAGTTATTAAAAGCAGCTCTGAGCAAACTGGCAAAGGTGGTGTGTGATGCACAGGTTGTGTCAATGGGTCTTTTGCTGTATATGCGTAATGGTCTTTGTGTTGTCCCTGGAGTGTCCCAGCAGGAGTGTGGAGGTGTTTTTCATAGTCCCTTCCATCCTTTTATGCTTCCAAAGTGAGCCTTTAGGCAGAACAGAAAGATCATGAGACCACTTTATTGAAGTTCCCCTAACAGAGAGCTACCACGTATGTTCATGGAGAAATTTCACCAAGTTAGAATTCTCAAACTCAAGTTTGGCGAATAAATTCCATTTTCCAAAAGGACCCAGATTCATTGCTTGTAACCTGCAAATGATATCAGTGGGAAATCAGGACACTCTATTGAATCTGGCCCAGAGGACTCGCCGGGAGTCCCCTGGATCCACCGCCTTTAGAAGAAGAGAATGTCCTCCTGCACTTGTGCAAGAATTCCCCAAATGGGGAAGTCTGTCATGCATTTGTAGTCTTTGAGCCATCTGGTCACCTTGGATGTTCTAGTCTGGCCCTTTGGTCTTTGCTCCTGGCTTTATTTCCGCAAGCTAATAGAAATAAAACTTGTCCTTTTTGCCCTCTGTTTAGCACCGTGCCTCGAGCACAAGAGTCATTGAGCATAATGTTCATCCAGTAAATACAAGTGAAAAGGATACTATTCATTTGCAGTTCTATTAGTGGAAGCTACGGTTAACAATTCAAATCTGGGGAGAAAGATAATTGCAGGAGCTGATTGCCAACCATCCTCCTCTGTTGACTCACAGGGCAAAATGAGGGAGAGTGAGAAAGAGAAGCTAAAATTATAGTACAACTCTCTGAGGAATATTAATGTAATAGTCTTAACATGATCCTGCTCACATTTTATCGAGTAATGTTAATAAAAAGGATGGCTCTGGTAATTTTTGCAATATTACATTTTCCTTGGAATAATTGTGACTCGACACTCACTTTGCAGACTAATGAAACTTCTACATTTCTGAATGTTTTTACAGTTTTTATTATTTAGGTGAAGATTATACCTTTGGGCTGAGACAGTGCATTCTGGAATTTCAATCTTGTTTGCTAAAATATTTATGTGCGATGCGCTGAAGGTACTATACAGTGAAGGATCTTTCTTTGTGGGAACATGCTGTTATGAAATCTCTGGGATTGCTTGGAGAAGCTCATTAGCTATGCAAAGTAGGTTCGTTTTGGGTTAACACAAATATAAAATTTTCATTACAGCCCCAGTCAAGAGCCCGGGCTGCAGAGTGCCTGGCGTTGCCCTCGCTTTCAAACAAACATATAGCCACTTCCCCAGAGAACTAGCCGGCTGCTCACGAGATGGATTGCTGCAAGCAGATGAAACACATGAGGAGATAACAACAGAACCAGCAGAGCTTGGCTAAAAAGCAGAATTAACAGTTCACTGCCCACATGGCCAGTTGTTGAATGGTTGGTAGACACTGAACTGAAGATCAGTCTTAGCTTACTGTTAAGCACAGTCCGTGGGCCCTGTGCAGTGTTAGTATTCAGCCCGTGCTGTGACAGGAATGGAGCGAAGATACTGATGCTATGAGCTTCAGCAGAAAAGTGATTTAGGGACCTGAGCCACTTTCTCCGTTGCCTTAGAGGTAGGTCACATAGTAACTTTGAGAGCCTGCAGAGTCCTAAAGAAATAAGAACCATCTCTAAGTCTGATCTGAAAACAAGCAACCAAATAACAAAGGACAATGTTCCAGCTATGTCCAACTTGATTGATTACTTGTAGTTTGGCTCTGCTCAGCCCACACTGTCGCCTCTCTAGTTCCTCTGCTGTGGTATCTTATATCCTGTGTGGTTTATTTCTTCAGCTGGAGGGCCTGCCTGCAGGCATAAGATTGTTGGCCAGGCGTCTGGCACTTGAGCTAAAGAAGTGCCGCCATCCAGCGAGCAGCTCATAATAAGTTACTGTTCTTTACCCTGAGTTACCTACCAACCATACACCCTGTGTGTCCGAGACATTAACCCTTCCCTAAGTGGGACCAAATGGGCTTTTTTTTATGCTGTCATTACTGAGTCAGACTATACTTTTCTCCGTTCCCAGGGCATTTCTAGGTAAGCTCATTTTTAGCTCTCCTGCTTTGCGTCTTATTTTAAACCCAGCTTACTGTTTGCTAACGCTTCCCCCCTACACAGCCAACGTGGTCTGTACACAAAACAGAACTAAAAATTGCTGTTAGGTTTACTTTCCCCTCCCGTGCTAGGCTAGGCAGCTTAATGAGGCCAGTCCAGGATAAAAAATATTAGCATCTGCTGTCGGGAGCAGCACAGAAAGCTAATGCAATGTGTTCAGGTAGGTCTTATGTATCCTGTCAAAAGAAAGTACCTCCTGCGTGTTCATTCCTGCAAATGAGATATAAAATAGTTTCACATTCCCTGGGGTATCAGCACTGTTCACTCCATCAGACTGCAGTGGACAGAGATCCATTAAAAGTTTTAAAACTAATCATCTGCTCGGTTATGATAGCCTCACCCTGCTTGGCAAGGTATTGTCAGCCTTCCATCACCCTGTCAACAGCGCGGGTTGGCAGCGGTTAGAAGCGTAGGCATTTTTTGCAGCTATTAACTATCTTAATTCTTCCAGACTTGGTTCCTCCCTGCCACCTTCTGAGCATGTGTTAGATTCAGTGTTGTAACATACACAGCAGAAAAAGGTCAAGAAAGGATTTTTTTTTTTTTTTTTTCATTTCCAACATATATCCTCAGCTGAAGCGCATAGGGACATGCAGAGGAAGCAAGCTAGCGAGGCTGGATTGTGTTCACTCTCCAGTGTAGCTGCAATGGTACCTGCTGAAAAGCTGAGGCGGTAGTACGTTCTATGTTGTAAATTATACACAGCTCATTAGTCACCCCTAAAGAGGTCTGAATTCTTTTCACAGGGTCCTGAATGCCTTCCAACTCTCACTGAAGCAAACAGAAATGGTATCATGTAGGATCTACCTTCCTGGGATTTACTGTGTCTGTTGCTGACCCTTGTGCAAGATGCTGTGTGACACAGAATGAGTCCAAGTGGAGAAAAATCAGGTGATGGCTGAAGAAAGGATCGTAAGATAGGCATGGAAAGTGCAGTATTTTGAAGATGCTAAGTTTTTTAAGTATACCTTTTTGCTTAGCCACATGATCTAGAAATTATGGGTTTTTTAATATAAAGGTTTAAATTCTCAGTCACTAGCATGATGCTAGTTTAGACCCATGTTTTCCCATTCTCAGTCTGCTCTTATTTGACTGACTTTGACAGCTGACTGATACTTCTAAACAGCTGAGATTGTCCCAGGTAGGAGCAGGTAGGTGACTCCAAAGATGCAGGAGAGACACTCCAAAAGACAGAGATGCCTCACTTCCCTTGGCAGTTGGTTCTGGTGGTTAACCACCTTCCCTGAATAAATAACTGAATAAATCCTGACTTCTAGTTTGGGTGAGTCTGGCATTTCACATCTAGCTACCATTCCTTTTGATATCTTTCTGCACTTGATTTTAAAAACGTCTTTGGTCTTTTCTGTTTGCTTTCTCAAAAGGTATGTACACATGATCAGCTTAATTTTTAATGGGATAAATAGACTGGGGTCTTAAGGTCTCTTGCTGAAGCGTGTTTTCTCAAGCCTACCAGTGATTCTTCCTGTCTTGCTGTACTCTTCCAATTTTCCAAAACCCTCTGCAAATTGCAGTACGAAACTGGACATCCCTGCCATGTAATTCTCCTCTATTTGGTACATGCGTTTCCTACGTATTCCAGGATCCTACTGATCCCTTGTGCGTGAGCCAAGCGTTTCAGCACAGGGTAGAAGGCAATGAGTGAGGGAGAGGATGCATAACCATGTTTTACATGCGAATTTGCTCTCCAGTCAGTAAGAGCTGAGTTTAACCAGCTTGATTAAGCCGTGAAGGGTCCACGACTGGAGTTGTGCCTATCTACTTTTGGCCTGTGTTGTGTGGGTCTCCAGAGAGGTGTAAAGAGAGGGGGAGCTCGAGATGTACATTGATCAGCCCACTCACTGTTTCCACTTGTGCCATTCCACATCCTTTTTCAGAAAGCTAGGTGTGGATTACTGATGAAAGCACCTAATATTGACCTTCCTGGTTCAATGCTTTGACATTTGCAAAAGGAGGTTCCTCTGCAGGGGTCTCAGGGGTCTATTTTATTTATGGAGGCAATTTGTCTCTAGTAAGAGTTTTGCCTTTTAGTTTAGTAAGGACCCCATGCGAGCCCAAAGATGTGGGTATTTGCAGCAGTGAGTCAAGACAGACATTGATTTCACATATGCTCTCATCATCCAGAACGTTTATTTTGTGAGACGATGAGTCAATACAATCATCTGATGTGCAGTAGTATTAAGAGGGGAAAAAGAAAAGGAAAAAGAGTAGTCCAGATGCCTGAATGGATAGCGGACTTTCTGCTTGAGTGAGAATGATTTTAAACCAGCCCTGACCCGAGTGGGTAGGATTTATTCTCAGGAACAGCCAGCAAAAGGACTGGCTTTTAAGGAAGCTAAACCATATTCATTCCAAACTCTAGCAGTTTTCTGGCAGCTCCATGTTTCAGGCTCTAATCTAAACCATTCCCATGAGGCCTGCAGACATGACAAATCCTCTTAACCTTACCTTTCCTTCTCTCTTTTGTTCCTTCCCCACCCTGTGGTGAAATTCAGGGTCCAGCTGAAGCTGTATAGACCATTTGTTTGGCATGGAGAACAGGACTGTGTTAAGAGTGGTGGTCACTAGTAGGTTACTGAGCAGGCACAAATAGTCCCAAAGGCTTTGCTTAGAATAAAGTGTATGTTAAATACCTTGTGGAATGAGGCAGGTGGGACCAGCAGATGCTGGAAACAGGCACCTTCTTGATTTCTTTGTATTAATTCAGGCCAAAAGAAATGTGTTTTGGGGCAGGTGGCTGCATTGGACTGGCAAACCCTGAGAGACCTGTCAAGGTTAGGAAGTTATCCCTGTTGTTTTCTGCATTTAAAACGGGCATACTTGTACCTTTGATTGCTCTAATCTATAGGTTTTCAGCCAGAGAAATGACAATGAAGGTTACGTAGAGTCCGTGGAGATGGACAGAGGTGACCTACTTTCATCAAAGATGACAGGAAAGGCCCTGCTGGTGCGTTACGATGTCAGAGGACGGGTTAGTTTCTCAGTGTTCGGCATTTGCCAACCTCCTCTATCAGCTATTCCCAGTTGAGCAAAGACTGGTTCCTGCCTCTGATCCCTGAAGATTTCTTCTCTCTTCATCTTGTCATGGAAACGGTGAAATTGGGGACATTCAGCAACATTTAGGAATGTTACAGTATTTTTATTTTGTAGGGTGAGACGCTTTTAAAACATAATGTCCCTATGGCATAAGAGTGTCATTTTTATCAAGCACTTTGCAGAAACCCAAGATAGACCAAAATTTTCACAGGTGATCTCAGAGTCTTGGAACCTGGTTTTCAGCTCCAACTGCTGTTGTGTTGACATCCAGGTGGAATGAGCGCTTGGAGCACTTCGTGAGGAGTTGGCACTTTGGGTGCTTTGCATTTGGGATACTGAATTGCATTGGGATGAGTTAGACACCTCAGAATTTCAGAGAAGGGCTACCTTTGCAGAGAACTTCAATAATGAGGGTAATTTGGTTCATGGAATGCAGAATCCTGCCTGAAACCAGGTGTCCAGCAGTTGAGCATCTCCCTGGTTTGGTGTGCTTCCAACTCTAAGGACTTTGTAGCCAGGAAGAGAAAATAAGGCAGAATAGTACCTTCCTCGTTTGTAAGACTGAGAATAAAAGGGAAAGGAGGTTTATGGGGGAGAAGTTTGCAGAAGATACTTAGAAAATAACCAATTTGGCTGCAAGAAAAGGGGTGGAACCCCTACAAAGCTGCTTTGTGCATTCAGAGGCAAGAGAGTCTTCATGCTCAAGACTCCAGCTAAAAAGGGTTTAATCAAAGTCAATGGACAATTACAATGTTGGAACAAATGATGATAAATACTGGATCTTGAAATTGGTCCAAGGGAAGACAGAGGAGCCTAATGTTTTCCATAATTGATTTCAAGGCTCAGATGGGGAATACTGTGTATTATAGAAACATCAATTGTTCTGTTTTCTTAATAATTTAGACTGGCTGTTTCTTTGATAATGATGTTCTCAGCAGCTGTGAAAATAACATTCTGGGTAAACACAGGGTAAAGGCGACTCTAAGTACTTGACATCAGGAACAGTTACGAAAGGTTGCACTTTTTGCAGCAGTGTTAGGAGTAAATAAAGGAAATACAAGCATTTGGAGTCTATTATTTGGTAATTTGTATACGGACAGTTTCTCAATTACTTTATGACTGCCTGGGATTGCAGGAGACACACTCAGGGATTTCACGTTCAGCTGGACGTTGCCAACGCCAGCTAACCTTTTCTTGATAGATCTCAAGGTATTTTACGAGGAGACCAGTACTGTTATCCTTGTTTTACAAAAGGGAAAGTTGAGGTATAGAGGCACATACTGGTTTGTTGACTGATTTTAGCCAGGCATTGCCTATGACCACAGACTGTCACTCCCTTGGTCAATAACTCTAGACTAATAATTTGTGGAGGTGCTTCACTTGTCTCTTAAAGTAGCACAAGAATGACTGCTTTCCCCATAAAGTGATAAATTCAGATGACAACATCCTAAGAATGTGTAAGCAGGTGATACCGAGGACGCTGTTAATTGAAGTATATTGGTGCCAGAAGTTGAATATCTTAAATACTTAGGCACAAAAGTAGACATATTTTAGAGCTGTATTTACTACAGATACAGGTTTAAGGCCTAGATCTTATCTCCATCACTGCTGTAATTCAGGAGCGACGGCATCCGTGTCACAAAGGCATCCCACCGTCCAAACAACGTAACGGTAACAGATAGCCCCAAAGTTCAGAATGATTATGAAATCAGTGTCTCATTTCTGGAAGAGCTGGAACCTTTAGGACCAACTGTGAAATCACAGATTGTCACAGAAGTTCAGAATTTGAAATTTGGGGTGGTGTCAGTTGGGGGCTTGTTTTGTTTTTAAATAAAACAAAAACAGCTCTGAGAAGCACAGGAAAAAATCTCCAGTTTTTACTAGACAACACTGCAGAATATGAAACCCATCCATACTGAATAAGTACATGGACAGCAGTCTGATTGCCCCAGATTTTCCAATAAATTATTTCAGAAGTTAACGAACAAATCCTTTGTATATTACTCTATGCAACCCAGCTCAATATTGGTTGCTTGTTGCCATAGCTGCAGCTCAGGAAAATGCATTTTTCTCCGAGATTTATAAACAGAGATTGCAATGTTTTAGCTCTGTGTAGCAACACACAATATCCCAGTGTGCCCCAGTCGCATATAAATTCAAACACTAGGGAGTCATCCAGATCCCATTTGAGCCTCAGTGTACATGTAGGACAAGAATAGCATCTCACTGGTTGTCCATTAACGTATCTTGAACCGTCCACTCAGAAGATACATTTCACCAAGGTAGGTTCTGAGAACAGAGGAAACGGCTCCATCATTTGAAACCGTAGGGATTGGACTATTTTGCATGGGAGTACCCAGGACACACAAAACTGACTTTTTTCCTTTCTTTTCCACCCGCAGCAGCTCTGCACTTGTGGCAGCCTCCGTTTAAAATCCCAGATACACTAGTGAAGGTCAGCGTTAGGGAGGCTTGATTCAGGAATGCACTGCTATGCTTTGAGGTGCAGGGTGATGCAGCTTCAGAAGACAAAGCACAGTGTTTCAATTGCTTGTGTAAATACAGCAGTTTCTAGCACTTCTCTGAAGTGTATGTGAACAAACGTTTTCACTCGTTTGGGTTGTACACTAATATAAGAAGCACTAGTAACTCACCAGCGTCAGCCCTGTGCTCTCCCAGGAGGCCGAATCGTCGATCATCTGCATCTGTCGGGAGTTAAGGGCAGTTCCAGTGCCTCTGTGCTGTAGTTGGATGTGCTGATCCACAGCATCCTGACATCTCCCTGGGAAGTGCACCCAGCCACGCCGACTTCTGAAATTCTGGCTATTCCCGTTGAAATTTCCAGAAGCTCTTTGCTGTTGCATTAGTTTCATTCCTACGGAGGCAAATGGTTAGAATACTGTTTAGTTCTTGGAAGTGGCCTTAAATGCTTGAATTCTTTTGAAAATCTTTCTGCAGTGTTTATTCTGGAGTTATCTCAGGAGAAGCGAGACGGGTATTTTAAAGCCTGAGGAGCTGAGCTCAGTAAAAGCGCAGACAAGTCGGGGGCCGTTGATCTCACTTTTGCAAATGCAAGTCACCTTCCTTGTCTCATACCCCATTTTTGAGACTGTTAGAATTCAACACAATTTCTCTCAGATGTTTCTTTAAAAAGGAATTTGGCTTAGTCAAATCACAGTTATTGCTTGTGTGTTGTTTTATGAGTCTGAAATCCTACAGTAAGAGAGGAATAACGCAGACAAGGACAAACGGGAGGCACTGAACAGAAGGAACCGTTGTTTGCTGTAACATACATCAGACCCCACTGATGCGTCTTAAGTGTTTTCTCCATTTCTTTCTCCCCTTTTTAAAAAGTTAATGAGCCGTAAGGAAAAGGCTGATAATGAGATGTTTGTCAGGATCATGGGTTGAGGGTATAGTCTGCTGATGCGGTGTTAGAGAGAAACATTCATGTTCCGGAGTATCATAAAATGTTGGTTTTGAACAAAACCTTTTGTATGGTCAGGGATGGATTTATTAACAGGCTGAACACTTGGACCTTGTATTATGTATCTTCTTAACAACAGTTTGATTTATGTAGGCTTAGACTTGGTATGTTTTCAGTCTTGCCTTTTATTTTTAGGAAAGCTTAGAAAAAAATGGTATGTATTTTTCCCAGGAGCTGGGGATTTTTGATTTAACTCTTCACTGGCTTCTAATTTGACTTGTTGAGGCTAGTTTCTGTTTATAATAAATACGTCATCAGATGACATGTATGGAACAGTTGCTTCTGGCATTAAGCTTCAGGAATTGGGGTTGGGGGGCAGAGTAACCTCAATCAAGCAAAGAAATGTCAAATTAAGAGCCAGTATTAGCAACCATAATTCTTAACGTATGCATGGCAGCTCTTAAAGTCTGATGCGAATCTGGTGTTAGAATCCAATACCACGTTATTTAAGTAAAGAAACAGAGCTTGCTTTCACCTGTCTACAGCTGCATGGGAAGGTTAGAATTGTGTTTCTCGAGCCCCAGATCATTGTTTAAACTCCCCTGTGTCCAGCTCGTCCTGATGTTGATGCCGCTGTTTGCAGTGGGAGCACTCAGGTAAGCTTCAGCCCTTTGCAGCTGTCCACTTCATACATGTCTGCATTTCGCATCCTTGACACAAGATTTATCCTACTGTTATCTGTCAGTCCCCAAGTTGACAGAATAAAGAATTGACAAAATCTGTGAAAGTTACAGAATAGAAGAATTTCCTTATGTTAACGTGAGATATTGAAAGATTTAAATAATAGAATGTTTCAGCTGGGAGGGCTCCGTGACAGATGTCTGTATGAGGCTTTTGGGCAGCTATTACTTTGTCCAGAGAATGATGGGGTTTTGAGCCATATCCTCAGTTTGATGATTTTCCAAAAGCATATTTGAACAAAATAATACTGCGCTTTCCAATACATTAATATAATGCCAAACCTTGTAATTTCTCCTCCTTTGCCTGCTCAGTGAAAGCTGTGTTACCTGGTGGACACTCTCATGGCTATAGCGAGGAAGGGCAGAGCAGCAATCTTTAATACCACTTTTTGTGTCTCGGTGTTAACTATAAACCTGCTTTAAGTATAGAAATTACACAGACAGGAGCTACTTTCATTCGTCTATGATATTCTCAAGAACTAAGTGTTGCTGATTCATAAGCATAATTATATTGTTCTTTTAGTCTTTTGTATGTAGGGGAGAGATCAGAGAGCAGATCTGCTCAGAGGAATGCCTGAAATAACCTCCGCGCTAGCTTTGTGCTTCAAGGGCTGCTTAGGGCTTGCTCTAAATTTGTCTGCCTGTCCCCTGAAGACAAACTAGCACCTCCAGATACTCACGGAGCACAGCATGTGCTGGCCGCATACCATCTCACCCACAGGATAGATATTTCTTCCCTACAGCATGAATTTCAGTTCTTTTTTTATTTCAGAAGGAGCAAAGCATGACCTGGTTCGTATCAGTAGCAGATTGTCTTTTCCAAGTCAGCACAGACAAGGTCACTCAGCACCAGCAAACCAAGGGGCAACGAGCGCAAATCTTGTGTATGCTTTTAGTGATGTCATTTTCACTCAGTCTGCAAATTACCTAGAGCTCTGCTTACGTCCTTGTCCTGCCAGTGAGTAGAGGTAGGCGACGCAAAGTAAGACAACTGATTTGTTGTCTTCAGTGGCTTCAAAGGAGCTTCCAAGCTTTTAAACTCCTCCCCCCCACACCCTTAGTTATTTCATGGTAGAAACCTTTATTAACTTCACAATACCTGAAGCTATATCAGCATTTAGGAGCATTTGTCGGTCAGCCTTTCATTCTTTCTGATTTTGTAAAGTAATTTTTGTGTAATTAGGGTAACAGAATCCTATTTGGTGACACAGGCAGCAATGTTTGTACTATTCATTTCTCGTGAGGACTTCAGATGGCTTTAGGTGAGTACACAGGTGAGGAAAGAAGGATTTACTCAGTATGTTTGGAATACTGCAGACAAAAAGGTAGCATTGATAATCTTAACTAAAACTGAACGGTCATGATCTAATAGTCAACAGGATAGTGACTGAAAATTGTGCATCATGACAAAAGTAGTAACTATAGTGAAAAAACTTGTAAAATTATACTGGATTCTGTTAATATAGAAATTACTCTGCCATTTCGTAGTGAAGAACCTTGTCCATAGACTGCTTTGCCAACTGCATTCTCATTAAGGCATTCATTATACATTAGTAGACTTAGTAGACAACTAAGACAAGACAGACCTAAGGAATAATCCCTATCTGCTATTTAACTTTAGTGGGACTTGGCCAAGAAAATGCTTTAAATTCTCTAAAACCCTCGTCTGGAAGAATATTGTGTGTAACTCTGCATTCCAGGGCGTGTTTACTGGAGAGAAGCTAGTTTACAGTGCGTGCAGCCCGTTCTCCAGCCTAGCTGTCGAGATGCTCCTGTCACACACACGTGGGTATACATCTCTTTGCCACTGTACATCTCCAGCCGTCCCTCTAAACTGAGATCTGTGTGTGCAAGGGGGTGTTTACATGCACAGAAACCGAACCCTGGCGAGAGCGCAGTTACCTGCAGAACCTGGGTTTAATTTTGTGTATAAAACAAACCCCGATACATCTTTTGGCTTTCCTGACTCTGCATGCCATAGCTTACTAATTATTCTCTTCCAGGTGGGATGAATTTCATCTCCACTGCTTCCCATGATAGCTATTATTTATCTTTTATCCTTAACTGCTTGACTTTAGTGGGACGTCCACATTTTTTCCCCTCTTTTTGCATTAAGCTGCTAAAAGGTTTCCACTTCAGCTTGTCTGAAATTACTGTTCCATTGAAAATAAACTGTCCTGTTCTCGGGCTGATGACGGTGACGGATGCTGTGGTACAGCTGCCACCGCTGCTCGGCCGCTCGGAGCTGGAATAACCCCGTTTCCCGGCTGCAGACCCAAGGTTGCAGATGACCGGCCCCGGCGGCTGTTTCTGGCCGTGCCAGAGGGGCCTTGTTGGCTGCAGGTCAGGCCTCTAGCCTCTCTCCAGAGACGGAGGAGCTTTCGCACGATCCAGCAGCCGGTGTCAAGTGTGAGCTGGTTTTCTGGAGCGTGGAGTAATGCATGCGAGAGGGTCTCGCTGCCTCAGGGCGAGGAACTTCTCGGCGTTCCCCTGGGATCTGCCCTCTTGGTGTCACAACGCGGGGCAGGCAGCTCGCCCCGTCGAAGCCTCTCGGACCGGTCCTGCCCTGCGCGGCTGGCCGGGGCCGCGGGCACCCCGGGGAGGTCCCAGCAGCCGCCCGGGGCAGGTCCCGCCCCTCGCCCCCGCCCGCCCACGGCCGGAAGCTGCACGCGCGCCCAGCGGCCGCGCGTGAAAGCGCGCGTGGCGGCGGTGGGCCGGGGCGGGCGGGTGTTGCGCGCGTGCTCCCTCAGAGGCGTGAGGCCCGGCCCGGGCTGTCGCGACGGGCCGCGGGGATGAGCATGTCGGCTCGCCCCGTGATGTGGTGGCGTAGAGCGAGGCGCGGGGAGCGAGAGAAGCCGTGAGCCCCGCGCGGACAGGAGGGTGAGTGGGTACGGACCCGCCAGCAGTGCTTTTGTGCTGGGAAAACGTGGGAGTGCCTCGGGTGAGCTCCGGGAAGGGCCCCTCTAGGAGCAGCTGAGGGGGGGGGTTGATGGTGGGCGAGCTGTGGCCCTGCTGCTAGGCCGAGGCCATCCCTCCTCCCAGGCAGCGGCCTCTGAGTGGGAAGTCTCTTGTTCGCCCACGCCTCTTTGCTGCCACCTCCCATCTCCAGCGTTCTGTTCTTACAGAAGCAAAGTCTTCCCTGGATTTTCTGGCAACTGTGATCCTTGGATAGAAGGTGTTGCGCATGACAGAGGTGGTTCTTTAGCAGCTCGTTGCCTTCTCTTTCACTGTATACACCCTGTTAAGATGAGTAGTAGTTTAGCGTGTAGTCACAGCGATATCCAAGATGGTTCAAATTGAAATGTCAATGTATTTTAATGATATACTAAGCAATAGTCATACGAAATGATGTGGTTTAGATAACGCAGATAATAACTTTTCTGTCAAAACCTATTGACACACCTTAGTTTTGACTTTTTAGCATCATGTTGAAACTCCTGATTGACTTCTTAAATTCCAGGCTTTGAACCTCCTTGAATACAATCTGTAAGTCAGAACCAAGTCATTCAGGATCAAACTTGAGCCTTCGAGCTCTTTTGGAAGTGTTTGCATGCGATCACCAGTGGTGTTACTAGTGTAACTACAGAGAAAAAGATGGTCTGTCTCATCCATGTCTGACCATTGCCTTGTTGTAAGAGCTGAAAGGAAAAAAAGAATCACGGTCATTGTTATCTTTCGTTTCTGTTTGTATTTGCATACTGCTTGGAGATGGATTATGGTTACTAGGCAAATAGGCATTGTGCAAAGCTATCTACCATCTAGCTTTGTTGAAAATTCTGTCTTTACCTCTTCCAGAAACATTTGAAGTCTGAGCTGTACTGAGTGGAGCGTAGAGGCCGTTTAGTGTTGATACTGATAATGGCTTGAGTGAAGGTTGATTTTGGAATCAAATTGTGATAGCTCATAAGTGCAGCTGTGAATTCAACAGTTCTTTGCCTTTGAATAGCTCCCTTAAAGCACTTGATACAATTCTAAACTACTTGTTTTTCTATCCTAATCCGAACGGGTCCAAAAAGAAAGACTGCCAAGTGCAGAAAGGCAGTCTCAGCACTTGGGTTCCTCTGAAAGTCATTAGGAGATGAGGCAAAATTTAATGCTTTGTCTTCCCTAAGCGTTTGCTGCAGTATAACGGATAGAGGCTACATAAATTGAGCTCTCGGGGCCACAGGAATTGTGCAGTCTTAATGATGACCTGAAGTGCAAAAGCAGCCTTTCATATTTTTAACTTGTTGCCTAGTTTACCTTTCTCCCAGTTACCCAGACACAGGGAGTGAATGGGAAGAGGCCAGCTGAGACCTGTCTGCTAGGGCTTGCTATTGCTAAGAATATGATCTTTTAACAGTGGCTTAAAAATACAAATACCCTTGTCGAGATTAAATTAGCACCACAGATACGTAGCAAAGATATTCAGCATGTAATGTTGGTAATGTGGAAGCTGCATGAGATTAAAATGAAGTTCTTGATTTCTTTAAGAAAACAATTAGGTTATTGTTGCTAGGATTTAATTTTTAACATATGAAAGAGAACAAAATATTCTTATTCAAGAGTTTAGAAAATGAGCTTCCAGAAGAAACTGAACATACCTAGACTGGCAGCATTTGCTAATGATGGTCAAATGGTTCTTTCTCTTGGACAAAGGCTTCCATTCAGAATGACCCTTTACATCACTATTTTGTCTTTTGCTTTCAGAAAAGCACCAAATTTGTTTCAGTAGCAATGTCCAGAGATATCCATGAGACCTCACATTAACCTCCTTTCACCTACGTGAGACACAAGAAGATCCTGAGCTGCTGTGGTGATGGACAGCAATACACAAGTAGGTTAGAGAAGACTGTCTAGAACACTTAGCAACATCTGGCAGAACATAATTGCATTGACAAGAAATAGACATTATGACTAATGAGGCTCTCCTAAAATCCTGTTTTCTAAGGGGCTGTGGAAACTAATAATGCTGCAAAATGTGCAGTACTAAAGGGCAGTGCTGGCTTGTCCCTCTTAGCCTGCTTTTACCAGGGATGCTTGACAGCTTAACGAAATGTGCCATAATCTGCACTAAAAGCTGAAAGTGTGCCTTCTGCTTACTCTGGGCCAAATTGCTGTGTGCTACAAAGCTCTATTAATTTCAAGAGGATTCCATGGGATGTAAATACAGGCAGCCCATGATTTTCAGTCTCCAGTGTACTGAATTTTAAACGTAGCTGAAATCTGGAATGGAGGTCATTGGCATTACATGGCTTCATTAGCAGTAAATGTGTGTGCCAGAGACGAGGGCATAAGGCATTTGTCTAAATGCTGGGTCTTAACATTAGCAATCACATAAATAATTCAAGTGTTGTGATGTCTGGACCTAAGTTTAATGTTTGAAACTAGAGTTCAGCCCCAGAATTGAGTACCTCTTTAACATGTAGGCCATATCGTTTCTATGTTCCTGTCAAACTTAGGGATATTATCCAAAAACCACAGTCCCGGCATAATTAGGCACACATTGCATAGGCAATATTTGATCCCAAGCCCTGAAAAGCTAAATAGATCAGATGTGCCTGTGAGATTTTCTTCCCTCCCTCTGCTTTGCTGTTCTCATTCAACTGGTGGTGATGGAGGCCTGGTGGGTGAAGGAAATGGGCATGTTTATCATTCAGTACACAAGCGAGTGCCTGTACTGAGCAAAGCAGTGCAAAGGCTTATGCTGTAGTGTCTGAGGCTCCGGGTGAGTCTGCGTGTTGCAGTCTGTGCATTTCTTAAAGCTCAGTCAGTTTGGGTGTGGAGCTGAGCTGAACGTCCTTCCTTGTGGCAGGGACAAAGACCTTGCAGACTCCCCTGTGGTGGGGTTACCTTTCTGGAACTTGTCTGTTAAGATAGTGACTCTGCGTATTGAAAGTGGTCGTAGTCCCTCTTATTTGCCTCTGGGATGCGGGAGATAAAACCCAAACAACTGCTCATGCCTGCAGTGCCTTTTCAAAGCAAAAATTGTGGATCTGGCAGATACTATTTTTTTAGCTTAATGTAAAAAAAAATTACAGTGCTTTCCCCCCAGGTTTTCACAGAGCAATGGTTCATATTCTTTAGTATCTTTCAGGTTCAATTCCTGCTATTTTTGAAGTTAACACCAAAAACAGTGTACGCAGCTGTTGAAAAGTATAATTTCCTGTTGTATCCACCCTTAATTCTGTCATGACTCATTTTTCATTATTTCTCTTGTGTAACTCAGTACAATGAATGGGTCTTTGCCCCTGTGAATTTACTGCCAGGGCTGGCTTGCACTGGGGGACTGCGCTAGGGGTTTGTACTGAGGTTTATCCTTCCACTACTGGATGGCAGAGCTGCTTCTCAAACAACCTGGCAGAAGTTGGTGGTGATTTAGCACATACTATTGAGCTGTCCCTGCCACAGGAGTGGAACAGGTACTCTGGGAAAGGAACTGGTCGGAAACTACTACATCCTCACTACTCGTGAATCTTTAGTGTTCATATTCATAGTTAGCTCTTTTAAAACCCTTTCATGAGAGGCTGACCATATTTTCCTAAGACTTTGGTGTTCAGGACCTGTTTGTACAAATAAACTTAATACTCCTAACATTCTACAAAGGCAATTACATTTATATGAAAGAGTTCAATGAACAGTGTTTTGAATGGGATCCATAATGGGCTTTTTAATTAAATGAATATAGTCATTTCATAGAGGCAGTTCTCATTAGCGTGCCAATACTGAGATGACCATTTCCTTCTAACAGCATCGTGTGTTTATATAAGGATGCTCTGGTTTAGGTTTGATTTGAATAGATTGATGTGTGATTATGCCTTGACATCTAACGCACATTTAAAAGGTAAAATAGCTCCGCTTTCTAAATGAAGCTGTTAAAATTTAGTAAAACAAATGATGGTTGTTTACTGTAGCATGTCTTAGTTGGTGCATGTATATATTGTGGTGTGTACCTGTTGCAGTGTATATAAAACTCCAGCTATTTAAAATTCCTTTGCCCAGTAGAGTGGATTTTATTAAATCCCATTGAGTTCCCACCCCACAGGAGATGAGACATTTTCTGTTGCATGTGAGGGACTTGAAGGGACTGTAAATTTCCACTGGAATTCAGAAAAAATGTTTTCCCTCACAACATTTTCTTTCTTTCCTTTGCTTTTCCATGTATAGTACATAGTAGTTTATATTTTCCTGAAGTTTCTGCCCTTCGTTGGCTCTGGTACCATGGGTTTAGAGAAGACTCTCTATACCATGCTGGCAACAGCAGCAGACTCTCACTATGTGCTGAGCACAAGTGGCTAGGGGCTGCGTACGACTCCACTGTGTGCATATACGCAAAAGCATTCAACTGTTCCCCTTCAGGAAAGGAGAGTGTGATTTTTTTTTTTTTTTTTTTTTTTTTTTTTCCCCCCCATGCCTTCCTCCACGTGTTCATTGGGGTCTGGGTTTGGGAATTCTCTGGCTGCAATATCTTGGTGATCAGCAGAGATGGGAGAGGAGAGAGGATGAGAAAAGAGCTAGAGGAGAGCCTTCTGTTTACCTTTTCCCTTCATTTCAGCCCTTTTACTGCACTTCCAGTGCCACACAACGTGTCTCGGCATCTCCTCACACAGAATGTGTTAACATAAGCTGAGCCTATTGCTCCTTTCTGTGCTCCTTTTCTGAGACCTCGCAGGTGTGCCTGGCCCTTGCCAACTGATACACCACTTGCTTTCATCGTCAGTCATGTGTTGTGTGTCTGGTTTTTTCAGACTGCTGGCCTTGATAATGATGCTTAATGTAGTGCAGACCTTTACACTGAAATATATTCAAATTTAAGAATCCTTAGTACAGTTTGCTCATTATCACCTCCATGAGCTCTGAGCTAAGCCTGGATGAGCTTTTTGACATACGCAGTGGCTTACTGACGTATCCACTCAGTTTTACTTACAGCAGTATTGCCTTCTAATGTTTTCCCCCTTTAATTATTTCCATTACTCTGAGCCAAGTACATTATTTCTCTCAGCTGTCAAGCCCTTGCAGAGGGTTTTATCCTGCTAAATGTAATAACATTTCTTTTTTTTCTTTTTACTGAAATGCAGCTTAAATCATACTTGCTTTGTTCTCGCCAAGTAAAGGAGGATGCTAACAAGGCTTCCAGTGTGCACACATATCCTAAATGCATTTTGCATGTATGCTTTTAAGCTGTCTGAAGGATAAGCGAAAACAATTTTGGGGAACCCTGCATTCTTTAGAAAAACAAAAAAAAACCCCCAAAACCAACAAGAAAAAGAGCCCTGCACCTTGGATTGTCCTTTAGTACATGAATTTTCAGTCCTCAGCAGGTCAAGAAATGCCTGTGCACAAAAGCTTTGCCTCCAAAGCATTGTGCAGATCTTTCTAGCAGTCAGCGTATGAAGGATTTGGCACAGCGAGGCAATAGGGCCGAAGCTGTGGTGCACAAGAGGACCTGCTGCTTCTGCGGGGTGTCCAGGGCTGTCAGAGAGCTCTGGCAGGAATGCAGAGAGGAGAAGGAGCAGTGGGCCTGTGCGTATGACTAGTAGCTGAGCCCTCTATCCTGTGCCACTGATTTAGTTGCATGGTTGTCACAGACTTTCTGCTCGAGAGGACAGGAGAGAGGAAAGACGATGCAGTAAGCATTGTGTGTAATTTTTGTGGATGAAGTTGTGTCACTTAAAATCTGTCTTCCGTTCAGGTCTGCAGGGCTTGTTCTTACTTCTTCCTGTCTTGAGACACTAGTCCAGAGTGCTGCAGCTGAATGGAAACCTCTTACTATTACCTTGAGTCTGTAAAGGACTAGTGAACCTGGGTTTTGCTAGAGATTTATGTGTCCTATTGTAAAACCAGGATGCATCCGACATCATGTATGAATGTCACACATGCCTTTTTGATAGCCTTTGCTTATCACTCGCCTTGTGAGATGGCCATAGGTCTGTCACTCTGCAGGATGCAGTCATAGGTCTTTCAAGGTCAGTTGCAGTTAACTTGCATGCTGAGCCAAGGGAAAACACAGACTCTTTGTTTAAGGAAGTGAAAATACTCAACATGTTTATCCCATACTCAGGAGACTGGCTGCTTCCTCCCCTGTGTGATCTACAAAAGTTGCACAAAGTGAGAGGGGCAAAAAAGGTATTACTAAACTTGGGTATTTCCCACAGCTCTGCCAGTGTAGAACTCACTCTAATGGCCTGCTGCAGCATACTCGACCGCTGCCATCAAACTCAGACCAGACTACTGGCTGTTAAAAGTAGCTCTGTTGAAAATGTGTCTGTTCTTTCACCACTGCATTCAAAATTTTACCCTTGGTAATTTGTTCTTTTTTTTGATTGTCCACAGATCCTTTACAAAGTGTTTATCTGTGTTGATGTAAGAATCTAATAGTCAATTGTATTTCAGAAAAAATGGGAAAAACGAGTACTGGTAAAGAACTTTATAGTAGTTAACTGATAAAATTTGTAACAAAAACACTTTTTACAACTTTTTGTTTATTGTCCTCATCTGAAGACAAATTTTTGAAAGCTATCTGAATAGAAGGCCTTTGATTAACAATTTTTTGCCTCAATCTACTGCCTTTCATGACTGGCAATCAGCTTTAATTAAGTGTTCTCAACACCTCCATAAGATGGCAAGGCATGGTAGTAAGTATTGAATATGGGATTTCCATAATCTCACTTTGTTGATCTAGCTCTTCTCTGACTGAAGTTGACAATTACCAGTCTCAGTGACTTGAAGCCGAAACAGTGTTTTTTTACAAATGTTGCTCTAAATGAAATCTTTAGCTCATGTGATGCACAGGCGATGGTCAGGGGTGGAACTCAGAATCCAGATTTAGTGGGGGTGGTAGGGAGAAGGGAGATTGTTTTGAAAACTGGCACTTGTATTATTTCCTTCTAGTTTTCTTAGTGGGGAGGTTTTCAGCTTCCATCAGTTTTTCAATCATCTGACGTACTGGCATGTGTACAGAGGGGTTTTAATTTGGTTTTCCCCGCCCTAAATTGCTTGTTCTGATGTATAATGATGTTGTAAAATGATTAGTACAATAATGCTTTCTTGAAAGACCCTGCAAGCCTGGCTTTGTTTAGAACGCATCCATCACGGTGATACTAGCCTTCTCCAGCTCTGTCTGCAGTGTAGAACATCTGCTGTGTGAGTTACCAGTATTGCTGTGGAAAAAAACACGAGCATGCCTGTTTTTTATACTCTTAGAGCTTCCTCAGTTGTGATTTGTAGTCACCGATGGTTCATGGAGAGCTGGCTGTTCCTGTAAGATCAGCTCCTCCTCCTTATTTTCAGCAACAATACTACATGTGTAGAACTGTATTTATCTTGGAATCTCTTTACATCACTACACAGGCACCTGCTGTATACGTAGCACTGTCATCTGATCACCCGCGAGAGGAGTGACTGAAGGATTGAGAAAGAAGAGGAACAGAATTGTTCCTAATGATACAACAGCTAGGTCCAGAAGGGGAAGCTTTCCACTAGAAATGTGCACTGTGCTTAGAAAAATAACTAAAAGCCTTATTCTAATCCTAGTCAAAGATCAATCTCTTAATCTTTTTGACAGTGGGAACTGACTAATCAGCTGAGTCAAATTTAAAACACTAAACTACTGGCAAGAGTAAGAACTGGGAATCATTTGGAGGGGTTTTGTTTGTTTTGCCTGTTCTCAATTGTCCAGAAAAGCTTCTCCTTCCCTTTCTCCTTTTCCTTAATTCATCGTTTCTTTCCATTGAACTAGAAATGTAAAGAATTATGACTAAAGATTGTTCTGGTGTTAGTTACAAGTTCAGCAGCTGGAAAACTGTTTGGGAGATAAAATCATGCAAGACTATTTGGTCATCTGGATTTTTGAGGTCTGTTTTACAGGGCAGTTTTGCATAACAAATAGGAGTCTGAAATTTTAGGCTACTAGGCTGTGTTCTGGTAGAGGCTCCTTCCACATTGGGGAAAGAGTTTCCTGCTTGTATCATTTTTGATATGTTCCATAGGAAATGATGACTTTCGAATTGTCTTGGTCTTTTTTTCTTTTTTCCCCCTCTCCCAAGCAGAGCTGCGTTTGATCTGGATGTCACATAGAGATGCGTCAAGTAGAAAACCTGTTGCTGTGTTCACTGAAGCCTGGTTGCATCACAGGTGGACCTGTCCAAGCTAGCTCATAGAGTGAGGGCAGTGAGGGCATGGTGTCACTGATTTCATCGCTGAGAGAGTTTCTTAAATGCCCTTGGGTCCTGATGAGTTCATACAGACTGTCTTATTTCTTCACCACACTGTGACCTCAGCTCAGGTATATGAACCCAATTCCTGTTTGCAGCGGGATGCAGCCTTTGAGGTTCATTAAGACAGCTGGTTAATGGCAGCAGCTGTATTTTCTGCTGTGGCTAGGGACTACGTGGTTGACCTTGCTGCCTTACGCAGCAAAGGCGTGTTTTGTATACAAGAGTTTGTGGTAATTTTAACTACAGCTGTCGAGTAACTGTTAAGGAGGCACATTGTCAAGAGGTAAAGAGAAGGCATTATTTACTGCTAAAAACTCTGTTGTAGACTAAGCACAACTTTATAATCAGTCTTAAAATGTCTCTGGGCCACATAAAATCTCACCGGCGTCATCGTCTATTTAATGTTAATGGCACTATTAGGTACTGAGAGGAACTGTTTCAGTGTTTGGTAAGAATGTGAAGGAAGCAATGGAATTTTCTGAGCTACTGTGCTGGACAGTGTGCTGTGGCCTGGCTCATATTCTCAGTAAATAAATTATGGTCCTATTCAGTACTAGCTATAGGGAGAAGAGACTAAAATTCAAGCCTGCTTTGAAAGTTTTCTGAACTGAGAATCATTTTTAGAAGATTTACAAGAGTTCTAGTTTCACAAGGAGAACGTTCTGCAGATATCTTAAGGGAATGGCTAACAGCTTGTAACAAATCTCTTTGCAGAGTGAGTGCTCATTTGACCTAGACAGTAGAAAAAGGCTACAGACAACTCTAGGGTATTCATTAACCGTTTTGCTTTCATAGACTGGATGCATTTCTTTCAGACTTGAATCTGCATAACTGAGTCTATGTACAGTTGCAGCAATCACCTTTTAAATCATGGCAGTATGAGGGAGATGGAGGTGAACCCACGTAAGTCTGTAAATGTTCATTCTCTTCTTAGCCCCAAGAAATGAAGCATTGATTAGCCTCTCATACTCATAGGGAACAAGTGAAGAGTGCCTACAAGTATGTGCAGAGCATAAATTTATTCTGTATATTCAGTATATTCTAGAGGCTGAAATCCTATTTCCAAATAGGTAGATGAGTCTGCTAGAGATGGACAATGGAGCATGGAATTAGCAGGAATGCAGGTGAGCAGAGATGTTCTGAACTGTCATGCAGTCAGAGCCAGGAAGACTTGTTTCTTCGGAGTGTAGGAAGGTGACGACTGTGATTACCGAAGGAGATTGTATTACTTCGTGTTTAATTTGATGTTTCTGATAGCTCATGTGCAAGTATCACAGTGTCTGTTGTAACTGAGAATAGATGCTGAAAGTTGTAATGGATTTAGATAGTGCTTTATTCAGGCAGGTGTATGCAAATGATTTTATTTTCTCTTATTCCAGATGACTTAATGCATTTTGGTTTAAACGAACCCGAGTTTTTCAAAGCGCCGCATCCCCCCTGGTTTACGTGTATCTTTTTTTGACTACTAGAACCAGAAAATAGCTTCCCAGGTGTTTGGAAGGAGACTAGATGATAGCTCAAGTTGGGTATTCTAAGGTGTCTTAAGTGAATTTACTACATCTTTCCTTAGATAACTGGAACCTTTTTCTTCACTGCTAAGGCCCTTTTTACAGTTACTGTCAGCATTCCCAGTTGAACTGAATAATTTACCCTTTTAAACTGACAGCAGCTGTCATTATGAAAATTGCAGGGCCAAGTTTGACAGTATTCACACAATGGGGGAACTTAAACTTTTAACAGGCTTCGAGAAAGCCCAGACTTTTCAGCACATCTTGTCAGTCAGTGCATGAGCTCATCTCTTCCTTGTGAAAAGTTGGCAGATTAGAAGATTATATCTGACAGATCTGAAACAGCACTGATGACATCCTCCAACAAGAATATCTCTGTGAGGGGTGGGGGAAGAGGGTGTACTGAAAAAATTGTAAAAGATTGGGTAAACACTTTACAAATTGAAGGCTGCTCGGTGTTCATGGCTATCTGTTTGTACTTCATTCCTCTTCTGTGGGTAAATACTCAGTTCTTAATTATTCAGAGATTTACTGCAAAAGAATGTTTCTCGGGTTTTAAGGCTTCTTGAAGTTGTATCCTTTTGTATTCATTAGTAGCTAGTATTTGGACATTAAGGATTAATGGTGGCACGTGTCTAAGGCAAGGTAACGCAGCAGTAGGTATGTCTGGCATTTTGAATTGTCTGACACTGTAAACAGTTGCTTAGCAAGTAGAGTCTTCACACTGGCAGAGTATGCGCGACTGCGGTGCCTGGCTGTCCAGTGCTGTACTTCGGGCCTGTTGGGCGAGGTTAGTGTCACAGAAACTCTTTTCTGCTTAGGGCTCATTGAACTGGTTCACTGAAGATACTGAGTTGTTTTGCTCATGTCTATTGTATGGAGGACTCACACTAAGAGTGATACTTTCTGCTTTCTGCTGCTCTTGTGTTTTCCAGTCGAAAATACAAAACATGGCCTGAATTGAAGAATACAGTGCAAGTGGAAGTAACGGGCACAAATTGTTTTAGTGTTCTTGTCACCATCTTCAAAGTTTATCCTTTACTGTGTCATCTTGTTTCTTTTGATCTATCTTTAGCCTTGTTTCCCTTTCTGAGCCAGCAGAACAACTTTTTTGTTATCACTGCTTTACTGTTTAAAAGCACATTGGGGGGAAAACCCCCCTTTTCTGACCATGCTCATGCTGGGGACTGAAGAAACTGCCAGTTAGAAATGTGGCAAGTGCTTGCGCCTTGTCTTGCAGTGTTCCTGTCCCTTTCTAACAAGTCCAGTACTACCTCTCATTGTTTTACTGCTATGCCCAGTATCATCCTTCTCAAACACAACAGTGACACAAAAGTCGCTATAGGATGTTGATGTTAAAGGTCTTCCACGTTGGACTCCCTTTTTGTTACTTCAGAGCTTAAA
Source organism: Bucorvus abyssinicus (assembly GCA_009769605.1). Lineage (NCBI taxonomy): Eukaryota > Metazoa > Chordata > Aves > Bucerotiformes > Bucorvidae > Bucorvus > Bucorvus abyssinicus. The sequence goes on along the minus strand of CM020059.1, from coordinate 2,294,049 downwards.
GAAACAAATAGACGGTATGGGTTGTGTAAGCTGTGTTTGAAAGCACGGAACACTGCTATACACGCCGTGTCCGTTAGGAAGTGCACTGCAGCTCGTTTTGAGATCCCCAGATGTTGCACAGGAAAGGCACCTTATTTAAAATCCAGTAGCCCATGTTCTGGTTTGAGACAGCAGTCAGCAGGAAGCAGTACATGTCCTGAAAACATGTCCTGGCATTGTCTGCAGGCTTGCAGCTTTTGTGGCAAGGACAGATCAGAATTGGGTGTTAGGTTTGCTTTGCTTGTGAAATACATTCATCCCTTTCAACTGAACATAAACCAAATGTTTTATTTTTCTGGAGTAAACTTTAAAAAAAAAAAAAAACCAAAAAACAAAACCCACCACCTAATCAGGCTGATGTTCTCATATAAACACTGAAATGAATGGATCATAAATGCTAAAACCAAATTATTTCACCTCAACAAAACCGAATATCCAGATACTCTCAGAATGAAATGGGAAGTCTTGAACAAAGCATTTCAACTTACAACGGTTTTCTGCCAGTACAAATGTGTTTCCATGAAATGCTTTCCCTTTTTGTGAAACTGTACATTCTGACAGAAAATTGTTCCCTGAAACGTGTGCTCATCCTCACTTAGTAGTGAAGGCTCTTAAGAGCCGGGATTGGAATATTTTTAATATTTTCTTCCAAGTGCGTAGCGTAAAACCCAAACTACCACCTCGAGTTTAGCAGTTCCAGACAAAAGCAATGTCTTTTCAATAATGAAAAGAAGGCAAAATGTTCCTGAATCTTCCCAAGGTCTATGTGCTCTGTATCAGCCACTGATGAAACCAGTTATGCTGATGATTTTGCTGACTATCTCCATAGTTACCTTTTTCCCATGAGACAGAAGAAACTGCCTGATCATATCATGGCTGCTTCCCATAACCATCAGTCTTCAGCTCTTTGGCGTGAGCGGAAGAGGCAGGTTTCTCATCCTCCAAAATGTGATTAATGTATCAATAGTTTTCCTCAATTTTATACATTTTTTTAAAAATCCATATTAAGTGTAGAATGGTTATAAAGTGCAAACCTCATCGATTATTCAGGCTGTTTATGCACATCTTAATGTCTCTGACTTTATGTGGCTTCCTTTCCTTATAAGAGAAATTGAAAAGAGAATTAAGATGAGCAGAACATCCTGCTGATGTTCTGGTTTGTTGGTGTTTGGGTTTGTTGTGTGTGTTTTCCCACACCCCCCTTTGCAGATGTCAATATTGGGGTGACTAGTTACAAAGAGAGCTGTAAGAGGACTGAGACCCGTGGGGTTTAGATGTTCTCACTGCATCTGATGTTTGACACAGTGGGCAGAGCATAGAACTAGGACACAGCGATACCAGTTGTACTCCCAGCTCAGGTTTTTAGCTTGATGAAATGATTTCATCTTCTCCTATTTCTCTCTTTGTAAACTGGTAAAAAGACTTCCCTGTTGCAAAGGTGTTAATGGAGTGACGGATGCTGATAACTGGTGCTTGGGTACAATATTGATGAGGGCCAAACAGTTCCCTCCTCTGACAGGCTCTGCATTTCAGTTGTGTGTCCAGACAACCACGTTGTGCAGAGCATCAGCCCTTGCTAGTGTCATCATGGTCAATCTTCTGTATTTCATACCTTCAGGTGAGAAGCATTGTGTAACAGGTCCTGGTTTCAGACTCTATAAAACCATCCCCCTAAGGAGAGTAGTAGAAGAGTGATTCACTGTCCGTAAGATTGTCGAGGAAGAATTTGTAATGAGGACAGTTAGTTCGGTGTTCATATCTATTTGGGATTTACTGTACCTAGAAAAGATGGCTATTGTGGACAGGCCAGTGAGCAGTCTGGCTGGGGACTGGTTGAGCCAGTGTGCTTCTAGTAAATCACTTGGTGTGCATGGAATTGGGAGTGGGTAACTTACCTACTACCAACACTGAAAATTGGCCGCTGTTAGGAACAATTCTTGTTGCTGTCATGAAGTGATGAGGGTGCTCGGCATGTTGCAGGAGGTGTTGATTATTCAGCTGCCCTGGACTTGCAGGGAAGATCATGTTATGTATTTCAGAAGTATTGTAGCAATTGAAATGACTCTGTCTGGGATAATTGTGTTTGTTTCTTTATGTTAAATTTACGAGCACTTTTATGCCTTCTCCCCATGTGCTTGCAGATTTTCCGTGGTAATTTGCAAAATAACCCTGATTGCTCTTTCGAAACTCCTTTCAACATGCTGTCTGCAAAAAAGTCTAAAATGGCATTTGGGCAGCACTTGGAGCTGACAGTTCAGTGTGTAGACTATTGCTGCTTCACCAATACTTATGTGTTGTTTTCTTCAGTCGAATCATTAGCTTGAAAAAATCTGAACATTGATTTGCATTGGTGCATTACCAATAGATACCTCAGTCATCTTGTAACTGCTGATGCAATATCCATGGACATAGGCTAAATGCTGCAAATTCTTCACGTTTATTTGTAAACAATCCCCCAAATACCTGTCTGATGTATTCCTGTAGGTTAAGTCAAGTGCAGCTGCACACTGAATTGTTGCTGTACCCACTGCAGTACGGTCTGCCTGTCCATCCCGAGTTACAAAGAGAGAATGTTCTCTTCAGAATGCTGCCAGTGTACTGTATGGTATGACAGTCCCTTTGGCCCTCGAGTGATGAATGACTCTACTTAGACTGTATTGTATTTGGTTTAATTTCAGTGGACACACATGATTCATTCCATTTTGTGCTGCAGAGTCCCTGCAGCACATAAGGTATTCGAGAGTCTCATTTTGGCAAGTTGGTAATTGCCTGCCCTCGGTATGTTTATTGTAGTGTTGCTCCATGTCGGTTTGTGGGGAGACGGAAGGTAGAGGAGGAAATCATGAATGTGACTGATGAATGAAATGTAGGATGCAAAGAGTCAAGAGTTTCAAATAATTCATACCTTTGACGAGGCCAGAAAGGAGCTTCAGAACTAGCAGTCACCCAACGTTGCCAGCTCTAGTGCTGGTGCTGAATTCTTGCTGGAGGTATTTCATTTGGAATTTTTTTTTTTTTTTTTTTTTTTTTTTTTTTTTTGTTTTTTTTCATTTGAATGTTCGGGCTTTCTTCTGCATTTTTTACTTTGTGTGTATGTGGGGGGGGGGGGGTTTTTTTTAAAGCAGGCCACATTTGGTGACTCCCCTGGCACCCTTCTTCTGTCCCTTCCCTCTCCTGCCAGAGCCCCCAGTTTGTTTTGGTTTTCTCCCCTTTTTGGTAGGCTGACTCCAGATGCTTGTATTTCCGCTTCTGCTTGGCTGACAGGGTAAACCCAAATATGTAGCAGTTTACATGTGTAAAGCTAATATGGTGACAAGAAATCAATCTTGGTAATAAAATTAGCTGAATCTTTCGCTTACTCTTTGCACAACTGAAGACCGTATCATCTGCATTAAGGCAGTTTCACAGCCTAATTTTTTAATGGAGTGTAAACCAGCATTAGTCATGTGGAGGGGGGAAGGAAGATAGCAAGCATAAACCCCCTGACCCTCGAATGGTTTTCTGTGCATTCAACCACACTGAGGTTGTGAAATGGTGACAAAATCAGAAGAAATTTTGTACTGCCATTGTCAGTCAGCTCAGAAGAATTGCTGATACTCTCCTTGCATTATTCAGTAAAAATACTATGAAGGAGAAGAGTTAAATGTCTGATGGTCTACCAGCTCAGCACTCCCTTAAGAACATTCATGTGATTATGTGACATTTTTGGGCACATCAGCTAATCATCTCTCCTGTAAGACTGTGCTGGGTGGTTTTTTTGTGGTTGTTTTCCATACCATGTGCCTTGCTCGCATATCAAAATAAAGTCATCACTTGATGATTTCTGCAATGTTAAGGGCCTGAGAGAATTGTCAGCAGGGAATCTGATGTGCGTTGGCTGTAGTGTAAGAATTCTGTCCTGTCCTGGAGGCTGGACTCATGCAGATAAGGCAGAAGGAACAGTGATGGTTGGCTTGTTAGATGGGAGTTTAAAAGATCAGAAAAGAAAAAACAGTATTAGTGGGCTACTTTTCCTTTATATTGGCAACCCTCCCTTTACTTGAATGGGTGTAAAGTCGGCTATTTGCTCCTCCTGGTATGATTTATGGGATACAGTAAGCTGTGTGATGGCCTCGCTTCACTCCTGACTCATCTGCTGACATTGAGAAATCTTTTTGTGCGTTTAGAACATAGGTGATAATTCTTATCTATTTCATAGAGTAATCCAGAGACTGAATTCAGTTCTGCTGGACAGTGCTGAGGAGTAGGGGAAAGTAGAAAAAGATGAGTCCTCTCGGGACTTTCCAGTATTTCTGGTCTCAAGTGGGCAAGGCTTTTGAACATTCCGTTTCTAGTATGTGCTTTTGATCTTCGTTTGCCAAATTACATTTTTTACATTTTCTCCTATATACGGTTTCTCCTCTTTTGTGATTGCTGCCACATGTCATGGGGGTTGATGATTGAACAACAAAATTCTTTTTGTTCTACCTTGCACATATTTGAAGATAGTGTGTGTGTGGTTTGTGTTTATTTTCTCTCTCTGAGTACACATGGCTCCAGGTTTGCTTAGGCTAAACTCTCCCTTCTGGAGGAAAAAAAAAATTGCATTCCAAAACAGACTATGACCTATTTTTCTCATTAAAAAAACCCATTTAATTTCAGGGGCTCTGTTTCATCTCATGTTTGCACACCGTTTCCGCCTGTTCAGTGTCTTGCGTTAGACCTCATTACTCACTGGGCTCCCTTTTCATCATGAACTTAATGGACACAAGTGAATAGCATGGAAGAAAGCGAGCCCTGATTTTCTCCTTTAATGTTAGAGTTTAGCTACCAGGGTAGACAGTTTTCTTCTGAGCCAGGACATGAAGTGTCTGTGTTCTGGGGCCAATTAAGCATTTTCCATCTTATGTGGGGATTTTTGTTAATTTTTGAAGTGTCCTGTTTTCACAGAAAACTAAGGTTTAAAAATCACTCCTCTGAGGAAATAAAATGATGGATTGAAGAACTTCTTGACAAATCTTTCTGCGTAAGTGTAGTTAGGGAAATTTTGACAAAAGTCAAAACAGTACACAGGAGGGGTAAAGAACTGGGTGCCTGTGGAATCTGTAGTTTGAATATGCTCTCTTTGCCTATGGCTGTTACGAATTGGATGACAGTTGTCGACCATATAAGCTTTTAATAGTTAAATGCTGCCTTTGTCTGTGGGGACAAAAATGAACTCCTTAAATCAAGAGGGTAATTAATTTTCCTGACAAGCTTTCAAAATGCTCGATTGAGATTTTAGCCCTCATATATATGACTTGACAGTTTGCATTTGCCTTCTCCCACCCCCTCGTGAAAACTGCATGCCTTGCTGAATCGTATTGTTAACATGTACAAATCCCCGTAACACCAAGAAATGAGATTGTGGTTTAATGTGTGACAAAAGCTTTGGAAACTGCTCCTTCAAAGGTTTCCAGAGCCTGGAAATACATCTATATATATCTGCTTTATGCATAAAGTTTCAAAATCTTACTGGAAAAGGTCCTTTATTCTAAAACCTGTCATTTAGCTCTGAAGCCGAGGAAATGGCGAAATGTTTTTGGTGTGATGGTGGCAGTGTTTGCAGTCAGAAGCGGTAGGAGAAATGGAGGCCCTGAACGGTAACTGTGGTGTTGGCGCTTTGCTGCTCCTGTCTATTCCCTGGATGACTTTGTAGTCTGGTGTCTCTCCTCTTTCCTGTAATTGCTTCTAAAATACAACTGCAGCGATGGTTCCTTTGCAGTACCGCTAGCCCTCAGGCAGCTACCCGTCTCTGTAAGCCTGTAGTTCTCCAGTGTGGCCACACTTTTGGGGATTAACTTGGGAGCCAGTAGAACTGCACTACTGTTTGTCTGCAGAGAACCTGGCCCTGGGGATTTTTTATCTGAATGCTTCTGTTTTGTCATGTATAGTTCCCCTTGAAGCAAATTAGTTCACCAAGTAATAAATTTATGTGAAAATTGAAACTGAAAGATCCAAAAAGTTTAGTTTCTAGTTCTGCCGTTGACCTTCTGAGTTCACGTCTAGGAAATTACCTTCTGTGTGCAAAATATATCTGTTTAGAAAAGGTCGAAGGCAGGTGGTCAGGCTGAGTTTACCCATTACACTTCTAAAGGTCTGGGATTGTTTAGCCAGGCTTACTGGTTGAATATCGATGTTGATTTTCATTCTTGCAACCTATTTTCATATAAAACTATTCTGAGTATGAGTATATTCATGGCATAATAAGGGCTGAATGCAGTGATGATGGTACTGGTTTTTTATAATTGGGTTCAGAATAGTTGGGAGCCAAGTTACATTAGGTATATTGTAAACTAGCCTAATAAAAGTGACTTATTTAATGAGAGTAGGGAGTAATTAAGTTGTTTAATTTAGGGACGGAAATCTCGCTGTGAAATGAATTGGTTTTTTTATGTTTCATTATTCATTAAACATATGAAAACAGTTTTTCATGAAGATAAAAAAAGCATGTCAAAATATGCTATGCAGTGATCTGGATGTTACAATAAAGCAGGGACTTCTGTCAAGTAGAAACTTCCTGAGTCTTATAGAAAATGTCAGGAGGAAGAGAACCGTTTTCTACAGAAATCTGATTCCAGAGCGGCCTTCCCACGACACTCGCAGTAACTCAGGCAAGTAGCATTTGAGTTCTGAATACAATCAGGCAAGTGTCTTTAATTATAGATGTGAGATGTGACATGGGGACATCAGCTTTAGATGCGGCATATGGTCTGGAGTACTACATCATGTAGCGTTCTGCGTTCTCTGAATGGTGGCCACTGAGTTTCTTTTGTACTGGAGGAGTGACTAAGGGGTATGATAAGTGGCTTCAGGCACGTGCCATCCTGTTTGTTAGCCTGTACAACTATTGGTAATAGCTCTTGCTGTAGTTGAAACTACTGTGAAACCACAAGAGTCAATATTCTGTCACCGGGGCCAACCGCTAAGGTTCACGTCTCACTCTTGACAGAAATTGCATCACTGTACACGTGGGCCTTTGTCAAGGCCCGGCCCTTTTGGTCTGAGGGAGCTAAAGCAGGGCGTAGCACCAAATCAGGCTTTGATCACTGACTCGCTGTGTAATTGTGTCACTTACCTCCCATGTGCTAAAGGTGCCTGCTTTTGAAATCCAAGAGCAGGTATTCACAATCGGCAGGCAGAATTGTAAGTCAAAACAAATCTAAAAGCCACTAGAACATAACTGCTGCTGCCTTCTGCACATTAAAAATGCAATGTTGTGCTGCAAGGAGCAGCTAGTATGATAAATATCTGTAGTCTGGGAATGAGGACCTCATATCCGAAGAGCACTTAGCACAGCACTGGTTTGGTTACTAAGACTAAGCTGTCTGTGCAGCAAACCTTAAGCTCCTGGCTTAGCCCCCTCTGTCAGATGGCACTGTACAGCACTCAGGATACACAGCCACGAACTGGTTAGCTTAGTTTATGTCCTTTCTCCAGAGGGCTCCTGTTTCAATGTCCAGTGAAGTGACCAAAGTTGCATTTCCAGTATTAGAGTTTGGCAGAAGGGGAATCTTGGAGTTAATGCAGCCTGGCACTGACTTCACAGTGTCCAGACTGGAGTCTGAGACTACCAAGGTCTAGTTTTTGTGTCTTGTCTTGCCTTTCCCAAACAGCAGTGGGAACTTGTTTACCAGAGGTGAAATCATTTGAAGTGATTTTTCTGTCAGCTAATTAGTAGGTCTGTGAATTAAGTTACTTCATGATTTGCGATAGAGTGCTTGCACCAAGCACTGTTTCCATCCACCTGCCTGGAAGTGCAGCTAATAGTAGGTTATGGCCAAACCACAGGTTACCTCAGTGACACTTTATTCCTAACGGTTTGAAAGACGTTCTGATCTGAGAGAGGATTTGGTGGCCTGGCATGACGCAAATGAGTGACAATAATTATCACCTGGTGGTGGTTGTGTTTTATACTTGTGCACTGCTGCACAGAAGGCACTTGAGGGTCATGCTTGGAATGGCTTCCTCTAATTTGACAGGTGAGTTTTCAAGGCCTTTTCAGCGCAGGAGATGTGAGTAATAATAGATCAAACCCGTGATTATAGTAAAGTAAATATGAAAGTGAAATGTGTGAATTCTTCCCTTCAGTTCCACTACTTAATACTTCAGAATTATCTATGCCTTTATTGTCAATTTTCATTACCTTTCCTCCCTCCCCCCTACACTGACCATAATCCTGTAGTCATCAAAACAAAACAACTCGGGTTAGTTTCGTATTACTATTACCATATTACTGCCTAGGACTCTTTACATATGTAGACTACATAGGTGCCTTTTATTATTCCTCTTCTGTCCATTTTCATTCTAAGCCTGTGGCTGTTCAGTCTCCCAGATTTAAAAATAAATTGTATGTGACAGTCCATGTGTGCTGCATTTGGTAGCAAGGAGCCACGTTTCAGTAAGAGACTCTAGAACTTATTGTTAAACTAACAGAAAAGATTATTGTGAAAGGAGTAGTTGAGTCTTGATGCTCCTGGTGCACATTGCTAAGAATGTCTTCAGAGTGGGCAGAGTGACTCAATCTCTTTACTGAAAGGTACGGTATATTTAGGGGGTCATGTGCCTTCTTACTCATGTGTGAGTTGTCACAGGCAAGCTGATTTGGATCATACGTACCTAATTAAAGGAAACTTAACACCCATGTGACTATCAGAAACTGATGGTTTGACAAGATTGTGAGTGCGGTGACTGTCTGGCTTTCTTAGTCTGGGATTGTGGCTGCTGATTCCAGTCTTACCATAGTCCTGGTGTTTAAAAAGTTGCTGGAATTCCAGCAGAAGTAGATTTTGTCGATGAGGATTTGTAGAGTATTAATTTATTGTCCTGGTGATGAATTCTGAACTGTACTGTGAAGCAAACCTGTACGTGTTTTCCTATGAATTCCAGGTATCTCCTCGACTGGGTCACAGTTCCGACACTTGCTCTTTTGCAGGCGGGAAAGACAGGATTTAGAGTTAGCCTATGAGGTGTGGATGGCTGCTGGAACATAAAGACCTTTAGGAGAAGCGCAGTTTTGTTCATAGTCTACATTGCGGGCTGCAGATGAATCAGCATAAATTGCTTAGATGTGATTTGTGACCATCAGGGTGTTACGTATATAAAACTGAAATACGTGGTGGTGGTCTTAGTTTTGTGTTACTGTTCTTAGAAAAGTTGAAAAGCTTTTGTCTACAAGGGCTGAAACAAGTTCAGGTCTTTTTTTTGCCAAACGTAGCAAGTGTTTTTCCTTGTTCCTCAGTTAAAGGAAAATTAATTTGAAACAGCAGAATTTCCCTGGAAGGAAGTTCCGTCATCTGGAGGCAGCTCTCATGCTGGCTGGTATGTGTTTTCATATATTGTCTGATCTGTTTTTTGCCTCCTGACTCATGTCTTGTATCTTAAATATAACTGTTCTGGGTCAAGGAGTCAGCTTTCTGATCTGTCCACATAATACCTATAGATCCTGATGTGCAAATGGAGGGTGAGGCGCTGATGAAATGGAACTGCTAAATAAGCAGTGCAGGTGTTAGGGTGTAAGTGCTGAGCTAGACTCCCTTGAAATGACTGATGTAAACAACTTTGACTAGCTTCTAACTGAAGCAAGACTCTGCTCTAACATTTTGATTATTCAAAGTGGTCTGTTACACAGTGAGGCAAAGCAGCAAGTGGATTATCATAAGGTAAATATTAAGTCTGTAGACCTAAACCTCTGTAGATGTAAACCAGCTGAAGTTCCTCATAGAAGGTAGACTTGAAACTCTTCAAAGCGCAAATGGTTAAGTTTGATAGAAAGGTCAGTTGTCAGGGTTTGTATAGTTCCTAAGTGAGCAGGGATTTTATCACTTAGATTTTCTGTGTACTCATAATTTATATTGTTAGTGTTATAGGGAAAGTAGGAATGGTGAGGCTGTGAAAACAGGCAGCTGGTGGGCTGGGGAGAAGCAATAAGTAATGTAAGAATTAGGTAGGAAAGAAGGGAGAGGAGAGATGATAGTGAAAAATTCAGGAGGATGTATCAGCTCTGTTAAATTCGGAGTTATACTCAATTCTGTGCCATTCTGTCAGCTCGTGCTATCATGATTAGGGAGCCAAGGAAAACCTAGGAGTGTGACTGAGACTTTGCCTCCTCTCGTGTTCTGTCACTTCAGTTACAGCCTCCATCACCTTACCCTTTCCTTCAGTGCCCCCTCTGGAGCTTTGACTGCAAGCCTCTGAGCAGCTGGAGTTTCCCTTTGTCTCCCTTATTTAACAAAGGTCATGACTGTCTTGAAATCTCTACAAGCAGCAGACTTTTAACGGGGCAGCATTGCCAAGCAGATTGTTGCTTCTGTGCCGCTTTAAAAGAAATCTCTTATTTCTGTATGCAAAGGCGTACCTAGATCATGGTGCACAAATCTTTCCTAACCGGTTTTCTCAAGTGTGCATTTAGCAAATCAAGGCATGGATGAGCCCTGCTGTTCTCACATCCTCTATTCCCCAGCCACCCCTAATGTTTTCTTCAGCATACAATAGCAGCAGTACCATCTTTCCTACCGATATCTCCATTTCTTGATAAGTATCCTCCAAAAATATTCCCAATTCTGTGGATTGTTACTATTCCCCAGTGGCAAACTCCCTCTGCAGTTTTTAATGTAAAGAATCGGATGATTAAATATTTGACAAGTGCATTCAGCACTGAAATACTAATAAATTACATTATCTCTTGGGGCGGAGAGTTATTTTTTTGTCATTTTAACAGCAGAATAGAGTAATGATGCTTTTGGAGGTGTGTGGGCAGAAAAGGTTACAGTTTTGCTGCATGTAAATGCAAGCAAGTCTTCTTGCTTTTCAGTAAGACTTTAATATAACTCACAACCGTTGTTAACTTGTCATACTACCCCCTTCCCCCCAAAAAAAATCCAACCTAGTGGTTTAAAAATTCAGTGTGTGTATATTAGCCTCGTGCTTTTAAAATCAAGATTTTTATCATTGAGCAAAGTTGAATTCTGGGTTCATTATGGCAAGAAAATAAATCTCTAAATTGATAATAAAGGAATCTCTGATCCCACTCTCTAGTTTCTGACAGAAATTATTTTTAATTCAAAGTATAAATCTACTTTCTGCATTCTCACTCGGCCAGTGTGACAGTTGTGCCCATTGTTCTGGTTTTCTGCTACTCCCATCACTACGGTTCTCTGGATGCCTCATGTGTGGTGCAGAAGAGAATTGGCTTTCCTCTTACTTAACTGCTGCAGCCCAGCAGAGCCGAGGTAACTGTGTAGGCATGTGTGATTGCAGGCAGAGCTATTCTGATGATGAAGTAGCTGTGCTTTCCATGGAGTTTACTCTTTAGAGACTGGATTAGCTCCTGTCCCATACCTTGCATCCCTGTTTCTGCAGTGCAAAGTGAAATTAAAATGTAATCATTTGACTTCGCAGCCTCAGCCCGCCTTCGCACTGCTGTGAGTGAGTCAAAAGTGCAAATTAATGGTCAATCCGTCATTAGGGTGTCAGTCAGCCGGGTTCTGTTTGAAATTGCTATCGACTCCTTCCGTGACCTTGAGAAATTCATTAGTTTATCGGGGTTTCACATTTGCAAAACAGAGCCGTACTTCATTAGGATGCCGAATTAGCTGCTCTGTCTGAATCTGAGGGCTTTGTCTTTTACTGAGTCACACCAGCGGGCTGTAGTGTGCCTTCGTACAAACCCAACACTGCGGCTTCAGAACCGTGAACTTCACTATCCCGGGAAACCGCCCCGCTTAATAAAAGGGATCCCTTCGGGTAACCCGGTTCTTCAGTGTTACTGAGAGAAGAAACGGACATCTAGCTGCTGTGTCATGGCTGCAAAGTAGCCAAGAGAGAGATCAGAATTACTTAGTGGGATCAGTGGTTTTAAAATTGGGGGAAAAATGAGTAATTTGTCTAATATTCCTGGAGATGAACAGTTTCACTTCATTTTGCATGAAAATGGGCTCAACATTCTTAAAACCTCCCTGTCACAACTACTAGATGAATGCTGGGGAGGCTTGAGACTTGCTTTGTCACGAGGGCATTTTCAGGTTTCAGTGATAGTAGATGGCCCTCTCCACTTAAAGGATCCACTTTGCAGGTTCATGCAGTGCTCAAGGCATCAGATGCTTTTCTGTCAGTTTTTTTGTGTTCGAGCTGAGCTGGTTACTCCCCGGTTTTGACAAAACAAAGAATAAGAGGCCTGATCTGTAAATCGCTTAGGTAAAATTATTCTTATGCGCTGCTCTTGAAGTGAAATCATATTCTTTATGAAGACAATAGATACTCGTTGCTCACCTAACCATTTGGAAAAGTGAGAATGACAACTCCTCACTGTTTTATGACCCTTGTACATCAGATTTCAGTTATTTTAAAATATCAGTTTATGTTTACAGATCGACTTTTCTGTATATCCTGATCAAACAGATATTATAGCTGATTGGAAGCTTGTTTGTTTGAAGAGAGACAGAATATCTTGAGCAAACTGAGAGGTCTTTTCTTTACGGTGACGGAAGAATTAATTTGAACAAATTGAGGTTCGAGGTGAAATTTCTCCTTTCTCTTTTGTAGCAGATTATTTGTTTTTGAAATGAAGGAGAAACATCACAGACAGGAAATTTGGCCCTGCTGATTTTGCTTTATCCTGACTTGTTCATAGGGTGAGTAATATTTGCAGTAGCAGGAAATCTTTGGATGATTTAGGAACTTGGTGTGGCTGAAAGCCCCTCTGCCATGTGTATTTCCGTTAGCTAATCAGTTGGTTATGGGCAGGTAATACTTCAACTAGCAGAAAATCATTAGGATGATTTACAAAACGCTGAAAACACACGAGACCGTGAGGCTTCTTTTGGAATAGAAAGTGATTTAATTATTCTTTGCTGTTCAAAACATTCATCTTGGTAAAAATGAAATGATTGTGTCAGGCAGAAAATTGTGTTCCATGTTAATATTTGCTGTAAATGAACAAATGGCAGAGTGTGCACGTTGGTTTCTTTGCTGGACTGAAAAAATGAAATACATTCTGTGGTCCTTTTTAATACGCAGTAGTTTTTCAAAGCTAATAAGGAAATTCTATAAGCCTGCTTGTGCTTTATATTTTAATTTAAGGAAGTCTGTATCTTTGTCTGGTGGAATTGCTGTCTTCCCTTGCTCCCTCAGTGCTAGAGTTCTTGCTTGTAAGTATTGCATCTGTGTCAGGTAAGTGTTGCCACAGTGTCTTATCTTACCGGACAGTTGACACTGTCCACTGCATCCCTTTCTGTGGAGAGCTGCGGACTCGAGTGGGGTTTCCTGTGTGCTGTCCTGGGCTTTTCTTGTACATGGTGCGGTGGCTGGCCCCTGCGCGGCAGGGATGTAACGTGCCTGCTGCCTTGTTCGTTTGCCAGCATTTTGTACTCGCTCCACATAGCACAGAAACAACGCAGGGTGATAGTAAAACCCCAGCTTCATAAAAACTTGGAAGACTAGACAGATACGCCTAAAGGATTGTTTATTAAAGAAAAATGAGCTAACATCCAGTAGAATCTGATCATACCAGTCATAGAAATGACACACACTGCACCAGGCCGGGGCACACAGTGGATTCTGCTCTCGCCTAAACCTGTGAGACTTGGTTTTGTTACCATGCAGCTGGCCGTGGAATGGAAAGCAAGTGGGAATGCACAGCATGCCTGAGGGCAGAATTGTGTGGTAGTGGTAAAAATAATTAGAAACCTTTTACAGACTGTTGTATTTCCATTTCTTTCTTGCGTATGCTGGTGTTTGGAAATTGTTGCTTCAGCAGCCCGGTGTTCGGGCTTAGGAAGCTGAGCCAGATAATCAGCTGTCTCTCACAGATTTCTGTATGTATTTTTTTAAAGCCAGAAGGAACCTTTAGATAATCCAGTTTAGTCTGCTCTCTAACTGAAATATTTCACTTGTTAACCCTAGATGGAGCCCAGAGATCTTTTCAAGCCAATTCTGACTCCTTGCACCTGAGGATCCAGTCAATTAATTAATTTCTTGTCTCTTCAAAAGGAGGAAAGACCGCAGGCTCAACTTTAAACACAACCCAGTTAGGACCCCCCCCAAAGCACGCTGATGTGTACCAGTGTTCCTGTATCGTCCTTCCTCCCAGAGGGTGGATGGAAGCAGAGGGAGAGGAGGGGTGAGGTTTCCAGCTGCCTGCACTGCTCTAATCTCACTATTTGGAGTAATCCGTGGGAACATGGAGTGAGTGAAACGGTCACATTCTGCACGTTGTTTGACCTCAGCTCTGAGTCATTTTTGAACGTGACAAATCAAGAGCATCCAGTAGGCAGACGGGGGAGGGGGGGAAGAGGGCATCGAAGGCAAACTAGATTAATGCCTGTGTTGTCCCATATGGCTTTCAGACCTTTATTTGGAATCCCCTTAAGGTGATCAAACTACTCCAGCATAAAGGGGATGAAGATTAAAATGGTCTCTGTGTGTTTTGACCTTGTTACTTTTTAAAATATTATAATCTAATGTAAATAAAAGTACTATGTGCTGCAGTACAGTCTGCTAAATTCTAGTTTCAGGCTAAATCTTGTGATGCTGGAAGGAAAGATGGGTACAAACCCTTCCCCTTGTAAAGGGAGGGAGGTTTTAACGTTTACATATTACAAGGCATCTAGTTTTAAACCAGGAATCTCAATTGCAGCACTTGATAGGTGTGAGAAACGAGCTAAAAAAAAACCTCGCGACAAGAGGGTTAGGCCAGACTTCACAGTGAAGCACCTAATTTTATTACGTTCTTGCAAGACCGGGTGTCTAACAAGTAGGCACACCTGGTCAGAAAAATACATAAATGTTTTATACCCTATTCCCGGCCGTGAAATCCCTCCTCTGTTTCCCCATTGGCTGGGTTACTCCAAAGTTTACAGACTAACCCGACACGCCTTCTACATGTTTATAGTACATACCAGTTCATACATCGCATGTCTCATTAACGCGAACTTATGCCTCCCCTGGGAGGAGAAGTTAATATCCAATACCCTATTAAGCAAGCGCAGTACGGCTTCGAAAAATCCCCTCTCTATCTCAAGCAACCTGGGCTGACAACAGGTTCTTATCATATACGAACAACATCCTTTGTTTCGCACTCCCACCCTACAGGCAACCTCCTGTTTATCTTATTAGGTTCTTATCATGCAAGAGCAACATCCTTTGTCTCACTAGAGGTAAATATCTTCTGGGGGAAAGCACGGCTCAGTTATGGACAGGTATAGTAGGAGTAATGTCTAGTCTGAGTTGAAGTACAGACTTAGAACTACCTGACAACATTGTTGTCAACTATAGTTATCTTTGTTTCAAACCTTTAGTTATAATAACTTTTTTTAATCAGGGGAGAGTATTTGCTTAATTACAGACCTGATATACCGGGCAGCCAGGAATAATGACATTAATTAAATTTAACCAGCAAAGCAATTTAACTAGCATGCCTCACCCGTTCTTCACTATTCATTGAATTGTATACTGTACAGGCAGACATCTGGTCTTACTCATTCTCTGCTTTGCTGGGACAGCCTCGATGTCATATGGCACCACGCAAAGGGGGCTCTAACTCTGCTTAAATAGAGGAAAGGATTGTGAGTTTTTAGCTTGGACATTACTTTTCCTCCTGATAATGCTATTGTATCATACCAGGCTCTTCACTAACATTGAAACACCAGGTAACATGTCTGTGTCCAGGGACACTGCTGTAATACCATATTAATGCTATTTTTAGCAGTTAGTTGAAAAAATGGGAGTCCTCCTGTATCCGAGTACGCGAACGTGTGATATGAGCAAGTACATAATTGCTTGCTACCCTTGCAGATGGAGATTTTTTTCACTCTAATGTACCTGCACGCATGTAATGGTTTATATATATATTTATGTGTGTAAGACAAGTACTGAGAAGTATAATATGTGCATTCTAAGTCAGAGTTTCACAGTAGGTGGGAGAACACTTAATTATATTCAGGTCTCAGAAATCAGTGAGGCCAACCCTGTTTTCAGGCATCAAACCTTTGCTTGGTCTGTGCTCCATCACAAACCCAGGGATTGCTGATGATGGTGTAATCTAAATCCGTTACTGTTATACAGAGACAATATCCCCTCAGCAGATTTGTTTAAAACTGGTAATACATTAAAAGCTTTTATATAATGAGAAAGAGTTTAGCACAAAGCTTTTCTGTGTATTCTTCACAAAGTGTTTTATTTGTCATACAGGTTCTGTGAACAGTGCTGTGTTTGCCATGGAAGGTCAGAGTTTTCCTGAAGTCTCTTCCGATAGGCAGCAGCATAAATTACAGCTACTGCTTTCCTGTGACAGAGCTCATTTATGATCGCCGCAGCGATCAGTATAAAGAAAGTGTTGGTTGCTAAGATAAAAGGTGTTTTCTGTAATAAAGATTTTATTATTATATAGCAAGATTAAATATAGTCTGTTGACAGATTGGAGTATTTTCCTCCATCCTTTCCTAGGGCTAATTTTCTGAATAATTTCCTAACCACAGAAATCGTGTGTTATTTCCACTTCAGAAACACTTCTGGCTGCAACCTGCTTTAGGCAGTGGAAGAGAAAATGAGTCAACAGTAACAGGCAAACTGCTGTGACACTGTTATTCCAGACCCAGGTAGATAGTTTACACAGATACAGACGGATGTAAAAATAAGCCGCTGGACTTGATTTTCTTTACCCTTTAAAAACAAGAAATGGGGAGCCATATCTGTGCTGGGGCTTCCGCAGTATAAAATATGCAGGCACTTGTATTGCTAAGTGTGCGACCAGACACCACCTATGGCTCACCCACCATTAACTTATACCTAAGAGCTTTCACTGGAACTAGAGAAATATTTTTGTAGATGCCCTTGAGTAACAGCATCTCAATTACAACGGAGAAAAAAGTTTCCAACCTATTCTTTTTTATTTCTGTCTTAATCGTAGTAACATCTGTTTGCTAGTAGTTCTCGGAATTATGCTATTAACATTCCCTTCTTTGAGACTATCTGGTTATTTACAAATTTGCAAAGCTGTAAAAGTAGAGATACATCTTTTTTTGAAGTGTTGCTGGCAATTGTAATTAATTCTTCGTCCAGGCTTGTTTGTGCTGCCTGCAGGTTGTTCACGGTGTTTGGAATTTTTAGTGGTAGTCTTAAAAAATAATTGGAATGACTAGGTGTTTCGTTTGATTTTTGCAGAGATCAGGAATGCATTTTCCCCTGTTTCTTGTCTTAATTTTTAGCTCAGTAGTAAATATCTTCTTTGTTAGTGCCTCGAAGTTTGGCTCTAGATAAGTACTTGTTCAGTGTGATTCCCGGTGCATTCAGCCCAAAGTGTTTTTTTTTTTTCACAGCTAGCAATATTAAACTCATCAGAGTCTGTAATGGAACAATTCAGTGTTAGCTATAGCAACGCTGCTTGTGCACATTAGAAATGGGTAATGTTTGGCACTCATCTGATTAATTCTACAAATACAGTTCAGAGTTTTCTGTGAGAGTTTTTGAAGGAAGCATATGGATTTTGCTCCCATCTGTCCGCGTATCCTGCAGTTTAAAGGAAGAGTACAATAGTGCGATAATGAATTTGGGTTAGCTTCTCTGTTTTCTCAGGGTTTCTTCACTCTACCAGGTTTTGTTTCCTTAGACTGTAAACAACGTAGCACCAAAATAGCCTCCTTGCTGGCATCATGCAGTCAAATCTGCAGGAGCATTCACGTGCTTGTATAGAATTCATCAAAGTCAGATATTTGAGAAACTCCTATTGTGTTAAAAGTTATTAAATTGTATTAGCAGCATCCTACCCTCGGCATTTATAAATGACTGCTGTGCGGTGCCCCACAGTTCTTTCTGTTCTGATTTCCTACACCCGTAATTCCCCCTTTCCTAGAGTAGCAGGTGGAATTGTGTCTGCAGTTGCTTGCCTGTGGAATGCACAAGCCTGTGGAGACAACATTACATTATTGAGATGTGCTAAGTGGAAGAGAGGTAATGGGAGTCTACGGAGAGTTTGTCAAAACAAGTAGCAACCTCAGGTTCTGTCACTACTGCAGAAACAAGCTGAACTGAACAGTACCACAACAAGTGAAATTTCATCCACAAACTTCCACGGCAAGTCCCTCTGCTCTGGAGTGTCCTTCATCGGGGGTCAGCAGAGTGACCCCTGTCATTGTTGGGGGTCTGTTGATCCCTGGGCTGACCGTCTTGTAAAGGCTTAAGGCAATAAACGACTGTAGTAGGAACAGATCTTCTGGGAGGCTTTGTATTGGATAAAAGCCTAAGCTGTCCATTGGGGATTCAAAGCGCATTTCTCGGAGGTGCTCGCAGGTGAAGTGCTCACATGCCATAGTGTGACCTCACCTCTGCAGTGCCTACAGCAGGAGAGAGGCAGCTGGGTTTAGTTGTGTGTGAAGAGCCTGGGCCATGTGCATAGCCCTGCAACTATGGGTCGTGGCTGAGAGAAGGAATCCTGTCTCTGTGTGTGTGTTTTTCTGTTACCAAAGAGAAAGTATTATTGTTGGACTGCAGACTTGAGGTGTATATAAGTTGTAGCCTTTATAGTGTGGTGAAGTTCAGGCTGACGCACTCTTTCATGAGCTTGAAAATCAGAAAGCTGAACTAAACCAGATACGATGTATTTGTGACTGAAGACGAGAAGTCTCTTAACGCTGCAGAATTACGAACAGTGTATTTGACTCGGAGGAGGTGCCATTTCTGAACTAGTTGTCTACTTGATACTTGTATTCTGTGTTTTTTGAGATTTAAGGGGGAACGTTGTGGATTGCTAAGCTTGGCTGCTTTGAATATTTACCTCTATACTCAGATCATACTAATTCCAGCTGCCTTGACCTGCAGTTTGACTGTTCTGAACTGTCATCCAAACCAAACACATCTGTGCAAGCGTCCAAGAGCTCAGGAAGACAGAAAATCCAAATATGAGTCAGAACTGAGTGACTGTCCCATCCCCAGTTCAATAGTACGGTTGGGACAGCAGTTCCATGTTGCTGATTTGACCTTTCCATTGCTTACGGTGTGAGCTCTTGAGCGGGTGCCCATTATGTGTGTATGTATTCAGTGTGTATATGTCCTTTTCAAAGTTACTGGGGTGTTTATTTTGTTTCCTTGTCAGAACGATCACAGATAGCGCATCTGTTTGAGTTATAGCAGTGAGGGTCAGGACTGATAACAGGCTATTTTAAGCTACTCCAAACAACAGCCTGTGAAGCTGCAAGGTTGTGTGAAAGATAGCAATGGAGGTTTATGGAACTGTGGAGTGAATTATTAACTGACGCTTCTAGCCCAACATGACAAATAAAATTCTATTGCAAAAAGATACTCAATTGCGTCAAGCATCGATTTTTGAAGATGACTAACAAATGGCTTCTGGGTAAGCACACTATCTTTCTTAATTTGTCTGTCGGATCAGTGAAGTTGAATGGAGAGAGAGCCAGCAAATAAAATTAGCATTTTCTTTCAGTCATTATCTGTGCTTTCTTAATAAAAGACTTGGAAGGCCCACTGATTTAAATGTGCAATATAGACATACTCAAATTTCAGATACATTTATTTCAGTTTCCTGGTGAAATCACTGAAGGACCATGAATCAACTCCAGACGTGGCAAAACAGATACTCATCTCGATGGTAGTGGTTTGTGGTTGGGTTTTGCTTTGATTTTAATTGCAATACATCTTTCTGGCACGCTGTTGCTGATTAACCATGTTGTTTCATCTGGCAAACAGCGTTTGTTTTGTCCACTCACCGCAATTAAGCAGCGTGATAAGAAGAGGGGAGGGCAGAGTAACTGGAAACTACACTAGCTGAGTTTCTCTTTTGCAAGGCTTGATCCCTGGCTGTGGATCAAAACCAGGAAAGAAGGAAGGGAGGTACCAGGTCAGCCAAAGGGCATTGCTGCTTCATGAGGTAGATAATGGCTCCCAAGGATCCACCGTGCCTCCAAGAGTATCTTCTTGCCGATGGGTGAGATGAGTAATGCATGCTTATTGCTAATACTGCGTAGGTCAGCTCCTGGAGGCGAGGCGGGGGGGCTGTGGTTCACATCTGGTGCTACTTTTGGTAAGGTGAGAGCTCTCTCTGAACAATTCTTTCCAAGCTGAGTTTTCCTCTGCGTGCTTCTTGCCTCACTCTGCAGCGTGAAGCTGTAGCTCTGTGGAGTATTATCTTCCCCAGTTTAAATGCTGGACCAGTTGGTGGATGGATCCACCTGCTGCTTTTTGGCAGCAGGAAAATGGTGGCACCTTTAATGTATTTACCATATTTATACTAAGTAAGTTTATTTACTTCAGCAGGTAGGGCTGTACGTGGGAGGAGGGGAAGCCTTGCTGCTCTTGGCAGTTTTTAATCCTCTCTTGTGTGGCTACAGGACAGCATAGGGGTATAACCCCACTTTTCTGTGAAGGCAGACGTGTGGTCTGTACTGCACGTGATGATACACGTGCAGTCTGTCAGGGATGGAGAGTGCTTTTATCAGGCATGTAGATTTATTTCACAAAGGAACTTATTAGAAGCTTTAAACTTGGAGGCATCTTACACTGCAGAGGTACAAGGCATCTCATCGTTACTGTTCGGTGTGCAGATAATTCAGGAGTAGCATCTTACTACAAAACCAGGATGCACAAGAATTTTTCCTAATAGTTTGGTAGACTGAGAGCAGAAGATGAATTACTTTACAGATAGCACTGTGGTACTTGCAGTTCGCAGTGGTGGGAGTGAGGGACGGTATGGCTTTCTGCAGAAAGGCTATCAGTTGAAATTTAGATGTAAAGGCTGCCTTTCCATCATAGTTACATCTCACTGTTCATTCTTATAGCTGTGCTCAGAGTGTGAGAGAAGATGCAATCCACTGTTCTGAAGCATCTGTATTGTTCGTAACTAGTGGAATGAATTAAAAATGGAGCGTGTCTTTGGCTGTTCATGTTCAAAGAGGGTACTGTCACAGCTTTCTTAATCACGGTGACTTGAAATCTGTTTTAAACTTTATTCTCTGTGTTTGAGTGTCAGGACAATACTACACAGGTGTTAGATACTGGGTTAGCATTGACACTTAACCATGTTATTTTTTATATTCAATATTCAGAATTTCTGATTTGATCTAATGTGCAGAAAGCGAATGGCAAGGGGGAGATTTTCATTTGTGACATATGGTCAAGTTTGTAAACACTTCGGTATCTAGTGCTAAACCAGATAGGTATAAAATTCTTTTCTAATGTAGATTAACTGCTTACAGACCTGCTTATGTTTTCTAGCGATCTGTACTGTTCAGTGCAGCTCAACATGATAAATGCATCCTGAGATGTGTCTGAACAGCTGGGCAGCCATGCAGCAGAATGCAGCACCAAGGGAAGGTACCTGGCGTTGCTCTGGGACCAGTACGACCACACCGCTAGAGCCTCACACCCATGAGGCTCACGCTCAGCACAGTGCTGATCTGGCTGGTTTTGTGCTAAGTAGCTCTAAGTGCCTTTAAAGCCTGACTCACATTTGAGAGGCTCTGGTTTCCAATCTGCAGCAGCAGAAGTGATCGCCAGCAGTCAGGCTGCCCTCATCGTTCCTTCCCTGCGGAAGGAGTGCCTGAATGTCAGCTCATCAGCCGACAGCTTGCTGTGTGGCATATTAATGTGGCTGGAAATCGCCGTGCTGGTCCTAGATGTTTCAGTTCAGGAGCGTTGGTGGCTGAGCAGATGGACCATGCTCAGGTAGCTTTCTGGTGAGGGCAGGAACCTGTTGCTACAGAGTGATGCCAAAGCTCAGTCGACTTGCAATAAACAGACAAGATATGGGCTCCAAAGTGCCTAAAATGTTTTTTACAGTGACTTTCAGGAGCTAAAGCCAGGTAAGTCCTTTCAGCAGTTTCATCTGATTTAACGAGATTGTGAGCTAAGGCCATCATTCAAGAAAGTGCTTGTGCACATTCTGTTTAAAGAAGCACTTAACTGTGTTTTGCTTAATCTACTGCGTTGCTTTTCCCCTCTTCTGTTTTATACCTTACTCTGTAATGGCCATTATTTTAGATTTTCTGGCGTAGAAAAAAAGCAGTGCATTGAGAATAGTGGTGTGACCTCTGCATGTGAAGAAATATTATTATGGAAGCTACAGAGAAGTTCATGTACTCTGCAACACAGGATTTAGAGAGAAAAAAAGTATCGTGAGCAATTTCATTGCAAGTTTCATTATAGTGCGCCGTAGGAAGGCATTGGTGTGCCCTGTTCACATGATCTAGTATTAGCGTCGTCATTCCTTTCCTTCAAAGCACACCATTTGTCAAACACGGTTATTCGCTGCTTAGTTATGAAGTTTTTGAGGGTGGTGGAAGGGTATGTCAGTTGTGGCATCCTTTTTATGTAAGCTTTTCAAATAGCAAAGTTGCAAAACATTGTGACAGATGAGCAGAAATATGGGCAATTTCAGAGGAACATAAAAATTTACCTTTTCGGTCTTCCGGAGTGACCCAGAATGCTGAGGTGAAATCTGTGACTCCCGAGCACTATAGAGCCAAATGACCGAAAGTTTTGGACTGTCTTCACTTGATTTTTTTTTTTTTTTTTTTTTTTTTTTTGCAAGCTCTAATCATGTCCAGCAGCAGCTATGAGAAAAGGTGTCACAAAGATGTAAATTAAACCTCTGGGAATTACAACCAAAAGAGAATTGGCGGCCCTGGGCACTTCGCATTATAGGAGGGGCAGTAATTGGAGTAAGCTTGGTTCTCCTGCGCATAAGTGCTCGCTCTGTTTAACCTGGTTCAGTAGAACTGGAAGCTCTAGCTAACTTCTGCAAAGCTTTTCCATGCAATTAGGGTTCTGTGTGGTTAGGGTCAGAATTTCAGTCATCTTGGTTTCTGCTTCAGGCTGTTCGTTCCATGAAAAAGAGAAACTACCATGATGGAGGGAAGAGAATTTAAAAAAAAAAAAAAAGAGAGAGAGAAAGTGCTATTTTTAAAAAGCAAAAAGCTGGTAAAATCTGACACTCAATGTGCATTTTCCTCCCCTAACAAACAGATAGAAAGAGCAGCTCTCAGTTTTGCTGTAGTGCCAGAAGTGACAGATTTCAGGCTACATGGTTAAGCCAAGTCCTGATTGCGATACTGAACTGACCACATCCTTTAGAAGACTCTTGTTCCTGCACCAGCCTCTCCTGAAATCCGGTCCCCAAGCCTGTCTCAAGAATCAGTTCAAGACATTGCAGTTATCACACAAATGAGTGAACACTGAAGTCTTAAACGTTGTGTCCCCAGAACTACATCTTGTCTTGAATGTTAACAGCCGATATATTCCTTGGTATTTATATGCATTTCTATTCTTGGTTGATTTACATAATCTCATGAAGGCTTTTTATTTTTCTGTAAAAGGAGATTGCTATGGTTAGCAGCAACTGATGCCAGCACAGATAAAATGGCTTAAAATAGTTGATAGAAAGGACTAGAAAGACAGTCGTTTGTAGAGTACACGTAGAAAGTTTCTTGAGCCATGAATTTTCAGGACTTGTTTACAGGTAACTTCTTGGCTGTAAGAGAAGAGAAGCAAAGTGCTTGTAGGTTTATATTTCATAGTACTCTTCACAATTTTTAGAGGATGCCTTCCCTGCTGTTGCATCCGTATGAAGGACAGAGTAAAACGGAGCTGGCGATGATTGTAATGTCTGTTTGCAGGTACTTCTTTGTTGCAGTGGGGCTGACTTAACAAAATGGAGTAATGCCGGAAGGTGCTTCTGTCACGACAAGGGTTTGTAGTCCTGAAGGAAGTATTTATGTTGTAAAATGTAGAGCATTCGTCATTTTGCAGTGATTTTTCTCGGTGCGAGCCAACCTGCCTGCTGCAATGAATTAAATTAATGGGTGACCTATTGAAATGTTTTACAGTATAGCAATTGTCACTGGCAACACAATGCTGGTTTTAAGTTGTTATTATGCAGGCACAAGCCCATATGTCATACAAAATTGATACGCTGCTTTATGTACACTACCTTCAAATTAACTTGGTATAATATTTGTCTTGTTAAGAACCAGCTATTCTGTTGATGTCATAAACAAATGTGTCTCCTCAATTTGCCTGATTCAAAAGAGAAAAAAAAGAAAACCCACCACCAGCCCTCCCAAGTGCTAAGGTCAGATTTAATTTAGAACAAGTAACTGGACTTTTACTATTAGCATTCACCCAGGACATTGCAGAGTAGGTCCTGATAATTAGGAGAGAATTAATTACAAATTAAGAAAAGGAAATACGGAAGGACATAGTAGGGGTTTTTTTTCTGTTCAATTAATCTTCTTTGAATAATCTGAAAGAGGGGAATAAGGTAACGGCACTTGATTTGCCAAACCTTTGGAGGTAGTTTGCACACTGGTGCAGTCCATGTGTGGCTTTTTTAGGCTTTTTCTCCATCATGTAAACAGGTTCAAGAGGCCTTGGCAAAACTGATGATGATTTATTGTTGAGTCACGTACTGTTTCATTATATTATTCTTTTTGTGTCTGTTTGCCATTTTCTTTTAATGAATATTCAGTTATGAGAAAGCAGAGCTCTCTCTAAAGAGAAAGCGGAGCACGTCGGGTAAATGGTGTTTTGGTGTAGGAGCCTGAGCCAAACCCCACTGCAGTCAGACTGTCTCTGTCTGCTGGGGTCAGTAAGCTTTGTGTCAGGCCAGGCTGCAGTGAGAATTGAGACTTGAAAATTTAAATTTCAGGCACAAATTCCTCATCTCAATGGCTTTGCTATTTTTCCTGGGGATCATTCCAGCTAAGATGCTTTTTTCATTCTGGCCATTCCCAATTACCTGCATTAGACATAGATAATTTACAGATCCATTCACATTGCAGCACTTTTTCTCTAAGTAAGGTGGTGTGCAAGAGCTATAGGTTATAGCGAGATCTGAAACTGTGAGATGGTTTACAAGCCTCACATGGCTCTTTTTTTCATTAACTTTGCTCATTTTCAGTGAGGCTTTTATGTGTTTCTTCTTGGTGATAATACTGAAAATGATGGAGTAAAAGAGAGTCCTGTGTTTAATCAAGAGAGGAG
Source organism: Bucorvus abyssinicus (assembly GCA_009769605.1). Taxonomy (NCBI): domain Eukaryota; kingdom Metazoa; phylum Chordata; class Aves; order Bucerotiformes; family Bucorvidae; genus Bucorvus; species Bucorvus abyssinicus. The sequence continues at coordinate 2,269,005 of CM020059.1, read as the reverse complement.
CTCATTCTAGCCCACTAAAAGATTTACGGCTAAGAAATACGGCTGAAGAAAGATTTTGGCTTTCTCTCACTTAAAGAAAACGACAACAGCAACGAACCAAAAAGCAATGAGAGCTACAGGCTCTGCATACTGAAAAGATGTGTCACTGGAGCAGCAGGACAGCAGGTACTTGCCAGCATCCTGTTACCACCAAGACAGTATGTGGCAGATACCACTTTTTATGTCAAGCCATTACTAAATCATTATGTGGCCCCTTACGTATTTTACAAATATTTGCTTATAATTAGTTTTGTTGCTGCAACTATTATATCCATTGAGTGAACTCCAGAGTCAGAGGAGTAGATATTGGGGTGGATATTTTTTCAGTTTCAGGTTTTCCATGTCCTTGCAACAGAGGATCAGATCCTGTTGAATGATTCTTTTACCAGATCCAATTACACATAAGCAATGAAAACTGCTGTAATTTGATTAATTCCCGCTGAATAAGGGAATTTCTGTGGGATTGTTCTAGAGGTGTAATGTAAAGACCGAACACCTGTAAGTGACCGTAGTATGGAACACTGAACACATCAGGCTTGGACTAACAAATGAGTCCTCTGAAACATTGTTTACCACAGCAGATGGGTCTGGGATGGCACAGTTGGATGGCACTAGACGAGCTGCTGATTTCAGTACAGAATGCACTTTCTACAAGAAAAGGTCTATTACAGTTACGGATCGCCTGCAAACCCCAGATCATTTTAGTGATCCAGTCTAGTATCAAGTTACTTTGTTTCCCTTCTGTCTAGTAACTCTACCTCATTTATTCAGATGTCTATAAAATACATAACCATGATATTCACTGCAGCAGTGAATTCCAGAGGTGGATAGTGCCCGCCCCCGAAATTGCCATACTGCAGGTAGAACTACATACAACTACATTGTTTCAAGAGAGGCATGTTAAAGAGTTCTTAAAGTGATCAAAGAGGAGGACTTTGAAGAGGAAACTATTATTTCTTCCATTATGTCAGACATTTTAATAACATTCATTTTATCTTCAATGTTTCCTGCAGTATGGTGTGTTTTAGTGTTGGTCGAGCCTTCTGGTACTCAAGGTGATCTGGTAGCTATTGTAGCTGTTAATGGACGGAGTGACTCAAAGCAGCAGTCATCGGCGTCGTCAGAAGGGTTGGGTTAACCGAGCAGGGGCAGTTCCTGTTGGTTTCAGCAAAGAGAACATCTCTTAATGCAGGGCACAATCTGGTTTTGCATCTGGAGCAGAGGAACCTCTCTTTCTCTTGCAGGCTTTGCCAGACAGTGGTGAGATTTTACACAAAGGCTTTGAACTCTCTGCTCCAGCTTTTCTTCATCCATCAAAGGTGAGCGGTCATCTCAAAATTCAGCAAATGCTAATGGATGTGCAAAATCTTTAAGCCAATTTCTCTGGATATAGGACAGAGTTCTTTTGCAGCTCTGTTGTCCTGGAAAAGTGTTGAAGCTTACAGCATGGTTCGGTACCTCTAAGGAGATTTTCCTTAGCTGAAATGTTAGGTCATCCTGCCCGGTTCTTTTGGAACGCCACACAAGTGGAGGTTCCTGGGTCTGATTTTTCCTCTTGTATAGCCAGATTGTGACAGTGTTTAGCAATCTAAAAGGAGCTGTGTGTTTAATGGGTCCCCGGGATGTATCCCAAGGCTCGGAAAGTACTTGGAAACCTTTAGGTAAGAGGAAGCGTGTGTTAATTGTTAATTACTGGATGTATAGTTCTGCTGTATGATCAAGAGTAAGCAGCACTCTGCTTTCATGGTCAGTCTGAAACCAGAAGAGGCACTAAAGTTCAGCAACCTTTGAGCAGTAAAGTCAGACTTTGTTGTTGTTGTTGTTTTCTTATGCGGATGTGGTGGTGCTTTGGAGTGCTGATCTCCAGGGAGTAGACAGGCATTCAGACCAGGACAGTCCCATTCCTGGAGAGAGCTTGCAGCTCCTTGTGATTAATATTACCCTGCTGTTTTGCTGATTCATCTTTGGGTTTATGCGTAGCAGCAGCGCTTATTTTAATAGAGTTAGATTATGAATTACTCTGTGGAGAAGTTCTCAGCACTGTGGATTTTAAAAGGAGGCAGGAAGGAAGAGAGAGAGCAGGGTAAAAATAGAATAGAAATTTCCCTCTGTCCTTTTCAGCTGACTGGGAACGGGATGAAAGTAGTCCCAAGGCATGACATAGCATCTATTAATTCTGGGAGCAACACTCTACACATGGCTAATGATCCACTGTATGGATTCATTTCCTTTGGTTTCAACAGCTTAGTTCTGAGCATTAGAATGATGGATTTGTCGTGATCCTGAAGGCTTCCTTTTGAAAGTCAAAACTTCTTGTGGAAGAATACTTAACCCTGTTAGCTCCCACAGGAAGCTTTCTGCTGCCCAGACGGCAGGTGGATGGGATCAGAAGGCAGTAAGCCCACGTAAATCTTTACTTGGGTGCAAGTGAAAAGGCAAGTTTAATTTGGTAGGAGTCCTAGAAAGGTGAAGGAAGATGAAGAGGATGAGAATTTGCATGGGCTGTTCTTAGTGTTTGTGTTCTTGTTTCCACTTGATCCTGTTCAGAACTGATGGAGAGGATTGGTTAATGCAGAGTATTGAAATAAAAGCCATTCAAGTCGTACTGTGTGGTATAAAACCCCTTTGTTTGGTCATGCTAGTATAGCAGCCCAAGCTTTAAATTAAATATTACATTAAGCTAGTGCTGGCTATGCGAATGTCTAGTGTTCCATTTGAAATAAATGTATTTAGTAATTTCTTATTTTTTCCTCTTCACTTATTCTTTCAGTGATGCATGTACACAGACTTGACACTTGCAGTGGTTAAATATGAAATATCTGCTACTTTTGCCTTGCAAATTCTGAGCTTGCATGCACTGTATGTAGTTTATTGAGTGTCCTAGAATATTTTAGAGATTCAAGATGATTGTTCTCATTATCCGTTGTGTACCATTGAAGGGGAAAGCAGTTTTATTAATTTAAAAGTCTAACTAATTGAAAAGCATAAGCAATTTAATACCACAGCCCTGAGAGTGTTAATGCTGTGAACTTGCCAGGACAGGGAATTGAGCATGTGGGCAGGCAAGCAAGCCACGTCCCCAGGGTAGCCGAGGGGTGGATTTACTCCAGGTCATCTGTCTTGTCCATGCTATCATCCTGATCTGCAATAAGCACAACATTACTTTCCTGTCCAAGAAAGACACTGTCTAGAACTCATTTACTGTAGGATAAATGTACACATAAGGGTCAGTTCCACTATGTACAATAAATGTAAAACTTAATTTGTGATCAGGATTCGTGAATTACATTTGCTGCTCTGCAAATTACTTTTCAACATAACGATGGAAAACCAGGGTAGGGTCTTGTTTGTGAGGTTTTAAGAGATGAGTTTGTGTTTATTTCCTAACTTTTTTTCAGTGTAATGATGCTTTAATTTGATAGAGTTTTATGATCCTTTTTATAAAGGAAAACCCATTGAAGATCATTCTCATACTCTAAAACGGTGCTTTGTCTGAGAGGTGCTGACCCGGTTTAACTATACTGGGATACTTAGAACAACTGGTTTATTTAGACAAAACCTTGATCTGCCTGTGTTTCTCTTTGCCCTTCTTACAGGGAAGAGTCAGAATATATACAGTGAGGCTTCAGAGCAACCACAGTTAAAAACGTTGAACATGTGCCCAAGTTTAAGGTTGAAGATCTGGAAATTGTACTGGGTAACAATTTAAATCTTACCAGAAGAATCTGCATCTTCAGCTTGATGCGCATATGAATTTCCTTCATATAAATGTTTCTATTCTGATTCATATGTCATGGCCAGCTGCTCTACGGAGGATGTTTTTTTGTTTCTTTTTATTTTCTTTTTTTTAGGGTGTTTTCTTTTTTTTCTTTACAGAGCGACTGAAGCAGCTGCTGTCTAGCTGGGAAGAAAATTGATAACCCCTCACTGTAGCCAACAGGGTGCTTGCATTGGAGTCATTGATTTCCTTCCCTGCCAGGCAGTGGCTGCTCCAGTCTCTGCAGAAGGCAGACTGCATCCTTTATGGACTTCATTACCAGTGCAGTCGTGCAGAGACTCCACCAGTAGAATATAATGGCATTGTTATGGAAAGGGCAGCGTTTGAGGAAGCCACTTGGTTTAGAGACCCTGAAGACCACTTCTGCTGTTCCCTTGAAATGATGGCTTTGGACTGAGGCCGGAAGCTGCTTCCCTAACGGGAAGGTTTCTGCCGCTTTCGGGATGCTTTTCTTCTTTCTCTAATTTTTCTTGCTTACTCATGAAGAAGTCAAGAAGCTAGTGGCAGCTTTGGCTGCAGGAGCTGAGCCACGAAACATAGATGAGCTCTTTTAAAAATGTGCCTGTCGTTTTGGACGCAAACGAACAGATTCTGATAGATACTTGACTGCACTGGATCCAAACAGCCGTAGTTACTGCTCTTGTTCCAGCAAGGCATGACTGGCATTAAAAACATGAAACTCTTACATTTCAAATCTGTATTTGTTTAAAAAAAAAAAAAAAAACTCAAAGCATGTAATTTTTTTCATGAAGCAGAGGTAATTACTAAATGCTGCCAGTTTGACTTTATTTGACCTCAGGTAGAACCACATGCTTTGAAACTCTCTTGCAAGTGTTTTGACGTGACGTGTTCCTTTAAGGCACTTTTAGTGAGTCAGAGCAGGCTGTTCTGAGAACACCAAAAGAGGTATTATAGAAATATTTTTGACTAGCTAAAGTGCTGAGTTTTAGTCTGGGTCATTCAGTGTGTAAATATTTGCATGAAGAGCTTCTTTCTGAATGTCTGAACCTAACCAACCTTCTAGTACCACAGAAAGACAGGGAAAATGCTTTCTGAATAAAAATTTTGCCAGGCACTTTCAAGAAGGTGTGCAGACAGCATACAGGGCATTAAATGCTTGAAGTGTTAAAACAAAAGAAGAATTCTTTTTCAAGGGAATGATTTTTCCCAATATGCAAAAGGGAATCTCATGCTTTCACTCTCCTTTTTGTTGTCCATCAAAACCCTTTGCAGCTCTGTTTATTTCTTAAGAAAAATTAATGATGTGCTTGAATACCAAATGGGGACATAAAGCATTAGAGAAGTCAGTATTAATTGAATAATATAAATGATTAATAATTGTCCAGCTTTGGAAATTAGAATTCTTATTCCAGGTCATTGATTTTGTTTTGTGTGGTGTTGTTTTTTTAAATACCTACCTTGAATCAGTTGAAATTAAAATTAACGTTGTCATTATTAACTTCTAGCTATTAGAGCTGATGGTAATGCTTGTTTTTTATCTCGAAAATACTTCAGGCATAGTTGCTGTCTAGACACTATCATTTTCTATTCAATCCCAAATTGTTCCCAGTGTGGTTTCTGGTTGTAACATCACGGTGGAAGAAATACCATGAAATGAAACAGAAAGCTATCTATAGAATCTTCGTCATAGAAGAATTCACTTAGACGGGCAAACATGGCTCAAATTTTCCTCTAAATTAAATTTTGTGTGTTACTTGTTTATGATCAGAAAGCTAGAAGATACCCAGCATTCCCAGGATTCAAAGCATTTGGATTCTTTTGGTTTTTAGAGGGGAAAAGACAAAAAAAAAAGATCTCTACAGCAATCAATCTGCTGAGACGTTGTGACGACCGCTTACCGTACTGATAGGTATTACCTTAGTCCTTCTTTTATGTCCTGGCTGAGGGCTCTAGTTCTTGCATGTGAGCTTGCCGAGGAGGGGACTCCTGCAGTCCCTGTCCACGTAGCACATCAGCATCCTGGCCAGCCGCAGGGTTCCTTCCGTGGGTGAGAAAGCTAGTAGTGCGTCCCAGGAAAAAATGATCCGTGGGTTCTGTGAATAGCATTTTGAGCTGTGCCACCACCAACATCTGGCGTTTGGGTGGTGGGACAGTTGTGGGGATTTTGGTGGATTTTGTTTGGTTGGTTTTTTTAAATAATGTGCATCCATCGCTGAACATCTTGGTGCTTTGCCAGTGCCAACAGAGGCTTGATTCTTGCAGCTCTCTGAAGGAGAGGACGGAAGGACTGAGGAAGGGGTAGATTGCTTCTGCCTGGTTTTAGACTGTGGGTAGACTCCTACCCAAGTACCTTAAATCTGTTCAGTAAGGGGAGGCTGATCGAAGCTTTAACTGGGCTTCCCTGTTCTCTGCAGACATTTGCGTCTCTTCTCTAATTTAGGCCTCATCCCAGCTAATGGAAAAGCTTGTGGTGACAAAGCAGAATTTTGGGAGTTGAGGACATGTGGCTTCAAATTATAGGTCAGTGCAATAACGATTGCACTGTGCTCCTTATCTAGGGTACGCTACAGGTACTGAGACAGTCTCAGCACTTGGGACAGGACTAGCAGGATCGAGTGTCTGCTGGCTCTTGAAGTAGATCTTAAAACATTGTAAAATAAGACTCACATTTTTCTTATTTAAATTGTGAATAGGTTGGAATTTAAGCATCTCTTCAAACATATAAACAAGCAAGAAAGCAAGCAGAGCCCAATTTCAGGTAGATTTAACATGCCTGTGGACAAGTGAATTTTTAATAGCTAATCTTAACCCTGACAGCTCATGGGAAATACCAATCTATTAGGCAGGATTCGAGTGTTGAATTTTTAATGCACTTTTAGGGATTAAAGTGCTCTTTTTCTCCACGGCCTGAAAGGGATCACAGTGGCTTTAAAGAACGGTTTAAAATCATAACAACAATGGAGAATTAATAATTGTAGTTGACCATACTTCTCTCCGGGAGAGAATGGCTGTTCCTATTTGCATACAAGTGTTGTGTTTAGAGCATTAGAGACAAAAGAAAATGACTCATTTTGTGGGTAGCACATGAGCCAGATCTGCTTGAAAAGGATCGTATGACTTCTTTGTCTCTGATAGCAAGTGAGTGGACATGGTCGTGAGCCTCTGGTGAAGGGAAGTGAGGCTTGAGGAATAGGAATGAGCAGAACAGTAGCGACTGTGGTCAAGGAATTTGGCTCGGCATTCAGGTGAGGATTATTCATGGAAATGGACATGTAAGGATGGACTCTCAGCATTATTTGCAGGGAGAGAGGCCCAGATCCTTACAGGTAGCTGGATTCCTTGCTGCTATTGAAGAAAGGCCTTTTTTTTCTAGACTCCATCAGTATTACTATGAAAGCTCCAGCTATCTAGTTATTAAAAAGCCACATCGGGTTCTTGCCTCTTCAGTGTCAGTAGAAACTGTGAATTCAGCAGTGCTCCGTACTCCAGCAGGTAGCTCCAGTTCATTTGCAGAGGGTTTACTGTGGGAGTAGCAGAGCAGGGGAAGGCAGCTGGGCTCCGGTAGATGTCTGGAATCCGACAAGACTGAGAACAGCGCTGCTGAGACGGTGGAGGGAGAGACAGGGAGAGACTATTTCCTCAACGTGAAAGAATGCCTTCACTGTTGTGGGATTTTTTTTTTTTTTAACTGTGTCCTGCAGAGAAAGCAAGATGACATCTGGGGATGTTTATTTATCAGAGGCATTTCTATGATTTGTCATACTCTTCTACCTTAAAGATGCAGATCATGATTTATAATGTTCCTTTTCACAAAGTGTCCAAAATAAAGGGTGATGATGCTACCCCCAGGGCACATACTGGTTCAAGTGATTTGCTTGTGGCAGAGCAAAAAATCAAATGTTTCTTTCCCCCTATCCTTTTCCTAATAAAAAATCTTGAAAAGAGATAAGTCAAGTCATTGTCTGTGGATGTTACTTATTACAGGATCTCTTATCGACTAGAATATAACATGTTTCTGTAAAACGCGTTGAAATGACTCTCGCACAGGGTGGATATGAATTTGAAGTCTGGTTTAGAGTGTTAGCTAAGTAGTAAACCACTTAAACTGTTTTGCAGATTTGCACAGTTTATTTTACTCGGTGTTTGAAAGGTACTTTCTTTCTCCTTCCTCAAAACAGTTGTTCTCGGAGCTTTCCCTGACAGCATAGAAGCAAGCAATGATGTTTTTGCAAGAAATTAACCATTAATTTGCTTTGTTTATTTTTAGCTACTTAAACCTTCATGCCTGTAAAATTTGCTTTGAGATATTTGGAGCGTGATACTTCTTGTAATGTCCACTATCTCTGTCCTGCCAGAGGAAGATGAACATGCAATACAAAATCCTGCAGTCATTCTGGAATCTCTTGTTAGGTTGTTTTAAACCAGGATTGAGGGGTACTTGGTGAGCAGACTCGTGGTGCACTGTCAGGGTTAGAGCTGGGCTGGTTGGAGCTCAAACCAGAGCATGCACATAGCAGGTACTTAGTGTGGGAGCCAGTCAGCAGGAATCCCAGAGCATTTTTGCAGTATGATCAGGTATTTATCCCCAAACCCCCACACCAACTACAATTCACTCCCCAGCGCAGCCTAATGCCTGAGTCCCAGTCTCCTGTTCCGCTGTCGCTATGCTCTGAATAGGTGGGATAGCAGTGCTGTGGTTGAAAGAGAAGAACAGAAGAAAATCCTGTGTCCTAAATGAAAGTCTGGGATAAACGACTGTCCCTAAGATGAGCTGTAGGATACCAGAGAAAATATCCTGAATTACTGCATGGTCCTAGCCAGTTTGGGACAGCTCAGAATCCTGAGAACTGGAATCCTTAACATTAAAGTCAAACTTTAACAAGTATTTCAAGGCCTGCAGCAGCAGCAATTTAATTGGAACATAATATTGTAAAAATTTTCAGGTGGAAGTCTGGTGCATATGTCTGATCCGTTGTGTTTTATGTTATCTTACTTAAGCTGACTCACGCTGATACAGAGGGAAATTAGTGCAGTTTCTAATTTCCTGGTATGGCCTATGCAGAGGTGCCGTAAATACTTGTGGAATGCAGACTGTGTTCTTCATGCGTGCAGTACACTGACATAAACACTCCAGGGTGCACATTCATCATTTAGATCCATGCCTCCTTGTGCCAAGGACCATGTTACGCTGGCATTTCTAGGAAACAGAACTGCCTCCAGCAAGAGTAACTGTTTACAGAAGTGGGAAGTTAGTACAACAGAAGGCAGGCGGCCCAGATGGTGTGGTTATGAATGGAACTGGATATCTCCCATGGTGTCGAGAGAGAGGCAATATTTTGCTTACTCCATCCCGACATTCGAAAACCAGGGTAATTGTCAGCTCTTTCTCTGAGCCAAAATCTTTTGGAGTGCTCTTGGTGTGATATTCTTTTCCAGCCTGACTTTGCTGTGAATGGTGTAGTCCGAACTGCACATCTGCAGGAGACTGGCTACTTGAGAACCGCAGAACGGGGCTGGCTTGGTAACTTGCTCCGTTATCCATTTTCCTGTTTATCTGTCCATTCCTACAATATTGTTCTCTCTTGCCCTCTAGCAGTTAAAAGCTCAGTCTGCTTTCGGCAGGCTTTGTGGGAAATGAGAGGCAAAGGTCTGTAAGAAGGTGCTGTTTCCACCACCTAGACCACAGAACGCCCCTCACTGCCTGCGTTCTGTTCTTCCTGCGAATTTCAGGTAGTGAAGCAACTAAGAGAATCGTACATATGGATGAGTAGATGTAATACATGTGTAGCGCTCTCTTTCTATGTATGTATTTTCTGCTGATCTGTAAGATTTCTACTCCTACTATAGGATGTGTTATCTTGCAAGGTATTCTCTGTTAATTCTTAACATAGCTCAGCTTCCAGATGTATTTTCTCAGAACACAGTAAGAGAGAGAACTGATTTTTGACACAGAACATGGGCTTTCATCGAGATTAATCTTCTGGACTGGCAACAGGGAAGTCTCTAAAGACGAAACTTCAGCTCTTAACTTACATTAGTATTCTTTGGAAATGTTAGTACTGTCTGGGATTCGTGCATTTTCTTCTTTATAGGGGGATTTCCTTTCAGAAGACTGACAAAGTCAGTCTTGTCTCTGATCTTGTTTTTCTGTTACTCGTACCTACCCTGTCTCATATTTCCCCAGCTGGCAGTTTTTGAATTTTTATTTGTGTCCTCTTTTCTCCAACCCCTCTCCATCATCTTCCATATGTTTATTATCTTTCCCATCACCAAGCTGTGAATAATTTTGTGGGAAATCATGGAGCTGCATGGAAATCAGCTGTTTGGCACAGGCACTAGGCTGGCTTGCTGGAGAAGTCCCTTGCTTAACAGACAATTGCTACTAAAGTATTTTGGAGAGCACAGAAAAACATCCTTTACCAGTGATGCCAATCTCAAGCTTGTGATAATTATGAGTTATTATTGAATTGACTGAAAAATAGTGAGTATAAAAAAAACAACCTCGACATGCTGTGTATTTATTTGCTTTCTGTTTTTCTCTGAGTTGCAAAGCAATGTTTTTAACTTCAGGATAAGCTAAATGTTATGTTTTTAATGAAATTCTGAATTCTCACTTAATGAAAGGCTTAAAATTAGGAGTATAGTTCTTTAGTCCTCAGAGGTTTTCGGTGGATAGATCAGATCGTTCGGAATATGCCATAGGACTAAGGACGTTAAGCTCCTAAACTAGGAACAGTTCAGCAAACTGAACCCCAGTCCTAGCTCTGTTCACGTCATGCTATTAACCTGCCTCTCCGTCTCACTCCTTCACATTCCGTGATTCCGGTACTGCGTCGAACCACTCACAGGAACATCAGAGCACTGGTCTCCTTTGCCAGTTCTGCTTAGTTCCTGTCAAAAGTTTGTATTACTCCTGCTGGCCTCCAGCTAATTAGCAGCTCGCTGCCAATGCACACATTTATTGCATAGATGATCCATAGCAAGGAAGACAGCATTCAAAATGACAGGGACTGGCATTTATCTTTAAGGAGCCGAGAGAGCTAATTGTTTTCATGAACAAAGCAAAGCATACATTCTGTGCAGTTTGTTTCTTCAGCCTTTCAAAGGTGTCAGATGAGGGAAACTTTACAGGCACGGAAATAAGTGTTTCTAATTTTTGCACGATCAGCCAATGGTTCAAGTAGGCAGCAATCAAAGCAAAGTTCTTTCTGTCTGTAAATAATACTTTAAGGGTTCTGATGGAGAGTAGCACGCGGGGTTATCATTAGCTAGCTTTAATACCTGCAAGATCAGTGAATTACAAAAATTATATGTGAATTTACAGAAAAGTAAAGAGGCTTTCATGTTTCATATGGCCGTATCAGAGGCAGTGGATTTCTTAAGGCTATTGAGATATTCCCAGTGTGTAGTGACAGCTGCTTGTGTTTCTGAAGACACCAGCAGTCTGCAGGCATCTATTGTTTGAAACCCTGTTAATTTTTCTAGTTCAGTACTGTGTTAACTTGTTTATATTGCCATAAGACATGACATTTTTTCATGGCAGCATTAAGATTTAACAGGATGGAAGAACTTGGATTCATAGAATGGGTGAAAGGTTTCTTTTGGAAGCAGCCTCTGGAGGGATTTAATCCAGCCCCCTGCTCATCAGGGCTGGTTTCAAAGCTAGATCAGGTTGCAATAGGGTCTTGTCCAGGCCAGGTCTGAAAATCTACAAGGATTCGCTAACCTTTCTGGACCATATTTCAGTCTTTAACAGCTCTCTGGGTAATTTTTTTTTTTAATATGTACAATCAGAATTTTCCTCCCTGCAACTTGTGACCGTTGCCTCTTTGCCTTCTCTTTTTATGTCCCTAAACCAAGTTTGGCTCCATCTTCTGTGGACCTTTACTGCTCACACGCTTCAGCTTCCTCCTCTTCCAGCTAAACAAGACTCCCTTAGCCTTTTCTCAGCCTTTTCTCATGTGCCATGAACTCAGTGGGTGGGGTAAGTCCAGTTCTGCCTGATGGCTTTGAGTGAATTGTCTGGACCAGAGCTGGGAGCTTCAGCGCGTGTTAATTCATCTCTCTTCCTTCTGTCCTGCCTCACCTTTGATAACCAGTTAGCTGCTTGCTAGAAGATCTGTTTTAGCACTGTTGCTCCAGGAGAGATCCTTGGAGTGTGGTATGATATGAACATGAGAGACTTTTCTCAGTGTTTAATACCGTTGGAAGTCTGGCAGAAAAGCTATCTGCCTGCGCACAAGCTCCAGTGCTGTGTCTCTGCTAAAGCAGCTGGTCTTCAACTCGAACAGCAGCAAAAGCGACTGCCTCGCTGCCGACAGTCAGCCAGCCCTTGGCGTTGTGCTGTCTCGCTCTGTAGTGTTAGAGCAGCATAAGAAAAGGTCGTAAGAGAGGACGATGAAGTGGTTTTCCGCTACTTGTTTCTAATAGTCCCCTCCATTAATCCCCACTGGAGAGAAAACACTTGTTATAATGATCTTGAAGAGCAACACAATCTCCTCTGTTTTTCTTTTTTTTTTTCAGTTTTATTCACGTAGTTTAGAGCAACTCCACATTATTTCAGCTCAGCACAGATTTGAATGATAAAGTAGTTCAGATAGACCTCTTAAAATAGCAGCAGCTGAGAACTATGTTATTTGTGGAAGACTACAATTTGTACATGAAGCTCTCGATAACCTATTCACCTTCTCCCACAGAGCTCTAATCCATGGCTTTGACCATATGGAAGCTGGTATTCACACAGAGTGAATGTAAATAAAGCTTTTCAATGCCTTTGATATCAAAGCTATTTATGCCTCTCTCTCAGCAAGTATTTCCATTCTCGCCCAGACATAGTTAGCATAAAAGGGCAACCTACTGTTTAGAATGTTTTTAGAGTAAAAAAAACCAAAACCAAACACACACAGAAAACCTCCCAACTTTAATCTCTTGTTCCCTGACTTCGGAAGATCATCATAAAGTTTCATCCTATAGTTATTATTTATTGGGCAGAGGATTTAGCGAACAGTGGAAAGACAGAGGCAGCCAAAGCCCACACTCCATCACTAAGAAAATCCTGGTTTTGTCTTCCAAAATTACATTAGTGAATATTTGCTGATTTTAGACCCTTAGACAAACATACGTACATGTGTGCATCCACAGTTAATCCTACCTTGAAATTAATTACTAGCTGGCTGAGCTTTGCACCCCGTATTTTGAAATGAGAAATTCTTAAAGTGTTCTTTCATGTTCGTTGAAACAAATCAGCCTTATTTTTAACTGAAGAAGTCTCTACCATCCCCATTGAATGGAATGAGTTACTCAGCTGCGTTACTGAAAGACACAATTCTAAAACCTTGAATAAGTCCTACAGCTTGTTGAGAACTCTTTGCAATTTCTTCCCTATTATGAAGTTTCCATGCGTATTAAATAGTACTATATATAGATACAAATATATTCATTAAAGATTTGTTTTACTGAAAAAATTTATCAGTCCACATTCTGTCAAAGCATATGAACATTTACATAAAAACACAACAAGGAAAATAGCAAGTGAAGCAATGCAAACCACTGATGCGCTATAAAAAGCAGCAGTTTGGAAACTGTTCTTTCCCTGAGCCTGTGCCGTAATGAATTCTCCAATCCAAACCCTGTACTTAGAACTGGAGTGATAGGTACGCTGAAAGTGCTGTAGGCAAATGGAAAAACGTGGGGCGGGCGTTTCCTGTCCAAGAGCCATTTAGCACAACTGTACAGAGCAGCGCTGAGATTTCAGCAAGCCAAGGATCCAGCCCTTTGTTTCACAAGCCTAAAAAAGAAGCGTGAGTTAGCAGTGAGAAGCAGTGCCACATTTCAGGTAGGTTTTAGGTAGTTACTACCTAAAACCAAGGAGCCTGTGTTGGAATGGCTTATCTGTGAGCAACTTTGGAATCCATTACTGCACGAGGTTTTTCATGGGAATTACAGCTCTGGCAGTATGAAGTTTCTGGAGGAACATCAAAGATCAAGTCAGAAACCTAAAGCTTGATGAAGCGCATGAACAACTGCTGTTAAATTAGGCCTCTAGCTTTCCTTTTGAATCTTTTTTTTTTACCCTTGCCTTTTCTTTCATTTCTTCTTTTCACCTCAGCAGGAAGCTCTTTTGCACAGTGAATGTGGCTGATCCTAGGAAATGCAACAGGCTACTTCAAACCTCTCTGTTAGAGGGTGGACTTCTTATGTCAGTTGAGGATGAATATAACCCCAGACATGTTTGTGAAGGAAAATTCATTAAGTTCCTTAAGCGAGGATCATTTCAACAAGTAAAATGGGGTCTCAGGAGGGTGGATCTCTTTATATACCTGGGACGTGATGAATTTTACCTTTGTAATGTATATTTACTTTATAAGAGTGAAAACCGAAAAGGATCTTAGTAAACTAAAGGGTTTCCTGTGGATGTATCTGAGGCATCCAGTTAAAATGAAATAGATGGAAAATTATCTGAAACAACTTGTGCTGCTACACACAGTGCTGGGATATAATTCAGAAGCAAGTGTTACAAACGTGAGTCAGTGGGAAAGGATCAGAAAACTTCGAAGGCAGTCGGTATACAAAGGATCAAATGCACCACTGGAGCCCTTGGAGCAGCGGATTCACTGCTAGGGTTATGTAAAATGTGTTTATCCAATCTTTCCACTCTGTCAACGTGTATAATTAAGCATATTATTATTTGTGTTGCAGGAATGCTAAGGTGTGCTGAGATTGGGGCCCTGTTGTGCTTAGTGACATACAGGCCCGCACGGAGAATGCAGTCCCGGCTCTGAACAGATGAGCCAGGTAACGCAGGGAATGGTACGGACCGATGAAGTGATAGATCCCACAAGAAATGAGTGGCAAAGCCAGCTTTAGCGTTTTAAATGGATGCCCTGTCCCCTGGTCTCTGTTGCTTCAGCAAGCTTCTCTCTGTTCCTGCGTGGTGGAGCTTGGCTGGAAGGGAGCGAAGTTATCTCCTGCTATGACAGAGAGAAAGGAGGCAGCAGCAGTTACCGCAGTTCAGCTGCCCGTGGGCTCCCTTGCCTTCCAGCGACTGCGTTTGGGTACCTCTGGCTCTTGCATCACCTGCTTTCCCTTGGCTGTCCCCTTGCCTCCCCTTTCCAGTGTTTTGCTGGCTGCTTCTTGCAGGCTGTGCTGAGCTCCCTCGTTGCTCTCTGGTCTTTGCCCAGGGAATCTATTGTAGCTGCTTCTTACGGCAGTGAGGGTCAGCAAGGGGCAGAAAAAGGAGAGAGTGTTCCTGGATCTGTCTGTCAATGCTTGGCCAGACTTCCCAAGAGCTGTGGTTGTGGGCAGGATTTTTTTTTTAATCAAAAGCACTCAGCACCAAGCATCAAACCCCAGAAGACTTCTGTGGGAACTGTGGAGTTCAGAGCGGCTGGGAAAAGCTGACTACCCTTGTAGGTGCCTAAAGGAGCCAGTGATCGGGTGCTGAGCTCTTCTCAGATCTGGGCTGTAATGAGCATGATTCACGAACACCGTCGGTTACAAAAGCAGCTGGTCCCTTCGTTTCTGCTAACTGGAAAGGAAGTTATTCCTCTTGCTGTGGATCCTTCCGTAGCAGCGTGTGTTGCGATTATTTCTAGAGCTGTCTGAGTGGGAGGTTTTAGGATGGCAGAGAGAGGGCAGTGCTACAAGCAATAGCTTTTATCTCTGCTAATAGTAGTCTAATGGACAGAAGAGTGGGCCTGTAATTGGATTTCGCTTCAGATCGTGATTAGGAAGATTGCTTTGCGAAGTGTATGGAAACAGCCTGCGAGAGTTAGACGCATGTTTCTGTGATGGTGACCAGGAGTGATGGAACAGAAGAAAGCCACGATTATCCCACAGATCTGAATTTGAGTAGGGAACGGTAAAGGCAAAGGAGAAGCTTCAGCTCTTCCGAAGTTCAAGCACAGGGAGACAGCTGGAGGCCTTCCAGTAAGGATACTCGGTAAGCAGTGAGCTCTAGCTCAGTTTATGCCCTGGTATCTGCTCTGCAGCTGCCGTTTTGCACAGAACAGCAGTGGCTACCGGTGAAAAGGTGCAAGCACAGCAGAATCTGTCAGCCTCTCCTGTGTCAGATTCTGCAGTTCCTTGATCACCTTTGTGACTCTACACTGCACTCACACCCGTGGGTGCCAGTCTGTCCTGTCCTGGGGAGCTCAAAGCTGGACACAGGACTGTTTCACCCAGGTCCACGAGGTCTCGCCAGTGTCCGCTCTGCCGAGCGCAGCCCTGAATGCTGTTGCTGGCATGAGCTAGATGTTAGAACCCCAAGAGAGGACAAGAATCAGCTGCCCGCTCCTGGGAGGTGCTGGGACAGAGGCAGTGGGTCAGTCGCAACCGTGAGGCACGTGTCAGATCGCTCAAGCTCGTTAATCATCTCCCTGTAAAACTTCTTAGACAGCACAGTCTTGGAAGGTCACCAGAAATAAATCAGTCATGATTCACAGCAGATCTGCTTAATTATCGCTCAAGGTCACACAGATAAATTCTGGTGTCTGTCTGGTTTTGAAGGTAATGGGTGGCTGTTTAAAAAGCAGTCCTGTGTGTAAACAGGTTCTGTTTGTTTGTGCTTGTTGCATAATTAATAAACCACAATAGGAAGACTGGAAATTCTTAAACTAGGGACTCAGCCAGAACTGCAGGGGACTTTTTTTTTTCAAACCGGAAAAAGATGAGATGATTTCTGATATAGCAGTAAAGCAAGTCTGTCTTTCGCACCCTTTTAGTATGGCTTTGATTGTCCCACAACGAGACGTCCAGAGGAGTCCTGGTTTTATACACTGGTATTTCTCCGCTGTTGGGATAGGAGAAGTGAGATCAACAGAGTTAATAGCACAGGATCAATTGATAGAAAATAAGGTCTTTGTTTATAATGCTCTGATTCCTTTGCACGCAGAATTGTTAATAATACAGACTTGATTTTTAAACCTGTGATTTTCAAAGGAGCCTGACAGTTGCTGGTCTCAACTAGATTAAAATTATCCTAACACCTCAGGATTTCTAGCAGACTCATCCTTCATTATCCTGATGAATTTAGGACTTACTAACATGAATTTTAAAGACGCTGAAAGTAAGGTACAGAGGGAAGGAAAGTTCTGGGCTCAGATGTTTGAAGGATTGTAGTTGTGTAAGTCTCGACACTTTTACGAGGGAATAACACAGAAATACCTGTGAACATAAGGGCCTGGGTGAGCCATCGAAATCAAAGTTTTGGACAGACACCGAAACTAACCTTGGTCTCTAGCAGCTTAGGTGGGTGAAGGAATGGCTGAGTCGCTTGTCTCATTGAAATGCCATTTTAACGCCATTTAAATGCATTTGAAATTGCCAGCATAAATTTCTGCCTTTAAAAATGGCAAAGGAAAAAAATGTGTTCACGTATGTTTGAGAAGAGACTTAATGTTAACATTAGAAATGGGGAAAGCTATTAATAGAGGTAGTCAGTGATGCTAAACACAGCGATAAATGTGTCGTGAATTCCAGCTAGTGCTTTTAAGTGGAAAAAGTGAGTATGGAAAATAAATGCTCAATTTCCACTGGGGCACTGTTCAGATTAGCCTTAATCTTTCAAAATGAGAAGGGGCTGGGGGAAGGAAATCCTTTTTGTATGTTAAAGGCATTGATGGAAGCTTGCTACACTCAGCTGCTCCCCATGATGTGACTGCAACAGCCTGTCCCCAGTACCACATAGTGGGGCAAAGGAGAAACCCTGCTGCGATGTGGGACTGAAATAGCGACCCGAGGAACCGAGTGCTCTGAGGACGGAGGGTTTGTGTGCACGTGGGTGCTGCTGTGCCGGTGCTGCAGAGGCTTCTGGCGCAGTGGGCGCTTTCCTTGCTGCACATGGCTTGCTGTGCAGAAGAGCTCTTCCAAATTGCACGCACGTTGATTAACTGTGTTGCATAATTTATGCTTCTACTTATTTAATCACGCTGGAGTTTTGGTATTCGCTGGCAGTTGCTAGATTGCTTTATTAAATTTAGGCTGTGTTGAAGGAAATTTATTTTTGTGTATTCCTCCTTCATAATTTTTTTTTTCTTAAATGTTGTCACATAAATTACTGTGTTATCGATGAATCTGCATGCAGAGCCTTGCTATTTAGTTCTTACGCCAGAATCCTCTAAATCATGTCTGGCATATGTATTATATCTTACTTCATGCTATCCTTCTCAGTGATGGATTTACTTTCTTTGCTTTCTTCTCTTCTGTATCAGATGAAAGCATTCAAACTTGAAAGCAATGGAGAAAAAAAAAATAAACTCTAGATTTTGTCTCTTTACTCACAAAACCATCAGACCTTGACAAAGATCTGTTACATTATTCCATAACATAAAACACAGATATCTTGCTCTTCTGCCCTTTCCCAGAGCAGAGTTATGGTAAGGGGAGGAGAAAGGTGGCTTTGTGTAGTTGTTGAAGAGATTAAGTCAAGGAGCGGGTTAAACGTTGGTTGCTTTATGTAAGGAGGAAACTCTAAGTCAGAGTGTTAATAACTCAGAAAATACAGATTCTTTTCTCTCTTTTGCATTATTTACTCATATGTCTGTTGGTCACATGGCTTGGTAAGGTAAATAAGATGAGTACGAGAGAGGTGGTATGTGATCGCCCATAGAACTTCCTTTGGCCAAGGGAAGGCTGCCTCAGCTGTGTGTTCTTGCAGCTCAACATCGTACCTGCTCTTGGGTGCATCGGGTTTCTTTTCTGGAAAGCTCTTGCTGGCACATTACTCATTACCCATACATTGCGTCCCTTTTTATTGAGGTAAAACAATAAGGCGTTAGCAGATGTCTATGTGTGACTGCGTAAATCAGAGTTAAAACAACCCAACAACAGCAGTCTCACATGTGCAGGCATACCAGAACATCTGAAAATTTACCTACGTTTGATTTTTAAGGACAAATATCTCTACCAAATTAAGTAGCTGTTAGAAAATAACATTTTTTCTTCTTTATATTAGAATGGGTGTATATTTTGAGGCAAACAAAACATTTTTCTCAAAAGTTCTTGCAAGAAGCAAAATATTTACTGAGTTGGTGTGTATTTATCAATATATACTGATGGGCATGTAATACGGGTTTGGATTTAATTCCGTACATGTTATTTGCCTGAACATGCTTGATTTATGTGTGTATGCTGTGTATAGATGTAGATACCTTTCAGATGGTTGAAAACAACCCCACAGAGCTGATTTTAATGGGAAATTGCTTTTGCAGTTATTCATCTCATTGCTAGTATCTGCTTCCAGTGGTAACATGGAGTTTCCACCAATAATTTTTTCAGACAGCTATCAACATCATCCTGATTCTGCATTTTCCTGCCAAACTCATCCTTAGCAAAATAAATCTCCGACAAGTTACAGGATTTTTTTTTTTATCTATAAAGCTATCCCTTGGATATACATGAGCGCAGAGCTGTATTACTGCAAATCCCACAAAAAGGAAAAAAAGGCATTTAAAATTATGGCTTTTTAATGAGAAAATTACGGTGGTTACTTGGGTTTTGAAGGATTCTGAACCACAAAGATTATTGCATTTAAGGTTTTTTCATCTGTTTTATTAACCATCTGAAGTGGAATGGGCCTAAAATCTTCCTAGATTGAAGTGCCACAAATTTGAGGGCCATAGAACATGGAAATATTCTTTTGTATTCTCTAATACCGACTCCTTCTGATGATTAGAGTATTCTGGCAGAGATCTGATGTGGAGGTTCTGCCCTGCACTGTGGTTTATAGAGAGCCTCTGTGAATGAACTCCCCAGGAACTGGAGACTGGGAGAACTTCCCAGAGGAATATGCTGTTATCAGATGTTTAATCTCAGGTAAATGACTTGTGTATTCACTTGGAAAACCGATGTCTAATACTTTATCGATCATATTTTTGGAATAGTTATTTGTATGAAGCGTGCTTTATTAATGCCTTTTAAGAAATGAAAATAACCTAAATCCTGGTGGTATTTTCTAGCGTAACCGTAACTGAAGTGACAGACCAAAATTCATTAGGAGTTGTTGAAACCGTTGGCCCTGAACTTCCTCTGGAGGTAATCAATGCTTTGCATACCAGAAGTGCTGTCAAGGGGAGCTTTGTTTGGAAGCAAGGCAGCAACACACAATTTCATGGGTGAGCAAGCTGAGCGATTGCGCAGCCCCTCTGGCCCGGGGTCCGGCTGGGGCAGGGGACGGTGCTGTGTAGTGGTGCAGTGTGTTCAGCTTGTGCGGGTGGGCAGGAAGAGGGTGGCAGAAACAGTGCTATGTTAATGCAATGGCTCTAGTGCCGCAGTTAGGTGTTCCTCCACCATTCCTCCTAAGAAGGGACTCTGAGTTCTTCTGGCAGATTGTTTTTGAGAGAAGTCGTTGAAGGGCACAGCACTACACCTCTTCTGTTCTCTCTGTCCTGGTATTTCAGCAGAGCCTCATCAATGCCCTTTCACCAGGCCAGACTGAAGTGGGTGGCAGGGTTAGGACTTTCTGTGGTCCCTGCTGAAAACAAGAGGAAGCTCTGTAATTCTGTTGCTTTCGCATCCACTAAAGCAGTAAACGGGGCCATCCCTCTGTGCTCTTCTGCTAGAACTGCTAACGACAGGTGTGTGGCTGAGCATCAACCTCATCCGCATCCTCCTCCCCATACTGACTTGATATAAAACTTGAAACCCAACTGTTCTACGTACACTGTAAACAGAATCTTCCAAATTGTAGTAGCAGTGTCATGGAAAATCTCATTTCTGAATTGCACTAATTCAAAGAGGAGCAGAAAGTGTCAGATCCCATTACGTTCCTTCAACACACGGTTCTGTAGGCAGGGCTCTGTCTGCAGCTAACGTGGTTTAGCTCACAAAATGCTGAGAGTGACAATTACACTATGACACTTTAATACTGCATTATAAATCACTGTCACTGGGTCCCGGTCACACCAGGCATTTGATAGAACAGGTTTCTCTGTTGTCCTGTTCTCCTCTCTCTTCTTTTTCCGCCTGCCATCACCTTTCTCATACAGGTTTATATCCAGTCAGCTGAAACTAAGGACAATGTAGTGGCATAATATTTCCCCTGTGCACTAAGCAAGTGTACAAATGTATTAGGCTGCACTTAATTTTCTAGCGAAGGGAGAGTGGTAACTTGGAAAAAGTCATGTCTGTCACTCTTCCCTTATGACGGGGTGCCCTGCATTTCAGCCTGGATCTTGCAGGGCCAGTGACTGCATTGTTATGCAGCAAAATGTCCTTCTTGAGGAGCTGAGGTGGTGTCAGGAAGACGATGTCTGCAGCGTGCTGTGCAGGCGGCTCGCTGCTCTGCCTGGCTGCTTGTGCAGGTACATGGTATTCTAGCATCCCAGGGAAGTGCCAGGCAATGTAGGTGTCTTGATTTAATATCAGGGCATGCTGCTGGTACAGGCATGGCTATTTGCATGCACACCTATCCCAGTAATCAAACTGGCAACCCATTAGCAGGAGTCCTCAGGAAGAGAGCGCCAATAAGGAGATAATAAGATCCAGTGGGAAGCACTGGATGCGTGGATTGCTTCCCTCTTTAATGCCGTTGTTTTTCTATGAAAAAAATGAATAGTATTTTCAAAACCTCCCAGGTTTTGATAATTTTAGCATCTGTTCTGTTGAGGTTGCCTCAAGGTGCTTTCTAAATATTTTCAATGGAAAACCAAGAAAAAATTCTTTGTCCTCAAGAGTTTGCAGTCTGAGTAGTCCCTGTAAGAGGAGTGGTAGAAGTTGTTTTAACAGACCAAGGTGGACAGATGAAGGTCTATGTTGCGCAGGAACTGTGCTGTCTTAACTGAGAATAGAATCCAGATCTCTGAAATTAATTAATATTAATTATTATTTATGTAATATAAATCATGTAATTACCATGTGCAATTTCCGTTTCAAACATGGTTAATTTATCATTTTATGTCCTTGTAAACTATGGCTGAATACAGCATCTCATTTTTATCTTAAGGTAGCTTTTGTTAATCCATTTCTCTCTAATGTAACTTTGGTCTTGTTTTCTAACTGACATATGTATCGTCATGCTTTTAGATACAGTTTGTGGTACCAAAAGGTAGCATTAGGGACTCTAAATCTGTGGATTACTGACTGACTCAGTGGTTCCTCCAAAGGAGCTGGGAGCATCTAGTAAGTCAGTGCAGGGTTAGTTATCTTGGATCTGTGCATTAAGCACTAGCCCCGTGAATTTGTATCATGCTGATACAGTATTTGTGCCACAGCAGCTTAAGAGAGCCTCGTTGTTGTGACTGCGTCTGTTTTGAAATGCAGAGCTGCGTTTGCTGGCTGGAGGTAGAAAGCATGATAAATGTGAGCTGCTTCAGTGACTTCCACAAGGCAGTCCGAGCTCCTCCTCATCTTCAGTGTAGTTGTGCAGCCAGGTCCTTGTACAAAACAGGCATCCCTGCACCTCGCCGTGACTCTGCGTACGTGGATTCGTGTATGTTACTTAATCCACTGATTCCTTCGTTCTACGGAAGCCTCTGATACACAGTATGGTACCTGGTAATAACTTAGGGCACTTTTCCATGCACACTCTTCCTTCAAAGAACAGCTGGTTGTTTAGAAATGAAACTGAAGTGAGCTGATAAGGATGTTTTCTGACAATGTTCCTCATCTGCCAGAATCTCAGGAAAAGGGCTCTGTCTCGGTATCAGGCTCAGAGATATGAGGCCAGAGATATGTCTTATTTAGCCTCATCTACCGGGTTCTGTTAGTCTAAATGTGCCAAGACTAAGCCCAGGAACCAGACAATTCCCTCAGAGTTTTTTAGCAGCCCTGAAATGTTCTTTTCCAAAGTGTAACTCAGTTGGTTGTTGTTGATGTTAGTCCTGCTATGAGCTCTTTTCTGAGCAAGTGGTGACTTGCTCAGCTTCTTCCTTCCCCCAGCCTCCTCCCCAAAGGCTCTTTCGCTCCCATTCGTACTACAGTGAGGTGCAGTCCCCATGAACTTACAGTGCTCCGAGTGGATGGCACAGGGCAACTGGGGTTTGATTTCTGTGAAAACACAGAGTGGCTGATAATTTATTTCTTTCTAAACTGACATTTTCAATTAACTGTCTCCTAAGAGCAATATATCATTATGCCATACATTGACAGTTAGACAGTCAAAGCTGTATTTTTAGTTCTTGTACTCTAGTTTTCCCTCTAGATGCTCATACTTTTTTTCATAATGTAAAAATATTAATTAATGAGACACTGTCATTCACACAGTGGCACTGGCTGTCAGTTACTAACAAATGCGATTTAAAAAAACTAACGAAAACAGTGAGCACATAGCAAAGGTAGCAGCATGAGAAAGGAGATGAGAGCAGTTAATTGCTGGACTTTAAAATATCTTGGAAAGGGGGGTGTTGAAAAAGTTTACAGGGAAAATTAATGATGTATAACCATTTAATTAGAAAGGCTAAAGCTAGAAATGAAATACCAATTATAAAAGAAGCAAAGATGTGGACTGGAGTCTCGGGGAAAATGATGGTTGTACACGAACATTAGCAGGACAGCATCAGTCTATCCGAGGACCTTGTTGCAGGTCATTTGGGTATGTGGAGTCTTGGAATGGGAGGCTCTTTCACCTCTACTTCACCAGAGCAGGAAGGTCTGTAATGCAGCACAGCAAGTGGAGGTTAAAGGGTTAACTCAGCCCTGCTGAGAGGCATTGCCTAGTTTGGCTGTCAGAGCTGATCCTGTTGACAGGGCGAGTTGTGTTTGGGGGTCCCAGGGGATGGAAGGGCGTGGGTATCGTGTGCGGTTCAGAGGGTGCAGGTATGACTGCTTCTTTCTTCCCTTCTGCCTGCAGTCTCTTCTCCCTGGCTGACACGACATTGCGAACAAGGCAACGTGTAAATGAGAGAGAGAAAATTTAGATGTGAATTATAAAAAGACCATGCTGTGGAGATCAAGCGTTGAGGTGCTGTTAGGAGGTAGGAAACAACCACATTGTCCTGAAAATCTGCTCTTCCAGGTCAGCAACAAATGGAGTTTCTCTTTTCTGTTGTGTGCAGTCAGACCCCTCTAAATGGGGTTGTTATGCTTCTCTTGATGAGGCCACCCAGGGATAGCCTCACCTGAGACATTTCCTCCTTCCTATGTTGGCCTTTTGACTTTGAGTACAGCAGCAATTGCACGTATGGCGAGTTCTCTGTCACAGAGTTATCTCTGTCCTTGAAAAAAGAGATCTGAGGAGTATAATGTCTCTTTCATCTCTGAGCATGATAATGTTGTCTTATCAGTCTTTCCTTCAACCCACTTGATACCAAAGCGAATAAAAAAATGCCCCGTGATTTCCTCAGTGAGCTCTGGATCAAGCTTGCACTTTTTACAGTGTTTTGAACGTGAGAAGAGAACAATGAACTAAACAATAAGAGACAACTGTGAGACTGTGGCATCAGAGTCCCCAAGGTATCTCTTAGCTAGGCTCTGTTAGGAGGTCCTCTGTTAGTGGGTTATCAAAGATGTGTTGGTGATCACTGGCTGTTTGCAGTAAATTACAAGTCGTTTGTTTGAGGTAGATGTCGCATTCAACAGGTCAGCACTCAAAGCAGTGCTCTTTCTGTATTAACGGTTGCTCTACACACACGCCGTTTAACCAGCTCCTAGAAGCGATCCTTTCTTAACCAGCTCTCAAACACTACATGTCCCTTAAAAATTTTTGATAAGCACCTTCTAATGATGTTTAAGTGTTTTACAGATACCTTCTGTCTCATGTGATCAGTATTTTAATGTATTTTTGTAATCTTTGAAGCAGATACTTTTAACATCACCTGCACCTGGTTTTCTGTTCCATTACATGTCCCTTCATCCTTTCATCTGCCTTGTCCCGCATCCCCTATGGAAAGACTTTTGGAAGTTTACATTAGATTTGACATTCTGAATGTCATATATTACATTGCCTAGCAGGCTGCTTCTCTTCCTCCGTGAGACCTTTTAAAATGGTTTAAGGACTGAGCCTACGGTTCTCAGAATGCGGCTCCATCTGAACACGGATCTTTTTGCTTAGACAATAACAGTGTTCTCTATTCCAAAAATAAAAGGTAGCAGACATCAACCATTCGTTTATGGCCTACTTCTGATTGCATTGCAATGTAAATACGTTGAGGAAGGTATGAAATTGCTTGTGCTGCAGTATAATAAGCCGCATGTGTGCAGGTGGATTCTTTTCTCAATATCACTTTCCAAACCCCGAGCCATCCCAGAGTGCTTTACCAAGTCAAATTACTTATTTATGGACTTCTGCAAGATCAGGCTGATGTACAGTACTGACTGTGTAGCTTTCATCACTGTAATTGTCTTAGTGTGTCTGCTAAGTAGTTACAAACATGATCCCTCATTCATTACCTCCAGCATGTTCAGCCTTTTGTAGCAGTGAACGCACTAGGATTTAATTTACTTGAATTGCTACCGCGCGATCTTTCCCTGGGTAGTTCTGCCTAGGTGCTTCAGCTCGGCCGGCAGTGCCTCCTCCGCCCTCACTGCACTCTGCGTCGAGTGGGAAGCGCTCGCAGAGCTTAGGCTGCAACGTGCTGCAGCACTGGCAAGGCTGGGAGGACCAAGCCCTGGCAAAGCTGGCTAGCAGCTTCTGTGGAGAACAGTAAAATACTTTTCCCTCTTACGATATTTGTTTTATTTCTGTCCTGCATTTTCTCCATTGACTTCTGTGAGGTTTAAAATAACAGTCTTTGAGCTCGACTGCAATCCCCGGGTAGTTGGAGAGTGGCAGAGAGCTCGTGCCGTGTGTCAGTGTGGATTAAATCACAACGTTATCTAGCCTTTCTAATCAAATCTCTTCCTTTTGTGTACTGATAGAATAGATCACTGGTTTGGTTTAAGCCTCCCTTTTTTTGATGCCCTGGATTACCAGTAAAAGCTTACTGGGGTGAGGCGGCCATCTCACACCCGGGCATGAAGTTCTCCGAGTCTCTGGAATGTTCCAGCATGCAAATGGACTGTGGACTGGTCCAGCTTACAGACCGTGTTTGCGCACGTAGGCAACTGTGAAGGATCTGTACTGTGCGAGCCTGAGCTGTGAATTGTGCCCAGAGCCCTGTCACCTGGGCTGCGAGCGCTGCTGCCCTGGCCTGCAGCTGGGGCTCGGTGCTCGGCTGATGGCAGCTGGCATCGCCGCCTTCCTTGCTTGAAGTGGAAGTAGCTCATCTGCGCCAGCGAAGCAGACGGCCTTGGGCTTTGTTTTGGGAGCTGGCCATCAGTTGGGAGACAAAATCCCAATGTGGTCAAAGTCTAGAAGCAATTACTGTCTTGGCACACAACCAGAGCCGATCTTTGAAGGTGAAAGTCAAGTTCAGTGGGTCGATCTGGACTGCCTTAAAGGAGCTGGTTTTCTCCTAAACGATGTGGCGGATATTTTATTAAAACTAGCAAAACTTGTGCCCCAGTGTTCTTCATCTTCAAAGCTGATGTTACTGCAGTTTCATTACTCAACCCATCAGGCAGCAACGGTTTCATAAATGAATACGGTGGCATGCTGGGGTGGTAGCGTTCCTGAATAACCTGGATTTTCATCCAGCCATGACTGCTTGGATTATAACATTTAGAATCCATCGCTTCAGTAACTTCTCTTAAGCAAAGATCATAGCACAACTTGAGCTTTTAAAACCACAGGAGGGACAGGAGAAACATTTGAAAGGGCTTCAAGTTGCATGTACAGATTAAGGGAAATCCAGGAGGGAGAGGTTAATAGAGTAATGCCTTTGTTAGCGATGACTGTGAGAACAGGAAAACAATCCTTTGTGTTTCCCAGATCCAGCCTTTATCCCAAAGCTCCGGATACAAGATTTCTTCTCAGTGCTATTAGCAGCTGAACCCAAAGAGGTTCAGACGCAGCCGAGTGTGCCGATGCTTGCTGTCAGTACCAAACTTAAGGTTTGAATTCGGGTTGTTCAAGAGATTGGTGTCTTTGGGATGGACAGGATTACTTTGGACTAAACCGGAAACTGCCAGTCAAATCCTGTGACATCCCCAATCCTGCGGTTACCGGTGCTTGTGGTTACAGGTGCCCATGGTGGCTGTCAGAGTGGCTGAAGGAACCTTAGAAAAGGTACTCCATGAACATAACCTTTTTTCCCCCTTCTTTTTGCTGTGCATAGGAATGTCTTTTTCCAACCTGTTGAAGTTACTGGGAGGATAAATAAGTTTGTCTTTTTTCTTGTGTCTCCTCTTTGTCTCAATTATATTAGATTTGAGTTTGAATGGGGAGTGTTTAGGTACAGGACTTGCTAGTTCTCTGACGGAAACCGGGATAATTTGGGGCAATTTACTGAACCTCTTTGTGCATCGATTACCTATTTTTAAGCAAAGATAATGAGAGTTCTGTTCTACCTGTCTGTTTGTGGTGTCTCCTAATAGATGTTCCTGACCTTGCCTGGGACCCCTGTTTATCTAACATTTAGACTTGTTATAAACAATTATGTTCATGCTGTATTTATGTTTACCCATCAGGCTTATGGGGACTGTTTATTTGAAACCCTTCTACCTGTGTTTGTTCTGATAGAAATTCAGTATGCTGTGGCATGCAGGTGAGCGGTTTGTTCTACTGTTATCAGACTAAAAGAAAAGGCGAGATGGACAGAAGTGCCAAAGCATTGCTGCAGCTGCCTCTCACCTTGAACCATAGGTGAAACTCGTAAATTGTAAATAATGGATTTAAGGTTTTGAAGATTCTTGATAGAAATACTAGCAATGGAGAGGCACCCTTGGGATTTACACCATACTTTGATTTAATTATTCTTAGAGAAGCATTATGTCCTCAATTTGTCCTTTGCTGTCAAGGCTGCAAGCACCAATTCAGCTCTTCCAATAGTAGTAGCTCTTCATAATAGTCTGAAAATAAGAAAGTACAAAAAATTGTGGCTATAATTATTATAATTTTTGGCATCCTGGAATTATAATCCTTTTAAGTATGACCCAAACAATATATCCATCCCTAATTGCGCATGGTCAGACTTTCCTGCATAATATTTTATTTGCCTTTGTGTCAGTATCAATATCAGCAGATAAAGAGCTATTCTGTTCATGAAAAACACCGAGGTCTTTGTGTGAAAACGATGGAGAAATCATGCAAGTGTAAAGAAGGCAGTTGCCTTCTTGCTCTTCAGAGGGAACTTCATTTGCTATCTTGAAACACATTGTGGAGTTGCATGTGCTTTTCAGTTATGCCAGGAGATCCTTTGAGGTAGGAGAGCAGCAAAGAGTTGTAGGTGGCGACTGGGGCTGGTGTTATAGTGGGGCCTCTAGAAATGTTCATTCACGAAGGCTACCACCTGCCCTCGAGTGTTGCCAGTCCATCTCCCAGTCAAGGGTTACCGTGGACCCAGTGTAAAAGCTGAGCTCCTGACCGCGCTGGAGCCTTTGTGAACCCATGGAGTTAATCCTGACACTCTGGCAGTCGGGGTTTACTAGGAGGAGCGAAGGCAGCCAGCACCCTCCTGTGTGGCACGCGCACTCCCTGCGCAGCAGGTGTCTTTCTGCAAAGGCTGAGCCCACCTAACCTTCCCAGGTCTTCCTGAACTTCCCCTTGGCTGTGGAGTCGCTTTAATTTCATAGCATCTGAGGCTGGAAGGGACCATTAGATCATCTGCTCTGAACTTCTGTGTATCACAGACCATTAAGTTTCACCCAGTTACCCCTGGGTGTTCTTCGCTTTCAGTCTTTGGACTTCTTTGTAGTGTTCCCGTGCCATGTTTCATCACAGAGGTGGCTGCCTTTCAGTGAAATGTATTCTGTATAGAACCAGTAATGCTTGTAAAATGCATTAGGAGCTTTCAGAATGAATAGAACTTGTATATATTTGTTCTGAGATTTTCAAAGCCGCTTGGGGAATGAAGAGGCTCAGTTCCCATTAATTTTTATGAGAATTTAGCATCTAAATGCCCCGGGTAGCTTTGAAAAATCTTCTCTTTTAGTGGGAGGCATAAAAGGAACCATTTAGTATTAGTAGAATTGTGTACGTAGTTCGTTAGTGTTAGAGACTTCAGAATAAGATGATAAAAAAGTCCTCTTATAGACAATTATATAATGACCTGCTCTGGAGGTGACATTTTCTTCCTGACTCTAAGCACTTCGTTGTTGGCTTGAAGCTCGAGAGTTTATACTCCTTTTTAACTCCTTGCCCCACTTAATGTAACTCAGGAAGTTCTCAGTAACCGTAAAGATGTCGAACGGTATTTTAGGCTCTACGGCTTTATCAATATTGGTATTTATGAAGTAGGAGCAAACTCCTAATTGTTTCTCTGTGCCCTGGCATGTGAACTACAGTTCTCATTAGCACCGGCTTTCCCTGACAGGGGAACTTGTTCTACGGGGGAATGAATTTTCTCCAAGGTGGTAGTACTGAATGTTTATGACTGTTAGTAATAACTGTTCTTTGAAGTGATGTTTTTGTAAGGATTATCAGGCATCAGAGTTTCAAGGGAATTCACTGGTGGTGGTAGTGGTCCCACTAGTCAGGATTTTATATTCGGAGTCAAGAAGATTTACAAAACCTCAACTTTTCTCTCTGTAAAAATAACTTGTAAAGACCTGATGACATTTTGGAAATGCACCAGAATATGCTCCACATGTACTAGATTATGGTGTGCAGGTATCGTAGTAGCTGTCCTGTAGATCGTTCTCCTCTTTCAGGGTGCCTGATTGCATTAGGG
Source organism: Bucorvus abyssinicus (assembly GCA_009769605.1). Lineage (NCBI taxonomy): Eukaryota > Metazoa > Chordata > Aves > Bucerotiformes > Bucorvidae > Bucorvus > Bucorvus abyssinicus. The sequence continues at coordinate 2,239,584 of CM020059.1, read as the reverse complement.
TGATTAACTGCATTTGAAAAATACCTTGGATAGGGGAATTCCCTGTTACTTTCAGAAAGGTACTCCATAAGCTCCCGTGAAGTTGTCTCACGTGAGTTAGTTGGGTTATCCTGCTCTTCTCCACTGGGAACATGTGTTATGGCAGGGAGTTTTTCCCCACTCACTCGTTTCCAGTTCCTCTCAGTCACTTCACATTGTTCTTAATCCTACCCACCATAAATAATTTTTCTCCAATTTCTATTTGGAATCCTTTGGGTATTTGTAAGCAGTTACGTTCTGTCTCCATGCTCGCTAAACCAAGGATGGGCTGATGCGAGACAACAGCTAGTAAGAACCGTTGTGGTATGTATTGAGTACACCTGCCTTCCTAATTATTACATGCCAGGTTTAATTGTATGACTGCAAATATCGGATCAGACTACTTCCCGTGACATGTTGTGACTAAAGCAGCCCACATTTTTTCTGAAGGTACATGTTGCCCGAAAATGAAATATTTGTCTTATGTGACACAAATTATAATTATCCTAAAGAACCTGAAGGTTCTTCCTCCTCCCCTCCCCCTTTTTTGTCTTCCTAATTATCACTGTAGCTCCCCATGAAAATGGTTGGTATCGCTGCTCATTAGCCAAATAATTTCTTTAGCAATTATCAGAAATGTAGGCAGCCAGTTTGGAAAAAACACTGTAGAGCAAAGCAGAGCTTTTGCCGTTAGAAAATTCCCCGATGCAGATGAGGTTCTCTGTTGGTGTAAATGCAAGAAACTGCATTGAAGCTAAGGTAGCTCATTCCCTTGAAGAGACTGATTTGGCTCTCGTATTGAAAACCAAGAGACCAAATGTTACTGATTGATATTGAAGCTATAAATTGAGTCTGACTTTAGCAGATATGAGTCTATACAGCAGCAAGTCTTCTATGGAGAGACAAGATTTATACTGGCTGAGTATCTTGATTGAAATCCTGTGACCTTTTATTATTTTGTGGTGAAGTAATTTAAGTGCAACACTGACAACCCTGGACGTTCAAACACCAGCCTCCAACCCCAATCAAAAGACTGATTTCTTTTGAGTCCTGAATTTCTTTGGAGCTCCTGAGGGTTTGCTTTGTGGTTGTGTTTTAGGTGAAAGGTCTTGAAACCTTTTTTTTTCCCCACTGAAAATTGTGGTTATCTGGTTATTTCATGGTGTCAGAAGCTGAAGTATTAAGAACCCGAACAAATATTGTGACACATGATAAAGCCCTGAGAGTCTTCAGCACTGCAAGACATCTTTGCCCACAGGAATGAAGGACTACAATAGTTTTCATCAGCTTTTAGTCAACCTTTTTACATCAGAGGCAGCCCAGGGCTGCTGCTGGTTAGAGAGTGGCCCTGACCTGGGCGCCCGAGGGCCGGAGTTCTTTGTTCAGGTGAGTGGAACTTCATTGTGACCAAGTATCTCTGTTTGTTGCTTCGCTCTCAGCAGCGTTTCAGAATAAGGGCTTCTAGTTTCACCGCTCTGTAGAAGTGCTAACGATGGGCCAGTAGTTGTAATCACAACCCTGGCAGGAAAGAGGGAAGGCAGACCCTGGAACACAAGGGCGAAGGGTGTCTTAAGAGTTAAGTTCAGGATCTGAGACGTTGGCTTAGTTCCCAGCTCCATCACAGTTTTTCTGTGTGACCTTGGACAAGTCATGTAATCTTTCTTACCTGAGTGCTGTGTGCGCGAGTAATGATGTCTCCCTGGGCAAGAAGATGGCTTTCCTGCTGCATTTTGATGTGGAGGTGTCTGGGATCACAGGTGTTTCTCGAAATTCAGGACATTACTCTATAGATTGTTCTGTCCTACGTGTGTACGGAGCACTCGGTGAGCACGTAGCTGTGTAGATACAGATATAATCACACAAAAGCCTGTTGTATTCCTTTATTCACCCTGCAATCCTGACAGATGTGTTCTCAGCAAGATTCCACCATATTCCACAGTTGAGCGGAGGCCGTATGCTGTTGAAACAAAAGAAGAAGATTAATTAGGCTGTCATTGTGTGAAATTGGGTTTGTGGATGGCAGGCGCGCTCAGTAGCCTGCGTGGAGGTTGTCCATTTTTTTAATTATAGAAACAGAGAGAGGGAGAGAAAGAGAGAAACGTGGCGTAACGGCCAGTCTGCGGGTGGCAGGACGTTCACTCCCGGGGCTGCGCACTGTTTGTTCAGCAGCGGTGACACGGCGAAGGGGTCGGTGTGCTGCTCTGCTACCTCAGGAGTGCTCGCTGCAGAGACGAAGCGTGCTGGGGTTGAACAAATAAACGCCATCTCTGTGTGCTTCTGCAAATGAATGCGCTCGTTTCTGGAAGTCACTGGTCCATTAAAACCTAAAATTTCTTGCATGTCAAGTCAGGCCCGTGTCAGACTCTCTGGGGTCCCTGTGTAGGGGAAGGCTTAACTCATCTCACCGTAAGCTGGGAGCCTGTTTGCCAGCAAAAGCAGGTGCAGCCCAAGCAGATGTACCCCCCGGGAAGGGCAGACGCTGTCTGCAGTACCTCCGAGCCCTCGGGGCACGGGGCTGTAGTGCCAAAATCAGCTCAGGGTTCAGCTGCTGCTGCCTAGGTGCACAGGGAGAGCAGGGGCTGCCGTGGCCTCTCCCCGGGGTCTCCAGGCCCTGTGGGGTTGCTCGGTGCTGGAGCAGCTTCCCTGGGCAGCTCCGTAGGTTCCAGCTTTGACTTACGCCCAACAGCAGCTTTCTTCCCAGCCTGAACTTGTGCTTGTTTGTCCGAGGGCTGAGTTGTGCTTGCAGGCAAATGAGGTTTTGGTATCAACTCATTAAACTGAGGCAGTGCCTAGGTAGCAGACTGGAATGCAGTTCCCCTGCTTAAAACAACAGCAGCCACCTGCAGCAGGGGAAGGATCTCCCTGGGTGCAATTTGAGACCTGTTGTATATCCTTCTCAAGATCCAGGAGATGATCATTGTAGTCAAATTCTTTCTAATTTAGTTCAGCTCCATTATATGCATCTCAGAAATGAGCACCTGTTTTATTCTTCCCTTAAAGAGAAGGGAGGGAGCTGCTCTGGGACATATTCCAGCCCAGGTAATAATACTCCAACTCCCTCTCCTCTGCTTCTGGTTTCAATTGGAAAAAAAAATGTTACTGAGTGCCTTCACTTGCTAGAGGCAGAATTAAAGTATTTTCTGTCAGAGAGGAGGGCTTTGTGTTGGGCAGTCTGCGTGTAGGGGCTCTCTCCCCTTCCCTGCAAAAATAAACCCAGCTTCCAGACTGAGTGAGAGCAGCAGCAAAGGAACAGCAAACCCGTCCCTTTCTGTGCAAGTGCAGGAAAGGCCAGCGGAGCAGAAGCACCTCAGGGGAGTGGGAGAGCTTGCAGACGTGGTAGATGTTTGCTATCTGCTGTACGGTGCTGGCATTAACCCCTACCATTGCTGCCCATCTCCAGCCCTTGAGCAGATGCAGTGCACTGACTTCAGGGATTGCACTGGGGCTGGGTCAAGGTGCTTAACAGAATAGTTCATTTCCGTGTGACCCTGCAGAACACGCTGGAGCTTGCTGCTGCTGCTTCCAGAAGGAGGGAAACATCCAATAAATCCTTCTGTCTTCCTGCTGTATTATATATTATATATATATACGAGTGACAGGATTTTGAATGCTTTTTCGTGCTCTCTGATGTTCGTTGCCAGGCTTCACCGCGTGCTTCTGCAGCTGCACGGCTGCGCTGGGCTGGTCCCAAGGACAGACCGTCCCTGGGGAGTCCCCCGCTGAAGGCTGCACTGGAGTCCCAGAGGGTTTGCAGATATTCAAGCTCCTCGAAGGCACGCCCTGTGAACCCTATAATCCAAATGCTGAAGAATGCCGTCTGCCAGCATCCCACGGCTTTTGTTGGAATCAAAGAGAGTTTGGGAGATTCTGCTTAGCACCGTCTCAGGCGGCCGTTTGTGTGTCATTATAAAGTGCGATGCAGCACTGTTGGGTTCCTGGGAGCACGTTGGAGCTGTTTATGCTTGGCCGTCCTCAGATAAAGGAAATGTAGAATTATGCTACAATTAACTGAATCAGCACTCGGTTACAAGGCAAGAAATAGTTCTTTGTTTGCTGTTAATTAACATTTGCAAAGATTTATTAGCATGATAGTTAGAAATATGTCATTTGTGACCTTTTTTAAAAGCATGACAAGGCAAATGAACAGGGGGTGTCAAAGATGTTGATTCTAATGCTTGATGGGGACACAGTAGTTTGCTTGAGCCACAGCACTGTTTTTCCAAAGGTAGATGAATGTACTATCCCAACCCACGAGCTGGGATTTCTTACCTGGCCTCTGGCCTCTCAAACTGGCAGATACTGCTTTCATCTGCAGGGGTTACATCTCAGAGAAAACCTTTGTTTGTCACGGGGAAGCAATATATTCTTTATTACCCCTGTGAAGGGATTCTCATGAATGCTTCAGGAGACATTCATAAATAGGGCCTTAATTATTTAAAACTGGTTTTTCCCTTCCTTAAGGATGTTGCCTTTCATCCACCCAAGCTGAATTTATTGCAATGAATAATAATTTTAATTTCAATTAAGTTTTGTATGTACACATCTCGGAATCTTGTATCCATCTGTTTTGCCATCTGCTGATTGGTTTGCTAGTTCTGTACAGCTTCTTTTTTTTAATTGTAGATGGTCATGTACTCATTACCAGTTTCATCAGTCAGCTCATCGTGGAGACAACACATAACTGTATCAGTCTCTGCGTATAATTAGATTGCCAAGACAGCTAAAATCATCAGGTTGTTTTAATTCAACTACTTGCCTGAGCATGGGCTCCCTCTGAAGACGCCTGTACCTCTTTGAAAAGAGGCTGATTTTAGTGGACTGAAGGCAGTGTAGTAGTTGGGAATTCACTGTAATTATGATTGTGCTGATCTCGTTCCCAGGACTCTGTCACAGCTCCTGTTGTGAGTCACTGTCCAAATGCAGCCGACTATCTTGGATGACAGGTACAGGAGATGGACGGCACTTCCTGACAGGAGGACGTGGCTTACTGCAGCTGCGGGCTGTGCTGCCGCAGAGCCCCCTGACCTGGACAGAGCCTGCTACTAACAGGGGCCAAAATCCTTCCCATTCCCTAATCAGTACCGTTTTGTTGTGCAGCAAGGATCTGGCTGCGTGTGGTAGGTGTGAGGATGGACCTGTGAATCCAGCCCTCCACACACAGGTGTTATGTCCATTTAGTGGTGCAGTTTGTTGGGTGCAGCGCAGCTCCTCGTAAAAACGCATTCCTACGGCATGTGTGTGAGCTCAGCCCTTTCCCTCTTGGAGGCTTTGCAGGTAGGCTGAGGGACTTCAGTCTTTGTCTGGGTAAACTTGAGGTTTATGAAGGTGAGGTTGAGTGGAGGTTGGAGAGGGAGAAGTGCTTTTCAGAAACACCCAAACAAAACAGAGAGCTACAGGTCCATCAGTATATATTAAATCAGATTATATCTTCTCCATAGTAACCAGCCTGAGTGTGCTGCTTCTCTTTTCCTTGTTCGTTGCTCACACATGGTGCTGCTTGAGAACGTTTCCAGGAGCCAAGCATACGGTGTAATAGCTGACCTCACAGTCATCAGCGAGCCTTTGTGTACCACCGAACGCTCAGGACTCCTCCTGCCGCCCGCCTCATTGAACAGTTAAAAAATGAAATAAAGATAAAACCTACACCAAAACCAGCAGCTGTTCTGGAGCCAGGAAGAGCTAATTAAGTTGTACCATGTGCTGCTACAGGTTGCGACGTGCTTGCAGTCCGGCAGTCTGCTGCCCTGCTGCAAACTGCCTAACACAGAGCCGAGGAAAAGCCTTCCCTTGAAGCAACGTGAGCCTGTAGTAGTGGAAATACTATTTTTGTAGCTGTTACCATGAGTCAGTGTTTAGAGAGCTGTGCATAACTTTCTCTTAACTTCCTACACCCAAGATGTCGTTCAGCCAGAGGCAACTGTCTCCCTGATGGTTCAGGACAGGACTCGGAGAAAGCAGGTCTGAGGAAGCTGCCCCTGGTTCGCTGCAGTTCCGCACGGGTCACATAACCAGTCAGTCCTCGCTGTTAGACCAAGAGACCCCAATTAGTATCAGCGCTCATTGTGCCAGGTGCCGTAGAAATACCTAAAGAAAAATAGTTAACCTGAACTGTAATGCAGGCAGTTGCTTGAGTGTCCTACATTCTTTTCTTTCCCTGGAGTGTTCTTACCTGCTGATTTTAGAAAAGTGAGAGCTTTTGTGAAAAGAAGCTCTTGAGCTTTTAGAAATTCTATTCTAATGCAAGTTTTCCAAGAGTTCAGGAATATAAAGGCTCCTTTTCAGATGTGGTGTAGGCAGTTGGTGACCTCTCTTGTAAAACACAGCCAACCAAAAAGGCTCTGAACCCCCCAACCCTAGAAATCTCAGCTGCTTTCATGCACCTAGGCACAAAAAATATAAAGTGAAGTTTGAGTGCTTAAGTTGGGTCTGACGACCAGCTTCAAGCTTTTAAGCCACTGAGACGCTTTTTGAAAGTTATCCCAATTTTGGCTCCTAGTAAACAAGTTGTTTTAAAGATGACATCTTAAATTCACTGGGCTTTCAGTGGCTGCCTCTGACTTTTTTTTTTCCCTCCTCAGCCATAAAGCCAAATTATACCAGGGTCTATCCCATGTAATTCCCTCTCTGCCCCTATCTTATCTCTAGCTCTTAGCTGATGTGATTGAAAAACTGCCATTCCGTGACATAAATCCAAATAGCGAGTCCTAAAGGTCATCACTGTTCTTCAGGAGCAGGTCCGATCATGTTCAAATGGTGCTTCCTCTTTTATATAGGTATCTACATACGTATCTGTTGGTTACAGCAGTTGGATATGGGCCTGTTCTCTTTTGCAGGTACTTAAGATACCCCAGCTGATCTGTTCATTCCTCGCTATTTTCAGGGTTTACTTTGTACCCTATGGCCAGGGTAGCTGTGAGTCCCGCATGTGCCTGGCAGCAAACTGGCCCTACAGTACATGAAGACTGGAGATGTTGAGGGTGGAGAGGACTGGTGGAATGAATCTGTAGAGGGACACTCCAGGGGTTAAATTGATTATGATTTATTTAACGCTTTTAGGATTATAACTTTCCAAAGCCACGTTTTTAAAAGTACTTTCTCTCATAGAGTGACCCGAGAGAGTTCAAGCGATACAACCCAGGTTGCTCCTACAGATTCTCCCTCTGATGCTGAAGTGCCCACTGAGAGCTCCTCAGGACATCAGATGGAATTCTCCTCTCTAGAATAGTGCTGTCAGTATCTTAAACTCTGGATACAGACCCGTGCTTAAGAGTTTGCAAATTCACAGAGATTTAACAGGGAGAAAAATCTTCCCCAACATACTTAATAAGAATGCTTCTGATGTAGAATTTACTTGGACTGAATTAGACGTAATTTTTGCTGGCAAGACAAGGTGAGATAGAGATGGCATGCCACGGGCAGGATTTACTGCTTCATCTCGTTGTATTCACCTCAGTCAGTGAGGCAGGAGGTTTATTTACTATCCAGAGGCAGTTAACTGTCTTTCTGGTGCATTGTTTCAGCAGTTGAAAATATACACCTATATATCTATTTTTAAATGAATGACTTTCGATACGAAGGATGAGAAACCCTGTTTGTTCTGGGATTGACAGAGAAATTAATTTATCCACCTCTCAGACGTAGATTTGATTGTTTTTCTTACGGAATTTTTCTGTTGTGATGGTTAAGTTGCCACTGTTGAGCCTAGAAGAAGCCATTTAAAAGAATTACATGTTCTGTATCCCTTTCTTTAGCAGGAGAATGGCACGGGGCCAGTCTCCGTGTCAGCAATAGCCAAAACGTAACTGTCGCTGAAAGGGAAGACTGTTCCCATGTGCAGGATCTGAGGCTGCGCGGAGGAAATCTGCTCTGGGAGGAAGGAAGGGAGGGCACGGACCGTTAGCAAACGTCCAGCTGGGCTGCTCTGTCTGGCCAGGTAAGGGAGTGAAGAGCCCTCCTGCTGACAGCACAGCACCGGCGTTTCGGCATTGCTCTCCTGGCAGGCACGCTGACCTGATCAAATCCTGCACCGTGTGGACGGAGTTGCATCTGTTCGACTCATCGGATTGGAAATGAGAAAATAACCTCGTGCAAACTGGGGTCTGTCCCTCTTTTCTTTGTCTCTGGCAGGTGATTATAGCTCTTGGCGAAGCTGTGCCTGGAATCATTGATCCGGACGCTTCCTCTGCTCAGCCCCTTGCAGGCCCTGTTTGAAGCCCACAGTCAAGTGGGGAGGGCATGTCTTTAAGTCTTAATTAAAGGGGTTTAGATCTTACAGTACTCTGTATAATATATTAATTAATGCATAAAAGAATTATAATTTAATACATAAACTTAAAAATAAATAGGGTAATTAAGGAAGTGTAATGGGCTGTTTAGAGCAGAAAATGGATGTGATGGAGAGCTTTGTCTAGAGCTGTTGGTGCATTACATTGCAGTCAGATATCTTGAAGTTTTGTTTGGCAGGAGAGAAAATAGATACTGTGCTTTATTTTAACTAGTTTTCAGTACCTATTGTCCGCTTGGGTTTGTTTAGAAAGAAACCAAGAAAGAGGATGAAGGGAAGGTAATTTCTTCGATATACAGGCGATTTCTATCATATGTATTGCTGTCCCATCCCATCCTGCCCCCGTTCCCCTCCTCCCCACCCCAGTACAAGCATTTCTGAGCCCTGGCGTACCAAGGAGGGTCACATACATTAGCTGAGCAAATCCCTTTGCCTGACGGGCCTTCGATGTCTCACAGTAACGGTAACAAGGTCAAATCCTTCCCTTTATCCTCAGCTGTCTGGGTCCTTCCTTCAAGTACCTGGCTTGTGTTCTATGTAAATCGTCCTATAAAACATGAATATCCAGGAAGAAAACACGCCTGCATCTCTCATGGTGTATTTGCAGCAAGCCCCACCGTATCTGTACGTTGGCTACAGGTCCAAAAGAGGAAAAGTAGCAGTTAAGATTTTCCCAAAACCAAGAGGGATTTGCAACAACCAAGTTTTTCTTCCCCCTTACTGGACATTCACTTGTTTTCTGTGCTTACTTGAAGTCCCAGGAGAAATTAGTGGCATAAAAAAAGGTAATTTTGTGATAAAACTGTAGAGTACGTAATCATTTATAACAATCAAGACTGAAATGCGGACTGGATTCCCAGTTCTCCTGAAACAGAATAATCCCATGGATTTTGATGGAGCTGTACAAGCTTCAGCCATCTGAGAATGTCTTGGTGTTTTTTATTTTTGTTAGTGAGCACTTAAGAACATCACATATCAGTCTGTATCGATATACAGATGTGATGCCAGATGAGTTTAATTCCTGATTGCACTAATTACCCCATGCTGCTGTGTTTAATCCGGCACTGTGATGAATGCAACCGCATAGCTGCAGGGATTATTAGAGCCATAAAAGCGTTACTGGCTTTATGACTGTTTCACTAATGCGCGAGATAAGCACGTCATACTTGCTGGCAATCAGGTACTCTACCTGCGTGGGATCATGTATACATTATCAACCGTCAGTAACCTGTGGTTTAAAAAAAACAGCAACTACTCTTTCTGCTCCACTGAAGCCCTGATTCCCCTGAAGTTTGAGAGAGTTTTTCCTTAGCTTAAAAAAAATAAAGGCAAAATTAATTGGAAATGACAAGAGGAAAATGATCCAGCTGAATGCTTTGATAAGCAATCAAGGCTTAATAGATTAGAAAATATAATTAATTACTTAATTATACTCAAAGTGGTTGTTGTTGTTGGATTGTTTATTGAAAAGCTATTGTTGTGGTGAAGGATGTGCCGGTTGCATGAATATCAGTCTCCAGGAAGCCATTGCTTCTGGCTGGGACTCTTGGTGAGCAGATCAGTTGTTCTAGTCGATTCGTACCACTGTCCCCTTCCATTGCACATCTTCCAAAAGATGTACAAGCAGTTACTGGTTACTTGCCCTCATGGGTAGCTGGGGTGTGATGCCAGTGGCCACAGTGTTCCCAGAGTTACTGGCGTTGAGGACGCACTGCAACTGAGGTCTTGCTTTCTTTAAATAGCCAGTGCACTTACTGAAACAGAAATGTCTGTTCCCTAAATGCATATAAATGTCTGAGGTTGGGCCCTCACAGTCAGCGGTTCCTTTGCAGGATATTGGTCGTTATGTCTTTACTAGTCCTGAATTTTATATATCTTTTTCTAAGGTTGTGAAGGCACTTGGGAGATAAAAACTAGGGAGCCGATGAGTGTTAAGAGGGTTCGCTTAATAATAAAGGAGCTGTGCACTCGTTTCCTGAAGTGCCGTTTAGTTAGATGCAGCAGTAGCGAGTGGTGACGAACTGACACAGATGGAGCTGAAGTCCGCTGGGAAAAGTCCTATTGCTTCCACATGCCGCAGCGTCGCCACCGGAAGACTGCGGAGCCGATTGCACTGCGTTGGTGGAGCACAGAGTGGCAGCAGCCTGCAACAGCAAGAGAAAACTTGTCCCGATGATCTCCATGTGACTTCATTAGCTCCTGCAGTGCCTGGGAGGAGAATGGATTTATATCTCCCTGGAGCCACGCACACACGCCTCACAGGGCAGGAGTCTGGTGCGCTCGGTGTCGTTTTGCCTTCCTGTGAACAGAATGAAATTAGCTCGCTAACAGATTGCCCGGTACTTCTCGCTGTACTCTACGCTGTGTTTCTGGTCGGCGGCTGCTGTTTCACTTAGTGATGCTTTCCATAAGTTGAGGTCTCATGCTGGTTTCTTTAATTGTACTTGCGTTTTGTTCTTCTTGTACAGGTCTTTGCTGTGTCTCTGAGTGTGTTATGTGCTCGTATTGGTGTAAACCTGTATGTGGAGACACTTTCCTTCGGAGCTGGTCTGGAGAGAAGCAGCGTTTTTAACATTTGTGGCCTTTGTAACATCACTGATCCGACATTTTAACAGGCATCAAAAATCTGATGACTCTGTAGTAGGAATGTGGTGCTTTGACTCAACTACTGAAAAATCAGAGATGCAGAACAGTTAAGAGACCAGTTTTCGTCTTAATCTGACTTTTCATGCACCACAGACTATTTCTATCAGGCTGTAAAGGAGAGTCTTCACATCACTCTGTTTTCAGGAGCACAATTGCAAATCAGCTCACCCCAGCGAGGACTTTGTTTAGAGAGGGCAGACTTTGTTTAGGTTGAGCACCCATGTGTAGGAAACCCCACAAATGAGACCCTCCTCAACTGCAGCTGGGAGCTTACCATCCTTAGTAATATACCCTGGAGAGCAATCCCTCATCAGCAGGAGAAGCTTGTGGTTTCTCATCTTTGATTTTGGATTCTGTGATGTGGTCCTGACATCTGTAAGACAGTTGTAGTGATCTCTTTTGTGCCTGATGCTTAGAACGGTTCATTGTGCTGCTCCCAGAAAAGGCAGCGAATCTAAGATGGTTCCTGATTTAGGCAGGAATTGCTGAGCTTGAACTCTGATACAAAACGCCTTGTGAATTTTCAAGCCGTTCCCTGAGAAATTTCAGCATGCTCATTGTAATTGACCAGGAGTTCTGAAAAAATAATTCTGCCATTCCAAAAATAATTTTACTGCAAGGTTTTCTGTACTGGTCATATGTACATCGAAGAGACTCTGAGTTACTGAAGAGACAGCAGAAATCCCAGTGACAAAAAGACAAGAAAATATGGTGCCTGGCGGGTTGTGGTGTCCGGGTTTCTGTGAGTTGAAGTGTATCCTTGGGAGATGCGTTCATCCTCGCGGCGGAAAGATCTGGTGGTGTCAGCAGCAAGAAGGTTTCTCGGGGTAAGCGTGTACTGGCTTCCAAGCGCTGTCAGAAACGAGTTGGCTTTTCCTTGTGCTCTGCTGGGACTATTGCTGGATGTGGCATATTGAAAAGTGCAGCGTCCATGAATATCAAATTCTGGAAAGCTTTCAAATGAATTCTGTTCCACTTGCGTGAAACTCTGCCTATCCACATTAGTGTCTCAAACCTAAAAGCTCTTTCCAGGGTTGTTCAGGGGGCTGGGGCTGGAGTGGCTTTGCTCATTTTGTTTTGTTCTTGAGTTTGGATCAAGCCCTGGCTATGGACTGGAAAGAATTTAGAAAAAAGAAGAAACCTTGCTCCCAAGTTGAGGATTCCAGGCTTTCCCAAAGACGGTTGTGGGGCAGAAGTCAGAAGAGTGCGAATCGGGGGTGCAGGCATAGGAAGGGCATACGGGAAGGCCATGGGGACACAGGGGTTAAAGGCGATTAAGGACAGTTGGATATTTTGGGTTTGGTATGTGATTTGATAACATCAAAAGATGGCAAATGAATGGGAAGCAGATTTTTGTAGGAGGCAAACGGTGGAAATGAGCTAAACTCAGCAGGGTCAAACTTGCTTTTGAAGGCAGTAGCTCAGCTACTTGCAACTGCGCTCCAAACCCTCCTTAACCAGCGGTTTGCTGTTGGATGCAATGATGTACACAACAGGTAAAAATAGTTTAAGGCACAAAATTACAAATCCTGTGTTCAATTGCATGATCTAATGGTGTTTGCAATTTTCCCCATCAAAAGATGCATCAAGAGCATCTCGTTAGTTATACCAGTGTAAGTTGGGAGGAAATCTACTGGCATCAACAGAATTAGCATGACTAAAAGGAATATAAGCCCCATCTCCCTGCTTTTATTTGTGTGTATGGGAAGTGATATGCAATATTTTACATATTTACAAGGAACCGGGCTCAGTTATTTGTTTCTAGTTTCGTAGGTTCAGTAAAGGTAACGGGTTTAGGGCTGTCATTGCTGTTTCTGATACGATTAAGTACTGATGAGTTAGGATGGGAGCCAAGCTTGCTGATCTAGAAGGGGTCCAGCTTCTTCTGCAGTGGACCCTGTGCTACCAGCCGCAGGCCGGTGAATCACTTCTCAAGTGTTTTCTCCCTGAAACATAAGTCTGAGGAAGTTGAAACTGGCAGGATTTTATACAGGGGACCCAAACCTGCAAACGCATAAGATACCTTTGTCCTCTCGATCTTCCTGAAACCAACATATCTTGAAAGTTCTGTGATACAAACCTCAGTTTTTATACAGATAAGGTAGTATACAAAGAAACAAACAAAACAACAGATGAATCAACAAAGAAGAAAACTTCCTGAAATTACTGGTTTACAGTGAGCTGCTAAAGTAAAAAGGAAAAAAGGTAATAATTTCAAAAGAGATGTAAAATGGTTTGAAAATATGAGACAGGGGAAATAAAAGGATATTCACCTTCACCCCCCAAAAAACGTAAAGCTGGTATTACCTTTAGGGACACCTTTGAAGTAATGGGTTTTCCGTTAGGGGAACAAATAACTCTCAGTTTGAGGTTAGATGACCCAGCTTTTTTAAAGAGCAGGGCTTTCTCTCACTTCCAGCTCTGAGAAGCGGAGCCGTTGGTAGCCATAGCTTTGTGGTGACAGTGAGTGAAGAGAATTCCTGTTAATGCAACCCCGAGTGCAAAAAGCCCTTGTTTCCCTTATCGCAGTGGGCTGAGCGCTTAGGAGACAAATGCCCTTCATTACCTCCCCCAAGTGCTTGCTGCTGTTCTCTGGATTGGATTGTGTAAACAGTTTTTCAGTGCCACAAAAGATTGTACTGTCAAAGCTGTTTTGTGTTATTAGTCAACGCATTTAATTTTACACGTGGAAATAGGTCTGTGTGCTTCCAGGAGTGATATCTCAATGTACTTTCCCTTTATTAAAAGATAAACAAATTCCCTAACTTCAGGTGGGCTGAACCATGTCTAAAGGGATCGCTGTGTCCAGTCCGAGCTGGAAATCAGTGACGGTGTTTGATGGAGTGGCCAGCCAGAACCCTGCACTCCCTGGAGCAGCTGGAAACCTTTGTGTTGATGCAGGAGCAAACCGAAGTTGGTCTGCACTGGGGGCAGGTGATCAGTCGGTTTAGAACAAATCAATAAAGTGAATGGCAACAAACTACTAGGACCGGAAGGTTTTCACCCCAGACTTAAGGGCTGTTGTAGTACGAAATCGCTAAGCTAACTGCTGTGGGGTGTTTGCTGCTCGGATCAGTAGCATAATTTTATCCAGATTAATTAAAAAGTCCTGTAAAATCTAAAACAAGTTGAGCAAAAATGTCTGAAAACAAATCTCAACGGGTTGCAGTTCTATAAAAGAAGGTCTTTGCTGTCATAACGTCTCGGTTCGCTGGTCTCTAAAAATCACAAGAGTCTGACGGTACCTTTTTAGCCTGTCAGCTCTCCCAGAACAGGAGTATGTTTTCTGCAGGGTTTGAAAAAATGGATTTATAATCTTGCTATGGACTCCGCATACTGCTTAGATTGAGCTAGACAATTACTTAGTCAAAATACTCCAGCGCGGGCTGAAATTGCCACGGAGTTAGTTTGCTAGACAACAGAATAATTATTCCATACCTGTACTAATTATATTAGCATATCTGCGCCCTCAGCCTTGGGTAAACACGGGTACAGAGGGAGAGTCTGGGCTGGGAGAGATTTGCAGTAGTTTGTTTTCCCAGTGAATGTGGAGTGGGACAAGGACTTCCCTGAATGTGTTCTGGTTTTATACAAAATCTATTCACAATTAATACTTGCTTCTGAGAGCGTGTGCGTGGGTGGGGGGAAAAGACGTTCGTGTTGTGGCCCATCATTAATGTTGCTTATCAAATGAATATTCATGTTCAGGAAAGCGTGAGGGTTGCAGTGTTGCAGAAGGAGGACCTTGCCTCACGTCTGGGTTGGGTAAAGTACAACTCGTCAGAACAGAAAAGATGCTGTGGCGTGATAATTGCGTTTACCACTGCTTGAAAGGTCTGGTTTCCGTAGAAAGGAAAGGGGAAAGTAATTTGTTCTTTCTTGCCTGAGAGGGCGTCCCGCAGCCAGCCACGTCGATTGCAAAGGTCCTATTAGACTTCAGCAGGACCAGAATTAATTGGTTTTATTACCTGAGCTCCTCAAGGTCTCAAGCTGGGATCAGAGCTCGCTGTGGCAGCCTCTGTGCTGTGGGCACCCCACCTGGCATCTTTTCTGAGCGTGATCGAAACTCTGTGTTTCACACCAAACACTGAAGCTTGAACCAAACATACTTTGCCATATGTTTGTCTTTCTGTAGTCTGTCCCGAGTGCTCTTGTGTATTCGAAGGTTTGTGTGGTAGTTAGCCTGCAGTAATCCGGTCTGGCTGAGGGTGCTTGGAAGACCAGTCCAGTGGTTTATGTGTGCAGGTCCTCAATTTGTGTCAACTCCTAACGTTTATTGCTTTATGAGGAGGTGAGGGCTCCGAGGCTCTTCCTCGCAGCAGCGAGCATTGTGTCGAGGCAGTGAGTAGCTCGTTACAACCACTGTGTATGTTGGTCTTTCTGATTGCATTTGTGTTTTGATGCAAATCCATGTACTTTATTGCAGGGTAAAGAATAGGGAGGGGAACCGTGTAATTGCCAGGAAACTAATGCCTAGGTAAATAACCTTCCGTTGTTTTTGTTTATGTGAGTGGGAGAGTGAGGAGGCCAAGGAAGAAGGCTGTATTTACTGTTGAAACCGAGGTGGCACCCAGAGGACTCAGTATTTCCCCAGGACCCCGTTGTTTGTGTCCCTTCTGTTATAAACTTTTCTCCCCAAATTTCATACAGGTCTAGCAACTGCATATATCACAAAGGGAACATAAATTATGAGTATTTTATTCCTTTTAAAAAAAAAAGTAGTCTTAGGTTGCAGCAGAGTTTGAGTGTTTGGGGTTTTTTTCCCAGACTGTCTTGGGTGCCACATGGAGAAAACAAAATGCTGATGCGTTAATGTCTGTAGAGTGGGTGGGGTGGAGGGTGCCATTGCAGAGTCTGTAGAGATGACCTGGAAACCAAGTTTTTGGAATGTGATGTTGAAGGATAAGGATGAGGACCACTCCCTGCAAAAGCAGATTGAACGATAACAGGATTGAAGTGACTGTCCGTCTTTCAGCAGAGTCTGAGCACAAGAGGTGTCGTCGCACCGTTAGTGTACAAATTCGCACTGCATCAGGTATGCTGAGAGAACTGTCAGTCATGTCAGTGCGGGGCAGCAGAGCCCTCAAAGGAAGGACGTTTGGTGAGAATATATGGACTTTCATCTTGTATTGTGATACCTGGGCTGCACCTGCAAAAAGAAAAAAGAAAAAAAAAGATAGTCCCTTGATTTGTCAGACAAAACCCATATGGTCAAGGCTCCAGTTGAGCCATGCTTGATCACACTCCCCTCTAATCTGCAGCTGTTCCCTTTCTGATAGATAAATACCTGTTTAAATTATACATCCTACCTACCTGTGTCAATTTTTTTTAATGATTCCTTTGACAACTGAATGTTTCCATTATGCCCAATAAACACGTTGGCGACTGACCGGCTCCTGCTTTAAACGCCCATTAAGGCTGCATTTCCTTCCTTTCACCTTCCAGAGGAAACAATGCTGCTGTTCATTATTTGCAGTACTTACTACAAGAGACTCATTTTCAGGAGATAATTTTTTCTCTTAGAACTTCATAAAAATGTTTTAGTTCCTGACCACAAAGACCCGGTGAATAACTATTGCAGAGGAGTGCTGTGAGCTTTGATGTCGGAGCTGCTCTGCTTTGAAAGGGCACAGAAGTCTGTCAATGGCACATTCTTTTCTTCCATGGTAATAGGAAGAGACCACGTTGCATTGTGTAATATTGTAGTAAGGTTTTGAAGCTGAACTTACTACATACCTGTAGTACAAAAAGGAAAAGGGTAACCATGTCAACCATTGTCCAGCTGGCAACCAGTACTTGGCACCGCTGTCGTTCGCCGTACCTCGTCGTACCCTGGTAGCTTATTCAGAACAAGGAGGTGAGGGCTCCGAGGCTCTTCCTCGCAGCAGCGAGCATTGTGTCGAGGCAGTGAGTAGCTCGTTACAACCACTGTGTATGTTGGTCTTTCTGATTGCATTTGTGTTTTGATGCAAGTCCATGTACTTTATTGCAGGGTAAAGAATAGAGAGGGGTACCGTGTAATTGCCAGGAAACTAATGCCTAGGTAAATAACCTTCCGTTGTTTTTGTTTATGTGAGTGGGAGAGTGAGGAGGCCAAGGAAGAAGGCTGTATTTACTGTTGAAACCGAGGTGGCACCCAGAGGACTCAGTATTTCCCCAGGACCCCGTTGTTTGTGTCCCTTCTGATACGTGTTGTGATTATTAGTGCATTAGAGACGATGCCCTGAGCCCTACTGTGATGGCAGCTCCGCTCTGCTTGGCACTGCCTGTGCCTGTGGTGAGGGAAGGAGGAGTCCCAGCACCTTACAGGAAAGTCCTATTGATTTGATACAAGGTGAAACCAGTTGAATTTGGTGGAGGTGAAATCAAAGGCTGTGTATTGGGCTGCAGAAACAATATAATAGTTTCCCTTTCCTGAATTGAAGACTATCTCTAATTGGTTTAATGGCCCTTGTTCTGCAACATTGGGGCCAGGTTTTAAGAATCTGAGATTTCTAAAGCCCCTTCTAGTGTGTCCATGCCTCTCCCACCCTCCACCCCCCGCAAGGCTTTTGTCGGTGTGGTCCTTACGATTGACTGTATTTGGGCCATATCACACAATAGAGCCGTTTGTTTAAGTATTAAAACAGCATTAACCCTAGCCACAAGTCCAGCAGAAGATCTTACACATCTGAAAGAATTACTCAGGAACTTTGACATCTATATCAGATACGCAGGATGAGCAGTAAGGCTGGTTCTTCTGCTGCTGGGTCTTGACAACTGGCTGAGAAAACAGCCAGAGGTGCTGGAGTCAAAGCTGATGTACAGGGTGGGTCATACAAGTCACACCTTCATGACCCTTCCCTTCCCAGTCAGGGCCACAGGCAGGGTGGCACCAGAGCAGGAAGAGGCTGGAAGGAATATGCTTGCAGAAGTGAGGCAGCAGGCAAGCAGTGCCGGAAAACAGTAAAAAACAATGACCAGAAATTCCATCTAAATATTTAATTAATGTAGAAACCCCATCACTTGCTTTGTTTGAGGAATACAGCAATAAGCAAGCACAGGGGTGCATTAAGGTGTCATAAATTATTGTGGCCGTTTCTAGGTAGATCTGATACTGGTGGTTAAATTGGGAGACAACTCTCAGGTGGGATTATCTTAGAGACCGAAGATCCAGAGCCACTTCGCTGATGTTGAGGTGACAGCTTCAACTCCTGCCTCTGTTTCCTTGTCTTTTTGGTAGGAATAGTGACATGGGTCTTTGTTAAACCCTTTGATGTAGGTATTTAACTCTCTGGATTGCCTTGGGGGAGTTCTTCGACCTCTGTTTATTTATCTATAAAGTAAGGGTAATGATATCTACTCATCTCAAAGCAGCAACGCAAGACTGAATAATGATTGCAGAGCTCTGGGATGAAAGGTGCAGCACAAGGGCAAACAACTGATGTTTGGTTTTGTTGCTACCATGATTTGACTTATGAATGTGGCAGGCTGAGAGCAAGCGCTGTGTAAAACCACAGAGACCCGATGGGTGAACACTGCTGGACTGTGGTGCGTGTGCTGTGGGTCATGGGTTATTAGTATTATTATTCATGTTTTACTCCGTGGAAGATTCATATGCAGTAGGTCTTGATTGTGTGAGTCTGAATTATTTCTGATTGCCAAACGTAAACCATTTCACCAGCCCGAAGAGGGCGGGTGATTGATTGGCTCCTGAAACACGCTATCACCTCATGAACCCATTCTGTTAGTGATTGAAAAACATTGTTAGGTGTAAAGTTAAAGGATATAGAGAAATGGCCTGTGCTTTACGCTCCTTTTTCCCAGAGCTCAGATCGTTGAGATAAATTGCTTTTCTCGTATTCCCCATTCATCTTCGTAGACCTGTTGCTATCCCTCATTCGCTCCATCCTTGTTGGGGGCAGACAAAAGATGAAGAGCGTGTCTTTAACCAGTGTGCTCTGTATTTCGGGAGTTCTGTCCACTACCCCTGGTGAGACTGAAAACTTTCTCATGCAGGCTGTGCTTTGCTTTGCTTTCCAGAGCCCCTGGGGGCAGTACATGTTTGATCCAACCCCTTCTGCTTACTGGGGCTTTTCACGCTGCTCACTGATGGCAGTGAGAATCCTCGATGTAGAGTGTGTTCTCGAGCGTGTGCTGTGTGCTCTTGAGAGAGAAACCTCAGTGCAAGAGAAATCTAATGTCTTTTCCACAATCTTTTATCTATTTCCTGCTGCACTTACAATGGCATAATTTTTTTCAGCCTTTCTCTTTCTGTCTCTTCACCAGGGAAGCGCACAAACCAGTCTGGAGTCACAGTGTCACCTTTGTTCTCTTTTTAGTTTGGAGTGAAGAGACGGGAAAGAAGCAGAGGGGTCCGAACAGCCCTCAGAGCAGTGCCAGAGATGCAGGCAAGACTCTGGTCCGCACAGTTTCTTTTCAGCACCCAGCCAGTTTTCTGGGCTGCAACTCCAGTTCAGAGGGGCTCTGCCAAGAGCCGTGCTCCTTGTGTTCTGGGTTGTGATGAGGTCGCTGCGTGCTGCCTCTAGAAGGAAGCCCAGCTTGACATGCTTAAGCATCCGTCTTTGCAAGCTTTCGGTTCTGTGCAGGTTTTGTTATCTTGGATTAACTCATAAAAGCAGCAGTAGGCAAACCCCTTGCAGAGAGGTTTGTAGCATCACCTAGAGCTACAGGTTCAAAGTCAAAAACACCTTTAAACTGGGAGGTTTGAATTCTGTTGTGCTGGGGCACACAGTGTCTTGGGACACTAGAGATCTGAATCGCTTTCCTGGCCCTCAAAGGGTGTGTTTACATTGGCGTTTTAGTTCAGATCAGGATCATACTTTTGACATGGGTCTCGAGATTGTCCTCCCTTAATGTCCTTCAGTTCATATCCCAGAGCAGTCCTGGAGAACAGAGGCTGAATCCTTTTGAGACAAAGCTGAACTGGATCTTCTCTGAGAGTTTGTGGGACCAGGCTGGAGCTGGTTTGATGTAAGTCCTCTGAAATGTGTGTGTTGTGGGCACTGTGTACTCAACACCACCTCTTGGGCTCTGCACGTTTGCTCACGCTGGGCTGTATCGCTTACAAATACACAGTCACAGTGGCCACATGACGAGGGAAGTCATTTAGGGATAAAAGATCTGTATTCATGTATTTAGCTTGTGGAAAAATCTGTCCCTCAATCTGTGCATCAGTTTAGAGATTTTTTTCTTGTTTGCTATTTTCCTTTCTCCCACCCTTCATCTGTCGCGCCTGTCTGGAGTACACGCTCCGCAGGGCAGGGACTCTTGCTAAACGCCTGGGCGTTGGGTACCTCTGTGCAGATTCAGTTTTTGTCGAGGCCTCTGGGCACTGCAAATAAACAGCAGATTTGGGATGATGAGAGGCTTATTTATCTTTTTATATTTCTTCCAGTCTGTTTCACCCTTGAGTAGTTAGGGATCAGGTCATGATATCGCCTGGGTCATACAGATGAACTGGGTGTTGGGTGTTTGTTCTAGGAGGCTGGAACTGGTACAGACCCATCAACAAGAAGGATCCCATGCAGAAGGTTAACGGTTACAGCCCCATGTTCCACCACACCAGTAATGCACCAAAGTAATCCCGCACTCTGGAAAAGTTTAATTCCTTACCTCTTTGCTGATCCCTTCTGACACACTGGAGTCACCTTTCCCAAAAGGAGCAAGTTTAAAAAATATCAGAGTAGCTGGAAACCATTCGGCTTATACTTGGCTGCTTAAGAGATTGCTCAAGCCTGCTGTCTCTTGTTGACGTGAGCTGCAGCTAGTTCTAATAGCATGTCCTTGGGTTTTCAAAATCCAGCTCACGGGGCAGGTTCTGTTTTCCAGCAGGATTCTTTGAACCTGGTCCTTTTCATTTGCACTCCACTGCTACTGCTGTGTGCGAACACAGAGACCGTACAAGCGGGCAACAGCTATTTTGCTTATTAATGCTCGTCGCATCAGAATAGGTCCAAGACGGCGTTGTTTGGCTGTGCTGAAATGCCAGTCTGCACAGGGGAGCTGGTGAGCCGACCCCCACGTCCGCATACTCTACAGCCCTCTCCTGGCTGCCTTCAGCAGCGCTGCACCGCACAGGCCAGGCGCTGCACTGCTGCTCGCTGAACACTTCTGTTCCTCAGAGCCAGGCTCAGGCTTCCGCTCGGAGTCCACATCACGATCTGCTTGGCAGGAATTACAGCTTCGGCTCTTGCCAGCTGACAGCTGTTTCGAAGGGGACAGGGCTGATCTTGACACAGAGCAGTCCCAGAGCTGTTCGTCCTGAGCTACATCTGGAGCAGCTCTCTGCTGGTCCTGAGAAATGCGACAGAATTCAGGAGAGCTGCAGATTTCCCTCTCCCCAGAGAAAACACAGCTTGCGGCATCTGTCCGTTCCTCTCCTTCGTAACCATCTTGACCACGTAGCTCTCACCAGTTCGCTGTGGGTTGATCTCTGAAGCTTGGTTTCTGGTGTATCAGAGTTTACTCTGGGTAGTTGCAGCACTCTCCTCTTCTGTTACACAGTGGCTGTTTTAAGGATTTAGCATGTGGTTTGTTTGGGATTTGGGTTTTTTATGTCATCCAGACATTCCTTTCTGCTTTTAAAAGTGGCACTAAACTACTGTTGCTCAGTAATTATTTCCATTGTTTTTGCTTTCATGGGGTAGTGGAATTGATCCACTTGGTTTTGTAGCAGCAAAGATTGCTAAGCCAAGAATATTTTCTAAGCTGTCTTCCAGTTTTCTCAGGGATTGTGAGTATGTCTTTACTGATGATTTCCCTGCATATTATAAAACTTGCCCAGAGGAATGAAAAAGACATTTGTTTTCTGTAGATTATTAAAAAATAACGCTATGGTTGTGAAATGTCCTTGCCCACAATGCTGGGCAGTCTTGCATTCCTTTTGTGCTTGCTTGGTCTCTGATATACAAAGATCCTATAGAACATGACTGAAGCATGAACCCATGTTTGTTATTAAGGTTCTAATCCTGTGTACTGTGCGAGTCCCTACCCTGCCTGTTCTGTTCTTCCCGTTTGCCATTTCAGGAGTCCGTTCAGAAAGCAGTAGCGATGCTGCTGTCGTGCCCTCCTTTGCGTGTCACACTCATAGATGAGCAACGGCAGAATACACTTGCCCTGACACAGCAGAGAGTGGCTGTAGGAATGTAATGAGTAGTTGTAGCCATTCATATCCAAAGGTCGCAAAGCTTTTTATGAGCTCTAATTAAAGTCCTCCTGTTACTCTGTAGTGCCTTGTTTTGACCCGGGTGGCTGGGGGTGGACTACCAGCGCTAGCTGCTAGTGCAATATTTATAGCCAGGCAGACTGGTAGCCTCTGGGGTTCAGGCAGGTGGATTTTCCTTGGAGGTGGTGGTCTGAACAGCATCACTCCTTAGCACACCAGTTAAGGAACTGAACTGGCTCTCCCATCATGGTTCTTGTGGTCTGTGGGTTTGGCAGAGGAGCTGGGAGAAGAGTGAAGTGTTCATTCCACATCGCTCTAAGCCAGGCTGTCTCCCAGGGTCAGGGCATGCTCCAGCCGCTCCACCCTCTCTGTTGACTGAAAGCCACTGCGTTCAAGGAGCCCTGACACCAGGTCCTCCAACTTTTGTACCAGGCAGTGTGTCACCCTCAATTAGGCATACTCCTGCCAATTCCTCATCCTCATCCCTAAATTATCTTCTCTCCCTCAACCTAAAACAGTCATTCCCCTCTAGCTCTGCCCTCCTCTACCTTAACTTGTGGTGCTGCAAGATGCAGAGACTGTACCTCAACTTTTCAGTGAGGATGGTGATTATATAAATCCTCACCCCAATATGAGTCATTTATCAGTAGCTTTTGGAAAGTGGGGGGTTGCGGTTTCCTCTCGGCGTAGGCACGCTGCTCTCATTAGTGCCGGTGGAAGTGGCATACCCACATCAGAAGGAGAAGCTGTCCCTTCTGCTCCTGGATTAATGTTCTTGCCAGCGTGTTTGTGCCACCATACGTACTGATTCCTCTGCTAGGAGACAGTGGAGGCAATTAAAACCTTGTAATTTCTCATGAATAGAATCCTGCTGAGACATTCAGTATAATAGGAGCTCCCTCCCGTGTCCGAGAAGGTCTGTAGTGCCAGCGGTTTCTTTCTTCTCTCCCACTGTAGTGAATTTATCTCACCATTTTCTCAGGAGCAATGAATAATTCCTTGAACTCGTGCTCAGTTTACAGTCCATGGTGCTTTGCTTGCTTCTCTTCTAGTTCAAGACATTCCTGAGCAACAGCTCTGGATGTGGATGGTCTGATGGGGAACATCTGATCCCCAGATCAGGTGAAACAGCAGTATCTTTTTTCTGCCAGTTATTCTTTTCTTTGGCACCCATTTTCTGCAAAGAAGGACCTCTTCAAATTGTCTTGAGATGACTGAAAAAGCCAAACAAATGATCTGCTCTCTTAGGTCAGTGCCGTAATGTTGAGCATTGAATTTTAAGTGATGACAGAGGGGAAGGACTCTGTCATGTTCCAGCTTGTTGGGGATGCAGGGGCTGGCTGCTATCTGTATATTGAATATTGCCATATTAATTGGAATTAGTGCCAATTATAAATGTGGCTTTAAGCATTTTTTTAACCAAAACCTAGAGACTGTCATTGGAGACTGTCATCTGACTCCAGCCAAAACCTTTTGGGTATAGTATAACTAGGTAACAGAGCAGGAAAAACATCCATTTCTTCTGTAAGCCTGATGAGACGCTCAGTAACCCATCCTTGTAGCGCTGGTGTGGGTTTTAATCACAGACCATTGTGTTGCCTTGTTTATACCTACTCATGCCTTAAGGACAAAATACTGTGCGATTTGAGTTTCTCCAGCTTTAGGAAGTAAATTTTCTCTTGATGTTCAGAATCCATGTACAACTTTAAATTGCATTTAAAAACCTTTAAAGAAGCCATGAGTTTCTGGATGGCTCTTTGGCATGCTATAAATTCTAGGTAGATGTAATGAAAAGGCAGTATTTTAATAAGAGACAAAGACTTATTTCACTCACTCTCCAGTGCCTTCATTTGTCACTGTGGCAGCAACATTAGCAGATGTTCATATTAAATACTGTACTTATTTATTGTGAGTAATGGATGGAGCAGGTTGCCATCTTTATGATCACTGCATGGAAAAACAACTCTACCTTTTCCCTTTGTGTCATAACTCTTTTTCGACAGACGCGATGTGCTCTGTTTCCCCAGCGGTGCCCTGGACCTGGGGCTGCGAGGATGCCTTGGGCTCTTGCACACAAAGGTTCAGCTCCATCCCACTGCAGGCCTGTAACACCAGTGGTGTAGAAAGCTGGCTGAAGAGGGAGGTGTGGAGGTCAGGAGAATGCTCTGTGGAAGTTATTACCAGCTTGTTGAGCTGTGCGCTGCTCTTTCTTCTTCATCACTTGGAATCTTGGCTAGCTGGACCTTTGACTTGTCCTGATGGGTTAAGCACAGTGATCCACACTTCACAGCTCTTAACGCAATGCATAGGGAGCAGAAACGCCCGCTGAGGGTATCGCTTTGCAAAGTGTCACAATGAAGGCTGAGTTCCTGAAGAGCCTAAGTTTTTGAAGGTACGTGTATTTAGGCACCCCAAGATATGGAGAGGCACCCAAAGGGATTCTTTTGCATCTATTACAACATACTGCATCGCTTTCAAGGAACTAATCTGTCCCTAAGCAATGTAAAAGCTTTTTTGAACCACTGGGCTTCTAGTCCTATTGAATTCTATAGGAAATGATGCTAACGACACCGAAAGCAATATTAATGGCTTTCCAATTAGAATATCTGGATAGTTTGTTTATTTTATCGGCCCTCCACAGCAGAAAATCGAAGGTTACTGTGAATCTCACTTCAAGTTTTTCATCAGTGGGCCTTTTTGTCAGGAGCCAGATACTCTATAAAATACAGATAAAGCAATTTGAGAGAAATATTTTGCCCAAGGAACGCTAACAAGGCTTAGAAGACTTTCTTCTTTCTGGGAGTTTCCTTTAGGGAAACCTTTTCATTTCCTGATTGAAAGATCAGATCGGCCCATAGAGGGAGCAGTGGGGTGTGCTCGGTTTTTCTCCTCATCTCCAGAAAAGCACACTTTGTTAAACAGTCCCGAGAGAGGTTCAGTTTTAAAGGGAGAAGCATTTGTGTGATTGGATGGAGGGATTAGGAAGTTATCTGTAGGGAAGCTTAAACTCCAGTTCACAGTGTCAGCGGAACTGACAGGGTGATGTTATGTAGGGGTTTAAAACATGAAGGATGCTCTGCAGGGATGACTGAATAAATCATAAAATTCTGTTGTTATGGTATACTCTGTATAGCTTATAGATGGTTTAAAAAGTTAGTGAATATTTTAATGCCACATAAGAAATTACTATATATATGTTTTAATGAACTTTATATTAAATCAATCAACTTTGTAGCGTATTATACAGTCCCGTATATCCCTACGTTACAAATTAACATGTCCTGTAATTTATTAGGTTAATATGCTTCTAATCCTGTCTAATACAATGATGTTTGTTTAATCCCTGCAGTTATTAATTATCAGTTAACTTTTCATGAACTATAAACAGACCTTTACTAGGACATGCAGAGTACTTGATGGCTGCACTACCTTCTGCCCTGTGTCTCTCTCTGTTGTTTCTCTACATTTTTCACACTGAGACCTCTCTTCTGACAGTCTCTGTCAATATGGGGATCCCATTTTCCCAGCCAGAAATGGAAGAACTGGGTAAGATTAATGACCTACCTGTCAGTCATTTGTAGTATTAAGGCTCCAATTTTCCACTGATACCAACTTTTTTTTTACTGGGACCTGGTCTGAGACCTGCCAACCATAACCCCAGTTAATTTTTGATAAAGGTTTCAGTTCCGTCTGTTGAAGAAGCCATCCTGTGCCCAGCCCCTAAATCCTTCAAAAGATTTCAGGCTCAGTTCTAAAGACCTTGATTTAATCTCAGATCTGGTCGGGAGAGCAGTCTTTGTCCTGGCCGCTCGGTGCTTGTTCTGACTGCAAGTGCAGTGCGTGCGGTTTGGTCCAGAGCACCAAGACCAGCTGTAGGTCAGGGACTGGCAGACCTCTGCATCAGCCACGTTTCCAGCTGGACCAACAGGATCCAAGTCTGGATGGATGCAGGATGCTCATGAGATCAAGTTGTAGGACTATTACGGGAGACATAAGCCAAGAAAGAAAAGACTGCAGAGAAGTGAATCAAAGGAGATCTTGTGCTTCATTTACAAGAAAAACTTACTTGGTTCAGCCCTTTGATTTAACGAACATGCAAGTGTGTGTGTATGTGTGTGCGCAAGAGATTAGGAGTGACAGTGTAACCCCTCTCTGTGGAACACCAGCCCTCTGCAGATGTTTACCAGTGCGTGCTCCATTTCTGGGGGAAAACGAGTGGATACAGAGTTGTGGTTCTTGTCGCAATGCTGATGAGTCCAGGGCAGCGGGCTCAGTGCCGAGTAGCGTGGCGGGACCTTCAGCTACAGTCTGAGGCTTCCTTCTTGTCTCTCACCTCCTGGGGGAGCTGCATAGACCATTAATCTGATTTGGGGGGAAGTGGATAGAGGAGGCAAAGAAGTGGTTTCTGTCTGGAGTGGGAAGGAAATTGAACGTGAAATTGCAGGAGATTGATTGTGGGAATTGCACCTACAATTCAAGCTACCGAAAGACTCTTGCTCAATGCTTCGTGGCTAATGTAGGCATACCAACCTCAGGCAAAGCTCCCAGTGGGATCAGCAGCTCGTAGGAAACCTGGGCTAATTAAAGGTTTTGAAGACCTTCACATATAAATTGACAGTTTTCCTGAAACGCTCAGGTGTCACACAGACAACCTCAGTAAAAACAGTGCTCAGAAACCCTCGTGCCACCTCGTAACGGAGCACTCACACTTCTGAGTTCTGCGGTTTTTAATAAATGAGATTTTGATTTTTTTGTCAATAGGAGAACTACCTTAGGAAACATGAATTTCGGAACAAAAGGCTTATTTTAAACAACAGCCAGGCACTTCTGTGTTTGTTCCAACTGGAAACCGAAGAAAACACATACTGTTTGTATTTCAGAACTAACGGCAGTGTCTGCATTTCTCCCTCTTCATGGGATGAATAGGAAGTGGATGATTGTGCATTTTCCTGACCGGGAATGTTTTTCTGAGCTGACTCCAAAGGGATGTTCCAGGGTTGTTAACTGTGATTTTTCAGCAGCATGAGGTTGACTGAAATTGTTTATACCAGCTATAGCTGCCTAATGTGCCTAATCCATCTGTCTCTAAGGTGAAGCTGTGTGCTGTGCTAATCGTAAAGCTGTGATAGTATATCTTGCTTATTTTTACTCTAAATTATGATAGAGTTTACAATGAACTCTGAATTTGATTTATCAACAGCTATGGTGCTAATTCAGCAGGGAAGTCATGGAGTTCCGAGACAAAATATTAGCACTAATGAGTAAACATAGCTTCCGTATTTTGTAACGCTGAGTTTCCACTACATATGGACAGCTTCTAAAGTTGCATCTAATTTAATCATGTAATCATTAACTGGGCAAGTATTTACACGTAAATCCGTTTACCTGGATTATAGAGTACCAGCAAACATAAAACCAGGTAATGTTCAACTGCCTGAGAATATTCATGCTTCACTTTTGTTTTTCAGAAGGAAAATGTGTCTCCTGTAAGACAGCGGTAGTTGCCCTCTCGCATCTTCCATCAGGATGAATGGAGCATGTCTTTATGTTAAAAACAGAGTGTTCCTCCTCTGAAAAGAGAGGCAACAACACTGAAGACATAAGAACTGCAGTGTCTAAACAGTGGCTGTACAAAGCCCAGGTGCCCAGACGGAGACGGCTGCAACAGCCTGGTTCTCAGAACGCGCGTCACTTCTGTTGCCAGCCTCCAGCTCTGAGGTTCTGGCCAAAGCAGTTACCGGTCTGAGGAGCCTGTGACAGTTTGTGTCCTTATACCAGTCTCCTTTCAGGGAAAAAAATAAAGTGCGCTCCATCCTACCCCAGATTTCCCCCAGAAATGGTGCTGCAATTGTCAGTCCTTCCTTATAGCACATTTCTGGCTGCTGGGTGGTGGCCCTGCTAGTGAGTCACTTAGACATGCACGGCCGTTCATGTTTTTGAAGAAAGAGTGTCCCTCTCTGCAGGATAGGGAATGGTGGGAGATCTTTCTTCAAAATTGGACATAAAGAAAAAACTCGTCATATTTCCAGCATAAAATGGATCTGTTCTGAAAACCTGTGTTTCCAAAAATTGATTTCACAGTTTACCAGGAAATGATTTCACCCTGGGACTGCAGGTGATTAGATCCTGCTGGCCTGGGAGTGGTTCGGAGTGAGACAGAGTTAATCTCTGTCTGGTCCTCAGCTGGTCTTCACTGCAGTAAGTCTGTTGTGAGCACAGAAGAAAATACTTCAGCAGGAGTTGCAGTCAGCACGAAGAACGAAGAACGTGGTGTTCTGTTAAACCCTCTTGGCATTACTCAACAGGGAGGTGTCACACCGTGGAGGTCGTGCCAGGCTGTCTGAAGGGTCCTGTTAGGAGGAAGTGCCGGCAGTTAAGAGTGCATGGGGGAGTTTCACGTGCTATGGGAGGTGGTGGAGAGAGAAAAGGGTTTCAGAAGTAAGGGTCACTACATCCTCGCTTAGGCCCCAATCCAATACTCTTTAAAGCTCACCAGGTTCAGTGGCTATGTGGTAAGATTTCGTCTTTACTGATATACTTCTGAAGGTCCGGAATAAGGATTTTTGTTGATGTTTTGCTAAAAATCTCGGTTTAAATGGCTGCACCCAAGAGAAGCAGTTGTCTGGGCTGAATCCTTTTAGGATTTTTTAGTAGAACTTTTTTCTGTGGTAATCATTAGAAATCTGTGCTGTAAGTTAGCTGATTTACCTCCCAATATTTCTGACATAATGAAGTAAAGCTGCTGATAAAATTCAGCGCAGTGTAAAAAAAAAAAAAAATTACAAACCCCCTGAATTGGGCTGTGGATACGTGTGTTTGCGTGTTGGGATGGCTGAGGGTTTAACTGAACATCACTGCTGAATGACAAAGGAATGGACAGGAATGTTGAGAAATACCTTTTTAATGCAGGCCAGAATTTCACTGAATTTCGGGTAGACTCAAGTTAGTCTGGCTGGTTTTGCAGGGAGCTGTTCCGCTGCAGCAAGGCTGATGAGCTGTTAACCTCTCCAGTGTCAAATCGACTGCGAAAGGGAAGATTTGCATTCTTAAATTCCCACCGCTGAATCTTTTATCTTCCTCCTGTAGCTGGGGATTTATGTAAATTTTGCTTGTAATAGAACCTTTGTTTGAAGTGTGTGGCTGCTGCTTGCTATGTTTATTACATTTTAGTGAAGATCTGCAGAGGTGTGGACTTCAGAAGTCAACACGAGCTGACTAATCCAGCCCCAAGCCATGCTGAACGCAGTGCTTACAAGGCAGTAGGCTCATTGCGTAAGAGAGTCAAGGCTTTCTTCAGAGCACGGGGTCGTTTACTGACTTAATTAACTATCCACAACACTGGATAGACGGTGTGCTCACCTGTTGAAAGGCATTAGCATAGAAGACAATCCTGTGGGGTGCCATGGGCTAAAGCCAACGTGTCCATCACATTACATCAGCGACCTTGGGGTTCCTTCTCTTGTTGATTTATGTTTTTCCTACTGCAGAAAGTTTGACTCCTGCAAGTAAGTATTAGGCAGTGTTGTTTTTAGAAATGAAAATAGAAATTATTCAGAAAATGCTGTGAACAGGCACATACATGTATCATCTGCTGTTAAACATCCTGGCATTCCCTGTCCCACCCCTGAGCTCCACCAGACTGTGCTCTCATGCGGCATAACCGTCAGCGAGCACACCAATCAGATAGTAGGACAGGTTGCAGGAGAGAAAGAGTTTTGTTTCGTATCCTTTGTGTTTCCACGTGAGCAACGCTTTATCTTCATTTACAATTGAACTTCTTCCCAAACGGGATGTAATGAATTAGGGAGCACAAATGGCTGCGGTTAGTGGCCACAGGCTGGCATGGAGGAGACAGTGAAGGACACCGAGCTCGAGGATCCCAGTTCTGTTCTTGGCTCTGCCTTTCATTTGCTGGCAGGTAAATTCTCAGCCTTACTCCCGCTTCCTAGCAAGTGAAAAATGTGTCTTCTGTGGAAGAGGCCTTGAGATAGGGATGACAGAATCCCGGAGGCTGTATTTATTTGCTGAGGTGTTTAGTGACCTGATCGGGTTTTTTTCGCTCTAGTCATCTGCTTTTTTGTCTCCTGGAGGTCAGAGCAGCTGAAAGGCCACAGCTTAGGTTAGAGTTGTGTTGTTTCAGTCCCTGCACAAACAGCCCTTGCCTCCAAGAGCTCTGGTCTCCAAGGGCAAGCAGGGGCAGGACTTAATCTTCTCATTTTTCAGCTCATAAGATGACTTGTCCAAAGTCACATCTCTCAGTGTCTCAGGCATTAGTTATAGTGCAATAATAACAGTATCAATAATGAAACAGAAAAGTTACTTTAGAACCTGGAGAAAAAATACTTAGAAAATTAATTTTCAATAGCTTAGATGTTCTTCAGTATGTTTTGTCACTCTCTGAATCCAAAAAAATAGATAACCGTGTCAGCCTTGTTTAGAGCGAACAATGTAATCAGTATTTTCCATCCTTTTTGCTTGCATCAGGCTGAGTGGTGGTAGAATTGTGCCCACATTTGCAGTGGTTTCTACGGTCAAGGCTGTGTCCTGAGACCGCTTTTGTGGACTCAGCTTTCATGTACGGTCACTGCACTGTAAATGGAAGCTGGTCCTTCATGTCCTTCTGAAAATGCAACGTTAGTTTTCCGAGAAGGAAAGGACAGCCCGTGTTGTGGGGATGGTCCTCAGGAGGCTTTCATTTTGACCAGGAGTGTTCCGTTTTGAATTTTTCGTACGGTTGTTAAGGTGATTCTAGAGGCATCGCAAGAACTAACTTGAGGAGGGAGAACAACAACTGTTGGCATTTCTTCATCCGGTCGTTACTGGAGGTACCTCCAGGGTAGTGCTTCTTACAGTCGTCAGACATGCCGTGGTTTTTCAGATTCCCTTGATGGGAGAGGAATAGTACGACAGCCAGGGCTGAGAACAGGGGAGTGCCAATCCAGTGCTGGGCTTCGTTATCCCAGAAATGCTTTCTACAAATTAACCTGCAGCTCCTGAATCTTGTGGGTTACCTGACACACCTATTTTGTTTTGTTTTCCACTGACAATATCCACCTTCCCTCCACACAAACGGCACAGCAACACTTATTATTATTAAGATGATTCCAGCCACAGGCAAACCTGATTTCTGCGTGATAACAAGCGAGCGGTTCTGTAAAACTACTGAGAGATAGTTGACAGGGAAGTGTGTGTATCCACTGTTTAGGGCTGTTGAGATCTTGATCCTTCTGACTCCTGTTTGGAAGCGAAGCAGCAGACGGTGCTGCACACCGGGCTCGGGTGGTTAATGTACTGTGGGTTATTGCTGTAAAGCCGGGACCTCAATCGCTCAGCGCTCCAGAACACAAACAGTCCTTGGCTTTTATAGAATCATAAAGAGCCACCTTAAAGGCTGAGGACGAATGCAAGCCCTGATAGGAATTGGCACAACTACTGCTGTATCCGAAGGGAGCTGCAGTTTCTTGCGCTGTGGCTGAATTTGATCCGCAAGTGAACACAGTTGTCCCATCAAATTCTGCCGAGCAGCTTGTCTTCTGCGCTCTTGCCATTCAACTGTCACATAAAGTGACGTTTTCAGCTGAATTCCAGCGAGTGGAAAAGTTTTGGAATCTCTCCAGTGTTCTGCAGAGAACCAGGGGGAGGAATGTAACTGCTGAGAAGACCCAAAAGCAAGAGGGGCTCTGACCCTGCAGAACTGACCATGAGTCTGAATGCCTTTGCTTTTTTCGTACCGTTGTCAATGAGGTGCAACAAGCATTGGAAATTTGTGGTAAATTAGCTCTGTCGTCTTCACTTAAAGTCTGGCATGGAAAACAAAAAGGCATTTTTTTACAAGATTGAATTACGGGTGGGATATCTCTAGCTGTAATGAGCTCAGGCTTTCTAGCAGTGTTAGAATAAACTCTTGCCAGTATCTCCTGCAGTGTGTGGTTTTTTTCCCTGAGAGCATATTTCTTTCTACTTGATCAACTCATCTCTTGCAGGTGATAAAATTATCTGCAAAGATTTGTATCTGATATTGTGCCATAAATCATATTTAGTCGGAGAATTAACATTTGCAAGCATAGAACATTCATGGAAAAAAAAGAAGGTGGGGGCCTGGCAGATTCTGAGTATTTATGTAAAGAGAGATGGGATTCAGGATGGATTTTGCAGACTTTAAATACATGACCCTTTTTACAAGCTGTGGATCTGCTCAGCTCTGGCGAGCATCAGTTGAGCTGCTTTGATAGTGTTTCTCTCGGTGAGGTTGTAAGATAAAGAACCCAGGAAGTTGTGACCTTGGGCGAGCAGCTTTGTTGTAGAAGAAATAAACGTGTTCCAGCTGTGCCGAAGCCGCGCACGCTGGCAGCCGAGTTTCCAGTCCTTTGACATGCTCAGGCTGCTCTGAATTGTATAGAAATGCTCAGCTCCTTTTGAGGCGCTGGAAGAAGGGCCAGTTTTTAAAAGGTTCGTATCACCAGCAGCTCCCAGGTTACCCTTCATAGCCACGTTGTCCAAGAAGAGGTCAGAATGCAGCATGCGAGACTGTTTTGAAAACCCGCCAGCAGACCTAGTCGCCGAAATGAGAGCAGCCCCTCTAATCTGGCTTCAGCTCACTGCGCGGGGCCAGAGCGGGCTGCGGTTCCGTCGGCTGTCAGCAGATGTAACGTCCATCCACGGTGGGACCCAGTGGCTGACATGAACGTCAGTGCTCCTGCTCGGGAGGGGTCTGCATGTGCTGCAGGAGCCTACAGCCTCGGAGGTTTCTCTTGCTGCAGGAGCTGTACGGTGAATAGGGACGTGCTGAGCACCCAGCGGGTTTGGGGCCGTGTTGCGGTAGATGCTGTACCACAGCATGACTGAGCACAGTACTGACGTGTTTCTCTTTTGGTCTCTGTTTCTCTGGCGCAGGTTCCTCACCACATGAAGACTTTACCCTATTACAGTTACGACCAGCCAGTGATCGGATACTGCCAAGCCCATAAGCCTCTCCATGTAAATAAGGGGTACGATACCATGTCCCGGGAGCAGGCGGAGACAACCAACCTGGAACTCAGTCGAGACCACAGCTTCATAGCGACAATCGCCCGTTCGGCTGCTCCAGCCATTTACATTGAGAGAATACCAAACTAACGGCGGAGACGGCCGCTTCGGGGCGGAGTGGGCAGCTCTTCCGAGGGACCTTTCATCTCAGAGGAGACCAGGGCAAGAAGCTAAAACCTACCATTCCAGTTCTAAAGGTTCCAGCAGAGACAGAGGGAAGGGGCTATCGCAGACTCCGCAGACTGTGGGAACGCTGTCGTGCAGTACACACTGAGAACTTCAGGATTTTCTTTGCTTTAAACTTTCAAACAAATTCCTCAATGTAAATATTAAAGAGAGATTGTCAAGTTCTTATTAAAAAAAAAAATAGATTTCACTCTAGCTACATAAAGGGATGGATTAAGAGTTTTGTTTGTATATTTGATTTTTCTACATTGCACGGTTCCAGGGAAGGAGAACCACAGGTAAAAATAACGGGGCCGGGGAGGGCAGGGGTTTGGGCGGGGTGGGCCAGCCATGTTTCCTTACTGAGTGTTTATTACTTCAAAGATTTGTTTAATATTTTTGTTCTTTTTAAACAAACAAAAGATAGAAATATATTTTCTTTTTTCTTTCAGGGGTTTGGTTTTGGTTGGTTTTTTTTTTTTAGTGGTCAAGCTCTAATATTTCAAACTTCAAACATGGGCATTAAAGCTTATGTTGAACCAAAAGGACACTGGCAAATGATGCAGCAGAAACAGAAACTTGGGTGCATGTACATTTAAGACACAGGCTGTACACTATGGAGGGTGCTTTTGATTTTTACTATCTTCATTGTGCTTCATTGTTGACACTATAATTACTTTTCGGGCTCTAAAAAAGGGGAAAACATGCAACGGCGTAACGACTCTCATATTTACAGTCCAGCGGTGCTTGTTAAGCAAAATTAATGGACGTTTGGGAACCAAAATGGAAGTGATGTGCTCGAAATGGATCAGAAGGAAAATCTTTTAAAGCAAGAGTATTTGGTGAAACTCACTGGCTGACACAATTTCTAAAACACGGGAGAATGTGTAACATTGTTTTTTGGTTTTTTTTAATTATTATGATCAGTTAGTTTTTGTGTAGTTTTTATCAATAAAATGACAACAAAAAAAGTGGTGGAAAAAATAAACATACTATTTTGTGGTTGGGACACCACAGCCAAGCTACTGTTTGAATGATTTCTCTGTGTGACACGGTGACTCCGTGGACTAAGGGAACAACGTTTGTCCTGTTTCACCTCCATCTCGCCACTTAGAGCTCGAGGAGTTGTTTTGAGGTTTAAAAAACCTGAGTTTGAAGCTCAATTTGTGTGGCTTATCGAAGAACAGCTTAAGAGGTGATTTTCTCAGAACACCTGTATGGGCCTGGGGAGGGGAAGAGGGAGAAGCAGCCTGTTTTTACTGCAGGATTTTTTGTTTTTTTCCTCCTAAGGCAGCCTTTTCAGGTGCAAACCCTGAGCTGAAGCCCAGCCAGTTCAGATGAGAACCTGAGGTCTGAGTTTTTAACTTGGAGGGTGAATAATCCAGCAACGGGGTTTAGGACATAATGAATTTTGTGATTGTTTCAGGTACTTATATTGAGTGTTTTTATGAGAAATACCCTTGGCCACAAGGTAGGGGCTTAATGAATTTTTGGAAGTGCTCAGTCTTATATCACATATGTGATATCATAGTGTCTTCTGTGT
Organism: Bucorvus abyssinicus; assembly: GCA_009769605.1. Classification (NCBI taxonomy): domain Eukaryota; kingdom Metazoa; phylum Chordata; class Aves; order Bucerotiformes; family Bucorvidae; genus Bucorvus; species Bucorvus abyssinicus. Next base: position 2,204,736 of record CM020059.1, on the reverse strand, counting down.
TTCTCGCCTGAAAAACTTCTGTATTTTTCTCTGAAAGGAAAGGAGAAGTATGCATGGCTGTACACATTCTGTGCACTAGGCAGCTTGAGGGAAACACGGATGTACAGAGTCAGCGAGATGCATCGAAGGTAACGTATTTAGAATTAAGTGTTAGACAGGAAATGAAAAGAAGGTGGAGTGGAAGGCTGGGTGATGAATTTCCAGCTCTGTTAGACACTGCGACATCGGGCAGCTTTAGCAGTGCTGCGGAGGGAGGGAGGAGGCTGCTTGAAACACCAGTTGCCTTCAAACTGGGTTTCCAACATCGACGCGCAGGCAGTTTGGGCAAGAACCCCATAACTTTCCTTTGTATTCTTGACAGTTAAGGAGGTAGTGTTCCAAGAATGTTTTGAAGGCATGAAGTTATACCTTAATTAAATGCTAAAGGTCATGAAGAGCTAAATATTTGTCATGGATTGTTTTAGATCAAAGCAGAGGTCACTGCAGCATGTGCTGAGCTACCTGAGCTACTGTTAGTTGGTCGTGGTGATCCAGCTAAAAGGGCTCTGTACAAGTCTAGCTGGGACTGCAGGTGTAACAGAAACCGAAACATGAACTACCGGGGCTGCAATTAAAGCCAATGAAATTTGATAAAAAAACTTGCTCTTCAACTACTGCAAACCCCGAGGCTGTCATACATTCATCTCCAGTCTTCTGTTATGAGTTTCATATTTGATTTTTGTTTTTAACGTGTCAGATCCTGGAATCGTGATGATATTACACCTTCAGCTCAAAAATATGTCTGAACTCTTCTTAGGGAAGGTCTTTCTACTCCTCTCATACAGTTCGTGGGAGGAAGTAACTGCTCTGAAAGGGAGGATGAAGCAACTCACCAGATGTCCAGGTAAGACCCAAGAAATAGAAACTTTTGGAGTGTCCTTAGTGATTCCTCTTCTTGCAAACAGGGCGTTACTGAAGAGAACTCATTACTGATTTGTTTGTGGTGGCGTCTTTCTGGTCTCTGCACAGTGGCTGAGCGCTGCAGAGCTCCCGAAGAAGGCTGCTGCCTTGCTGTATCTCGACAAGCATGAGAAGAATCAGGCTGACCTTCAGACCGAAGCTGTTGAACTTTGTGCTCTGCAAAAGACAACAGCTGATGTGATCAAATAACCGGTTCTGGAAGACTTGGGGAAAAATTGACTGCTGCCTGTCTCTCTAGCTAATAATTGTCTTGCAGATGTCAGTAGGGCACTGAAATTATACTGTCCTGATAATGCTGTGGGTAGGATCTGCAGCCAAGGAAAGAGAGTCTCTAAAAGCAGTCTACCACCCGCAGTTGTTTCCAGGGCTGGCAATGTTTTGCTCTGAGATGTAGCAATCCTCTGGAATAAGCTGCCCTTTTCTGTAATGAATTGAAAGTGTTCTGAAGATTGATAAACACAATTTCATCTTGACTCCCCACTGGAAAAAGTCCCGGAGGGAATTTGGCACGTCCTACCTGGGAGATCTAGTGCTTTTATAGATATTTTTAAGCAGCATGAAGATTTAAGGGTCTAAGGTACTAAGTATTGAAGGTGATTAATTTTTAAGGGTTTTTATCAATTGGGCTCCTTTAAATGTCACTAGTTAGTTTTTTAAACCTATATAAAGGAAAGGGGGGTTGGTAAGGCTGTAAGTCCATCTAGCTGGAACCTTGCCTTAAATTAAGAAAAAGAAATTACCTGTCTGATGTTATTGCCCATGCACAAGCATTGGAATGCCTCCTCGCAGCAATAACGGCAATAGAGAAGGCTCCGACAGACTGTGGAGTTCGGGCTTGTTAGTGGGCAAGAATCGGAATCTCTCCTCACTCCCCAGAAAACAGGGAGGAAGATTTCAGGGACACGCAACATGTGTTCCCCAGTGCCCTGTGAGAGCAGAAAATGTCCTTCCTGACCACCCCAGAGTCCTGCTCATCACCGGAAAGATAAGATGCGATTATTGTTATTTTAGCAAGTGTAGTTCTCAGTGGCAAACCAGAGTAAACCAGCCCTTTCCTTAGCCATACAGCCAGCCTAACTCCATGCTGGTGGAAGAGTTAAACAGGAAGACTTAAGTAGGAAGGTCAAATGCAGAATAAGGAAACCCCAGAACCCAGCAGTTCTGGGTCCTAAGTGCAGTAGCAGTGCCAGATGCTCCTTCATTTCTTTCTCGAGCGGTTGTCTCACAAGCACCTCATGCCCGTTATTTCTCCGGTGCCCTGGTGGCTGGCGCTTCAATAACGTGGAGGCAGGTTAAAGTAAATGAGTCTACAGAAGAGAATTATATTAGTCATTACTGGAGTCGAGGGATACATTACACCTTGGTCATTACTATGATGAGACATACTCTAGTATGGCAAAAATAGAACCACATTTGAGGCAGGCAGATCACAGGGTTCTCGCCCACGAAGTCGCTGCCAGGCAGCCCTCCAGTGCTCAGCACTTCGGAGGTCTTCAGAGATCTGCAGAGGTGGATGTGAACACTACCTGCTCGCTTTGAAGACATGGCGAGCTTCAGTGGCTTTAAGATATATCACCCTAGGCAATTATTTAGGTGACTCTAAAAACTAAGCAATATATATATAATTTCTTGGTTTTTTTCTTGTATGATTGAACTACAGGAAAGACACGTTTTCTGAATATCTGCAAATAAGCTGCTAAATGCACTCATGCTTCTTTGAGTAATTTTAAAATTTTTTTTCTCTAGGAAGTATCCAAAACGGGGCAGAAGGGAAGAGAGTCTTTCCAAATTCAGTAGCAGCTGAAACATTGTGCATCTGCAAGGCAGCCTTGAGTAACTCAGGAGTTAGTGCCTCTCGCGGAGGCAAGATGCAGATGATCGGCTGCCGCCTGGCCAGGTAGTAAGTAGATCTTATTCCCATTGCATCCCTGTGGACACTGTGGAGAGGGTGAGAGGCCTGGGCACTGGCCTTCAAGACAGCTTCTTGTGGTTTTGACTGCAGGAGCTCCCGGGGGTCCTGCTGCCTCAGCCTCCTGGAGTGGGGTGTTTCTGACTGTTCCTGCTTTGTGACTTCGGGAACACCACTTTTTTAATGGCTTCCTAGCTCTTAGCATGTCTTGTTTCCGTTGTGAGCTTTTTGGGACAGAGCCTGCATCTTCTGCCCAGCGTTTTGCAGCCTTGGTCTCAGTGATAACTTTCAGTGCGAGTGAATCAGAACTAAATAATAAAGTCGAACACACACACACACACACACACACACCCCAGTGCTATTTTGCATGTTTAAAAAGGCAAGCGAAATCAATTTGATAATGCAAAAAAACTATGCTAGCTTATGACTTTCAATCAGTGCTTTGGACTCCCCAGTGGTCTAAAGGACTCTGCTTTGCTAAAAGTGCGTTCTTGGAACAGCAGGAACGAGGGGAGCTCGATACGCTGAGGCAGAAAGCAAAAGAAAGCATTTTCCTTGAAAGTCCTCCTGGGATTTAGAGTTTAGAGAGAGCGAGCAGGCTGGCCAATACAGTGATGTTAGTGTTCTGCTAGGAAAAAAAAACAAGTCCCAACAATTTAGAGCAAAACGTGTTAATTCACCATCTTGCAAGTTGCCTGTTTACTCAGTCCAAATTTTCAGGGAAAGATTGAACTTAACTGCCTTTGGACACTTCATTAAAAGCAAGAGGGCTGGCCAGATTAAATCACGGCATAGTAGGAAAACATGGGTTGGAAAGGTCTTCTGGAGGTCATCTAGATGAGCTTCCTGCTGCCCACAGAGCTCATGGTTCAGTGTACTTGCTCCCAGGCTGCCTTTTCTGACTGCCCAGCACCTTCCGTGAGGAATCTTGTGGTTCCAGTGACCACGGGATCACAGGCTGGGAGACTTTTGCTGGCCTGTCTGATGCGGCAGGTTAGACACCCTGAGCACAGCAGCGTTTTCTGACCTTAAAACCTTGGGATTTCCTCTAGATATGTGTGTACCTATGGGATACGTTTGAGGTTATACCAGACATGAAGAAAGTTTGACAGATTTCTTATGTTTTGTCTGATGCTGGGCAAGTTGGAGCACTGGGCGTGTACGAGATGTAGTAAGAAAATGAATGAGACTTTGTTTGAGTTTGTATTTGTTCATACCCTGCACATGAGCCGGTCCCGGATCCAGGGTCTGTAGCCCCGGCTGCTGTAGAGGAGGTAAGAACAACGTCATTTTGCCTGAAGAACTTTTAATCTGAGGATCATTCAAGGGAAAGCAGATGGGTGCAGACATAGAAAAGAGCATGTGAACAGAGTGTTGGCTGTAAGAAGTGTTGGAAATAGGAGTGTCTGGTAGTTAGCAGTTAAAAAGAACGCAGTGCCAATGTCAAGGAGCTTTTTTCCTCTAAACCGAGGTGGCGGAGCCTATAGATAGTGCATGTTTATGGGGAACTCCTCCAAAGCTTCAAGAAAGGCACAGCAGGAAGAGCAAACGCGCTTGGCTGGTGATAATAGAGGTGTAGGAGAGACTAGCGGCAGTGCGTCATGAGAGGCAAGGCTGGTATTCCACACTGCTACGCAGCGCAGTGGGGCCAGATTCCTTTTTAAATCCCTTGTATTGAGCAGAGGAACAAACATTTCTATAAACTAGCTGAAGGTATGTGGGTTGTAATTATTTATAAACAGCGTCCTCAAACAGAGCAGCATTTGCAATGTATTTCTGTCATGTTATGTAAGATAAATTGTTGGCAAACATTCATAAAGTATTTATTGGACAGCCTGCGCTGTTCAATGACTTATAAATCAATACTGTAAAGTATAAACTGGTGTCAGGGTTTCAGATAAATTCTTTGCAAAGTATTTGCTGCCCATCAATAATTCTGATATTAATTAGTTTACAGTTTATCTGCAGGAGCTTTGGGAGCGGGTTGCGGTTCATTTTCTCCCTAGCCCAGGTCGCAAAGGGCTGTAGCAGTCTGGCTCGAGTCACCTGAGAGACCTGCTGGTCGTTCACATGCGTAGGTCAGTCCAGAGCTGAATCTCCCTGTTCTGAGCATCCTCATTAAAAACTCATTGTAGCGGGGCTTGGGATCCAGCAGCAAACGGAAGTAAAAGTTTTCTGGTGCTTTTCACTCGGGGAAAAGAAAAAAAGAGATAAACAATAGGAACTGAGGTTCTCACTTCACTGCAAGATCGTAATAGCCACGATGATTCTCTGTCCCCTCTTTGCTCTCCCTGCACAGCTTTAGATGACTGAGAAGAGTTACAAGCACTGAGGGTGAAACCCTCAAGGTTATAGTAACAGAGGTACTAAGCGTTCTGAAAAAACACGGAGGATTTTTAAGCCTGTCCTGTGCTTGCTGGAGCACCTAGGAAGTCTGGGGAAACACTCTATACCAAGAGTGGATTGTTCCTACGAGTTCCAGTGAAAGTCTAGAGTGACCTGTTGCCTTAGCGAGGAGTTTTCACATTGCTTAGAAAATGAACCCCACATGTGCAGCAGCAGCAGGTGAGATGCAGCTGAGGGAGGGCTGTGTTAGGCTTGAATCCCTTCACCTGAAGGGAGTCACATGCTTCTTGCTCTGCTGGGGGTGGCTTTGCTGACCGCATTCTCACCCAGATCCTCTGTGGGACCTCGTAACAGCAGATCTCAGCTCTGAACTTCCTTCCAGACTTCGTAGTAAGTACATAACTCTTAAAGACACCAGAATAAAGAGTCTCAGTCTGTAAAGAACTGAAATGGCACCTGTTGAGATGCAAATATGTGCTGGTTTGTATTTATCTATGCAAATGAGTTTTGAAGTAGTGCTTGAAATCCATTCTGGGCCAGCAGATCAGCGTGTAGTCATCTTTTCGCTTAAATTCATTGGGGTTGAGAATGTAGACGCTTTTAGAACTGTAGAAATTAAAATAACTTGTACTGGTAGAGTGTCTGTAAAGTGAGCATCCCTATCTACTTATGTGCTTGTTTACATGGAGAAAACAACCTTCGTAAGGTGTCAGAAGTTATTCTTAGCTAAGTGTGGAGTTGGCTTTTTTTGGTGGACCTCTCTGAGGTGGTGGAAACATTTAGACGTGTTGGTGCCCTAGCGAAGGTGGATAAATAGAATAAAACATATTAACTGCTATCAGCCAGAGGATTGCAGAAGGTCCCTTTCAGCCCAAAGCCTTCTATGATTGATTCTGTGATACTAGGGTGTGTAGCTACGTACCCAGACAGCTTTTGGTTGATGGCTGTTGATATGTTTCATTCACATTTGATGAGGTTTTCGGTGCATACTTGCAGCACACCAAATGGCTCTGAGTACAGGCATCCTAATTGCCCTCTCCTGGGAAATTTCAAATAGCATTTGTGTAGCTTTGTTTTGCTTTGACTTTCCCTTTGAAAACAGATTCTGGAGAAGGGCTCTGTGGAGGTGGAACTGCGTGGGAGCTAAATGGGGCTATCTAAATGCATTACAGCTGCTGGAGCTTGCCCTGCCTTAGCTACATTAGTACTAAGAGCAACCTTTAGGCAAGTGAATGAAGCGAGTAACCACACGTGAGGCTTGTGCGATGGGGGCGCATCATCAGGCTCCTGCTGGCGATAACCCATCAAAAGAAAATGTTGAGCGACAGCCCTGGATAGCACACCTGGGAAGTGGCAGGTATTTCAGGCAGGGAAGGTTAGTTTGAAATCTGGATGCAGAAATCAGGAGGCGCTGCAGGGAGCTGTGCCTTCCTTGTGAGCATCCCTGGCCTCTCCTCGGGTCTCAGATACTAGTGTAATACATTTAGGCTTATCGGTTGAAAGGCGGTGAGTCTGTCTTGTCCGGTGCCTTCTGACAGCCGTTCTGTGGCAGACCTGGCTCTCCTCTCCCGTCGAGTCTCGTATCTTCAGGCGATCAGCCCGTCTGGGCAAGGCCTGGCTGGTTTAGCATGTGGGTTTGGTGGAGCGCTGGGCAGCCTTTGATAAATAATGTCAAGGGCAGATGGGTAAGACGGGGCGATAGAGATGTAGATGAACTAGTAGAAGCCTGTGCTGTGGCGTCTGGAAGTTCGGAGTTAAAATTAACTGCTGTGCGTGACAGAAAGGCCTAAGCTGCACAGACACTAGGTTCTAGAGAGCGGCGCTCAGATCTGCTCCACACAGTGCGTTCCTGTCTGCATGCACACTGGGTAGCTTAACACGGGCACAAAAATCTAGGCAATCTAGCAACCAGATGTGGTGTGCATCAGCTTATCGCATCTGCTGGGGGGAGGAAGGCTGAGCCACGGCTAGCCAGTGCCCTGCTAGAATAAATCTCTTGGTTCCATGGTGAGAGGACCTTTACACAGTTGTGTTCGGGGAGTAAAGTCATGGGAGGGACATGGGATTTCGTGCCAGCAGGAACCCCGTGTGGTGCTTCTGCTCCTCTTTGATGTTCAAAGCTGATTTTCGGTAGCAGGCAAGGCAGAGCTTGCTGTGCCGGGCAGGAACAGGCCTGGGGGTATGATGGGGGGGAGTCTGCTTAAGGGCAAAGTCCTATTTTCACTTGCCAGGTGAACAAAATCTGCTGCAGAGGTCGGCAGGTGGTTGGCATCCGCCTTCCACAACGGGGCACTGAGCAGGTGGGTCCTGAAACTGCACCTCTGGGTCTTTACCGGTGGCTGAAGTGCACCGTCTGGTTCATAGCTGTGAGAAGGTGGAAGGCAACTGCCGTCCATGCCGTTAGGAGAACTGCTTCATCTCATCCTCCCTTTTATCTTCTGTAGACTGAATCCGTCACATTTGTGTTTTTTCTTCTGAGTTCTGCCTTTGGGGCTGTCTCTTCAGCACTCTGTGCCTCAGTTTCCCTGCGTAGCTGCCTGACCGAATTAAATCACTGTGGAAAGCACACGTGGAAAACATCAGGAGCTCTTACCTCTGGGTTGTGTTAACAGAGCACGCAGAACCGCAGCGTGTTTTCAGCACTGGTCTGTCTCAAACTGAGTGCAGAAAAGCCTTCAAGAAATGCTGGTTGGTAATACCGGTGGGCAGAGATTGTCTTTAAATTTGAATACTTGGTATTTGAAGATACTGAGCCTGCTGTTCGGGGGCTCCCAAGCCCCACGGAGCTCGTGAGCAGTGTGAGCGAGGCTGGGATGTCGTGCTCTCCCCTGATGGCACAGGGAACCCCCAGGAGAGCTTGCGAGCGCCTCTCCCTGCCTTTCTGAGCTATGTTTGTCTGATCTCTGGTGAATCTCAACTGCATAATGATGTGGTGTTTGGCCGGGAGGGTAGGGAAGACTGGCACAGTGGCTATGAATATTTATGTTGAAATATTAGTGGTTGTTTTAGAGTCAATAACAACAGCGCAGTTGAATTCTTCCTAACAAAAACATCTATATTCCTGTGAAGATATGTAAATATTATAGAAACCTTTTAGACTCCATAGAGTAAGCTGGCAGCGTATCTGGGAGGATTATTTGATGCTTGTTTATACTGAATTTTCTTGGTGTATTCTCTGAAGTAATTGATGTTTTGGCCTTAGTAGGAGTGATGTTACTAAGTGAAAAAGGCTGCTGGCCTAATGTGAAAATTTTGGGAAAAGAAAACGAGCCCTTTTTGAACAAGGAAAAGAAGTTAGGATTTGGGGGGTTTTTTTGAAGGGAGAAGTGGAGCTTTTAAAATCAGCTTCTAAAACCCATAAAGAGCACCCTGTCAATTAAGAAAAATACTTAGTTTTTGCTTTTGTATAGAATAAGCTGCAATATTTTAGGCTTCATTCATGGAATTGAGGTTTTCAGTGGAGGTTTTCACCTTCTAAAAGGCATCAATATTACAAAAGCACAAGAAAGTTAATAAACTGTTCAGTTGTAGACAATAATGTAGATATACTTGTGAAGAAAAGAAAAAATCAATAGCTATTGCAAGTGTAGCTCTGAAAGAAACCTAAGGAAATGTCAACAGTTCTTTTCTGTGCCCATCAAATGCTTTGGGCTCCTTCTGAGAAGGTTGTTCAGTGTTGGCTTTTACTTCCTGATAAAGTTTATGCTGAAGGTCCTTGGAGAACCCTAAATTCGTGTATTTTATCCTCAGTAATGAGGTTACAGAAAAGTGGCCACAAAGCGGTGGGTAATGGAACGATTGGCCTCCTCAGGCAACAAGGGTCAAAAGACCCGGCTGTTCCCTTACGTTGTCCTTAGTTGAACTGGGGATGCTGGTTTCTGAGAAGGGTGTGTGCCAGGGCTGGTTCCGTGGGGTCCCCTGATGCTCAGGAAGGACACAGGGATGGGTGGGCTAGTACAGTTTTTCCCTCTACTTGGGTCCTTATTTCTGTTGAGAACAAAAGTGCTCCTTTCGTGTGTGACTTGTAAAGGCAGTACAAGTAGGAACAGAGAACTTGGGGAGATGCTTCTGTGGGACCGTGTCGTGTGTGTGACCATGGAGGCAGGCAGCGTGCGTGGCCTGTGATTCTCTCCCTTCATGCCAGATGGGTAAATCCAGCTACAAATGGATCAGATGGAAAAGCGGTCAGGAGGGGCAAGGAGCAGCTGCTCTTTGAAGGACGGTGGAGAACAGCAGCAGCTCACCCTGGCACAACGGGCACCCGAGCTGGCTCCTCAGCTTCAGCCTGAATATCAACAGCTCCTCCCTGGCTGTGAATTTGAATGAGAAACGGTGGCGCCTTTCAGCTGCTTTGCTGCCCGTTAATGCCTCGTGTCACTGTGTGAAAAATGGAGTTGACATAAACGGGTAGTTTCCAAATGATCTGTAAGTATCAGGACTAATGACGGAGTTAGAGCTGGGTAAATATTTGCGAATAGGGATGTGTAATGCATGCGCGCCCTGTAATTTTAATTTACTTATCAATGTAAACACTAATTTAAACCCGATGCTAACGCTGGTTTACATACCTTCACTTTCTGGGAAAGCAATGAGATTTAGAACGTGCGTCTCCGAAGCGAGGCTGATCACAGGTGCCCAAAGCAGAGCCGGAGGCTTAAGACGGGCCAGCTTTGGAGAACCCAGATGCGGGAATAATACAGCGGTATGTTGCTCGAAAGCAAAGGGACCGAGGCAGCACAGCCTACTGGACAGTGTTTAAACAAGAGCTGGGCAAAGCCGGGCTCTCCTGGCAGTCCACGCTGGCCTGTCTGTGCTTTCCGCTCGTCTGTCTGAGCGGTGAAGTTTGCAGCTCAGCCACACAGCAAAGGCAAGGGCCGCTGCTGGTTCCACGTGCAGAGCCGCACAGAATTCACCGCGGTAGTGCTTGGAGTCTTTAGGCATTGCTGTCATACAACTAGCATTAACCGGTTTATTTTAATGCTTTGTTTTGCTCTGCAGAACTCCGTCCCTCCAGAAGTCCTCAATCAGATTCTTGCGTCCCCATGGAAAAAGACTTGACGCGTTATTCCAAATATGTTTTTCCTGTGTAGCGTGTGCTGCTTCTCTGAGAACAGAAGGAAATCTTTCACAAGGCAAATCTTTTTGTCGCTTTCTGTTTTTCTCCATTATTGTTTAGCAGATCACAATCTTATACATAATGTATATGTGACTGAAATATTCAAGGTGGTTAACATTTACCATTGTTGCCAAGGCAAGTAATTCTCTTCCAAAGATACAGCTTTAATATAAAAGAGTAATAGCTGATATTACAGCGTTCAGATACAAAAAGTGATAATGGAGCCTGTTGATGTTTAATATCAGCTGGATTCAATGAACCTCGCATTGCGATACTTTCTGAGGGTTGGATTTGTGGTTCTGTGATGAATAGGCAGAATAATTACATCCGTATAAAATACAGTGCCCGAGAACTGTCTGTCATGAAAATACACCTCTGATAGGCTGCTTTTCAGTTTTAATAAAACTGAAGACATTTTATCTTTCTGGAATATGACTTAAATTTTACTTAACCTGGCAGAGAAGTTCAGTTTATCCAGAAGTTATTAATGCAGGAGAACAGAAGGATTTTTTTGGATAGCTGCTTAAATCAACATTCCTTCTTTGTATCTCAGTTAATATTCTTCCAGGGAAGAGAAGAAATTGCTCCCATCAAAATATGTTATTGTTTGGCCACCACAGTTTGTGTGTCTGCTTGGGCCCAACAGGGAGAGGTGAGTTATCTCACGTCTTGCTACCCAGCACAGACACCACCACACCACTTCTTATTTCCTGCCGAGTTTCCTGTAGCATTTGTTTTACGGAAGAACCTGGCGTTCTGGTGTTAGGCTGAGTGTCAGCCCTGATTAAATGTGAGCGCATCAGTCAGCTGAAAGTGTTCTCCCTCCACGTGGGTGGACTTGTTGGGGATCACAGCAGCCGGGTATGAGACGGGGGCTTTGGGGTACTGCTGCTTGGGACAGGCGTGGACGTGGGCAGGCAGCCGGAGAAGGGAGGAAAACAACCCTCTTTCTCAAGGCTTGTGCAGTTAAGGTGAGAGGCGGAGGGCTTTAGCATTTCCACGTGAGAGGGCAGGCAAGCAGCAGGCCATCCTTCTGCCCGCAACAGAAGGGAGAGCCGGGGGAAGGAAGCCTGTCCCGGGGGACCAGCTGCTGCAGCGAGGCACTTGAGAAAGGAAGCAGACTTCAGAGTGGAACATCTGCGCGGCGTATCAACCAAGGTAGAGAGGGGAGAAGGATCTGGCAGCGTGTCAAGATTGAGGCACCGCTCCGGGATAAACAACTGTTTGCTTTTGTGCCCCCTTTTATGTCTTTCTAGTGTGAGTGAAGCAGCAGGGACAGCAGTGGAGAAGGGATGTGAGCGAGCTGAGCATCAGGTGGTGGAACTTGCTGGCCAGAGGACAACAGGGCAGCAGCAGCAGATCGCTTGCAGGCTGCCAGCCAGTGTGTTATCGAAGGCTGAAGTTCTTGCCACAGGCTTTGCAGCAGGTTTCTGAAAACATTCTGGAAATGTGCTCTGCAACATACTTTTCTGCCTGTCTAATCTAAGAAATGTATTTCTTTTCACAACCGTGTGTTTTTTCCCCTCTTCAAAACAGCCAGGAATGTTCCCCTTTTGCTATTTCATCCAAGCTGGAAGAGGTCATTTGTCCCCATCTTCAGATGTGAGACCGTTCCTTGATCTTCTAATTCTTTGCCTCGAGTTGATGCTAATAAAGGTGTGTGAGGGAGGTTCTCAGTTGATTTTAGGAGCCGAGCAGTGGATTGCTCCCTCTTGCTGTTTGATCAGCAAGTTCTGGGTCTATTGCCCTAAAGTATTGGGGCAACACGTGGTTGACTCTTGATAGTTTTAACAACCCCTTTTGTCTAGGGACAGTGAACTTACTCAGAGCTTTGAAGTGCCTCTCCACAGAACTGTAGTCCAGCTCCATATTTAATCATTGAGGTGATTAACATCGATTGAGGTGACTAACACATCCAAGTGCATATTGTTCACCAGGCCCTTGCACGATCAGCATGGGATAACCAGGCAGGATTGTTTTTCTTTCCTTAGTCAGGTTTGGTTTTTTACATTAAGGGGCTGGTTTCATCCTTTATATTTGTTTCCTCTGTTTGACAGTGAGACAGTTGCTTTCCTATTCTTGCACTTCTCCCAGTGTGATGTTCGGTGCATTGTGCCAGTGCCTGAGCCTCTGTGGAATAGATGCTGTAGCAAATGTTGCAGAGTGGAGCTGGGGGCTCTTTCTGGAGGAGAGAAACCGTGCTCATCACAGATCACTGGAATGGCAGCTTCATTCCTCCTGGGCTGTCGCCGTGACTTTGTTCTTTTGCTCTTGCTGGGTGAGTCAAACAGCAATGGAAAGATGTGAGCTGCAGCAGGGTATACAAAGTCTACCCTGATTTACTGCATCAGATGCTCCATGTTGAGCTGGTGGCTTCCTGTCCCCTCCCAGAGCACTAGTGAATTTTGAATTCACATCCCATAAATTCATGGGCTGAGAAGCAGAGCTCAGGACTCACAAAAAAGTCAGCCGTGCTGCTTGTGACAGTATTATCCCAGTGAAAAAGCTAAATCATTTTTCAATAATCATTACAGCACTCGGGGGCTTCACCTGAGAGTTGCAGATACTGAAACTCCTGCGTGATTCTGCAGATTGAAAATAGCTTCTAAGCCACCAAGATGGGCTTGGAAAATGCTGTTCTTTGTTTTGTTGGGGTTGTTTCCTAAGGTCCGTAGCCGTGTCTGCAGGTACAGATGGTGCTGTACCAGGAGGCGAAGGGTCATGTGCTTTGTCCAGCTGGCGCTCGCTGCAAGATGTGCACTGAAGTTGTGTGGTGTGGTAGCAGGTACACAATGTGGCCGCTTCCCAGTCGGAAGGAATTCAGGGAATCATCCATCTGTGATAAGAGCAGCAGATGAACTCCTACCTCACAATACCATCAATTTTCCAACTGGGAAAACCAGCCACCATTTCTGCTGTTGTTTAGCCACATTTAGTCTGAGCTTTTGTGGAGCCCCTGCCCAGCACTGAAGGTGGCATCAAATGCTTGATTTGGAGAGGGGCGCTGCTCTCTTCTGACTCTTGTAGATGTTTTGAAGATTCTTCAGCACTTCTTAAGAGAGAAGACCTTGAAGTTTTCTCCCATTGCTAATTGTGTGGGCAAGAGGGGAATAAGAAATTAGCTGCTTCAGATTTGTCAATTTTGAAATGCTATTACGCTGCTCCAGTTTAATTTTGGTTAAGAGCCGTTTCATTATTAATACAGAGAGGAAGTCGACTCTAATGACCCTTGGGACATGCCAAAGTGCTTTAAGATCAGTTTGGGTAGTCAGAGATGTGTGAGTAATAAGACGTCTGCTCTGTGAAGGGCCTTTGCCCACCCTTGGCAAGAGAAGCTGGCAAGATGGTCTCTGCCACGTTGCTTGCTGATCGCTCCCAACCTGATGCCTCCTTGAAGAGCCCCCTCCAACTTTTCCTTTTCATCTCTCCTATTGCTTCTCTGATTTTTTTTCTTTTCCCTTTCTCAGCACAGAAACCTCAGAAGTTAAGGCGCCACAAGATGCAATATGACATAATCAATACAGGAACTTTTCAAGCTTGCCAAGACTGGATTTTTTTTGAGTGTCTTGCTATCTGTCAGCATGTGCTAATTGAGCCTACATACCCATATGGCATCTGCTCTCTGGAGGAAAGTGTTTCAATAGTCCTGTGGAGTATAGCAAATAGTGGTTGATGTGTAGGGAAGCATTTGCCTGTGAATATTGTGTTCTTGTCAAACAAACTTGGATGAGTATCCACAAAGCATATACCTGAGTTCAAGCCAGAGCTTGAGTCGGAGCCTTTGGTGTCAGTGTTGGATTACAGGGGAGCCTTGGGGCGCCGACACTGGGGGGATTGTGGCAGGTATGGCACAAACTTAGAAATACAGAAGGTCTTCCTTCTGAGGAAGGTGAGACAGATGACAGTAGGGGATTGCTAACAAGCACAAATGTGCAGGCCATGGAACGAGGCAACAGCTCTTAAGTGTGAGAAATGGTGGTGGTACCTCAGCTGCTGCCCCCGAGCGACGGGAATGCTCCTCTAGTGGCTTGATAACAGATGCCTCTGCTTCAGCTGACTTCAGAAGTAGACAGGGATTTCACATTCGCAGGCTCTCCGTGTGCTGCTGTATGTGCACTATTTGCATTTCCCCGAAATCCTCGAAGTAAGGTGCAAGTGCTTTCTGGGTCCTGTGCTGGCTGGCTGCAAAGGGGTGAATTTCACCCTTAGAATTAATTAAGCATCTGTCACTGTGGGAAGGTAGATGCTCTCTCACATTCACAGATGGATAAACAGAAGGAGAATGGGTTGCCTGAAGCCACGCACTGAGAGGAAGCATAAAAAAAAAAAAACCCCAGTCATGTCTTTAGCTTTGCTAAGGAACCAAGACATAGGCGAGCACGTTACGTGTGCGTGTGGAACTGGAGTGCTCCTGAACCTGGGGACCAGCGTCAGTCAGGTACAGCAAGAGTCCTGACGGGGACTAAAGTCCTACAGATTTGTGAGCGTGGGTGGTGTAGAGCAGAAGGGTGCTTCGTGTCAACCATCGAGCTTGTGGTGCTGCCGGTCAGGTAGCCAAAGGTTCACCATCAGTGGAGCTGACACAGGGCTCTTCTTCGTGTCCTGAGAGCTGTGAGTGTCTTGGCGAGCGCTTGCTCCTTGTTCAACACCCACGACTGCAAGTGCAGCGTCTGACGACAGGAGACCAGGCTTTGATCATAGCCCTGTGTCTGGTAGGCAGCTGACTGGAAGTGGGGATTGAAGTGCCGTGCCACTTAGGATGTGTGACCTCACCTAAATCCTACCGAAGGTACAGGCTCTCGCTGTGCCTGCCTTGCTTTGCAACCCTGATTAACTTCCCTGAACTCACTCCGGATGGGGAGGTGAGGGAGAAGAGCTTCTCCTGCTGGCCTAAGGTCTTCATTCAGGGCTGAGTGACGGCACAGGAGGCCGTCCCCGTGCTCTGGTCGTTCCGTGCTCTCTGTGTGTCGAGGAAAAAATGAGTGTCACTGAAAAAGCAAAACCATGATGTATCCATTGACAAATACCAGAGGACTGCGGTGGCGGCTGCTCCAGTTTGTCCAGTAATGATCAGTATTATCTCCCTATTTAACAGATCACATCCCAGCATCCAGGTACCTTGCAAAGCTGAGGGTGGGGGGTGTTGGGATTTTTTTCCTTCCTGCCAGGTCTGTGGCTGAGTTATTTTCACTGTGTTGAAGCGTGTGGAACATTGGTTATGTCCAGGGGCTTCAGACTGACTTATCAGTGGGTTACTACAAAAAGGAGGCATCAGACTGGTCTTGTTCCTTATCCTGTGCTGAGCATTTCTTGGTGCTTATTGAGTGATACATGGAAATTATATGGGTGTGCCAAAAGCAACGTGTTTGTATAAGAATTGCTGCACTTCCTGTGAATCAAACTCTGCCTTCGATCCATCAGGTCTGTTTCGCTGAAGAAAGGGCACTTGAAGTTTGTGTAACCATGTGCTTCTGTTCGATGCTGTAACTGGAAGGAACAAGGATTATCAGTGGCTTGTGTCGCCCACAAAGCTCAGGCTTTTTGTTGGCTGAGCACGGTGGAGACCTGTGTGTGACCAGTAGTGAGTAGAAACCGCTGTGCTGGCTGAGCTCCCACATCTGTCTGATCTTTGGTGTCGACAACTTCAGATCTACTCAAAGTCCATTTAGTTTTCTCATCTCCCATTATTTCTTTGCCTCGCCAGTTTCTGTATGAGTGGGGTCCACACTCACAGGAATTGTTCAAAGTGAGTGTGCATGCCTGTTAGTTTTCAGGGTCTCACAGCTGTAACTGAGCGGACTGCTGGGCTTTTTAGACGAGCTTTCCTGCAGCAGTTGTGAGTTTACTGCAATCCAATATGTTGTGAAGTATTTGTATCACTTGCTGCAAAAGTTGAGACAGAAAAAACGCCAGCTGATGAAGAGTACCAGAACACAGAGGTGTAAAACACAGGTTAATAATATGCACCCACCACTCTGTTTAATAGATTGTCATCTGAAAATGTGTTGACCCTCACATTGCAGTAGTGAAGTCTTCTGAGACTCCTGTGACAGGAACGCTGGTCTCCCTCAGTCTCCTTGAGGGGAGGGTGGACATAGTCTGTCCACGCGTCCATTTGTGTGGTTAGGACCACGCATTCACATAAAGAGTCTCTGTTTCCTTCCAGGGCTCAGTCCTTCTAAAATGCCCTTGACACTGGGGCTTGCCAGGTGGAGGGGGTTTGGTGCAGCGTCGTCCTTTCAGCTTCATCAGGAGTATCAGTGCCAAGAGGAGTGAGGTCCTCGGTCCAATCCCTGCTCTCAAGGCCCAGGTACTTGTTGCTGTGATGTGGTGGTGTCTAAGGCTGAGTGGTGGAGCTGAGGCTGTCGATCTACCCACCGCTCTTTCCTTGTCCTGCCATGTTCTGTGCTGTAAAACACGCTGCAGTTGGGGTTTCGATTTACCTGGGTGAGCTGCAGCCGTGCTGGGACCTGGCTCTGTGGCCTTTCAAAAAAGGACTTTGGTGTAGGAAAGTGTGAATCTCTTCCTGAAGCCAATGGCAATTTTGTTTAATGGTGATTATTCTCACAAGCACTAGGAGCACAACTGCTTCTCCAAAGTTGCCAGCTTCTCAGTCTTTTGTAACACTCAAGCTTTTCTCTCCCCCTCACCTGTCTGAATAGCAGAGGAGGTTGCCAGAGCCCTGCCACTGGCTTCTTCCCCAGCCTGTTTTCTCATGCAGACTCCCTTACATTTGACTTGTCTGCCCTTGACACGGTTTAACCTCTATAAATTCCTCCCACAAAGTCAGTCTGATGTGAAGAGCGTTCCCTGACTCCTTGCCTTAGCCCTGCTGTGTGCTTTGTAGTAAGCAAGGCTTCACGAACCCCAGAAACGACTGTCAGGTTAATTGAGTTAGCAGAGACCCGTGTTGTGTCCGCAGGGGATGAGGCAATGGTGTGCTGCCTGATTGTTTTCCAGTTGCGAAACAAGGAGACTTGTTTAAAGTTGTCAATTAACTCATTCTGTGGGGCAAGCTTGGGCAGTCTTGGAGCACAGCTGACCATCTTTCCTTGGAAGGGAGCTCCCTGAGACCTGGTGCTGATTTGAAGTGATGCTTCCAGCCAGCGGTGACTGAGGGAAACACCCCCGGGCAAAGCCAGTGGCTCTTGGGATGGGTGATGCGCTGCTGCGTGAAACAGAGCTGAGTGTCATCTGTGCGGTTTGGAGGGTTTAAGCATTGCAGTGTTCCGCCCAGTTCGTGCAGCAGTAACTGCATGGTGTAACTGGGGGAAATCTCCAAGGGAGGCTCTGATGCACCAAGGTGAGACGTGGATTGTGGGACTAGGAGCCGGACTGAGCATGTAACTGCCAAGATTTCCTTTGTGTTTGGATGTACAAAGAGCTCTGATGCTGGCAGGGCTGCACACGGGAGAGCTGCCATTGGAGCCAAAGTGGTGATTCATCTGAGCTGACGTTTACCGCCGGAGGCTTGTTGTGTGTATCCTTCTCCGCAAACCAGAGGGGCTGAGCGCTGCTTATCTCTTCTGTAGCGTTTGTTACACCTGACATGGCATATCCAGATGTGGAACAGCCACGCTTAATGGGATATAGGCAGCTGAAGTGCAGAGATGATAGAAAAAATGGAAAAATAAGCCCAAGCCCTAGAAACTTCGCTTTGCTCTCTGAAGTTTATTTAGGAAGGAAAACGATTGTGACCAGATGTGTGTGGGTGCAGGGAGGAGATGCTGTGGGTTTGCAGAACTGATGGGAAATAGAGAGTGGGCCTGATCAGATTAGAGTAACTTGGATGGCTCTGTGCAAAAGTGGGTGTTTGCAGAGAAAGCTTCGCCCTGCTGCTTTGGAAATATCCTGGGATTTGGGACAGGAGCATCTGAACTGCCTGCAACGTGTGGCAGAAAGTTCAGCAGTATCTGCACAGAGCCTACTGTGCTTCAGCTAGGGCACGTCTTCGTCACGCAACGGGCCGAGTGACACTCGAGTCGAAGCGGCGAGGTTTGCCTGCCGCTCCGTGTGGGCGTAACGTGGTAGACAGCGATCCTCAGGTGGGGAAGCGGGGAAGAGTGCCTGGGGTAGAGGGGATGTGTTAAACTCGGGTACTAATGTGAAACTGTGGCCTCAGCCTGGCTGTAAATTACCACCTTGCAAAGCAATTTCAGGTTTTACCACGTTCTCACTTGTGGTGGGTGTGCTGGGAGTGTAGGTGTTTCGCCTGTGATTCCTTCGGCTGTTCTTTGAGTCTTTTCCAGGGTTTGGAGAGGGTGTTTGCCTGTTGTCTCTGCACAGGTACACTGCACATCTCGGACCTGGAGACCACTCTGCCCAGTTCTGCTGGCTTCCCGTGTCCAAAGTACCAAACGGCCAGAACAGACACCGAGCTCTGGCTGAGCGTGTTCCGGGTTGTGTAAGCACAGCTTTACAAAGGCGGATCCCGCAGCTCCAGGAGCAGGACAGTCCCGTGGGATAGCAGTGATTCAACCTCACCTTCTTGCGCTGTACCACACAGAAGAGAATTTGAACTTAAATCTCCTGGCGTTCCAGGTGGCTTCTCTAACCACTGAGAGGCTGCATCTTCTCGGATGGGTTGGTTTGTTTTTTTTTTTAAAACCCCTTTCATAAAGTCTTGTCTTATTCTGCTGTGCTGTGAAAACCAGTAGCAAACGATGACTCTTTTCCTGAAACGTAACTTGTTTTTTTCCAGCCAGCCCCCAGGGAAGATGTTCAGCACCCCAAAGAGTCGCGCTGACATCCTCGCTGCCAGAATGGCAGGCTCTTGCTCCAAGTGACAGCGTTGTTTTGCATTTTAGCATTTCTCCAAGGATGAGTGACTGTCCTAGGGAGAAAGTGTCACCTCATTTGAGGCCTCCTTGTGTGCGGATGCAGGTGGGTGGAAGATGATCTCTGAGCTGTCTTTGAGACATGCCCTGTGCAGGAAAACGCTTGGTCTAGTCTGTAATCAAGCATGCTGTTTTCATTGCTGGTGACTTAGGTTACTTCAAGTAGCTTAAATAGTGGAGCTTTTTATTTTTGAAAGGCTTTGCTGTTTATTTTCTCTTGGCATATTCCCCTGTGTTAGGGGGTGGCTGCATTTGCAGTTGGACTGGAAGATCTTGGGAGGGGGATAGTGACAACAAACAGTCATGGACAGGCCAGGAGAAGCAGCTGTTTCACGGAGCTTCTCTAATGCGGTTGTTACTGGGATGGCACATCTCATCACAGTCTCATCTAGTCACACTAGTTGTGTCCCATCGCTAATGGCCCTGAAAAACTTTGGAGCTGAATAATAGGAATACAAAAAAATAGCTTAAAATTTTGCTACCGAATTGACCATCGTGCACGTGTCCCTCAGCTGAAGTGGGCCTGCGATATTCCAGGGTATTGCAAAGAAGTCCCCAGCCACCTACCCTGCCTTCAGATGCTGCCTCACTTTAACGCTGGGCTGAAAAGTGCTTCTTTAGGAACTGACTCAGGAGAGGATAAGGTGCCCCTGCTCTTCAGAGCTAAAGACTTTAATCCAGTGCCACATGGTGAGGGCAGTGATACAGTTTTAAGCTCCTAAACCAGAAGTTGATTACAGTGTCAGCTGGAGTGTGTTTGCTGCCTGCGACGTGTCTTGGCCATGCGGTGAATCCAAAGGAGTGACGTAAGGCTCAATTCTTTGTTGTTTTCTCTGCTGTCTGGTGGGTGACGCCGGTGCTGCGTGGGTGTTTAAAACCACTGCTGAACTGGAAAGCTCTGGTGCCAAGGGTGAGGTGCATAGCAGTGGAGAGTCGGACATGCAGTGTACGGGATCACTGTCTGGTCACGGGCGTGTTCCTGCCCAGTTTGTTTCTGGTTCTGACAACGAGATTTGTTCCTGGCTCTGAGCAGAACACTTGAGCCAGCAGCTCTCTCTCTAAAGTTTTTAATTTCTTGCCCAGTATCCTTCTCCAAGTGCTCTTGGTAGCCTTTGGGCACAAAATCCATCAATGAACAAGCAGGAAAAAAAAGGCTTTCTGAAGGCTTATTAAAATGGCCAGAGAGGTGGAACCAGTAGAAGCAATAACCCTTGCTGCAACAGCTCCTTACAAAAAAATTTTAAAAATTGACTTTCATACCAGGAATCTGACACAATTACCACTGACACAAGTAGGTTTTCTGCTGATGAGTTTAGCAGAGGTTGGCTTAGGATCGAAGTACGTTGGTTCTGCTGAGGAACCTGCAATTTGCGGGTTGAACAGAGGGAGCTGGGGAACCAGAGGTTTTGAAGCATATCAGTGCGTAAATGTAAGTGTTAATAACATCCTGTGGTTTGAAATTTTTTTTTCCCTAAAGGTCACTGAGTTTGAAAAAAAAACCTTAAGAAATGAGACAGGGTCTTGGCTGGGTAACGTGCTGTTAGCTCGAGTCCCCAGCTGGAGGAACAGGGCACAGAGATGCTGGAGCTGGGAAGGAGAAGCCTGCCAGATGGATACAAATATTTGAATACATCCCACAGCCTGGGCGCAAAGCAAACGTCTGCCTTCACCACAAAATCTTGCAGCGAGAGGTACCAGTAGAGAATTTTAATAAACAGAATAGCAAATGGTTTGGGGGTTTTTTGCAATTGGAAAAAATAAAATGCGAGGCTTTTCACATTCACCTGAGGTGCGCAAGAGGGGAGGCCCCCCTCTTCTGGAGTCTTCTGAAGGAAGAGTTGAATCTAATGACTCAGCTCACCAAGCTCCTGGAGCCCAGTGGCTGATGCTGGTAGAAGCAGATGGTTTTATGCTTTATTGTGGTTCACATTAAGCACTTGTGTCCATGATTCAGGCTACGATTAGGATGGGGTTCAGGATAGGCTCTGAGAAATCAAGGAGGAACTGGGAGCAAATAATTTCTCTTGCGCTCTCAGACTGATACCGTCTTTGTCTACCTGTGTGCTTTCCAGCTGCCATGTCGGGTTTGTTTGACAGAAAGTCTCCTTCAAATCCCAAAGCACGTAAAAGGAACTTGAGGCAGCCGCAGATGCCTGGATGCGAGTAGCATCTGCTGGAGGCAGGGCAGGGAAGGGGAGCTGGGTAGAGCATGTGTGATGTGGGTGCTCCCAAGATCAGCACGCCCTGCTGAGCATATGGAGAACTCGAACAGCTTTTCTCCAGCACTTAGTAAGGGGAGTTCAAATTTGTCCAGAGAAATAGGATGATTCTCCACGCTAAAACAGAAGCTTGTTGGTTTGGAGGGTTTTCCCACCAGGCTAACAAGTCTTGGATGAAGGACAGCGAGCAGATTTGAACTCGGCTTTCAGTGGTAGGAAGGAAAAAAAAAAAAGTAACTTCAATGCTTGTCTGCTTAATTTTGTGTTTTCTGGGAGGAAAGGTGGGAATCTGGTTTGAAACTACGAAGGAAGTCTCAAAGGAAAGATACCAGATTTATAGACTACTTGATTTCTTGGACTTGTTGGAGACCTTGAAGTTCATAAATGCAGTGATTGGTGCCCAATTCTCCCTTGAGCTTCCTCATAGCTTGGCTGGAACCTCTACTTAAGAAGTGGCAAGTATTTTCTGAGTACGTTTTGGGAGGAAACTTGACAAACGTGTATTTATTTTTCCTGCATTGCTCAATATATTTTGAAAATGTTTGCCTGTCTGTACATTTGGCATTGGAAAGTCCTCTATGTAATCCAGGCAATGTGGATGAAAACTTCTGAAATAGAGGTTGTGCACAAGTTGATCAGATGCAAAATCCCCTCTGAAGTCAGTGAGATGTTAATCAGCAGTGGAACCGTATGAGCGAGAAGATAAACACGCGCTTTGTTTTGCCAGTGGTTTCAGAAGAGGCACGCAGTTGCTTTGGTTCAAAAAGTTTCTTTTTATTTTCACATAGATCAAATATTTTAAAATTTCTTAATGCCTTTTTTTACATTGCCATAAAAATATTTGAATAATTAAAATGGAAACGTGTATTGAAATGTCAAAAAAAAAATTCGCAGTTACGTTTCTTTGAACCTCAAGTCAAAATACCGAGATCAGCGTCACCGTCACCACGGATGCCTGTTCTTCAGTCCCCACTTGGCTCTCTTTTCCCTGTGCCTTCTGCACCGAAAAGGATTGAAGGCAAATTTTCCTGGAGTGCTTCAACATGGATAAGATATTGTGATCCTTTAAAAAAAATAGTTCTAAAACATGGGGAGATTATCCTCTTACAGAAGTGTGGTGGGAGACCTGCCCACCGACCCCTTCTAAGCAAAGCTGTCGCTCCAGCCTCGTGCTGCTGCTCACCTCTGTGTCCCCAGCTAATGTCTGAGGGCTGACCCGCGCGGGGCGCTGAATCACCCCGCTCAGTCACCTCCTGCTAATTGGCATCTTATTAGTATTCTGGGCAGAAGAGCAATGACTGTGTCGCAGGAAACTGCCCTCGGGGTAGGTGCCTGCAGAACAGGCATGTTGGGAGAAGCTGCTGCATCGCCTCCGTCCCTTTTCTGTGACTACGGAGGACTTGTTCCCTTCGTGCTCTGTTTCTCCAGCTGTCACTACGGGATGCCGCAGCAGCTCCGGATTCACTAATGCGAAAAGACAGCGCACACTGAGAGCCGATGCTCTGGAATGGCACCAGCTAAAAGTCAATTTTCGTTTTCCAAAAGACCTGACAAACAGGGTCCTTGGCTCCCCAAAAATGCGCAGAGCTGGAAACCTTCGCTGCTTTTGCTCTACTTCCCTGCCCTGACTGAAAAGAAAGGGTTGAAAGCGTTTGAAAATGTTTCTCTTCTGTTCTATTTCTGTAGAAAGTATGTGGAGAGGAGGGTTGTGCAGGAAGATCAGCAGCGTGTGTCGCATGAGGCGTAGTTGTGGTGCCTTGTTCTCATGCTTTTAGCAATATCCTGAGAGACCGCAGGGCACGGGGTCTGAGCTGCGGACCTGAACCTGGCTGTGCCCGAGAGGCTGCTGACCAGGAGGGCTTGAAGTTACCACTGCTGGCGGCAGTGCCTCTCCCCAGGGCCCAGAGAAAGCTTTGCAAGCTCCTGTGAAGCCACTACCAGCAAGGGCTCATGAGCCCTTTTTTTCTGTGAACTGTGGCCTGAGAGATGAAGAAACTTTTCCACACATCTGTGTTATTTCCATGTTTTGTGCTGTGCTGTTGTTTCTAGAGAAACTCCTCCCGTAGTCCACAGGTTTGTCCTCGTGTTTCCTACGTATACTGACAGGGCAGTGGTGTTTCCACATCGTATGGAAATCAGACCTGGGTTTTGAAGTGCCTTCCCGAGCTAAAACTGCCACCTTAGATCCCTCACCTCCTCTGAGCAGAGTTTTTGTCTGCACCCAATAGATTTGTTTCACGCGCCTTCCCAAATAAGCACAAATCCCTGTTCCCAGTACTGATAAATAATGCTTTTGTGATGGATTGATTTCACTTCGACAGAGAAACGGGCTTCTGCCTGCAGTGGCGACGCGATGATGGCGATGCAGTGCTTATTTCCTTCTTGGCTTTAACTCTTTGGACATCGGGTTTTTTCTTTTAAACTTCTGTCATTTTGCAGCAAGTTCCTGCTCCAGCCAGCACTCTCCTGGCTGCTCCCCGCCGTGCTCCGTCAAGGTAATGCTTGCCCACAGAAAGTATGGTCTGTGCCCGAACAAGATTGGCAAAGTTGTCAAGTTCACTTCTGTCATCTAGCTGCCTCCACCCACGGGAACGCTGCAGGAGGAGGCAGAAGCAATCTATTAATACACAGTGTGGAAAATTGGTGCCTGTTAACATATCATCTAAATTTAACTGCAAGAGCCATGTTCAGCTCTGCTGTGTAAGTTGGTTGACGTCAGCGGTCTCTTATAAATTAGGAATCAATTCTTCTGGTTTCAGCCTATTTTAGGTTTATACAAATTCAGAGCATTTTTGAGCATCTATGTGGGTAACGGATTAAATTAACTAACAGGTAATGTGCTCTTTTGGTGGCCTGGGAGTTGTCTGCTGCTATAGAGAGTGGAGAGAACTGAGCTGCAGATGGCGAGAGGGGACGTCAGGGTTTGTGTTGCGATGACGTGCCGAGGCCTCTCCTGTTTGGAGACTGTGCTCTCTGGTTACCGACTAAAGCCGAGTCTCTGCCAGTGTCTTCAAACGGAGAATGAATATCAACTCCATTTCCTTCTGCTATTTTGAATTGAAATTCTCTTGCAAACCACTCTGGTTCTTCCAGAGCAGCGCATGTCAACAGAATGACATTTCCCAGCAACTGAAGTTGTTCCCGGAACGCTGCTGACTGGCTCTTAGTGTTGCATGTCTTCTGTCCACAGAGATGGAAAGACCTCAGAGCTGTGTCAAGCCATCCGGCAAGCAGATCCGAGGAGTCGATCACATTTCAATTTCCATGTGGTCAGTTAATCTTTCTCCACAGGATGAGCACGCACGTAGGGTACAAGGTTCGTTCCTCTGCTGTCTGCATCGACATTGCCAGGAGCTGTAAACGCAGTCGCTGGGCCATGTGTGTTCCTAACTGGGGTCAATGTAACTTTAAAGCCACATTCCCCTTTCAGTCTTAAGGGTTTGAGTGGCCAAATTGCTCAGCGTGTTGCTTGTGCTTTGCATTTTGTCCGTGAACAACGTTGTCAAAACCATTTGGAGTCCCCGTGCTGGGCTCTGCTGAAAATCTGGGCTTTTGTCTGTTCTTACACTGCTTGTGGTTACCCTTCTTCGGAAACAGCTGTTGGAGAAAATGTGCTCTCCATATTCCAGCAGCCTTCAAACTGCTGCTAGCTTTGAGGATGAACGCGTTTCCTTTCCTAGGAGCTTGGTGACGCTGTTCTTGGTTTGGTTTTGACATGGCAGTAAGAGAGTCATTGTGGTGCCACTGATTCTTTTCTCTCCAAAGAGGGCGTTTCTGTCTTTTCTTTCCCACACTTGCAAATTATTACAGGACTAACAGGATGCTGCTGATATTAATCAATTTTTTTTTCTTCTTCAAAATACACTTTAAAGGTGACAGGAGCTATAGCAGCCTTTGGAAGTTCCTTCCATTTGAGAGGAACCACTGAATTTGGAAGTTACTCGGCAACTTCAAGTAAAATTAAGAAACATTGTAAAGAATTTATCCCTGTTGCCTGTGCTCTGGCTGAGTATCTGTTCATTTTAATATTGTTTTATGGTAATGCAGAGCTAGGGAGTACAAAAATATACAAGGAATACACTTGAGCACATTTTGGGGGTTTCTGTATAGCTCAAGATTCTGAAAGTGCCTGTAGTGTTTAAGACTGTACTGGGCCGTGGGGATCCAAGGAGCTGAGCTGAGCTTGGGGAACTGACGGTCGTAAGCACGACAGAAGTGCCCGGTGTGAGCCGGCCCCCGCTCCGAGGGCTGTCTGTAGTGCTGTACGTATGGAAAAGAGCAAGAGGAGAGACAAAAATAGCGGGCAGGAATGTGACTTAGGGCTGCCCAACTGACCGCAAGTAAACAGCGAAATGTATTGTAGGCGTAGGGTAACACTTCCAAACCATCTCTGTTTATTTCATGTTTTATCATATCAAAGGGGAATTCGGGCAATTCGGAGTACTCGAGCACTCTGTTCTCCTTTTATACAGTGTGTGTTTGCGTCTGTGTGGTGAAGGGTCTTTGGAGGGGGGGGCTACTGACATCAAGTGTTGGGGGCACTTAGAGGTCTCGCTGCAGTGGTGGTCCGAAAGGCGTTGGAGTAGCGTGCTGTGAAAGCCTGCTCTGTTCTGTGTCGAGTCCTAGCTTGTGCATAAACATCCTTGGGCCACGTGGTTGTGTAAATATGGCCCAACATCACCTACGTGACCGTAGTTAGACACGAGTCCGTCGTGTTCTGTGATTCTTCATCCTTCTGTAAATTGAATTCTGCCAAACCCCTGTCACCTGCTCTGCTGCCTTTGTGGCTGCTGTTCCCCTGTGTTATGCAGCGGTTCGGGGTTTGGGTACAGTCATCTCGTACTGCAGCTGGAAACGTTCCTGTTGACAGCCGGAGAAGCTAGTTAATCTTCAATCCCTGCTCATCTCGGAGTCCTTGTAAGCTAATTCGACCTAATAAGGTCTGTCTGGTTGAGATGGTGGAGGATCTGCTAAACGTACATCCATATCCTTTCCCATGCTTTTGCATCCTTTGCTAATCCTTTGGTGTTCTTCAGGCTCATCACGGATACGGTGTCCCCAGCTCTGGTGCGGTCCCTCTGACTGTCTCCCTGATGACCCTTGAATTGAGCACTTGTAACACAAGGAGCAGTTAAAAATAAATCTGTGACACGGCTACCGCTGCAGATGGTTTCACTCTTGGACAGTGCTAGAAGTGAACAGGTTTTTCTCTCCTGCTGTGCTAGTCATGGCGAGAACTTCTGTTAGAGCGTGGACAACTAAGGCAGCAGCAGATGGATTGACTGTAGCTCTTACTTATGAATGAACCTTTCTCCTGCCTCCCCGCTTTCACTACCACTGACCATGGGGAGAGAAGCAAATGCCTCACTATGGCCAAAATTACCGTTAAACCTGTAAGTAGGATCCTCTGGGTGAAGTCGGTCTTTGTGTTCTGGTACTGAATTCACTTTCTCCCCTGTTGTCTCCTTATTCCCCTCCCGTACTGTGTATCTAACGTTTGTAAATCCCCCTCTGTCGTGTATCTGATCTTGGCAGCGTGTGGTGTTTTCCCACGCTAGAACTCGGTGCCTCGGGTTGTAATCTCTGCTGTGTCAAGCGGGGTTCCGTGTCCCTTCCAGAACGGCAGCTCCTGATCCTTCTCGTTGGGAGTCTCGCTGAAGCTTGCAAGAAGCAAGTGTCTGTGAGCATTGACGTTCCACAGCGACGCTGCAGTGACATGAAAAGAGTAAAATGACCTCTTGCCTTCTGCAAAACCCTGCAAAGAGGGGATTCTTGCGGGGGCAGTGAAACCAGTCCCAACGGGGAAAAGCCCTGGCTTGCTGGAGGAAGGGAATTCACCTTGCTGTCTGAGCCCTTTAACAGTGGTCCTCTCCCTGCGTAACCTGCTCGGAATTCTCACTCTTTAGAAGTTCGACACTCCTGTGACCCCGTTTCCGTAAGCGCTGCCGAGTCACGGTGCAGCCAGAGTTTAATAGCAGTGTGGGGCACCCTGGGTCTCAAAGGCAGTGCAGATTCTGCCTGACCTTCGCTGATGGACCGGACCTCGGGCTTTGGCCAAGCCTTGAGAACTATCTTGGTGCCTTAAGAAAGCGCCAAGCAGAGAGGTGCCTGGCGTGGACTAAGAGGAAATAAGGTTTTGGTGGGGTTTAGGTGCCTGAATGAATACATGTCAGTATAAAGAGAGGGAGGGAAGGTGAAGGACTAAGTTTTCGAGAGGAAGCAGTGTTGGGTTGATTACTGCTGCAGCACTGGGGGTGATCCATCTCCTTGCTGCTGTGTCCTGACGTGCGGCATCTTTGGATTTGCTTACAGGACTTTCTGATTTATCTTTTTGGTGCAAAGCTCTGTTGTTGGAGGTCACGTTTATGGGTTGCACTAACTTTTAGTCCTAAATTCCGCTGTTTGTATGACAATTTTGCCTGTTCTTCTGGCTGTGGAGTGCTAGTTCAATTGCAGGTAGTTTCAGTGGAGCTTGTACTACAAGAAGTCACGGCAGCCCCTGGAATAAGTGTAGCCAGTTTTTCCTGTAACATTTCTTTCCCCCGTGCATCTTTGTGAGCACTAATTTCTATCTTGGGGAGGTTAGGTTTTCTCTTGCACCTCTTTCTTAACCTCCTGACCTGCCTCACAAAACTGGGTGCTGTGCAGCTGTTAAAGCCACAATAAATGAAACAGAGCCGAGGTCCAGAACAACTGAGCTTTTCCTTCTGTTACAACAGTGCGTTCAAAGCTACCCAAGAAAGGAGATGTGACTGAGTGACTTGGATGAAAAGGCTTGGCAAGGGGCCTTGAAGAGGCCACTGCAGAAAGAACCTAAAAGTCAACGCTCTGAAAGGTAGTCACACCTCAGAAGTCAGCGCTTCAGAGAGCGAGTGCGCGACACACCCATCGGTAGACTTCTGTGGCTTTGTACTCATCCTCAGACCCGTCCAGATAAATTGTGGAGAGCCACAACAAGGAGAACCTGGCTGACCTTGGAGGTCTTGGAGGGCAGAAGATGCGCATGGCGGGTACAATAATGAGACTTACCCTATTGTCAGAACCTTCTCACCAACTGCAGGTGGCATGTGCTCTCGGGACCCTTGACTAAGGATCAGGTAGTAACAGAGCAAAGGTTGGTGAGACTGTTGTGACTTTGTAGGATTTCTTTTTTTCTTCATCCGCAGTTGCACGGTGAGCTCAAAGCTTTTTGGTACCATAGAGGCTGTGTTGGATCTGATGGATC
Source organism: Bucorvus abyssinicus (assembly GCA_009769605.1). NCBI lineage: Eukaryota > Metazoa > Chordata > Aves > Bucerotiformes > Bucorvidae > Bucorvus > Bucorvus abyssinicus. Next base: position 2,176,124 of record CM020059.1, on the reverse strand, counting down.
AGAAGCAATGTGCTTCTGAGCTAGTTGAAACACTTGGGCAACTTGTCTTTAATCCAACAAAATGCAGATTTTACTTAAACCTGCTTGAGGATAGAATTTCAGATCAAAACTGAGACCGGCAGATTCCTCTAGCTGAACAAAGGTAGAACCAGTAAGTTACAGGGTGGTGTCATTACCTTGTAGGTGTTACCTGCTGCTGCTCCCTGCAACAGCATCCTCTCCAGAAAGAAACCAGAGTCATGCCTTAACGAGAGAGAAAAGGAACAAGATACGTTTAGCTCGTAGGGCAGGGTCACCTTGACTTGGTTTTGCTTTGCGGGTTTAGGTGCCACACGCTGTTAAGCATTAATTTTATCTTTAGTGTTTGTGCACCCCATTTGTGTGTGCAGCCAGTTGCGATTTGGCTCACGTTTTACTTCGCGCTGATGGGTTCCTCGAAGCTTAAGTCTGACCTTTAGAATCTTTATGAGGTTGTCATGTCACAGCCCTGCAGCAACAACCTGAGGAGGAGCAGGCCTTTGGAGGAAATGCTGAGATCAGTCCTAAGCACTTGACCAAGGCACCGATAAAGGATGGTGTCAGCAGGAGGTAATATTTTATGAAAATACTTCTTATGACCTCTCTAGCAGTCATTATGTTTTGTGGCAGAAGTGCCACTAAAATGACTTTTTAAGTCTGAGAGCCAACATACCTCCCCAGTGATGCCTTTTGGATGTAGATAGACTCAGTGAACTCTGAAATGAGTAAAGCTGATGGTCCCCATAGGTGCTTTGCAGTTCTCCTGGATGTAAGGTGCTCAGGGACACAGGTTCATGCTTGGTTTCCTTTGATTTACAGGAGTGAGGGCGTCTCAGTTCCAGTTTCTTTTTTACCTTAGCATGTGATTCCGTGTCCTTTGCAAGAGTGCAAAGGAATGACCACAGACCAACAGTGGACCTAAGCGCAGGGAAGCATCTGTATCTTAAAATCTCTCATGGGAATTAATGATGGTCAAAATCTCACAAGCTCTAGCCTGAAAAAGTGATTCACGGGAACAGGTATGTGCAGGTTTGGGTTTTTTTGCCTTGGGTGTCCCCTCGAAATAAGGGATTAGGAGCCAGAAAGGTAAAAGGCAACGAAAAACTGTTTGGCAGTGTTCAGTGTCTTTAAAAATCCTCTCTTTTCAGTGATTAGGAGCCTGGTCTGGTAGTGATCTTCAGTGAACTCATAAGGGGATATTGAGAAGAATGTTTTCCGTTTACCCCAGCTATCGCTCTATTGTTCTTTACACTGTGAACTTCTGAGAGGTGTCCGTGTTTCAGCGGTGGGTGTATCAGGTGTAGCCATGGATATATAATCTGGTCCATAAAACAGGAGGTGCACTTGGTACATTGTTATGTAAAACATGGAAGGGGTTTAGAAGGAAAAAACTAGTGAGTTGCTCAGCAAAATTCTGCTTTTAGTAAAACTAGAGCTTGGTTAAAGTTATGGTTTAACCAATGAAATGAAATTGCTCTGGATTTACGTTGATGTATCAGTGCAAATTGGTCCATTATCGGCTCTTCCTTATGGACGCGGTACTTAGGGAAAAATTAGGTACGTGCATTTTCATGATAGCGCTGGCGGAAACTTGAGTCTGAACAGAAGCAGCTCAAACTCAGCCTACAGGTAGGAGTGATGGTGTGCCGCTTATTTCTCTTTCAAACTTAAAACCATCTGCAGGGCATCCTGCAGTGATCTTTTAAAAGTCATCAGCAGGTATAAAAAAAGAAAAGGAGGGTTTGGGTTGGTTTTTCTATCCCCACAGCATGTTATCCACTGGTGGAGCGCATTGCCACAGGGTGGTTTGGAGGACAAATTTCAAATGAGTTCAGGGAGAGAAGATAGACTTACAAAAGAACAGCCTCTGGGGACCAATAAACAAAGATGATAATGTAAGTTGTTCTGGCTTGGAAAATCTGCAAATTGCTGTTGCTGTGGAAATGGGAAGGGTATGTGAAAAGAGAACATCGTTGTCTGCGTTTGCCACATGCATTTACTAAGCATCCAGCAAGATGAGAGCACTGATCTTGGGATCTCCAGACCCTCAGCCTGGCCCACAACAGCCGTTCTTCCATGTGGCTGCTGGGAGCAAGGCTGAGGGAAAGGGTTAATGAGAAATAGACGACTCGGACTGAGCAAAATCCATGTTAAATAATGGCAAGGGGAAAGGCAATAATTTTATAATTTTTTTTTTGCCTTATCTGAAGGAAACGTCTCATGTTTGTTGAAGTCAGTGATGTGGATTTTCCTGGTGGCGTTCTTCTGCGCTCCCCTCTTTGCCCATGTGATTGAATAGTCTTTCAAGCTGACAGATAGGTTCTGGAAGTGTGAAATGGCTCCTTTCATAATGACCTTAGCACATCCTAATTAGAGGTCGAAGTGATGTGCCTGTTTTAAAGGGACTTCTCTGCAGAAGTTCTACATTTGAAATAAAGGTATTTGTGCATTTGCTGAAAAGGACGACTGTTTTTACCAAGATTTTACCAGAATTTACAGGTTTCCCAGAACGTTTCCTTGAAATGACATTTTTCTGGAGCAAAGATAACTCTTTCAGAAGTGTTCTGATCAGCTCCCAGAAGGACTAACCTCCAAGTGCTCTTGCCATGTTGACCCGTTAGTTCTGTATCCCATTTGTACCGCCGGATGCCACCGTGGTGAGTCTCTGCAGACGAGGTGAAGCTCGTACTTGCCGTGTACCCACTGCATAAACTCTGCAGCAACTCTCATGCCCGAGATGTCTGGTTTTGAGCTCAAGCAGTGAGATGTCAGTGATATGAGATGATTTTATAGTCCTTTGTGAGCTGGGGTGATGGAAGGAGGAATTCATTGGAAATTTCATTTCGTATTTTATGACCCCCATTAAGAAACCGAGTCCCTGGCTGGTGTAAATATGTTGTGGCTTTATCGATTTCAGTAGAGCAACTCGGTGTTCTTCCACCTGAGATGAGGTCGCCTTGCTCCGATTTCTGAAAGCGGTGGCCAGCTCTTCACTGTCACAGTTGAACAAGCCGTTCTGTTGAAATTGCAGCATTCCTGTCTGAGGAAGAAGGGGATTTTTCAGCAGGTGGAGTCTGATGGGAAGCAGCTCCCTGCCAAGAGGCTCAACGGAGCTGGGTGGGTGAAACATTTATTGCATGGGGTAGAACCAGCTTGTGCGGTTTGAACAGCGTTCTGAGCATTCTGTTTCCTCGTTCAGCACAGCAATCTGTTCAAAACAAGCTAATTTTAGTTCTTTTATGATGGAAGCGAGCCATTTTGTTCATCGTAATTCAAAATTCCACATTTGTCTTGTGTGGAAGTTTGGGATTGACCTGTGACAGACTTCACAGGGTGCGACAAGTGCGCGAGTTGGTTAAGCTGCTTTTGGGGTAGTCAGCTCTGATTACCGGTAACTGGGTGGACTTCCGCAGCATTGTGGGTTGGGGTTTTTGAAAACGCTGGAACGGAAGGGTTGCGATGGGCTTTAAAAAGCACAGAATTGTTTGCACTGACTGTGGTATGAGACAGAGATGGGGACAACGGGGCAGCTTGATGGGAATGGTGGTATTGCTCCTGAAGGGATCTTTTGTGCTCTCGTGAGCTGTAGGTGTGTGGTTTCAAGCGTAGCGCGTCTGCTGGCCGGACGTTTTTGCTGGCAGTGCAGGCAGGGAGAGGGGTTGGTGGTTGTATCGGGTGTGGAGCAATCGCCGGCTTCAGGAGGCGGCTCCCAGCACCGATGGTGGACGGCTGTTCGCTGCCCTGCTTCTGAGGTGTGAGAGCCCTGCTGCTGAAGGCGCTGCGAGCAGGGCTGTGACCCCAGCTCTCGCACTGCGGTAGACAGGTATTCCTAACCAGGAATGATGTGAAAAGAAAAAAAAAAAACCCCAATACACCTTTTGTCGTTCCTCCCCGGCCCACGGGCACGCAGAAGTTGACACGCGTTTCAGTTGCCATGGAGGGGTCCTCACATCAAAGCACATTCTGCATCTGTTCCCATCTCCGTTGAATAGCATCAGGCTGGAAAGACAAAATGTAGAGGAGGGAAAACACTTTGATTTGTGTCACACTGTGCAGCTTTTACCTCTTTGAAATGCCACTGATAGATAATGGAAGCTTTTTGTGCATGAGAGTCCGAGGCCTCTCTGATGTGTTGCTGGAAGAAACTCTGAAAAATAAACCAAGAAATGCAGAATTTGTGGAAATTCTGAGCAGTGTTTTTCTGAGCATATGTCTTTTCTGTCTATTTCTGCGTTGCGTTTTTCCCTCTAACAGCTTTACTGCTGGATTTTGCAGATGGAGCTGGAAATGCAACGTGACCTGAGCTAGATTGTTCTGAAGCTGTTGGGTACTTCCCAGTTCTGCTGTAATCTTTGGGATGTGAAGGTGCTTAGCCCTGGTGGAAGGTAGGGCGTTGTGTTGAAACCGAGTTTAAGAACTCTTCTTCAGCGTGGCGGCTAATTGGGTTCCCTGGAGATGACTTCAAGTGGAAGGTGACCCAGGAAAGGTCAAAGCAATTCAGTAACAAATAAACAGGCTGATACGTTCTTGGAGAGACACAGTGCCCTCCGTAAGCTCAAACTTGTTACCCTGAAGGCGGTCAAAAAATGGAAAATAAATTGAAAATAGAGAAATTGACGCTGGCAAAATAAAGCTTTTGTTTTAATCCATGGAACAAGTCCTGTAGGAATGTCATTTATTCTCGGTCAGTGAAAGTCTGTGTGATGTTGAAGGTTTATTAGAAGTTGTATTCCAGGCTGGTGTAAACTGGATGGAGGAATGGCTGAAGGCCCTTAATTGCATTATGTGGTTACTTCATCATACTTTCTGGGCTAAAAATAAATGAATTTGCCAGTTCTTTAGGATCAAATATTCTTAAAAATAACTTCGGTTATTTGTGTGTAAAGGAGCATTTAATGAATGAGCACCTGAAACATTTTTATACTTTACTCCCTATCTTAAAATCAGTCAGGAACTGGGACACTCTGGTGTGATTCAGCTTGGGGTACGGAGGAAGTCCAGAGTATTTGTTTGCAGTTGGCTTTTCGGTAAGCTCCGTTTACAGCCCCTTAAAAACGATCCCAGTTCTGAGGACGGGAATAGAGATTTTTTGAAAACTGAGTCTAATTAAAGCATTTCCAATGGGGTCCTTGAGCATGGAGGCCCCTGAAGTCTTCTGTTTCTGGGATCTTCATAAAAGTTCACCTGAAGCAGGAAAGTTAAATGAACTTTTTGGTGAACACTTAATGGACTGTTTGTGGTTGCTGTCCCATTTTGGTACATTGAGCATTAACCTCTGCGGCATCTGGATCCACGTCACTTAGAGTCCTGGAGCACTGGTTCTCTTTCAAAAAAGCCTTTTTTTAGGTGTGTGGGCTGGGATTCAGCAACTTTTCCAGTCCTTAGGCAAAGATGAGTCTTCCCTTGCATATTTTATACGGTGTTCATTTGTTGCTTGTCAGGATTCTTGGGGGAGTTGGCTCAACACTGAAGTGTTGCTGGTTAGTTTGAATCCTGACTTTTCGACTTCGTTGAGCTTCAGGGGAAAAAGCAGAACAGATGCAGACAGATTAGATTTATTTGGTTCCTCAAGAGGTGCTGCTGGGTGTGCTGGTCAGCATCTGTCTGACGGTGGGTCAGGTGTGTTTTCAAAAGTGGGTTTGTTCACGAGTGCACGTTGTGATCCAAATTGGGATGAATTGTTTTTTTTCCTGAGACCTGCCCCTGCTGTCACTTGCGATGGAAGCTAAACCCAAATGACTCCGCAGGCGCAGCAGCAGATTTTAACAAGGGGCTTTGGAGGCTCACGGGTCACACAGGAATGTCAGGGGGTCGTTATGACTTTGTCTTCCTCTGTTTCGCAGTGGAGGGTGAGGTACGGGGAGCCTCGGTGAAGCTTTCGGCACGTATCGGTTGTAGCAGAATCCGGGGTCAGAAATGGCTCGGAACCACTGATGTAGCTTAAACGTGACGGATAAAAACGATTGTCTTTGGGTTAACCTGCCACCTCTCCGGGCCAGCAGAAGGAACGTGATGAAATGAACGCCTTTCTCGAGCTGCCTGCCAGCCCTCTCCAAAAGCCGTTGGGCTGGCGCCGTCCCGATCATTTCCAGGAGCGCCTGGGGCCGCCTGCAGCGCCCAGGTCTCTTCAGGATCCGGTGCTTATTGTTCGGCACCCTTTGTTCTGCCGAGATGAACGAAGCTTCTCCAGCTCTGCCGCGTGTCACGCCGTTCCCTTTCTCTGCCTTTCTTTCCTTGCCCTGCTTTTCTCCGCGCGCGAGGCGTCGCTGAGCTGCAGCTCTTCTGCGCCTTTGTGACAGGCTGGGTCTGAGCAGCGCAGAGAAGAGCCGGGGCAGAGGGCAGGGAGCGCAGGAAGGAGGCGGCTCTGAATCATCTAGAAACGTAAAGAAAAAGCCGGAGTCTGTCCTGGGGATTTGCATGAAGTCCTTGTTTTCCACACATCAGAGCAAGGCCCGTCTCTTCTGGCCGCCAGCCGCGGTAGGAATAGGAGCGAGGGAATCCCGCTGGTTCCACCTGAGCCTTTGTTCGTCATTCGCAGGGTTACGATACGATGCTGTTCCTAATAGTGGCTGCGCCCAGAAGAACACAGAGCGTTTAATCTTTGTTAAAAGCAGCAAAATTCGCTGAGAATTTTTTCCCCCCTCTGTGGATGCATTAATCTGCATGAGAGAAAATTTCTTGTAAATGTTTGGTGTCGTGGGGAGAGCTGGTTTCCCTTTCATCGCGGCTGAGGCTTTTGTTATTCCAGGCGCTGTCTAAATCTGCTCCTGCCCTTAGGAACGTGATTTAATTATTGTCTTTTCGTCATAAATATGCAAACAGTATTTTGCCCATGTTAGAGGGGGAAAATGAAGTGGCGACAGACAAAATGGTTTGTCCCATGTCCAGTGAAAGCTGTGGCACCCGGTCCTTTAAGCAGACCGGTGTCCTGGAGAGAGAAGAGCTGTGGAGGGGAGAGGAGAGCGTGTCGAGGTTTTCTCTTCTGTGTATTTGTCAAAGGAGATTTTAAATTTGGAATTTTATTTGGGTCAGTGCTGTTTCCTGTACATGCACCTACTAAATGGGTCATTGTATTCTGTCAGGAAAACACAGAGTCGTCGCTGTCCAAATGGCTCTCAACAATCAATATGAACCTTTCTGGGGGAATAATAATAACATTTTGTGAATGTCTGGAGTCAAAGGGATTTTCAGCACGTGTCTATACTTGGTTTTCGCTCATCCTGAAGTAAATTCATTCACTCTTTACTAGTGTACCAAATTGATCCATAAACATTTCATTACCAGTAAACATATTGCTACTTCCATCGGGTATTTTATTTCTATGATGTTAATTGCATCCGGAGCCGAACATGGGCATGGCACATAATGAAACCAAAGCTGCTGTTAGCAGATAAACACTGGAAACCGTATTTTCTTCCTGCTTTTTTTTTTCTTAAAGTAATTTTTCTGCATATCACAGCAATCTGCTGTGTCACTCTTCAGCCCAACAAATCTTGAGTAATTTTTTCTGCTAGGCGGCACAGGTCAGCTAGAGGAGGGCAGTCCTTCCATCCAGAGGAGCTTGGCTCTGTGGATTTCCCTCTGGCAGACAAGGGAGAGGAGCTTTGATCTCCCACCTCACAGGCATGTGCCCTTACTACAAAGGTTTCTGTAAAGAGGAGCAATCACTCCCGCTTTGCCGTATCTTCAAAAGAAAACTCTGTCCACTGTGGCGTTGCAAGGAGAGAGCACGTCTCCGTAGGTGTGTGGTGGGTTTGCTGTAAGGAACTCCTGGGCGGAGAAGTGCTTACTTCATAAACTTGCTCGGTTGTCCCTCTCAGACCTGCAGCTCGGAGGACCTGCAAAGTTGGAAGCCAACAGCGTTAGCTGCTCCATGGAGGAGCTAAGCAGAGGGTGCAGGCTCATGGTCGTGATTTAGAAACCCATCCTGGTTCTACGTGTGCTGGAGTGACATAATAGAGGCAGGAGGGAAGGAGGTTGGATAAAGCTCAGCCTGCCCTTGAGCTCCGCTCCTTTTAGGTGCAACATTGAGAATTAACCTGTGTGGACACAGGGGTTGGTCAGGGTCTGCACGCTGCCGTAGGTAAAGGTGTGGGGCGATGAAGCAGGTCTCCTGCGTGTGGATGGAGTCCCAGAAGGACCCGGTGTAGCAGGGGCCTGTGAGTAAGCTCGGTCGTGGGGGGGGGCAGCGGGTCCTGGCCAGAGCTTGCAGTGCAGCAGTCTGATGTGATTCATGAGCGACTGGGCTTGCTAATGGCTTTGTGGATTAGAACCAGGGCTCTGCGCTGAAGGAGAACGACCAGGGAGCTGTGAAAGAGCTGGAGCCTTGAGACCCAAAGGAGTAACTCCCTTTAGAGAGCAGCCTTTTTCTTTTAGGCTGGGTGTCGCATTCAGCCTGAGTAAATTGTGATAAATTACCCTGGAAGTAACTCCTGTATTGAGCGTGACGTTATTATTAAGCATATGTTTGGATCAGCAAGTCCCACCTTCTATTCAAGAGGTAAAGGACAAGGTGCATCCATTTTAGCTGCTTTTTCCATATTCTTATTATTAATGTTCTGCTCTCTTTTATTGTAGGTACTTGCCATTGTCCACATAAGAAATAGCAATTTGCATTATAGAGCAGCAGTGTCTGGTTTGATTAAGAACAACACTTTCCCCTGCTATCCTGGTTCCATGAATATTTAAATTAATTAAGCCCAGCAAAGATTTTATTTCAGCTTAATGACTTATAAATGTGACTTCTTATGTTTGCGGAAATGAGTGAAATGCGGCAAACACGGCTCTTAATACCCCTAATTACTGAGCTGCTGCATTCCAAGAAGACGGGGCAGGAGGTTTTTTCTCCTTAGATGACGTTGCCTCTGACCTCGTGGTGATTGCTTCTAGCTGCACGCCTGTGCCTGCTTCACCATTAGGGTTAATAGTTAAGATTCTGCTTTGATATTAAGAGCTCTGGTTTTAGGGAGAGTAGTCCTGAGGAAGCAAGGCAGTCTGTGACGAAAGGTGTTCGACAGGCTTTGTGCGATGTTTCTGTCGTCCTGAGACCGGGCAGGGTTGGTTTAGAGGTGCTGAACATCACCTTGGTGAGCAGAATGTCAGCTCGTATGTGCTTTGAGAGACTTGGGTAGGGAAGTGATCAGAGATGCTCTGGAGATACTCTTTTATTCCAGAAATTTGTGGGAGGGTGGTTGCAGGTAATGATATCAGCAGAGATACGCTGGTTTGTAGCCAGTAGGCGGAATTGGATTTGCTCAGGCTTTTATTGTCGGATAATTAAACATCTAGACCAACTTTTGAAAACTGTGCATCGGATTTAGAGTGAGAGCCTGGCTTGGGAAATTGCTGGACGTGCTTGAAAAATCAGTCTCTCAAGGCTTCTGTACTGGGATACTGGGCCACTTTATTTAAAAGAAGAACACAGACATCATTATCGGCTGCTTTGGAAGATCTTAATCCTCCTTTCTCAGGCATGTCTGAACCTCAGACACCCACAGTTTAAAGGAGCTGATACCACTGGCTGGTGACGTGGGTTACGTACAGAGTCTGTACTGGTGGTCACCCTGGCATCGGAAGAGCTGTGTCTGAAATCGCTGCTCTGAGGAGTAGTACAGCACTCCCGTTAGCGACCGGGCAGCCTGCCCGCTGGATCCTGCCAATGAGACTTCTCTGCCCCGAAGAGTCCGCACACGCGTGAGACAGCGGGCAAAAACGGTGATGGTGGCTGGTGCTAAGGAGTAAAGAAAGGGACGTGTGGAGAGGAGGAGCTTCAGAGCAGCACTGAGAGCCCCTTCACGTGCTTTTCAGTCGCTCCTTACAAATCCCTGCCGCTGCTCTTCCCAGGGCAGGCCCAAGGGATAGCTGCTGCGCTGCCGTGCTGGGGCAGCGCGTGACCAGGGGACACGTACCTCGTACTGCGCGGCTGCCGTTTGATGGGAAAGCTCGGGCAGTTTGTGTTTAGAAAGAGGGTTTTGAAAAGTACAGCCTGGAACGATAAAAGCGTTTGTTTTGTCGTTTTGTGAGAAACTGTGTTTTCTGTGGAGCAGGTTCAGGGAGCAGGAAATGCAGGGGGGAAGCTTGGACACAGCGGTGTGTTCGGAAGAGCCCGAGCACTAAAAACTCGCTGCGCTTGGGCAACGCTCAGATCTGGTGAACGTCGCAGGGGATCGAATCCGTCGTGCCCTGAATTACCGAGCGCTCCCAGGTTGTAGTAATATTTGACTTTTTTTTCATGCTAATCCTTTCAGGTGGGGGGGGGGCAGGTGCAGATTCCGTCTGAGGCGGCTCCATCCTGACTCCATTTAAATCCCACTAAGAGTGCTAAATTGACATGTAAGGAGGTGAGTCAAGCGCTAACAGTCTCTTTCAGAACAAGCCGTAGATGTGTTGTGATTCTAATTTATTTCTTTATAACTCTCCTAATGGACTAAAATGTACAAGAGGGATATAAATACTTGGGTGACTCACGAGAAGGCGATGGGATATGGTTTTAAGTGAAGGCTGCACCCCCAGAGGCCGCTGACAATGGCAAGGGAGGAAGCTGATTAGAAGGCTGCTCCTACCTGATGAGGGTGGTCTCCAGGGGACCGCGCTGAAGGGAATCGAGGGCGGCGCTCGGCTCTGAGCTAGTCTCCGAGTGTGATTGTCTTCCCATTTCTGCTGCCGACTCTGCTGTGTGCTTTTGGGACTGTTAATTATTTCCTCCTCTCTCACTCCTTCTGCCTCCCAGTGCAGAGAACTCCCTTCCTGTGGCTGCCAAGAATTCCCTCCCAACTTCACGTCTTGGAGAGATGCTGTTTCAGATGGTTCCCGGGCAGAAAGCTTGGGGCCGCTTCCTGGGGACAGACAAACAGCCCGAGCATGACGCTGGAAGTCAGCTCTGCGTCACCTGCCCCTGCTCTCTGCAAAGCGCCGTTCTGTGACGAAGTGAGCCATTTGAAGCCTTAGACTTTGCCTTGACACCAAGCAGAGTGACCTGCCAGGCTGGGCACAAGTGCTGTCATTTGCCATGATGAAGGGTCTGATGGACCCTTGGGCTTAGCTGATGCGTGTAAAATAACAGAACACCTCAAGTACCGTGTTTAGAGATGATGACAAAACATAGATGACCCCCAGAAATGGTTCTTTGGGTAGAATAGGTTTTTATTTCTCTGTGGATGGGTGGATTAGGAAATAAGTCGTCTGAAGCGTTTTCAGTATAAGAGGTGGAATTTGATATTTTGTCCATAAAAAAAGATCTTTTCAAGAGGCTGACTTTATACCCACTGCTGGTTCTTAAAAATTCTTTATGGTCTCTCTAAGTCATATGTGCAAAACCCCGTCAGGTGTCACAGGGAATAGCTGAAATACTTCCTTTTTCTTTTTTTTTAAAGAAGGTATCTCTCTTTTTTTGTGGCTTAAAGGTATGAGGAAGCCGAAAAATTGAAATATTATATCCCTTTGTATGGAGAGCAGTCTGATGAGGCGCTTTACAGCATTGAGGAGACTGGTCTGTGAATATAGGTTGAAAAAGCTAAAATCCGTCATTATTGCTAGTCTGGTGTATTTGATCTAGCCAAGAATCTTAATCTTCAGGTGTTTTACAAGGACTGAGACCAGCTGATACATCAGTTGTCTAGCCCTGGACTTCGTTACAGTGCTCTGGTGATGATCTGTGAGCCGGTCAGTTCAATTATCTTCTTGAAGTTGTATTCTAGAAATTCAGCAGAAAATGGTTTTAAGTTCCTGTAGTTTTTGTGCTGATCTTAAAGGAGATTGTAATGCAATGCTCTAAGAAACTTTTTGCTATTTTAAATTCGTTTTATTGCCAGCGGTGAATGCCCCGTCTGAGACTTTCTCTTAAGAGTATCATTATCTTGACACCTTTTTAATTGCATTTTGTAACATGTTTTCTATGATAACGGGCGGAGGAAAGGTGACCAAGTAAGAATTTTAGCAGCTATCAGTGAGATCTCCGCAAAGGGAATGATTGTGATTGGGAGTCCTGTTGTTCGTTTAAAGAATAAAGGGGAAGAGGGACACAAAAAAAAAAAAAAAAACCAACTGTGAGTTGGGTTAGAGGGAACAGGAACATCCGCAGTGCAACTGGGGCTGATTGCCCTTGAAGCAGGACAATGGGGAAAGCACAGCAGAGAGATGCTGTGGCTGAAGCTTCACGGGAGCCGCCCCATACGATGTAGGTGAAAGAGCCTCTGTTCCCCTCTCCGTATCTGTGCCCAGCAGAGGTACAGCATCTCCTTTACCTGGCCCCGTACCCCAGGTCCTGGTGACATCTGCCCTTCCCTCCTCCCAGCTGCAGCGCGTTGTTTCCAGCACCAGGACTCTGCTGCGGCTGCGGCAGGAGGAGGTCGTTCCTCCTCCGCCCCACAGACAGGCTGAGCTTTGATGTGGAGATGAGTGGTCATGGGAACCAGTATGAAGAAGCAAATCCAATAGCTATTGAAGTGGGAGGACTTTTATTTAGCTGGAGTGAACTGAAGTTAATTCAGGCCTTAATATCAGAGCGTTTTATTTATACCGGTTGTGTGTTCAGGGAATTTCTGTCTCAGTGAAACTTCCTGGCTTTTACTTATGGAACGGGATTTCTGCGTCTAGCTTTTAGTGCTCTCCATGTGAATAGTAGAATTTTTTTCTAGATTTTCGAGGACCTGAAAATTCACAGGGAATTGTGTTGTTTGGGGCTGACAAGAAGCAATCGTTGATTTTTGGGATGTTTTTGTGGTTCTGTTCACAGGCTTGTTTGGCAAAGGCAGGGGCTGTCAGGGTTGTCTGTAATAGCTTTTAACAAAGTTATATCTTGGTGTCTCTCTGCTCCCCAGGTATGAGAGAAGATGCGTGTTCCCGAGAGCACGGCGCTGTGCAAACTCCTCAGCTTTGCTGTTGAGATCATTGCCGCCGTACGCGAATTCTGTACGAGAAGCTTGTGTATTATCAGAAGCTCTTGTTCTGTTAGTTAGCGCTGTCAAAGGAGAGTGGATGGGCATAATTGCCAAGTAGTTCTGGGCTGGTGAAGTGGATAATGAAAAGTGCTACTGACATAGTCTTTGCGTGCCGTTATCAAAAATTAAGCTAATGATTCAACATCCAGAGTTTCACCTGTGCTGTGGGTGGCAGCTCTTTATTCTGCCGTTTTGCCTGGGTACAGGTAGCAGTGCCCTGAGTCAGGTGCTGCCTCGATTTCCTCTTTGACAGCAGTCAGTGCCAGAAAAACACCCTCTGTTACGTGTCGTACAATAACGTGCCCTCAAGGGACGGGCGTTTTCTGCGGGCATCCTTTATTTAGAGACTGGCTTCCTCCTTGAAGGAAGAAGGGGGTTAACGATTTTGAAAGGCTTGTCAGGTTGTTCGGGGTGGGAGTTTATATGCCACAGTTGTGGGTGGTTTCGTTGGCCCCAGAAATGCCCGCTCCTGTGTGACTTGGGCTCATCTCCTCTCCTGAAGTGCTGTCCTGAGGCAGTGGCGTTTGCTGAGGGGGTGTGCTAGTGCCCAGGGTGATTCAGAGCAAATCGCATCGAAGGGTAAAGGCTATTCCGCAGCCACTTCATAAAGTTCTTAACAGCCTGGACCCGCTGCACGTACTGGGAAGGTACGACACACTTGATACCTGCTTTCAATTTTGCCTGTTAACTGAAAGAAAATGAGAGGGTTTATTTCAGAAGCAATACTCGCTGCTTTATGTAGGAGAACCATTTATTTTTTAATGATGCTAAAAATTTCCAGCTTATGTAGTAGCCAGTGGATAACTTCCACTCTTGGAACATTAACAATGGAACGAGCCTTTGGAAGTTGCTTGGTCCAGAGTTAATGACACCTTTGCTGTTGACTTCTGCGGAAATGGATGCAATCGTGTAGGCAATAAAAAAAAAATCACAAAGGCTGGTAAGAAATCAAGGGTTGCCTCAGAAATGCCTTTTGATGGGCTAAGATCTTCTCTCCTGTTGATCAACTTAATTTACACCAAGAACTTGATTTGTAGACTAGGTGAGACTTTTTTTTCTCTATTCCTTTAAAAACTCACCAGAATTCTTCATTAAATCCTACAAGGAGGTTCAGAACACTTAAAAATGCATGATTAATTTCTCTCCTGTTCTGTAGGGCTTTTACTGAATTGTTCATCCTTGACTAGGATGTCCTGGGAGACTTGTGACAGAATTACTCAGAAAATTTTATATTCAGGGAGATTTTATGCTGCATATCCTCTTGCTATGAAACATTGCTCAGAGAATGATGATAAGGAGGGAAAATTGTACAGGGAGTGTTACACTGCAAACACCTTTTCACTGCTAATGTGATTAAATGCGTTTTGTAATAGCTGATGAAGATCCATTGCAGTCTACCAAATTCTGAGAATTAGCCAGTATATGGATTAATATGACCAAAAAATTAAAATCCAGAATATTGCCTTGTAAAACATCCATTGTTTCAACTGCTACGGCTTAGCTGTCATCACCGAAGCTGCAAATAGGTGAGGCTCTTTCCCTGGTCCTTCTTCCCCTGAAATTAAGTGTTGGGTTTGATGACTAATTGCGCAAATGATCCGTTCAGCTCAGTGAGCAGATACTTGCCTAATAATTCCTTCAGCTCCTGAGTTTAGTGGTTTCCAGGGACGGTAATGAATGCGAGCGCGAAGTCGGTGACGCTGAGGTCCCGTGTGGGCCCAGCGTGGACTCGGATGAGGACCCGCTGCCTCATTCCCAGGGCTCGGTACGTCGGCAGCGCTGGCAGCACAGTCAGCACGGCGGAGGGGCTGTCACCAGGGCATCGGCTAAATCACGGGGGAACTTTTCTTGCTCGCACGTTGAAAGCTGTGTTTAACCAAGACCGAAAAACCAAACTTACCCCAAAAGGTAAGTATTTACACTGTGAACCTTTAGGAAGACGAAACACATTCTCCTTCTTCCCAGTTGCTAAATCTTATTGTCCATCTCTGTGGAGCGGATCCAGTGTTCCACCTGAAGAACAGGCTGAACTCCGCGCAGGTCAGTGATGCTTGTCCTGGCCCTACCAGTCCTCTTATTTGCAGTTCAAGGCAGAACGAGAGATGTTCAGTGGGGCTGGGTTCTTACGGTTCTGTCACCCTTCCTTTACAAATCCCTAGCTCTGTCTCGGTCCCTTGAACACACCCAGTGTGCTCCTGTCTGACGTAACTCCACTGTAGAAACCGATGCGCTGGTAGTATGAAAGTAAGTATTGGGGATGTGGTCGTCAGCTGATATTTAATAAAATAGCTTCTTTTATTTTTGGCACTTTGTGGAGCTCTCCTACACTGTTTCTTCACAGTGTTTACCTCTGAGCCTCTCGGGTAGGAGGACGGGGGTGATGTTGAGTGGGGCTCCCAGCAGAGGAGGGAGCTATATGAGGCATTCAAGTGGGCATTGCAAGCAAGGCAACGCTGAATTTTGGCAGCCAGTCTGCTCTGGGAAGAGAAGACATTTTTCTCCTCTCTAATGAGAAAGCAATATATAATATTATGCATAATGACAAGGGCCAAATAAGTATCTGCAGTCAGGTCTAATAAGATTAAAGACTGCAGCGAGAGCGAGCTGTTGTATATGGAGTTCACGTCCATCGCCAGTACCGCCGCGTCTACAAAAGCTGATGCTTTGTTCATGCCAAACAGTTTGATGCTCTGTCACTGAATTTTTATACAGAAGACGTTCCGGTCGGGTTTGTATTCTCGGAGGAAGCCTGCGCTTGCTGTTACGATGGGGCGGCTGGTACAAGGGGCGGCTGTTCAGAGAAATCTGCAGGAGGAGGAGCACTGCTGCTGCCTTCCCGGCTTCTCCGGCCTTTCCCCCTCGCGCTGTCAGTCGCGCGTGTCGCGGAGATCCTGGGTTTAGTAAACACCTCCAGGTCTTTATCAGCACGCAGGGATTTACTGGCCTCCTGTGTAACTCCTCCTGCATATTCTCTTTCTCAACATCTGGAGCTGGCGCGTCGAACTCTGTGCGGAGCAGCTGATTTACTCTTATCGGAGAATTATGTATGTATGGTGCTCGTGGTCCGTGTAACAAACGTGACTTTCATCTGCTGCGTGCAGATCGGAGTGTGACGGTGTTATCAGGACTGGGAATACATCTTTAACTGCCTCTTGTAGAAAACGTCTCACATAAACCTCTTTCTTCCAGCGGGTACAGAGAGTAAAATTTACAAGGAAGCTGGTGGCATTTTTTCCTGCAGCTTCCAGTCTTGGGGCCGAACTTGGGCCTCGTTTGGAGCGAGGGCTGAATTTCAGAGCGAAGTACTTGGCCCGGTTTATCGGCAGCCTGCTCACGCCTGGCGTTAAGGAGAGGAGCAGGAGCAGAAACAGGTTAGGGAGTAAATCAGACTGACACGATGGAGACGGGGAGCTTCCTTGATGTGTTCCGTGCGGATGTTTAAAGTATGTTCTCTGTGTAAAACACGGCGCAGGACGCCGGTTGCCAAGTTGCGAGTGAGATGGCTGCGTGCTGCTCTGACAGCTGCTTGGAACCACCCTGTCAGAGCAGCTGCACAACAGCTCGAGCCTCCGGAAGCGGAACGTTCCTGTAGGGTTATGGTGATGCGGCTTGCAGGGGGACCGGGATGGTAGGGTCACCTGAGCGTGCCTGGCGACTCCTCTGTCAGCTTTTTCATCTCGGTATGAGCGCTCAAACCTCTCCTGTAGGCGGACCCTAGACTCATGATCTTTCAGAAGAGCTCGAGATGATCGTGTTTCTGTGGAGTCTCAGGGGCTGCAGGGGCTTGGGATCTCTGAGAACCAGCCTGCTTCCCCGGTGGTTCTCGCTGCAGACTGAGGTGCCAGATGTGCCAGATGCTCTGTCCTTTGCTAGTAGCTCCTTGCCCCTGTCCCCCAGATCCTGCACCGCTTCGGGTAAGTCGCATTTGTCTGCTTTGCTCCGGTGGAGCAGGCAGCGCGGTGGATGCTAGTGGAGTGTCTTCTCAAAGTGCTGTTGCTCAGAGGGATGTCACTTGAATGGCTCTTAAAATTAGATCTGTCTGGGAGAGAATCATTTAAATTCCACAGTTGAAACTCCTGGTGATTGAGAACAAATGAAACTGCTCTGAAGGCTTCAGAAACTTGCTAAGGGCTGGAAAGAAGAGGGTCAGGATCTTGTTGGGAATTGTTTAAAACCCTTCCCTCCCCATTACTCACTCTTTAAGTGACACCTTGATAGTTGCGCTAGGGTAGTTAAACGTACGTGTTAATACGACAAGCTTTTGTAGGTAGAGCTCTTTGCTCCAGAATGAAACTTGGTTTATTTTTGTGCTGGTTACCACCAGTTGTCCCGGCCATTAAATATCCTTAAATGCATGGGAATGGAGTCACGTCACAGAATCATGGTAATCCTCGGAGATCCAGTAGATGTATTTATTGTTGGTGTAGCGTTCAGCAGCCGCTCAGGAATGATGAGCCTGAAATCACCCTGGCTTTTGACTGATCAGCACGAGATTCTGCAGGCTGGCTCCTGCTGTAACCTCTTAGAGGAGCGATTCTGCCCACAGAGCCCAGCTGAAGAGCTCACCAGCAGTATTTCTGTGCATGCTCATGGTCCCTTCGGGACCTCTCGGATTAGAGATCGGAGCAGCCTTCCAGCCGTAGGTGACACAGTGTTCCGGCTGCTTTGAAGAGTTGGGCTGAGAGAGATCTTAGCTGCTGTAAATGCAGATTATGCAGATCACGTGTTACATCTGTTAGTGAGTTGTCAGTTTTGTGAGTCCATTGGAGAGCGATTCCAAGACTGAGATGATTCTGGAAAGGATGAGGTTCGTCAGCTGGTTGCGCTGTGGTGTCTCACTGCCCCATTTTTCCACCTGTGTTGTAACTCAGTGGCAGACCCAGCACCGACACTTGGTGTCTTCTCAAAGCTTGATCCTCGCGAGCCCTGGGCATATGCAGGTACCTCAGCCTGCTGCTTGAGAGCTGATGGCTGTAGCTCTAAGCAGTGTGATCTTGCAAAGGGTAACCACTAAGTATATGGTGTTAATAAGTAAATCACAAGCGCCTGACTCGCTGTTTTCCTTAGAGAACAAACTTGCAGCGTGACATTGTTAACTGATAGCTCTGCCCTGTCTGTAGCGCTGCTTGGGAGCTGGAATGTCTCTGGGTGCTCCATAAGAGCGTGAAGGGCCCCTGCTCTGGGTGCCAGGTGGTGGTGCAGGGCAGCCCCTGGCAGACACACGTGCGCGGGCACCCACCCGGTGTCGCGTTAGCGAAGGATGTGCCAGGTTTGCAGGTCCCCGGGGAGGCAGTGCCCTGCCCTTCCAGCTACCCGAGAGGCTTTTGGTGTAAGGGCAGGGTGATGGGTGTTGCCTTGAGTGTTTCCGTGGCACGTGCCGGACAGGAGCCTGTTCTCCAGTGTGAGTAGATAGAAAGGGCAGCGGGAGGAGATTAGTTCAGGATAAACCGGTGTCTCGGTGATTCCTTGCAAGCTGTGGCTATTGACGTCAGTGGAGCAGTACCGGTTTCCATCTGCCGTGGATCCAGCCCATTAGAAGTGCAGCAAGCCCAATTCTCTGGGTAAAAATAAATTCTTACAGAGAAGCCAGAATCTGCAGATGTGTGGATTAAGCCTGGGGAATTCTCCCACGAACCGGGATGGTGACACCTTCTAACAAGCCGGCGCTGTCTAACATCCCTCAAGACCGTGTGCAGCAATCCGTAGGTCTGTGGAGTGTCTTCCTTTTCCCCCCTCTCCTCTTAAACTGGGTCTAATTTTCTTTTTCCTGAATGCTGTAGGCACTTCCATCATTCGTTCCGCAGCTTTGATCCAGTAATTAGAGACGCACTGTGTGCTTCAGAATAATCCTCAGAGAACCCGGGCTAAAGGCGGGGGGGGGGGAAGGACACGAGATTAAAAATCAGCATCTCCACTATTCCTTTTTGCTTTCCATTTGTGGGCCCAAGCAGCTGACGTGAAGCAACAGTTAAAGCACTGGAAAGGGCACAGTTTGGAAACGTTACTGGTGACAGGGCAGCTGCTTTCCAGGAAGGATCGCTCCTAACCTCAGCAGCCATTCCGTGCCCACCAGGGCAAGGGGCAGCCCAGGGTTCTGGTTCCCTCGGGTAAGTCCAGGAGAAGATTTCATTGAAGGAGACTCGGGAGCTCCTGAGGTATCTGCGATGGTCGATGCTGCATGGTGTACACGCAGTTGGGTGTAACTCTTGCCTCGGAGCCTGGCAGCTGGTGGCCGGTTGCGGAAAGCCGACTGGGATGGGTTGTGTGCTCTGTGCAGATGGGTCGGGTGGGTAGAAGGAAATCTCCGCATTAGGTAGGCGTGGGGCATGAGCTGGTGGTTCTCTGTTGCCCGTCCTTGAATGCTGTTGGCTCCTCTTCTGACAGAGCATATGGGGGTATTTTGTTTCTGGAGCTCAACATAGCAGCTATGCAAACCCTTCCAAGCAGACTGCAGCTGCCAGTCAAGTGCTTCAGTAGGACCTTCCTTCTTCCCCTTTGGAACCTGGCCTTCGTGTGACCTTATGGGAGTCATGTGTCACGCGTGTGGGTGATGTCTGGACGATGGATCCTCCCGTTCGGGGAGATCAGTCTGTGATGCTTTATACCCTGCTGTGACATGCCAGTTGTGTCTCTGAGCAATGAGTGATACCATTAAGCGATCAAACAAGAATTTGGTGCCCAAAATGAGGTTAAAAACACAGTCTGAATTATTGAGAATTAGATCGTTTGTCTTTGGGGATTTGTGTAAATCTTTTCTAACTTCTTTTCCTTTGAAATAAATTGTTTGCCCTGAAATTCATGCCAAGCTTAGCTCTCCTAAATAAAATGAAAATTTAGGCCACATCAGCACCTTCCCCTGGGTGCGAGCATCGTGCTGGTGGCCTCCAGCAACATTGGCTTATGCTGCTGAGCTGGGTCAGGAGCGTTTGGAAATTGGACGGGAGACCTCCGGGGTACCTTCCAGTATACACTGGTGGTTCAGTAAAGCAGCTTCTCCGAACTGTCGTTATTCACGTTTATTGCAGCTACCCAAAAGGGCCTCTGTCGTGCTGGCTACTGCACAAAGAAGAACCAGCTGCGGGTACATCGGTGGACTCCTACCAGATCAGGTCCAGAAAGCCTTCGGGAGGAGAAGGCAATGGCCTGACCTATCAACACGAAGTAAGCTCATTAACTGTACACATCATATGCCAATTAGATTAAGCTCTTTGGGCTCCCCAAGAGCGCAACAATGAGTGAGCAGCGACAGCTGACGCTTGGCCTTGACCTGTGCGTGAATCCCACGGGCAAGGTACAGCTGGGGCGTGTGTGTCTCTCAAACCCAGAATCAGATTTTAATCATCGGCTGCGTTTTGTAACAGAATGTCTGATGTCATCCCATGACTTGCATCTCTCGTAGTCAGCTCTCTGATGGCACGATGCAGTTCCGTTGTTTAGATTGCGGTGGACTAGTTCCAAAGTGTTGGGTGAAAAAGAACACCCTGATTATGCGTCTCCACTTTTGTTCCTAATGAGCGATGTTCGCTCTTGGCAGAGGTGACTGATTGGATTTCCATTTACATTCCTACGTAGAGCTGAGGACCCAATCACAAAGAATAGCGTCTTAGTTGGTTGGCTTTCTGGGTTTGATCAAAATCAAGATGAAAATTGAGGTATATGTATGGTAATGTTAAAATCCTGTTTTCGGGAGAAATCTGCTTGAAGTGATGAAACTGCTGATCCTTTACGTAGTCTAAACGGCACGTGGATTTTTGGGGCTGGCTTCTCGTTCGGAACAGGACACGTTGGGAACGTGTTTCTGGTTTATTTGAGCGTGTCCAGTTTCTTTACATAGCTTCAGGTCAGGAACGTGTTTTAGATCTGCCACTGGGAGCTGCCAAATTCTGTCCGTGTGTGGTGTTAACGATAAATACATGTTTATTTAAATCTGACACATATGTTGGAATTTGGCATCTTAAGCAGTATTTTCATCTTCCTCTATCCGTGTTGTTGTTAGTGTATTTTTCATGAAAAATCATCCGGGTTTTTGTAGAGAGGGTTACACATTTATTCAGCATAGTGCTAGAGCTTGAATCCTTAGCCGCTCTCTCACATATTCCCCAAATTCCCTGAGCTATTAGTTTATTTACAAGGCTAATGAATGCCCTATTCTTCCTTTGTCCTATGTCAACAGCATAATGTATCTCTTTTTTTACATTAACACTTTGCTTGCAAATCTTTTAATAGTATCTTGTTCTAATTAGTAAATAATAGGAACAATAACTCAGAGCTGTTGCTGTAATCATCATCATCACCATCATCGCCTCCCTGCTGTGACTTCTGCCCATTTCCCACCTAGAGCAGCACTAACGGTCCGGCGGGGCGGGGAGCAGCGGCGTCTCTGCGATGTTTTCAGCGTGAGAGGGTGCTGGCAGAAGGTTTGGACAGACCTGCGCTGATAAAGCTTTCCCGTCCAGTTGGCAGAAACACGAGGTCTGTGCAGATAAAACGCTGCTGGAAGCACAGACATTTCAGGGCATCTATCTAAACCGGGCCAAAAAGTCTGACACTTTTTATTGTGTGTTGTATTTCGCATTGTGATTCCAGCACCTGTTTTGAAACGGCCGCTCAGAACAGGGGGTTGCGTTGGGCCAATGCTTGAGCCATCGGACAACCGTTAAAATACTGCTCTGAATATTCAGTTTAAAACGATTAAACAGCAGGAACGTGCTCGATTATTTTGTCTTTTCTTGCAGCTGAGACGGGCTGCTTCGGGGTTATTTTAAGCTTTTACTATTTTTATTATCTAACGCTGTAAACATGCAGAGCAGACACTGGGGTTCAGGAGCGTTTGTCAACTTTGAAAGGAATGTCCTTCCCTAGAGAATGGTTTGAGGGGTTGTGCATATATGGAATAATATTCTAATTTGAAAATAATTGGAACAAGATAGACTTGACATTTGAAGTCGAAGAGAATAAAAAGGAATTTCGATTAATGTGACATAGCACTTTTAATGCCTGGAAGCTAGTGGAAACAATAAAGAACTTCAGGGATTTTAATCTTGTTTGTCAAGTAATTTATCACAGTTGTTTTTGTAAATCTCAGAGATAATCAGCATCTGCAGCAAACGGAGCCTGGATTAAACATGAGCCAGCGAGTTGTTCTGTTAAACTGTTCCGCGTATCGCAGCCGCCAGGTTTTAGCCGGGCGCAGTGCAAAGCGACGGGGTTGCAGCAGCGTCGTGCAAGGCGACGTCTCAGGCGGTGAAGAGCGAGTTTGGAAGCGTGGGGTCTTCTAGAGAGTCTCATAGCGAGTATGTTTGCATCTCCTCCTGCTCGCTCCTGAGCCACTGGGTAGCTGGATCTAGAACTGAGCGCTTGCCCTCACGGCCGAGCGCCAGCCGGAGCTTCCGCACAGCCTGAGCTTTCTGCCTGCCGGTGACTCCAGTCCGGGAGGTCGTGGCAGGGCGATCGGTGCCCTGCTGAGATAGAAGTGGCAGCTGGTTCCCATCGTTAGGCATTGCTCAGGAAACTCGGGAGAGGTTCTTTTTGCCTGAAAATTGTTACGCTTTTCACTCACTTGCAACGCGTTTGTGCGACTGTGCTTTGCATTTGAAGTTCTTTGGTGCGAAGCCTCCTCGTGGCTGGTTAACACCGTGTGCGACTGAAGCCACCCGAGGACTCGCGTCTCGCCACTCTGACCGGCTGGCACCTCGAGTGGTAAAGGCTCACTGCCCTGCTGACGGGGTGCAGGGGAGACTGCAAGGAGCAGCGCTGGGTTTACGTGCAGATCTAAGACACAGCCAGGGCGGTGTTTCGATAGCCTGATCTACAGTATCCAAGGAGGTCTCGATCATCATTTGGGCTGTGGGTTTCCGCAGTGTCACCACTTGGTGCTTGGATGGCTCCCGGGTTGAATTTGTGGCTGAGCTGCTTAAAACAGCGTATGGGAATCTCGCTGAACGCCCAGACTGAGGGCAGACACTTGTGCATGAGTTAAAACTGGCAGGAATGAATTTTGCATCGGTACTTGCTTCCTTGAATCAGGACCAGAGGTTGGCTTTGGCGGAAAGCGCTCACGCTTGGCCGAGGCACGGAGATCTGTCTCCATTAGCGTGTTCTCCGGTTTTCAGTTCAGGGTGCCTTTGGCTTCTGCATCAGCTGTATTTTATCACTTTAAAACGCTGCGTAATGCTGCATCAATAAATTCTGTATTAGTGAAATCTGCAAAGAAGCAACAGCCTTATCTTAATTAAGCAAAATATATGACTCCTGCCAGAGACCATACCAGGAGCCAGTCAACCCTGTAACAATCACTTTTTTCCTTTTCCTTAATACTCCTTTAGGTTTGGGGTATTTTCACTCTAGAAATAGGTTGTTAGGGAGGAAAACGTGCATCATCGAGGGAGGACAAGTGGCAGTGACTGAAGGGAAGCAAAGTGTATTGCTTGATGAAGTATCTCACGTGGTCTGTCCTCTTTGAGCCCCTTCTGTACCTCGGAAGTACGGACCATTCCTCAGGATCTAACCCTGGTGCCTTCCATCCGCCTCCCAGACACCAGGGCTGACATCTTGAAGCTAAAGGAGATCTGCTGCTGGGTTTGGCTGCTGGGTTTTTAAAAGAACTTTAAGTGACTTAGATCAGATGGACCTGTTCTCCCACAGATTGTCTTTGTTTGAGGTTTGGGTTTGGTTTCTTGTCCCAGAAATGCAGGCAGCTGTCTGGTGCTGCGTGAAGCTGAAGCAGGAGCCTTGGCAATGTGGGGTGTAAAACCTCAGTCCACTCTGACCCTTGCTGTGTCCCGTGAGCTGCCTTGGCTGCTGCTTGGAAGCAGGGATCATGCTGTCGTAGCTAAATGTTGGCCAAGCTGATGTTTCTCTGCCTCTCCAAAGCATGAAGTGATGTATTTTCAGAGAATTTATTCATTGTTTTCTCTCTTCAGAAGCTGTTGGCTGGCTTTGCAGAGCCGCTGCCATGTTCTGCTGCGTCGGTGGCTGCTTTCGGTTGGCGATGACTGACCCCTATCTCTGTGTCGTCAGGAAAGTACTCTGTTTTTCCTGAAGGAAAGGCAGCGTATAAACGTGAGCGATTACTCAACACCCCGATCTGGGATCATAACTCTCCAGGGAGAGTCGACACAGGCCATGGTTTGTGTGGCGGAGGGACTCCACGCTGTGCCTGGGTTCCTTCACTCCATCGCTTGATTTACAGCAGCTGCTTTGCCTCTGCCTATTTCTCTTTAACTTTGTGATTTATATAGGAAGGTGAAATGGCTCTGGGTTTAGGGGGGTAGGTGAACCTGCTCCTAAATCAGCTGCAGTGCTTGATTTCAGCCCTGACCGTTTACAGTCCAGTTGGCGCTCTCTGATTGCTGCTTTGCTTAAAGGCAAAGGAAAGGTGGCAGCTGCCTCTTGTGCCCCAGGGTGAATTTAACTCCTCTGCTTTCAGGTGAATTCCCCGTATCCTCCCCAGCTGGCTCTTGCTGTGTCCCCTAACCACACTGTAAGATCCGTAGGCAGGGGACTTAAAGTCAACCAGACTTGCCGGGAGGCTCCGGCGGATTCAGTCACCAGCTGTGGTTTACCGCGGGTGGGCAAGAGCCTGTGAAGTGTCCGTGAAGTGGGAACAGTCCTTCCTTGCTGCACGGGGTGTGTGCCGTACCTTGGTGGGAAGAAAATCTCTTTCCAGTGCTTCTTTTTGATCCTTCTTCCCGGCTTTGAACAGTATGAGGGGCTTTAGCCTGCCTCTGGGAGTGGGACCCATCGCTCCACAGCTCTGTTCCTTTGCTATCCAGGCTTCTCTCCGGGTTCTCGCGTGGGAATTGATGCTGCGTAGTGACAAAAGGAGAGGGGCAAGAGGGAGGAGGAAGGGTTTCCTAGCTGACTGAGAAAGAGTTCCAGGGCTAGAGAGTTACCAGTGAAGATGAGGTGTCAGTGGAAGTGCTGTTAGCAGAATGCATAAGAGGACGACTGAAGAGCTGGAAATCCTTGTCGCTGGTGGAAGGGAATGGAGTAGATACAAGAGGTGTTTTACTTCCATGGTGTAGGCACGGTTGTTGAAATTATATTACCAGCAGAACTATGGTGAGTATTTTTGGTAACGCTTGTAATAATGGATTTTAGAGGATCTACAAGACCTGAGTCAGGAGTGCCTGACACAGAGGGGAAAAGAATCTCTCTGTTCGCAGTGAAAATATAGATATCAAGCTCCTCCTCCAGTGGAGCACCAGAGCTGGCTGGGGTGGCTACTCGGCTCTTGTGTCCCAGCAGCTCAGTTCCTAGAAGAGCTTCTACTGGGAGTCAGTTTATACTGGTGTGTGAGTAGGATCGGCGTGAGGCTCCTTGATCTTTATAAAACAATGAGTTTAGGACTGGAATAACATTCAGTCCTCCTCCTCCCAACTCCTACAGACAGTCAAATGCTGTTTACTCATTGCTGCTTTCTGAAATTGGAAAAGTACAGATGGTACCGTATTGTTTGGAGGCTACCACAGATAAGTCGTGATGGAAACTCTTTGTTCCGAGTGATTTCTAGCTCAGTTCTTCTACTTTTAAATATGTTTATTCAGTGAAGGAGAAAGAAACCATGGGGCTTTTTCATTTTAAATTAGAAACCTCACTGGCTCTCTGCTGTTGCCATTTAGAATATAGTTATGGTCAGAAAAATGATGCTATGAAAAATAAATGACCTGGGGAGTGCCATAAATTTTGCTTGCTCTCTCCAAAGACTCCCAGATCAAATTTTCTCTGCTTACAGATCCAAGAGATGTCTGTGCAGATTGCTGCTGCTGCAGACAATGTGAAATTGCGTTGGAAGCTGTTCTTCCAGCCTTTCTTTGGGTCCGTGCTGTGCCTGAGTTTCTGCGGGCAGGACCAGCCAGGTTGCTATGGCAGTCAGACCTGAGCATCGAGGGACCATGGTCTTGCATCCCATTACTAATGGTAACAAGCATCAGGTGCTTTTGAAAAGGGTACAGGAGGCTTCTCCAAAAGGAACTGTGTGGTACCTCTCGAAGTGTTATTGTATAGCTTTTTGGCCTGTAACTAGCTTGGTTTTCCATCTTCCTTGGGCTTTGCAAGGAGCCGCCCATGCTGTTAACTCTACCAAAAAAAGTGAGCTGAACTCTGCCCGTGATCCTCTCCCACAGGTTTTGTGCGCCCAAGAACAGAAACCAGTTTAGCAAAGCAGTGTCAGTGAGCCCTGTGCAGGTAGTGTGAGCCCCGCCGGCGTGCAACAGACGGTGCCGTGCCGTGCGGAGCCAGGAGCTGTGGGTGCTGGTGCCAGACCAGCCCGAGCAGGCAGCCAGCGGCGTGGGAGCTGGGTTAAATGGACCTCGAGATGGCTGCTCCGTGTCCAGACCTCCCACACCAGCTTCGCAGGGAGCCTGTCTGTGCAAGTCTGTTTCCGACTACTGCTTCAGTTTTACGATGGCGTGGAGTGTTCAGCAGGAAATCCTGAGGGCGCTGCCCCATTGACCTGACGAGCAACTGGGAGGCGCTGGCTGCCTTCCCGGGCTGTTCTGTGACTGCGTTTGGTTTGTATGATAAAGGGACAGGGAGCCCGTGCCGCAGCTCTGCCCTCCTTGGTGGGGGGGGGTTTCCCCTCTCTTCCTTACTGGGACTTGACTTTGCTGCTGCCAGAGAGAACAGACAGAATTGAAGAAGCAGGTTGATGAGGCGGATTGAGTGAGAAGTCGTAGGGACGGTGTAGCCATGGGTGTACGCTGTGACTTTAGTCCAAATAAATAGTCCATGTGGTGGTGCGCCCAGCTCGGAAGGTATTGCTGGGCAGCCCCGCTAAATCTCGTCACATTTTGGGTGAATTCAGTGGCTGTGCTCTGCACTGGAAAGAACCTTGTGGTTTTCAGCG
Organism: Bucorvus abyssinicus; assembly: GCA_009769605.1. Classification (NCBI taxonomy): domain Eukaryota; kingdom Metazoa; phylum Chordata; class Aves; order Bucerotiformes; family Bucorvidae; genus Bucorvus; species Bucorvus abyssinicus. Next base: position 2,149,319 of record CM020059.1, on the reverse strand, counting down.
TGGCAGCGAGGAGCGAGCGTGCAGGAGAGCGGCCGTCACGAGCCGCGTGCACAGGCAGATGCAGGGAAAACACACTGCACCAGCGGGAGGTGGGAAGCGGGGTTGTTTTTGCAGAGCAGATCTGCTTGGCCACCAGAGGCCAGGAGCTCAGCTGGAGGAAACTGGAACGGCTTCACTTTTTTGTTTTTCATTGTGTTCTGAGTGTTGGGCACGGCGACAGCCTGGTGCCCAGATCCCACGGGCTGGCGGCTGGTCCTGCCCTCCGCACACCACCAGAATACTGACAGGCAGGTCGGAGCACCTCCAGTTTGGCAGAAGTTGTTTGGTTCCTTTCCTGAGCCTGTCTCCTTGATTATACAGTAGAATGTGAAAATTCTTGTTCTCGCCATGCGTTAAGAATGGATCACTCTATTTTGTAACCAAATAACAGAGGAAGGCGAAGCAGCTGTGACAACTTAAGCATTGAAAAATCATAAATCATCTTCCCTTTCCCTTGTCCCCCAGAAATCATGAAAAATAAATGTGGATCCCCTTAGGAAATATTTTTACGCTTTTCATTCTTTATAGCTGGGAGGCTTAAAAATGTGGTGCATTTGACGTCGTCACATGACTTTAGAATTGGGGATTTTAATAAATAATAAGTGCAATTAAAATGGCAAGAGATAAGGCTAAAGAAGCTTTAGCAGTAAAACAGCGTCCCAGTCTCGTAGCTCCACAGAGAGCGCCAAACGTTGGTCAGCATCTGCTCAGTTGGTGATGGAAGTGGAGATACCACGTGGGCTTCAGCTCATAAACGTACCAGGCGTTTACAAGAGCTGGCCTTAGCCAGTAGGTGGGTGGGCAAAAATACCTGTGTTTTGTTCAGCTCATTCTGTCCCTCGGCTGCAGATCTTCTGGGTTAGTTAGTATTGGAGCCATGTTACTTGCGAGCTCCTATCTACTAATTTTCTCCCACAGCAGATAAATCGTATCTGTCTCATTTCTGCCTGTTTTCTTTCATCCTGTGAACCGTGCTACAACCATAAAGGATATTCTTGGCCGCAGAAATTGTCTGAATATGGATTTCATCGCTTGCAGATGCGAAGGCGCCTTCGTTGGCACCTCCTCAAAGCTCAGCCTCTGTCGCTGGCTGGAGGAACGGCTGCTGCTCCGGGGCTGTGCTGTTTGCTCATGCTTTGCTTTTTGTTTTCCTTCGGGGAAACCCATTTAAAAATCCAAACGCTTCTGTTGTAGACACCGAAGTTTCACTGTAAGGTGTTACGCAACAACTGTCAGCCCTTTTCCTCTGACCTCTTTATGGAATACAGGGACTCTTGGCACACAAGCGTTTAACTCTGCTCCTTCAGCAAACCTGCCAAGGTCCCTGTTCTATCATTTGCACAATGCAAGAAAAGTAGCTTGTGTACTATGAAGAGAATTTTAACCTTTTTCCTTAAGGGTAGTCAGGCCCATTAGCAGAAGTTAATTAGAGTAATTAGGTTAGTTAGCACGTTCTCCTTAGTCTTTGCTAAAACTGGGAGTTTAAAGACCACAGTAACTACACTGAGATAAATGAGAATATTCTACTGTTGTTTATTCCCTTATATTCTGGAGGGGTGATCAGTGCCCCATCAGTTCTCCCCTGGATGATTCTTTCTCTGATGACTTTATCATAAATATTGTAAGTAGCCACAGACCGTTCTTGACTGACTTAATGCGTTAAACTTTCATCCCTTTCATTACACCCTCTCTTTGAGAACTGGTGCCCTTAAGAATATGTTGGTGAAAATAGAAGTGTTCTTTCCCCCCTGAGGCAATGACACTGTGCTCCGTCCAAGGAAGATGTTTAAAGATCTTCTGTGCCATTGCTTCTGTTTAGTCTTACAGCTTGTCTTTAGCTGTTCCGACATCTACTTTTTGAGCTGTTATGTTTTGGCTACCAGCTATTTTCTCATGCTCGTAGTTCAGCCTCTGACATCTCTGGACAGTCAAACTGGATACACTTCAGCTCGTATCTTGTCTCAGATAAGGGAGTGCATGCCGGAAAAAAATAGGTTGTTCTTCTATGCTGCCTTCTTTAGACAACACAGATCTGATTTCCCACCTGCTGTTTCCATACCCCGTGTAGCAGGGGACAGGGAACCTTCCCCTACCTTCTCTCTAAAGGCTTTTTTCTTGGAACTTCTCCCATCTCACTTCCTCGTCATCTCCTTGAGCCGCCTTTGCACAGATCCTTGGTGTGACTTCCAGAGTTTATTCTGCTGATAGGAAAGCTGCTGGTCCTCAGCTACCTGTCAATATGTGACCGGTGGCCACAATCTGGGCTTACTGGGGCTTTGTCAGGACACCAGCAGGTCACCGAATAATGCCTTTGCCGTATGCATTGTCGTCTCAGCTCATCCAGTGCTGCTTGAACACCCCACTGACTATCAGTGCACCTCATGTCACCCTAAATATATTTATTCTGACAGATTTTTCTTCTATTTTTTCCATAGGCTGCCTCTGTATAACCAGTGAGGCACTAGAGGGCTGTGTAATTTGTCTGCATCTTACCTTGCTCTAGGCAGGGTCTGTGCCAAGTGCTGAAGTTGGTGTATTCAGATGATCAGATTTTCATTCCCTAAAAAGCTGCTGCTCTTTTAGTATCTGAGCACATAATTTCTTCCCTTTTGCTTGGCCCATCCAGAAAGCCATCACTTTGAAGTAAAAGGTAATTTCAAAAATGCAGATACTTTTTAAGTGGTGAAAAACACCTCTGGTAACTCTCAGGAGATTCATGGCATGGGAGGCTGGGGTTACTGGAAGAGAATTGGAAAAAGATGCAAAGTTGGGGCCGATAACGCTTGCCGATGTGCAGCTCATGCATACCAAAAGACTCCCTTAACCACTTCCCGTGGTGTCGCTTCGCTGCTCCCAAGTTCATGGCAGCAGGCAGCTGAAGCTGATAATGCCCATTTGCACTGCAGTACCTAGGAAAGGTGACTCTGTTCCTTCTTGAAAGATCTCGGGAGTCTAAATAGAAAACCCAGACAAAGCACGAGCTGCAAATGGGATCCTGTTTCCATTTGGTAGATTAGTGAAATCGCAGGCAAGCTGCAGAGATCTTTTCAAGGCTTAAAGCTGGGAGGTTGCCATCCAGTTTTCAAACTGTCCTCAATTAGCTTTACCCCTTATCAGTCCAGAAGTCTCCGGCTTGAGCAGAAATTGTATGTCTGTCTCCTGGTGATGGTATATTTGAGCTTCCGGACCGGTGTCTTCCACCTTTTTTCCTACTTGGGTGAGAAATAATCACTTGTGCATGCTGTGAAAAGATTGGTGATAAATAGGGAGAGCAGACTTTGCTCAAGGTCAGGTGCCAGACAGAGAACTAAATCCAAGTGTTTGAGCCCAGGTTTGACTCTTCTCTCGAACCCTGTTTCATCTCCAGAGAAAGCTCAGCTTGATAAAAGAGGTAGAGCTGAGGTCAGCCCGTCAGCAGCCCCTGCAACCGTCAGAGTGTGGGGAAACTTTCCCCCAAAGTCTACGAGCGTTCAGTGAAAGTAGCAGGAGTAAAATCCAGGAGGAGTAATAATTGAGTCAAGGATAAAGGGACCAAGTTAGTAAATCACGATCGTTACTCAGGGATAATATTTCTTACCATCCAAAGAGAACATTAAACCGCTCCCTAAGAAAAAAAAAATCGCTAAGCAGAAAAAAGTTATTAAGAAAAGATAACGGAGGGAAGGGAGTGTTATGCTGATTCTCCAAACAGTTATGAATGAATACAGATACAGTGTCTGTGATAAAAGAAACACATTTCCCCAAAGAGAATTGGGAAAAAACAGTCATTGCTCAACGCCGATCTGTCTTTCAAATGCCGCGTACCAAAATAACCCACCTTTTCAAGTTTGCTGTTGATAACTCCTAATGAGAATCTTTGAGTCATGAAAACATTTAGAGATTTCCATCTTGTCATAGAAGAGCAATAAATCAAAACGATGGGACAGAAGCCACTCCATGAGAACTCCCTGAATCAGTCACTTAGCACTTAAAAGCAAAAAAGTGCGAAAGAAAAACCTGTCTTCTGTAGAGTGTTTATAATAGATCAAATGTTTCTGTTTTATAACAGTAATCAACAAAATTGTGGAAGCAGCTCCTTCGCGAAAAGCTCTGGCATTAGAAAATCAAATGGTCTCTTCGCGCTGCAGCCTGTCTGCTGTAAGTCAATTGACTGCGGTACCGGAGCGAATTTTAAAGAAACAAAACAACCCTCAAAAAAAAAAAAAAAAAAATCAGTTTTCCTTACAAGTTCACCCCCCACCTTGAAGCTGAGGCACGTCACATTCCGCGCCTGCTCGATGGACCTGGGCTACGGGCCCTTGAGCCCAGTTACCGTTCTACGGCGGCAGCTGCCGCAAAGCGAGCCACGAGCTGGGCTGGATTTCTCCTCTTCTGGTGGGTCCCCGCAGAGGCTGACGTCCGACGTGCTGCGCGTAGCACTGACAGGAGAGCCAGAGAGGCGCGAAGAGCTGGTGGGGCTGGGGAACGTTTAAAAGAGGGCCAGACCCTGAAGAACAACCGTGGTTCGGCAGAGGTCGTAGAAGGTCACAGGAAGAGGCTTCAGATGCGCTCGATGCTCTGGGCCGGGCCGGGGTCGCACTGCTGTCGGAAAGCTTCCTGGTGGGAAATACGGGGGCCATGATCCGCCCGGAGGTGCCACGGAGCTCCCGGCTGCTTCCCGACAAGGGGCAGCCCCTCGGTGTGGGAGGGATGTGTGCAAGGGTGGGGGCAGCATGGTGTCGCGGCGGGGCGGGCAGCGTTACTCAGGTTTTAGCTTCCCTGCCGAGGTGGGGAGGACCATTTCAGCGGCTCGTGAGGCTTGCTAGAACGCGGGAGAGAGCGACTGCCGTTTCTTTGCTGTGTGCTCCTGCAGGGGGGAGGTTGATTGCTGGCCGGGTTGTCTCTAGGGAAAGAGGGGCTCCTCTCATGTCCCACCTGTTATTTGGTATTTTGGTATCTGCTGTCTGTGTCTGGTGGATTAACGGTGGTTTAGGTGCACAGGCTCATGGATTTTTTTTTTTTTTTTTGAAAGCTTAGAAATAACTGATGGGTGCAGCACTCTTGAGAACTTTGTGTCTGTGCCTTAAATACGTGGCTCGTCTATTGGGGGGGTGAGCAGGCTATCCCTCCACAAAACCACGTGGAGACGCGTATATCCTTGCCTCTGCACAGGATACTCGTGCAAATACAACGCGTTAGTAAAAGTGCTGCTGCACACGTATGGCTCCGTGATGTTCAGCTCGAGGAGGCAGAGCTACTATGTAAAATCCTTCTAAAATAGCGTATTTTAGGTTATGTCTGTTCTGCTGTCAGTCTGACATCTGGCTGAGATCAACCACTTCTTAATTTCAGTTTGGGATTAAATCTAGACTCTCTCTTATACCAGTGAGTGATAGTAATAAATCATGCCTATGCTCTAGGGCAGCACTAAAATTACTTTGACTTGCGGAGTAACAGCAGCTGTTCATCTGTTCCACCCTCAGGGAATCCAGCGTCACTGGGGAAGAAGGCAAAACTGGGTCTGTACTCTTTTCCTGACCCCTTTGGACTAACTGGGTAGCTGATCGGGTGGTGCTTAGGGTACGGCCCTCAGCAGGGTGTGGTAAATGATACGAAGCTTTCTGCGTTCCCCTGTATTCTCTGCATAGCTCCCAGTTGCCACTGTTACTCTGTTCAGGATACGTAAAAACTCATGGCGTCCCATGGATGGAAATCTAGTGTAAAAGAATTACCTTTTCTATTTGTTAACATCGTTCCAATGTAAAGCTCCTGTTTTGGTTTTTTAATTAATTATTTCCTTAGGCTCTGCTTCTTTACTCTTTAGTGCTGCAGCAAAGCAGGGATCTCTTTCCCCGATGCCGGCTCGAGCGCCAGCATTCCCAGTGCTTCCCGTTAAGCGGGGCTGCACAGCTCAGTTCTGCAAGCCCATTTGCAGGCTCTGGGTTTCAAGGCGATATGCAAACTCTTTGTTGGGTGGTGTTAGGCTGCTTGGGTGAAGCGTGTTGGATTGCTCTGAGAGCGTTTTGGGGTGTACGGACTGCTCGGTAGACTGCTTCATTCCTCTGATACTTCGGAATCCCAGTGCAGTCACTTGTTTTCTGGCACCTGAGCTAGTTTTTCATCTGCGTTTTATGATGTGCACGTTTGGGTTTGGATGAGCGTAGCACGGGTTTCTTCCTTATCCGGTCTCCTCGATGTGTACTGGTACGAGAGCAAAACCCATCCCAGTGGCAGCGTTTTTGCGTGTGGAACTATCAACCTCTATGTTCACTGTGTCAGAGGCAGAAGGTACTCGTGACTTGCAGAGCTTGATTGACGTGGTTTCCACTGCTGTCACATCCACATCGGTCCTCCAGTGGAGCTGCGCCCGTCGCAGGAGCTTTCAGTGCCGTGTTGACGTAAGATCAGGAGACAGTTACCTAGCCCGGTTTCCTCTCAGGCTATGTTTACCTGCACTCTTTCCTGCCTTTTAAAAAATTCAGGCTGATTTCCATGAAAAGGAAATTTGGTGAAGAAACAAGCAAGTCTCCTTGCAGTAAGAATGAGGGGAGCCTGGTAACTTCGGCCGAGCTGCAATTACACTTTGTGCTGCGTTAAATGAACGTGTGCTGTGGATGGACGGGCAGAAAAGGTGAAGCCGGGGCCTTTGAAAGGGAGCGGTTTAAAATTCACCTGTGCCGCAGAGTCACCTTTTTGGCCCAGTCTGCAGTAACTGGTGCTTTGAATGCCCCGAGGCTCGGAGGCAGAATACGGGGTGGTTGGTTCTTAGGTTTGTGTCAGATCCTACCCAGCAGCAGTGTCGTCTAACTCGACTGTCTCTCCGTATATTGATTAGCGGCTGTTGGCTTAGGTGTTTAATTAGCGTTAACCCTCATGGACTCGTGGAAGCAGAGAGACACCTTGAAGCGATGAGGAGTTACACGTGCTCAGGTTAGTAACGACCCTTTCCAGTACCCTCTACCTGAAGAAATACTACAGCACGATGAGCCAGGTGCCTGCCCGTGTAAGTGGGACCTAACTTAGCATTGGATGAGCACCTGGCGCTTTTCCTCCCTGCAACCTGTTGAGAAGCAAACTTCAGGGAGCGATTTATGCTGAACCCTTGTGCTGATTGCCAGCGGCTTTTCTAGCCATTCTGTTGGCAAACTGCGCAGGGCCGAGCGTCCGGTTGAACTGGTCTGACAGCGAGAGGTGAAGCAGGATTTTGGCTCCGTCAGCCGGGATCAGAGTGATCAAAGATGACGCTGATGTATGTTGGAAGCGGAGTACTGGACCATGGTGTTCTTGGCCCAGCGCACAGCAGAATTACTGCAGTGCAGACTTCGGCTCTGGGGTCTCCATTCTTGTACTGGCAAAATGGTGCTGACTGTCCGGGACCGCCGCTTTCGGGGCATCGTTTGCCATCAACATTTCTCCCTCTGTTTGGATGTGTTGGTGAAGCAGCTTGGGGCAGGGTGGTATTGGAAGCACCCCCAGAGCACTCAGCGGTGTGTCTCGGTACTCGGTGTGTAAACGGGGATTTCGTCCTCCTGGTTATCTGGCAGATGCAGAGGGTTGTTACTGCTTTCAGGAATTAAGTAATCCTAAAGGTTAAGCCTGCAGGGTGTTCTCAGCCCTGCAAGAATTAATATGGTGACATTTAACTGCTATTAAAAAAAAGTTTCCTTTTCTTCCTTCCCCCCACCCCACTTTTAACTTGACAGAGCGAGTGGTTCGCTTTGCCTGCCGGTGCGGTCGTGGCTATTTAAAATAAATCGACGGACCGCACCGCTGTCACTGTCATTCCTCAGGCTAATGCAGAGACAGATTACGGTTATCTCTGCTCCCGCAGCACGGCGGCGGCTGGCACCTGCTGACTCGTAACGGCCACGACGTTAACTCTTCCGTGGAGGGTCCTTCCCCTCGGATACGGAGGGGTGGGGTCCTCAGCAGGTGCCCGCGGAGGATGCTACAGACCTGTATTTGTCACCGGTTTGGGGTTTTCCGCTGGCGGAGGTCCGTTGCCCCCGGTCCCCAAAGAAAACCGGCCGCTGCTGTCAGCGCGGTGTATAAAATCTGCAGGTGGTTCCGTCGGTCCGTTGTGTTTCCTGGTGTGCAGAAGGGAGGGGAAGGAGGGAGTATGGTCAGTGCCTGGTTTGGAGTGGTGTCCGTACGCGGGCATCGTTTTGCCGCTCCGGTTAGAGCCGGTTCTGTGCTTTCTGTTAGTTTGTTGGCCAAGAATTGACTGTTTACGTGTTTGGCTTTTTTATAAAACAAAGTCTTTACCTGCTTTATTTGGTTCCTCTTCAGAGTGCCTCCTTCCAGTGGGTGTTACAGAGGTTTCCTGCCGTTTCTCCGGTCCAGCTGGCTCAAGCAGAATGCAGGGACCAAACCAAGGCGAGAGCGTTAGAAGCGAGAGACCAGCCCTGGGTCTGGGCTGGTTCCAAAGCCCAGAGGAATCTTTTTCCTTTGGCTCTCCTGGACTTTGGATCGTGATTTTTGTTTTTCTGCTGGTTTTTCCCCTCTTTTCTCCAGAGTGTTTAGGAACACATCTCTTACTGTTATTTATACTTTCTGTAAAAATAAGTCCGTTCAACGGAGTAAATAACTACTCTCTAAAATTATGAGGAAAAAACTAGCTGAGTTAACGCATTTTCCGTTCTTATTTAAAAGAACGACTAACACCACTGGTTTCAGTTGGCCCACCAGCTATGCAGGGGAATTTAGGTTTGGGATGGATCGCTGTTGGCAGTGGGGTACCAGAGGGGAGAGTAGTCGCAGTGGCTTTGTCAGCCCGTTCTTGGCAAATATCTCCCCTGCTTTTGTACCCGTTTTTTTAAATTGTTGTAGCTTATTTCACCTTATTATCTAAATCAAGTCTCTGGAGAGTCGCTTATCCCAGCTTTGATCCATTATGTTGTTTACTCGTTTCACAAACCATTAGGGATGCTCGGGGACGGAACATAAGAGATCCATCAGGCTAGAGCTTGTGAGCCGTTTGCTGCAGACGTAGCCTTTGCCCTGAGCACGGTGGCAGCGTTTCCGTAGCCGGATGGAGTCCTCCTCGTGCTAACAGAGCTCTGCCGGGTATCGGCAGGGACCAGCGGCCACCTCCAGTACTAAGACTGGTGTCAGGTCTTGGCAAACCTCCACGCTGCAGCTTCTCGCCTGTAAAGACAGGGGTAGGCTTGATTTGGGAAGCCCCCAGAGATCAGCCACGGAAGAGAAGGATAGAGACCTTGTGTAGCTGCCGGGACTGGGAGCATGTCCTTTGTCCTTCCGAGAGGAGACCCTGTGCTAGGAACTGTTCGTGTTCCTGTGACTTCTGTGAGGAGGAACCCGGTCTGCCCTTGGTGCCCGCAGCGTCCATTATGCAGCAGTGGCCACAAAACACAACCTAATAATTCAGATACTGTGAGCGAATGGATTAGCAGGGGTTCTCTTGGTTGCTTTTGGATTGCTGTGTCAGACGCAAAACCTGCCAGTGATGACTTGTGGCTGTGGCATAAGCTGGATGCAAATATTTTATTTAGTCTGTAATAGCAGTAGCTGCTAAAAGTGTGTCTTTTGAGGCAGCTTTTTCACTGGAAGTTTTGTGTTGTCCCACTAATGGGCGGAAAATAGCACAGCGATGTGTCCCATCCCATTACACACACAGGATGTTATTTGTTCTTGTTTTCCAGGCATTGAGACCAGGTTAAGAAATAAGCAGCAATGAATTTTTTAATCTTCATATTTTGTGCGTTCAGGTGAGTTTACTCTTCAGTTGTCTTGGAATAAGGGAAGGATTAGGGGGCTGGAGGAGGTGGGTACTTTGGAATCTGTGGAAGTCAGAGGTAAGCTGAAGTGCTCATCCTCAGCAGAGACAAAGAGGACTCGGAAGGAATTTCCTGTGCCAGGTATTTTTTGATGGTCGAGAAGCCTTTAGACACCAGCTCATCAATCTCTCTCCCACACCTCCTGGACTCGTTAGGTATAAGGGTGTCTCTTCGCTTTGCTCTCGCAGGGGTCAGCGGGAGCACACGCTTCCTCTGCAGCAGTTCTGCTGCAAACCTTGAGCCCTGAGCGGTTCCTCCGAGCGTTGCCAAAGCTCCGCTCCCGGCTCCGCTCATAGCTGGGATGAAATGGGGCAGGTCCCAGTGACTTACTGGGGTAGCACTGGTAGGGAGAAGCTCCAGATCTGAGTTCTTACCTCAAGGTTATTCAGAATATACTAAAAAGTGGAAAGTAGAGCAGATGCACGCTGATGGGAGGGGTGTGCCTATTTAGCTGCTTTCTGGTATTCTTTTCCCCTTCTGGAAGCAGCACATTATTTAAAGTCTAAACCCACAAAGCTCTCCGAAGTGACAGTGTGCTTGGAACGAGGGAAGGCCACAGGCTTTAGCAGTGGTGAGAATTTACACAGCTTTCGCTGAGCTCCCAAAGTCCTCAGCCAGCTCTTTCCCAAAACATTTGCAACCAAACTGCTCCCTACAGCACTCGTGAATTCAATGACATAAATTGTTAGGAGTGCTGTAATATAATTTGTAAATGATGTTGATTTACTCATTGCAAAGCCTTTTGAAGTAAATAGATTGTGTTAATTTTCTCCAACTAGCTGTACGGGCAGAATAACCACTGCAACACTCCATTTCAATATACGTGCAATTAAACTAATGATGTTCTAGAAGGTCCTAAGTAACAACACATCGCAAGGACAGCTGTCCATATCCTTTATTTAGGTTTACATTCCGCACTGCTACGCAGTTTGCTGGTTTATTTTTCTTACCGCTCCTAGCGTAAATTATTGACTTCTCTGCAACGCAAACAGCAGCAGCTGCCCCCGGCTCGAGGGGCTCGGTGGAAGGAGGACAGCGTGGAAACAGAGGCCGTGGTTACCGTGAGAAGCGTCCAGGTGTGATGCGGTGGTGTGGAGCTCCGTGCTCTCAGGATGGTGTAGGGAGGCTCTGGGGTAAAGGAGAATTGGGCCCTGTGATAGCCATTGTAATTATGCAATATAAATAATTATGGTATTTCAAAAAGTGCTTTTAATTGGGAACGCTAAACAGCGTTTTAATAGCGCCGGGTCATTAATCCGGGTGGGAGTCAGTCCTGTCAGAAGACTGCTTGTGGGCTAGGGAACGCGCCAAGAGCTTTGCTGGGGAGTGTTTGCAGATGCTGACGGGGTTTCGTATCAAGCGCTTTCCAGGCAGGGGGGTTCCCCACACGGTCTCGCAGTCGCATGAGTTTTCTTTCTCTGCACAATCAGTTTCTCATGAGTTTCTTCTTCTCAGTAAATAAATCTCCGAGTAAAACTAACTTTGAGGTAATGATTTCTGTGGTGAACCCTCTGTGAACTCACAGAAACTTCCAGCATCATTGTCACCTTTTCATTGTAATAATTACTGCTTGTGTTTGCCACTAAACCTTGCGAGGTTCCTGCGTTCGGTGCAGAAATCCACTAATGTTCAGCTTGTTAGGATGTGAGACCCCTCATTAACTCAGAGTATTAAATGAAACACTTGAGTTAGTAACCAAATCGACAAAGGAACGGCTGACTCCGTCATTAGGGACTTTGTCATCTCGTTCATGGATTAATTATATGGTCCATTATACTGAAATGTGGTTTTGATATCGAGACTAGTTTTGTTCTTGAGGTTTTTGTACTTGCCAGCTGCTTTGTTCTTTATCTTCCTGTGAGCAAGCACCAAATTACAGATTTCTGCACTCGAAGGACAAATTTAGAACATAGTTTTGAATGTATGTTATTTAAAACAAGTTCAAGGATAAATGCACATTGAACAGTCTCCAGAAGGGCGACTCGGGTGTAGCCCTTCTCCGCTGTGATAGGTCCCGAGAGCACGCACCGACGGCCAGACGAATGTCTTGGGGATGGAATGAGGAGTTACCGGCAGACCGTGGCTGTAAACCACCAGGGCTGGAGCAGAGCTGCGCCCGAAGGTGACTTCCCTTCCCCTGCCCTGCGAGCGCGTGGCAGCGTGGTTTGCAGCTCGCTGCCTGACAGCGGTTTTGAAGAGCGGAATTAGGGGTGACAGCGCTGAGAAAAAAAGAAAAGTAAATATTTTGACACAAAAGGGAAGATAGCAGGAAATTACTGGTTTCAAAGCCTCTGTTTTTACTAACAGTTGATTTTGACTACAGGAAATGGGCAGCCCTGCACAGGATGAAGTTTGCTCGGAATGAGGAAACCATTTGTAGTCTCTTTGTGTTCAACTCATTAATTCTTTTCCTGCCTGTTAACTTCTAAGCAACACTTTCTAGAGAGGGTGGTAGAGTCAGCAGAGGGGAAAAAAAGTAAAATTCAATAGACTCTGAAAGCCTGCGGGGAAAATAAATTAATTGTGTAGCAGCAAGAGGGATGTTTGAAGGCTTTTCTTCTAGCGGGTAGCAGCCAGCAGAGTTCTGGGCTGAAAGCCTCATCTGGCTTTTAATCCAGGAAATTAATGGCAAAACTCTTTGGCTTGAGAGGAGAGAATGGAGTTGTGTAAGGGAAAATGCTGGAGATGGATGGCATGGTCAAACAGACCGAGTAAACTGTGCAGCAGCCTCTTGCCTTCCAAATTCTGGGTTATAAATGATGGTTTAAAGACCTTCCAGGTGCGAGTCTCTGGGATGTGTTAGGTGAACAAGAGACCCGAGTTCTGCAAGTGCTCTGTGCTGCTCTTGAGTTAACTGGGATGGGATGGGATGGGATGGGATGGGATGGGATGGGATGGGATGGGATGGGATGGGATGGGATGGGATGGGATGGGATGGGATGGGATGGGATGGGATGTTCCGAGTTTACTCTCCTGGCAGAGGGAGGTGTGTGGACCCCCGCAACTGCATGTTTTATCCGTATTGCTCGTGGTCCGACTGTAGTTTGGGCTTAGAGGTTGTATTGGCAGAGAAGCTGTTGGAGGAGGAGCAGATCGGTAGGTTGGAGTAGTTGGTGCTGAAGCTCCTTAAGTGATCTCTGTGATCCAGAGGAAGGTCACCCGGGATGACATCTAGTCTGGACTCTTGAGCCAGGCTTTTCCCAACCAACAGGATTTGAGGTTTGCAGAGAGACAAGAGAGTTTGGTACTTGCTGGAAGGTATCAGGACACTGTGAGCAAGCAAGCCTGGAAGGTCACAGCGCCGTTAAGAGCTTCCAGAACTGAACTGGAGGAAGTGATTTTGCCCGTGCCAAAACTGCTCTGTGGGCTGAACCAGCACACTGTAGATGAAAACAGTTCAGAATTGCTTCAAAGTCCCTTCTGCTGCTCCAAACTAAGCTGCTGGTATTGATACCATGAGAAGTGTCCTACAGCTTGAGGAAAGCAAAGCTTGCTTTGTCTGTTCAGGGGGAGAAAGCTGTGGCATGCCCAGCCCGTCCAGGCAGTGGTGGGATCGCGTCGGGGTGCGTGACCGGCTGTACATCCCCTCTCGGGAGGGCTGCGCTGAGCAGGACTGGGCAGTGTGTCAGCCACGTGCTGAGGCTCACGGTGGAGCTGGACGTCAGAGCTGTGGCTGCCACGAAAGGAGGAGGAGCAGCCCTCCGTTTTTGAGAGGGGATTTTCAGGCTGACAATCTCGCAGGCTCTAAAGCACTGAAGTAACACTAGTGACAGGAGTTGTGTAAGTACAGAGATAAACTCTGCCGTGTTTGGGCAGTGAATGAAAATGCAGGTTTTTATGAGGATTGTGACACTTCAAAGACAGCGATAAGGAACAAGCACTTGAAAATGAGGTATGTGTTTATCTACAGCAGCAGCCTAACTGGGGGAATAGGAAAATTAAATTTGCCCCATAATTATCCTTTGTACAAACAGGCAGTGTCCCTCCAGCCAGGCAGCTTCGAAAAAGCCTATAATTATTGCATATAATAACTACAACATTAATCTTAGCTGTTGCTTGTACAAAAATTATAAATTACTGCACCAAATCCTGTTACTGCAAATATTAAAGTTGCTAGATGTTTATTTGAACCTTGATTTTTTTTTTCCTTATAACTTTGTGTTAATTTTCTCCATATTTCAAAACTCCAGCAATCGCTATAATAGAGGTTCGATAGTTTAAAAAATTCATTACTCCGAGATTGGACTAATATGAAAAAAGAGAAGGTCTTGAAGCCAGGGAGGACCGTGGGTATGACTCGGATTTGGCCAGCTCCAGAGCTGCTGGTTTTGCCTAGAGGGTGTTTTCCAGGATAGCTGGAGCCGTGCTGGAGCGCCGAGCACTTGCGGGACTGGGACGGAGGCAGAATTAAGCTCCCAGGTATTATTTGGTCTTACCTAGATGGATGTAATTTTCATGGCTTCCGTTCAAACGCTGCTGGATCAAGGCTTAAATGAGCATTTATCACTTTTATTATTCTGAGATCCCGAGGTGCTTGTGAGGGCTTGAACTTTGGAGATGGGTTTGTGCAAGAGGACTCGGTGGTTTCTGGAGGGCCGTACAGGACCCGCTCGTGCACGCTGCGGGTTGAAGCAGGCACAGAGACAGGTTAGAGAGCGGTTGAAGCACAGCCATATATACGCTGCACCCCAGTTTCAAATCTTTGCCCAGAAACCGAGATACGTTTGAAAACCAGAGGAAGAGTTTGGGTATGCAGTCCCTTGCGTTGTTAAGAATTTAAAGCGTAAGACAGCGTTCTTTCTAGACTGTGCTGGCACAGAAACAGATATTTTTGAAATTTTTCTCTAAGGTTTTTATAGTATTCTCTCTGTTCTCCCTAAATAATCTCCTACTACCTTTCTTTCTTTCTAGTCCTCAAGTTTTTAAGACCTCTTTGGGTGGGTTTCTGATATTTTTTTAATTTTTTTTTTAATTCAAGTTCAGGTTTTACCTATTCAGATGCCTCTAATATGTCACACCCAATATAGCGAGCCAACCGTCTCCTGCACTCACAGTGGGACGTGGATGGCAAATGCTTTAAAATGCTGCAGGACCTTGGCAGAGAAGCGGATGCCGCTGCTCGGTGGGTTCCGGTCTGTCTCTGGGGCGGTCGTCTGCAGTACAGGTTACTGTGCTTACTTCCATTTGCAACGTGTGTGTGCTTGGGGAACGTGCATTCTCTCAAATATTTTCATGCCTTGTGATGGAGGAAGAAGCCAAGACGTGAAGCACTCCAGTAGGTGACCTGGAGCTGACCACGTGCCAGAGCTTTGGGGCCACAACCCTGGAGCCCTGACTCTTCGGGGACAGGGGTTTGGTGTCCCACAGCAAACACACTCTCTGTGTCCTTACTGCCCCTTGCTTTAGCTGCGGCTTGGTTTTGCAGAAGCTTTTAGTAGCATTTGGTCCAGTTTTGCCCACAGGGAGAGTATCAGGAGCGAGCGAGTGCGTGTCTAAGCGCATCACCGGGCACGGACCCGCCTGCCGGCGCGGGCGCAGGCTGCTGACAGCCTGCCCTGGCTGCAGCTCTGGCTGCAGGGAAGGTTTTGCTCCCTGAAACCCTGGTGTTACAACAGCAAGTGAAGATATTCCCGACGTCCCTACTTAGAGCTCAGCAAGAGCATCTTGCTATTCTACGCAGCAACTTCCACGTCCACCCTGGTTTTCCTTTTAGAATGACAATGGTTTGGTTTAGAGATTTTTTTTTTCCCCCTGGATTGTCAATAATTCACTTATCGTTGTATCAGTACAGAAGGAATTTCTGTCAGAACTGACCCCTGCTAACCATGTCACATCTGAGCTGTTAGGGCTGATTCTTGTCTTAAAATGAAATCGTTCCAAATGCTGTAAAAGGACCATGTATCTTCCTGCATTTATTAATAATTACCTGCTTAAGGCAAACACTTTTTGCCACTCAGATTGGTTTTAAAGTAAATATATTCCGTTCCAACACCAGATTCTGGTCTTGCGTGGCCGTGCAGTTGATGGAACTGCTTATTTCAGGGCCCGTAGCCCGGATGAGCGGAAGTAGCAGCTCTCAGGCTAGTTATTTCTGTAGCCACAGCTCAGTGTGATTGCAGGCGGGACTCCCAAGTCGTTAAAACCTTCAGCAATCGTTAATGAAATAGGCACTGACCCAGTTAATGTGTGTAACTGTGAAGGACAGGCGTTCTGACCGGACAAGGGGATGTCTAATGTCCCTGAAGAGCAGATACCTAGAGCTCTCTTAGATGGTGTGGATTTAATTTTGTACATTCTTTGTTTTGTTGCATCACAGCTCTCTGTGCTCTTGATTCAACCCAGAGAAATCAAGAGTCAAAACAATTCCTCTTTATTTGCTTTCCTTGCTTGAAAAGGATGATGATTCTCCTGGGTATCTCAGACCCGTGGCAGAGCTGCATCTTCCGCTTCCCTGGAGCAACGTTCATGCATTAGAGCAAAGAGCCACCATGCTGACTTGGTAGCATCCAGCACTCGTTTTGTTTTATCATGAATTACTTCGTAAAGTGCGGCAAAGAGTGAGGGTCATCAGTTTAAACTTTATTCGGAGCTGTAACTCTTCTCCTGCAATCCTCCATAACTTTATTGGTGTCGATTAGCGGCGCGTCGCGATGGGGGAGCTGGATGCGTCTGCACGCTCCTCGTTTGGGTTTCAGCCCCTCCCCACCGTGCCGTGTCTCACAAAAAGCTGTGTCTTGAACACCGCCCGCCCAGGGCAGGACAAACTCCTGTCGTCCCGTGTGTGCATTTTGGAGCAGCGTTAGGGGACAGGGAGCTCTTGGCTTTGTTCGCTTCAGGGCAGCAAAAGCCAAGTGACTCGGGTTGATTAGGGTCTCCGTCGTGTTTTGGGGACTTGGTTTTACCAGGTCACAGAAGGTGGAAGTTTGCAGAGTCCCACGAGACGTCAGGGGCGCTTGTCCTGTGCTACTGGTGCATCATCCTTTGGCGGGATGGGGTCCCTCCCTGCCACGTAAGCTCTCCTCTCCTTAACTGGCACAAACGACGTGTTTATCCCAACCTGAGCGATTCAGCGTGGGGAAAAAAGCCCAACAATTACTTGTCAGTGGATGAAGATCTGCACCTATTCCTGAGGGAACGTGTCAAGTACCGATCAGGATGTACTCTCGGGCGGTGCTTTGCCCACGGCTCCTGCCTCTGAGTGGTCAGAGGGCGGGGAGGGGAAGCCACTGGAGCTCTGCCATCGCAGGAGGGACAGAGCCCTGTTGACTGCGGTGGGCTGGGGTGGGTTTTTTCCTGCCTCACACCTAGAGAGTCGTTCAAGCGGGTGCCAAGTTAGTGCTAAGCGGATGTAAAAAGCTGCCAAATCACAGTAAGAGCATCTCATCCACTTCGGTGCGACTTTGCGCGTGCCGTACAACGCGTGGCTGGGAGCAGTGGGGTACTGGGGTTTATCTCAAACTCTGGGAACTGTTTTCAGTCCTAAGGACTTCAGTGGGGCCGAGGGCGCAGTCCGTGCCCAGTGGCACGCAGGGGAGCTTCTGGCTGCAGGGAAGCCAGGCTGAGCTGTGTTTTCCGATGGGGTAGACACTTGCCTTTGAAATCATTCAGCGAGTGACGGGGCGGGGTTTGAAGCATACTTTTTGTGGGCGTATTGATCGGAAATGGGTCTGGAACTCATCTGCCACCTTTAAAAACGCCGTTTAATACGGAGGAGCATCCCTTCTGCTCTTTGGGGAGCTGCCCTGGGCTCTGCAGCTCTTATTCTTCATGGTCGCGTTGTTGCGCTCTGTGTTTTCCCGGGTTCGGAATGGATTTTGCAAGTGGAGAGGAAAATGCACCGTGTAAATCTGCCAGGCCAGGCGGATAGCGGCGTGGGAAGGGCCCGGCTCTGTCGGAACGGGTCAGCTGGAGATCGTGCACGGCACTGGACGAGTAAAGGATGGGTGTTATTAGACAAGCCTCCCTGGCAGCAGCGGGGGACCGTTCTGAATTATCGTACTAATATTTGCATTTCCCAGAGCCTCAGGTACTGTCGTATGTGGAACTGGGAAATGCGTTCAGATTAATTTAGCAAGGACTGTGGTGTAAACTGGGGGCCAGCTGGGACACGATAAGTACCGTCTTACCTAACCTCTTTAGCAGTGATTTGGAAGAGCAATGGCTGTTTCTGAGGAGTCTGAACGTACAGCCTTAATGCAAGACCCTCACCGAGGGTTTTGTTGTCACCTTGGATCTGTCTTGTAGCAGGATTCTAGCAAAAGATCTATAGATAATTCTTATCCTGCAGCCAAACAGAGGAACGGTTTGTTTTGTTAATGGCCTCGGTTACACAGAGCAAGTAGCGTTTATAACTCTGCGCCAGCGCCCGGGTCGATGGACCAATGTACCTACAACTCTGTAGATGCGGTAGGCTGGAAGTGGTGTCCTGAATCTTTAGGTGCCGGCTGAAAAGACGTGGCTTGTTTTCCGTCTTGAGGTGGTATCACCCAGCCCCTTAATTTTCGTCTGGTTTACTCCTGAAATTTTTAGGAGATAATATATTTGACCAGTATGTCTCAGGTTTAGCAGCAGAATTGGAAGGAAATTGTGAGACTTTTGATGAAGTAGGACAGTCCAATATGGATGTCAACCTTCAAAAGAAGGAAGATGTTATTGTTAGTATTTAGATGACTGAGGAAACTTTCTTCTCAGTCACAAATTAGTGTTTATAGTTAGGTTTTGTCAAAACCAGACCCCATCCCGGGAAGGGAAGGAGCATGCAGTCCCTACGGTTACATCCCCGATGCAATTCCCGGTCTGATCCCCTTTACACCCTCACCAAGAGCTCCTGCTGCTCTCAGGTGTCATTAAGTGGCCACTGATAATAAAATAATAACAATAGTAACAATCTATACTTACAGCTTCTCTTGCTCTTACTGATATTCACGGACTCTCTTTGTCTTGAGCCCAGCTTTCTTGTCCCGATTTGTTTCTGAGCTGACTGGTTGCAGTTCATCATCAATAGTCTTTCTGCTCCGTAAACTCAACTGCTTGTCTAAATTATCTTCTGGGAGCCCCAATATCTCGTTAAAGACGTTAATCTCTTTTAGCAGGCCTTCCAGTGGTCCCATGTGGAGACCGCAGAGCAGCTGTTAGCATCTGCCTGCCCGCGCTCCTCCGTCCTGCTTTGCTCCGCGGAGTCCCTGTGCTCTCAGGGGTATTGCTTCGCTGGGCTCCCCCCCGGCCATCGGAGCGTGCGAGTGCGTGTGATGAGCCTTTGTTATCCCTGGCCTTTCCTCCTCGGCTGCTCTCCCCAGAGACTGTGCGCGGTGCGTTGGAGTTTGTGGTGTTAAATTGAGTTATATGGGGACGGCTGACGTGGCAACTTCTGCCTGTGGTTGCCTGACAAAACCATCTGGTGGATGTGTGCTCAGTTAGTTAAAGGAGGGGCAGAATTGGGCTGCTCTTTAATGTGGCTTCAGTCCTAACATTAGGACTGTTTAAGTGCAGGGGCATCTTTTTAGTGTCTTCTAAAGTAGTGTTTGATTCAGTCTTTGAATTAGCTGATGAAATTGCGGTGTCATCTTCAAGGCCAAATATTACACCGTAAAGGTTCCTGCGTAATATATCCAAATGCCTTCTTCGGTGAGGCTGAATCTGTTCCCATCTGAACTTCATTGACTTTGGTATAATTGTGCTCTTATTGCTGGTTTATGCTCCTGTGAATGAGGTCCTCGTTCGCCTCCGTCAGCTCCTCTGTCGCGTTGGTGGGGAGTGATGCTGATGGTACCCGAGGGCTGGCGAAGACTGTGGTTCTAACTCCTTCATAGTATCCAAATGTCCTACATCTTCTCACCCCGTCTGTCAGCTGAGGGGCTCTGATGGACCTTACGTTGCTGCAGCATAGTCCCAAGGATGCTCTCGGGTCTATTTTCTGCTCTGCCACTGGACGTTCCCTGCTTATTTCCGTCTTATTCCTTGTTCGGAGAGGCAGCGGCCAGAGTAGGTGCAAAACTCTCTCACACTTCAAGCCTGAGAGCAGGGGTCTTGCTCACCCCCTGCCGCCCTCCTTCTTGTGGAAAAGGAACCAGCCCATTTTGGGAGCACGTTGCTGGCTGTCCCAACAAGTAATGTGAGGCTTTTGATCTGAACCGTCCTGCCTTTTACCCCTTGAGCCGTGCAGGGATAGGTGGAGGCGAAGTCTTTTTCTGAGCGGGATCTGGTGGACTGTGATACCTGGAAGAACAAATCCGTTCTTCACGTGGCACGTTTCCAGGAGCGAGGACGGGACCGTGACGGGATCGTACCCTCGGGGAGGTCAGCTCCTCGTTTTCTTTACCACCAGCTTGTTCGGCCGTGCACAGCGGCACACAGCTTAGCCGTTCTAACAGGTACGTAGGTACACTTAAGAGCCTCCTGGTTTGTTAATCCGCTTAATGCTTGGAGTGAAGAAGGAAGTGGCTCGGGGTGTGCTGCGCGCGAAGGCGGAGCTGGACCCGGGGCGTTTGTTACTGCCGAGGGAGGGCGGAATACCCGAAACACGGGGCTTTTTCATCCCTGCTTTCTGCAGGAGCAGCCACAAGGCTGTGGAGTGTTGGGGAAAAAAAAAAAAGTGTAGGAAGCACCGTCGCTGCGATGGTTTAGGGCTGGGGTTGTGTTGGACGGCGCTGTCATGTCTGCTGTGACCAGCTTGGTTCTGGCTCCCGAGCAGAGCCCAGCGCCTCCTGGTCGCAGGTGCAGGCGGTGACTGGCGGCGCTGAGCTGCCCGTGATCGATGCCAGCACCCTGCCGGGGCTGACCTGACTCCGGTTTGTCGGCAGCGTGCAGCTGCGTGCTGCTGGTTGCGGATGACAGTGACGATAACTGATGCTATTTCTCTCTCCAGCTGGATGGCACATTTTTTCTCCTAAATGTGTCAGCTAATAAACAGACTCATAATTCTGGGGCGACTGCTGTTGCTGCAGGACCTGATAAACACGGGAGTGTTCGGTGCTGGGTTCTGTCGCCGGCCTTTTTTGATAGGTTTCCAGTTCTGTCGTTGACCTTACGCTGGTCACTTGGGCCAGTGACAGTCTGAGGCTTCAGCACCTCCTTTTTTGGCTTCTCTTCCTAACTTGGGGTCGAGGGAAGCGTTGGGATACTGTTGGCTTCCCATCGCTAGCAAATTTCCAGGTAAAATGGCTGGAACGTTTTCACCTGGTTGTGAAACATTTCCCGGTACTTCCTGGTTATTAGTTGACCAAAACATGCTTGAGGCCACCCAAAGCAAATCTAATTAGCTTGCCATTAATACTTTTTTTCAATTGTTAATTATGAAATTCACCCTCAGAATCTTGAGTTAAAATACCTAAATTTTTTTTTCAAGGAGAAAATCTCTTGACGGGATCCGAGGATTGCATTACTCAGCAACCTAGAAGACTGGACCTTGAGTGAAGGAATTTACTCCCAGCACTTATTTTGTATGATAAGTACTAACTGGCCGCTGAGAACGTTACTTTTAAGCAAACAAAAGGGATCTGCTTTTATGCACCTTTGTCCAGATGCACAAGCATCTACTGAAAAAATAGCAGTACTTTGAGATGGGAAGGACCCTATGCTTGGGCTTGCACTGATGCTCAGAGGAATCTGTATAAAGCTACACTGGGTCGTAAAGATACGTGGTTGAGGTGGTGGCTTGGGAAGCCTGGATTTAATTCTCCGGGCTGCCAGGCTTTTCTTGTACAGAACTTCATGGATTCAGCACTTCTCATTCCAGCCACTAAAATGGCCCTGAGGCACGTACCCGGCTGGCAGAGACAGGCAGTTCCTGCGCTGGAACCGGACGATCGTCCGGGGATGCCTGTCTGGTTTCTCCCTACAGGTTTTCCAGTCAGAATGGGGGACAAGTGCGTTTCTAACTGGGATGCCTCCGCTGCGTGCCTGTGCCCAGGCTGGCCGAGTTTCACGTTGGTTCCTCAGTTCACCGTCTTGATGCACATAGCTGCTCTTTATCTTACCGCAGGCACTCGTGAGGAAATCCACTGTGATTATTAATTTTGCAGCACACTTCCTCATTTACTTGACTCGTTTAAAGGAAAACAAGTAAACCGAGAACTCATTAAGTAGTTGGAACGTTATAAATTTGCAGCCAAAACTGGCATGGAATGAGTGTTACATGAGGACGTCATCTTTTATACAGCACCTTGTCCGGAGGGATAATATGGTGGTATCACTCGACTGAGGGTTGCATTCCCTTTTTCACAGAGGCTGAAACGGTGTCCCCATCCCAAGGAAAAGAATGTAATTAAGCATTTTGGTTATTTTAGGCTTCAAATCAGGGCTGCGCTTTTGCAGAGAAATATAAACAGATTAGTAACGCTGCCAAGAAGAGACTTAGAGTATCATCTCTGATTGAGCTTTTCAGAACCAGCCAGGCAACAATGGAGAGCGGTTAAAGCTGCGGAACAAACCGACACGGTTCGTTAGTTTGGTTCAGCTATTCCCTCGCAGAGCCCTTGCTGACGGCAGCGTTGAGAAGAGGTGAGGACGGGGGGATAGACCTTCCGGGGGTATGTTCCTCGCTTTGTTACTGGGTTATCTAAACACTCTGGGAAATGTATTTCCCTCTTCCTCTGTCGCTGATGCGGAAGCTTGGGGAGTGCAGATAACCTTCTAGATTGTTCTTTTTATAGCAGCACCTGGAAGGATCTCAGATGTCCTCTCTAGGAGATAATATTAATACATCTAGTAGAGCTTGCTGAATCCTACAGAGGTGTCTCCAGACTCGTACTCATTCGTGCTGACTTGACTCCAGCTGTGCTCGAGGCCCTTCAGCATTCGCATTGGGTCCGCTGCGTCCCCGAGCAGCCACCGAGTGCTCGGAGCGACTCCGAACTGTGGCTGCAGGGACGTTTGCTTCCTCCCTTGCACAAAACCGCTGTAAAACGGAGCAAAGCCGGTTCTTCCTCGTGGCTTTGTGTTACCACTTCAGCCAGTCTCCCTGGGAGGGTTTTTGCCGCGTTGCCCCCAGGCAGGGTTACTGCAGTGTGCCCCCTCCCAGCTTCGTGTCACCAGGACGAGGACGGCGCTGCCGGAAGATCTGAGGGAAGGAGTTGCGCCCATGCGTGGGATGTTTTCGGTCTGTATGGAAACCTTACATCGCTTCTCATCAGGCTTTACTGGGCTCTTCTGTGAGACAGGTCTGATTAAGTGCAGAATTCTTCCACTCCTACTTGAGGAGTGTAACTCGGCTGCGGGTCTTGTTTTGACTAGTTTCCCTAGTAGCAAATTTCAGTCCCGTTCCCAGCGTTTAAGCCAATCCAACAATGGTTTCTTTGATACTGATATTACTGGAGGAAAAAAAGGAAAAAAAAAGCAGCCCTTAAAGAAATACTCTGGCCTCTTTCTCCCCTAGTTCCGTGCCCTCTCGTCTCAAAAGGAATTTCTTGCCTGTTCTTCGCAGCGCAGTTATAAACTGAGCTTAAAGGAAGGGGAAAAGAGCTTTCGTTTTGCCTTTTTTTGTGCACTCCCCGGAGTGCTTCCGTTTTCAGTCGCTCAGCCTGATCTCTGTTCAGCAGGGCTGCTTGGACACTCACCACAGAGAAGGGGAAGAAGCGCTTGGAGCTGAAGTTACTTGCGAACTTTTTTCCCGTTGCCTCAGAACTGTTCCTAATGGTGGGGGAGCGTCGGCAGTTCGGGGGCGCGTGCACGCGGCTTTGACTATTTCTCCAGGCTTGGAAATCACAGACTTGTCCACACGGACCTGCTAGTAATTCTAAACCATTTACTTCCAGAGGTGACAGCAGCACCAAGCATGTGCTGTAGGGCGGCTGTAACAGGCCTTTAACCCTTTCCTCCCCAACTTAAGCACACGGGAAGCAGCATGGGCTGCTTGCCCACCCCTGTGGACTGCATCCGTTTACTCCAGCTGAGAATCTAACTCTGAGTTTGTGCATCCCTGGCACAAGGTTTGATGTTCTCGGGTGGAGCACAGGCAGAACGGAACATCGGGTCAGTGCAGCGCTCTGACCTGGGGTTTATGTGATCCGTGCTTTTACGGAAGGGTGAAGCGTGTGCGACTGTGAATAACCAAATAGCTTTGGAACATGTGAGATCACCTCAGCAGAGAATAACTTAGAGGACAGCTATATGAGATAATACAGCAAACATGCAGCTGCTGCTGTGCCTCTGTAATTGAAGATGTGGTCTGTTTTCACGTGTGTGCGGTTTGTCGTCTCTCCAAGTTGATAAGCCAGACAGTAAGGAGATGCTGGACTTGTGTCTGTATTTCCCAGCAGCCTGCCCTTATAAAGATGACTATCCTTAACTCCCCTCCTGCTACCCCAGATTTTAGATCTGTCATAGGCCAGGCCAGATGTCGGAAAAAGTTGACTTTTTCTCTGGCTTCTTGACAGGTGCTGAGGTAAGGAGTGAGAAGTCAGCAGTGACTTAATGCTGCTTTCTGACCATTGTTACGGCTTGAGAATTTTAAAATCATGAGCTCATAGAAAGTTTCAAATTAGACCTTTGTGGGTCAGTTAATCCAGCTTCCCCCTCAAAGCAGAGCTCATCTTAGAACGAGGTTGGCTTCTCGGAGGTCTCCTCTGGTTGTTTGGAAAATTACCTCGGAGGTGGCAAATGCAGAAACTTTGGTGCAGAACCTGTTCTGGAGCTTATCAACTCGAAATGGTAAAGGAGACTTTCTGATTCAGACGGCGTTACCCGCACGCCCTGTGCGGGGTGTATGTATGTACCCAGTTTCACAAGATCGTGCCCCGAGTAACAGTAGTGAAATCCGTGGGTTTGCTCTTTGCTTTTGGTCCGCACTGGTGTGGCTGGGCTGGCATCCTGTCCGGACCATTAGAGGATCAGATGATGGAAAACGTTCTTTTCGGTGCTCCCTCGCCTTCATTTGCTTGCTAACATTGCCATTTATTTGCCTTCTGTCTTGCTCGGGGCTATTCTGGTCTAACCCCTCAGTTTCTGTTGCTGGACTGGGGTCAGAGGGTGGCCTGAAGGACTGATTACTGCAAAGGTGCAGAAGCAGATAAACCCTCATAAAAACCACTTGTAAGAATGAAGCCAAGAGTATATATTTAGAAATCCATTTAGGTCTCACCTTCTTGCTTAAATTGGAATGGGATAATAATACCTGGCTGGGCAATACAGTTAATGAAAAGCCCCAAATGTACAAGTCACCAAATGTAAAAGTTGAATCTTTTATGTGAGCTTTGCTTTTCCAGTAAGCTTTTAAAACCCTATTCTCATTTTAAGCAATCTACTGATACATTTAACAAATGTCAAGATGAAATGCTTCAGCAGAGATCAAAAAGACCGAGGGTTTTATTGTACTACTCTTACAGCACTGATAGCCTGTAGATTGAACTTTCATGCCAAGGATCAATAGCTTTATTTGATCAAATATGGTGAGCTATCAAAGACTCCAGGCTCTACCTAAAGGACGCTTCAGATTGAGCTGTCTCCCTCGAGAGCGCTAGGACTCTTGAGTTTGTGCTTTGTGATTTTTCTCATGTCCCCGCTTGTTTTGAAACGATTTTTTAATTATTATTTTATTTAAACACGGGTATTGTTGCATATTCATGAGTATTCTCTATGCTTGGGCATGGCATGTGGAGATCAAAGCCGCCGCTTGTGATTGCGAGGCCGGTGCTGGTCCTGGCGACACACTTGGGTTCATCTCGGTGGCATGTTTTGAGCTGAGCTCTAGAGACCAAAACTCGGCGGCGTTAGAAGACTTACAGTCGCAAGGAACTCACCGGAAGGGACGTGGTGGGGCTGGGAAGTCCAAACAGACCCACCCATTGGTGAGAAGACGGCAGCAGCCTGGGCCGAGCTGTTTGTGCCGATTGCTGCGGAGGAGCGGGGCAGACGATGCTTCTCCTGAGGCTGCGAGCTGAACAGTTTGCCCCACAAACTCCCTTGTCTTCCCCTCCCTCCCTCCCTCCCTCCCACCTCCGCAGTACATGGTTACGAGCTCTCAGCTGGTGAATTTAGAATAAACATTTGTTTTTGTCAGCAGAGCTGCTGAAAGAGGAAAGTGGTGGGAGCGGAGTGGAGGTGGCTGGGGGAGAGGAGGAGAGCTGGAAGGATGCAGGGAAGGCGAACTAAAAAATACCAGAAGCAAGCTTTCAATCATATGTTAGACCGGCTTGGCTAAAGCAGCGTTTTAGTTTGAATAAAAGCAATGGCAGAAGCTGGAGGAAGGTGGGATGCAGAGGGGAGGGCTGTGGTGGCAGGTTCTGGTAGGTGGAGAGGGGGCTCTAAAGCCCTCGGAGCCGTCTGTTTCCTCTGACGGTGTGCTCTGAGTCACGTCCCTTAGGGCTGCTTCTAGAGGCAGAAAAGGCTTCTAGAGGCTTTAGCGTCTCTGCTAAGCAACTGGCATGCAGATTGTGCGGGGCACACGTGCGCCCGTGCGTGCTTCACGTGGCATGAGAACGCAGCGGAGTAAACCACCTCTGTAGGAGGGCAGGGGTCGGAGTCAGCGGGCGTCCTCGTGGTGAGAGCCTCTGGGGTTACAGAGAAGTACCACCGGTAGCACGTGGTTTGGACAGCGGGGTTTCGCTCTGAGAGGGGAATTACAGCTCAGAAGGGGGCGTAACATCCCTGGCAGTGATGTTACAAGGAAGAATGTGGCTTTTCTCCTTTCTCCTGGCCCTTTGCTGCTTTCTTAGCTGGCAGATTTATTTCAGCGTAACGGTGCCAGGCGCGCCGCAGGAGCGCCACAGGGTGGACAGGAAGGTTCTCCGTTGTGTTCGTGGTTTTGGGGAGTCCAAGAGGCTGAAGATTTGAGGAAATGTTTCAGTAGTGTGTGAAGTTACTCTTATTTCACTCGTTGCAGCAGAGCTTGTTTGGGTTTGTACCAAACAGAAATCGGCAACTGAATCAGTGGCCGGCAGCCAGAGCTCACCTGGTGTGGAGATGGCTTGAAGCAGGGGCACTCTGCCGCACGAATGCGGCTGTCCTTGCACTGACCGCGGAGCAGTGGCTTTGTCCAGCGCTCCCCCCACGGCAGCTCCCTACAGACATCGCGGCGTTCCAGCTGTCCTGGATACCACGTTTAAGCCGTTCCTGCAGGACCGTGAACGGGATGTTAATGTGGTGTTGCAAGCATGTGCGGAGCGAAATAGTTCTGAGCAGCGGGGTCCAGCTGTGCTGTGCTCTTAGATCCCAGGCAGCTCGGGGAGCAGAGGTTAACCTCTTCCTCTGAGCTGCAGAGCAGCCTCTTCCTTCTCGTTGGGTGATTCAGAGAGAGGACAGGGCGGAAGCCTGAAGCATGGAGCCGTCTTGACGTTTTCTTTTGTTCCTGAATGCTGATGATCCCTGTCATGAGTTCTGGCTTTCTCCTGGCGTGGGGGAATGCAACCGTGCTGACGTTCCTTCATCTGGACAAGGATCTGCGAGTGCCTTCTCGGAGGTCCCCTCACCAGAAAAGTCTTGTGCCTGCATCTAGTGGAGTTAAAAAGGTGCTGCCGAGTCTGTCGCCAAGGAGCTAGCTGTTGAAATGAAAGGACGACTTATCCCTCCCCTTTCTCCCTCCCATTTTGACAGCACAGCTGACAGGGAAGGTTGGGTGGTCGCTCTGCAGATCAAACGCCCCGGTCGTAAGGCTGTGCCGAGGGCTCGAGGGGCCAGCGTGCTGGTAAATGCTGGCCGTAGTCGCTTCGCCTTGTTCCCGTCTCAGTAAGAGCTCGCTTTACTGTGCGAGGTACTCGTCCTGTTGCGCGAAGTGCCGTGAAGGGCGCGAGAAAGCTGCTGGAGCCCCTGAGACACAGTCATCTCCTTCAAGGCGATGAGGGTATCGATTTCCGAGGACACCGGGGTAGTAGGGGGCTGTTTGTTCCCGTATCACTTGTGGGCCTACGCGTCGGAAGGACAAAAGGCTCTAAATAACCGGTTCCTGGTTAGGGTGGAGAGACGGTAAGAAATGGGTAGGAAAGAGTTTCCTGGTTATAGCTCAGTGAAGCACTAGATTGCAGAAGTGAGTCTCTTGCGTCTGAATAAACTCCGTATTTATGAACAGATACAGAAAATGGTAGAAAATCCTGGGAAGGGAGATGATTTCCCAGGAAAAAACCCAAGCGGCTCAGTCCTGGAGCTCAGGGCTGCCCTCCTCTCTTACGCTGGTTCTCTGCGATGAGGAGGTGTGCCGACGGGAATCTTAAACAGTGCCGAAAGTGAGGTCCGTGGCGGTACCTCTGCCCTGCTGGCAGCCCACACACGTGTGCCAGTGCAGAGGAGGTCCTCGCAGGCTGGGCGCCGTCAGTCGGTCCGTCCTGGCGATGCTTTCCTCCGGCGGTTGAGAGGGTGTCGTGACGGATCCTGTGTGAAGTGCCCCGGTGTGGTTCCTTACAACCAGCTCTGGTGTTGTCCACTGAAAGGCAAAGAGGAAGAGTATAGTTAAAGGGCTTCATAGGAGGGTCTGAAACGTGACCTCGTCGTTCTGGGCACGTTGTTCGGGTTTTCAATCACTTCTCTGCAAACTGGGGCGATCTCCCCGCCTGCCTGTCCTGGCGCGGGTGAGCGTGTGCTGTTCGGAGCGCCACGGAGGGCTGCGTGGTGCACGGGTGAGAGCTTGCCCCACAGCGTCTGGCCTTCGGGGGATGGCTGCGGGAAGGAGCGGCCGTTGGGAAGGGCCTTTCTGTGCCTCAGTAGTGTGAGTGTCTTCCGTCCTGACCGCTGAATCTGCAGGCAATGACGATATATTAATTAAAACAAAGGACTGCTCTATGCCAGCTGCCCTGGGAACAGAAACAGTGATTTTTCTTCAGCAGACGTACTAATCGTGGGGCGTTACTCAAGCGACTGCGTGATGGCTGCTTGCCGCCTCCAGCCTCTTTGCCCTCCTGGTCCTACCTGCTGATGATCGGTTATAGTGCTTTCCTTCCCGTGCAGATGTAATCTGTATCCCTGCATCTGCAGATGCGAGTTGGCCTTATCTGATTATATCCACTGGGAGGGCAGTCAGTTCAGTGGGTTGTTGTTTAAATAGGCACTAAAATTAGCCACTGTTGAAGAGCGTTCTCGGTTTGTATTGAGACAACAGGAAACGCGGTAACATTGGGTGGGAAATGGCATAATAGAGCGCAGCAGATGAAATGCACTGTCTTAGCTGTCGTCACATGGGCTAGGTACCATTTAAAGCCTCCAAATGGCATCTAAATTGCTTCTAGGAGCTAGACTCGCGTGTTTTACAGGGATAAATTTCATCTTGCAGCAATGCCCTTACTGATTGAAATAAATTGCTTTGGGGAGCTGATGTGCCTGGAAGCAAACGTGCTGGATGGGGGATAACTAATATTGCGGAAGATTTCTCTCCTGGTGTATGCAGTGCCGTTCATTCGCTCACAACTATTACAGTGAAAGCGTTCCTCGTTTGCATATTCCAGCAGAGAAGTGCTGAGCAGTCAGAGCTGTGCTGGAAAGTGATGGAAAACGCTGATCCGAGCACGTGTTCCTGGCTGTATCCCATTCTAGGGCACTGGAAATTAAACACCTGAAGTCAGTGGTCTCCCTTGACCATAAAGGCCCTCTGCCTCTCCATTAGCTGTTTGTCATCTGGACATTATGTCTTTTATCTCTTAGAGATGCTGTGAAAAACAAATTGTTTCTGAAAAACTCAAAAACAGAGTGCTGAGAGCAGTAAAAAACCCAGAGAGGAGCTTAATTGTATCTTCAGGGAAGGTTTAGAGTAATGTGCTGTAAATAAGGTACGGGATCTCTCACTGAACAGTAAAGAACGTGACAAAGGGTTGAACAGCTGTTGTTAAGCGAGGAGAACCTGCTTGGTGCTTCATGGACCCTACGTCTGGGGGGAGCGAGGCAGAGCTGAAAGAAGGGTATGATCATGAAAGATGGGACCGCTCTGCGTTAGAGCGGCGCAGCTGACTTCAGCACGTACCGCCAACAGCACAGCTAATTCTTCCCAGCTCTCGGTTCTGTGGCTCCAGAACCGACTGTTTGGGAGCTACTCCGTCACAAGCGTAGCCTCCATAGTCAGCACAAAGGGCTTGGCTGCGCCTGTCCTGGGGCACGGATCTTCTTGGGGTTTTTGGTGTGAAAGTTCTGAATCCTGCCCCTTCCAAACCATGCGGTGCAAAGGGAAGTCCTTGGTTGGCAGCAGTCGCAGGTCACCAGCCGCTAAGTCGAGCAGGCACTAGAGGGAGATACAGGACTCCTAAGGCTTCAAATCCAAAGCGTGGGGTTGACATGGACTGGGAGAACCTATCACGCTACTGTACTATCAGTACCTGGCTGTCGTGTGGTGCAAACGGAGGACTGTGGCATTTCTTGGAGAAGTGTTCGAGAAGAGGAGAAATACTGCTGGAAGGTCCAAATGTTGCGTCTGTCTTAGAACAACTGTACGAAGGCATTTTCTCCCAAAAAGCTTTCTGCTCTACAGCTGAATGGGACAAGGTTTTGCTCAAAGGTGACGGGCAGATTTGGACTGCCTTTCCTGACTGGTGTTATCGCCCCCTTGTAAAGAAGGGGGAGTCTTTTAATGGACTGCCAGTTGCAATAACATCCTGAATTTCTGCGTTGGTCTCTGTTTTTCAGGACCTTCAGAACCCTTGCAGAGATACCATGAGGCTGCAACTAGCAAGAAGCCTTCGCGGCTGTAACTAGCACTGCCTCCTCCATCAGACATCCAGCAGTTGCTCTGTAGTGTCCTGTCCATGACCTGAATGATTCCGGGCCACCCAAACTTAGAAGCAGCACAACTCATGGCAGTAAGTGTATGGCTTTACATTTATTTGTGATTTTTTTTTTTTGTTGTTGGTTTTTCCTACATGAAATTATGCCAGCATGGATATGTCTCTTTAGAGAGAGCAAAAAACCACTTAGTTAATGTTTAATGAGTGAATGTCTCCACATACTTTGAAGATTTAAAGTGCGATGCAAGTGCTCAGTGCTACGCTTAGAGCCCCACGACGTCTTGCGGTCAGGAAAGTCCCGTAACGATCTCCGTGCTGCCTATTTAACGCCCAGAGTTTGCTTTGACTTGGCACGTTTGAGGAGGCATTTAACATGGACTGTTTAGCTTGTGTATGGAAGCATCATTTTCATGTCCAGTGCTTACTAAGACAAAACAGTAATATTTGGTGAAAAATTTAAGGTTTTAGCTGCTTCTCTGATCTCGTCCATCACAGAATTGTTGAGATTGGAAGGGTCCTCTGGAGATCTCCCAGCTCAACCCGCCTGCTCAAGCGGGGTCAGCCAGAGCGGTTTGCTCTAGGAATGTGTCCAGTCCATATGTCCATGGATGGAGATTTCACTGCTGCTCTGGGCAAGCTCTTCCAATGTTCAGCCACCCTCATGGTGAAGAAGTGTTTTGTAATGTTGAGATGGATTTAATCATGACTGGAGAGTGCAGAAGAGACGTCAGGCTCTGTGTAGAGTTGAGACCACCAATAGCTTAACTCTGCGCTTGCAGTAGCTTAGACTAGAGTGACCTCTGCCTTTGGAAAAATTACTTTAGCAGTTAGTTCGGGGTAGCTTGATCTTCCGCTTTTAGCTCTATCTCTGGTGGCGAGGACCCAGTGTGGACACTGAATTCTCTGTAGATACCCCAGCTGGATGTGGGATTTCTCCCACAGAAGGTTTGCAGACACCATAAAATGATAATGGATCATCACCGTGGCAGCGTAGAGCAATGTTGTCCTGGTAAGAGTGACAACGTGAGATGGAGGACAAAGTAAAGTTAAGCTGGTTTCTAGCTGTAATAAACTACTAGTCTGGCAGAGTACAACTTTGTGGAATAATACAGGCCTTTACTGTGACTTTGTTGAAGCGTTATGGCTGTGGTACGTTTGCTCTGGTTTTCTACTGACCTGCACGTTTTACTAAATTCAAATATACTCCTGCTCTTGGAGACAACTGCATTGAACAAACGGGTCCCTTGAAACGTCCCAGTCACCGCTGCTGCTGCTGCTCTTGGTGTCCGTGACCCATTCTTTCTGCAAGCTGAAGGCTCTCTGCTGGCCGTTGGGAGGGTTCTTGATGGATTTTCAGGTTTGGTCAATCAAGCCTTCGGGGAGAGGGACAGCGATAGTGTCCTGCTAATGGCAGGAGCCGAGATCAAGCCTGAAGAGAATTAGGTGGTGTGTTGGGGATGGAAGGTGTGCTGCTGGGGAAATAAATCCCAAAGCTGGGGGGTATAACCGCAGATCGTGTGCCCGCAGGTATGGTGTCGGTTGGCTGGTTTTTTAAGGGAGTGTCAATGACAACGTTCAGTGCCTTTATAGGCGCTTTGTTGGATCGAGAGCACAAGAATGTCATTTCCAAAATTTCATCTAGCTCCTGCTTATGAAGAATTTAATATCCTAAAGCTTGCTTTAGTCCCTGAAACGGTGGTAGCTTTCCTGGTAATGTTTTTCCCCCACCCAGCTGCGCAGGAGGCCTGATTACAGCTGTTTAATAAAAAGAAAATGACATTTCAGTCTTTGATAATGCATCGCTGCATGGAGTTATCACCCGTTAACCGAAAACAAGCCAGTGTAAAACACACAAAATACAGAAACGGCAAATGGGAAGTGCTTCTCGTTTCCACCCACTTCCTTTTGTTGCATCAGTGAGAGAAGTCTTTCTGCGGGAGATACGGTTCTCACCGTGAGCGACAGATCACCGTCTTTGCCCGTGCACGTGACTCGTAATGTAGCTTCAGATATATTCTGTTGAGTACGCGGGTGTCAAAATAAAGCCAAATAATACGTAGCTCTTCCAAGCAGCTCCACTTCCAGAAAGCTTATTGGTGGTGTCAGTTGTTGCATGATGAGATGCACAAGCTGCCTGGTGCGTAGCTGCTCTCCTTGGAACTCAAAGGGAGCTGATATTCAATATTCCCTGTGAGTTACAGTCGTGATTGTCAGATCAAAGTAACATCCTGTCAGTTCTAATTTGCTGCTATTCTCCTGAAATCTTCTAGGGCTGGATCCTCGGCGTTCCTTTTCAGGTATCAGGCTTGCATCGGGAGGGATTCAGCCTGTTACCTTCTGACATCCTGATAAACACAGCCCAAAACCAAGCGTGGTTAAACGTTCTGGACCATACCTAACACATACCAGTTAGGCTGGAGAATAGAAGCGATCGTAACGCCTCAAACTCCTGAGCTGATTCGGTGCTTTGTTCGGCTTCATTTTTGCGTTTCTGTCAGAATACGAGATAAATAAAAAGCCAAGCTCGAGGTTGGCAGTTTCAGTTACTCTTAATTGGGTTCAAATTCCGCATGATTGAAGCCAATAGTTGAAAGTTGTCTCCATGCCTGCGGTAGACCGTCATGACTGTGGTTACTGGGAGACACTTCGGCTGCTCACCGGGAGGCTGCTGGCTGCTGCAGCGCCGTGCACGGGCCCCGGTGAAATCAGGGGCAGTTCAGTGCTTGTTCACCCGCCTTTGGGTAAGTCCTGCCGCGCGGGAGGCTGTGGGAAGCGGTGGTGGTTACAGTGGTGGTGCCAGTTTGAGCCGTCCCAACTTCCTGAGGCTGGCAAAGACCCTGTAGTGGAGTCGGCAGCAGGAGTTGTGCGAGGACGTGGTGTCGCCTCGGTGCACGTTGAGGCAGCTAAAATTAAACAGATTTGAACCCGTGGGTTAAACCAAGTTGGCTCCTCACCGGCGAGTCGCCCGTTCAGGACTCGTGGGGCAATACGCCGCAGGGACAATAACAGCGTGAGCTGTCCAGGAGCGCGTTCTGGAGGATCTCCGGGAATGTCCTGGGTGGAGGCGCTGCAGGGGTGGTGGTTGCTCCTCAAGCGGCCTGGGTTGTTCCCATTCCCTCCGATTGGCTGCTTTGCAAGTTGCAAAACTAGAGAACAACTGTTTCAAATAGACTACGAAGATCTGAAAGGAATGACAACACAAGCAGAAGGCGCTCACCGATGCCAGTAAGTTCTTCATCGCCGTAACTTATTCATAAACATGGGCAGGTTCAAGGGGAGGAAAGGACTCATTTGTAAGCGATTGAGGCAAAATCTCTTCACGCAAAATATCTTAAGACAGGCGCTCCTGGGCAAATCCAGTCCCAAAGGCAGTGTTGGTCCAGAGAGGAGCTGACGCAGATTTAATGGGAATAGAGAGATCTCGAACGCCGCAGTTTGTGTTATTTAAAAGAAAGGCGTTTGGGCTGATCTGTACATCGTTTCCTTGGGTTAACGAGGGTCTCGGTGGCTCACCGGCCTTCCTTCAGCTCTCAGCTAGATCTGTGTTTGTGTGTAGGACAAGACTCTAGCTCCAGAAAGCAGCTTGAAGGCTTGCTCGCCCACCTCCCACCCCGACACGTCGAGAGGAGCGAGGCCAAAAAAGCCCTGAGAACGCAGAAAGGCCGTAGATGGCAGAAGGCAGCAGCGGATGTGGGCATCGGTGTGAGATCGTAACTGACGGGATTCAGCCAGGCGTGAGGCCGGATGCCGCTTCGGAGCGGAGCCGCCGTGAACAGGGCAGCGTGGTGCTGTTAGCTTTAGCTTCAGCCCGCTGAACTCGTGCTGCTCTCTGGAGTAGCCCCTGCGTCAAAGACCTCGCCTCCGAAGCGCACCTGCAGCGGCAAAGGGCAGCACCGCTGGTTTTACGGAGGGGCAGCGGGCATCCGCAGCAAGGGGCTCGTCGGGGTGCTGTCGGGTGCCGCTGGCAGAGCTGGTTTCGAGTCGAACAGGAACGTTCCTCGTCCCTCCTGATCAGACAGCAGTTACAGGAGTGGGGCAGGAAGAGGCAAATGGAACAGCGTGCCAGACCTGTGCAGAGATTTGTTAGCAGTCGCCTTTCTTACTTAACCGCATAAATAATCAAATGTGAATATTGGGGAAGCTGAGCTGGTTCCCTCGGGATCCGGACCTGCCTTGCGAGTTTGAAATACCTGTATAATTGAGCTGTCCGCTGTGCTAACTCTGTCAGTGCTGGAACAGCCCTAGGATCTGCAGATGAAGGGTGGTCCTTGAAAAGCAAAAGCAAGCGGGGTGCTAGACCCATTTCATTTAAATGTGCCGCATTCCATCTGAAGCGCTGTCTCCGCTGCGTCCGTGCGGGTTGGCTCCTTACTAGTATTACTGCGAAAGAAAAGGCGCGCTAAAGCAGGCGTGGTTCGAGATTAAGGTAGTTTGAGCGAGCACGGCGGTTGGGAGTAGCAGAGCACTTGTGTGCTGAGCTCACGGTGCTCCAAGAAGGCTGGAGGTGCGGCAGCAGCGCTTGGAAGCGGCCGCTCGGCCGCTGCGATTCCCCCGTCTCCCCAGAGCACGGGGAGAGGTGCTACCGGTGCTGCGGGAGGGAAGGCCGATGCAGGGCGGCGCAGGGGGCTTGCGCGGAGCCGGGGTTGTCCTCTGGGGTAGCCGGAGCGCGGCTGAGCCGTACAAGGGGTGGACTTGGCTCCTGGCCGCCCAAAAAGCCGGTGAGCTGCTGCAAGCCGTCAGACCGGTCAGGTGCGCACACACAGACTGCCCAACAGCTTCGAAAAACTCATCGGGGAGGAGAATCTTTTATTTGTTGGTGCGGAGCTGGCAGGTGACGGGGCGAGATGCGACGGTGTGCGGGATTTTGGAGTCACCTCCTCTTGGGACAAACGGCACCGCTGCATTAACCCCGGTGACAGGGGGTCCTGGTTAAAGAACCCCGGCCGTTGTTAAAGGCTAGGATGAAAAAACTGGAGATTGCCTTCCGTTTGGCTGCTTTGGGAGGTTTTTCCTTGGTTTTGTGTTTGTGCAGGACCTTTCATTATGGGCTACTGGCCTGTGACTGGAGTTCTATGTGACAGTGTAATAAAAGCAACAAGAGCTCATTTTGGTTTAATAAAATCTCAGAGCCCTGGTGTGAGGAAGACGGCGGCACGGAATAATCCATTGAGCTCCTTAGGACTTGGAGAGCGTTTCGGCTCTAGCTCCACCCGCCTTACCAGGGCGTTGCAGGGACGCCTCGGCTGAATGTTTTCCTTAGGCAGAGGAAGGGGAGCCTGAACGTGAATATAGTTGAACTTGCGGATCTTTGTGTATTCGATTGCTGAGGGAAAAACAAGCAGGTGAACCTCTGCTGCTCTTGCAAGATGCTTTCTCTGGTTTTGTTCCCTTTTTCATTTAGGGCTTTTTCGGAACAGACTAATGAAAAGTTGCACAACGGCCAAGTAAGCGTCTTGCTCATCTTTAGCTGTAGAAGCAACGTCCCAGGAAAAACTGTATCTGCAGCAGCATTTCTCTTTGCATTCTCAGACGGATGCTGAACAAGCAGGAGCGTTTGTTCGCCCTGCGGTTGCGGTCCTTGTAGAAAGCCTCGGGGAGCAAACCGGCTCTTTTCCGGCGCTGCTTGTCTTGTCTGTAGTCGGGGTGGTACCAAGGGAAGGAGACTGCCCACATTGATGGCATCGGGGAGGCTTCCAGAGGCAAACACTAGCAACGCCACCGTTCTCGATTAATTACTATTTCTTTGGGTGAAAATAGACCCAGCGTTAGATAATGCTCCTTCAGTAATTGCCTGTTACAGAGGGGATTTAAGTTAATGAATAACTAGTTTGGGGTTAGTTTCCAGAAGGGATTGGTTTTCTTTCTCTGCGAGCATCTGAGTGCTGCCCATTAAGGGCATCTACGGAGCACTTAATGGCAGGAAAATTGTTTGATGGAACCATCCTGTGTAATGAGATATTTCAGCAATTTATTCCGTACAATATGTTAGCACCAAAAATTAGAACTTTGGGCAGGCTCGTGGGCAGGTGTGAAAACCTGTCGAGTCTCCCTGTAGACAAAATCTATTTACCACGGAAAATTTTCCTTCAGGATATGTTTTTGTGACTGTATGAAATGAAAGCCAAATGATGCACATTCAGTAAAGGTCATTTAAGTGTAAGTTATTCGACGAGCTAAATTAAAGTTTACCCTTACCCTGCCTGATGTGAGCTCAAAACTGGAATTTTGAGGTCTAGCAGGTTATTTTAATTCCGAGAAGAAATTGGTTTTGAGGTCAGATACCCTTTGGATTCAGCCCTTATTTATTAGAGCTTAGCGCTGAGCTCCTGTCTCCCCCAGTACAGTAGGAATCGAGCAGCAGGGGATGGTTTCTTCGTTCGCTTCTCCAGGCCTTTCTTTAGCCACCAGAGTATCTCGGACCCGGGGAGAGGAGGAGGAGAGGCAGCCTCTTCGAGTGATGCTGCCAGGACTTCTCTAGGGCAACGGGATTTCTTCCTGGTAGCCTAAAATTAATCCCACTGGTACTGTTTGGGATTGTGTTCCCTGTTGTTTTATTGCCCAAAACAGAAGATGGGGCTTGGTCTCATCTCATCTGGATGGGAAACAGCCCTGAAACCTTTCCGGTGAGTGGAGTCTTTTCTACGCGCCCCCGTTCAGACAAAGAGAACGTGGTGATTCCGTGTGTCCCCGCCGTGCTCCAGTCGCAGCGCTTCACTCAGAAAAGCAGGACCTCACAATTACGTGTCGGCCCCCGTTCTGTTCCCTGCTCCCATGAGTGGCGCAGCTGGAGCAGAAGGGCAGCGCACCCCGCAGAGCCGGTGGGAGCTGCCTTTGTTCGGTGTCTTTGAGCGTGGCTCGGAGTGCTGGGAGGACGAGGTACGAGCAAGCGCAGCACGTCTCCAGGAGTTAATAGCTACGCTGGGCTGGCTGGGGAGATGGCCAGCCTGGAGAAGCTGTTAAAGAGCTGCCTGTTGATTCCTCGCTAATCGGATGTGATGCCCAGCAAAGGCACGTGAGCTGGGTTGTAGGCAAGGCTCTGTGCTGAGAGACCGCCCAGGGCGCGCGGTTCTGAAGGACACGACACTTCGGGTTTCTTTATGCTGCTTAGACAAGAGGGGCGTGATGAGACTTGCGGCGGGCTCCTGGCCCGGAGGAGTCACGGGGGAGTTCCTTTGTGTGTCAGGTTAGCCACAGCGTCTCCTACAGCTACAAACCCACTCAAGTGTTTCCAAGACCTGGCTGGCACATGAGCTTGCTGCGAGCTTTGTGTTCCCCGCAGCCGGAGGCCCCGCGCTTGAACGGCGCGTCCGTGTGCCGTTGTTATTCCATCGTCCCGAGGGGTTTGTCTATGATCGCCGCAGCCGTGTTCTGAAATAAGAGCTCCCCTCCCACGGAGCTGTTGCTTCGCCGTGTGCGTTCGGAGGTTGCTCCTGCTGCATATCAATGGGATTTCGGATGGAACAAGAGAAGTCCGGGGATTTCTGTAAGCCAACCCCATCATCTGTGTTTTGTGAGCTTGGAAAGTTGTCAGTCAGCACAGAAAAAAACGTTGGCAAGCCCGGCGGTTCCCTTGCTGCCGAACGGGTTTCTGGAAGGACATCTGAAGTCGTGCCGTGCATCCCTAAACAAGTCAACAAAGGCGAATGCGGGGGAGAACGTTGCAGTCAAGGGGAGGTTCCTCCTCGATTTTTTGACACCAGCTTCATTGTGTGGGCTACTGGTTTGGGGACCATCCGGCAGTGAAGGACGTCAGAACTCGCTCCCTGGGAAGGGGTAGCGTTCTCAGCAGGCTGATACCCTCGGCACTCCTGTAGGACAGTGCAGAGAAGCCTGTGGCTACCGTCTGACAATCCCTAGCAGCTAAATGGCCAGAACAAATACAGTTTAGTGAGGAAGAATTCACTTTAGGGTCGAGTGTTATGTTCAAGGCCTCTCGTGAGGGAAGGACGGGTATTGCTGTCAGAAGTTGGGCAGCAAACACTTTGGGATCTGAATGGCTGAAGGTTTTGAGCTTCTGTTGAGGCCATTAGTAGAGTCTCTGTGCCTGGGGTGGGAAAAATAGACTCATAACCAGCATTGCTAAGACCCACGGTTCAACAGTCCTGTTCCAAGGTAGAGCATCTGAATAGCGACGCCGCAGTTGTGTTGGTGATGCTGTGTGGGATCGGCACGAACCTGCAGCAAGAGGACGAGAAATGGTGCTTTCTGTGATGTGCTGCATTAATAAACTGTCTTCAGGAGAGCTCTGGGATACATCCTGCTTGATGGGAGCCCAGGAGCTCGCAGAGGAGCAGCGAGGGCTTGAGGCATAGCCGAGAATCTGCGGGAGCTTGATTGCGTGAAGTCGTTCTGCTCCGCCATAAACCCACTTCCAAACGCTTCGAGAAACTGCACCGTTTGTAAAACTGTCTGTAGAACTAGTTGAAGTTAACTCGCCACTGATTCTAGCTGCGGACAGGTCTTAGAGGCAGCCGGATTGCGGAGCTTTGTTCCTAACCTGAACAAGCGGCCGCAGTGCCAGCGATGACAGGGGTCTGTTTCCAGAGGAGACTTCCCCGGAGAGGAACTCTTGATCGCTGCAACTGCATGAACAAGAAGAGCAGCTTCGTACTTCTCTTTCTTTCTTTTTTCTTTGTCTGCTACTTTTGGGGATTATTATTTCTTTGACAGGGACTTTTTAGACAGAAAGAAATCAATACCTACCAGAAGAATAAAATACCGAGGAGTGTGACTTGCGGCTGAATGAGCCAATCTGCCGCTGACAGTAAGTGTGGTGTTCCGAAGTCACGGGAGTGTGAGGAAGACACGGCCACTCGTTTAGAGACAGATCTCTGCTGCTGGATACTTAGAAAAGCGAGCTGGAGAGCTCAGAGTCACTGCACACAGACGAGTGGGCGAAGCAGCGGGAACGTTTGAGCTCGTTTTTAATTTCTTCAGGGTTGGAGAGCGCGGAAGCTGGTTTGGAGTACTCAGAGCCTTCTCTTGTAATCGTTTCTGCTGATTTTGAGATGTTTCACGCAACCCCAAGTCTGGGCCAGCACATTCCAGCAGCTTCAGGATTGTCCCTTTATGACAGTGGCGTTTCCAGCCTCGGCTGAAGCCAAAACCTGTGCCGAGTGAGGTGTGGCCAGCTCTGACATCCTTTCTCAACGTCTCCTCTGCTAGGACAAGCAGCCTTACACAAGGATCCCCGGTTTTCCAGAGACCGTACTCTTCCCTGCAGCGTCTAGACCTGAGACGGGGGAAAAAGGCTTGAAAAGCTTAAACGGTAGAAGGAAAATTTACCAAAAAAACCCAAAAGTTTTTATCTTGGCTTGTGTTTCAACCTTGTTCAAGCTTTTCTGAGAGTTAGGGCTGGTAATAGCACAGGAGGCCAATCTTTCCTGGCAGGTCTTGCAAGAATGAAAAAAAAAAAATATATATCTACTTTCATACTATTCCTGGCTTTATTATTATAACAGTTTTCTTCCAGTGAGATGTTTGGCATGGAACATTATTAACTTTTCTATTCCAGAGCTCCAAGATTTCTGTGAAATTTGAATTCTAGCCTTGCGCCCTCTCTTATTTAGCATGGCTCATCAGATGATGGATGAATTGCAAACACCGAATAGAGTATGTTCTCTGGGACTCATTAGAACTTGGGACCAAGGTCCTGGTTTTATTTACCTTGTCTCCAAAGCCAACAGTGCTTTCCATAAAATCTTATGACAGGATTGCCAGCAAGGCAGAGCGGTCTCTCATCCCACATGAACAGAAATTGCAATTGTTTGGTTATTTTCCATCTAACCAAAATTAGGTCCGCGTCCTAAATGTAAGTTCACACTCGATGTACCTTTCTTTTTCCATCTTCCCTCTCTGCTGTTGGGCCTGTCGCATGTTAATGTGGCCAAGATCTGAGCAGTCACAGTGGTTTATAATCCGCGCACATTTTTCGAAGTCTTGTCAGACTTCTAGCTCATCAGTATTCATGTAGGTGTAATCGCACCTGCAAAATTTGAATTACCATGTTGATAACTCTGTGACAGAAATGGACTGTGACTGAATCTGGTACAAAATTGATAAGCCCTTGCGGGGAAGAATTGGATGAAAGGGAGACACCTGCTAATACCTTCTCCATCGTATCGGAGAAGTCGTGGCAGGCTGCTGAGGTTCCTGCTGCCCGGAAAAGGGGAAACGTAACCCCTTCCAACAGGAGGACCCGGGGAGCTACCGACCGGTCCCCTCACCTCTGTCCTCCTGCCAAGATCCCGGAGCGGGTCCTCCTGGAAGCTGTGTGAGGGGACCTGGAAAGTAAGGGGGTGATTGGTGGCAGCCTTCACTAAGGGCAGATCATGCCTGACAAATCTACCTGGGCTGTGCAGAGCGTTCGACGCTGTCGCACGAGACGTCCTTGTCTGGGGACTGGAGAGACACGAGTTCCACGGGTGGACCACTCAGAGGATGGTCAAGCTGCCTTCCAGCTCGGCAGGAGGACGCGGGGGTGATACGGGAACATCACCGCGAGGGTTGCTGGTGGCATGTGTGATTGAAAGCAGAAATGGCTTTGTTTTGGCTTTTGTTTGCTATTTAGCACGTAAATACAAGTCTGTGGGGAAAAGGGGATTGTGCTGCAGAAACCAGGCCTGTCCTTCACTAGTTAGGGAATTGTGTTTATTCAGGCAAAAGCAAAAAATGCAGGCCAGACATCTGCTCCGTGGTGCCTGTCCTGGCTGCGCGTTGGGAGACTGGTGTCTTCGCTGGCATCGTCTTTGGCCCAACCTCCAGCTGCTGTTCTAACACTGGGCTGGAAAGCAGGAGTAGGAATTAAACACCGTATTGTGCTTCCCAGAGGTCGGGGCCGTGGGACTTTTTAGGGACTCGGGGTGGCGTTGGCCTCGGAAGCGACCGGATGCACAGACCCTCCTTTGCAATCTCCACGTGTCCTTGGTTTGCTCCTCGCTTCACCATGACGGTGGCAGTGGTCCCAAGAGGCGAGTCCTTTGTCAGCTGCAGAAGTAATGGTCTCTGCAAAGGAGAAGTTGTTGGGACCTTTTTCTGTGTCGTTCGAAGGCTGAGTGTTGCCGGGGGTCTTGGTGTAAATGAAAAACAACCTCGTCACCCGTTATAAATCTCATCCTTTTCACGCTGTGTCTCCATCTAATCTTCCCTGGGTTGAAAGAATTGGACAAACAAGAATTTGCCCCCATGATGGGAGCTTTGAGCTTTTGTCCTGTCCTCCCTTTCCCCTCTCTGGCTGCTTCACCCATCTCCTGTTAAACCGTGGAGTGCGGCGGAGCGTGTGCCGGGGAAAACCGAGCCTCCGCCCTTCGGTGCTTTATCGCTTCTCCTGGATCTCGCGCGGACTCACAGAGTGTCTTTGGGGATGTCGCCGAGTCTGTCGTCAGTAATGCTCCTGTGACCATGAAAAGTAGACCAGTCATTCTGCCCCAGAAAGCAATTCCAGCTTTAATTAATACTTGAGGGCCACCCCGCTTCAGTGGAATTAACAGTCGGGTCTGCTAATTTCGGTAGGTAAGTGTCCTATATTTGCTGCTGATTAAAAAACCAATTTGATAGTAAAAAAAAAAAAAAAAAAGAAAGAAAAGAACAGAAGGAACCCAGAGTTAAATCGATGACTAAACAGCCTTCCGTGTTCCTCGGGTCTCGGTGTTAAATGCAAAGTGGTGGAGCCTCAGAAATAGAAAGAGGTAATGAGAAATTAGACGTGTTTCCTTCCCTCTCACCTCAAAATACCTGGTGGGGGGGTTCTGTGGAATGATTAGGTGTGTTCATCAGGGTAATAATAGTGAAGGAAGGACGGGGAAGGCAGTGCTGGAGTGAACCGCGTCTGTTAGTGCGGCTCCTGTGCCAAGCGGCTTTTCTTGCCAGCGTTTTCCTTTTACGTTGATTTGGTTTTGTAGAACTCATTTGGAAATCAAGCCGGGGTGTTT
Organism: Bucorvus abyssinicus; assembly: GCA_009769605.1. Classification (NCBI taxonomy): domain Eukaryota; kingdom Metazoa; phylum Chordata; class Aves; order Bucerotiformes; family Bucorvidae; genus Bucorvus; species Bucorvus abyssinicus. The sequence goes on along the minus strand of CM020059.1, from coordinate 2,106,944 downwards.
TCCCCTGCCACGCTGCTTTTGTTGCGAAGTTCTCTGTTCCTGCAGACAGATTTCACAGGGCCAGTTGGCCTCTCGGAAGGGGTTTTAGCCTTTTGGAAGTCACACCCTCGCCCGCCTGCGGACCCCGAGGGGAGGTGGCAGCCGGTGGTGACCCGAAGGGCTGTGCTCATTGCGCTGACCACGAGCGTGTCTTCGCTAAGGCTTTAAAAGGGGTTGATGGCAAACTTACACTAGTAGTGGATTTCCTAACCTCCGCCCTCCAAAATCCCCTCTGCGGTATCCATAACTGTGTTTTCAGACCGCTCGATTTTGGGGGGAGCTTTGGTTTTATTTGTTTTTTAATTGGGCCGTTTTAATTCTGCATTGCTCCAAGTGTTCAAGACATGCTGTTTCTAATTGTCTCTTTCTCCTGGATAACCTCCTCACCTCGCTCTGACCCAGTTTCATTGCCGCTGTATGAATGCGGGGTGGGAGCATCGGGGCAGGAAACGTTGCCGCCTTTCCCCTTCGTGGCCGTATCCGTGCTGCCCTTTCTCATTGGCCATAAATCAGGATGTGAACGTCCTATAAAGATTACTTTAAAAACAATCTGAAGCATGACATGTTTATGGGATCATGGCCATATTACTCTGGTATGAGAAGGAGTTAGTTTCCTTCATTTTTTCTCTTGGTAAATGAGAGCGGGTTCTCCTTTCGGTCAAGAATGCTTCGTGATGTATGGAATAAAGCAGGCCAGCAATTTAGTTAGGATGATTTATATCAGCCAGGCCTATACCTATTTTTCCCCTTCGTCTCCTGGTGTGGTGCCAGGAAGGCTGTAAACAAATCATTGACCTTTCTGTGAGCGTGTAACCATTGACCTGAGGGCTCCTGGTTGATAGATCCTCCGTTTCCTGGCACTGCGGAGAGCGTCAGGCTGCACCAAGGGAAGTTCAGGCCGGATATTAGGAACAATTTCTTCCTCACTGGGGTTGTCCCGGCGTGTCCCAGGCTGCCCAGGGCAGTGGTGGAGTCCCCATCCCTGGAGGGGTTTCCCAGCCGTGTGGAGGTGGTGCAGAGGGACAGGGGTCAGTGGGGACCTGGCAGTGCTGGGGAACGGGGGGACTCGAGGAGCTGAAAGGGCTTTTCCCACCAAACAATGCTGTGATTCGGTGAAGGGCACGTGCTTTTGTGCTCGTACTGTCTCTGTGTATGTGGGGGCTGGTGACATTTTGTTCGTCCTGTGGCAGCCCTCTTCACCGTGCGTCAGCCCTGCCTGTCCTCCTCGAGTGAACTGCTTTGGTTTTAATAAGGGCAAGTCAACTTCCAGTTCAGAGAGAAAAGGTTTATTGCCTAAAAGAGGTGGTTACTGTCTCATTAATAATACTTTTCACTTCCTATGTGGCCTTGAAGCACTTTACAAAGTAGTAGGAGTATCATAATTGCCAGATTACGTAAAGCGACTTGTCTGCGGTGACCCGGCACATCAAATCACGGAGCACACCCGGTGCTCTGCCTGCAAAATCGGGGACTGGGGCACTCTCCCAGGCGGTCTGGCAGGGTCATCCACGTCCAGCCGTGCAGCGAATTGCCTGCACTGGAGCTGGTCGGTGACGTTAGCAGGTAAAAGCAGAGTGAAAATCCATGTCAAGAGTGACCCTGAAATGAGAAGGTGGAGCGAGACCGATCCTGAGCCTCTTCAGAGGGACCCAAAGCACAGCCTAAACTAGGTGGGAGTTTCTAGGAAGGGCTCAGGAGTCGGGAAGTTGAGCCTGCTGTGTCCCAGAGATGCCGTAAACATGCTTGAGCACAATATTGGAAACGTATATTGGGAGGGGGTGCTTTTGTCCTGCTTTCTTCACGCTTACCATCTCCTTAATTCCATCACGCACCGGCAGAGCAGGTTCCCTCAGCCGAGGAGAGCTGCACAGACTGCGGCTGGGAAGACGTCTGCGTGCGCCTCGTTCTCTGTGACAGCGTGACCCTTTGTGCTGCGGGGGCCTCGAAACTGGGCCACGTACCACGGCGGGCTCAGGAGCGCAGCCCTGACGGCAGGGGCGAACCAGCACTTCTAATGCTGTGAGTTTGGATGCTTACCCTGCTGCTGAGGAGGGGCACTTGGAGAACCACAGGGAACTAAGAACCGTCTGACAGCCTCTGTGGGCTCCACGCAGCCGGGCTGGAGGGTGTCCACAGCACCCGCGCTGTCACGGGTCTCTATGGCTATTTTGAAGGAGTAAAGCTGCTCCGTGATGGTCAGAAACGATTGCGTATGAGGGGTTACAGCAGAGACCGAGCAGTGCTGGCAATGAAGAACGAGCGCCTTGTGGGTTTGCTGCACTGAGAAGGGGTCACAGGGACCCCTCTTGCTGGGGATAAATTGATCTCCTCCGTGATACAGTCTTTGATATAGTCCCGCACCCTAGACCGGACACTCCTGCCGACCCCCTGCGATACCTGGCCCATCCAGGCTGTGAAATCCTAGGTATGTGTTTCCTTTTCTTCGGCAAGTCAAAGCCTGTCTTAGACAAGCCTTTCAGATGCTGGGAGGTGTAGATACTACCAGCTCGTTTCAAAAACCTCATTGCAGCTTTGCACATAATTACTTGCACATAATTTAATACCTATACGTTTTTCCATAATTAAAGCATGTAACATGAGTTATCTACTTTCGCCAGTTATTTATCTCTTTTATTCATAGCTGTTCACAAAAGTCTTCCTCCCAGCCTAGTGTCTCCTTCAGTCTTGAAGGTCAACTGCAATTACACTTGTTTCCAAACCCCCATATCAGGAAATTAATTCTAAAACATAAATTCTCTTCCTAGTAGACACTGACCACTCCAAGTTCAGGGGGTAAATTACTTTCTCCTACTTTCTTTGTTGTAAGTAGTCTCTGCTTCGGAGTCAGGGTTGAGGGGTGCGGAGGGTTGGGAACACCTGAATCCGACTTCTCGGAGCTGGGCAAAAGGCTGCAAGCTCCAGGGCTGGGTCGGGAGCACCTTGCGGGGTTTGGCTGCCCAGCCAGTGCCTCCAGGCAGAGGGGTGCCGCGAGCTTGCAGGAAGCAGCTCAGCCTTCCTGTGCCTCTGGAAAGAGTTAACTGCGGAGCGATCGGTCAGTCCTGTTGGACGGCATTGACGGGTAGCGAGATTGCATGAGCCTTTTTCTGTTAATAGATCAGTCTAAACAAATTAGCTATTAAAGACACTGATTGAGTGTCCTATTGGCAGGAAAAGCGGAGGTCAGAGCTGGAAAGCAGAACACGTCTGTCAGCGTGCTGCTGAGTTCTCGCGCTGTCTGGGGACACGGCGCTCAGCCACCGCCTCTGCTGCGGTTTTAAGAACGTGGGGCTTAAACGTGTCGAGTCACCGAGAGTCTGGGGTATGTCCTACGGCACTTCTGAAAATATATCTTGTAGCATCCTCTAGACCCAGGCAATGACAGTGCCCGGATTTCCAAAGGCGAGTGTGATTCGGTGCTATTTTGGAAATCCTGCCTTTTGCACCGGAATGATTCCTCACCCAGCGGTGAAGACGAAATGTGTGAAAACTCTGTCCTTAAAACCGCAAGCTAACTTTTTTACTTAACTTTTAATTACAAAGCTTCCCGCTCGCTGGCGGGGTTTTTTTCCTAGGAGACTGTTTTTGTTGTTTGTCTTGCATCAAGAAAAGCAATAAGGGCAAACGCAGCGCTGAAATGAGAAAGGCCAAGGTACGGAAGAGGTTTCTGCATTGAAATCAGTGGAAGTAAACGTAGTCCTGTCAAGATAATTAGTGTGATGAGTAAAAGTGACCTTTATAGCAGGGAACATAATTGCATTGTCATGGCCCATTATTTGACCTTCTATAAACCATCCTTCACTGCTGCTAATGAGAACTTCTGTGTACGCTTGTTGGCAGCCAGGACGTTGTTGGGAAGTAAGCGGCACCTGGAAACCAAGCAAAATACAAGTACCCAGTATGCTTGTTATTGATAAAAGATCCCTGGTAATACAGTTCCGCCACGGCGTAGTAATTGCTGAGAGCTTTGCAGGACCTGTTCCCCCGTGCCTGTCGCGGAGCCGAAGGTTTCTTCTCTGTAACATCCTAAAGCCAGTCATTTTAGTATGTGCCTGCGTTTTTTTCAGACTAAAAGGAATTCAGCGAGACCTCGCTTGCACGCCGCCACTGAAAGCTTTGGCGTTGCGAGCTCATTTTTTCTAGCTTGGAAGTTAATGGTTTGGTCATAGACTCTGACTGATGGTGTGATTTACCTCCAGACATGAATTTTGATGCCGTCTTTCTCCAATTCATGAGAGAAGCCTCTCTTCTGATGTTTTTTCTTCTGCATCTTATTCAGAGATGCTCCTTTACTCGGACCAGAAGGACTCATTCTGATAATCCCGTGAAACGGGGGCTAGAAAACCTTCCTGCCCGAACATCTGCCTTACCCACGCTCAGTGTCCCTGGGAGCTCTCCGGTATATCTCAAGTCACCAGTTTAGACCTTTCTGGAATAGATGGAGCTTCTCAGCTGTCCATAGGAAAAGGGTTTCCCGAGCTTTCCCTGGGCACGGCTGGTGGGCACTGCGGGGCTGTCAAAAATCCTTCTGGATTCTGCATTTTGGTGTCCAAACTGGGGAATTGGAACCAACCCTCTCCCCTTCCTGCTGAGGCACAACCACGTTAGGTTACTTTCATATCATTGTGAACTAAGAAGCAAAATAATACTGTCAGAATAAGCTCTTGCCAAATCGTGTATTTATCCTGTAAAGCATTAAAATTTAATGGCTGTGAGATCTGTCCTGCCAGTGCAGTTGTAGCCGTTGTATGAACCAGCCTTCTGTTCTAGAAACCTGCTAAATCCAACTCTTGCCAGCAGTTGTCTTCTGTCTTGGCTGTATCACCAGCACCGCTGTTTCTGTGGTCACTTGAAGGGCCAGAGGAGATCCCAGGAGCATTTCGCATACGTCGAACCAGAGGCTGCTGGAATTCCTGCCCGTCTGTGGTGAGGTTGGCTCGGTTTTGGTCGGGCAGTTTCCACCGAGGAGGCACGTACAGAAGGCTGGAATATCTAAATTTCATGGAGGTCAAGGAGACTTGGGATTATTAAATGCCTCATGCATCTTGGGTTACGTCTTGTGCGCAGGGGAGGAGCAAGGTGGGGCTCCGTATCGACAGCGTGTTTCCTGCGTTACATCTGTTCCCTGCACTGCAAACTCTCCACTGACTCCTTTGTGCAGACTTTGCATACCAGACCACTTACGCCCTTCCCGTGGACTGCACACCCGAAGGAGAAGAAACTCTTCCTGCTTCTGCAGCGTCTACGAGTGCTCAATCCTAAATTAACGTCTGGGTAGGACAGTGTGAGTGTTTCCAGCTAATGCTAACCCCAAAGCTGTGCTTTTCGAGTCCTACTCATCTATAGCAAGCCTGTTCCATCTGCAAAAGACAGTAACATGGGTGTTGAAAACCCATGTCTGTTCTTTTTAGCATCGAGTGGCCTGGAAAAGTCATTAATCTTTTAGTGGTGCCTGGGATCGTGTGGGTGGCGAACTGGGAATTTCAGTTTTCTCACCTTGCATTGGAAGTGAAAGCTGCTGTTTCAAATGTATTCTAACGGATTCCACAGTTTTCCCTGGGCAATCAAAGATATTAATTATTGAGCCTTTTTGCAGAAAAGTGGGGTGTGATGGCAATTTATGGCGATGGTTAATGATTTTGATTTCGTATCTGTAGAGGATGCCAAAAGGTAGGTTGCTTAAGGCTTGAATATTCGCTGTAATGAGGCCCTGGGGGATAAATAGCAACAGTCTGAGCGCCGTCGCTCTGCGCTGGAAAACGCCCAGGACAAGCCAGTCGAGGCCGAATCTGAATTACGTGCTGTTGTGGCTACTCTGCTGACGGAGCAGTAGCAATATTCTGCATTGATCCTGCGGAAGTTACTGAGGAACAGGGAGGAAAATCCATTCCTCGCGCTCGGTGAACTCTAGCTCTCTTGAAAGGTTGAATTTCTAGTGTTCGGACTTCCGTCAGTCGCGGTATTGATGCTGTTTTACTAAGAAAGCTGCTGTGAAACGTGCCGCAAGCGTGACAGAGCAGAAGGGACAGGATCCTCTGCCATCCCCAGAGTATTTGAGGTGGATCCAGCACTTAGAGTGACGCTTCCATACGTGGGATACGAGCTAGCATGAATGCAAAATCGCTTAGTTTTTATCTGTCTGTCTTTATTATTTGTATTAGGCGATTATTTCTTTACAAGGCAAAGAAGTAGAACAGGAAAATCAATGTACGTGCCTTTGGAGTGAGGTGCAAGCCAGGAGGTGGGTCTAGAGGAGAACAACGTGGGCCAACAGCAGCGCTTCAAGTGGTGCCCTTGGACAGAGCGACTCTCCCGTTCAGGAGGAGAACGCTCAGCCTGGAGGCTGCACTGAGAATACCCGGAGAAAAACGTGACAGAGGAGGTGTAAGCCACATGCTTAGCTGAACCGCTGACACTGGCGGGTTGTAGCTAGAGAAATGTGTTAAATCGCCTCCTGAAGGAGTGCCTGAGATCTTGCGCAGCTAGCACTAGCCTTGAGGGGAGGGAGGAGTTAGTGTGGGTATTGCTCAACATCACGTCCCCTTAGACCAAAAGTTGTTCTGGAACAAGGAGTCTGCAGAGCTCTTGGCCCAGCAGGACTGCGGTAGTGCAATAACAACGGTAGCAAGTCCTCATTGCGTTTGAAATCTTTCTAGTGTCGTAGAATTCCTGCCGTGCTTTTTTCCCGGTTATGTTTATACACCTTTTCTTTTGGGATTAAACATTTCCCCGCTTCTCGGCTGTACTGATGAGCCTGTAGTGCTTAAGTGGCTTGTGAATCGCCCGAGAACCCTCCCCAGCGCAGTCTGTGTTCGCTGAGTCAGCTGAAGGAGACAGAATGCCAATCCCAAGACGACAAGAAATTATATTGAAAATATCAAGTAAGACGTGACATGAGGAACTCTCCCGTCCAAAGCGGGGGAGATCGCACCGAGGGCTCGTCCAGGTCGAGTGAGAGGTCTCTCTGGTGGCAGTTACGTCAAATCATTAGCACGTAGCACGCTTGAATTGGGGTGGTTTGGGTTCTGAGAAGTCCTCTCCTCTTTCCAGTCGCGCGGTAGCAAGAGAGCAGAGTGCTGAGGCCGTGCAGAGTCGGTCCGCGGTGACTGAGAGCTCTGGGAGTGGCTGGGTCCAAAAAAACCCCAAGCAGACCGCGGCGGTCTCTGGGCTGGGTTCCGCTGGTAAAGTGACTGTGGAACCGGGGTGACGCTGAAGTCAAGGACGTGCGCGTTTGTCAGCGCACAAAAAAAGGCACAAAGGCAACGCGTCTCCCAGCAAACTGTGCTTTTGGGGTCCGTGAGGAAGAACATCCTGCGTCAGCACTTGGCACTCGCCTGCGCAGCGCTGCCTTTGATTCCTTGGCGTTTCGGTGGGCGCTGCAGGCGCACGATGTTCTGTCGCTGCCGGCGCGAGGCTCCCGGTGCTGCCGTTTCAGAGGCACCGGAGGACGGGATGATAACTTGGGGAACTGGATTTACGGCTTCTTGATCATACGTAGAGAAGCTGGTATATTGTAGAACAAAACTCCCCTGCTAACAAAACTGTTGTTTGGTTGGGTTTGTTACGGAGCAGCTCAGTTTTGAAAATGTTGGTTTTTCTACTGGCAGCCGCGGGGTTTGTGTTTCTCTTACTCCAGACAAAATGCGCAACGCTAATAATAATGTTTTCCTTTGTCATCAGGCTTCCATGATTGGAACCAAAACAGGCTTTTATTCTGCAGGGGTGTCCCTGTTTCTGAAGATCAGGTTGGGAGAAAAGGGCTGGAAGTCCCCCTCGCAACAGAAGTATTAAGGAGTTCAATTTATTAAGTTAATCAAAAAACTGCTAGAGGAAACTCGATCGCAGTCTGTCCCCACAGGGAGAAGTTGTGGGATTACAAAGGGCTCCTTATTCGGAGAGAGAATGAAATAACAACTTCTGATAGCTGGAAGTTGTCTCGGGAAAAATCCCATCGCACACCACACATCGGGTGCAAACTCTCACGAGTGAGTGTTTGGAGAAATTTGTTGTGGTTTATCCATCGCTTGAAAGATGCCACAAAATCCCAGGCTTAGGCTGTGGCCGATGTGTTTCGTATTTGACAGACAGCTTCATGTAATGACCAGGGTCGAAGGACCCAAGAGATCTATGTGCTGCTGCTGAGTGACCTTCTGCCTTTGCTCCGCTGCCTCAGTTTCCCCAATTGAAGTTGACAGTAGTGGTGCTTGCCTCTGTTTGTAAGAGCGTTCTGTTCTCCAAGCTGGACACGCAGGACCGTCGTTGTTGTCCAGTCCAGGATCACGGGCTGCTGTGCTGGCTTGCAGCCTGTGTTTGTGACAGGGAGGTTCTGCCACCACGCTTCCTCCTGGACTTGCCAGCGAGGCCTGACTGACGTGAATCTTGGACTCTCGCTGCTGCTGAGTTTCACTACCTGCATTGCCACCGTGACCCACTTTCCTTTCTTAGATAAAAGCTGCCCACAGAGCATCACCATTTCATTCTCCTCTCCACTCCCACATATTCTCCTTCCGAACCACTTTATTCCTCTCGATGAATTCTTGTGTGTGATTGTTGCCCTAAGTTACTGATGTGCCTAAAAAAAAATTTTAAAAGCGTTTGATTGAGACTTCAGAAGAATGAAAGTTGTAACGAGAGAGAAAGAAACCATAAAGCAGAAGTTAATGGATGCAGACACCCAACGACAGGTCTCGCTGCAGGTTCTGGAGCATGAATGCGGAGATGAAGAGGATGCTGGTGCTGTTGCCTCTTTGAAAGCTGCTGTGGTACTTAGTTTCACCTGGGAACCAGCCGTGAATGGAGACCCGGACTGCTGGTCACTGGAGCATGTCTGAAACCCAGGAGCCGTGCGTGGCTGAAGAACTTGCTTCAACTTCAGCGCCCGTCTCCCTTCTCAGCACGTTAATCTTCCAAACGCCCTGGTGAGAGGAGGGGAGTGGAAGAGCCGTCCTCACCTTCTCCCCTGCCAGCAGGGCACAGGGGGCACTTACATGGCCTGACACAAAACGCTGTTACCGATCTCAGCAAACGGCTCTGTCTGCACCGAGATTTTAGCTGGAGTCCCAGAAGCAGCGTCATCAGGGTACTTTGCCTGGGATAATGATCTTCTTAACGGGGGTAATGAGGCTGGTTGCCACACTGTGCTGACTGGGCGATGCTGGCTTTGCCTGTGGGTCGCGCTCAGCGCGGAGCTGACGTGTGTCCGCGCTGCACGGGTAGAGCCCAGGGGAAAGCCTAGCTCCTGGGAGGCGTTTGAGGGCTCGTGTCGGAGCAGGCTGCCCGGCTAGGTCACCGTTAGGAGATTCCAACTGGAGGACTCCTGCCGTGGAGGCAGCCTGTGCAAGTCCTGCTTAGGTTGTCCCCAAGATCAGGATAATCTGGACTGACCTCACGGGTACCGAATTATTTTTCCTCCTTTTCACGTTAATTGCAGTTTGGTGCCTCAGGCATCTGACTCTGAACATCTGCGACCATTTCTGATGCCTACCCTGGGTTTTGTAGCCTTGATAAATACATCAGAATCTCTTTATCTCAGTCTCTGTTTCACCGATTTTGGAGAGAAAGAGCGCTTCCCTGCCTTAGCTGTCTGCCTTGTCTCTCTTTTTTTTAATACGCTGTTGGAGATTGGGGTTTCCCTGGTACCAGTTCGTCCGATTTTCCTGAGAACGGTCCAGAGTCTGCAAAACTTCGCAGTTAGGGTTTTCCTTGGCTTCCTGGCAGAAAACATACACTGGTTTTACATGAAAAGCTTCTAGTCAGGCAGGAGGTGATAAAGCAGACGGGAGTTTGGCAAGGATTCCGGGGCCGTTAAATGCCATCAGCTCCCGTAATGACCGCGAGCGCTCAGACGGCCAGCGTCGTGCCCCATCCAAAGGGCAGCAGCGGGAGGGGTTGTGTGTGCAGACTGGGGGACAGCCGGTACCAATGATTGGGCTGCATTTTCTCAAGAGTCGATGAAAACCTTACTGCTACCGAAATGCACAAACGTACACGTTTCAGCCCCGACCCCTGTGCACGGGTGGGGGTCTCCGGCTCTTCCTGAAGTGGTTCCTTCAAGCTTCGTGGTTTGCAGCCCGTGTCCAGCGAGCGGCTGAGCTGCGTGTGGGAGACAGCTCAGCAGCTGGTACGTCCATATCTGTTATCCTGTTTCCTTTCACAGCCGAAAGCCCCCTTTCCTCACTGGTTGAGAGCTTGCTGGTGGTGAGAAATGCTTGTGTCCCACAGCCGTGTCCCCGTTCTACACCTGCCGTTAACAAGAGCTCAGAGTCACCAGCTTTTGGCTGCACGTGCTGGGCAACGACGAGGAGTTAATCGCAGCTAGAGGAGGTAGACAGCTGGTAAGGGAATATTTTCTGAACCGTTCATTTAGATTTCACCTCTGCGTCCCACGCTCGCGTTTGATTCTTGGCTGGTGTGAGTGAATTCATTTCTGCTCATCTAAGGGAGCGTTCAGCGCCGTGTTTGGGCGGGCATCCAGCCCTCCGCTGAGTGCAGCCAGCATCCCAGCCGGACCCCTGTGTCCCCTTCCGACTGATGGCCTTCCCTGCTTCACCGTAGGAAGAGCTCTGCTGGACTTCACGAAGTGTCACCGCAGGGGAAGAACATCCCCGGGCAATGACTTGGGACTGTCGATCCGCTGGGACTGAGCAAGCGCAGCCTCCTCATGAGCTCAGCTCGTGTCTCACGAACCCGCAGCTGAGGAAACCTGCCCTTGCTGCTCGCAGCGTCTAGCCACAAAGAGCTGATCTCACGTGAGGTGTGAAGGTGACATCCTTTACTAAACCTACCGTTCGATGGCTAAACGAGTCAACGGGTTTATTTTTGTGGGTTACTCAGGAAAGCCTGGATTTAAATTGACCTGGTTCAGCTTGACCAAAGTTAAGGGGTGTTGAACTTCTGCGTAGAGCCCCTAATTCATGGTGAAGTACTTTGCCTCTGGGTCTGACTTCCAAACGCTTTCGTACTGGTTCTGGCTGCAGTACTTCCCGTGCTTGCGCAGACAGACGCACAGCCCTACCCCTGAGCCGCCAGGATCAGCTCCTTCGGCGGGGAGGCCTTGGAGGGGACGCTGGGGTAGCGGGGACAGCGATGGGCAGGCTGCAGCTGGCCACGCGTGGGGAAGGGGACTTGGTTTGGTCTCCGGTTGTGCTCGGGCACGGTCAGTGCTGTAAGAAAGCAGGATCTTATTTTTATGAAGCAAATCCCTAGGCTTTACAGACGGTTGCAGCAAGCTTTTTCCCTTCTCGAATCTGGTGAATCAGAGGGATGTGGGGGAGGCAGGGCTCCCCCTTCACAACATTTCTGCCATCGATGCCGGGGTAATATTAACTACAAACCACCAGCTTGATTCTCCACCGCTTTCACCAGGTTGTGCACTCCGTTTGCACAAGTACCTGAAACCTCGGCGTGAAGGAGAGCTGAGATGCACCACACACCTCCTAAAGCTCCTGTTCTTAATCCTCCAGCTTCGTTTGCTGCTGCTTTTAGCGTAACCTCGACACTGGCAGCCGTGTGAGTGCTAGAGGAGAAAAAATCCGTTCTAAGTGTGACGCTTTTCTAGATCTTCTGCTTTTGAAAACGCAGTGGGAAAGCAAAGGGCTGAGAAGATTTTTTTTAATGTAGGCGAGTTGTTCCAACAGAATGATAAATAGGTCCTGACTTCTCCCATTCTCTGCTACAAATCAGAAATGAGTTCCCCGGAGCTAACGGTGTACCAGCAATCTGCTGGTATGGAAGGGGAGCTCAGCGCTTGGGTTTTGCTGGTTTTTAATTCTTGCAAACGTTTTAGGCTCTGGCAGGTTTTCACCCTCTCAGTTCATCTGTATTTGAGGTATGTCGTGGCACATTTCTGAGTGAAACTTGGACACACGAGAACTTTCTGGGATCCCAGACCTCCCTTTTAAATACCGAGGGCAAAACCTTGAGCTGGTGTTAAGCGGTGTCAGTCCTGCGGTTTGGCTGGGTGCTGATTTACACCAGTCTCATCTCGGAGCTGGCAGTGAGAAATTATGGGCGCTGTTTCTCATTTTCCGGAAAAGCACCTTTCTAATCCTTTGGCAGAATAGAGCGGTCTTTACCTGTCATTTATCTCCAGTTTGAGACTGCTGGAAAGCGGCTGTGTAGAAATGAGATTCTACAGAGCCAGGCACTTGCTTTCTCCTAACGTGAAGCAGCAAATTCTGCTTATTAATTTTGTGTTTGATTGTGCGGAGTGGCTGCTGAGGCCATTCCCTGACCGATTCTGTTAAATCTATCCATGACTCAATAGTTGTTTATATTGTGCCCCCAAGGTCCAAACCTGGCAGCACCCACGGGCGTTACGGAGGTCTCAGAAGTGCAGCCTTCGCTCCTCAAACTGCCCTCCCAGGTCTTACCCCAAAGAGGGGCGGCAGGGATTTACCCTATTGCCGACGCTGGCTGGTGGCATCTGATTTAAAAGAGAGCACGAGAAACCTGGGGGCTTTTATGATGCACGAAGCCACTGTGGGGTGTGAGATTTCCTTACTCGGTAGATCAGGCATAGAGTTTGTGGCTGTTTCTACCCCCGAAAGACAGCCGGTGTTAATGGGTCGTAACCCTCATCCTGTAACTCCAAATCTTCTTTATTCTGACTCTTTTTTCTGAAATTGTTGGAGCTCTTGTTTTTTATGATGTCTGAATATGATGTTGAAAGAACCTATTTTTGCCCTAATACTTTATTAAGGGATGTACAGGAGTTTTCATTCCCTTTCCTCGAGGGTTTATTTCGTCACGCTTTTCGTCTGCGACTGGGTATTTTCCTCCGTTCTAAGATAAACACGGGTGATCTTTTCAGTATTTGTAGCATGGGTATTTAAAAAAAAAAAGGTTTTAAATCATCCTATAAAATGTAATAGAAAGCGTTGGCGGTGCTGTATAATTCTGCTGGAGAGCGTCTAAAACCCTATAGAAAGGTTATCGCTTTCTCTAACAAATACAGACTTTTAATGCACTTTCTACAAAATCCTATTGGGCTTCATTCCTGTTAAAGTCTGTAGGACTGGAGATGCCCCCACGGATTATTCCGATAACAGCAAGAGACCATTTTGCTGGGCAGTGTGTCTTCAGCTGGGCTGTTCTCAGGCTTGCTTTTTTGCAATTATCTGGTAAAACTCCATCACCTTTCTCTAATTCCTCAGCTGTCTCTCCCGTTCTGAAAAATGCCGATGAGATCACTCTTTCTGAATTTCAGATTATAAGGCTGTCAGAAGTGTAAATATTTCATAGGGGATGATTTGGCTTTCCAATAAATCAGCACTTCTCGAAGTCTCCTAGCACCTCTTGGGCCAGGTTGATAAAACGTTGTGGGTTGTTGTACCAGCGCGGCGCTCCTGCGCTTGCCGCTCTGCCTGCCTGCCGCGGAGACACGCGTGGCGTCTCCCGGCGAGTCGCTTTATTTCGTGTCTCCGAGCGCTGGCCCGAAGGACCCCTTTCGTGAGGTGTTTTTGCAGGTGGTGAGGAAATGCTGTGTGGTGACACTTGTTGGTGCTGCCTGCCGCTTCTCTGCGGTGGGGCCAGGGCTGGTGAGCCCCGTCTCTTGTGGTAGCAGAGGGCTTGGTGGACCCTTCTTCTGGAGCTCCAAGCTGTGGAAAGGGGGGTGAGATCCATTTAGACTACTTGAGATCTGTCTTAAATGCTCTGACTCGTTCCTTTAGCACTATCACCTTCTTCCCCGATAAAGGGAGCTGGGGTTCTTCACTCAACGCCCCCTGCGTTTCACCTCAGTTAGATGCCTGAAGTCTCCGCGACGTGAAACGCCTCTCCAGTGCTCCCAGCTCGGAGGGAGTGGCAGCTCTGCCCAGGCTCACGCTGCACGGCGTCTTCCCGAATGAACGGAACATCAGGACATAACCGGCCTCGCTGGCAGTCCTCCGTGCGCCATATGCTGAGCGCAGCTGGCGTGTGGCACCCTCCGTGAAGCAGGTGATTTACTGCCGGCAGAGGCAGCAGCCCGCGCGGGCTGGTTTATCAGGGTTAAAGAGAGCGGCGATGACGGCGCCACGGGGAGGGGTGGTGGAGAAAGATCTGGACGGTTCCTTCAGGGAGGGAAGGGCCCTGTTTTCTTCCCTGGAGAAGGAAGATGAGGACGGGAGACAAGCCTGGAGGATTCTGTTGTGTTTACTGGAGGTGGGAGCATCCTCTGACCGCCAGCCCTGGGCATCATCACCAGGTTTGGTTGTTTTGCAGGGACTTGAGCATGAAAGAGATGAGATGTGTCTGCATGTGTGAACTTGAAAGGGAGGAGGTCTGGATCGTAGTCTTACCTTGGGAGACAAAAGGGTGGTGCTCTGATAAGGTGCGGCGCTGTACGACTGGGAAGGCTGGTGTCCCTCCTGTAACTCGTGATGGTAATGTTCCCTTTACGCGGTTGATTTAGTTTGCAGGTTAATTCACGGGGGGGCTGTCTCATTCCACGTGGGTGTGTTTGGCCTAGGGAGGTCCCGGTCTTTACTCCAACATCTGTGCTCCACGGAAGACCAGGTTTATTACAATCACACAAAAAAATGGATTGCATCAAACATCCAGTTTCATGAGGGAGCTCTTTATTCTCTTTCTAAACTCCACAGCACCAAATCCTGCTTTGTATCCTCGTGTTGCCTTGGTGAAGTAGAAAATGAGCAGTTGACCTGGATGTAAAATGTGAGACACAGGAATGTATTCCCTGGCGGGTCACGCCTAGCATATGCTTCCCTTTCGTTCCCTGGGTAGGCTGAACGGCGTCTGAACACCTCACGTTGTTATTATGGCACCAGCAATAATGTTGAGCAACGTGACATAATTAGAATGAATCCAAGTGGAGTGTGTTAGGGGAGAGGAATCATCATTTCTCAGAAATATCATTTAAAAAAATCTTATTTCATGCAACATTCTCATCCCAAGTACCATGCTAGCTCATTTTGGCACGCTGCAAATGAATCATTGGCTCCGATTGTCTAGTCGAGGAATTCCCATATATCAACATCCTTCTAAGAAATAGCAGGAAATACAAGAAAGCAAAATTAACTTTCAGACACCCTTTTTCACCCCTCTGTACCTAACGTAGATGAGATTAGGGATTTCGTTTCCCCGGCCAGAGCCTGGGATTTTTTCCTCTTATTAAAGATAAGCAAACAACAGCCTGACACAATATGTGCCAGGATCTTTCATACAGCCTGATCTGATCTTGCAGGATAATCTTCTTCATTAGGAGCTGTATGGCTGTTTTGGGCCGATGCCCAAAGGATGAACATTCGCCGCTGAAAAGACCAAACCCGCGTGGTCTGAAACAGCAAGTTTGTTAGTTAGTCCCTTTTCTGCCTTATCTGCTTTGGTGGCAACAAAGGGTTTTTTCGGACAGGTCTCTCCTTCCTTTTTTCCCTGCTTTACGTCTAAAGCCCGGCGTCCGTGAGCTAACACCCCGAATTGATGTAAAATTGATGCCATAACCTTTAGAGAAAAGAAAACCAAAGACTTCCACAAGGATAAGAGGAAGCAGCTTCCCAAACCCAGGCAGGCAATTCCATGCCTTCCCTCCCAAATCTGGCTACCGGCTTCTGCGGGTTCAGTTTAATACGATTAACCTCATCCGGCAGAACGTGCATCATCGGCAACGGCGGCGCGAGGCCCCGTGGTGGCTTTTCGAATCGAAAACCAAAGAGGGAGCTCTGAGCTCGGGCCTCGGGCAGAGATTAGCTGGCAGAGGCATCAGGACGGAGCCGCCGGCAAGATCGTTAATTCCCCTCACACTCGTCACCTTCATCCAAAGGGCTCGAGCTCGCTTCTCAACCAGCCATTTTGTTCCTTCCTTCAAGACCCTTTGGGTTCTTTTATTCCCCGTTTCTCCCCCACTAGCTAAATCATATTGGACATTTCACGCTGAACACACTGATAGTCTCTAAAATATCAAACGCTTTATCCCTGGGAGCCCTCTAGGAGTTGCTTTTTTTAATGGATTAACTATGACAGGGACTGCACTCCCACAGTTTTTAAAATATACAATAAGTATATTACATACTTTTAAAGCTATAAATAAGATTTATACACAACCCATGGGGATTTTCCATTAAAACTTCATAAATCACATTGTGCATTATCCTTTTTAATCCTCAGCCTTGCAGTGTTAGTCACCAGAAAATATATTTAACCCTGTATAAAATTCACCATAAGCACGTATAAAGAATGTTAATGAGAGCTTTCTTGTGCTCCGTATTTTCTTACCCTAATGCATTTCTTTTCCCGGCAATTATTTGTGGTAGTAGCAGTTATCTCTTGCCCCATTTCATTAACCGAAAACCCAGGTGCTCTGCCTAGAACCGGTTCCCGCACAGACCAGCAGAAGCAGCTTTTCCCGCATTATCCTCCCACCGCGGCTGCTTGGTGCCAGGAGAAGGCGACGCTCAGCTTCCCCGACTCTCACGACTGACGCAGCTCTTCCTCCGCGGTGAGCATCGTGGGCAGAGGAGCGCTGCTCCCATCGACTCGTATTGAACCGCCGTCACGTGTCGCAGGGTTCGGAGCAGCGGAGCCTGCGCCGTCTCTGCCCCCTTGGCGGCGGTGTTCCCCAAGGGCTGGTTAATTCCCTTTTTGTGCCCTCTGAAGATTTTGGGGACTGGACACGCCTGGCGGCTCGGTGCGGTAGGATCTTGTCGCTGGAACCGTCGGAGCGAAAAGCTCCGTTACCTGCGTGTGCTCCTCTCTTTGGCTCAGGGAGAGGAGGGTGTTCGAGCGCCCGGCCCCAAAGCCTTCGTCACGTTGCGGGTTCTCCAGAGGCGCGTTGCTGCTACGGAAAAGCGTCTCCGTGTAAGAACCAAATCTTCCTCGGGATTTGCGCCTGACGTTGTCAGTTTAAAGCTTGAACGGGCTTCGTTAGATGAGGATTCATTCAGATGCAGCTGCTCGTGTGTGGGCTTGGGGCTCTTTTCACTCACAAACGTGGTTTTTCCCTGTTGACGATGAGTTGAAGGAGATGTATTTATGCCCATCGTACATACACATAATTTTAAATTCGCAGCAATTTCACTAAGATAAAACTGGGATTGCCTGTGCCAGTTCGTCAGACAGGCTGAAAGGAGCGGATCCTAACGAGGTGCTCTGAGAGATCTGTTGTTGCCTCTGTGATTGTGGAGCGTGGAGGGAACCTGGGTTTCGTCTTTTCAGCGGCTGAGCAGATGTGTCCTGCCATTGCCGACATCAGACAGAAGAGACTGATCCAGCTCCCACCCTGCACCGTGGACGCCCCGTGAAGGGAACTACTTGTCTTTATTGTAAAAGGTCTTCACAGCTTGGCGCTGCTTGCCCTGCCGTCTCTTATACCCTGCCTGGTCATCTGTCCGTGCCCTTCCCACCCCGCAGGCCAGCCTTTCTCAGCAGCCCGATTTCTCCGTAAATGCTTTTGTCCTCTCTGCAAAGACCCCTTGCAGGGAGCTAAGAATCCACTCCGCCACCTTCCTTCTGCTCGCTCTTGACAGCCCTGCGACAGTGCCTGGTTCATCGCTCTCACACCTCTGACCCAGGGGTGGGTGAGGAAGACTCTGACCCAACTTGGCAGCACCCTGCGTTCAGGTGGCTTGGGAATCTGCCCCCAGCTCTGAGCGTAGCTTGCATAGACCTGCCCAAGCCGGCTTTGAATTTCCTGACCGGGACAGCGATAGCACCGCATCCGCAGAACTCACACGAGAGGCAAGGTCGTTATGTGAGCTCTTAGCTCCTTGTGGGCTGCCACGCTCGCACTGAACAGCTCTGGGTGAGGTGCTGATACGCTCTAGACGCAGCGTAGCATCCTCAGCCCGAGGATGAGCAGCCAAAATAGACCCCTTTGGGCTTTGCTGCCTAGAAGCAGGGCGGTATGGCAGTCCCTGACTCCCACAGGACCCTCGAGCCTGGCCGGAACGTGAAATCCTTTCCTTCCCAGGGCCTGTGGCTATTTGCCGTGATGACAGGGGCAACAATTGGAATGTAATTGTCTGTGGTAACGTTGTGCTTCTCACCCCAGCTGTCTCCTGGCTGGTTGTAGCTGTTGTCTCCTCTTTTCAAGCACTTAGGCTGTAAGCTCGTTAGAGCCAGGACCATCTCTTCCCACTTGGAACGGCAGAAGGGAAGGACATGACATGCAGTCAGAGTCCGATTACCTGCAACGTGATACGTGAGCAAACGTGAGGCTTCAGCGTGTTTAACGGTGTTGGGGAGGATGCTTACGGAAAACAACAGTGTGCTGGAACCCCAGGATGCTCTTTAAAACACTGGAGCGTGCAGCGTGGCTGCCTCCACCAGGAGCCGCTGGCAGTCCGGCGTAACTAACAGATCCCCTCACGTCTTGCAGCGGGATGTTTTGTGGAGCAGCATCATCCTTAGTGCTGGGAAGAGTGGTGCCTCAGCACCACAGAGACGAGCAGCAATCTGGATTTCGCTTTAGAGGCTTTTAGAAACAAGCGGCTCTGATTAGCTTAGTGCTGGCCCAGCCAAAATAATAATGCATCAGGCTTGGGAAGCTCCGTTAAGGAGGAAGACAGGAGGAGCTTCTTGTCTTACAGGTGTGTTGGAGGACAGGCAGTTATTTCATAACAGGGTACGGCAGCCTAGATGCCGTGGTGATGGGTGGGGTAGATCCTGCCCTGATTGAGGTGGCAGGGCTGGACTTGCATGATTATCCTCAGCCGAATGGCAGCTCCTGGTTTGACTGGTTCTGTCAGGAAAACGTGCCTCTATCTCATCGTGCAAAGGAGTTTTTTCTCATCAAATGCAAACAAGATCGAGATTATACCAATAAAGTTCATTAGGAGCTAAAGAGCAGAACCACGTTAATAGGGACCGTGCCAATACCTGTCCTTTAGATATGCGGTCTAGCGGTGCAAGAAGCAGCAGAGTTGTGGGCTGATGAGATTTTTACTTGAAAGAGAGAAACTAAAGTAAGTACAGAAGCTGTTTGTGCCTCTGTTTAGGCAGGAACTCCTATGTACTGATCTACGGTGCTTGTGGTTTAATCCAGGTGACAGTAGTCTGGGGCTTGCTGGGTGCCTGGTTGTGCTCCCT
Source organism: Bucorvus abyssinicus (assembly GCA_009769605.1). Taxonomy (NCBI): domain Eukaryota; kingdom Metazoa; phylum Chordata; class Aves; order Bucerotiformes; family Bucorvidae; genus Bucorvus; species Bucorvus abyssinicus. Next base: position 2,087,885 of record CM020059.1, on the reverse strand, counting down.
CATAGGTGAGGGGTGGGATTCCAGTGCCATATGGGAGAAGGTGAGACTGGGAGATGTTGGTCTGCGGCACGGTATCAGTTAACCCAGGAGACACCTAGAAGGAAAAAACGCCACATCTTCCCTAGCTTTACAGAGCCGTATGTCAGTTCTTGCTCAAAGGTGAGAAGGTTGCACAGAAGAATCATTGGCAGCTGGCGGCGCAATGGGAAGGTAGCCAGTTGATCTCACACTGGGCGAACCACTTGAGAAGTGCTGGCATTTGTGCAACGGCATCTGCTTACGCAGCCCATCGGAAGGTGCCAGATGCTGTCTGTGCAGTAATAGCTTCTCTGGTTTGGCATCTGTGTCCTACAATTTACAGCACTGCCTCGTAAACGCTGGGAGGGGACAATCGCGTGCTGCCGGGCAGGAGCGCAGCTCGGTGAGGTGAGCTCTGTGTGGAAGTGTCTTGTCTGATCCCAGGTGAACCCTCTCCCCATCTACAGAGGAACTTGAGATCTCCAGAGATTCCTGACATCGCTCCCACGTCTTCAGGACTGTCGTGACCCCGGTGCTCTGGACCAATTTGTCTAGCGCTTAGGTCCGGGGGGAATTATCTTTTGTTCCGTAGGTCTTGCAGGTAGGAAAGTGGATTGATTCACAGGGCAGCTTGTGTGAGCTCTGCCCTTGTCATCTACATCTGCCTCCATCATCTTATGTTTTCACGGCAAATTTGAAGAGATTGCGTTTCACCCATTGTGAAGATCAGGAGGACAGGTACGGAGGTACAGCCGTTAGGCTAAAGCAGGTTGTTTGTCACCGCTTTCTTTTTAGGTTTCCCCTATGAAAAGGGCATTGTCTCCACTTACGAGAGTGAGGGGCAAAAACATTTGGTTTTACACACTGACATTCGAAAGGCAGGAAACTCAGGAGCGCGTGTAATATCGGAATGTACTCGTCAGCTATTTGTGACTCATGGTGCAACAGTAGTATTTTCCTTTTGGGATCTGATGCAGGAGAGTAATATGGCTAATGAAGAACTTTAGAGGGCTAATAAGCCCTAAATCAGGCTTCCCAGCCTTTTAATTATGCCGCATAAGTATTGGAGATTTGCCACCATCTTTTTAATCTGGTTGATTAATAGGTAGCTTAGCCAATCCACACCGCAACCTATTTACACTTCACTGATGATGGACTATCAGCTGAAAAATTACAGAGGCACCAGCTAAGCAGAAAAAAAACCTGGTTGCTTGTTTGCTTGAAGCACATTTATCACGTGTGTCAAACCTCAGCTGAGGTGAAGCTTGGTTTCCTGCTCTTAAGAGGTCCAGAGGTGGTCTGTTTGTCAGCCCAGGCTCCTCAAAGAGAATCTGAGTACCTACAGCTGGGGCAGGGTGTTAGAGAAGGAGGTGAGAGTTGTGCTGGGCAAGGGGCACAGAGCTGCTGCCACCGCCGCCGCCGCCGCCATCCACGAATGGTGCCCAAAGGCAGCGGATCCTGTGCAAGAGCCTCTGCAGAGCGTCGTGCTGCTCTGGGGAGGTGTCTGGGGGTCCTGGTGGATCTCGCTGTGGCGCTTAGCCCACAGCGTACGCACAACCTAAAAGTGAACTGGAAATTATTTTTTACTCTTGCCAACGACCAGTTTTCCCTTTTTCTTTTTTTTTACCATAAATGAATATGCAGTTTGGAATAATTGAGAGCAGATATTAAACAAACCTGGTTTTTTGTGAGTGAGTGGTACAAGGAGGGAATGCCTTTGTTTTTATATGAGAGTTCAGATGTTATTAGGTGCAAAGGCCATTTAAAATCTGGGTCTTGCCAGCAGTGGAACTCACTCCCGGTGCCTGATCCGTAGCTAGCCGCTGTTGATAGTGCTGCCGAATTCCTTGGGGGAGGCTGAGCAGATCTGCCCCATCTATTTCGTGGTACCGCCTGGTTTCTTATTTGTGTATCTGCTGAATTCGCCTTTGAAATCACGCGGGTGTCAAGCGGTTACGAACGCCGGGGAGGGGCTGAGAGAAAGGAGCGCGTTGCCATCAAAGAGATTTTAATGCCTTCTCCACCTGCATCCCTCTGTGAACAAAGCGTGCCAAGGTAATTACATCCTGGGAAATAGTTGTGCGCTGAGTAATCGGTTGAAGCGGAAAATCTTATCGGCGCAGTTTGCTGAGCTGTCCGCACCGCCCGGCTCTTGCTGGGGCTGCGACAGGGCTCGGGCGTTTGGTCTGCGATGAGCCTGGCGAACCGCCCCGCGTTATTTTTGACTGCTGATGGCACAAGCTGCTCTGGAGCGAGAAGCTTCAGCGCGGGGCTGTTTTAAAACATTGCCGCGATGCACGTTCACACTTGCCATTTGAAAATTCCCCTCCCCGAGATGTTTTTGGCAGCGAAAAGCCAACCACTGAAATGTTTGTAGGAAGCGAACAGAAGATGTGGGCGCGCGGGCAGGACCGAAACGTGTCTGGTTCACCATGGCAATGGGAACGTAGGAGAAGCTCCTTCTGCGTTCTCTCCTCGGAGCTGGCCGTCTCGAGGCTCTCCCACGTGCGCTGACCTTCTCTTTTCGGTGTTCACCCATGGCTGAGCGTCGCGAGGGTTTGCTGTCCCAGAACAAGGCTCCTGAGGTGGCAGGTCCCTGTTTTGCCGGCATCCTGCCCCCAGGGATGCGAGCAGCTGCTGAGGGTTGTCAGCAGACAGACCAAGGGCTTCCCCTGGAACATGGTCCTTCTGACCTGTTTTGGGGGGGTTTGTTCGAATCTCTCTTCTCCGTGCGTTCGGGTGCGGATCCTCCGGTAGTTGGGTGGTTGGTTAATGCCGTGTCGTTCAGCTCGGTGATGCCGGTAAAGCTAAACCCGTCGGTAACTGCCCGACCTCTTCAGCATTGCCCCGACCTGCAGAGCCAACGATCAAGCAAGGCGTTGGTTTTGCTTTTTCAAGAGTGGCTTTGATTTGTGGTTCTGGTTCTTGGCTCAATCTCTAGTTTTAAAAGCTCTTTGGCTAACAGGTGAGACTTGAGACTCTCTATTCAAATGAAACCAAAATTAAAAATACGTATCATGGGCCTCCGTAATGAAAATGCCCACCACACATCAGCCAGAAATGATTTTTTTTTTTTAATGTCTACATTATAAACCTCAAATATAAGAGGTCGTAGCAGAACTGCTGACCAGCTCTTAACTGTCGTGGCACGAGAACAACAGTGTAATACAGCGTGACAGAGAAATAGATTTTTCCATGTACAGGATGTGTATGTTGGTAGAATAGGTTGGACCAAAATTACCACACAAAATTGATTAGATCATCGTGTAATGAGAATCGTAATTTTAGCGGTGGCTTTTTGACATGATCTTGACAACATAATTAACCTGGGAGATGTTGAGGCAATGAAAATAGAAGAGAAACCTGTGTAATTATTGGCAATAAAATATATTAAAAAGTTACAGAATAATAAAAAGCTTCATCTTTTGCCTTCCCAGCATATTATCATAATTGCACCTTTCAGACTGTTGCCCCAAATCCCATTGCTGTCCTAAATCTGAAACCTTTGAAGAATCATCTGCCACGTATTGCTTTGCATGTGCAGAAGTGCAGGCAGGCTGATCGGGGGATTTTTACCGCGCCTGGTTAAATCGCACACGTTTGGAGACGTAAGTAATGTGTATTATGAAAGGAAAGGTGAAATTAGGTAAGAAGTGCTCGGTGAAGAGGAAGTTGTGTCTCGTAACGTGGTTTTAATGGAGATGTGTCCATGAAGTTGCAGTGTGACTTGAATTACCACTTTTGGCAGCTGAAATATGTAGCTTTTAATTACCCTGATTTAAGTCAGATAATGGGTTCACATATATTATATTTTTATTATTGTCATTTATCTCTGTTCAGCGTTGTAATTTCCTAGAGCATCTTCATCCACCTGCCTTCTGGCTGAGTAAACACCTATTGCTGCTCTCCAGACACGCTCCGCAGAGGGCATTCGCCCTACGGGAAGCTGAGCAAACAACTCCCCGAACTGTCTGTCTTCACCTTCCTTCCCTCCCTGGGTGCGTCTGCTCCCCCGGGACAGCTGCGAGCACTGAAGGGACTCCGCGGGCAGGGGCAGACGCTGCCTCCCGTTCGCTGTCAGCCCCGCAATCTCTCTAGTCACGGACTCCGGTATGAAGCAGAGAACGGCAGCGTGCTCCATCTGGTCTGCAGAACTCTGATGGGAAGGGTACAGAAGAGGCAGACCAGTAGGGCTGGATGGTTGTGTGTCCACACAAACTTCTGCGTTTGGATTCGGAGCAGTTTAGCGCCAGCTTTTCAAAGGCTTCCCCAAGGTACCGACTTCATTGGCCTTTTCTGCTCTCGGGTGTGACCTGTAAGACCTCTGTTAAAGACAGGGTTGAGAACTACCGCGTCCTGCCCTTGGATAAGCCCCATCCCTTTAGTCTGTAGAAAGAATTATTCAGATTTCAGTCCTACGGGTTGCTTTGTAGGGGACAGACCACGTTGTGCCATGCTGACTCGTCCCTGAAATCGCAGCCCCCGTGCTCCTTGGGAGCTGTGGATCCCAGCTGTGCTCCCCGCGGCACCTCTGGAGCAGCGACAGTGAAACCGCCTCCGCAGCTCAGCAGCTCAAGGTGAAGCCTGTGACAGCTGCAAGGAGCTTGAGTTCACGGTGAATCTCCTCCTGATGCGTTCCCGTACGTGACACGAAGAGGATTGTCCTCTCTTTCCCATCCCACCCCAGCTGCCTGGTGTTCCCAGTGGCCCCTGGGGAAGGAAGGAGGGAGGTTCTGCCTGTGGTTCGACAGAGAGTGTAATGTTTAACCTGTAAGAACAACCCGCTGTCAGCAGACCGCGCTGTACACGGGCTTGTCATGCAAACTTAATCAGCTCCAAAAGTGCTGCTGGCACAATGTATGCCACCTCTTCAGCCCGTAAATAATTGCGAATGACTAGGCTGGCTATTCCTTAATCATGAGCAGAGGGCGAAGTTAACCCCTGCGCGGAGGAGCCAGCAGAAGGGTGAGCTGCAAAACAGGGTTCCCAAGGTCGGTTTTGCACCGTGTCAAGATGCTCTAAACACCCTTTTCACGCCTCTCTTTGCCTTTTGTCTGGTGATCTCAGAGCGCTCCACGGGAGGAATCAAATCAAGCCTCAGGAGGTGGCCAGGGGGCATCAGTGCAGCTGCGACTGAGTGGAAAAATGACAACTGGCCAGAAGAGCTCCATGGGCAGGAGGTCGAAGGGTTGTCCCCGTGCAGGGACCAGGGACGCTCCCTCGGGGTGGTTTTACTAGCGAACCGCTCTGCGCAGTCCGTCCAGGTCGTGGCGGTGGGGCAGGACGATGCAGGAGCACGTGTGAGTACGTGGATTTGTGTTGTGGAGCGCGTGGAGGTCCTGAAGAGCCCCTGGCTCTGTATGAGGACACCAGCCCGCGTCCTGGTCCAGTAGCAGGGAGCGTGGTACGCTTCAAGCTGGGAATAGCTAAGGGGGTGAGTAGTGCTAAGGAGCGACTCAAATTGCGTGTCTGTCTACTTCTTAAGCATCTCGTTGCCTCCCGCGCTGCGCTACCTGGAGTTGGCTTAGCTTGGGAGCATTTGGTGGGGAAGGTGACCGTGTGGCCAGAGCTTTTCGGAGCATCTCACACCACGGGACCCAACTTCTCACTGCCATGGGCTCATTCAGGAAAAGTCAGCAGGTGATGAGGTGTGGCGTGATGCCGTTAGCAGATGACGTGCTTTGTGTATGAAGGATCAGGAGTTGTTGGCTTTGAAAGAAATGGATTTGGGAAAAGAAAATGAAGCCGTGGTGAAACGTGCTCCCCTGTGAGCCGTTCCGTTTTCCTGTGAAGGATCTGGCCTTCCTCCCTCTCTTCCAGCCTTCGTGGTTTGAGTCCAGATGGAAGAGGAGGTCTTTCCCGTTCAGTTTTCAGGAGAGCAAAGCCCCCACGGTTCCATTTAATCTCCAGGCTCTTTCTAGCCCAGCAGGGAGACGTCAGCTTGGTGGGGACAGAGGACAGAAGCGATGCCACCCCCTCACCAAAGCGCTGGGATGAAGGAGCCAATTACCCTGTTTTTGCAATCCTGCGACTCCAGTGCCGCGTGCTGGGATCCAGCCTCGCCGCCTTTGACAGCAGCAGCGGGAGGAAGGAGCGCCCGGGGAGCTGGAAACAGCTTAAAGCTGAATTTTCGATGTGTTAGCGGGAATGATAAGGTGAGGGGGTGGAAGAAAGACATCACAGAGTCTCTCATTATCTCCTGACATGGTACCTGATCTCACCATCAAAGAAGTGGTTAAGGAGAGACGGGTTTAATATAAATACGTGAGATATGTACATATATATGCATTTACACATGTGTATGAATATGTGCATATCTTTTGGGTGGGTGAGCTGCATATATTAGTGTTGGGGGGAGTGATCTATAAATATGCTTTGTAGTCTATCTGCATACATCTTGCAATCCATAAATCAGATTTCCAGCGATACGCAGTACAGCTGAGTATTGGAGATAAATGCAACTTTCGAGCAATGATTTCTAAATCAAAATGAAGCATTTAAAATTCACTGGCAGCTTTTATAAATCAGTGACCCAAGATGTAAAACCCCAGGCACGGGGATGTGTGTATTTTTAATTTCACCTTGTAAATCACGGTGGTGGGAAGCAAGAAAGGGGGAGAAGGATTGTGCTTCTTAAATGTTTATTTGTAGAGGTTCCCTGTGCAGAGGAGCACAAGGAGAAGGGCTGCACCGTTCCTTCAGCGGAGCTTGAGTTTAACTGGATCCCACTGGTGTAAGCGGGAGCAGGATTAGGTGCTTTTCAAACACGCTCCACAAGCAGTATCACAAGCGAGCGTTCAGCAGTTCAAACAGATGAGATGTGCAAACGAAAGGCAAATCGGGGTCGCTGTTAGCGAATCGAGCAAATAGATGCCGTGATCAGCACTGGAAGAAGGGGGCCAAAATCCTTCTTGTGGAAGCGATATTTAGCCGTGGCACATGGGAACTGGAGCTGCAGCTGAATCGGAGCAAGGCTCTGTTATAAAATAGTTACCATCCGTTCCTGCGTCGCGGTCTGCCTGGACCTACACCGGGACTGGCAGCTGCCTTCCCTGCACGTGCTGGGGAAGGTTCAGAGGGTTTGGAGGTTCGTTTCGGATGTTCGAGCTTGTCCTTGGCCAATTTGAAGTGTGAGAAATTTTGAGGTGCATGAAACGGAGCTGCAAATTCGCAGGCGACAGATGTTGTCGGAAGATGCTGGAATTTCCACCTCTTCCCTCATTTGGAACTAATTGGCACCAAAAAAATGACCAAAGAGGAGAAGGAGAGACTTTAGCAGAGGTAACGTGCATCGTCCGTTTGAGGTTGGGTTTGACTCCTGAGCCTGGGAATGGGTTCGTTTAGCTTGGCCTCAGTACTGAGCAACTCCTCAGCCTGGCACACCGGGGGAGCTCCTCACCCCTTTTTGTCCTAAATTCCGTTCATTTAGCATGAGCCAGAGGCCAGCTGACTTCGGGCAGGGGCTTCTGTCTTGAAGTATGTTAGGCTCAATTATCCTGGACTAGGAATAACAGAGCTGGGACGTTCCGGCTGGTAAACCCGTCCTGGCCTCTGAGCTGGTGTGATGTCTTGGTTTTAGCGTGTCCGTCTCCTTACAGCGGTAGCTGGTGGACTCTCTTGGTTCAGGTGGCCTCTTGGAGATACGCGAGAATTTCCAGAACACAAGCAGAATGGTGAAAGCAAATGCTTTTCTCTGCATGGGGATCTTGACAGGACCTTCAAAGTGACTGCTCCTTAGGTGGCGTCTGGTAAGGCAGGGCAGTGCCATCCTTGGAGCCCTCTGGCTGGGAGAGCATAGGTTTGCTCCGTGGGCGGTTCTTGTGCTGACACGCGGTGGCATGGACCCTTTGGACCCGTTGACCCGGTACAGCCGTGTTAATAGCTCACTGAAGCGCTGAACCTAAAGTAACTGTGGCTGCCCTGAAGGAGGGTGGGAATAAATACCACTTCAACATTGTCTACCCTAATCCTGAGCAAACCCGCCCTGGGATGTGGGGTATGCAGATGGTGTCTTTTACACCTCCTCTTCACCAGCCTGGGTGTAGCTCAGCACATTCTCCCTTGTCCTCCCTGGCTTTGACAAGGCTCAAACCCTGGTTTTTCTGTGTTTAGGTCTTGCCAGTGCAGATGGGTGAGATGCGCTTTGAACGGCCAATTAGTGCGGTTTGAAATTAATGACCATGGTGATTAAGTGGAGCAAAGGAGGCAACAGGAGAGGAGAAAATACCTGCTTCGTAAATCATCAGGTTGGGTTTTAACCATCTCTGATTCGAAATACGGGTTTTAAATGTTGTCGAGAGGCAGATAAAGGTCAGGGTGGAAAATGAGGACACTTATTTATTGTGTTTGTGGTTGGTAAGAGCCCATATTCTTTTAGTGGCTGCTGAAGGATACTGGAAAATTGGGAAATGAAGTTTCTTGCTGGTGGCAGGGCCTGGCATTACTGTGAAGAGCAGTGAACTTTCGGTTGTCAAATCCTCATCGCCCTGAGCAGCGAGCGCCGTTACTGCTCTTAGAGCTGTGGTACCCTGAGGCCCTCAGCGAGGAGACGCACCCAGCAAACCCCGCGTTGGAGGCGGTGCTGGTGAACGGCTGGAGGAGAACTGCGTGTACCGCTGGCACGAGGGAGAGCTCAGCGGCTGGAAGGGTTGGGTGGTTTCTGTCAAGTCGTGAGAGGAAGAAGTGGAGATTGAATTTACAAGGGTAAATTCAATGGGACTGGATTAGAGAGCGAGGAACTGGAAGGCTCAGTCCCTTTGAGCTCCCAAAGAGGAATATATTCACCAAACGTCCATCTCCCTGGCCACGCTTGTGTTACAGGGGGAGCTGCCGGCTGCTCTGAAGAGCACAGAACTGTGCCAGAGGAGGTGTATGAAAAGGTGCTTGTGAGGCCAGAGGAACGTCCTGCAGACACAGCCAGGGCAGACTGAACTGACAGATTTTAAATTCTCTCACTGGATTCACGTTAGTGCCGACTGACACGGACTGCAGACGGCAGGGGTGCCGTGGTCCCCCGGTCCCCCCGGCTCTGCAGGCGTTACACCGCGAGCTGGCTCCGTAGGCTGCTGGCTGCAGCACCGAGGTGCTCCCGTGGCACGAGCAGCCAGCGATGCTCGGGTCAGTCGGGAAGGTGCTGCCTGGCCGGTTACTTCTCACGGGCCATTTCTGGCCCCTGCGTCTGGCCTTTGGCCCCAGCTGAGTTCTGGCAGGCGCAGGTATGGCCGGTTGTTATTAATATCTAGTAGGATTGTGTCGACCCCGTTACCCGAAGCCGAAGAGCGTCCTGCAGCAGCATCAGTCCTGAATACGGACAGAGCTGGGATCGGCCGTGCGGAAACAGAATGGAGCGGAGGACGAGGAGCGTTGGGTTTGTCCTGGTTTCTGAGACTTGAAAGTGAACTGAAATTGTTTTCAGCCTTTTCTCTGAAGACTCAGAGGCTATAATTTATCCTAAAAGCTAAAGGAGGGGGTGGATCCTCAACGGTGCTTTCTTAGGCAGCCGGGCACAGCCGTGTTGGGTCGGCAGGGCAGCCGCTGACTCCTAGCAGGTCTCGGGAGGCGGTCAGGAATAGCCCGGTGGCCTTCGCCCCGCGACAGCTCAGCGCGTCTGCAGAATGCCTGCAGCCAGGGCTGAAATCGCCTGGCAACCTAAAGGGTTTCTCTCAGGGGTCCGTTTCCGATGCGTTTGCTGGTCCTTTGTCCTTTTCTAAAGCTGCACCACTGAAGTTTCCTCTCTCCAGCAAAGAAATACCGTGTCGGGAAGCGAGATTTGCCAAAGCAGTTCGTCAGACCGAGGGCAGCCGTGAGGGTCCAGCACCCTTGGAGCAGGTCGGAGGGAGAGGTCTGTGGTAAGCGCTGGCTGAGAGCGCAGCTCTGCTCACTTTGGGCCCCTCCCTGCCAGAAGGACACTGCGGGGCTGCAGCGTGTCCAGAGAAGGGTCTGGAGAGCGTGGAGCAGGGTCTGGAGCACAAGAGCGCTGAGGAGCGGCTGAGGGACCTGGGGGGCTTGAGCCCGGAGCACAGGAGGCTCCGGGGAGACCTTCTGGCTCTGACAACTCCCTGACAGGAGGCTGGAGCAAAGAGGGGGTCAGTCTCTTCTCCCCAGGAACAAGCAGCAGGATGAGAGGAACGCTGGGACTCAAGAAGCTTAAAGGTCTTTTCCAACCCAAACCATGCTGTGATTCTGTGATGACAACGGGAACATCGTGACTTCTGGCAACAGCAGCTTTTCTCCCTCTGTAGGGCTGGTCAGACTCGGGAAGAGGTTGCCCAGAGAGGTTTTGTGGAGTCTCCACCCTCAGAAATGATCAAAGCCTGCTCAGACGAGGTCGTGAGCACCCTGCTGTAGCTGCCCCTGCTTGAAGCAGGGGCTTGAACTCGGTGGTGTCCAGTGGGGCCCTCCCAACCTCAGCTGTTCTTGGGATTCCGTGGGGGAAGCTGCAGAGTTGGCCACCGTTTCTGCGGGGTTCAGTGTTCCCAGGTGGTTAAGGGTGGCTCAGAACTCTTCTCTGCATTGTATTTGGTGGATTAGATTATCAGGGTCAGGTCGCCCTGCTCTGCTCCAAGAGAACTGGCATTGAGGGCAGAGGAAATGCTTTTTATCAGCTTCATTTCGGTGATAAATTTCTGGGGATTTCCTCTTGCTGCTGGGGTGGGGCTTGGTTTGGAGCGCAGGCTGGCTTTGACGCGTAAGTAATGCCGGTCTGTTGTGGATTTTGGTTTTTATACAGATTGCAAAGAAGAGAGAGAGAAAGAAATGCGTCTGGGCTCGTATCCAGTTGGATGGCTGTCCACCACACCCAGCCGAGGCGGGCGGAGGTGGATGTCCTGATGGTCACTGAAATGGGCTGGAACCAAAGGCGACAACCTGAGCAGAGCAGGAAAGGTGCGCGTTTGAAACGGTTGTGGTTTGATGGTGCATGATGCTGGTCTTTCAGAGCCTCCGGCAGAGCCCTCTCTGCCAAGTAATCCCCTCTCCTTTTTTCTTCCTTTGTGCTTCAAGAGCCTTCACTGGTTTTATTTTTTCTCGTCAGAGTTCAGCTGTTCTCCCTGCTTCTCTGCTGTCCTTCCTCACGAGTCAAGTGGCACGTTTTTAGACTTTGGTACCCTCAAAAGCCTGCTGCTCTCCCCGTCTCGTGGGCTGGAAGATGCAAAGCCGTGGAACGTCGGGGTTTGGGCTGCGGTGAAGAAGAGCCCTGTTGGTTACTGGCATTTGTCTGTCGTGTTGCCTTTTCATTATGCACTTTGACTTTTGGATACTTTTTCTGCCGTTGTTCCATCTGAGCTCACATGCTGGAGGGAGAACGTCGCTTTTCTTGCCCGTGGTGCGCTCGGCGGGTCACCAACCCCGCAGAATTCTGCCTGTTAGCTGACTTAGCTGCCGAGATGCAGAGGGAGGCGGGTCCGGCTGGCAGTGTGGTGCCTGAGGGACTTGGGACAGCCCTGTGTGACGTTCGGTTCAATCATTTCGGTCCCGACGATCACGAGTGTTTCGGTAGCTGGTTTCTGTGCCGGTGGCAGGAACCGTTTGGCCAGACACCTTTAGGATCTGTCAGAAGTCCTTCGGCGTTTTGCTGTAGAGATCTTTCGGAGCAGTAAGATACAGTCTTGATTCTTCCACCTCTCCGTTCATATTTCTCTCTGTCCGTCCGTGAGACAACAGACCGTCCTGGTGCAATAACAGGCGCGTCTCCAAAACACGCAAACTCCCACCACGTGGCTATAGGCGTCATTTCAGCTGCAGCCTGATGTCCCTTTGATGGGAGAGGGTCGTGAGCACGTATCACAGAACTTCACTCAGGAGGGGTCTAGGCAGGCATTTGTCTGCTCGTTATTAGTCTTGCCTTGATTTACCTAACGGTGTCTAATGGAGAAATGGATGCCTGCCTTTCTGATTAAAGCCCAGTATTTTATTTATGGATGTCTCTCAGCTGAAAGGTGCTGTACAGGAGTGTAAACTATTATTATTATTTCTCTAAAGCATGTTGTCCATAACTCACGGCAAATATAGTTTATGAAACCTGTTAGCTATGCAGTTTTCATTTTTCATCCTTATTTATTAATGCCTTTTGAGAGCACTTTAGATAAGTATTTGGAAACCTGGTTATAGGAAAGTCGTGTTTTGCACATTTCACTTTAACTGGGAAGAACATTGTTTTCTGATTTTAATCATAAAAATGAAATGCTCCTAATAGAGCGGAGAAACCCAATTTTCTCAAGAAGTATTTGCAGGCTGATCCGGCTCAGATATTCGTGCGATCACGGGAGAGTAATATCTTGGGCATGAGAAAATGTTCTGCAGTGTACCTGAAACAAATAGAGCTGTACTGGACAATTACGCGTTCAGCATCGTTGACTTTCAGCTGGATGGGGGAGATCGTCTTTACTGTCCATTGTCAATTATTAACCTTCACGGCTACGGTGCTTTTCAGTTCTGGGAGTAGAGCGTGCCTCAGGTGGAGCTGAGAAACATCCCACCTGGGGCGAGCACGGTAGCACGCGCGGGGTTTCGTCGTGACTCTGCTGCATTGATTCGGGGTTTGCAGCTTGCTCCTTGCCTCCTCTTCCTCCTCCTGATTATTGCCCACGTGAGTGGTGACTCCAGGGGGCAAACTGTGGAAGGGCTTTGGAGAGTCAGAGCTTAGGGATGGTCTTAGGCCGTGGCAGTGGGATGGAGTCCCACCGTTTCAGCCCTTCGCCGGGACCGCTCCCAAACACGAAACCAGCGCTGCTGGTTGCAGCGGAGTTACCAGTCTGGATTAGCAGTACCGCAGAGCTGCTGAGACCAGAGCTGGCGCTCCGTCACTTTGGCACCATCGGCTGGGGCGGGCAAGCAGTGCTCGTAGTGAAGAGTGCTGATGTCTCACTTGCTCCGGGATTGAATTCGTTTGTTCTCCTTGGCGCTTGTCATTCCTGGCCGCACGCTGTGATGTTTGTGCCAGACCCTCGGTGGGCATCGCCCTGCCCTAGTGACGCTGATTTACGCCAGCAGTCACCGGGGCCCTTTGTGTGTCAGCACGCCCCGCGAGTGGACGGCATGGTGGTTAACGGAGGGTCGGGCACAAGAGCATCAGCTTCTTGGGTGTTTCTTAGGGGGGTTGGATGGAAATTCAGTGATTTCGTTCCTTGAGCTGTTATGTGGGTACCTGTAATAAACCTGCCGCTGCGTTACCTCAAGGTGAACCTCGTTTTACTAGATACTGCTGCGTGCACCGCGCATAGAGACAAGGTGTGGCGAAAGCCCGCGCGTCCCCTGCGGTGCGGAGCAGCAGCTTGCTCCTTACGGATTGCAGGCAGCTGAGCCCCCGCCCCTTCTTCACCAGTCTGAGCCGGCATCACTCCATTTTCCAGTATATACGCAAACAAATCCCAGCGAGCGGGTTCATGGCGAGCGCTAACGGAGTTCCTCTGGAGCCGCGCCGCAGCGCGCTTTGAGAGCGGGGGGATCAAACATAAAGTGATATTGGCAACTCGTAGCCGGAAGCGCTGACGGATTAGGGAGCTTACGCCGGGGCTGGAGGTCGCGTTATGGGGTGAGGAGCAAACAGAAAACACTGGAGGCAATGCTTTCAAAAAGGCGTAAGGAGCTTTTGGAGCCTTTGACTTTCAGTTAGAGCCGTGGAAGGTTTTCCGTGATCTTTCCCTGGCCAGGAACCCAAGTCCGCAGGTACTGCGATAGCTCTCGAATCCGGCGCAGCTCTGGTCTCTGGTGGGTTTGAGGGGGTTCTTTAGCTGGACAGCTATCTAATGTCTTGGGGAAACCTGCCACCGACGTCCTTTTCAATGCCCTGGAGTCATTCGTTTTTCTGGTTTCCTTCCTCGTCTCGGCAAAGCCCGTTTCCCACACCCTTACCCTGAGCGCCTCTGTACCGGTGGGCATGCTGTGGTTTTGGATGCCTTGGTGTCCCGTTGGTGGACTCCGGGGTATCAAGCACAAGAAGTCACGTCTCCTCCAAACACTGAGCTTTGGAAGCAGCGGCGCTGTGTCGCTTGCCAGCGCTGCGGGGTCTTTATTCCTTTCCAGAAGCCTCACTGCAGGGTGCTGAGCGGGGTCCGTCTGGCTCCAGTTTGGGGCGGTTTTTTCCTATTTTTAGGTTCTACTTTTGCATCTGCGACGGATGTTTTCATACTTAGGTCATAAGCTCTCTGAGATGGAGTTGGCTGCTGCGGCCGGTTTGTTTGTGCGCTGCCTTCCATGAGGATTTCTTATCGCTCAGTCTTAACACAGTCTCCCAACAAAATTATTATTAGCAGTTATGATGATTAGATCTGCGTGTGCCTGCGTATCCTTCACGAAAAACGAGATTATTTCAATTTCTCGTAAAGAACTCTGAGACTAAAATAAAACAGCGATTTGTCGCTGCAGGGTGTTAGTATTTCCATCTATATTGGCACCTGTCTTTTGCAACATTCTCAGAAGTCGCGTGCCGCCTCGCTCCCGTGCAGGGGTAGGTGCTAATGAAGCCAACAGGGGCTGGTGTCTGGGCGGAGTGCTGTGCTGGGAAGAGGAGACTGGGCTGGAAGTGGCGCAGTCGTTCCGGGAGGGTTTCGGACAGTCAATATTTACCCGTTGTAAAGGGACCAAGGCCCAGAGCCAAGGGAGATGCACATCATCCATATGTGCTGCAGCGGGATTTGGATGCTCGTTTTGGTTCCGTCACGTGCTGCTCCCTTTGTCGCCTCTCTTAGCTCGTAAAAGAGCCATTTTGTGTGATTTTAGTGACTGAATTCCATGTCAATACTCCTTTTTTATACTGGTATTTTTTCCTCAAACCTTCCCAGTCACACTTGGACTGCAGCTCGTGTTTGTACTGGTCATACGCTTTCCACTGGTTTTCCTTTTTCTAGCTGAAATAATAAAAGAGGCATTTTTAAAATGCTTGCAGGGTATTTCTCCTCTGGGGTATGATTAAAAGAAAGAGCGTGATTAACTTGGCGAAATAAGCGCTTGAAGCTGCTGATGCCCCGGCTCGTTATGACAGCTCCCGCTGCGGATGGAGCTCACAGCAAGTCACCTTAAGATCTGACTACTTCGGGTGCGACTTCCTCGCTCTATCGGATTAGGTGGTTGGTTTGGACCCGCTCACAGTTCCGTACTCGGGGGGGCTGTGGTTTTCTGGCACCTTCTGTCACAGGGGGTGGCGAGGCCAAGAGTTCTGGAAGTTCGGAAAGGGATTACACAAGCTGATGGGCAGTGGGTACTACACGGGGGCTAGGGGAGCTGTTTGACACCGCAGGTCTGGGTGCTCTGGGAGGGGAGCAGACCAGAGAGGGGGCTTGGTCTGGGTGTTCTGCCGCAGCAGCATCTCTTCTGGCCACTCAGAGGCACGACTGGTCGCTTCCGCTGGACCGGCGGGTTTGTTCCCTTTCATGTCGAGGGTTTATAATTCGGTACGTCTCTACAAATGTGGTTTTAAAAGAAAAAATGCACTTCCGAAAACATCGTAGAAAACTCATCGCAGAAGCGAGTAATCAGTGAATAAAATTGTATTGTTTTCTTTGAGAGGGGGTGATTCGATTCTAAAGGGACAATATCATGAACCCGTATCTCCCCAAAACAGCCACTTAAGGTATATGTTACGGTAGCTGTTATGCTCCCTGAAGTCATTAACGTGATGACTTTCAGGTTGTAAAAACGTTCATTGCCGTACGTGGCATTAGCCCGCGCAGACGGGGCGCGTAAGAGCGAACGCAGCACACGGGGAAGATGGTTCCAGAACAACAGCAGGAGGGCAGCACCGGGACCCTGAAAAACCGCCGGCGTTTAAACTGGTGCTCCCAGGGCGAAGAGAGGGGGATGGAGATCCCGTGGTGTGCTCGCCTAGGAGTTACTGGAACTGCTGGCTTCGCTTCTCTTACCACCTTGAAGAGACTCGACCTCCCCGATTCTGTGTCCCCAGCTGCGTGGGGCAGACCCAGGGGCTCGGGGAGCAGGAGGAACGGGGAGGTCTGTGCCGTGGCCAGGACATCCTGCTGTGGAGGGACGAGCCGCGGTTCCGGCACGTTCTTCAGATCATTTCTGCTTTCTGTTGCTTGGCAGCTCACACAGAAGGCTGAGTTACGCTTCCTTTTGCAGCGTCTGTTCCCCGACAGGATGTTAAACAGCCCACCCCACCACCGTAACCCGTTAGCGTGAACCAGGGTGGTGACGCGTACCTGCCTCGGCGCAGCGACGTCACTCGGTGCTGGTGCGTGTGGGGTGGAGAATGCTGAGCTGACATCGTCGCGACTTTAAAAAAGTCTCGCAGGTATTGTTTAATACGCACGTTGGACTTTGGTTTTGCCTTGGCCAGTGTTCAAAGAATAATAAAATGGGCTAAGTTCTAGGTGGTTTAAAGAAGGAATTATTTACTCTGCCATGGTGACGTGCATTAAATGTTAACGGACAATATCCCGCAAGATTTACCGTAGGAATCTCGCTGCTTCTCCGTGTTGAGCTGTTGAGTAAAGCTGAGAATTATTGCCAGGTATGAGCAACAGCAATATTATCTTGTGATAAGTTTGGCCATAACTCAACGTTTACTGCAGGTCACCGCTGCAATGATGATGCGAAGGGAATTAATCTCTGGCCCCGGTTAAGCGAATACAAGACTAGCACAGAGGTGCCTAGCACCCGTGCGCGGATCAGCCATTAATAAACGTGTTTAAGACGAGATTCTGTAGCCAGTGAACGCTGTGTGCATCATCTTCAGCCCAGGTAGGAGCAGAAGGTGCAGAACTTAACTCCTGCCTCAGACCCCAGTCGCCTAATGCAGAGAAGTTCAGGTGGTCGCAGAGGGGATGGAGGAGACTCCGGAGTCTTGGCTGTGTGTGGGGTAAAGCCGTGTCGACCTAGACAGCGAAGTCAACACGGTGGAGGACGGGGTTGCTGCGCTCGCTCAGAGGTGGGGAGTCACTCCTCAGCCCTTCGTTTAGCAAGCTGCTCTCCTGCTCCGAAGGGCACCGCTCTTCCCTGAAGGTACCGGGGTTCTAGAGGCTCTGGGTGCCCGTCTGGCTTGTCAGGTGAAGTGGTACGAGCAGTCTGTTACCTGGTAGGTCTGGCTTTATCAAAGGCTGCGCCAGGTCCAGGTTCTGAGTCCAGTTCTTGTGAGTAACTGTCCAGTAACTTCAGACCGCCCTCCTCTTCCGATGCGGCACCTTCCGGCAGAACCAAGGAGACTCACCCGCCCGAACAGATAGGACCGAGGCTTAGCGAACTCCTGCGGGATGACTTTGCCGCTCCGGTCTGGAACACGTCGCTGCAACATCCTGGCCCCGCTTCGGGTTTTGCAGCGCAGCCCGCTGAGAGAAAGCCGCTCTCGCTCTGCGCTGCACCACCAGGCCAGTAGCCCTTCTCTGGCCATGCATGCCCCCAGATAGGACGCAGAATTAATGCTCATCGCCTCTGTATTCTCCGTCTTCTTTCTCCTGTGGTTGTAATGTTTCTAAATGAGCAGAAAAATCAACCAGGGCATCATTTCATCTTTTTTTCTGAAATAGGAATGAGCTCGCTCCTCCGTAGTTTGCAGGCGGGCATTCCACCACTCAAAATCCGTTTTGAAAGAATAGTTCTGGGGAAAAGGTCATAAATGGAAATAGTTAATCAAGACAAAAAAAACGCTCGGATACCTCAGGAGTTACCAAGTTTTCCCTATTCCCACTCTCCTCTCTGAAACCTTTTATTTAAAGGCTTCGATAAATTTAGCATAATGTGCCTAAAATTATGTCCTTTTTTTCCTTTACATCAAGAAGCACAAATATAACTGTAGCTGCTTATAGGCAATCAAATATAGTAATAATCAGTGTTTAAGTGCTAATTTACATTTATAGACAGTCATTATGTAGGTCTGTTCCTGAAAGCAGGGGAAGGAGTGCTGGAGGGGGCTCAGCTTGATGGAAATCTGAGTGTCCCCGTTGATTTCTCAGGAGTCGCACAAGTTCACGCCAGCGGAAGGGCGCCCCACTGCAGAGGTTGATTTTTCAGCAATAGCTGCGAGCTGTGGCTGCCCGTCGGGGGGTGAGGGCTGCATTTTGGTGAGCACTGAGCTCTCTGTAGCTGCTGCTGGGAGATGCTCGCAGCACAGGCGTGATTCCAAGCGCGGGAGCCGGGTGTCTGACTTTAGTGGAGTTGAGAAATATTTGGAAACTTTTCTGATGCAGCCTGAGCTCTACCCTTGGCTCTGTCACACGACTCTGCGACTTCACCTGGGCCTCTCCATCCCCCTTTCAGTCCTATCACGTGGCAAGAATCCTTTTTCGCACTATTTAGCTGTCTTACTCATTTCGCTTTTTGGAACAGGGACCATCTCTGAGTTTGTGCGCTGACAGCCTGGAGTTTCCAGGTGCTCAAAATGAAGCTGTAAAAGCCATGAGCTCCTTTTCCATGCCCATGTCCAAGGACGGCGCAGCGGGTGGCCAAGGCCAGGGCTGTAACACAGTCTCTCCGCGCTGCAACAATTGGGGAGAGTGAATGAGAGCAGTGACAGCTCTTCTGAGCGAGGGCAGGGAGCAAGTGGGGTCAGCTCCGGGGCCAGCCCGGTGGGGCTGGTGCTCCAGCGCGACAGCCAGCGCGGCTTTTCATGTCACGGGCGAGCCGAGGTCAGCGGGGTTAGACTGCGCTTTGAGCAGCCTGCCAGCCGCTGAAAGGCCCTGAGATGGAGAGCTGGATTGAAGGCATGTTAGTAAAGACAGATGCTCATGTTCTCTTTAATGGGCTCCTCTAGACTACCCATCTCGTAAAGATCACCCGCGAAACGTCGTCTTCAGCTTATTACTGTATTTTCTGCCAATGGTACTCATTTCTCCTGGCACCAAGTCTTCCCGGAGAGTTATTATCTGAATTACTATATATTGCAGCCATAAACCAGTTGCCTGTCTGGGTGCTCTCACCGTAAAAGGGACCCTGTCCTGCAAAGAGCACATCTGTCCTGCTGCTCCATCGCAGCAGGGCTCACCCAGCCACCGCTGCGGGGACCTCAGCGCTCATCAGCGGAGAACAGAGACGGCGGAGCACAGAAAGAGGGACCACAGGAGTCAGGATGGGTTCGTGGCTGCTGAAAGCTCAGCGGAGTGCATCAGAACGAGTCCTCGTACTCCAGCAGGACAAAAGAGGTTCTGAGCAGCTGCAAAGGTACCCCCGGGCCCTGCCAGCAGGAGGAGATCTCAAAGGTTTCGTAGCTTGTTTCCTTTTCAGTGGTTTCCTGCATTCCCGTTACAAAGCGACGGTGGTCCGGGACTGTCCCAGCTGCGAGGCCCCGTTCCAGGCTTTGCTGCAGGTCGCTTCAGGAGCCTGGGTAAGCCACTTAGTTCTTTTCTTGCAAGACCTAAAAGAGGGGTGAAAATATTCCCCTCTCCACAGGAGGATTTGGGTCCTGTGGTTGTGATGACCGGAGGAGTACCTGACATGCTGCTTTGCTTACTGGGAGCAGCCAAGGGCAGGTGTAACTGGTGCAGGTTTGTTCCCGGCGGCTGTAATGACGCCACGTCCTTCCGTTCCCTCCTCAGTTTGAGGGACTGCACGTAATCAGTGCAGAAGACAAAAGGCATTCTTGCACCTAAAACCTGGGGAACTGTTAATACACTTGAAACGGAATGGGTGGCCTCAAGTCACAGAGGCGTAAAGACTGCCTCGGAAATGTTCTGCAGCGCCGCATGAATACTTCAAGAGCTCTTCAGAGCCATCGGTGTGACAGGGCGTTCTGGAGATCTTCTCTTCAGAGGCGTTTGTCGTGAACCTCGGAATAATGCATGATGCACTTGAAGAACAAAGAGAGTTCTCTCCTGAGTTTCAGAGGAGAGGTTTTCGGTCGCAGCTGCTCGCGGGGCGGGCTGTAGGCTCGCTGCGCTGGCCGAGGGAGCGGCGCATTGACCGTGCCCTCGCAGGTTCCGTGTTCGAGAGCCTGTTGAGCGTAGAGGAATTGTATTAACATCGACGCTGAGGCTCAACCGGAACGGCGAGGAGTTCGGTCCCCCCTTTCCTTTTCAGCGCACACCCTCCCCGTTTACAAAACCGCTTGGTTTTACCGTCTCGTCCCGGAATGAAAATTTCAGCAGCCTCGAGCAAGGAGGAGCAGCAGGGTATAAATATTACAAAGGCATCCTTTGCGCTCTTGTACGTCTTGTGATGCCCTGATGAAACAAGACTGGAGGGTTAGTCCGCGAGACCCTTAAACATGCGGAGCCGCGGTTTTTAACCTGGGTTTGTGCGGTGTGGGTTAAGGCGTGCTTAGGCAGCCTCACCGCACAAGCAGACACATAAATGGGGACTCATGGCACCTTTGAAACGATTTCTAAGGAAATTGAGAGACTCGTAGTTAAATTCTTTGAAAGCTCGCGTCCCATGTTTATAGGCGGCTTGTGCCCAGATGCAGACAGGCACTGGTAGCTCTTCCAAGCCTGGAAACCCATTTTCCACTGCTTTCACCATCTGCAGTCCTGCAGGTGAGCCTGTGCTGAGCAGTCAACGGCTCCCCGCTGGTTCCTGGGGCCCTCTGCCATTCATCGCCGTGCAGTCATCCGAACCCACGCCGTGCAGGGCAGCCACAACCCAGCGGGGAGAGCCGGAGCAGCGCAGAAAGCTCGCGCCTCAGAACACAGGTCTACAGCCTCAGCCGGCGGGACTTGGCAGAGGCACCAGTGACGGCGCTGCTCGTCCTTGGAAGCCTGGCTGAAACCAGTGCAGCGAACACCAACCAAGTATTTGGCCAGTCAAAGCAAAGCCGTTTGCTTCGCGGTGAGCCAGGACACGGGCTGCGCCTGGAAGGCACTCGCACCGTTTTCTGTGGCTTTGGAAGAGGGAGTGGGAGAAGTACGGAAAGGGGAGAGCTGTGGAAAGCAGCCAAGGGTCTTGGGAAGGTGCACTTTAGGGATTGTTTTAATTTCTTTTACTGAGGGAAGATACTGAGCCGATTTTCTTGCAGATGCTCTTTTAAAATCCTGTTTGTTTTCCATGTTCAAAGACGAAGGCTACCAGAGATGCTCTGTTTCTCTTCCAGATTAGCAGTAACCCTGGCCGTTAGCACCCTGACTCCCCCATTTGGCACCGATACAAACCACGTCATTATCTAAATACCTCTCCTCTCCCTTTTCCTCTCTGCTGTGTTTGCATTTATACTTTGTTGAAGAGGTGGTTCTCCTCATGCCTCGTGGAGGTCACCCTTCCTGGCCGCGCTCAGGAGCAGCGGTGGCTCTCCTTACGCTGGAGAGAAATGACCTCGGTAGAGGCTGTTCACCCAGGAACCAGGAGTGGTGAATGTGGGAAACCATCTAGTCTCCTCTGTAGTGTTCTCCTTAGGGCACCCAGGGAATTTTAATTTGCTCAACACCACTATCTTTATGCCATCCGACATGTAATTTTAACTTAAATAAGGTGGGGGGAAAAAAAAAAAGATAAAATGATCCAGAAATCATTTCAGAACCTGGGGTAGAGGCAGGAGGAGAGGAGGAATCCGTCGTCGAGGGGACTCGGGGACAGGGCTTTCTCAGGGAGGAGAGAACATGGGCTGAAGCAAGTGGCAGAGCTGGCAGCGGTGCCCGGATGCTCTCACCAGCATCCCGCTCTCTGGACTGTGTTAAACTCTTCTGTATCTGCGAGCCGCACCGTGGTCCGCCCGTGCTGGACCAGCGACGGGAGTCGCAGTCTCATTTTTCTGAACAACCTCGCCTGCGTCTGCATAAAACTGAACAACGTGAAGTAACCCGAACCAAGGCCCTTGATAGCCCCGGGACGGCTATTTATTAACGTCGCACGGCGCGTGCAATCCATGTCGAGGGTACGCACTGTACGTAATTAAAAGTCTGGGAGCTGTAGCGCTCCGTGATTAATGCCTGAGGTAGGCACTTCGGCTCCTAAAACTAATGGGAAGTGACTTGCTCTAAACCGCGAGCGGTGCTGGGCTACCTCAGGAGTAATAAAGGTTGCTGTAGGCATATTGCATGATTCCTTGACTCATTAATTATAGCTGCCCAAAGTGGAAAGTTTGTAATTAAACATATAGTTTACCCTTCTACTTTTGGAGGAAGTAAATGAAGGTAATTAGATTTCTTTTCAATTAGGCATATGGAGCCGTTTCTGAAGTGCACAGGCGCGTGGAACAAGGAGGGTTCTGTGCAAGGGGTTTTGTCTTGAGCTCTTCTGAGATCCAGGGTGGAATTACGTCGTGTTTATCGTCAAACTCGTTCGGTTTAAGTACCTTTATCGGCGGTTTCTGACTCTTCGAAAGGAGGGGTATGGCGTGAATAGCAGCTCGTTTGGCAGGAGCTGCTGCTGGGAGGAAGCCAGCCCCGTTTCCCTCACCGGTAAATTGAGTTGCAGGTAAGAGGTTTTGAACCGAAAATACCAGAACGCACAATTACCCACAACAACAGAGGTTCCGGTGCAGTTCAGAGAACAAGGGTTTTTGGTGGTCTGAGTTAAGCATATTGTACGTTCCCCGTTCACAGCTGCCACCACGAGACCTGCATGTTCCTTGTCTGTGGATGGGAGGAAAGTATCAGCTCGGCTTTACGGGGAAACTGAGGCACAAGGGCCTAAGTCACTCCTAGTTCACACAGGAAATTTTCGCAAGGAATCGGTCCTGAATCCTGGGCTCGTGCCCTTCACTCCAGGCAACGCTTTTTACCTGCTGAGGTGATTGTTTGTTGATCGGATAAAACAAGACTAGAGGGGCTGAGTGGAATCCTGCGAGTCGCAGCCCCTCCTGCTCGCTGCAGGTTTTCTGACGGCTTTGTAAGAGTGACTCTGCAGCGAACAGGACAGCGCGACCCCCCCGCTGGGCTTGGTGGGCTTGGGTTGGAATCGACAGGCTTGTTTGGAGATGCGCGTACTTCTGCGCTTTTCTACTCGCGCACGTACGTGTCCGAGTACGAGCAGGTTCCCTCTGCGTGGAATCGCGTGACTCTGCCTTCTGCGAGCTGTGCGGAGCCGCCGGAGGAAAGCGGAGGTTTGCACAGGGTCACAGCCAGCTGGTGGCGGACAGAAATGAATGGTGGGGCCCTTGGTAGCTCCTGTCTCCTGGTCTGCTCCTCGCCCCCGTCGCCAAGAGCCCTTGTTTGTCTATGGTCTGGGACTTCTCCAGCCGTTCTGCGCTGGGTGCGACTCAGTCAGTACCAGTCGGGCTCATTAATCCTGGCTTGCAGCGATTGTTGAAGAGGTGGTTCTCCTCATGCCTCGTGGAGGTCACCCTTCCTGGCCGCGCTCAGGAGCAGCGGTGGCTCTCCTTACGCTGGAGAGAAATGACCTCGGGAGGGGCCGTTCACCCAGGAACCAGGAGTGGTGAACGTGGGAAACCGTCTAGTCTCCTCTGTAGGGTTCTCCGTGGTACAAAACACGGAGGGTACCAAACGTCTCCTGATGACTCGGGGGTAGCGTGGAGACGAAGGAGCCCGAGCACGTCGTCCTTGTGAACGTGCGTGGTGGTTTGTTCCGTGCCTTGCCCTGCCCCGATCGGTTTGTGCTCCTGCTGGAGGCAGATAGCGGTGCGTACTGATTACTCGCAGAGCACGCGTTTGTCTCTCTGCAGAGTTAAGCCTGACATACGCATAAGAACGGGTTTGCCAGGCTCTGCCTTTAGTGAGCACCTCTGGGAGGTCGTTTTTACGAAGACCAAAGGTCGTTTGGGCAGGGTTATCCCAGTGGTGCTCCAGTGCCTGCGTTGCTCCACACCCATCTCTGGAAGACACCCCACGTGCAGTCAAGGGAAGGCAGCGCCCTTATCTCCCGTTGCCGCGAGGATTTAGCTGTGCCCCTGCAAACGGTCACTCCTCCAGGTGCCCACGCTGGGGGCTGCCGCTCTGCCACTGGACGGGTGACAGATTCCTGCCCTCTGCCAGGCCCTCGTTCCTCCAGCGGTCCCCGGCTTTGGCTAACACAAGCAGTCATCATCGGCTTTGTGAGAGCGTGAAGCGAGGACAGCGCACGTTTTGCTCTCCCGCCCCGTCCTGAGCACCTCCGGGTGACGGGCTGTCTGCTGCAGGAGGCCAGGGCCGACAGCGTCGCCGTGACGGGCGACATTTGTCCCCTGCTCTTGCTGTCTGAGGGAGCAGGCACTGATGTGGGCTGCAGCATCCGTCAAGAGCTTTGTTCCGATCCCCGTCCTCGCGGAGTGGAGCTCAAAGGCGCTGTCTTTACCTGAAGGTCTCTGAAAGGGAGCTGAAGCATCGATATCTGTTCACATGTGGAGCAGGAGCGTCACTTTGGCTTTGTGCACGGACCTTATCTCCGTTTCCTCACGGAGCAGAGAAAAACCAGCTCCCTGTATTTTATTTTATTTCCTTGAGGCAGGGAGGGAGAGCGGGTTTGTTGCAGTTGGTTTGTCTCAGAGCAGTGGAGCTGGACGGGGAGACCTTTACGTTGTTTTGCCCTGTTATCGCTAACACTGAGGGTTTTTTCATCTCTTGGGCTCACCCGCTCTGCTGTCAGCCTCATCACGCTGTCCCCTTCCTGTGCTCCTCTTCTTCCTCACTACCTGGGCTGGGAGCTGTGAATTTGGAGCTCGTCTCAACTTTCGTACCTCTAGGCCAGGTTTTTGTGGTGGAAACGCTCGGGAACTGGCTGCGGATGCTGCAGCAAGACCTGGTTCACCAAGCGCTGAACCCCCACTGATGTCAGGAAGGTTTCTTTGCACGGCTTCTCCGTGAGCTTCTCTTTTGTTTCCTGGTGCGGTTCGAGACTCTCTTTAACGTGTGAAGTCCTGGGTGCAGACAGCCTGGTAGGTGTATTTATGTTCCTCTGCTCAGTCCCGCCTGGGGTAGATCCCAGAATGATGTCTGTGGGTCGGTTGTGGCTCTCAGAGCCGTACTGCGCTCGGTTATCTTGGCTCGCGTCGGCAGGTGCCATGCAGGACGCGCGAGGGCTGTCCGAGCGGCGTGTTAGCGCAGGCGAGGTCGCAGCAGCAGGTACCTCCTGGACTTGTTAGGTGTTCGAGTGTCACACGCAGGAGAAGCGGAAGGAGCAGCAGGGCTGGTCAAGCCTTGTGCCCGCAGGCAGAAAAAGCCCAGGTTTTCAGCTCCCCTGTGGGAAGAGGAGGGGGAAACCCGTGGAGGTGGCCAGGGCGCTGGGCAGCCGCTTCCGTGGCTGAAGGCATCTGCACCGGAGCTGCCACCCGCCCTGCAGAAGACGGAGGGTCTCGGGCTTTCCCAGCGGGGTCCGTGCGGGAGCCGTGGTCCAGCAGTCAGCTGCCGCGTAGCTCTGTAACGCTTTTGGTCGTACTCGCTGACGGGAGGAGGTTGTGCGGGAGGGAGCACCCAGCCCCTGGCCGCGTGGCGGTGGCGCAGCATCTTCCGACGGTCGGGGACCAAATCAAAGCGCTTGGCCCAAGAGAAGAGCGGCTGCAGCTGGCTGTTTGCATTAGCGATCCCCGTCAGACTCCGTGGCTGCTCAAGCACCAAGGAGCCGCTTTATTTAAAGGACATCTGGAAGCGGAACTTCCAGGAAGGCTGAAAAATTTCCGCAACACGGGTGGCAGGTCATTGCGCAGAGAGCTGAATGTCCCGTTTGTCGCTCAGCTTGGGAGCGTCACACCGGGAAAAAGGGAGCCCTTCAGCTCCGCGGCTGAAAATAAGCCGCAGTCAAACAGAAGTCCTTGAGCGCAAACACACGGATCAGAATTAAATTTCCTTCTAACTCCTGGGTAATAGAGTTCTGTCAGAGCCAGGAGTCAATTAAGTGGATAAATACGCACGTAGTGCACGAACACTTAGCGTTTCAGTGGTATTTTGCTGAAGTAAGCACTTAGTGTGATTATTGTGTTTCAGCCTGATTTAAGATGACAAGTTTTGCATTTCCTAAATATTAATTAGCCCTGAATTTCTATTTATTTAAACTCTGAGGCAGCAAGTGGGTAGTTGTGATTTACCTCTGCCTCCTGGCACTTATCTCATCTGGGCCGTTTGAAATGCAATTTTAAACAATTAGCCTTCGTGGCTGTCAGCGGGAGGAATGAAGAATAGAGCTTGTTTTGTTTGTTTGGGGGAACGACCGTCCTACAAACAAGCCCAGGGATCTGCTGGTCTGGAGCTCACGGCAGGATGAGGCTTTTTGATAGCTAATCAGGGGAAAGCAGTAGGGTTTTTTGAATGTTTTTTCATTTCATTGGCATCCCCTACCTCTGGCTGCGACTGTTCCGTAGGGCTGGTTTTGAGGGACAATGCCGAAGGTGCGCAGTGCTGCATTGCCTCCATTGTGCTCCTCGCTGTCTGCCCAGCAGGAAATACTCCAGCTGAGGGTCTTCCCTGGAAGGTTTTTGATTAATATTGAGAGAGATGGATCTGCAGCAGCCCGCTGCTTCTGGGGTGGGTGGTTCGAGGAGAAATCAGCTTCCACAGGAGAGTCCTCGCTACGAAGGCAGAACTTCCACATCAGGCCCCTTCCGAGCATCTCGGGGCTGTCCGAATTCCTTT
Source organism: Bucorvus abyssinicus (assembly GCA_009769605.1). Lineage (NCBI taxonomy): Eukaryota > Metazoa > Chordata > Aves > Bucerotiformes > Bucorvidae > Bucorvus > Bucorvus abyssinicus. The sequence goes on along the minus strand of CM020059.1, from coordinate 2,061,492 downwards.
GACGTCTCTGAAATCTTCACCCCGTGGTATCTAAGAACTCAAAGGCCAACTGCGAGAACATGTCATTCAACTCACCGGTGGCGTGGAGGAGCGGCGGGTGTTCAAAACACAGCAGTTTTCGAGTTTAGAAGATTAAAAGACACTGGACACCCAGAGCTCCTCTTGAATCTCTTGGCAGTTTGTGTCCCCAGCAGCCAAAACAGAGAAGTTTTGACAGAGCAGCACCGACTGCAGCACCGTGAACGCCCCCCAGGACTGCCGCGCCATTTCTCCGGTCCAGTTACGGCCCCCGCTGCGCGCTCTTTGCTATTGCTCTGTATGTAACGAGGTGATGGTTGAAGTATTCCGGCTCTGATGGACGAGTGGCCACTAATTTGCCTAGAAACATGCTTTTGCCTTTTAAATACTTCCTCTCTTCTAGACGCTGAGATGCTGAAGTACTGGTATTTCCGTGGAAGAAGTGCTTTGGAATCACAGCAAAAGCATGGCACCAAGCGGTCATCCGTCGTGCCGCCGTGTGTTAAAAGCTTTGGATCGTCTTCTGGTTTGGAGACTTATTTTTAGAGCTGTACTTTCTGAATGTGTTATTGGCCACCAGTCAGAGAACAGCGGGGTTAATATAGCGCTTGGTGGAGCTCGCCCATCTGTTCCCGTTTCCATCCAACCATGAGTTTTACGAGAGCTCTCTAGGAGGGGTTGGAGTTATCCAATTTGTAGTAGTCTCTCATATAATCAGCTTGGTAGCCCTGGAAAAGCTCGCTGTGCCAAACGGGAGGGTATAAAATTTGCTAAAAGACAAAGGAGCTTGGAAATCTGAGAGGTTTCTTTACGTTTCCAGGAATTATTTTTATTTTAAATCATATTGAAATTAGAGACCGGAACAGATGGAGTGATTGTACGGTAAGATGAGAATAGCCGCGGCTCTGACGCTCTAATGAAGAATTAGAAGGCAGGCGCTCCTGATTGGGTTTTTTCTTTGGAGTCTGTTTTATTTGCCCGGTTGTTTATGACAACAGTAACACATCCGTGACCAGCCTGACCCAGGCCCGTGGACAAGAGAGATCATCCAGAGCTGTTAAATTGTATATATGCCATCTCCCGAAATTCACGGTCTGGCTAATGGAGCCGTGCAAGTGTTGGGGGAATGCAGATAATTCACAATTACAGGAGTTTGGAAAGAGGCCGGTTTGAAGTCAAGAAGGAGGGGATGCCGCCAGCTTTTGGGCCGAGCTTTTCCTTAGTCTGCAGTCTCCGTGCCTGTAACCGATCTCTCTTCAGGGCTCTTCCTAACGGTGGGCTCGATCCGGCAGCATCATCACTCGTACCGCACTGAATCGGTGCGGACGCTGATTTTGGACGTGGCTGAGGTGAGAGGAGGCGTGAGCCGCCCTAATGGGCAGAGAGTTAGATCTCAGTCTTTCCTCAGTTTCCGTCAGCGTTAAAGTCAGAGAATTAAAGGCCGTGCAGTAATTGAGATCTTTCCTTGCTAATACTTATGGGGAACCGTTGGGAAATTGAGACGTTATTACAGAAACCTAATTAAATCATGGCTCACCACTTACCCCCCAGCTATGAAATAACCATGAAGTGTGGTGACTTTTCTCCAAGCAGGCACCATGAAATCAGCACAAATTTTCCATCAAAAATGGACAAGGGTGAAGATTAAACCAAAGAGCGCTGGAGGCATTAGATCTGTGCCACCTCGTTAAGTGCATTTTTCTTGTGGAGTGGGAGGGCTGGTTTCTCCCTCTGTTAACTAGCACCGAGCCTGGACCTTCGACATCCTGCGGAGAGAAAAAAAACCAGAAAGAAAGGCTTCCCCTTCTCGATAAAGTTGCGGGCAGTAAGGTCTTTTTCCTTGGGGCGGGGCAGAGCTGGCGTTGAGGAGTTCGCACGTGCTTGCCCCCTAACTCGCGCCGGTTGGAGGTCAGCTGCCAAGACCCAGAGAGGTGGGATAATCATCTGGAAAGGGGTACCGTCACGGCTACGAATGAGAGGCGGGGAGGTCTGGGCAGAAAGCTTGTGAGGAGTGGTGGGGTTGGGGTTTTTTTGGTGTAGCCGGGTAAAACGGTGTCTACGGATACATTTTGCATGGCTGGCCTCAGGCCAGCAGATGTGCAGGAACAAGGTTCGGGGCCCGCCCAGGTTCACATCTTTACGTCTGCAGGAGGAACACGGGCTCCGAGGAACGGCGCAGCATCCACACGCGGTCCTTGAGTGCCACGGATCGCCTCGGGCTGTTCACTGTAGCGAATAGATTTGTGCAAGCGCCTTCTGGCGGTTGGCTCTCTCTGGGCACTGCAGCAGCAGAAGGAGGAGAAACCAGGGCCAAGTCCTCAGATAAGCCCCGTTCAATCACCTGGTTTCCTTCTGAAAGACTGAGATGCCTCGTAGGTCACTGAGCTGCTGCAGCTAATGAGGTGGTGTTTTTTCAGTCCATCAGGATGTGTTTCAAACCTCCGTCATCAGGGTTGCTCGCAGGCACCGGCTAGGCAGGACAGCCCGGTCAGGAGCTGGATTCCAGTAGCCCTAATGCTCTGGGAATGGCTGCAGGGTCAGGGGCACCGTTCTGCTCTTTGCTGGGAGGTGTTGCAAAGGATGCAGAATGGGCTTCCTGGGGAGCGAGGAGCCCCGTGATCCTGGGCCGTGAAATGTTCAAGTTTAGCTTATCTTCGTGGAGCTGAGCAGCTTTGTTCAGAGGAGTCACCTTCAAGATCAAGGCTGCGTAAGGGCAATGAAGGCAGGATCTCCGGGAAGGGGCAGTTCTGCAGTGCGCGGTGTCCAGACCTGGCACCTTTGTGGTGATGCAGGCGTGGTGTGTCTTTCCTCCTGTCAGAGCCTTGTGTCCCAGCTTGATCATCATGAGATACCAGCTTCTTGCTCAACCCACCAAGTGTGGTTTACCAGGCTGGGTGGGTTGAGCAAGAAGCTGGTATCTCATGGAACCGGTGGGAAACGCGGTGGGGTGCCGAGCCAGAAAGCAAGACACGTCATTAGTTGTATTTGCCTGGCAGAAGATTCTCGGTAGGCTTTTCATAGTAATAATACTTGGTGCAAGTGATACCTTTCATCCAAGGATATGCAAATATTAATTGATTGAGAAATTCCCTGCACTCAACTCGATGGTGTTTCTTGTTTGTTTTTGTATAATGCAGTAACTCCTGAGTGTCACATCTCCTCAGCACAGAACCTGGGGGGAACGCTCCGTCCATAGCAAAGCGTCACCGGTGTGAAGAGGGAAGCCCCGCCCTGGAACCGCCAAAATGGGGAGGATGGAAGAGGTGAGGGAATAGCAACAAGGGTGGAGAGCAGCCGGGGGAAGCCGTTAGAGGGAGGAGGATGAAGGAGGAGCCGGATCCTTTGGTGTGTGTTGAGAACTGTGCTGACAAAAGCAGGTAAACTGATCCAAAAAAACACTTGGTGATGTAATGGGAAGTCAGCGGCAGCACTGGGAGCAGAACCACGGCGTTCTCATCTAGCACCTCTGTATTTTAAGCCCTGCGCCAAGCTTTCGGGGCCGGTCTCAGCGCTGGTATGAGCGGGCGTTGTACATGAAGCAACGTCTATTTATGCCAGTGCAGACCCAGCCTTGGATATCTTGATTGGAATCTATGGTGGTAATTATTCATGCTCGCCATTTGTATTTTGGGACTAATTAACTATTCTAGGTTCCTATAAAGAATATTGTCAACTATTTAATGGCTCATTGAGTTCAGCAGGATTTCTAGCTTCTCTTTTACAACTTCAACAGAATAGTTATTGTGATTTGTGACCTCGAGTAACAGCTAGCGAGCTGTGAGCAGACCATGCGTATTATGATGTTAGTTCTACCCTTTGACAAATAGGTTTTAATTGGCTTTACACGGATTCTACGTGACGATACGAGGCACCCGCAGATAGGAGTTATGATAGTAGAGATTTTCTCAAAACGTTACGGAAGCGGAGCCTTGGTGCTAACGTGTGTTCCACAGATGCTTTTCAACCTTACACAGTGAGGGTGGATATTTAAAATTAATTCCTGTACGTGTTAGTCCATTGCTCTTGCTGCGTCTACCTTCATAAAGACTTGTGAACAGAGGTCTTCAGCCTAATTTTGCACTAACAAAAGAACTTTAGGGTTCTGGCTAGCTCAGTGCATCGGCTGTGGAATACTTCTGAAAACACCTTTGTCCAGGGAAAGGTGTCAGCTGTGCCCAATGCCTTGTCCTGATTTGGGTTCCAAAGCGTTGAAGAATGTGGCCTGAGGAATGAATTGGGAGGATCTCGCTGTTTGTAAAATACTGGAGTTAAAACTAGCTGAACCTCTAAATGAACGTTAAATCAGCATTTCAGGTGCCAGTGAATTACGACTGCGAGCTGCTTTCACGTGGAGCAGCCGCGGGGTGGTGATCATTTGAGGCTGTTATCAGGCTGACAGGAATCGAGGCCGATTACCCACAAAGTCCCATCTCAAACGCTCTGCGTCACCCACTCACCGGAACGAGGGCAGAAAAGAGAGCCCTTTTGTTTGCTTTGCAGATAACCGTATCAGCTGTTGTTATTGCGGAAGCAGCGAACGCCGCACCGCGGGAGGACTTGAGCGGGAATCATATTAGGGAGCCCGGTCCCTGAATTGAGAGCCTGCGCATCGGCAGATTGACGATGTTATCGGGGGCAGAACAGCTGGGAGTCGGGGGTGTGCGAGGCAGAGGAGGACTGCCAAAATGTATACCGCTTTCTCATACGCGGTTCGCTTCGTGCCTGTCTCATCACCGTATATTGCGATAAGGAAACTGCTCCCAACGGAAGTGAACGTGTTCTTCTGCTCTGCAAGATGCCCTCTAAGGTAGGTGTGCGGCGTTGAATAATTCCGTGTCGTGGGTGTCCGTGATGTGTGTTACCAGCATTCAGATGAGACTTTATGGGCGACAGACTCGGTCAAAAAAAAAACACAAAAACCGTCTCCCAAAGTAGTTTGTTGGCAATAGGTCTGCTAAATCTTTAACAACCTTCTCTCGTGTTACTAAATCGCGAAGCCGGTTTGCGCATTCCGACGTGAAGGGCTGCCTGGGCAGGCTCGTGGGCTGCGGCGGCGTGACCCGGCTTGTAGGCAGCTCCTGGTTGCACAATCCGCGCCAGCCACCTATGAGATAGTAAAGCGGAAAACAACCTAATGGAAATCTTTTTATGGATGTTTTGGCTTTGCTGAAGGCAGGGATCCGCGTACACGGAGGTGGGCGGTTTATTTGGCTGGAAAGGCAGGGAGAGCTGGTCTCGATCCCGTTCTGCAGTTCGATATTCTGTGCAGAGGTTGGAGCCGCGCTAGTGCGGTGCTGGAATTGTAGAGCCAGGACTTCGATCTGGGATGTACTTCTGGCTTTATGCTGTTTCTTATGCCCGCAGTAACAGCATCGTCGTGTTTCTCTAGTGCCCTCAAACACCAGAGGACTTAAAATAACAAAACAAGCAGCATAAAAGCTTAAAAGCAGGAGATAGACCTGATTATTCTGCTGATAAAGGGTTAATGTTTATCTACCAAAAAAGGGCCCAAATCCTCAAGCGAAACCGTGTCTGGTCCCGTTTGTATTGCACCTCTCTTGTCCAGGCTGTGGGTGTACGGAGTGGTTTGAACTGCTGCCGGTGGCTGGGACACATCAGCACCTCCTGGGCGTAAGAACAGCCTCTCTCTGTTTTCAGACCACCTTTTTTTCTTAATTCCCCCCTCCTTCTCTGCTGCCCTTGGTTGTGAAGACACCAAGTCGGATCCTCGGCCGATAGAAGTCACGGCAGAAACGTTGCCGTCGATGGGAGCTGCGCTGCCGTGGACCACTTGCCGTATGCGGTGCCGCTAGAGGATGAAGAAAGGTCGTAGAGCCCAGAATGTTTAAAAGCCTCTGCAGCCCAAAGGCGTGGAGCCCTGGGGGGGGGGACCGTTCTGGATTAGGTGGGGGCAGAACACCCTTCCAGCTCCCAGAACTGGTCCTTCCTGTCTTCTCTTCATCTCTCACCACGTGCTTTGCTCTCCCCGGCTGAGGGAGCAGCTATGGGTCCCAGTCTCAAACTGGCTCACCGAAAAAGGTCAGTTTGGTTTGGGTCATGGCTTATAGATAACCTCAGCTTTTCCGTTCGGGCTTCATCGAGATGTCTCCGTGCATATACGCTTTAAAAGTTCCCCCAATCCTGACCACCAGCATCAGACAGTCCCGCAGTCGTACACGGGGGTTGTGTTCAGGTCCGTCCCCGTGCCCCAGGTGTGCGGTTTGACTCGAATAATGGAGGAATCATGAGGTTTTCAAGCACAGCAATGTTTTTTCTCGTGGAACTCGATGGACGTCACAGAGCTGAGAGGAGAAAATACAGTCCATCTTGTGTGAAATGAACTCAGTCATCCCTCAGTTTACTGAGTGAGAGGGAATACAAAACAAACCCACAAATGTCAAAAGCGGTCTACAAGGGATCGTCCGTTCCTTTTTCCATTTGTTTCCATGATGAAAATGACTTTTAACTGATTCCCCTCTTAATTTAATATAACCAGGTATAATTCACTCGAATATCCTCCCAAACCTCCGTGCCAAAGTTTGTGCTTGGCCACATTTTTTGGATACAGGGTGCCGGCAGGGAGGAACTTTGCTGAATCCTGCCTGCGCGCTTCAATAATTTCTTTACCGCCACTGTGGAGATGTGACAAGAAAAATTCTAACCCCATGGATTTCCGTGGCAGGTCCCTACTGGTTTGAATGGGCTGGCAAAGCACCCCGGTGGTGATCGACTGGTTCCTTCCAAGACGAGGAGTGCGGGTCCTCCGTGAGAGCAGAGCGAGCGAGCCCGGCGGTCCATCCAGCTCGTCGTGCTGACGCTGGCGGTAACGCTGCAGGAAGAGGGAGGCGCGTGCGGTTCCCCAGTCCGTCGCAAATCTTTTCGGTTAGATCATTCAGCGTCTTTTCCGTTTCCTGGTGAATAATATTTTTGCATAGAAGTTTTTCCAGCGTTCTGCACGGATTATGAATGGATCTTCTTAGCAGTCACTTCAGGCTAGAAACTTCCTCCGCTCTCGCGAGAAGCCCGTGAAGTGGTTTGTCCAGCGTCATCTGGGGAGACTGAGGCAGAAACAGCATCACAGTCTAGATTACCCAACCCAGTTTCGTTCCTTGTGGAATCGTAGAATCATTAGGCTGGAAAAGACCTTTATGATCTCCAAGGTGCTAATTCCCTAAAATTCTCCTGAGTGAGGGGGTAGCTGAGGTCTCCCTGTGTTTCGGAGTAGCTGTGGCTGTTCTTTGAACTCCAGCGCGTAACAGCAGTGAGTGATGGAGTCGAGCCAGCAGTGGCAGCGCAGAGCACGAAGAGGGAGCTTTCTGAAGCGGTACAAGACTATTTGGGAAAAAGTTTTTTCCTCTGCTAAGGCCATTGTAATATCAAATCTAATATCCTGAAAAGCAAGTCTTTAGAAGCTGAAGTAGAGGAGTCATGAATTAAGAGCCGCCAGACGTTGTTAGTTTAATATTGCATTTAAAGAGCTGGATTGAAGTGAGAGGTAATTTGACTAAGACACCATTAGTGATTTTTCTGCATTAATTTTAGAGCCAGATCTGAAATGGGAGAAAAATTTGTGCGTCCGCAGAGATGCCTTATAGGGGAAGATCCGAGCATCTGCGTGCAGGCACGGAGCCGGGTCGCGGCCCTGGAGACTCGGTTCTCCCTCTGCCTGAGCAGCCAGCCCCGGTGCGGAGGTGCCGCTTCCTCTGCTCCCTCTCTCTGCCCAGCCACCCCCCGGAGCCGGTGCTGGCGCCACCCCGTAGGACGCCATCCATCCATGGCGATCCCATGCAGTCCCCGAAGCCAACAGAGGAGGGTAAATGAATGCTTAATTAAAAACTGACATAGGAAGGGAAATTAAACTAATATCCTCATTAATGCTTCAGGTTTAGTCCAAATAGGAAACTTAACGATTCTCCTTTCCCTTTTACAGCGCTACGCTTACCTCCGAGCAGTGATGGATTTCGGCTCGTTTGGCCCCAATCCTGGAAGCCATCCTCATTAAACAATGTATTGAGGCCCCTGCTTAATTCTGTTGCTGCCGTGCTTAATTGCTGGCCTGGATGGGCATGTGAGTGTTCGATTAAATACAGCGGAGCTATTGGGGAAATTTTGCATAACGGTCCCCAGTTTGCTGAGCTGATTTGGCTGCTAAAAATCTTCACTTACCATCCTTGGTTAGCAGGAGGAGCATCGGCGTGGCAGCGTTTCCGTTATTACGGGAGGTTCAGGGGGGTGGGTATTTTTGTGAACGTCGCTTCTTTATGATCAAGGAGAATCAAAAGTCTACTAGAGCAGCAGGTTTTCTGTGAAGGAAGATGAGAACAGAAGAATGTGGAGGATTGAGACAGCACGTTCACCCCGTCCAGGTTCATTTCCTCTAACAAATCCTGGTTTGTTCGTGACGAAGGCTCCCGTTTGACAGCGCGTGAAGTGTACAGCAAGGCGTCAACCTGAAAACTCTGAGATATTTCGGTTGCTCCACCGGCTGGAGAATTAGCTTCTGGATCCACCCTGTACCTTCGGAAGCCACCACAGTCCCTTGCTGCGGTGCTCTGGGAAGGCTGGTGGCGGCGTGGGGCAGCGGGTGGGATCGTGGCCCTCTGGAGGGAGAGGAGGAGAGGCGGCGGTGGAGTCTATAGTGGAGCCGTGGATGAATTGCTGAGAGGTGTGTTTGTGGTGTCACGGGCTCTGCTCTTCTTTACCAAGGGCTTGATAAAGCAGCGGATGACGTGCTCTGCCCCGTGCCGCGGGGGTTGCGGGAGCAGACCTGTGACATTGCCTTGTGACCTTCCCGTTTGCGGGCTGATGGCTTCGGCACACGAGGCTTTACCATCAGCACTGTCGTACACGCGGGGCCAGTCGCCGAGTCAGTCCTGCGGAGGAACAAGCAAAATTGGATCCCGGGCTTCCTACTCAGAAAGCTCATTTTTTTCCTCTCTCTCTCTCCTCTCCTAGATTAGGAAGGGCTGAATTGATTGTAGCCTCTTCCAGAACTCCTGTGCATCACTTAAAGCACGCCAGGTAAGAGCATTGCGCGCGCCGATAGAGAGCTGCCCTTAGTGGGCGGGTGTTAAACCTCCCCGGCGCTGTCGGGAGGTCCAACCAGGGACGAGGTTGCTGTCACTGTACAGAAGTGTTTGCAGTGTGAAGAGCTCAGAAAGCCCCAGTCCTCACCTTCCCCTCCAACCACCCATTTCTACCCCGCGCGGCTCTTTCCGTGGCTGCCCAGTGCCCCGTGCTGGCTGAGGAAGAGCCAGGTCCAAAAAAACGCCAAAGCCAAAGAGGATGCTCAAGTACCCATCTAACCGCGGTCCCCATGTGCTGTCATCCCTCAAACCAGTTGGCCTCTGCTCCTTTTACGACGCGAGGTGCCCCGTTATTGGCGCTTACACCAGCGAGAAGGAGTGCTGCGTTGCCGGCAGCTCTGGCACCGGAGCACCACGCCTGCGTGTTTAATCTATCCGCATTCACGTCGCGTGCGTCATGGCAGGGTTCAGAGTTGGGCAGGAGGGCTCCTGAGGTCACGGCAGGGAGGGGAAGGGGTGTGGATCAAAAAAAAAACCCGCTAGAGCTCTTTCTTCTGTACTTTGCCTTCTGGGTTGTGAGCCCTCGGAGTCCTCTGAGGTTTTTCTCTGCGACCAGACGCGCTGCAAGACAAACATGCAGAAGGAGCTGAGACACGGACCTAATCTCATGGTTCCTGCTTTAAAAAAGCAAAAGGCGTTTTAATAGTTATGGAGGAAAAATGCCACGAGTCTGAGGAATCATCACAATAGGTGGCAGCGCGATTCTGACTTTGAATAAGATTCCCATCGAAACCAATGGGAGTTTTGTGCGTGGAGCTGCTCGGCCGGTATCGATTAGGGCCTGACAGATGATCCTGGTGTTTTTCAGCAGCAGTAGCTCCCTTCTGGGGTACGCGGTTTTCTTTCTCCAGTCAGCTGCTCATCCTTTTAGCTCTAAAAGAAAATGGGCTCTGGCGGTTCACGAGTGCGGACTCATTTTGTACGCATCAGTCTGGTACAAGGTCTGTGCGTTTCTTCGCGCTGGTTCAGGTCCCAGTTTGAATGCTTAGGGAGGATAAAACCAGTGCGGTCACGTCTTTTTGTGAGCAGGGCTAGATTTTCCACTCCAGAACCCTTCTCTCTCCTCTCCCACATCTCCACCTAAAAGTCTCATAAACCGGTTGAGGTCACGCGTCACGTGGAATGATTTGTCTGTTAATCCGGGGAGCAAATCCAGCCCCTCAGGAAAGGTGCCCGTGGCGAGCGCGCGTTTATTCGGCATCAGGGCAGGGGGAAGAAGCCGTTCAGCCGATTCTGAATCCAGCTCACGACGCCTGGCTGTCTGCAGCGTAGGAGCATTTCTCATCCCGATACTCTGGCTCTAAATGTTAAATGTTTTTTTTATTAGCAGCTCCTCTATTGTGTGCGCTGAAAGATGAGTCAGTGCCCCGCAGAGCAAAGCTGGGAATCAATAGACCTCTGTGCGTTAGATAATGCGCTAAAATATGGATATCTACGGAGGCATGCGAATTGTGCTGGTGACTAATGGGGCAGGGGAGATACACAGCGCGAACAGCCCGAGCAGGCAGCGGGCTTTCTGGAAGCTTCTCGGAGACCCAACCCGCTGGCGATGGCTGAGCATCTTCCGCGCCGTGCTCACGCGGCAGATGATGTGAAATCGAGCTCCCCAGCCCCGATGCGCAGAGAAGGAATCTTCTGCGAGGCTTTTCTCTGAATGACAGAAGCTGCCTCAGGACTCTTTGCTGCAGGCACGGCACCCTGAAGCCTGATGAGAGCGGCAGAGGTGGGGGACGGGTGATTATTGCCCCTTTCCTCGGTGCCGCTGAGACTCCTCCGCAGCACCGTGTTCCGTCCCGGGCTCCCCAGTACGAGAGGGACAGGGGCACACCGGCGCACACGCAGCGTAGGGCCAGAGAGACGATTACAGGGTTGGAGTGGCTGAACCTGGCAGGGTTGGACTGAGGAGATCTCCAGAGGGTCCCGTCCAGCCTCGCCTCTCTGTGATCCAGTGCAAATCCAGTCCCGTGCCAAGGCGCTCGCAGGAAAACCTGAAAATCCCAGAATAAATTCAAGCGCTGTGTTAGGAGCAGTTTGATGTTTGCCTGAGATGCTCTTTCTCCTCTTCGGACGTTGCACGAGCGGCCTCCAAATCTTTATAACACTTGTCCGTTTTACCTAACGAACCCTGCTAGCTTCTGAAAATAACGAGTCAACGCGCCCCCTAACACCCCGTTAGCCACAAGCACCGGGAGCTCCCTGAACCCGCTCGTGTGTAGCGGTGGCGCTGGCATCGGGGATTTTACTGTAGTGCCTCTGAACAGAGAGCGTGGCCTCAGGCAGATCTAAAAACTGCATCTCCAGCCGGTTGGGGGAAGTGAAAGTCGGAAACAATCGTCAACAAAATGAATTTTTCCGCTTGGCGCGCCGTGCTCTGGGCTTCTCCGCGCCAGGTGCTGACTCCCTTTGCCCTCCAGCCTCCCACTGCAGCCTGGGCAGGGAAACAAGAGCCGTGAAATACAGCTAGGCGTGTTTCGAGATAAAAGGCCGGATGGAATCCCTCGCGGAACGCCCGGCAGAGAGAGGCAAAGCTGGAGAACGGGGTCGAGGCTGTTGGTTGTGCGCTGGTGGAACGATCCCATGGATCGTGTTCAAATCACCGAGCAGAACCAAAAAAAAAAAAAATGACCTGACACAGGTATTCGTGTCGCCATCACCCGACTCCAGGCTTCCGCGGAGCGCAGCGCGCCAGGGTGCTGCTCCTCCAGAAAACCCCCTGACCCGAGGAAAAGGTTTTATCCCCGCGCCGGGGCTGAGAGAGGCTCTGCTGAAGGCGAGCGACAGTTCCCTGAGTCGGGAGCGTTTGGAGCCTTCCCCAGACTGACAGGGGAGGTTCTTGGAGTGGCAGTAACCAAAGCCGAGCCCCTTCGGCTCCCAGGCTGGTCTCTTTGAGGACGCGGTTCTGAGACGTCTCCTGGGTGTGGGTATGTAAAAGAGCAGATGTAGCCTGCGGGAAGGGCCCCGAGCTTTCCTGTGGTAGCGGCAGGTACCACCAGCCCTGCTACCTGCGTATCACCCCCAGATTTTTTATTCTGCAAGCGCTCTGTTTTTTTGCAGGTTGGTTTTTGATGGTAAGGTTTTGTCTGGATAGAGGGGAGATCTTCGGGACGAAGGCACTACCTTCAGCGCCTTCCCCATCTGACAGCCCTTCCAAGTCCTCTGCATTTCAAAGATGATGAAGTTAATTTAGCGTTTCTTTCACCAGCCAGGGAAATACGTTCGATGTGAGAGCGGGAGCAACCGGGAGGTGAATGACAGATCAGAGGGGAAGGACGCTTTCTAGATTTGTGACAGTCCCGGTTGTCCTTTACGGTTGGTCGCGTTCAGTGGAAGCGTTCCTGGCACGGCCCTTTCTGCGTGAATAAACTCGACCGTGCAGAGAAGAGAAGGGAAGAGAGGAATTTTGCTTTCTTAATTAAGCAGTTATGGCAATGCCGAGCAAAAAGAAGTGAGTGACCTGACTACCTTTGTTATCAAAGGCCAGAAAAATGCAGTAATTAATTATATTTGACTTCTCCGCTAGTTGCCTCGGGGGAATACGAGGTCATTACCCCGCAGGCGGGTGATCTCTCTCTGTATAGCTCTAGCTGACAGCTGTGCTCAATGCTTGAGGTCTTGGACCTAAAGGCAGCTGATATTGACGTAGATTTTCTGTAGATCAGATCCTCTTCCTGGAAAAATCTACAGATTAAGTAACGACTTCAAAGAACTACTCAAGGTTTGTACGAGCGTAAATGCGTGAGAGAAGAGTTCAGCCCCAGAAGATCTAACAGAGAGGAGAAACCCCGCGATTTCTCTATCTCCTTCTTAAACCTTGCTGTATTTTTGTTTTTTTTCATTCCGGGTGCTGCTGTCGCTGAAATCGGGAGCATCTCGCGCAGCTTGTTTCACGGAAACGGGATCTGTACGGAGATGCTTGCCCTGCCCAGTCCCTTGTCTTCGAAGCAGCAGTTTGTGGTTCCTCGCGCAGAGGCCAGCTTTTTCCCAGGAATGTTAAATGCCTCCGTTCGTCCTCAAGGATCAGGGCAGGTAAATCCAGAGCAACGGCGCTGAGGTCTCTGGAGGCTTCCAGCAGCTGACGTGGGAGCAGTGTTTGGTCCAGGAGAGTTCCTTTTGCTTAGACAAAAACAGCCTCTGCCAGAGAATCAGCTGAACATAAACGCGAGCTTTCTTCCGTAACAGAAGCTTGGGTTTATGCAAAAAAAGAGGTATGCACGTTCTGCTTTGGCGTGAACTGGGAGTAACTCACTGACTTCCAAATCCTCGCTCGTTTAGAGATAGTCTTCCCCGTATTTCTGTGCTTTACCCACAAGCCACCCTTCCCTGGGCTGAAATGCAGATCCACAGTAAGACGGGCGGCTTGCGGAAACGCGGGGAAACGAGGAACCCAAACCCCATCGCCAGCAGGAGAACTGAGGCATGTCAACTTCCCGTACTGCGGTGAAAATCCCGGTCCACGATGTTCCTTCGAACAAAGCGCTGGCAGCTCCTTTGGCTTCCTGCACGTCTTTTGGAGAGAGCTGTGGATGACCGAGTGCTGAAGAGCTGTCATAAACCTCCTCATGTAGCAGCATCCCCGGACAGACAGCGAGGGGAGGTGGCAGCCGCAGAAGAACGACAAGCAGAGGGTTTGCCGTTCTGCCTCCAAGCCTTTCTCCCCAAATCCCATGTCCTGCTCTTAGAAATGCCAAGTGTCTTCATTACCTGGGGGAAGGACGACGCCCCCTGTAACTCCTTGGACAGTTACGCTGCTCCTACAGACCCTGACGTACTTCACTACTTCCTGCGCCTTCGCGTCAGTGGAACGTTCCGGTCTTTTAGACCCGAGAGTCATTTATGGGGAGGGCGCGGAGACTGCCGTGAGAGACGGGGCTTATCGGGACGCGCGCAGCCAGAAGGCTCCTCGTGCCTCCATCCTCCCAGCCCACCCAAGGCAGGGTTCGTGTTGCGGACTTTGGCCGGTAGAAAGCCGGTGCCAGCGAGCTCAGCGCAGATGAGGTGCCCTCCAGAGAAAGAGGAGTTCTGGGGCTTCATCCTCAGAGCTCATCACCCCCACCTGCCTTTGGGAGCTTGGAAAGTGTAAGAGGATCCACTGTTGGGGACAGTTGGGACTTTTCCTGGGCACAGTATTGTTTAGTCAATCTCAGCGCCAGCCTCTAGCCTGCGGCAGGCAAAGTGTGCCGCTGAGATGCCTGCCAACGAGTGTGGTGTCGGAGCTCCGGGCTGGCGAAGTTACTTGTGCTCTGACGTGTTAAAAACAGCCGAGCAAAAGGGATGCGAGACTCGGGTGTGACGGTAAGGGCCTGGTGCTGCGACGTGTCAGATGCTGCGACGTGTCAGATGCTGCGACGTGTCAGATGCTGCGACGTGTCAGATGCTGCGACGTGTCAGATGCTGCGACGTGTCAGATGCTGCGACGTGTCAGATGCTGCGACGTGTCAGATGCTCCGTTCAGCCCCTCCTGTGGTCACTGGAAGAGGCGCTGGCCCAGCACCGGGCAGGATTGAGCCGCCAACGCTCCGGGCGCAGAGCGGCAGCGAGCGGCGTGTGAGAAGTCACACCGTGGGAAGGTGAAGTGCTCATGACAGATCTTTCCAACAGTGAAAACTGCCTTTTTTCCTGCTCCTGCGTTTAGCTAGCGCCTGTCAAAGACAATTAGAAGAGGGAAGTTGATAGGGAATTAAGATAGGGGTCAGAGATGGTGGTAAAGCCCAGCGTGCTACTGCCTGGTGTGTCGGGCTGCGTTCTGCATCAGAGACCTGCCTTCGTGGTACAGAAAGGAAAAATAACCCCAAAACAGTCGTAAAATTGTGGCGATTCCGCTGCTGGGTGCTGCGGGTATTTTCTTCAGCGAAGAGAACGAGTGTATTTCAAGTCAATCGGTATCAAAAGCGACATGTCGTTTTTCAGCTGCCGCAAAGACGGCGCTGTGTAGATGGTGAGCGCTGATTGCATCCTCCCACCCGGCCCCTGCGGCAGCGGCTGGGAAACTTGGCCAAAGCCTTTGCACCGCCCTTCGTTACGGTGCGGATCGGGAGACCTTTGCCGATGGGGTGTGCCGCCCTTGCCGGTGGCCCCCGAAATGAGGAGGGCTGCAGCTGGGGAGCCCTGGGGCTTGGCTTGGCGTTTCTGTTGCTGGGTGACACGGTTTTTCGTTGTATGGCTTTAGCCAGAAAGAGAAGATAGCTCCCTCCCGGCCTTGGAACAATCCGGGAGGTACGGGGGTGTGTTGTGAAAGGCTGGGTAAGAGGCCCCAATCTCCTTTTAGAGTTACTGTCCTCTGAATGTAGATTATTTGTGCTTCTGGAGATATTATTATTTTTATTTTTTCAACTTCCTGGGAATTTCTTCCTTTGGAAACAGTTGGAACAACCCTCTTTTACTTAACTGTTTCACCAGAGTAAAGACACCTTTTCCATGAACTGTCTTTCCCCTTTTTTTAGTCTTTATTCTTTACGGTTTCATAGTTTTTATGCCAGGGAAACCATGCGTTCAGATTCTTATCCCAAGGTTTTGAGTTGATTTTCATGGCAAATACAAGCAGCGATGCCTGCACTGATCCCAGACATGGTTTATTTCTATTCTTATATATCAGCAGCTATTTGTCATGCTACCCTACAATGTGGGACTCACATTTCTATGGTCTGGGGAGATGTAACTCATTTTCTGTTTAATCCACTGTCTGTCAAAAGGAGAGATTTAAGATAGAATACTGTGGGCTTTCTGACATGGTTCACAATTTTTTTTATATGTGTATTTATTTATTTATTCTCTCTGCACACTCTGTCATTTGTTAGGTTGAGTGCAAAGAAAGTTGGTTTTCCAGTAGGTGTAATTTGAGAAAAACTCTCAATGAGGATTGGACTGTAGATGTGATTCTGCCAGGATTCCGCAATATTAAAGATGTCCTAGAGAACAGATTGCGCTATCGCTCCAGTTCTGCAACGAGGAAAGTCTTCCCAAGTTCCTCCCCTTTTGTTTGTTCTCTGGTTAAAAGAAAAAAAAAAAGCCTAATGTTGATGCTGTCCTTGTTGACGTGCTTCGAGATCCGCGGAGCAGAGGTTCGGTTCTTCGGAAGAACCAGGTAGTTCTTGTCACGGTGTTAGCGAGAGCTGAGGTGAACGCGGCTATGGAGCAGTGAGTGGTTGCAGAGCGGTGACAAGTGAGAAGGACAGCTGAGATCCTGCATCCCCAGGCTCTGCGTGCTCCTCCTAAGAAGAGGTAAGATAGCAACGTGGACCACATAATATCCCGAGCTGGAAGGGACCCACGAGGATCAGGGATCCCTGGCACCACCCCAGGTCAGGTTGGCCCCTGGGGCTCTGGGCACCCTGCTCTGGTTGCAGATGTCCCTGCTGTCTGCAGGGCGTGGGACTGGGTGAGCTTTAAGGTCCCTTCAACCCAAACCAGTCTGGGACTCGGTGCTGTCAGCCCGTTGTCACGCGGAGCGGTGGGGAAAGCTGGCGCTCAGGAAGCGCTCTTTCGCGTAGTGCCCAGCAGCATCTTCACCTCGTCGTGTCTGGCAGCCGCTGAGCAGAAGTAGTTCCTGTCCTGGAAAGCCCAGGCTAAATGTGGCAGCAGCCAAGAGCAGGAGGAGGAGGGAGCTGAGGAAGCTCACTCGCAGCTGGCATGGGTGCTCAGAGGTGGAGCTGAGAACGGGCCCTGGCCCCCGGGCTCGCTCTCTGGCTGGCGCTCCGTCACCCAAGCTGTCACCACCCTGCACCGCGCCGGGGAGGCACAGCAGACGTTCTCAGAAGACTCACACCCATCCGTCGGGATGAAAAGCTGGGGACGGCATCCTGCCTGTAAAGAACTTAAACAATTGCCCTAGACCCTCCTCAAAACCCAGTAACTAGCACACGGCTCGGTGTAATTCTTCCGTCCGAAGAAGAAGCTTTCAGAAGGCAGTCGTGAGGTGTCAGCTGGGGAAGGACCGATCTCTACAGCCCAAACCCTGCTACAGGAGGGTTCGCTGTGACTGAGAGCGTCCTGCGTGAGCTGGTGGTTACTTTAGGCAGCCTCCTTCTGTCTGATGTGTCTCTGACTCTAAATAGGACTTTTGTCTTACTGGAGTGAAGTTTGGGGGAAAAAAAGCCTCGCTCGCTTGGTGTGACAGCAGGCTCGCAGTTCCCCGGGAGAGCTTGGCTTGGGAATTAGTCCTGCCTAAGGGCTGCTTGAGAGGATAGGGAACGAACAGGCACCGCCTAGTGCAGGCGGTGGGTTGGGCGAAGGAGCACGGGGCTGGGTGGATTGGCAGCTGCTGAGTGAAGGGTGAAGGAGGAAACCGTCTTGGTCCCCGAGTGTTAAAATCAGAGGTTCAAATTTAATGGGATGCGAAACGCATAGCGTCACCTCGGTCTGGTGTTGAGGCAACGGCCGGGTCTTGGCGTCCTTCCTGGTCAGCGTGGCTCCGCGATGGTGTTGTGATAACTCAGTCGCAAACCTGAGCCCTTGAAGTTATTGTGGACATGGTGTGAGGTGAGTGCAGGAAAACGAATACCTTGGGGTGAATGTTATGTTAGTGCTTTCCCTTGAGGTGCTGGATCTCTGTCACCTGCAGCAGCCTATAAATTTGAAGGCTCCGAACACCACAGAAAGGAACTTGCAGGCTAGAGAGCGTACAGAGCACTGATGAGGTGACAGCGAGGGAGAGAATTAGGTTGTACTGCCAGGAAGATCTCAAAGAAGTGAGCTGTGAAATAGCCTCCCGTGAGATTTGGAGCAGACAATGCTACAAAGAATGCTCTTGAGAGCATTCCCTCTTCGTCAGGAGGATAGATGACAGAAAGCCAGCTCGGAGAGATCTTCTCCATCATTTCTATGAGTCGGTTTGGTCAGGTGCTGTCAAAAGTACATCAGAGGAGCATTTCTCTTGGATTGCACGCTTGTTACCAGTCTGGAGAACCGGGCAGTTGATGGTGTGAATTCGTTGATGCACTGGCCAAGGTACACGGAGGCTGAGAACGTTTGTCGCTCTTGGATGAGCCTCTTCCCAGACAAGACTCGGGCACGCTTGTCGCTTTAAGGGAGTTTATTGCTTCTTAGTGAAAAGCAAGGGAAGAAATCTAACAGATGAGAGGAGACTTGTGAGGCATTGCAAACCCAGCCACATAAACCAGGTGAAAATGGAGCAAGTGAACTTCAAAACTGTGGCTCGAAGTCATTTCTGCTGTGCTCCCATAGGCACAGAGAAAGCCCACGGGGTTCTTAAATCGCTCTTTCCAGCCTCTCTCGGATTTGTGAAACTCCGGCAAGGTGATCTGAAACGCTGCCATAACAATTCAATATTGTGTATTTACCTTTCAGTACTGTCTAGGGAACTCGTCACACGTCAGCCCCTGGCAGCCGTGGAGAACAAAGTCAGCACGGAGCAGGTCGCCCAGATGCGCGCCAGCTGCTGGCTTTGGATCCAGGCTCCGCTGCGCTTTGCAGGTGGGGATTTGAGTCAGGAGGCTGTAGAGAGTGGTTCTCTACAGCATGAACCTGTGGTGGTATCTGGTAAGGCCTCTTTGAACTCCACCTCTGACTTCTGAAGTCTAACTGGAGTCACGGAAGATCTGGCCTCAAACTTCGGCAGAGGCAGAGGGGTTTAGTTCTGTCGGTTTGGAGCTCTGTGGCTGCCCATGGCTTGCGGTAGCTGTTTGCCGCTTGACAAAGAAATGCTGTGACAGCGCACGCGGCCCTTTGGCTCTTGCGCCCGCTGTAATTAGTCTTAACCGGAGACTAGTTGTTTTTGAAAATCAGGATCTGCCGGAGCGCGGCTGTCCGGTGGAGAGCGGTCAGGAGGTCGCTGCCAGAATGAGCCAGCCCAAGAGTCGCTGCAGTGGTAATTGGAGGACAGCAGCGTTAAATAATTAAAGACCAACAGCAATAATGACACAGCCGGAAAGGTAAAGCCGCACACTTGTAGGGAGGAAGGAAGGTGGCTTTGTGGTTAAGGCGTTAAAACGGGGACTGGGGCTCTCTGTCCTGGTTGCTCTGCAGTCCTGAATCTCCTGCCGCGCTTCCCCAGCGCTGACGTAGAGCATCACGGCTTTTTTTGGTAGAGACTCTTCATTTCCTCTGTTATTTTTGGCTGCAACATGTGTGGGCAACGCACCCAGAGGCTCGAGACCTCTAAATGCAGCTCCAGTGTTTAGTGCAGACCCTACGTGCGTTGCAGACGCTGCCTAGACCTCGCACGGTGCGTCCCAGAAGCAGGTGACCGTTCGTGACGTTGCCAGCGACCGCTGTGGTTAGAGCCAGGAGGATCGCGGAAGAGCTCGTGAGCCCCAAAGCCTGCTCGGTTGACTTCTCCCACGGATGACATTTTTAGGTTTAGGCTGTGGCTTAAATGTCTAAACCACATTTAAAGTTCAGGCCGATGGTTCTGATGCTCAGAAAGGGCTGGGAGCAGTGTCAGGGGCTCAGCTGTCAAGTGTCGACTCCTCACGCTGCACTGAGTCACTTGTCGTTATCGACTCATATTTTTGTCAGTGTTTCCAAGAGGAAAAGAGACAAAAACCTGGGTGGGAGTTTGGGGAATCTTCTCCGAACCTGACTGAGAGAACTAGACTGGTGCCTGGCTTTGAGGGATCTGAATGAGGCGCCTCCATTAGATGCTGGAAGTGGAAGGTCGATGGAGATGGGCCAGGAGCAAGCTGCTAACGCAGCCCGTGGGAAGCTCTGCGAGGCACAGCAGCCTCTCGCCCTGAACCGAACGGCTGCCTGCTGCCAGGAGGAGGAGGCACCGCTGCAGGAACGTGGCTTCCTGGTTTGGGAAGGTGCCCGGCTTTGTAGAATGGAGAACCCGGAGGCAGAGAAAGAAACTTGGAGGGACTGCTCCCGGCTGAGCAGATAAGTTGGGTTTCATAAGGCGAATCTAAATGAGCACGGGGATCACGACGTGTGTGGCTGTGGGGCCTCAGTGATGTATAACAGGTTTGGACGATGGGGAAGGTAAAGGGTCACTAGATGGGAACACGGAGGACGCTGATGTTGGAGCTTGCTGAGCCGCAGTCCCACAGCGCAGCAAGAAGTGTTTCAAGGGAGGGGTGGGATAGTCCAGGACTCCAGTTGTGGAGCCAGGAGCTGGGACACTGAGCTCTAACCACGGCTTTTCCAGGGACAAGCTACGTGGGTGCGAGGAAGACAGCGACGTCCTGACCCCCAAAAGTGCCTACCTGGGAGGTAGGATCAGAGCTTCGCTGTCTTTGAGAGCGGCACTAGCAGTAATACCTTCTCGCCTCAGGCTCTTCTGGGACTTAGTTCAGCAGCATTTGCAAAAGGCTTTGACGAGAAGTACCAAGTCTTACGAAAAATCCCTGTGCCCGTGCCCCGTCCGGTGGGGCGTCAGGACTAGCCCAAGTAAGTCTGATGATGCCACGGTTGGCTTTGGCTGCAGAGAAAAGTTACTCAAAGCTAAAACTGTGGTTTTAGGCATGTGTGAAGCTGGGGGAGTGTATTAGTTCAGCTGTGAACTGGAGGAACGGGATCCAGACTTACATAAGTGGCGTGTTTCGCTTCTTGGCTGCTACAGTAGGTTGTTTGATGTCATCTGTCATGAAAATTCATTCTTCTTTTGCCCCCGATCTTGCTTGTTCCCTCTGATGGGAGTTAGGGATTAAAATCGTGTGTGCCGCCCGCATTACGTGAGCTCTGTAACGTGCTGGTCCTGCCTTGGCTTCTCTCTTGCCTTCAGAGGAGCGTCTCCACAGCCCGGCGGATTTTGCTGTGGATGCAGTGGGAGTACGCGGGGGTCCGGGGAGGTTATGGGGCTGGGCAGTTCAGCTGTCGAATACCGAACCTGGCAGAGGGGGATCTCGGAAAGGTGCCGAGCAGGAGCGAGCAGCAACGGACGGCTCCGAACGGGGCACAAAGAGGAGAACCAGCGGGCCGTTGTACCTGTTCCCTTCAGATCTGCGGGAACAGAGGCGGCGAGGGTGACGGGCACTACTTGACAGCAACTCAGCCTTCATCCTGCGGCCCGTAAAGCTGCGTCATTTAGCGGCAATTTTACCTAGCTTGGAGCGGGGAGGCCCTGGCTGCGGTTGCTTTATTTGACTGAACTTCCCACGGTTCCCCAGAAAGACGCCGCCGGCTCCTCTTCACTGGAACGGTGTTAAAATTGCCAGCTCCTGGAGTCGGGAGCGAGTCGGGGGAAGCTGTGACGAGGTTTCGGTGTCACCAGCGCTCGGAATACGTTTCGCTTTGGAACATATGGTCGGCGTCTCCTCTGAGCCCCTGCTTCAGCGAGCGGCGGGGTGTCGCGCTGATGGGGAAGGGCGGGTTGTGACAGTCACTGTCTCTTAGGATAAATTCAGGCTTTTGGATAGGAATTCCTTGAACCGATGCTGTCCCGGGGGGGTCAGGCTCCTCTTTGGGTTTAGAAGGGGCTCAGAAGTCTAGAGGTGAGCTCTGGCTGCTCTAAGTACCAAACGCCGTCCGCTTCGGCGGGACGTTTACGTGCGGTTGAGGCTGCAGCCTTGCATACTCTCCCCGCGCCTGCTCACAAAACAGAAGCCTTGGTGTGGGGAAATAAAAATTAACGTGCTACATCATCTGCTAAAGCGGTAGAATAATTCTGGTATGGGCAAATATCCGGCTCATTATGAGTGCCGTTAGTTAACCATAAAAATCTGAAATTGTGAAACCCAGAAGACATCTGCCTTGTGTCTGGGTCTGTTTATGGGCCGTAGGCAATCCGCCCGTATCGCAGACCCCTGGTCTGTCTCTGGCGCCTGCTGTTGCCCTCGTAGAAAGACACGACGCAACGTGTATCTTCAGGGTTGGCTTTGACAAGACAAGATCGTGGTAATGGTCAAAGGCAAAAGCATTAATACGATAAATAACATTCCAGTGCAGCAGCTCCAAGCTTTGAATTCCCATCGGATCCTTGTGGAAGAGGGTACAGGGGGGGAACGAGGCGTTTGGGGGGAAAGGCGACTGCCTGGCATCCGTGGTGTCGTCAGTCGCGCAGCCCTGAGCTCCTGCCCCGCTCTTAATCGCCAACAGACGTTTCCCTTCCTCGTGGCTCGGGTAGCCCGTAGAAGGGTAAAATATTAATATTCTCTCGCTCCTTTGAATTCTCATGTATGAATTCTTTAAAGCGAGGTTTATCTCGGGCCGTGGTTTTAAGCAGCGCAAAGTCGGGCAGAAGAAGTCATGGCTTGGGAAGGCTGACGTAGTAAACGCTTGTGACATCCTCAGTTGCGTCAGTAGTACAAGTCCTCCAGTTGGGGAAATCTGGATGTTCTTAAAGCAAGCACAAACTTCCTTCTCGGCTGTTTTTGCTCTTTTCTCAGTCATTTCGGAGCGCCCCCCCGCCCCCGGGTGAAGCTCGAAGCCGTTCCCTGAGCGCAGCGCACGCGTCAGGCGTCGATGTGTCTTTCCTCTGGCTGCTGTGGCAAGGTGCCCCGAGTCCCCTGCTTGAGACTGTCCCTGGGAGGCAAGGGAGGCGTGAGCCTTGGCGCGAGAAGGGACGAGTTCGAGTGCGCCCCAGCGGAGCTGGTTTTACGTCGGTAGGTGTGCCCTCCTTCCAGGTCTGTCCCTTCCCCTGCGCAGCTCTCCGTGTGCAGATCGTCCGCGCTCTGACCCTGCCAGAGCTCAGGATGTATTTCAGTTTGTCCCGTCCCGGCTCTGAAGAGCTCTGATCCAAACCGGTGAGAAATCATCTTCTGCCTTGCGGATAGGGGCACAGTATGATAGTGATGTTTTCCAGATGTCCCCCAGTGTTAGTGACGGAGCCACGGGCTGACCCCAAATCCCTTCTGCCCTCGCTTTCCCCACGCTCAGCCGCAAGATGAGTCTTCCACGCGTTCGTCTGTAGAGATGCCCGCATAAGGCGAGTCCTGAGGCGTGTCCTTTATGCAGGCTCCACTTTCATCCGCAGCAACTACGTTTAGTCCTGTCTTAAATCAAGCCCCAAAGCCTTGAGAGTTTTGCTAGCACATCATCTGTCAGAGGTCTTTCTACCCGAATAAATCTGTGTGTACACCTAGAGCACACCAAGGGAAGGATCCAATTAATTGACTTCTAACAAAACCTTTTTCAGAGTGGGACGTCAAAATGATCGTCTGACACAAATCATCTGTTTCCTTTCTCTTCCTGCCTCCCCACCCTGTTGGTGGAAGGGAAAACAAAGGCATCCTTGAGGATGGTATTTACCGGGCCGTTGTCTCCAGTGCAATCGTGACATTTCATCCCAGAGCAACACCTCCCGCCTTTCCAATTACATTAAATTTTCAAGATGTCTCAGAGTCAGCCCAGGGCAAACTAGCTCAGATGGATGCCTGGCTGCAAATATTTCCAGCCCCCCCCGAAAGAACG
The DNA here is from genome assembly GCA_009769605.1 of Bucorvus abyssinicus. NCBI lineage: Eukaryota > Metazoa > Chordata > Aves > Bucerotiformes > Bucorvidae > Bucorvus > Bucorvus abyssinicus. The sequence continues at coordinate 2,038,084 of CM020059.1, read as the reverse complement.
GTGGAAGATTTAGGTGTCTTTGGTCCAGACCGAGGTAGACGATACATTTATAGTCTGTTCTCTCTGTGCCAGTAAAGTCCCAGGGACCAGCCTGGAGCGGGGGAGAGGCAGGCGGCAGCGAAGCGGTGATGAAATGCGGCCATCCCCAGGTCAGCTCTGGTTAATCCCGTGAGTCCGTGCCCCTTCCCCCTGAAAGCAGGATGGTAAAAGTCAGGATCAAGGATGGCTGCCTTGGGCTTCTCCTCCCCATATATTTCTGCCAGTTCTCCTGGTTGGCTTTTCAGTTTTGTGCAAACGGACGGGGAAAACCGTTTTCTCTGGCCACCTTTGAGGAGAGCTAGACGTCCTCTGGCACGCCTGCTGGTGTGGGGAGCGGAGCGTGCGGCCAGGCACCTCCAGGGCAGGAGAGCACGAGCCTGGAGGAGCTTCGGAGCGAAGGCATCCAAGCTGAGTGACCTTTGGGGTGCGTGTCCCAAACTGAAACTCCTGCATCCCTTTTCTGACTGATCCTGAGGCAGGCAAAGGGTGTCTCTGCGGCATTCGGTGTCCCTTCTCCCTTCGCGTTTGAACTCCAAACCCTCGCTGGAAGCGGCGTTCGCCCTTCTTCCCCGCCTGTTCTTGGTCGTGTTGTATTTAATGGCTTTTATTAACGATGCAAGACTGGTAATGAGATTACTAAAAGGACTTGGGGCTCTCCTGGGCTAGGCTCTCCTAGCTGTAGTTATTATTACATAAACAGCCGGCGAGTTTGGATCTATTTCATTCCAATATTAAGCAATAGCTTTTCTTTTAATCTCTTAATGTTTTCCCCAGGCATTTTGGAGGTGGTAGGGAAGATCCTGAGTAATAAAGCATGAATCTGATGTGCTAGCAGGAACAGGAAGTATCTCTGCGATGTCAACGCTGCTTTGTCTCAGATGTTTAACAGTAATGAAACATATAAAAGCTCTCTTTTGACTAACAGGCTGCTGCTCGCGGAAGGGAGAGAGCAGATGATCCGCTCCGGACTGCTCTTCCATGCCCTGTGCTGCTCTGCGTGCCTGTGCCTGCGTGGTCCCCCCACAAGCACCCCCCAAGACAGAAGTCCCCATACAGCATGTGATTTTTTAAAATTTTTCTTTTTTCTGGTGGAAAACTGGCAGCTTTTGGCACGGAGTTTATTTCTGTATTTCGCCTTTGGGAAGGGCAAATTTTTTGAGAGCGTTTTAGAGCCTTCCCAGTTATTACTAATGAAAATGGGGTTGCTGAACGAGCACGGGCACACTCGGTCAGCCTGTCTTCCCGTGCAGAGCTGTTCACGCTTGCAGCCCAGAGCTCCTGGGCTGCCGGGCACCACGCTCCTGCGGCTCGGCTCAGCTCAGCTCAGCTCGCCGTGCAAGCTCCTCTCAGTGCTGCACCTGCACATGGGGTTTGTGCCCAGGTTCACTGGGAAAAGCATTTTCAACTCTCTCGGACCTGTGGCAGCAGCTGGTTTGGTGTCTGTGCCCGCAGACGGCCGGGTAAGGTAGGGACGGGCTCTCCTTGACTTGCCCGGGGGTTGTATCACGGCAGCACAGGCTGCTGTCAGCTCGCCAGCTCCATCTTCCGCTGTCTGGCTCAGGAGCTGTGAACTGTGGACGTCAGCGATTTGGAGCGGCGCGGGGAAGGGACGTGCTGGGGATCAGATCTGCCTGGCAGGTGAATAGATGGGTGTTTGCAGAGGCCAGCTCGGAGCAAAGCAAATGAGCAACTGTCCTTTCAGCTGCTGAGCCGTGGCCAAGGGTAAGCCAGAGCTCCTCTGGAGCAGGGCGGGCAGCCCAGGACGTGCATCCAAAACCTCAGTCCGGGGCTCGCCAGGTCAGTGTCCAGGATTAGGACTTGCAAAACCACTGGTTTCCCGTGGTGGTGGGGCCGGAGCTGAGAGGCATGCTCTGAAACCTGGCCCTTGGCACTGGTTTCCAGTGGAAACTGTTGAAGTTGGTGGCATTGCTCAGGGTGGGCTCCTCTAATCGGAGGCGGACGCTGATAAAGTCCCACCGAGCTTGTTCTGCTTGGTTGTGACTTAGGACTTTCCTGCTGATTGTGCGACCTGCAGCCAAGGTGATTTCCAGCTACCACCATTTTCCACTGATGAAATCGAATCAGAGTCATTTAGGTCGGAAAAGACCTTTTAGATCGTCGAGCCCAGCCATTAATCCAGCACTACCAGGTCACCGCTAAACCACGTCGAGCAGCTCTCTTCTTTCTCCGTGCATTTCCTCCGGAGGAAATAAGCCCGCTGTGGAAGCAGGGCAGTGGCAGGAAGGAGAGGTACGACAGCGTTAAGCGAGAGGAGCCCACACGGCGGGTTACTGCAGAGGTTTTCTTCGAGCTGATTGAACTTGCCGTACTAAACCCACCCGGGGACTGGCCAACGAGGGAGTCCTCCGGGGCGAACGGAGGCCGTGCCGGGAGCCGGCGCGTAGGTCCTGTCTCTGTAGGCACGGCCTGGATTGGTTGAGCGGGGTTAACGTGTGGCTTAGGTGAGAGCTGTGGGGTTTTCTTCGCGCTCTGCTGACAAAAGAGGACTTCTGGAACAGAGCGAATTGATTTTGCGGAGGGTGATTGAGGCAATCTCTGCTTTCCAAGAGCTGGCAGGGGGTTGTGTTGCTTCAGACCCGCGGGAAACGCGTTTTATCGAAGTTGAACGCTTTGCTCAAGAGAAATCTTCGCCTGCCCATTTCTTCCCTATTTCCACCTACCCGAGGAAAAGAACAAACCCAAAACAAAACCCATTTCCAGCAGAAACTGCTTTTCCCCGGAAGGGCAGAGCTATGGGAGTCTCTGAGAGACCCTCCGAGGACTTTGTTGTGGTTGATTTCGTTCAGAAACCGTAGCAATGAGGCAGTGCAAACCCCCAGCTAGGTATTAATTGTTCCTGTGCAGGGACGTAACAGCCACCAGGTTTGGAGTTACTGATCCTCACGGAGTTTGACACAGTCAAGGGCAATTTTGGGTGGGAATTCTGGAAATGAATTAAATATAATTTTCTTTTCATAGGAATTCGTAGGTTTCGAAGAAGAGCGTCTCTGAAAAAGAGGGTCGGGGCTGGGAAGGGGATCGCAGGCGATCGGGGGTTTGTCGGCGTTTTTAGATAAAAATTAAAATCCCTGGTGTCAGTGCTTCGTTGAGGTGGCCAGCTTGCCCTTTCTCTTCCTTGCTGCGGTTTGACGTGTGATTTACGGCTTTCGTAACTTTTGGCTTTGCCGTTCCCTGGGACACAGGAAGAAGCAGAGCTGCCGGTCAGAAAGCAACAACGGGAACTTCTCCGCTGAGCGCTGACCGCTGCCGTCTCCTTCCCAAACAGCGGTGGAACGCCTAAGGTGTCTCTCTCCAAAATCATTGCCTAAAACTATTACCAATATTATAATTAAAAGAGATGATGGAGTGGTACAGGTGACTGACAGGGTGGAGCTGCAGTAAGAGGTTGTAACTACCATTTTTATACGCTTCGTTTAAAACTGATAATTGGATGTCTTTGAATAGTCTGGACTTTTTCCGAAACAAACACCTTGAGAGATGGAATACCCTGCTCGGTGGTCGCACACCGGTGCATATTGGTACGGGAAGGCTGTAAAATGATTTTCTATGAGAAAGGTTCAATATTATTGTATTACTCGTATTATTTTCTGCTTCAGGCACAGCGTCGCCCACAATGCAGTGTGGATGACAAGAAGTGACCCCTTTTTCCCCCGCTTAGATTTATACTTTTTCCAGCCCGATGTGAGCAGTGAACCCCCGATCCCGTATGTACCAGGAGTGGCGGCAGGGTTAATTGCGTAGCCGGGGAGCTGTGCGCTACCCAGCGCCTGCCCGTGCCTTCGGAGGGTGGTCGTTGTTGCTGCTCTGCTCCAACGCTGCTGCGCTTCCTCTCGTGCTGTTCCTGCTGCTCCTCCGCTGCCTCCAACCAGCCGATAACACACCAGTGAACAGGAGCGTCGAGGGATTCTTTTCTTCTTCCCCCCAAGAGCTGGTTCCTGTAAAGAAATATTGTTTCTTAATTAACCATTTAGCCACTTCATTGGGTATTGTCAGTGACAAAATAAGAAACAGCGCTGCCGAGATGATGCATGTGTGTGTTTGTTTAGTTTTCTGGGCAGCTGGAGGTTGTTGGAACAAGCAGATGCGTTAGAAGCACCAACAGCGGAGTTGGTCGATGGCAGAACACGGGCCGGGCGTCGGGGCAGGCTGAGTTATCTCGGGGTTTGTCCGTCTGCTGCTCAGCTCTCCGGAGCGTGGCCGCGCCATGCCCCAGCCTCCAGCCTGCACTGAGGGACCTCTGGAAAAAGCATTTCTCATCGTTTTCCCACCTCTTGCTTCTTCAGACACGTCTTCCTGCACAGACAGACGGAATGCAGCTTCGGTCTTTGCGGGGGCTGTCGGCGAGGAGAGGACCCATGGGGAAGTGACAGCGCTAACTCAGAGACCAGCAGCGTGGCGTGGAGAGCTGCTGGGCATCGGCGCTAAGAGGATAGTCGCGCGGTACCGAGGCGCCTGGAAGGCTGGCCAGCGCCACAGAGCTTTCCTTTTGTGGCGATTACTTCGTACATGATTAAGAAGCGTTAGGAGCAGACGGCCGGCGAGAATAACCTGGAAAAGACACAGAGGTGTCCTCTTGGGTGACCGGAATACTGTAAGGACGGGTTTGCCATGTGTCTGCCGTGTGTTTTCGATACTTTATCTCGTTACCACTGCCTGAATAATACGGAGGAAAAAAAGGTGGGAATAGGGCAGTGAGCTCCGTGTTTGTTAGAGTGTGGCCTCTGGTAGAGGTCAGGGAGGGACCTCCAGGATGAGACCTGCAGTGGGTGTCTCTGCGGCAGGGTCTCAGGGATGAAGTGAAGCAGGAGGGGCTTGGCTCAGACCAGCTCCTGCGTGCGTTAGGGGAAAATCGGGGCTGCACGAGATGCCGCGTGCGGGTTTCCTCCTCAGAGGGCAGGATGAAATAACCAAGGAGGAGGGAGAGACCTTTCAGGTCTCTGTTCAGCGTGTTCCATCAAGCCAGCAGTGTGGGAGTGGCTCACCGGGGATGTTTGTTTCTCCCACTCGGGGTTTATCCTGTATAAACTGTAGCTCTCAACTGGGGGACTGCAGTAAACTTCATTGTAATCTGTTCACCAACCAATTCTCACATCTGGAACCCAGAGTTTCTGCTTTGCCGACGGTGTATCGCTTGCTCAGACAGCGGGCTGCTGGGTTAACAGCTGGACTCGATGATCTCAAAGGTCTTTTCTAACCCAGATGGTTCTGTGAGTCTGTGGATGGATGAGAAGCAAATCAGGGCTGGCTCGGAGACTTGGCTGGGGAGGAGGGACAACAGGCAGTATCAGTCGGGACTTGAAATGCTTGTCCCAGTGGGCCCTGCTGGCCTGTAAGTGGCTGTCACTGGGTGATCTTCATCTCCCCCAGAGGGATCTTCATCTCCCCCAGCTAGGCTGAACCCCTGCTCTCCGCTCCCTCCTCCTGCCTACGGGCCACGTCCAAGCTTGAGTCCTTTACTCCCACTTGCCGTGTTCATCTGGATCAAAGGTCTAATGGGCTGTGGGTGGAAAACTCCCCAGCAAGAGCCAGGAATAATAGTGGCAGCAATTCTAGCTCTTCAGGGGCTACTGGTGGCCTGTTGGGTGTTAACGGGGGGGGCTGCTGCCGCTCTTGTAGCCCCGGCAGTGGAGCTTTCAGCCCCTGCGCCGACTTTCACTGACGAGAGCTCGGATTTGTGTAGTCACCCCTCACCTTGCCTCCGTTAAAATAAACATCTCTTCTCGTTATTAATTCATTCCTGCTTTTATTTTCTGCTGCTGTCACTGTCAGTCTGTTCTGCGGCAGAGACCGACATGAAATCCCTTTGACTGAATAGAAATGCCAAGATGAGACGGCCCGAAGGACGAGCTCCGGGAAAGCACGCGGAGAAAGGAAAGAAAATGAACCGTTAATGCAGAGAGTCCATTCAGAGGTTTTTATATTTCTTGAATGATTGTCTAGGTTCATAGTGTTTCATGCAAATAAGGCGGCCGTGGGACAGTTGGAACGTGGACCGGCGTTTCATGCATTAGCAGCAGCACTTACTCTTTGCTCCGTATATTCCAGACTTACATCTAAGGACGATAGCTGAACACGCTGGGTTGATTATAACCAGTCAGGAACCCTTTTTACTTAAACAGAGAATTCTTATTCGTGATAGGTTTTTATAATCTTAAACGTCCTTATTTAACATTTGAAACCAAGAACCTTTGACCCAGAAGAACGTGGGGTCTACTTTTTAAAAAATCCAAACCAGAAACCCAGAAAGGTGAGTTACAGCAAGCCAGATAATCGAGCGGTTCAGTCATCGTGCTGCCCGTCAGTCTTCGCTCTTCTTGCACCGCTCGCTTTCCTGTGGAGGATGCGCAGTTCAGGAGAAGGTGTTTCTTGTCTTGAGAAGAGAGCAGTTGCGACAGCGATGCCGAAGGCAGCGTTCTTCACCCCGCCTGGAGGATGGCGAGGGCTCTGGTTTCCACTTGTTCCCGTGTCTGCCTCCGCTGCCTCTCCTCCTCCTCCTCACCTCTTTGCTGACGGAGCTCCCTGTGCCTGAGCATGACCCCGGAGGACAGCATGTACCCACAGGTTCCAGCTGCAGACCTTGGGAATGGCCGTCTGGATTCGCCAGCAGAGCAGCCTGCAGTGCTCTCCCCAGTCAAAACCAGTCCAGGGTGGACGGGCAGTTGCATCTGAGTCAGCCTGGGGAGGTTCTTTTAAAGGATTAACACGGATGTTGGCCACATTTAAGAACTAACGTGAACCGGGATCTTCCCTGGTGCTGTCCCCATACCCTGAAGCACGGAAGCAGCAGCAGCAGCAGCGCCCAGCAAACTCTTGCAGAGCCCCGCTTTGAAACGGACACCCAGAAGACTGAATTATTTCCCGGGGTCTGGTGCTTGACAATGGCCCGCGCAGCTCTGGCTGCTCACGCGTTAGTTTCAGCTGAGATTGCTGGCACGCGGCCGGAGCGAGGAGGGATAGGGATGAATTACGGGCCCGGCCACCCGCTTCACCTAGCGCACACTCTCCTGAGTTTGCAGCTAATTTCACGTTGGCGGGCTCCATCCTTGTGACGCTGCAAATCCAAGCGGGCTCGTCGGATGCTGCTTCCACCAGCCTAATAAATTCTGAATGCTCCGCTCAATATTCTGCAGAATAGATGGGAAGCTCAGAAGTAGAATTTTGCTCATTAAACCGGTGTACCTTTCTGGAATGGAGTAGGGAAGGAGTGATTAGATCCACTCAGCCTCCCCTAGCTCCCTTTCCCTTGGGCTGTGATGACTTACGGGAGGAGAGCAGGGTGTTTGGGGGCAGGAGAACAGAGGCGGTAGGTACTGCAGGGCAGGGGAGTTTGCATTTTTTCAGGGCATTTCCAGACAAAACGCGGCCAGCGAGCGCTGGCAGGTTCTCTTACTGAGGTGCTTTTTCTCACTCTCTGCTGCCTGCTCTCACTGTGGCTTGTGGTAGGTTAAAGGACTGAAACGGCTCTTTGGGATGAACCTTTGATCGCCTGCTCTGTCTTCTCGAAGCTTTTTTATCAGGCCACTACGTTTCTCTTCGTTTCCCATTCCGCGGGGAAATGGGTAGAAGAGCTCTTACTGCTGCTTCTGTCCTTTGTCTTTGGATGAGTTTAGTCGTAAGCGCCTTGGGGTCACGGGAGTTCTCGCCGTGCCAGTCTGGAGCGCTTACAAACGTGCTGTGATCCCGTCCTGGGCTCCCGCAGCCTGCCGCGGTGGAAATCAGGCGGTGATGAAGAGTCGGGAAGGCACCTGGGGTCGGCGCTGCCCTGGGTGATGCTGGCTGGCTGTACCGCACCGCGGGGAGCACCGCGATCCAAGAGCGAGGGGTGAGGAGGGGAGGCGACGCAACGAGTTCCCTCGCTCACCTCAACCCCCGAGGAAGGGGCAGAGCGGAGGAGACGATCCTCTCGCCCTCCTGGGAGCAGGACAACACAAGTGGTTTTCACGGCAAATTTAATGAGGTTCGTTTTCCGTGCGGAGCTCGGTTCCCTGCCTCTGCTAACCGTCTCCAGCCTCCCCGGGGCTCTCCAGCCGCGCTCAGGCTCTCTCTGGTAAACGAGGAGCCTGTGGGTGTTGTCAGGGCTGGGTGAGCGAGCAGACTCTGCCACAGGGTCCCCTGAGAGCGGCTGCTCTCCGCTCCCAGGTCCTGTTTCGGTTCGCATTCTCCGAGCTCTTTGCCTTCCGTGAATGCCTGCTGCGCTCCCGGGTGATTTATGGATGATGCCGTGCTTGGGAGGAGCGAGCAGGAGCAGCGCGGGTGCCTTCCCGGACAGGTAGAAAATCCAGGCTGCTCTGGAGAGGGTTTGTTCTCTGAAGGTTTGATCCTTCTCCCACCTGCAGAGCGTCCACCCTGCGGTAACTTCCCTGACGTGGAGCCTCTTTCCTACGGCCCTTAGCAGGAGAAGGGCAGGAGCGCGTGACGTCTGCTCACGCGTTGCTTGCTTTGCGCCACGCTCCTGGGCTGAGCAGTGGAGAAAGCGGCTCCGGAATGCTTCAGTGTTTGGTTGCTCCTAGATTTTAAATCTCCTGTCCAGCCTCTGCTACTGGCAGCTATCTAAAATGGGAAGATAAATGGTGTTTGTACCAACGCTGGGTTGAAAAGCGCAATGTCTCCGTTGTAATATGAATTAGGAGGGGAGAGAAGAAAAATGCTGGAGTCCGAGGTCTGAAATGAAATTTAATTAAGCTTTCTGCTTCTTTATGGCAGCCTGGAGTTTGTTTAGCCTAACCTGGTATCTGAAAAATCATTATTAGACCAATAATTTCAGATGAACATGTTCTAGGAAATGGTGTCAATTATAACTGTGTAGGACTTGGTTATTTCAGTCTATTACCTGTAAATGAGTTATTCAGGAACAAGAAGTTCAATTGATAAAAGGCTAAAAATCAATAGGTAAGATTGCTGAGATTAATTCTGAGCGCCTAATGGATTTTCCCCCCATGGAGGTTTCCAAAAGCTTTTGCAGACTATCTGTCTTAGACCTAAATTTAAGTTTCTTGGAGCCAGATTCGTGACTGAACTCAAGCGAAACTTTCGTAAATCCTTATTTTGGCATTAAGTTTGTTAATAATTTGAACATTACAGCTATTGGGGATGAATGATCGGAGCTATAAAACCCCGCTGGCCCTTCTTTAGCCGAAATTGCCGGAAGTTTTCTGGATGCAGAGCATTAATGAACGAAGGGATAATTTCATTTAATATTTATGTTATCGCGTGTGTCCAAGATCAGGATGCTGTTGTGCAGGCTGCTGCAGCAGCTCGGGGAGACTCATTCAATCAGAGAGATTCTCATCTAAATAGAGAAGAGAAGAGGACATTATTCTGCTTCGAACTGGTCCGATCAGGACCATTACTGCGCTTGAAAAGAGCAGGTACCGCGGTGAGAGTTCAGGTCTGGCCTCGTTCTTCTGGGCACTGCTGCCTTAAAAAAAAACTGCGAAAAGAGCTTCATTGTACCTGTCATTTGGGTCTGACACGGAGAGGACTAGGAAAGGATGGTGGTTTTGCCTGAGTTATGGAGGAAACGGTGAGAGATGGTGGGACGTGATCCCTGTGGACTTCCTCCAGTCCCCTCTCTTACGGACTCCTGCTGAGCAGTCCATAAATCCTGGTAACCTGAACACTGGAGGAGTGTTGAGCGTCCTTGAAGAGTCCTTGTTCAGTCTTTTCTTGAGAACAGGAGAGGTCCCTCAAGATGTTTGGAAGAAGTGCTACTGATTCCAGTCTCCTCCCACGGGTGTTTGACACCAGAGACACCCCAGTTTCTCATTTCCTTTCACCTTTCTCTGCTGAACCAGCGTTTCCTGGCTCTCCATCCACCCACCTTTCATTGCCGCTGGTCGGAAGCTTAGAGCCATCGTCTGCATCTCCAAGCCCATCAATTAGGTTCTGTTTTAATCAAGGAATCGTATCTTTCTCTTTGGGCCCATCAATCACCTCTGGCTGGTTGTGAAGCTGCAGTCATCCATCCTTCATCCGGCTCATTACTCAGGGGAGGGTTGTGCTGCGGTGCTGGGCAGGGAGGCTGCTGTGCCAGCACTCCCCGCAGCGCAGGGAGATCGCAGCCCGCGGGGCGTTCCTCTCCAGCAGGCAGGACCCCAAGAGCTCTTCCTTTCTTCCTCTCTTTCTTCAGAGGTCTTGGACTGCTTGGGATGAGCTGCTCTCTCCTGCAGCTGTAGCTCCTTCCTGCTCAGACAGTGTGAGGGTGTCACACGATATCATTTGGCGTCAAACAGACTTCTGTTAGATATCAGGAAAAACGTCCTTACCCTGAGGGCGGGGAGACCCTGGCGCAGGTTGCCCCGAGAGCTGGGAGAAGCCCCATCCCTGGCACCACCCCAGGTCAGGTCGGCCCTTGGGGCTCTGGGGAAGCTGCTCTGGTTGCAGATGTCCCTGCTGCCTGCAGGGGGTTGGACTGGGGGAGCTTTGATGGTCCCTCCAACCCAAACCAGTCTTGAAACAGGCTCTGCCTGCACCGCGGGGAGCGGCACATACAAGAAGCCCGCTGCACGCAGGCGCTGTCATCCGTCAGGTCTCAAACGGCGTGCAGTCGACCTCCTTTAATTAAAATGAGAAACAATGCCCAGAGTTAATGCCATCGCTTCTGCCACTTGTTAGTGTCATGCTGCTGGTGGGGGGACGATGAAGTGTTACTGTCGAGTTTCCAAGCACAGAAATCCTTGTCCCGAGTCAGGAGCAGTATGACTAGGTGCTGCCAAGTGTCCTGTTCTCCTGGCTGGCAGTCCCAATATCACGAAGAAAACGCTTCTCGCTCCAGAGGGACGTCCCCATGCACCGAACGCCCCGCGAGCCTCTCCTTTTGAGCAGGGCTCACGCTGCACTTGGAGCTTTCTCTGCTGCAAGCCAGAGCAGGGTTAGCAAAGCGATCCTCTGCCCTCCCCGCAGACACGCGAGCTGAGCAGGGAAGCAGACAGGACACGCGTAGCGAGGCGTGTTTCTCATTAAATGTAGCAACTGGAAACACAGCTTCTGGAGAAGGGAGCTCGTTCATCATATCTCAGGGACGACGCTGTGTTTTATTAGCTCTGGGGCTGTAGGTAAACTTCTGTCTTACTGGGGAGCACAAGGAATCGGAGCGTTGTAGTTGCCAGGGCTTCAGCTCCTGTTCGAATATTTGCCGCCTGCTCCCTTGCAGCTCCTGTTAATTGTGCGCTGTGATTTTGGGCAGCGCCATCGGAGCCTGTCGGGGCGAAGCCCTCCACCGTGTCCCAGGCGCAGAGACTCAACGCTGAGATCGGGAAAGTCCGCGCGCTGGGGCTGCTGCCCTCCCCACCGCGCCTGCCCACCCCTGCAGACGGGGATTTTGCAGGGCTGATGCTAGCCCTGCGCTGACGTGTGCAAGCTGCTGTGTCATGTCTTTAGTCCTTTTGCAGACAGCAGAGCCTCCAACTCCCGACACTAATTGCGCTGTTAAATCGGTGTGCGAATCTGATAGCAGAAAGTTCTGGTTTGAGGGCCGAGCGGTCCGCTAGCAGCTCGTTCCTTCCAGCTGTCGGGGTGTCGGGCGTTGGTACCCCTGCGTGGGTGCGGAAGGGTGTGAGCCCTGGCTGAATGGCAGCTCGAACAGCTAATCCTGCGGTTTAGTCGTGGCTGCTGTCCGCGGCTGAGCGGTTCCCAGCCCTGAGCATCCTTCAGGCGCGGGAAGCCGGGGCGGCGAATCCCAGCAGGGCTTGTCCCGCTCCCCCGCTGGAGTCAAAAGCCGCTGGGCAGCGGAGCCTCAGGTGGCCAAGCCAGCAGAACCTGAGCAGCGACCCTCGCTCGGTGCCCTCCGGAGGCACACCCCGGTGGCCTGGAGGTACATAAAACATAGAGCGTGTATTTTGAAGCGCGTGTATGAAAACACGTCTCAGACTACGTGTTGCGTGGAGGCCAATCGAAAAGTTTCAGCGCCGAAGGCTGACAAAAAGCTGCCGCTTTGCGCGTTGATGCCTGGAGGGGTGTTAATTTCTTGCTCTGTTTTCTCACCTTGTATGTTTATCAGCCGTCCCTGACTCGTGTCTCCGGCGCGTACCTGGTATTTACGCCATGCTTCGCTCCAGACATCCCGCAGTGCTGATGCGTCCTGGCGGACGTGAAGCTCCGGATTCCTCCCTCCCTGGAGTGCAGAAGGATTAATTGCTCCGGTTTGCCCGTGCCCGGGACGAGCTGTTCCTCCTTGCCGTGAGGCCTCGGGCTGGTCCGAGCTCCGTCGTGCTGAATCCTAAAGCCCCGGGACATCGCGTGTGAGCGGTGGGAGGAGCGTTCCTGAAGGCACGGTTTTAGTGCGGGGACGGAACTTGTCTGTGTGTTTGGTAGAGGAGAGCACGCGGTGGGACGGGTGACACAGTAATTACCCGGAGCGCTGCTGCCCGTTACTACGGCCGGGAGGACCTAACGGACCGGGTGCCGTCAAGGGCATGGTTCTAATCTTAATGGCTTGACTTTGCTCTCCAGACTGAGATCAGAGGTGGCCGTTAATCTCTGTAAACAGTTTTGGGGTATAAACCAGTTTACTCTTCCCTTTCGTAAGGAGCTGCGTACTCCAGGTATAAAAATAAACACTCTTCTGTTCTTTATTACCATGTCTCTGCAGCCAGCGCATCAGTGAGTGGTCGCACTTACAAAGAGCTTCCTCGACTCGCTCAGGCTACATTCAGTGTTGAGACTCGAGCAGAGCTTATATAATTTAAAAATATTATATGCATAAAACGTGGAAGTGGCTTTGTCCGTAAGCTGCTGGTTTGCCCGTCCCAGCTGGAGAGAGAGCAAACGGTTTTTGCAGCTGAGGTGCCTTTATAGCGTAACGAAAGTTGTCGGATAGAGTCTGAAGAAACATTTTTATCTCCTCTTTTTCAGCCCTTGAAGGTTTTGCTGAATCCACCCAGAAATAAAGAACTGGGTGTTAGAGCGGAGCGAGAACCTGGACGCATCAAGGGACCTGAGCTGCCGTTCTCGGGATCGCGTTTCCAGCCCCCCGGCTGTTCAGGTGGGTTTTTTGAGTTTGTGCCATGGCGCACGAGTCAAGATCGTTTTCAGCCCTTCTGCTCGTGCAGCTTGCTGTAGGAAAAGAAACTCCTTTCATTTGTCAGCAAATGTTCAGCTTGAAAGCTGCCTTCTCCCCGACCCCCCTCAAGGGGCTGCGGGAAGCCCAGGAAACGCTTGTTGTTCTAGGAACGGTCTTTTAAATGGAAACTAAACCGTATCACCAAAGGCCAATTGTGTCCTAGTGTTGGACTAAACGTAGGCAGGAAGAGCCTATTTTCCCCTTGAGGAGCCCGGGAAAACGCAGGCTGCTTCCCCTCGTTTTTATGCCAGTACTGTCTCTCCATAATAAATACGTTGCCTTTGCCCTGCCGCGGTTCTTTGCTTAGCTTTGCCACCCCTGACCTGGCTCCGTGGCCTCTTGCCACCGCTCCGTCCCTGTCTCCTTCCACGCAGCTTGCTCTGCCGGAGTCCCCAGCGCTGCCCACCGTCTTCCCCCTGGTTCAGCGTTTCTGAAAGAGCCTGAAAGCTCACAGCGACTGGCCTTTGCCCGGGAACCGTTCGCGGTTGGCAGGCTGTCTGCCAACGCGTAGACCAGGGAGTCCGTGGGCGCGCGCCTTGTTCTTCATGCGACCCCGTATGTGCCTGCAGGCAGAAAAAACTCCTCTGCCGTGGCCTCAGGATTCCCTCTCTGGAAGTCGGGAGCAATGATAAGTCATCTCCACCACGTAGTCCAGGAGAAAATCAATGTTTAATGGCTGAGCCTACGACCTTAAAAGCCCGTGAACCTCTCTGACCCGGGCCGTGGGCATGGCAATGCGCAAGAGCCAGCGCCGTCCGTGTTCTCCGGATAGCCCAGGGGCACGGCGGTGGCGTCTGCTGCCAGTCCGTGGAATCAGTACGTGGTTTGGGCTGGAAGTGACCTCAGAGATCATCTGTTCTGACCCCCCTGCCGTGGGCAGGGACACCTTCCACTGGATCAGGTTGCCCAAAGCCCCGTCCAACCTGGCCTTCAGCGCTGCCGGGGAGGGGGCTCAATTTAAAAGCACCTTCTTGAACGCGGGGAGAAACATGTTGTCAGTGAGTTCCCTCTTAATTTGCATTCTTCCACTCTAATCAAACCTTTGTAAACACCAGCGCCCTGAAAGTAATCATCAACAGCAAGAGCCACGCTGGCAGGTTAAGGGATGGAGAATTAAGGTGCTTTTCTTTCTCCTCTGCTAATCTTTTTGCTAATTGTGTTTTATTAATATTATGATGCAGATGCCACCATTCTTATTTTCACCCAGCTTGTCCATAGTTAAATGGCAAATGAACGAGCTGTACATTCGACTTAATCACTTAAGCCTCCGACTCTCATCGTTTTCATAAGCAACCCCTACAGTCACACCAGAATTGGGTACATCTCTTCTTTTTCCTTTTTCCTGTTTTTGAAGTATTGTTGCGTGATTATTCTACGGGTGACATTGACGTTATGCTAAATTGGCTGAGTCACCATCATCTGGAGAAAATTGGGCTTTCGTATTTACAATAAGGTGCTTTTCATTCCAGAAGGGGAGGCAGGGGGAGAAGCGACCCCTTTTTGTTTTAAACAGTCTAATACTGCAGCTTTTCCCTCAGAATTGCCGTCGAACAATGTTATTTTCTCCCTTGAGGGATGCTTTGAAAGGCCTAGTCCTAAGCAATGGGAGTCATGAGCTTGTTTGTTCTCTGCAGATGAGCAAGTCCTTGAAGGTTCTGGACGAACGGAGTCCGCAATCCCGAGCACGGGCAGTTGGTTTCTTGGGAATGTACGGCAGCTACCCTGCGGTATGGTACCCCAAACCTGCGTTATTCCGTGTGTACGCCGTTGACGTGGCTTCGGGTGGGCTGAGCGATGACCACGGCTTTGCGGGGTACCGCTGTGGCTAGAACAGCACGTGCCCCCTCCCTGCCAGAAGGACACTGAGGGGCTGCAGCATGTCCAGAGAAGGGCAACGGAGCTGGTGCAGGGGCTGGAGCACAAGTGCGCTGAGGAGCAGCTGAGGGACCTGGGGGGGTTGAGCCTAGAGAAAAGGAGGCTCCGGGGAGACCTTCTGGCTCTTGACAACTCCCTGGCAGGAGGGGTGGGGGGGGGGGGGGCGTCGGTCTCTTCTCCCCAGGAACAAGCACCAGGACAAGAGGAACCGTCCTCCAGTTGTTCCAGGGCAGGTTGAGGTTGTCCCTGAGGAGCCATTTCTGTCCCGTTGGGGTTGTCCCGGCGTGTCCCAGGCTGCCCAGGGCAGTGGTGGAGTGCCCATCCCTGGAGGGGTTTCCCAGCCGTGTGGAGGTGGTGCTGAGGGACAGGGGTCAGCGGGGACCTGGCGGCGCTGGGGAACGGGGGGACTCGAGGAGCTGAAAGGGCTTTTCCAACCACAGTGGTGCTGGGATTCTCTGATTCTGTTGATATGTTCAGGTGCAGCAACGGAGTGAAACAAATTAGAGAAGAAATGTCAGTGTATGTCACGCTGCATTTTGAAGCTCTTGCTCAAGATCTGTTTTGATAGAAGTGCCAAATTCTATCAGTGGAGTTTATTTCAGGTGGCTCTTGCAGACCCTCCCGCTGGCTTGTCCATCTGTTGATGCTGATATTTATTTTCTGGGGTTTTTTTCTGGAGAAATGAGGATACCCTTCACCGCTGCGGACCATTTCGAAAACGTTGCCCAGTGCTCTGTAGCTCGTCACAGAAATGTTGGCCCATGAGTTTGTTTCTTCCCCAGAAGAAACAAAATAATGCCTTGAGAAGAGAAAATATTTCTTGGTTGACAGAAACGATTTAAATACATAATTATCACTGGGAGGGAGTCATTAAGATACTTTTTTTTACTCTGATGAATGTATTGAATTATTAGTTGCAACAGAACCATTTATAGATGTAGCTTAAAGACAGACATGCAAATACGAAGTGGTGGCGTACGCTCGAGCTAACGTCCCCTCTCAGCACTTGCGTGATGATTAAAGGGCTCCGTTCTGATCCCGCAGCTCCCCAAAACCGACAGGAATTCGTTATTACCCAGTCGGTTCTCCTGGATTTTCGCAGGCATTGCTGCGGTGGGTCCGGGGTTATCCGGGGCTGAAACGCAGTCGTCTTGGAGCATCGCTTCGAGTCCTCAGACCGCTCTGAGAAGGAACGCGACGTCTTTTGGAAGGCGTAGCTGCTCCTCCGAGCTGTTTCGAGCGCTCTCTTCCTCTCCACAAGTCTTGCTGTAGAGTCGAGGAGATGAGCAACCTGCTCAGGATGGAGCCGCTCTTGAAGGGGGGGGGTTATTCATGGCTGAGGAGCAGATATTCACATTAATACAGTCGAAAGAGGTGAAGAAAATGCTGCAGCAGTAAAGGCCGTGTTAAACCGAGGCGCGTGGAACCCGTTCCTCATCCGGCACTAACTGACGTAGTTGTCAAGTTCCACGAGTTGGCCCTGGAGTATTTTTGTGCAAACCAATTGCTTTATTCCTCCTCTCTTGCCGCACATTTTTATCTTAACCAGATCAATTTTTTTTTTTTTCTTTTCGATCCAGCTCGTGTCCAACCGCAGAGCTCGGTGCTCGCTGTCTGCACTAACCCGTGCTCACGAAGAGAGAGAAGAGCCACTAACCGGGTTAGAGAGGCAGGGACTCCGGAGGTGTCTGATGGGATTGTGCTCCAGAAGGTGCCCCGGAGAAGGTGTGTCTTGCTGTAAAGAGCCGACGTTCCTGATTAAATTGCTCCCATTGATGGAACGAAGCGAGCGTGTCTTGCCAGAAAACTTGATCTTTCTCCTGCTGTGCACAACGTATTTGCTTTCAAAGCTGCAAATACTTTGCAGAGCAGCAATTGGAAATGCAGCCTGCCGCAGCGATCTGGGGACGTTCCGAGGCTGAGCGCTGTGAGCTGTAGCGTGACCTGTTGGAAGTGGAGCCAGCTCTGGTTCCTCGTTAATCTGGAAGTGCTGAGAAGAGATGCCCTACCCGGTGTGACAAAGGGCGTCAGGCACCTACAGTGAAAAAGCGGTAATTAGAGCCGCTCAGCGGTCCCCTCCGCTCCTCCCTGCACACACCAGCGCTCCACGTACGTCCTCCCCGTGGTCCTGCAGATGACAGACCAAGGGACCCTGTCGTTCGGATCAGATACATCCCAGAGAATTTCTTAAAACAAGCTGCACACGCAGTTCCGGTTGGTTTCGGTAACGATGAAGCGCGTAGGAAAAGCTTTTCCGTTAGAAAAAAATAATCGAGGGGCAGCGATGTGTGTTTTTCAGTCAAACTTTGAGCGGGCGGGCTTCAGCCTTGTCATCATTCAACTTAATTGCAAATGTTGTTAATTGTAGAAGTCGTCTTTGGTTTATAGACAGAAGCGTGAGTCGCTCCTAGGCTAGGAACAGTTACCGGCTGTGAAACAGCTGATGGATGGCCAGGGCCAGGGGAGGATGATTTGGTCTCGGTCCAGTTCCCAGCAGACGTGTATCCACGTGACAAAAATGGGACATTATTAAATGGCCACTGAATTGATGGAGTCGGAACGAAGACTCAGCGGGTCATCAACACCGAGCCGGGACACCGGACGTCTCCGTGCGCAGGGTGCGACCTCGCCGCTGAGTGGGCACCGTGCTGTGGGCACCTGTCCACAGCCTTGTCGGGGTCACCGGCTGGTCTCCCCGGCCGCAAAACGCTGCTCTCCCGGGAGAGCTGCGGAGGTGATCTTGTAGGGCTGGAGGCGTGTGCTGATCACGGAGCTGGGAAAAGGCGGGGTTCCTTATTTCTCGTTACTGTGGTGGCACTTTTGATCGCTAAACGGACGCACATCCGTGTCTCTGGCAGGTTGTCATTTCAGCGTACGCGGCCGTGTCCTGCTGTAGGCACTCAAAGGGGCGTCTTCCCCGAGACATACCAGGTCCAGCCTCACTCTCTGGCTGTGCCCGAGAGTATTGGAGCTGGGCTGCAAGGGGCAGGCGTTGGCATTCTTCGCCCTAAATTCAGCATGTTGTGATTTATCAAATAGAGGTGAGGCCGCTCCGGCGTCGGAGGGGAAACTCCTCGGAGGAGAAACTCCTCGGAGGATGTTTCAGAGACCTTCACTACATGTTGCTCGGCGTTGTCCGCTGACATCTGAGCACCTCTTTTTTGCAGCGCGGCGAAGCCGAACAGCGACAATCGATGATCGGTAGTGGTCGTCTTCCGCTATCGCGGCGCGAACGCCTGCTCTGTGAATTAAAGAAGGAACTCTATTACTGCACGGCCAAAGAGGGCTGGCGCCTTCTGAGGACGCGTGTTCTTCTTGCAGGGACGTGGGGGCAGCCACCTTATTTTTGTCGGTCCGGTTCCGGCGAAGGCGGCGCGGTTCAGGGGTTGAAAGCCCGGTCGCTCGCGGTTGCAGCCGAACGAGTTCTCCTTCATCTTCAGCAAAGCCTCCGAGGGAAAGCAGAGATCAAAATAAAAACCTGGTGAGAATAAAAGTCACCATGAGAGACGGGGATCCGCGATGGAAAGCCTCGGGAGAGAACGGTTGGTAACGGCTCCCCGGGCGTCAGAGGGCAGAGGAGGGAGGTTGGTGCCCGCGGCCTCTGCTAATAAGCCGCCTGAAAGGGAGGCAGCAGTGCCGGCGCGGAGCGTTTGCGCTCTCGCCCTCAGATCAAAAGACGACCAGCAGCGGGAGAGCGGGCTGCCGGGTACGGGACTGCCGGAGGATCCGGCAGGGAGCCGTGTGCTTGTGCAGAACCTGCTGGGGGAGTAGCAGGGTGCAGGAAGGGGGTAGAGGGCTGTGATGTTACCGCTTTACTTTGATGACGTTGTCGATTTTCCGTCGGATTGGGAAGTGCCCGGTGGGTTTGCTTTTCGTTGCCTTTTTACCTGGTTCAGGTAATAATGAAGAGTCTTTGGAGGGCGGGAGGAGGAAGAATTACCAGCCCGGATCGTGTCGGGGGTCTTGTCCCCTGGGTTCACCCCAACTGGAATCCCCCATCTCTGTCCCCCAGGACCTGGATCCTTGCCCTGGATCTCCGGGCGGTAGCTGCCAGCCTCTGGCTTGTTGTCTGTTTACTCTTTTCTCAACTCTTACATTCATGAATATTTATGTGAAGCTCCAAAATAGCCAAGAGCACTTTAATCAGAGGACTATCTGCAGCCTAATCAGGGATAATACTAATCAGGAAGTTCAGAGCACGCTTTAACACTTACTGCAGGAGGGGAAAGTTTCCTCCCAACTCCCGAACGGAGTTTGGTGATGCCTCTTTTGCATTTGCCCCAGTTACCGGAAGAGAAAACCCAAGATTTACTGTTTACACCTGGTGTTTTAAACTTCACGGCAGGAGCAACGATGTGGCACAGGAGCCGGGGTGTCGTGAGGACATTATGCAAACGGCGCCGTGCTAATTGAGATCCAATGTCTCTTGTGTTTCCAACTGTCGGGATCTCGCTCTTCACGCCAATCTCTCAAGGTCTCATCTTTTTTTTTTTTTTTGGTCTCGTGGTTTGGGTTGGATGCGTGCTCTAGCTTGCAGGAGGGTGATTTTACTGCCGAAAAGCTGGAGAAAAAACCTCCTTCTGCGTGAGGCTTTTAAATCATTGACTTTGCAATCTTGATAACTAGGATTTTCCGACAGGGATTGTGTTCAAAGGGGTGGAAAAAAAGCTCTGCTACAAATAAAGGTAAAACTTTTTTAAGGTTTAGCAAACTTAAAATTAGAGCTCATGAGGGTTTTAGACCTGCCAGGCAATATTGTACATCTGTTTAACACGGTGCCCTTCCTGGAGCTGAGATTCCTTTTTTTTTTTTTATTCTCACTCAGACACAGAGTTTTGCAGAAAATCCTTTTACATGATTCACATGAAAGTCTTTGCTTCCTGAAGTCTTCTCAGATATAAATGACAAAAGCTCACATTATCTGCCCCATTTTTCAGTGGCAACTTTATGGGATAAGGAACCACAATGCTGCTGGATTAAATCTTTAATGCAGATTTTCCACGGAGGTTTTATTCTTCAAGCATTCATCTGTAGCGATGTGTGGATTTAAAAATAAATAAAGCGTCTCTTAGGTCACAGTCCTGCTCCAACTGAAGCCCAAGGAAGCCGCGTTAGGCAGTAATTTTGGTCTCGTTAGCGTGCGTCGCTGCTTGCTGGATGTCTGTCTTCCCTCTCCCGTGGATAATAAGGAGCCGTGGGCCTGATCCCCTGCGGTGCCAGGCGTGGGGACGGAGCTCTGGGGCAGGGTGCTTACCTGCAGAGGTGGGGTGCTTTGGTCTTCTCTGCTCTTGGGAGTGACCCAATGCGGGTCCCAGTCGTGGCCAGCAGGACCAGGACAGGGATCGTCCCCTGGACTGGGGGCACTGGGGAGGCTGCACCTCGAATGCTGGGTTCAGTTTTGTCTCCTCACTCCCAGAAGGACCTTGAGGGGCTGGAGTGTGTCCAGAGAAGGGCGACGGAGCTGGTGCAGGGGCTGGAGCACAAGTGCGCTGAGGAGCGGCTGAGGGACCTGGGGGTGTTGAGCCTGGAGCAAAGGAGGCTCCAGGGAGACCTTCTGGCTCTCGACAACTCCCTGACAGGAGGGTGGAGCGAGGTGGGGGTCGGTCTGTTCTCCCCAGGAACGAGCGCCAGGATGAGAGGACCTGTCCTCCAGTTGTTGCAGGGCAGGCTGAGGTTGTCCCTGAGACCCATTTCTGTCCCGTTGGGGTTGTCCCGGCGTGTCCCAGGCTGCCCAGGGCAGTGGTGGAGTCCCCATCCCTGGAGGGGTTTCCCAGCCGTGTGGAGGTGGTGCTGAGGGACAGGGGTCAGTGGGGACCTGGCGGTGCTGGGGGGACGCTGCGGGACTCGATGGGCTGAAAGGGCTCCTCCAGCCCCGGCGTTTCCATGACTGTGGCCCTTCTCAAGCGGACGTAGCGAGGCAGGTCCTCGTTTACAAATAGCGAACCACGGTGCTGATGCCGAATGCTCGAGCTGGCTCCAGTTCAGTGCATGAATCCCGCTGGTGTCATCGTAAATGTAGAGCTGCCCACGACCACGGCTTTGTACCGTCGAGCTTGCCGGGGCAGGAGGGATTTTCCCCGTATTCGGTGGGTTTGAATCTGCAGGGGGCAGGTGGGCCATGTAAATCCACAGAACCCCGCTGGCTGCCGGTGCCGACCCTCTCTGCTGAGTATCCTGCCCTCCCTCTTGCTGTAATGCTGATGTGAGTGTGTGAACAAATTCAAGGTACTAGTTCCCGTAGATTTAGAGCCATCGCTGATAGTTTATAGCCCTTCCACAACAGGGTTTTTTCCTGTTGCTTTAATCATTAGCATAAGATAAACTTTAAATTGTGCTTCTGGATATATCGGAGTGTTGTGAATCTCCTCTCACCGTTGCAAGGGCGACCTCTCCTCCTGTGCCGAGTCCAGGCACGGTGGTGTATGTGGTGTGAGAGCGTAGCCAACAAGCTCTTTGCTTGTATTTATCAATAATTCCAGCTGTGGTCTGGGACGGGCAGCGCTGTCGCGCCCGGCGTGGGGCTCAGCCCGGCAACACCAGCCGGGGGCGTGATCTGGAGCACGTTTGGGACACCGAGAAAAATGCAAATGCGTCAGCGCTTCCCGCTGCCCTGCTCGAGCCGCCGTGGCAGGTGCTGGGTTCTGTAAGACACTGGGAGACGGCTTCCTGAGAGACACCGGTCCCCTAAGGGGAAGCGCTGGGGGAGGCATTGTTTTCCATCTAATCTATTAAATTCAGAAGCTGGGACGGCTGCCACCTGGGAGACCCCAGTGATTATTGACTTAGGCAAACACGCTGATTTCCCCCGCTACCTTGCCTCTGCTCTCCTCCCACCCCATTTTCTCCATGTGCCTCTCAGCCATATATTACCAAAACTCTGAGCTTCTATTTCATGCTCCGCCAGCACCCAGAGCCCTGGGTACGATCAGGTGTTTGCTCTGATGAACTGCTCCGAGGACAAAGTCCGTGTCTACCCGGGATGTACCAAAAAAAAGAGACTTTCTAGTTCTTCTTCCCAAACATTTCCCCAAGATACAGAAGCTTTTTTTTTTTTTTTTCACTTTACTGTATTGCAATGAGCACTTGAAGGAACCAACGGTGGGTAAAACCTGCTACGAAGAAGCAAGTGGATGTGAAGAAGCTTGTTTTAAGCCAGGGGTACGGTCAGGGTCGTGTTTGATGCTGATCCGAGCTGCGTACATCCACCACTGGAATGTGGTCCAGCTGAGACGCAGCCGCTCCGAGGAGCTGGACCTTGGCGCTGCTGTGGAAAGAGCAGCACCCTCTTCAGTCACCCAGAGCTTCAGATGCCGCTCAGGGGACAACTCACCATCGCTGAGCTTGCGTAAAGCTTGCTCTGGGCCGGCCACGTCCCTGGGTAACCCTCCTGGCCACCATGCCGTTGACCATCTGCCGTCTTCCTCCTGCACTGTGCCGTTGTTGCGTGTCCCTGCCCGTACATCACCCACCCTGCGGTGCTTCTGCCCAGAGCAGCTGGTCCTGGACCAGGCTGTTTCCGTGCTCCGTGGCACCGTCCAGCCCATACAGACCTCTGAGGGCTGGGGAACGGGTCTCAGCTCAGGATCTCGTGGTGTCGCTGATCTCAGCGGGCTTTGGACCGGACAGCAGGTCTTTACGATGTGTTTTACTGCTCGCTTGCGAGCTCCTCCCTTTTCTTTGGTTTAACGCAGGCCTTGCCATGTTACTTGAACAAAGTTTTATGTGTTTTAATTTTCTTTTACGACTTCGTAGCTGGTTTCCGACTGCTTCCCAAGACGAGTCAATGAGACAGAGCTCCTAATAAACCTGCATTCATCAATGCCTTGTTTTACTCTCTTTCATCTCTAACTACCATCCAATCACTTGGACAACTGATTCTTCGGAGCTTGCAATTAGACCCATGCTTTCTGCTTCTGATGAAGGAAGATTAATTAAATCAGCGGTTTTTCAAGACGAGAACTAATGCAGGAACATTTTTTGGCAATTTTCTCCTGCCTTTCTACCTGTAGCCTATTAATTTAAGACACTGGCATAGAACTAACATTTTGCCCTGATAGAAAACAATAAACTGAGATTTATACACTGGAGCCGTATGGAAAGACTTCTCTTTCCTTCCCAAAATGCAAATTACAGAATAAAACGACAGGAGATCAGGGGAAAAGTTTATAACGGATTCTGCTAATGCTTTGAGGGCGTACGTCGGTCTGCACACCTCCATCTGATAACCTTGGCGAGTGGTTCCTCAGTAGATACCGTTGTGTTTTTAATGATCGTACGTGCAAAAAGCCATTCCTAACATCGCCTCTCTGAGTACCAGTGACTGGGCAGCTGTACCGTGGTGTCCTGGTAAGAACAGGTAGGGGGCTGAGACCGCTTTCATTGGTGTAGGCATCTCAGTAACACCACAGTCAGCTACAAATACTGCGCAAACCCTCGTGAGATATTCCGTCTCTCTTCCCCAAGTTGCCGTGCCCTTTCAGCACCAGCCACCTCTTCGTTACCGGTCTCTCGGTTGGTGTGGGTGCAGATACCCGTTGCCACCGCCTGTCCCCTCGCTGGTAGGTCACCGTTGGTGTCAGCCGTGGTTGCACTTTGGGAGGTCAGGAACAACTTTGTTTAGCTGGTCTTAAAACGTGCAGAGTCTCCATTGTCCACCCACAGCGGGGACACGTTGCAGGGGTTGGCTCCAGGCGCCGCTTGACGGTGGCCCGCGTGCCACGTTTGCTGGCCAGGGCAGTCTCTGCGTGGCAGAGGCCGTCGGCGTTAGTGTCCTCTCCTTTCGGAGCGGGCGAGGTGGTCAGCGCCCTCGTCGACGTCAGTGTTGCGCTTTCGGAGGCGCAGATGGCGCGTGGATCCCCGCAGTTGCAGGAGGGTTGTTGAAGCCCTCCCTCCTTGTCCGCGCTGCAGGGGCACTTTGCCTAAGATGTAGGGCTCCTTTCTTCACAGAGGAGGCTACAAGAAGAAGAAAGCCGCAAGCCAAGCGGTGCGCTGCGTGTGCCGGTTCCAAGGCAGCCCGCTGGTTTATTACCGTCAGCAGATTTTCCCTGGGTCTGTGTTCCAGCTCCTGCTACGATCGGTGAGATCTGACAACGCCAAAGCCAAGGCAGAGCACAAAGATCTCTGCGGTTTCAGGTGTGATTTGTTTTTATCAACTTATTGGTTTGTACCTGTGTTTGAAGGTGTGGAGAGCGCTGGTAAAATCCGTTAGCTGGGATGCTTTGAGGTGCTGAGGTTCCTCCGCGATCAGCTTGAGGCAGAAGAGTTCCCCAGGTCTTAGTTAATTGAAACACACATCGAGTAACTACGTTCATAAATGAGTCATTTATAAAGACGACAGCGAGGGAAGGAGCGTGGCAGGAGGAGCAGCGAGAATCGCTCGTGCGTACCCGGGCTCCTCCGGGTGCGCAACATGCCCGGGCACGCGGCAGAAATTCTCTGGCGCCACGAAAATAAGAGCGGTGGTGGCAGATGGATGAACGCGACTCGTAGGATGTCATCCCGTTCTCGGTTTGGTGACAGTCGTGGGGAATTTAGTAGCATAGCAAAGACTCAGCTAATTGGTACCGTCCTGTTTGGCCCAAGCGTTGCCTCCTGAAGGCTCCGGTAAGCAGGAAGACCCTACAGAGAGGAAGGCTTGAGGAGGATCCGGTCTGGTGTTGGTCATTTACTTCTCCGAGCATTAAAAAGTGAATTTCAGTCTCTGGTTCTTTGCCTCGTCCATGTGATTTATGATGTTTCCAAGGTCTGACAGTGGCTCTTGCTCTGCCTACCTGTGGTGGTTGTCATCAGAAGACCCCAAGTCTGCTCTGGCGTTGTTGCAGTCTAAGTAC
The DNA here is from genome assembly GCA_009769605.1 of Bucorvus abyssinicus. Taxonomy (NCBI): domain Eukaryota; kingdom Metazoa; phylum Chordata; class Aves; order Bucerotiformes; family Bucorvidae; genus Bucorvus; species Bucorvus abyssinicus. Next base: position 2,013,259 of record CM020059.1, on the reverse strand, counting down.
AGCCATGACAAAGTGTGTCGGTGTGGTAAACCATCATTAGCGGTAAGGAAAAGGTTTTCCCATCCACAGATGGAAGAGCTTTTCAATGCAAAGCGTTTGCTGTTACTGCAAGTTCCTTCTTGTTGGGTTTTGTTGGATTTTATGAAATAATTTTGGCTGTTTTCTCTGGCTAGTGTTTCACGTGGTGTACCCAGACACGGGGATAACAAGGACCAGTGTATGTCTGTGGCTCTCAAGAGCTCTGGGAAAGACTTTTCCTATGGGGAGGCTGAGGCACAGATGGGCAAAACGCCTCATTTATGAATGCTGCTCATACAGTTGGGCTCGATGGTCCTAAAGGTCTTTTCCAGCCTGAACAATTCCATGATTCTAGTAGCGTATGTGACTAAATGCGTGGTTTTCCCGTCTTGGGATCACAAGTGTTGGCACTGGTGGTTCATCCTTGGTGTCTCCTCCTTTGTTGTCCTACCGAAGGAGCCTTGTGCATCCTGAGGCTCCAGGGACGTGAGAAGCTACCGGTGCGAGAATGACTTGTGGTCGTAGGGAAGTTCAGGCTCCAGAACTGCACGCGCAGTTCACGGCTCCGCGAGCCGGGGGGTATTTGCCCTGTAATTGGGCAGGTTAGACTCACGCCGGAGTTTAATGGCAATTTAAATCACTCTCGCGCTGGTGCAGAAATATTAAGGCTTTGATCAAGGGCTTTTAGACTTCCAGCTTCTCATCGAGCCCAGTGCAGAGCTGGTTCTCGCCTAATGAACCAGGGGACCCAAGCGCTGAAGACATCAGAACTAGGCAGGTTTCCTCCTCCTTTTGCTTCCAACCCTCCAGCCTGCTGTTCAAACCTGCCCTTTTCATACTTCTCCCCACTTCACGTTAGGAATGAATGAAGCAATTAGGGATATTGTGTTTGTAAGGTAAGGGTAATTAATGCATTGATTAAAAGTAAGAAATTGTGTGATGGGGGCAGAGGAGAATCCAATCCCTTTGCTACAGGAGACTGTTTCCTGGGAGCTTTCCTTCTGTTACGGAAATATCTGCAATCAGAGAAACATTTCCTTGGAGCAGAAGAATAAAAAATCATTTTCTCCGCAGCCTAATGGGCAGAGGCATATGTTTTAATAAACATATGGGAGGGTGTTTTGTCTGCAGTCGGGAATTAGTATTCAGGAGCTTTACAATGCGTATAAATCTCCGTGCCTTTTCTTTCTTTTTATTTAATTAAGGCCATTTTCAGTCTGTCCTCTGAAGTCCTGCTAGTTTCACCGAGTCTTTCCATGATCGTTGAGGCTGTGCGAGTGTTTTCAGCATCTGAGCTTTAATTATGACGGGGTTCCCCTGCTCGGCTCGACTTCACTCTTTCCCTGGTGTGGCAGGTTTTTTCATCTGCAATTTTGTGGACGCGATCTTTGATGGAGGGACTCGGCTGTCGGCTTTCAAGCTGTTGTCTGCACGTGATGCCTCTGCCTCCGCTCCAGAGCCCCATCACTAAAAGAGACCCCCCGGTTCCATCCTTGGGGTCCGGCTCTCAGCCCCATGGTGTTAGGGTCTCATGTTTGAAGGGTCTGATCCTCGGTCCATGGCTTGATACGGAGGTTTGCACCGGCTCAGCATCGTAAGGCACCAGGATAATACCAGCCCAGCAGAGACCTGGAGCTGCTGGAGCGGGGCCAGAGGAGGCCCAGGAGTGACCCGAGGGTGGAACCCCTCTGCTGGGAGGAGAGGGGAGAGAGCTGGGGGGGTTCAGCCTGGAGCAGGGGAGGCGGCGGGGAGACCTTAGTGTGGCCTGTCAGTGCTTCGAGGGGCTGTCAGAAAGCTGGGGAGGGGCTGTTCAGCAGGGGCTGCTGGGACAGGACAAGGGCTGATGGTTCAACTGGGAGAGGGAGATTGAGAGCAGAGAGAAGGGAGAGATTGTTGCTGCTGAGGGTGGGGAGACCCTGGCGCAGGTTGCCCCGAGAGGTGGGAGAAGCCCCATGGCTGGCACCACCCCAGGTCAGGTTGGACCCTGGGGCTCTGAGCAGGCTGGAGGTGCTGGGGCAGGTGATCGGGAGCCTGCTGTACCTTTCCATCCTCATTCCTTTTATTCAGAGCGCAGCATCGTTACTAGCAATGAAGTTTTTATACTTCACAGTTAGCCCAGCCAGGTCACGGTGTGTTATAAATCTTGGACAAGTCAAGCACTGCTTCTTGCTGGGTACAGTATATGCTTGGCCCCATTAAGAATAATAGCATGAATAACTGTAAGCCATTAATTTTGACAAGATCAGGCCCGTATCACCTTAAAAAGAGCTCACCGATACCATGGGAGACATTTGGCTATTTCCATTGTTCACTCCCTTAATGAATAAAAATCCGAAAGTAGCTGCGGTTTCCTGACAAGCACCCAGAACCCGCGAGAAGGTTCATCCTGTCAGCATGTGCTGGGGCGACAGCACCGAGAAATCACTCCCGGTGCTCCGAAAAGGTGCGCCCGTGGGAAGAGGCACTCCTGCACCCGGCACGGACAGCCCCAGGGTGAGCAGATTTATTTCTTCCAGGAATAAGGAATAAAATCCACACTCCCTCATTTGAGATCGGCGAGAGATAAATCCATCAAGATTCCCAGGTTTTAGGGGTCTTCCTTGCTGGAGAGCCAGCCGGAACCCGCTGTCCAGCACGTGTTGGAAGTATCTCCCTCCTTAGCACCCGCTCGTGCCACGCTCTAGCTCGGGGTGCTCGTAGCTGTTTTCAGACTTCCCTTAGAGAAAAGACCCCTTGCGTGGTTTTTCCCTGCCAAAAAAGCGCGCTGGGATAGTTTTTTCCCTTGGCTTTCAAACACTCAGAGTGAAGTAAGAGGGAAAATAAACAGTGGAGGGCGGGCGGGCAGGAGGAGAGCTGCTGCCGGTCCCATGTGCAGGCAGCGTTCTTGGTGAGGCGGCGGGTACCGGCGCTGCGGCTGTCGTTGTTTAAAAGCAGGATCTTCCCTCGTTGCTTTAAGCATCTCTGCGCAGGGCTGTGTGTTCGCTGGATACGCCGAGCTCCTCATCGAAGTCAGCACCGTTGTGCCGGCACCGCGGGAAACGAGGGGCGATTAGGAGCTTCTCTGCGGGTTTCCAGTGCTCCTCGGGGATCCGCAGGGGAAACGAGGAGGGCAGGAAGGGCGCAAATGTCCCTACCCGTGATGGGGAGGGAGCCTCTGTGCCTGATGGAGAGGTTGGTGGGTGCTGTTGCTGCACGCGCGCGGGTGCCTCCTGCTATTCCACAGGTGGGCTGGGGCTGCGTGACCTCGTTCTGCCGGGGCTGGGGCTTTTCGGAGGGGTCCCGCTCCTGCCCGTGCCGTGCCCGGTGCGCAGCAGAAGCCCTCAGTACCTGTTTTTAGAGAGGGACGTATCCTGCGGCCGTCAAACCAGCCAGGCGCAGGGTTGCTGCAGAGGACCGGAGCAGCCCTTGATGTGGCAAACCAAGCGCCTGCTTCTTTGCTTCTTGTTTGTCTTTCTGCACGAGATAAAGGCTGAAATAGCTAAGTGTTCGAGGGCTGGCTGACTCCTCGCGTGTTTTCCCCTGCACAGCATTTCCCGTGGTTAAGGAGCTGCCCTTAAGGACAGAAAGGTTTTAACCTCTGTAATTATTTCCTAGCGGGTCTCTGGTTCCTGGGCTTTGGTATCCGTTAGCTCCCGTCCCCCGGCAGTGCCGGTTCCGCCGCAGTGACCCGTGTTCCCTCCCCAGGCTGTGCCAGAGTAACTCTGTTGGGGTATTTGGCAGGCCAGGAGCAGCCGAGCTCCGAGCAGACAAAAGTCGGCGCTGTCCCTCAGGCGCGGCTCTCCTCCGGGCACTTCAGTATGTAATTCCCGCTCATTTGCAGACCTGTCCTGTTATTTACGTGAAAGATTTACTTGGAGCTACCCCTCCCGTAACGTCCGTAGCGCCTGCGTTAACCGCGCTGCAGCTCGTTTGTAACTGTCGGTCACCGTGAGGCTGCGATGCTGCCGTCGGTGCTCTCTGCCTGCTCAAAGCATACTGCGCGGTGTCTCCCAGCTGCCCTCCAAAACTGGCACCGTTTAAACATGGGTTGAGGCCACGGAGTCCCTGTGAGTCGAGGTGAGACGGTCCAACAGCACATCTCTCTCTGCGGGGAGGCAGAGGCTCTGCAGACCACTGCTAAACACCTCCCGCGCATGCCCACCCTTCGCACCTCCCATCTCGGGAGCCTCAACCTCCTTAGTTCGTTCTCCTCTTCATTTACCGGAGGGTGAGGATGATGATAAGCCCTTTACGCCCACCTTTAGGGAGCTCTTGCTCCCATTCTTAGTTCTTCCACTGAAGTAATAACTCAGCTTTGATCAGAGCATCTTCACAGGGCATGAATTATTGTATTCCAGCTAAACCCTGCCGTGGCATGTGCGGAGGAGCTGGGGCAGTTCCAAGTGGATGTTCTCCGTTGGACAGGCTCAGGGAGCTGGGGTTCAAAACTTACGGAAAGAGTAAATCTTCCTCCGCAGAGGCCGTGGCCCCAATCCGGCTCCTCCCCGTGGTGCCCACGTCAGGCAGCCTGTCACCGGCGCAATTTCACACTCGATTTCAGTCATTGCTCGGCATAATTTCGATCAGGTGAAGAGTAGGAAGATGCTTGTGCTATTCCTCACGAGAGCTCTCCGACAGCGGGACACGCTCCCATTTGTTCCTGTCTCCCATGGGGCACCTGCCAGCCCACTCCTCTCTAGGCAGCACAGCAAAAAACCCACAACGTTCAATTACTCAGTGGTTTCCCAGCTACACGCTCCTTTTCAGAAAGATTTATTTAAAGTTGCACCCACCGTAGGCCAAGACGTCGCAACGGCTCCAGGGAGCTCATGGTCTGTGATGGGGCACGCTGGGGAGGCGCAGGACTATGGCACGGGGGGCTTTGACCCACGGGGATGGCCAGGGTCCGGCACGCAGACCTGCTCCCGCGCTGGGTGAAAGCTGCTACTCGCGGCCGGCGCGCCCAGCCAGAGCGGTGGGTCTGTGGAAAACCAGCCGCAGTGACCTGGACCCAGCGGTTCAGCTGCGAGTGCCTCGCTGGCAGGTCGAAATGAAGAAGCACAACAGCATCAACACCAGGTGCCAAAAAAAGGAGGAGAAAAAAAGAAAAGGTGAAAGCTGCTCTGGACTCATCAGTAACCTGATGCACATCCTTGCCCGTGGTGCGAGTAGAGAAAGTGATCAGCACGCGGGTCAGGGTTTCGCCAAGCCGTCCGGGGAGAATTTACTCCAGCTTCTCCCTGACAAGAGGCAGAGGTATAAAACACAACGCGGTGACTTCTGTTCGAGAAATAGCTGTGTAAAACACCGTTCATCAGAGCTCTAAAGGTTACCTCGGCAGGGAAATAATAGCTGCAGCTTTGGGCTTGGTGCCCCTGGGGGCAGTTTGAAGGCGAGGAGAAAGAGCTGGTGATGGGCAAGGGGCGGCGCAGGCCCCGGTCCTGAGTTGAGCGTCGTCGTTTGTCACCAGTTCTGAGCTGCGTTGGGTTGACTCAGGTTTGTAAACCCCTGGGAAGCCCCCCAGCGCTGTGTTACAATGCGTAGTGGGCACTAAATACGGCAGTGAGCGGAATGCTTCGCGCTGGGTGAGCAAAGGGAAGGACGAAGAGGGGTTAAAGCATCCGTCACGAGACCTGACAGTCCTGTGCCTCACTCCTGGCTGCCACCAGATGGGTAAGAGAAGGTCGAGGCTGAAATAGTCTGCGATAACCTGATGGCAGGGGGAAGTTTCCTAGTGCTGGTTATTTCTCGGTCTTTGCTGTAGAAGGGCAGGAAACCTCCAGTGGGTCCAGAGCCCCGCGTGCGTTCCACCCGTGAACCCGCTGCCACCCCTTCGAATAAATCAGCTCCGTCCCGAAAATCCGAGCGCGTGCTGGGGAAGGAGACTGGTGAATAACTGACATAACAGACAAGATTTTTATTTAGTTTGGAGCTTGTTAGGTTACATTTGCATAGCGACAATGTCGGATTCATTATTCATGAGCACAAACCCCAGTGACCCCCCGCCTCCCCCACTCGCCCAGTCGTTCGTGAACACCAGCTCCCGGAGTCCCAAGATGAGGCATCTTTCTTGCTGCTTTAAGCAATTTCTCTTTAAAAGGAGCGCAGCAGAGTGACAGCCTGATTTTTTATTCATGTGTGGGTCTTTTCAAGGCACAGCATTTACCACAGTACATAAAAATCAGGCTTGCAGATCGGGGGGCGGGCGGGGGGAGAATCGAGTTAAGCAAATGGTGTTTAAGAGGAGTTTGCTGCTGCAGCTAGTGGCAGGGAACGGGCATGTCCCTCCTGTTGTCCTGGCCTTTCTCGCCCAGCCCTTGATAGGACAAGGAGTAACAGTTTTAAACTGAAAAAGGGAAGATTGAGTTTAGGTGTAAGGAGGAAATTTTTCACTGTGGAGGGTGATGAGACCCTGGCGCAGGTTGCCCCGAGAGCTGGGAGAAGCCCCATCCCTGGCACCACCCCAGGTCAGGTTGGCCCTTGGGGCTCTGGGGAAGCTGCTCTGGTTGCAGATGTCCCTGCTGCCTGCAGGGGGTTGGACTGGGGGAGCTTTGAAGCTCCTTCAACCCCAACCAGTCTGTAAACCCAGGGCAGGTCATCTCCCATCATACAGCAGCTCCTTGGACACACGTCCTGCCCTGGGTGACGTGGAAGCAGGTCTAGGGTCCCCAGGAGGGGCTGGGAGTGGGCAACTGCCCCAAGCAACGAGACTGATCCGGGTTTGTGTCTCCTAAGCAGGCAGACTGGAGAGCCCATCCCGTGGCAGATGGTGCTGCTGGGAGAAGGGGAAGCGTGAAGCCCTTTGGAGGTCAGAGAGATGATCCAAGAAGATCCTGGTCACTGGAAAAATGGGCTGAGCCAGGAGGATGGAGACGGGTGGGTGCCTAAACACTAAATAGGGGAATATCTGGCTGTGCCACGTTAGTGCAGAAAGGGGTCAGGGGGTGGTACAGCCAATACTGTGATGCTTGTGAACCACGGGGAAAAGTGACAGAAAAGCAGCTGCAGAAGGGCGTTAAGCAGCACGATGTCTGTAAGACATGGGGGTCACTGTCCTGCTCGGAGCCACCGCGTGTGTGGAAGGATGTTGGCAAGCTGGGGAGCATGCGGGAGGGAACAGGCAGAGCTGTGCCAGGAGGGAGAACGCAGTGGGGTCATAGCAGAAGGACAGACGGCCGTGGGAGGGCAGAAGCGTCTCCATATATCTCGAAGCCGACCATCCGATGTGCTCTGTAGCTACTGAGGCCATGACGGTCTTGGCTTAGTTTGCAATTAGGGGAGTTGCTTTAGGTAAATCCTCCTGGGAGAAGATGCTGAAGCCCTTCCATGGAACCCTTCAACAGACATCTCCCAAGGATGGCCAGGGCTGAGTCTTCCTCAGCGCAGGAGGAAGAGCAGGATGAGGAAGGAGCACCAGAGCAGCTCTCTCTACCATATAGAAATAAAAAAAGGTGTTTCTGGAGGAGCCTCACCTTGTTTCGGGACACCATTAGCATTTTTAGCACCAGGAGGGGGGATGAAGAGCCGTCCTGGGAAGCGCTGCCAATCACAGCGTGATTTGCTCTCGGTGTGAGGCTCTCTCCTGCTCTCTTACTCAAAGAAAAAAAAATGCAATCAACACAAATGATACCAAGAAAAGTAATTAAACGTCTCAAAAATGCCAGAGATTGCGCTGAGCGTGTGACGGGCGCAAAAGGAAGGTGCTGAAAGGGAGCAAGGCAAAAGCAAGACTGCGATGGGACGCCAACAACTGGTGGATTTTCTGACCTTTTCTTGCTGTTCAGCGGCAGGACCGCGCCAGCCCTGCTTCTCCCTGTGCCGTCACCCCTCCGTGCCCCTTCACAGCTCACGCGGGGAGCAAAAGGCAGCGGCAAAGCCTCGACACCGTCCTCACCCCCACCTTGTGCCCCAGGTCTCCTTCCCTCTGAGTGACTCTCGTGCAGCATCGGGCAAAAGGGAATTCAAACTAGAAACCAGCAGGGGCTTAGGGCTGAGTTAGTTCTCTGCCTCGGATCTGCTCCGAAATTTTGGCTGAGCTCCCCCGTCTCTTGGGGGGGGGTCATAACGCAGGAGTAGAGGGAAAACGCAGCGTCTTTGGTGCCTAATGGCCAAATCACGGAAGGGTTTGGGCTGGAAGGGACCTGAAAGAGCATCCAAATCCAACCCCACTGCCATGGGCAGGGACAATTATCAAACTCTCTCAGGATTTTAATCAAAGCAGATAGTCTCTGGAGAGACGCGTGCTCGCTCGCTGTGAACGGAAACTCACCTTAAAGCCTCTTTCTGTGGCCAGGGCACTGCTGGGGGGGTCTGACCCCCGTCCGGGGCCGGGCTGACCCACCTCGCCTGGTCTGTACGTGCCATCTGGTGGCAAACAGGAGGAAAGAAAATGGGTTTGAAATGACTTTTGCCAGCGCAGAACTCTATTAAAGGGGCTGGAGGAGCAGTATCTCAAAGCTGGCTGCTTTCAGGAGAAGGGGCTCCGGCGAGCGGCCGTGCCTGCGAACCTGCACGGCCCTCGGTCCACCCTCTGCCGCAGGCGTGAGCTCGTTACAACGCGGGTCGCTGGGAGGGAATTTTGCCGGGAGGTTGTTTTCTGCTGGAAGTAGCAATTTGTCTCCGTAGAGGGATTCTCATTTCTTACCGTAAGAGTGGAAACCGAAAAACAGCCTGCAAAGTCTGGCTGTTAAAACCGCCCCTTTTTCCTGGCTTTCAGCTGTGGTCGCTACCCGGTGCCCTGGGCTCTTTCCCCTCCTTTTTTCCTTCGCCTTCCCCTCAGTGGATAAATGAACTAAAGAGGGGAAACAGCGAAAACTGGAAATCAAAGTCAACAGCCAGAAAATGTCCTTACAGCTTCTGCCTCTCAATTATTTTTTTTGCTTTCTGATGCAGGAAGAACGCGGGAAAAACGGGCGTTGGCTGTTTCTCTCTAAAATACATTGATCAAATATTGACTGAAATACTGATTAATATTAAAAAATGATTCATATTTAAGCTCAGAATGACGGGTGTCATTTATGGGGGTGTTCTAGTGCACGAAGTTGGTCGCCAGCCCCCAAGTCTTTGTGAAAACCCTGCGACGGAAGCGGGAGAGCGAAGCGCGATAGCTGATGACCCGCTCGGTACGGGATGTGGGATGACGACGAGCTGCTGAGGCAAAGATTTGGTGAGGCTGCGCACCCCCGCATCACCTATTATACCTATTTATAGGTATTAAATAAGGCCTCGCTGGAGCGCGGCGCGGCGGCTGACCCGCTGTGGCTGGCGAATCAACTCAGGACCCGTGCAGTATTCCTCAGCCGCCGGTACCGGCGGGGACGTGGCCGGTCTCGGCTGAGGAGCGGGCGCTGCCCTCGGTGGCTCAGGTTTGCATAATTACGGCGTGAGTTCTGTCCTGCCGTGGCTCTCTAATTACATTGTAAAGTAAGAAAAAGTATTTATATGCACACGGGGCTTTTTTCCGAAGCTTCCAAGGGCAGTACGGAGTGGCCAGGAGGAGGGCTGGTTGCAGAACAACGGAAGAAGGAAATTATAAGTCGCATTGGTCTCGTTTGACAGCAGGAGGAGACCAGGCGCTTCTCCTGCCTGTCCGGGAGGGCAAACGTGGCGTTTTTAGGACGTTCAGCGGGATGAAACAGGCTCTTTCCCTGCTTTTCCTTTGCGGGCTACCTGGGTGCTTGATCCTAGTGCTTCTGCCACAGCAGGTTGGACCAGATGACCCTCGAGGTCCTTCCAGCCTGGTGTTCTGTGATCGTTCATCCTATAAATACCCGCTGGGCAGGAGATCGAGGTCGAGGCTCCCAGATGGCGTTTTTGATGGAGCCCTTGGTCGTGTGGGTTCACAGGGAGCAGCTCGAAGTGAGGCTGAAGAGAGGTTCTTGGGTACGAACCCGAACCACCTTGTGATACAGCAGCAGAACCTCATGCTGCCCCCCAGGCTGAGCCTCTACCGGTGCCACTTCACAACCGCCGGCACCTCAACACCCCAACCTCTTCTTCCCAGGTAGGGAAAACCAAACCATCACAGCCCTGCAGCCTTGTGGTCCGTTTTCCTCTAAGGCCCAGAGCAAGCGGCAGCTCCTGCATCCCTGTCCCCGTCTGCCGCTGCAAACGCAGTTCTCTGCAGCCCTCTAGTGCTTATGGAATACGGGGGAAAAGCAGGATTTGCGACAGCCCTGAGGAAAAAGGGCAAAGACAGCTCAGGTGGAGTGTCCTTCACTGCCTGGAGCAGGCAGGGGTTTGGGCTGGGGCTCTCGCAGCCTCTGCCCCAGCAGCAGGCGCGCTGCCAGCCTGTCCCCGGTCTCTATCCCTGCCTCTACCCGAGCACAAGGATTTTCCGTCCCTCCTTTCACCACTGCCAGTTACCCTTGTCGTCCCCACAGCGACGATGCTGATCTCCTGGTGACCACAGCAGTCTGGGCAGAGCATTTTCCCCAGGAGCTCACCCTACGGTTGGTATTTATTTATTTTCCAGAAGAAAACAATATAACTATGGAACCATTCTTCTTCCTTGGAACCCTAATTTAAAATAGAGGTTTTCTTTGCTCACAGGACAAATAGCAGCACCAGCCTCTGGTGGGAGGAAGGCTGGACGTGAGCGGGCAACAGGCGCTTGCAAGAGGGAGATTCAGACGAAAGAGAAGAAATTGTTGCTGCTGAGGGTGGTGAGACCCTGGCGCAGGTTGCCCCGAGAGCTGGGAGAAGCCCCATCCCTGGCACCACCCCAGGTCAGGTCGGCCCTTGGGGCTCTGGGGAAGCTGCTCTGGTTGCAGATGTCCCTGCTGCCTGCAGGGGGTTGGACTGGGGGAGCTCTGAAGGTCCCCTCCCACCCAAAGCAGTAAGGATTCATTGTAGGTCTGTTCCCAAGGGACATCCCCTCTCCCCTTCTCCTCCCTGCCCCATTCAGCTCCCTGGACCCTTCCTCCGTGCTGTAGTTCCCCACATCCTCCAAAACCGTGGGTGTAAAGGGAACGGATGAGGAAAAGGGTACCGTTTTCTCGTCCCTTTCCTGTATTTTTGTCATGGCTCCGTCATCTCCGTGACAAAAATACACATGGAACCAAGTTGGGAAACTTTTTCTGCATCTGTTTCACTTCTGTCCGAAACACTCCTCCCATTTTCATTACAAACCAACCCCTTTTGCCAAATAGCAGCTACAGAAAAAATCAGAAGTTAGTTAGTTGAAATACAGTTGCTTTCCAGGCTCTTTCTGATAAAATCCTGAAAAGCTGCTTTACGATTGGATTTCTCCCACAAAAGAAGTCGTCTGCATATAAAATACTTGGAACAATTGGTTCTCCGGAGCTCCGGAGACAGATGTGCTGATACCACCCCCGTTGAAACAGGTCAGCTGTGCCCTCGAGCTCCTGGTTCAGCTCTTCCAGGTCCTCCCGCACAGGCCCGTTGCAGTTCTGACGTTTTCCCCAATCGGGCGGGACAGGATCTCTTCAAAACGTGTCACACGGTCTGTGACTTCATGCTTTTGCCATTAAGGACTGGAAGAGCCGCACTGCTGAGTTTTACCCCTGGTGGAGTTCGGAGGAGCTGAGTTCACCATCAGCAGCCGGGACTCCAGGGTGCTCCAGCTCTGCCAGTGCTTCTGTGGGACCTGGTGTTGGTGGAACGAGCGGAAGAGGTCCATGACCAACCGCCTCCCCCTTTAAGGTGACAGCGATGGAGCCAAATCTTTGCAAGGACTTTGAGACACAAGTGAAAAACAAGGTAAGAAGCAACTAATGGGGAAGTTGTCATGAAACTTGGGAGTTGATCCATCAACTGAAAAGTGCTTTGGGATTTAAGTGGATGATGTAGAAATCCCCTCAGCAGAAGAGGGATCTCAGCACCTCTCCTTCAGCACCTCTCCGGGCTGAAGCTGCCTGGAAAGAAACAACCTGAACCACCTTGTCATTGCAATTTTTCACACATTTTTCTGTGCTGCGTGTTCGCAAGATCTGGGAAGTTTAATTTTCCCAGAGGCTGCTCGTCCCTACCAGGGCTGGCGCAGCCGCATCAAAGGGATCAGGAGACATCAGAGGGGAGCAGGAAGGCTGCAGTCCTGTGCCAGCTCTGAAGCATCCCCCAGCTTCTGGCAGCAGGGTGGGATTAGCAAAGCGTGTCACGGCAGTGCCGTGGCGATTGCCCGAGCTGAAACAACTGACGCGCTGTCCTGTCCCCTGGGTTGTAGCTGAGCAGCACGGTCTTACTGGGGAGACCCTTGTCGAGGTCATCAACGTGAAGCCATCTCAACTTAAAGTCGTTCGGGAAGCCGGCGATTCCAGCCACCTGATGGACGAGGGCTGGGTGATGCCTGGGCCAAACTTGCCTCCCTTTGTTTATGGCAGATGTGCCCTCCCAGAGCCCGACGCAGGCAGCAGCGGTTCCCTGCCGTTTACAGCGGGAGGGAGGCTGTCTCTGGAGGAGGTGAACCTCTCGATTGAGTTGGCAGTTGCAGCCAGGTGTTGGTGGTGCTCGTGGCGTTTTCCAAAGCTCCCTGGCTCTGTTTGCTCAGATCCTTCACACCCCTGTGAAAGTTTTAATACCCCGCAGTGGGTGGAAGGAACGGCACAACTGTGTCCCTTCAGGAGACGGGACGTTTCAGAACTGCTCTGCAGGTGAAGACAACTCCCTCCATCACCACCTTCCACACCGCTGTCACCAGAGCGCACGCAGAGCTGGGGGCACTGGGGAGCAGCAAGAGGCACCGTTGTACTTTGTCCCAGCTCTGCAGCAGCCAAAGCGACGCCGGGGGTGGTTGGTTTCTCTGGATTCCGAAGGAAAAAGGCAAAACCAAGGCTTTGCCTTTCCAGTCTCACACTGTGACAACTTCGCTGTTAGGCTACTAGAGGAAGGTTATCACTCTCAAAGCTGAAAACCCCCGAGGTGGTACAAAGAGCCCCAGCAGCAGCAGCGCAGCCTTCATCACCCCTACCGAAACGACAGCGGATGCTGACGGTCAGCTCTTGGCGGTTACGGCGTGTCCAGCTGCCAGAGCCGGGTCACGCCGCGGAGATGCTGGCTGGCACCTTCATCCTCACGCCGCTGTTGGCTGAGGAGGGGCTCACAGTGAGTGCTACGCTAAAACATCACTGGCTTGTTTTAAGACAAGTCTACGGCCTTTCCCAGGGCTCTGGGCTGACCCACCCTCAGCCCTAGAACGGTCTTGGCCTCAAGCGCCCTTGCCAAAGCGCACAAAACCAGGCAGCCCAGAGTTTCCAATCTTTATTTTCCCAAGGCGGCAGCGTTGAAGCTTCAGCGTCTCGATGTCGCAATGCCGTGCGGTCGCGGATCGTTGGCGTTAATGCCGCCGTTTCCGACTCCTGTCTGGTTCGACTGCGCGCTCTAAATCTGCCCCGCTGCCGGGGGTGTGCTGCTGGGACAGTCCAGGCATTGTTGGACTTTGCCCTTCCCGTGGCTGGAGATTTCGATGCTGCTTCTTGGGGACCCTGCGCGGTGTTTTGTCGTAGGGCTGAGCGCCCGCAGAGAGCTCAGTGTGCGCGAGCCCAAGCTGCTGGTGGCCCCGTTCCCCCCGGAGCTCACTGGATGACTTTGTTCTTTATCTGTTCATCAGAAATGCCAAAGGAGTGGAGCTCAAGGCAGCAGGACTGGTGGCAGAGGGGAAGCGGGGAAGCTGCTCGTGTGAAGGGAGCGCGGATGACTCCTTCGGAGCCAGCGGCACGGTGCAGATGTGCCGCTGTGTGTCAGAACTGAATAAAAACCAGTCAAAAGTTTATCACGGGCTTGGTGGTGGTTGTTTAATGATAAGAATTGTGCCCGGGGTCTGGGGGGTGGTTCGTAAGGGTGGCAGAAGGCAGTGAAGCGAGAAAAGCCAAGGTGGTTATCGGGAAACTCGTGTAGAGGTGGAAGATAATAATCTTAAAACTATAATGGGAATATTCCAGGGAGCTTTGTCCGTACCGGTAGAATTCCCCTCTTTGCTGGGTAACTGAGAGCATCCCACCCGCTGTCCCTCCCAAGTCAACGTGTCACATCCGCAGACCCACTGCCCAGGATGGGGCGTCAGCCGCTTGCCGCAGAGCTCAGCAGCGGCATGTCAAGAACGCCAGCGGAGCGTGGGGTGACGGCAGGGGGAATTCCTGGTCGTCCCACTGCGCCCGGCCGACGCGGCAGAGATGGGTCCCCCCCACGCGTCAGCCCCACGGCTCCTCCAGTAGCTGGACAGGCAGTTTTCTCAATCGAATAGAAGTAGGAAATACTCCAGTCTCGTGGACTCCTGCCAGCTCCTGTGAACCATAGAGCAAGTTTGAGGAGCAAAGTAAAAAAAAAAAATATGGTATTGCATTATTCATGCATGAAAACAATCCCTTCCAAGCGCTCCCCGGGGTCTGTCCTAGCTCCCAGCCCTCCTACATCCCTGGCAATTTATAGGTATTGGGAGAGCGCTGAGGGGACAGATCCTCGTGGTGGTTTAAATCGGGGCAGAGATTAATCGCGGGGCTCTGTACTGTAATTACTCCCTTTCCCCACAACGTACGTTCCTCAAAAAATTGAGCAGAACTTGTAGCGAAGCTGGATTTAACTCAGCAAATGGTCTCGGCCAGAGAGGGGGGAATTCTTGCAAATGTCAAAACATTCCGATGTGACAATTAAAAATAGGCGGTTTGGAAACGCTCCAGGGTTCCAGGCGGAGGTTGAGGAGCGGAGCGCTTTGTTTGCGAGCGGAGTTTTCCCTCGGAAACAGCCCCGAAGCAACATTGGGGAAGTTGAAGGGAGGACGGAACCTGAGCGCGGTGCTCGGTGCCAGCGCGGTCCTTCCAGGCTGTCCTGGAGCTCCGGGTGGGGTTTTTCCCTCCTGAAAACCCCAAAGCTGCCTGTCTCAGTTCAGCCCGAACCGAAGAGCTGGAGCTCCCGTAGCCTCGAGCCATGAACCCCCTGTTACCGGTGAGGTTGTGCTGTAGCAAGAGGAGGAGGAAGATTTTTGCTTCGGAGACCTCAGAAACTTTACTGGAGTTTATTCAAAGTTCACTCGAGGCAGAGCTGGCCCCTCGGAGCCCCATCCCTGCACAAGCAGCGTTGTGCCGCTCCTCTTGCGTTCACCGACACCTGCCCCATTGCCGCTTGCTGGGAGTTCACGTTCAGCCGCGGTGGGACGAAGTGCAAGGGGCACCGAGGTGGCAGGAAGGTCCCCGAGTCACAGCCAGGTGCTCATGGCCTGTCGTTGCCGCTGCTCTGTGCCTCAGTTTCCCTGCCTGTACAGAAGGAGATCAGCTCTGGCCCTTTGCAGAGATGAGCATCCTTGGTCCCTGCTGCAGTGGGGTGGGAGAAGCCTGGTGATGCCAGGAGATGGCACCATCCTCCCAGCTGGGGTTGCCCGGCACTGGGAGAGCCCCGGGTTGGGGTGTCCTGCTCCCCGCAGCACCCAGGCAAGGGTGGGCACAGCTCCGGGCCTGGCATTTCTGCAGGGGTTGGTGGCCACTGGTGCCGCAGCGTGCCCTCCCAGCTACCCCTTTGCCCATGCAAAGCCCTCGAACCCCCCAAAAAACCTCATACACTCCATAAAACCTCTTCCTCCCCATCAAAGTCCGCCCAGCCCTGTGCTGCTGCCCCAGGGACATCACCAGGCGGGCAGGGTGAGGCCAGTGAGTTCACGGGCACCCTCAGCAGTGCCCAGGACCCGCTTTGGTGGCATTTGGTTCCCTTCTCGGCAGAACGGGCATCCTGAGGCACTGGGAAGCGGTGTGTCGCCTTCTGCCACCCACCACAGCCAAGGGAGAGGCTTGAGCTCTGCTTCCTGGGAGCAGCCCTGGCCGGGGGCAGCCGGGCAGCCTGCCAGGTCACCTCCTAATTTCTGGTATTTAATGGTGATTTGGGGAAGAAGCGTGAGAGAAAAAGGCGAGTTGTGAAAGCCGGGTTCGATGGAAGGGATCTTCGCGTGACTCAGCCCGCGTCGCCCTGCAAAGGCGGCCGTTGGATGACGCCCTTCGCTGGTCCCCATCCCTGTCTCGGCGTCCTTCGGCATCCTCTCCGCGCCCGCACTGGGCGAAAAACCCACGTCCCGGGTGAGCCCAGGAGGCAGAAGCCCCGTTTCAAGAGCGTTTGGGTTTTAGGGAGCTGGGATGTGATGAGCATCACCTCAACATGCCTGACCTACACACATCCCTGGTGGCTTGCGCAGAAGGAATTACATCTTTAATGGGAGGTGGGTGTTTCTGGGCGCATTAGTGGTGCAGCAGGGCAAACCATCAAAAACCAGGTACGTGTTTGTCAAGTCACCATTTTTCCTCCTCTTTTTTTAATTTTTCCCCGGTTTTTGCAGCATCTTCCCGCCGGCGCTCAGCCCCGTACCCACCTCACCCTCGCCGCCCTCCGGCAGGCACCTGCGAGCGAGCCGGGACGCCGGCGCGGCCGGAGCAGCTCGCGGGGACCCGGCCCCTTTGGCGAAGGCGCTGACCCCCCAGGACCGCGCTGGGATGTCTCCCCGGCTTCCCGCGCCGCGATTTTTCCGCCGGGCTCCTTGCCTGGCAGCCGGCCGAGGAGTTTACCCGGCTTTTCAAAGGCTTTTCTTGTTCTGCGCCCAGGCTCCTGGAGAGCCCCGAAGAAGGGCTCCTTTCACGGCACTGCCTTTCCTAGACAGAAATTGTCATTTTTCAAACACAGCTTCCCTTCTCCTGGCCCGCAGCCTTTCGCCTCCCCGCGCCCTGACGTCAGGCCGCCTTTGTGATGCTCGGGGCGGCATTTTGTGCTCCCGTTTCTTTGCAGAGGTTTGAAATGACGGCCGGGCCGGGCAGGCGGCGAGGGGCAACGGGGGCAACCCCCGTGGGCTTCCACCGTGGGCATCCGCAAGAGCCCGCTGGGTTTGCGCCTTCCCCCGAGCAGCGCCGTCAGCCCCGGGTGGCCGTCACAGAGCCCTCCGGGATGCGGCGAACTTCGTTACTGAGTTTCTTAATGTGATGGAAGAAGAAAAGGAGTGTTTTACCTGGGGTTTTAATTTTTTTTCCTGGTTTGTAAGGACTGCCTGGGCTTTGGCGCTGTGCACCGCGGAGGGACCGCGGCTCTGCGTCCCAGGCGAGCTCAGCTCTGGCGCATCCCCCAAAGGGGCCAAGAGCTCCCGGCACCTTTGCCGTGGCAGGGAAACGACCACGAGGAGCCGTCACAGCCCTCGCCGGGGCCGTTTGAAGGGGAAGCTGGCGCGGACGTTGCGAAGGGCGTTTTCCTGGGGCAGCTCTTGTGAAAGGGGGCAGGCCGGCGCGGGCGCCGTCACCCCGTCGAGGTGCGACGTGGCGGCTCAGGAAACCATTGCAACACAACCCCAGAATAGAAACGTATCCCCAGAAAACGGAGCCCCTTCTCCCTCACCGAATTCCCCTTCTTGCGTCAGCCCCGGCGGCGCGTCCCCAGCTCCCGGCTCTGTCGTAAGGCACGAGGGGCAGAGCCGGCCGTGCCTCGTCCCGCGCGTTGTGCAGCTCCGGGCACGCACGCAGCGGCCGTTGCCAGTGACTCTCAACTTTGCCCGCGCTGCTCCTTGCACTCGAAATTTTCCAGGCTTGGCACGGGCCCAGCGGTGAGGTTTGTTTTGCAACCGAGCAAAATCGGCTCAGTGTTGTCAAGCTCGGCGGCCGGGCGAGCAAAGTACGGGGCTCCCCGGCTCTTCCCGACGCAGTGTTTGCCTTTCCTCTGGCTTCCCGCGGCACGGAGCCGCGGGCAGGGCTGCGCAGGGGCTGCGTCCCCTGCCAGGTCCCCTTGGCCGCAGGGCTCCTGTCCCCGCGAGGGGACACTTGCTCCTTAGAATAGGTCACAAAAGTCCCTCCATGAGGGGGCTGGCACCCGCAGCAACTCGTCCTGTCCTCACTGTGTCCACAGAGGGGACCCTCGTGGTGTCACCAGCCCATCTTGCGGTGTCACCTCCTGCTCGAGGCTCCCCGGGCGGGTGGCACAGCCCTGTCACGGTCCCTGGTCCCCACCACTGCCAAGGGCAGGGGCACCGGGGGGGGATCAGCGAAGCTTCCCCTGGCCGGCAGCCGGGGAGCGCGGAGGGTGGCTGCCGTCAGCCCCCGTCCTCCCCGTCTGTCGGAGGTTTATTGCGGTCCGTTACGAGCCAAACGCAGAGCACTGAAGTGTTTTACAGTCAAAGGCGAAGCTGCGGGGTCTAAAGGCGGCCTGGCAGCGGCTCTGCGGGGACTGTTTGTTGGGCTCGGGTACAGACCTGAGCCTTCCCCTCCCAGGGTCAGTCTCCCTGGGGAAACGCAGGTGTGAGATGCCGCAAGATCTCCAGGCGCTCGGGAGCCCTCCAGGCTCTCTCTCCTTCCCGGAGGAGTTATGGCAGCAGAGAACGCCTGGACCTGTTATACCTGTGTGCGATTTCCCTGGGCAGGTACAAATTCCTGCCGGGCTGAGTCACGCGTGGCTCCTCCGGGTCCCCGGAGCTCCCAGCCTTGGCGATCCTTCACCTCCATCTCCGCTTCCGAAGGCGAGTGACTCAATCCCATGGGAGGTGCCGTCACCCATCGCCGGGGAGCCTCAGCCCCCGTCGGCGGGGAAAGCCGGCTCCTCTTCGCACGCCCCGGCGCAGCGGCTGCGGGGGCTCCGCTTGCGCCCGTGTCATCCCAAACCTCCCCGCTCCGGGCTGCTGGCCGGGCGCGGATGCCCGGGAGGTCGCGGCGTGGGGACACGGGGCCACGGCGCTGGCTCAGCGTTGCCGGCCGGCGTTGGCCGGGCGCGGGGCGGCGAGCCTGCCAGGCAGGCACAATGCAAATCATAGATAAACAAGCAGAACAAGGGCAAATCCATCAAGCTCGGGCATGTGCCCTGCATTGTGACCTGCCGCTGCGCCTTGTGCGGCGGCCGGATTAATGGCCCGCGGACTGAGGGCCTCTGTTCGGCCGACGGCTGCTTTCCGGACGGACTCGGGTGGTTTTTTTTCCCAACCGGACACCGAGGCCCCTTCGCCCCGCTTAGGGGAGAAAAAGTGGGCAGGGGGCAGCTTCCCAAGCCCGAATCCTCGGCCGGATGTCTCTGCCTGCTGGGTCGCACCCGCGTGGTGAGGGTATCCCAACCCTCCCCGCCCCTTCCTCGGGGGGCCGCTCCCCCGAAAGCTGCCCCACCATCCCAGCTCCGCGTGTCCCACCCCGCTTCTGCGGCTGGCCGCGGCATCCCGGCGCAAAGCCCTCGGCGAGACCCCGAGGCGGAGGAAAACCAGCGCGTGGCCTCGGGGATTTTAAGGGCACGGCCAGACGTGCAGCCGCGCGGGTCACCGGCCGCCGCAGCTGAATGCCCCTTGTGTCAGCCAGCCCTCGGCCACGTAAAGGAACGTGGCTTCTCGTGACCGCGGCAGCTTACGGAGAAACCGGTGAAGCCGCGGCGGCCAAAACACCTGGCAGAGGGACCTGACGCCCACCGCAGCACCGGCTCCGGCACATCGGCCCCTCTGCCTGCGCTCCGGCTGGCGGCGATCCGCGTGTATCCCCGCTCCGCCGCAGCTGGATAAAGATAAATATATTTTTATATATAAAAAATATAATATAATATAATCTCACGCTTAACCAGCCCGCTATTGACTTTAGCCCGAGAGGTGCCAGCCTGGAACCGGCTGCGCTGCTGCAGCCAACAAAGCCCTTTTTAGTGGCCAGGCTTGAACTGGGGAGCCCGTAGGTCAGAACTCCTTTATTTATAGAGGCTTTCGGCAAAGAAGGGCCCTAAACAGAAACGGGGGGAGCTAAAGAAAATGTCTGGGAGGGAACAAAACCCCAAGAAGTTATTTATGAAAAAGAAAAAGGGAAAAAAAAAAAAAAACAACAACCCTTGAATAAAATGTACATTCACAGGGGAAAATCCCAGCTATGAAAGAGCCTTTTAAACTGGCAGAAAAACAGAACCGGTGGCTGCAAGATAAAGCCAGGAAAAAATCTCCGAGAAGGCCCCGTTTTTAGAGGGCGGGTGGATTACGGCCCTGGGGGGAGACGTCAGAGGTGCTTCCCCCCTGGCAGCAGCCCCGGGACGGGTCAGACCCCCCGAATTCGGGCTGGGGGAGCCCAGGGGAGCTGCAGGGATCGGGGCATCCCCGGGGCTGAGCCGCGCCAGCGCCGGGGCAGCAGCAGTCAGCGCTGACCCTGGGCACAATATTGAATTTATCCTGAGCCCATACATTAAGAAAATAAAGGGGGGGGGGTGCGGGAGGGGGGAGGACCGAACCCCCCGCTCCGGCTGCCGCAGCCTGATTGATTTCTGTGTTCAACAGCGAAGCCAAAAAACATCCCGGCGGCTACAATTTGGGTTTGTGTGAGCCATCGGGGCAGGGGCGGGGAGGGCGAGGGGCGATGTTTTCCCTTTGCCTAATTTTTCACGGGCACAATCCAAAATAAACAGGCGGCCGGAGGCTTTTATGCCGGACACCAGCACACAGCCCCCTTGTTAGACGCCGCTCCGGGGCAGGAGCGAGATGGGGGGGGGTGTGGAGGGGGGGGTTCAGGGTTTTTTCCTTCTTTTCTCTGCCACGTCAGAATATTTTAAGCGGCGGTTAAAGGGATCTCTGTGGCGGCGAGGGATGAGCAGATAGAGCGATGGCCGCGGCCGGGGGCGGTCGCCGGCGCTATCCCCTGGCCACGGCGGGGGCTCCAGTCTCCTCCTCGCACCGTTGGGGCGCGGAGGGTGGTTTGCAGCAGGCGAGCACCGAAAACGGCCACCGAATTCGTGCTTTGGGCTGGTTTCCCCACCAGGGGAGGGGTCCCGATTGTCACCCCCCAGCCCGTGGGGTGGTGGGATGCAAGACGAGCTCCGGAAATAAATAAATACCGAGCGCGTCCTCCCTGCTTGGCGAAGGGCGAGGGGGTTTACACACCTTTTCCTGGGTTTTGCCCGAAGTGGATCCGTTTGCTGGAGCAGGATTCAGTTTGTGAGGCAGGATCGGGGAGCGGGGGAATAACCCCTTTAATCCCCAAGCCCAGAATCAGCCACTGGACAAAGGAAAACCAGAAAAATCCCCCACGGAGGCTCCCGGCATCCTGCACCTTGGCAGCATCGGGGCAAAACAATTCAGTTGGTGGGTGCTGGGGGTGCCGGTGGGTGCCAGGGTTGGCCACACGCAGCCGGCCCAAAGCCCGTGGGCAGAGAGCGAGGGCAGCGGGCGGTGACCTCGACCTCTTGCTGCCTTCTCTGTGAGCGAATACAATCTATTCCCTTGCGGGGCTGCTCCTGCTCTTCCAGGGCGACTGGTTACAAATCAGAAACAAAAATAAATGAATAAGCAGAATTTTTTCCTTTTAACCAGAGCAGTCTCCCCATCGCGTCACCGGCCCCCAAAGCCCTGGGTTTTTGCCCCGTTATTCCGCTGCTCTTTTGCAGCGCAGCCTCACGCCGGCTGGCAAGAGCCGCCTGGTAGGGCGACTTGCCCGTGACTTCCCGGCCGGCTTTCGAGGTACTCGAGAGCATCCCCAAATTCCTTTGGGCTGAGTGCTCCTGCCTCCTCCCTGCCAGCTCTGCCACCATTCCAGTTCTTGCGGCGGCGGCAACTTCTTCCACCGCGTGAATCACGCCAGGAGTGGGAGGATTATTGCAAAGGAGGAAACTTTTATTTACAAATAAATATCCTGGTTATCAGCCCTGGGAAGGGAGGGGGCAAGGCAAGAACCAAGGGAACAACACAACCTGCCCGCACCAGGGTCGTCTCATGGGTTGTTTTTCCTCTGGTTGGCTGGAAAGCGCATCCCCGGCTGCTGGCAGAGGGTTTGGTGACCCTTTGTGGGGACGGTCGGAAGCTCTGCCCGGCACCGCAGCCACCCCAGGCCGCAGCGGCCGGTGGCGTTCAGTCTTTCCCAGCGGCTGTAGTTGCCTCGTGGTGCACGAACGGTGCAAGGGTTGGGGTGTGGGGTGAGTCCCTTAAAAGAAGGAAGCGCTGCGGGGTGCTCAAAGGGACGGGGAGCCGAGGCTGCGTGGCCTCCAGAGCCGCCCTGGGGCAAACGCTCCCTCGCGGTGGGGCTCGGGTGGGATTTTCGGGTGGCTGCTGCGCTGGGGAGCCTGGGCTTCGGGGTTAAACTGGGGTGCTGGGGATTCGGGGAAGGGGAGCGCTGGGAACAGGCGGCTCCCCGGCCCCTTCAAAGAGCTGCTTTCAAGTGCTAAGGTGAGATGGTATCACCTGGGAACGCGGGGAAGGCTCGGCTCCGCTCAAACCGCAGGGCTGGGAGCAGCTCCCGTGGGGATGCTGGCATAGCAGCGGTGCTGGGGGGGCGCTCCCTGCACTGAAGGGGGGTCCAACGGGGTCCTCTGCCTGCATCCCACACCCTCTGACCACGCTCACCCCTCGCCTGCGAGGCCAAGCCCCATCTCAGGAGGTTTCTAAGGCTTCGACGTGGCTGCCCCAGGGGCGATCCTCCAAGGGCCGTGGGAGATGCACCGGCCACCGGCTGGACTTTGGTGCCCATCGTCCTGTTGGGACACGCTGCCCCCCATCCCCATGTTCCTGCTGTCCCTCCCGAAGGAAATCTGGGCTTGGCCCTATTGATTTGGGGATGACGAAGGCTGGGCTCAGCGAGGTGGGGACCGCATGGGCGAGGAAGGGGCGAGGAAGGGGCGTGGGCGCCCGGCCAGCGGCAGATGAAGGAATGTGCCGGTGGCTGGTGAGGCAATCGGGGTGTCGGTGATGCACAGAGGGATGGGGGGGGGGGCTGCTCCTGCCTTCCTCCCGGCCCCCACCGCCTGCAGATGGACCCCAGCCTGGGTGTCAAGCCAAGCGCTGGTGGCTCTGGGTTTCGCAGGGTCACGGACTCCGACGTGTCGGGTTGGAAGGACTGTTCAAGGTCACCTAGTCACACCCCCCCAAAGGGAGCGGGGACCTCTTCAGCTCCAGCGCCCCGGAGGGTTTCGCTGGGGCTGGCTGGGTGAGGGCGGCAGGGTGGGCTCGCAGCTCCGGGACTCACCCCGCGGGTGTCCCCTCCCTCGGCAGCGAAAGCCGCCGGCTGACCTCAAGCCCTCATTTCACCCCCAGCAGGAACCAGCGGGGACCTGAGACACCGGGGATCCCCCCCCGCGGGGCAGCAGCGTGGGCTGGGGGCAGGAGCCACCCCACGGGTGTCCCCCCCACGGGTGTCCCCCCACCCGGCGGCACAAGCCGCAGGGTGACCCCCAAGCCCACATTTCCCCCCGCCCTGCGAGAAGCGGGCGGGACGCGGCGGAGACCCCGAGACCCCCGGGGGGCCGGTTCCCCCCGCGGGGCAGCCGCGGCGGGGTGGGCAGGGACCACCCCGAGGGGGCGCGGGCGGCAAAGAGCCGCGGGGGATGCCCGTGGGGGTCCGGGGGCCCCCGGGGGGGGGCGGCGGGTCGGGGCTGGCTCCGCCCCGGGGCCGCAGTGGCTGGCGGCGAGTCCTCGCCCATTTCCGCCGGCGCGGAGCCCGGCCCCTCACCCGCCGCGCTGCTCCGCGACCCGGGGACCGGCTCCGCCACCGATCGCCGGCCCCTGCGGCCCCTGCGGCCCCTCCGGCCCGACCTCCGGCCCTCCCGGCTCCCCCCCAGCCCCAGCGCCAGCAATGCCGGGCGAGGCGGCGGCCGCGCTGGCCGTGGGTAGGTGCGGGGCTGGGGGGGTGGAGGAGGACGGGACGACACCCCCGACACCCCGATGTCCCGGGAGCCCGAGCCCCGACGGGCTCCGCGGTCCAGCCACATCCCCAGCCCGGGGTGGGGGGTGGACGGGAGCTCCGCTCCCCCGAACTTTCTCAGCATCCAGCCCCAGCATCCCTAAACGGGGTTGTTGTAATTGTTAAGGGCGGGGGGCTGACGAGCGCACGGTGGAGGGGTCGCGTTGGGAATCGGTCGCTTCGTGCTCCGTAAATCCTCCCCAAATCTCTGGCTTCGGTGCGCGGCGAAGTTCGTCACTCCGGCCGCTCCTCGGCGGTGGGAACGAACGCGCCTCCGCCCCGGCGGGGAGGACGGCCTGGGCGGCAGCCGCAGCCCTCGCTCTGCTCCGCTGGTTGGAGAGAACGAGCCCTCCGGCCTCCGCCCGTTATTAATTAGCAAGAGCATATTGCCGGGTTTGCAATTAAAGAGAGGGGGGGATGTCCATCGCGTGCTGCTTTGGCTGGGGAAAGGGCGAGGGGGTGCCGAGCGGGACCGCACGAGGCTGGACCCGGGCGATGCCGCGAGCGGGACCGGACGCATCCGGACACGCTTTCCAGCCCGGAGACTCGACCTGTGCTGGGCTGCACCCAGCGCACACCTGGGGCATGGGTGCTCCTCGCCGCGATGCTTTGGTACTGGGAAGAAAGATCTAATTCCAACCAAACCGGGGCCAGGGGGCATGAGGCAGGGCCAGCCCCACGGGCGAGAGGCTCTTTGCAGCTCTTGGGGACAGGAAAGTGGCTGGTCTTGGCCCCGCTCCAGCCCTCTTGGCTCGGGCACGGCCGTGCCAAGGTGCCTCCTTGCTGCGCTCCTCCGTCGAGCATCCCTCAGGCAGGGGGTCGGTTACTTGAGCAGCTGTGTCCCTCCTCGGCTCATCCAGCTCCATCTGGGGACACCCATGTCCCCTCTGTTTCCTGCTGCTCGGGTGGCTTTGGACCTCTCCAGCGCCAGTGGTCGCCCATCTCGGGGTGCTGAGCCGCAGGTTTTCCTCCTCTATCCACCATCCACGGGCGATGGGCGCTCCCAGCCTCCAGCTCAGGTTCGGTCCAAGCCCTTGGGGTTGCAGCCGGGGGAGAGGAGCCCTTTATAAACCACATCGGACCAGCAGGACCTCCTCCAGCCCGATGTACGTGAACCTGACGGCTGCCAAGGGCTGATCCGCAAAGCCGAGGGGAAAATCTGAGGCAAGCAGATTAGGAGGGAAAACTTGGGGAAAGGAACGAACCCCCGGGATAACCGGGAGCTCTTTGCGCAGAGTGTTAGGAGTCGCCAGGGGCTGGTGGTGGAGGAGAAGCAGGGGCTGGTAATTAATGTCGTGCTGGGGATGGAGTCGTTAAGTGCGTGTTTGTCCATCAGCAAGGCCTGGGGCGTCCATCAGCAAGTTTGGCAGGAGGGTGAGTTCAGGGGGGCTTTGCTGGTGGGGGTGACGGCAAGGAGACTGTCCCAAAGTGAGAGGCCGGGGGAGGGATGGGGATGGGGGGTGGCAGCCTGGCTGGCGCAGCCAAGCTCTGGCTTTGAAATAAAACTGGAGACGGCGCCGGATTTGAGCTCTCAGGTTTGGGGAGAGAAAAAGCTGAGAACAGGGATCGCCAAAACCAAGCAGGGGCGGCTGTTTGGGGCAGTCCTGCTCTCGGGGGTCCCAGTTTGGCCAGTCAATCCAAGGGCGCAGGTGCTCCGTGTCTCCGTAAGGTGCCTGATGTCCCTGCACCAGCTCTTGGGGAGCTCACCAGAGCCCTTGGCCGGTGTCGGAGATGTAAAATCACTGCCGAGGGGTGAGTGGGAGGTGGAGCAGTGACCAAGGACGGGGCTATGGCACGGGGCGAGCCGGGCTGCCGCCTCAGCCGGGCTCCTCCGGCCCAAGTGACTTTCACGTGAGCGGGACGTTCTACCTGCCGGTGGAGAGAAGCGGGGAAGAGGCACCGCCGGAGCCGAGCAGGGTCCTGGCAGGAGGACTGACGAGCTGGAATGCCGGAGGATGATATGGCCACCCCGTGACACAGGAATGAGCCATCTCCCAGCTAACGCGTGGTTTCCCCTCGGTGTGTGGAGGTGCAAGTATGGGCAGGAGCAGGAGTGGGGCAGGAGGACAAAGCATCTCCCAGCAACAAGCCACTGGCAGCAACAACAAAAAAAAAAACTGGAAAGAGATGAGACACCTCTGATTGCATTCCCATGGGAGGGCGATCCCTGAGGTCTGTGGCGGTGTGGGGAAAGGTGCTGCAGGGAGAAGCCGAAATGAGGGGAGCCGCTGCGATAACTAAAGCTGCTGGTCACTGGGGGCTTGCTGGATGCGAACTCCACGGGCTGGCACGTGGGTCGGACGCTTCCTGCGTGAGTCAATTAAACCCATGGAGGAAATTGGGTCAAACGCAGCCGAGGGGCTGCTGGCCCCAGGGTTGAGCTGCCCTGGCAAAGCCTCTTAGCTGGGGGGGTTCCCTCGTCCCCTCTGCCTTTGGCAAAGGGACAGCTCGGGGGGGTTGCTCTGAGCCTGCCCGGACCTGCAGCCCCCCGTGCTCAGGGTAGTTGTGCCTGTACGGAGTGTTTCTGCCTCCTGTACGGAGGATTTCTGAGGATAACCCTGCCCCAGCGGAGCCGGTGGCAGCGGCGCTGGCACCTCCACCCGCCTGGGCAGCTCTCGGGTGAGCAAGCGCGTGGCTTCTACCACACAGGCTGGATTCAGGCTCCCTTCTGGCTTTAAATCGCCCTGGCAAACGCTGTCGTGTTTTCCTTTTGCAAAAGACCTCATAAATCTGTGAGCGATTTGGTGTAAACCCACCCCTGTCTCTCTGGCCTCTCCGCAGGGTTGCTGCTCGCCGCGTGCCACGCGCTGGAGAACACCACGGCAGCCCGGAGCGGTGAGTTTGCCGACGGGGCCGAGCCGGCACGCTCCCAGGGAGGGGGTTTGTGGGGTGGGAGCCAGCACCAAGTTCAACTCTCATCACCTTGAGCGTGTGCCGGATCAGCCGGAGGGATGCTCTCACGTCCCGTCCTCCTCCCTGGGGGTGCCCAGGTGGGATGCTGACTCCACCGGTGCTTCATCCCCAAAGGAAAACTGGGGAAGACGGGGCTCCGCGGTGGGTATTTCTCATGCCACTTGGTTGGGGTGAGGGCTGAATCCTGGCGTGCACCCACTCGGCGTGCGGGGAAGTCAGGTCCCGTTAACCGAACCCACGGGGAAGCTGCCGGTGCCTGACGCCGGCTCGCAGCGGCACTGAGCCGGTCGCGCCCGATAAATCGCCTCATTCATAAAAGTGGCACAATGGGCTGCGACAGCCAAGAGCCCTTCGCTGCCCCCAGCGCGGCGGCTTTGCTGGTGATGGGGACGTGCCGGCAGTGGGACGGGTTGGAAAAACCTCCTGTTGGGGACAGCAAATGGTTCCACGGCACCGGCTGGGAAATGTTAAAGGAGACAGTTCCACACGGCTCTGGGAGGCTCTGGAGCAAAACCCTGCGGTGGGTCAGGCGGTGCCGGTGGATGCTCACGGCCCTTTTCCCGATGCTTGTGTGTCCAACTGGGGCAGCTGGAGGAAGGGGGCTGCTCCGAGGGGCTCAGCACCCGTTGGGGACATGGAGACAAGGGCCGTGCGGGCGGCAGCAGCGGATGAGGTGGCTGCAATGTGGCCGACAGCTGTGAATGCAGCGAGGCTTAATGCAAGCCAGGACACCCCAGGAGCCGGCGCTGGATCCCGGGATGTGGTGCCGGTGGGGACAAAGGGACATGCTGCCCTGTGCAGCCCTGCTGACACCGTCCTGGGGGGGCTCAGAGCCCGGGCTGGGGCGGGGACGGTGGGCGCTGGTGGTGGGGATGTGCAAAGGTGTATTTGGGGCTCGGATTTTGTAGGTTAAAACCGCAGAAAGGTTATTTTTGTGGGGATATCGAGGCCAGAGGCAGGAGTCCAGGCTCTCCTGGGATAAAGCCACCCCTGGGGAGAGGGTTTTCCCGGCGAGGGGCTGCGCCAAGGCACGGATTTCGGCAGCGATGCAGACAGCAGCAATTCTGCCGGTGAAGCCCAAACCCCAGCTCCTGGCTCTCCGAGGATGCTGCCGCCAGCTCCGACGTCTCCAAACCTCCCACCCCACTGCTGGAGACACAGACACGGAGCCACCGCTCCGGCACATCCCCGGCTGAACCAGCCCCGCTCCGTCTTGCCTCGCTTCACCTCCTCGAAGACCCGGAAGCATTCTGCAGACATGGGTTTAATTACCCCAGCCTGCCATAAATTCACGGCGACAGGAACTTGAGGTGGCTTTGAAACGACAGCGATCGGATGTGCTTCATACGCCGGCTAATCTGAAAGCAGGATATTTGTCTTCCGTCTTTGCTGGGGAGGATAATTTAAACCAGCGCGGGATGTAATGGGAAACAGCATCCCCAGCAGAGCCGCCGGTGCGGGGCCGCAGCCGGCTCTGCCGTTACTTAACTCTCTCCTCCTCCATTTTAAGCTTTAAGCTCTTTAGGAAATTCCTCCAGAGCCGACGAGGCTTGTTTTCGGTGCTGGTTTAAGTAGGACCCGTCTGGGCTCCTTTGGGTGGTCCTGGCTGGGATGCGGCTGCTGGACCACGTCCCACCTGGCAACCCCCAAATAAATACATCCAGCCCTAAAACAGAGCTGCCCACCCTCCGTCGGTGACGCCTGGGTGGCATTAGCCCGGGAGATGCCCCCCAAATGCCATTTTTCTCCTTGTTTTCGCTCGCAGCTCCTGGCCTGCCGGTGGCAGCAGCGGTGAGGTCCCACTTCAATGACTGTCCTGACTCTCACAGCCAGTTCTGCTTCCACGGCACCTGCCGGTTCCTGGTGCAGGAGGACAAGCCGGCATGCGTGTAAGTGCTGGGAGAAACCTCCGGCACTTCCCTTCCGGGCTGGTCCTTCGCATCTGCCCTTGGGAAGCCCCAGGAAGTGGGGTTGAACCTGGGTTTCCTGTGGTCGTTGGGGTGATGCTGGTGGTCTTCCCCACCCTTTGTCCTCGGGTGATGCTGATGGTCCTTGGGTGATGCTGACCTTCTTCCCCACCTTGGGAGACGCTGATGATCCTTGGGTGATGCTGATTTTCTTCCCCACCCCTGATCCTCGGGGTGATGCTGACAGCCCTCCTGTTGTCCCCCCCACCGGTGCAGGTGCCATTCAGGGTACGTGGGGACACGGTGTGAGCACGCCGACCTCCTGGCCGTGGTGGCTGCCAACCAGAAGAAGCAGACCATCACCGCCTTGGTGGTGGTGTCAGTGGTGGCCTCGGTGCTGCTCATCGGTGTGTGCGTCCTCATACAGTAAGTACTGGTGGGAGGGGGCGCCGGGGGCCTGATTTGGGGCAGGATGGCGCCCAAGGAGGGGGGTCAAGGCCCTGACCGCCCCCTCCCCACTCTCTTGCAGCTGCTGCCAGCTGCGGAAGCGGTGCCAGTGGTGCCGGGCGCCCGTTGGCGGGCAGGAGAAGCCGGGGGGGCTCCTCAAAGGTGGCACCTCCTGCTGCCACGCCGAGACGGGTAAGGGGCCGGGGGGGCACTGCGGCGGGACGCTGGCTGCCAGCCCCCCCGGGGTGTAACCGCGCTCCCCGTCCCCGCAGGGGTCTGACAGAGCAGGGGGGGTCCCGCCGCCGCCCTCCGCCCAGGACGCCCGCGCCGGGAACCCGCGCAGCATCTCTCCTCTGGTTTTGGTCTTGGTTTGGGGGTTGTTTTCCCCTTTTTTTCCTTTATTTCCGCCTCCCAACACAGAACACGGCAGCGGAGCATCCCGGCAGGTGAAGCCGGGCATCGCCCGCGCCGCAGAGCCAAACCCCGGCCATGGGCAACTGGGTTTTGTTTTGTTTGGTTTTTTCCCTTTGGTTTTGGGTTTGTTTTTCCTTTTTCTCCGATGATTTTTTTTATTAAACCAGAACCCCCCCACCCCTGCAGGATGGGGCTTTATTTTTCTATCGAGACAGAAGCGCCGGCGAAGCCTCTGCCGCAGCAGTTGCATGGCCCAGGCTCGCTTTGGGGACAGATACGAGCTTTTTATTAATAATAAAATGAACCTTAATCCTAGGAATCCTCCCCAGGCCGGTGCTCTCACCCCCCGGTGCAGCCTTAATCCTTTCCGTAGTCTTTATCATAACCGACCCGAAGCTTTTTTGTTTGTTTTGTTGTCGTTTTCTTTTTTTAAAGTCACGGTTACTCTCATGTCTTCTGTATATGTTGCACTGAAGGTTAATATTTAATGTTTTAATTTATTTTGTGTGGTTAAATTAATTGTGATTTCTATAATATGTTATTGTGATCGGCTGTTCTTTTTTTTTTTTCCCCCTAATACCTGGATTATAGTTATTTAAGTGACATAAAGGACACTTTTTTCAGAAAATCTGTCTCTTGGGTTTGTTTTTTTTTTTGGGGGGGTGCAGAACTGATACCCCGGGGATGGGCTGAGCCCCCTTCCCCGCCCGTTTCCAGCCCAAAGGGTGAAGCAAAGGGGACGGGGGGAAGGAGGGGTGGGTGGGTGCCCCTGCCTGGGTGCTGTGCCCTGCCGGGGTGCTGGCTCCCCGGGCACCCAGCGGTGCAGGGAGGTGTTAGCCGGGGGCACCCGGGGCACTTGGGTGGCTTCGCCTCCACGGCCGGTGGCGGAGGCGGCAGCCGGGGCTCCGGCCGGTGCCAGGGCACGGGCAGACGGGGCTGGCGGCTGCCCCACACCGGTGCCCGGCCCCGGGGCGGGTGGGTGACTAACCCGGTAAGGTCAGCGGGGCTCCTCGCCGCGCCGGGCCGGGCGCCGGGCAGCGCCGGGCACACGGTGCAGGCGCCGCCCCGCCCCGTTCGCCGGGCCCGGCCTCCGCAGGCGGGGCCTGGCCGGGGCCGGGGCCGGAGCCGGGGTCGGGATGGCGGAGGCGGCGCAGGGCCGGGTGCAGGCGGCGGTGGAGAGCGCGGTGCAGGAGCTGGAGCGGGAGCGCATCCGCGGCATGCAGGTACCGGGGGGGGGGGGCCGGGACCGGGGGGCCCGGGACTGACCTCGAGCAGACCCTGAGCCCCCCGCCCCGTGCATGTCCCGTTCACCCCTGCAACCCCCCGCAGTGCATGGCCTGCACAGCCCCGCGCCCGCCTGCACCCCTCTCCCCGGTGCCCCCCTCCCCACCCCCCGACATGCCCCACATCAGCTCTGTGACACACCCCCCCCCCCCCAGTTCATGCCCTTTGCCCCCCCAAATGTGCCCTGTACCCCCTAAAGATGCCATTTGCCCCCTATACATGCCCTGCACCCCCTTGTTCATGCCCTGTGCCCCTGCACGTGCCCTGTGCTCCCCCAGCACATGCCCTGTACCCACCAGTGCATCCCAGTGTCCCCCACACACGCCCGGGTGCTCCCACAAACCATGGGGGGGGGGGGGCGTCCCCGTGGCTGCACCCTGCTGACCCCCTGCCTCCGCCACGGTGTCCCCGCAGGGCACCATGTTCCGGTGCAGCGCGCGGTGCTGCGAGGACGCAGCCGCCTCCATGCAGGAGGTGCAGCGATGCATCGAGCGCTGCCACGCGCCCCTGGCCCAGGCTCAGGCCATCGTCACCGCCGAGCTGGAGCACTTCCAGGTGAGCTGTGGGGGGCAACGGGGATACCCCCACGGCGGGGCGAGGGGAGACCCACTGACGTCCGTCCGTCCGTCCGTCCTTCCTCCGGCAGGACCGCCTGAGCCGCTGCACGCTGCACTGCAGCGACAAGGCGCGGGACGCGCTGGAGGCGGGGGGCACGGAGGCGCGGGTGCGGGGCCAGCTCGACGCCTGCCTGGCCGCCTGCGGCGACGACCACCTCCGCCTCGTCCCCGCCATGGCCAAGAAGATGAGGGACAGCCTGGCCGCCCTGCAGCAGTGACCTGCGCCGCCGGCGCCCGCCCCGCGCGCTCATTAAAGGCGAGGTGCCACGCTGCCAACGCCCGCGGGTGCTGCGGGGCCGGGGTGGGCACCCGAGGGTGGGCACAGGGGTGCTGCTGCGGGGGTGTCGCTGCCTGCGTGGGGCTCTGGTGTAGTGGGTGATGCTTGTGCGGGTGCGCGGCATGGGGTGACCCCGCGGGTGCGCGCATGGCCCGGGGCGAGCGGCACGTTGCGGCCCTGCCGCCGTATATCCCCGTGTACCCGCGTCCCGCTCGGCTGCGCCCCGCTTTGCTGTGCCCTGTGCTGCGCCGCTACTCGGGGGAGTGTGGTAGGGCCCATCGGGCGCTGATTGGCTGCAGAGGAGGCGCGAGGGTTGGCGGGAAAAGCAGCGCAGGGAAAGCGCGGCCGCGATTGGCTGGCGTGGAGGGGTGGGGTTACGTGAGCGGCGCCGTGACATCAGAGCGCGGCGGGAGCGGCAGAGCGAGGGGCTTGATCAGACGCCATGAGCAAAGCGCACCCGCCCGAGCTGAAAAAGTAAGGCCTGAGATGGGGACGGGGCTGTCACCGGGGCTGGGGCGGCGAGGAGGGCCGAGGGGAATCGGGGGGGGGACGGGCCCTCTGTGATCCACCGCGATCCGTATTCCGCCGGTGTCCCGGCGTGCACCGCGGGCTCGCCGGTGTCATGGTGGCGGGGGGTGCTCTCTCCGCTTCCCCACGCTGGTGCTGACCCTCCGTTGCCGTCTCGTTGCAGGTTCATGGACAAGAAGCTGTCATGTGAGTGCCGGCCGGTCGGAGCTGCTCCCGGCCCGGAGGGGCTGTGCGGGGTAACGGGGCCGAGTGGCGGGGGTGGGAGCCCCCGGCCCGGTGCTCCCCTGACAGTGCATTGCGTCGGAGAGGGGGCGGCTCCTGGGCCAGTAGCCCTGCTCCGCGGGGAGCAGACCGCTCTGACTTCAAAATCAGAGCTTTAGGCTCCAAAATCCATTAATCTGAGTCAATATTAATTTAAAAATGGCACGTCTTAAACCTTAGCACAATCTTTTCCCACCGGGTTGGGTGTGATGCTCTGAACCGAGACTAGTTTTGAGCCCCTCACTCCCAGAAGGACATTGAGGGGCTGCAGCGTGTCCAGAGAAGGGCAACGAAGCTGGTGCAGGGTCTGGAGCACAAGTGCTCTGAGGATCGGCTGAGGGACCTGGGGGGGTTGAGCCTGGAGCAAAGGAGGCTCTGGGGAGACCTTCTGGCTCTCGACAACTCCCTGACAGGAGGGTGGAGCAAGGAGGGGGTTGGTCTCTTCTCGTCAGGAACAAGTGCCAGGACAAGAGGAACCATCCTCCAGTTGTTGCAGTTCACTGGTTCCAAGCTTTGTACTTCAGAGGAGGACACTCTGGCCTCAAATTGTTCCGGGGGAGGTTGAGGTTGGCCCTGAGGAGCCATTTCTTCCCCATTGGGGTTGTCCTGGCTTGGCCCAGGCTGCCCAGGGCAGTGGTGGGGTCCCCATCCCTGGAGGGGTTTCCCAGCCGTGTGGAGGTGGTGCTGAGGGACAGGATCAGTGGGGACTGGCAGTGCTCGGGGGACACTGGGACTGGGGGAGCTTAAAGGTCTCTTCCAACCCAAATGATTCTGTGATTCTGAATGTTTCTGGTTAACACAAGAACCTCCCTCTGTGAGGCCGCGCTCAGTTTCGGAGAGAAAACCTCAAATGCTGGTGCTCAACCACCCCCTTCTTTAAACCCGCTCCATTTCTTGTAGTGAAGTTAAATGGCGGCCGACACGTCCAGGGGATACTGCGGGGGTTTGATCCCTTCATGAACCTCGTCATCGACGAGTGCGTGGAGATGGCGCCGGGAGGACAGCAGAACAATATCGGCATGGTGGTGAGTGCTGCTGCGGGCTGACAGAACCCGCGGGTGTAAAATGGGCTGAATTCTCATAGAACAGGATCACAGACTGGTTGGGGTTGAAGGGACCTTAAAGCTCACCCAGTCCAACCCCCTGCAGGGAGCAGGGACATCTGCAACTAGAGCAGGTTCCCTAGAGCCCCAAGGTCCCATCTTACCTGGCATGGTTCTGGGGATGGGGCTTCTCCCACCTCTCGGGGCAACCTGGTCCCATTAAGGAGCCTGTGGGTGTGTTTACTGTAACAGCACAGGACAATCCGTGGGGTTTTTGGGTTGAAATCCATCAGTGTTCATCCTTGTGGGAGAATTCACTTCGATTTTTGGCACAGCAGCAGCTTTTTAGGCAAATAAAGTTGGGAAAGGGATCCACTGTGCTGCATCTCACCGGCTGCTCTGAACGTTCCTTTTTAGGTGATACGAGGAAACAGCATCATTATGCTGGAAGCTTTGGAACGAGTATAGCACCGGAGAACCCCGCTCGTCTGAGCCCCCCCTGTTCCATCTACTCATTGAATCTGCCACGAAGTTTCCCTGAACATAAACTTTTTATTATTTTGGTTTTGTTAAATAAAGTTTTGTAATGGATGACGTCTCTCGTGTCAGTGGTACTTGCTGTTCTGGGCAGCGGGGGTTAATTCTGCTCCCCATCGCTTTAATACTCTGTAAAGGCTTTGAGGAGAGTTAATTTATCCAAGTGGAGGATAAATATGTGTGTGCTACTTTTAGTGTGATCTTGTAAAGAATGAGCTGCTTCGTGCTTGTTCAGCGGTTATTGGTCCTTAATTGGCAGGAAAATAGTAAAATTCCCCTCTGAAGAGACATGGAGTGTTTGTGCCAAGCCAGGCTGCCCCAAGTAAAGGTGTTTGTTTTTTTTTTTCACTCTATGCATCATGGAGCTGTGGTGCAAGAACCAAAGCCTGCCGGGCCTGATCTGACTGAAGAAACCTTCAGATCTTTCCCCAAAGTGGGAGCCAGGTAGAAACTAGCCTGTTTTGGTTTGATTTTGTGAGCAAACGAGCCCTTCTTGTCAGAAATGGTCTTTTTTGTTGCCGCGTTTTTAATAGAGAGGCGCTAACTGCTTCCTCAAGCACCACTAGGGATGCCCAGAGCTGCGGAACCGTGGCACAGCGAGGACGCAGCTGGGCTACAAGATCTGTCGGCTAGTCGAGCATTGAACCCTCCTTTCCACAGCACAATCAATTTTATTGATTGTAAGGGCAATGTTCAGACATGGTCGAGGTATCGCAGCAGTATTAGACGCAGTCAAGAGACACAATATTCTCATGAAAAGGTTTTTTTTCCTACTCAGACCCAATGGTGCCTAGATGTAGGGTAAAGTCATCTTAAATTATTAACTCTTTAAACCTTGACAAAGCAAAAATCAGTGGTTTTGTGCTGATTAACCACCTGGTTTGGCACCTTGGGTGCTCCCCGCAGACCACCCCCAAAGCAGCAGTTGTTCTGGAAGCAAATGCAGTCCCAATTCCCCCTGCACGAGTCCCACCTTGAGCGATAATGATAAAAACAACCAAGGAGGTGAGATTTACAGTGAATAAGTTGATTTTTTCCTGCCTGAAACACGTCCAGAGAGGTGAATCAACGGGCGTGGGTTCATCACAGTGATGCAGATCCTGAGTTTAGCAGAGTCCTGGCTGGGGAGGGCACTTTTGGGGTCAATATGGCATTTAAAACAACTTTAATCTCACGTAGGGATAGAGCGAGGAGTTTTCCTGGAAGAAGAGCCAGAGGAGTTTCCTGGAGGAAGGGAAAAGAAAAAGCTTCCCCTGCCTGTTTCAAGTCTGTCTTGAGTTGTCTGGTGTCTCTTCAGGGCTAAACAAGACACTCCTTGTTCATTAGCTTTATTTATGGCTCAACAGCTACAGTATGTGATCCATATCTCTGGAGGTTGTAGTGTGGATGTTCCGTGGAGGGTCCATGGGCCTCAAAGTTCGGTTTTCAGCTTCTCATGTAGATCCTCCTGGTCGATGTGGTCAGCATTGCCGTACCAGCGGTGGTAGGCAAGCAGGGCGGTGTTCTTGGCCGCAATGGCACTCATCTCCATGGTGCTGGCGGCCCGCTCGATGCCATTCAGGTAGTAGATGTTGTCATGGAGGATGATGGGAGGGCATTTTTCCGGAGGGCTGTACTGGGGGTATGCCAACCACTTCTTCACCTGGACGGAGTCGTAGGAGTTGAAGAGCAGGTTGAGCTGCTCTTTGGTGAGCACTTCCTTGGAAAACACCTTCCAGACGGCCAATGGCGAGGGCGGCTTCCCTTCAGCACCAACGTCGTCCACGGGGAACACCACACTCACACTGTTGATGAAGAGTTTGGGGTTCTCCGTGGTGAAGATGGCACCGAAACGAAAGGTCGATGGGTCCCGGTAACCAAAGAAAGAGGCATTTAAGCGGCCGTGCACGAATGTGGCAATGGTCTGGTGGAAAGGATTCAGGAACTCGGGGATGGGAGGGTCAAAGTTCTTGAAAGTGATGTTGGCCAGTTTGCGGCTCAGTGGTGCAGCGATGACAACGATGTCATACGTGTCCCCCGTTAGTCCCGATGTAGTGTTGTAGGTGACCTGGTAGAGCTTCACTGGGTCCCCTGGGGAGAAGAGCTCAGTTATCCCACCGTGTGGCTGCAGGGAACCCCATTTGTCCCTTGGACTATCCCGTTGAGGCTATTTACACCTCATTGTGAGCTGAAGCAGCTTTATAAACTAGTCCCAACTTAGCTGTGAGACGGGGCTTTGCGCAGAGCCCACTTTTCATCTTAAAAGACCAAGAAAGGTCCAATTTTTCCTTTGGTCTGCCAAGAGCTGCAGCCATGCAGTGCCAGAGGCCAAGGCTGGTGTCCAGCTGCCTGAGCAGTGCTTTCCACTCCCCACCAAAGTGAAAACTGAACCCAACTCACCTGTGGGCCTGGGCCTGATTTTTGGCTCTATCGACAAAACCGTACCAGGGATAACTTCAGCTTTGGAGGCGTAGAGAAGGCCAGTGCAGACGAGTTTGTTCCCTCCTTTTACTGACCAAAGGCCCGATTCCACCCCTGCCAGAGAAACGGCACCTACAAGGAAACCACAATCATTCGAGCGGCTTTTTTGGTATCTTTTGAGGGGAGTACTTGAAACAGAAAGTGGAAAATTAAGGGGAAAAACCATCCTTTCGGGTCTGAGAGCTTGCTGAAAGCTAAGCAGGGGCAGCCAGCGGTTTGCAGGAGTGAGGCAGTGACCCAGCACCGGAGCAGGAATCCCAACACCCATGAGAAGCATAAGGTCCTTGGGAGGTTAATCTACAGAACGCTCACCGACAAAACCATGGATGTTGATACTTTGCCCGTAATTGACTCTCATGGCTGGACAAACCACCTCGTTTATGAACTTGTGGGAGAAGCCGGCTCTCTGCATGGCTTCATCGATGGTTTGGTTGAGCATGTGGGTGAAGTCAGTCCCTCCAAGGGCGTGAAGCAGGTGCTCGTTACTGCTGAAGGCATAGTCGTGCGTCTGGTAGCGATAGATCCTTTAACCGGAGACAAGAAATATGCATTTGGTCACTGTTAAACATCTTTGTTGCCCTCAGAAACTGTGGAGGATCTCACAGCCCTTCATGGGAGCAGCAGGGCTTGTTCTTCCAGCCAAGCTCCAGCCTAAGTAGACCTGAACCTTCATTACTCATTTACTGATCTTTCCTAACTTTGGCACAGTTATGAATTTAATTCTTATCTATCTCGGTATTTTTCCTTAGAAAAATGATTGACCATGGAGAGAGGGCAAAAAGAGACCGTCACCCTCCAATGGTGACAGGATGATTTCACTGGTTTCTACAAGTCTCCCCGCAGCCGCTTTCCCACCTTTTCCCTCGCGGGAGCCCAACGTACCGCATGAACTTGTCCAGCATGTCCTCCACCCACATGTACATTCGCAGGGGGTTGAGCCCGTAGTGCCAGAGGAGCTTGAGGAGGTTGACGATGTACCAGTTGCTCTCCTCGAACACGAACTCCTCCCCGTTATAAATGCCCATCAGGCCACCATGCGCTGGGGCAACCGAGAGGCCTCCAAGGACGGGGTGAAAAAAAGGTAATTTAAGGAAAGGTAGAGCTTGCGTCGAGCTAAACTATATTACGCCTCGATTTTAACTTCCTGAGACAACCTTGCTTTGCACTGATAAGGGTGAGCAGCTCTCCAGCACGTGGAGAGGGGAATTAGTTCTTGACCAGAAGCCAGGTAGTTATTTACGGTGACTTTTGGACCTTTATGATGGGATTAATGGGTCACCCATGGCGGAGGTTGTCCCATTTTCATTGGTGTGTGGGTCTCCTTTTCCTGGGGGGAAGGCTGGGGTTTTGCAGGGGGTTATTGGAGAAGGGTGTGGGGGGATATTGAGGGTAAGGATATGTGGGGGGTATTGGAGAAGGATGGGGGGGAGGTACTGGGGAAGAACGGGGGAAGGAGAAGGGAGAAGGATTTGGGGGGATATAGAAGAAGGGATATTAGGGAAGGATGTGGAGGGGATATGGAGGGGAGGGATGGGATACTGGGGAAGGATATGGGGGGCAGTTATGGGAGGGGGAGGATAGCAGGGAAGGAAGGGGGCAAGGCTTGCTCTTCATGGGGATGTGGAGCACCCCGGGGAGGGATGTGTGTGATTTTGGGGATGGGGGACGCCGGGGGGTCCCCCCACTCACCCAGCTCCTTGACGAAGTGCTTCATGTGCAGGTTGAGGGGATGGAGGACGGACCCCCCCGCCTCGTAGGCGGCCCCCTCCACCTCCAGCGTGGCCAGCCGGCCGCCCACCGCCGCCTTCTCCAGCACCTCCAGCCGCACGCTCCTCCCGAACTTCTGCCGCAAGAAGTAAGCGGCGGCCGCTCCCCCAATCCCGCCGCCGACCACGGCTGGAAGAACCGGCACCAGCGCTCAAGCGCTGCGCCCGCAGCAGCCCCAGGCCCCCCAGCCTCCCCATAGCCCCCTCCCCACCGTACCGATCCTGCCGGGGGCATCGCGCTGCGGCCGGCGGCCCGGGACGGGCCGGCAGAGAGCGGCGAGGAGCAGGAGGAAGCGGAGGGCCGGCATGGCGCTGGCTCAGCAGGCGGGGTCGTCCCGTCAGCTGTTTCCCGTTGCGGCGGCGGGGCCGGGCGGGCTGGAACAGCCATGGGGGACGGGCGGGAACTTGCTCCTAGCAGCGCCGCTGGTGTAGTGGTATCATGCAAGATTCCCATTCTTGCGACCCGGGTTCGATTCCCGGGCGGCGCAGACCTTTTTCAACCAGGGATTGAATTCTTTTATCTTTATTTTCCCGTCCCGCAGGAGTGAGGAAGAGCCGGGTCCGTGTTCCGAGCCCACCGGGGGACGCGGTACCGGTACCGGCTATCAGCAGCGGGGCGCATGCGCGGGAGCGGCGGCGGAATGGGCTCGCCTCCTCGGCGGCGCGCATGCGCGCTACCGCCCCCTCTCGGCCTGCCGGGCCCCTTCGCCCGCCATCCGCCATCTTGCGACGATCAGTGGGGTCATTGTCCGCGCTCGGGCTCCCCGGGGCCGGCCGCGCTCGACGGGGCCGCGGGGCCGGCTCGGCGTGAAGAGCCGGGGCGGGGCGGGGGCGGCGGCGCCGGCGCCATGGAGGATGAAATGCCCAAGACCCTGTGAGTGGGGAGGGGGCGAGACCGCCTATTGTTTCCCGGCTCCGCGGGGAGGGGCGGCCCGGGCTCCCCTCACGCACCGTCGGTCCCTCAGGCCCGGGAGGCGCGATCGAACCTCTGCGACCGGCAGCGCCGGCTGCCCCGGCCCCTCAGCTGCCTTCGGTACTAAGGGGGACGGCTCCCGGCCCCGGCTCCCTTCACGGCGGGCCGGCCCCGGCGCAGAGTCGTGGGGAGCCCGGCCGGGGCAGGGGCCCGGGCCCGATCCGGCCCCCCGCCCATGCCTTGCTATTCCTGTCCCCAGCGACCCTTCCCAGTGCTTTCTGCCCCCTTCTCCGGGCTTTCTCCCGGGCCTCTCCAGCTCACATCTAGAGAGAAGGGGGCTGCGGAGTTGTAAGCCCCAGTACTCTTTGTCACGAGAATCTGGCTGAATTTTGCCCTTTCTGGGTTGTTAGCGCCGTCAGCTCCTGGGGAGGTGTGGGGGCTGCCCTGGTGTAACAGTTGGAGCTCCACTGCCATGTTCAACAGCTCGATGGGAATAAACGGGGGGGCTCCTATGAAATCAGCACTTGTCCAAGTGTTTAAAGCACGCTGCGAGCCTGCCATTTCCCAAGGAACTAATCGTAGCTGTAGGGCAGGTCCTCGACGTGTTAAACTGGGTTTCCTTTAATTACAAACAATTTTTCTGGCAGTGTTCGGCAGCTGACACCAGCCACTGTCAAGAGGGATTTGGACTTTGGCTCAGCTGTGTGTTAAGGCACGGGAGAGCTCACTCCGTTGTGTGTTTCTCTCCTTTTTTTTCTGGAGTGGTTTCCCTCGGTTAGATCAGGGGAATCACACTCTCCAGCCTTTCTATTCCACCTCAGCTTTGATCTCTGTTTCAGTGCAGGAGTTGAGGGGAGGAAAGCCTGGAGGGAGGGGAAATTTTTCCAAAGCAGGGGGAAAGTTTTGCCCTTGGACAGTGGCTGCACCTACCCCAGGGTTTGAGAAACGGCTTGGCTGAGTAACTGCAGCAAAACAAGACTCTTACGTGACTTAGACCAGCTCTTCTGGTCCAGGCTTTCGGAGCAGTAAACACTCCGTCTGCCTTCCCGTGTATACAATCCCGTTGTCTTCCTAGGGCGTGCGTTTTTGGAACTATTCTTGGCCTCTGCAAACACTGGCCAGACCTGTTGGCATATTTGCGTGTTTACTTAGAAAAAAATGTTTGCCCCCCTGTCCCAGTGAAATGGTGTCTGGAGTCTGGTGGTCTCGGCTGTACATGGCGCGTGCTGGAGGGAATGAATTATCTGCCCTTGAGCATGTGTGGCTCATCGCATCAACACCGCTGGGTTTCTGGGTGTAGAGCTGAGTATTGAGCAATGTCCCAAGAACGGCATTTCTCTGACTCGCTCCCAGTGAATTCCTGGAGTCATATGGAGGATTGTCACGAGCTGAGTTTCACAGATGGGGTTGAGAACGAGCAGCTTGAAGGAAGAAAAAGCAGCTGAAAGTTCTCTTTTTCCAGCTGGGGTCTGAAATGTGTGTTAAATATTTGCTCGCACAAGGATTTTCACAGGGAGTGCTGCAAAAAGGCCATCTGGACATGGGCTACGGGGCTCCCTTCTCGGTTGCATTGTCTTGCTGCGTCATGAGGGGCCACCAAAGTGGTCTGGTGCCTTTCCTTGAGTTCCTTTAGCACGTTCAAGTCATTTTTTTGGAACAGACTCCTGAGGTTCTTGGGAGTAGATGCTTGTTTTTTGCCATTTCCACGTACCCTGTTTCTGCTCAGAGGGGTGTTAGGAGTTGTATCACATATGTAAATGATTTCCTGGACAGGCAGCTTGTTGCACGTGGCCAGCAACCTTCCTTGAGAGCCACTCCTCAACGGCAAAGATTATAAATGTGCAGAGCGGTTACAGGGCAGACAGTGTTTTTGAATTTACAAAGACCTCTTCTGTGTATTTTTCATATAAGTGCATAAGATACTTGTGCCATGCGTCTACTTCTGATTGGCTTTGTGTCTCTAAAACGATGCAGAGGTGCCAACACCCGGTAGTTCGGTATTTTCAATCCATGTGCAGTGAATACATGGAGTTGTCTGCACAGTTTGCCTTGTATAGTCCTTCCTCTGCAAAACAACAGCGACCGATTCGTTAATGAGAATCCAGTGCTCCAGGAGCTGCCTGTCAGATCACTGGGGTGAGCAACCAGTGCGAGCACAAAGGTCGGCGTGCAAACCCTGTCGGGGAAATGTTCGATCACAAGCTGGTAATAAACTTAGACCTCGAAGGTGACATGAGAGACTCACCGTGTTAGTGCAGCTTATTCATTATCCAAACAGTGATAATATTAAAAAAAGAGAGAGGAGAGGAAGTTTCACTAGTTCTGGCTCTCGGTTGAACTTGATGCAGGGTAGAATGTTCTGGTGCCTTAATGAAGTGCCCTAAGCCCTCCTTTGTTTAGGAAACCTCGTTGAAGTGCAGGAGTTACTTGCCTTGAGCGAGACATTGCCTGTGAGTCTCATTCTGGTGAAGCACGTGTTGATTTTTAAAAAGAAGAACAATTCTGAGTCCTACTTAAAATAGTCAATCGAACTATTAATACAGAGCTTGCCGGGTCACTCCTGACAGACAAACAGAGGCCGTGTGTCTCATTCCTCCATTCTCTCCTCTGCTAAACCACACAGTGGAACGCGTCTTGTCTGCTCAGGAGGTTGGTCACGGCCTTGTGACCACAGGAGGAGTGTGAGAAGTCCCTGGTTTTGGTGCCTTGTTGTTTTCTTACACCACCTTTGCGACGTGCGTGCCGGGCCAGGTTGGATCGCGGTTCACACCTTTGGAGCTGAGGTTTCTCCATGTGCTTTTTTTAAAAGTCCCATGACTTGGGATTAACAACAACAACAAAAACACCCACTTGTGGATTGAGGACAATCTTTGTGGCTGAGAGTGCCAAAACCCTGCGTCGGTACAGGGGTTCAGGATCTGTTTGTGTTGAGGAGCCTGATCCTGATGGATAAGGATGGGGAAATGCCCACCCTGGAGCATGTTTGCCCTCAGTCAGTTCAGGCCAATCTAAAGCTTTCAGGCCATGAGTCCTTTTTTAAAAGGAACTGACTAAATCTTGTGATATTTGGTTGCTAAACACTGGGTTGAGCTACTCAGGTAATGGGGAGGTGGTGCTGGGGGAACGATGGCTGTATGTGGCCATCGGAACTGCGTTTCTGTACATGGAAATCCTTTTGGTGGGTCGAGTTGTCCATACCTGGCTTTGTGTCCAGCTTCGAACCGCATTTTAGAAGCACAGGCCATGGGTGGGAGTGAGGACAGATGCAATTTCTGCCCTGTCGCTCCATGAATCAGGACGTAATTGTGCCGCATGCTTCCATTTGACATCCTAAGCTGGCAGGTTGGATGTTGGGGGAAGAGCTTAGAGCTGTGTTTGCTCGGTTACTGATGAGCAGAGCAGAGCATCGGGATGGCGTCTGCCTTTGTGTTTGATCCTGTGTCACAGCGTCTGACTTTGTGTTTCATCCCGTAGGTACGTGGGGAACCTGTCGAGAGATGTGACCGAAGCCCTGATCCTCCAGCTGTTCAGCCAGATCGGACCGTGCAAAAACTGCAAAATGATAATGGATGTAAGGGCCTTCACCTCACGGTTTTCGTGTTTCTTGTGGCAAATGGCTTTGGGCCGTACCTGCATGTTTCCAGATTCCACTGGAATCACAGCGTGACCACGTCAGAGGGATGTGACAAGGCTGGAGGTCACAGTCATGTGCTTTGGGCATCCTTTCTGCCTTGTACCCAACGTTAAATTTAAAGATGGGGCGATACTACAAAAGGGAGCAAACAGGTTAATACGTGTGGGTGTTGAGGATGAGACATGAAAAGTTCTTTGCCATGTTTTTACCTTTTTAAGGCAAAACTGGAACCTCCTGGAGCATTGTTCGTGCTGTGGTCTCTGCACAGAGTAAAAAAGAGCAGGGTGGTGATGGGGAGAGGTCTGTGTCAGTAATCCTCTGCTTGGCTCTTTTATCAGACAGCTGGGAACGACCCGTACTGCTTCGTGGAGTTCTATGAGCACCGGCACGCAGCTGCAGCGCTGGCTGCCATGAACGGCCGGAAGATAATGGGTAAGGTAAGCTGTCGTGTCTACTGGGTGAGCTAGAGCTGGCAAACAGGGTGGTGTGGGTGGAATGTCACCGGAGACGAAGCGGACAGGTGCTTCATTTGGACAGAAGTCTTAGGGACTAAGAGAAGCTGTTTAGATGTAGGAGGAGGAACGTGGGGCTGTAGATCTGGGAGGGCTCAGAAACAACCTCACCCCTCACTCCCCATCCTTGTGAAAAACCTGCCTGGCCACACCATCCCCAGTGCAGGCCATTTCCTGGCTTTGCTTTTCACCAGTAAAATGGAGTTGGGAGGAACGAACCCTGTCCCAAGAAATGTGTTTGAACCCTGAGCTTTCACCACAAACTTGCACCTCAGGTTCCCCCATAGCATCAGAGCGAAGCGCTAGTGGGGTCTGAGCTTGATTGCGGGTTGCTTGATCTAACGTGAGCGACTGATGTTTGCAGGAGGTCAAAGTGAACTGGGCGACGACCCCCAGCAGCCAGAAGAAAGACACCAGCAGTAAGTGTTGCTCACGCTTGGAGTACGGGTTCGATTGGCACGAGTGGTTTGGAAACAGTCGTGCAGTTATATGCAGTAATTGATCGTAATCTGAAGACGTTAATGTGCTTGTGTTAATAAACTAAGGAGCAAATCTAATCTTTGTCATCAGGTAGTACTGTTGTCACCGCTCAGCGTTCACAAGGTAATTGTATCTTAAACATCAGACAGAATCTCTCAGGGGTCTTCACTAACCACCCAAAGCCATGGGCGAGGGGTTTTGTTCATTAGCAATTTATTTTTGTGGAAAGATCGCCCTTTAATTTCTCCTTGGTGCGTGTTTTATGGCTCTGGTATAAATCGACGGGCTCGTTGTTTCCATTATGCTGCCTTCAGTCATGTTCCACTTGCACAAGGGTTCGCACACGTTGAATTCTTGTGGTTTCACGTGGTGTGTTGGCTGGGTAACCCAAACTGTTGGATTTGGAAACTCAAAACTCTTCCAGAGCAAAATATGAGCACGGTGTTGGTTGGGTTTGTTCCTCACGCCCCAGACATGGGGCTGGGGTTCAAACGCAGCCTGCTCTAGCGCGAGTGTTTCCATGTGCTTCTGGGAACGGCCAGGTGTTTGAGGTGACCAGATCTTGAATCATAAACTCCAGAGTTCCTGCAGATTTTGTTAACTGCTGGAAGCCATGGTCCATGTGTGCCTGTCCTCCGGGGTTGTCTTCAAACACTAACATCCTTGTTTCTTTTTTTCCCCAAAAGACCATTTCCACGTCTTTGTTGGAGACCTCAGTCCGGAAATCACAACTGAAGACATCAAAGCAGCCTTCGCGCCGTTCGGAAGAATA
Source organism: Bucorvus abyssinicus (assembly GCA_009769605.1). Taxonomy (NCBI): domain Eukaryota; kingdom Metazoa; phylum Chordata; class Aves; order Bucerotiformes; family Bucorvidae; genus Bucorvus; species Bucorvus abyssinicus. The sequence goes on along the minus strand of CM020059.1, from coordinate 1,968,918 downwards.
TCGTAAGTAATTTCTTAGGGCAGATAAACTAAAAGTTCTCTCTCCTAAATGGAGGCACCTTAACGTGTCAGTAAGTAAGACCCGAGAGTTGTTGGGAGTGCACATTGCTCAGTTCATGCAGCAACTCCAGTCCCAGCAGTCACGCCCTGAGCAGGAACGTGCCACCTGATTCCTTGTAGTGGTTTCTTCTGCTTTCCTGAACCAGTCGTGTCCACCTCGCTTTGGTTTTACACTCCTTGCCTTGTTTGGCAAAGCAACGCTGGACACAAACCGACTCCTGAACGCGGGGTCTGCCTTTCCCTGTCCCTCTCAGCATTCAGGTCACTGTCTTACAGCTCGTGACCCTTTGAGTTCGTTCCTCTGAGGCTTTGAATTTTTTGTGCTGTGCCAGCCAGCGGTAGCCAGTATTTGGGGTTCTTTTTCCGTTAAATTCCCCTTTCCCACAAAACTAACCTTTTGGGGCATCCAGAGGCTGCAGGTAAAGTGGCCTCAAAGCGTTTGACACTGGGGCGGTGCAAGCCCTTGAGCTGAAGGGCAGGGCCCAAGCCGTGGGGCATCCCGGGGCAAGGAGCTGCCCTCATCCCTGCGGCACAGAGCGATGGTGTGACAAGCAGGGAATGGTGCTTGCGGGGCTCCACCTGCCAGCGCGTTGTAGTCAGGGTGTAGCGGAGTAAGGAGCGGTTCGTTCATTCCATCCTCCAAATGTAAACCATTAATTTTCCTTGTAGCCTGGTCTGTACTGGACATTGACGTTTCTTGATGGTGGTGTAAGAACATAGAGTGCTTTGGAGTGTTGGGTAGTGAAGCTTTAATTGAAGTAAGTTTGTTTTTTGTTGTTTTTTTTTCCCTCAGAGTCCAGTGTGTTACTCTTAATGCCAGCTTGATTGTCTCTTAAAATACGATCTGAATGTGACAACAGTAAAGCTCAACTGCACTGTTTGTAATTGTCCCCCGAGGGTTGGCTCCGAAGGGGTCTGATTATCCTCTGACCCAGTGTGGTCCAGCTGGAAGGGCCAAGGGGCTCCGAAGACGGAGCGAGTGCGGAAGGGAGGCAGCTGGTGGCACAGTGAGGGGGCTGTGACAGAGTTCTCTTCACCTAGCCAGCGCTGGGTGGCAGAGGTGGCAGTTCCACGGACAGTCACCTTTAACCCCTCAAAAAGAACCAAACCCCCTCCTGAGCCTAAAGCGACAGGTCCTGTGTTTTCTAGCAGAGCTGATGGCTGCTCTGTCTGGAGGTAGTGACGGGCAGTGGAGTGGAGCTCCGACTTTCAGGGCTCTGAGCCTGTGGAATGCTAGCGGTTCGCCCTGCTCAAACTGACTGTCAAAACCCAAACTCGGTTCTTTTCCTCCCACAAAAGCAGCAGATTAGGAATTGTCCCCGTAATGAGTCGATTGAACTCTCACTCCAAACCCGAGGGGTTAGATACAGCTGAAGGGGCCTCGATTTTCTACTTGTTAAATTTAACCTGGTAAAATACTGCTGCTGCCTCTTAAGTGGTGGAATGAAGTGACTTGACTTTACCTGTTCTTCCTCAGTGACTAGTTCCTGGAAGTGTGGTGCTAACGGAGTATTTCCTGATTCTATTTCCTTTTTTTTAACATTGTCTTTGGTGCTAAACTGAGCTTTTTTTTTTTTTAATGACACCGAGGTTGAACTGCATGATAAGCGCATAAGAAATTTGGGTAATTCTTTGTTTCAGGGGTTTTTTAATCACTGTAAAAGCACCCTCTGATTGTGGTTTCCTTTTCTGCTTGCTCTATGCATGTTTTCACTTGTTCTCAAGTCTTTATTTTCAAAGTTTTCAGTTGAGGGTAAGTAGAGATGAGTTTTTCCCCCCCTCCCTCTCTAGGCTCTTCAGAGCAAACCACTCTGAGCTTCCCAAAGCGGCTCTTCTCAGGCAATTTAGAACGTACGACCCAAATTCTGACCTAACCTGGGAAGGGGGAAAGGAAAAAAAGGGGAAGGGTGTCTCCCAAGGAGGAAAGAAGGAACATTTCTGCCGTAGTGTCACATCCTGGGGCCTCCAGCGATGGTGTCAGCTGTAGCGTTCGCTGGCGTTAGCTCAGAAAAAAATTAGTTTAACGAACCTTCTCTTCACAGTGACTCTTCTCACCAGTCTTGGAATGTCGTGCACATGTCAACGCTGGTTTCTCTCACCCCGGTTATTTTATACAGTGACACCGCATGACTTTCTGACTGGTTTGGCATCATTGTTGCTGCTCTCTCCCTGCCTGCCGATGCGGGGCAGAGATGGGGAGGAGGGGGTGGCCCATAGCGAGAGGCTTTCAGCGCTGGGCTGGCTCGTACGCAGATTGCCTGGGAAGTGCCCGTGGAACGGCATTCCACGCGCGGGGATTAGCACTGGTAGCTGGGTGCTCACTGTCACTCAATCTCAAATAATAGGGCTCTGGTTATTTTGCAGAGTGGCTCTGAAGAATGGACAGAATTGCCCTGGCTACAAGCTACAGTTCACAGTGGACAAACGTTGTAGTTTTCTTATTTCCTTTTATCAATTATTTTTAATCTTTTAATCTATATCTCATAGTTTCCGCTCAGTCCTGTATGATTGCTGTTGTACAAATGCCATTTAAATGATGTTGTCATATGTAGTTTTTAAGACGTGAATGTTTTTCGGTGTTTTATTTTCTTCAATAATTTCTGAAAATGTCAATCTCTCAAAATTTGCAGCTGCCCACAGGCCAAAAAGGGGGTAACGAATTGACCCGCGAAAATTAAAGAATTCAGTTAACAGGCGACGTATGCCTTTTAATTCCTATCTTTTTTTATTTCATTTTTTCTATTTAATATTTCGAATGAGTAGGTAGAATGTGTTGGCAAGTAGCAAGTTTATAAACTGCATGGGTCGAGCTCTGCTAACGTTAGTCAGCCTTAAGTCAGCCTTTTGCAGGGCTGCTCTGACCATGCTTTGTGTTTTAACCGGCTGTTCCGAATTTGTAATTCCTTAGAGAAGCTGTTGATTTGCATGTTTACACAATTCCATTTAATTTTGCTACTACCTGGCAAAGCCTTTCTTAAAGTCATGTTTAGAAGAGAAGCCTTTTGCTTTGACTGTGTTGCTGATGAACCATTAGTGAAGGTGGAGGATGCAAATGAGCTGTACGTGTGACTCGAGTTGTCGTGGCAGCCAGGGCGTTCTTCAAAGGCGCTGAACCGCCTCTTGTTTCTGCTTTTTAGAGACGCCCGCGTGGTTAAGGACATGGCGACGGGAAAATCCAAAGGCTACGGCTTTGTTTCCTTCTTCAATAAATGGGTAAGCAGCGGCACAGTCGCCCCGAAAAGCTGTCAGTCCCCATCTCCATCCGGCTTCCACTCCCCTCCTGCTTTTCTCTCTCTTTAATGGGACGCTCGACTCTGGCTATAGCGTTTCTAAAGCAAGTGACACCCAAACGAGCCATGTCCAGACGTGACAGAGTGCTGATACATCCGGTGTGTGTCCAGAGGGTCTGAGATGCACCCGGTGGGGCCTGACAGCATCCTTGGTCCCATCCACATCACTCCATGTGGAGTAGGGTTTCTTTTGGCGCGCAGTGATGTCACTTGCTCGGCAGAAGGAACCAGTGCCGATGGCGAGTTTTTCTTCTTTCCCGCCCCTGTGGACAGGACGCGGAGAACGCAATTCAGCAGATGGGTGGTCAGTGGCTCGGTGGAAGGCAAATCAGAACAAACTGGGCGACGAGGAAACCTCCGGCTCCAAAGAGCACATACGAATGTAGGTTGTCGGTGACGTGCGTCTTTGCAAACCTCCTGCCGCGATAAGAGGGCAGGAGAGATGGGTGGGACTGTGGGAGGAGGGAACGCGGATGCTAAAGGCAAAGTGGGTACAAACTGTTTCAAACCTCCTGAATAAAGCAGGTTCCTCAGCTGCAGCGACTATAACCACTGGGGGGGGATTCCTTTGGCTTCTGCATGCTCAGGGTGGGAGTTTATTTTCCACCTGGATTTAATCCGGCTTTTTAACTCCGCTCCTCACTTTGAGGTCTTGGTGTTGTAGTACAAAGCAGGACATGGGAGTCATTTGAAATTGCATATATTGGACCTACTGGGAGGGTGTTTGTGCTTGACCTCTTGTGCCAACCAGGGTTCCAATTTCTCCGTAAAGCTTTATCAAATCTCTTTAAGCAAACACCAAACAACTCTCTTACGATGACGTGGTCAATCAGTCCAGCCCGAGCAACTGCACGGTGTACTGCGGGGGTGTGACTTCGGGGCTGACAGGTACCGTGGCCTCCAGTGGCCGCCGCAGCGCGTCTCTCTCTTAATTGTTCCACGGTCGCCTCATTTTGCTGCTCTGTTTCTTCCTGCTGCAGAACAGCTGATGCGCCAGACCTTCTCTCCCTTCGGGCAGATCATGGAAATCCGAGTCTTCCCGGATAAGGGCTACTCCTTTGTACGGTAGGTTGTAAGTTGGGGATGAATTTAATAGTAGCAGAGGGTTCGGGTGCTTGCAATGGCAGCGGATGGGTGTACTGGGTGTTACAGCTCTGACATGAGGAGGGACTTACGGCACAAACCCCTTAACCCAGTTTAAACTGGTGCAGCACCCATCAGCATCAGAAATCTCCATCTATCCCTCTCGAGTCATTTTGGTGGCATCACTGAGGCAGACAGTTGAGTTTCAGGGTCTTTTCCAGATGCGTCCTCATGGCTTTGTCAATGAAGCTTCCAGGTGGGGCAGAGCTGGTGGGGACCCTCTTGGGGTTACCTCTGGCCATTCCCCACCGAGCGAGTCATTGATCCCATCAGATTTTGTGCCTCGACAGGTTCAACTCCCACGAGAGTGCCGCACACGCCATCGTTTCTGTCAATGGTACAACTATAGAAGGACACGTCGTGAAGTGCTACTGGGGCAAGGAGACGCCAGACATGATCAGTCCGGTCCAGCAGGTCAGAACTTCTCCTCTGCTAATTAGTCTTTGCTAGAAACCAGTTAACTGGCTGTAAGATCTGTGTGGGCACCAGTTAGAGACCTATTGTAGCGCACGTCACCTGCATTATGGATTATTTCATAGAACCACAGAGTTGTTAAGGTTGGAAAAGACCTTTAAGCTCCTCCAGTCCAGTTGTTCCCCCAGCACTGCCAGGTCCTCCCTGACCCCTGTCCCTCAGCACCACCTCCACACGGCTGGGAAACCCCTCCAGGGATGGGGACTCCACCACTGCCCTGCGCAGCCTGGGCCAGGCCTGCACAACCCCAGCAGGCAAGAAATTGTTCCTCAGGACCAACCTCAACCTCCCCCGGAACAATTTGAGGCCAGAGTGTCCTCCTCTGAAATACAAAGCTTGGAACGGGTGAAGTTATGTGTGATGTAAAATTCAGGAGGAAGCTCACAAAACGTGCTCCAGCCTGTGGCAAGTTGGTGGCCAGAGCTGCCACTCCCTGGAGCCCGTGGATATCTGGGACCATGACCGCATTGTTGATTGGGGGACTGATGGTAATTAATTAAATGGGGTGTCATTTTGTGGCCATTTCGGTATTGTTTGAGCGATTTAAGCCCCCATCAGAGATGGACTTGGCAGCGCAGTGGTTCCCAAATCGAGGTAAATCACTGCTTCCCGGGACGCCGCTAACACCGGGTTCTTTGCGCTTGCAGAACCAGATCGGCTACCCGCCAGCGTATGGGCAGTGGGGCCAGTGGTACAGCAACGCCCAGCTTGGCCAGTATGTGCCCAACGGCTGGCAGGTCCCTGCCTACGGCATGTACGGGCAGGCCTGGAACCAGCAGGGCTTCAAGTGAGTATTTGGGGCTTTTGGGGACTGTTTTACCTGCCTGGGCAGAGATGTCAATCCGAATCAGTGGCTGCTGAGACAGAATCACTGAATCTCAGACTGGTGGGGTTGGAAGGGACCTCTAGGGATCATCCAGTCCAGGTTCCCTGGAGCAGGGTGCCCAGTTTGGTGTCCAGGTGGGTTTGGGATCTCTCCAGAGCAGGAGACTCCACAACCTCTCTGGGCAGCCTGGGCCAGAGCTCTCTCACCTTCACACCAAAGAAGTTTCTCCTCCTGCTCAGGTGGAACTTTCCAGGTTCCAGTTTGTCCCGTTGCCCCTTGTCCTGTCACTGGGCACCAGTGGGCAGAGTCTGGCCCATCCTCCTGATCCCCCTTTAGCTATTGATCACATTGAGGAGGTCCCCTCTCAGGCTGCTCTTCCCCAGCTGAACGGCATCAGGGCTCTCAGCCTTTCCTCAGCACAGAGATGCTCCAGCCCCTCCTCATCCTCACAGCCTTCTCTGGACTCTCCAGTTAGCAGCTTGTCTCTCCTGAACTGGGGAGCCCAGCACTGGACCCATTGCTCCAGATGTGGCCTCACTGGTGCAGAGCAGAGGGAGAGGAGAACCTCCCTGACCTGCTGCCACCCTCTTCTCAATGCACCCCAGGAGATCATTGGCCTTCTCAGCCACGAGGGCCCGTTGCTGGCTCATGGGCACCTCAAGAGCTAGCCAAGAGCTGAGAGTGAACCTTTCCTCATTAAGCTCTCCTTGTTAGCAACACTAATGAGCTCTTCTTCCTCCTCACCACAGCCAGACGCAGTCCTCAGCGCCGTGGGTGGGCCCCGGCTACGGCGTGCAGCCGCCGCAGGGGCAGAATGGCAGCGTGGCGGGGTACCGCGTGGCCGGCTTCGAGGCACCCTGAGGAGACTCACCCCAGCAAGCACCAGACACCACCTATTTATTGCAGAGAGAAACAAAATGCACCCACACCCGGTAAAAAAAAAAAAAAAAAAAAAAAAAAAAAAAGCCTTTTTAATCATAAAACCATCATTGGGGTTGGTTCAAACAGGAACAAAACTCGCCACAGAACGAGATGCTGGATGTCTGCCGACTTTTGCCTTCATGTTTCCTCCTCTCTGTGGGTCTGAAGAGCCACGTGTTTGTGAAACACAGTGAGCACAGGGACCTCTGCCGCCGGCCGCGGGGCCACGGATTGCACAATGTCAGCCTCGGCGAGGGTTTTATTTTGGGGAGGCGGGGGGAGGGGCTGTTAATTATCTGTGTGCGTTTTCCTCTCCTGGGGAGCCCTGTCCCGTTCTTGTTTTTGTCCCCAGCGATTTCTGGTGTATTATAAACCGTTGTACAAAAAATAATAATAATAATAATAAGCCAAAAGCGTGCGGATCCTGAAGCCTTCGCACCGTCTTGTTTTAAAAGAGCCTCTTGTACCAAGCCGCCGTCTCAGCTTTCTGTTACACTGGGGTGGGGGGTGTCTTTAATTTGTTTCCATAACGATAATTTATTAGTTTACATCATTTTTGTAGCTCCGCGGGTTTTTCAGGGTCATCTTTGCCTTACGACGGGAAAAAAGGGGGATGCAACACTGACCGTGGTGAAAACCCCACCAAAAAATGTGACAAAATTCCTACGAATCATCCGGGTCGTTGTTTGGGGGGTCGGTTGTTTCTTTTTTTTTACCAATTTCTACATTTCCATGTACTGATTATGTAAAATATTTTAGCTAATTAATATTTTGCACAAGCGTTCGCTGCCTTTGTACGTTTCCTTCTTTTCCGAGACCTTTGATGCGAGTTACGCCTCAGATCGTGGATTTTTTTGGCCAGGGATATTGAGTCTGGGGTCGTGGGATACCAAATTCCTCCTCCTCTGGTTTTCAAAAATTGTATAAAACTGCCCCCAAAATCCCAAGTGGTGCTGGGAGGGCGCTTACACTCAGGTAGCGGCACAAACCTCCCGTATTCAGAGGCCGATCGCGGTGTTTTCTGTCCTACCTCTTGACCAGCCTTCGGAAAAATGCAAAAAAAAAAAACCCAATATGGAAAAAAATGGGAAAAGACAAAAAAAAAAAGGAAAAAAAAACCCCAAACCGAAGCTTGTTGTGTGCTGTTTTTTCTTACTCCGTGGCCCCGCGCCTTGTTCTCGGCATCCCCCGGGTCGAAGCGGCGGGTGGGGAGCGGCTGTTTCTTGGGGAAAGAGGGTGAAATCGGTCAATTTTTGGTTACACCGCGCCGCGGGGGCCGCTGGGAGGTGTAGTCCGCGGGGGGGGGTGCACTACCGCGGACTACACCTCCCAGCGGCTCCCGCGGCGCCCCCACGTGGCGACGGCGGACCAATAGGGAGGAAACGTGCGGGCGCCATGGCGGAGGTGGGGTACTGAGCGCCCTCGCGGTGGGGTCCGGGCAGGAGCGGGGGGTGCGCGCCGCCGGCCAGGTAAGGAATATGTGTGTGTGTGTGTGCGTGCGTGCTTGTGGGAAACCCCTCGCGCCGCGGGACAGGAAGTGACATCGGGGGAGCGCGGAGGATGCCGGGAAACGGCGCGGTGGCGGAGCGGGGAGGGAGTGGGGGGGCGCGGCGGGGCGGGAATGTCGGCGGGGCGCAACGTCACGGCGACGTTACGGCAGTGACGTCAGCGCAGCGCACGGCCGAGGGGTTCGGGGGTGGGCGAGGTGGGGTCTTGGAGGTCGCCCGGTGATGAGAGGGGGACCCCAGGGCTGGGGCTGAGGGGAGGCCTCCGCGGTGCCTCGGCACTCGGGGAGGCCCGGCCCGGCCTGTGGTAGCCCCGCCCCGGGCACATCAGAGAGGCCAGGACAAGCTGGAGCAGTGGGCCTTTGTGAACCTCATGGGGTTCAACAAGGCTAAGGGCAAGGTCCTGCCCCGGGGCAGGAGCAGCCCCCGCTGTCAGCGCGGGCTGGGGGTGACGGATGGGGAGCAGCCCCGAGGAGAGGGACTTGGAGATGGGGTGGGGGCAAAGCTGGACGTGAGCCGGCAACAGGTGCTGGCAGCCCAGAAGCCCCCCTTGTGCTGGGCTCATCCCCAGCAGCGTGGGCAGCAGGTGGAGGGAGGGGATCCTGCCCCTCTGCTGCGCTCTGGGGAGATCCCCCTGCAGTGCTGGGTCCAGCTCGGGGCTCCGCAGCCCAGCAGAGACACCGAGCTGCTGGAGCGGGGCCAGAGGAGGCCCAGGAGTGACCTGAGGGTGGAACCCCTCTGCTGGGAGGAGAGGGGAGAGAGCTGGGGGGGTTCAGCCTGGAGCAGGGGAGGCTGCGGGGAGACCTTAGTGCGGCCTGTCAGTGCTTCGAGGGGCTGTCAGAAAGCTGGGGAGGGGCTGTTCAGCAGGGGCTGTTGGGACAGGACAAGGGCTGATGGTTCAACTGGGAGAGGGAGATTGAGAGCAGAGAGAAGGGAGAGATTGTTGCTGCTGAGGGTGGGGAGACCCTGGCGCAGGTTGCCCCGAGAGGTGGGAGAAGCCCCATCCCTGGCACCATCCCAGATCAGGTTTGCCCTTGGGGCTCTGAGCAACCTCCTCTAGTTGCAGATGTCCCTGCTCCCTGCAGGGTGTTGGACTAGATGAGCTTTAAATGTCTTCTCCCACCCAAAGCAGTCTGTGATTCTGTGGTCCCGTGCGTCTCGTCAGCTCCATCAGAAGGTGCTGATGGCTCCACAAAACGTTGCAGCTCAAACACTGACAATAAACACCCTCCTGACTCTGCCTATCTCTTCCCTTCTGCCCTCACTGGGTGCAAAGCCTGGCTTGAAGCCTCGGCTACCTGTGGCTCTGGTTTTGCCCTGGAAAGGCAGTTTCGGTTGTGGTGGTGGAGACCAGGGTGAGCGAAGGGATTGAGAGGAATCAACCCATTTCTGTCCTGTTCCTGAGGGGTTTTGCTGCCTCGGACCATGATTTCCACTGTGGTGCTGCTCCGAGCAGCTCTGCCAGCTGCTGAGGGGCTCTGTGAGTCCCCTCACGCCCCCCACCCAGCCTTAGTTACGTCCCACATCCTTTATTTAATTTTATTTACCCCAGTGGCTTGGACCACAAGTGTGTGTGCACCAAGAGCTCTACTTCAGCCTCAGTTTCCTCCTGCACAGCCAAGACTGAGAACTAGCAGGAGGTGGGCACTGGGGTGGAGGTGTCAGAGTCTGGTGCTTCCAGAGTGCTGCCATGGTGTGTCGCCTCACACCCGAGTGTGTTAACCCCAATCTTTGCCCTTCCAGGTGGAGTGGAGGATGGAGCCGGCATCGATGAGGACCAAAGTCCCATCTTTCCTGTCCGACCTGGGGAAGGCCACGCTCCGGGGCATCCGGAAGTGTCCCCGCTGTGGCACCTACAACGGCACGCGAGGTCTGAGCTGCAAGAACAAGACCTGTGGCACCGTCTTCCGCTATGGCACACGCAAGCAGCCCAGCATCGACGCCGTCAAGATCATCACTGGCTCCGACCTGCAGGTTTATTCGGTGCGGCAGAGGGACCGTGGAGCAGATCACCGGTGTTTCGTGGAGCTGGGGGTCTCGGAGACAGCCATCCAGACGGTGGACGGGACCATTCTCACGCAGCTCAGCTCCGGCCGCTGCTACGTGCCTTCGTGTCTGAAAGCAGCTGTGCAGGGTGTGGTGGAGAACCAGTGCCAGCATATCAAACTGGCCCTGAACTGCCAGACGGAGGCCACCCCACTCCCTCTAAAAAGCTCCGTGCTCAGCTCCATGCAGGCATCCCCCGAAACCAAACAAACCATCTGGCAACTTGCCACCGAGCCCACGGGGCCGCTGGTGCAGCGTGTCACCAAGAATGTCCTGGTGGTCAAGTGCAAGGCCAGCCAGAAGCACAGCCTGGGCTACCTCCACGCCTCCTTCGCCCACAGGATGAGCGCCAAGGCGCTGGCGGAGCCCCGGTTCTCCTGCTCCTGCCAGGCTCTGAAGGCTGGCAAGGGTGGCCAGGCTGAGGAGGAGGAGGAGGCCGAGGAGGCCATGCCACCGCGCTGCATTCACTTCTTTGCCTGCATCTGCGCCTTCGCCAGCGACGAGAGCCTGGCACAGGAGTTCGCTGACTTCCTTGCCTATGATTCTAGTGGTAGGTTGAAGGGGGGATGATGATGTGCAGAGGATTTGAGAGGTGTGGAGGGGCTGTTTGTGCCGATTCCTCCCGCTCGTGGCCTGGCTCTGCCTGTACCTCATGTTTGCGGTGTGCTAGGAGGTCTCCGGGGGGCAAGTGCTGGTGTAAGAAGGGTGATACGGGCCCTCACACGTGGTTTAGTCATTTTTAAGGACAAAGTTTTGTTTCTCCTAGGTCTGAAAGGGCTTGTGGTCCCGCAGCTGGTCGGTGGCCCCCAGTCCCCGGTGCAGGCTGGGCAGATGGCTGCTGCCAGGCCCAGGAAGAGGAGAAAGGATGTGACAGCTGGTAAGTGGCTCTGCAGCACTCCAGGAAGGACACTGAGAGGCTGGAGCGTGTCCAGAGAAGGGCAACGAAGCTGGTGCAGAGTCTGGAGCACAAGTGCTCTGAGGATCGGCTGAGGGACCTGAGGGGGTTGAGCCTGGAGCAAAGGAGGCTCCGGGGAGACCTTCTGGCTCTCGACAACTCCCTGACAGGAGGTTGGAGCAAGGCGGGGTCGGTCTGTTCTTCTAAGTGATCAGAGGAACCGTCCTCCAGTTGTTGCAGGGGAGGTTGAGGTTGTCCCTGAGGAGCCACTTCTGTCCCGTTGGGGTTGTGCAGGCCTGTCCCAGGCTGCCCAGGGCAGTGGTGGAGTCCCCATCCCTGGAGGGGTTTCCCAGCCGTGTGGAGGTGGTGCTGAGGGACAGGCGTCAGTGGGGATGTGGCAGCGCTGGGGGAACGGTTGGACTGGAGGAGCTTGAATGTCTCTTCCAACGCAAATGATTCAGTGGTGAGTGGTGTGAAGGTGGAAGGAGCTACGGCCACAGCCCGTCTGTGCCACGGTTGCCTGCAGACCCCTGGACCCAGTGCGCTGATTCTCTCTTACTACCCTCCCTCAGGGGCGCAGGCGACCAGCCCTCTCCTGCCTCAGGACCCGGCTCACAGCCATCCCAGGAGAAGCAGCCTGAAGAAAGCAGCTGTCACTTCCTCGCTGAAAAGACAAGGTGAGCCTCAGCCATGCGTCACGAGTGCTTGGGGACCGGGCAGGACGTGGCACTGGGCTCGGTGTTGCTGGGGGCTCGGGGTGCTGTCAGAGAAGGATGCCGCCAGTGTCCTCCTGGGGCGGCTCTTTGGTGGATTCCTGGGTGCAGGAAGCTTAAAGCAGTTGGCTCGTGGTGCCAGCGCTGTCGTGAGTGGGCAGGTGTCCCATTAATGTCCCCTGATGGAATGAAGCACCCTCCTGCATAGGTGAGTCGGGTCGTGAGCTGGTTTCTGATGCTTTTTTGCCACCATTGCTGTTTGCAGCATCTCTCAACGCTCCAAGCTGCTGCAGGGGGGAGCTTGTGCCCAGAGGAGCTATGGTTTTGAGTGGCAAACCCTTGCTCAGAAGCACCAGCCAGGGTCTGGCCGGGTGTGGGGAGCGTGCCAGCCAGGATAGGAGCCTTTGCTTAGTGCTTTCCTTCCCCTGAGCTTTAGTTTTGGCCTGGAAAGTGGTACAAACCTCCTACTTTTCCCCTGAGATACCACGTCTCCATCTCAGCCCGCAGCCTGCGCTGGCTCCGTGTGCCCCAGGGCGTGTATTGGTGCTCTCGGAGGGGCGAGGATGTGTTGGGTCCCACTCGGGATGGTCGCGGTGAAGGAGATGGTGTCATTGTACCATGGCAGCAGCTCTTGCCAGGAGGAGATGGGGTTTTACAGCAGATTCCTGTGGTTCCCGGCCCAGGAGCGAGGTGCTGCTGGACTGACAGTTTGGTGTGTGGTCCTGAGCAGGGGAAATGGGGCTGTGGGTCCGTCTCAGTCTCTGTTCTTTCTCCTGCCTGTCGCTTCACCTCACTCGAGTGATCTGATGCGGGTTCTGATTTCCCTCCTTCCCTTCCAGGCTGTGCCCCGCTGCTGGACGAGTCGCAGGTGACCCTCTCCTTCCAGGACTGGCTGGCCAGCGTCACCGAGCGCATCCACCAAACCATGCACTACCAGTTTGAGGGTAAAGGCTCTGGGGAACCACCGTGGGAGAGCTGCGGGCTCCCCTCACCTCCCACCTCTGCTGATAAATGTCAGCCCTGAGGCAGGCGAGTGTTTTGCCCAGCTCAGAGCAAATAATTTTGCTCTGGGAAGCGTCTATCAGCTTTGATTTGTTCCCTGAACTTGGACTTAACTTTTATCAGTGGTCAGGGCCTGGTGTTTATGCTGAAAGGAGCAAAATTCCCTTAGGCGTTAGTGATGCTTGAACTCAGACTGCCTGGAGCTATGCAGAGGAGGTGGTGTAAAGCGAGGAAAGACACCTCACGTGGTGTTAGGGCTCAGAAATGCTGGTGATCTGCTTCTCCTCCGTCCTCTGCGTACCCCAAAGGCCGGGCTCTGCTTGGGCTGAGGTGCACGGACAGCTTGTGGCTGTCGTCCCTGGGGGGTTACTGACACCTGCACCACTCCGCTGCTCCAGCCTGGGACTTGGGTGGGCAGCAGGGCACGTCTCTGGCTTCTCCTCCAGACAGTGGCGGGTAGTTCGTGTTAGGGCTGTAAAAATACTGGGAGTGGACGTTGTAAGACTCTTGGCTGCTGGGAGAGTGGCTCTGCCTCTCCTCCAGCCTCACCTCTCTTCTTGTTCGTGTCGGTGCAGGCAAACCGGAGCCGCTGGTGTTCCACATCCCCCAGGCCTTCTTCGATGCACTGCAGCAGCGGATCTCCAGCGGGAGCACCAAGAAGAGGCTGCCCAACTCCACCACTGGTAAGGGATGAAGCCCTTTGTGCACTGTTTTTTTCCCCCAACACTCAGCAGCAGCAACGAGAAACAGGTTCCTCACTCCTCCCTGGTTTCCAGCAGCTTTTCCCTTCACTCCAGTGAAGGGTGAGCAGGCTCATGGGGGATCACGCAGGGGGTTGCTGCCAGCTCCAGCCTAAGCCTAGTTAAGTCCAGCCCAATTGTTCTAAGGAACAGAAGCAACAGCCTCAAATTCATGTGACACAGATTTCACCAAGGGAACAATTCATAATTAACAGGAATTGAGCTGAGACATTGTTCCCTTCCCCATCACGCCCAGCCAGGGCAAGTTCCCTGCCCTCGCTGCCAGTCCATCTCACTAAACATACAACCGCTCCTACACCAGCGTGGAGGGTGAAGCCAGGCTTAAGCCCAGAACTGTCCGCAGAGTTAAACTCATGCTGGCAGCACAAGCAGGGACAAGTCACCTCTCTCAAGCCCAGGACTTTATTAGCAGCTCTGGATGAACAAAGCCCAGCAGCAGGGACAAAGCTTCAGGTCTCAGGCAAAGAGAAAAGGAGAGAAGAAAATTGGAAAAAAAAGCACAGAGAGAGCCTTATCCTACCCCCTCACTTCCTGCTCTCTCCCCACAGCTTTTGTCCGCAAGGATGCCCTTCCCCTGGGCACCTTCTCCAAGTACACGTGGCACATCACCAATGTCCTGCAGGTCAAGCAGATCTTTGATACACCCGAGGTAAGGGGGGGAGGCAGCCCCCCAAGCCCCCCCCCCACCCTGTAACCCAGCCCCTCACCTGGCTGCTCCCCTGCTTGTTGGCAGCTGCCGCTGGAGATCACCCGCAGCTTCGTCCAGAACCGGGACGGCACCTACGAGCTCTTCAGGTGCCCCAGGGTGGAGGTGGAGAGCGTGGCTGAGGCCTACGGGCCGCTGGACAAGCAGCCGGCCATCCGGCCGCTGGAGCTCCAGACCTTCCTCAAAGTGGGTGAGTGGGGCAAGCTGGGCCCCTGGTCCCACAAAACCAGGCCCTCCAGCCCCTACTGCCCTGGCCCAGGAGCTCTGGGGGCAAACAGAAGAGCTCACCCCCCGCACCCAGAGCCTCTACCCCAGTGTGGAGGCAACAGCCCCTGCCAGGAGCCTGCTGCCAGACATCTGTGTGAGCTGCAGAGCTTGTGGGGGGCCCAGGGCCACTCCCTGACCCCCCTCTCTTCTCCTTGCAGTTCTTCCAAGTTGTTGCTTTGTTTCTCCCTGCCTGGGACTGGGGGTGGCCCAAGCCAAAGAGCCCCCCAACTCTGGGAGGCCTCACCAGGGTCCACATCAGGGACCCCCCCCTTGTTGCTACCCACTCATAGGGTCCCCAGTCATAATGGACCCCCATCAGACCCCCATCCAGGGACCCTGAAGACTAAAGGTCCCCACCCCAGACCCCTCGGCACCCCCAGGGGTGGGTCCCTGCCCCAGGGGTATGGCCCTGGGTCTCCCCCCACAGCCACAGCTCAACTCTGGTGCCCACCCTCCCACCCCAGAAAAAATAATCTCAAACACTTGAGATAATTCCTGCCCAGTTCTCCAGCTCCCAACCATAAAAAAAGGGCGAAAAACCACATGGAATTAAATGCAAAAATCAATACAGCCCCCACAGAATGCCAGCCCTTCCTGGCAACGCCCCAGCTCAGACCCACAACAAGAAGAGGGATGGCAAGGGATGGGGAGAACAACCTGGGCCCACTCTCTCCCTCTCCCCCCGCAGGAAACACATCCCCCACGCAGAAGGAGCCCACCCCCTTCATCATCGAGTGGATCCCCAACATCCTCCCCCAGTCCCGCATTGGGGAGCTGCGCATCAAGTTCCAGTACGGTCACCACGGCACCCCCCAGCCCGGCACGCAGCACCGGCCACCCCCCGCCACCATGGAGCCAGCACTGGAGCTCCCCCCGCTCACCACCATCTCCTTCTCCTGAGCCCCCCAGCATGGCCGGCAGGGGGCACAGCCCCCTGACTGGCACAAAAGGGCCTGCAGAGACAAACACCAGCACCCAGAGAGAGAACTCTGCTCGCTGGGTGCCCTGAGCCTCCCTGCGCCCAGCACGGGGCAGGGGGGGCTGCATGCTGGGAAGCCCCCCAGGCAGGGGGGCTCCCACCCAGGGCAGCCCGGTCCAGGGTTAAGGGGAGGGTTGCACCCAACAGCCAGGGCTGGAGAGGGCGTCCCCAGGGGAGTACCCCCCCAGAGCTCGGGGGGACCCTTCCCAGGCAGGGGCACCCCCTGCTCCCCCCAAGGCGGGGACACAGCACCCCAGACTCACCCGGGGGGGGGGGGGCACCCAGCAGCGCTGCCAGGCAGCACGGGCACCCACAGCAGGGTGGGACCCGCCTGCAGGCAGCAGCAGCCTCCCGGGAGCCCCCAGTAAGCAGCAGGCAGAGACTGGCTCAGAACTAGGACTTTATTGAACCTGTGAAGAAAGTGGTGGTAGGGCCCCGCTAGCGCCACCGCTGGGACAGCCTCTTGCAGGGAGGCGGAGAAGCTGGGGGGCTGGGGGCTCGTCTTTTCAGGAGGCACCGCAGACCCGCAGGCCAGGGGTCGCTGTCCCCACCGGGAGCAGAGGGGCTGCAGCTGGAGGGACCCGCCAGCGGTTCCTCGTGGGGCTGTTCCGGCTCTGCGGAGATGGGACCCTCATCCTCCAACATGCTGCTGCGTTCATCCTCCACGTCGGAGCTGCTGGAGGTGACCTCCTCCTCATCCTCCTCATCCTCCTCCTCATCCTCCTCCTCATCCTCCTGCTCCTCCTCCTCCTCCTCCTCCTCCTCCTCCTCCTCCTCCTCCTCCTCCTCCTCCTCCTCTTCGTCCTCCTTGTCATCCTCCTCCTCCTCCTCTTCCTCCTCCTCCTCTTCATTGTCCTCCTCCTCATCGTCATCATCCTTCTCCTCATCCTCCTTGTCCTCCTCGTCCTTGTCCTTTTCCTCCTCCTCGTCTTCCTTGCCCTCCTCATCCTCGGCCTCTTCCTCGTCCTTTTCCTCCTCCTCGTCTTCCTTGTCCTCCTCGTCCCCCTCCTCCTCTTCCTCTTCCTCCTCCTCCTCATCCTTCTCCTCATCCTCCACATCCATGTCCATCTCCGAGTCCTCATCCAAATCCAAGTCTTCTGCCTCATCCAAGTCCAAGTCCTCCTCATCCTCATGCTGTGGCTCTGGCTCTCGCTCCTCCTCGCTGGCAGGGTGGCAGCGCAGCAGTGCCCGCGCCCTCTCTCCACACCGCTGCGTCACGATGTGGACGAGGCCCCGGACCAGCCTTTCCGTGTGCTCCCCGAGGGCTGGCTCCAGTTGATGGCCCATGGCCTGCGTGTCCGGCCCGCAGCAGCACAGCGTGTGCAGCAGCAGCTTCTCGGCTGCCGTCGCCAGCCACCACTGCTCCTGGAAGAGTTCTGCCAGCTTCGAGCGCAGCCACGGCAGCACCGGCTCCAGGAGACTCTGGTTGGCCCGGAAAAGGGTTGCCCAGTCTGTGAGCCCGATGCCACCCACCATCACGGTAGTTGCAGCATCTCTCACAGCCCGAGGAGGGGACGAGGGGGCCCCAGGAGCACCACCGGCAACGGGTGCCTGTGTGGTGGGCAAGGGGAAGGGGGTGGGGATGTACTCGAGGTAGTTGTCTTCTCCCCACACCGAGAACTTGACGGTGTCCGTGGACCCTCTGCAGAGCGGGCAGCTGGGCGTCATCTTCACCCAGCGCACGATGCAGCCCAGGCAGAAGCGGTGCTGGCATGGCTGCACGAAGGCGGTGGCTCTCCAAGGGCTCCAGCAAATGGGGCAGTTCCTCTCCTCCTCCTTCGCTGCCTCCATGGCCACAGCCCACGGATGAGGCGCTGCTGCCCCTCGGCACTGAAAAACAGAAGCTCTGGGCGCTTGCTGGCCCCGGGAGGGAGAGGCACCCAGGCCCCTGGAGAAGGATCCCGCCGGCTGCCCGAGCCCCACAGCCACCCCAGGGGCCGCGTCCCCTCTCAGCTCACCTCTGCTGCTGCAGGACGCGGTGCCCAGTCACCCAAACCAGCGAAGCACGGTGGCTGCGGGACGGGCGCCCGCCCAGTGCCCCAGCAGCAGGAGCAGCGGGGCTCGACGCCGCAGACCTGCCCAGCACGTGCGGCCGGTGTCCAGGCGCGAGCCAGACTGAGCCGGGCTCTGCTGGCAACCGGGGACAAGCAGTGTGATGTCACAGGGCACCGTGGCGACGGCAGGGCAGGCCCCGCAGCCCGCTGGGAGGATGAAGGAGAGAGCGGGGCTTGCTCGCCTGTTCCTCCGTTTCCGCGTTGCCCCGGCTCAGTCACCAGCCACGGGCGCCCGTGCCCTCGCGTCTCCTGCCCTCGCCCGGCCGAGGTCTCCAGCACTGACCAGCGTGGACCGCCTGCAGCTGGCGCTGCTTGCCGAGTTCAGCGGCCAGCTCTTGTCTTGGTGGCCCTCAAAGCCTCCCAAGCTCCTCATGTGCATCCATGGGAGAGGAAAACACACACACACCTGCCCGGCCAGTCCCCGCACAGGTTTATTGCCAGTTGGGCTTTACCGTCAGAGCTTTCCCTCCCTCCAGCCCCGCCGCACGGCGGGGCGATGGCTACAAGGACGCCTCTTGTCGGGCTGCACCGTTTGTGCCCAGTAAAACGGGTCCCCGTGTTGGTGTCCAGCGGTGGGGGAACATTAAACCCAGGGACGGGTTCTCGCCGCCCTTGGTTTTGCCGTGCTTGTTTCATCGGTGCGTCGCCAGGGACAGACGCGGGAACGGCCCTGACGTGACGTGGGCGCTGTCGAAATTCCAGCATCGGGGCCTCTCGATGGAGTAAATCTGCAAAGGGACAAACGGTCCCCGTGGCGCCGGGTGCTGAAAAGAAGAAAAGAAACGCCATTTAACGTCCTGGATGGCTCAGAGCTGCACGGGGGGGTGCAGGCTGGGAGCGTTTCTTTACTGGGAGGGGGGTCACACACTGGGAAAGGCTTCCCGGACCCTGGCAGGGTGCGAGAGGTGCGTGGACGATGCCCGTAGGAACGTGCTTTAGGCGGTGCTCATCGCGGAGGGGGTCTGGCAGCTGGAGCAGGCGGTGGCGGTGGGTCCCTTCCCGCTGCAGTGGTGGAGTCCCAGGAGGGTTTGGGCTCAAGAGACCTTTAGAGGTCACCCAGACCACGAGCACAGAACCACAGCACGGTTTGCGTTGGAAGAGAGCTGCGAGCTCCTCCGGTCCCAGCGCTCCCCCAGCACGGCCCGGTCCCCACTGAGCCCTGTCCCTCAGCAGCACCTCCACACGGCTGGGAGACCCCTCCAGGGATGGGGACTCCACCACTGCCCTGGGCTGCCCGTACCGCCAGCACCCCTCAACACCCTCCAGCACCTCCAGTACCCCCAGTTACCGCCAGTTACCCCCAGTATCGCCCAGTACCTCCAATTACCCCACTATGCCCTGGTAGTCCCCCCAGTATAGCGCCCAGTGCTCCCGGTATCGCCCCCCTCGCAGCACCGCCATTCCTCCGCCGCGGCCTCCAGCCGCCAGAGGGCGCGTCCCCGCCCCTGCCCCGCCCTGTCCCAAGATGGCGGCGCCCGCGGCTGCCCGCGCCCTGCGGGTGAGGGAGCGCGGTGGGGGGGACGGGGAGGCCGTGCGGGGTGGGGGCAGTGGAGACACTGGGTGTGGGGGCCACTGGGGACACGGGATCTAGGGGCGCTGGGTATGGGGGGCGCTGGGGACAGCAGCCGTGGGGGTCAGCGGTCGCCGGAGGCTGCAGGGACAGCCCGGGGGGCTCCAGCAGTGGTGGCTCCGCTGGGGGGGGGGGCGGTCCCAGGACGGGGGCGGGGGGAGCCTCCAGGCGAGGGGTACCCTGGAGACCCCAGCTGTTGGGGGGCACATGGCTGCGGAGGGACCCCCGCTGTCCCTCAGCCTGTCACCTCCCCAGGCCGTCTGCCCCGTCCCCGCCGGCGCCCGTCTCCTCCACACCACCCCCGTCTGCCTCAAGGTAAGCCCTGGGGGTGCCCCCGTCCCCCCCCCACCCCACCGTGGGGTCCCCCCCGTCTCTGACAACGCTGACCCCCCAGACGCGGGCGGCCCGAGTGCGCGTGGGCAAAGGGGACAAGCTGGTGACCTACGAGAAGGCGCATCCTCCCCACTACATCGCCCACCGCAAGGGCTGGCTCTCCCTGCACACCGGTGGGTCAGCCGCAGCCCCCCACCCTGGGGACGGGGTGGGACTGGGATGGGGGGGTGTGGGACATGGGGCGCTCGTGGGGATGGGGACATGCGGGGCACATGGGCGTCACGGGGATGGGGCACAGAGGGACAAGGACATACGAGGACACTGTGAGGAGGGGCCATGGAGCTTCATGGGGATGGGGACGTGGGGCACACGGCCACAGTGGGGACAGGGTTGCGTGGGGCACACGGGCATCGCGTGGGCAGGAGCACGTGGGGCATATGGGCATCATGGGGATGGGGACATGTGGGACACATGGACATGGTGTAGACGGGGATAGGTGGGGCCCATGGACATCACAGGGATGGGACACATGGAGCCAAGCTGGGACACGTGGCCATGGTGTGGCTGGGGCCATGTGGGGCCCGTGGCCATCTCTCTCCTCCCCCCCATCCCGGGGTGCACACAGGAAACCTGGCGGGCGAGGAGGGAGCGGCCGAGCGGGCGCTGGAGGACACTTTCCTGCGCCGCTTCCTCTACGGTACCTTCCCGGGCATGCTGGCCGACGAGGTGGTGCTGAAGCGTCGTGCCAACCTGCTGGTGCTCTGCGTCCTGCTGACGCGGACGCTGCCGCCCTCCAAGCTCCACTTCCTGACGGGCTACACTGAGACCCTCCTCAGCCACTTCTACAAGTGCCCCGTGCGCCTCGAGCTCCAGACGCTGCCCGCCAAGGTGGCCTACAAGTACCTGTAGACACCCCCCTGACCCGCGGTGTGGGGCGAGGGGCAATAAAGCGAGGGGTTTGTCCCAGTTTGTCACTGCATGTGGCTCTGAGCGACCTGCCCCAGTGCACTGCAGGGGGTTGGACTGGGCGAGCTGTGAAGGTCCCTTCAACCCAAACCAGTCTGCACCAGCTGCACTGGTGCCCCTTACCTGGACACCTGCCACATCACCGTAGACCATGAGCCCGGAATCGCGGAACTGTTCAGGCTGGAAAAGGTCTTTCAGCCTCTGCTTTTAACTGCGGGGGGATTGAAGGGGCGGGCAGGGATTGGCCGGAGCAGGGGTGCGCCTGGGCGGGGCTGGATTACAGGGACGCGCTGGGATTGGCCGGCGCGGGGCCGCGGGGCAGCGCGGTTTCTACTCCGCGAAAGGACCCGCCGGCGCTCGGTGAAGCGAAGCCCGACGGGGGCCCCTCACCGGGACACCCTGAAGCCGCGCAGCGCCGAGTTGCCGCACATTGCTCTTCGCCGTCGGGGTCGGGGGCTGAGCGGGGCCGGATTCAAAGGACAGGTTGGGATTGGCTGGAGCGGAACCGGCCTGTGGCGCGGCGCGGCCTCGGCTGCCAGATGGGGAGCAGCGAGGGGGTCAAGAACCTCCAAAGAGCTTCCCCCATCCCTTCCTGACCAGGGTGGGCCTCATACCAGTGCCAGAGTGGTCCCGCTCTGCCACCAGCGCCGCTGCTGAGGCGGGGCAATACGGAGAGCTCAGGGATGAGCAGAAAACACTCCCGGCAGCGGCCGGGGCTGCGGCACCTCGGCAACGCTGCTCCCCGGGGACAAAGGGAGGACGGAGAGACCCGGGGACTCCACGTTCTTCTTTGCTGCGCTCCACCAGGTCATCTGCAAACTCAGCTCCCAAAGCCCCACTGAACCCAGAGCTTCACTTACCAGCAGCAGGTGGGTCCCGGCGGCTCCCAGCCGAGCCAGCCGCCCACCACCCTAAAGACAGCCCAGCTCCTCATCGACTCCTGCCTCACTCGGGCTCCTGCCCCGGCCCTTTTGAGACCTCAGCTCCGCCCTCATGGGCTACAGCTGAGCCCCTCCCCGATTCCCCCCACCTGGGCACGGGCAGGGACCGCCCCGCCGCCGCCCCTCGCCCCGGGGCCGCGCTCCCGCTTTGACAGGTGGGGGCTGCCCAGCCCGGACCCCGCCACCAGCCCGGACCGGCCCCGCTCAGTCCCCGACCCCGACTGCGAGGGCGAAGGGCAACGTGGGGCAACTCGGCGCTGCGCGGCTTCAGGGTGTCCCGGTGAGGGTCCCCCGTCGGGCTTCGCTTCACCGAGCGCCGGCGGGTCCTTTCGCGGAGTAGAAACCGCGCTGCCCCGCGGCCCAGCCCTGTTCCGCTCCAGCCAATCCCAGCGCGCTTCTATAACCCAGCCCCGCCCAGGCGCTCCTCTGCTCCGACCAATCCCAGCTCGCTCTTTCAATCCTCTTGAGCCCAAACCCTCCTGGAACTCCACCACTGCAGCGGGAAGGGACCCACCGCCACCGCCTGCTCCAGCTGCCAGACCCCCTCCGCGATGAGCACCGCCTAAAGCACGTTCCTACGGGCATCGTCCACGCACCTCTCGCACCCTGCCAGGGTCCGGGAAGCCTTTCCCAGTGTGTGACCCCCCTCCCAGTAAAGAAACGCTCCCAGCCTGCACGCCCCCGTGCAGCTCTGAGCCATCCAGGACGTTAAATGGCGTTTCTTTTCTTCTTTTCAGCACCCGGCGCCACGGGGACCGTTTGTCCCTTTGCAGATTTACTCCATCGAGAGGCCCCGATGCTGGAATTTCGACAGCGCCCACGTCACGTCAGGGCCGTTCCCGCGTCTGTCCCTGGCGACGCACCGATGAAACAAGCACGGCAAAACCAAGGGCGGCGAGAACCCGTCCCTGGGTTTAATGTTCCCCCACCGCTGGACACCAACACGGGGACCCGTTTTACTGGGCACAAACGGTGCAGCCCGACAAGAGGCGTCCTTGTAGCCATCGCCCCGCCGTGCAGCGGGGCTGGAGGGAGGGAAAGCTCTGACGGTAAAGCCCAACTGGCAATAAACCTGTGCGGGGACTGGCCGGGCAGGTGTGTGTGTGTTTTCCTCTCCCATCGATGCACATGAGGAGCTTGGGAGGCTTTGAGGGCCACCAAGACAAGAGCTGGCCGCTGAACTCGGCAAGCAGCGCCAGCTGCAGGCGGTCCACGCTGGTCAGTGCCGGAGACCTCGGCCGGGCGAGGGCAGGAGATGCGGGGTCACGGGCGCCCGTGGCTGGTGACTGAGCCGGGGCAACGCGGAAACGGAGGAACAGGCGAGCAAGCCCCGCTCTCTCCTTCATCCTCCCAGTGGGCTGCGGGGCCTGCCCTGCCGTTGCCACGGTGCCCTGTGACATCACACTGCTTGTCCCTGGTTGCCAGCAGAGCCCGGCTCAGTCTGGCTCGCGCCTGGACACCGGCCGCACGTGCTGGGCAGGTCTGCGGTGTCGAGCCCCGCTGCTCCTGCTGCTGGGGCACTGGGCGGGCGCCCGTCCCGCAGCCACCGTGCTTCGCTGGTTTGGGTGACTGGGCACCGCGTCCTGCAGCAGCAGAGGTGAGCTGAGAGGGGACGCGGCCCCTGGGGTGGCTGTGGGGCTCGGGCAGCCGGCGGGGTCCTTCTCCAGGGGCCTGGGTGCTTCTCCCTCCCGGGGCCAGCAAGCGCCCAGAGCTTCTCTCTGTTTTTCAGTGCCGAGGGGCAGCAGCGCCTCATCCGTGGGCTGTGGCCATGGAGGCAGCGAAGGAGGAGGAGAGGAACTGCCCCATTTGCTGGAGCCCTTGGAGAGCCACCGCCTTCGTGCAGCCATGCCAGCACCGCTTCTGCCTGGGCTGCATCGTGCGCTGGGTGAAGATGACGCCCAGCTGCCCGCTCTGCAGAGGGTCCACGGACACCGTCAAGTTCTCGGTGTGGGGAGAAGACAACTACCTCGAGTACATCCCCACCCCCTTCCCCTTGCCCACCACACAGGCACCCGTTGCCGGTGGTGCTCCTGGGGCCCCCTCGTCCCCTCCTCGGGCTGTGAGAGATGCTGCAACTACCGTGATGGTGGGTGGCATCGGGCTCACAGACTGGGCAACCCTTTTCCGGGCCAACCAGAGTCTCCTGGAGCCGGTGCTGCCGTGGCTGCGCTCGAAGCTGGCAGAACTCTTCCAGGAGCAATGGTGGCTGGCGACGGCAGCCGAGAAGCTGCTGCTGCACACGCTGTGCTGCTGCGGGCCGGACACGCAGGCCATGGGCCATCAACTGGAGCCAGCCCTCGGGGAGCACACGGAAAGGCTGGTCCGGGGCCTCGTCCACATCGTGACGCAGCGGTGTGGAGAGAGGGCGCGGGCACTGCTGCGCTGCCACCCTGCCAGCGAGGAGGAGCGAGAGCCAGAGCCACAGCATGAGGATGAGGAGGACTTGGACTTGGATGAGGCAGAAGACTTGGATTTGGATGAGGACTCGGAGATGGACATGGATGTGGAGGATGAGGAGAAGGAGGAGGAGGAGGAGGAAGAGGAAGAGGAGGAGGGGGACGAGGAGGACAAGGAAGACGAGGAGGAGGAAAAGGACGAGGAAGAGGCCGAGGATGAGGAGGGCAAGGAAGATGAGGAGGAGGAAAAGGACAAGGACGAGGAGGACAAGGAGGATGAGGAGAAGGATGATGACGATGAGGAGGAGGACAATGAAGAGGAGGAGGAGGAAGAGGAGGAGGAGGAGGATGACAAGGAGGACGAAGAGGAGGATGAGGATGAGGAGGAGGATGAGGAGGAGGATGAGGAGGAGGATGAGGAGGAGGATGAGGAGGAGGATGAGGAGGAGGATGAGGAGGATGAGGAGGAGGTCACCTCCAGCAGCTCCGACGTGGAGGATGAACGCAGCAGCATGTTGGAGGATGAGGGTCCCATCTCCGCAGAGCCGGAACAGCCCCACGAGGAACCGCTGGCGGGTCCCTCCAGCTGCAGCCCCTCTGCTCCCGGTGGGGACAGCGACCCCTGGCCTGCGGGTCTGCGGTGCCTCCTGAAAAGACGAGCCCCCAGCCCCCCAGCTTCTCCGCCTCCCTGCAAGAGGCTGTCCCAGCGGTGGCGCTAGCGGGGCCCTACCACCACTTTCTTCACAGGTTCAATAAAGTCCTAGTTCTGAGCCAGTCTCTGCCTGCTGCTTACTGGGAGCTACTGGGGGCTCCCGGGAGGCTGCTGCTGCCTGCAGGCGGGTCCCACCCTGCTGTGGGTGCCTGCGCTGCCTGGCAGCGCTGCTGGGTGCCCCCCCCCCCCGGGTGAGTCTGGGGTGCTGTGTCCCCGCCTTGGGGGGAGCAGGGGGTGCCCCTGCCTGGGAAGGGTCCCCCGGAGCTCTGGGGGGGTACTCCCCTGGGGACGCCCTCTCCAGCCCTGGCTGTTGGGTGCAACCCTCCCCTTAACCCTGGACCGGGCTGCCCTGGGTGGGAGCCCCCCTGCTTGGGGGGCTTCCCAGCATGCAGCCCGCCCCGCCCCGTGCTGGGCGCAGGGAGGCTCAGGGCACCCAGCGAGCAGAGTTTTCTCTCTGGGTGCTGGTGTTTGTCTCTGCAGGCCCTTTTGTGCCAGTCAGGGGGCTGTGCCCCCTGCCGGCCGTGCTGGGGGGCTCAGGAGAAGGAGATGGTGGTGAGCGGGGGGAGCTCCAGTGCTGGCTCCATGGTGGCGGGGGGTGGCCGGTGCTGCGTGCCGGGCTGGGGGGTGCCGTGGTGACCGTACTGGAACTTGATGCGCAGCTCCCCAATGCGGGACTGGGGGAGGATGTTGGGGATCCACTCGATGATGAAGGGGGTGGGCTCCTTCTGCGTGGGGGATGTGTTTCCTGCGGGGGGAGAGGGAGAGCGTGGGCCCAGGTTCTCCACCGAGCGCCGGCGAGTCCTTTCGCGGAGCAGGAACAGCGCTCCATCGCGGCCCCGCCCGGTTCCACTCCGGCCAATCCCAGCCCGTTCTTTCAATACGTCCCCGCCCCCCTCTGGTTCCCTCTGACCAATCCCAGCCCGCCCTTTCAATCCGGCCGCGCTCCCGTCCCGCTCCGCGGCCCCGCCGATCCCGCTCCCCGCACGACCCGACCCCGCCGCCGCCGCTCCGGGTCTCCGCGGGTCCCGGCCCCGCTGCTGCAGCCCCGGCAGCCGCTGTTGGGTCGCGGGGAGGGCGGGCGGCGGCTCCGCAGCGAGCCCGTTCCCGGTGCCCGTCCAAGCCGCCAGAGCCGCCAAGGGCCGGAGCTCGGCGGGACCCAGCGGCGCCGGCACCGCCCGGGCCGGCAGCTCTCCGGGGGCGTCGGCGGCGTGATGGGAGCCCGCGGGGCAGCGGCGGGGCCGGGGAGCCAGGCCCGCATGGGAGGGACGGGCCGCGAGTGGCCGCAGCCGAGATGGGAGGGGGCGGGCCGGGAGGGTCGGAGGGGTCCCGGCCATGATGGGCCGGTCGGGCCGGGATTGGCGGGGCCGGGCCGGGGCCGCCGTTGGCGCAGGCGAGTGCCAGCTCGCAGCTCCGCTCCGGGGCCGGGGTACCTCGGGCAGGTGGGGGTGACCCCGTCCCTCGTCCCCAAGCCCTCCCCGCCCGGGGCCCGCGGCTGTGGGTGGCTGCGCTCTCCCTGCCCGGCGCTGCCGGGGAGCGTTCCTGCTCCCCAGGTGGGGACAGCGAGTGATTTGTGACCGTGTCAACAGCCCCGGAGCTGCCGTGAGACCCAGGAGCGGCTTCCAGCTGGGGGCAGCGGGGAGAGGCAGCGCTGGAGCTGGGACAGAGATGGCAGGGCAGGGGCTGGAGCTCAGCTCAAAACTGTGGCTCTGGAGGGGGAATAAAGACCCTGGGGCTGAAATACAGACCACAGGGCTGGCTCTGAAATAAAGACTCGTAGAACTGTTCTGGCTGCAAAAGACCTTTGAGATGCTTGAGTCCAGCTGTTAAGAAATAAGGATCCTGGGGGCTGAAACACCAGCTGTGGTGGAGGGGCTGGAAGAGTGACCTGAGGGCTGGGCTGGAGCTGAGCTGAGCCCAGACAGGGGCTGGGGGGCTGGAGCTGAGATACACAGTGTGTGGCTGGGACAGAAACAAAGCCCGTAGGTCTGGAGCTGTAATAAATATTGTAAGGCTGGAGCTGAAATAAAGATGGTGGGGCAGGGGCTGGGGCTGACAATGCATCCGTGGGGCTGGGGCTGACAGGACACCGAGCTGGAGCCGAAATCAGCACTGTGGGGCTAGGGCTGGGATACAGCCTGTGGGCGTGGAGCTGGAATAAATACCCTGACGCTGGGGCTGAAATCTCACCGAGCTGGAATAAAGATGCTGGGGCTGGAGCTGTGACAGTCCAGAGCTGGAGCCTGAATAAAGGCTGTAGGGGTGGAGCTGGGGCTGAAATAACATCTGTAGGGCTGGGGCTCCAACACTGACCAGGGCCGGAGGTGAAATACTGACTGTGGAGGTAGATCCGAATGTGGAGCTGGAGCTGGCACCCAGGATGGAGCTGGGACTCAGAGCTGGAGCTCCTCGAGTCCCCCTGCTCCCCCAGCACCGCCAGGTCCCCCTGACCCCTGTCCCTCAGCACCACCTCCACACGGCTGGGAAACCCCTCCAGGGATGGGGACTCCACCACTGCCCTGCGCAGCCTGGGCCAGGCCTGCACAACCCCAACGGGCAAGAAATGAGTCTTCAGGGACAACCTCAACCTCCCTGGGAACAGCTGGAGGATAGTTCCTCTCGTCCTGTCACTTGTTCCTGGGGAGACCTGGCTGCCAACTGGATCTAACTCCAGTCCCCACCACTCTCTGGGCCTGGACTCCAGCCAGAACCAGACCCACCGAAGAGGACACTCATCCAAGCCAGGAGCAGACAGTTTCCCCAGCAGAATGCTGTGGAAAACCGTGTCAAAGGCTTTACTAAAGTCCAGGTAGACACATCCACAGCTCTTCCCTCATCCACTAAGCGGGTCATGTTGTCATAGAATGGACATAGATTCCCTGTCACTGCGGGGGGGTTGGACTGGGTGACCTCTGAAGGTCCCTTCACCCCAAACCTGCACCAGCTCCACTGGGCACCTTCTCAGAGCCCTACGTCCTGCCGGTCCAGCCTGACAGAAGTGGGGAGCACAACCCCAGCTCTCCCCAGCTCCTCCCCAGCTTCACCCAGAGCCAGGACAGGACCCATGAGCACTTGTCGCTGGATCCCTCCAGCCGGGCAACATCCCGGGAGACCCTGCTCGCTTCCCCAGGCAGTGGCCGGCACCCGCTTCATTTTCGTAATGAAATAATTTATTTTCTAACAATCGAACGATACAGAAGTGTCCACGGACACAAAAAAGGGCTCCTGAAACACGCGGTTCCTAAAAATGCGTGTGCTAACGGTAATAAAAAGCAGCATCAGATGGTCTTGACGCGGGATTCGGGATGATAACGAGGGTATTTACAGCAGGAACCGAATGGCTGGAAACGGGATTCTCCCACGTGCCGCTCCCCGGCTCTCGACTGCCAGAAAGAACGGCGGTGTGGAGCGGGTTCGCCCCTCACGAAGCAAAAAAGAAGGAGAAAAAGATGGAAAAGCGCAAATAAAACGTGCCAAAACCAACCCCAGAGGGTTCTGGCTCGGGCGGTTTGGTCGGAGAAATTAAAAGGATGACACAAAGCTCGCGGTGTTCGGCTGATTTCCGCAAAGGAAAGAGGAACAAACCAACCCAAAAAAGCGTGTTTGGACTCACGCCCGTCTGTGCAACGACCCGTCGTAAACACGGGGGGTGCGAGTGGCTCCTCCTGCCCTCCCCCCCCCTTTTTTTTTTTATCACAATCTATAAAAATGTCCTTCCTGCAGCTTATTTCTGAGGAATGCTGGTGGATCTGTGAATTCCAGGAAAAGGCTGGCACGGCCAAGGGGGGACCCGGAGAGACCGAGAGCCGCTCGCCAGGGCTCAACCGCCGCGTTTCCAGCCTCGTCCCAGGTTAGTGCATCGTTTCGGAGGGTTCCCGTTTCTCTTCGCCCTCAGGAGCAACATCCCAACAGTGCAAAGTCTGAGAACTATTAATTTGGGATAGGAAAAAAAAGGGGGAAAACCACGCAAACCAAGCAGCTCCCACGCGGTGTTTCACCCCCAGAAGTAACTAACTCAAAAGGCACAACACTGAAACAAATACCAATTTACACTGAGTCGACACCTCAAGCCTCAGTCTATCTGAACGACAACCACAAATCAAGCGGTTTCTACCTCCTGTTCACCCCGACGGTGCTTTCCCGATGCCTGATGTCACCTTTTCCTGCTCCAGGGCAGCGAGATCCAGCTCTGGGGGGGATTCCTGAGGTGGTTTCTGGAAGAGGGCGAGTTCTCGGCAAACCCCCGCCGGAGCCGCCGGCCGTCAAGTGCTGACATTCCACGTCCATTTTCTCTGCGCTTTTCACCTTTTGGCTTATTTCTTTCCCCCCTCTTTTTGAAAGCGTGGCGGGGTTTGAGCTCACACACTGAAGGCTGCCGGGACTCAGGCGAAAGGCATCGGGTCAGTGCGAATCATCGGGAGGCTGGAAAATTCTGGCTGCTTTAAAACACCAAAAATCCCTTGTGGTTTTGATTTTCTCTCTTCTAAAACCCAGCAGGCGCAACAAGAGCCAAGACTTGGGAGATCCCAGCAATCCTCTCGCTCTGCCTGCCGTCCTCTCGCTTCACAAAGGCTTCAAATGACCCAAAAATAGGTTTAGGATGGTAAAAAAAAGAAAAAAAAAGAGAAAAATATTTGAGTTTTTTATCGTTAACTCACTCGCATTTTGCAGTAGCGAAGTCTTGGCATTTCTTGAAGGGATTTGTATGGCGGGGACTCCCTGGTTTGTCTCCCACCGCTGGGTGCCAGGGATCGAGCGATGAGGATTGAGCGAGAGGTTTGCTGAGGTGGCGGAAAAAAAACCCTTCAACTGGCTCGAGGGGAAAAGAAACGTCTCCGTTAGCGGATCTCCACGTATCAAAGTTCCCAGAACAACTATAAAAGCAGAAACTCGTAAGAACGTTGTCTCCAGTACATTGGTTTCATAGAAAAATGAATAAATTACTATTTATAGCTCGCGGTACATCCCTGGCTCTGGGTCCTTCTTGGCGTGTTCGGGTTTGTCTCTCTAAGGCGGTGACCAAAATCCTTCACGAGCCCATTTGGGTGCCCAGGACGATCCCTGACGGCCTGAGAAGGGCTCCTGTGGGTCCCGCCGGCTGCCCCGCTCCCCCTCACCGCTAGTTATTGCTAAACTGTCGCGCGGTGGATGCGAAGGGGGCCAGGCATCGCTTCTGTGAAACAGATGAGGCATCACCTTTGTTTTTTTGTGCTAAAGGGATGGAGAAAATCTTTGTTCATCTCTCCGAGGTAGAAAAAAATGTATCCCCGAGACAAGAAGCGTGAAGAGGAAATTCCAGGAGCTCTCGCCCAGAACAGCGACGTGCGGGAGGTGGGACGTCGGCACGGGATGGGGACCGGGACCGTGTGGGTTTAGGTAGGATAGAAAACTTCCCAGACCGACCTGAGGCTCTATGAGAAGGGGGGACAGTGCCAGCCGAGCCCCGCAGCCCCCGCTGAGTGGCGGGGTCAGGCTCCGGGAAGGCGGCGGGGCTGGGCTGGGGTGTCTATGGCTGCGCTGCTACCCTGAACATTTAGAGTCGGCGGAGAGGAGCCCCCCGACTAACGCGCTGGTGGCACCGGTGCAATCCCTGCGCCCAGCCGAAACGCTCCGCAGGCCTATCACCGACTTGCCTCCGCTCTCTCCCAGATCTAAACTACACGAGAGGCCGGCTCTGCCGTCGATCCGCACCCAAAATCTCTATATTTGGACCCTTAGGGTTCGCTGGGCAAATGCGGAGTAGATCTGGAATACCGGGCGGTGACAGCAATCCACAAAACCCCGGGGAGGGCTTTGGAGGCTGCTGTCACCGCCACGGTGTTCACGGGCGCTTCAAAACGTGGCTGGAATGTACGAGAGGAGTTTTGGGATGGGAAGAGAAGCCAGCGGATGCAAGTGGAGCTGAGCTCCGGGGAGCAGCTTGGCACCCGCAGCCCCGCACGGTGTTTTGGGACTTCGGCAAAGCTCAGCTTTGTTTCGGTCGGTGGTACGTCAAGATTTTTTACGTGCAAGAGAACAGCGGGACGGTCCGGGCGAGATCCAAAAGGGAAAGAGCAACGGGTGAACCAGCTGCGGGAGTCGCTTCTTACAGCTCGAGAGAAGGTTTCTGGTTGCTCTGCAGCTTCAACCTCTTCATGCTGGAGCTGGAATAACCCTCGTCGCTGCAGACGCTCAGCAGGCTCCCTCTTTCGTCCAAGTCACTGGGGCTGCTGCTGCTCCAGTCGAGGTCAGCAGGGAGGTCGTCCGTGCTCTCCACGTCCACATCCATGTCTTCTGTAAAAGGAGTGGTCAACGTCACACCGTGGCCGGCCAGCCCTGCACTGGCCAGCCCCACTCCACCCCGAGCACAGCATCTCACCTCGGTCCAAGTCGGAGCGCTCCGAAGAGATGGTGGAGCCGATGCTGTCCATCCTTATCCTCTCTACCCCCAGCTTCTTCAGCTGCCGTCTGAGGTGCCGCTGCTCCCGCTGCAGCTGGTCTTTTTGGTGGATGGCTCTTCTGTCATAGTCTTCAAGCTTCTGCAGAGCATGAGACAGGAGGCAACCGCGCGAGACATCGCTTTTGCCACCTGAGCCATCCAAACGTGACCGCTGCCAGCTACCGAGGGGCTCCCCGGCGTCCCCACGCTCGGGACATCGAGCACATAAGTCACAGGGGTGCAACTTTCACCCTCCCACAAGCTGATGGATGTCGAAGCAGGGGATGGAGAGACCTGGATCGGGCCTGAGGCCGCTGGAGAAGGCAGATAAAGGAGTTTCCCCTTCCAAACAATTCACACGTGCAGCTACCCTGGAGCCAGCTCCATCCTATTTATATATTGTCAGAGTCTTTGATATCTAAGCAGTCAAATGCAGACTGATGCCAGCACTTCCCTGGTTATCTCAGCTCACAGAGCTCTAAATACACCCAGCCCTGTCGAGCCAAAGTCTAAAGGACCAAGAGTGAAGTGAGAAATACTCCAGAATAGAAAGAAAAAAGGGTCTGTGCTGCAGCCAGCCTCATCCCTGCGACCTCTGGTCATCGCGGCAGTGCAGGGCACAACACTGGAACTCTGCTGTGAAGAGCGTGGCCACCCTCTATGAGCTTGTTGATAAGGAGAATCGCAGGGTCTCACTGCAGGAAGGGCAATACCGACCTGCCCCAGGGTTAACCTCCGTCTATATTTCCAAACCAACCCAGCCGTTACCTTCGTCCCGCTCGAGGGTCCCAGCACCCCAAGGCCCTGCACCCCCTGCACTCTTGAAGCCGAGCTCAGCACCCACTGACAGGGATGGAGCCCCATTTATTGCATCTCCCACCACCCAGGCGGGTTCTGCGGCACCAACTGAGCTCCCACTCACCTTGATGTACAATTTCGCTTTTGTTAATAAGCTCAGCGTCGTGGGTTTGCTGGCGTCAGGTCCGAGTGGCACCAGCCCCTTCAGCTTCTCCAAGCACAGCCGCAGGTGGGCACGCCTGGAAGAACACACCACACACTCAGCGTCCCGGTACCCACCTCCCACATGGCGTTCCCCGCTGCAAGCGCAGATAACTGGGGTGGTTGGAAGCTAAGCCGAGCCAGACACCTTCCCACCCTCCAGCACACCGGGAGAAAAATGCACTCAGGCAAAAGGATGGCTCCAAAAAATCCAACTGGCTTCCGTCAACCCCATGGACAAAACCCTGCTGGTG
Organism: Bucorvus abyssinicus; assembly: GCA_009769605.1. Taxonomy (NCBI): domain Eukaryota; kingdom Metazoa; phylum Chordata; class Aves; order Bucerotiformes; family Bucorvidae; genus Bucorvus; species Bucorvus abyssinicus. The sequence continues at coordinate 1,936,691 of CM020059.1, read as the reverse complement.
CCTTGTGGGCTGCCGGGGCATTTGCTGGCCAGGAGCTGCCACAGACCGTGACTTTTTGGTCTTTCTCCTCCCAAAAATCTTCGCTGCAGCGATGCTGTTTGCTCAAGCTGACACCACGCAGCTGCAAACCCAGCACGGCCCTTGGGAGCAGTTCCCATTCCCTGTTTTTAGGAGGAACGGGCCGGTTTTGGCACACGCAGCTTTGGTCAAAACAAAACTGGCCCCAAGCAGCTCCTCAGCTGCTCCGGCACAGGAGCCTGCCAGGAACCCACCTCCTCCCTGGAAAACAACCAGATTTACGGTGTTAAATGCTTCATCGCCGCCGAGGGAAACGCTGGCTCCTCGAGGAAGCCCCTTTCCCCAGTGATAACCGCGATGCTCCTGGCACAAGCTGGTTTCCCTCACGTTCGGTGCTCCAGCCCCAAGATGTAGGTCACATTCTTGGGCACAGGTTGCAACACCCGCCTTCGAAATCCCCGATTGCCACGAACGGGGATTTTGCAAGCACCTGCCTATCTCGTTTGGGGCGCGTTGGGAGCGAAGAGGCATTTGCCTACGCAAAGCGCTTTGTGAATGACAACGCCAACAAAACACGTGGGTCTTCGGGTAAATCCCAAACAGCGACGGGCTCGAAGAGGAGCCCTCACAGAGGTTATTTTCCTGAGCAGGGGGAGGAAGAGCTGCCCGGAGCAGTGCAGACCTGTCCAACAGATTTACCTGTGAGATCTACGGATAAGGAGCTGGCCCAGCCGCACTCCACGAGGGCTGCGGCAGCAAAATCTAAATCCTCGCCTACCTTGACTTAAAAAAAAAAAAGCCTCGTCACGTTGGCCGTTTGCAGCAGAAAAAACAACACGTGGAAAAAACCAGCCCAGCACCCAGCGACTCTGTGGATTACACAACGCCAGTGCTGGAGCCCACGCTGGGGGTTCCACTTCAAAGGCAGAGCTGTGGTGTCTAGAAAAGTGCTGCCACACTTAAAAATCCCCAGAAATCCCACTGGCTCATGATAATAATAGGAAAAAAACCTGCAAAGGGTTTGTTTCCTGGGCAAAGGACCTTCCAAGGCCGTGTCCCATTGCTCTCCCTCCCCAGGCTGCTCCTTTTGCTGGGGCGGGGAGCTGGTAAACTGGTCGAGGCCGAGATTCACTGCTGGGATGGGATTAAGGTGTCTCTAAGGAGGAGCGGAGGAGGACGGGGCTGTAATCCCTGTCCAGAGCTGCTCGTGGCTCCAGCCTGTGCGACGGGGCGGAAAAGATGGAGCATTTACTGCACTTGCTTGTGCAAGGGGATTTCGACAGGGCTCTGGTCTAAGAAGGCAAGAGGGAGGCAAGATGAGCCCAAAGGAATCAAACGTTGATGTTCGGGGTTTTTTCAAAGGAGGAAGAGACGTCCCTGGCCTTTCCTACCCTGTGTCACCTGGGCCATGGGCAGTTCTGCCTCTGAAGTTACAAACCGATGGAGTTCACGCCAATCCTTTGCTGGCAGCAGAACGTGGAGTGATTTGAGCCATGCCAAGGAAAAAAGGAGCCACTGGTCAAGGACACAGAGCCATCGACAAAGACCGCACCGGTTGTGGCAAATAATCTCCATTCCATGTGTACCTGGCTCCAGCCTGTTCCTACCCCTGACCGTGGGCGAGCGGAGGGTGACGGCCATCAGCCAGCACAGGATTGCCCCAGGAATGGGGATGGAAACCCTGGCTGGGGGGATGAACTGGAAGCTGGCGGCGGAGATGAACGTCATCCCCACCTCCTTATTGTGCAGCCATTAAGGACAGGGAACACTTCAAGTCTGGTCTTGATGATCTTAAAGGTCTTTTCCAATCTAAAGGATTCTGTGATTCTAAGTCCGAGCAACATTAGGCACCTCCTCGGTGGCCACTTTATCCCGTCTCAACCCTGACTCCGGTTCCCAACCCCTGGAAAAGCAGCGATTCACCCAAACCCGGCTCCTAACAAGCCTCCAACACTGACCTGTTCTTTTCCATCTCGTTATGTGTTGACCTGCAGAAGAAAGAACAAGTCATTAACTCCTCTGTCGGACCGGTTCACCCCGATTAGGATTAACACATGGCCTTGGTCAACGCTCCCCAAAACAGCCGTAGACCTCGGGGGCTTTCAGAGCACAAAAACGGTGGAAGGGCACAAACACCAGAGAAATTGCTGGAGAAATGGCAATAAAAGGGCTAGTAAAACCATACGATGGGATTTTAATGTGGAGAGGCTCAGGTTTTAGAACTAGGACTAGGATGAGGCGGCTCTTTCGGTGCCACGATGCAAGCAAAAGTGAAGGCTCTCGAGGCTCGTGGTGGGGAAGGAAGCAGCAGCCCCGAGAGCTGCCGCAGGCTGAGGGCAGAAGGGCTGGTGTCCGGGCAGGGGAAGGGAAGTTGCTCCATCGCAACACAAACCTGCAACCAAGCCTCTGTCGGAAAGAAAGCGGGAAGGAACGTGGGGTTTTGGACAGTGCAGGTGCTTTTTTTTTTTAAAAAAAAGCAGGTTTTTAAAGTCTTCTTGCACAAGAAGGGCAGAGAAAACAAGAGGAGGATCTGCAACTCTCAGTGAAGAGACAGGGGACAGCGGCTCTGGGGCAACTTGGGTGCCCGGTGCCAGAAATGACGCTGCTTTCTGCGGCTTTGCAGTCTCTGAGTGGCCACGTCTTGCACCAGCAGCCCTGAACCAGCTCAGAACACGCCAGCAACCGGGAGCCCTCATGTCTCAATGACATTCATGCCCATTTCCACTGCTCTCTCGGCAAAACCAGTGCAAGCTGCCAGGACGATGATGGATAAAGAAAATATTCCCCACATCCAACACCTCCAGATGAGAGCTGGGTGAAAGCCAGGTGGGCGTTGTGTCCATTTGCAAACCCCCTGAAGCTCCTCATTTCAGCAAAGCCAAAAAAAGGCAGAAAACACAAGCTGTGACTTATTTTCTCTCTGTCAAAACCCACTGGCCACGTTGCCCATGTCACCAGGATGAATGCTTAGGGAAGAGCCGCTTCCCTGCCTGTGTTCTCCTTGAAAGCTCTAATTTAGGAAAAAACATTATGTGCCCGAAAATGTAAAGATGTGGAAAAGCCACAGGATGTGTCTGTGGAAGCACCCATTGGCTCGGGAGGCTCCAGGCCCCAATGCCAAAGGAAAAACAAGGGATGCCCCGAGCTGAAGACGCTCAGTGAGGTCTTCTTCACTTTGTCAGCAGTATTTTGTGATGGATCAACACCGCTGGGGACCACAGCCCTCCTCCTGTCAGTCTAACAGGCCTCATCTTAGGCTGGCTCCTTTTGTTCGCTTTCCAGCGGTGCTGGTTGAAGGAATCGGCTCTCAAGGGCCACTCGCGGGGAGTCCAAAAAATGTTTGGTTCCAGTGGAGACGCTTCTCAGGTCCACGGACAGGTGTGATCCTGGGAACAGCGAGTTCTCCCGAGCAGAGACAGGAAGGACTCGGACCTCGGCTCCCAAGGGATCTCCCCATTAAATTTTATTCTGGATAAAAACCCCAAGGTTACACCGAGCCCTTCGCCCCAGCACGTAAGAACCTCGGGCAGAGTGACTGCAGCGAGCCGGAGCTCCTCCCTCGGCTGTGAAGAAGCCAGATGCTTTTCGACAGGGATGAAGGCTCCATCACCACCTTGCTCTTGTTAATAACAAAACCATCCCCTCTCCCTCAGCTTTGTTTCAGAATCCTTCTCAGCACGGGGGACTTTCTGTTTGCACTAATACTTAGAAAAAGGTTCCTTGTTCGATGGCTTTTACTTTTGGATACAGTAAAGGGGGACCAGAGGGGACGGCAGCTTCATGCCGGGGCTGGCCGACCGCTTGGCCACGTGCCCCCAGGCCCCAGTCTGAGCCCCCTCATGCCTCCTGCTAGCTGAAACCCCAAAACCTCAGCCCCAAAACCTCAGCTGCTCACCAGTGCGGCCTCGGAAACCTGGGCTTATCCTGCAGGCTGTCACAAAAAGGCAGGTAACGGCCCATGCTGCGGCGACCTACCCCTTTTTAATATAACACGGACCTTTGCTCCGCTGTCCTGATTGGCTTTAAGTGAAAAACAAGCTCCAAATCTTCCTGAAAAGGAAACTCAGAGGGATAAACACCCACAAATTCACTCAGAAGCAGCTTGAGAGGAGCCCAGGAGACCTCACCCACCTTCTGCTCCCTCAATGGCCCCAAAAACCCCATGCTGGAGGGAGATGGAGACGCCCCGGCTTGGGGACAGCCCAGAATTCAGGGTATGGACAGAACTCCCGGGGCGTTGTGGGCGGTAGCTGTTGTTACAGCAGCTCTCAAAGGTCACTCGTCCCCGCGTTACCCAGATGAGTTCGCTCCCAACCAGGAAGATGTGACATATCTGGTGACATCGCCCTGTTGCTCCTCCCTGAGCAAACAGCCCAAAATAAGCCAGCGAGAAAGGGCGTGACCAGCCGCGATGAACCCGCTCAGGCTTCGCTCTTCCCTCACAGCCCTTCCGAGGGGCTGGACGTGTGTGTTTGGGCACAGGGGCGGCACTCCGGAGCCAGCCCTCCTGAGAATCGGCCGATAAATCCACCTTGATGATGCTCTGAGAGACTTTTAACGTTATTAAAGCAACCAAATGACCCATGGTGGGTGCTGGAAGGAAAAATTCAGCCTGGCGACTCCAGTTTGTGAAGCGCCGGCTCCAAGGTGGCAGATTCTGTTGTAGAAAACAGAAAAGCGAGCAAAGAAAACAAGATGCGGGAGGGTGAAGCGATGCATCTGCAGGCCTAGGGGGTAAAATTCAACATCCCCTGAAGAAAACCCACCTCCAGGGTGGGGGGACTGGCTCCTGTAAACCCACGCAGCTGCTTGGAACCGACTTCAACCTGGACAAAAGGGGTTTTAACATTGCCGAGAATGGGCTGAGGATTTAACCTCAACCTGCGCCGAGGCTCTGGGTGGCTTTTGGGGAGGAGAAGGAAGGAATTTCCCTTTTTCCAAGGAAAGCAGCACTCAGTGATGTCATTTAAGCGTCAGACAAAACCACAAGAGTATTAGAAATGTCTCGCTTCCTTGACGGAGAAACCTTGCGGGCTGAGAGCGGTTTCGTTTCCCGAGCTTCGGCCTGAAACCAAAACCCCAACTTCCACATTCCCATCAGAAATATCCCCCCCCCCGCCATCCCCTTTCACACCCAGGTCTGCCCAAACTGGGAAGGTTTCCCCTCGTGTCCCGCCAGGATGTTCCAGACAGGCCCTGGCTCGGTGGGCACCTGTCGGTCCGAATTTGGGGGTGCTGATGGGAATCTCTCGATGGAGATGTGAAGGTGAAAGGGGCTGCGGGGGGTGGGGGTTGGGAATGGAGGACGGGGGGGCTGTGACAGCAGGATCATGGCACTGCCTGGTCACCAGGGACAGGAAGGTCCCCAATCTGGTCACACACCCATGACAGTGGGATCTTACTGGGCTCAGTTGCCTGACAGGAGAGTCCCAAGCCCAGCCAGCACCCAGTGACCGTGGGACATTACCAGGCTCGGGTGCCCGGTGACAGGAAGGTCGCCAGCCCAGCCACACGCCCTGTGACAGAGGGACGTTACCGGATCCCAGCACTAGGTGACAGGGGGGTCCCCTCAACCTCGTGACAGCGGGACTTTACCAGGCCCGGTCACCCGGTGACTAGAACAATCCCGGCCCTGACAAGCGGGATCCTGCCAGGTGCGAACACCCCGCAACGGCCAAGCCCAGCCCCGCCAGGCCTCGGGCTCCCCTCGCGCTCCGTCCACCCGCTCGGTACTGGCCGTTACCTGCTGCCGCCGCTGCTCTTCCTGGCCTTGACGCGAGGCCTCAGGCCCTCCTCGTCCTTCCTGCCGGGCAGCAGCGAGGCGTAACCGTGCTCAGCTTCTGCGGAGACACAACCGCGAGCCGCCCGTTACCACCGGGCCCGGCGGAGGTGGAGGGAGAAGCGAGGGAACGGGGCCGGGGGACCGGGATCCGGTACCTCGCTCCCGCCGCTCCAGGTACTCGGCAGCCTCCAGCAGCAGCTGGATGCCGAGGCCGGAGCCGGCCGCCATCTCGCCGCGCTGGGAGGACCGGGCCGGGCCGGGCCGGGCCGGGCCGGGAGCGGCGGCGGCGGCGGGAGGAGGCGGAGCCGTCTGTCCGCCTGGCCCGGACGCTCTGCCAAGCCACGCCCCCCAACGCCGCTCATTGGGCGAGGCCCCCCTATAGCCGTTGCCTATTGGAGGAAGACTGAGGTAGACCCCGCCCAACGCCAGCACGGGATGGGGCCGTGCCCGAGGCCACGCCCCATGCTCGCCGTTATTGGGCAAGATCGCTCCGCCCTCCCTCCGTTAGCCACGCCCACTCGCGGCGCCCTGCCCACCCACCGGCCTGGCCTTTCCCAACCGCCTCACGCCATTGGTCGGCACCGCCCTGCCACCCCCCTCGCCCTGACTCACTTCCTGCCCGGGCAGCCAATGGCGGGGCGGGAGGCGGAAATGGGGCGCGGTGCCGGCTCCAGCTGGCAACGGTCGCCTGGCCGGATGGGACGGGGTACCCCCGGACACGGGGACCGCCCCCCCGGCCAGGGCTCCCCCAGCCAGGAAGCACCCAAGGACACCCCACCCCCCAAACAGGACAGGGGCCACTAAGGGCCCCCCAACCCGGGGGACCACCCCGAGCAGGGTCCAAACCTCCTAGCAAGAAGCACCCCATATCCCACCGCCCCCTCGCCGCGGGGCGACCCGTCCTCCCCCAGTCAGTGAGTGACTGAGGGTGCCTCTACCAGCCCTGCTTCACCCCCAAACGTTGGGGAGAGGGGGAACTGGTCCCCCCTACCCAGCACCTCCATTTAGACTCCAGGGCTTCCCTCAGCCTCTCTCCCCCCACCATGGGGAGAGCTGGGTGTTAATTAGCAAAACTCATTAATTAGCACAGACTATTACTTAGAAAAGCCAGAAGCCATGAAGGGGGAGGCAAAAAATGAGCCAAAAAAGCGGTTTTCTGCACTCAAAGGCCCCAAGTGGGCACCACATGCTTTAATTTATTCATCTCAATTTATAGGGGTTTGTGTAACGCAGGAATTGAGGATATTTGGGGGCGTATGGGAGCCTCCTCCCCCCCAAATTTATTATTGAATTATAAAACTAAAAGGAAAAAACTATTTACAGGGGTTTTATTGTAACAGGGAACAGGGTTGGCAAAAAACAACAGGCAAAAGCCAATGGAATCCCAGAAAGGATCAAAAAACCTGGTGTAAAAAACCCATTAAATAGTCCAGGAAACGGCGACTCGTACCCACTGTGGCCATGGGACAGGGCAAGCGTGGTGGGATTTGGTGGGAAAAAGCCCAAATTCCTCGGGAATCCGGTCTGGGAGCTGCCTGTGAGTGAAGCCCTTCTCGGGGGGACGGTTCGGGGCATGCCCAGTGTCAGGCGATGAAATCCAGGGGCCTGTTGAACCCTCCCTTCCTGTTCATGTACTGCCTGTGGAGGGAGCAGGGCGTCAGCGGCAGCGAAAAACACTCCCCCCACTACCCAGTTCTGGCCCAAAAATTCCTGGGAAAGCCCAAATTCCCGGCAAATTTGCACAAAGGAGCGTGGGAAATCTCAAGGCTCTGTTTGAGGACACCGGGGCTGCACCCGTCTGGCTCAAACGGGCAGCAGAGCCAGAGCCTGGCAGCGTGGCCCAGCTGCATGCTTGAGTTTCCATCCAAAAAGCAGCTGAATTAACAAACTGGGGTTTTTTGGGGGGTAAGAGTCAGGGAAACAGGATGGGGTTTCCTCCTCGCTGCATCAACTCATCCAAAAACTCCTCTTTCTACCCAAAACCAAGGCTGGGCACAAACCTGTACTTCCTCTTCTGGGACACGTTGATGGCATATGCGTTGGCAGCACCGTCCACCTTCTTCCCCTGGAAGCCATTAAGAATAAAAAAGGTCCCCAAACTCAGTGTATTATCCCCAAAAAGGGTCCTGGTGACACCACCGAGCCCATCGGGAGGCAGCCGTGGGCCCCGCCGTGCCGACCTGCACTCACCTTCGTCGTGTCAAACGAGGCGAAGCCCATCATCTTCATCATCTCTATCTCCTCTTCCGTCTTGCCCTGCAGATCTTCCTCTGCCGAGGCAACAAAATAAGAAAGTTTGACCCAAAAACATTTTAAATAAGCACCGGGGATGCCCTGGGCTGGTCCCACCCCAGCGGGGAACCCAGGACGGAGGAAAAGGTGGCCCCTCACCCGTGATCTGACGCTCTTTGCTTTTGGAGTCCTTGATCTCCTTCTTCTCTTCATCCCGCCTCTCCTTCAGCCGTGGCGGGGAGGAGGAGCTGGATCGGTGCCGTCTCGGTGACCTGCGGTTGCAAACATAGGCAGGTTTGCAGCTTCCAAGCTCTGTCGTTACCCCAAACGGTTTTACAGCGTTAACAAGCTCCCACCATCCCCATCTGGGCTCCATAGCTCATCCTCACCCCAGTGCTGCCAGTTCTGCCCCTCACCTGGAGCGCCTCCGGTGTGGGGAGCGAGAACGGCTCCTCCTCCTGTCCCTGTCCCGGGACCGGGATCGTTCCCTTCGCCTCCTTTCCCTCTCCCGTGAGGTGGATCGCGAACGCCTGCGCTCTGCTCAGGAAAAGGCAGCATCCGGTTCAGCTTCCACGTCCTCACATCTCTCCCCCCTTCTCAAAGAAAATCCTGTTGACCCTGACAGCTCCCAAGCAGAGACCCCGTAACAACTCCCTTCCCGCAATCCCTCCATGGCCGGGCTCCGAGATCCCCACCAGCACCCACGGACATGGGGAGAGTGGTAGGAGAAGCCAGGAGTGGAGTGACCAACCTGGCGGCAGATCGGTCCCCGAAAAGCTGAGGAGCACGGAGGGGGACGGGAGTCGGAGAAAACAGCATGACAGGAAGGAAGAAGGGGAGGAGGAGGAGGACGGGAGCCTCTGCTCTACCCAGAGCGGAGACCCGAGGCCTCATCACCGCCCCCTCGCCCCCAGGTTACGGGAAGCCCCAGGGCCCTCTCCTACCCCTGGGCCGGGGTCTGGGCTTCCCGCCCCGGGCCTGGCTCCTCTGCCTCCAGGCTAAGGGCCCGCATCCTGACCCTCTCAGCGCAGCCCCGGGGCCTGTCCCCCCAGGCCTCTCCCCTCCCTTCTCCGGCCTCTCCTAGTATTCCCCCGCCCGGCTCCCACCCTCGTCCCCCCTCACCGCGCCGCGGCGGCGACCGGGAGCGGCTGCGGCCCATGGCCGCCCCAGAGCACCCGCACTTCCGGCCGCACGGTCCCCCGCACTTCCGGCCCCCCCTCCGGTCCAGCCCCAACCCGCTCCCCGAGCAACTGGCGCCGCAGGGATTTAGTTCCGCAGCGAATACGGTCTGGTGGGGTGTCCACGGCGGCGGCGCGGCTGAATCCCCCTCCCCGGCGGCCTCCCCTCCGCAGGCAGAGCTGGGGGTGAGGGTCCAGAGGCCCAGGCTCAGCCCCAGCTCCAGACTCAGCCGCAGCCCCAGGCCCAGCTCCAGCCCCAGGCATGGACTCAGCCCCAGACTCAGCCCCAGCCCCAGCCCCTCTGGGAGGCCATGACACCCCCTCACCCCCTTCAAGCTCCACAGCGCTGGCAGGTGCCAAACACGGGGTTTATTTACAGACAGGTGATACACAGCACGATTGTCAGACACCAGCGGTTGCCCTCACCAGCCCCGCTCCCTCCCGGACACGCTTCCCTCCGGCAGGCCCATGGGCAGTCTCCTCTTGGTCTCATTTCGGTGGGTGTTCAGCAGCCGCAGCCTCACCGGGGCCCTCCAGGCAGCACAACGGGTGCTGAATCCAGTTGAAATCCCGCCATCACCCTCCTTTCCTGTGGCTGAAGATGGAAATCCAGCCTCTCTTCTTTCCAGTCGAGGGTGCAGTTATGGAGGGTGATGAGCACCAGGCTTGTGGGCTGCAGTCGGCACCTCTCAGGGCACCGCATCAACAGTTTACCTCGCAGCCAGGGACCCATCCCTGCCTCCCTGCCGCAGAAAACCCACACCCGGAGCCTGGCCCGGGGTGCTCGGGTCGGGGCGGCCTTGCCAAAAAGAGGCGAGAAGAAAGCAGAGAGGCAGGGGCCTGGGGCAAAACGCTGGCGTGGGGGGAAGCGACCCAGAACGGGGGTCCCGGGGATGCTGTGGCCGGTCGGGGAGCCGCAGCGTTGGTGTGATCCTGTACCTGTTTTGTTCCAGCTAAGCACGTTGCGGTGGTGGCCGTTTGAGCCTTCCTCCCTGCTGAAGGCACCAGCATCTCTCCCCGCACCCCGGACTTCCATGGGGTGGGGAAATAAATCCCCACCACCTCTGAAAACCCACCAGCCCTCACAGAAAAGGGGCTGCAGCACCGGCTGGTCCGGCAACGGGGCTTACGGCAGTGTTGTGATTCAGGTTTATGCCCCGGGAGTGACCGTGCCGGCTCGGGGAGGCAACGCAGCCGCCCCTGTGGGAGCTTCCCTGGCCTGGGCCGGGCAGGGGGACGGGCTAGATGACAAAAATGGCCTCAGACAGCCTGAAAATCAGTGGCAGTAAACACTCCCCGTGGGAAACAGTTGCAGAGCTGTTTGTGTCTCGCTGCATAGACAGGGAATAGAGGCACGAGCATGAGGCTGGTGTTCCGCCCTCCATCGCAGATGGTGTATTTAGGAGCTCGGGGTCCCAACCCTGCCTTGCTCCCCCCGGTCCTTGCAGGAGCGTGATGGAGAGCTGCGGCTCTAACCCCAGGGCGGACATCGGGCCGGGCAAACGCTGTACCTGAAAACCAGGCTGGGGCTCTGGCAACGTACCTGCCAGGCGCGGGGGGTTGCAATTTCTGAAAGCTTTTGGCATTTTACTTTGCAGTTCAGAAAAGAAACCATCCTGTGTTCACAAACCTCCTGCACCCTGCTCCACCCCATCTCCTCACTGTCCCCAAAATTGTGCCCACAGGTTTTCTCCTTTTCTGGAGGGGAAACAAAAGCTGAGAGCTGCCTCGCAGCAGCGAGAAGGCTTTGAAAATGTGGTGGTCGCATATGGGAAAATCATATTGGGGTGAGTGCGCTTAGAGGGGGGTTTCTGGGGCTCCCCGCTACAGCCCGAGCCCCCGGCAGACAGGACCCGCTGGTTGGTGGGGCTGTGGCAGGGAAGCCCTGTCCCCGCGCAGGCAGGTTTGGGGTGAGTACCCCCAGAAAATGTGGCTCAATGGAGGATGGGAGCTGATCCTGTTGGCTTTTGTCCCCAAAATACCAGCTGCGAGGCAAATCGGCATCACTGGTTTTCTCCGGGCGCGACCGGGAGGTTGTAACAACGGTCCTGTCGCCGTACGGAGCCGGGAGGTTGTTGGGAGTGCTGGAGGCGAGGCTGGCTCGAAGGAAACGCCACAGAGGATTTTAATTCGTGCTCGGGAGTCCAGTGCTGGGGAAAAAGCAACGATTCAGCCTCGGCCACGTGGACAGGCGCTCGCGGAGCCCGGGGTCGGTGCGAGCAGAGAGGTGGCACAGCCGCGTGTGCCGGCATCGCCGGGAAGTGGTGGTGGGGACGGGGCGGGCAGCAGCGTTGGCAGTGCCTCTGACTGCAGTGAGTTGGCAGCGAGTGTTCATCCCGAAGTAGCACTTAGTGAGTGAAGTTTTGCTCAGTTTTAAATAACGCAGACCCTTCCCGGAGGCTCTTTGCTTCTCCTTTCTCGGGTGCGGTTCGTGGGGTGCGGCGGGGGCTTTCCTGGCAGCGTGAAATCCGCGTGTGATGAATGCGTGAGACAGTGGCACCAGGAGAAGGGGGTGGGAAGCATCACTCCAGCCCGGGGGGAGGAAGATTACGGTCCAGGAAGGAAAGGTCCAGGCCCACCGCCTCAGCCTCTCCTTCGGGGAGAGCAATCCCCCCATCTTTGGCTTGATCCGATTCCCCAGCGAAGTGGTGAACAGTTTTGCCCGGGTGGGGTGAAGTCAGGGCCATTCCAGCGGAGCTTAAAATAGAAGATTAAAAAAAAACCAGCAACAAACCCAACCTTTTCTTCCTCAAATCAAGCAGATCTGGGCTGTGCCCCGCGTTTCGTGAGAGCTCTGCAAGCGGCAGGTGGGGAAAAAAAACCAACCGACCCTCAGCCCATCTGTGGGAAGGGGCCGGTGCCCAGGAGGGAGAAGGGAGAGCTCATGGGAGGAAGGGAGATCGTGGCGGGCATTTCCCCAAGCAACAGACAGGGGCCACAATCTTTCGTAAGATCGGTGACCACCTTCCAAAAGCGAGTGACGGGGGACGAGGTGCCTCGTGCCAGGAGTACCCAGAAAACAACCCGCCTCCGGGGTTTTCAGCTGCGCCTCGGCCAGACGCACGACGCACGAGCCGTCCCTCCGCCTTGACACCTCGGGCCGGAGAGGTGCCCGGCCGCTGCGGCGCAAGGCCTCGGAGCAGGCTCAAGATTCAATCTTTTCCTTCTTTTTGCCCTTTTTCAGGAAAGACGGGGTCCGGAATTTCTTCTTCTTCTTCGAGGGTGATTTGGAGGGTGAACCTTCAGGGGAGACGGGGCTGCTGGTCACCGTCTCCTTCTCCTTGGGGGCATCTGGGTCGGTGCTGGCAGGGGAGGTCGTCTGGCCCCCCACTTTGCCCAAGCTCTCCTCGGTGCTCTGCTCCTCATCCTTCCCATTCACCACCGCCGGCAGCTCCTTCTCGGCAGTGGAATCGGCCGGCGCTTGGCCGCCGTCCACCTTCTTGTCACCTTGGCAAGGGGAAAGGGGAGAGGTGAGGCTTGGGGCGGCGGTGCCGGCGCTGTGGGGGTTTAAATCCCCCCCAAAACGCCGGTTTGACCTGGGCAGGAGCAGGATTTGGCCCCCGCGGATGGAGAGCGCTGGGACCTCCTCCCCTCCTGCCACAGGCGATGCTTTCCCCAGCTTTCCCCGCTCCCTCCCGGCAGGACAAGCGACGGTGGGATGGAGGGCTGGGAAGAGGCAGGCGGGGAGGGCGGCTGGCTCCGTCCCGGCCTCGCCGCTGGAATTAAAGCGGGCAGCAAAGAAAAACGAAGCAACCCAAGGCCTTTCCTTCTGCGAAACCCTGAGCGGGGCATCGCTCCCCATGGGAGCGGGTCCAAAACGGGCCACGGAGAGCGAGGTGACCCCGAGCTGGCGGGGAGCGCGGTCGCCCGCGTCCCTCCTCCCGCAGCGAGGCTCGAGGGCGGCCTCTCCGTACTTACTACAGTGACAAGTATTCAGAGTCAGAGGTAACTCCTTGGGGAAAGCCACACGTGGAGGAAAGAGAAAGGAAGACGTTGTGGAGACAGACACACGGACACCACGAGACACGATGAGAAAGCGAGAAGCCACGCGCTCCCGCCGCCCGCTCCCGCGCCCCGAGACCCACCGCAGGGTGTAGATGACAAATTTGAGCCTTGGGGTGTACAATAAGGGGAATATCGCGCCCGTTGGCGTGTTAGGAGGGGGACCAAGGTGTCCCCTGCCACCCTGCAAAGTCACTGGTGGACACTCACGTCCTCCCACTGTGACCTTCGAGGCAAGCAGCAGCTTTGGTGCCTTTGCAGCGTGAATCCCCATCGGTGCTCGGCCGCACCGGAGCGGGGATCCCGTGGGGAAAGGCAAAGGGACATGGGGGGTGACTTTTATCTGCATTTCAGCAGGGTTTGGCTACAGCCACCCTCATCCCCCTGCTTCAGCTGCTCACTGGAGACCCCGCTCCTCATCTCCGCGGCTGGTGAGCCCGGGCACTCGCCAGCCCACTCACCCTCCGAGGGCTCTGCGGGCGTTGGGGCCGGGCTCTGTGGAGGGGAGGCGGGGGGCGATTTGCCGGGGGGAGCCTGGCTCTCCTCTGCCGCCGTGTCCTTCTCGCCTGCGAGCGGAGAGACGTGCTGGCCCCAGGGTCTGCCAGGTGCTGGCCCCGAGGGGGATTTGGGATGGGGGCTCCCCCGTACCCCTCCTACCCTGCAGCCCCAGCTTTTTCCTCTCCACCTCCTGCTTGTACTCCTCCAGCTCCTGGTCCGTGAGCTGGCTGAAGGGGTTGGGGGGCTCCGGCTCAGGGGGTGCCTCCTCCCGGGATGCCTCTTTGGCCTCTGCATCCCCCAAATGACTCTCTGTGGACTGAAACACACCCCCACGGAGTTTTGTCACCCCCTGAGCGGTGGGATGCCAGGAAGCCATGGGAGGGGACACGTGTTGGGGACGCGGGGTGACATACGGGGCTGCGGCTGGTCTCGGCGATCACGCTGGCCAGCAGCTGCGACTGGGGCCCGGCCGACTTCACCTCCTGACGGTTTTGCTCCCGGATCTGCGGGCGAGATGCAAAGCGAGGACAGGGACAAAGCTTCCCCCTTGCCCTGGGTTCTGCTGAGACCCCTGCGCCCGCGCCCGAAAGCCTCTGGGGCTGTCGGGGTGGGATCGTACCTTGTTCCTCATCTCCAGCACCTCCTGCGGGTCCGTGTAGAGCGGCACGAACTGGTTGGGGTTCTCGATTCGGATGGGGGTCCCGCTGCTGCCTTTCTCCACCTCGTCCGCTTTCAGCCACTGCGCGTGGCAGAGACGAAACCCCAATAAATACAGAGAGAGGAGACCCCAATAAATACAGAGAGAGGAGACCGCAATAAACATGCATTGCAGGGAGGGGAGACCTCAATAAATGTGTGTTGCAGGGAGAGGAAACCCCGATAAAGCCTGTGGCACTTGGCTCCCTGGGCTGGGAAAGTGGGTTTTTTAAAATAAATATTGTTATGGGGGGAGAATAGAGGAAGAAAGGGAAGTTTGCATTAAATAAAGGCACAAAATGAAGAGTTTCTCACTTCTGGAGCATCCCTGGGCGTTTCTGTGCACCACGTTATGGTGGGATCAATAACACGGTACCCCAAAACCCACCCACCATCCAGCTGATGCCATTCCCCGAGCCAAACCCCTTCCCAAATTAACCCAGCACCCCCTGGGATGCCACCGCCACAGCCCCACACCGTCGTCTTCGTCTTCTGGCTGCCGGCGCTGCCCTGCTGCTCCTCGGCCACGTTGACCCTCATGTACGTGTTGGGGGTGTTGAGCCACCGCGTCTTCTCCTTCTGCTGCTTCTGGGCGTGCTGCCGCAGCGCAGGGAGCGGGGCAGCCTCCTCCTCGAAGACGAAGGCCGTCACCGTGGCGGGGATCAGCACGTCGCTTTTGGGCTTGCTCTTCTCCTGCACCAAGGGGTAGCGGTAGGTGTAGCCCGTGCGGTAACCCTGGAAAGGCAGAGAGCGCTCGGTTGGGAATAACAGCATAAAAAAAGAGATATTTTGGTGTGTTTGGGGGGAGTTTGCTGCGTTTTGGGCATGGGATGGTGCTCACCAGGTTGTCCAGCATCCTCATCAGGGCTTCGAATTCATGCTCGCCCAAGCGGCTCTTCTGCATGGGCCCGAAGGTGCTGCCAGCCCAGCGCACCGAGCCCACCTCGTGGGGCCGGTGCTTGGTGCGCTCCAGCACGATCAGGTTCTCGGCGCCGCCCGCGCTCGCCAGCGCCGACACCTACGGCCAGGACCGGGAGAGACGCAGCTGATGCAGCCGGACGGGGAGCAGTGGGACGACCCTAGATCTGCCTGTGGGCCCGCTGGTCTGTGCCATCCTGGGCACTGCGCTGGCCGCAGAGACCTGGCACAGCTCAGCGCATGGTCCTGGATCATCATGGTGACTACAGAGACCTGGCACAGCTCAGCGCATGGTCTCAGAGCACCGTCGTGACAGCAGAGACCTGGCACAGCTCAGTGTAAGCTCCCAGGGCACCACGCTGGCAGCTGAGACCTGGCACAGCTCGGTGCAGGCCAGGCGCTCACCTGGATCTCGCAGGCTGCCTGCAGATGGAAGATGCTGTAGAAGGCCTCCTCGGCAGTGTCGCCCAGCGCCAGCACCCCGTGGTTGCGCAGCACCAGGATCTGGAGCGTCAGGGACGTGGATGGGAGACATCAGCGGGACAAAGAGGAGGAGATGGGGACAGCGGGGTGACCCTGGCCCCCACCCCCCCTTATCCCCTCACCTTGCAGGTGGGGCCGAGGGATTTTTGGAGCTCGACCCGATCGGCTTCGTCCTCCACCTCGCCGCGGAAATCGAAGTAGGCGACGTCGCCCAGCAGCAGCGCGGCGCGGGAGATGGGCAGCACGCCGCAGCGCATGGCCGACACCTGCAGCGGGGCAGGGTGGGTGACAAAATACCCCCCCAACACCTCCAAAACCCCCCAACCCCCCCCACTCCCCCCAAAATCTTACGGCGGCGGTGGCCGGCGTGTGCAGGCGGATGATGCAGCGGGCGTCGGGGCGGGCGGCGTAAATGGCGGCGTGAAGGCTGAAGCTGCGGGCGTCGGGGGCGAAGCTGGTGCTGCCCTGCTCCACCACGGCCCCCAGCACGTTCACCTTGATCTGGGGGGGATTTGGGGAGGGGAGTCAGTGCTGGCTGGGTTCCCCCCTCTCCAGGGGATGGGGGACACGGGGATGCTCACCAGGCTGGCTGCTGTCACCTCGCTGCACGCCAGCCCCTGCGGGGCCACCAAGAAGTGCTCCTGCTCCTTGCTGACCCGCAGCTGCGCGGTGAAAGAGTCCGTGTGGGTATAAAAAATAATTAAAAACCCCCAAACCCCAAAAAAATCCCCCTCCCCAAAACCCCAACCCCTGAAAATAAAAAAATCCCTTCCAAAAACTCCGCAGTCTTCCCCTATGAAGAGCAATGCCCTCCAAAAAGACCCAACTCCACCCAAAAATCCCACCCCCCCAAAAAAAAACCAAGTCCCCTCTAAGAACCCCCGTAAAACCTCCAAAATCCCCAATTCCCCCCAATCCCACTCCCACAAAAAGCACCCCAACCACCCCCAAAATTAACCCTCAAACCCCCAATGCTCAGAACCCCTCAAACCCCCAACCCCAAAAAAACCCTCAAACCTCCCCAAAACCCCCAACTCCCCCCAAAGATCTCCCAACCCTCCAATGAACCCTCACCCCCCAAAACCTCCAAAATTCTCAACCCCCCAAAAAACACCCAAACCGCCCCAAACTCCACAAAAAAATAACCCCCCAAAGCCCCAACCTCCCCAAACTCCTCAACCCCCTCCAAAAACCCAACCACCCAACTCCCCCCTTCAAAATCCCCCCAAAATCCCTCAACCCCCAAAACCCCCAACTTCCCAGACCCCTCAATCCCCTCAAAACCTCCCCCCAAAACCCCAGCATTCCCCTAAACCCCAGGAAACCCCTCCCAAAGCCCCCCAAGCCCCCGCCCCAGGGTGCTCACGGTGACGGCGGCGTGTCCCAGCTGAGCCCAACCGTAGAGGTCGAGCAGGCGGTGGATGCTGCCCACCTTGCACCTCATCAGCCGCTCGCCCTTGGCCAACGCCGGCGCCTCGGGGCCGTGCAGGTCGTTGATGGGGGTGACGGCTGTCAGCCCTGGGGACCAGCCACCCCAACCCCGGTGAGCAGGAACCCCCAAACCCCAGGGGAATGGGACAGCAGGAGCTGGGCTTGGTGGTCCCAAAGGTTTGGTGGCCTCAAATGTTTCAGGGGACCCCAAGGTTCGATGCTTCTCAAAGGTTTTGAGGGTCCCAAAGGTTTCAGGGACCCCCCACCAAGGTTTTGAGTGTACCCAAGGTTTGGTGGCCCTCAAAGGTTTTGAGGGTCCCAAAGGTTTTGGTGGCTGCCAAGGTTTCAGGGACCCTCAAGGTTTTGGGGGCTCTCAAAGGTTTGGCAGCTCTAAGAGGTTTGGGGGTCTCCAAAGTTTTGGTGGCCCCAAAGGCTTCCGTGGCCCCCAAGGTTTCAGGGACTGCTCGTCGGGGAGTGACCCCCCTTCTGTCCCCATAGTCCCCGATCCCCTCCCTCCCCGTTTGTACTCTCCCACCTTTTCTGCTGGAAATGAAAAGGAAACGGAACCCTGCCAGATGTTTTCTCACCTACAACCCCATAAATTAAGCAAAACCCTCAAGAACTTCACCAAAACCTTCAATTTTCTCCCCAAAATGCTCTTGGCGGGTGCGGCCGTACCCATGGGGGAGGTAGGGAGGACAGCAGGGGACGTGGTGGCCATGAAGTCGGCGATCTGCCGCAGGGCCCAGATGTGGGACGAGTTGTTCCCCTTCTTCATCTGCTCCTGGATGAGGCTCTCCAGCTCCTCCCTGAAAGACTGCAACGTCCCCTGGTGTCACCTCCTCCAGGGAGGGGACATGGTGACCCAACAGGGACGGTCTGGTGGCACTGGGGTGGAGGCACCACTGGATCAATGGTGGTGGCATCACCAGCTTGGTGGAAGCAGCACCACTGGCTTAGTGACATGGTGATGGTGGCATCACCAGCTTGGTGCCAGCAACGCCACTGGCTTGGTGGCGTGGTGGCCATGGTGGCACTGGCAACTCAGTGCTAGCAGAACCACGGGCCTGGTGGCAGTGACATTGCCAGCTTGGTGGCACCAGCAGCTAGGTGGGGACATGACCCAAGCCAACACGTGGTAGCAGTTGCTTGGGGACAGGAGGGATAGGGTTGGGGACAGGAGAGGTGGGGTTTGGGGACAGGGTTGGGACAGGAGCGATGGGTTGAGGTCCCTCACCGGGCTCTGGAGGATCATGGTGACCCGCTTCTTCTGCTCCATCATGTTGAAGTCCTGGCGCAGGTCAGCCGCCATGTTCCGCGCTCGCAGGTACTCGGGGTCATCCTCGGCCAAACCCCCCAAGTACCGGGGCCCAGGGACCGGAGGCGAGGGCAGGGGCTCGGGGCTGGCGGCCGTGCTCATGCTGCCGGGCAGACGGACGGACCGAGTCAGCCCCCGCCACCCCCATCCCCTCCACAAATACAGATTGGGAAGAAGCCACCGAAAATATCCCCGGCTGCGCCGCGGAGATAAGCACCAGCCAGCCCCACCCTGACTGGCCCATCGGGGCGACGAGTTGGCAGCGGGGGACACTCCATGGGGGGGGTGTCCACCCCCCATCTGCCTGCACCGCCCAGGCTCGGTTACCCCCCCACAGCTGAGAACGGGCAGCTCGGTGCACCCATGGGAGGGGCACCAGTGGCCCCCAGCTTTGGGGTGGCTCTGGATGGTGGCCACGCACCCTCGCGGGGTGACACTGCGATGTCACCACGTGACCGCAGCTCCCACAGACCCCCCCCATCTTCAATGAGCTATTTTGGGGGGGGCTGCTGCAAAGGACCCCCCAAAACCCCAGGTCCCCAAAATATGGGGGGTTGCACACACAGAGGAACCAGTTGGCCAAACCCAACCTGCCCCACCCCAAATCCAAGGGGGAACCCCCCAACAGACCCCCCCCATATCGATGGGTGCTTTCCCCAATGCCCCCCCACCACTGCAGACCCCCCAGTTTTGGAGCTCTGGGACCCACCTGGCTCAGAGGGATGTGGGGGGGCCTCGTCCAGGCTCAGATTCCGGGGGGGGGGGTCCCCACGGTGGCCCCCAGCCTGGGGCGAGCGTCAGCCGGCAGGGAGGTCCTGAGCACCCCAGCAGGATTTGACCCCCCAGGGAGAAGGAGGGAGAGCAGGGGGGTGACTAAGGGCCCCCCCATCACCAGTGGATGGGGAGGGGAGGGGGATAACACCCAGGCTGCACATTCCCCCCCCCCCCTCAGCATCCCCGGCCGCCTCCGCCCTCGCCGCACCCAGCGCCGCTGCGGCAGCCGCAGGGATGGCGGATGGGGATAAAAAAAAATTGGGAATTTATATATATATATATTTTTTTTTGGGGGGGGGGGGGGTGTCTGCAGCATTGCACACCCCCCAGGGATGGGGATTGATTGGGAGGGGGGGGTACCCACCGCCCTCAGAGGATGAAGGCCTGGAGGGGGGGGGGGTATGGGATGCAGCCCCCCCAGATCTGCAGGGGGATGAGACAAAAGAAAAAAAAAAAAGGGGGGGGGGCAGCTGCTCCGTCCCCGTGTTGTCCCCGTCCCCCCGCCCCCGCCCCGCCAAAACCCTCCCCGGGGCTGGGGGATGCTGCGGCCGGGAGGATGCTGCCATCACCCACCTCCTCCTCCTCAGAGCATCCTGACAAAGGCTCCCCCCCCCTCCCTTTGCCGACACGCCACGCGTGGCCCCGCCCCCCCCCACGGGGAGGGAGGTGGGGTGAAAACCCCGACCCCCCCCCGGGACACTCCGGGAGGGCAAAGGAAGAGGGAAGGGGACGCACAGAACCACCACAGACCCCCCCAAATCCCATTTTATTCCGAGACGGTTAATGGGGAGCAGTGTTAAATGAAGGGGGGGCTCTGCTAAGTGCTAATTACATTGGCATAGAACAATTAATTACAGCTCTGCCCCCCCCCCAGCGTTTTAGGGGTGATGGGGACCCCCCCCCCCATTTTGGGGAGAGGGCAGGGTGAGGTGCTGGGTTTAACGGGGTGCAGGGACCCCCCAAAACCGGTGCTGGAGCCTTGAACTCGGCCGAGGTGTCGGGTCCCCCGCGAACCCCCCGCCCACCCCCTGATTTTCAGGGATTGGCTGGAAAAACCTGCAAAAGAAAGTAAGATTTTATTTTTTTGCTCCTTTGGGATATTTTGAGGGGTAAAACCCCACTTACATCGGGCTCCCCAAAACCCCCAGCCCATGGGTGCCCCCCACCCACCCCAGGGGGGGTGTGTGTGTCCCCCCAGGGTGCCCCCCACCCTGTCACCCTCGGCCAGCGCTGACCCCCGACTCACCAGCTCCCCACTCTCTTGCAGCAGCCCCGGGCAGGGGGGCAGGACGGGGGGACCCCATGGGCAGGGGGGGCCAGTGCCAGGCGAGGTCCTGGGGACCCCCCCTGGGGGCACCCCCCCGCTGTCACCCAGCTCCTGCTCAGCGTCGGCGTCCGGCCGCTGGGAAAGGGGGAGAAAAGGGCAAAGGGGAATGAAAACACACACAGAAATTGGGGGTTTTCCTGCCCCCCCATCCTTCCGCTCCGAGAAACCCCCCCAGAATAATAATTCTATTTATTTTTATTTTTTAACTAATTTAAATTAATAACCCCGACCCCCCCCCCCCACCCCGTACCTCGCAGCCCCCCGTTTCCGCCAGCACCAGGCTCAGCAGGCGGATGTACTCGGTGGCCGCTTTCAGGATGTCCACCTTGCTGGGCTTGCGATCCTGGGGGATCAGGGGCACCAGGCTCTTCAGCATCGCGAAGCCGCTGTTCAGGTTCTTAATCTGAAATTATTTATTTCGGGTTCTTAATCCGGAATAAACCCCGTTGAACCCCCGGGGGATCCACCCTGGCATTAAACCAAGGGACCTCAGGATGAAAGCAAGACCCCCCCAGGATTAAACCGGGCTCCCCCGGAATTAAACATAGTCACCAGAATTAAACTGGGCCCTCCTAGAATTAAACTAGGTCCCCCCAGGACTAAACCAGCTCCCCCCAGCATTAAACTGGGGTTCCCCAGAATTAAACTGGGTCCTCCAGTATTGAACCAGGGCCCCCCAAGATTAAACTGGCCCTTCATAGGATTAAATCGGGGTCCCCCAGGATTAAAGCAGGTCATCCAGGATTAAACTGGCCCTCCCAGAATTAGACTGGGGCTACTCCAGGTTTAAACCAGGGCCCCTCCAAGATTAAACTAGGTTCCTCAGGATTAAACATCATTAATCTGGGCTCCCCAGGATTGAACTGGGCCCCCTCAGAATTAAGCAAGGTCCCCCAGAATTAAACCGGGCTCTCCAATATTAAACCATGCCCTCCTAGGATTAAACTGGGTCCCCTCAGGACTAAACCAGCACCCCCCAGCATTAAACTGGGGTTCCCCAGAATTAAAATGGGTCCTCCAGTATTGAACCAGGGCCCCCCAAGATTAAACTGGCCCCTCATAGGATTAAACTGGGGTCCCACAGGATTAAAGTAGGTCCTCCAAGATTAAACTGCCACCCCCCCACCCCCAAATTAGACTGGGGCTACTCCAGGTTTAAACCAGCCCCCCCCCCCAAGATTAAACTAGGTTCATCAGGATTAAACTGGGCCCCCAGGATTAAACTGGATCTTTCTAGGATTAATCTGGGCTCCCCAGGATTGAACTGGGCCCCCTCAGAATTAAGCAAGGTCCCCCAGAATTAAACCGGGCTCCCCAAGATTAAACCATGCCCTCCTAGGATTAAACTGGGTCCCCTCAGGACTAAACCAGCACCCCCCAGCATTAAACTGGGGTTCCCCAGAATTAAACCAGACCCTCCTCGGATTAAACCAGGCTCCCCAGGATTAAACCTGGTCCCCTAAAGTCAAGACCCCCCCATAAGCTGCTGCCAAGCGACCTCGGGGCGATGGGGAGGGCGGCCCTGGCTGCCCCCACGATGTGACAGCAGCACCCCGAGGTTCGGGGTTCTTTTTGGGGGGGACATAGGGGGTCTTGGGGGTCCCCTCACCCTCTCCCGCTCCTTGGCGTTGGCCGCCTGCCGCCTCTCCAGCACCTCCGCCGGGCCCCCGGCCGGCCGGTAGGCCCCGTCCAGCCGCTTGCGCAGGCGGCCGATGGCGGCGGCGCGGGGCAGGGGGCCGTAGCGCTGCCGCACCACCGTCTCCAGCACCTCGGGGGCTGGGGTGGGCAGCAAGACCCCCGGCAGCCGCCCTCCGGCTCCTCCGGGCTCCCCCATCCCCGGGGAAGGGCCAAACGGTGCGCCCCAACCCGCCCCCTCCGCGCTGCTGCCCGAAATGAGGGGAAACCGCCGGGCAAAGCGGGCTCTTAAGTACCCCGCGAGCCCAACGAGCCGCAGGTGGGGCCGCGCGGGGCGGGGGGGGGGGTTTGGTGGCCACTTGGCTA
The DNA here is from genome assembly GCA_009769605.1 of Bucorvus abyssinicus. Classification (NCBI taxonomy): domain Eukaryota; kingdom Metazoa; phylum Chordata; class Aves; order Bucerotiformes; family Bucorvidae; genus Bucorvus; species Bucorvus abyssinicus. The sequence continues at coordinate 1,914,033 of CM020059.1, read as the reverse complement.
CCAACGCCGGGGACCGCAAAGCCCTGCCCCGCGAAGGGACCCGACGGCATCCCTGGGGACCTTTGCGGGAGACAGGGGCTGCGGCGCTGGGGGTGGGCGGGGAGGAGCGGGGCTTGGCTGGGGGGGCTTGGGGCGCCCCTAAAAAAATAGGGGGAGCGCTTTTTGGTGGCGGAGGTGGGGGGATGCTGTGTGAAACTAAAGGCGGAGGGTTCGGTGAGGACGGGGAGCGCTGCTCCGGTAGATGGCACTGTCCGCCCTTGCCATGCGGGAAACCTCGGGGCGGGCGGAAAAAGGGCAACGTTCCCCCCAAAAAAGACCCCGCGTTATTCCCGAGGTGTGTGTGTGTGGGGATCCTCACCCCAGCCCCAGCCCTGCGGGGTTTTCCCCCTCTCCATCCTCCCCTCCGGAGCTTTCGGGGAGAAAAAAACCCCGGGGGGGTTTGGGGGCTGCCGGTGAGGAGCGGGTACCCCACGGGGTGCGGGGGGGGATGGACGTGTTTCCCCATGCAGGGCTGAGGCCACCGTGCCTCAGTTTCCCCAAGTGTGAAAGCACCTGAGGGGAGGCTGAAAACCTCTCCTGGGCTGCTGGATTGCTCCTCACCAGGAGGGAGAGTGAGGCTGGAGCAGCAAATTGCAGAGAAACCCCCAAATGAGCCCCCCAAAAAGCCTCGGAGATGCCTGGAAGGCAAACGAGCTTTTGTGAGAACCCCAGAAAACCCAATTTTTCCCTCTTTAATGCTCCGTAATGAGCTTCCCTGTCCTGTGGCCGGATCCGGATAATCACATTATTACTGCCCTGATCGGGGGGGAGCAGATCTTACAAATTAATCTGAGGGCAGGTGGGACCAAAGCCACCCCCCCAAAAAAAAAAAGTCTGTGCATGTTTTTTCACTTTTATCCAAAAGTGAAAGTGTTCAGGGGGTGGAATTAGGGCTCCCGAAATCCCCCGCTTCCCGGAAGCCGGGGTTTGCTCCTCTCCTCTTGTTTTATAACAGGGAAAATTGCCCTGATTTGGTTGTTTGGGGATTAAAAATGGAGGCAAAAATGGGAAATGAGGGGAGGCGCCACGGGGGTGGGTGAGGGAGGGGTTTGGGGGTTGCTTCTGTAATTGGGGTTTGCAGGAATCTCGCCCCGATGGGAAGCAAGTGGACCTGGGGGGGCAAAGTTATTAGGGGTCACCGTTATTAGAGCCATTTTTTTAGGGGTCAGCATTATTAGGGGTTGGGGTTATTAGGGGTCACCGTTATTAGGGGTCATGATTATTAGAGACCAGCATTATTAGGGGGGTTCTTAGGGGTCACACTTATTGGGGCTCAGAGTCATCAGCCCCTGCTCACAGCAGGCACAGGGAGCATCTGCAGCGGATGAGGATGCTGCAAAGCCAGACAGGAGTTTATTTTCTTTTTTCCCCCCTATTTTCTGCTTCTGCCGGGCTGATGCCGGCGCACAGCTGGACACAGTCCCCTAAAAATAGCAGCAGCCTCGTGGAGTCAGCGTGAGCAGCAGTGAAAGGCGGAGGGCAGAGCTCCTCCGGCAGCGAAGCCTCTCCAGAGGCTCCATAACACCTCAAGTCTCCCCAGCTTAGGGGCTTAGGGCATCCCCAGGACTCCGGAGTTCGGGGGGGTTCACCCCAGTTTCGTCCCCCTGCTTCGCTCCAGGCCGAGTGTCCTCTGTGCAGCTCAGGAGGGGCAGGAGTCCCGGAAAACAGCAGCCCGGGGCGGTTTGCCCATCGGGAACGCTTCAGGCCGAGGCTCTTTTCCAGCCCTTGGCGCTCAAATGTGCCCAGTTATCCTTTTCATTTTCCCTCCGGAGCAAGAGCTGGGCTCGGGACCCAGACCCCCATCCCCAGGACGCTGCCCAGCGCTGGGTGGCTCCATCCCATCGGCTTCCCGGACCCGAAGCCCCATCCCCAGGACGCTGCCCAGCGCTGGGTGGCTCCATCCCATCGGCTTCCCGGACCCGAAGCCCCATCCCCAGGACGCTGCCCAGCGCTGGGGAGCTCCATCCCATCGGCTTCCCGACCCGAAGCCCCATCCCCAGGACGCTGCCCAGCGCTGGGTGGCTCCATCCCATCGGCTTCCCGGACCCGAAGCCCCATCCCCAGGACGCTGCCCAGCGCTGGGGAGCTCCATCCCATCGGCTTCCCGGACCCGAAGCCCCATCCCCAGGACGCTGCCCAGCACTGGGGAGCTCCATCCCATCGGCTTCCCGGACCCAGACCCCCATCCCCAGGACGCTGCCCAGCGCTGGGTGGCTCCATCCCATCGGCTTCACCCCACCCCACCCGCCTGGGATTCGTCGTTATCACGAGATCGGAATAACGCCCCAGCCGTTTCCAGTTGCTGCGGCAGAGTGGGTGCCGGGAAGGTCAGGGGAGAGGCTCGGTGCCAGCGCCGCCGTGTCGCGGCCGGATCCTGGCTCGGGGCAGCTATCAACACGTGATTGAACCCGATCTTTCTTGGCGCGGCCCCATACGTCTTGTGTGGGATCAGATGGCGATCGATCATCGGCAGAAAATCGAGACATAATCGCTTTGGTAAGCAAGAAGCCGTGGGATCAGTGAGCGGCTGCAGAAGACATGGGAGAAAGAAAAACCGCCAGTTAAAAATAGTTGCTAAGGACTGTAAATGCTGCTAACAGGCATATGCTGGGAAAAAAAGGGAGTAAGGCTGAGCTGATAAGATAACGGGAAGCTACTGCTTTAGTGCAAAATCACTGCTTTAGAGACAGAGGATAGATAAGGCTTGCTGTGGCACTAAATAAAGGTCTTCGATCACCCCTCGGAGTCCGTGAAGTTAATACGCCACAGTCTTGGAGACAGCTGGTCCCCAGCGGCTCTGCCGGCTGCGTGATGACTCCTGTGATGGGCCAGATCCTGACCACGGCTGGGGAGCGCTTGGATAAAACGGTTTGAGGTGCTGTATTGAGTGGTGGTATCACCTCTGGCTGGCGTCTCCACCTCTCCCTCCTTCTCCTTTTGCTGTCAAACCAAGACGCCTGCTCTCCCGGGCAGCTGCACCCAGCGGTCCCTCACAGATCCTGGTCCCCGAGACCACAGCGGGTCCGAGCCTGGCTTGCCATCGGGACCACAGCTTTTGTCCTGCCATTAAAGCCATAAAATCATCCCTTCAGCTGCTGTCAGCACCGCTGGGGAAATCAGTACCTGCGTGTCTCTGCCTTATCTTAGCAAAACATCCCCGGGCTCCGGCGGGAGGCAGAGAGCTCCGTCTTGGCTGAGTTTTCCCAGCTCGCCCAGATGTTCGAGCCAGGAATTTGAAGATGTAATTGTGAGGGAAGGTCCAGAAGCTGTTCGCACCCAGCTGCAGCCAGGCACGTTCCTGGCATGATGCCCTGGGGGCATCCCATCACCGTCCTGTCCGCATCCCAGCCCAGCTGCTCCTCCAGCGCCAGTTTAAGAGGTTTAATGAACAGCAGGAGGTGCCGCGCTGGAGAGGTGGGGATGGTCCCTGGCCACCCACCGAGGTCCCCAGGGGTGCCATGCTGGGAAAGGGCAGGTCTTGCCCCTGCCATGTGCTGAGTTACCCGTGAGGCGAGAAGGTCAATAATGGGGTTTGGGTTTATTATCTGGGACGGAGGATTTCAGCAGGGACAGGGTGAGTGATGTGGGAATGGCCGGGCGGTGGGGCTCGGCGTGGGAGATGAAACGATCCTGTCTTGGTTAAATCAAACTCATAATGAAATCCTGCCGGGACTGGGGAGGGGGCAGAAAATACCCACCAGGACACCCAGCGATGCCCCCAGCTCCCTCGCCTCCCCAGCCCCACTCGCTCCCCAGCACCTCACAGTTCTTTTCATTTTCCCTTTCCGGGCGATTCCCAGCGCGGACGTGCCAGGAGGTGGATTGTAAAGCCGCCGGTGCCGAGGGCTGGTGACGTTTCCTCCGTGCCGGCAGCAATAGGAGTGGGGATGGAACAGAGGTGTCTCTGTCCTCCCCCGCTTGAAGAAGTCTTGCTGTAAAAGCCGGTGGAGGGAGGATTCCAGCCTGGAGCAGCCAGACTTCCCTGTCCAAGGAATTTTTGGAGATAAAAGAAGTTTCCATCAGCCAAAAGTGGTGCCAAAGCCCCTGCCCTGGCATGAGGCAGGTGGCTGCCAGGAGAGCGGCTCCTGGTGGGCCTGGGTTCTGGCTGCCACCGGCCCCCGGCAGCTGCCCCGGAGTCTGGATTAGTCCTGGGCTGTCACAGTCGGCCACGTGCCCTGGGGATGGGGACAGGGAGCAAGGCAGGGATGGGAATGGGACGGGTATGGGGATGGGGACAAGGACAGGGATAGAGATAGGGATGGGATGGGATGGGATGGGATGGGATGGGATGGGATGGGATGGGGACAGGAATGGGATTGGTATGTGGATCACGATGGGGACAGGGATGGGATGGGGATGAAAATGGGACAGGGATGGAGCCAGGGATGAGGACAGGGATGAGGACAGGGATGAGGATGGGTCTGGGTCTGGGCTGGGGACAGGGGCCAGGACAGGGATGGGGACAGGGATGGGGACAGAAACAGGGATGGAGGTGGGACAGGGATGGGATGGGGACCGGGACCAGGAAGGGGACAGGTATGGGCTGGGATGGGATGGGGACGGGGACCAGGATGGGGACAGGTATGGGCTGGGATGGGTTGGGGACCGGGACCAGGAAGGGGACAGGTATGGGCTGGGATGGGTTGGGGACCGGGACCAGGATGGGGACAGGTATGGGCTGGGCTGGGGCTGGGGCTCACCTCTGCGTCGCTCTCCCCAACCAGCGCAGCAAAGGACAGGTGCTGAGCTTAGAGGCTGGACTAAGATTTAGGGCTGGGTTTAACCTTCAGTACATCCGATTTTCTGAGCCCAGGCAGGGACCCTGCTTCCCCCCAAAACGGGCCTTGCCCCTTCTCTCGAGCCCCCGCCGTGGCCCAGCCTCCTGCGACAGACAAACCTGGGGCTGCCGCTCCGTCCCCCTCGTCCCCGACAGCAATTTCTGCCTTGCCCGTCCCAAATAACCCTGCCGGCGCACGTTGCCCGTGCTGCTGGCCCTCCGAACTGGATAATCTCTGTTTGATAGAATTAATAAGTGCATCAACCTTAAAGCTCTTTGCTTGGCAGCTCCTCTCCAGCAGCGGGGAGAGGGGACTCGCGTGTCCATGGTCACGTAGGGACAGAGCCAAGGAGCCTCGGGGCCAGGGACACCGGCAGGTCACCGCAGCAGCTCTTCCCCTCCTTCTTTTTACTCCCTGCCTGGGTTTTTTGGGGGTCTCCAGGGCCCCCAAAAGCTCTGCACAAGCAGAGGAGCCACCGCCGCCACGCCAGATGCCCACAGATCCCGATTAAGCACTTTGATGGGGAAGAGCCGCGTGGGTGGCCCCGTGTCCCTGACCCACATGCACAGGCAACACACAGACGTGCACACACATGTGCACACGCACGGTCCCTGGTCCCCACGGGTCTTAACCAGGATTGGGCTCGTACAGACCCAGCACAGCTCGGAGCTTCCACCCCACTTCCGAACACATCTATCCTGCCCAGCATTAATTTCCCTATTTTATTTTAGAGGATTCGCCAGTAAAACTGTCTGTGCCGAAATTGGGGCAGGGGGCAAGTAAACCAAGTCACCCCCTGTGGGGACGGGGCATCATGGGGGTCATCCGTGGGCTGGTCCGTGATGCAGCCACTATTTATTGCCCTGCAAAGGGTACGGCACAGAGGGATGTCCCGCCGGGGGTGTCGGTGAGAAGCCCAAACCCACCAGCGCCGCGCACAAAGCATCACGTCCCAGCAGCTCCGTCACGCTCATCCCACCATTCCGGGATTACGTCGTTGTCGCTCAAATCCCACTTTTATCTCCGCGGTGCCCAGCCAATGACCTCAGGGCTGACGTGCAGGACCTTCCTCCGCAGGGATCAGAGATGATAAAGCTCTCCTCGTCCCGTCTCGCCGCCGGGCACAAGGTCCCAGTCCCAGCAAACCATCTCAGCTGCTCCAAGGATACGTCCGAGCACACGGTGGACGGGATGGACGACAAGGACTTCACCCAGGTAAGGGGATTTTCTCCCCGGATTGGGGGACTTGGGGGTTTTTTTGCTCCTTGCAGCTGGTGAAGGAGCTGCGATGGTCCCAGTGCAAAGGGATGCGAGGCCAATTCTGCTCATCAGAAGGGGAGGCATTGTGGGGACCACGGGATGGATGCTGGTGAAATAATTCACGGAAGGGTGTAGGAGAACTTTTTCCTGAACCTCTGGCCTCAGCGATGGGGTTTGGGATTGCTGCTCTTGGCCGAGGGAGCGGCATTGTTTCCCGGCATGTCGCTGAGCACCCACGCTCGACGTGGCTCTGGCCAGCACTTTCTCCACCAACAGCAGCTGGGAGGTTTCCGTGGAAAAGCAGCTTTTCCTCTGCGCCTTGGCAGCTGTTCGCTGTTGTGAAACCAACTTCGCTGGAAAATGCAGGGGAAAAAAAAAAAGAAGTTATTTTTAATTCCCAACCTCTCCCCCTTTTGGCCGAGCGGTGGGAAAGGCTGGGAGACGGGAGCCCCTCGGCTCAGAGATGGGGCGCCTGGTTTCGGGAGGCTGCCCAGCTCCTTGTTCCAGCACCTCACCCAGACACCGGCGATGGGTTGGAAGGTGCATCCATCCACACGTGGCTTCTCCGCAGTGACGTGGATGCTGGGCCCTGCGAGCCCGGGAGAGCAGTGCTGTAGAAGCACCCAAGTCTTCCTCAGCACCGAGTTTTGGGTTATTTCCTCCGATCATCAGTCCTGGGCAGGAAGGGGTTCGCAGGGATCGGCGCAGGCAGAGGTCCCAGGGCGGGGGTTTGCATTGGGATTTGATCCCTGGGCTTCCCCCGAGCCTTCATCATCTGCTTCCCCTCTGCGGCCCTTCCTGCAGCATCCCGGCAGAGCCAGAGACTTCCCACGTGCTCAGGGCTTCTGCCAGCCGGGACCCGAGGGCTGACCCTGCAGCGAGCCCGGGCTGGATGGTGCCACAGGGGCATCTGGGGGTAATGGCAGGGTTATCCCAGGGATGAGACCCCCGAGAGCCATCTCTGGGAGCCTGCAGTAGTGGAGGAAGAAACCAGGAGACCTTTTGAGCAGCCAAACCCTTTGGATCTCACCGCTCGTGCCCCAGCTCTGTCTCGGTGGCATCGGGGACGTGCGCTCGCCCCACGCTGCACGACGTGGCCGTGACCCAGCTCTGCCACTGCTGGCGGCTGGGAAAGTGCCTGGAGAAACGTCCCCTTTCTGCTGCAATTGAGAAAGTGCCACACGTGGGAGTTGTTCATCCCAGGGCAGCGTGACTCAAGGTCCTGTGTCCTGGCTGGGACTTTTGACCTCAGAGGTGTGCCAGGATCATGCGGTGCCCGGTGCAGCCCTTGCCAGCCCTAGGACGCCCTTTGCGGTGTGGGATGGTCCCCAGCTCTCCCTAAATTTGGCCATACCAGCTTTTGTGGACACCATCCTTCCTGCCAGGGCTCCTGCCAGCAAACTCCGGGGTTTGGGGGCCTTGCTGGGACTCTGGGGCTGATGAGGCTCAGGGAAATGCGGGAGGCTCAGGTGCCTCCTTTCCCCGTTGCATCACAGGGCCGATCCCAGGGCACTCTGGGCTGGTCCCACAGGAGACCCCCTGTCCCATCGGATCAGGAGACGTTTGATGGAGCTGGCAGACTCCTTGGCAGCTGGATAAGCTGAGAGCTTATGGCCGGCGCCACCACAAAGGAGGTCAGGGCAGGCAGCGGAAAGCAATTGTCAACCTCACGTCACGTCACAACCTCACTGTCACACTGCAGGGTGCCCATCACCAGCAGAGGCTGACTGTCACCAGTAGTGGTTGACCATCCCCAGTGGAGGGTGACCATCACCAGTGCAGGGTGACCATCACCAGTGCAGGGTGACCATCACCAGCGGAGGGTGACCATCACCAGAGGATGGTGGCCATCACCAGTGCAGGGTGACCATCACTACCAGTCCCCTCTCAGCAGAGGACCAGTGACCTCCAGCGCCTCTTTGCACGTCACACACTCATACCTGCCCCTGGGGACCACTTCCCAGCCAAACCCTGTTTGGTTTCCTCCTGTCCTGCCGGGTGGCCCCGTGGCTTTGAGGGGAGCGAAGGGTTTGAGGAGAGAAAAGAGCAGAGCGCCTGTGACACGTGAGGAAGCTAAAATTAGGCGGCTACATCTAATCTAATTTAATCTCCCCTTTTCCCTCTGTATGACAGAGATTAGCCCGGTTGTGCAGGGTGGGAAGGCTGGGCTGCAGCAGCTCGGGGTGGCCCAGCCCAGGGCATCCCTTTTCCCCATTCCCGCCTGACCCGCGGGGAATCCCTCCATGCCCCCCAGCACAGACAGGGCACAATCCTCCCCGCTCCTTCCAGCTTTGCGGAGCGGTTTGGGCTGGGCAAACCTCACCCCTCGCTGCGGAGCTGGGGGAAGGCTGTTTCACCCAGCTCAGCCCCAAGGTCACGCGCTCCAGCCCAAGAAAGAAAAGTTCTCGGACCGGTTTTCGAGTCCCAGCCCCGCGCAAGGGCTGGGTCCGACCGACTTCAAGGTTTCCGGTGCGTTGGGTGACCAGGCAAGGTAAATAAATGGTCACCGGTGTCATGCTCATGCCGGTGGGTTCGTGCGGGATGTGTGTGTGTGTCAAATGAAACGTTGTTGGAAACTATGTAGAGCACCGATGGAGCGATGAATCACGGCGCAGGTGATCCAGGAGGAGTTAATGCTTCTGGAGCGGCTCCAGCTCCGGGATTATCCTGGCTGCACAGCGGCCTCGAAAAATCGGACGTGCCGGGTCTGGTTCCCAATTCCTCTATCCTCATCCCAACCCGTGCCTCAGTTTCCCCAGTATAAAAGGGGGATATTGCACTTACCGGGTTTGGAACGCTCTCCTTAGGGGTCCCCAACCTGCCTGGGCAGCAGCAGCGGTCCAGCCCCGTGCCGTGGGTCAGGTTGGCTCTGCCTGCATCCAGAGCCGGTCCCAGGACTCCGGATGCTCCATCCCTGCTCCGGGCGCCGGGCACAGCCCTTCCTTTCAAGTTCCGACGTTGTCATTACCGCAGTCATTCGTCTTTAAAGAATCACATTAGAGAAATTAGAGCCGGTGGTAACTTCAATCCCCGCCACCGGCCCATTTCCTTTTGCTAAGGAACGCGGCATTAAGTGCCGATAGATTATTACAAGCCCATACGAAGCAGCTGGGAGGGACGGCCCGGAAAAATTTAGATTCTGAGGTTTATTACCTGAAAGGAATTACAAAACAACTCATTTTAAATAAATAATGATAATAAAAATATCCCTTTAAAAGTGCTATTTAGAGGATCGCATGATCTGGCGACCGGCTCCTCCTGCCTTTTCGTGACGGGGTTGTTATCTGGCCAAAAAATTGAGTCTTGGGCAACATCTTCCCTGAATATGCTGAATTTTTAGAGGGGAACTGAGCTCCTGAGCGGGACAGAAGGACGAGACAGACCCCTCATTTTGCACAAACAGTCGCTTCCTTCATCCAGCCGAGCCGGCGGCAGATGGGGAAGGTGGACAGATGCGCCCGGCTATTTTGAGGCTAAACGCCGCTTTAATTTCATCGTAACCACTGAGAATTTGGGTATTTAGCAGAAAAAAAAAAAAGGCTGAATTGAAATGCTGGCGCACTGGAAAAGATTAAAAAGCATCAGCTCCCAATATGGGGCGTTGAGTGAAGCCCTGGCCAAAGTGGGGCTGGGCGGGCAGGGACTGGCAGGACTGGATCGCCCGGGAGAAGGAGCCTGGCAGCGGGGTTGTCTGGGCCCCGTTTCTCTCCCTGTTTTGGTTGGTTCTCCCCCTCTCTCCTCCCTTTGAAATGGAGTTTCAATTCCTTGAAAAAAGGATGTAAATGACCACGTAGAAAGAGACATTATAGGCAAAGGCGTGAAGAGCTGGAGCTGCTCAGAACTGGTTGGGAAAGCGCGGCGGGGAGTGGGCAGACGGGTTGGGTAACTCCTGCCCCAGGGCTGCTGAGACCGGCTCTGCTGGGAGCCAGGAGCGGGGCAGCAGGAGCCGGGCTGGAGGGTGGAGGACGTGCCACGGCCCTCGTCGGGCTCCTCATGACACCTTCGCGGGGCTTCGGCCCTCGTCGGGCTCCTTGTGACGCCTTCGTGAGGCTTCAGCCCTTGTCGAGCTCCTCCGGCTGCAGGGCTTCGCCTGTCTTCAGCCCTCGTCGGGCTCCTCACAATGCCCGGTTGTGGGTCTTCAACCCTTGTTGGGCTCCTTGCAACGCCCAGTTGTGCAGCTTCAGCCCCCATCAGCCTCCTTGTGATGCCTGGTTGGGTCTTCAGCCCTCGTCGGGCTCCTCGCAACACCCAGTTGTGGGTCTTCAGCCCTTGCTGGGCTCCTCGCAACACCCAGTTGTGGGTCTTCAGCCCTTGTTGGGCTCCTCGCAACACCCAGTTGTGGGTCTTCAGCCCTTGTTGGGCTCCTTGCAACGCCCAGTTGTGCAGCTTCAGCCCCCATCAGCCTCCTTGTGATGCCTGGTTGGTTCTTCAGCCCTTGTTGGGCTCCTCGCAACACCCAGTTGTGGGTCTTCAGCCCTTGTTGGGCTCCTCCTGACACCCGGTTGTGGGGTTTTGACCCTTGTCAGGCTCCTCGTGACACCTTCGCCGGCTTCAGCCCGCATCGGGCTCTCCCAGCCGTGGGGCTTCGCCCGGCTTTGGCCCTTGGATTCCCAGCCGGCGCCGGGAGAAGGGAGCTGGGCCGGCGGCGAGGCGGACGGAGGGCCGGCGGGGCGGCGCACGGGCGTAGGCAGCACCGCGGGCCGCGGGCTGACGGACGCGCGCCGACGGATGCACACGGATGCGCGTTAACGTGCGCGTGACCGCACCCGCCCGCACGCGGCGCGGCGCGTGTATGGCCGGGCACACGCCAAGGCGCGTAACCTGGGCCGGGCACACGCATGCTGCTGTGCACACGCAGACCACAGTGCACGCCCTCCCAGTACCCCCCCCATGCACACACGCTCGCCCAGTTCACCCCTGCGCCTCCTCCAGTGCCTACCCCAGATCCTGTTCACACCTCCCAGCACCTCACACCAGTCCACCCCAGTCCACCCCCAAAGAATGCGCAGCACCTCCAGTGGACCCAAAGTCATCTCCCCCGAGGGGATCCTGTTCACCCCCCACATCGCCCCACACCAGTTCCCCCCCATATATCCCCATTCCCCCCAGCACCCCACACCAATTCCCTGCAGTTCCACCCACTCCTCCCTCCATAGCCCCACACCAGTTCCTCCCAGTACTCCCTCAGTATCCCCCCAGCATCCCACACCAGTTTCCTGCAGTTCCTTCCATCACCCCACACCAGTTCACTCCAGTAACCCCCATCGCCCCACACTAATTCCCCCCAGTAACCCCCATTCATCTCCCTATTGCCCCACACCAGTTCTCCCTAGCACTCTCCCAGTAACCCCCCAGCACCCCACACCAGTTCCCCCCATCTCCCCACACCAATTCCCCCCAGGACCCCCCATTACCCCACACCAGTTCTCCCCAGTACCCCCCCAGTAACCCCCCTTCACTGTCCTATCACCCCACACCAGTTAACTCCAGTCCCCTCCAGTATATCCATCACCCCACACCAGTTCCCCCCATCTCCCCACACCAGTTCCCCCCAGGACTCCCCATTACCCCACACCAGTTCTCCCCAGTACCCCCCCAGGAACCCCGCTTCACTCTCCTATCACCCCACACCAGTTAACTCCAGTCCCCTCCAGTATATCCATCACTCCACACCAGTTCCCCCCAGTTGCCCCCCATCACCCCACACCAGTTCCCCCCATCGCCTCACCCCACTCCATTCTCGCCCCCCTCCCTCGGGCGCCCCCTAGCGGCGCGCGTTTTATCCCCCCCCCCCCTCCGCCCCGCCCAGCCCCGCCCCGCCCCTCCTCGCGCCGGGCACACACCCTCGCGGCGCAGCCAATGAGGAGCCGCCGCGGCCCCGCGTCACTCGTGGGCCGGGGGAACCTCCTCAATGAGCCACATTGTCGCGGGCGAGGGCCGCGGCGCGCGCTGCTGGGGGCCGCTCCGCTCCGCTCCGCACCCTCCGCTCCGCTCCGCTCCGCTCCGCTCCGCACCTCACTCCGCACCATGATCGCCTCCCACCTGCTCGCGTACTTCTTCACCGAGCTCAACCATGACCAGACCCAGAAGGTGAGCGGGGGGCGCGGGGCGGTGGGGGCGGCGAGGAGAAACGGGGGGAGGAAGGAGGGGAAAAAAGGGAGAGGGGGGGAAAGTAAAGAGGGGAAAGGGAGAAGGGAGAGGGGAGAAAGAGGAAAACGGGGGGAAAGGGAGGAAAAGGGAGGAAAGGGAAAGAAGAAAAAGAGGGAAAGGGGGAAAAAAAAGGAGGGAAAAAACTGAAGAGGAAAAGGGGGGAAAAAGGGGAAGAAAAGGAAAAAGGAAAAAAGGACGAAAGAGGAGAGCGAAAAGTGAAACGGGAAAGAGGAAAAAAGAAAAAAAGGAAAAAAGAAAAAAAAAGGGAAAAGAAGAAAAAAGAGGGAAAACGAAGGAAAAAAGGGAAACGGAGAAGCACGGGGGGACCTGGGGGAGCGGCGGGCAGGGCCGCGGCCGCCGGGCCGGCCGTGGCGGGCCCGAGCGCTGCCCGCCGGTCGCCGTGCGGTACGTGCCGCGGCGGCGGGACCCCGCGTGGCCGGGCGCCCCCCGCGGCGGGCGGCGCGGAGCAGCAGCAGCAAGAGGAGGAGGAGGAGGAGGAGAGGAAGTGGGGGGGTGTGTGTGTCTCTGATCCGTTCCCGTCCCCCCTCCCCCGCCGCGCCAGCCGGGACCCCCCGGGCCGCCCCGCGCAGCACGTGTCGCCGCTTCCTGCCGCCGGCGCGGAGCAGCCGCGGGCGCGGAGCATCCCCCGGAGCCGGGACCTTCAGTCCTCCGGCGGGACCCCCCCGGGGCAGCGGGGCGAGGCGCCTGCGGGGAGCGGGGCCCTGGCTCCGGGGCAGCCCGGGGCACGGCGCGGGTGCGCTGCTCCCAGCTCCGGGGCAGATGCAGCCCGCCGGGCTTCCCTTCCCCACGCTGCCTCCCAGCCTCGGGCTCTGCCCCCCACGTGTCCTGCACTGATTGCGGCGGAAAACATCTTCCTGCCTTTCCCCTCCCTTAAATTACGGGTCCCGAACGCCCGGAGCCGGTTCCCGGACCACAACTCCCGGTTGCAGCGTCCCGTTGGGATTCACGGAGCGTTTGTCACCCGCAATTCCAGAGTTCAGGCGCTCGAGAAATGCCAGTGCTGCTGCTCTCCCGAGGCTGGTGGAAAGCAGCTGCCCTTTGTTTGGCCAGGACGGCGCTTGGGCTCTAAACAGCCTGAAATAAATGATTCCTGGAAAAAAAACCCCGCTGGCTGGGAGACCGAGTGTCTCCACCAGCGCTTGGGGCATCCAAGGAGATGTCAGAGCGAGTTTCAGCTCCTGAGGTTGTGCAGCGGTTCCTATCACCGGGGTTGCAGCACTTGAGGCTGTGTATGGGGGGGGGGGGTCAGGATTTGCAGGGGAAAAAAAAAAAAAGGGACAAAATTCACGATATAGGTCCATGTGAGGCGGGAGCCTCCGCTCGCTCTGGCAGGTGACGCTGACAGAGAAACCGAAGTCGCCACGCTGGCTCTTCGCCTATGGTAAATAGGAAGTAAAACTCGAGCAAACATTAAAAAAAAACCTCAACCCCAAAGCGCGTCGAAATACCGAAAGTGAACTCTAAGGAAACGCGGCCTCAGCTTCTCCCTCGCGATGCCCCGGCGTTGTGCAACAGCCAAATCCCGAAGGGTTGTGTAACCCGACGGCAGAAATAGGCCAGTGGCTCGGCCCGACTTCTGCCTCTCGGGCTCCGGCAGCATCCGAGCTCCTTATCGGGAGCTGGAAATAATGGAGAGGGAAGGGTTTGGGTTCAGGGTTTCGGCTTCGTTACCCATCGGGAAAAGAGTGTGCGAAGCCTCGGGAACCGGCTGCGTGTTCCTCCCGGCTCCGAAGCCCAAACGTAAAGGTTGGGGGGAAAAAAAATCTCCAAGAGCTGTCGGCCGGGGCTCTGGCTGCTGCGGGAGATGGCTCTGCCCTCCCAGCCCCAAACAGCCACCTCCACAACTGCATTTCTCTGGCATAACCCAAATAACAAACAAAATAATTTGAAATAAATAAATGAATCCTCCCGGTGAGAGGATTCACCAACAAAGCCTCCGGCGAGAGCGCGGAGCTCGGCTTCGCTGCAGGGGAAGCAGCCGGATGCTTCCACCGTGGCTGCAAAAATTTATTCCTGGCTTATAAATCTTCCCGGGCAAGTGCGGGGAGTCCCCAGCACTGCGCGTTGTGGGGGCAGAAATTCTTGGAAAGCTGGGATTAATTTTTTTATCGAACCCAAAGGCTTCGCCGCAATTTGGGACTGTATTTGGGAAAAGGTTTCAGGGTGGTGGCCTGGGCTGTGTTGGAGTCGTGCGTCGGGCAGAAGGGAAGGAAGCGCCTTTTCCAAATGCCGTGGGTCGTGTCCACATCAGCGCCTTGAAAATTGCCCCCAAAATAGGATTTTTCTTCTCATTCTGACCCGGAGCAGCTTTACCTGCTCTGCTGCGCACCCGGGGGGACGTCACGTACGTCCCCGAACTCCTCCTGCCCTTCGCGTCGCCCGGCTGGAAAGTGGGTTGCAGCCCTGACTTATCTAACCCCCAAGGGATTGTGCAAACTTTAATTAACCTCGGCAGCGTCCTTTGAGATCCCGGCTTGAAAGTTCGCCGCGGATGAACCACGTTCCCTTCGGATGCGCCGGCTCACGCCGGGCTTCCTGCTCCTCGAACCTCAGCCTCGTCATGCGACGGCAGGCGGACGAGCGAAAGAACCGGGCTGGCGGCTCTGCTTCCCCATCGCTCCTTCCAGAGAAGGAAAAACTGGCGATGGGGTTCATTCTCCCGGACCTGCTGCTGTTCCCAGGCAGGGGAAGGTTTTCCTCAGGATTTCTTTTTATTTTTCCTTCGCTGGGGGGATTGTTCTAGGTAGCTGATGCCTCCCTGGCTGCCTCTCGCAGGCTCCTCTGCGGCTGTGGGAGGGATTCCTGATTGCAAATTCCTGGAAAACAACTAAAGACCCTCTCTCAAGCCTGCCAAGGCCAGCGACAGGCCGGCCCTTCCCACACTCGGCACCTTTCGGGAGCCATCGCGTATCCCCTTGCTCCTCAGGGAGCCCCGGCAGGGCGCAGCCTCAGTTTCCCCAGCTGTGGCGGGATGCTCCCAGCATCCAAGGCGGGGGTTCACTGCCGGCGAGATCCAGCATCCGAGGGGGATGCTGCCTCCTCGATCTGCCCCGCACACGTGGGCAGGCTGGAGCTGCTCAGGGCCGGGAGAGCTGGGAGCAGTTTGACGTCTCTGACTCCCGGGCTGGAAACCAGAAGGTTTTTCCTGGTTAAATCGGGCTTTCTGTGGGGTCACGTGAGGACGGGGCGCTGGCCTCTGCTGGCGCTCTGCAGCGTGATTTCTTCGGAATGGGTGCCTGGTTCCACCTCCGGCGTGGGGTTCAGCTGCCGTCCCGGAGGGGTGGATGAGGATGGGGAGGAACCGGCTGAGCAGGAAACCATCTGACTCACTCGGGTTCAAGATGACTCCAGGCGTGTGTCATCAGAGGCTTGGCTGCGGCGGAGAGGGCACGTGGGGTTTAATTCAGCGTGGAGCCCTCGGTGACAGCCAAGGACGTGGGTGCTGCCAGGGTCAGGGCTGGAGGAGGGTGGGTGCAGCCCAGCATCAGTCCTGTGTCACCGAAGGTGGGGAGGTCGGGAAGGGGACCAGCCGGTTCCCGGCGCTGCGTCAGCCCAGGCTGGCTAACGGTGACGTGGGGATGGGGAGCACTGGTTCTTGGTGCGCGGGGGCTGAGGAAGTGGCACAGGGTCTGTGCGGCGCTGCGGTGCCCAGCCCCAGTCCGGCAATAAAAGCTGCAAAGCGTGTGCCAGGTTATGGTCCCGAGCCAGGAAATAAAACACTCGCCGTGCCGGATGCTTTCCTGGCATCACCCTGCAACCTGGGTGAACCGCTGCCGCTCCCTCTGCCTCCGTTTCCCCCAAACCGCTGCGTCCTGCCGCAGACCCGGGCAGGGTGGGGGCACGGCTGCCGGCTCGCCCCGGGAACTGCTGGGGGCTCACACAGCATCCCCCTCGGAAAGAAGCAGGGAGAGAGACAGCGTTCTGAAACACTGCAGTGATTTTTAGCAAAGCAGCATGTTTTAAGTGAAAAACTGGGGTGGGGAGGGAAGTAATTTAAAGAGCAGGTAATTTCAGGCAGAGGTTACCCTGGAGAGAGGATCGGCCACGCGCACTTGTGGCGAGGGGTGCTTGAGCCTTCCCCAAACTTGAACTTCTCCCCGGTGTTCTCGTCCACCACAAATGTTTGACTTTCTGTTGCCAAAAAAGATAAGCATCCAGCCCCGAAACCAGCTGAGCTGTGCTTTTCCCCCAAACGCTGCTGAAATTAGGCACCTCCAGCTGAAAAGTACAGCGAGGAGATACTGGGGGGCTGGAAACCATCAATCCCAGTCCGGTTCTCGCCAGACGCGTGGCTTTGGAAAGAGATCCGGATCACAACTGAAAATAAAGATGAGCGGCGTCCCTTTCCCAGAGCCTGGGATCATTAACGGGAAAAAGGCAGCTGCGACCTTATTGCCTGGGAATAAACTGCCCCAAGTGCCTCCCCTTCCCGCCCCCGCTGCCATTTTGCTGGGCAGGAAGCGGTTGCGTTAGCCGGAAGCCGCCGTCAGGCTGTAATTTCTACCACCGACACCACCCTGCCCCACGTCCCCACCGACCGAGGGGGAAAAGGGTCCCCTGTACCCCTGCAAGGGGCAAAGCATCCTTCCCCCTCCCAGCTCCGGACCTCGCGAGCCGTACCCCCACCCGCGCATCCCCCCGCCGAGGGGGTAGATGTGTCGGGCAGGAGAGTCCCGCTCTCACAAGTCGCTGCGTTGATGGGACCGTCTTGCAAAGGCGAAGGCAAGGAGTTATTTTTTTCTCCGTGGATAGTGGCATTGAACTGGAAGGAAGTTCTTCCCAGGCTAAAATGCTCGCGGCACTGACCCCGTAGAGCCTAGGGAGGGTGAAGAGAAGTCTTCAGGCAAAAGAGCATCATCCAGCTGTGGTGCTGGTGCTGGAGCCGCGAGTTATTACCGTCGCTGCAAAGGCAAACCTGGGTTTTAGGGTACTTTAAGCTCGGCTCAGCATGGCACAGCTCACCCAGCTTCCAGCTGGTGGCAAAAATTGGACAACTTGAGGTTTCTTCAGCCTTGGGGCGGAGAGACCTTGCCCAGCGGTGGCCTTGCAGCTGGGTAGGGCGACGCTGGGCACTTCCCCAGCACCCAGCACAGAAATGAGCTGAGCCTTTGGAGACAGCCCTGAGCTAGGAGGTGGGGATTTGATCCATTAAAAAAAAAAAAAAAAAAAATCACAGTGAGGTCGTTACACCCACAGCAGCTCTAACGATCCGCTTCTTTAACGAAATGTCCAGCCCTGTGTGCAACGGTCCCGGCCGTGAGCACACCCAGCGCTTCCCAGCTCAAATCCGTTCCTCCTCCATTCAGTTTATTTGGATTTCCTCAAGGAAACACTATTATTTATGCTGAAAGCTCTCCAGAAGTTGAATCGCCCCATTCCGGAGCCTGCCCCAGTGACTTTATTCATCTGGAATTGGCAATGATCTTAAAAAAAGGATTAAACAACCGAGAAGGTTGTTTGTCTTGAAAGAATCTCATGCTTCGGCGCTGCCGACTGAATTCCCGTGTCTCACCCGAGCTTTGCTGCAACTCGAGGTGCGCTTGGGTGCAGGGGGTGGAATCAGGGTAACGATCGAGGCCAGGGGGCTGGGGGACCCTGGGCACGAAGGTGGCCATGGCCCTTCCTTGGCGGGGCTGAGGTGCACGCCAAGGTGGTCTTGCTTGGGAAGGAGCTGAGCTGCTGCTGCTGCCCTGGAGCCGTTCTGCAGGACGCCCTGACCTGCCTTAGCTGCCACCGTCTACATCCGTAGAAGATGATCCAGGTTTTAAGGGGCTTTGGAGATTAGAAAAAGGTCACCCTGTTTCTCACACTGCCGATTATTCCTGGTACGGTGGAGCGTGGAGGACATGAGGAACGTGCTGAGCGGTGCCTGTCCTGGAGGAAGGAGGTGAAACCCCTGCGTCGTTTCCCCACGCTGTGGTTTTGGGGGCTGGTGGGTCGCGCACGCAGCACTTCACTGCCCCGTGCCTTGGGCAGGAGTCGAGGAGCAGACAGCGATGGCTTCTTGTGCGTCAGAGCTTCCAAAGCACCCACCATCTCTGGGATGAGGTCTTCCCTGAGCAGCATCTTGCCAGTCTAGGAGTAGAAGCAAGCAAAGCCAGGATGGTGGCCAGGAGAGAAACACCAGCTGATGCAGTTTATGCAAGGGTGAGGCTCCACCCCGAGTCTCGCTGGTGGGTTACCCCACTGCTGGGATGGGGACACCTCGTTGGGACCCCATCCCCAGTCACAATGATCTCACCAGGACCCCCTGACCACCATGGGCTGCCCGAGAAGCCCAGTGAAGGAAGGTCTCGCAGGGGCGAGAGGCTGCTGGGAGGTGGAGCATCCCATCTTGGCCGGGTTTGTCTTAATTATCACCGACACCCCAGGTCAGACGCTGCTGGAGAGGAGACACAGTCTTGTTGAGGTCCTCCCGGTGCCAAGGGACACGTTGGTGGCTCCTGAGGAGGTTGTGAAAGGCCCCTGCGAGGTGGGGTAACACTCTCTGTCCATCTCACAGTGAGGCGACAAGGTTGGGCCATCCTTCCTGGGTCCGTGGCGTCAACTGGTAGCGGTTGGGGCAGATAAAGGGGAGGTTTCACTGGGGCTGGTGGAGGTGGGGTTCAAGATAAAGCTGGAAGAGGAGGGTGAGGCTGGAGGTGAGCTGGGGCAGCAGCCACCTTCCCTGTGCCCGGAACCAGAGCCTGGGTACACGGGTGGCAACTTGCGGCAAGAGAAAGCAAATAAGAGGAGAAGGCGGCGAGTGTTTGCCTTCCTGTTGCTGGGGTGGATAAGGAGGGGCTGGTAAACAGCCGGCACCGGCAAACCTCCAGGTTTCCTTCGCCTTGACCTTCCTCACGCCTGCCCGATCTCCCGGCTGGCGGGTGCTCGACCTCTGCTCCCGATTAGAGCTGAAGCAACCCGGAGAAATCTGGAGGAGGTTTTATGCATCGCTCAGTTGAGGGTGCCACTCCCCAGGGAACCAAGCATCTCTCCTGGAGCTGCTCGGCCGCGCTTCCCTGCCCCTTCCGACCTCACCGCCACGGCTTCCAAATTTCCAGCGGAGCTGGGAGGGGGCAAGGATACGC
Organism: Bucorvus abyssinicus; assembly: GCA_009769605.1. Classification (NCBI taxonomy): domain Eukaryota; kingdom Metazoa; phylum Chordata; class Aves; order Bucerotiformes; family Bucorvidae; genus Bucorvus; species Bucorvus abyssinicus. Next base: position 1,894,715 of record CM020059.1, on the reverse strand, counting down.
TGGAGCATCCCGAGCCCGAAATGCAGGTAGCCAAAACCTCAGCGGAGCTGTTTTGCTCAGCCCAGGGTCAGCCGAGCGGCCGCATCCGTGCGCGAGGTCACGCCGGGGCGGGTGGCTATTACTCGCCCGCAAAATGCCCATTTCCTATAGCGTAGCCCCATTAAAAAAAAAAAAAATCCGCGCTCGATTTGGGGTGACTTTATGTTACGTGCGCACAGACAGGTGAGCGAACTGGGTGGAGTTTTCCTCCTGACTTCGCCGGGCTTGCAGCTGCCCTTTAATTAATTCTAAGTGAAGTTAATTGAAACAGGGCATAGTTTGGGAGCTGGCAGTCTGGCCGCCTCTCCGTTCCCCTCCCCTGCTCCGGCCGGGCTGCGGAGACGCGCGCGGTGCCGGATGGGCCGGGGAGGGGTTCTTCATGCCTTTCCCAGGGAAGATGAGATGCTTTGATGCCGTTTGTGGAAGGAGCTGGTCTTCATAGCCTCACCGTAAGGGTATAAACAACCTGCAGCAGCAGCAGGGGGGCGGATTCCTTCCCTTTCCGGCCACGGCCCCCACTTGTGTCACACCGCGTTGTTTGCTCAAGGGGGTTGAGTAGCTCTTGGCACCATAACCCTTTGTCGGGGTGATCTCAGCAGCGAAGAAAGGAGTGGGCAGTGGATTCCCGCCGAGCATCCTTCACGCAGGAAGAGGCCCTGGGGGTCAAGGTTGAGGCACGTTGCCGCTGCGGCGTAGGAAGGGTTGGAGAACCTCCGCCGCTGACCTCCTGACTCACAGCCCGGGCAGGGAAGGTTGTCGAGTTTGGGTCCTGCTTCTGTCGCAACGTGTTTGGGTGCCTGTGGATGAATGAATGGGTCGGAGCATCGGGAGCTCCTCGGCGCTCGGGGTTACCCGGCTGGCACCTGTCTGGGCAAGGGGATGGTGCCAAGGAGGGTGGGGGGTGGCATTGGTTGAGCTCTTTGGAGATGCTCAGGATACTCAGAACAAGGTGCAAGCGTGGCGGCGGGTGTCATCGGCGTGCCTGGAGATGGGCTGTTGCGGCACTGCTGGTTGTGCCGTGTCAGCAGCATCCCGGCACAGCCGTCTCCTGCCCTTCGAGGTGGGTCACAACCTGCTCCTGCTGCTTGCATCAGCCCCAGCAGATGTGAGGAGGGCTGAACGCTCCTGACCACGTCACGGGGATTGTGCCCATGTCCCCAGCCCTCCAGCTGACTTTTGGGCTTTATCTCCACCTTTCAGATTGACAAGTACCTCTACCACATGCGGCTCTCCGAGGAGACCCTCCAGGAGGTGTCCCAGCGTTTTGGGAAGGAGATGGAGAAGGGGCTGGGAGCAGACACCAACCCCACCGCCTCGGTGAAGATGCTGCCCACCTTCGTGAGATCCACCCCGGATGGGACAGGTACCGTGAGATGCTCCCTCCTGGCAGAGCAGAGGGAGAGCGCGCTGGGGAGGTCACGGTGCCAGGAAGAAGGGCTGGGGCCACCCGTCCTCGCGGCACTGCCAAAACAGGGATGGCACTGATGGCCACCTTCCATCCTGGGCCTCGGGGCTTCATCCTGCTTCTGCTGAGCAAGGCTTAGCATGGGGACGGGTCTCGTTTCTCGTCCTGTGCTGGGACTGGGGGGGCTCCCAGCTCCTGCTGGTGCAAGGGAGGGTGGGAACCAGTCCTTGCGTGCCCTTCCTGTCAGGACAGGGACAGTCACGGGTCTGGCTCATCAGATTTCATTAGCGCTGAAGCTGCAGCGGTGCCAGCCGCTCTGAATGCCACGGGAGGAGGAGAGGCCCCTCCAGACTCGGCTTCTCACAATACGGCCTTTCTGCCCGCTCCGGCTGGACACATCCCGAAAAACTGCGTCCTCGAGCACCCACATGGGAAATTTTGTGCTTGGTGTTTTGGGAAGGAGCTTTGTCGCGGTCCCTGTGGCATTGCCCCTTGCCTGCTGGCACACAGCGGGATGCAGATGGCACCCAGACCCTGCCGTGTCTCCCGGTGCTCGAAGCTGGTGGAGCAGTGCTGGCTGCTGAAGGGCAGGGAGGGACACAGAGCCCTGAGGAGCCGGGGGTGCTCCTGGATCCACATCTGGGCTGGCAGCAGCCATGGGAAAGGTTGTCCCCAGGCTGGTTGGTCCCATGGGCTGGAGTTGCTCAGAGCTGGGGTTGCTCCAGCCTCGGCACCTTCACGGGGGTCCTGGCAAAACCTCAGTGGCAGAGGCTGCAGAAGCCAGCAGGAAAGGTGGATAAAGAGGAAGGGAGATGATGGAAGGGCCCATCTATCTGCCCTTCCCTCCCCATCCCCAGCTGTTTTGTCACCGCTGTATTTTCATACCTGGCTTCTGAAGGTGAGGGGTCCCAGCAGATGCTGTGGCTGGAGCCTCGAGCGACCTGGCCTTGGTGGGCAGCGACTGGGCAGTCTGGAGTTTCCTCTCCCGAGAAGCACATCGAGCTGGTGCAAGCCTGAGGATGGTATTAAATAGGGTGTATCCGAGAGGCAGCCCTGCTCCAACAGCCAAAACCGCCCGTCGCTTCTGGCTGTCCCCTCTCTCGAGGCAAGGGCTGAGGTGGTGAGCTGAAGGTCTGCATCAGCAGCCAGCTCTGGGTGGGTGTTTGCTGGTGACATCTCTGAGGGGACAAGTTCCTGGGGAAGTCATAGGTATCACAGACTGGTTTGGGTTGGAGGGACCATCAAAGCTCCCCCAGTCCAACCCCCTGCAGGCAGCAGGGACATCTGCAACCAGAGCAGCTTCCCCAGAGCCCCAAGGGCCAACCTGACCTGGGGTGGTGCCAGGGATGGGGCTTCTCCCAGCTCTCGGGGCAACCTGCGCCAGGGTCTCCCCACCCTCAGCAGCAACAATCTCTCCCTTCTCTCTGCTCTCAATCTCCCTCTCCCAGTTGAACCATCAGCCCTTGTCCTGTCCCAACAGCCCCTGCTGAACAGCCCCTCCCCAGCTTTCGGACAGCCCCCTTGAAGCATCGTAGGGTCCCTGCACCCTCCTGCCTGCTGCATCCCCCGTGCTTGGCCCCCCCATGCACGTACACCCAAAAGCTGGTCCTGGCTGCCTGCCCCAGGATCGAGATTTCAATCTCGTTAAATGTTGGAGAATATTTTAATTACAGGGACAGCCAGTAATGCCGCCCCTGGGCACGGGAACTATTGCAGCCAAAGGTGCTGGGTGCTGGCGGGGCGTGTGTCAGGGCTCCCGAGAGGCAGGAGCAGAGCTCTCAGCACCCCGATCCACGTTGGGGAGGAGGTACAAGTCCTCTCCTTGCCCTTACTAGAGCGAGTCCTTGGCTTCCTTCACCGTATCCTCCCGATTTGCAGCTTCTCCAGTGTCCCAGCTGGAATTTCTCACCCAAAGCCAGCTCAGCGTGGGGGCAGAAGGGGCATGGACGCACGGGAAATGTTACACGAAGGGCTGCTGGGGCACCACGGGCTGCAGCTGCCCGGGGTCTGGATGGCAGGAGGTTTTCGAGCAAGTCCCGGGGAGCCAGGAGCTGGCATTCCCTGTACGGCTCCAGCTGGACCCAGGCCGCGAGCGGCATCGGCGTCTCTGCTGCTGGGTTGTGGAGCAGGGGACTGGAAGGTGGCATGTCAGGGCCGTGGGGGCGAGCCGAGGCTCGGTGCCAGCTCCCCCGGCATGTTGCTGTGCGATAAGACGATGTGACAACAGCTCAGGAAGAGGTCAATGTGCATCCTTCCTTCTTCCCCCTGGTTTTTTTTTTTTTTTGAATCTTCTGAGCAAAGTCTGACTTTGGCTGGGCACCAAGTCATGCTCCCACCGCTGCCACCCACTGAAGGACAGGTTCTTGCTCGGCTCCAGCCCTGCTTGTGGCCACACCAGCTCCAACACGATGCCTGTGGCTTGAGGGGCTCCACACGTTCCTCCTGCAAAGCACCCCTGCCCTTCCTAACCCTCCTTGCTGCTGCAGGACTTGTCTCCGCTTCGGGATTACGCCCCGTTTAATGCGCAGCCGGCAGCTCCCCGGGATCCAGGCGGCTCAGGGGCGCTTAGAGAAATTCAAGGTCACGTCCAGGGGTTGAAGTCAAAACACAGACCCGGCTCCCACCCGCTCCACGCTGCTCCATGCTCCTGGTGCTGAAGCAGCTGGATAAATGGGGAGGATTTCTGCTTCTGAAGCGGGAATCTCTCCTAAAAGCACCTTTTCTGGCTTTGCTCGGCTCCAGCCCCCACCAAAACGCCCGCCGTGCCACGCTTGCAGCGCGGCGATGGGCATCTTACCACAGGCTGGGGGGGAAACAGACTCCAAGCACGCTTTTCCTCGGAGCCCCAGGAACTCCGAGCAAGGGCTCTCCTTGCTGAGGGCAAACTCCACCTGCTCCTTTCCTGGATTCTCCAGGCTCTGCCGGCATCTCCATGTTTCCTCCTCCGCGCCAGCGTTGACAAAAGGATCTTCTGGTGCTTCCTCCGTTAAGCCCCAGCGGCTGATATCCATGGCCTGGGGTTTTCTGGACGCTGCCGCGGAACTTGGGTGGTCACAGCCCTGGAAATTCAAAGGGCGGTTCTTTGCAGCACCCTTCCCTTGGCCCTTCTCAGCTCAGGAAGGAGCAGGGAAGGGCTGGCCGGGGTGTCCGCAGAGGGGGGTGGAGTGGGAAAGGCCAGGGTCTGCACCGCCACCTTCCCCTGGGTGGCAGAGCCTGGATCTGCTCCCGCTTCTTCTCTTCCTCCTGGTTTATACGCAGCCGATTTGACCGCGGATTCCTACGAAATGGGATGGCAGTGGGGCTGGAAGCCTTGAGGTGGGGGGTGTGGGCTGCCCGACCGCTGGGCACGGTCCTGCACACGATGCTCCGGTCCCCCGTAGCTCTGAGGTGGGCAGGGCTCCTCCGCCCGCTCTGCCCCGTGCTTTCCTCCGGGCAGCGCAGGCATTTTTCGAGGCACTAAACGCTCGCTCTCGGGAGGTTTGTGGAGACCAAACAAGCCCCTGGATCGGAGCTCTGCGTTTGCTCTGGCTGTTTGGTTTGTGGGCTCAGCATCGCTGCCCCTATCTTATCGCGTAACGAGGGAGTCGAAACCAGAGGGAGGACCCAGCCGTGGCATCAGCTGGCGGAGCCCATCACGCAGTCGTATCGCTTCAGCCTGGGAATTTTCCACGGGAGAAGTTTCGCTGCCTTTTTCCTCCTGCAAAGCCCAGGAATCCGCCCCTTGACCCCAGTCACCACGCGAACCACTTGTAGCTCTCCCGTGGCGGTCGAGCAGCTCTAAGGGGGATTTTCCGTTGGGTGGTTCAGTGGAGAGCCCTGCTGCTGCCTCGCGGCGAGGGTCGGTGGGTGGCAGGTCAAGGGGAAGGGGGTTTGGCTGAAATACTGGGCATGGGGAGGGCTGGGCAGGGTGGGAGGACAGCCCTGTCCCCATCTCCTTGGCATTTTTGGGGGCGATGTCTGTTCCTCCCGGGTTCCCCGTGTTACCTACAAGGAGCTGACCAACCTGTGACCCTTTTGGCTCCAGCATCCTTAGCCCGGGCGTATTCATCAGCCCCCTGAGGTGTTCTTCACGCTCTGCTAACAAGCAGAACGGCGTCCCTGCCAATGGCAAGGGAAGCAGCACGGCTTGACCCGCGTGTGGGGCAGAACGCGCTGCCAGCCGTGCCCAGCCGGGCATCGCGTCCAGCTTGGCACGTCCGTGGCTGAGGCTGAATGCCCTCGGTGGGCTTACCGGTGACACCAGGACAGCGAGGAGCTTCGCTGGGATTTTTCCTGGTGCGTTTTCAGCATCTGTGTAAGGAGCCCTGGCCAAGGCATGCCCTGAGGCTGGCAGACAGTCTGCAAAACGAGCTGCCGAACTGCTGTAAAGCTCATCCCTGCGCAGGGTCACCACGGGCATGAGGAGAAACGAGTATTCAGGGCCTGGGTGCCCCCGCACCTGAGCTCCTCCAGCGCTCCCACGCTGTCCTCCAGCCCTGCAAGCGCTGAGTTGGACCTCTCTTGGCTACGCCACCTCACTCAGAGCTGTGCCGAGGGCATTACTCGAGGAGAGATGAGTTGCAAAGCTCTGCTGGGGTCCAGGTTGGGAGTCCTCCGCGGCACGTTGCTCCAGGGGTGAAGTGAGGCTTGGCCAGAACCCGGGCAGGGACTCACCTGGACTTCAGCTTTTGCTCAAGTAGTGGAGTAACTGCCTCGGCTTCTCATCTCACCGGCCGGTCGATTTGGGGCTGTAACCATAACTGACGGGGCTGCACCCAGAGCATCGCAGCCCGCGCAGGGCAGGTACCGCCGGGAGCTGGGGCACCAGTTCTCCCCGCCATGTCCATCCCCAGTGGCAAGGCTGTTGAGCGCTGCTCAGGACCTCCGAGCCCCTCTTACCCTCATCTTCTCCTTTCCTTGGGGCGCGAGGACTGCTTTTCACAGACCTTTTCAGCTGCAGAGGGGCTTCCTCCAGCTGCTCTCAGCTCCGGCTCCGAGTCCGTCACCATGGCCGGTTCCCTCGCCCGAGTCCTCGGAGGGTCAGCCCCAGGAAAGACGGACGCCCTGCAGGCTTGGCCGGGCGAGCTGCCTTTTCAGCTGGAGTCACTGGAGATGCTGGCTGGCCTGGTGTCATTTGAATACTAATAAACCACACTTTTTGTTTCAACTGTAGCCCCTTTGTAAAAGCCTCGGCGGGCACAATGCGGCCCCCGGGCGCTGTAATCTGCCCGGGGGAGCCAGCGCAGCACATTTAATGCATTCAGAAATCAAACAGTGCTGATAGAGGGATTTCCCCCATCCCTCCCCACGCTGCCAGGTATTTAAAACAGCCAGCCTGGCGCTTTTCCCTGCATCCCAAGTCTCGGTTGGTCCGAAATTCCGCAAGCTGCCTTGGTGCGTGGTGCAATAAAAACAAACGAGGTGAAACCGGCTGGGCTCAGCCTTGGGTCTGGGAGGCAGCAGGACGCGGGGTTCCTCTTGGCCAACGCCGCTTCCCAGCCTGCCCGGGGAAGGCAGCAATGAGTCCCCGAAGGTCTTCTGGATTTTTTCCCTCCCTGGTTTCCTGCTTACACCTCTCGGTCTTGCCTTCGGGGAGCAGCCGCATGCCAGGAGCGCACGGGATTCCTGGGGCAGGGCAGGGGAGGTCCTGGGCTGCGGCAGCCAAGCCTGAACACGAGGGTTTTCTGCATATATCAAACGTTCAGCCAGAGTCGGGTGCTTTGGCAGCCGCCTGCAGGGCTTTAGCTGCTGGAGCTGGAGATTTAGGAGCTTACGGGAGCATCCTGCGTCAGTAGGGTGAGGAACGGCTCTGCCGCCTCCTTCCTTATGGAGCCTGAGGCTGGAGCTCTTCCCTGGGAGCGCCGGCAGTTTGGGCAGGGGCTGGTCTGGGTGGAGCCGCTGGGATCTGTCCTCTCGCGGCAGGCAGACGAGCTCCTGCACATCCTACCCAGGGCATCAGCGGACGGCTCGAAGAAGTTGCTTTGATACCCATCAGCTACTGGGGTGCCAGGGGTGCAGAGGAGGGGCAGGAAATACAGCCACGGCTCTGATAAAATAATTAAAAATATATAGAAAATATAATAATAAATAATGAAAAAATGTTTTTTAAAAAACCACACCTTACCCTCGTGTTTCGGGAGGTGGCTGGTTACTTCCTCGCCTGCTCTAGGGCTGTCCGGTGTGAGCGCTGATGGTGCCAAAAGGGACCCGCCGAGTTAAATCAGACTGGTTTGGGTTGGAGGGACCATCAAAGCTCCCCCAGTCCACCCCCCTGCAGGCAGCAGGGACATCTGCAACCAGAGCAGCTTCCCCAGAGCCCCAAGGGCCAACCTGACCTGGGGTGGTGCCAGGGATGGGGCTTCTCCCACCTCTCGGGGCAACCTGCGCCAGGGTCTCCCCACCCTCAGCAGCAACAATCTCTCCCTTCTCTCTGCTCTCAATCTCCCTCTTTCAGCTTAAACCATCACCTCTTGTCCTGGTGAAACAAATAATTGATTGTTCTTGTCTGGGCTCCCACAGAGGATGGGGACTTCTTGGCACTGGACCTCGGTGGCACCAATTTCCGCGTGCTGAGAGTGAAGGTGTCTGACAACGGTCTGCAGAAGGTCGAAATGGAGAATCAGATCTACGCCATCCCCGAGGAGCTCATGCGAGGCAGTGGGGTGCAGGTGGGTCCAACCCCTCTCTCCTCTCCCATCCCCTGGGCAGACCTGCAACCACAGGGCTTCTGGCCATGGGGGCATCCACCCACCTTGGGGCAGTTGTCCTGCCTGAAGGGAGGGCTGGTGTCACCCCAAGACCCCGAGCTGCGTAATGGGGTTGGAGCAGAGTCTCATTGCTGTCTCGCTCAGCAGGATCGGGGTAGATCCTTGCCTTCCTCTGCCTGGACACCAAGTGTGGTGATGGGTGAGGACCATGGAGGTGTCCTGTGGGTGGCAGACCCCTTGAGGGACCCTTCAAGCAGGCAGGGATGCAGACACTGCTCTGGTGCATCGTCTCGGTCGGGGAAGCTGGGCGAGGGCTCAGTCTTTGCCTGTTTTTCAGCTCTTTGACCACATCGCCGAGTGCTTGGCCAACTTCATGGAGAAGCTGAACATCAAAGACAAGAAACTCCCCCTTGGGTTCACCTTCTCCTTCCCCTGTCACCAGACCAAGCTGGATGAGGTGAGTGAAGGTCTCTCCTCCTCACGGGGGTTGTGGCTGAGCCTGGGGTGCAGAGGGACGGGGGCGAGCTCTCACCAGGGGCAACAGCTGTCCCACACCAATTTACCTTGTGCTTTTAATTAGGCTCGTTGGGTAGCGCGTAAGGTCTTGGTGCTGATGGGAGCAAAGGGGGTGTCCTGGGGCTTGCAGGGGTCTAGGAGGTGATGCTTAACGCGCTGGCTGCTCTGCTCTGCGCGGATGCAGAGCTCAAGGAGAGCGGCTGCGATGGGGGGAGCAGCTCCAGCCGCCCGCAGCCAAAGGCAGCCCAGACGTGCCGAGCATCACATCCCTCGTCATGCAGCCGGCGCAGGGAGAGGCGGGGGGGTCAGCCGCCCCGGCTGCTCACCATGCTCCAGGCAGCCGGGAATCGATGGCTGTCAGCTCCGCTCAGCCGTGCTGGCTCTCCCCCGGGAGCCGGTGACCTCGCTGCGAGACTAAACATCTCGGCGAGCAGAGCCCAGCCGAGGCACGTGGCCCCTCTCCTGCCACCCACGGCCTCTGCCAGGCTCTTGTGCTCTTGGAGGGGGGGGGGGGCGGGGGGGCCCAGAGCTTTCCTTGCCCTTATCTCACCCGGCTTCCCAGGCAGGATCAGAAAGGAGGGCGGCTCCATGGCGCGCTGGCGATCCAGCACGTCCTCCCCGAGCGGGAACGCGGCAGCGTGTTGTACCAGGGATGGGGCAAGTCATGTTCTCGTGCCTGAGCGGTTCAGCAGAAGCAATGAGGAAGAAGGTTAACGCTTTCCTCGTGGTGGAAGCGGGGGCTGTAAAATAAATTACAAAGAAGCTGGGAGAGGAAGCATCTGTCTCCGGTGACTTTGGCCGGTTCGAGTCTCCCTGTGCCTCAGTTTCCCCATCTGTAAAGGGCGGGTGTCTGCCTCACTGAGGCACACAGGGCTCTAACCCAGTCCTTTCCCTTCCCCCAAGGCTCAGGGCAGCCTCTAGCCGAGGGACTGCGACGGCTCTGCTTGGGGGGGACGCACCCGGTGCCTCCGGCCGCAGGGGACGCTGACACCCCCATCCCCCAGGGATGGGAGAAAGGAGCTCTCCAAAGGCTTGGGGACAGGCTTTGCTCCAGGGCTCCATAAAACCCAGTCACAGGAACCACGTTCCCTCCTGCCGGGGGGAGCAACGAGCGACTCGTGTGCTGTTTCCACAACCATAAACTTTATCTGCACAGAGACACGGAAATTGTTGCTGATAACAGGGAGGGACCGGCCCGCGTGTCCATCCAGCCCTTGCCTCGCACCGGGGAGCCCTGGAGACACGTGGCTGGTGGGTCCGTCCTCTGAGCATTCCTTCTTGCTGTTTCTCCCTAGAGCATCCTCGTTACGTGGACGAAGGGGTTCAAATGCAGCAGCGTGGAGGGGAAAGACGTGGTGTCGATGCTGCGCAAGTCCATCAAGAAAAGAGGGGTAAGAGGTTGGGTGGGTTTGTCACCTCCTGGGGTGGTGGGACAGGGACGCATGCTTCCCTGGGGCAGGACCCTTCAGGCTCTGCGCCTCGGCTGCCCCGTGGCAGCAGAGATGTTTCGGTGCGGGTTGGCCACGCTGACTCAACCTCTCTCCTCTCCACCATCTCAGGACTTCGACATTGACATCGTGGCTGTGGTGAACGACACCGTTGGGACCATGATGACCTGCGGCTACGATGATCATAACTGTGAAGTTGGCCTCATTGTTGGTGAGCTGCAGCAAGGGGGGAGAATTGGGGTCCATCTCTCCAAAAACTTCAGGAGAACATGTTTCAAGGTCTTCTTTGGGGAAAAAAAAAGGGGATAGTGATGCTAGAAAACCGGCATTGCCCAGTCTTTGTTTCCTTCCATCTTTGCTTTCTGTGGCGTGTTTGGGTGTTGGTAATTATGGGCAACAAGGGAAAGGCAGCGTCCTCTCACCGCGCCCCCGTGCTTGGTGCAGGTACCGGTACCAACGCCTGTTACATGGAGGAGATGAGGCACATTGACCTGGTGGAAGGGGATGAAGGTCGGATGTGCATCAACATGGAGTGGGGGGCCTTCGGCGATGATGGAGTGCTCAACGACATCCGGACGGAGTTTGACCGCGAGATCGACATGGGCTCGCTCAACCCTGGCAAACAATTGTAAGCAGATTCTTGGCTTCGGCTCAGGCCCAGGGTTTGCTCTGCATTGTCCATCCTCCCGTTGCGCTGGCGTTAGTGGGACCGAAGAGGTCATCCTAGTTAACTAGGTCACCGCGTCCCCTGCCAATGCAAATAGGGCCTGCGTTGGTCCACCCCATCGGACCCTCAACGTCCGCTTCCCTCGTGAGCCTTTCACTTGAGTGGGTTGATTTCTGACTCTCCAGCCAGTGAAGTTATCTGCCAGCCAAGGCAAACACCACCACCTAACGTCCACAGCCAAGTCCTACAGATCTCCCATTTTCCAGACGGCTTCTGGCAGCATGGGTGGGATTTGGGGGGGCCTCTGCAAACTGACAGATGCCCTGCAGGTAGCCATAAGCTCTCCTTGCTGAATGGTGGTTACGTCAACATGGCTTTATGGTCTCAGCGGTGGGATAAACTCCTCTGGAGAGGTTACCTAGATTGCGTTTGCGCCTGGAGGCTGCCAAGCATTTTTAAGGTCATCCTGTGGCCACCTCATGGCACACGCAGCCAAACACATCTTGTGCTTCCCTTCGTCTGCAGGTTTGAGAAGATGATCAGCGGGATGTACATGGGAGAGCTGGTCAGACTCATCCTGGTGAAGATGGCCAAGGAAGGACTCTTGTTTGGAGGAACGCTCACACCAGATCTGCTCACTACCGGCCACTTTGAGACCAGATACGTCTCTGCTATTGAGAAGTAAGTAGGGTGCAGATGGTTTCCTGGGGCCCCAGCCCATCTCCCGACGTCTGTGCTGGGGGAGAACAGGACCCATCACAGGACTATCCACTGAGCAAACCAGGACACTTCAGGTGGCAGAAGCTGGATTTCCAGGCACGAATCCTCTTTTGTTCTTCGATGTGCAGGGAGAAAGAAGGGCTGCAGAAAGCCCACGAGATCCTCACCAAGCTGGGCCTGGAACCAACTCATGAAGACTGTGTGGCCACCCACCGCATCTGCCAGATTGTCTCCACGCGCTCAGCCAACCTGTGCGGGGCCACCCTGGCAGCCGTGCTGCGACGCATCAAGGAGAACAAGGGGGTGGACCGGCTGCGGTCCACAGTCGGCGTAGATGGCTCCGTCTACAAGAAGCATCCTCAGTGAGTCCATGAGGATGGGCAAGGCTGGTGGGGAGAGAGGGTGACAGAGCACAACTCTGTTCCTGCCGGCAGTGGATAAAGCTTGGCACAAGCGGAGCATCTCCAAATATTCCCCTGGGAACCTCCGTTTGGATCCCAAAGGAGCCCCAGTCATTTACAAGCCCAGAGGGTCACATCACCCGTGGTGGCTTACTCAGGTCCTCTTTCCTCCTCTGTAGCTTTGCCCGGCGCCTCCATAAGACAGTGCGGAAGCTGCTGCCGGACTGCGAGATCCGTTTCGTGAGGTCCGAAGATGGAAGCGGCAAAGGGGCAGCCATGGTGACGGCGGTGGCCTACAGACTGGCCGCCCAGCACAAGGCACGGCAGAAGATTTTGGAGGCGCTCAAGCTGAGCCACGAGCAGCTCCTGGAGGTGAAGCAAAGGATGAGGATGGAGATGGAGAAGGGGCTGGGCAAGGAGACGCACGCGGAGGCCACGGTGAAAATGCTGCCAACCTACGTGTGCTCAACTCCAGATGGGACAGGTGATGTACCGTCCGAGTCCACGTGTGTCCTGCGTGAGAGCCCGCACCGCTGCTCCCAGCACCTGCACCGCTTCGGGAAGGGCCGGGACCTTTGCCGAGGCCAGTTCCCTTTTTGTGGTGGGAGTGGCACAAAGCTTTTAAACCTCCAGCAGGATACTGGGGAAAGCGGCTGAGCCTCCGGGATGTTCTGCACCTGACTTAACACAAAGCCTGGCTTTCGCTGTGGTTTTCTCCACCGCGTGTTTCTCGCCACCATTGTCCTGGGTTGTGCTCCCGGTTCTGTCGGTGGCTTGGGTGTGTGCCGGCCCCTTGACGTGAAGCCCTGTGATCTCCCCAAGTCTGGGCAAACCTCTCCATCACCTTCCTACCTGCACCTGCTGTTCTCCAGTCCCAGCCACGTCTTGGTTTCTGGTCCTCTCCCAGGAAGAGGGCAGATTCGGATCAGCTTCGTGCCACATTCAGGTGCCCCTCATCTGGATCTCTCTCCTAATGATTCTCTCTTGGGTTCCAGAAAAAGGAGATTTCCTCGCCCTGGACCTGGGAGGTACCAATTTCCGTGTGCTGCTGGTGCGCATAAGGAACGGGATGAGGCGCGGCGTCGAGATGCACAACAAGATCTACTCCATCCCGGTGGAGATCATGCAGGGGACGGGAGAGGAGGTGAGGATGGGCAGCTGCAGGTGGAGAACTGGGGCGTCTCCCCTGGGGTGGCAGCAGAAGTGGCCGGTGCTCTGCTTTGCAGGGTGAAACCAGGAGTGGAGAAAGTGGTGCTCTCCTGCCTTTAGAGCGGCGAGTTCTGCCCAAGGCTCTGGAGTTTGAAATGTGCTTTAGGAAGCTTCAGACTGGTTTTTAGGTCAGAGGTTGTGTTATTCCCAGACATCGCTGAACCTCCCCGGATCCCACACGCTCCACAAGGGCCGATAAACACCATCCCCTTTTCCCAGATAGAGAAACCACAACACAAGCAGTAGGAGACGTCTCCAGAGTCTCATTTGCAGATGGGAAGAGCTTTGCAAACTGCTCCAGGCAGCGCCTGGGGACTGGGAGTGGTTCTAGCAGACAGGCTCTGGGGATACCTCGCAGAGAGACCGGATTCCCGTGTCACCCCTGGGAAGCTGGTCACCTCCCCGCTAGCCCCTCCATCCCTCTGGCTGCAGTACGGGACCTGCGGGGTGGAGGTCTCACAGTGGCGTGACCACATTGTTGGTGGGGAGGAGGATGGAAAAGGAGCTGGTTTGGGCTCGCTCACCTCACACAGCGCAGCCGAGCAGCGTCCCGGTCTGTTCAAAGCCCTCTTGGCTTGGGGACGGACCGACATCTCCAGCAGGTCAGGCAGGCTGGCGCCCAGCGGAGCTTCTTGCTCTGATGGTAACTGCTCCTTCTGGCTTTGCGCACCCAGCTCTTTGACCACATCGTCCACTGCATCTCCGACTTCCTGGAATACATGGGAATGAAGGGCGTATCGCTCCCTCTCGGATTCACGTTCTCCTTCCCTTGCCAGCAGACCAGCCTGGATGAGGTAACCCCCACCCCACTGGTAGCACACACGTCCCCCGGGTACCCGGGGCCGGCTGAAAAGCCAAAGCACCCTGGAAACGCTACGCACCAGCATCAATGACCATGTGACAGGTCGAGGAGAGACCCAAGAGAGGGGGAAGGCTCAGAGCTGCTGGTGCTTCTGGAAAGCCCCGTTTGCTGCATCAAAGCAAACACAGATCCCTTGAGCTCTGGAGACACCTCGGTTGAGGCACCCTCCATGCGTGAGGCTCTGACCTCCCTGTGCCGGGCAGTGCCCACCGAGAGCTGGTGGACGTGGGTCGCTGTCCCTCCCGCCCAGCAGCCTGGGTGATTCACCGGGGGGTATTTCCACCACAGGGCATTCTCCTGAAGTGGACCAAAGGTTTCAAGGCCACCGGCTGTGAAGGAGAAGACGTGGTGAACCTGCTGAAGGAGGCAATTCACAGGAGAGAGGTGAGTGTCCATGGAGCTGTGAGAAGCTGGCTGCTTCCTCCCACATCCCGGCTGTCTGTAATTGCCCTGTAAAGCAAATTAATGGGCTGAGCACAGAGCTAATGAGTGTCTGAATTTCAACCACCACCTTTAGTCATCACTAGAGGTTGGATTTTCAGCCCCCGAAGCTAAGGGCTGGCTTCTGGCCAGGGCTGGAGCAGACTTGTCTCGCCGTGGCGTTGGGAGACACCGTGCCCGTTTCCTCAGTCGGACCACCCAAAGCTCCTGCCCTGGGGGCTGTTTCTGGCAGGGCTGTCCCAGCAACTCCGCAGTTGTGTCTCGAGGTTTGAGCGTCCACCAGCAGACACATGGGGCTGCAGGAAGGCCACGGGCACCTGGAGGACTCCCAGGCTCAGCAGACAGGTCCCTTCCCAGTCGTGGGAGCGGACGTAGCAAGCTGTGCCCTCCAGGAATAACCCACACAACCCCATCTCTCTGCAGGAGTTCGACCTGGACGTGGTCGCGCTGGTAAATGACACAGTTGGCACCATGATGACCTGTGGGTATGAAGATCCGTATTGCGAAGTTGGGCTGATAGTTGGTGAGGACTGAAACTTTCTTATGGAGTTCCTCTGCCCATGGTCCCACCCCCGTGGGGTGCTCCTGGCTGCAGAAGGTGTCTGAGGGCTTTTATCTTGTGTACGCGCCCCACTTCTCCGCCAGCCCCATTGAAAGATGCTCCTCTCTCTGCAGGCACAGGCAGCAACGCCTGTTACATGGAGGAGATGAGGAACGTGGAGCTGGTGGAGGGGGAGGAGGGCAGGATGTGCGTCAACATGGAGTGGGGGGCGTTTGGTGACAGCGGGTGCCTGGACGACATACGGACAGAGTTTGACTTGGCAGTGGATGAGCTGTCTCTCAACCCTGGGAAGCAAAGGTACGTGGTGGGTGTCCAGGAACAACTAGTTCAGTGCTGCCCCACCAGCCTCTTGGTGGAACACCGCGGGATGATGAGCAGGGCAGAGTCTGGTGTTGCGACACACCGAGGCGTCCTTATCTCCTGCCCGCAGGGCGGGGACCACGCTGCCGGACTTGCTGCAGGGTGTCAGGCCAGGGGGCTGTGTCAAAGGCATCTGGCAGAGCTGGGATCCCGGTCCAGACCGGGGTCCCTTCTCGTCCTGATGTCCAGCCTTGCCCTCTCCTTCGCAGGTTTGAGAAGATGATCAGCGGGATGTACCTGGGGGAGATCGTCCGAAACATCCTGATAGATTTCACCAAGCGAGGGCTGCTCTTCCGGGGACGGATCTCAGAGCGGCTGAAGACCAGGGGCATCTTTGAGACCAAGTTCCTGTCCCAGATAGAAAGGTGAGATCCCACAGGCGGGGTGAGCCCCAGCTCTGGCCACGCAGCTGCAGGTCAGAGCAGAGCTGGAGTTTGGGGAAAGCGTTCCCAGGGCTTCGGGGAGAAGTCCCCAGCACTCAGCCTGGAGCCAGGGTGACACAGGGTGGTGCGATGCAGATAAGCCAGCAAAATCCATGTGGTGATGAGAGACAAGGAAACGGTCTGGGGTTGGCAGCACAGACACCTCTTTATCCTCTGCCCTGGACAGATAGGGGCCACAGGTTACATACGTGTCGTGCTCCGAGTCAACGGCTTTGTCCTGGAATAGGATGCGGCATCAGAGCCACATCCAGGACGGAAAGCTGAGGTTAGAGGGGAGCTGTGGAGTCCCTCCAGGCAGCGCCACCCAAGTCACAAGCCTCTGGGCTCTTCAGGATGTAGATAAGACAGGGGAACCCAGGCATCCAAGTCGCTCCATCTCCTAACGCTGCCTGGCCCTCGTGTCCTCCCCAGCGACTGCCTGGCCCTGCTGCAGGTGCGCTCCATCCTCCAGCATCTCGGCCTGGAGAGCACGTGCGACGACAGCATCATCGTGAAGGAGGTGTGCACGGTGGTGGCCCGGCGGGCTGCTCAGCTCTGCGGAGCCGGCATGGCAGCCGTGGTGGACAAGATCCGGGAGAACCGCGGGCTGGACTTCCTCAAGGTCACAGTCGGCGTGGATGGGACGCTCTACAAGCTGCACCCTCAGTGAGTTGCTCGGTGGCGTGCGGGTGTCCTCCGAGGAGGCTCACGCTGGTGCAGATGGAGTGCTGAGAGCCAGCGTGGGAAGCTTCATGGGATGGTTGGAGAGGAGAGGAGGCGTTTTAGGTCTCAAGGGCTGCCAGTAGCTCACTGCTCTAAACTCCGTCAAGGCGCAGCACAAACTAGACAGATAACCAAGCTGGGACCTCGCAGCAGCCAGGACTCAGTCCCGCAGCAGCTGGGGCCAGGCTGACCCCGAGAGGGTGACGGGGTGCAACCAGGAGTCCAGATCATCAGGCAAGGTCAGGGGGCTGAGGTCTAAACCAGGAAGTCAGCCCATGATCTGGATCAGGAAGGCCCACAGTCAAGCAGAAATAAGACCATACTTGAGCTGAAGGCTGGTTCTTCTAGGCCAGTGATGCTCAGGCAGGGACTAAAAGGCACAGGGCTGAGCTTAAGTAGGGCTCAGGGGCCCATGGGTAGAGGGAGGGCTCTGAAGATCCCCCAGGTGAGGCTGGTCAGGGCTGTCACAGTTTATTAGTGCTCTTAGGGCTTGGTGGGACTAGAGCAGGGGCTGGGTTTGGTCCTGAGTGGAGGAAGAGTGTGATTATGTTGTGCCAACTGTGGACCTGGGCTGGGGTTGGAAGGGACCTTCAAAGCTCACCCAGTCCAAGCCCCTGCAGAGAGCAGGGACATCTTCAGCCAGAGCAGGGTGCTCAGAGCCTGAAGGTCTCACCTGACCTGGGATGGTTGCGGGGATGGGGTAAATGGAGATGTACGCTTTTCAGCGCCTGCTACCCAGCAGCTCGCCCCCTCTCCATCCATCCTTCTTTCTCCTCTGTGCCTGCAGCACTTTGAGGCTGTTGAAGGCAGCTATGATGATAGGGGCGAGGTGGGTCAAGGTGGGTCGTTCCCCACGGGGCTGGCACCGTCAGCCCGAGGCACGTTAAAGCAGCATCTCTTCCTTCCCGCCCTGTGCCCTACAGCTTCTCCACCGTCATGCACGAGACAGTGAAGCAGTTGTCTCCCAAGTGCGAAGTGACCTTCCTCCAGTCGGAAGACGGCAGCGGCAAGGGCGCCGCGCTCATCACGGCGGTGGCCTGCCGGATCCGGGAGGCCGGCCAGCGGTAGAAGGAAGGAGGTTTGCCGAAGAGCTCGGTTTCAGCAGACCAGGACATTTCCCCAGCCGGTCCCTCCCGCCCTCCCTCCGTACACACACACACGTGGCCTCCCCTCGCAAGCAGACTCTTAGCTTTACTTGTCCTCTCGAGATACCACCAGTGGGACTGGAGATGCTGTGTGCTTTGTGTAAAGAGTTGTCTTAGGAGTTTTATCGCATGCCATAAAACTGCGCATCAAGTAAAGCTAAAAGTGTCTTTGGCTGTCTCCCGACATCTCCAGTTAGAGCTGGACCTGTTCCGCTTGCAGCCTCCGCCACAAGCCAGCTCTCCTCCCGCACCTCCTCCCCGCTCTCACGCCTCCCCTAACGGCAGAAAGGATAACGTAGAATAATTGAGACACTGCATCGTCACTTTACAGTAACCGGTTTATTTATGTATGTCGGAGCCGTAGCTGTAGAAAGCAAACCTCCCAGATGGGGCTGAAGACCTCCTCTGGGCTCGTACCCTGACCAAGGCTGGTTTATTTCCGTGAAGGTCATGGTGACTCTCAAAGCACAGGGTGCAGAATTCCAGCCGGCCCGGCCCGGCTCTGCACTGGGAGATACCGGGTATCTCTGTTGGGGAGCAATACTCAAGAACCTGCTGGAGCCCCTCGGACTGCTCCGGCAGAGCACGTGCCTGGAAATAACGGGGGACTCAGGGTCTAATCCCATTTCCCGACCTCTCACCCGCACCTTCCATAGCGCGTAGGACCGTGGCGTGTTCCAGCTGCTGTGTCACCCCCTGGAAACCACTAGCACCCTTCCCTGGTGCGCGGGCGGGTCCGAGGAACCACCGCCGCGCCGGGTCGGTCTCCTCCCCGCAGACACCCACCCCGCACGTCGCGGCCGCGTGTCGACGCTCGGCGCGGTGAGTTTGGTTTGCTTTTTGTCTGTGAAGTAGTTCTGCGTCTGCAGCCGTAGGTGACACCTGCATTTATACACTGTGTATTTATGTTTCGAGAGATCTTACGTCTTTTTATGTACATAGACTGGGGGGGGATATTGCTTAGTTTTGACTTCAGCTTGTCATGTCGTTTAAGACTGGTACGGAGTGAGTACTTATTGTCTTTTTTTTCTTGTGTTATTATTTTTAATTTAAAATTTTCCTGGGGTAGACTGGAGGAAGGACCCAAACTCCCGAGCACGCTTGTACCGGAGGTTTGGGCGTTCTGAATTTATCACCAGCACAAAAGGGAACCCAGAAAGCCAGGGACGCGATGCCCGGGGCGCAGCGGGGCCCTGCAGTGAAGCTCTTGGGGTTAGGTTGGTTGTAACGTAAGGAGCGAGGTTTTACGTTGTCCCCCCGCCCTCCCCAGCCCGCTTCGCTCCGAAGGTCCCATCGCTCCCCATTGCAGTGCCTGGTGAAATAACGCAGCGGGCTTTCCCCGTGCCCGAGCTTGCGGGCTGTCCCAGTCCAACAAGCCCCCGGGTGCTGCTGGCACACGGTGAGGCACCGGCAAAAGCCACCTCGGCTCGTTCGGTGAAGTTAGCGGCGATATTCGGTTTTCCCTTTGGCATCCTCAGGGCTGCCCGCGAGCATTCCCAGGGATGCGTGTGCCCGCAGCGTCCCTTCGCATGCCCGCAGTGTCCTTCCGTGTGCCCACAGCATCCCTCCGCGTGCCCGCAGCATCCCTCTGCATGCCCACAGCGTCCCTCCCTGTGCCCGGAACATCCCTCTGCGTGCCCGCAGCGTCCCTCCATGTGCCCGCAGCATCCCTCCGCGTGCCCACAGCATCCCTCCGCGTGCCCGCAGCATCCCTCCGCATGCCCACAGCATCCCTCCGCATGCCCACAGCATCCCTCCGCATGCCCACAGCATCCCTCCGCGTGCCCACAGCATCCCTCCGCATGCCCACAGCATCCCTCCCTGTGCCCACAGCATCCCTCCCTGTGCCCGCAGCATCCCTCCCTGTGCCCGCGGCGTCCCTCCGCGTGCCTGCAGTGAAAAGCAGTGATTCCTTTTTGCTGATGGAAAAACCTATGGATGAACTAAACGCTGCAGATCTCTGCCCCAGCGAGCAGAGGCGTACGGGTGGGGTGGGTGTGTGGCTGTAAATATTTAGCAGAAGATGATGAAATTCCGGTGATGTACAAAAAAAAAAAAAAAGATTAATTCCCACCAACAGACCTTCGGTTTGGAGGACGGAGTTTTTGTCTATTTTTATGTATATTTTTATACTGCTTGGGGTAACCTCATTACCAGAAGTATCTCTGCTATGTTGAGGGTCAAGTTCAGTAGCACAATTTTAAGGCAAAATTACTCTTTGGGCATTTTAAATGCGTATTTTTTTATAAGCCTCAAGACAATTATAACGAATAAAATTTGACTGTGTATAGAAGCGATGTAAGAAACAGAGTTTAGTGGAAGCTTTAGATGTCAAATAAATTTGTGGAAGACGACACAGAAATCCTCTGACGCGGTACCAAGCAGTCGTGTGTGATTCTTTCCTCAGACCAGCGCTTTGCTGACTGAAAAACCCCCTCAGACAGGTCTGCCGTTGCCGCGCCGCGCCGCCGTCGCGTTTCCATCAGTTAATGAGGTGAATTTTACGCGGCCGTAGTTCTGGGGGAGAGCGGGACCGCGGCAGCCCCGATTCAGGCTCCTGTTCTGCAGCTGGTTGGAGCGGGTGAAAACGCAGGGAGTTCAGGTCCTGGTTAGCGAGGCAGCTCTCCAGTGGCAGGAGAACGAGCCCCGAGCTCCAGGGAGGGGGGGACCGCTGAGCGCCTTCTCCTCCCCTGGAGCTGAGGCAGCGAAGGCAGCACAAGGCACCCGGAGCTACGGCTGGTGTTGGTCTGTCCCAGTGTGTCCATGGGGTAGCGGCGGCAGCAGCTCCACGGGGCTGACAAAGCCAAGGAGCCGCCTGCTGAAGCTCGAGGCTACGGATCTAAACTTTCTGTTGAGGTCGGGGGGGCATTTGGCCCCCGAAAGGTTTGAAAGCTTTTGCTCCCCCTTTACCCGCCCGGTCCGTCCCTTCCCTCCAGTGCGCCACGCTGCTTTGTGGAGGCGGGATGGTTTTGGTTTGCTGGGTTGGCCCCGCAAGGATGCATTTTCTTTGTGCTCTCGGTGCGGTGCTGGCACGTTCTCTGGCCGTGCTGGCAGCAGAACAGGGTCTTCCACCGCATCAGCTGCTCCGCTGGAGACACAGCCCTTCCCTCCCTGGCACTTCTCTCCTCCTTGGGACAGGATTTTATTGTTACTGCTTTTTAAAAAACTATATATATATATATGAGTAGCAAATTACTGAGCCTTGCAAGAGGAATTTGCCTCCTCCCTTCTTGGGGTCAAAGGCCGCGCAGGGAGAAGCATCACGTTGTCACCCCGATGTATGAGGAGCACCGCGATGTGCAGATCTCTGAAGAAGCAGCTCAGAGGTGTTTGACCCGCGATGGCTCGGTGCCACCGTGCCACGCCAACTCTTATCGGGCCATCCAAACGTTGGCTATCAGACAGAGATAAGAGGGTGAAAAGGTCCAGCGCGTGGGGATGGGTGTAACAGGGGCAAAGCCCACAAGTCCCCATGCAGCTGGTGGCAAGGTGCAAGAGAGCAAGAAAATAAACCAGAATGGGGAGCCTTGGGCCCCGCCTCACCCCCACCTCCCAGCAGAGGAAAACCCCTTCTTTGGACAGATTGCTGTGCTTGCTCGGGTAGAAAAGTGGTCTCTGAAGGTAAAAGAGGTGATTCCTGCTCTCAGGGTAATTTGGAGGAAGAGTCAGATTCTTTTCTCTGTGACATCCCTGGAGTCTCCAGCCTGAAGCAAAGAAAATGCATCTTCACGTGGGTGTGGTGGGGCAGGGCAAGGGGTTCTGTAAAGCCAAAGAGTGGCTGGTGGCTAGCGGAGGCCAGTGACCGGAGCATCACCCGAGGTTGTGATTTCCTGTTTACAGTATTTATTTTCAGTAACTGACTGCAATTATATGATATATAGGCTTCCTTATTTTTGTACTTTCCATGCCGACCCCCGGTGCGGTGTTGTACTCCTCAGCTCCCCTGCGCCACAATTGCTGCTCCTAGTCAGTGACAAATAAAAGAGACAAAACAAACCAACCAGCCCTTTTCTGGGGTAAGTGGGGATGTGCTTGGGTTTCTGTGCTCCTCTCCCCCCTCAGCGATCCCTTAGGAAGGGCACCTGCACCACTGCCCCATCCCAAATCCCATCCACTGGGAAGGGATCTGTCTCCCTCCACAAGCAGGAGGCCGAGGGAGGGCACAGGTAGGACCAGGGCACCCAGAGATCAAGGGGAGGTGTCAATGCCTGGAAAAAAATACCGAGATCAGCCTCCTGTGAACCTCATCCACAGCCCACGTTCTCACCTCACGGCAGGGCCAATGTTCTGCTGTGGCTGGGCCAGGGCGAGGAGGGGCACTGGTGGCCCTGGGAGCCAGCGGGGTGTGAGGGCAGAACAGAGTCGGGACCTGAACGAGGGGTGCTGAGCCCTGAGCACAAAGCAGGCGCCCTGGGGCAGCTCAACCCACCTCCACAGCTTAGATTTCAACCATGGCATTGCATAAAAAACTGCCTGGTTTGATGTACCTGTTCTCTTCTGCTGTTAATCAACGACAGTTTTAAAATCCTAGTTAAAAAAGCCCCCAAAACCGCTTACTAAAGCATCTAAATCCCAAATTCAATGCTTAAAATGCTCCTGTTTTCTGCTCCCGAAGCAGTCTGACACAACTCAAGGGTACACAGAGGGCATCCACGGGCTGAATCCAGCAGAAAACGCTGCCGATGGCAGAGGAGGACACACACTGGTGAGCGTTCCACTGGAAATCATTTGACACGTCGCCCCTTTTTTCCATCTTGCCTAACACATTTCTACCCTTGTTATAAAGTACAAATGGTTTTATACTTTTCTGACAACATTAAAAAAATAGGCTACTAAAGAGGCAAAATTCTCACTCTGAATCCAAAAATCCTGCTGTAAGAATTCAAAATTGCAACAGACGAACATAAAACTCAACAGAAAGGACAGCTTCGGTGCACCTCCGACACTCGGCTCGCTCCTCGAACCAACTGAAAAGGAATCCCTTGTTCCCAGCTCTTCCTTCGGATCCTGTGACCTCGCTTAACTGATGGGAAGTTTGTGGTAACACAGACAACTCAAAAGGCACTCAAAGGTCACAAGTTCCTGAGCTAAAACGGGATTTACTCCCCAGGTAACAGTTAAAACAAGCCACCAAAAAAACCCACAAACACACCACATTTAAAACCTGGTATTTGGTTTGTGTGAGTTCAGGAAGCGTTCAGCAGGATCCCAGCTGCTGTACGACGGACTCAAGTGATGGCAGCACGTTCGAGTAGTTTCAGTACAGGGGAAAAAAAAAATAATTCACTTTTTTGAGCATCCATATTAGCAAGTTCACGTGCTAAAAAAAAAAAAACAAACCAATGAGTATTTGCTGTGACGTTAAAAAAAGCCCAAGAACAAGAAAGAAACGTCCGTGTATGAGATGCAGTAAAGGCTTAAAACCAAGCAGGTTTGAGAGTCTGTACAGTTACATAACTAACAAAAGTTGACAGGCAACATTTACAGAGATGTATTTGGTCCTAAAGGAGGAGGACCATGAAAGTAATCGCAACGAGGATCTGGTATTTACAGATCAGTTCTTAAGAAAAACCCAAAACCACACAAACAAAAGCCCCACGACGTGAGCTCAGGATCGGGGAAGTTCGTGAGGTGTCAGTCACACAAATTCCCTCTTTCCAATTCGGCTCAGTTTTCGCCCAGAAAAAATGAGAGTGTGACGTTTCTCAAACGGGGAATGGCTACTGGCTGAAGGAGAACAGAAATCGAGACACGGGACAACGAGGTTTGGCCTAGAGAATTTATGATCCTCTCTTCAGAAGTGCAGAGTACACTAAGGCCATGTGCGTTCGCTACGGTGTAAGGCCGGCGCTGCTGCCGAAGCTCTGTGCGTCAGCGGTAAGCAGGCGGACGGGGAGAGACGGGCGGCGACGCTCCCCTGAGGAGGTCTCAGGTTTCTGGCTGATCTGGCAGCGCCTCGCTGTCGGCCTTCTTCTCTGGCGAGGTGTACAGGAAGTTGCAGCAGATATAGAGCGGGAAGATCAGGAGCCGGCTGTCCAAGTTCATGACCACCTGCTCCTGGGGAGCAAGCACAGGGGACAGCGACGCAGCCAGTGAGGCCAGCGGGGACGTGCATCACAAAGCGCACGCGACCGATACAAACGGTCTTTCTACATATCTTAATTACTATGTATTAATAAGCAGAGGATGAAAAACCCCAAGAGAGCAGTTCACCTCAAGTTTTATAATTTTAACCCGAAGACATTCCCAAAATGCCCATGACCTTTTGGCCAGGGCTGCCAACCCTCCTGCGGTGACAACAGACGGCTGAGCAAGCTTCACCTTCGAGCGTGTGGGGGGGAAAGGGAGACTTCCCTGCCACTGCCGGGGGATTTAACCGGAACAGTCGACGCTTCAAAGCGATCGACCCTTTGTTGAGAGCAATGTGCCAGTTTTACCCCAGGAACTGGTTTTGGGCAGCAAAGGTGGAACTTTACCCTACAATAAGGTCGGCATTTACAAGAAGGTTTTTTTTCCACCATCTATGTGATTAGGATTCCAGAAACTGGCTGATCGAGTCTCTCACATTCCTCACTAAATTCTGCTGTCCCAGAAGGGTGGAAATGGGCACATTCTCTTAAGAATCTCCACTCCTTTCTGAGGCTTTCGATTACTTTTTTTCCATAGAGTAATAAATACCACCCTTGAACAACACGCAGAAGTTATTTTAGCTCTTCAGCTTACAACACAAGAACGTCTTCAAATAAACTCCACATCTGCCTCTAAATAAGTAGGAATCTGCTGGACACATTAACTCCAGCAGCACTGGAAGTCTGGGAAAGCGAGCCCAGCAGAACACCACACGAACAGCGGAGGGCTTCAGCAGCACCACGGGAACTGACTTCACTGACACCGCCACTAACGGCGTCCGCAGCACCCTGCTCCAGCTACACTGCACAAACCAGCTTCGTCTTCCACTGCTCACACAAAGGAACACTTGAAATTCCTCACAAGCAGTGACAACAAGAACAACTCCTCTTCAAAAGCACTGCTGACTTCTCAGCATTTTTTTCAGGCCTTGGACTCCACAATTCAAGTTCAATGGCTGAAAAACCCCCAGACATACCTGGTCCTTCTCAAGGGTGAGGATCTGATAGCCCGTCGTTCTACTGCAAATGATTTTCCCACTGCTATCAAAAGAGGCGAGACGTAACCTGGGGATAACACCACTTCAATTAGTCTCCCATGACTTAAGTTTTTCCTGCACACAGAGTTTCTCCCAAGGACACAGAACAACATTTTCAAACGTAACTAACTCAGTGGCAACACAACCCAGGGCAAGCACAGCTGGAACGCCCTGGTTACGGTTAAGAGAGTTCCGCACACCCTCAGGGCTGCCCTCTCGGCCACCCTTTACCTGAAGGCGATGCTCCTGCGAGGCTGCAGGCTGACCAACCCGCTGCACGGCTGGTTCAGTGTGTTCCGTTTGAAAATGATGTAGCGGTTCGTGTAAGTAACGAGAAGGTCGAAGCCGAAGTTGAACCCCGTCCACCGCCAGCAGTACTGCAGAACAGGAGCAAAACCCCCAAACGCGGGCGGTAAGTGCTGCTTCCCCCAGAAATCGCATCAGGAGCGGGACTCTCGGCTACAGGAGTGTGCGGTGGATTCAGGTATCCCTGCCCGCCCCTATCTGCACCCCTAAGCCACACGTATGCCTGTGGAGCACACCGGGGTGCTGGCTGCGCCTCAGTGATCGGAGCAGTACAGCAACTGCACGGATTTTACAAGACTCAAATGACAAGTCATGGCTACACTCCCTTCTGTCACACAGTAATTTCCAAACATGGGCTTGCTTGCAGCGTGAGAGCACAATTAAAGCACTAATTCCTTATTCATCACAAAAACGGCAACAGGTTTCATCCTTCTAAGGAGAACAAAATCGTTTCTTTAATGTCCCATCTCCATTACACCTTTTGGATGCAGTTTGACATGTTTTGAAACCACCGGACATGTCTAAGACATGTCAGCTACGCACAGACTTAGCCACGTGCCACACTTACATCACCATCCTTTGCAAGTTTTCGACCACACCTCATGCTGTTTCCTTCCAGTTCCTCTTTATTTATTTCTTGAGGCCTACATAAAACAAAAAGTGCATCTTTAAGGACACCTAAACAGCTTTGAACGGTACTTTAATGTCGGGAAGATGAACAGACTGGGGTAAGCTGGTCTGACCACACCAGTGACCCTTCTGCAAGCACAGGTTAGACTAGGTGACCTCCCAGGATCCCCTTCCAACCCCAACTGTCCCATCAACATCCAACTGCTCTACAAAACTGCAACACAAACCAGGCTGTGACGCCTCGGTTTGGTTCACAAAAGAACCTTCCCATGGCAGCTGTTGCAATGAAACTTTCTCCAGTCCTCCTAAAAGAGCCCAAGTCCCCTTGAACCGCAGCAGCCCGACTTGCTAGCACAGACACCCACGAGCGCTGTCGCCGAGGGCAGCTGCGGGACAGCAGCGCGGTGAAGTAGCACCCACAGAGACCTCGTGGAAGATTTCTCACGGCTGGTTATGCCGCTTGTCTAAAAACGATTCATCCACAGTGATCACAAAGTGCCACACGCCTCCCGAGCCTGCCATCCTACACCAAGGTGAACTTGTTTCACCCAACAGTTTCCACTGGCACTCCACCACGTCGAACAACCCTGCAGAGCCAGCATGAGGAAAACCAGCCCCAGTTCTTCAGAGGCATGTCACTTGCTTCACTTTAGACACAATTACGTTAACCAAACAAGCAACTGCTGCCAGAAAGTCTTCAAATTACACTGAGGACAAACGCTGAGGTAAGTAGTATAAATCACAACGAAAGGGAACTCTCCCCCGCAAGTGAAATCACAAACCTGCAATATCAAACAATACTCTTCGAGCTGCAGAAGCGAGAAGAAACGCAGCATCTCTCTCTTCCTGCTGCACACAACCGCACCCCAGAACTACAGATTTAACGAACAAACTCAGTCTGTAGTCTTTTTGTCCCGTTTCTGTCAAAACCAATCCTGAAGATTAAGTATTTGGTGCATAAGTTAAGCAAAGCAGCTCATGGAGTTAACCAAATCCAGCCAAGAAGCTCCCGTGTGCTTTTTCCACGTCTTCCAGCTGAACTGGTTATGGAGCTGACGTCAATTCCGTGATGGCGAGAGAAGATTTATTTCTGTTTAATCAGTGACAAATTTCACAAACATCAGTACATAATGTTCAGACAGATGTTAGTATGAATCAATTCCTTGAGCACCCTCAGAGGATACAAAACTTCCAGCTTTAAGGACTTGCACTGCCTTACCACGGGCTTTGTGAACAGTCAAGTTGTTCGATTTCGTTCTTAAAAGCCACCAAGAGACTAAAAAATGTTCAAATTCTGAAGAGTGAATAAAAGGTTTAGTCCTTTTAAATGCCAACTACACAGAGTAGAAGAGGAACATTCTCTCCTCTCTAAAGTCATCAAAAGCACAAACCACACCACACATTTCAAAGCCCTAGGACTGCCAACATGGAAATGGCAGAATAAGCGGCTGTGACTACACTCTGCACCAGGTGGGATATGGAAATAGAGCCCGACTTCAGCTCACGGGGAGCCAGGCTTCACATTTCGTTCGGTTACTCAGTCTGCATCCTTATCTCTAAGGAAAAAATGTGTTAAGATACTGCTAAGGCAGTGGAAGAGGAAGGGCAGCGGAGCTGTATGAAAGCACAGTCTTACAAAACCTCAGCTGCAGGTTGGTTGAACGTCCAAAATATTTGCTTTAATACCAGGAACAGTCACACAGCTTCCCTCCTACGACAGGATCCTCAGGCATCTCGTGGCAGCTTGCCAGCAGAAGCCAGAGAAGTGATCTCAAGACTTCATGTAGCATTTACCTCCTCAGAGACCGCGTGCTGCAGAGTAGCGACACGGCAGCTGAGCTGCACAAAACGGCAGGGATCGCTCTGCGGGCACCCCTCATCTCCCTCCCACGCAGCTCCAGAGAACACCCTGTTCAAGGACAATTAGCCCTTTGCTGACTATTGAACACACAGTGACCTGGGAGACACCCTGACCCGCGAAGTTTGTGAACTACTAAAGTCAGAAACTAAGACGCATCGAGGAGAAACATGACACTTCATCCACTTCTCACCATTAAAGACAGACCTTGGCAGCGAATGACAGAAGAGGAGATTCGAGATGGCTGCTGCTAAGTACAACTCCCCCTGCTCGAGATAGTCAGTTTTAGCTGTCTTAAAAAACCAAAATAAATCCCATACTTCAAAAGGGAAAACTAGACAAGCAGGAAGAATGTGGAAGAATATTGTGCCAAGAGTCACGGAAGTTGTCGGCACTGTGGCTGAGTGGGAAAGCAGCTCATTTTAAAGCCGGTGTGATCCCCACCACCTTCACTTCACTCTGTACGAGAGTGTGCTCCTCCAGAAGCAGCTGGATCTAACGGCTGACAATTAAAACATTCCCACCATACCACAGCAAACTACCAACAGACATCACAAATAAGCAAATACAGGGTCTTGTCTTGGGCAAGAATTGTGATGACTGTGTTAATACTCCCTGCCACATTAACCGTGGTTCCCCCAGAGCTGGATCATCTACTGCTATCACAGCAGTGACAGCATGACAAGAAAAGTCTTCCCAAGACAACAACAGCATCAGAAAGGAGCTGTGACCACCCGGCACTGATCTTTAGGAGCTGAAATATGAGACGTGTCGAGATGGTGCTGAGGGACAGGGGTTAGTGGGGACCTGGCGGCGCTGGGGGAACGGTTGGACTGGAGGAGCTTGAAGGGCTTTTCCAGCCTGAACAATTCTGTGATTCTGTGAAATGATGAGACTCACAATTACATACTTCACCATTTTCTGAAGCACTGCTACTGAGGAAGGGAACCACCTCTTCAAAATCTTTCGACTATTCTTAAGACCAAAGTCAGAGTTTTGGGGATTTTTTACATGGTAACATCAAAAGGAAGCAATTAAGGAAATATTTCCTATATAATACACAGTTAACCCACAGAAGCTGCTGCCACAGGGGCTAAAGCAAAAGCTGTTTCAAACAGAGCTCTACGTCTTTCAGAACAGGTCTGTTGGTGCTTGGTCGTTCAGTAATGATCCAGCCGAAACTTGCAGCTGGAAAATCCTGAACTACCGAAAAGCAAACTCACTGAACAGAGCAGTTCTGTTCTAACTCACACCAGGGGAACTCCTCGCTGCTGGAGAAGCACACCAAGAGAACGCTCCCTCGTCACTTGAGGGGAAGGTGGGTGACTGGTAACTCGGCCGCTGAACGCTGCCACAGGCTGCATGGCTTTGGGTCAAACCAGGACAGCGGTTCTCCTGCCTTCAGACTGCAAGGGAGGAGCGCAGCCGACCCACGGCAATCGAACACGCTCATCTTCAACGGCAAACGCTGGCCTAACAGAACCGATGAAAATAAAGAAGTTGGTTTGTTGGTTTTTGAAAGCTGACAAACGCTTTGCAGCTTCCTGGCCTGGCAGTCATTCCCCACACAGCACACCAGAAGATAAAGGCAGGAACTCCTGCAGTTGCACTCGCCATAGTTCTGGTATTTAGAAAGAGGTGAAGGGACCTGGCTCAACGCAATGTGGCAAAAATCAAGTGAAGGAGGAGAAAAGATCTGTGATCACACACATACATGTAACATATGTGTTACGTGTCTCGCTGCCCAAGCCACCGCTGCTGACAACCCTCAGCAGGCACAGGCTCAAGAAACCCAACGTGTTACAGAGACACCAGTCAGCGTGTTACACACAGATGTTTGAAAGGGCACAGAAACATGGGAGCTGTCAGGGAATTTCCTCGATGGCAATGCAATGCTAGCACAGCACAGCACGTGGTCCGGGAAGGAGAAAAGCAGGGATCTAAAATAGGAGGCTTAGGGAGAGAACAGGGTCTGAGCAGCAGAGAAGGGTGCACATGCTGCAGGAAAAGCAGGAGGTGCTGGCAGTGGAGAGCTATCGACATGAACGCTGCCGGGGGGAAGAGCTGTGGAATCAGAAGGGAATGAGGGGAGCAGGTGGCAGGATGCCAAGCCCTGCTTGCTGGGTGCTGGGCCCTCGCTCACTGCCCAGGAGCTGGGATGGGAGAGGCAGGATGAAGGTTAGCATGCAGGTACCCCTGCATTAAACAAAACTCAACAGATGGCCTTCTACACCCACCCAGCCAGTTCCACTGCACCACCACCTCCTGTCCACCCAGCCCACGGAGGAGGAAGCAGGACAGAAAAGGCGGCTTCTCCATCTGCTGGACTCTTCCTCAAGTTGTCCTTAAAATGGAAGGCTGACAAATTACTCTTTCGTAGCCTGGACACATTTAAAGGCAAAGTACCAGTGAGAAGCATTAACCAACATAAAACAAAATACAGAATGTCCCTCCCCAGGATTTACCTCTGGTCTCATCATACAAATTTCCCCGAGTTCTGCTGTTTCAAGGCCAGGACATTGGCCAGCCCAAGGGGACAGATGGCTCCACAGAGAGCACCAGAGTTTAGAACCACTGGAGTATGTTTCCCCCCGCTCCCAAAGTTCATCATGTTAGAATTTGTGAGAGCAAGGTTTCTCATTTAAGAAAGAAAGAAAGGAAAGCCTGTAATATACCTACCCAATATCATTGTCTTGTTCTGCTCTGAGCATGGCAAACCACTGCTGTTTGTAAACAGAGGACAGCCATTCTAAAATTAAAAAAAAAAAAATAAGCTTGGTGGTGTCTTTGGAGCTGGGAATGGGGATGTTCACAAACATTTGAAATGCGGAAATAAAATTACATTGAAATAATAAGGTTACACTTACTAACTGAGCGCCCTAAGCAAACCCACCACCTGGTAACGCACTCGTGTTGTTCATCTCCAGGCCTTGGCCACAGAAGCAGCAGTGTAGATAAAAAAAAAAAAATCAACAACCGACGCTCACTCAGGACTGTGTTCATCTCATCAAGCATTCACGATCGCCACAAGTGATGCAACTCCACACATTTTCTTGCCACACCAAGTTCTGTTAAGCCAAGGAGCTTGTTAGCAAGCTCTTGGGAGAAGATGCTGTTTGCTGAACCCCCAGCAGAATTTTACACCAGCTAAACAAGAAGAAAACAGAATCAAAGGAGAAAGGGAACGGTGCCTTAGCGTGGATGAGGTGAAAACAAACAGAAATTGTTCCCTACCAGGAATACACATAAATCACGTCTTCCTCTGAGAACACCATAAAGATTTTATCGGCCCTATTAATTTAACGGGTGCAACCAAGGGACAAAACAGAACAAGCACTAACAGCTCGTCAGTCAGGGGCACAGGAGGGGCCAGAGGCTCCCAAGAGCACAGTATGTGAGTTCCAGCACCCAGGGGCACGTACACAAGGTCACGTATGAGAACGGACTCTGCGGAGGAATGGACTGGGATGACAGGAATAGCGAGAACCACTGGCACCATGAAGACAAAACAGGTACTTGGTGGAGATGATAGAAGGGAGAAGCAGCGAGACCGTAGTGCTGAGATCAACTGAGAAGTCCCAGACTAAAAAATTAAGCAGCCCTGGCCCTGCTAGCCCTGGAGATAGGATTCAGACTGCAACAGGAGCAAAATGGGAATCAGAGTACAACAGAAGTATAGAAATGATTTAAGGAAAACTATACAGGGAAGGACAGAGAATGGGTTTGCTAGAAGGAAAAAAAAAAGAAAAAATCAGGAGATAGAGCATCTTCTTTTTTTTTCTTCTCTTTCATAGGCCACATTCCAACTGTAGCTGAACAATGAACCCTTTGCTTACAGACAGATGTGGTATATTTCTGTCTCTTCTTTTCCATGCAAACAAGAACAGACTTTCTGTTGTGAACAACTAATACAGTATTTCAGTTTTCTCCTGCAGGTCCTACACACATACAGGGCAAAAAAAAAAAATATTAATGACACCATTTCCTCCAACTATTCACCATGATTCCCTTCTTTACCTCCCTGAGAACAATTTCATCTGGAATCATCTGAAACGCTCACACTATCATACAATCTACCTTGCAGACTCTCTCAGGTATGACCTGACCCTCTCAAACGCTGGGTGCTGGCAGCCAATAGTCCGTTCAGACACACAACACCAATATTGATCTCGGCTTCCTTCTAAATGACCAGCAGAAGCTTCCGATTTTAACACAGTTTTTGGCTATAAACTGGTATCAACAGACAACAAGGGCTATCAGGTACTTAACAGCACTTCATTCCACACACATTCTGTCGTTCTTCCTTCCCCACTCTTCCAGTTCTCTTGGAATTCAAGCTTTTTATCTGTTTTTTTTTTAATTAATAATCAGTGGTAGAGGGTAAATGTAAAAAGAATGCTCTTCCTACACTAACCACACGCTCCAAGACTGTCATCACACCACCTTCCTTGCCATATGACCAAGCCCACCTCAGCGTTTATCACAGCTTACATGCTGTTTAACTACCAAAGCGTAAACTTACTGCTAATGCCTCGTGAACTACGCAAAAATGACACATTCTTCAAAAAGCAGAAGCAAATCAGCCTCAAAGTTGCAATTAATCTTCTAATAATTTAAGAAACGTTCTTCCTCTGATATGCATAGATAGAAAGCTTCTGGGTTTGAGTACAGACACAAAACTTATCCACTGAAGAGTACTAAGAAAAGGCTGCCCCGGCACAGTGACAACAGCAGCGACAGTAAGAGAACGAAATCAAGAGTGGTACTAGCAAATACCTGGTTTGCAACACCTGATTCATGTGCTGACAAAGCCACTTCACAAGGAAATAATCCACAGTTCCACAATTCTCCTGCGTCATGATGAAATTAAGGATCTAGAGGGTCATTCACCCAAAGTTATTGTACTTTTTATTACAGAATGAAGATGCCTTTGCACCTTGATTATCATCTGTACCAACATCCACCTTAACTAAAATGGATTCTATTTACTTTCTACATCACTTAAGCATATAAAATATCCCACATCAAAGATCAGATCTGTTCTTCCGGGATTTTTGTGCACAATATAAAGTGTTATGACTTGCTCAAGGTCAGAAACTGCCCCATCTACCGGACACCACCGCCCAGACCCTTCAGCACCGGGCTCTGCAACGCACTGCCTCCACCTGCTGTTCGGAGAACACTGGGAAATGGGCACTTGGAGCCCGGGATAACCCGGTTCCTTCGCACCTCTCTTGGTCAGAACTAGTCCAGAAGACAATCAATCTATAAAGGTATTAATTTAAACCAGAGCCAGCATATGTAAGCAGCAGTAAGTGTCTACTTGCACTCAAGAGACTGGCAGATTTCTAGTGAGGAAGGACTCTACCCCCTCCTCACAGGGGGTCACAATTCAGCTTCCGACAGCTGCGTTCTTCCAACATTCCAAAACACGAGAGAAAGGCACTCAAGGTTATTCACACATTCAGCTACGAAGGGCAACTAAACCATTATTTCTGGCAGAGACAGGACACAGCAGCACAAGACAGACAAGCTGAGGGAAGCGACGCTCCCTACATCACCTCGATGGCAAGGAAAGTCTCTTAAAAGCATCTCTCAGTTTGACCGGGCCAGCAAGCTGTGGAAGAGACACCCCGACAAGTCTCTTTGGCCATTACATCATCATTGTGTTGACAGCCACAGCAGCACGAAGAAAAAAGCCAGTGTGAGATGAAAAAAATTACTTTAATTTTAGAGGAAGACAGGAGCGTAGCTCAAAGACAGGTTAAATATCTACATCTGACAAGAGTCCAAAGTGACTCCCAGGGCTACAAGTATGGAGAGATGATAAGAACACAGACGTCAAGAAGTTACAAATAAGAGTGATAAACAGCTCAATAAAAGCAGTCTGAACTGACATCTGG
This sequence comes from Bucorvus abyssinicus, assembly GCA_009769605.1. Classification (NCBI taxonomy): domain Eukaryota; kingdom Metazoa; phylum Chordata; class Aves; order Bucerotiformes; family Bucorvidae; genus Bucorvus; species Bucorvus abyssinicus. Next base: position 1,861,247 of record CM020059.1, on the reverse strand, counting down.
CAATTACACCTCTAAACAGACACCACAGAATGGGTAGTCATAGTGCAGACAAATATAAAAAAAAAAAAATCAAAGCTGTGTACATGAGGGCTTGGAAAAAACCCTGTCAGAGTTAAAAGCAAAATTCCGTGCTAAGATTCAACTATAATAAGGGAACACTGAACAGGGAGAAAGAGGAGCAAGGAGACCAGGAGCCTAATTCAAAAGCAGGGCATGAGAAGTTCAAACACTGTTCAAGGAGCCCAACTAGCTCTGGGGAAGGAGGAAAATAAAAATAATAAAGTGGAAAAAGAAGGAGTGGCAGGTGTTTCCCATGATAAAAGATAGGAATGACAGCGGAAAAACATTTTCAAGTGAGTCCCCAACTCGAGACTCATTTCCAGTCTTATTTATCTATCGGCTGCCAGGTTTACGCAGCTTTCAAGCAGAGAACAAAGCCTGTCTGTGAGCTCAAGACTTCAGCAGCAGCATGAAAAAGGGGCTTTTTATTTTTCAGTGAGAATGTCAGGTCAGTAGCAGTCATCTATAACAACATCCAATGGCATTTCACTCCATGGGCTTCAAAAAGCATCAGGACCTGGGATGAGGAGTATTTTATGAGCCAAAATGCAAATAAAAGGACAAGAGCAGAATACGTAAATACCTCATCTCCTCCAAATCACCCAAAACATCTGTTAGTAGGTAACACTTGTCTTTGAAGAGGGGAGAAGAGTTCCCAGCACCTCGTGCTTTTGCAAATCTACCCTTGTCAAATCTACCCAAGTCTTTTTAGAAAGATCATGGCTAGAAAGCAGCTGAGCGCCAACAAGTTTTGCTCTCTTTAGAGAGGCTTTTTCCGTGTCTGAGTCATTCAAACACTGAAAATGTACTGTCTATTGATTATAGAGTATTTGATAACCTGACTGCTCAACAACATGCCTATCACACCCACGCAGGGGTCTTTTAGGACATTTAAATTTCATATTCAACTTCTGCTGAATCTTCAGCCACAATTCAGACATTGGAGATAAACACGGGAGCGGTAAGACCAGTAAACGCACTGGGATCTTCCCAGTCAGCCTGGGTAGGCCAGGCTGGCAAAGGCACCCAGAACTGCTCAGCTGAGTGCTCACTCACCAGAGGGTAGTAGGGCATCTCTCTCAATAATTCTGGCTGATGCCAAGTCACTGATGATGTACTGCAGCCTCAAGTGCGTGAACACCGGCAGGAACGCGGTCCCCTGCTCTGATTCCAGGAACGCGATATCATCCGCAAAATCTGCAGGACAGAACACCTCTATTACCTTTATTTCCCTAAGCATATTCGAGACCCGATTTATATTTGAGATTCAGTTTTAACTTATTGATTAATAAAGTTGTTCTGGACAGGTGAATCACCTTTTGCAGTCACAGTTAAGAAATTACACTCAAATCCCTTCTGCAGAAATGTTAGACTGAACTTCTCCTCTTTTGAAATACACAACAAAAGCTCATCCTAACTGAGCCACAGCAAAAGCAAAGCAAAAGTAGTGCCCACGTCTGCTCACTTGGATGGAACAGTGAAAAAGTTGAGCTCACTTCAAAACCACATGAACAAAACTGTGAAAAAGCTGTCAGTGTGGAGAACCTGATGCTGGGGACCACTGGCAGAGGCGAGCCCGCCCGGCCTGTCGTATCTTACTCCTAACCCACACCCTCCCCAAGCCGAGGCCGTGCCAGGTACTCCTACCTTGCCTACGCCTGGCAAACCAGGCATCAGCTTCGGTTAAGAGCTGTTTCAGGGACCCGTTCCAGGAAGGCACTAGCTGAAGGAACATCCACTAGGTAAAAGAAACCAACTCTAGTGAGTTAATTGAAGATGTTTTTGAACAAGTGATACCTGCGTTATTAAAGGAACACTTTCACAATCCCTACAAAGGTTCTGATACTGCATTAAATACTTCCAGTAAACACCCAAAAGGCTAAAATTCTCATTGCGTGGCAAATCAACTACCACTCAGGAGTTCAACTTCACGGAGCCCGTGCCAGCCCCTTTGCTCGGTACCTTTTTGAGAGCAGTATACACATCCATTTCCACTTGCATTACGCACAGGTTAGAGGAGCTGATGAGCTGTTTCATGAGGTTAATGCTGAAAAAAGAAACAAAATAAATCGTAAGAGTTCTGTGAGACAGCGTAGACAAAAGCAAGAAAGCCAGCACCAGCCTTTGAAGCCACGTGCAGTGAGCTATGTACTTTGGGAGAAATTGTCCTTCATCACTGCAAGTGAACAGAAGCCGGAATACCTGAGTTCTTTGAAGAGTTCCACACTCTGGTGAGTCATCAGGTTATTCAAGAGCCATTCAAAGCACCTGGATTAAAAGTGAGGCATTAGTAGCTTATATTTTTTTCCTTATCTATGTCAACATTCCTGCAACAGTTGCTCAGGCTCCCAAAGCCTCATTATTTACCCCCACGATGCTTTAAACTCAAGACAAGAATGCACAAAAATATGAAAAAGAGCTATTTCAAAAGCACAAAGTTTACCATCAAATTTTCTGAAACTCTTAAAGGCGCATTTACCTTCTCTCAGGGTACACTGAGAGCTGATTCAAAGTACTATGAATGCCACAAAAAGCTCTAAGAACACACTAATGCCCAGCAGAAGGAGCAGTTGGCACCACCCTCCCAAATGGGTAATTAGCCCTCCTAATTAAGATACAGTTAAGTCTAACTCCTGAATATTAAAGCAGCTTTGTGATAAAGCAGGCAATGATCACTAGTACTATTTCATTTCACACTGAAGACCAAAGATACTGTCTGCACCAGACTTAATTATGCACATTAATTACAATTAACAATTAATTATGGACATTCATTCATTCATTCACAGCACAGGCCAATCAATCCACCATAATCTCCACCTATTTTAAGGTAATTGATTATAGCAGAAACTCAAAAACTCAGCAGGCACAGTGAAGCCCAAGTCAGAGCTTTTAAACCAAATAAAGTTAATTGGGGCATTATTTTACTCTCTGGAAATCCACACCTTTCATTAGCAATGTACCAAGCAGCCTGGAGAAAGTCGTTCTTACTTGTTCTGCATGGAGTCTAACCCATATGTCCCCGCTGAATTATAATAACCACACACGGTTTTTGCATTAATGGTTTCCTTCATTGTTTCACCACATTGCTGGATTAAGCCATTCTGCGGGGAGGAAAAAACCCACAAATATTCAGAGTTTCCAACAGGAAGAGTTAAAATTGTGCAGTTCATACAAACGTTCGTGCCTGAACAATTACCGAAGTCACACACACTACGGTGACCTATGTGATGCTACCCAGAAAAATCCAAACCAGCCAAAACAGATTTTTCTGGAGAATATATCACGTGAAAGAAAAGCTTTGTAAATACCTTCAGGGTAGAACAAATGAGCTGTTAAACCACCTTTTAATCTAGTTCTAGATATGATTCTCAAAGCGGCACTTAATATTACAAGCGGATCTTAGTCATGGCATTTTAAAACAAAACCACGGCTTTAGGTTTGGGTTTTTCCCCACTTAGTCTGAAGAGATGACTCATTTCTCTGGGTGAAACAGTTCTGGCGTGTATGTTATGGACCATTATCTATATCTGAAAAGAAAGCATAAGAATACCGCATATTTATTACTTACAAGCTGCAGCATGCAGGCTGCTGCTAAAAGTGCAACTACTCGACTGGGGTTTATTAACACATCGTCTCTATAGAGCGAGCCAAAAGCCACCTGCAGAGCTGGAAAGAGCACAAGGGTCAGACCGAGACAGGCACCGAGCACCACAACCAAAGAGTTCTTAAATACACCCAAACCACTCAGGTCACGCATTCTCGGGTCACACATTCTCTACAACCTCATCTGCTCTGGGTAAGGACTTGGTGTTTGCCAGCCCAAGCACACACAGCAGCAGAAAACACCAACCATGGCATTAACCACTAAAACACAGCCCTCTTCACTGAAGAGTCATCTCCAACAGCCACCAAGTCACACCTTGGAGAAACGGGGAGAGCAGTAAGGCTAGATACAAAGAAGTTAAACCTCATGATCCTCCTCTGCAATCAAGCACTGGCATAACGTTGATACTGCTGTGATGGTACAAGTGTCATAGAATCCCAGACTGGTTTGGGTTGAAGGAGCTTCAGAGCTCCCCCAGTCCAACGCCCTGCAGGCAGCAGGGACATCTGCAACCAGAGCAGCTTCCCCAGAGCCCCAGGGTCCCACTTGACCTGGAATGGTTCCAGGCAGGTTCTCTGGGCAACCTGGGCCAGGGTCTCACCACTCTCAGTGAAACAATTTCTTCCTTTGCTCTCATCTGAATGTCCCTCTTTTAGTCCAAACTCTACTGGTGATCCGAGTTACTGAATGAGCACAGAACTCATTCTCTCGAGTTTCTTTTTTATCAGTTTGAAAATGGTTAATTAGATATATTTTCAGTTCTCTTTGTCAGGTTCAACTTCACCTCTACCCTCAGAGTTTATGTTAAAATAAAAGGCTCCCACTTACCTTCGACATCAATATTTTGGTCAGGAATCTCCAACTCTATGACGTTCATGCTCGATTCTTTCCAAGAACCACTGAACATACTGGAAAAGTAGCCTGACTATAGGAGGGAAGATCAGAGAAAAAAAGAACTCAAGTAAGAGATTTCCTTCCAATTAAAACTGTCAAAAGCAGCACATGGAACGAAAAATTGTTAATATCTACCTTTACGCAAAACAAAAGGTATTAAGGAACTTTTCACGAGCTAAAACATTCTGACATACTCGAGAAAGGGCTAATTGTATTTGCTCTACTTTTGAGAGTGAAACTGTGTAGTGAAAATTTGGACTATGTGTCTGGAATCAGAGTAAAGAGCTTTAAAGGCCAGAAAAGCCACATAAGCTCTTTTCCTATAAACCACACCACCAACAGGGATATAATTAGTCCAAGAATTAAGTCCTTAATATTACAGGCAGACAACAAACCCTGCAGGCATCAGGGAATGCCAGTTTGGGTATTGGGGTGGGGGTGAAATTAAAAAGCATGCAAGACATACAAATTAACGTACAAGGTTGTAGTCTCATACCAAGGACACATACACACACACCATTTATGTAAATATACCTTTTATTATAAAGTGTAAGGCATATAAAACTAGAATTTGATAGGTTTCCATCCAAATGAAGGGAAATACACTGCTCTACTAGGATTCATGATTTTCCTTCTCAGCAGCAGATGTGCCCATTATGAGATGCTATCACTCACTGAAGTTTACCTGAGAGATCAAAAAAATAGAGTCTATTTGTACAGCACCATATTCCCTGACCGCTTAACTCAGCATTTCAGCTCAGGGCAGCAAATAACATAAAATCCAATGCTGATTTTATTTGATGGGGTAAATATCGCTGTACCTGCGGCGTATTCCCTAGCTACGCTGACATACAACACGCTGCTCCCAGACCAGGACCTTCCTCCTCTCGCCAGTCCCCACGAGGCTCCCTGAGCTTTGCCACACAGATCACCTCCTCGATTTCACGAGGATTTATCATGTTAGTAAACGGAAAAAGGAAATCCTCCACTTCTCAGACCTGCTGCTCACAGGCAGGGCAGCACCTTACTGTCAGTTATCAAATTATGTGCAGGAACTTGAGGGAAACCGAAATGCTCGGACAGAGACAGTCTGCTCAGCGAGGCAGTGGAGGAGTCACAACTTCATTAATCATAATTTACAGAGAGGGTTGTTTTTAACCTCCAAAAATATTTTGCCCATAGTAATGTAATTCCAATGACATGAACTGAAATACAGACCTGACTGACGAGAACAGTTAGCTAACTGCAACGTTTCATCTCACCAGAACCTCACGTGTACATGGCTACTACAGAAGAAAACTACCGTTTTCAGTCACAGAATCGTTCAGGTTGGAAAGGACCTTTAAGATCACCAAGTCCAACCGTTGGCTGTTAAAAAGCATCCCACAGACGCGGTTAAATATTCCGTTTTAGTCACCAACCCACACTGACTTTTAAGGAGCAACTTCACCAACTTGAGAGGTACCATCAACAGAATGACAACAATTAAAACCCCCACTGCCAACAACAGTCTGAGGATGAACCAGCAACGTGCCCACCCTGTTTACACTGCACAGTGTCGGTCTGTCTGTCCAACCCGCTTACGTCCCTTTGGATGCGGAGTCCTGAATGAGGGGACAATTAAAGCTGTGTCTGCCCACTGGCCTCCCGGTCATGCTGACGGATGTACTGGGCAGTCCTGACCTACACACAAACCACTTTCCTGCCCTTGCTTTACGATCTTTGAAGGGTTCTTATACATGTAAAACAAAAAGTTTTTCCTCCAAGGAAGCAATGACATTTCCCTCGCTGTGGCCAACATACCTGCACCGCAATCATGGCATTAACACAACAAAACCTAAAATTTACTTCTACCACTGTCTGTTACACCAGAGAACCTGCATTCGACCTGCTGAGCATCTCCCAGTGACACCTTCACCCTGTCACACGTAAAACCGCTCTGAGGTTGACCGCAGCTATAGTACCCGATGTTACTGTCTCTTCTCGCTTCAAATCAGTTGCTTTGAGGTTAGACTCCCACTTTAAAGTTAACAGCACAAGTGAATTAGACATTTCAAGACAAAGCCAAGGTTCCTCCCCACTTCTGCCAGAGGAAAAGTAACAGAGAGAACAGGCAGCAGAGAGAACAGCACCTCGTCACTCCCAAAACACTGGAAGTGACACAAAGAACTTCACCTCAATACAAGCCCAAAATAAAACGCTTGTTGAAACAGCATCTTTTTTGTACATACACACTACGATTTACTTCTTTTAGAGCTTCTGTGCACACCTTCCTCAGGCAGCAGCAAGGAAATCTTCCTCCTCAGAACAAATACAGAGACCCAGCTCCAGCAGTTTCACTGCAGGTTCCTCCACCTGAGGCCCAGCAAAGCTGAACGGGGTTACACATGCTTTACAAACCCCTTTTGGAAGTGCTTTCTTTGCTCTGCAATAACTTTGACATCACAGGAGACTCTCAGCCACTTGTTTAGCACATAAGAGCATGTCCTCTGTTCTCCAGACTTCAAAAGACAATTTTCAGGACTGTTTTCACAAAGGATGTGCCAAAGTGAAGACAAGTAGATTAAAAAAATTAAACAGCAAGAGACAGAGCTGAAGGAACTTTTCAAACACGAAGCTAGAGCTATGCTCCCTAACACCACTGTCAAAGGCACAACACGAGTTGTTTAACTGTTTGCATCCACAGAGTGATAGGTGTGAAAAATAAGGGAAAAAAAAAGAAAAAATCTCAAGTCCCACTTAACATTTACCAAATACTCTTTTATTAAAAATTGTTTCTATTGCAGTAAGAAAGAAGCCACTTACCTGACACAAATATATCTTATGCAAGTTCCACTCCTCTCCCAGAGCACAAATTTTGATGTCACTGTTCTCCCCATTCAAAAACAGAGTCTGATAAATATACTTAGAAGTACTTTTCAATTTTTTCCTATACAAAAAGGCAAACAGAAATACACTCCTTCAAACTTTTTTGTTACAGAAGCAGCACTAAGTATAAAGTACTCATCGGGGGTTTTTTCTCTCCATGAGGGACTGTCCCCCCCCAGCCCTTGTCCCCTTGCTCCCATGACTCCGCCGCTCACTGCCCCTCTCTTGGTTACTGCAGCTGCTGCTGGGACCGTTCCAAAGCACACACGACACATCCCCTGCCCCACCACCAACCTCACACTGACACTCGTGTCCCTCCATCTCCTCCCCACCTCCCTCCTTCACAAGCCTCTGCAGACCGGGCTCGGTCCTCGACTGTCCCAATCCCTGTCCCACAACCCACCCCCGACCTCGCCAGGCCCCTCAGTCCCACACGGCCCCGTCCTCTTGCCTCACCGCGCCAGGGTGGGGCCCGTGCGACCGCCGCTGGCCCGGCAGCCCCCGGCCCGGCGGCCCCTGCCCGCCACCCGCCCCCTGACAGACCCCAGGGCCACGACCGAGGCCCACAGAACCCTCAGAGGCGGCGACCGCCACTGCCCCAGGCCGGACCTGCGGGGGGTGTAGAGGAGCCGCTCCTCCCGCTCGGCCTCGCCGTCACTGTCGCTGTCACCGGGCCCGTCGGTCCCACCGCGTTTCCTCTTGCCGTCCCCGGCCGCCCCATCGCCGCGCGGGAGACCCACCCTCCGCCTCAGCACCCGGCTGCTCAGGGAGCCCATCGCCGCTCCGCCGTCGCCGCTGCCGCCTTCTTATGAGGCCGCCCGGAGCGGCGCGAGACCGGAGCAGTAACCGGCGCCCGGGGCGACGCTAACGCCTCAGCAACCGCCGCGGGCGGCCGCTGCCAGCGCGGCTCTGCGCCTGCGCGGCCGCGGCTGAGGCGCAAGCGCGGCCGTGGCGGCGACTGGCCCTGTGCGCATGCGCCGGAGGCTCCAGGTGGCTTTGGGGAGCAGCTGCCGGAGGTCCCGGGGGCTCCCCGGGAAACGCGGGAACGGGGCTCAGTGCCGCGTCCCAGCGTCATCGCGGCTCCGGCTTGGCGGGGGATGGCCGAGAGGAGCCGTCCCTCCCAGAGCCTGCAGCAGCAACCCCTAATCTGCCCCCCGGACTCAGCACGGACATGGGACTTCACAAACCATTACAAACCACTGCTCATCTCTCCAGCATCCCCCTGCGCTGGGCCCGCGGAGGGGCGGACAATGGCTTTCCCCTTTGCTATGGAGCGGGAGGGGTCTCCCACCTGCCCGGACAGAGCTCCGGGTACCCCACTCTGAGGCCGAAGAGCTGGGAGGCCTCTCCCTGCAGCCTCTCCCCACTCAGATGGCGGGTGGAGGGCCACGCTCAGGAGAAAAACACCAGTGGAGCGTGGAAGGGGATGGAATCACCGAGTCGTTTGGGTTGGAAGAGACCTTCAAGCTCCTCGAGTCCCCCCGCTCCCCCAGCACTGCCAGGTCCCCCCTGACCCCTGTCCCTCAGCACCACCTCCACACGGCTGGGAAACCCCTCCAGGGATGGGGACTCCACCACTGCCCTGGGCAGCCTGGAACAGGCTGGGACAACCCCAACGGGACAGAAATGGCTCCTCAGGGACAACCTCAACCTGCCCTGAAAAACAAGGACACAGTTATTTCACATGAACTCTCCCAGAATACACAATCATGGTAGAAGATACAGAAACAAATTGTTTATTCGTTTTTAAAAAGTCAGCAGCATAACATAAGGCATTTAAACATAAAACCAAGCCTGAGAGCATCCGTTAGCCTGTTGTACTGGGTAAGACAATGTTTCTTTCACTGAGCCGGTGGCTGCAGCAGAACTGAGAAAAGCTCTGCCCCTTCTCCCACCAGAACTAAGGAATGTATCTCCAACAACAGCACAGAGAGCAAGACAGACAATATTTAAGGCCACAGAAGTCTCTCCACTGAGTGACGGCACTGGGGGTAAGCCGTATGGGTATGTTGTGCCTTCCAATTCTAACCTCAGTCTGATGCCCTCACATGATACACCAACAGACAAAAAACAAAAAAACCTGCTAAACCAAACAAGAACCACATTTTTCTAGTGAAAACAATGCTCAGCTTAACTGGCAGCTGTGTGGGTCTGGGCAAAAGTCTCTTCCAGAGACTGGTGTGGAAGTCCAGGTCAGGCGTAGGCACAACTGGACCCCTCAGGGCTCTGACCAGTCAGTGCTGGTGAGGGATGGTGAGCTACCCCCGTACAAGGCACCCCAGACTAAGGCGTCAGCTCGTGCTGAGGAGATGCAGTTGTGGGGACAGGTCATTCCTTCAAAGGCACCCTTTTAAGGGCGTCACTTAATCCAGAGGAAGGGTTTGTAATATAACCCTGATGATTTATACTCCTTCGAGTCAAGCAAGACAGACCAAGGACACGGGGTTGACCTGGAACCAGGGCAGCAAGAGCGTCTTCTGATGGCACCAGTGACATCTTCCCTACCTACCGATTTATAGGCAACGTATACACGAAGTGCAGGGAGGCTGTTAATGCTCCACACTAACAGGGCAAGTTAAGGGCTAAATGTCTGTATTTTAGATGACTGATTTCCTGTACTTTAATCCCCTTGGGTGAACCGAGTCAAGCCTGCATTCTGCCTCCTCCCTGTTAATCTTTCCCCGCGCAGCCTCTCTCATTCCGCACCCCAGTTGGCTTCGGTTGCTAAGTTTTGCTGGTGAATGCAATGGCAAAGGGACGGCTTGTCAGGAAACAGTTTAGCTTTTGTATATTTGGTTACGGCATTCTGTTCAAGATGGGCTTTGCTAGCCCAGCGAGTAGACAAATGGGTGTTCCAAGCATAAAAGCCTATCAAAGGGGTCAACCGGCAGGGCCGTTATCTAACCAGGACATTCACTAACCTCAGCCAATGCTCTTTGCAATTAATAAGATATTTAGGAAACATTAAGAAGAAAGAAATCCTTACGATTAGCTGCTTCCCACCACCCAGGCAGTGCCCCAGGCACCCGTTAATCCTCCCCACCGCAGAGCCTAAGCAGAACTTTCCTATAGTCTCCCGAGCAGTCTCCCTGGAAGGAAAAAAGGACCAGAATTAGTTTTACAGCTCCGTAAAAGGCTGAATTCTTTCCAGCACGTGCTCTTTGTTGTAGGGTTTGTATCCTCCTTGACAGCTTAAGAACATTCAGGAACATTTTCAGTACATAACTGTGAAGTCCCCTTAGCTCCACCTCCTCTAAAATACTAACTACTGGAATATCCAGGGTCAAGCGGGGACCTGTCTCCCTCAGGCTGCGGAGCAAGCCCAGCTCCTGGTTTCTCATGTGGAAAGGCTTTACCTTGATGAAGGAGTGGAGCGATTTCCCGTACATGGTCAGGAATTCCCTTCTGATATCCAGCATGTCTATCTCAGAGCGTGACACCATCACTCGGATCAGCGTGTTGTCATCTGTTCCCAGGCCCTAAAGAAAGAAACCAACTAGGTACCACCACAAAGCCTTTTTGACACACCAGTGAGAAACACGAAGGTTTTCACCCACGATCTTCTGTGGGATCTGTTCCTAATTAGAGAGTTTTTGCATTAGTGGAGTGATCCACTAGCAGCTCGCTGCTGGGTGAAAACATTGCTCTGAGCTGCCCGAGGAAAAAGCATCCATATAAAAGCTCAGACTTTTTTTTTTCTGGTTAACAGCAGAGTTTCTCATTATCTAGTGATCACTGTCATGCTCCTGACTCAAAAGGCAAGAGGGAGGGAAACAGCAATCTCACACCACAAGCTCTTTACCTTCATGGATTTATACAATCTCTCCGCAAAATATGCAGGTTTATTTCGCATACACTTTACTGTAAGGGAGACAAGAACGACAGAATTAAGGTCCATACAAACTGAAGGAGAAGGTTTTCCAAACCTCCACAGCGCTTTCTGAGTGAAGGTGTTTTGGAAAGATGCAACTCAGGGCCAACAAACAGCAAGTACGATGCAGACCTCCACCACCAGGGACAGGCTGTAAATTGATATCTCTTCTTTATGCCTTTAATGCTTCCTGACAGCAATGTCAGCTGCCACAGCATCGCTGGGGAAAGCAAACAATATCAGAGAGCACGGAGCTTGCTACCCGATTGTATCTGCAAAGAGCAAAACTCTGTGGCTTGCAGTCTCTGCCCCCCAAAGCTATGGGACCAGCCAGCCAGGGCAAGGTATGGCATTGCTAATTATTTAATTACTTTGTAGACCAAGTGTAGAAGCAGGGCACTCACCCACAGCTAACAAAGCATCTTCAAGGTCTCCTGACATCTCGGATTTAATGCTCTCTGTTATGTCCTTGTTAGCAATCCCTCTGTATGCTTCAAAAACTAGGAGGAAGAGGCAGGAATAAGAGCAGGTGAGATGCTTCAGGGCACACGGTGTGTAAACCACCAAGGATCACTTGGTGAGATCAAGCTCCTCATACTCTGTACGAACGTTGGACCATTATAGTGACATTGTAAGTTGAATCAGGGATGTCCCACAGAAATAATTCATTTTAATTATCAACTGTCTTGCTAATTGGCCTACCACTGCTGCTATTGTTTCCAAGAACTGCTAGTTAATGCTGGCAGTGTAGATGCTTAGCGCTGCCCCCCTGGGAGTCACACTTCATTATCTCCAAATTACAGGCTGGAGCAAGTTGTACTCATGTTTTTCTCAAGTCCCTTCTTGTCTCAGGAGGGAATAAAATGGTCTTAAGGATTTGAAAGCGACTGGGCTCTAGGATACCTGCTGCCTCAGGAAGAGTTCACAATCAGTTAATGAACAAGTACAAAGCTCCTACAAAAGTATCGTCCTCAAACAAGGACAAAAATCCAGGAAGCCGCAGAGGATCCTACCTCTTAGTAGGTGGTATCTGTTCCGCGTGCAGAGGATGGCCATAAATTGTACCTCATCTGTTCCCCATTTCTTCTCCCCAGCTTCATATAGGCTCTTGAGGACATGAGGAATAGACAAAGTGAGGCTAACTCAGAAGACCAGGTGTAGATGACTTTGAAGGTCCCTTCCAGCCCCAAACATTCTATGATTCTATGATACATAACATGGGATTTTTACTTCCTCGGTGCTTGAGCACTGCTGTCCTGTGGCTCATCTAGATCACAGGTATTTTCCAACAAATACTAACCAAGCACAGCGACACTCAACTGGAGTGTCATCTCCCCTCCCAAACACCCAGCCTGCCTAGAGACCTCTCACCATGGAGCTTCAAAGGAGGCTAGAACCATTATCCCCATTTCACCAGCTGAGTCAGCACAGTGAAGAGGCTTCTCTAAGGGTCAAAACTGAGAATGGAGCCCAGGTCTCTCCAGGGCTTTGCTGTCTAGCATGGCTTCAGGCTTACTGTCTGCCTGGAAAAATAATGAGGTCTAGAAAAAGTAGGGATTCGCCACGCATCACATGTACAAGAACAGACAATTTTTGCAAGGAAGCAAATTGCTACACACCTGAGCATCTTGTTGGGCAAGAGCATCATCCACATATGTTCCCTCATCTCTGTTTCCCTGTGGAGATAGAAGAATGAAGAACTCATTTCACCAGAGCAACTAATGGAAGCAAGACCTGCAAATTCCCCATTCAAAACAAGTTACTGGAGATGCATAATGGGATCCTTGAAATTGAACAGTAGCTTAAAAATAGAGTGAAATACAGTGCAGGTGGGATTTGGACATCCTTTTGAAATGAGCAGCACTTTAACTGGGCCATCTTAAAAAGAGCCCATGGCAAGAGTGGGACTCCTCTCCCTGCAGAAGCTGGATGTGAAACACAGGTGAGGTGAAATGCAAGAGGAGTGAAATAGAAGGCAGCCTGAAACACCTCACCACTGAAGTGAGAGGCACACATCAGCAACGGGAAGATTCATCCCCATTGCCCTTAGCCTGGACTTACCGTTGCAAGGGACACAAGGACTCTTCGAAACATGGAAGATGTGTCAGAGACAATGTCCTCCTCGAGGGTACAGCCATATTCTAGCAAGAGCACGCACATATGACATCTGTTAGTAACAGGTCCACCACCTGGACACTATTTGTCCCCAACATTTGCCAGCCGTAACCTAGATAAGTATGTGTCAGTGCTTGGGGGTCTCAACATCATGGAATTGGTTATGTTGAAAAAGAGCTTTAAGCTTCTTGCGTCCCGGCGTCCCCCCAGCACCGCCAGGTCCCCACTGACCCCTGTCCCTCAGCACCACCTCCACACGGCTGGGAAACCCCTCCAGGGATGGGGACTCCACCACTGCCCTGGGCAGCCTAGGCCAGGCCTGGACAACCCCAATGTGGGAGAAATGGTTCCTCAGGGACAACCTCAACCTGCCCTGGAACAACCTGAAGCCGGTTCCTCTCATTCTGTCACTTGTTCCTAGGGAGAAGAGACCGACCCCTCCTCGCTCCAACCTCCTGTCAGGGAGTTGTCGAGAGCCAGAAGGTCTCCCCTGAACCTCCTTTTCTCTAGGCTCAACCCCACCAGGTCCCTCAGCTGCTCCTCATTGCACTTGTGCTCCAGACCCTGCACCAGCTTCATTGCCCTTCTCTGGACTTGCTCCAGCCCCTCAATGTCATTCGTGGAATGAGGGGCCAAAACTGAACCCAGGATTCGAGGGGTGGCCTGACCAGTGCCTCCAGTACAGGGGGATGATCCCTGCCCTGGTCCTGCTGGCCACACTAGTGCTGGTACAAGCCAGGATGCTGTTGGCCTTCTTGGCTATCATCATTGCAGTCCAACAATCATATTTAGTGCTACAGGGCAAAATTAAGAAGCACAGCCAGTGTAAAACTGGCAATAGATCTGCACACGGACAGACACCCAACTGACAGACATAACCACCCCGTCCCGTTTTATTTACAGCGATTCAATTTCTGGGTGAAATTCCAATCCTCAAGGCTGTCAGCAGTGCTGCTGCTGACACCTGTTTAACTCGGAGTTTCTCTCTGGACAAATGACAATTGCTGTATTGGCTGATTTGTCACATTTAAAGGCTACCAGACCCTCCTCCTTTCTCTGCACAGGTCCATGCACACACAAAAGTGACTTTTCAGTCGGTATGAGAATGGCTTCCATCGGCACTACATACGCAGTTTGTAGTTCTCATTAATGCGCCGAATCTCTTCGTTTGTGCGAGAAGCCAGAATTTCAATCAGGCAACCTTCATCTGTTCCTGCACCCTAGGGAATTGCAAAGGTCAGATCCAAGGTTATTATGACCACTGTTTTGATGTGTAACGAGGATAATTTTTTTAAAATTATACGTAAGTTAATAATAAATTATTAATAAATGTATAATTATGTCATATCATACTAAACTGGCCAGAACTTAAGCATCATAAAAAGAAGATTTCCGAACCTTTATAGCCCTCCTCAGCTCATGCACATCGTACATGGTGGTAGGAGTCATCATACCAATGATGACCCTTTCAAAATTCCCACTCAGCTCCGACTTCAAGTCATCAATCAAATCCTAGAAGGCAGAGAGAGGAGAAAGGAGTTGGGAGAAGACACAGAGTTTGAGAACAGAAAGAACTCATTCACCACTTTTCTTCATCTCTGAAGACCACCTACCCTGCCAATAGTGCTTTTATAGGTGATCAGAACTTGCTGACGTTGGGAAACGTTTAGTTTGGTCAAGATGTTAATGATGGCATCTTCATCTGTGCCTACAAGAAACCAATGGGAACCAGTCAGGCTGCTTGCACAAGAACCAGACGCGTGCTCTGGTCTTGTCCAGAGTGTGCCATTAGCCGTCTTCTGTTCCTTACGCAACCTGGGGACTAGGTCAGTGTACAGACGGGCCTCAAGGCAGCCAGCAGCAGGGCAGTACCATGCTGAGGAGAAACAAAAGCCTGTCTAGGGGTGGTTTTGTGGCCAAGACTTGGATTTCCAGTTGGAAAGTCTCAGCCTGATGAATTTACTCAATTCCTTTCCTCATAGGGCAGTGGGGCAATGCAAATGGCTCAACTTCCCCTCTAACAAACCACGAGACAAAACAGTCCCGAAAAAAAGAGGGTTTAACAGTGGAGGGAGACCAACTTACCAAATCCCTTCATAGCCTTCCTTAGTGCCTGTGCTTCTTGCTCAGCACTGAAACTCGAGACCCCCTTGATTGTTGCCTAAACCCACAGAAGAGGAGTTATCAGAGGCACATTCAAAGTGATACATACATACACTAGAGTCGAATTAAAAAAATACAAAAGACGCAAACACAGCAACAGCAAGTCAAGTCCACCCACGAAACACGAGTGATTTTATAGCAGGCTTCCATCCTACCCTAAAGAGAAAGAGATTTCCCAGCCACATATGAAATAAGCCACAGGCACACAATTAAAGGAGAAAATATCTCCATATAGGTGCCTGTGGAGGATCTGGTTTCCAATTAAATAATGGCAGGCAGCCCAACATCTCTGTTCAGTCCCACTGGAGCTTCTTCCCAGCATTTTTCCATGTAGAGCATAGGAGAAGCTGTTCCCAAAGCCCTAAAATAACACACCAGGAAGCCCAGTGTTTGATTCACAAACACGATTTCTCCCGCCTCCTGTCCATGCCGTTTCAGTGGGACTACACTGCCTCTTAGAAAGCTCTCCCTGTTCCCGTGAAAATCACCAGCAAAACACTCGTGTAGGTTAGGCCACCTGGCAGAGGCACTGGGTTAACTACCATAACATCTGGCTGCCTTGCAGGGTGAACCTGGAAAGAACAATACGTTTATCTGGGGAAATTCATGCTCTTCAAACTAATATCTGATGGGACTTTCCATTAACTCCCAAAATGGAAAGGTCCCTATGTGTGGGATCTCTCGCATGAGGAAGCAGAGAGAAGCGATAACTTCACCCCCCATCAAGGAACAGACGGGGACCGTGCTCTTCCTGCTGCGTCCTTATCTGAGCTGCACTCCCCACGGTTATATGATCCGATAAACACTTGGCACAGCATGGCACAGCAAACACACGCACTCACCATCGCGCTCCTGTCGGGTCCAGCTGCTATTGTCTGCGTCCCCAGGCAGTTAGACAACTGTAATAAAAACAGAGGGAGTGTTAGTTTTCTAGCAAATAATTCATAGAATATCCCTGCCCTTCCCAGTTAATGGGGCTGGTTAAGTAACCACCAAATTTCTCCGAGGACTAAAAGCAGCACTTGAAGAGCCCTTCTGAATGCCCACGGCAGCACCCCTGAGCTTCCAGCCCTGCTCTGTACCCACGAACAAAGGCTGCCTCGCCACGGCGTTCACCCTGTCTGGGGAGGGATGTGCCGCACAAGCACACCATCATAGAATCATCTGGTTGGAAGAGACCTTTAAGATCATTGAGTCCAACCGTTCACCCTGCACTGCCAGGGTCCCTAAACCATGTCCCTCAGCACCACATCTGCTAAGAAACTTCTCTGTTGCTAGTGTGATGGCCTGGCCGAGGCTACTCGAAGACGCAGACAACGCTGCCCTAGGAGCAAAGAAAATCGACTTGATTCCCGTGCCTGTCCAAGCACATGGCTTTGACCTTGCCAGGTGAATTAGGGTGAGATCTGCACAGTCCTAACAGCCTTCCTAGGGACTTCCTGGGAGGCAGACACAACACCAAGGTGTAGGTGAGGGTGCAGAGGATAACCTCGCTCGAGGACTGGGACAGGAGCATTATTTTCCTTCTTAGTCAGAAAGAAATTCCACATCTCCTCAGTTTGGTGCGAGGTGCAATCCCTTGTAGGGCTGCAGTTCTAACTGCCTGTTAAAGCCCTCGGAAAAAAACAGCTTAATGCCATCTCCCCAGGGTTATTTTTTTCTGCTCATGATCTTGTTTCCATGTGTACGGCCTATACCTGACCACCCAAAGTGTTTTCCCATATCCCCGGTCAGTTGACAGGATGTCAAGTACTAGCACAAGGTTCATTTCCCCACAACTCAAGCTCAGCACAGCCTGAGCCGAGCGTCTCACACTAAAGCCCTTCGGCAGCGATGCCAGCGGCTGACGACACTTCTCCTTAATCCTGCTCATGGTGCTTAATAGCTGCTATCAGTGAGCCCCAACGGTTGTGCAAGAACAGCAGCATCTTTGCTCATGCTTCACATGACTCTTACAAATCTGGCATCCCATCGAGGGTGCTGTTCAGGCAAGTTAACTCCCAGTATGACACTGGCCATAGATACGTTATGCACAGGCACTCCCCAGTGCTCTCCAGGTCACCCATACGTTATTATATCCTGTGCAACATATGGAAAATTATTAGTGTGGAGTTTGCTTCTGATTATAGATTTCAGTGGTCAAATTATGACCTACACCTCAGAAAAGTCATCTTGGCTCTTCTCTAATCTTTTACAGAAATAAAAAGGTGACTTTATTCACTTTAGCCAGACACTAAATAATGGCTTCGGATTTCACAGATGTTTTTCTGATGCCGTTTTACCATTCGGTGGGTTTGTACACAGAAGCAGGAATATGAGACAGGCTGGTCTAGCGAGTTAATTAAAAGAAAGGTCAATAAACAAGGAAAAGGAGGTGGGAGGTAAAAAATTCCGAGTGCAAATGAGCTGGCAGAAAGAAAAAAACAAAACATGAGGAAAGGATGCGTGTCCTGGACTCAGGGCAAGTGCTCCTGCAAGATCCAGTTACCACACAAATGTCACTCGAATATTGACTGTAAGATTCCAATTTCCTCATCCAGCTTAAACGTCACTGGGAATATAAAGAGCAGAGCACTGCAAAAGGCAGCGGTGCCCACCCCACTGCCCGATCAGCAGACGCTTTTTGTTCCCAGTACATTTGTGTCTGCAGTGCCATGAGAAATGGGCCATTGAAGTTCCCGGTGGAAGCACTCGGCAGTTCAACCAGGTTCTGCAGCAACGGGCTCTGTCCCGGAAACCCCCTCGCTCCCTCTCACAGGTGAAGGTGTCTCCATGAACTGCTCAGGCGGGGGCATTAGATGAGTAAAACTCTCCCCTTTGCTGCTCAGGCAGCTTTGCCAGCGCTCTGCAGCTTGACACCGTTCCTGGCCTGCAGCTCAAACAGGGAAAAACACCTTCAGGAAAGGAGCAACACTTAACTCCGTGTTTTGAGGAATTAAACTCTGCACGCAGAGAGTCAGGGACAGGTGCTAAGGGGCCCTGGCTAACCCATGTCCTGCTGTTATTTGTTTCATCCCAGAATAAAGGCCTGAGCCAGGTGATGCAGCAAACCGGGCTTAGAACAGGCTCAAAACACGGTGGCCAGATGACAGAGTGCTGGTGTACGAGGCATCCCTCCCATTATTCACATTTTCCCCATGGATGACCTTTTCCTGGCAGCTTTACCAGCTCATCAGGCAGTTGTAAGTCTACATTAATGTCCTCTAAAAGCTGAATCCAGAATAACCTTCATTGATCAGAAGACAGATGAGATAGGGTCAGTTCAAGCTCAGCTTGCTCTGAATCAAGTTTTCCCCACTGCAGACAGGGCACACCCAGCTCCCAGCAGCTCCCAGCAGCTCCCAACAGCTTCACGGGATGTAAACACAGAGTTTTCCCCCAAGTTTGAGCTCACAGACTTGTTGCCAACCCCACACGCAGGATCTGGAGTGGAAAAGCAGCATTTTGTGACCTGTCCCCTTGCGAGGCAAACACTGGACTTGTTTGACCAGTTCCTTTGTTCCGTGCACATTTACTCGAACACAAACCCACACCCTGTGCCAGATCAGCTTTTCCATGGCTCTGCCCATGCCAGCGGTTCCCCGTGTGCTGGATACAGCTGTTCTCTCCACAGCTGGCTGTGCTTTGGGGAGGCAGAGTGCCCCGGGGTAGCTCTGGGGCTCATCGCGAGGTGACTGACTCTGATCCCACCTCATGTGCAGCTCAGGAAAGGATCTCCCTTCTGCTGGCGAGACGTGAGCCAGCTGAAATATCCCAGCACCTCCCATACAATGACCTTTCCCTGGCCACTGCCCTCAGAAGGAATATAAATGTACTACTGAGGGAGCAGAGCCTTGTCCTCCTCACCTCAGCCTGTGCAGCCACCCAAAGCTGCTTGACAAGCCCCCTGCCGTGCCCTCCCCACTCCAGGATCCAGCGGGGAGGACGGGCCAGCTGGGGCACGGCAGAAATAGGAAGAAAAACCTGCACTCCCTGCGCCTGGGAAGAGTCGGCCATCTTCCTCCTTCCCACAACCCGCCTCCCCGTCCTTCCTCGCCCCAGGCCTGCACCTCCAGGGCTGCCCCAATGCCCTGGCATCGTGGCCCCGATGGAGCATCGCCCAGCCAAGGGCCATCCGGTCCCGCACAGCCGCGTGACCAGCCGCCGCGGTCTGGCAAGTGGGGACAGCTCTTGGCACCTTCCCAGGCACCTCTGGCCACGCGACCCCTTCCCCATGCCAAACGGGACCCCCCAGTTAGTTTGGCACTCACCTGCTGTCCCAGGCAGGTGCCTTGGCAGGGATGGGAGAGCTTTGCTCGGCTGGCCCTGGGTGCAAAGTCCCCGCCCTGGAGCGGGGTGGGACTCGCTCAGAGTAGCTTTTCTCGCACGCCTGATGGGAAGGCAATCCAGCCCTGCTCATTCCAACCCTGCTCCCCTCCTCTGCCCTTCCATAAGCAGTTGGTTGCAATCCAGAGCAGGGAGAGAGTCCCCAGGGAGCCTCACGCACCTTTAGGAAATGCACCTTTGGGTGACACAGGGGTCCTTGCAAGTAAAGGTGGCCTGGCAGGCTGGGATGGCTTCCATCCTCCCCAGCACTGCCTGTGGAGAGCTCTGGGAATACAGAGCACGGCCAGCCTCCGATGTCGTGTGAAAGGGCTTACCCAAGGGGGGAGCGAGGGGGACGACGGCTGGAGCACACAGGCAGCGTTCAGCAAGAAGTCCTGTTCCTTCCTCCTGTGTTGTGTGTGGGGATTTCTTACCCGTATCGCGTCTCCTTTGCTCCTGCAGCACCTCTCCAGGTCTTCAGCATCATTCCCCCTCGTTCAAGAGCTTTGCATCACAAACAGCCATGGTTTCTGTCAGAAGGATTATTTTCATACAGATGATTATTGTTGCCCCAATAAAAGGCACAGCCCTCAAGTCAAAACACTTCAGGCAAAGGGACCTCACTTTTACCCTGATGTGACACTGCCAGGGTCAGCCTTGGACAAGACTCTGAGTCTGACAGAGGGAAATCAGCCTTGCAGCAAGACGTATCTTGTCTTCCCTGTGTGTATCCTCAGGGACTTTGCTCTCCTCTGATGCTAGGAGCACAGATATTATACTGGATAAATCAGCCCTCTCAGGTTCTTTTTTCCAGCCCATGCAACACTTCTCTCTCATCCCTTTTTGCACACACTATTTTGCTGGAACAGACCTAAATTTAGCAGCTCGGCTGAACGCAGGCTGGCTCCAGTGAGCATGTGTGTGCAGTCGGCTTTTTATAGCGCTGCTGCTGCAAACCTCCCAAAACCAACCCCACAGGGGCCCAGCATCCACTCGCTCACTGCTGCCGCGGGGGACGTTGAGCTGAGGGTAGCAGAAAAACAGGGCTCAGCCACAAGCGCTCTCCTTTTCCATTGCAGAGTCTCTTTCCTTGCAAATCTGGCACTTTACCCCAACCAAGGTTCTGTGCGGACTAGGACATATTATCGACAGTCGCTAAGGAGAAACTCTTCTCTTTCCTACGTCTGTTAAAGTTTCCATGCTCGTCCCTTCCTCTCACGTCAGCTCTCTCCTGCTCTGGGCCCATACCCGCTCGTTTTAATCCACCAGTGGGAGAACTGCTGGGTTTTTTCCATCTTATGGAGCCTCTGATTTTTTTTTAGCCTGTGTATTTTCAAAAGCTTTGTTATTCTGTTTGCTCTCCAGCCTCTTCAGCCCCGAGGACTGGATGGCTCTGACACTGCATCACTGGAATATGTAACAGTAATTATTTAAGACCCTAAGTTATTAACCTTCTTCCGAAGTTATTTATCCTTTAAATATTGCACCAGTCCTGCCACTCATGACTTGCATAATTCAACCTTTTCTTTCCCCCTGGGGGAGGCTCCAAGTAGGGAGGAATACTTGAAGATGCAAAATGTTTGTGTGGATGTTTTTTGGCCATGCAGAATTTGTCACGTAGGTGTAGTCAGATCCTGACCACAGCCGAGGTCTCTATAATCTTGGCTGGTTACGGATGCTGGCTCCATAGCCATCCAATTCAGACACTCACCATTATTTGGACCAGAAAAGAAAAAAAAATACAAAGTACAAAAGCTTCTGTCCATGCTGAGAGTTAGCCGAGCTTCTCTGGAAGGACAGAGGGTTTAGGGCAACGGTTGTCTGTGGCAGCTCACTGCAGGAGCTGCTCCCTTCAGGAAGGTGAGGGCTTGTTGCTGTAGGAGAAATTTCCTACATAAGGTTCAAGAGGCAAAGCTTTGTCTCTCCACGTGCCCTTTGTCTAGGGTCTGCTCAGCTTTCAGCAGGCTGTTTTCATCTCTTAAGGGACAGAATGGCTGCGGTCTCCTGAAATGTCTCCAGCCTGAAGCCCTGTCCAACAGAGCTTTGCTGTCCTCACATCAGAAGAGGGACAGCAATGGACAAGCCCACGGTTCCTATCAGTGCAGTGACAAAGCACATGGCTTTTCTTTTCACTGACATTTCATGTTTGTCCCAACGATTATTTTAAACTCCCTTGTAGTAAAGCTCTCCAAATCCCCAGACTTCACTTGGTTGGATATCTGCTCTGTGTTCCCACTCCATCCTACTGTGCTCCCATCTCCACAAAAGACATAATAAAAATGAAAGGTCACAGAAAGATGGGGCAGTGTGCATAAAGTAAATGGATTGAGCTCAAGCAGCCAGCCCCATAGGAAGGAGGTATTTATTCTAGGTCCCACAAAAACAACAGAGCTGAACTTCTTGGAAAATAGCAGCATTTGTGGTTTTGCCCTAAGGACCCAGCCTTTTACATTTGCACCTCAAAGAGTGGTGCTGGAAGGAGAGATTTTGAATGATTAGCAGGTACCTGCCTTTAGCTGTACAGAAACAGCCTCCCTCATTCACTGAGGTCCAAACCCTGGCACTAACGAAGCCTTTAGCCAACCTCCCACAGGTTGAAGGATCTGGGCCTTTGGGGATTATGCAGCTGTTTTGAGGACATTCATAAGGGAATGCTCATTTTTATACCTAAGCACCAGCAGTTTGCGATTGGCAGCTCCTGGAAATGGGGTTATTCCGTTGTTGTTGTTGCCCAAGTGCTGTCGAGCTACGGTGCGATGCCATAGCTCGGTTAGACTGTGTCTCCACAGCAGCAGGTAGCCAAGGTGAGGGTGGAGGCTGAAAACCAGCGCTTGCTTTTCTAACGCAGCGATTTTCCTGTGCTTGTAAGAGAGTAAAGAACTCTCACATTCTGCATATTAATATCAGATTAACCACAAAGTTAACTGCAGATATTAGGACTTGGTGCAGAGGAACTTAGAGCAAGGATGTCTCCTTACCTCCAGTTCAGCACTCTGTGAGGTGAAAAGTCCATTTCCACAAGTCTGAGGTAGCCTTCGTGTAGCAACAGTGCTGTTTTGGGGAAGACCCTGGGAAAAGCCAGCCCGAAGCTTTTGTTCTGTTCTTTAAGCGAAGCCCTTTTAACACAAAGAGAGAGAGGAAGGTGACAAACACACTCCCTGAAATAGGTAGACTGTTTTTTTGAGGTGAGGAGACTGAAATATCCCAATTCACACAAGAAATGAAAGTGTTCTTAGCTCTTCATTGCTTACCATAACCATTAGAAGCCCTGTTTTCACACAGTACGTACCAGGGGAATATGCAGCACCTCACCTCTTAGCGATTCAGGACTTCCTGAGCGCAGCGTACCCGTGCTGCTGTGCGAGCTGAGGGCTCTCTGGGCAGAGCTGGGTGGATGCATAAACTTAAGGGTCACATAAGGCCAAGAAGGAACATGGGAGGAGGCGTGATTTGAGAAAAGCCCTCTAACCTAAAGTGCCTTTAAAACCAGACACCACTCAGGGTGGTCTACACACCTTAGAGAATAAGCTATAAGGGGGGACAGTGATGAGCAGCTGTGTGGAAACGCCAGGACTCAAACTCCCCATTTCAAGCCTGCTTCAATTACAGGATTTTTAAGACAGGGATCCTTCTGTGTTCCACAGGCAGGCACACAAAGGAGAGCCTGGATGCTATTACAATTTCTAACAGTGACAGCTACAACAGTGTCTCGGGTGCCGCCACACTCGGTGCTTTCCACGCTGCTGTCCCACAGCATATGCTATGTTGACACTGTCTCAGAAATACCCCCACACTCTGCCTTTCTCTGACACAGAAACTTAAGGCTGCACTTGGCCGTGAGCCCAGCCTACTGTTTTCTTTTATTAACTAAAGCTATAAACAGCAGGGAAAGCAAATAGTCCTGGGCCGTTGGTTGGCCGACAGCTTCGTGGGCTGCTGGTGTTAATGAACACCCTCCAAAGGGGGACTGGAGTCAGCAAGCGCCTCTATGGTGGGGTTGTAAAGATGGTTGGGCACTTGTGGGGTCACACTTTTACCTTCAAAAGAGCCCTTTGCAGTCATACGAGTTGTCGCTTGCTCTTGATCCCAGTTGTGTTGTCTCACCTTCCTCTGTTTCTGCTTTGCCATCCCCAGCAGAGCTGTGGCAGAGGACGCACAGGAGTCCTCACACGATCGAGGCTTGCCTGGCCTTGGTAAGCCATTCCCACTGCTCACTGGGCAGGCTCTTCCCTTGTGCAGCCTGGCCTAGACCACTGTAATTGTGTTCTCATTAGTTAGTACAAATACAATAATTTCATCTCAAACAAACCTCCACCATCAAGACCAATTAATACCATTTAAGCCCCAGGTATCACCCCAGGGCATTTGCCAGCTCGGCGGAGAGACTTTGAGTGAGGGAAACTCCTAATGCCGCCGCGGGAGCTATATATTATTTGTGGTACGACCTAAACCTTCCTTCCCCAGAGCTGCAGGCTATGAACTGCTTCACCATTGCTTCCAGCAGCCTTCAACGCATTATCAAACCTAAATTTCATTTAACAGGCTTAATGAATGTTTACTCCAATTAGCATACATAGAGTTCTGAAGAGGAAATGAGTAGCTTTCACTTTTTTCTCCTCTATGAGGCTTTATCTTACTCAGCTGCTCTGGCTGTAACCCACTTGTAGGGGATGGAAGCAGAGCTATGACTGCCCAGCCGAGGGGGACTCCTAAGGCATGTGTGTGTTCTTGTCTTCGTGGACATAGGAGAGAACCTCGCTGGCTGGTGCATTGCTGGGATTGGGGAAAACAACATGATGTTTAGTGCTGAAGAGCAACACAAGCCAGGCTGCTGCGCTCGAGAAAACAGGGCAGGAGCAAAGGATGCAACCGGGAGCCCTTACGGCAGCAAACAGGAGCACGTAAGAGATGGAAACGTTTAGTTTTTAAAAGGTAAAATGCAGATCAGAGATCTGGAGGCTTTTTGCTCCTCTGCAGAACTCTGAACCTGGCCAAATTGCAAGCTCTGTGATAGTATGATTGAGAGTTGACCTTTTCCTGGGGGTGGTAAAGAAAAGTGATGGCTCTCCTGGTCATATGAGTGGTGTTTGTGGGCCACTGCTGTGCACTTAAAAGATATCCTTGGATTCCAGAAAATAGGGCAGAAATAGCGATGGATAAAATAGCTCTAACACCCTTTACCTGGTGAGAAGCTTGACAGAAATTTTTGCAGTAAATGTGTGTGGTGAAGGGAACATCCTTATCAAGATAAAAATAACTGGATGAGAACACTTGATTATTAGGCACTGACTACAGGAAATTACCACCATTAGTTTGTGGCCCCGGGATGGTTACGTAAACCCAGCGCAGAAAACTCTTTTCTACCTTGTGGCCACTTCTCGAACCGTCCAGGAGAGGCCAGTGTGTCCTCGCTTTTAGGTTAGGCTCATGAAACCTTTCCAAACGTATGTTTTTATTTAGAAAATGCTGAGCTGTCTGGAAAGTTTGATCCAGAGGGATGCAGCTGTATTAATGCGCTTCTTCCTGGGGATTTGAATGCGTTTTCTTCGCAGTAGAAGGGTGCCGGGGACCAGGGAGACAATATGCAGCAAACAGCTCTGCTGACCACACCGTCAGGACTCAAATATTTCAAACCTTGCGTCACGGGATTTTAACAGCTAAATTTTTGTGTTTAAGATCGACAGTATTAGTGACACTGAGGCTTCTCGCTATGGGGGGACAAATTGGGAGCACCCTGGAGTTGCTCCAGGCTAACCCAGGAGAGGTCCTAGACCACGTCTCTGCTGCAATCACCGATGAGCTTCTGCACTCAAAGCTTCCAGGCTCAGTTCTCTCTGATTGCTGTGAAGGTCACTGGGAGTGCAGCAGCGCCGCTGAGCCTCGTCCCTTCTGGAATCAAGAATATCATCAGCATCTGCAGCCAAGGATTGGCTGCTGCTGGTGCTTTTGCTCCCCAGAATGGTCACCAGCAGAGTTTGTGTGCCTGTGGCCAGAACACTGGGGCCCCACAGTTGGACGTGGCTCTGAGACCCAACCATGTTATACCTCAGCACTCCCCGGTACATTAAAAAGGTCCTTCTCTGTGCCTGGCTGGGATGTTCGGCAGCGCATCTGCCAGCTCTCTGCACGGCGGTTCGCTTTGTCTTCTTGGGGTGGAAGTGAGTCATTTCCCTGCACTCCACAGAGATGCCCAATTTCCTTGGAGGTTGTTCAGTTCTGCAGAGCCCCCAGAAATCACTGGTTATTGTCCTCCCTTCGCACCGGGTGTTTTACCTCAGTCTTAACAGATGCCTGGGCGTCTTTCACAGGTCAGAGTAATTAAAACAAACTTTAAAATGGATAGAGCCAACTGAGGCTTTACCCAGAACTTTCTGTACTGACCATCACCTAGCCCCAAACCACAGCCGAGCAAGGTTCAACGAAGATTAAAGCCTGGTAAATGAAGAAGGACCACGTTCACACTCACGCTAGCTGACGGGCTGAAAGGATGGCAGATCCAGCGGTGTCAGCTTGGGGTGCCTGGTTCATGACACTTGGAAATGAAGTGCAGGTAGGAGCCACTCCGCAGCACCCACCGAACTATGGGTGAACAGCAGTGGTCAAGGAGGGCTTTGAGGTCTGCAGGGTGGGCTCATAGACCCTTATCTAAGAGAACTGCTGAGAACAAGGGTGACGGAACAGGAGTAGCATTAATTGTGTATCCAACACACTAAATATTATCACCAGCAATTGAACTTGCCTATCCAGAGAGCCGTAAAAGTCTTTGAGCACTGTGGGGAAAAACCAATCAGGTCTGTTTCCAACAGGCCGAGCCAGTCTCGTTGGCATTGCTGGAAGCCCGTGCCCAAAAGCGATGCAGGAAGAAGGAAAAGGGCTGTGCAGAGGGTAAATGTTTTTGGCATCCCACAGTAACCGGGGCCTGCCTGGCCCTTCCGCTGGGGACAGGAGCTGTCAGCAGGGTGGCTGTAGTTATTGCCATCATACAGGAAATAATAGTCATCGGGAAAAGGCGAGTGGGCTCTGGTTTCCTCTTCTGCCCCAGCCAGAGGGGAGGAAGGAGAGCGGCGCTGTCGTGGAGGATTCCTCTGGCAGCTGCGCGCTCCACGGGGTTCTGTAGTCTGGGTCGCAGGCTGGGAAAACCAATTCTTGCCATTTTCATGTTTCCCCTGAAATTCATGTTTCCCTTCCATTTTTTCAGGAAATCCAGGCTCTGACCTTCCCTATTAACACGTAGAAAGGAGAGGAGCCGGCCGCCGAGGATGCTGTAAGCTGGAAAAACCTCCTGATTGCTGAGAAAAAAGGCTGAAAAGAATCCAACGAGCATTTAAAGGTAATTTCACAAGATTCCAGCTAAACTGAACTTCTCTGAAGCCTGACCCAAGGGTTTGGGCTCTTCGGATGAGCCACATCGCTGCTTACAAGCATCTCGCTGCGAGCTGCGTGAGGTATGGGGTGGGGAGGAGAAAGATGTAATTTAACAGGAAATCTCGGGTGCAGGCTTTAAAAAACAACTGAGGTTTAAAGCACTCGAGGAGCTTTGAGGGCTGGGGGTATCTGGAGTTCTAGTTTTACTCGAGGCTCTCGCACCAGGCGCCGGCAGGGCCTGTGTGAAGACAAGGCTCCTAATTCGGGACAAGCCAGAGATGTCGCAGCGCGGGGCTGTTACGATTCTGACACGAAAATGTCAAGTTTAAGCGCACTATGCAGAAAATAAACGTCGATACCCGTGGCGAAGCGCGGGCCGCGGCTCCTCGTTGTCAGGATCCCTGCGCCCGCCCGGCGGGGGACAGCCACGGCCGCCCGGCCCCCTCCGCTCTGCCTGGGGACGCCGGGGACCCCACTGCGGCCGGCGGGGCTGAGGTGAGCCCTCACAGCGCGCTCTGCCTCCGCGGCCCCGCCAGACGCAGGCCCCCCGCCCGCGGCCCGGCGGTGCACGCCGGGAGTTGCAGTTCCCGCCGCCGGGTGCCCGCGAACTACCGCTCCCAGCGGGCTGCGCGGCAGGGCCGGGGCCGCCATTCCGCTCCCCCCCCGCCTCCGCTGCCAGAGGGAGTTCGCGCCTCCGCCGCTCTGTGGGGCTGGGGGGGGGACGGCCGCGCTCCCCGGTGGCTCCGCCGGAGGTGGTGGCGGCGGCGGTGGCGGCGGGCCCGGCCCGGCCCGGCCCGAGCCCCCCGGGCTGGCGGGGGCGGTGCTCCCGCCGGCAGCCGGGACTTCCTGTGACAGCCCATTTCCTGGTAGGATGGGGCCGGCGGGGGGCGGCGGCGGCGGGGTCGATCCCTGACGGGTTCGGTGGCCGCCGGAGCTCCGCCAAGCAGCGATGCGGGCCCCGGGCCCTGACCGCAGGCGGTCCCCGCCGTGAGCCGCCGCGGGCAGCCGGTGGGGCTGCGGTCAGGCCGGCCGGCCGGCCCCGGGCGCCGCTGCGGGGGGTGCATGGAGGCACCTCCCGCCCGCAGAGAGGTACCGGGCGGGGGGCCCTGTCAGCCAGGGCTCCCCTGAGGGGGCTGCGGCGGCCGGTCCGGGCTGGGCCGCGCCGGGCCGCGGAGGTAACCGCCTTTCCCCTCCCGCTGTCCCCGCTGTGGTTTTGCAGGTGTGAATCCCCCGGAGGACAACGCGCCGGCTCCGCTCGGCCCCGCCAGGCGGGCGGCCCCGGGGCCCCCCGCAGCCGAGGAGCAAGGAGGGGGCTCGGGACCTTAGAAATAGCCTCGCCCCCCGAAGCAGGCAGCTGCTGGCTCCCGAGACATGAAGAAGTTTTTCGATTCGCGCCGGGAGCAGGGCGGCTCTGGCCCTGGGTCGGGCACCAGCGGCGGCGGCGGCGGCAGCGGGGGCCCGGGCAGCGGGTACATCGGCAGGGTCTTCAGCATCGGGCGCTACCAGGTGACGGTGGACGAGGTGCTGGCGGAAGGTAAGAGCCCGCTGCCTTTGGCGGAGCGCTGCGGCGTTGCTCGTTTTCCCTCACGAAGCTGGGAAGGGAGGCTTCGGCCTTTGCCGTGCTCTCCGGAGAGCCTCCCCCGCGATCCCCAGCTCCCCCGGTATGGCATTGTCCTTGACAGACGGGCAGTCCGGGGGCATCTGCAAGCTGACATTTCTGGTCTTAACATGTGTAAACCCAGTGAGGATTTTCTGCGTTTGGTTGGGTTTGGGGTTTTTTTAAAGTGCTTTAGAAATTGAGGTGAATTCAGAAGTTAATTTTTTTGCTACCTTCCCTAAACTGCGGGGAAGCAAACCCAAAATTGTCGAATGTTTTGGTGCAGAACAAGGTGCTGTAAATAAAGCAGTGGCCTTCACTCGAACTTTCCTCAGCCCGTTGCCTCCTTTCCTACCTTAAGCAGAGAGAATAAAACACTGGTGTAAATTCCTCGTAGGTATGTCAGCTGAGTAGAGCTGACTTGTCATCTGGGATTTCTGTTTGTGGGGGGTTTCTGCAGGGGAAGCAGTAATCCTAATTGCATCTTTTTTTTTCAAAATAAAATAATTAAAGGACTAAAAAT
This sequence comes from Bucorvus abyssinicus, assembly GCA_009769605.1. Classification (NCBI taxonomy): domain Eukaryota; kingdom Metazoa; phylum Chordata; class Aves; order Bucerotiformes; family Bucorvidae; genus Bucorvus; species Bucorvus abyssinicus. The sequence continues at coordinate 1,831,879 of CM020059.1, read as the reverse complement.
GAACAGTAGGGATTATAAAACTCTTTATGTGCACAGTCCTTGCAGCACACCAAGCTGCTGGTGGTATTTTTTTAAATTCTAACCAGCACTGCTTCGTTAACCATCGTGTTACATTTTATTTGTTTGGGCTATGAGGAACCTTCTGAATGGCTCTAGCCTCGACCTTCAGAGAGATGTTGGCCTCCTTAGACCTGCTCCTGGTCTGTCCCCTGTGCAGCATCCTTTGCAATTTCAGTCAAAACAGTGTTTTGTTTTGATCTTGTAATTGCGAAGGAGAAGGTGGCTGCTGTGTGAGAGCTGAGTGGGAGGACCCGCGTTGGCTTTTACAGCAAGAACCCTAAAATGGAAAAGGGACTCTGTGTACGCTGTGCGCGTTCAGGTTTGTAAAGAGTCACCACAGTGTACAAGAAAAAATAGCTCCCTGACCATCTTGCAGATATGGTTCCTGATATGTTCTGCTGCATGCTGAACCGAGAGGAGCTCCGAAAACAATCCTCCAGCTAGTAACTATAGTGATTTTTATTCCTGACTTGAAATCTGCAGTACAGGTTTGCCTTGGCTGCTATTTCCAAGGCCCTTTTGGCCCTAGGAGCTTAGGAACTATATAAGCTAAACCGGAGAAGCCGTCACAGTCTTTTTTTAATTCAAGTTGCTCTCATCCTGGTAACACAGGAAAACAGAAGCTTTTTTTGCTGATGAATAATCTGTTGGCAGGTTCTGCCCCGGTGCTGACAGCGGCAGGAAGCCAGCCCGGGTGTCACCGGGCTCTCTCCTGCTCCGCATCCCTCAGCTACAGCCACCGAAGGGGTGAGATGGTGGCACATACTGTGTGAGAGAGGTGCCTTCCCCCTGCGCCTCGCTGTCCTGGAGGAACTGCTGCTCCGGAAGGCTTTTCCCTGTGACTCTGGGTTTCTTGGCTGGCCTCTGGGATGGAGCATGGCCTAGGGCTGGCTGCAGCTCTTAGATCTGCACGCATGGGCCAGGCAGGCCTATAAAATAGCTGCTGTGCTCTCTTCCTAGACAGGTGTTTTGATGAAACGTTTCACGCAGGTGTTTTCCTTGCACTCAGACTCCCGGTGCGGGCAATCTGAGATCCCTCTGTGTGGTGAGCAAAGTCCCCACGGGGACAGGAGCAAGGTGGCTTGTAGGGTTTGATGGAAACAGAGGGGTGAAAAGGCGATCTCTTTGGTAGGAAAGGCAGGTTGTCTGGGCAGTCAGCGAGGGTCAGAAGTGCTGCAGCTTTGCGTCCTTCTGGCCTTTTGGTGTAGCTGCGTGTTGCTCCCCAAGTGCTGGTAAACAGCATTTTTTAACTGACTCAGCTGGAGACCTGGGGAGCCCTCTGGCAACCTGGTCTCTGCGCTTCTGATGTCTGAATTCTCGGCTGGAAAACTTCTCTTGTATCTGCAGTGAATTTTGGTGGTTCAGCAGTGTTGAAAAGGCAACTTGTGAAGTCTTGGCTGTTTCTGCTAAAAGGAAAAGTCCCCTGGGAAGCACTTTCTAGCAGGAGGAGGAGTATCCTGTCTGGGAAGGAAACATGTCTCATTCCCGTTGCTTTAGAAGCGAGAGGCCTGTGTTTGGTGCAGCATGTGAAGCCGAGAAAATAAATGAGATGTAAAAGTGGCTTAAAAGAGGGAGTCTCTGAAATGCTGATGGATGGCGTTGAGGAACAGGTTGAACCATGGCTTTTGGAATTACTGTGGGATTTACCTCTGTCTGTCAGAGCTGTGACTGGTCACCCTCAATTCTGCTGAGCCACCCTGCTGAAGATGACCGCTCCCTGGCCCAGGAGGGGACTCTGTGCTGCAGGGACGGTGAAGTGAGCCAGATGCCTCCACGTGCTCTCAGTCCCTTATGCAGATCCTCCAAAATATCTGCTGCTGTTAGGTTCACCCCCCACACCCTTCAATATTCACTTTTCTGGGTGGGGAGGAACATTTCTTCCTTTAGGTGGGAATAATATAGAAGGAACTTGAGTGGTTGGTTGTCTGTGGTGGCGTGAAAAGGGTGAATCAGTATTTATTTACAAACAGCGCATCGCAATAGATCATCCTTAGCTGAGTCTTTGTGGTTGTCTTGCTCAAATCCCTATAATAGCACAAATTGAAAAATTCCCCTCAAAGTTTGCAGTGGAAGGTCAGCGCTGCTGGCCTGGGAGTTCTTCAAGGCCAGGGTTAAAGCTGGAGGCATCATCGCAGCGCTCCAGTATGGACTGAGAGGGGTTGTTGCTGGTTTTAAGGCGTTTCAGGGAGCTGAGGTGAAAGCCCAGGAAGTATTCGAGCCTGTGGGCGAGTCAGGCTGCTTTGTTTATGAGAAGAAACCAAAACAGCGTGATTAAATTGTTTCTGCCTGTGTGTAGGGAGGGCAAAAACCACCAACAAAACCTCCACCCCAAAGCCCGTACTGGAGCTATTGGGGTGTCCCTCTGATTTTGTTTGTCTTGGTCTGCTTCTAGCAAAAGGTACAGGCTGCATTTCTTCAGGTCCGTGAAAAGTCATTTCTTCAATTAGTAGCATTTTTCTGAAGGTGCTACTTGTAGCCTTTTCACCTTAAAACGTTAAGTTAGGGGATTCAGGCTTAATTGTCAGATACTTCACTGAATTTTTTTCAGATACGTGCCTGTATATTTAAAGCATTTAATGGAAGACGTCATAAACCAAGGCAAAATCAGCTTCGATTTGCCAGCTGTATTTTTTTTTTTTTACTCCCTTTTGAAAAGATGGACATTTTGGGAGGGTTTCATCATGATTTTTCTCAAGCAGACCTGCAGGCCAACACGAGCATGAAGAGCTGGGTAAGGCTGTGAATGCCCAACCTGCGCCCAGTGGGGGAAGGTGGCTACTGACCTGCCTAAATCAGTGGTGGGGCAAATTGCAGAGGACTTCTGCTGGCTCCTGCCTGGCTCACCCTCAGCGCTTCCTTTCCCTGGAGTGCGTAGCAGCATAACCTGAAGCCTCTAAAATTACACGTGAGCTTCTTCTGAGTTAACTTCACTTTAAAACAAACCCCATCTGAGGTACCTGCTGCAGATTTACGTGATGTTTAACCCAGCTCCAGCGTGACTGGGTTCAAAACATCACTTGGAAGCGTATTTGGTCAGTTAGTGCCTTCTAGCTCCTGCCCGGTGCCAGCTGCTGATCAGCTGACCAGTGACATTTGGATTAGGAATTAAACTATTTCTCCTCTTGGAATGGGACACGTGATTTTAATTTTTTTTCCCTTTGCTTTCCCCGTGTACCGTGTGAGGCAGGGCATGAACGCTGTGCCCTGCACCGTGAGGTAGGACATGGGCTCCTCTCGGTTTTAGTAGTCTGTCTTTTGAGTGTACAAGCCAGGGAAACTGGTGAAGAATCCCAAACAAGTTATTTGGCAAATCCTGAGGTATTCCAAGTGCTCTGGTGCTTTTAGCAGCAGAGATTTCTCTGAGGCAGAGTGTGCGCCATGTCCCTGGATGTCATCAGGAAGGAAAAGAAGGTGTTAGTGGATTTAACTGTGTGAGAAGTTGTATAGCCCAGAGACTCACATCATCTCACCTCCCTTGTAAGCTTTACACAACGTGTCAGAGAACGGGTCTGAGGTTTTACACGGGGGTGGCTCATTTCTTACATAACAGCTCTGTTCGCTAAAAGCATATTTAATGGCAGTGTTCGCCCAGTGCGGTCATGGGAGGACGAGTTCTCTGCAGTCGTCTTCCCAGGAAAGAGCCTTCTGTGTTAAAACAAACTAGTTTCTAACTCAAGCAGTCCTGCAACAGCCCTGTGAAGTTGTCTGTGTGAGAAAGCTTAGTATGGGGATTCTGGCTGGGGAAAAAGCAGCATTTAACGATCTACTCAGGTCTTGCAGAAGTGTTCTAGTGGTTCTAAATGAACAGGGCACTAACGTCTGGTTGCAACACCACCCATGACGTTCTGGATCTGAGTGGAACGTGTCCTGCTGTCCTGGTTTGCTTGTGTCTTAGGCCTCCTCCCCTTTGCACAGGAGCTTGTCAGCAGTCGGAGAGAGCAGGTGGTAAGTTATAAATGTGCTGAAGACAAGCTGGAATCCACTTTGGGTTTAGCACTTGCTGCCTTCCAAGCTCGCCCACCCACATTAATCACGGCTAATAAGGGGTCAGAACCGACTAGGTGCTGCACACTGAAAGCTGCTTCCTTGGAAGGTGACTTTTTTCAGTGAAAAGAGTGATTTGGGCAGCCTGAGGCTGTGCCCGTTGGAACAGCAGCTTGCCAGCTGCAGGACTTGCTGCTGGTCTTCTGGAAAGTCACAACCAATTTGCCTTCGTTTGTACTAAGTGTGTGTTTACTCGTGTTTCGCATGTGTAAGGAGACAGGAAGTCTCTGAGGGGAAACGTGCCATAAGCAAGCTCGGTTTATGGAGGAGTTCTCTTTTGGTGACGCGAGGTAACTGAATAAATAAGTTTCCCAGGAAAGGACGCTATCTTCCAAGGATGGGGAAGCGCAGGATGTCCTTGTGGTGGTATTTTATTGGAAACATCCCTCCTTAAATCAGATACTGGCCCCTGTACTTTTTTGAATGTAGGAACAACATTGATGGTGATTTACAAGCACAAGGAAAACATTTGGAAAGGCTTGAGTGAAGCAGTTGCGAGAGAATTCTCTCTTATTTGTGGCTTTTATCATGGAAACTTCCCTCCTTTTTGTAGGAGGTCCAGGAATTGCCACTAAATGAAATGAAGGTTATTGTTAGCTGCCTACAGTAGAGTGAAAGCAGAGGAGAGCTGCTGCAGCTCCTCTGACATGAGGAGCTTTCACTATCCCATTGCCAGAGTATCTGAGCCCTGGCACAGTCTCTGAAAATGTCCTTCCGTTCCTTTTAGGGCTGCTGGGAAATAATACACTGAAATAGGAAGGTGAAGCAATGCAGAGTATGTGTGGCCAAGTCAGGATTGATCTCTGGCCATCCAGATTGAGTGCTTTAATTGCAGCCTGTGTTTTCTCTCAACTGCTGTCTGTGTGTTTTAAACGGGCACACTCTTGGCACGTGTGTCATTTGGGCATAAATTTACGCCTGCTCTGTGGCAGAACCCATGCTGACATGGGGCCCTGGGCCATGTGTCACAGGATTGGATTAAAGACTTTTGGAAAAAGATGCTCGTAGCATCTGGTTTGCTTCATGATTTTGCAGAAACAAATTACGTGCAAGTGACGGGTGATCTCATAGATTAAAAATAAAAAAAGCCATCAGCAGCTGAGCTCCCCAAGCAGAGGCTTTGCGTGCGTGTTCGTCCACCTCGCAGCTGAGCTGGAAGAGAGCTGGTGCTCTGATGAGGACAGGTAGATCTGATCTTCCTTTGGTTGCTGTTAGGAATGTGGTAGTTTTACTTCCTCTTTGGGGTTTGTAGGGCTGTAATAGGGAGGTGATCCCAAACTGTGCCTGTGTGAACTTATGAAAAGCGACCTGGTGTGCTGTTCTGGAGGGGGTGATAGTAAAGTACCTGGTCTGCAGCTGTCTGAAAGCACAGCTGTTACTCAGATGGTATCTGAGCTTGTATCTCCTTTACTCTTGTAAGCTAAACGATGCTTGCAAGGTTGACATGTGCTTTTGCTGTGCAGCTTGAATGGCAGCAGTAAAATAAACTTGGAACTTGTCTCTTAGAGAAGGGCGGAGTGTTCTGTGGGGAGCACAATGAGGCCTAAGTTGTTCAAAACACCAGAGCGAGGAAGAAGAACCCTTGGTTTGATGGGTTATACCTGTCCTTGTGACTTAGCTTCTTGGATAGCAGTCATTCAGGTATCGCAGGAGTGAGAGTGACAGAAAACCCAGACTTTCAAGGTGTTTTAAAGTACTTGAAAACTAATGATCGGTGCTGCTGTGAGAGGAGGACAGAAGTGCAGACCTGTTGCTCTATGTGACTTCTTTGTGTGACCTACCTGCGAAGTCAGTGGCACTTTGGTTACCTGTCATGAGCCTCTGAAGGACTGATTGCTTCTGACTTGGGAAGTGCTTCAGAAAAAAGTCCTTCGCTCCAGCGTTCTGCTGCTTCAGAGGAGTGAGCTGCATCGAAGGGAAATCCTTGCCATGTAACTGCAGTGCGTTCACAAGAAGGTATTTGTGGCCGCTGTTGACCCGTGGGCTCTGGTCTAATAACTGTCTTCATGACCTTTGGTATCTAATACCGGGGATATGCAAACGATTGGTGGCGTGAAAGAAACGGTGGAATTCTTAAACCACACGGTTGGTGTGGAGGGAGTAGATGAATAAGCAGCCCTCTGGGATTCAGCACAAAGCGGCAGGAGATGTTGGCTGGAGGGAGGAGGCAGTGCCGAGTCTCTTTGGGGAGAGAGGTGGGGTGAGGGCAGGAGGTAAGCAGAGGTGCAAGCAAGGATGGCTCGGTGGCTGGGGTGGAGGGTTCTCTCTTCGCAGGATCTCTGTTGCTTTGAGTTACACAAGTGTCCCTTCAGGCCTCTTCCACACTTGAGAGGCACCTGCTAAACTCATCAAAGGTCTCTGTGCTGTGTGTCCCCCTTGCAGTGCTGGTGGTGTCAGCAGGATGCTCGTGGCCATGGTGGGGAGTGAGCGATGGGGACGCTGTCTGTGTGCCGGGTGTTCCCTGGGAACGTCAGCGAGTGCTGCTGGCAGTCGGGCCTGCGCTGGTGGAAGCTCTTTGGTGGCTGCGTGGTCATTACAGCCCTTTCAGAAGTTGGGGAATACAGGGTGACACAAGCAGCTGGCCCCAACTGTCAACTGGTGTGATCCTGCTGGTTCTTATGTTCTTTTTTTATGGGTTGTGTTTGTAAAGAAGTGCATCGCAGGGCACTGATGTGTCTGGACTGTGGGGCAGCAAAGGATGAAGGAGGGGTGGTATGGCAGAGAGACAGCAAAGGGGCAGCTCAGCCTTGGGTCAGACTGTCCTGAGGTGCCTTGAGTGCATACTTCTAGCAAGAAAAACTCTGCTGAATGTCAGAGCCTTTCTTGTGGCCTTTACCAGTTGCTTTGAGTTAGAAGATGTACTCAGGGATGTGACTGAGTTCACCCCTCTGTTTCTGTTCCTGATTTCCAGGTGTAGTTTGAACTGTTGTGCTGTCTCTGCCCTTCAGCGAACGTAAAGGCCCCCGTGTGCTGTGTCATACCACCCATAGCTCTGTACGTGGTCGCTTCCTGTCCCCTCTCTGCAAAGCAAACAAACCCATGGGGGAAGAAGAGCTTATCAAATTATTTTACAAATGAGAACCTGAAGCTCATGGAGATTTGATAAGGGCTGCGTAGGAAAGCCTTGTACTAAATGCAGATGTCACTCCTTGTCTGGTGTTTAACCATGGTGTCAGTTATGTTCCTCCATACTGCGATGACGTGGATTTGTATGGTGGACTAGGGCCCTGTGTCACATAGCAGACACAGAGCGAAGACTGTCCCCGCTCCAGGGAGGTGCCTGGCTGCTGCCTGTTGAGGCTTGACATTCGCGTTTGGTACCAAAATACCCTCGTGTGCTGCCGCCTCGGGAGACGCGTTCAGAAAGGCCCATCACGAGGTGCAGGGCTGCTGCAATCTTACAGCTGGGTGTGACACAGGATCTGCTGAGGATCTGACGTTGTTCAGAGACCACAGGAGACACACGAACTCCGCCTTGCTGACCCACGTTCAGCGGAACATGTGACAGGATTAAACATGTATTGGATTTTTTTAAAAATTAAAATGATGCTATTTTTGGAGTGGGACAGATGGTGATTTTCTACCTTTTGCTTTTGTTTTTAACTAAACAACTTGAGAAGCACTTGGGTTGTACCTTTTGAAGCTTTTTCTGCCGCTGAGCAGGCTAGAAATACATCTATTATGTAAGTGGGGATTCTCAAGCAATTGTATAAGTTCACTTGAGGTGATGAATTAAATCTCTAATAATTTTGGGGCTTGTGACTAACAGTCACCAGACTGCAGGTTCTGGACCCACAACCCTGTCCTGTTCCTGGACATATGACAAACGAACAGATCAGGCATATGCCAGTCATCTCTCTCTCTCCTTCCTCACCTGCTTAGATGTGGAAGCACTCAAAGCCCTGCATCATGTAGGGCTGACTCTTTTAATTTTTATTTATTTTCATTGTTTAATTTTTCCCCTGTGCTGAGTGATGAATGCTGTGTGCTCCTGACCATGCCTAGCGGTTTGAATTCCCTGGGAGCTGCCTTGTGGGATAATGGACATCTCTCTCCACGCTTGGCATGTTCTGAGGAGTTGAAGAGTTCAGTGCTGGATTCGATTAGAGGAATATTCTGCAGTCCTTAAGCTGTGCTTTCCTGTTGCTCACGAGATGGCAGTTCTGTGTCTGACAAGCGTAGCTGTAGCTATATGGGAGACCTGAAAAGGTTGACATCTGCATTCCTGGGCTGAAGCAGAAGACGTTTGTTTGAAACAACCCTCCATGCACCGCTGTGAAGCTCTTAGAGCGTCATGTTAGCTGTAAGCTTGAGCTTTTCCTGCAACGTGTTGGGGTTTCACTGCTTTGCTCAGTGGGGATGTCTGGGTGCTGCCATAGCGATCAAAATTCTTCACCACCCAACCTGGCTGTTGCCATGAGTTCTCTCTGGATCTCTGCATAATTGCTTCCCAAATGGAGTCTGCTGTTACCATAGCACTTAAGGTCCCCAGTAAGCTCTGGCTGGCCCTTGTGAGCAAGTCCAGTTAAAAACCAGTCCCAGCCCTGGCCGGCTGAGTGTTGCTCTCTCCTTCCTTCACACCTCCAGCCACAACCTGTTCTCTGCTCAACTAGTTTTGTGGTTTTTTCTCTTCTCTCCCGTCGACACAATTCACCAGTTCTTTGCCTTTTCAGTGAAGCATTTCAGCTGCGTGCTGTTGCTGCAGCTTCTTGCTGGCTTTGCAGTTCCAGTCATGTTCACTCAAAACCAGTTGTGCTCCGCAGCATGTTTATGCTGTTGCTAATTTCACTTGGAGATGAGCGAGGTCTCAGATGCTATTAGCAGCTGCTTGGAATAATAGCAGCTGAAACGTGCTTTTGAGAGGGCTGACTGATAACTAAACAAGTGAATTTTTTTTAAGCCGTGAGTTCTTCATGACCAGTTAATTTATTTTTTTGTCAGTCTTACAGAGGAAGTTCAAGGACTAAAATTGTCACAGTAGAGAGGGACTGAGTCTGCTTTGCCAAGTAATCTACTTGGAGGAAGCGTGTCTTGCTGCATAGTAATAAACCGCTGCTCCATCAGCTCTGGGTTTCTAGGTCTGCCTGTCAGGAATTGAGTGGATGCACAAGGCTGTAATGCGGAGCACATGCCTGGCAGACCTACCCACGTTCACATCTGAACATGCTTCCCGCTGGGAAGGCCAGTACAGTTCCATGGCCTTTAGTGAGCTGTTGTTTGTTACGAAATTGCTGTCACACATACTGTGAAACTTCTGTAACCCCAAATGAAGATGTCCGGACTGGGTTCCGATGGTGTTCTGGGAGGGTGGGTCGTGACAAGCTATTGCTGTGCTTGGACTAAGCCCTTGAAGAGGGAATGCAGAGTTATTGCAGAGCATGCATCTTGTCCATTGAATATTTTAGGCTTCTAATACACTGTTGCATGGCAGAGATTAATTTATTTTCCTTCCCTCCTTTCTCTGCTGTATTATGATTTACAGCTTCATTTTTTGACTTCCTCCATGGAACTGGCAGGGAGTTGCAGGGGTATCGTCTAGGGGAGAGGAGTGGCTCCTAAAGATTTGTAGTGAGAACAGGATCCTGAGGAATGCAAAGAAACAAAGCTAAACAGCTTTAAATGAGGCCTATCAAAAGAAAACCCAGAGAAGTGAGGAAGAAGCACTTAACTTTTACCATGCCATCAGTGCCTGTGACTATATAAATATTCTGTGGCTGTTTGCAGTTGTGTCATAGCTAATAAACTAAACATTCACCCCCAAAAACCACAACCATTGCTCGCCAAACAGTCTTGCTCTCCTAATTTAGGAGAGGTAAAGACTGTGCTTCTGTTCGGTGTTGGGTGACATTTCCGGTTGTATTATTTTGCACACTTCAGGGGCTGACATGAACTGTGATGTCCTGCCGATTGAAAAAGCACCCAGAAGAGGGTGGAGCCTGTAAAGCTAAATCTGTCTTGTCATGGCCTAGATATTGCAGCACTGACACTAAGCGAGGTCCCTATGATAACGGTGGTAATATTGGATAATCTCATTAGGATTCTCAGCTACGGTAAATCTGTGTAGGGCTACATCCCTGCTTTACTCGTGCTGAGAATCTGACCCCCGAGCTTGAGCCTGTGTTTTACCTGGAGAGAAGACAGTGCTCTGTTAGATATGCTGGGTGTTCTAAATACTGCCAGACAACCTTTAATAGAGACTGGAGCTTAGGCAGTGCTACAGCTGGAGCTGGGAGAGCTGCCACCTTCCTGAGTCAGTAGTGAGAGGAGTTTCTCCAAAGCAGGGCTTCACTCGCGCACCACGGTCTTTGTTGGATGCGATCTTTGCCTTGATGGTGCCTGCTGTCTAATGGATGCTCATGACTCCAGAGATACCTTTATAGTTGGGTTTTTTCCTTCTTTTGTTTCCCCTCTCCCACTAAAACAGTTGTGCGGCAGTTGCGTTTTGTCTCTGGCACAAAGCTGACGCAGATGCTGGGCTTGCCGTGCCCAGCGAACTTGCTCAGCATGAAGCTGCCTAACAACCAGCTCGTTGCTGGCCAGCAGTGGAGGCTCCTCTTCTTTCAAGTCAATAGAACATGGAAACTGTATTGCTCATATGTGCAAATTTACTTTGTGGAGACCAAATTCTTTCCAGCTCAAATGTGAGCTGTGTGGAGAATTTCCTGCTGCTTAAAATGGTTATCGTTGGTGGAAGAGTGCAGAGCCTCACGCCGAAACCCTCAGAGCTCTGGAGCTGTAGGGCTGCGTGTGGAATTCTCTCTGCCCGTGTGAAATGGGATTGAATGTGAGTTTGTGACCTGCTCTGACACACAACCTCTGTCCATGTTCCGAGTATAATTTCTTTAGTCAAAGTATCACTAGAAATATTCATAAAATGAGAGAATGCATTTCCTGTCAGGTCAGTTTAACTCGGAGCTCTCCTGACTTTTTGCAGTTGTGTCACTGTTAACAGTCATCTTATCAGTCTGGTCACTATTAAATTCCTGATCCTGTTGCAAATACCTGCTTAGCTAATCTGCACAGCACCTCAGCTGGGGAGACGCGGGATTCAGCTGGTTCTCCTGATCTTTGTGCCTGTTTCAGGTTTCCTGTCTTGAAATACTGGGTGTCCTCTATGCTTTGTTTACCTACTTTACCCCAGTTCTGAAGCTCTGGTTTGCTGCTACAGCCACAAAATGGTCAGAACATAGATGAAGTTTGAGTGATTGTGACCATTGCTACTTGCACAGACAAAGCTCTTTCAGCTGGAGTTTAGTGGTTTGCTTTTTTTGTTTTGCCCTCAAGATAACTCTTAAGTTCAGACTATTTAATTGGCGGTTGATGTTTCCAGATCTGATTTGATAAGTTTCCCAGAGCAGTTCTACCTCCTCTCCAGTATGGAGCCTTTTAAAGTGCTGTTTAGGAGCGATGGAAGCAGCTCAAAGGAACAGACCAACCCACAACTGGAAGCTCAGTGAACCAAGCAGAACCTGCACTGATTTTTGTTTTGTTTTAGTGGGGTTTAACTCTCTGTACAGATGAATATGGTGAAGTGGGGCACCAAGAGCTGGATCTCTCTTCTTGGAGATGAGCACGGGGAGCTTCCCAGGGACTGCTCCCATGCGCAAAAGGAAGCGTGATGCTTTTTCTGCACTCTCGTTTTCTTTGTAGCTTTTAGGCCTGCCCAGACTGTAAGGACTTGTATCTTTGTGTTGTAGAGCCCCCGAGCTGAAGGACAAGCCCTGCAGTACTGCACGGATCCTCCTTTCTGCCCCGCAGAGACCAGGGGTTTGTACTCCTGAGCCGCAGAGTTCACCATAACAGCTTGCTCCAGACACTGTTCTGGGTGATGCTGGGGCAGGCCTTTGGGACTGAAGTAGTCCCTTAAGTTTGGTACCATCTCATGCTTTAGCCTAGGTCAAGGGACTTAAAAAAACAAGCAGCTTACACTTAGTTTTTTGTTTTATTTCCTCTGAGGTAGAAAATCTGGGCTGCAAGTAGACCTGTTTAGTTTAGCGTTATCTGCTTTTCTCAGCTGGAGAGCCTGTTGGCAGGGGATGAGGGGTTTTGTTTTGTTCTTGTGCAGAGCTGGACTCTTTGGTTTATAACACAAACACACGCACTGGTTGCAGTTAGAGGAACTTGGGTGTAGTAAGACCAGGAGATCCATATTCAGGCCTTCATGGTTCTGCAGACTATCACTCGTTCTGCTCTCGGAACAGCGTGTGCTGCAGTTCACCTCTCATCACCACCCTCAGAAAGTCACTCGAGTCGGGCTTGTAGCTGTGGGTTCTGTTTCAGCCGGTGGCTGAGCACACCCTCTCACTACTTTGTGCTTGAGCTTACAAGCAGCTGGCACAGCTCAGCCTAGGTAAAGAAATCCCTAATTTTGTAGCCTGGATTGTGGGAAACAAACACCAATTATGTCGATATACTCCTGAGATGTGGTACAAACCTGTGCCTCAGGATAGGCTCTGTGTTTTCTGCGCGTGCAACTTGAGGGCAAATAATCTTCGCTTATATGGGTATAAAATAACATGTAAATACCCTAATGTAGCCAGAGGATTATGGAACTGGGTGGGAGAGTGAGCCACAGGCATTAATTAAATCCCAAACCCCAAGTGTCGTGATGAACACCACTGCAGCATGTAGTAATAAAGCAGCAAAATCCAGACACAAAGGAGAATGTTAGTGCAACCACCACAGCTTCAGGACTTTAGTCTTTGTGTGATTGGAAATGTGGAGAAGACGCTCTGGACAGCGTCCCTCTGGCCACGCAGCAGGCTGGGGGGGACAGGCTGGCAGTAGCTCGTTGATGTCTGTGGTGCGTCAGGTAACAATCTGGGGTTGAAATTGTCGGTGGGGAGTTTGGGGAGACCTCCTGACGGTGGAGGTGACGCCACCCTCGGAATAGAACCCTTGACAGATGTGTCAGGAGTGACCGTGGGCATCGTCAGTCCTGCCTGTGAGTGAGAGGGTGCGTCAGGTGAAATCCTGTGCGAGGCAGCGACACGGTGACACAGGCCACGCTTTTTCAGTGAGGCAGTCGTGCGTTTGCTTACCAGCATCCTGCTGTGACTGGGAGAGGTGAAATGAGGCTGGGGAAAGCGTCCCTCTGTCCGTTAATCTTGTCATCCTCGGCCTGCCTCTGTTCGGCTCCACTGGGGCAAGAAAAAAACCCTCTTTTTTAGATTTTCTATGTTAGTCCTGAAACTATAAAACCACTGGAGAGAGCGAGAGAGAAGTTTGAAGGCCCAAAGCGCTCACCTTTTGGGACACTGCTTAGGTGGAGGTGGTCGTGAAGAAGAAAAGAGATAGCGGAAGCCGTGCCCATGATCCTGCCGTCATGTGTTTAACTGTGTTGAGGCTGGTGTCTTCACTCGGGGAAAACCGAAGGGTCCCTTTGCCTGCAGACAACCTCCTACTGCCTCCTGAGAAAGCTGAGGGTGTAGGAAACGGTGTTTGACTGCATCGGTGATTAATCCTTCACCAGACCAAATCAAGCTTGTGAGTGACAGATCTCCTGTTTGCTTCTAAGGCTGGATTCCTGGCGACAAGCAGGGCCCTTTGTGATACTGGGCAGTACTGGGAAACCTCCAAAAATGTTTCTTCCTGTTGGCAACGTGTTGTGCCATCCCCAAAATGTGATGAGAGGGGTTTTGGGGTGAACCTCCAGTCCCATCCTGTTGGGTCACTTGCTGCTATCTCTTCCTATGAGACGCTGCGGTTTGAGGGGGCTTTTCCAGACTTAGCCTGGTTGGGCACCTGCAGGTGCCCTTCCAGCACAGATCTGCTTTCTGGAGACAGGCTGCAGAGCCCCTGTCTGCGAAGCAGAGCTCAGGGACATGAGCTGTGGAAGCGAGGCCTTGGCTTCACGCTGCTGCTGTGAGTAGTATGTTGTCACGCTGACTCACGTGTTGTTTGGTCAGGTGCTTAAATTTTTGCCTTTTTTGTTAATCACAGGCTTTCCTACCACAGCAGCTCCTTTTTAAGACCATGGCTTAAAGAACAGAGGATTTATTTGCAAATTGCTGGTGCTTCTGACAACCTCCATCTCAAGGAAGTGGGGGCAGAGATAACATTCCACGTTGAACTCAGTCAGTCATACATGGTACCAGTGTTGTCTTTGATACTGCTGTGATTTTGGGTGTTACAGCCCTAACACAAAGTCTGCCTCACTACTAGAGCTTCTTAATTAAATCTCAAACCACTTTAAAAGCAAATCTTGAGGGATTTGTTGTATTTTTCTTTACAACTGTTAATGCTGACATCTCTGTTTATCTTTAAAGGTGTTGTAGATGCTTCATAAAGCAGAAAAAACAACATGCAGTGATCCTGAGCATTGCAATTCCTCGTTATGTATCAAAGCAGAACACAACACTGATCCCAGTATGTGTATGCATTTGGTAATAAAAAGGGGAGATATTGCAACAGGAAACATATTTTGGAGTGAAATATCCTGCCCTGGAAACAAAGAGCTCAGAATTGATGGAGAAATTGCATCAAAAGGGGGAAAACGGGATTTGAAATGGTAGGTTTTTTGGCAGGTAGTGCCCTCCTGCTGGGCAGTGAAAGAGGGGAATAAGAGGCAGCAGAAGGAATACACCAGTGCACAGTAATACCGACAAAAATAGCACTATAATCCTAACGCCCAGTGGAGCTATAATTAAAATAAAAAGCCTGTCTAAAAACTAACAAATATTTATCTGTGTGGCGGGTAACAGTGGACGATCACATGTGGGATGTGATCAGTGAGGGACTGTTCCCTTTGCTTTTCTTCCTGTTACTGCGTGCTCTTGGGACCGCCTGTGGTCCTTTTTATGGGAGCTGCCGGGTGAGTCCCCTCCTGGCAGCCAGACTCGCGTTGTGACGTGCTCTGGCGGTACCGGCAAGTTTTTCTGAAGGTCTCTGCGGCTCTACAGCCCCGTTGTGGTCTGAGGAGAGAATCCCAGGGCCCCTCAGCATTCCCTGTCACTTGTCCATCTTCACCCTTGGTTTTCAGGTGGTGAGAACCGAGATGGGGTTATTTGAAAACTGGCACAAAGAGCTGTAGGGGAGAGGCGCTGGCACATCAGAGTGCTTTTTCCTGATGTCCTTGCAGAGCTCGATGCTAATGTTAGCTGTACTTGGCCGTAGTCTAAAATAATTACAGATTATTATATTGCTTAACTCTGCCCGAAGTGTTTTCCTTGGCCTTTTTTCTTTGTGGTGAAGGGTAAGTGACGCCAAGGTTGAGGTTTGCTGAAGCCATCTCTGTCCCTGGAAAAGATGCTCCAGTATTTTGGTGCTTTGTGATCAAGAATCCTATCATAGAATCATAGAAGCGTTTGGTTCGGAAGGAATGACTGTTGTGTGTACACAAACAGGGAAAAAACTTTTTGTTGTTGTTAAATGACTGCGTGTTGCCCAGCTAAAGAGGTGCCGAGGGTGCAGGGTGGCTTTCTCAGGACAGGAGTAGAGAGAAGATGGTGCTGGTGTTGCCAGGAGATGATGTCCAGTGCTGGGTAATGTGCAGTGTCTGTGTCAGCTGCTTGTGGCTACGACTGGGCAGGGGGAATTAAGTGCTGGGAACTATGTTTTAGTAAAGCTTCAGGAATGAACTGCAAACGCCCTGTGCAGGGCAGGCGATATGATTTTCCTGTAACTGGATCACGGCGTCCTAACTTAGCAGAGGAAAAAATTGAGTGAGGCTGCCCCGTGTACTTAGGAAAGTAAATGCTAAGGAAGCTCTTCTGGCTGGTGAGATAAGGCAAAATATGACATAATTCTTGATGGATAAGGATTGGGAAGTATTTGGATTGTGCAAATGAGTGGCTTTGTGCCTGGTTCAGCAAAGCACTTAAGTGCTTGCTAGCACAACCAGACCTGAAAATGCCTTGCTGGCTGTCCTGGAAGGCTAAATATTCCTCGGGCAGTCGTTGGGGCCATCTGAAAAGCGTTTGGCTGTCCCCTCGGCTTCGGTACAAAAGCACAGTGGGCTGTCTGGCACGTGGAGCTTTGAGGTGGATGAGATGGAGCTAAAGCACAGAAAGCTGGAAACAGTTCAGTGGAAAACCACATGCATTGTTTGTCCATCTCGGAAAAGAATTTCACCCCTGAAGAATAAAGTTTTTAGTGGCATCCAGAAGGTTTATCAGGAACTCTGGAAAGTTCAGATACTGTTAATTTGTTTGTAGAAGGGTCATGGAGAAAACCCAAAATGAAGCAATGATTTTTGGGAATCGATGATTTGATAGTTGGCTCTTTCAAACCCACTGATTTGACTAAGTTAAGTGAAAAGAGGAAAGCAGTTCTGCCTCCTCAGAGCTGCTTTCGGGTTATCCAACAGCCTTGGAAAAAAGAGAGGGCTGTGATCTAAGACAAACCTTGAAAATGTTTGCAGAGGGAAGGCATGTCCATGCAGTGCCGATGTTTTTGTAGCTGTTATTGCAGAGATCATCATGCTACACGTCTCGTTTGCTGCTGTGCAAACAGCACTTCACATCTCCGGGAGGTCCTTTCAGTGTGGATTTTAGGAGGTGTCTGCCTAATCGTGTTGGATGGAGCTGTTTCGGTTTTGTTAGCGAACCTGCTGCCTCGTGCAGAGGGTGGTGGAGCAGCATAGCAGTGCAATACAGAAAATGCCATGTGCTTTGGGAACACCAGTGGCCTGTGAAAAGGCCTTTGGTCCTGCAGATCCTGTGAAATCAAACCTGCTTTACTCTATGTGCACAGGGCAGAGTCCAACCAGGCCTCTTCGGGCTATGATTAACCCAGGTGAAGTGCTCTGAGTTGGTGCTTCAGACACTGTCTGGCTACGGCTGAACTTTATTTTGGCTCAGCATGACCAAACTGGACCTGTTGTCTGGCAGGCACAGACCCTGCCTGCAGTAACACCCTGCTTTCTTTCTGCTCAAACAGCTGAGCAAGGGATTGGGTGAAGACCCAGTAGTTGTGTTGGTAGGAAGGGGCTTTTCAGGACAAGCTGTTTCTGCAGGTTTCCCCACCACCACCAAAGGTGCTGTCCCAGAGGACACGGTGGGTCTCTTGCACCAGTCGTGTCCATCAGCACGCACGGTTCAGCGTACAGTTCATCTGCTGTAGCAGCACTGAGCTGGGCTCATTTAAACCTTCACCAGCAAAAGGCAGCTCTGGAAGAGCTTATCACAAACGGGTGATGGAAGGAGCAACCCATATCTCTGTAAACTTCCTCGCCATGGCACTAACTAGTGCCGCTTGCCTGGAAGCAGCATCTTGTGCTGTTTTGCAGGTCGGTGTTGCTGGCTGCCTGTGACGTGCTGGCAGCAAGAGGGTTCCAGGCTCGCAGTACACGAGAATCGCTTCAGTGCAGTGGAGAGCTATCCTCTTACCTGGTGAGGAGTGGAGAGGGGAATCACATGCAGCTTTGGGCGGCTGGGATAACCTCGTTTAGACGTTCTTGCCTGGCTGTGAAGAGTTCTGCAACCTGCTGAAATTACAGAAGGGCTGCAAATATAACTACCAGTGCTGGAAACTGGCCAGCACGCTGACACGAACCTGCATGGGAAACTGCTCTGGCATCACTATTGACTGGGGATAATTGGAACCTCCTTTTTTGCTGGAGTTGTTTCTTTTTCAGCTTATCCTAATACCATTTAGCAACAACAACAGTCAGGCCAGAATTGTGTAGTGAGATAACATCAGGACCAGTTTCTTGCCCGTTGGGGTTGTCCTGGCCTGGCCCAGGCTGCCCAGGGGGGGTTTCCCAGCTGTGTGGAGGTGGTGCTGAGGGACAGGGGTCAGTGGGGACCTGGCGGTGCTGGGGGAATGCTGCGACTCGATGAACTTGAAGGTCTTTTCCAACTGAAACAATTCTGTGATTCTGTTCTATGTTCTGCTGCTGGTGAGGTAGGTGCCGCATAAATGCAGAAGGCAGCGATGTTTCCCAGGAGCCCTGTGGCTGTTGCTGGCTCTGTGCTGATGGTGATGGCAACACTGACTGCACACTACCTGTCCAACAGTGTTAATATGTCTTAAGGATGGGCATATAAATAACTTTTTATGTCTTAGAATGAGAGTGATATTTTAGCTTCAGATGGTTTGTATGGGAAAAGAATTGAATTTCCTTCAGAACTCCAGATCTCAGGCACTTGTTAATGAACTGTCCTCTGCACTGACTCTTGGGCTTAGTTCTTGTTTCTCTCCCTTTTGGTGCCTGCGCAGTCTCTGGATTTATTTGCTCTATTGCACCTGCAGCCTGGACTGGTCTCGTCTCTTCCTTTCCGTACATGTACTGGAAAAAATGCTCTCCCAGCAAAGACGTGAGGGTGTTCCTCAGCCTGGGTTACTTTGCTTCTAAGCTCTGCGTTGTGCGTGCCCCAGCCTCCCCGGCCACTTGTGTCACAGCTATCCAAGCTCACCTGAGGCAGCATGGGCTCTTGAGCTGACCTTGGCTGCCTTGGAGCTACACAGATCCTGGCACGTCTGTCGCTTGTGCTGGAGCTGGCAGAGCGCATTAGAGCTGGCGGTTCCTGGCCAGTGGAAGGGTTGTCTTGCCATTCCGCCGAGAATAGAAGTAAATGGTCCTGCAAAGTGCATCTGGCAGCGCTTCATAATAATTGCAATTTGTCTTTGATCCATTTCCTTTGGACTTTGCCCAGATTTAGCAAAGTTGGGGTTTGGACTGGAATAGGGAAGGAGAAATTGGTTGTGGTCAGAGGCTCTGGAAGCTGGAAGTGGTCCTTGAGGCTGACGAGGTGGTGATGATGTAGATATATAGTGTGCAAAGAGGAAGGGTTAACCAGCGGAGAGCAGCTGTTAACAAGGTAGTTAAAAGCGACAGTGAGTGTATTAATTTCAGCATGATGCTGTGAGAAAGGGTCAGAGAGTAGATGAGCGCTGGGTGACCTGGCTAAGCCAACTCTGCCTGCTCAGGGTGGCAGTGTCCAGGCTGACAGCGAGAGCTGGGCACCACTCGTCCTTACCACTGCATCCCGGAGGAGCACCCATCACCCTCTGCAGACAAGCCCCTCTTCTGGTGATGGTGGTGAGAGAGAACTCCTAAATCATTAGGAAGTCTTCCTTAGGCAGTGTCGGCTGAGGTCCAGGCGCTTCATAGCGCGGTCCCTTCCTGGGCTGTGCGGAACAGCGCCGCTGTTCTGGGTGGTCTGATGGAGATTCAAGCTGTGTCTTGGGTCTGCCTTCCCCTCTCCTCTGTCATACCTTGCTGGAAATCGTGAGCTGCGCTTGCTACCTGCTGCTTACCAACAAAGGTGCTGCCTTACAGGGAGCTGTAGGAGCACAGCTCCTGATTCCTCTGCCCTCTCTGTGTACCTGCTGCTTCCTTTGGAAGCCAGTTTGCAGGTTCTTGGTGTTCTTAAAATTGGCCTGTATGTCCTGCTAATGGACTCTGATCCTGTACTTCTAGAGCCATTTGTGTACAAGGAGGGTGACAAGAAGCTGCTGTTTTTTGTGCTCTTCACTCCTTTCCGCACCCCTCGTCCTCCTGTGGTTTTACTGAGTGTTTCACAGTCCTGTTCTCCACATGCAATGCTGTGAGTGCTGAAGCCAATTAGCAGTGGAAGGTGTAGTGAATGCAGAGAAGCTGAAGTCTGGGTGGTATTTTTCACACCTTTTCTGATTTAAATGTGGAATGACTACCTGAGGGAAGTTAGACATTCTTCATTCTGTTTTCCAGACTAAATCCTGGATACAGCCCAAACCTGGGCTCAGTAAACTGTAGTTTGGAAGGACTATTGTGGTCTCTTTTAACTGAGGCAACCAGAGCAGATGACATATTAGTTGTTTAGAAAGTAAAACTTTGCTCCCTCTTCTCTGTGGATCGTCAGATTTTGCTTCTCTGATGGCCAGGTCGCTTCCTCTAGGTTGCCATATGTCCCCTGGTCAAATCAACGCTTGTTTCCTCTGGAGAGGAGCATGCTGCTTTTACTAGCAGCAAAACCATCAGGCTTTAGTCTGCAGTCGATGGGAGTTCAGTAATAAAATAACCAAATTGATAGGTGTATTTGCAGACAAAATAAGTGAAATGATTTTGCACAGCTTCCATGTGTGGTGGTGTCTGCTGAGGCTTGCAGGAGTTAAAGGGACGGGAGAGGATGCAGGGACTTGTGTAAGTACTGAGTCAACTCTGCAGATGTTGCAGACTTCCTCCTCCCTGGATGCGGCTCTGCCCAATGTTCATCTCTCACTGCTGCTTTTGGAAGGTGCACTGGGCCATATTTGATATTTCTGAGCTGTATCAGGGGAGACCTCACTTTTGACAACTCCCTGACAGGAGGTTGGAGCAAGGGGGTGGTCGGTCTCTTCTCCGCAGGAGCAAGTGACAGGACGAGAAGAACCGGCCTCCAGTTGTTGCAGGGCAGGTTGAGGTTGTCCCTGAGGAGCCATTTCTGTCCCGTTGGGGTTGTCCTGGCCTGTCCCAGGCTGCCCAGGGCAGTGGTGGAGTCCCCATCCCTGGAGGGGTTTCCCAGCCGTGTGGAGGTGGTGCTGAGGGACAGGGGTCAGTGGGGACCTGGCGGTGCTGGGGCGGACACACTGGTACTAGGGGAGCTTGAAGGTCTTTTCCAACCCAAATGATCCTGTGATTCTGTTTCTGACAGGTTGCTACGTGTTGATGTTGCAGTTCCATATCAGAAAAAATTAATTATTTTGTAGTTTTTATTTTTTGATTCTAAAGTTTCTGGTTCCTTGTTACTCTTGGGATGGATGAGCTGTTCTCCCTTGCTCAGCCTGCAGTTTTCTTTGCCTGTTGGCCCTGGCTGCTCGTAAGCAAAATAGTATGATGTGCGTATTCCAGTGAGGGCTCTTCAGGAGCGACTTTGTTAATTAGCACAGGATCCAGGCTGGAGGAGAGGTGCCTGGCCCAAACCTTTGCTAATGAGACATTAGCAGTTGCTCTGAAGAGGTACCAGTGCCACTTCAGCTGAAGCAAAGATTTAGAAAGAGGAGCTCCTTGAATTTAGTGGATCTGCTTTTTCTTTTTTTTTTTTAAAGCTTAATTGATCTATTTTTGCTGCTCAGCTCGTGTTTCTGCTGAGTGTAGCGCTGTAAACAGAGACACTGTGTCCTGCTGGCCTCCAGGCCTGGCCAGAGGAGCTGAACCCCCAAGAGGGAGAGGAGAGGAGGCTTCTGATGGACGACTGCTGACTTCTCATTTGGGGGGGAAAAAAAGTCTGTGATTCCCAAAACGTTTTGATGATGACTGAGACTCTGTAACAAAAAAAAAACCCCACTTTATTTTTTGATTCATATTTTCTCTTGAATTTTGTCTGTGGCCCATGGAAATGTACAGAAATTAAAAAAAATAGGTCCAAACCTGATGTCTCTAATGATTTTAAAAAGCAAAATGTGTTAAAGTAGGGATTGGGGAAGCGGTTACGGGTCCCTTATTTCCTAGCAGCTCCATTGTGGGTTATAAAAGGGAGGAAAAAGTCTGTAGAGGCAGCCTGGCTTGTCCCCCCACAGACATCCTTGGGCCGAAGCTGCCCCAGCGGGACGTGCAGATTTGCTCCCCAGCACCGAGGCGAGGGTGGCTCGGGCAGAACAATAAGGCTACGGCTGCGGGTTTGGGAGTTCTTGTACTTGTAACTTGAGAGCCTTGACTGGAGCAGCCTAAGGGAGGGTTGGGGTTATTTTTGTGTCCGAATTGGAGCGCTGTGAAGAAATGAGGCTCTCCAGAGCTACGAGGGTTTTAAACCCCTCGCTGGCAGGAGCGAGCAGCATCTGCAGGGCTCACTGTATCCCTGGGCTACGTCCCAGTTTTCGGAACTCGAATATCCATTTTGCAGCCTGGTTATAGTTTTTAAGACCTTTAATTAAAGTCTTGACCCTCTTATTTTTAATTCTTTCAGTTGCATCTTTTTGCAACTTCTCTGGGGCTGCTACCCGTTAGTTCTGTTCCGACAAGCCAGTGGGTCTTCCTTGGAAAACCTGCTCTAGTTCCAATGGCAAACTGATGTGTAAAGCAGAGGGGTCTGTGTGCTCAGAGAGGGTTTTGACCAGCTCTGACGCTGTCAGGCGTGTTATTTGCGCGGGTGACTCTTCTGGGGTTGTTTTGGAAGATAGGTGCCGTGAAAGCTGTTTGATAACAAGTGGGGAGGGTTTTACTTTGATCCTGGAAGTGTTGTCTGGCCATTTGCTCATTTTCAATCTCTTCTTTCCAAAAACAAGTCCCAGTTTTAGTAAAAGCTTTGTTGGGCCTGTTGTTGACCTGGTGGTTTCTGGCAGCTTGTAAATGGGATTCACCAAAGGGCTCAAACTTTTAAAATGAGGATTCTTTGAGATGTGACTGAATTTTTACGCTGTGTAACTACAGCTCCTGGTGTCGTGGGACTTCTCAAGGCTATGGCAGCACCAAATCATAGCTGACTATTGAGCTGATTCTTTAGAAATCCTTAAGCATAAAAGAAATATATGCTGTAATGTCAGGTAACGGAGAGCAAAGGAAGCGCTGTTGGGTTGTGGCATCAACAGTGTCATCGTTATTCCCTTTTTACTGTTGTGCAGCACTCCTTGGTTACTTGGATCTGTTCAACTCTTTGTTCTGATCTCTGGGAGCCGGGTGCGAAACCTTGATGTCTCTGTTACCTCCATCCTCAGTCACTGCCTATTTCTGTCCAGGACTACCGAGGTAAACCCCATCTCTTCCGACGCATTGCTAACAGGTGAAAGGCTTTCATCCGACCCAAGTGGAGTGTGTCCTGACTTCATAATAATGATGACCACAAAACAAATTGTGGGCTTTGTTGTTTTTTTCTTGTTCTTCTGTCCTTTTTTAAAAGCACTATCATCAAACCGTGTGTGGGAGATGGGGTTCTTCTGCTTCTTGCTCAAATTAGCTTTGCGGTGTAACTTAGATGCTTCAAAAGTTGGGAAGCCTTTTGAGTTTAGGCTTTTAGTAGTTCAGTGGGTGATCTGTAAGTCGGATTTCTGTCCAAGGCAATGTTGCTGTTTATACTTTGGCTTTCTTCTTCACAGTGGAAATTAGTGGAGTGGTGAAGGACTGTCTGGCAGGACGAGTAACCAGTGTAATTGCTAGTCTTTGCAGAGATGTTAAATGTTAACTTTGCTTCTATTAATTGAAGATTTGCCCCATTGGATTCCTGTTATTCCCCAGAAATAACTGTCTAGGCAGCGTTGGAAGCTCTGGAGCTAAGCACGTGTGAGGGATGCTTCCACCGCAGCTGTTGGTAGCTGGCTGAGTGCCCTCCCTCCTCTGACTGTCCTCTGAAGATGGAGGCAGGGGCAGGGCTGGAATCAAGGACCAAGAGGTTTCTTCGTTAACGAGTGGGATGATTTTGTGTCTTCTGCAGGTGGCTTTGCGATAGTGTTTCTTGTGAGGACTAACAATGGGATGAAATGTGCCCTGAAGCGGATGTACGTCAATAACGAGTACGACTTGCAAGTCTGCAAAAGAGAAATCCAAATCATGGTAAGTCAGCAGTTTGCACTGGGGCTCCGGACTGGGAGTGGAATAGTGTCAGAGCCTGGTCACCTTCTGTCTGTCCCAGAGAAATGACTCTTCCTTGGACGTTTAGCATTTCTCACAGATAAGTCATTGATAGAGAACTTCTGCTTTAATCCATCAAGTTACTTAAAATAAGACACTTCTAAAAGCGAGGTTAAAATTTATTTTATTACATTAGTGGGTTTTTTGAGCAGGTGAAGATTTGAGGTGGTGTTTGCCAGCAGAAGAGCGGAAGGAGATGAGAAAAAATAAGCACAACACATACTGTCCTGGAGGGAAAACAGGTAGAGACAGACCTCAGGTTTGCTCAAGTTCTGTGTGATGGTTAATCCGAAGTGATAGGAGCTTGTGCCTAGACAGGAGGAAAGCTGGGAAAGCAGTGCAGTGTAGAGGAACCAGATGAAAATGCTGCTCGCTCTGTATGGCTGGCTTATACTTTGAATTTATTTATCTTACAGCGGGATCTCTCTGGCCACAAGAACATTGTCGGATACATCGATTCCAGTATAAATTCAGTAAGCAGTGGTGACGTGTGGGAAGTGCTAATATTAATGGACTTCTGCCGAGGTGAGTGTGGGCTCAATGTGTTGTTTCTTGGTAGATTTGTCCCTTTTCAGTACTTAGAGGAAGCTTGGACACATCTTCCTTTAAAAAAACCAAACCTGTTCCTAGGCCTGGCCCTTCCTTGGCTCTGAGGAACTGTTGTGAGCAAAGCAAAGCCAAAACTAAGTGTGGAGAAGTAGATGATATGTGAGGCTGTGTTGACCCTGTTAATGGGACTGGTGCCACCTTTGCCCCTGCCCAGGGTGGTACTGGATCCATCCTGTGGTGAAGGAGAACCCCTAAACATACATTGCTGTTCTCCATCAGCTGGTCCACACAAGAAGTGGTTCTTCTAAAGCTGCTGGGCTGTGGAATGAAATTCTTCTTCACTTCATGTCATATTGCAGCTTTCTTCCACTTCAGCCTGACTTAAGATTGTTCTGGAAGAAGATTGAGACGGATAATGTGAAGCCGCACCATACTCCTTTTACCTCTGACCTTCTTGCTTGGCTGTCTCAAGCCAGACAGGCTCTTCCAGTTTTTTCCAGCTGTCCCAGAGCTTTGATCTTTCGTGGCTAGGATGTGGTGTTCGGAAAATGACGCATGTGCTCCACTCAAATGCCTCGTGCAGGAAGAATGTTGAGCAAAAATAATGTTTTGGCCAGGCGACTTCAGAGGTCTGTGGCTGTTTTGGGTGGAAATAGGGGTTCTTGGGACTGTTTGGTGTTCAGCCGAAGCCAGGTGAGTTGTAGCAAGAACAACTACGGTGCTGAAATGGCTTGGAAGATGTGCGGTGCAGCTCGGCGTTCCTCCGAGCCCTCCTCGCTGCTTCGTTGTGATGCAGGAATCTGGACCAGCTGGTGCTGGGTTTGTTTGCTGCGAACGGAAGAACCTTAGTGTCTTTTGCTGATGGAATCGTTAGGAAAGGCGAGTAAATCCACGCGCCGCTCCCTGTGGCAGACCCCACCGTGGAGGGAAGCGCAAACCAGAACGTGCTCCTGCCCCTGCATTACCCTCCCCCTGTGCCAGATTTAGGGCTGACAAAGTAAAATCTGTCTTTGAGGCCTTCCCTCCTCTCTGGAAGGAGAAGGGCTGCAGGCGGGTATTTCTCACGTGCCTTGCTCTTGCCAGGTGCTCTGTGGGCACACGCCGCTGTCGCCAGCGTCCAGACACACGAGTCGCTGTTACACGCTGGATTTTCCCTTGTTACTCTCCTTTTGTGTCAAACAGTTTCCGAACCAAATCAGCGTGTCTTTGTGCGCAGAGTGTCCACAGCTGCACTCTTTATGAAGCTGAGCTTGTCTTTTGTACCATGAAAATCAAGTTTTCCAGCACTTGTGAAATGACACGGTTTTGCTTTGCCGAAGGTTCAGGAAGGTTTTTTTTCCCCTCAGGGTATTTGGGGTGTTTTGAAGGGGGAAGAATCTCTGTGTGGATTGTTTTGGAAAGGCCTTGACAGCAATAAAACCTCAAAGTTGAGGCAAATTCAGGGCTCATTCATGAAAATTTGCTTTTTTTTGTCTGCAGTTTCCCTCGTCACAGCAGGATTTTTAATTTTTTTGCCAGTCTGTAACTTTAGCCAAGCCTCTTAGTAGCGTCCGGGCTTTCTGAGTGTCTCCCATTCTCTCTCCTCTTGCTTACATGTTGCAAACTATTTTGTGGACTATGGGTGCCCCAAATTCAGCCTTTTATTCCTCTAGTCTGACCAAAAAAAGAGCCTTATTTTGAATTAGGAAGAAGAAGATGTGGCTTTCTCAGAATTCCATTTGAGTGTTAATGCAGCCAGGTGAATGGGGGCCGGAGGAGGTAACTTGGTGCTCTGAAGCACTGTTCAAAGACCAGCTGGGATGTAACGCCTGCCGGTACATAGGCAAACCCCCCTGGGGTTTAGGCGAGGAAACTCAAATCAGGGTGAGCAAGCAAACTGCAACGAGCCTCTGGGGAAGGCTGGGAGTGAATTTTGAATTTGAACTCACGGACTTCTTGTGCACCGACTGTACCAGGCCCATTTGATGGGGAGCAGACTAAGACCGGTCAAGTCCGGCAAGACTGGGACTTCGACCAGGCTACACGTCATTTCATACCCCTGCCCTGATTCTGGGTGTTTGCCTCTCCTCAGGAGGTCAAGTGGTGAACCTCATGAACCAGCGCCTGCAGACAGGCTTCACGGAGAGTGAGGTCCTGCAGATATTCTGCGACACCTGCGAAGCCGTAGCCCGGTTGCATCAGTGTAAAACACCGATAATCCACAGGGATTTGAAGGTGAGTTGTGGACTCCAGTAATGCAGCAGGGAGTGTGTGTCCTCCTTAACGTGTCTGTTTGCTGCCTACGCCGCGGCAGACGGGCTTTGAATGCCGGTATCGTGTTTCTGTTGTTTGTAATGAGGAAAAGCGGGCATAAATACCTCTCTCTATTGGAAGATAAATAAAGAAACGAGCCTCTCATTGCTCCTTACCATATGTTTACCATCTATAGATCTACTCAAAAACCACAAACGTTTGTGAATAATTATGTTTTGCGCAGGAGATGTGCCAAAATGTATCCGATGAATTATTCATGGGGACTTTCTGCCACCTGAAACGCTACTGGTGTTGTAAGGTGGGTCACAAAAAGCAGGCTGTAATCCTGGGCCCACATTAAAAGGATCCCTCCAGAGATGTTGGCCTTGGGACAGGAGTCATTAGAAGCTTTTGAAACTGGCCTCTAACTCTCTGTTGACTGTGAAAGTGTGTTGTAAAACTCTGTGCACTTTGCTGGGAGCAGAGCTAGGCTGGGGGGAGAGCTTTGGAAAAATCCCATGTGTATAATCAAACAAACAAACAAAAAGACGTTCCCTTTCCTCTCAACCAGCTCGTAAAATTCCTGAATAATTATTCAGCCAAGGAGGCTCCTGTGTGCATTTGAAATTCAGATGTGCTTTGTGGGTCAGGTTCTGCTTTCAGAGCCCTCAACAGATGTTTGGTTTGTGCCATTGGCCATTGTTTTATAGGAGCAGAAGAGCGGCGTGTGCCAGCGAGAGCCAGGTACCGCAGGGGAAAAGATCCCCAGGGCGTGATACGCATTAGTGTGTCTCAGATGATTGTGACCCCACTGCTCTGTCCGTTTGAATGTGGGAAACAAGTCTGACATGTGTTGTGAGTGAAATGTGTGCAGTCTTACCCATTTGAGGCCTGGGTTTAAAGATGTTCAGGACTGTGGGCATCTTACAGGAGTTTGTACAGGCAAAGAAAACTGGGCCGAGGGGATGAGGCTTAGGAACAGGGACCTTTCCAGTTGGTATTAACCCCTGCTGTTACCTTTTTGGCAAATCTTTGGGGGTTTAATAAAGAACAAAGTCATTGTGTGGCGATGTTCGTTGACATCTGTGATGGATTAGTGAGTTGATCTTGAGCGTTCTATACTGAGCTGCAATTGAAATGGGCTGTTATGGTCTGTTCTCTCTGCTTTGAGATAGGTTTCCTGGTTGAATATTATATTATTTCTGTTGTGATGACCTCTGGGGCTCCAGTCCCAACTGGAGCTCTAAGTACTAACACAGAATTAATGATTTAGATATGTTTGAGTTCAAATCTAATAATGCCAAGGGAGAGCTGCAACTCCAAGAGAGACTGAGGGCCAGAGGAGCTTTGTACAAATCCTGAGTGTGAGGAAAGGCATCCATTGGGTTGGTGGTTTGTTGGGTGAACACAACCCTGTTGAAGAGTGGGCAGATGTTGACTTTGCAGGCAGCTGCATGGGGATTGGAGGCCTTTTTTTGCCTTCCAGCACTTTGATGTTGCTCTGATGCTGGAGGTCCCTGCCCAGAGAGCTCTGCCAGCAGAAGGGATGGTGTGAATAGTCGTTAAGCCCTTTCAGACAAACTGCAGCTGGATGAGTTTCAGCGGTCTGCGGCTGTGATTTTGAATTAACCCAACAGGCTTTGCCTGAAGCAGAACAACCTCCTCTTGGCTCAGGCTCCAGCTGGTGGGAAGTGACCGACAGCAGCCCCTTTGAGCAGCGTGGTTATAGGGGAAAGGGGGGCATCTCGCTGCCAGTAAAGGCCGTGAAAAAGGTCGTGTGTCATCCCTGTGCGTGAAGGTTTCCCATCCTGACCTGATGGTTACCTCTCCGGTGCTGTGTCTGTCCCTGCATGTTACAGCTGTGTGATGTGCTGTACAGGCTGTGATGTTCTGTTTCATGTGCTTTTGTCCCAAACTAGGCATATATTGACGCTGCTTTTCCCTGAAAATGGGAAGCCCCTCGCATGTCGCCTCTGCCCTAGCCAGGACCCTGCAGAGACAGCGTAAGCCCATGAGCAGTAGACCTGTCTCATGTGGTTAACTTCACTTGCTCTTGCAGATGTTTTCCTTGCCCTCGGGTCTCATAGGCCATTGCTGCTGCAGGACGTTCCCTGAAAAGTTTAGTTTTGTTCTTGTCTCTCTGGAGTAAGAACAATTCCTACATCTTTAGGTCAGGCCTTTTAATAGTGAAGAGCAAATGGCCAAACCTTCCTCTAGCTGTTACTTTACCCTGGCTGCAGAGTCTGCTCCTGAGCTGGAACCTATGTAGAGAAGCTGTAACTGTCAGTCCTCTGAGGAGCAGGGGTTAGTGAGGTGGAGGGAGGGGACCATCTACCTAGGGCTGATGATAACAATTTACACAACTACCCTACACCTAGTGGCAGTGGTTTACATAACTTGTTCTTATATTTAACCTTGTCTTCCCAGTCTCTCACATCCCGTAACTCGTGTTGTTGAAAGCACCAGCCTAGAGTCAACTTTGATTTCTACAGCTCAGAGCTTTCTGCAGGGAGAAGTCTCCCGAATCTACCTGTGATGCTCCTGATAGTGTGAGCCCCTCTGGTTCCAGGAGTAGGTGACTGGCTTGCAGATGAGCGGCTGATTTCTCTTGTCGTAGACACGCAGCAGCATGCACCAGAATACTGCGTCAGTCAACTCGATCAAAACGTCTCTCCTTTTCTTTCCCCGCTTTCTGCAATAACCAGAAGGTTGTGCTCTCACGTTAAGGATGTAGTTTCTTCTGCTTTCCTTATAGCAGGAGTCCTCCCAGTGTTGCACTTATCACACCACAGAGAAGACAGTCACGCTGTGCTGCTGTTCTCTCTCTGCCTTCCATCACCCTCCTTTGTAATGCCAAGTCTTGCTCTGATGCCACCAACAAGCCTTTGCCTGGAATCTACTTGGACAGATCTGTGTCTAGAGTGTGATACATGAAATTGTTCAGTCCTCGAAGGGTAAAACCTAGTGTCCACCATGTTAAGAACATGGCTGTGCCGAAATCAGGCAGTGCTGTTTGATAATGCATTCGTGTCTCTGCTGTGAAATACTCACTAAGCTTTCGGGACCAAATAGGGGATGGTGCCAGGGAGGAAGGGGCACCACTGAAGAGACCAGCAGTCAGAAAATGTACCCTGGTCACACCTCCCTCCCAGATGACAACCTGAACTCAGAAACACCACCCTTAGAAGCCAGGGCTCTCACGGGAGGATGTGTGTTGGTTTTTGCTTATGCCTTACACCAGCCTGTGTCTGTACAGCGTTCTTGCCACTTGAGGTTTTAGCAGAGAAATGCGTTTGTTTGGGAGAGCAAAGACACAAGCTGGCTACGTTCTGTAACTAACCAAACTTAAGGCAACTCAAAGTTTCCCTTAAAGGTTTTTGTTTGGGGTCTAAATCTGACTTTGGGCATGTCAAAGGCTGCAGCCAGAGTTGTAAGTGCTCAGACCACAGCTCTCTAAGTGTTCCTCTGGCAGAGGCACCTCCATACGCTTTTCAACAGACAGGTTTCTCCAGCCTGGCAGTCAGAGGCAAATTCGGGTACTTTGGTTTACTGT
This sequence comes from Bucorvus abyssinicus, assembly GCA_009769605.1. Classification (NCBI taxonomy): domain Eukaryota; kingdom Metazoa; phylum Chordata; class Aves; order Bucerotiformes; family Bucorvidae; genus Bucorvus; species Bucorvus abyssinicus. Next base: position 1,801,976 of record CM020059.1, on the reverse strand, counting down.
TTGGTTTTTTTCCCCCTCGTTTTTCTGGAAGCTACTGGCCCAGCCTGGTTGCTGGACGGTCCAGTGCTGACATCTGTTAAAACCTGCAGGATATTTTGGTGAGAAGTCACGTCGGACTTCTCAGTCGATAAAGCAGAAGGATTCTTCTGGAAACGTTTGACGAGGATTTGCAGGGAATAGGGGCTGAGGCTGTCGGTGCCGATCTGCGGGGAGCACATCTGTGTGTGAGGCTTTATTCAAAGCAGATGGCTAGCAGAGGGGGGAAGGGGTGGTGTTTAACCCTTGGTTTCAAGCCAGCATTTCCCCCCTCAGCTGCTCTAATTTGGCTGCATTTTCTGATGCTTAAAATGCTGACTCCTCCTTTTTCTTTCCTTCTTGTGAAGATCCTTGATGGGGAGGTCTACTTCCAAAAGATTTTTGTTAGCAAACGCTTACATGGTGATTTTTTTGTAAATTTATGAGCAGTATGGTTTATCTCGTTGTTGCATCTGAGCGTTTGATGTTGATTGAAGATAAATACGTTAAAAATGGTGTGTGTTCCCTTGAACAGCGTTAATGCTGCTGTACAGATGAGGACCAGGAATACAGAGGGGCTCTGCCAGAACAGAGAACTGAACCCAGCGTTCGGCACACCTTATTGGCAGTGTTGAAACATTTAGACAACTTAGACAACAAGCTGGTTTTTGGTTAATGCATGATTAAGTGTGAGGATTTAGGGGAAAGGCAATGGCTCTGCCAATTTTATTACTTTTTTTCAGCTATTCCGGGTGTTTGTTTCAGCGTTTGTTTCAGTTGTCTGATTCAAGCTACCAAATCATATTTGAAAAGAAGGGCTCAGCTTCCCCCCAGCCTGCAGGAACCTCTGCTGATCCAGCCCCCGTGCGGGGAGGATGGAGTACCCAGCATATGCTGATAACAGGCAGCTGCAGTGTGAGCGTCAGCTGAGGTTTGTTCTGAGGGAGACCCAGAGCGACAGGTCAAACGCAGGCGAAGGGCTGGAGGTGTACGATGATTGCATACAGCTTCTCTTAGCTGTCCCAAATTCAGATGCCAGACTGTGGGTCACAGTAGCTCAGGGAAGTTGAGAAGACACCAGGACACAGTTCTTGTCCTGGAGCTCACAGGAGTCGTAGTAGAGGCAAGATGATGTGCGTTCAGGAGGAGGAAGGAGAGGGGCAGGAGGGAAGGCTGTTACATCTGCTTCTGCGATTTGATTTCTGTTGTCAGAGAAGTGACAAGAGTTTTGATGCCTATTTTCTTTGCTGTCATGTTACACTCTTGTGTCAGATATGTCTGATAGGTCTTCAGGCACTAAAATCCCTGCCTCATCTAAAGAAAACCAATGGGTTTTTTTTGTCTGAGTGATTCTGTATTTGTCTGCGATGCTCGTAGGTTGAAAACATCCTGCTGCACGACCGTGGCCACTATGTCCTGTGTGACTTTGGAAGTGCTACTAACAAATTCCAGAACCCTCAAACAGAAGGGGTGAATGCGGTAGAGGAGGAGATAAAAAAGTAAGTGTACTTTTCCTTTTCAGCTCAGAGGTAGTTTGTATTTGAAGGGTAATTTTTTTTTTTTGTACTGGGACTAAATTTTACTCAGGCCTGTTGCAGCAGATTGGATGCTGCTGCAGAGAAGTGTCTGATGCAGGTAAATAAGCACCTCGGGGAAGGTGAAACAATAAATCGAGCTTGATGTAATTGCTTTGCACCTGAAAGACCGAGCGTCCTAATGCAGAGAAGTTGCCCCCCTTGACGAGATAGTGACATGTTCTGTTATGTATGGGGTCAGTCTATCGCTGTCCTTCATCCATCTTGGCTTCTTTGAATAGATGACAAAATCCCTGTCCTCCATGAGCCACTCGCCATAAATCCTTGCTGTGACTGGGGAAGCACACGGCCTGACTCCTCAGGACCTGGAGAAGTTTGTGTCTTCTTCTCTTGCCCCATGCACCACACTCTATATTGGTAGCAACTGGGTGCACCTTGATGTTTTGGAAAGGGAGTTTACGTGGCGGGTCAGTGGGACCTAGGTCAGGAATGGAGCGGACTCCAGCTGCTTGGTCTTGCTTTAGTTTTAACATCCCTGCTGCAGGTTTTCCAGTTCTGCTCATACAATATCCTGGCTAGAAAACAGCGTTAGAAATGTGCGCAGATGCCTCCTTCTGTTAGGATTCCATCACACCTGCATGGATTTCCCCAACTGGTTTGACTGGAGTGTTTGGAGCTCTCCTGCTCTGCCTTTGCAGTCCCTTTGGAATGCCCTGCTTGTCCACTTATTAACAAGCCTATGAAAACTTTGCCTGTAGCAACGCTGTCTTGTGATCAAGGCAAATCGTACGCAAGGTGCCACAGCAGGAGTTACAGACCTACCCATAGGAAATCTTCCTAAACTGTGGTGCTGTTTCCAGCTTTTCTATTTGCAGTGATTTGCTAAAATGAGGCAGATTCTCCCTATAGCTTGAGCTATGAAATAACCTTTCCCTTGTTCCCAGTGGCTCTGAGCAGCAGTCCTGGTGTGGAAGTCACTTTATTAGGAGCCACATAACCGGTTACAGTCTTTGTAACACAGTTGGCCAAAGCCCCAGCAGTGAGGCCACTGCAGACGACATTTGACTGCTGACCTTGTTGATATAATACTCTGAATCCTGGAGTATTTCTGTTCTGGTTCTTAAAATGACTGTACGGTACCGCTGGCTTCAGGAAGGACCTTAGTCACTGCTGTGCCTTCACAGGGCGGTTTGCAGTGGTTTAGCATTCTGTTGTTAGAGGAGTGTAGCAGATACTGCTGTTAAGGTTTCCAGGAGGCTGTCTGCTTTAGTTTCCCTAAGATCAGTAGGGAAAGAGTGAATTTGGAAACGTGACACAGTGAAAATGCGTCTGATGCCCATTTTGAACTCACCGATGGATCTTTCTGCTACAGGTACACTACGTTATCCTACAGAGCACCAGAAATGGTCAACCTGTATAGTGGCAAACTTATCACTACGAAAGCAGACATCTGGGTACGTACGAAAACCGCTCAACGTCCGACAGCCAGACTGCAGCTTTCGTTACCCTAATGACAGGGTCACTGCCTGGCTGCCGATAACTTAGTTTCCGTAAGAGGCTGGACAGTTTCTGAATAAAGAGCTCCTCTGCTTGATGTTTCTGATGAATTACTGCTGAGCAGGGTGGTTTGTGGAGAAAACAGGCGTGTTTCTCTATATGCTGCTTCCCGTGGGGTTCTAATTTAGGGAGGTATGAAACTCCAGGGATGAATGGTACAAACCTGATTTCGTATCTAAAGAGTTAAACCAGGAGGTTCAGAGTGTTGTGACTTCTTGTGCCTGGGTTGGGTTGCAAGCATGTGAAATCAAAGGATTTAGCAGAAAACTGAGAAAATAGGCCTTCCCCCAGGAGCAATAGCGTGCTTACCCTGGGCGGTGTAACACAGGTCTGAGTGGTCAAACCTGGCCAGAGACCAGGCTCTTGTTCTGCTGTTTCTGATGGTTGGTGCAATCTTGCCACGCTTTTCATCTTGAGAGTGAAATGTGTGTGATCTGGTGAACCTGAGCAGGGACGGAAGCCTTCCCTTCAGCTGGACCGGTCTGCACCATTGGTAGTGCAGCAGCCGGTCAGCACACGGGCTGCGCTTAAAATGTGAATTCAGAGCGTGTTTGTGTGGGTTCTGCATCCCCGAGCTAGGGAGCAACAAGGCAGAAGCAGTATGAGGAGAGTTTTAGTGTGTTTGCCATAGCTCTGCGTATACAAGAGGGAAAATTGCTGGTGTGACACCTGCTGGGAAGAGTCCTCTGTCCTCTCTGAGCTCAGCGCAGAGTTGGGAGCGCAGCAGCTCCTGTGGGGCTCTTGCTCCGCTGAGTTCAGCAGGAGGTTTGTAGAGCTGGGCCCTGCACCAGAACTAGATCACTCGCCTTGGTGTCAGAGACCTGGAGAAGGAAGGTCACAGCTGTAACAGCGTGAAAAGTCTGTCAGGGCCTCAAAGGCAGCCAGAGGAGAAGCTGGGATTTGCAGTGATCTTGTGGTAATGGGGAAAGGTGGAGACCCAAAGGCTCGAGGGGCTTCCTTTTCCTGACATGGAAGGGATTCTGTTCTAGTGACCCGCTGGGTGTTCCCAAACGAGCGTGTGGCGCTGTGCACAGCGGGGCCTCTGCTTCAGAGCCCGTGGCAGCGCTTGTTCTGCTGGAAACCTCCCTTTCCTTACATCTCAAGGAGGCTGCTTTAACCAGAGTGCAATTTAATTGTGAAATGCTGTGACAGAAGATGTGAGCTGATGGTGAGTTGCTTAGGATTAGGAAATGTTTCCCCCTCTGCCCTGTGAGATGGTGGGAGTGTTTCATAATTAGCCCTTTGTGCAAAACTTGCATTTTCTTTTGAAATAGGTGGTGGTTCTTGCTGTCAAAAGCAGCACGGAAATAGATGGGAGGGTGATATAACCCAGCAGCCTGCAGACTCGGCTGCGGATCCCTCCCTGGTACATAGTTCTGACTCTTGAAAGGTTGTTTGAACTTAAGCTTGGAAACAGTTTGAATTTTTTCTTCGTTAGAATAAATGTGTTAAGGATGATGGTTACCATTTATTTTTGCTATTACTTTACTTTTTCCTCCCAGTATGTGGCTGAAACAGGCTTTGCCTGTTCAGTGACACGGAGGGTCACACGGTGGGGGTGTGAGGTGGTACTCACCCAATCCCCCGGATTACAGAGTCTGAGCCTAGGGAGGGACAGCTCTTCATGTATTTATCCTCCCATCTAACTGTGCTTGTTTTCAAGCCGCCCACAGGGATGTTAAAATGCTGATGCCATGCAGGACCCCTGTCGCAGAACAAGCCAGAGCACTTGCCCAGCTCCCTGCGATGGTGCCTGAATTGTACCGTTCTCTGCTCTGCTGCAGCGTGTTGAATCCTTTGCTCTGTTCTCTCGCTCCAGGCCCTTGGCTGTTTACTGTACAAGCTGTGCTACTTCACTCTGCCGTTCGGGGAGAGTCAGGTGGCCATCTGTGACGGCAACTTCACCATTCCAGATAATTCCCGGCACTCGCAAGACATGCACTGTCTCATCCGTGAGTGTCTCCGGCAGTGGCATGAGCCACTTCCACAGAACTAAAAACCAGCAGAGGTGTTTTGTTCCTCTATTCCCTACAGTGAAACTGTTGGTGTTCCTCGTTTAAGAGACTTTCTTGCAGCAGGGGTGGATAAAGTGATCTTTTAGTAGCTTAGGAGACGGCTCTTTGAGAGAAATCATGACGAGGAGGTTTCTCTTTGGCTGGGCTGTAGTGGGCTCTGGAAAGGCAGGAAACCAGACAACCATTGGGTGTGAGAGTCCTACAGAAACTCACACAATAAGCCTATTTATGCAGAAACGTATTTCTCCAGTAATAAATCTATTTGGATAAGGAACTGAAAAGACCCAGTGACTTAGACCAGCGATAAGAATTGATCTTCTGTGCGTTGAGAAACAGAACTGAAATGATTTATAAATAACTCGCTGACTGGAACGAATGTGTAATTAAGGGTACAATGCACGACTCCTGGCAAAGCTGGGGCCGCTCTCTTGTCTTCAACACAGCATCTGATTATTTTTTTTTTCTAGCCACAATCTTGACTAACACAGAGTTGAATGTGTTTGCAGAGCAGCCTGATATTTTCTTTCCTGATGTGGTGGTGTATGTGCAGTGGTGTGTGTGGCTGGCCTGTCTTCCTGCCCCACTGACATACCGACCGGGGTCCCATCAAACTCTTTTCCTGTGGGTTCACTTGGAAACGCAGACGTCAAAACCAGTGCTATTCCCTGACTAGGCGACTGCGTTTCCCCTCCTTGCCCTTTGACAGCAGCTACGAATTGCTTGTAGCTGTGCTGGAAAATACCTCCTAGTCCACCCTGACTGTCTTGCTCCTTTCTCTCTGACCCTGATGATTGGCTCAGCCCTGCTGACCACTGGCTGGGTGCTTTGGAAGAGGCAGAGCACCCTGTTAGCAGCTGGTCACACCAAACACAGAATCCCAGACTGGTTTGGGTTGAAGGAGCTTCAAAGCTCCCCCAGTCCAACCCCCTGCAGGCAGCAGGGACATCTGCAGCCAGAGCAGCTTCCCCAGAGCCCCAAGGGCCAACCTGACCTGGGGTGGTGCCAGGGATGGGGCTTCTCCTACCTCTCTGGACAGCCTGGGCCAGGGTCTCACCACCGTCAGGGTAACAAATTTCTCCCTTCTCTCTGGTCTGATGTAGTGCCACAGATGGCTCACGTGACTGACTGTTCTCCTGCTCTGATACTAGCATCTCTGTCTTTAAAGGGTATATGCTTGAGCCAGACCCTGATAAGAGACCTGATATTTATCAGGTCTCCTACTTTGCGTTCAAACTGGCAAAGAAGGAATGCCCGGTCCAGAACGTCCAGGTGAGTAGGAAAGGCGTGGGCTGACGTATGGCTTTGTGGGAGGATACGAGGGGTGGCAACTGCTGAACATTGAGCATTCTGCTCTTTGCTGTAGGTTGTTCCCCAGTTCTGTCATTTGGAGGGTCTTTTTTTAATTGGGGAGAGCGGGAGGGCAGGAATCAGGGTTTTGTTCCCTATGTTGTTTATTTTGTTTGTCCCTGATTTACCACCTTGGCCAACCAAGAGACCTTGTTCATGTGAATATGGAAAATTAGGCCACACTTGTGGGGCCAATGTGATTTGCAGGCACACACATCACGGTATGTGTCATTTGTGCTGCAGTTGGTGTTCAACGTAGCAGGTTTGTGTCTGCTGGCTGGCTGGGAGCACCCAACTTGCATTTGAACTACGTCAGACCTTACGCAACCCCCTGCCCCTCCCTAGTGTATCTTTATAGACTCCAAATGGAAAACAGAGTTGACAAGTATTTTACTATGGTCTTATGGGGATCTGTGACATCCCATTTTATTTTGTTTCCAGGTAAGAAGAGACCTATTTCCCCCCTCCCCGTTGTTCAGGTGGTTATTTATGGTCTTCATAGACATGGTTTTGGTTCTTTTATACCTGTATTTTTTATAGCAGTATTAATAAGTGTTGATGCTGTTGTCCCCAGGTTGCCTTTTAAAACACTCCGGCTGTCAAGCCCTGTCTTCAGATACCACATGTAGGAAATAGTCGAAAAGCTGAACTATATTTTCCCCTTGTAAAGACTCTCCCAAACTACCATCTCCTCACGATGTTAACATTGAGGGGTTTGTCCTGAGTCCAGCAGGAGGAATAACCGCTTTGGGGATCCCCCAATCTCCCCGTTTCATTGTGGTGCTTCTGTGAGTGATTTCTGACTGTTTTCTGCCCTTCGGTGTTTTTTGTGACCTACAGAACTCTCCAATCCCCGCTAAGCTCCCAGACCCGGTTAAAGCAAGTGAAGCTGCTGCAAAGAAGAGTCAACCAAAGGCCAGGTAACGGCATCTGCGTGGTGCTCAGCCTCTTTTTATTGTCAGTTGACTTTCTGCTCTTTATTAGGAAAGATACTTGGTCTATTGAGCTGCTTCCTTGTGGGCTTACAATTACCCGTGGAGACAAACACTGCTGCCTCAGCGGCATAAATAACCATCGATCTCATTGATCTGGAAGGCAGAAAATACAGATATTAGGGGAACTTTTTCTGGGGGTGGAGTGGGACTTGGGTGATACTTAGCATGACTCAACATCTTAGCTCTTTGTACTGAAGATGCTGCTTGACAGCAGCACTTGAAGGTCGTGCCCTTGGATGAATCCAGTGCCATCCAGTACCCAGAGCACCTGAGGGCAGAGTCAGGGGAAAGGCTGTAGCTGCCCTGCAGCGGGCCAGGAGCTGGCCCAGAGAAGGCGATCTGTGGTGATACCGCATCAGGGACTGTTGCTGTTTGGGTTTGAACCTCAGCAGATGATAACCTGACCCAGTAATTACTGTATGAAATTGCTGTCATTTCTGCTAGAGCCCTATTATTTCTTTGGGGGGGAAGAGGAAAACCCAAGTCTCCATCTGAAGAGCCCCGTTAGTGGGTTTTCTCCTCTCCTGCTGCTTGCTCTGCTTATGATACTGTAATTGAGACTTGTAGATTCTGTTGGACAAAACTTGTACCTTGTTTTCCTGCAAAATGAGCAGTACAGCAGCGGGCACCCCAAAACCAGCAGTTTTCTTCAGACTCTGAACTAGGGCATCTGTCTTTCTGTCTGTCAGTCCCAGGAGCCTGCTTTGTTTTTACAGTTGAGTGCAGTTACTCTCACATTCGAAGAACAACTTGATATCTAACAAGCAGATGTATCCACGGAAGGGCAGGGTGGTGTCTGGCCACTTGGCCCATTGCTGTGCGTTTTTTGGAGCTCAGTAAATATTGAGCAGAGATTGAGGTCCAACAACCGGGTTCTGGGGTGGATGTACTAAAGTTAAGGTATTTCTGAAGATGGCAGTTTAGACAACTCTGCCCAAAGATACCAGCTGCTCTGAAGCTAATTTATGCCCTTCATCTGCTCATCCAGAACTCTAAGTGGATTTAAACAATATGTGGTAGCAAATATTTGAATGAGTTGAGTGATTTTGACAAGTTCCAGCTGTCCGACGGGAGAAGATGCTACGATGGGCAAAGAAGCGGAAACAATTATGCGGGGTTAATTGTTGTGAATGCATCCACTAAGATTTACTGGGCTTGCAGTTTTCTGGAGAGAGTTGACTTGCATGTCTGGATGCCCACAAGTGTTTCATCTTTATCAGTCACACCCTGCCGAAGCACGGATGAGCTTTTAAACCACTGCTGTGTGTTGCATGCACCAACCATCAGGCTAATGCAGACTGCGCTCTTCCTGCTCTTCCTTTACTCCTTACCTTATTTTGTAGGCTGACGGATCCCATCCCTACGACAGAAACTTCCATAGCACCCCGCCAGAGACCTAAAGCAGGACAGACACAACCCAACCCTCCTGGAATTTTACCCATTCAGCCTGCTCTGACTCCTAGGAAGAGACCCACAGCTCAAGCAGCCATTCAGCCACAGGGTGAGGCGATCTTCCCCGTGCAGTGCCTTCCTGCCAGGCTCTGTACTGCAGGGCTGGGGCATATGGTGATCTCACCCATCTGTCTTGTCTTCTATTCCTCTACCAGCTGCAGGACCCGCTGCCCTGGGCAGTGCTCCACCTTCGCTCCCTGCAAGCGTCCCCCAGCAAAAAGCAGCACCTCCACAGGCTCCGGCACAGCCCCAAGCCAAGCAGGCACCAGCTCCTCAGCCAGCCTCGCAGGCACAGCCCCAGGTCCCTTCCACTCAGCCACAAGCCACACCTCAGCATCAACAGCAGCTTTTCTTGAAGCAGCAGCTTCTGCAGCAGCAGCAGCAGCAGGCTGCCTATTACCAGCAGCAGCAGATGATGCAAGCTCAGCAGGTAGGTGCGCACGGCTGCGTTCACTGCGTGCTTGCTGCTGCGTGCCTTTGAGTTTATGGCAGGTCCCCTGGTTTTTTGGGGGATAAATGCAATTTTGGGGCATTTTCAATGTGTCTCCAGTTCTCTAGTGAGATCTTTTGCTAGGCAAGGGTGGTGTGGAAGGCCTTGAGATAATTTTGTCATGTACACATGTAAAATAAACACCGCTGGTTAAGATTTTACAGCTCCAAGCATTTCAGGGTCTTGAGGTCAGTGTTCAGCTGAGGAGCAGAGGAGTACAGTTCCTTTTCTGCTCTCATTGAGGTACAAGAAGCCTTTCCAAGGGCAAGATTCAGGTCTTGGGTTCTTGTGGAAGCCTGTGGTGATAGGGAGGCCCGTGAACACGTGCTGTTAGACGGGATGTGTCTAGGTGAGACTTGTGTGCTTAACTGAGGTGTTCACAGCAGCCCAGCTCTCTGCTAAAGCATGTTAACGGTGGAAGCAAAGGGCCAATGAACCTTCCTATCCTGGAGAAAGGTTCAGAATTGATAAAAATGGCAAAGGGAGTTTGGGACCACAGGACAGTCTGTGCTATGGGAGCCCTGTACAGGCAGGTGTAACACAGGAGGATCTGACTTTAGTCCAGGAGGCCGTTTTCCACTGCTGCTTTGCAGATGGTCTCCAAGCCATTAGCCTGTTACTGCTTTGCCACTTGCAGTGGCTGTAACGGTTCCCCGAGTTGTGGTGGTGGTACCCCAGCTCCCAGCTGCGCAACAAATGGCTCAACAACTGGTTGTTTCCCAGTTCCCAGTGATGCAGCAAGGAGCGCCAGCACAGCAGCAGCTCATGCAGAACTACTACCAGCAGCAGCAACAGCAGCAGATGATGGCCCAGCAGGCAGCTATGCAGCAGAAGACAGCAGCAGCAGCAGTTCAGCAAAAGCAACAAGCCCCGGGGCCGCCGCAGCCCCAGGTCCAGCCAAGCACGGCACAGCCAGCGCAGCCGCAGGAGCAAGTGGTAAGAGCCTTGTGAAGAAGCAGGGCAGCGGGATTGGAAGTGCTGGGCTCTGGGTCCCTAGAAGAAAGGTGAGTAGGTGATGAGTAGAAAGCAGATGAGAAGACAGAAGTAGCTGCTTCAATGCAGCTTTTATCTATCCCTCCCCTGTCATGTTGCCTTAGATATGATAAACTATTTCAAAGATTATTTGTACTTAATGCATCAAGATAGACACCAGGCAACTGCTTGTTTGGAAAATTTTCATCTTGTGTTGAGGGCTCTGATGCAGAGGAGGGTTGGAGCAGCCTTCCTGGTTATTTCTGCTGCTGCTATAACTTTTTTTTTTAATGACTACTATGGAAAGGAGACTTCAAAGCACCATATCTAAAAATAAGTAAATAACCCGTCCACTTGACTAATACCTGAATGTGTGTCCAAGATAAATGCTCTTTACGTAATGGAAAGCAGGGCTGGCTGCAGCAGGGAAGGGGCCAGCCATCCACAGGGCCACAGGCAGGGGACCTGTGCCAGAGGGCAGGGTCCCCGCTGCCAAAGTGTCTCTGCAGCGCATATGGGAGGAAGCTATGCCTTTTTGCTTTCATTCCTGCGCAATCCTGACTGCTCTTGCTTGGTTTTGGGAGCGCAAAGGGATGTTCCTCCCTCCAGTCATGTGTTGGGAAGAAAGTGTCCCTAAGACAGGGACTGGAGCAGTGCTGGGGAAGCACTGTTGCTTTACTCTGATGTGTCTCAAGGCTCTGTCATATTCCCCCGCTTTGCTCTTCTATTAATTTTCAGCACCACGCTGGTTGTTAGGGCAGGTGACCAGCTTGGAGCTGTTGTGTTCCTGGTCTTGTTGTTTTGCTGCGTGACCTGAGGCAAATCAGTGTGTTGAAATTGGTGACAGATTTCCAGTACACGCAGGCAGGTTTTGGATGAGCCCTGTTATTACCCTGTTCCTTTTAGAGGAGGAATGCCTGAAATGTAGCATTGAAGTGCATCTCTAAAGAGCTTTGCTGTGATTCACCAGCACAAAAGCAGTCTTAATGTTATTAAATTGGCTAGATGGAAAATTAGCTTTATCCCCCTGGAAGGCTGATCAGAACAGATGCATCTGGACACCTCCACTCCTGCCATGTCAGGAGGGGAAGAGCAGTGGTCGACTCATTTTTAAAAAAAAAGATCGTGAGATGTGGTCTCTGCAGAGCAGAGTCTCTGAGCAGAAAATACCAAGCCAGGACCCATCACAACCGTCTCCCGTTGTGAGACTTCAGCTTAATAAGCTCTGCATTCATTTCTGTGGTGATTTCAGCGCTGCCCTTTAATTTCTCCACACCAAGTGTACTGTTCTGCAGTGACCTATATAACGAGATGGAAGGTGGGTGCATCAGAACAGCCAGGTCAGTTTGCTTCTCAGCTGCAGTGAATTAGTCTGCCTGGAAATGCCAGATGAAAAGCAAGACCACAAGCACTTGATTGCCTTGCCCTGCTGTAGTTAAGTACCACACTGAGGGTGTAACTCTCTCATTGCCCTCTTCTGTCTTTCCACATCTTTCATCTATCTTCCTTGGTTGAAAAGGGCCTGGAATGATACAGGGTGGGGAAGAGGGAGTAGTGCCCGGGCAGTGGAGGTGACACACACCACGTTCTACTCTTTGCATTCTAGTTTTCCTGCTTTAAATCCAACCATGACAGCTGACAGACAGTTTGAAAAAATCACGTAGTTGGAGATGCTGCTGCTGTTTATCACTACAAAACAGTATTTCAAGTATTTATGGGCTTGTGAGTCTAACACAAGACTGAGGTAATGGAAAATAAGATCAGTTTGAGGAAACCCATTGAAAGTTCCAAAGGATTTGTAGCTGGGCTGCCTTGGCTCACACCTAAACCAAATGTGCCTGTTTTTCTCTTCTAGATTTTAGTGACAAACACTTCTCCTCTGGTCCTTGCTTTTTTTGCCTAAGAGAAAGCAAAGAAATCTTGCACAAGATTTCTGTAGAAGACCTGTACCCCTTCAGGGATTTGACCCCAATCACACAAGACTCCTGGATGCTATGATCCAATTTCTTATTGTACTTCTGCCCTGGGTCTCAGCCTCTCCTCCTGTGAGTGAGTTTGGGACCAGCTGGCCTTTAATAACAAGCACTGACAGAGGCTTTGCCCCCAGAGCTGGACCATACAGAGAAAAGAAAGTCTCTGCTTGTGCAGTTGGAGTAATCCTGAAATATTACAGATCAGTGAATTCCCCCCTGCTTCTGATTCTTTTGTTTGTTTTTTTTTCTTTTGCCTTCCAGACCATCCCCAGTCCATGACTTTGAAGGTCAGATCCTGCAGCATGTAGCCATCTTTCCATCATGGCTGTTGCTCACGAACAAACCATTTTACTTTCTCTCTTAGATGCAGGCACAAATGAGGCAACAGCAAAAACCTCAGACCACCCCACCCCAAGCAGTGCAGGGGCAGAAGCTGGGCTCCCTCACCCCTCCGTCCTCCCCCAAGACACAGCGTGCAGGACACAGGAGGATTCTGAGCGACGTGACCCACAGTGCAGTTTTTGGGGTTCCAGCCAGCAAGTCCACCCAGCTCCTGCAGGCAGCTGCTGCGGAAGCCAGTCTCAACAAGTCCAAGTAGGTGGCTGCTCCCTTGGTGTCTGAGGGTATGGAGGGAGGGGGCAGGTGAGGCTCTTCAGGCAAAGTGCTGAGATGAAGGTAGGCAGCAAACTTTGAGGTCTACATGAGTCTTTGCCTTCCCAAGCCCACAGTTTAGGGCTTGGCAGGAAGTTTTTCAACTTCCATGCTCCCCAGAAGCAAACAGGGCTTACCTCTGGATGACAAAACCTGGTGTCGATTCAGCTGGTCCACCAGCAGCCCTGGCGTGGGCTTCACACTTGCTGCTTAGCATCGGTGCTTTCCCAGGAGTGCCTGCTAGAGACCTCTGTAGGGTCTGCAGGCTGGAACCCTCCACAGAGGCATCACAGGAATTCATTTCAAATGGGATGGTTGTGATACTTGTTTTAATTTCTGACACCAGGATGCTCAACCATATTATGAGTAGATGAGGTGAACTGGTCCCAGCCTTCAGGGCATGCAAATAGAATAAGTTGTGCTGAGTGTTTTAAGTAGGGAGTAATGGTAATGCAGTAGCTTGGACCAGCTCATAGTGCTGGCCAGAGGATTTCGGATGGGTTATTAATGACTGTTGTTTGGTTGGGATGATCACATCCAGATCTGCTTCCACCACACCCTCGGGTTCCCCAAGGACCTCACAGCAGAATGTCTATAACCCGCCCGATGTCTCCACGTGGAATCCGTTTGATGATGATAACTTCTCTAAACTCACAGCTGAGGAGCTGCTGAACAAGGACTTTGCAAAGCTGGGTGATGGTAGGTCCATGGGGAGGCTTTAATACCAGCATGCTCTCAAAACAGAGGATGGCATGGAGTGATGATGCTTTCGGTCAGACAATGCTGCAGTGTTCCCATACTGCCATGGTCCTCTGTGCCTGGAAGAGCTAAATCCTTCCAATTTCCCTTCTCAGTCTCCTCTTTGCTGTGCAATTGCAATGAGATGAGCATAGTCCTCAAAGGTACCAACTGCTTTTAAAGTGGCCTCGGTCAGTTGGTTGTAGAAGCCACAGTTTAAACTCTGTTTCATCTGCAAGTTATGATTTGCAGGAAGAGGCTTAAGTCACACCCTGAAATAGTGTCCTAAAAAATCTGGGTAAGAAAGCTCCCTTCAGAGTGGAAGCTTGTCCCCTAAATCTGTGTCTGGCATTTCAGGGAAAGCTCCAGAAAAGACAGGCAGTTCCATGGAGAACTTGATTCCAGGTTTCCAGCCAGCTTCAGCTGCAACCCAGGCAGATGCATTTGGTGGCGCTTCCTTCACTGCTGGATCGGGTGAGTTTGTGGACTTGTCCTGCAGGGCAGTGCCCTGGACTGAAGAAAAATGGCAACTCTGTCATAACCTCTTTGAAATGAATGTAAAACTGATAGAAACTGAGCACTGAGACCTGCAGGGTAGGGCTGGCCCTTCAGTGAAGAAGGGAAGGTAGAAACAGCACAACTTGTCACGTTGGGTCGCAGAGGCAAGAGGCACCTCTACAGGCAGAGCTGAGGCTTTTGGTGAGGGAGGAAACAAGCGAGCCCCTTAGGTTGACAAGAAAGCTTCTGAACGTGCTGGAGTTCCCCACAGCTCATCACTGGAAGTGAAATAGGTAGTGTGCAATGAGGGAGCTGGACTGGGAGACACTGGTCAGACCTGCTGGAGGACATTCCTTGCCGGCAGCCCTTAGGCTGTACAAGGGTGGAGAGCACCAGGGATAATCATGTCTCCACCACAGAATGAGGAGAGAGGTGGGAGTGAGCAGGGAAACTCCTCAGCGGAGAGCACAGTTAGTGTCATAACTGACACGTTAAATGGTGAAGGAAAGACTGTCTGCACCAGCTGTGCTGTCTGGGTCCAGAGACCAGGAGTCCTTGGGTGGACTCAGGAGCTCTTCTGCAGAGGCCTCTGCATGTGTGACCTCGTCTGGCGTCTCCTTTGGTACCAAGGCTTGGCCATGAGCAGCCCCTTCTATGCGGAACAAACTCGGTGAGTGCTGCTGCTTGGTTTGAATTCTTCAGTGTCCGTTCTCCCTGCGTGTGGCAGAGACCCGCCAGGCACAGGGCAGGAGAACTGCTCCCAGGAGCCCCAAATGCAAGCAGTCCTCTGCCCTGCCTCGAGCAGCTGGTGTTACTGGTGACAGATACAACTGTTCGATGCTTCCCCAGGGAAGCTCACCAGTGCTTGGTGAGAGGAGTCCTGGGCAGGGTAAAGGATCCTTTGTGGGGCAAGAAGCAACAAATCCATTTATAGTTATTTCTATTTACAAAAAGATATTTGGGGAGCTTATAACTGGGCTTGCTATGGTTGGCTCTTACCTGAGAATTAAGGAGCTGAATTCCATGACGCAGCAGTGCTCCAGGGAGTTGCTTTCTGAGTTTGTCCAGCTGGTCAGTGCCCTGTGAACGGTTTGTGATGCTCCATCAGCCCTTGTGGAGTGATGTTGAGCAGCAGCACCTTCAGGTTCAGCTGTTACGTACCATCGGCAAAGTCTGAGAAGCGTCTGCGTGTTCTGGGCTCTCTGGGTGCTGTCACATGTTCAGTTCTTTTAGGAGCTGTCATTTAAAATGCGCCCCTTGACTCTCCTGTCCTGTGGTTTGGCACAGGAAGGTGTCCTGGAAATCCTGTCAGTGCTGGGCACTTGAGGCCCTTCTCTTTTTCTTCCCTCCTAGAGAGGAGCCTGTCGAAGCTGCTCTGATGCAAGATGCTGTATCTCTTGTTTCAGACGAGGCCCAGCGTGGGGGCTGGCCTGCCGGGCCTCCTTTGTTCAGGCATTTCACCTTTTGTGCCGCTGTAAAGTGAGATAATAGTCCTTCCCTTTCCAGGAATGTTTTGAGATCTCTGGGTTCAAGTGTGTGGGAGAGCTGCATGCCAATAGTTGGTGGTTTGTTTTTTTTTTTCCTGTCACTAGCAGCATAAACTTGTTCTGAGTGTGTGTGTTCCTGTCAGGCTGGAGCTTGGACTCTGCTATTGAGCTGTGCTTGTGCCCAGAGTTTGCTCAATGCTTTCTGCTTTTCTCTCTTCTCTGTCTCACTCTGCCTTCGCTCTTCTGGTCTCCAGCTGAAAAAACAAAAGACATTCTGAGTATGGACACTAGCCCTCCTCTTCTGACTGTGCCTGATCCTTTCATTCCTCTCCCGTTATCCGACACACCAGGTAACCAGAACTGAGTTGATGGAGGGGGGCAGGTGGTTCTTTGTGTTGTGCTCTGAATCTTACGGTTCTATTTCCAGGCGCACCAGAAATCCTGGGCTCTGCTCAGTGGTGCTGGGTGCTGACAAGCTCCGCTGAGCTCAGGGGTTGTCATGATGTGTAGCGCTTTCTGCCGTTGATTACCTGGGTGGTAGGAGTGGTGCAGAGCACAACGGCTGTTGGTTTTCATGGCAGACCCTGGGGTTGTCATATTTGTCTAATGCCAGCAGTGTCGGTGTCTAAAGGTTCAAAAATAATCACTGGGTAATTACCTGGGTTCTGGCCTGAGCCATTTTCAAATTGGTCTCCAGCTTTGAAATTGTAGTTTATATTATCGTTAGTCTTTGGTTCCTGCAAGACCCAGGGTTTCTGTGGCTTCCCAGGTCTATTGCACATGCAGAATGCTTCGTGTGAAGCACAAGTTAAGGGGTAACCATTCCTGAATTCTCCTGCAGCCGGTAGCTATTTCTACTTGCTTTGCAGCACTCCTGATGTCTTCCCTGCATGCATGTTGCTGACTGCAGCAGCCAGCACTTTTTAGCACAAGATTATGTAAGTGCTTAGGAGCTTATTTGCGAATCGATGGGATTTGGAATATGGGAATGTTTTTATCTTGGAGTTTCTTGAAGCCCTCTGGTAAATGTGCGTGACAGGTTCCTTGCCAGTCAGCCTCAGAGGACACGTGCTTATTGCAGCTCTCACCCCTGTCCTTAGCTCAGGCTCTGGGTCACTGGTGGTTTGACAGTAGAGGACTCAGCTTCAAAACAATGTGCTTGCAACGATGGCATCTCTCCATGGGAATTTAAGCCATTCAGGAAAAAAACCCTATTTTTTCTGTAACTTCTTGCTGGTTGATGCTCAAAGAGCATGAGAAATGTGTTTTCGTTCAAAAGGATTTTTACTCAAATGCTGCAGTTTGACATAAGAAGCTGAACTTAGAGGCTTTCTTCCCTGTGTGAGCAGTTGCTGGGAGCTGACCTGCCCAGGTATAATTTGAGAAGATGTTACAGAAGGCAGGTGGCTGCATGTTTGAATTCCCTCCCTAATGCTAGTGGAAGTCTTGGTTTTCCTGACTTGGAGTCTTTCAGCCCAGCCTATTGAATTCTCGCCCATGTGCTCAATGCACACTGTTTTCCTTACTGCCTGTTGCATTTCGATACAGCACAACCACACGAAACAGCAGCCGCAGCCTTCGCTGCGGGAGCTCTGGAGTTCTTTATAGGACAGAAACTGCTGCAGAGAAATTGCCTCTCGGCCCTGCCCTTGGGTGCAGATCAGAGCAGCAGCTGTCTGTCGTCCCACAGATCTGTCCCTGCCCGGTTGTGTATCTTTGCAGGCAGGTGCTAAACCTTCTTTCGCCGCTCTCTGCCTGTGTCTGGGCCTGCTGAGCTCAGGGGATCCCCTTCCATGGGGCAAAGTGAGGGGCAGGAGGTCTAGGTTCCTGCAAAGACATCCTCTGACGTTTTCTTAATGTAAAATTTGAGGCCAGCAGCTCACGAATGTTTTCAAGGACCAGAGCTACTGACTTATCCTTATGTTTGAAAACTGAGAGGGGTTGTCTGTGCTTGTAAGTTCAACAGAAAAGATAAAAATCCTCGATTTGGATTCAGTTTTTCAACCTGTGTGTCTGTCATGCAGAATAGAGTCGTCTTTGTTTCTCTGCGTCTGCGTTACCTGTGCAGAAAATCCCCCCAGCAAGCAGAGAGGTCTCGGACATGAGGGCTGTGCTGACTTCACATGGAAAGCTTTTTCTTAGGTATGCCCCTTGGGCCAGACTTTACTCTGGTAGTGTATCAGCATCTCCAGTTGCACATCTCCACCCTGCCTTAGTTTTGTGCAGCCGCAGCTGAATTTCTGAGTGCTTGCTAAATATTTCCTTTGTTTGGAATATTCTTATTTCTGAGAAAACCTTGGTAGTGAATCTCACTCCTTTGAGAACACTTTATGTCTGTCTTTTTATAGACTGGGACATGCACAGCCCTTTCAGAAATAAAAGCGTGAGCTGCTGCCCCGTGGTTACAAGAGCAGTGTTGTTCAGGAAGGCTTTTCAGTGCAGGCATAAGTGAGGCTTTGAGTTGGTATCTTCCGTGTTTGTCGCACAGAGATGGTTTTGTCGGCTCCCTGCACTTTAAACCTGCCAGCTGAGGGTCTGGCTCAGAGCTCAGCTGCTTTTTTTGCTTAAGCCACGACCTTGCTCCTCTGTGCTAGCACCCGAGGGTGTGGGTGGCATCGCTCGAATGTCAGCCAGAGACCTCCTTGGGCTCTCCCACCGTTCCTTGTGTGCTCAGGACAGAGGGGCCTTTCTGTCACAGAGTCCTCAGAACAGAGGAAATGACAAACAGCCACAAGGAGCATCCCCAGGCAGCCTGAACGTGTCCAAATAGAGGAGTGCACTGCTGTGGAGCTACAGCCGACGAATGCGGCGTTCAGCAGGGCTGCTCGCTTGTGGGGTGATCGGGGTCACACTGCTGGCTCCACGAGGTCAGGTCAATGTGTACAGTGCAGACAAGTCTGGAACAGCGGGTTTGAGCAGACTGTCCTGTTCACGTGGAGGCGCGTAATGGCCTAGAGGAGGTTGTTTTTCATTTGTTGTGGGTAGCTTCTAGAGAGTGGGAAACATAGCACCCTCTAGAAGGCAGAAATCCCAGCTCTGGACCTTAATCAAGTAGAAGCAGAATGGTTTTCAGTCTATTCCTCCTTCTCCAGTGCGTAATGGCTGCAATTCTTAATGGAATTGAACTAGTTAGAGGAGCTGGCAAGAGGGATGTAAAAATATGGCAAAACATCTGTTAAAATAAGGGAGAATTAAAATATTCATGCTGAAAACATTTTTCCTTGTGCCTATGTAGGAAAGTGGTCCAAGTTCTTCTTAATAAGCTTATTGCAGGCTTCAGTGCTGATTAATCATAAGGGGGGATTGGATCAGGATGGTAATTTTTCCGCTACGTGGCTACTTCATGTCTTTCAGCGTGAATTCAGCTGGAAGGAGTGTGAGAGGCTAAATTTTGTGCAGGATATCCTGGTTTGAGGTGGGAGGCGGCTGTCCCCTTGCTCTAGTTCCAGACAAATGTTCTTCTCCAACGTGGTACCCTGTGCTATCAGCACTCCTGGCTTATCCTCCCCTCCCTGCCGAAGAGGAGAGGGATGAGGAGGTGGGTGTGGGTCCTTGGCAGCAGAGCAAGCAGGGGGAAGTCGTTGAGGAGCAGCACTGAGGTGTGAGAGCTGAGAAAGCAACGCTCTGCTCCTCGCCGTTACTGGATGGAGGACAAACTCCCCCGCACTGTGGATTGCACCGTGCTGACTCGTGTGTGGGCTGAGCCCATGTGCGTGCGGGGTGGTGGCACTGGCGGCCTTTCTGCATCAGTACCCAGGTCAAAGCCATGTCTGCACAGCGAGTCGAGCGTTTTTACCCCTCTTCACAAGGGAATGGATCGTGCTTTGTGAACTTACACAACCATTGACTCCCTGCAGTAACTCAGCATCTGAGCTGCAGCTGAGAAAGTGTCATGTTGGAGTTCTCCGAAGCTTTTAAATAGCACTTTAAGGGTGGTTTTTACCTTTTTATTTCCTTCAAATACTCCCAGACTTCTGTGTTTTCAGTTAGACCCAGAGGATGCTTATCCGGGCTAAGGAAGTAGATCTAACTTCAAAACAAAACTTGTCCACGCCCTTGGCCTCTTTCTAGAGCAGTCCCAATCACGGGGCCCTGATAACCATTCCTGCTCAAAACATACCTGCCTTCAAAAGCAGGAGCTTTAAGCAAGCCTGGGTGTTTCTTGCCGTGTTCTAAAGCGTGGCCCTCAGGAGTGGGTCTCCAGGCTCTCTCTGCCAGGCACTGGAGCAGCGCCGTGAGCGGGAGGGGAGTCTCAGGCTGTTGCAGCGTTTGAAGAAGTGGAAATGGGACAGAACCGTGAAGTGCTGAGATCAAGTTGCTGAGGCCAGCAGTTCCTAGAGCCTGGAAACATGAGCTCGGACTTAAACCATTGACATCCTTGTCAAAACACACAAGTTTGGTGGCTTTGATGGGGCCATTACTACTAATGCAGAGGGCTCTCTAATTTTTTAGCATGGAGTACTTGCTGGAATGTTTTTAATCAGCATAACTCTGCCTCAGGCCCATAAATTCTGCGAAGGTACCTGTATGCCCACCTGTGTCAAGGTGTTTATGACAACTGTAAAAGAAAACCTCCTATTTCTGGTAGAACTTACCTTTGCACCCCCATGACCCATCGAGATGAGGTCCTTGCAGCCATGGACAGACACATACTGACGTGTAGTGACGATTTGGGTTTACATCTCGGGTTGGGAAAACGCCAACAGGAAACTGCTCACCTAGTAACTTGAATTAATTGCCATATTCTTAACCGAAAGTAGCTGATGGTGATTTGATGATTTGGAGCAACAGAGTCAAGGGTCTGCTGGGATCCCAACCGAAGGAGTGTAAATAGTATCTAGTGTTGTTTCTGCCTGGGGTTTGAGCTGGATCCAAAGGGTGGTTGTTGTTGTTATTACAAATATTTGACATCTGGAAAGTTAAACTGCTTTGATTTTGATCTCTTAAGGAGCCCCTGTGAAATGTTGTCCTACTCTTCTCGGCGGTGTTTACAAAGTCATGGGTGTGTGTATTTAAAACATGCCAGTCACCGGGGTTTTTTCTCCTCTGTGCTATGTCAGAAACAATTCCGTTTCACAGCAGCTCCATTAGGAAAATTAAAGCCCAGTGCCTTCCCTTGACGAGTCAATGTCCTCTGAAGCTGAACAATGTGCAGGGCTTCCTTGAGTCTCTCATACTTGATTAATCAATAGGCAGAAATCTTCCTGAGTGACTAATCTGTGCCCACCTTGGTAATTTGCTCTCCCACTCGCAGCACGATTGGCTTGGCAGGATTTTTACAACCTTGTCTTTCTTTCTCAGTCGACATCCGAAGAAAAGACCTCTGCTGTGTGCTCTATTGAGCTGTCTGTCTTTTTGCTATTCCTCCGCAGTACACGAGTGAGTAACCTCCTTGCTGTGTGCGGTGCTGGCTGCTGGACGTCTTTGCCTTTGAGATGTTGCATCTTGGTTTTTCAGTGTGGTACCAGCGACGACAGATTTTTGCCCCTCATTCCCATTTTAACTTGCAAGTTTCTCAGGAATTTTTATTCTTGCTAATAGCCTGCTCTAACTAATAACCCGTTTGCCTCCCTCGTCTCCTGATTTGTATTTTTTTCATAACTCTTGTCCTTAATTCTTTCTGCATATGCGGTATCGCTTACAGGTGTATCGTCCCGTGGAAATGCAGCATGCCAGCCTGAAGTCCCTGGCAGGGGTGAGGTTGCACATGCAAAGCCTGTGCAAACGGACTAATTACAAATCTCGAAAGTTAGCTTTGTGCATGTGTTAGAAAAGAAAGGAGCTGAAGGAAAAGGTTGGCGCTTTCTCACTGGGTTGTCCAAAGCTGGGCTGCCCAGCCTGCGCACGGGCTTTGAACTGGCTTTCCTGTCCCGTGATATAAATCCACGGTTAATTCTGCTGATAGTAAATGGCATCACTTCCTTCTTAAGTCGGTGCAAATCAGAGGAAAGGCTCCTGCTTTCATTTCTGGAGGAAGTGATTTGGTTTTCCAGTCTCTGAAGCTACCGACATCTGCCGTGTGGGGATGCCTCAGAGCCCTTAGCTGGAAGTTCTCGCATTGCTTTTTCTGCAGCCTGTTTTGCTTACTCTGAC
Organism: Bucorvus abyssinicus; assembly: GCA_009769605.1. Taxonomy (NCBI): domain Eukaryota; kingdom Metazoa; phylum Chordata; class Aves; order Bucerotiformes; family Bucorvidae; genus Bucorvus; species Bucorvus abyssinicus. The sequence continues at coordinate 1,780,158 of CM020059.1, read as the reverse complement.
AGGAAACAGTCATGTCTTACTGGGAGCAACTGGGAACTTAGGGGGAAAGTGAAACACTAGTCTAGAGGCTGCAGTATGTTGCTCGTCTTCAGCTCCTGAAGGGGTTGACAGGGCAGTTTTTAATCGCCTCTGCAGGATTTTAAGCTCAGACACCTTCTTTACACTCGCCAAGGAACCTTGCTTACTCAGCCAGCATCCTTCCTGGCTGCTGCCATCCTGCCGGGTCTGGGAATGGGCTGATGTGGATCCAGAAAACTTCCTTCAGCACACGTGTGGGTTTTTAATGAGCATGTTGTGCTCCCTAACGCTGGTAGAGATGGGGTTCCTGCTGACTGACCCAGAGCCGTGGGTCGTGCTGGCCCTTCACTAACTTTTCCTTTGCTCTGAGTGGAATGTGAATTTCCCACCACTTGAAGCGACGGCTGTTCCTTTCCTTTATCTCTTATTCCTACAGGTTAGTACAAGGTGCAACACAAAACAAAACAAAAAAACCAGAAGTGAACTGCTAGGCCTCGAAATCAAGGGGGTCATCTGGGTTTTGTTCCTTTCGGTATCTCCTTTCCCATTCATCCTGACACCTCCTTGGTATTATGGAACTTCTCAGCCTCACTCAAAGGGGAATCAATTGTGTTCCTTTTAGTCATGCCCTAAGAGGTGCTGTGGCTGCCTCTAACAGCGCTGGCAGAGCAGCACCAGCAGTGAAGGAGAGGAGAGGAGATCTCGAGACAAGTACAAAATCAAACAAAGAACCAGTGACAGCTTTAACTTTGCATAAACCAGTTGAGTCCAGGGGGCAGGAGGGCAAGCTAATGTGCAGGGAGAACAGCACTGTGTTTATTCTCCTAATTTCTGTGTGCTTAGAAAGTGTGGGTGAGCTCAGGAGGCAGCTTTCTAGTCCCTGACCAAGAGGCAGTTCCCCTATGGGAAATGGAAAATCTGCAGTCGTGGCAAAGGAGGAGTCTGTTTGGAGAGGTGAGGTTGGAGACCCCAGGGAGCAAGACCCTTGGAAAGGGGCTCATAAAGGAGGGGTTACTGTATACGTGGGTTTGAAGGTATGGGCTGGTGCAGGTGCCTCGGGAAGAGCTGGGCATTGGCAGACAGGCTTTCTGTAAGAGTCTGCTCTGAAAGGAGTGTCCTAGGCCTGAATGTCTCAGAGGGGATACATTAAACACGCACCTACACGCGCTTCAGAGCTTACAGACTCCATCTCAAAGCAGGAGCCAAACCCAGGCTGAAACTGCCCAACGCTGGGATTGTCCGTAATTTCTCCACAGTTGTGTTTGGTGCCTTATCTGGATTAATCGATTTAAAACGCTGTTTAAGTCAGCTGTCCTCTGCGTGGTTACCTGCTACCTCACCGCTTCCCTGCCGGGAAAAGGGGTTGAGCATGTGCCCTGTCGTCTTGACCCCAAGTCTCTCTCCTGTGTTGTGTTATGTTTTCCCAACGCTCTGTAATCAGTTCCCCCCTTCTTAGCTCCCTTTTGGTAGCATTGACACCGCTTCTTGTTGCCCAGCCCCTGCTCCCAGGCTCTCCGTTCATCCGAGGGCAGCTGAGAAGCCAAGGCTGGCACCTCTGCAGCTGGGCTGCATTTTCCTCGGAAAACCCGACCTTTAAGACTGAGTATTCCTCACAGAGGTGGGAAGGTTTTAAGCACACTCAAGGCTGCTGTTCCCATCAGATTTTTCCCTTCAGTTCACCACCTCCAGGTGTTTAGTGGTGTAACAGCTGCCTCTTGGGTCGCTTTTTAGGTTTTCTTCCCTTTCCGCTTACTTGAGCGTGGTGGCTTGTGAGGTTTTTCATGGGGAGTGGAATTCGTCCTGCTGTGACTAAGTCGTTCCAAAGCCACGAGGCCATTTCGTTATTTATAGAGGGCAATAAAAAAGACGAGTATTACCATGTACGTAATGGTGCAGCTTCAGCTTTTCTTTGACTTCCTCAGCGTGGTAAGTCCTTTTTAGAGCAGTATTCCAGAGCCTGTGCTTTCGTGCAGTTCTGAACATGTCAGCCTTTGAATTCAAAATATCAATGTAAAAATTCTGTAAAGGTGTAGGTGTGGCAGGGCCACAGCTCGTTCTCGTCCTTCTCATGTTCAACTAGAAATGCAGTCATTCAGCAAGCGGAAATGGCCAGATTTGTGTGGAGCAAATGTTATCAGTGCTGTTCTACTGAAGAAAATCCTGAACATGTTCTTTATCTTCTTGTTCTGGGAAGAAACCCTTGTGAAAGCTAAATAATGAGGCTCATTATTGAAAACCTGGATAGTACGATTGCAAAATCACTCCTGCACCAGGTTAATAATTGAGATGAACTTTATGCCTGGGCTACCTAAATTTTTTGTGTGAAGGATAATGGGAACCACAGGAGTTGTGCTGCTGCGAATGACGTGTCTGGTTTGAAACCTGATAGTTGGAATCATGAATTGGTACCTAGACTGTGCTTTAACCCAGGGGCACTGCAGTGTCTCGCTGGCTTCTGGTTCTGCTGAAGCTCTCAAGGGCTGTAAGTATTCCCTTCTGGAGCGAATAAGTAGGTGGTGTATACCTCGCTGTACCTGGAGCTTCTGATCATCTCTTCCGTCTCTTCTCCTTATACAGAGGCTAACAGAGACCTCCCCAGCGTAGCAAGGCGAGAGGGGAAAACCTGCAGGTTTTATTTTATTTATTTTTTAAAATCTGATTTTCAGTGGGTCACGTTAGGCCTTTGTGCTTCGGGCAGGAGTGGAAGGACTGCGGGTGGTTTTGCAGTGCACAGGGGGTGAGGATGTCCTCGGTTGTCGTGGATAACCGTGGCCAGCTGGTGAATAGCTGCTCTGACCTCTCCAAGTGAGGGTGTTACTGCACACACAGTTGTGCGCAGGCTGACACCCTGACCTGGGAGCCACTGAACTGAGCACCTGATTAACATTGTCTTTTCTTGTATTTTTTTTTTTCCGCTTTTTTCTCTGTCACCTGCCTTCCTCCTTTTCCTGCTTAACCCAGAAAAACTGATTGAGGGACTCAAATCTCCTGAGACTGCGCTTCTGCTCCCTGATATCCTGCCTCTCGCTGACCCCTTCGGTAGCACGTCAGACGCTGTGAATGGTAAAAATCCACCCAGGGCGCCTCCTCCCCTCTCTTCCATGGCATGTCTTGTCCCGCATGATACCTCTGCGTGTTTACCCTCACCCGGCTCCCAAAACAGCCGCTGCTGGTGAAGTGCGGTGTGATAGGGAGTGAGGGATCCTGCTGAGGCAGATCTGGCTTCTCCCCATGAGACCGAGGGCTGAACAGTGACAACTTGGTATTTAAAATGTGGGCTTGCTGATTCAGCACAGTAACATGGCATGGTTGTGCCTTGTGTGTTCTGGTCACGGTGGAAGAAAGTTAATAGCTGACTGAAGGAGAAGATGCAAAACTTCCCTCTGTTTCTGCTGAAGACTCGCTGGGTAACCATGGCCCCGGCACTGAGCCTGTCTCAGCCCTCAGCAGGGTGAGGACAGCGTGGCTGGGGTTAAACATGCTGTTGTGAGCCCACGTGCCACAGGCTCCAGGCAGGATAAAGATTTTGGAGCGTTACAGAGTTGTAGTTTGATTTACTTGCCAAATATACTAAAGACTAATAGTTGCTGGCTGTAATTTGTTGCAATCAGCTGCTTTTGTGGTGCTGGGTCCCAGCCAGGGTCCCCTGGTTGGCTGGTTGCAGCCTGGTGGCTTTGAATAGAAAGGTGGGAAATGTGTCATCTTCACAGGAAGAGTTTTTCTCCCTTTTGCAGTTCTTGGCAGTTGACTGAATACTCTTAGATACTTTTCCTGCAGGGTGCAAACAAAGCTACTCATTAATCTCTCTTAGCTGACCAGTGAGACCATGTCTGGTCTGGCCTTTGAGTGCATCCTTGTTCTCTAGCTTGATCATTACCTGGGTTGGTCCTTGCGGAACAGACCCAGCCAAGGCTGGCGTGACTGTGACAGTGGTCTTCCCTGTCTCTCTCTCTCCCCTTTTTGGCTTCTATAAAAACTAGTTTCTCTGTCCAGCCTCTGTAAACACCTCCTTTGTATGCACATAATGGATATGGACAGGAGGTTGTACTGGGGACTGATCTCTTCGGTAAGACGTTGAGTTCCAAACCTGTCACCTCTCTGCAGGGTCTGCAATATTTACTCCACTCAAAGATCCCGTCTTGTCTCTTTAACTTGGGAATATGGTAAGGGCTACCCAGGAGGAGTTTTACTGATCTGGTATTCCCAATGCAAGGGGTCTCCTTAGAGGTCAGTGTTTTCCTTTTGCTGGAAGAGGATCTAGTGAAAGCTGTTAGGAGTTTGCCCAGCCCCAGGCCTTGTGCTTGGCTGCAGGGCAGGCATGATAACCTCCCATCCCATCCTCTGGATAGTTCAGATTGGGCTTGCACAGATCAAAATAAATTAAAAAAACCAAAACACCGCAGAAAAATTCAAACCCAACAAACAAATGTGTTACAGTCTTCTCCCATGATTAGAATAACATTGGTCTAACTTCAGCCTCGTGTTGCTGCCAGCGTAGCTGACACAGTAAAGGGTCACTAAAGGATTCAGACAACTGCCGCCTTAGTTCCTGCTTACTCTGCCTCTTGCAAACTAACCTCTGGCTTCTTCTCTGCTCTGGTACTTCCCACGTTTGGAAAGGAAAACCTGACGTAGCTGTTGAGAGTCTCATACCAGGCCTCGAGGCTCCGCTGCCCCAACGCCTTGTGTCCCAGACAGAGTCGGTTGCCTCCAACAGAACAGGTTGGTGAGGCAGGAGGGTGCTGGGAGGGAGGGATGCATCGTGCTGGTGTGGACTGTGGAAATCAGAAAGCACTGGCCTGTGCTTTCTGCTGCTTTTCCCTCCAGTGTAAACTGGGCTCGCTTGTGCAGTGTGCGAGTGGATGCTGCGTGGTCAGTGTTACTTGTCTCCCCGTGAAGGACGGTGCGTGTTCCTTCAGCCCACCCTTACGGATGCGGAGGTGCCAGGCTGTTGCTCTGCTGAGCTGTGTTTGAAATGTGGAGCAGTTGCTGATTTTTGCCTGCCCCATTGGTGCACAGCAGTTAGCAATTCATGTCCCTTTCTTACTGCGAAGGCCTTGGTCAGGCACTTCTGCAGCAGATGGACCCAACCTCTTTTCAGAGCTCTCGCGAGAAATAGCCAGTGCTTTGTGTTTTGCCAGAGAGTCCTTGCAACTCTCTCTGCCTCCTCACGCTCTCCTTCACTGCCCCTGCTTCAGCCTGTCCCTTGTGCTGGATTTCCTTGTTGGACACTCAGCCTTTGAGGGCAGTTGCCCCAGAGGTACGTGCTAGGTGTTGTGAGAGGAGCTGGGAATCCCCCTGCCCTCGCTGCAGAGCAGCGAGAAATGTTCTCCATGACACACAATCATAGCTTTTGTGCTGGCTTTGCATCAAAACTCTGTACCCTGAGCGGCCGGGAACAGGGGGGTGAGAGTATGAGCGTAACAGTGTTTGTGTCCTGTTCAATGCTGCCTCTGGACGCTCACCGGGACCAGACTCTCTCACTGGGGAGGACTCGCTGCTTGACTGTTCTCTGCTCTCTAACCCTGCTGCTGACCTCCTGGATGAGTTTGCTCCCGTAGCTTTCGCAGCTCAGCCTCACACAGGTAAACCGTCCCTTTCTTTCTAACACCAATCAGTCCTGGGATGTGGTCTTTAGCTGTTGTGAAGTGAAGCTGGTACCAGTTTATACCACTTTACTGGTGCTGGTTGTCTTTTTTCCCCCCAAGCCATTATTCTGTTTACTTCCCAAGCTGGTGAAACTTGGAATGCACATTGAAGTACTAAGGGAAAAATAGGGATAAAAGTGTTGAGCTTGACCGTAAAGACAAGGTTTGTCAAGACAGGTGGCATCTTCCCTGAAACGGGATCCAGCAGGAGGGACATGGGAGGCTTTTGTTTGCAGCCCTTGAGGCATATAAGTGAATGCACTTTGGTTTTACGTTTTGCACTTGGGGTTTAAGACCTGCTTTTATGCTGCATTATTAATTCTGGAATGGAGCCCGATAATCACCAATACTGGCGTCATGGGTTTCTGAAATGAAAGGAATGGGTTTGGTTTGTCAGAGTTAGGGTCTGAGGTAAGCGAGTGAGCTCTTTCAGATCTGGAGATGTTTCTCTGTTCAGAGGTATCAGGAGGCTTTCGAGTCAAATCGCAGTGTCGCAGCAAATATGGATGAAAGTCTAATGCAATATCAACTGAAAAATGGAACAGTTTCATGGAAGCATGGGGCGCGGGGCTGGAGAATGGGCACGGACCACGTGTGGTAATTCCGAAGAGCCGCAGACCAGCCCTTGCAGTCCAACAGGATCTGAGCTTGAGTGGAACTGTGGAAATACTGTGCAGTGATCAGAGATCTGTTCCACCACCCAGCAAGAGTAGAGGACCCTGGGAAGCAGGGTCCTAACTCACATGGCGGCTTTTTCCCCAAGCTGCAGAGCATCCAGCTGAACTCTGGGCCCTCTCCGTGCCGCGTGGCCGGAGCAGTGGCACTGGAGCAGTGCGAAGAGCGATCAGCCGGAGTGCGCCTCAGGCAGTGAACTTTCCCTGCTCTGTTCTGGCGCATCCCTTATTGTGGGCTAAAGCAGTTGTGAGCAGTGCGTGTCCCCCCTGGGGACAGCACCAGATGTGAGCAGAGGACTCTCCCATAAGCCAGACTGGTAGGGAATATTGGCTACGACACATCCACCCGGGTGGGAGGGAAGACCAGGACTTCTGTGCTGTTTATTGCCTCAAAAAGAGAGGCCCAGAGCACAGATGTGAACCACTGGGTGCCCCTTGACGATGGGTTTTCTTAGCTCATTTGGTAAGTGTCCCTATAGCAACAGAAAACGATCTGTCCTCGGAGGAGTTGCTGTAAAAACAGTCTGTAATCCATTTTTACACTCGATGGCACTTCAAAATGAGTTTGTGTTTTTTCATAGAGCTTTTGGGTTTAAACAAGCAATTGTTCTAATTGCTCATTGCTGTAATACACTTCCGTGCTGCTTTATTTTGAGTGAATGGCCTGAAATGGGTGTTGAGCAGTTATTGCTCCATGCCTGGAGCATGACAAAGCCATTGTTGGTGTGACTTAATGAGGAAGTGAGCTAACGGACTCCTACGTGACTGCTCCCAGGCTGCCCCGCTGTCCCCTCGGGGGTGAGAAGGGCTTGTGAGGGAAATGAGACCTCTGTTAGCAGGAGGGGGGGAAATACTAAAATCATGCAAAACTCATATGTGGCTTCTTTTCAAACCCTGCTTTTACAGCTCTGGATGTGGTCAGAAACTGCACTTCTGTCTCCATCTTTTTTTAATTTCCTTTGATAAGCCAGTCCTGGCTTTGACGTAAAGCACCTCTGGGCAGCTGCTGCTGTCCAGCGGTGTGACCAGCCTGTGGACCTGCAGTGCTGCACCTTATCCGTGGGACCAGGAGGACTTGAAAAAGCAGCCATGGACTGATGCTCCCAGCACACCGCAGCATCCTTTCCTTCCTCCTTTACGAGGCTGTTTTCTGGCCTCTGAATTTTTGCTCAGCCTTCAGGATTCTTTAATTTGCATTCGCTGAATACAGCACCAAGCTGCGTGTCAGTGAGAGGGGGAATTTTTCTCCTCATGGTAATATATAGTCACTGAGGCGAGCTCAAACGCCTTTGGAGTTTTGCCCAAGTAGGAACAAAATTATCTTTTTATCTCCTGAGGAAAGATAGTCCGTAGAGGAGCAGTGCTCCTTCAGCAGCTTCTTGTACAGCAAACTCCAGAGCTGTGAGCGATGGGCTGTGTAAATGAAGTGAAATGGGAACAAGATGCTTGCAGAGGCTCCCAGGTAGCTCGAGAAGAGCCACAAATTCCAGAGACAGTGATGACAAGATGACTTGACATTAAGATGAAACATCTCTGTGTGTTTGACACTTTACAGGCTGAAGTCTCCTCTAAAATTCATGGGGTTTTTTCTGGGTCTGATCCTCCAGAGGACAGTGAATTTCTACAAGTGGTTTCTTGCATCGTCTCACCCAAAGCATGTTTGTCAGCGTTAGGTAAAGGGCTTTTACTCTGTATAGGAGTCAAACAAGAATGTGCCTGTTTCTTGGAAACCATCGACTCGTACATGTCCTTGCGAAGCTTTCAGACCTATTTCACGTAGTAATTGGGGACCAGGTTCGGGAAGGCATTTTAGGTGTCTAAAGTAGTAAGTAGTGATGCAGAGCCAGAGTGTGAAAGTCCCTGAAGTTACGTAATTGCCTGATAAGGCAGATAAATGTCTCATCTCCTGTGGAGATTGTTGGAAGTGCCTCCCACCAACTGTCTAACTGCAGCTGACGTGGTTTGAAATCACTGGAGTGATGTGCCAGAACTGCTCTAGGGGCCTTTAAAAAAATCCCTCTCAGTATCTAGTGACGTCATCAGGCATTTAAACTCCTTGGCAATCTGACTTCATACGCACTGCTTGTTTTTTCACTGTAGCTGAAAGCTCGGGGGGTTGTCTCACGTAGACGACAGGAATTCCTTCTGTGTGGGGTTTCTTTTCCCAGCCACCGCCTTCTCCCTGTGCAGCAGAGCTGGTAGCTGGAGAGCCAGACTGTGCTCTCAAACTGTTCTAATCTCTGACAGCCACTGGATGATGACAAAGAATATTGAATACCCTCAGCCCTTGGGAGCTGAAAGCCCAGGCTTTCGCCACAGCTTTGAACATTGCCGCTTGTCAAGCCTTCAGACTGGCCACACTTTTTATTTTGGTGCTCGTGACTTGGCTTGCGGTTTGGTTTGGTTTTTCCCCTCCACTTTTGGATTTAATTGGTTCTCTCACTTCTTACCTTCTTTACCAAAGACTTACCAACTTCATTTCACCTTTTAAACTCCTGCTTCTAAACCCTGTCTCTGAAAACATAAAGATGTTCTAACACTTTTTAGCAATTCTAACCAGCCTTCTCTGCTATCTCTGCTTCTTTACCTCTCTTTCTCCTTTATGCTGCAGAAGATACTAACCTGATCTCAGGCTTTGATGCTCCTGAGGGCTCTGAAAAAGTGACAGAAGATGAGTTTGACCCAATTCCAGTGTTGATATCCAAAAATTCACAAGGTAAGCCAGGACGTGGGGGTGAAAAAGGGAAGGAAAAAAGGAAAGCAATGAACATAAATTAGTTCTGGGGCAGTGGTGCTGCAGCACGTGGTTCAAACTGTAAGATACTGTCACGGTAGTGTTTAGGGAGCTTAGTCTTTCTCTGATTTACATTGGCCTCAATGTCTCTAGAGGCTCTGTTTGTGAGAAGATACATGTCCAAAAAGATAACAGACATGCAGCATCTCTAGATCCCATGGAGTGATTTCTGCCAGCCTGGCAGGCCGGGCACACAGCTACCTCTGTGGCTGAAGAGCAGTGGAGAACTGTGTTCTCCGACATTCTTATTTACTGCACAAGCCAATGAAAAGAGCTCCTTGGATTTCTGAGTTAACTTGGCATGAGGCACAAGAGAGGGAGATTATGATAATCCTTTATCGCGCTAAAACTCCCCCTGAAAGTGAGGTGTTCTCACTCCTGACTGATGTCTTTCAGAGGAGCTTGTGGGAACTGCGTGTGAGCAGCTTGGTACCCGCCTCCTTTGTAGAGTCCTCAGGACAGAGCTGGAAAGTTTCTCGCTTTACAGCATTCACCTAGATCACACTACTGTGATCTTTGCAGACAGCTTCAGCCTTACATAGGGTGAAGTCTGAGGCGCAGCGCGGTTTCCTTAAAAGAAAGAGCAGTGCTGCGTTCTGTAGCTCTTGCAGGGACAGGTAGGCAGCGTTTTGCAGCCTGGGCAGTCAAACAGATCTTCTCCCTGCAGTCAGGCATTGAAAAGCTTTGATTACACCTTTCGATATGCCAGCGTAGGGTTAGAGACATACCCAGGGCTCCAGCCAGCAACTCAAGGATGCTCTTAAAGCCACAGCTCATTTTAAAGATTTAAAAGGCTGAACAGTTGTGGGAGTTCTTGGAATTGCTTTATAGATCCTTTAGATAGGACGGAATTCTGCAACTTGGATTAAACTTGGGAGAAAGAAACGGTTTGCAGAGCTGTGTTGGCTGCCAGGGTGTTTCTCCGTGCAGGTCTAGTGAGCTGGGTTTGGGGTGGGCAGAGCCTTGGGGTGGGCAGAGGAAGCAGGAGACTGTCGTTGCTATCGTGATGCAAGTAATGAGAAGAGCTTGAGCAAATTTTCTGTTTTGCTTTGACTTTTTTCTTTCTTGCTTGCTCTTGAACTTCTGAAACTGTCGTGTGTGTGTGTCCTGTTCAATACTGAATTCCTATCTCTCACACTTTCAGGTGGGCATTCTAGAAACAACAGTGGAAGCTCTGAGTCCAGTCTTCCCAACATAGCCAGGTCTTTACTGCTGGTGGATCAGCTCATAGACCTGTAGCAGTGACACAGTAGCAGACGCAGTTTCTGTAACGTACCTAATCCTCTGTTTTCATTTCCAGAAGAGTTACCTTCAGTTGTGGTTCTTTTGGGCTTTGGTTTTTTTTTTCTTCCTTAATTAAAAGAAAAACAAACCTGCCAACAGGCGACAGTCACCCACCTTTCTCCCTGTCTTCCCGTGCCCTGGGAAAGGTTCTGTCCCAGTTCTCCAGGTAGTCCTCTCTAAAGCTGTTCCAACCCTGTCGTGGTTCCTATGGCACCTGTCTGTAAGAGCCCGTGTCTAAAGGGGGCACCGTCCTTAGCTGCCCTACTGAGGAGCGCCCGAGGCACTGTGGGGAGCCCAGCTGTAACGGGTGTAGCTGGTGTACGATCCCCATGTACAACAGACCCCTTGCTCCTTAGAGTAGTGCGTGAGCAACTGTTTCACCCTTTGCGTTTGTGTTTTTGGGTTCGGTTTTTTGTTTTGTTCCTGTTTTCTGATGAATGGGCAGGAGGAAGGGGACGGGGAAGTGGGTAGGGACGTCCCTCTCCTGCAGAACACGGGTTAGGAGAGCGGACGTTTGAGTTGCCAGGGAGTGCTTCAGAGGAGGAGGAAGCCCTGAACCCCTCTGCAGTAGTCGTGCCTAGTACCTCTGGTGGTGGAGGGTCTGAAGAGTTTTCCGGACTGCCTCCAGCTAACGGTTTGCTGGGTAACAATCCTGCTCGTGATGAACTGCGCTTCCTCGGGGGAGGGGGGCAAAAAAGAAAAAAAGGAAAAAAAATTAAAAAACAAAACTGATTGTTAGAGCTGCAAAAATGACCCTCAGTGAAAAACGACAAGGTTTGAACCAAATACATGTGAGTATGGCTGTGACTAGCGTTTTGTTGACTTTTTTTGGATGAAAAGGGCATCGTGGCAGCAGCAGATGTATCTTCTGTGATTTCTGTGTTTGACTGGAAAAAAAGAAAATCCCCCCAACCTACTGTAAATTGTGTATGAAACAAATTGTCCTACGGTTGTTTGTCTATTTTAAATCCTGGTTTTAGTCAAGCATCTGGTATCTGTTCTGGGTTCCCCGTTTTCTCTTGTAACTGCATATAGTGCAAACCAGTTGAGTATGGAACCATTTGTTTCAGTAGACAAAGATTTCCGTGGACTTTACTCCACTCCTCGGTCTCTGTGGAACAAGCATGCACTTGGTTCGGGTGGTTTGAAGTAAGTGCTGCTACAACTTGGTGGGTTTTACCTTTTCTTTTTCCCTTCACATGCTTAGTTTGTCAACTAGCTGGATACGCTAAACTTGTTCTCATTGGCTTATGAAGTCCAGAGTTTCTATCTTGTGTTTGAAAGCTCTTTCTGACCAGAAGGACTCTTCCTCTGTAGTGGAATAATTACTAGCTTCCTGCTAACCTTGTGTATGTGTTTGTAGCTGTATTAGTAAAAGTGCGGTTTCCCATGTGCGAAAGTACGAACGACTGAACTCTGTATGTACCGACCTCTCGCTAAGAAGGCAAGAACTCAAAGTTCGTGACTGCTCCTTTCCTATCTCCTGTCTCTCCGCTCTTCCCCCATCCCAACACTTAGTTTAACAAATTCTGTACATAGAACTGCCATCGGTTGTGTCTGCTCTACATTACTCTTCTTTTAAAACCTACACTTAATAATAAAAGTATTGCTTAAGTGTGTTGTATCATTACATGTGTATACTGCACTTTCCAAGAGAAGCTTTACATGAGAACTATGGAAATGACCTTAGTAAAATTGTGGATAGAACTTTATTATTTTTTTGTTTTATATTCCTAAAGCACAGGCGAGCTGGACTGGAAAACACGAAGACGCTATAGATAGAAAGTTATTGTATAGTCAGATACTGAGATTATATGAAAAGAGAATGGATTTTAAAAAGTAACCATCTACTGTATATTAGAAACAAAGATTTCTGTGAATTAAAGTACTTTTAAAGAATGTTTAAGATTTTAAATCTGATGGCGCTTGTTCGAGGGTTCTGGGAAAACGCTGAATGCACTGGGTTGTTAATAATGCTATTAAATAAGCAGATGTGAATGTTTATTTTATTGCTTTTTCAAGTAGCTGTTCACGGATCGGGAACATGACACAATGGAAACCCATTTTATAGAGCTGGCCATTCTCTAGACCTCGCTCATCCGAAAATACTCGCCACGTACTTGCGGAGTGAATGGAAAATGCAGGCGATGAAATGAGTGGGTGTGGGGGCTTAGTGTGACTGTCCTGCAGCCGTTGGGTCAGCGTTGGTAACGCTGCTCAAAAGTCGAGGGGTTTGTGTGAAAGCTGCTGCTGTGAAGGACCAAACTGACCTTCCATCCAGTGTCTGCATGGGAGGTGTTTGGTACCAGCAGTCCCCAAAGGGCGAGTCCCTCTTGTAGTCCCTGGGGCTGGAGCCTTGTTTGAAGCCACAGGAGATGTTTCTGTCCCCTTTTAGGGGTCAGACAGTAGGGTCAGGTGTGAAGTAACAGAATACAAACCTACAGACAGCGAAATCCCAGCAGTGTGATTCTCCTCTGACCGGGACGTGCTGCTTGTTCGTGTCAGGGTGACAGAGGAGCCTTTCCACGTTACTGGAAATGCAGCGGCTGCGTGTCTCTGACCATGGAAGATGCCAGTGAGCACTCAGTGTGCTGCAGAGGCATCTGAAGCACGTGCGTGTCAGTTATTTTCTTTTTAGGCAATACATTTTCTGGTTCAGTAACTCTCGCAGGAATTGGTCAGAGTTTGGGGCAGCAGGAATGCGACGCGGGGGAACGCTCTGAGGAATGAGGCTTTTTGGTCCCCTCAGTTACCAGTAATGGGATGAGCCAAGCTCCAGTGACTTGTCTTTGGGATGTGGGGGCACTGCACCTTAAACCTGCATCACTGCTGTGGGGAAAAGAGAGAGGAAAAAAGAATGGGGCTTCTCTGTATTTATTTTCTGTTCCTGTGTGGTCTGTTTCTGAACTGGGGAGCTCTGGGGACAGCCGTGCCTGAGTGCAGACCAGGCACAGCATCAGCTCTCCTTGGTCCCTGGAGGAAGGGTGGGTTGTGTGGCTGGGGTTGGTTTAAGGACATCACTGATGTGAGAGACTTGTGCTCCTGTCCTGCACGGGAGGAATGTAACCCCTAGGAACTCGCCTTGGTTTTTCTCAGAGGGTCACAGGCTGTGTCTTGAACGCGACTCGCACGTGTAACGCTTGGCTTCTACGCAGCTCAAATGAGGCAAAACCAAACGGTGCCATTTGTCTCCGGCTGGTCAGTCTTGTTCACTCACTGCTGGGGTGTGGGGTCGGTGCGTTCAGTCTCGTTTTATGTGGTGCAAATGTCTGTACTAGTGCGCCGGAACTCGAGCTAAACTAACTTGAGTTAAATTCTGAGTGTTCTGGAACTGAAGAAGCGCCCAGACCCGCCGTTGGGCAGCGACTTTGGGCAGAAACGCTTCGTTCTGCTGTCCAAGGTGTTGTCCAGTGACACTAATGGTGGTGCTGACCTTTGCTGTTCTGCTTTGATTCCTCCTTGCGGGAAGCACCCCATGGGTAGTCCTGTGGTGGTGGTTAATGATACCGCTTTGAGGACTCGGAATACAAGGGAAGACTCCACTGTTTCAAGAATGAAGGAGTGTGAAGAATTTTGACCCTTTTTAAATGCCAGACTAGTACTCTTAGGTAGTGGTAATTCTGCTGGTTTTAGCTGCCTGTTACCAAATATTGAGACCTTCTTGACTTTGGCTTGATGGACTCGGGAGAGTTACTTGGTGGAAGAGCAGCTTTAGGCTCCTCTGTCTCCCGTGACGTTCTTGTTTTGGACTCTGCTCCACAAGAGAGATCATCATCTTGGTGACTGCTCTGCCTCGCTGCAGCCCCCCGTGACAGAGAGAATAAAGCTGTTAGAGCTGTCGGTTATTTCAGTCCTTTGCCACGTCAGTGCACCGTTTTCCTTAAAAATCGGGGAAATGCCATAGGTCAGTGCTGTAACTCGGGGTCACCAGCTGAACACAGGCAGTGGGTATCCCTGGGGTACCCAGGGATGTTTCTACTCCTGAGGTTCTCCCTGCAGAAGGGGAGCCTCAGGATACTTTTAGGAATTGTTTCTTTAGTGCGTAGATCTGACCATGGAATAAAAAGAATGTTGTACGAGGGCAGGGAGGAACCTTACCTATAAACTTGAGCGTAAGGGATGCTTCCCCAGGGAGTGAACACGCAGATCTCGGGAGCCTGGAGCAGGAGGGGACAAAAGTGGCAGCTGCCCCTTGCCCGTGGCCATCCCGGCACAGGCAACTGTTGGGAAACGCTGCCTCTCTTTTTGTGCGAGGCGTTGTGGGCGCTTTGTGCGTCGACTCAAGCAAACCATCTGCCTGTGGCTTTTCAGGCCTCTCGCATGGTGTGAGGGCAGCCGAGTCACCGCAGAGAAGGGCTCCAAACAAAACAGCGCTGTCATCGTTACACGAGAGTTGTCCTTTACCCTCGTGCTGTTCCCAGCTCCTGGAGTGACCCTTTCTCTCTTTTACTGTAATGCAGACCAAAACTGCATTGCCTTTTCACATGAAACCGTCCCTCGAGCACTTCAGCCTCGCTGGTCTCTGATCTCAGACCTGCCGAAACGTCCATCAGCACTGGCTGACATGAATTCTCTGTCGCCCTCAGAGTTCTGCAGCGTGTGCCTCTGAAACGTTCATCTGCAAAGCCTGAGCTGCGGCTGCTCACGGGGAACGCGCTGACCTTGTCTCCTTAGCTCTATCCTGACCTTTACACAGAGGGGGTTGGGTTGGGTTGGTTTGATGGCTCATTCGGCGTCGATGCATAGCTCAGACCTCCTCTAATGTACAAGATTACTATCTGTGAGAGAAGCCATCGAAGCTACTGCCTCGTTAGATGTTAGCTGGAGTAAAACACGGGCATGATGCTGCCATAGCTCCTTCGGGGGCTGTCTCTTTACTTTCTGCCAAAGGAACCAAAGAAGGAACCCAAGAAGGTGGGAAAGAAGAGGTGCCTGAGATCAGTTGCTGTGGGATGGTGTGTGGAAGCCAGGTTTTCCTCCTTCAGCGTCAGAAAAATAGAACATGGGAGTGTAGGTGGTGCTCCTCTCGTGTCAGTAAATTTTCTCAGGTAACCCATTGTGTTTTTCTATCGATGTGCCCGTTCTTGGTTTTGAGTTATCAGGGCTCTTCCTGTGTTGCCCAGCAGCTCTGAGTGAAACCAGCTCCTGACAGAAGGCCGGAACGAGCTCCTGCCAAAGCATTGCTTCATTTTTCCCTCCTGTGCTGGCCTTAGCAAGGGAGGAAACTGCTTCCCAGCATTCACTGCCCTCTCATTTATGATGGGCAGAGAGCAAGAAAGCACTGGGAGAAGTTTTTTGCCTCTCATGCAGTGCCCCTAACGTGTGCTGCTCCTGTCCCAAGCAAATGGCTTGTGTACTGCCAGCCCTTCTCTTGCTCTGTCCTAAACATCATTGTTTGTGAGCACAGACACCTACTAACTCATGGAACCCTTGGAAAAGAAAATTCTGATCCAATGACTTGTGCTGTTTGAGTGACAAGTGGGTCATTGGTTTGCACTGGCGTAGTGTTCACATTGATAAATGCCTTTTCCTTCCCCGCTCTTCCTGCCCGCTGTGTTTTGGTGAGGACTGGGTCATGCAGAGGCATTTGCATGGTGTGACAACCGGTCGTGCTCTGCTTCACCTGTATCCTCCAAACCTCACAGTAATACCCGGTAAATACGTAACCAGCCTCCTGGAATGATCCACCACCGTAGACGTGTACCGTTCCTGTAACCCAAGATTAGCGTCTGGGCTCAAAGCGCTGCTGACAGCACAGGCTTCAGGAGAGGCAGGCAGTATCTTTGCGGAGTGACTTACATAGTGGTCCTGTATCTACCCGTCTTTACTCAGCGGTGTGATGTACCTCCGTGAAGAGTTTCCCAATAAACACCCGTTTTGATGCCCAACGAACGACTGCGGTGTCTTTAATCAGGCAGAGTGACTGAGAGCGGGTTAAGTCTACAGGCTTGATGGTCGAACGGTGCCTCGTGGGCTGCAGTGGGTGTGCGGACGTGACCAGTTCACCTGGGCAGTTTGGGTGCGATGGTGCCATTTTGTCACGGCGAGGGGGTTGGTTAGTACCTCGCTTGTCCATCGGTCAGCGGATACCAACCACCCTCCTTTACCCTCCTGGCTCTTCCTGCGATTCACACTGCTTAGTTTTCACGTGCCTTTTTCCTATCCTCTCGCTAACACGAGTCCCATGACACACTCGTAAGCTGCCAGTAGTTCTCCGAAGGTAAGAGATCTTCTGTTCTATCTGTGTGAGTCGTAAGGCAAAACCAACCCCACCTCGGGCTCCTGTAGCTGGAGAAGAGCAGGACAGCAAAAGCCTCTCCCTGGCTCACAGGCTGACCTTCTCCTCCTCCTCTTCTCGCCGGCTGACCTTCATTCTTCACAATGTGTATGTTAGTTTAGCAGATTTTAGGGCACCCCCATGTATTTTACTCACCCGAGTGTAATTCCACATGCCCGTGGGATGGCCCACAGAAACCGGCTACGCCAAGCTGTGGAGCTGCTTGTAGGGCAGTCAGTAAGCAGCACCGCAGAATGAAAGGACCCAACATGTCTGTCTGCTGGAGCTTCACTCCTGGCAGCAGTGTGACAAAGGGAGAACCTCTCTGATGGTGGTCGTCGTCGGGGGTGGCAGAGGGAACCTTGTGGGATGGTGCTGAGAGCGCTGGGTGTGCCCATTCGTGTGTCAAACATCTTCCATCTCTTTCTGGAAACCGGTACTTGTGGTGTCCCTGAGCTGTGAGGCAGCGCTGAGTTGTGTGTCGGTTTGTGTGTCATCAACACCTTCCCTGGCATTTTTATTTTCCTTGGTTTGCCCTCCCTCTCCCTCCCATTTTCCATGCGTGATGGTGGTTTGAACCGGAACAGCATGACATTCCTCGTGTAATAAGTACCGTTCATTCGTACTTTTGACTAAGGGGATGGAGCTCGGCGAGTAACACTCTTCTCTTGCATTTTTAGGTCTGCAGAGGGATCCGGCCCTGTTCCCAGTGGTAGCTCTTGAACTCTCTAAAGGACCTGCTGGCAGTGACGGACTCGCTTTGTACAAGGGTCAGGCTGAGATACTGGTGGTGAAATCGCAGCACAACTCGGAGCCAGACTACTTAATGAGAGATGGTCCTTCGAGCAACAGCTCCTTCTACAGCAGCGAAGGAGAGGGGACAGACCACGAAGGCGACATTCTGGATTGCAGCGGGTCCAGGCCTTTGCTGATGGATTCGGAGGAGGAGGAGGAAACCTGCAAGTTGTGCCCAGCGTTCCCGCAGTCCGCGCCCAGAGCAAGAGGTGAAGCCTCCAAAGAAGATCTCCACTCCCAGTCTTCCCAGACTAGAGCGGGGGAGATGCTGTTCCCTGCCTTCCAGTCGCACACCGGGGAGGTTTTTAATGAACCGGATGTTTTTGCTACGGCTCCTTTCCGAAGCTCGAGAAAAGTGCCTGATGAGGTGGATGTCTTTACCAAAGCTCCTTTTATCTCCAAGAGCAATGTGGCTCGTAGACATCCAGAGGAGGCAGATGTATTTCTGAGAGCCCCTTTCACTAAGAAGAAAAGCACGGACGAGTTGACTCCCCACGGTGTGTCTAACGAGCCGTTCGCACCACCCGTTTTCCTAAGTCAAGGGGGCAATGTCCTGCACCGAGCTAACCCCCTGTTCCCGAGCCTGGATTCGGCAACACATGGGTCCGCGGCCTCGGCGAGATCTCAGTATCCCTCTGCCAGCTTCGCTCAGCCAGGCAATCTTCATCCCTCCTCCGTACGAGCCGCGGAGACCCAGGAAAACATCCCTTCTAAAGGTGTGCCGCAGGAGCAGGGTGGCATCGCCAGCGAGAGAAACCAAGGGGGCCACGCGCTGGCCCCGGAAGCCGCGCTGGGCCCCGTGGCTAACAAGCCTTTCCGTCCACAATCCCTGTCGAAATATTCCCGTCATTATGGCCTGGAAGATGGGCAGGGTCCCGAAGTCAAGCCCATAGCTGCTTACAAAGTGGTTTCTCAGACCAACAGGCAGGCGATAGCAGGCTCTGTCTGTGTTGCCCCGCTGTCTTCCAGGACTACAGAGCTGCCCGGCGGCGACCCGTTTGCTTCAGCGCCTTTTCCTTCCAAAGTGGGAAAACAAAAGCCTTAATAATCTGCTGTGAGCTGGGGGGTGTGCGTCCCGCAGGACCACCTCTCACCGGACCTGGAACCTCGTAGTTGCAATGAATGACATAGCAATATATATATATATAAAATAATAATTATTTTGGGGTCAAAACTCTATTTGCAGTGATACACAGTTGAAGCATTTTAAGTTATGTTAGTTAGTCGGAACGCCTGGCTCTCAGGATCTTCATATCCTTTTCAGTTGCTTCTTACCTTCCTCCTCTCACTGTCTTCCCCCCCATTTATTTTTTAGATGCTTTTCCAAGTGAGCAATATTCCGTATTTTTTTGGTCCTGGCTAGGGAAATGCATTATAAGATGATTTAAAAGGTTTATAATTACAGAGCAAGTCAAGCGGGACTTGCTAGTGCTCTGGAAAGGAAGCGGTTCCACAGGTTAAAGGGTTATTGTGGCTTCTTTCCTATCAGCAGGGGCTCATGGACCAGCCTGGCAGCTGCGGCCCTGAGCGATTCTGCCGCGTGTGTTCGTAGGTTCTGTACGCTCCGAGCGGGAGCCGTGCAGCGGCTTTACCTGTGTGTTTCCTGTCTGGTTTACGCCAATGTGTAGGACCTGGAAATGGGCTCGTGGTCGTGTGAAGGAGAGAGCCAGGCGTTCTTACAGTATTAAAAACACCCCTCGCAGAAAAATTCATGATGCAAAGCTCTCGGTAGCTGTCCTGGTCTGCACTCCTCACCGGGGTTAATTCAGCGTCGGCTGATTCCTGCTGGCGCAGAACTTGACTCTATATCCTGCCTTTTGTTCTCCTGTTGGTCAAGGATGAACCCAAACGAAATCCACTCACACTCCTCCGGGAGCGTTTGCTTCCGATACATGGAGCTTCCCGCCGTGTTTCCGCTCTGAGTGCTGGTTCCGTCGCTGATGTAGCACATCCAATACGGTGTGTGGAGGAAAAGTCACCCGCGCTGGCAGCTGGGCAGGGACAAAGCAGACTTCGCTCCCTTCTCTTTTCACTAACAGAGATAAGAGCGAAACCCCCCGTCTTTATTTTGTGAAATGCCTGGTTGCATCAGTTGTCTCAGATCTGCTGTTTCCAGCCCTCGAAGGCTACTTGAAGGCGTGGACTGGCTTTCAAAACATCCAGTTATAGGGCTTTGGGCTCCCAGTCACTGGTGCAGCCATCTCCTCCTAACAGGTGCTGGTGCTGCAGAACATCTCCCAAGAAAAAATTGTGGTGGTTTTATTTTTAAGGATTTGACATCTATGGAAAATAATCCCTATTGACTCCGATAGCATCTTAAAAGCCTTGTGGTGGCCGTTTCCCGAGGGAGTTTGTTCATTGTTGTGTGAGCTGGAGCCTTGCGCTGAAGGTCAAGGACGTATTTTGGATGGGTTCTCCAGGGCTGACTTGCTGCTGACATTTAAGCCCAGCAGCGTAGGGGGAAGATGGATGGAAAACCCTGAATGCCGGGTACTGACTAGCAAAGCAGGAGCTGCTACGGCTCCGAGTCTCCTTTCCCCTCCCTGAATTCAGTTCCCCTCCAAAATATCTCCCGGTGCTAGAGATGAACCAAATGTTCTGCTGGACGTGCTCGGCATGGGGCTTGCCTGAAGGGAGAGCGAGAAGCTGGGACTGAGGTCAGGTCAAGTTGTGTGGAGCTGGGAACCTGCTCTGCTACGCTCAGAGTTAAGCAATACTGGTCATACTGGTGGTTTAGGGCTTTTTCTTTCCTCTGACACCATCTCTCGAAAACAAAGTACTGTAAAGGAATTTCTGGGTTTCCCTCGAGATGTTTCTTCAGCAAAGCTGAGGCTGGTGCTCACGGTGTTTTGTCATTGTTGTTTTCTGTTTAATCTAGACCTGAGAGGCGGTTGTTGGTTTTGATTTAAATACACACGGTTGTTGCTGGATGGGATCAGTGAGAGGTGCACGCAGCTGGGAGGCTGAATTTGGCCTCGAGCTGTTAAATTTGCTCGGGAAGCTGCTGGAAGGGAGCTGCGGCCTTGGCCATGCAGGGGTGAATCTGTGGAACTGGGAGATGCTTCGCTGGGGCGAGCAGGTACCACGTATAAATAAGAACCACGTGGGTTCAAGGTATTACCTCTGCTAACTGGATTCAGGTTCTCCTTCCTGTCCTTCATTTTTACTTGAAAAATTGCGTTAGGATAATTCTGTGAAACTTCTCTCTGCTGCGTCCAGGTCTCACTTAGCTGATGCTGGAGGAGCTTCACACTCAGAGTACAGCCCCTTGCCTCTCGAGTGCGTTCGTGTCGGTGAGGTGCAGATCAGCTCGCGTGGTTCAGCCCTCGTCGTCCTGCGTAGCCCAGCCACGGGTGAGTGGGGAGATGCGCTGTGGGGCGCAGGCTTCTCCGCAGCCCTGAGTCACGTCGGGTCAGGCTGAGTTTCCAGCTGGCATTTTGGCAGCTTTTATGTTCTTCAAGCACTTTATGTGGAGCGCGCTGCCGAGCCCCAGGAGCTGGGGATCCTGCCAGTGTAGAGCCAGGGCTTGAACGGTGTTAAATCTCTTGGGGGTGGAGGCACCTTGTTTGTATCTCTGCGTGTGACCTGTAAAGTAACTGGGCTGTTGGTTATGGTCAGAAAACTGGATTTCAATGCCTGTTACTCTGAAACCCTTCTCGTTTCCAGCCTAATTCCTCCTAATCCCGCCCTGCCACAGCTGCAGCTTCAGCGGGATGAACTGTAAGTGGAAATTGCATTTCACTGTTGGTAATGAACGTGGCAGCGTAATGCTAATTGTTTTCTTGGCCGCACAACTGGTGATATTAATGAAATAAGGCCAGTACGGCCTCACTGCAGTGTTTCAAAGTCAGTTTTCTGAACAGAACCCCAGGTTTAATCTCGTTTTAAAGCTGTAGTGAGTTCTGTTACCTGCCCCAGGTCCTCATGCGTGGCCTGAGGGTCGCGGTTATTGCCGCAGTCCTGCGACAATCTCCAATCCGTGCTGGAAAAGGGACTGGCTCTTCCCCATTGCCAACTTCAGCTTGAAAAAGTCCCTCTTCAAAGTGACTAATCAGAGTTTCTGCATGCAAAAACCCCCGGCAGTTGGCTCGTCTTTCTGTGCCTCACTGCCCTGACATTTGTACAGCACACAGGACCAGCCGCTGCGGTGGTGACCTGCCCTGCCTCGGTATTCCCGGGACTTCCCGGTCCCTCCTCTCCCTCCCAGCCAGCTCAGCGCTGGTCCTACGTGGTGTAACGTTTACAGTCTGTCTCCTGAAGCCAGCGCACACTCAGTCCATAGTGCACGCTCTGCATGGGGCATGCGGGTGATGGTGAGCTCGTAGCAATCGTGACGCACAGCGCCTGGGGCACGTCTTCGGTGGGACTTCAGCGAGACGGTGCGAGATCCGTGGAGCTGCTGAACCCTCGATCACTCCAAAGCGGTAATCAGTTACTTTAACTCAGCTTCCACCAAAGACTCTTCCGTTGGGGAGTTGAATTGTTTTTCTCGTGGTGTTAAATCAAGGCCTTTCAGTACACCGACAGACTCCAAAGCGTTTTTACAGTAGTGTCTTGACAGTGAAATCATGTTCCAGCCCTGAAACACATTCCTGAAACCTCATCAGCTGTGTTAGTGATTCTGAAAACAACCCACGGCCTGTAGTTTCCATTGTTGGTGGGGAAAACACCCTCACCCACACCTAGAAACGTCCCCTGTGAAGTCAGAGGGAGGACGATCCCCCGATCCCTGATCCCTCCCCTCCGATGGGAGATGAACCGGGAGGGCAGGGGCTCCTTCGGGGCCGGCAGCTCGGTGTGGGATGCGGCTGGTGGAGCATCGCTACACGCCGGGAAAGAAACTCCCTCGTTTCTGCGTGGAGCGGGAAGCGTCCGTGGCCTCCGCTAACTGTGACAAACAATCCACGACTGGTGGCCCGAGAGCAGCGTCGGCGCCGCGCCGTGACGAAGGTGGTTCTTGGCGGTCCTGGCAGCCCCTCTGACTCGTGGCTGTGGTGGTGTCGGGGTGTCCTCCTGGTGATCGTGGTGAGGAAACGTATGAGTTGTAAAGTTGTGTATGTGTTATTAAAACTGTACCTGGTGACAAACCCTCTCCTCTGCTGCGCGTTCCTGCCCGCTCCCCACGCACGGTGGGTTTGCTGGGCACAGCCAACGGGGTTTTTCAGGGGTTCCTCCTCCCCGGGCACTGAGCTCGGTCCCCCGCGGTGTATCGGGCGGTTGGACACTCAAACCCATCTCCCTGCGGTGAGCTCCGTGTCTCTGCTGGGCTGAGGAGCCCCGAGCTGGACCCAGCGCTGCAGGGGGGTCTCCCCAGAGGGCAGCAGAGGGGCAGGATCCCCTCCCTCCACCTGCTGCCCACGCTGCTGGGGATGAGCCCAGCACACGGGGGGCTTCTGGCTCATGTCCAGCCTTTCCCCCCCACGCCCAGCACCCCAAGTCCCTCTCCGCGGGGCTGCTCCATTCCCTCAGCCCAGCCCGGGCTGACCCCCGGTCCCGGGGCAGGACCTTGCCCTTGTTTCTGTGTTCCCGCCCGCCGCCGCCAGGGGGCGCCGCCGCGCCTGCGCCGGGCGGGAACGAGCGCGGGGCGGGGCGGGGCGGGGCGGGGCGTGCGCGGCCCTCAGGAGCGCCAAGATGGCGGCTGCGCGCTGGGTCGGTGCGGCTGCGGGGCTGGGCGGCCGGTAGGTGACCGCGGGGCTCCCTGGGCTCCTCGCTGCCTCCCTCGTTTCTCCGGCCCGCGGAGGAGGGGGCCGGGCTCCTTCCCGGAGGGGTCCCCCCTCGCCCTTCGCCCGCGCGGCTGGGGGGCAGCGGCCGTGTCGCGGCGAGCGGGACCGCGACCTCCCGGGCCGCGCCGGGTTCTCCTCGCCCTTCCCCTTTCCTTCCCCGCAGCAGCTAGGGCGGGCGAGGGTGAAGTTATTCCTTCCTCCTCCTCGTTACAGACGGGCAGCAAGAGGCTGATTCTTCCCCCAGCCCCTTTCCACCAGCCAGGGGTTCACTCCCCCCAGGCAGGTGCCGAGGGCCTTCCCCCGAGGGACGCAGGTGTCGGTAATGAGGGGGAGCTCCCCCCGCCGTGCTCAGGACCGGGCAGCGAGGGGTAATTCCCCCCACACACACACACCCAGTGCTCAGGACCATGCAACAGCGAGTAATTGCCCACACGGATGTGCCCAGGGTCATGCAGTGAGGGGCGGGGAACTCAGCCCTACGTGTAAGCTCAGGGTGAAGCGATACGGGGCCATTCCCCCTCTACAGCTGCTAAAGTCTCTGCAGTAAGGGGAAATTCCAAGGACCGTGTGGGGATGGGCACCCCTGCTCCACGCTGTGGGCTCTGAAACGGGCTAAAATCTTGATTCCCTAAAGCTGAAGGGAGAAAGGAGAACTTTTCGCTTAGACCTTCCTCACACCATCCCCTGTGGTCTCTGTACCTGCTATCAAGACCACAGAAGTAAGCAGATAACGTGGTTTAGACCTTTTCTGTGTTCGTGTCCCCCTCACCCGCAGCGCAGAGGTCCATTGCATGAGATGGAGCTTTTCTCCTGTTGCCCAGGGGTGCCTGTGTTCTCGTTTATGGCCCCCTGAGAGAACCAGCCTCCTCTCAGTGTAATTGAGTTTACCTGCTTTGCCCCCTCTGTGCCTGACAGGGAGGAGAGACACCAGACAGTGATTACTCCTCTGTATGTGCTATTTATCTGTGGCACGAGGTGGGTTTTGGATACATTTCCTGACTTTCACTGTGCTCTGAAAAAATCCTGGGATGGTGGTGGCTCTGTGTACACTTAGAGAAAGCAGATGTGCAGGGGAGTCTTTACACTTCTGAGTTACTCCGTCACCTTGCTCTTCCTCTTAATGTTTTTTTCTTTTTTCCCCTTTGCTCTCCCCACTTCTAACTTCAGATGACACCACCCCTATTTTGACTGCTGGTGTGAGTTATGTGGCCAGTATGGAGCAAGGCCTTTTTTTAGCTGGTCTGGTTCAGTTCTGGAAAAGCACTTGTATGGGAACATACTGAATTTCTTTCTTCCCCAAAGGGAAAAATAAGCAGTGGACAGGGCTGAGGTATGGCTTGGCACGTGTAGCTAGTAGAGTTCTTATCTTTCAGCCAAGTGTTGTCCTGGTGTTTATTTTTTTCTTATTTTTAGATTTGTTTGTGTAAGAGTAGCCATAGCATTACCTGTTTTTGTATCTTCTAAGAGTCACAGAGGATTGACCAGATAAACCCATGAAGTATAGGGGTAAATTCTGGCCTTGATTGAGCCTCAGGTGCTTGTGGTTGGGTTCATGCCAGCTGTCTGTAATCTTCTGAAAATTTGGTATTTAGTCCAAGCGAGAGGCCCAGGTGCTCACTGCTGTCCAAAGGAAGGCAAAAGGCTCCCTCGGGTGATTTATCCCCTTCTGTTATAGGTAAACCAGGTGATCTGCCTGTCTTCAGTGACACTGAAGGAGCCTAGATTAATTTTTTAGGTGGTTAAAGTTGGAGAGTTATGGCTGTTTTGTTATGAAATGAGTGAGGGAGCACTCAGAAGCAGAAAAAGTGAAGGACCTTTTGTGATCCAGCCTGGGTGTTTTGCCATGTAACCTGAGGGGTTTCAGGCAGTTGAGTGTCTTGCTGAGCTGTGGGAGCATGAAACACTTTCTGTGGGGCAGCACAAACTTGTAAGTTGGAAATTGTTAGTAAAATTATTTTTCTCTAGGTTCTGTCGTGCGGTGTTAAAGGAGCATAATTGGACAACTCCACAGTCCTTTCACCAACTCGCACGGAAGAAACCGCATCTTCCATCTGCAGTATGGCACAGTGCAGGTAAATACTGGTTAAAAATTAACGGCTGATGCATTCTGAGTTTTATGTCTTGTGGTAATACCGAAAGGCTCCTGCTTGCTCCGAAATCCAGGTGTTGGACATTTCCTGGGTGGTTTTTAATGGGCATTTGGAGCTTGGGGCGAAGGTGTGGATGGCTCGCTGTGTGCTGGGTTATACCTGGTTTTTCTGTGTCATTCAGCTGCCAAGACTTACAGGGGCCTCCGTTAGTGCAAAATATTACTGGGGCTTTGCTGCACTTCTGACTTTAATTTCTATCCTTTGTGAAGGACTTGGTGTTGTCTTCTGTCTTGCTTCAGCTGAGATGAAATTGGCTGTCCAGATAGAACGTAGTAGCAAGGCTGAAACCAAAGCCTTCGTTTTTAGAGCTGTGATATTATAGTTTTTAGTTTTTCCCCTCTTGAATGTGGACCCATTAATATTAACTGCAGCTTGGTATCATCCAGAAAAGCGGTGTTTAATTGAGTTTGTTGTACATAGCATTTTTTTTGTAGGCTATAATGGTGAGAAAAGAAAAAAAAAAAGAAAATCTGTGAAACTTGCACCACAGAAAAACATTGTGCGTTTGCACCTGCCTGAGGGGTTCAGCAGCTGCTCTCCAGAAAGAGCCCAAGACAAAAAAATTCAGCAGGTGCTGTTGCCTGGAGTCAGTCACGAATGGGAAGGTTGTTTCAGTGGGGCTGCTCAGGCAACATTTCATTTCAGAGAAGTCCAGTCTTGGCTGGTCCAGCACGATTTTTTCTATCTCAGTTCTAATCAACAGGCAGACTCTGTCGAGTAGACTTAGTATTTCACCTGCTTCTGCAAGTGTCCTGCTGAAGTCAGCCTCTGGTAGGTCCCTTCCTAGTACCCTGAGCAGCTGGTGGAGCAGATTAACCAGCAGGTACTCAGAGGGCTGAGAGAAACCATAGAGACATAAATCCAGCCATTTGGGGACTACTGAATAATGAATTCCATGAGGGTTATTCTCAGCCACAACTCTCCAGGCTGATTAATGATTGCAAACCCTGCTCTGGGGACGGCAGATCTTCAACTGCAGAAGACCTTTTAAATGCAGAAGCTACTCACATGGAAAATACCATTTTCTGAGAGCCGATGCAGCCGTTCGTGTTCTAGGGTGTGAGAGACGCGAGGTAAATAGCTGTTAGTGACCCAGCACTGTCAGAAAATGGGCTGTGTACCACCTTGTGCCACCCAACCCCCCATGGTTTGTTATTTGTAAATATGCTGCTCCGCTGGATGCGATCTTGACCACCAGCTGGGTCTGGACGATGAGTAGTCGTTCCAGCCCCGTGGATAAAGCTGGCCCATTGCTCACTCTACCAGGGTTGTTCTTTTTGTGTTCAAACTAAGTACATCTATGCTAAGTCTTTTTGCCTTTAGTGTAGTGTGTGCGTCCTTTGCCATTGTGTGTGTGGAAGTCAAACGGGCTGTTGCCGTGTTAGACGCAGGCAGTGACAGTTTGGCAATCTGTAAATAGTGTCATTTGTTGCCTTAATACTGGGGAGTCACGGGCAAAATGACAGTCTACGCAAATGAAAACAGCAGCTCTTTTCGCTGCTTTAAATCCCTCTATTGCATCTTTTTTGAAGTTATGTGAGCTTCTTTTTCCAGTATAACTTATTTACTAATACTGGTGTTTAGAGATTTTTGTTTTAAAATTGATTTTTTTTCTTCGCTGGATGTTTGTATATCATTGTGTTACTTGTAGTGCAGTGGGGGGTTAGAAAGGAGAATGAGAAAGAGAATTAGAGGATGGGAAGCCATCCCTAAGTGATGGGATCAGGCATATGGTGCGTGGACAGGTCTGCAGGAAAATACACTATTAAATGTACACCGTGAAATATAGCGTATTACGTTTTTGTCAAAATCAAGGTGTGTTGTTTTGTGTGGGTTTTTGTTTTTTTTTTTTTACACTCTTCTAGTGAAAGATAGACCCACGTCACAAAAGGAACTTCAATGAAAATTTAGCTTTTAAACATCCTTACCAGTAAGCTGTAAATAATCCTGTTTTGACTGGTTTGGTCAGTTCAGTGTCTGGAGGATAAGTGAGAGCTTACGGGAATGTTTCTCTGGCAAATATTAGCAGCAGGGTGTGGTTCCCTGTGACCGTGGGATGCTTGCTTTTCTTTTTCATAGTGCTGGAAAATGAAATAAAAGCCAAACCCCGTAAACCATGTGTACCTAAAGCGATTATGCTTTGATCAGGAAGTGACAGTGCTGGAAGAGGAACTAAACAGCACTTGAGGATCATAAAATAAAAAACTCTTTAGTAAATAAAATTTAGCAAAAGAAGTAAAGACAAGGTTCCAGCTATCGTCTTGTTCCCTGTGCGATAACATCCCTGCGCTTGTCAGCCTTCGTGAGCAGGTTTCGCAGAACCTGTCACACTGTTTTTACAGTTCCGTTGCTGCCCACGCCGCTGTTTGCTGTAGCACAGTGATCACCCTGCTCTTGGCTCGCAAAGTAATCACAGTCCTTGACTTTCATTTCAGCTACTTAGGTTTGATTACATTATTTTTCTTGGTTTTGTTTTGTTTTTAATTTGCAGTGAGAGGAATGTTTATTCAAACTCAAGACACACCAAATCCAAATAGTTTGAAGTTTATTCCGGGGAAGGAAGTGCTGGAGTCGAGGACTATGGAGTTTTCCACACCAGCGGCAGCATTTTGCTCACCTTTAGCAAGGTATTATTAAACTGGGGGACCAGTATGGGCTGTGTGTCTACAATGGATGTTTTTAAGCACAACTTCTGATCGTTCTGCTCCTCCTTGTACTTGGGAGCAGCTTGGTCGGGTTTAAGATTTTAATGCCGCCTCACTTGTGTGTAAAATCAATGCTGGGAAGACTGTTGTGACTAAAGATGTCTTTCTGAGTGTCTGCCTGCCCCATCACTGCATCACAGCAGAATGCAACTGGATTGAGTGGTGCTGTAAACTGGTGTTCTTGAACAGTTGCTGCATCACTGGTGAAACCTCTGGCCCTGATCCCATCCCCATCAGAACACTCTTAATTCAAGCAGTTACTTGGAAATCATGCGGCTTTTCAGAGTCAGGAAATCCGTGCTATAAGGAAGGAAATAGTCCCCAAATACTATGAATTAAGTACAGATGTTGGTGCTAACCTGAACTTCAAAGCCAAAAGATTCTTCCTTCACAAAAGGTTTATAAAGAAAAAGGAAAGCCAGTTTTGTCCCACTCTTTCAGGCTGGTCCTGTAACAGGTCTTGGGAGTTGCAGCTTTCAGTACCAAAATGCATGATGTGGAGTAAGAATCACTGAGAGAGAATTGATCTGTATCATCCTGGTACAGAAGAGGTTCAGAGCACCATCAGAAGCCTCTCTGGGAATGTCTGGAAGCACTGGTTTTGTGGAAGGGCTTCACTAGAAGGGTGAGATCTGGAAATCCCACGCTAGGTTGCTTCTGGAGATCCCAGCGTAAGTTGTCTTTGCGTGCGTGGGAAGAATTACCTGCAAGAGTAGAAGCGGTTTCATGTGACGGTCTCTCCAGGAACTGCAGGTTATCAGATACATAGCTCTGACGTTTCCAAAGGCCTCTTGCAGAGCTGTTTGAGAGCAAACAGGATCTTGACAAGCAAAGCTCTGTGACTTAGTCATAAATACGAAGCGAAAGGTTTTTGAGGACGTCAGAAACTCAGCGGAATGCTGAAGCTGGAGGATCTGGTGATGCCCGAGTGCATCAGGTTGCAGAACACAATCAACGGCCCGAAAGTCAAAAGGCTTTTTGTTGTGTGTCTGCAAATAGAGGTTTTCATCAGAGCCGATGTACGTGCGGGGATGGGTACCCTGGCAGAACAGCTTGACTCTGCGTTTTCTGT
Organism: Bucorvus abyssinicus; assembly: GCA_009769605.1. Classification (NCBI taxonomy): domain Eukaryota; kingdom Metazoa; phylum Chordata; class Aves; order Bucerotiformes; family Bucorvidae; genus Bucorvus; species Bucorvus abyssinicus. Next base: position 1,751,018 of record CM020059.1, on the reverse strand, counting down.
AGGTTAATGGGAAAAAATTGTCTGCTGTATATCATTAAACCCCAGATGCTGGTTTTTGTAAATGGAATGCTTGTTTATTTCAAAAGGGAACGTTCATTTTCCAAAGCAGCGATAAAAGCTTCCCCAAGGGGAGGGAGGGAGGAGAATTCTTTCACTGATCGAGGATGATTTGGTGCACTTGCATGATTTCATTGTTTAGGTAACTTTAAAATCCAGTTGGTTTAGTTATGTAAAAGCCCAGTACACCTATAACAGGTTCAGGTGTGGGAAGTCTTTCATGTGGATATTGCAAAATCTCCCCTGTCATTTTTCATCACACGTACCTGTCTGATAAGATCTCCACTTTCTTCATTCAGTGCATTTTTGATGTTTTTCAGCTTTTCAGGAGTATATCCTGCCTTTTTTTGGTCTTAATGACAAGAACACTCTTATAGCTTTATGCTGTATGTGCCTCTGGATGCTTCCTACTTTTAACGATTTTTATTGTTTTTCTCTTAAGGATTAGCATCATTTATTTATTCTGTACATGACTTTGTTGGGTTCCACTGAAGCATTTGCGGCAATTAGTTTTTACATACTCATTCTGCTTTTTATACTTAAAATATTCCCCAAACGATGCTCTTTCCTAAGTTCTTGTGTTGCTTTGGGTATGTGCTGATTTACCACCTGGTTGTTGGGTGCTGTAGGGGCCATCTCCGGCATTTCAGTATGAATCCTGGGCCTTCACTGAATCTTCACGTTTTTTGTGGGCCATGCAAATAACTAAAGATATTGCAGATTGCTCCAGAGTGAGCTGGTGTGTTAAAGCCCTGTGGGCTGCTTGGCATGAATCCTTTTATTTAATGGCAACAGCACTGAAGGCAGATTTTACTGAGCTCAATTACTTCAAATAACTTGCTTTAATCTAAGGAACATTCCGTGTCTTTCACTAGTCCTTCCTGAAGCAGTAGCTACCTACTGCTCTTGTTGCTGAACAAATAAATACCTTTTTATATACAGAATGTAATTTTGCCTGCAAAGAAGAGCTGGAGAGAGAGTAATTGACACATCTGGTGGAACAGTTCTGTAAGGTGGGTTTGGTTTTACTACGTTTGCAGCTTCACAGCAGGATCTCCTGGCTCTTATTAAGCGGTAGGGGAAGTAACTGCGAGTTTCTCATAATGGTTCAGGTTTTAGTGCTTATTTTTGTCTAGAAGTGTGTTCTAGAACTTTTTTTCTGTGACAGATTAAGTTAATCTTTAGGAATTTGCCTGAAATGTGTGCCTTCATTTTTTGATTTGTTTCTTTTCCTAACAGGCAGTTATTCAGAATTGAAGGAGTTAAAAGTGTTTTCTTTGGACCAGACTTCATCACCATCACTAAGGTAAGAGAACCGAGGTTCCAATGCTAAAGCTGAGCCGAGATTCGGGTCGTAGCTGGCCCTAGAGAAGGTCCAGTCCAACTCCTGGACATGCGTAGTGAAAGGATGGCAGGAGATGTTCACAGGGCATAAAGGGAATTGCCTCTAATACAAAGAAAAAAACCAATCGCAGTGTGTGGATAAGCACGGGAGTGGTTGCGCAGGGAAGCTGTAGGTTCTTTGTTCTCGGAAGTGACCAGTGTTGGGCTGGACAAGGCTCTGTGCACTGTGGGGGTTGGCTCAGTGTCCTGATGACCTTAGACCACTCCAGATGAGCTGGTGTGTGGCTGGGATGGAGCGCGTTGCCAGCTGTGCGCCGTGTACCCAAGGCGTGGAGCTCGGCTCAGCAGAGATAAGGTGGTGTGGGGTAACCATGCAGTTCTGCTCTTACGGAGAGAAGAGCACAGGGCGATTCAGTGAATGAGAATTTGGCTTGACATTAAATAAACTGAACAATCTTGAGTCTCTGAAATCAGTTTTATAAAAATGTGTCAAATAATGTATTTGTGAGACTTTCCCTTTTTAGCTAATATTTTAATAGTACTCGGCTTGCAAAGAAGGAAACCTTTCTGTTAACTATTATAAATTGAGTCTTACTCAACTTTTTTTGGCAAAGCTGGACTTAACAGAACTATGACATGAAATCCATGCACCAAATGTGAGAGCCCATTAGGATAGTTTTAATGTAAGAAGAGGCTCTGCCTAACTTACTGGTATTAGGAGACAGATACTCTGGTTTTATTCATAGGGGTTTTTGTCCTCTGATTCTCATAGGAAAGTGAAGACCTGGATTGGAACTTACTGAAACCAGATATTTATGCAGCTATAATGGATTTCTTTGCCTCTGGCTTACCTGTAGTTACTGACGAGGCACCTCGGACAGATACAGGTAAATCAGCTGTTCAGGCAGAGGCCAGTATCTGCCTTCGGGTTTAGCTTTTGTGACATCCAGAAGGGCCTCCACTTGTCCCTCAGAAAAGCACGCAAGAAGTGAAAACTGCTAAGATTAAAACAGGAGAGGCATGGCAGAACAGCCGAGCTAAGGGAGTCACCTACCCACGAGCACCAAGCCCAGGCTTAGTGTCCATGTCTTAGTGATCGGTTTATGGTCTTAAATGACCAGGAAATCGTAAGAAGTCTTTTCCAAACTGCAATCAAAAGTAACTGAGACTAAGTTACGATTTAACTCAAGGGCAGTGTTTTGCTTTTTATTTTCTCATTTGCAACTTACCGACTTAAATGATTTTCCCAGTGTTTTAAGGAAGTTTATGGCTAGTGAATTCCTCTCTGCCCTGTTACATCTGGATTTAATTTCATTATTAACATAGGCTTTACTTTATTTGAAAAAGTTGCCTTTAAAAATGCTTTTGCGAGACTAACACCGAGCTTAAAATTGCGCCCTGAGCTCTAAACCCGGACACATTTGTAATTCTTCCCCTGCTGAATTTTTTAGGTGGCTGAAACTTTCCTCCTGAGGCCCCCTGCAGCCTTCCTGAACGTTCATTGTTGCTTCCTCTAGAAGGTGGCACCCCATGGTCTGTTAAGGCCTTTGCCTGTTGAGAACTCTGAACCAAAACTGGGTTTTGTTGACGAAGCCCTGGCTGTAAAGAAGGATAATGCACAAAAAGATACTTACTCTGTGTAAAGATTTCAGCCTTTTGGTTTCAGTCACCTCAGTCATTCAGCCCTTACGGATATGCAGTGTCAATAATCACGTCAGAATTCTCTCCAAGTTCTGATTTGTGCATTTTTTTTTCCCCAAGCTGCATCGGAAGATGATGATGAAGTTGTACTGATGATTAAAGAACTGCTGGACACCAGAATAAGGTAAACTGGGAACACTGCTGCTAGATGGAGTGAGTTAGTCTTGGGGTTTGGGTTTATTTGGGGAATGGTGCATTTTTCTCTGGATATGTGTGATTTCACAGTTCAGTATCTATCAAAGTGCAAAACTGACCAGAGTTGAGAATGGTCTTTCCTCTACTTGAAAACTTTCTCTCTAGTTCTCCTGTTTAAGCAATCGACGTGCTGAACAGAGTCCTTCTTGCTGAGCGATTTTAGGAGAGTGTCTAGTCTTACCCTCCATGGTGCATTTAAACAGCTCCGTTGGGTTTAACCTGGCTGGTTTTAGAGTGAGAACACCACTATCTTTGCTTTCACAGTAACTTTTTTTCCTCTTGTCTTAATCTTTGTCTTAATTGTACTTGTCCTTCCCTTCCAAGTACTCCAAAGCAGTTTATTCTCTTGTTTCATCCTCCAAAGGGGGGTTTTCTGGTGGGTTTCCCTCGCTGTCTGGCCTTCAGTGGATTTTTGTCCCTGCATTCTGTTGCAACTTTATTGGTATTTTAACACAGCTTGACTTAGAAACTGGTGGTAACTAATGAAGTCTCGAGAGTGGCTGTGGATCAAGTTGTTTACCTGAAGTATATTTTTATGCTTGTTAATTGCCTTCCAAAGTGAACTGAAAGCAATAAGCAACTTGACATTTTGGATGCAGGGGAAAACATCTGATGTGTTTCTGAAGCTGTGATATCTGATTGCGACGTCTTCCCCAGCCCACAAATTACAGGAACCAGAAACTTAGATGTGGGTCAAAATCATGGAATTCAATTCAGTTTTTCCAGAAGTTATGATGAACTTAGGCTTTTTTATTTTTTTTTTTTCAGATGTTGCATTTGAAAAGTGACATTTAAAAACACTGCTTTGGTTATCTCACAGCACACATGGTCCTGGTTCATTTTCTTGAAAGGAAAGGGGGAGAAAAGCAGAAATAAGCTGGGATATTTTTCCCCAACGTATGTGCTGTGTTGGAACATGTAACCCAAGTACTCTGTTGTGGGAAGGCACGTTCAGGAGGCCCTGCTCTTGCTGGGGCTCTAGTCATTTAAGCTCCCTCTGGTATGTTAGTCCTCGATTTCCCAGTCGCCTTTCACAACGGACACAGAATTTATGCCTGAGTTTCTGGGTTTCTCCACCTTTTCCTTTCATTTCCTTCCCCCTGCACCCTCGGTGGACCAAGAAGTTGATGAGATTATTAGCAGTGGTGTTTCTTACTTCATTTTATAGCTGAATACTTAACAGAAGCGATACATAAACCAGTGCTACAGACAGAGCATTGATTGTTTAGTCAATCAAAAATATGTGCAGGATGGAGGGAACGGAGATCTGAAAGGTCCTGTAGTGTGTTTAAAAAAGTTAATTTTGAAGAAGAAAAATGGAGGTTTTAGTCATGTTCTTTGGCTTTCTGGAATGGATATAATCTGCTATGGCTATTTGTTAATAAATGTGTCAGATTCATAATTATTCTCTTAGGAGTGTAGTTCTCAAAGAGTTATTTTAGAAATCAGTATAAAGAGCTTCTGTTCGAGTAACTTGATGGTTTTAGCTTGGTCTGGAAAAATGTTGCTGTGGGGATACAGCTACAATGCTGGGCATTCGTGCTTGCGAAGGGAGACGGGGCGGCAGAAATGCTAATAGCACTGGGGTGCAATCTTACCGGCTGCTGGTTTCTTCCCCCCTTAGCAGGATGAAGCTTTTATAGTTGGAGCTTTTCTCTCTCCCATATAAACCATAGTGAACTGCGTATTTATTTATGGAAACACTAAGGGCTTCTTATCGCTGTCCCCAGTCAGGTCTCAGATGCATGTGCACCGTATGGTAGGACACACCCGATTTGATTTGGCACGGCAGTGAGACAGTCGTCGTTACGTGGGGAGAGGGCCTCAAGAAAACCAGTATGGCTTCGTGTCCTATGGAAAAACAGTAGCTCTCAACGTGAGAGAGTCCAGCAGAGTGTGAGTTCCTGGAACCTTAAACCAGGTGGTTGTAGAGGAGGCTTTAGTTACTGCGTCTTGACAGTCCTTTGGGTGTATTAAATTGAGCTTTACTCGAGATTCCTGGAAGGAAATCTGTTTCAGCTATACCTGCTTTAAATTGAGTGTTGTGTTCCATCAGGCCGACAGTGCAAGAAGATGGTGGTGATGTTATTTATAAAGGCTTCGAGGATGGGATTGTGCAGCTGAAGTTGCAGGGATCGTGCACCAGCTGTCCCAGTTCCATCATCACCCTGAAGAATGGGATCCAGAATATGCTGCAGTTCTACATCCCTGAAGTGGAAGGCGTGGAACAGGTGGGCTGCTGACGGAGAACAGCAGTTTTATTTTTGAGTGGAAAAGGTCTTTGTCCCTTCCAGGTGTGGACACCTTGGCAATTTCAGCAGAAGGGAGGGATGTATAGATGTAGTTTTTCCAACTCAGAAGCTGTCTCTTAGCAAAAGATACGGAACTGTGCAAAGTCCTGTACCGCCCCATGCACCAAAACACGCTGGGGGCTGCGGGGCTGGTGAGCAGCTCTGCAGAAAAGAGCCTGGGGTCCTGGTGGGTGTGGGTTGAACTGGAGCCAGCAGTGTGCCCTCACGGCAGAGGTGCCCCAGGCTGTGGAGCCAGCAGGTTCGTGGAGGTGATCCCTCATTGGACTCTCCAGTGTGCCCACGGCCCTCTTGTACTGCAGAGCCCACAACTGGACCCTGCTGGCCAGTGACTGTCGCCTTTGTGCTTTGTGTGATAACAAAGGACAAGCTTTTGTCTGCTAAAATGCAGATTCTTTTGCTTTCCCGTTAAAAATCTGATACGCTCTAGTGATTGATTGAGTGGCCTTTGTAATAACTTGACCAGCTCCTATTATTTCGGCCACATTTCCTCCTGGCATTTCTGATGGCAAGTTTTTCTGACCTTCTTCCTGGGCCCACTGTCACTCAGTGTAGAATAACGGCGGCTCTCCTTGGCTCCAGCCAGGATTCAACGTAACGAATTCTCTGCGCAGTCCCGCTGTTAACTAGGCTACATCTGGATTTGGTTTCAGGTTGTTGACGACGATGATGATGTGGAGAAAGAAGCAAATTCTACTTGAGCTGGCATCTCCTGTGGCCAAATAAGTATTTACCTCTTGGTGTATGTAAACTTTGTGCTGAGGAACAGCCACGTTTGCCTTTCTTTTCAGAAAAATGGTTGCACTTAGATCTGTGCAAATGTATCATCAGTTTAAGCAGATTGTCCGCTAATTTATTAAATGCCCTGTGTTCGAAAAAGAACCCTTTTGCTCCACTTTGTGCTGTCTCAAGAAGGAAACGGTGGGCTTTAAACATGGTGATGTGCCTCTCCAGTGTTCTTTCATACAAAAAATTCAAGACTGAAAAAAGAGAAGGCAGAAGTGAAGTTTCTTGTCTGTTTTTTGTGCAGTAGAAATATTAAATGTTTATTCCCCCAAACCTCCTCACGGGGCTTGCAGGCCTATCCGCACTTGCTCCATGACGGGGAAGTTCAGAAATGTTAATTTTATCAAAAAGCTTTTGTTTCATGTCAGTTTTTTATGTGAAAAATAACTCTAAGTTCAGCTGTTCGTTTTGGAGGATGTGGTCTTGCCATCGCTTGTGGAAAGTTCCCTCCTCACTCGCTAGCACTGTGCAAACAACAGCAACAGAAACAAAAAATGGGAGTTGGTTGTTAGAAAAATCCTATCTTTTAAATGTTAGAAAATGATCCTTATCAGCTTCAGCGAGCAGAGAGACTAATTAGCTTATTTAGAAGTCAAATTGTTCAGCCACCATTAGTGGTCTGTTTAAACTTGCAGAAGAAGATTTCTCACCAACTCGAGCATCAAGATGAACGTGCAGTGCTCGAGGGCACAAATTCCAGTTGTAGGATAGCGAAGAAAGTGAGCGTGTTTACCTGGGCCGTATCCTGTTTGTTCCCTCGGCCGTGCCAAGAGCGCAGCGCCTGTCTGACTTGGCTGCCCTGGCTGAGCGGGGGAAGATGTGGCAGGGCAGAACCCCCTCCAGCTTTAGGGACTGTGGGAAGGGAAATATTTATTGTTCTGCAATTGAAATACATAAATCAGATTTTACAATTACTTCTGTTTACTTGCCTGTGTAGGACTTAATTTCTTCCTGGCGCCCAGCTTTAGCAGATGGCTTTGCTAACGGAAATGCTATTTCTTCTTTGTGCTGCCACAATTGAGCTGAGTTTGCGGTCGTTATTTGGCTCGTAGTCGTATTCCCTGCGTGGAAGGATCTGACAGCCTCCAGTACATTCCCTCTCACTCCTTGCCAGTGTGATTCCACTGAGTCCCCAGACAGGAGCAATTAGGTCAGTGGAGAATCTGCTCTGCAACATGTAGATCAACCCTAAACTTCGTAACACTTGTTAGAATTTGAAAATACGTATTTTAGCAAAATATTTCTTCAGGTTTTGTGGAAAGTAGTAACCTACGGTCACTGAAATTACCCACTCAGGATTTGGAAATTGGTTTGAAATGACTGTGTTTTCTTTGCCCTGTTGTGAAGGCTGCAGTGCCTGATCCTACAAGTATATATCAGGGATAAAATTCCCCTCAAGGTGGGCTCAGACTATCCAACAGCTGGTGGAAATGTTGTCGCCACAGTCTTTGTCATCAAACTATAGGATTTTTTTCTCAAAAATAGAGCTTTTTAGGCCTAATTTGACAATTTAATGCACTATTTGAGCCAAAACTTCAACAGCAAAGTAGCTGATTTGTGTGTTAAATAAAAAGTATCTCTTATAGATGTGGGTTTATCCTTCAGTTAAGCAGTGCTAATCTCTTCCACGTACAGGAAGGGTCCGTTTCTGCCACTATCTTTGTATTTCCAGTCTTGTTTTTAATGGGGTTTCGATCTGTACAAATAGGACTAAATGCAGCCTGCCTGTACTGAGGCTGAAGATTAAGCGTCTTGTGATCTGAGACTGAAGAGATTCCGTGCCCAGCGTGTGTCCTGCATGTCCTCGAGCTCTGTGGTGGAGAGAGAAGCACGGAACGCTCGCATCCCACCCTCCTTCCTCTGGTCTGTCCCGCTGCACAGTAAGCTCTTGAGGGCAGCGGTTGCATTTCCACAGCATAAAGCGGCGGCGGGGGGGGGGGGGGGGGGGCGGTGTCTCCAGCTCCAGATAAATGAAAGCAGAGGGAGGGGGTTAAGTGCCAGTTCTTGGGAACAAAACAAAAACCAACTGTACTCGCAGCATTAGCAATAACCATAAACTCTAATGCTACAGTAGTCCAGTGTGGTAAAACCATCAGCCCAAATCATTAGGAGTTTCCGTGAGAACCCTCCAAGCTCTGTCTGGAACAGCTCAGTTCATGGAAAGAATCACAGGTAGTGAGAGGTGTCCCGTCTCCTCCACTCGCCCAAAAACCCTTTCACGGACACTGAGGCAAACAGGGGAATACAGCAGTGACTGTTCAGCATTTGGTATGGGAGTTAATGAGGTGGCCAGCGTCCTCTGCTGCTGTCTGGGACATCACAGGAGATATAAAGGGGGCTCTTCGGGTGGGAAGCTGTGCCGTAGTGCTCAGGTTTTCTGACTGTGAAGTTTTTCTATTGCAGTTAATAATTACATTTAAAATAGTAACGACTGCTTGAAATGACTCTGCTATTTTCTAAAGAAAAATGTACTTTGGAGGTTTTGCTGTGCCATAGATAGGTGCAAAATTCCAGTCTGGTGTCCAGCCATTTTCGTTTTCACCCCTGTTGGGTAGAGAAAACACAGTCCCCTCACGTTCCCTAAGCAGTGCTGTAGCCCCCTCTTCAATGACAGCTCTCAACTCCTGACGTCTTGAACCTGTTTGCAGGTGGACACGTGCTTTTTGGCAGGATTTGGCTCGTTCCATGCCTCTCGGAGAAGTTAGCCGGTCTGTAAGGCAGCCTGAGAGCACTGTGACGGTGTGGGTCGTCAGCAGCCACAGCCCTCGCTGGCAGCGGGTTTGGAGCAGGTACTTCCAGCGCAGGAGCAGGAGCAAATGGCTCACATTACCTGACGTTAATACTCAAGTGATACCGGGGATCACAAAACACACTCTTTTCTGGGAGGTGATAGGTTGCCATCTGTCTGAAAGTCAGGGTTTAGCCAGAACTTCTATTTCAAGTGACCTAAGTTGAGCTCAGAGGAGAAGATAGTGGATGTTTTTCCCCACCCATGACCCCTTTCTGTTAATTTTATGAGCGGCTCACTCGCAAGAGACAGTTTGGGAAACCCTTCACATCTCTGTTCAGTAGGAAGTCGCACATTACGTCCACATGAACTATGTGTCGTAGGAAATGCCCAGCAAACCTTGGAATATTTATCCCCTAGGTAACTTGTTAAAAGGGGATAAATATTGGCTTTTATGGGGAAAAATTAAAACAGCTGCCTCAAGACTAAACACATGGAGCTGAATTTCTGTGTGTGTAACATTCTGAGGGATTTGCACCACGTTAGTCCATCTGGATGGATGAGTTGGCCTCAGTTTGAGGGATGCACTTTTTTACCATCTAGAATGGTACAGGTTTAAGGTGTATCATTTGGTATTTGCTGTGCTGCCGACATGATCTGTGTGTTTTGGGAGTGTTGTAAGGCCTGTCCGTGCTCCTTCAGGGCTGGGGCATCCTGTGGTTCAAATCCTATAGCACTGAAGCCTAATGAAAGATTATTTTAGGTTTTAGTGAATACCTTAAGAAATTCTGAGTGGTAAGAGGTCTTGAACTGGGTAGCAAAGAAACCCACAAAATAGAAATAAAGCAGCAGATGAGTCGGATGTGCCCAGGAGACCCCTACCAGGGTCTGAGCAGCGGCCAGAGCCGAGGAGAGCAGTACGTGCATGTTGTGTGTATTTCTGGTGATCACCTTTTGATGGGTCCATAGTTCCCTTCTCATTCGGGAAGTCACCCTCCACTGCCACAGGGCATTCACCATCCTAATTAAAGATGTGGAAGTGGGGAAAAAGTCTTTGAAGACAGCCATCCTCCTCCTTCACAGCTGGTGGAGGAGAAATAAAGCCCTGAGTGGCTCCTGGGGCAGCTTGGTTCCAGGTTGCTGCTCTACACAGGCCAGTCCTGGGGACTGGGACCGATGGCCTCGGGTTGTTCTGTGGTGGAGTATGGGAACACGCAGAGGCACAGCCAGGTGTGCTGGCTGCAACTCCTCATGTTTCTGTGACCTCCCTGCTTCCATTTGTGTTCTTGCAGCAACATCCTTGGATGGTTTTGGGCTTCCAAAGGAAATCTTTCTGTATGGACTTTTTAGTGTCAAGATAAGCGAACAGCATTTTTCTCAAGGAGGGATTTGTGTAGCCTTAGGCTTTTAATGAGGTTTTCAAACAGTATTTGATGGTGGTAGCTATGCGTAGGCAGCCCCACGAGGCATCCGGCTGCATGGACAAGTGTATCACTCTTTTGTCAGTTGGGCTCTCCCAGTTTGCTTTGCAGATTCATCTTAATGGTTTCTTTATCTTCCATCTGAATAGGTGCTATTATAGAGCAGTTACAGCAGAAAACGAGAAGAGGGCCACATGGTGTCACGGGGGTGCAGGAGCCTGATTTCGGGGGGATGCGCATGGTGTCACAGGGGTGCAGCAGCCTGATTTCGGGGGGATGCGCATGGTGTCACAGGGGTGCAGCAGCCTGATTTCGGGGGGATGCGCATGGTGTCACAGGGGTGCAGCAGCCTGATTTCGGGGGGATGCGCATGGTGTCACAGGGGTGCAGCAGCCTGATTTCGGGGGGATGCGCATGGTGTCACAGGGGTGCAGCAGCCTGATTTCGGGGGGATGCGCATGGTGTCACAGGGGTGCAGCAGCCTGGCAGTGCCGCTGTCTCTCCTGAGCATGGACCAGCTCAAGGCTCACGACCCGGTCCGCTCGAACGCCGACTGCCGGGGGACGCTCCCGGTTGTGTCGCTCCTGACTGCCGGTGGTAGCAGTGACTCAGCGGGGTTGTCCCCCAGCCGCAGTTCGAGCTGCCACCGCGGGCTCCTGCGGGGCAACGCGGAGCTGCAGCCCGGGGTTGTTTCCGCGGCCGCACGAGCAAGGCTGAGGGGAGCCTTTTGGCGCCCCCCCGGTCTGGGCCGCGTCCGCCCTCCCTCCCTCCCTCCAACTGTCGGTCCCGTCACTCCCTCCCGCCGGTGGCGGCTCCGGCTGCGGCTGCCACGTCCCGGGGGCCGGGGCGGGCCGAGCGGCGTCGTCCAATGGCGGGGCGAGCGGCGCGCCTGCGCCCTGGGCCCCGAGCGGCGGGCGGCGCGGCCCCGGCGGGCAGTGCCAGCGCGGCCGCGGACCGGGGCGCACCATGTGCGGTAAGGGCGGAGCGGAGCGAAGCGGGGTCCAGGTGGGGGGAGTCGGGCAGCGCATCCCGCGGCGACGGGAGGGGGCTCCGGGGCGGCGGGGGCTCGGTGCCCGCCCGACTTCCCCCCCGCAGCAGCAGCAGCGCTAGGCCGGCCGGTGCCGCGGCGGAGCAGCCCGGCCCTCGGGGCACCCCCGCAGGAAAGCGCTTAGGCGTTGCTGCCGTTATAGCGAGAAGGGGCCCCGTCTCCGTTATCTGAAAATGTCATCATCGCCACTACGATCCGCGTACGCGCCCCCGGGGGAGGCGGTAGCAGCGCCTGAATAGCTGGAAAGGGCGAGCTGTCCCAGAATCCCGGGCAGATGCGGCCGGAGCGCACGGAAGGCCACGCCAGGGCCCGCGGGCAGCGCCGAGCGCCGTGTCCGCGGGGCACCGGGGGGCGGTGGGTCCGCTTCAGCGGCGGGTGGTGCTGAGGACAGTGACGCTCCTCCCCGCGGCTGGTGCCTTCGTGGGCCGTAGTTTTCAAAAGCGATGCGGTGGCCGAGGAGCCTCGGCCCCGGTGAGCGGGGTACCGGGTTCGTTACTGCAAAGGGACACCGGTTTCACCGGCAGCACTTCCAAACGTGGCTCTGGTCGGATCAGAATAACCACTCCCGCTTTCAGGTGAAAAGCGCCGTTTATTGTTATATTTGTAGGGCCTACAACTTCTGATGCGGTTACTCGTACGTGGCTTCAAGTTTGTGCAGCGTAGGTTGTGAGGCAGCCAGGTGAATCGGTTTAAAGGGGGGTGGAAGCGCCTGTTGCAGGTTGTGCACCAGCTCACCCCAGTCTGTCCGTCCCCCCGTGTGGGACACGTGTCTGGAGGGAGCTGGAGCACCGGCCAGCCTCAGTCTCCACAGGCTCTTGGGTGTTTTCCACTCCCGTTTGCCGTGTTAGCACGCTTACTCTACCTCGCCTTCTAGACACAGGACTAGCCTTCCTCTTCCTCTTTCCATCTGTCCCATTGGCTTTGCGTTTTTCCATGGAACTATGCAACAGCGATCTCTTGGCTCCGCTTCCTCATCTTTCCACCTTTTCTCCTTGGGTTTTTTTCTATATTTTGACATTCAAAATTCCAGCGCTGCTCTAAGCAAGCATGTGGGGTTTATGATTAATGTCAAGTTGCCATTTCTCTCATCGCTTTTGTGAGGTTGAACCGGTACCACCTTCAAACTGCAAAGCCTGTGAAGTGCTACAGAGAGACAATCAGAAATTCCTGCTTCAGCTTCCGTTTAACACTGTTAATTTGTGTTAAAAGTACAAAGTGGAGCAAAGCTAAGAATAGAAGGGATAATTATTGTTATAAATAGCTTGCTGCAAGAATAGGGCTGGGTTTGGTGCCTCGTGCTTGCCTTGTTTGAGGTCCAGCCTTTGAAATGTGCAGTGTTAACATTCTGCTCTTTGTCTTTTTTCCTGCGATAAGCCCTGAAAACGCTGTGGGTAGTGGCTTAATTGCATTCAAGATTTAATGTGTTTCTCCCCTTTTTGATAAAAGCTCTTTGTGGATATTGGAACATTTTATGAAACAGTAAGAAAAGCATAAAGGATTGTTGGCTCTGCCGTTGAGTCGTGTTCTGGGAGCCGGAGATACATCCTGTAGTGAACAACGGGGAGAGGAGAGCGTTACCTGAGCGTTCATCAGAGAAATAAGCCATGGAGATGGAGTTGCTCCTGAACGCAGAAGCGCGTGGCTGCGGGCGCTGGAGGTTCCTGCCGGGAACAGGAGGAGAACTGTTTGGAGGCGGAAGGTGCGACCACGTGAGCTCTGGTGACTTGTGGTTCAGCGCAGTTGGCAGAAGCTGAGCAGTAATACAGCCTCTGCTGCCGCCATCGTGGTCCGGCTGGTGGGCAGCGGTGACGGGGGCCTCGGCTCGCCTTAGGGGCCTTCATTGCCGTGGCCATTCGGCCTGTTCCGTACAGCACCAGTGGACTCCAGTGAAGGAGCAAGGTGAGCAAAGTGAGGTGCTGCCCTCTCAGATAGTCCTGCCGGTGTCATGAATGGGCAGAGCTGGCTTGTGCCTACTCCTGGTGTTTACAGGAACAGGACTTAATTGTCTCTCCTAACCGAAGCGACAGTAGTCTGTGTCTTCGAGTAGAGAGCTCTCGTGCCGTGGCCTCCACGAGGTCTGAGTAGCAGCGTGACATAGTGTGGTGACGGCTGCGCAGGCTCGGTTGCTTGTACGAACCCCCAGACAACGCCTCTGTGATGGAATTGTAAGTCAGGTAATTGCTTTATCTTGCCACGCTGTCTGGTAGGTTCATGGTCCACCATCGGATGTTCATCCAGTTCATCTCACATAGGTTAGATGAATTAAGATGATTTTTTCTAAAAATCGGTGATAATGCTGCTAGTATTACCCCAGTTCTTGTGACAGCTTCAAGGTTGGAATTACCAACGCCGTGTTTTCAGCGCACTGATAATCTGATGTTCTGGTTTACATGTACGCAACCTTCTGAAGTCCTGCAATCCAATATGCTCGTACCGCTTGGCGGGTAGAGGGAAGCAGCCTCAGAATCGAGTTCCTTGATGCCTCACGTAAGCGACAGCCCCGCTGCCTAGCTGTGCTGTGGTTTGGTTGTAATAGCGTTAGCGAAAAACCGGGTTTCTTCTTGGTGCATGTTACAAACGTGCAGGTGGAAGCCGTAGCCGGGTGCCCATGGGGTGTGCTTTGGTCCGAATGCACCAAACCAGCTCAGTGACATCTGTGAAATAATTGGGAAAACAAGTTTTTCAAGGTAGCCGGGCTCAATGGACCATTCAGTAAATAAGTTAACCCATCGTGTGCCGTGACTGGTGTTAGCGACAAAAAGGGACTGGAGAATTCAGGTCTTGTATTAGTAGTGATTACTGAAGACGAAACTGGCTTAAGAAAGACTCAAGTTTGAAGGTTCAGGGTTGCACGTCCATCGGCGGGGACTGCCCCCCACCATTCGGACACCTCGACCTGTGCCCCTCTGTGAAGCACGGAGGAACGGCTGTAGGTCGGGGTGAGTCCCTGCAACTGATGCGCTGGTTGTTTGCTCTGGACAGGAGAAATCCTGCCCTTTTCAGCCGGAGAAAGGTGCACACATGGGCAGTGGATGCAGCATCCAGTGGACAAACGTGGTGGTTCTCCACCGAGTGGATGTTTTCCTGCTTTGCTTTTTTCCCAGCATGGACTCGATGAATTGAACAGAAACTGTCCCGTGTACAGACACAATGACAGCCTGCTTGTTTCTGACCTTGTGCTCGTGCAGAATTAGGAATGAGCAACTCTGGCAGTACACCTGGCCTGGAGGCTCCTCTGCTGTTGTGGGGAAAGGATTAGGAGAAGCTATTCCTAAGTATCTCGAGGTATTCGAGACACTGGTCTTGTGTTCTGACCTGGAAGCGGTGATTCATTTCATCCGCCGGTGAACTTGCCATGGAAGACGAGCACCAAACAGGTCATGGGAAAATGAAGTTCTCAGAAAAAAGTACCTTAGTGACTGTCAACAACAGAAATAATGAATGTCCGTGGGTAAAAATGCTGTTTTGTTAAAACCTGTCACCTGCTGGTAGGGAACTCTCCATGTAGCTGTCATTGGGAAGGGCTTGGGTTTGGGCTTGAGTATTGAAAATCGGTTCTAAGGGAGCGTCAAGTTTCACTGGCAGTGGAATACCTCACCAGACGAGGTTTTTAAGACAAACCTGCAAGAAAGGAAATGTTTTATGTCTCAAGTACATTGTTCAAGATATTTCACTTTGGAGAAATTTATCCAGGACTTCGTACTGGAGCAGCTCTTGGTGTGGTGCAGGAGTTGTGCGGTAAGCTGCCATGCCTTGGCCAAGTCTTTTCACTCTGTGTGAGCAAAGTCCTGTGTCAAGGCACCAGCTGAAGTGTTTTATCTGTTGTAAAGCGTGACTGCTGTCCTAATCCTGCAGTACCTCAGCGGCACGTCCTGAAGCGCATTAGCGTGCTCCAGATGGGTAGTGTGTTCTCCAGCCCGTCAGGTACAAACTCCTGCAGCACTGTCTTCTCCTTGCTGCTGTCGTCTTCTAGCTGGGAATTCACAACGCCACGCAGTGCTGGACTGGAGTGACGTTCACAGGGGGTTTTTTTTGGTTTCACAGAGCTTATCTTTCACCTCAAACAGTGCCAACTCAGTGCTTGCCAAGGTGGTGTAATTAAATGTCATTCCTATATCCTGGGTTTCTCAACACTTCCTCTTGCTGGCTGGTTGCGGAGCGTGAGTTGCAGAGGGCAGGTGTGGTGCTACTCCTGAGAACCACTGCGCTGAGTCGTGCCTAAATGCGTAAGTTGAACTGAAACCAGAACCGCTCAGGTCTGCAGGGCCAGAAGGTTGTGGCAGGCTGGTTTCAGGAACATTCTGCGTGGACCTCAAGGTTTCTACATTTCTAGGCTGGCGAGGGGGGTGAGCTGGTGCTGCACCAGATGGGACCCTGGTGGAAATTTGCTGGATTTGCTGGAATTTCATCCAAACCAACATGTTGTGATTTAATGAATTGTCACTTTGACAGAAAAATTGGCGCTTTGTGGCAGCGTGCGCGCCTCACGGAAGCCTTCAAGCAGCAGTAAAGATCTGTGCAGTTTATCTCTTTTTATCTTTAATCGTGTAGATCGCTTTGAGCATACGTGCAGGGAGGGGGCAAGGCATAAACGAGACGTTGTGATTTGGAGAAAGACGTGTCTCTGCTGCGTGTGGAAAGGGCTTTTATAGCCTACGCTGCAAGGAAACGCTGTGTGCCGCGTTCCACCTCGGCGAGGGCTCCGTTTTGTAGCTGAAGTGACCCTTTGTTCAGCTTTGAGTAAAAAGTGGTTCTTCCCTTGACGGGCTGGGAGGTGGGTATCACCCGAGAGCCCCCCGGCTTGGCACAGCCCCCTGCCCTGCCGTGCGCCTACACGGACAGCGCCGAAGGCTTGAGGTCTAGATCCAGAGCGAGGTTTTCCCTGCAGAGTCCCTGTTGGTGGCTGCTGGGAGAAACAGAATGTTTTTGGAAAATACGCTTAGATCAGTGAAGCATAACAGGCACTTAATGCTTTGGGTCTGTTTCCTCTCATCAATCTGAGTGTGGAGGGCGGTGGATCTGTACTTAAACAGGGCAGTGACTACAAGGTGCCATTGCTCATAGATCCTGAATAAACAGAGTTAGGGCAGAGCCAGTAAAAACGGCCTTTGCTAGATGGGGGTTGACGCCTTCTCCAGCCATGAAGAATCACGTCATTATGGGATGTTTGAAAAGGAGAAAATGAAATGCGTTTGCAAATATTTCCAGTAAACGGAACTGTTACCTACACCTAATTCATCATGGTCACGTCGTGAATGGGGGATAAGCCTTCAGATGCTTGAGTTTAACTTGCAGATTAGTAACTCCGGTGTTTAGGAAGCCGCGTGTTCGTTTTCAGCAGCCTTATTGTCCCATTTTTTTACTGTCATTATGCATCATTTTTACATATCCCATTTATTTTTATTCCCCTTTCCCCCCGTTTTCTCTAAGGCGGGTGTTAACCTTGCTTGTCTTTCTTGCCTTCTCATTTGTAAAGCGTGTCGATCACGGGCGAGTTTGTAGAACTTGATTTTCATAGTGGCGTCTCCATTATCGCGCCGGCTCTTTTCCTCCCAAGGTCTAAAAGCTGAACTGAATCAGAACTGAATCTCCCACTGTTTACACAGTCAAAATAAGTTCGTGCTCTACTTTGAAGAGGGAGTCCACACGTTTTGCAGTGTCGATGCTGTATCTGCAGTTCTCTTGGCTGACTCGATTCGCAGTCTCTGTGTTTTCTGATAAGAAGCGCTGAATTCCCCAGTTGGTGGTTTTTTGGTGCCATTTTTAGTCTTAGATTATTTTTTTCGCAGTCCTCATGAATAATCTTCATATAATTGTGATTAATGGATTTTTCAATGCCCGAGACACATGCCAAGTTGGCTTCTTCCTCGATGGCTGTTTTCTGTTTGCAGTGTGAACAGAGCTGCTGGTGAGCCCCGTCCCATCTAAGCCAGCCCTTCCTGGAGGCATTTTGTTGGCATTTTGTTGTCCGCTGCTCGCAGTTGTGGGCCTTGACAAGGCATCCAGGTTTGGGTTGGTGGTTAGTATATTTTTTAGTTCAGGTATGACTGAGCTCATAACTTTTCGTGCCACTGCCTGATCAGGATGCAGATTTAACACAGGTGTCCAAAGCCAGCCCTGCCTAGAGGGAAATCGTTCTGGTTTTTAACCGTTTTTGGAGTTCAGAATAAGTTACAATCCTTGTGCCAAAAGCAGGTTGGAGACCACAATGATCAATTCACATTTACAAAAGTATTTTATGAAAGGAAATTGAGTTTCTGCCTCATAATTTTGCCTGTCTATTGAGTTAGACTTTTTTTCTGCTTCATTTTAGTGGCTTTGCTGGGGCACCAAGCGTCCGTGTGGAGAGCGCCCTGCGAAGGGATCTTCACTGGGGCTTTGACCGAGGGGCTGCGGATGGGTTCCCCCTGCCCGCCAGGCTGTGTCTGTCGATGTGTCCGTGGGGTGTTTGGGAGGGGGTGCACGCTCCGTGTGCTCTGCAGGGCCATCAGCTGCCTTGGGCCCCCCAGGTTACTTCAGAGGAAAACACCCTCATTCCAAATGCAACATCACGGTCTGGGAACACGTTGGGGTTGCGTGGCTGTGCAGTGTCACCCGGGTGATGCCGGCTGTCCCGTGGGCACCGGCGAGCACTGCCTGCCCACACCTCGGGCACGCTGCTGTTTGGAGAGGCTGGGTGGTGCTGGTGGGGCAGAGCAGACCTATGACAGTCTCGCTGTCCTGTTCTACACCGCTTCCCCTCCACCTTCCCTACGGTCCTCTTTTCTTCTCCCTTCTCGGCATGTGCCCACACGTGTCGTACCTTTGGCACACAGACTTTATAGTGGCTGTTTGACCCTTTTGTGTGCCAGCTCGACAGCTTCCTCCATGCCTGCCCAGCTTGGTGCCCTGCCAGTGGAGAAGGCCTGCTCTCTGCTCCCCTCAGGGAGGCTCTTGTGCCTCTCACACTGCAGATGTTCTCTGGAAAGCGCTTCCAGAAGCTGTCTCGCTGTGCCAAGCCTGATGTTCAAACCTCAGAGCACCTTAACACTCGTCATCGGTCCCTGTCTGCTCACGAGTGTATCCCACTTGGGTGGCCTTTGGTGTCGTGCCGTGGTAGTGGAAGAACTTACTCGGTAGCTGCGTGCCGGAGTGGGACTGGTTGTGGCACAGCCAGATAGCGGAAACGCCACCAAGGGGGACGCGGAGGTTGTAGGTGCTTCAGGAGAGCGCTTTGATGGGCCCAGCTAATGGCAGAGTGAGGAGATATCGGAAAGAGGTCCAAGGCTCCAGGTTTGGGTGGGAAAGGGACCCTTCGCCTGTGCTGCCAGGGTACGTTACACGTGGCGAGAGGTTTCAGCTCACAAGGTGATGAGCTGATTTGGAAAAACATAAGCAGTGTTTGTGTTTCTGTAGTGATTCTTGCTGTTCTAACTCTGCCTTCTGAAGGAGCTTTGCTTTGGATGCCCTGGTGGGTGGCTTTGGCGTAGGGGGCGATGTCAGGAACTGCTGGAACCCCCTCTGCCTTTGGAGAGACACCCGGTGTGCTGCATTCTCTGCTTTACGGTGCACACTTGTTATTGCTGTGGGCAAGGCACTGGGTGTCTCCTGGGGAGGTTTCTGGTGAGCATGGAGACAGCCTTTTCCTGCTGGTCAGGCTGTCTCCTTTGTCCTGCTGGTGTGAGCCCTGGAAGGCATTTAGAGGATTTCAGGCATCCAGGATGTAGCTGGAGCGGTGTCCTGTCCTTCAGCCCGGCTGACAGCTCTTTGGAGTCAGTTCACTCGTAAACAGGGGGTTGCTGTTTGCCTGAAGAACGCAGGTTTTAGAAACAGAGTGAACCAAGTTTCTCAAATTGGAAAACTTATTTTTGCCAGAAGGGTGGGGAGGAGGGTTTGGAGATGGAGAGTGTGGGGGAGGTATCCTTCAGAGGAGCGTTTTGAAATACAGCAGAGGTTGTTACCTCCTGGCCGGAGTGTGGGGTTTGTGGAGGAGGACCTCGCCCTGGCCGTGTAGTTACTGGAGCCAACGTTCAGGTTGAGCAGACGCCCTCAGGAGGTGGCGGCAGCAGCCCCGTGTGCCTGGTCGCTTTGGGGTGTCAGGAGCCGTGGAAGTGGAACCGCAAATTTTTATAGACTTTGTGGTTCTGCAAGTGGTTATTGGAAAAGGTTTAGAGAAATGAAGGTAGAAGTTCAACCAAGTGAAAAGCTCCTTTTTTTCCTCATCTGATGAGGTGGTTTTAGAAAGGGGAACAATAGAACGTGCACGTCATTTTTTTCTACCAACGTGGAAGAAAATAAGTGAGACAGCGTGGGCCCTTTGGCAGCAGAACTGCAGGAGATGTAACTTCTAGTGCTGGTGCCGTGGGAGGGGGAAGGTGAAGCTTATGACAAACTTGTCCTGAGACCTGTAGCCGAAGTCCATGGAAAGGGGAGAAAGAATGGGAGAGTGTCAGAGTGGTACGTGGCTGCGTACGACCTTCTTGTCCCTGCTCAGGCTACAAAGTCCCTTGTAATGTCTCAGCACTTTGCTGTGGTTGTTCAATGCATCCATCAGCTCCGAGTAGCTCATATTTCTACTTATAAATTAAATAAAGACATCAAAATGCTTTCAGTTATTTAGTTTAATTCCAAAACACAAACAGAATGGAGTTTTTCAAATGTTCTGTAAAATAATCTGTGGGTAAACCTAAAGATGAATGTTCCAAAAGTCATCGTGGGACTAAAATTTTTCCTATTAATAAAAGTTTGGGCACTGCGAGGCGGGAAAAAATCCAAGATTTGGGATGCCTTTGAAAGGGCTGTGGTTTTGTGTCTGTGACTGAACTCTGTTCTCTCGAGAGATTTAGATAAAGTTTCTCAGATGACAAACCTCGGCTAACCAGCCCCTCGCGTGGATGGGTGGTTCTGTGAAACCTGTCTGCCTTTCATTGCGTGCAGGTATTTTTCTCCTTTAAAATGTCAGACAGGGTGAAACGGTGGATTTCGAGTCCAGATATTTCTCGCATCCAGTAAATGGCTTCTCCTGCTGCTGCTTCATGATGGCACCAAAGGAAATCTGTGTGAAGTAGAGCCATGGCTGGCGTCAGAGATGTGGGAATTTGTGCGTCCCCATCGCTGCTTAAAATAGAAGCAACAATTTGTCTTCCTTTGCTGTGGGAAAAACAGAAACAGCTCAATTAGCTGGAGGGTGTTAGTTTGCAGGAGTTAAATGATTTTTTTCTAAGCAAGTTGGTGGGAGGAACTTGGAGAAAGCTGTTCAAGGAAGAGCTCCTTGTGAAGAAGCTCGCTGTTGGTGAACCTTGAGTCTTTCATCTGGAACGACGCGCCTCCTGTCCCCTGACAGCTCGTTCTGTCGCTCAGGTCCAGCTCGTGTGGAAGTTCTTTCTCCCCTCACGCCCAGGCCTGTCCTGTTCCCTTGCTTTCAGTGTCCTGAGAAGGATGCTGGCGTTTTGTCCTTGGTTTTGATCTCTTTAACGTTAGTGACACCTTCTCCGCTGGACCCCAGGTGGGGTGGGGGAAGGCTGCAGAGGCGGTGGTACCTTCCTGCAGGCTCTCGGTACGAAGCCTGTTGGAGTTTG
Organism: Bucorvus abyssinicus; assembly: GCA_009769605.1. Lineage (NCBI taxonomy): Eukaryota > Metazoa > Chordata > Aves > Bucerotiformes > Bucorvidae > Bucorvus > Bucorvus abyssinicus. Next base: position 1,729,872 of record CM020059.1, on the reverse strand, counting down.
TCCTTAGGGGATGGTACGTACGGCGTTTCCTCAGCGGGGTTTCATTTATAAGATGCTGTTCTTTTCCTCCATACAGGCATCTTCGCGTACCTGAACTACCATGTTCCCCGGACGAGACGGGAGATCCTGGAGACCCTTATCAAAGGGCTCCAGCGGCTGGAGTACAGAGGCTATGATTCTGCAGGTAGCTCTCACCCAGCAGCAGTGGGCTTGTTTTTTCATTCCAGCTTGTAAACGATGGTTTTGTGGTGTGTTTGTGAATGGTTTCCACGGCCTTCGGCTTCACACTCTTCCTTCATCTTCCGTGGCGGTGCTTAGGTGTGGGAGTCGATGGCGGAAACGACAAGGACTGGGAGGCTAACGCTTGCAAAATCCAGCTTATCAAACAGAAGGGGAAAGTGAAGGCTCTGGACGAAGAGGTTCACAGTACGTATTGCGCTGCCGTTCTCGGCCTGCTCCCTTCGCTTGAAGGGTCCTCTCGTCTCACCCGTGTTCTGAACGTCACCCCTTTTACCTGGAAACACCGTGTTTCCAACTAATTCTGTATAAAGTGCGATGCGTGTCCCAGCTGAAGCTGCCCAGCTGAGCAACAGCCCAACTTCAGGAGGGCTTCTGCATCCTTCAGGTCCTCTCGACTTAAACGCTCGCTCGTTAAATCTGTGCACAGCACGAAGGAACGCAGAGCTGCTGGGGGTGGAGCACAGGTCAGCGACTGCGAACGGGAAGATGGAGGAGTCAGGATCCCTCGTTTGCATTCAGGAGCTGCTGTGGTGCTGTCACTGGACTTTTTTTAGCCCGTACCAGCACTGACCTCGCGGTGCAGGGTGCTGTTTATCCATGAGGAGGGTGGGTAGAGCTGATCTCGGTGCAGAGAAAACCAGGAGCTGGAGAGGCCAGGCGAGGTGGCCTCTGCATTACAGAAATAGAAAATACATAAAATATTTCCAGAGAAATGTTTGCCTGCCCAAGAAAATGGCAGGACATACCTTAAAAAGATTGTGGAGACACTTGTGGACCAAAATGAAGATTTTTTTTCCCAAAGCCATGTTAATGCTAATGGTGGTTAATGCTAATGGAGACGGGGGTGAGCGCTGGGTGTCCTCACCAGAGTGGTACGTAACCGCAAGCCGCGCTGCTCCAGTCACAGCTGACAGCGTGGCAGGGTGCACCATGAGAGAGAAAATTCAGGTTGGATTCTTCCTTTAAAGTTGTTTTTATTTGAGCGGGGTGAGGAACGCAGGAGGCTGCTGGTGTGTGTTCCGAGTGCCCTGAAAACCCACTGGGATTTGCTGGTTCCCTTTCCCTGTCATTACTGCTGTCCCCAGAGGGGTAGGGACAGCCCCTCGGTCCTAAAAACTTCTCTTTCTGCTGCAGAGCAACAGGACATGGACCTTGACATCGAGTTTGATGTGCACCTTGGAATCGCCCATACCCGCTGGGCCACCCACGGCGAGCCCAGCCCTATCAACAGCCACCCGCAGCGCTCCGATAAGAACAATGGTGAGTGTCCTCGCTTGAGGAACCTCGAGCAGGTCTTGGAGCGTCTGGACCTGCCATCTCCGCTGCCTGTCACAGGATGCGGTTAAACCCAGGGTGGTGGGGTTGTTGCCGGCTGTGGTGCGGAGCCGTGGCGCTGTGAAGCCAGCGGGGTTTGGGCTGGTTTCTGGCTGCAGGGTGATTTCGCAGCAGTGAGGGGTCTCGGGAAGGACCTGGATTAGTGCCCAGAGGTTGGGTGGGTGCGTGGGCACGGTGCGAGGAGGCGGTAAACACACAGTGGCATCAGCTGGTCAGAATTTTCCTACCTATTCCTTGGAATGGAATTTCATAGGGTGGTTTTTACCCATTTATTTACCTTTTTTTGGTAATTGCCGCTGACGGAAGGGGCTTGCTCTGCTCGGTGCAGCCTGGCTGCTGCTCGCTGTGGCCCGAGGAGCAGCACCGACCAGCTGGCGAGGGAAGCATGGGGTTGAACTGCTGCCGAGGGCTCCTGGCTTCCAGGAGCTTTGCAGGGTCTTAGCAGCCCCGGTCCCACCCGCGTCGTTGTCACCTTCTGCCCTCACCAGCCGGGGCAGAGCAGGGGGGTCTCACCAGGAGGAAAAGCTCTTCCCTCCACTCTGCCCAGTTTGGCTTCTCACACAACAAAGCTCGGGGTCTCTGCTGTCCCAGTGGGACCCGCTGCCAGGCCGGGGGCTGAGCGGGGCCTTCCTCTGTCCCCAGAGTTCATCGTCATCCACAACGGCATCATCACCAACTACAAAGACCTGCGGAAATTCCTGGTGAGTGACAACGCCCGCCCCGTGTCTGTGGGTGTGTGACACTCACTCACTCACGCTCCCACTCACTCTTGCTCTCACACTCTTCCCCACTCACACTCACCTCCACTCCCACTCACCTCCACTCCCACTCCTGCTCTCTCCCACTCACCTCTGACCCACCCCATGTGTCACTCCTGTGCTCTCCCCCACTCACTCCTGCACTTACCTCCCTCATTCTCACCCCCCACTCACACTCATTCCCCCATTCGCAGTCACTTGCACACTCCAGCTCACACTCGGGAGCACTCGTGCACACACCCAAACCCGCTCCCTCTCTCACACTCAGTCTGAGTCCCCCACTCACACTCAGGTTCTCACACTTTCCCTCTTGCACATTTTTGCTCTTTCCATCTTACACACACTCCCCACCCGACTCGCACTCATATGCACACTCAGACCCTAATCTCACTCACACTCAGGTCACTCTCTCACACTCGCCCCCCTGCTCAGCCACACACTCATTCCCCCTGTGCTCTCTTGCTTGCAGCAGTGGAGCAGGAGGGCAGGAGGGGAAGGCAGGGGATACAGCCGGGTGAAGGAAAAAGGGAGGAAGAAGGGAGGAAAGGGAAAGGAGGTGAAAAGGAGGGCAAGGAAATGGAGGAAAAGGGAAGGAAAATGGGAAAGGGAAAGTAGGGAGGAAGGAAGGGGGAGGGGAAAGGGAAGGAAAAGACAATGACGTGCAGCAGGGGACAGAAAGGAAAGGCAGGAAAGAAGAAAGGAAAAAGAAGAGGAAAGGCAGGAGGGAAGAATGGAAAAAAGGAGGGGAATTAAAAAGGGAGAAGAAATGCAGTATTGAAGAATGAAAGGAAAGGAGGAAAGAAAAAAGGCAAGAAGAGAAAGGAAGGGAAGGGAAAGGTGGGGATGGAGGCAGGAGCAAAGAAAGGGAAAGGCAGGAGAAAGGAAAAAGGCAGGAGAAAGGAAGGAAAAGAAAATGCAGGAACAAGGGAAGGAAAAAGGGAGGAGAGAGATGGAAGGAAAAGCCATGAGAAAAGGAAAGAAGGAAGAAAGAGCAAGGTGTGAAGGGAAGGCTGAGGGCTGTTACCCAACATGGGTGTCGCTGCAGGAGAGCAAGGGCTACGACTTCGAGTCGGAGACGGACACAGAGAGCATCGCCAAGCTGGTCAAGTACATGTACGACAACCGGGACAGCGACGACATCAGCTTCACCACCCTGGTGGAGAGGGTCATCCAGCAGCTGGTAATGCTGAGAGCAGGGCGCGGGGTGGCATGAGGACATGCACACGCAAAAAATGACTGTTCCAGTGTTGCCCAGGGTCCTGTGGCACATGTTGAGGTCTTCCTGCCTTTCCTACCTCCAGCAGCTCATCTCAGACACACATTCATTTTTCTTTAACATTAGTCAATACTCAGGTGAAAAGTGGCAGTGTTTTGGGGTGCAGCAGCAGCTCTGGAGGCAGCCGGTCCCTGGCGGGTTGGGTGGGAGCGTGGAGGGGTGGGGAACGATCAAGTGCGATGCTCCCTGAAAGCTCCATGCTGGCAGAGGTGCTGACCCCTTGTGGGAGCAGCCCGGCACAGCGAGCGCTCCCCGCGGCAGCACCGGATCAGGGTCCAGTGCGATCCACCTTCTCATCCCAGAGCACCTCGACCAGGAGCTGGTTTTCCACTGGCTGGCCTGGCAGGAGCTGTGGTAGCGTTTTGCTGGTGGGTTGTCTCCTGCACAGTGGGTGGCAGCGCACCCAGGCAAACACCCCGAGGTTTTGGCACTGCTTTTACCAGCTCTGCCTTTGTGAGTCCCCTCCGAGTGCTCCGAACGAACGCAGGAGCGCCTGGGCGGTACCGGTGGTGTCCAGCGTGGGGAGGTCCAGAGGACTCCTGAAGTGCTTCTGGATGAGCTGCCTGGGCTGGAGGCAGGGACACACTTCCAGGGAGAGGTGCCTGGAGCCCCTGGTGGCTCCAGAGACGCCGTGAACCCTCCGTTGGGCGCCTCTGCCTCGTTTGCAGGAACACAGGGGCTGGGAATCCCGAAATGGTGGCTAACCGGTCTGTGTTTCCCTCGTTCCAGGAAGGTGCTTTCGCCCTCGTGTTCAAAAGTGTTCATTATCCTGGTCAGGCGGTCGGTACCAGGTACGTGTTGCCGTGGGAAGGAATGTTCTTGTTGCCCCTTTCGGTCACTCTGTTTTGTGCCCCCGCGTTCAAAGGCAGTGCGGTGGAAGTGGTGCTCATCACGCTGGATGTGCTGTGGTGGGGGTGGCTGATGCTTTCTCTTGTTTTCCATTTATCATAACAGAAAATGCCAAAAAACATTCTGAAAATGTCTTAGTCACCCCCTGCCTCTCAGCTGCTCGGGAACAGCTTTTTTTTGAACGCTCTGGTTGTGGGAGCTCTGAAAGGAGACGGTTTTACCTTTCCCTTTGCCTTTGCCGATGTGGCAGCGTCTGGCCGAGTCCTCCGTTGGGCGCGGCGCTGGGCCAGCTGCTCTTCAGGCGTTCTCCGCTTCTAAACATCAGCATCCGCCGGGCGGGTGGAAGCACCCGCGTGCCCAGCACAGGCTGTGGATTTTGGTGCCGTACAGCAACAGCCGCTCCCGGTTCTCATGTCTGTGGGATTGAAGATGCCCTTGCAGTTTGGCTAAGCTCGAGTCAGATTCCTCATGGCCTTGTGTTGTGTTTATTCGGGATTCTTTCACCCTGTCTTGTGGCCTCCTGTGTTTGCAGCACCATCTGATCCGGCAGGGGCTCGCTCCGGTGTAATTCTGGTGTGTGCTGCAGAGGAACAGTCCCTGCAGGGCGCTGTCAGGGGGACGGACCCTCGGCCGCTGCGGGCTGTAACCGGTGTCTCTTGCAGGCGAGGCAGCCCCCTGCTCATCGGAGTGCGCAGCGAGCACAAGCTCTCCACCGACCACATCCCCATCCTGTACCGCACGGGTGAGTGTGAGCCCCCCGCGCCACGGTTCCTCACGTTCCAGCCTCACTCAGACCAACGGACAAGCACAGGGTACAACAGACAGTTGTGTGTGCTGGAAATGAATTAATGCTTTAAACCTCCACCTGTACGTGAAACCATTATAAAAAAGAGATTTTATTTTTTTCAGTAAGTTTTTAAGCACATGCTATAGCACCATGTGCCTCAGGTTAGGCTCTAGTCTGTCACCCTCCGTGACAGCCTGTATTTACGTTGCCCACCCACCCTTCTCTCACACAGACACGTAGTCGCACCCTTGAAAATGAAAAGTGGCTCAGAATTACCCCCCAACTGACCCCCCCGTGTTCAGAGGAGTGTGAACCCGTCCGGTCGCTGGGCCCTGGGCTGGTTCCCTGAGCGCTGCCGTGGTCAGGACTGGCTGTCGCGGCACATCTCGCTGCTTCCTAACGGTGCTGCTGACGCTGCCTCGCTGCAGCGTGACGCCAAGACCAGACCCACGAGCTTTGGCCGTGTTTACTCTTGGTTGCGTTGGATAATTAGCAGTGATCCTTAATGTATGTATGTAATGTGTTTTGGGGTTTTTTCCACTGATTATCTGAAGTTTGTTTTTTTTCCCAATTACACTTTCAGCTGTACAATCTATGGATCATTCTTTTGATGGAATATCCATAAAAATGGAGGAAGGTGCCTACCAGAGAAAATCTAATACTTGCAATTTCCGACAAATCCTCCAGTTCCCTAGGAAAGGAATCACAAATGAGCCAGACGTGCATTGTCTCTTTACTGTGTGGTTATTGCTTCCCGTGTAGTGTAGGGAAACAAGTGGGATCAGCAGCATTCCCTCTGGATCAGAAACACCACGAGCTCTGATTACAGAAGGAAATTACCTTAAAAACGCCCGCAAAACAAGAGTGAAAGCCTGACAGGAGGCCGCTAACAACCCCAATGCAAACGTTCTCCAAAATGCTTTTGGGAGTTCAGAGTGTCAAAGAGCCGCGTGCTCCCTCCTGGTCATAGCGTGACTCTGGGTGGCAGGTTCTGGTGGGAGCGGTAAGGCTGGAACTTCCTTCCATTTGTTCCTTAATCGGGGTGAACCATTTTTAACTCACATTGGTTTTTTTAACGGCTGACCCATCGGCTGTGATGTGATGAACGAAGTCCACATCTGAAGCAGATAAAATATGTATGTAAATAAACGTGATTCCACCCTCAGCTTCTGCCGAGGAGAAGGACGACAAGGGGACTTCAGGGTGGGTTCTCTGTTCTAGAAAATGGGAGGCGGGTGCTGTAGAGCAGCAGTCCAGGTTATCTAGAGCTAAACAGACAAATCCACAGGTCACATAACAGCCGTAACTGGCTGGTAATAGTCACTGTAAGGTCTCAGCTGCTCCTCAGCAAGACACGCACCCAGGGCGTGTGTTTGTGCCCAGTCAGAACACGACCCGGTTCCAGCCCAGTATCCAATCTGCGGTACAGGGAAGCAATGCCACCTAGTAAAGGCAATGCAGGGACGTGCCCTCTTCTGAGAGACAAGATTTGCATGCTTTGATCTGGTGCTTCTGGTGGAGAACGGCCACTAACACCTCTGCTCTGTCCTTTCTCAACAACTGATGGGTCTGTCCTCTCTCAATCACAAAGGAGTTGTTTTCCTCCTTTGCTCAATAACTGGAGGGCTCTGAATCGCTGGCTGAGTGGGACCTTCTCGCTGAGTATCAACATGAAAGCAGTATTTTTTCTTTACGTTTTCATTTATGGAAGTATAAATCTCCACATTGTGAGCTCCACTTCCATCACCGAATCCGATCGGTACGCAGCAGGTGAAACCCAACATCAGAGCTTACGGAATAAGTATTTAATAGAGTAACAGCCACTTCTTGCTGGAGAAGCTGGACAATCCACCCCCACCCCTTACCGTAGTGAGCACAGTGACTGGCACGTAATTCTGTTGGAGGTCCGTGCTCAGCAGTTGGTGTTCTGGTCCTCATCGGCTCTCCTGATGAGCTTCGTGACTGCGAAGTGTTTTCTGCAGTTAAGGAGGAGGCAGAGGATTCGAGAGCATTGGGAGAGCTCCAGAAAAGACCCTTGCTGAAACACCCAGCTTTTTTAAAGGCTTGGCTCAGGTGTTCAGGAGTTGACTCTGTCCTGCAGCACACCTCGCTGCTTCCCTGGCCGGAGCCTGAGCCTGGCAGCAGTTTGCCAGCTGTAGGATTTTTGGATCAGAATTTGACAGCGCAGGATCAGCGCCGAGTCCTTCATGGTGGATCTGCTCTGCGCCTGAGCGCAGAGCGAGTGCTCGTAGCTGCCTCTTCCAGTGCCACTGGTGAAAATAGCGCTTCATGTTGGTACCGTGCCCCGGGGCCTCGGGCTGAGCCTGCCTGCAGCTGCCTTCCAGGTCTGGCAGTGTGGCGGCACCTGACCCTCGTGTCTTCTAGGTAAAGACAAGAAGGGAAGTTGCAGCCTGTCCCGTGTCGACAGCACCACCTGCCTTTTCCCCGTGGAGGAGAAAGCTGTGGAGTACTACTTCGCCTCCGACGCGAGGTAATGGCTTTCAGGATCTTTAGTGCGTGTAACAAGAGGCTGCTAAAGCTGGGCTTTGAAGGAGGGTGGGGAGGCTGTGGTTTCCTCATGATTAAAATAAATCAGTTGTTGTGGCCATTACAAACATGAATGAGTTACCATAGGGGGCCCTGCAAGAGACAGGCGGCTCAGAGGAGCGTTCCGTTAAAGAACTGAGTGCTCGCTTTGTTCTCCTTCAAGCACGTTTGTTGATGAGATTTCTCAGGTGAGTGAGAGGAAGCCTGAGAGTACTGACCTAAATGAACAGGGCAGGTGCTAATTGTCTGGAGAATTGTCTCTGCACACGTGCAGTTCCTTTATCCTCAAAGGTTAGATTATTTTAATCCCAGTGGAGGGGAAAAGACTAATGACCAGCAGCCCTCCCGGAGCATTTGGTGTTCTCTGTACTGGGGACACGAATGCTTTTAAACCCCACTGGCGATCCAGAATCAACATTCCCCAACTAAACTGCAGGCAGAGAAGGTTTCTGATAGCACCCAGTTCTTGGAGTGCTTCTCAGCAGATCTCAGAGCCCTTCAGCAGGCGCTCACGGTGTCCCCAGTTATGCAGATGGGGAGAAGGAGAGGCAGGGAGGGACAAGGGAAAGGCCAAGACAGGAATGTGTGCCTGCAGCTGAGCACCCTGTGTGCCAGGGCAAAGCGTGGTCCTCCTGGCTTCCGCTCGCCAGCTCTGAAGGGTTAGACCACGTTGCTGCGCACGCGGCTTTGTCTGAGGAATTCAGAGGTTATTCTGAAAGCAGGAGCTGAAATTAGGAATGAGGTAGGTGGAAAAAATCCAGCTATATTGGCTGTGTGGAAATGTACTTTACTGTATTTGTCTTATTTTAAAAGAAATTCCATTGCAATGAGTAACTTTCTTGAAACCAAAGCTGTATGTTGGATTCTAAACAGGGCTGTAGCCCTCATCATTCTGCGAAGGGTGAAGCCTCATGGCAGTGGTTGTGCTCTTACAGTGCTGTCATCGAGCACACCAACCGAGTGATTTTCCTGGAAGACGATGACGTGGCAGCGGTGGTTGATGGCCGTCTCTCCATCCACCGGATCAAGCGCACGGCAGGCGACCACCCCGGCCGCGCCGTCCAGACCCTGCAGATGGAACTTCAGCAGATTATGAAGGGTAAAGTCCTTTGGATGGCATCTGTGTAGATGCACAGGTCCTCCCTGGGGCCACAGCGTGAGTCAGGCTGAAAAGACCTCTGGAGGTCATCGGGGACAATCCCTGTGGTCAAAGAGGGGCCAAGAGTTCAGAGGGTTAATGGGGCTTGTTTCATGGAGGCTGGAGGCTCTCCAAGGACAGAAACCCCTGAGCACCTGTTCTGGTGGTGGAAGAAGTTTTCTTACACCTGATGGGGCGTTCCCTCTGGCTGCCAACACCATCATGAGGACAATGGTGGGGCGAGGATTTTGCCTCCTGCTTGGAGACATCGTTTTTTTTACCTGAGCCCTAACAGGCTGCCGGTCCGGATCTGACCCCTCAGTGACACACTCTAGTACCTGGGATCCGGCGCTCACGAGGAGCTGGGGCTTTGGCAGAGAAAGAAGGGTCGGTTTAATAATCTCTGCCTGGTAACTGGCCTGTTAGCGACTCTGGCCCGAGCTTTTCCCTGTAAACAAGAGGAAAAACGTAAATTACCAGGAGGTAAATCAAAGTGTTCTCATTTGTTTAGTTTCTTTCTTTCTCTTATAGGTAACTTCAGCTCCTTCATGCAGAAGGAAATATTTGAACAGCCAGAATCTGTCGTTAATACCATGAGAGGAAGGGTCAACTTCGATGACTACACTGGTAATTGCGATTGAGGCTGCTTTATTTCCGACAGCTCAGTGTCTCATAGTGCCTCACAGCAGTTGTAGAGGAGGAAGTAGGTGATGACATGGGAGAGTAAAACATGCTGGTGCACAACAGCGCACGTCTCGCGGGGAGCCCTTCCAGAAGGGTGGTGGGGTGACTGCTTGTGATGGGTTTATGGCAGAGCGTTGATGGAATCGTAACACGCCGTGTGGTTGCACCAGCGATCGTGAGAATTAACCCTTCTCTCTGCCTCTTGCTTACAGTAAATCTCGGTGGGCTGAAGGATCACATTAAGGAGATTCAGAGGTGTCGTCGTTTAATCCTCATTGCTTGTGGGACAAGTTACCACGCTGGGGTTGCGGTAAGTGGTCGGTCTTGATCTGCCTGCGGACTGTCGCTGGAACTGAACAGCGGGCTCAGGAGCACGCGTGGCGAGGAGGTTCGGGGCTGACTGCAGGCTAAGACTGAGCAGGTGCACACTGAGGAACCAAGGCCCTTCTGAAAGCTGCATACACCAGCCTTTCCATTCACCAGCAACAGGAAATAAAAGCTGGAGAACATGAACTCTGAAGAAATTGTTCCCTGTGACTTTTAGTGCCGTGGAAGGCTTTAAAACCCCAAACCTGCTCCCTCACAAAAGATGGTTGGCAGGGGAAGGGAATGCGAGAGCAGAACGCCAATGCTGCGGCAGGGCAGGGGCTGCCACGAGCCAAGCAGGACAGTAACAGCGCCTGCGTGAACAGCTCTGTGCTCCCCCAGGACAGCGGAGAGGTTTCCCTTTGTACCTTCCAGCAGTCCTGGCCGTGCACAGCCAGCCTGTGAGTTCGGTTCGTCCAGGCCTGACCCAGTCCATGGCTGTAGGTGCAGCCTCTTCAGGTTGTAGTTTGGCACCCTTAACGCTGCAATTAAAAGAACTCACAACTTTGCGGAGGAGCCCTTCAGCTTCCCTCAGCAGTGCTGTGAACGCGGCCCCGCTCGCTGAGCCACCGGGACCAGAACAGAAAACCCGGGTTCTCCTGGCTGACTCTGCCAGGTGCTGTCACCAGTCACCCACCGACGGGCCGAAACGCCTTTCTGGCTTGGCCTGGCTGCGGCTGCTGGTTTCTGAGCACCTCGGTGAGGTGGGCTACAGCCCGGCGGCAGGACCCCCGTACGATGCAGTGTTGTGTGATCGGTGAGAGTGACTTAATCCCAGTCCGTCTGCGGGGGAGGAGTTGGCCTCGCAGGCTGCTTGTGGTGCCAGAGGCAGGGTTGCTTTTCACAGGGCTGGTTGTGTGACTTGCCTGTGGGTTTCCTGAGCAATTAAAATATAATCCAGCGCTAATTTTCACATGGTATTTTGATAGTAATATTTTCCAGTGTGTGGCAACCAGAGGCTTTTTTTTTACTCCAAACACTCGGGTTTTCAAACACGATGTAACCTTCTGATATCTCCTTTTTCCAGACGCGTCAGGTTCTGGAAGAACTGACTGAATTACCTGTTATGGTCGAACTGGCCAGTGACTTCCTGGACAGAAACACCCCTGTCTTCAGAGACGATGTTTGCTTTTTCCTCAGCCAGTCAGGTATGGTCTCGCTTTGCCATCCTCTCCTTGTCGGGGGCTCATGTTCAAGTTTTCCTGGGTTTCTGGAATACCCGTGCAGATGCTGGTGCTTCCCCGTGGCCAGGGCACTGTCCCAGTCCAGCAGGGACCGAGATTGAGGGCTCACCAGGGGATGCGTCTTTCCCCGAAGAGCTGGATGTGGCAAACCAGCAAAGACTGTCCTGGAGCCTGCGCTTGGTCACCAGACAACACGAACCCAAAGTCCGTAGTGAGCCCCGGTTCCCCCACCCAGAAATCTCTTCTTCTAGCCTTAGAGTTCCCCTCGACACGACTTGCTCGGAGTGGGGCGGCGCACAGAGCCGTGTACGCATTGCTGTCGGGAGGAGAACCGTACCGAGCTAATGGGGGGTGTTCTCTAGTGTCACCTGGCGCGTGCAAGAGGGCTCCAAAGGAGCGTCCCTCCAGCACAGAAGCAAACTGGTAACCGGCTGGCACACACAGGAGCTGCTATTTCTAGTCTGTCTCTGGAGCTCAGCTCGCAAGCAGCGCTGGGATCCTCAGCACAAGGTTCTGTGTGTGTGTGTCCCCATCGTGTTCATTTAAACCAACTTTTTCTGCCTCCTTCATATCTCGAGTTTTTGAATCGACACGTGGAGCTGAGTCTGACCTGAGCCCGCTTGTGTTTGCACAGCGCAATCGATGTTGAGCAGGGATCGTTAGCTCTAGACACGTCCTCTTTGACGACGGCTTCCGCAGGCTCTCGTGGTGTTGGGAAGCACCATCCGCCGGACGGCTGCGGCCGTTTCAAGGGCAGTGAGGCGGTGGGAGGGCTCATGGCCAGCTGGACCTCCAGGCCGTTGCATCCGCTGTGCGCTGCGGCGGGGCTATGTCCCGCTGTCCCTAGTACACGTTCTCCCCCGCCCCGTCCTGCCCTGCTCTGCCCCAGGTGAATTGTCATGAACCAGGAAAAGCAGGAAGGTGGGGTTTGTTAAAGACGATACCCTCGAGCTGCCTTTTTGTGACTGGCTTTTCCTTACACCAAACACTGCCGTTAGGTTTTGGGGTTTCTAGATGTCCCTGTGTTCTCTTTAGGGTTAAAACAGCATGCGGGGGCTGAAATAACCTCCAACCCCCTTGGCCTGCAGGCAGATACCAACCCCTAAGATCTGTTGGGGCAATCGCTGCCCTTTCAGTCAGTTCCCGGCGCTGACCGGCGGCGCTGTCTCTTTGCAGGGGAGACGGCAGATACCTTGATGGGCCTTCGGTACTGCAAAGAGAGAGGAGCCTTAACCGTGGGAATAACCAACACAGTTGGCAGCTCTATATCGCGAGAGACAGACTGCGGCGTCCACATCAACGCGGGACCAGAGATCGGGGTCGCCAGTACCAAGGTGAGTCACGGGCTGGCAGACCTCCCTGGTGGGCATTACAGTGGTACCGGAGGTGCTGGCGTAGCGTTAACTGCTCTGTGCCCTTTTACCGGTTGTGTCGTTACTGACCATGTGCCCAGCAACGCTCTGCCTTTTCTTCTTGCATCTCGCAAAGGGCTTTTTCTTTTTTTTGTCTTGTAAATGAAATATGAGAAGGAAGTGATATCAGACACTGCAAACGAAGGGGGCTCAGGGGGAAGAGGTCCCTAAGAGGCAAGAACCGTCTCCTCTGCCATCCCGGGAGGTGCAGACTCGGTTCAACTAAGGTCTAAAGATGAAAAAGGAAATTAAAGGACAAAATTATAGAAGCTTTGACTGCCTGTGACTGGCCTTGGTGGCACCTGCGTTACTAAAGGAAGTGTGATATTAGAACTAGACTTTGGCAAGCGGGGGACTGGTCCTTTACAGAAAACCAGGGTTTATTCCACCCAGCAGGATGGATCTGTGGTCGATGCATCCTGGTTTGCTGCATTTCATCTCGATGAAGTGCTTCTGCCTGGTGAAATCTGCTTTGATTTAGTTATATTTAGAGGCGAGATGATGTCAATCTGTTACATAAATTCAGCCAAAAACCACACTTGAGTTTAATAGTTCATTGGGGAATTTGATCATGGAAAATTCATGAGTCTCTCACAAGAAACTCTTGCAGCAGTTGTTTGTGCCGGGGTTGTTCTGGCACAGCCAACGTTATGCTTTGGAGATAACGGCAAATGGTGATGGGGGGAGTTACCAAAGCTGTGCATATAGGAAAAGTACCTTAAAAGATCCTGCCCTCAGGCTGTCCAGCACGTGCTATAAACAGCCCGGCACTGTCAGCCTGCCTTTGGGCGCTGTTTACTGCGCCAAACGAACGGGCTCGTGTTCTGTATCAAACCCTGCCGAACGGGACCTTTCCCAGAGTCCCTCAGAGCTTCTTGCATCTCCTTCAGTACGGCACCGTGACGGTTTGTTTGACGGTTGTTCAAGGAGGGACAGAAATGCTACAAACCTTCATCTTATTTCTGAGCAACTTCAACCCCAGGCTGGCACCACAGACCTTTTCATAACATCAGTCTTACAAGAGGCTGGACTTTGCCGTGGCTGTTTGAGACCGGGCCTGGGATGTTTCCCTGACTGGAACGGCCTGAACTGGAGCACTAATTCGCTTCCTTGTCCTGTCTTAATCTCCTGGGGTCTCAGGAGGTCGTGCCGTTCCACCCCTCCATTGGCGCTTTGCTCAGTGAGAGTTGTCCTGTCAATGCCACGTTCATCTTTGCTGCTTCCCTGGAGTAAGCGCTGCCCTTCGGTCCCACGAGAAGAACGAAGTCCACGGCTAGTCCAAGGATTTTATGTACGAGGTGACAACCACTTGGTTACTGTCCTAATGGCGTCCTCCCTCTCTCTCCCCCCCTTCCTAGGCCTACACCAGCCAGTTTGTCTCCCTGGTGATGTTCGCTCTCATGATGTGCGATGACAGGATTTCTATGCAGGAAAGGCGCAAGGAAATCATGCGTGGCCTGAAGGGACTGCCAGGTAGGAACCCGCCGCGTCTATTGGGTCTCACCAGTGAAAACAGCACAGACGAACTGCAGCAGTGCCTGAACTTAGTGTTGAAAGGCCCGGGGGGTCAGATACGTGCAACGTGGCTGTTCCAAAACTGCCCTGGCCGGGTTCTCTAACGTCTTCAGGCCACTGGATTGGACTGTTGAAACGCTGACGCAGTTCTTGTGGCCGTCACGGCTGTCGGTGTCTGTGGAGTACCAGCAGCACGTGGGGCTCGACAGGCGCTGGCACGTAAACACGGAACTGGAATTCTTCTCTTTCCTTCTAGACTTAATCAAAGAAGTGCTGAGTATGGATGACGAGATCCAGAAGCTGGCCACAGAGCTGTACCATCAGAAGTCTGTGCTCATCATGGGACGTGGCTACCATTACGCTACCTGTCTTGAGGGAGCTCTGGTAAGAGGTGTCTCTGTTTGAAGCTGGTTCAGACACGCTTAGCTAGGGACTTCAGATTTTGGCACAGGAATCGACACGTGGCTGCAGGTGGCTTTAAAAGTTGCTCGTGGCTCTGGCGCGTTGGCTACGACTCACCGTAACGCTGCCGAGACTTAGGGACCCCCACGTCACGTAACAGCCAGAGGCTGCAGTGGGGTGGAAGGGTGCGTTTTCCCGGCTCACACTGGGAGAGCATTACCGTGACAGACTGGGCACCCTGTAAAATCAGTTCTTTGAACTGGTGGGGCGGTATTTCCAGGAGTGCTCAGCACCCAAAACTGAGCACGTACCTTCTACAACCTGCACCGTGCAGTTTTCACCTTTGAGGAGATGCCTGTGGTTATCGGTGCTGTCACCACTGTCACAGAAACACGACCTCTCTGCGTTGCCAGCCCCGTGGCAGACCGTGGTGATGGGGGTGTGTTGGCTGACGGCAAAGCGTGAGCCCTGCGGTGGGTTTGGCGTTAGAGCTGGCAGGGGCGATGGCCTGCAGGCAGCTCAGCCCAGATGTGCTGCTGCCATCGAGGTTTTCGGGCTGGCTTGTCTGCACGCTGGATCTGAGGAGAGCCAGAACGTGTTTTTACAAAGAAAGAGGAAAAAGCCACAGAAACAGTTTAAAAACAAAATTACAAGTCCTGCCCAGAGCTTTATGAATGTTTTTTTCCCCGTCTAGAAAATTAAAGAAATTACCTACATGCACTCCGAGGGGATACTGGCGGGTGAGCTGAAGCACGGCCCCCTCGCGCTGGTGGACAAACTGATGCCCGTGATCATGATCATCATGCGAGACCACACGTACGCCAAGTGCCAGAACGCCCTGCAGCAGGTCATCGCGCGGCAGGTGAGGGCCCGTGGAAGTTCACAGCGCTTTCGCTGGAGAAGCGGTTCGCAGGGCACCCAAACTCTGTGCTTTAGTGCCACTGCCCGGCTGTGAGCTCAGTCGATGCTCTGGGTGTTGCCAGTGCGGGATGTTTGCCCCGTAAACCTGCCCCAGGGGTGCCCAGGGGATGCTGAGCTGTTCTGTTCTGAGTTCAGTAAAAAGCTCTTGGTGCTCTGAACAGAAGGGAGAAAAGAACCTCCCAGACCTGTTTTTCTTCAACGTTGCCCTTGGTTGCAGGGACGACCTGTTGTGATTTGTGATAAAGAAGACATCGAGACGATTAAGAACAATAAGAGAACGATCAAAGTTCCCCATTCAGTGGACTGTCTGCAGGGGATCCTCAGCGTGATCCCCCTCCAGCTGCTGGCGTTCCACCTCGCAGTTCTCCGAGGATACGATGTAAGTACGGCCGTCCTTCCCTTCCGCACTCCGTTTGCGAGCTGCAGCTCTCGAAAAGATGCGCTGGGTGATGCTGGAGGCTGTGGGGGATGTCTGTGTAACTGCTCAAGCTACTGGGACGCCCAGGTTAAAGGCAGACCTGGCACTGGAGAAGCTCTCGTGACCTGCGCTGACGGCAGTCGAGCACACTGGCCGCGTCTCGGGCGGTTTGAGTTTGGAGACGTGTCTTTTCTGGGACGAGTGTAGAGTTTCTGGAGGGCTGGTAGGGCGCTACGGGGAAGGTCACGCTCCGCAGAGGGCTGTGACCAACAGTCGGTGTTAGCTGTGTGATCTGAGTGCAGACACTGGCCTCTGCCTGTCACCACTGGGACCGTTTATTTGAGCACTGGAACGACGTGGCCTGAAGGGAGCAGCTCCTCAGCTCTCACAGAGGAGTCCTAACGATTGAGGTTTATGGACTTTTTCTGCACCGATTGTCCTCAATTAACATGAAAATACGTTCACTGGTTTCAGTTTAAACACAGAACAAACGTTCCACACGTTACAAAGTTCTGCACAAAGAAAGAGGTGTGTGAATACTCACGAGCGTGTTCTTTCTCCTCCCTCTCTGCAGGTTGATTTTCCGAGAAATCTGGCCAAGTCCGTAACTGTAGAGTGAAAGATCATCTGAATCATAGGGGCAAAGGGGAGTTAAACGAGAGACTTTTTTTGGTACCAAAATAACTTGATTTTAAAGTCCTCTGGTAAATCTTATTTTGGTAAATCATCATTTGTGTATGAGATCACCGTAATTCCATTGCATTAGTGATTGTCCAGTTGATTCCACGTGCTGTGGCAATAGCTTTGGGGTTTTGGAACAATAACCTCCCATGGAAGATGTTAAATGGTTTTCTGTGAAGATTACTGAGTGTTCTAGGTGAGGGGCCCTCCGCTTTACCTGGCGATAACGGTCCTTATCCAGTGTGGCTCGTCCAGCCGCTGCTGAGAACCCACTGAATGAGTTACCTGTCACGCTCTCAAGCAGGACACCAGAATATACAACTGGAGCAGGAGCTGTTACTGGTCACGCTTGGGCAGACGTTTTAACAGTGAATGGAACCGTAGACGAGCGTTTGGGGTCAATTTCTGCCTCGTACAAAAGGGAATTCAGCTGACCTGTCCCAGCCTCCTCCGATTTAGGCACGTGGTAAATGTGCTGTAAAAATAATGCTGCTTCCGCAGGACTTTATCTATGCCAAATACCCAGCAAGTGACAATCCTGTAGACGCGGTGGCCTCCTCGCCCTGTGCCACACCAGCACGTGGCTGTAGCTGCGCCCGTGAAGAGTGTGGAACGCGGGCCTTGGAGGGTGCACGGACGCAGTGGTCCCCCTCCCACCAGAGCAGGGGGAAAGGAGGGACGTGGAGGTGCTCGCTTGTGCTGGGGTTCTGTTGTTGCTCTTGTGTTTATGTGTTTGAAGCACGTAGCAGTCTCCCTGCGTTGAGGATTTTTCCCCTTGAACTGAGCACTGTGGCACTAAAACACATCCTGAGGGCCCAGCCTGAGGCTGCTGCAGGTCACTGACTAGGCTGACCACCGCGAGGACAGTCGTACCTGGTATCTCTCCACCAAAGGCCCTAATGAGCGCTGTCCTCGTTCCCATGGGACCCGTGACTTGGGTCGAGCTCAGCTGGCTGAAAACGGGAGAGGATAACAGAGGCTCAGCAGACGTGTCAGAAGTGTGTACCTTGGTGACAGCTTTATGACACGCTTGCAGAGAATTAGAAATTAACACAGAAAAACGCCTTCGAGACTTAACACTGACTTTTTGAAGTTGTTAAGGGGCAGTTAACCCCCTGTGTCCTAGTGCAAAAAGGGGAATTTCCTCCCTGCTCGATGGGTTTGAATTAGCTTTACACACACCCTGCAAAAAGCAAAGCTTACCACGGGGCGTTGAGCCGTGCTTGCCAAGTGCTGGGGGATAGTCCAGGTCACCCCCTGCCCCGGAGGAGCCGCTGTGACAACACGGTGCCTGGGCACAGCCGAGGGCTCCTGGCGCAGGGCGGCTGTAAGCCAGGCTGACGCGTACGAGGGACGATGATGGCTCAGACCGCGCTGTTTCGAGACTCTGCCTGTAGCAATTCTACTTGCTAAAACCGCAGAACGATTTACTTTCAGTATCAGCTCAAGGGCCGTTTCTGTTAGGCGAGTGAGATGCTGCCCGCCTGAAACAGCCCCTCCAAACCGGCACAGGTACCTTTATGAATCCCTTGTATTCAGACCAGTCGTTTCTGAGCCTGTTGAGCTGCCGGGGGCTGTTCAAGAGCCCAGCAGTACGTCGGTAAACGTGCATTTCACGGATACAGCCTTTGCTGAGGAGGCTCTGGCGCGTGACAGCCACGTGCCTCTGCCTAAACAGACCCCGCGTCAGCTGAAGGCGATCTTTGTCCTTAAGGAAAAACCAGCGTGTGTGCAGTGCTAACAATTTGAAGACAGTTGTTCCTCCTCCTCCTCCTCGAGGAGAGAAACTGCAGCCCTTTCATGTGGAGGGCTGGAACCAAGGCGGGGTTCCCCGCTCTGTCCCTCCCAGCACACCACCACAAGGACTTGCAGCATCACCCCCCTGCTCTCGCTAGCGGGGGGTCTCCTGTCAAAGAACCCAGCCAGAGGATGAGTTCACGATCCTGTTCCCCTGCTCCGCTTGGAGGAAGAGCAGCAAGCATTGCTTTGGTCTCACCTCGTACACGGTGCCCGTGAGCTTCCCGAGCCCCTGGCAGACGGGTGGGGGACGTAACGCCCGTAGGTACGCCGTAACCGTTCGCGAAGAGGCCGTTCGGTACTTATGGCAGTTGTATAAAAGAGGACCAAAGAACAGGGGCGAGGTCAGAAGCGGGCGCCTGACGCTGCCGTGTCGGGTGGAACTGTCCAGGTGTTGCCGAGCTGTTTGGTTTTATGCTGTGAGCGATAGACAAATCCTCATTCGTTGTCATTTACGGCGTTAAACTCATGCCAGATCCTCCACGGTCAGAAGGGAAGGGAGATGTCCCCCCCGGCACCCGCCGGCAAACGGCCCAAAGCGTGTGAACTCTGCCGCCATGCCAGGGGTCGAGCCGCCAGGGGTCGAGCCGCCCGGCGCAGCCGGGTGGGGGGCTGGGGCCATGCGCGGTCTCGGATCGCTGCTGACGAGCACGGGGGGGGGATTTGGTCAGCGTCTCGGTGTGCATTGCCGTGCCGGCGTGAAGCGGGACGTGTACAGGACTCTGGTGGTTCCTTACCTCATAGTCTAGACTTGTTGCAGTGTGACGAACAGATGACGTTCCTCTTTTCCTTAGAAAACTTTTAGAATGTCTTGTGATATTTATTAGCAGCCAGTCAGTCTCCTGCTCTCCAGACTGAATGTTTTGCCTTCTGAGCCAGTAAAATCCCCTCCTTCTTCACGGAGGTGTTCGAGACTTCAGTAGCCCTGTCGTAAATGGAGCCCCAGGTAGACACAGATACCGGCTGTGGCCGTGTGAACCGCAGCCGCCTCTCACTGCCCGCTTGTGTCAGCCTTGGAGTGCAGTGACTCTTCCTCGTCTCTGTACAAAGGGGAGCACACGCCCCCCGGTCTTGGGGTTTTTAATGACCAGGGACCAGAGGCCCTGCGGCTCCGCACCGCTGGAGCGGTTGGGTCTGCAGAAGGAGCTGTACGTGGCCTGTCCTGCTGTCGGACAGGTTTTCCCTCCTGGCTCTGCCATGGAGAGGCCACGGACAGTCCCTCCCTTAATTGTCAGATGAGCGAGGACTGTCCGTGCACACACGCTGACAGAGAGCCCGGTCCTGGGCTCTCTTAGCCCGGTCTTACTGACCGGGAGGTGATGTCACACCCCGAACCCGGGGACGCTCTGCTCCCCAGAAGGCTGCCGGCACCGGGACTTGTGCAGCCTCAGCCCCTCCGTACCGACAGAGGCGGAAGCCTCACACAGCCCATTTCCGAGCTCATGGACATGACACAACACGTGTCGTGCTCAGTCAGGAGCCTTAAGACTAGCCCAGACACTCGAGGTTTGGTTAGGCTGCGGATGGAAACATCTAGAGGTGTAAGGAGGACCAGCGCCTCGGTGCAGAACCCGGCTGGCGCTAGTCCGGGATGCTGCAGTCTGGTGCCTGGCGGCAGCGTGGCAGAGGAGGGCAGGGGCTGAAGTAGAAGTCAGTGTTTAGCCGTGGCTGATTTTAGGTCCTACCTGAATGTACCAGCCTTGCCTCAAAGCATGGAGTCCCTCCTCCACATCAGGAACAGGACCAAGAAGAAACAAAGAAGTATTTGGTTGGAATAAAAGGAAAGAAAACTCTTTGCCTTCAACTCCGTTTGTGTAAATAGACATTTGAAGTGGCAAATACCACCGGTTCCTCCCTTGTCGCTCGCTCTGCCTCTGCCTGTACATATCCGGCTGGCTGGGTTGGTGGGGACCAGTCTGTATCGTTTCCTGTCGTGTGCTGTACGCAGAAGATGTCTTACTTCGTCTGTAGTGTTTTATAATTTGGGTTCTGTCTTTTTGCTTACTTTTTTGTATCTATCTCACCCTTTGAATAAAATCAAGTGCCCTACATGAACCAAACGGAATTGCTGGTCTTTGGTTAAAGCCATTAAGAACCGGTGACGCTTCCTGAGCAGGAAGCCACAGGGATCAGCCCGCCGTTCCGGCCCCTGTCTGAGACAGAAGGGGGCTCAGCTGCCCCTTCCTGACCCTCGTTTTGCCACTAACCAAGAAAGCCTGTAAAACCCCTAGGGCAGAACGGCCGGTGTTGTCTCCTGTGCTTTAACTTCAACTGCCGCTTCTCTGCCACCGGGCGAGACAAAACCAGTCAGCGCAGCCCGGGCAGGACCCACGGCTGGTGGGCAGGACCCGCGGTCTGCAACTCCTGACGCTCTTTGTCCAGAGGGAGCCGGGTCCGGGTCAGGGGCGGGCGGGCTGCGCTGCAGGTCCAGCAGTGAGGGATGGTGACTCTCAGGTGGTGAAGTGCCCGCTCTGTCAGACAGCAGCTGGGGCTCAGAGCCTGCTGAAATGCCTGGATAACCTTGTGCGTGAAACCCGCGGTGACGAACCGCTGTCTGCAGTTCCACCCCTTCTCCGGTCGGAGCCATTCGGGGATTAATTTCCTCAGGGACCTTCACCTCTCCTGGGGAGGAGCATCCAACAGCATCAGTTACGTTCCTGGATAACAGTGGGACTTGCTCCCCTCGCAGTACCGGTGTTAAAAGCTCACGAGGCCATGGCTCAAAGCCGACTGCCTTGACACAACCTGTGTTTGTCTGAGCTATCCCAGTAAGAGCCGGTGCCCGCGCAGCTGCCGGCAGCCAGCCCGGCCCCTTTGCTCGCTGGGCTGGGCAGAACCGAACAGCGCGGCTGGTGCTTGTGCTGCCGTCAGACAGCCCCGAGCTTTAGGCGTTGGGTGTCTCGGCTGTGCTGGCTGCCGGGGCTGCTGGAGGAGCGGCCGGCACAGAAACGTAGCGTCTCATGCAACGTGGCATTTGAAGAGAAATAAGCTCCCGAAGAGCTACAGCCAGGCACACGTGTTTGGTTTGCATAAATGACTCTCGCTTGCCGGCTGCAGCGCGCTCCGAGGCCCCTCCAGAGCAACCTGCTTCCCGACATCCCCCTTCGCACGCCGCCACAGCGCCTGCGCCTCCAGCTGAGGTGCTGAGCCCCCGGCTGCTGTCGGGACGAGGCACTTTAATTTACCTCTCTGCGCTCTGGTGGCCGCCCGTCACCGGCGCCGAGCTGTGCAGCCTGCCCGGAAAACTCCCCTGCAGCGCCTGGGAGCAGAGTCTGAGGTCCGAGGCAGAGTCCCGAGGTGGCTGGGAGCCGCGCAGCGGGGAGCAGCGGTCTGTAGGGAGCGGCTGGGGGAATTCCTGCCCCGGACCCCGTTGGACACGAACGAGTTCGGGCCGACCCGTACTTTGTAGGGAGAGCAGCAGCAGCAGCGAGCACCGCGCGCCGGGCAGCACCGACAGCCAGTGCTGAGCTGCCGGGGGTTTCGCCAGCGCCACGGCAGCACCCCCGGCATTCCCAGCATTAACGGGGAGGACTGAAGGGCCGTAGCTCGAGTGACAGGGATGGGCCTTCCTGGGAAGCATTAAAAAACACTGTCTGGGGATGGAAACTCATCTCAGCGGAGCAGCCCAGCCTTACCCAGCCCCACACGTAGTGCCTTTCCCATTGCCCCCGTCCCTCTTTGCTGGGCTGCTCGTCCAGCAGCTCTTTGTGGCTCACCACGTTTCCAGCTCCTCAGCTTAGAAGGTCCAACAAGCCACATGCTGCCACAGCTCGGCTTCATCTCCCGCCTCTGCCCCAACTGCCTGGGCAAGCGCTGCCCACCCCAGCCTTCCCGTCAGAGGACTGACAGCTCCCCAGGAGCCGCCGCTCTGCACAGCCTTACGCACTTGTCAGAGACCAGCGCTGCCCTTCCCCAGAGCAGCCGGAGGGCAAAGCCTCGGGTGCTGCTCAAGGGGCACAGTCGAAGGCAGAGCCTGCAGCCAACAGCCCGGCTCAGCCACCCGAGGCACCGCCCGGACTCGCACTTGGACAAGCCGCCTTCTTCAGCACAGGCGTGACAGCAGGGTTTCTGACCCAAAAGCTGCCCCGTGTGCTTAGGAAGAGGCTGTTTCTGGCCTATTTCTGTGCGGTTCTCGCTGACGGGAATACATTGCAGGCAGGGACTGGAAAAAACAGAGGAGAAAAGCGAGCTGACGCGCCAAGATGGCCCGTTTGGCGCTGAAGAGGTTACCCAGCCTAAGAGCAAAATCAGACGTGACGGGACTCCTTCCCCCTCCTCAGGCTCATTCTTCATTGTTTAGGTCAAATAAAGTATGTTCCCATGGTCCTGACAAATTCCTATGGAAACAAGTTTAAACAAACAAGCTGCTGGCCCGTGACTGGCCGCGAGCAGCGGCCCCGCTTCGGCACAGGATCCCGGCAGCGGCGCTGAGCCCAGGGCGCGGGGACACTCCCAGTATCCCCCCAGCACAGAGCTAGGAGCCGGTTGGGCTCCCGCGCACCGGGAGGTCCATGCGGACCACGGGCAGGACGGGTGGCGGCACGGTGGGTCCGGCCAGCGGGCTCCTTATTGAGCAGAAAACTCCCCCTCAAGGCAAACCCCGCGCCTCGGCTGTGCCGAAGCGATGCTGCGGCTCCTGCTAAGCAGGACGATCAGCGAACCGGCGTGGGAGGCAGCCCAGAGCTCCCCGCTCCTCTCACTTCCACCTCTGCGCTAGATGAGCGGGTGTCCGGGGCAGGGATGCGCAGGACCCTCCCGGACAGAGCAGGGGACGCGCCAGCTCTGCCTCACAGGCCTCTGCATCTCGAGCGAGCCTCCCTCACAAGCTCACAAGCGGCTCTCGAGGCCAGCATGAGCTAACCCAGAGCGGTACCTGCTGGCAAATCCGCCTCCTCGCTAAGAAACGTTCTGTATCATCTCCCCGCTTCACCCCGCCCGGCTGGGTTACCGCGTGGCCAAGCAGTATCGCGGCCAATGCCGACACGGAAAAGCAATAAAGCAAATAATTTATTTGTAGCTGTCTTCAGTTTAATGGCCCTGCTGGAAGCGGCCGGCTGGTCCGTAGTGGGCCAGCAGCCAGGGCGCGTGGGTACCTGGAGGGGCACCAGTCACAGCGCCCAGAAAAACTGTTGTTGATGGATGTGGGTGGTTGCTGTCAGCATAGGAAAAAAGATCTGCAGCGAGACCCGGGCTTTAACACCGTGGAAACATCAGCTAAGAAACACTTTTCCCATGCGTCGGAACAGGCAGGGAAGGATTCGGCTGGGACAAGGGCTGCCCAGCCCGGGGGCGCTGCGGGCGCTGACTTTTTCTGCCTGTTCCAGAGACTATGGAAAGTGCAGTATCAAGTCCTGTTCCAAAGGGAAATACCTGCCGTTATTCTGTGGCTGGAAAAAAACAGAGGAAGAACTACAGTTGTTCCTAAAACCACGTAGCCTGGGTGGATGCTGCTTCCCGGAGTGGAAACAGGTGGGAAAGCCCAAAGCGAGGGGTCCTGCGGGACCCCGGGGCAGTTTCCCAGCAGCCAGCCTGGCACGGGGCCTGGGGCTGCTGCTGCTGATCCCTGGCGGTACCGCCAGCCCCTGGGGGGCTCTAGGAGTTGGTGTCCCAGCCTCTCGGCCCCTTCGGAGCCGCAGCTTTACCAGAGGCCCGCTGCAAGGCTGCCTCGCAGGGAAGCAGCAGCCAAGAGCAGAGCGGTTGCAGTGCTGGGCGTGCAGCAAACGACCCGGTTTCCAGCCTGCCCAGCACGTTTGGACAGTCCCTGTATCTCAGTGCCCCCAAAACACCATCTCAAAACTCCCGCCGCGGTCCCAGAGGTGCAGAGGAGGCAGCTGAACAGACAGGTCAGCAGGGAAGCGGAGCACGCTCCGTCACAGGTCCCTGGTGGGCCAGGATTAACCCCCCATCACGCCGTTTATCCTGTAGCATCTCGGTTGCAGTGAGTAATCCATCACGTCTGGCTCGTCCCGCACGCACAAAGTCCTGCTTTGTTTCAGCCAGAACTAACACCGCCGAAGGCAGATACCTTATCCCTGGGGTTTTTCAAACCCCCTGCTCCTTTTCCTGCAGCTGCCAGGGCTGGACTCCCGGCCGCCCGCGGCAGAGCCCCTGTTCCTGGGTGCCGCTGCTCCCTGCTCCCAGGGCTGTTCTCTTCATGGCTGCCTGTCCTTTTGCAGGTGGACCGCATCGCCACCTCCAGAGACTGACCGCCAGCGCCGCCGCGTGAGCCGCTCGCCTCCCCGGCTGCCGTCCGAGAGCCTCGACGACGAGGAGCGAGAGGGGTGAGCTGCAGGCAGCCAAACCCCCGTCCCGGGGCTGCCACCTTCTCTGCCCGCAGCCGAGGGCCCTCCGCGGCTGCAGCGAGCGTGGGCCGGGTCCTGGCTGCTCTGCGGCAGCCCCGGAGCTGAGTGTCGTGCCCTGAGTAAGGCATAGAAAAGCCCCTCGAGTAGAGTAGAGACGGTCGCAGATCGCTCTGCGTGCTGGTTGCATTTAGCGCTGCAGTTCTTGCCTTGTTTTGAGGTTTTAAACAATAAAAGTCTCCAAAGATGTCGTGATTTCTAAAGCCCAAAGCCAAGCATTCTGCTTTCGAGATGCCAGTTGGTCTCGTCTGGGATGGTTTCTTCCCTTCGTGGCTCCTGCAGCCCAGGAAACAGAGCCAAGCTCGCGCCTGCCCCTTCTTTCCAGCCTCACGCAGCGTGCTGAGACGCGCCTCGGGCAGCACGGGAAGGTGGGACCTTTAGTCCTTGCGATGGTTTGGTCACACGAGCCTGGCTGCCAGTCGTGGACCTCACTTCCCAGGTGTAACCAGCCAAAAAACCACCAAACCCCAAACCCAGAAACCTGCTGACGTGCCTACGGCAAGCCCCTGGGAGCAGAGGAAACCCACCACCTTCCAGATGATTCGGTTAGACGAGGAGAAAACCAGCACGAGACGCAGGGAGGGGGCGCTTGGTGTGAACGCCGCGGGGCTGGCAATTAAAAATAATTAATAGAGAGCAAAAGTGTTTCCAGGCGGTACAGCCTAAATGAGACTCACAAGGCAAAGCTGGAAAAAACCTCGCTGCTGCCCCACAAAACTGAAGCACCGACGGCGCAGAAGCGTGTCTGAAGGCTGCCTGCCTCCCCGGCGGGGTGCGCTGGGATCGAGCCGTAGTCCAACCACGGCAGAAAGGGAGGGAAGAAGAGGTCAGGAATTTTTGGCCAGGCAACACCTGGGAAGGAGGGGAAGGGGTTACAGCGGGGGGGCACAGCTAGTGTGAAAGACACGAGCTGTTGCCGGCTCTCTGCCCTTCCACAGCAGCCCCGTGTCATTGTCCCCTGGGAGCTGGGGGACCCCGTCCCCACGGCCACAGCCTCCTCTCCCGATGGAGCTGAATCCCTCTCTCCCCGAGGTCTGGGCAAGCCCAGGAGGAGCTGGCGCTCCTGGAACCACACCACATCCCTGCGGGCGTGTTCCTCCCAACAAGACCATCCTCACGTCATTCGCTACAGCCTTCCCCGTGCAGGCAAGCTCTCCTGCACACCAAAACCACCCAAATCAACTCGAAAACAGCCCTGTTTTCACTCAGCATTACTTAGAAGGGGATTGCAAAGCTTATTTAGGTCCTGAGGTGGTTCTACCTGCAGGCAGGGAGGACTCCAGGAGCAGGACCACCCGTGGTGGCAGCGAAGTTCCCGTCTGTGCTGCAGGGGGGACACACCATGGAGGTGTGTTCGTGTGCAGGAGGAGCACACCATGGCATGGCACACGGCTGTCGCCGGCTGGCACTGGCCGAACTGGTGAGGGGAAGCTCTCAGAGAAGCTATCTATCCCACAGCCTCCAGCCACGAGCACCCGTGGAAGAGTCTTCTGGAGGAGGGACCCATGAGGCCACATGAAAACGTCTTGGCTCTGCCAGGTCTGACGTGTTTTAGACGTGTGCGTTAGAACCTGCAGTAACAGGACAGTTCAAAAAATGCATTCAACCTTAGAAAGGTCTCTAGGGAAAAGAAGAAAAATAAAGGTTGATTTTTCATTTTTGGCCACACCCCAGTTTTCAGTAAATATTCTCTTTCGGATAAATAATTTGTTGCTGTTGGTTTTGAAGAAATAAGGCTCGCTCCTTAGAGCCCAAACCTGAACTGTGTTCTAGGGAAAGGAAGGTATTTCCTTTGGGCTTTTCATCGGCACTGCCCTCGCCCCTGAACCCCGCGGTGAACGGCCCCGTCTGTGCAGACAGCTCCACCCTGCCCAGCGCCTGCAGCCCCGTCCCGCCGACCCAGTGGATCCTCTGGCGGGTCTCCAGCGGTTCGTGCCCCCCTTTTTGTTTCTCACACTCTGGCCTGTTTCTTATTTGCTTAGTTTGATGTGGGAGTGTAGAGCTGTGCCACGGTGGATGAGGCGGGTGGCCTGGGTGGTCCAGCCCTTGGCCCCGGCTGGTGTCTGCTTCAGCCAAATTGTTCCAGTAAGAAATGGTGTAAGAGGTGTAAAGGCCAAAGCCCACAGCCCTCATTCAGACCCGCATCGCAGCCTGCTCCAGACGCAAGTCCCTGCTCTCCTGCAGCTCACCGCAGCGCGGACCCCTGTGTCCGCACGGGACAAAGCACCCCCAGGCAGGCGTCCTGGAACTCTGCCCGTTCGAGAGATTGAGCCAACGCGAAAAGCTGCGCTAGAAAAAGGCGCAGACAATGGCGCAGGACCCCTCTGGTTTGTGCCACCCAGCGCTTTTTGACTGACCCAACAGCTCAGAGAAAACCCTCTCAGCCACCCACCAGCCGCCCCTCGCTGCGGAGCAGGGGAGAAACCCCAGGCGCCAACCTGCTCTGCGGCTGCTGACAACCCGCTGGCAGCAGCTCCTTTGTGAACGGTGGCTGTGCACGTGCATGCGCCGAGACACGGCTGCACCGTCACGTCATGCTGCGTCCCAGACTAACCGGGGCAGTTTTCACGGTTTGCAGAGGACCTATGGACGTGGGTCGCTCCCATTTCCGAGGTGCTTCTCAGGAACATCTGAAAAGCGTTTGGCTTTGGGGAGAGAACCTGAGCCCTCGCTCCCCTCTAATGGTTCCCTTTCATTTGTTCGCACATGTCCGGCGAACAGACCCGCACAGGGAACTGCTCTGTCTGCCTGGCCTTGGCATGGGAACAAGCCGGGATGGGGCACCGACAGCATCCAGCCACCGGCAGCACCGACACCATCCAGCCACCGGCAGCACCGACACCATCCAGCCACCGGCGGGGCTTTCTTAGCCGCTATCGCTGATGTCTTCCATTTGTAACGGGCGCTCTTTAAAACCTCGCCAGTTTGGCTCAGAGAAGTCGATAGAGTTACCACCATATTTGCAGCATTACCTAAACTTTCCCCTGCCAGCTGGAGAGCAGGGCTGGAGAGTTAAAGAACCAGCGATCTGCTACAGGAGCTAACCCTGGGTTTCTCTTTCAGACAGCCCCCCAAACTATGCAGTCCCTACCAGGACAGCAAGGGAAGGCAGAGCGAGCTGCAGCGGATGGCACCAGTCCAGATCCCAGCCCCAGGTCCCGCTGCAGGGCTGGAGGATGCAGCAGCACGAGGGATGCCCAAAGGCAGCACCAGAGGTGGGGGCAGGAGCACAATGACCTGCCTCGAGTCATTAACCAGAAATGCTGGAGGAAGGTGCGCGCCAGCTTGTGAGGCAGCAAAGGGCCAGGTTTTAACTATTAAACCACTAAAGCTGTGCTTGTACCCTGTTACTCCAGTCACCTGAGCTCCGATTCCAGTTCTGAGGCAACAAGTGCCACCGACGACTCTGCTCCAGGAGCTTCCTCCTCGTATCCTCCACATGCGGCTTTTCCCCAGCCCAGGGGATGCTCCTGCCCGTGCGGGGCTGCCCTTGGGTCGCAGAGATTGCTGCTGTCCAGGACATGGCGGGGGGCATCACCAGTCACTGGGCAGAAAAGGTGTCTCTTGCTGCGGACACACGTCCAGGCCGGTTTGGAACCGGATTTCCTGAGGTCACCCCCCCAGGCCAGGGAAGCCCCACTGCTCTGCAAGGCCAGCGGGACCGGGCATAGAACGACGGAGGTTTTTGTCGGCGTTTGCTGCCTCTGAAGACGGGCAGTGCCACGTGTGCTCTCGGTTCACCCAGTGTCATGGTCAAGAATTAAAACCGCGTCTCTAACTCACGGCATTATCTGAGTCAACGCAAATGACTCCGTCTCCTAAAAAACCAGTTTCTGAGATCTCCCACAACTGAGAAGAAGAGAGCAATGGTTTGCCGTCCTGTTCCAGGATGCTCTGCCAACGGCTACCTCTTTCATCCTTGACAGGTGATTTACGCCACATCCTCCTCTGATAAAAAACCCCTATTTTATTTTACACACCACTCTGAGCCCATTATTTTCACCAGCTGAGCTCCAGCAGCCTGGAGCAAGTGTCCACATCCCCGCCCAGACAGGAACAGGCAGAGGCAGACAAGCGGGAATGACTTCAGAATTTGACCTTCTGAGCTGGACTGTTCAAAAAACAAACAAAAAGCTGCCTGATGCTACCACAGTTACTCCAACACATTTTTAGCAACTGCAGCTCTCCGCAGTTTCCATGACAGCCTGTGAAACGAGCGCCTGTAACCGCTCTTGCTTTAAGCCAACAGGGTCTCGCACACACACAGACAGTCTCGCCCCCCCCCCCCCAAAACTACCCTTAAATGCTGCCAGCATCACGTCAAACCCAAATTCCCAAGCCCTGCCCTGGCGGCTCTTTGCTGGCTGCCCCTCAACCCCATGCTGCTCCCTGCTGCCTCCAGTCGGCTAAAAACACCTTTGCCCCGTTCCCGGTGGTTTTGCCCCATCTGCCGTGGCTGTGGTCACCGGAGCTGGCCGTGCCGTCCCCAGCCGGGACGGTGAGGCACTGCACAGCCGTGGAGGGGGAAGGCACCGTCCGGAGTCACTCTTCAACGCACCCCGTGAATGCTCCAGCCTGCGCGCAGGCAGGATTCGGTGGGGTCTCCCAGGAGCAGAGGCTCCACTAACAGTGGAGGCTCTTCCCAAACCAGCAGCTGCTGTCCCTGAGAAATACCCCCGTGCCGAAATAGCCCCGTGCCGTACCACTTCAGTCCAGCGTGCAGCATTTGCAACAAACAGAAAACTTAATTTTATGTGCACTGCAGAGCCAAGATGGACAAAGCAAAATCTCACTTTCCCAGAGGATTTTCCCCAGCTTTTCTTTTCCCAGCTCAAGGTTTGCCTACGCGGGTCACGGCAGCGGCAGCGCAGGACGTTACACGGCAATGCTGACAGGCAGACAAACCTTTCCAAGGCCAAAGCAGTCACATTTCACATGTCACCCATGTCCAAACACAGATTTAAGGAATGCAGACACAGGCTGTTGCTGCCCGGCTTTGACTTGCCCAGAGACCTTCCACTGAGTAAGAACACTTAGAAGGAGGATCCCGACAGCCCATTCCTCCCCAGTTGTCTGCTAGCGAGCCCTGAGTGTACAGGAGGCCACAAGGTCTCATGTGCAAGGAGAAATGAGCGCTAAGCGCCTTCTAGAAGCAGCTGAAGATCTACCCACCCAGAGGCAGCAGACCTCCAGGAACGCCGGGGAGGATTTTAGCAGGGATGGAAAGTGGAGCACAGAAATGCCCAGCATTCTTGCAAGTAAAAGTGACCTCATCTGCTCAGTTCAGTTTTCCACTCCCTGCGGTGGTTTTGCATGCTATAGTTTCTCCATCCCTATTAATTCCTCTGCTCTGGAAAATGCCCCACAACTGAACGAGCGTGAAGCACTAGACAAATGCCTGCTGGGGCTGCGGCGTGCTTGCTCAGCTCCGAGATGGTGCGAGACGGCGGCTGAAGGCAGCACAGCACCGGTCCCAGGGTCCTTCTCTATCAGGGACGCGTTACTTTGGGCTACATCTGACCTGCTGCACGAGAAAACACTTTCCCTGGTGCTCTGGACCTTTCACAGATATTTCACCGTTGCTGCTAGCAGGAAGGGCCTTTGAAAGCATTTAAATGTTCAAAGATATTTAAGTACTCCTAAGAAGTTCGTTCTGGCAGCGTGCTGCAGACTTTCAGACACTGTCTGCGTCCGACATCATTTATTCTGTAGCTCGCGTTATTTTTACAAGTCACTTTAGAGCTGTTTCTTTAAAAAGTGCATTACGCTCTCCAGCAACCCTAACAACAAACAGGATCCTCCTAGGAGTCCACCGGGGCGTCCACCAGCCCCCAGACAGAAGCCTTATCTATGACTCACGAGGGACTTTCTACGCCAGGATTAGAAAAACCAGAAATTTCTTCCCCTGCCAAGCAAGACGCTCCTCAGCTGCCCGAAGCCAGATGAGCCGCTGCAGGAACAAGCAGGTTCATCCGCAAGGAGAGCCCTGCGGGCAGCCCCCCTGTTCAGGACAGGGGCCGCTCTCTGCCCCCCACTCGTGGACCCGTCTGCCGAGAGCACCCTCTGCCCCGCAGCCTCACCACGGAGATAACGCGAACGGCTGGGAACGGCCCAGCCAGGACTCACCAGTCTGGCTTCCACCAGGCGCTGCAGGCACCGCTCCCCGCTCCTTCGCCTCCCTGCTCTGTGGAGAAGGCAGCTCGCCAGGCCCTCAGTGCCCAGCCGCGGTGCCCAGCCGCGGCAGCCCCAGCCTGCTCCCAGCTGGGGCTTGTTGAGGAGACCAGGTGGCTCACGAGGAGCCGGCCGGCTCGGGGCTGGCCGCACGCTCAGGGCTACCGGGCGGCCTCCGGTACGTCCTTGCTTTAGAGCCACTTTGCTCCAACCCCACGCTCTGTCTGGGGAGGTTTTGTGCTGGTGCACGTGGGGCGATGAGGTGTGCCACGCTGGCAGCACCCGCGGTGCCCTGAGCCTGGGGCCGAGGGATTCCTGCGGCAGCGGGCTGGCGAACGCCTGCCTGGGGCTCGCTACAGGGGTTTTCTCCTTACTCTTCCTCAGTGATGGGACTTTATGCAAAGCTGCGCAGCCGCCTCTGTGTAAAGGCATGCCCTGAAGGACCCAGAGCCACCATCACAGCTCAGGGGGTTTGCAGCATCTCTCCTGAGTCTGGGCTGCGCTGCGGTTCAACTTGCCCTGCACCTCGTTTCACCTCCTCCGAGAAGAGCAATTAGGATTTGATCGATAGTCTCCACCCAAAAAGCACCTTCTGTCCGAGTGCGAGAGCAGGACCTGCTGAGTGCTGTGGCTTCCCTCTTTGCATTTACTAGATACGAGTTCAGTTTACGTAAAACCCAGCGAGAAAACCCCAGACTGAGCGTAGACCGCACGGTTTGGTGTGCCGAGGAAGCTGCTAGCACCCGTTTGCAGAGGAAGCCGAAAAGCCCGGGCTTGCACGCCTTGCTGGGAGAAGGCAGGGTGCGGAGCCTGAACTTCTCCGTGCTCTGTTAGATCTTCTTTGTAGAATGAAATGTTCCAACCGTGTCAAAATCCCAATGAGTTAGTGATGGTGAAGCAGAGAGGAAGAAAGAGAACGTGAGAGGAGACATGCTTAGCTATTGCCAGTGGTCGTTAGGCTTTGTTAAGGGATGCTGCGCGAAACGGGACGCTCTCCTGCGTTTGGAAGGCGAGGCTCTGGCCATCGGCGGAGGAGCAGACAGTCTGGGCTGTGCCACGTCCGAAAGAAAAGAGCCGTGCTGTCAGGCAGAAGCGCTCTGGGCTGGCGGGAAGAAAACGGCCAAGTCTGAGTGCTGCAGCGTGACGGAATGCCAGTTCTCCGAGCAAACTCCTCCACCAGGATTCTCCTGCTTCGTTCCCTCTGCCCAGGCAATGAATCTTAGGAGCCCAACACAGACTGGTGTAGATCTTTAATAATAACATCAAGGTCAGCAAGAGTAATGACTGAATTTAACAAATGACACATGCAACAAACAGAGGGAGCAAAACACCGTCGCACAGCACGGGCTGCGCTGCCAAAACGTCATTCAACATCGCAACAGAATTCTTGCTTCTTTCCCTTTGCTGCATCAGCACCACGCACAAGGCAACGTTACCGACCAGACACCCTCACACCTTGCCAGAGCCCTCAGGAGCCAGACATCCCCCCCTTTCCCAAAATAAACAGTGACGGAAGACGCCTTCACCCACCGAGGAGTAGAGAGAGAATTTGGACGACCGCAGAGTGCACGTGGGTGAATGCTTCAAAACACAGCCAGCAGCAACTCATAACGCTCTAGCAGTTAAAACCCCGTTCCGAATGTTTGTCCGCTGCAGCTGCTGAGTCCTTTGAGGCTGCAAGACCCACCGACAGAGAGCTCTGCGTGAATGAAAAACACGGGGAGCCATCAGAGCGCCCTACTGAGAGCAAACGGGACCCCGGCTGGTTCAGCGCCGTCCATCGCTGTGCAGACCAGCCTCTCCAGCAGCGCGTGAGCAGCGAGACCTGCCGAAGGCTGCTGAAACTGCAGGGCAGACGTAGCGTCACTCGACTCCTTCTGATCCACAACGAATGTTTGCTGAGAAACTGGCCAGTGTGGACTGGCCGCCGGGGTGTGCGCTTCTGGGGAAGGTTTATACCAGAATACATAGGGTACCGCCCAGCAGGGTGAGGTACACCGGCTAATCCGACCTCGTTTACTCAGCATTCATTGTCAGGGGAGGCTGACCAAACTCAGGACCAAATTCTGCCACTCTTGGTTGCCTCACGTTAAGTTCCTACGTTGGTCTTTAGGGGCCGGCACACAAGGAGGATGATTTTTAAAAGCACGTGCTAAACTGGGAAGCTGTTTTAGCAGCCACATTTAGGTTGATCCTAGACACAAGGCCAGGTACAAAGTCCGCCACCAGACGTGCTCTCATTTTTCTGAGAACGTTAGCAAGGGTCCACAAAAACTGATTCACTGGGTGCTCCGCTCCGGCACCCAGCTGCCCCCCACCCGCTGCGTTTGCCTCTCTGGCCGTATCCCACCCCGGATGGTTGGGCAAGACTCTGCCGAAGGATCAGCGGAGTGTTCAGCCTGGAGCTCCGGGGCCTCAATGAATGCTTTGTAAAACAGGTGTTCGTCACTAAGGGAGTATTTGTACATTTATAAAAAAGCAATACAACCATAAAGAAAAAAATACAACAAGCACAGCTTGATACGATAACATGCCATGAACTGTCATTGGCTTTATAATAACTTACTACAACTTGAAAAATGTTCTTTTATCCACAAGGGACAGGAAATGCTTCCACCTAACACATGGTAAGCATGCAGTAACAATATGTACAACAAAAAATTTGGAGTTTGTTCTTTCATTCATGAACTGGATGGTTACATGGCGGGGGGGGGGGGGGGGTAAAACGATGATTTTTCTAGCCTGATTGGGGTTTTCTTTTGCTTCTTTAATTCCATGGGGATTTTCCCCCTTAGTTTGGGCAGAATGACCATTTCTATATACATCTGCAAGAAGTTTCCTTTAGGCACGGAGTACCCACTGCTTTCATCTTTTCCCCCAGCAGTGGGTTTAGATTTATTGGCTAATTGACACTTAAATAAAATTCTCTGCCGTGTTGTTGAAAATCAATTCCCTTTCCAAACTTTTTTGAAATACTGAGGATCTGTTAAGAGAAATACCTGTTGATCCTGTATGACACTATTCCCAGTTTTCACACCACGAAACCAAACCAAACCATTTAACTAGATCCCATCCATCTCCAGAGGGAGCCCAACCAAACCTGTGTCAGGGCGTTGAAAGCGTCCCACTGCCACCTGCCACTCACGAAGTCACCTTGTTGAACTGACCACGGCCTGGCTCATACCACCTGACACAGCGAGTAGCAAAACCGTTGGTTTTGCTCCTAATTGGGGACTGCTCTGTGCTGCCTGCAGACAAAACAGTGTTGGGGGGGAATTCATCGGCCTTTTTGCAGAACAGCCAGCCTCGGCTGTAGATCGAGTCTTCCGCTCCCTCCTGACGGATGTAGTTAGCTCGTCTCAGCGACGCCATACTGACCTGGCGATGGGTACGGCTGGTGACCGACAGTTAGACTGACTCTGAGTCTCATGGTAAGGGTTATGTCCTTACCAAAAGGGTCCAGGTCAAGTTTCCACTGAGTCTTTTTTGTCTATTCCCTTTCCTCCTTGAGCATTTTTTTCTTTTTCCTTTTTTTGCTAGAAAAGCTAGAACTAGTATTTCCAACAGCACTGGCGTAAGTACTTGGCAAAGCATTTCTTTATCTGGTAAAAAATACGATTATGAGAACCCTTAGATATTCCTAGAACTGCAGCTACAAGGACGGTTCACCTCTTACCACTTCACCATTTCCAGAGAGACTCCTTCCGCGAGGCCTGACCCGCCTGGATTCGAGAGCCAGCGGTTTGCCTGCAGTGCTGAGTGATCTCACCTACTTCTAGCACTGTGTTGCAAAGGCAGGTGCTCAGGAGGTTTGCTATAGGATAAAAGATGTGCGTACGGAATATTGTGGAGTACGGGGGGGTCCCATGGAGGCAAGGAGCAAGCATGGAGAAATGCAGCCAGTGCATCTCTTGGGAGACCGATTCCTATCTCGCATGGCCGGTGTGTGGACTGTGCCTTAGCCAACAACTGCTAAGAGACGTGAGGATGTTGAGAGCTGACACGTGTGAGCGAGCACACTGGCTCTTCTTCACTACCAGCTTGGAAGGTATCTGCTACTTATTCAGGAAAGGAAAACAAAAATAAAAATCCATGTGGAAACATTTCTAAGGTGAAAGAATGTAATTTACAGAAAAAACAGGAACGCATCAGTGGTGACCATCGCAAACTGACAATAACAAGGAGCCCAAGCAGACTGGTCGTAGAGAAATTGATCCCTAACGTCTTGTTCAGCTTCAGAAACTTCCCTTTAAAATGGGAACCAGCACTAAATTACACTGCTGAACTGCAGAGCTATTAACTAGACGGACATCGTTAGTCTAAACCGAATGCAACGACTCTTCTGTCAGCCATACCTTCCCCAGATTCCTTTGCTCGGTTTTGATGAACTGCTCTGTCCCGCCGGGAGCGCTGACCCATCGTCAGTTATTCCTTGTCCTCAGGGGATGGGGTCAAAGCCGTGTGACATGCTGACCGGTTTGTTTTTCCATGGAATTCGTTTTCCTAGAGGCACTCCGTTTGCACTCACCTGCACTTCCACATACCAACATTCACAAACCCAGACACCAGACACCTACCCCTTCTCCTTTCCGGACCCTCCGAGATGACCGTACCTTCCCTTCTCCGATTCATGGGCCATGGGAACAGCTGCCTGTCATCAGTTCTGTTCAGATTTACAAAGGTTTCTCTACTGGCAGACCTGTTGTTGTCATCGCTTGGCAGCTGGCGTGTGGGCGAGATGCGATCGGCTTTCTGTCCTACCTTGAGTCTTGTACCATGAAGTCTGTGCAGTTGTCTCCAGGCACCAGGCTGGGATGTCTGCACTTGGAAGAGTCTTTTGCAGTCCTGCCCTGGGGAGAATTGCCTTTCTGGAAAGCTCACTCTAGTTATTCATTAATTTTTTTCAACGTTTTCATGGTAAGGCACAGGGGAGCGTCGGGGACAAAGAGGGGGCAAAGCCTTGCTCAAATGGATCTCAAGTTATTTGCGTTGTTCTTGCAGTCTCTTGGCTTTCCTTGCTTCGATAGTTTGGTGGCACTGATGCACAAGGGGTTTTAAAAATAAAAGAAAACTAAAGGAGAAAGACGACTACAAAGTCATTCGTTCTGTTGTCACGAAACCAGTCCGGCTTCCTCTAGCCCTCCCCACCCCCCAGGAAGATGGATGTGATACAGTACTGCTGAAAAAGCCTCTCGAACGCTTGTGGAAGAGACGGGAGCAAGGCCGACCCCCTAGACTGCTGGGCGAGGTGGGGGCCGAGACGGCGGGGGGGCCCGGTTGGGTGGTGGGGCTTGGGGCGGTGGGGGGAGTGGGGGGAGTGTGGAGGATGGGGATGGGGTGTGGGGTGTGGGAGAGCTGGGTGGAGGGGGGGTATAGATCGGAGCTGGGGGCGGGGGGGTGTAGATGGGTGCTGGCGGTGGAGATGACGCAGGGTACGAGTTGTTGAGCGGGTATTTGGGTGGGGCCTCTGTGTTCTTCACTCTGGTGAAATTGATGCAACGGCCCTAAAACGAAAGAGAACAGAGTGGAAAAAGAGAGTTACTGGTGGAGGCAATGGCATCACGGCCGAGGAACCTTCCCGGCGTGCTCATCTGACATCAGCTGAGCATTCCCGGGCACACCGCTTTGCTCCCTCTCTGTCTCGGAGATGGATGTTACAAGGGCAAGTCCCGTGCAAGGAACCCAGAGGTTAAACCCTAACGGCAGCTTTTGTAGTGAAGGAGGATGAAATCCCCCATCCTGGTTTGACTGCAGGACCCTTAAACAGAGCACCCAGTACGTCAAGTCACGCTGAAGCTGCAAGAGCTGGCGAGAGCCGTTCCTGTCCTTCAGAGTCTGACCAGCGCACGACCCGTGGTCCCTGCCTCTGCAGATGCCTCTTGCCAGACCTCAGTCTTCAACCCCCAACAGCATGAAAGCTGCACTTCGGAGCCTCCCTCTCCTTCCACCGCCCGGCTGCCGTGTGCTCTTCCCGATCATTGACCAACCAGGCGAAAGGGAAGATTTGTTTAACTAAGACAGTTGCTTGCTCAGAACTTTTCCTGAATCCATCCATTCCTCCT
This sequence comes from Bucorvus abyssinicus, assembly GCA_009769605.1. Taxonomy (NCBI): domain Eukaryota; kingdom Metazoa; phylum Chordata; class Aves; order Bucerotiformes; family Bucorvidae; genus Bucorvus; species Bucorvus abyssinicus. The sequence continues at coordinate 1,692,970 of CM020059.1, read as the reverse complement.
TAGGGTGTCTTGACATTCTAGAGCTCCGGAGAAGCCAATAAACCGCTTTTCTCGCTCTTCGGTGCTAAGCTACAGTTTGTTGTACATTTTTAAACAAAACCTTTGCCCCTTGAGCTGCTTTTTTTTTTTTTTTTCTCCTGAGTTCCACCTGTGAAAGATCCCACTGTAAATACTCAAATGTCAGAATCAGCACTATTGTACCACGGACTCATTCTTTTGGATATGAAATCATCCCAGAAGGCACTAGAGGAGTTCTGAGCCCATACTTTCTTTGTGGATTTGTGAGCGTGAGCTTATTTTCTGTTTCCCTCCTTCCTCTCCCAAAGTAAATGTTTTCCCCGGTGAAGAAATGCCAACTGGAGCATTGAGCCGGTGCAGGCTGGAGCAGATCTGCTGTGGTAACACCCCCCGCCGTTTCAACCCCCTGCACGGCTCTGCATCTTCTCCCTGCGGAACCCAGCCTGTTCTGCGGCCAAATGCCCTGCAGAAGAGGGACCCAAAGTGAAGTAAGGGAGATGCTGGGAGCAAGGCAGAAGGGTGCTGGAGAAGGATTTGAGGGATGAGAGGAGCTGGCATGGAAGGGGCTGACACACAGAGGCACAGACAGCTCCTCTCCGAGAGCTCTGCCAATTGTATCATCATGCTCTGTGGGCATGGAGAAACATCTGTCTGAGCAGATTCCTCACTGAAGCGATGAGGTATGCAGAGCAGCCCGCAGCTGACAGCAGGCTGTCCTGTGCAAGCAAAGGTCATATAAGGAAAACAAAGACTTCACAGCGCCTTGAACTGCACCAAGTTCAAGATGAGCATCCCCTCAGGGCTGCTCCGAGCGCGGTGGCAGCTGAATCCTCTCTGCATGGCTCGGCCCTGGACTTTTGTCAGCAGGAAGAACCTCTGGCTTCAACTCAGGTTCTCCTGGAGGAATCAGACTCCAGGGCAGAGCAGAGACCCACGTAAGGGTCATGAATACGCCCATGGTAATGCCCCTCTTTGAGGACTAATGCTCTCCCAGTTGAGGCTTGTCCCTGCGGCACAACATAGAGGGGAGAAGGGAGGGGAGGGTTGACCCCTGCTCCATACCCTGCGCTACCACGAGCATCTGTGCAGCAGGGAACACGTTCTCCACCCCTTGCACAGGACAAAATGCCAGGACCAGAGTGGGCAGCGCCCCCGACCAGAAACACTCTGCTCCCTCCACAGCGTCCCAGCACCTCCAGTGCTGCCCAGAAATGGGGCACCGTCTGAGAGGCAGAGGGAAGCCTGAAATAAGCACACTGCCAGCTCATCTCAGAGCACCCCTGGGTCTGTTTGCTCTTTGTGGGCTGGTGTCTCTGCTTTAACGTCATTTTAATGCACTTTGCTGTGATTTTGGGTAAATATTGTGGGGCAGGCCTGCTGAGTGAGTGAAAGTCTGGACCCAAGATTAACCAATTCCAGCCCCGTAAGAATGTTTTCCTTGTTCTAGTTCCATGTCTCCTGCAAGGCAACTTTAGTACTTTCAGACTATTACTTGCACTAGTTTGTTTTCTTTATTTACATTGAGAATAAAAGAAACCTGAACAAAAAGCAGCGGTCCAGGAATCCCAGCCAGGGGACTAGAAGTTGCAATTGGTTTTGTGGGGAGAGATAACTCTGTCTGGATGCTCCAGGGGTGAGGTTATGGTGCTGCTGATCCAAGGGAACTGAGCACCGCCCTAGGAGCATTCAAGAGGATGCAGAGAGCTGAGAAATCTTTGGGTTTGGGGCCGGGGCAGGGCTGGAGGGCTAAAAGCCATCTAGTACTCATGGCAATGCCCAAGGTACCCAAAAGGGTAAGAGAGTGCACCCTGTGCACCGGCAAATACTCGACTTATTGATGAAAACCGGCTTGGATAGATCCGCGGTGCTGTTACCATAAAAGGTGCCAGCAATTCACCCCAACGGTCCGCTGCACTTCGTTTACACCAGATTTTATAGTCAGCTACCACCTAGTGAGCTTGAACTGCTGCTTATAGCCGTGACTAACGCTGACTCCTTTCCTCCAGTAACAGGGTTGCTGTGAAATTAGAGAGCTCTTTTTTCAAACGTCATTAAGTCTCCACTGCCCTTGATAACCCTTTACCACGGGCTTGTTGGACACGCTGCCTGCTTTGGGCAAGCAGTTGGACCAGATTCTGAGCATGGGCCGCCCTGCTGCAGAGCAGAGAACAGGCAGCACAGGAGCGCAGACGTGAGAGCCAGGCTGGACCCAGAGCTAGCACAGCGTGTAGGTAGCTCTTCCCTTTGTGCATTATGCTGGTCTAACTTCAGCGTCCAAACCTGCTTTCCCTTAAAAGGGGACGCCGTGCCCCTTTTTCTCAGTTCCAGCACGCCATTCCCCGTCTCCTCCTGTTTCCTTCGCTGCCTGGGTCAGCTGTTCTGCAGTGAACTGACAGTGACCTGCTCCATGGGGATTCTGCAGGACACGCAGCATGTGCAAAGGGCAGATACACAGTTCAGGTCTCCTCCTTTCACGTGAACTGACAGACCAAGGGAGCTCTTGCCTTTCACTGATTGACATTTCTCTCACCCATGCAGATGTGGGGAGGATGCCAGACAGTTCTCAGTCCAGATGGACTGAGATGGACTTTGGCAGCTACGCTGGAGATGGAGAAGCCAACATCTCCTAGGGGAGGAGAATTGTTGGATTGAATGACAAGGAGATATCCAGGAAACAAATGACTATGCCACTGCACCTGAGAGGCAGCGATTTCACTAGTTTTACTAGGTTTTACTAGTGCCCTACAAACGCAAAGCAGACCCAGGTGGGAGAAAGCGACTTCAGCCACAAAGCTGGATGTTAAACAGGGCTCTCGTCTCGTCTCTAGCAATGTGACAACAGACACAAGAGGTTGTGCTAGCCAGAGTGTGACCACAAACAAGTAACCCTCGAGCTCCAGAAGACCCGGCTTTCTCAGAAACGCGTGGCAAGGGATGTGTTTTCCCACCTGCACCTACCAGAAGGGGGCCCTGATTCACAGCTGGGCTTTGTACCATGCCATTGCAACAGGAAAATAAAACATCAGCATCATCGACCTGCTCTACGGTTCAGTGCTGTTTTATCTGGAAAACAGTCTGGATGGGGATCAAGTTCATTCAGGCTTTCACTGTGCCCTTGCCAGCACAGCTCAGTTCATCCCACAGACGACAGAAACAGTAACGGACCCTCTAAATAAATGGGCCCAAATGCCTTGTTCAACCTTGGGATACGGAAGCAAAACCAGAGTGAGTGTCTGAGGTACTACAGGTAGGAGGGGTTTGGGACCTTATGGAAACACAAGGACCTTCTCATGATTGTGAGTTTAGGAGGGTCTCAATGGCCATGGCTAAGCAGCCCCTCTTGGCTACCCACTAAGGACTGTCACCTCATTTAGGTCCACATTTAGATGGGTGGATGTGAAGACGGTGGCAGAACATCCAGGAGGCAGGAAATGAACCCATTTCCACTAAATGCTACCCTGATCCTTAACCAGAAGTCACCTTTCATCCCAGGGGAAAAAACTCCCTAACCAGATTATACCAGAGCTTTGAGAACAAGAGGAGCCAAGTCTGTAAGTCCTTCTAGCAGGGAGACAGGAGCTGGAGGTACAGAACGCAGGAACGCAGGGAACAGGCTGTGTATGAAAAGGCTGCTCTGGTGAACACCTTGGCTAGGTTTTATTTCCCTTCCTGCAGCCACAATGCTTCAGGGGAGGGAGTCACAGCTGAGCCTCAAAGAGACAACTGAAGCAACATGGAGACATTATTACATCCGAAATTCAGTGGAATCAGCAAAACCAGTGAGGGCAATTACCCTCCCATTTTGTGTTCTTTTTCTAGAGAGTACTGCTCGCAGGCGTGAGCGTAATGAGTGCTGCTTGGGGTGGCCTTGCTCTTTTACCTTCCACACTCAGCATCTTAGGGATGAAGGCAGGCAGCGCTGCCATGAGGACCACAAAGTGCTCAGCGGTGGGAGACCGTATCCCCCAGCCACGAGCCTCACCCTGCGAGCCCTTTGCTTGCGAGTGCCGCAGGGTTGCGCACTTGATCCAAGCTTTTCCTTTTGTCCTTCACATCTGCCTGACTGAGGAGCGATGCCAGGGTTGAAAGAGAAGGGTGGGATGTGGGGTGAGGGGGACATTAGGGTCCTGGGGTCGCAGCACAGGGTGGTGGTTGCTGAGCGTTCAAGAGAGTGAGCTGAAGAATTTGTGTCTTGGACACGGATCTGGCAGGCAGGGGTGCAAAGAGCAGCAGATGCCTCAGGCATGTTCTGGCTTTTCCTAGGAACTCCACAGCTTTGTCCAATCCACCTCCCACCTCCTCCTGCCTCTCCTTTTTTTATCCTCCTGCTTTTATCTGAGACTGGAAACTAACTGGGAGAAGGGCTGTTGCGTAGGGCACGGTGCATAATGACCCGCACAGGACATGGACTGGGACGCGGCACATTGGCTCTGGCTGCGGGAGGACGGACCTTTCTCGTGGGACGCTGCAGGATTTCTTTTCTCTCTGAGCAGCTCTCTCTCTCCGGCCGCCACCACAGCAGGACTCCAACTAAGAGGAAGCTTTTCTCTTTGTTTCCTTTCAGCCCTGCTCGCTGTGGTTCCAGCTGCTCAGGGCGAGGCTCGCACAAGGCACAGCGGAAAGGTCATTTAGGAGAGGGAAGCGGGTCCCAGAGCAGCGGCATCCCCCCATCCTGAAAAGATCTCTCTTTATCAGGGGAAGAGGGAGCACATTTTTCTGAAGTGAAGATGAAAAATGTTTCTGTTTCTCTTGGTTCCCTATCAAGCTGGCATTAATACCTGGAAAAATATCAACACTTTACGATCACAAAACACTGGGACTGGCTTGTGAGCTCCTGGGTTTAAAAAGAGGCACTGGAAAAGATACGATCCCTAATGTTGTTTTGTGTGGGTCACTAGTAATTCAACCTTTCCATAAACAATATCCTGCTCTACCCTGTTACGAGGAAGAGGAGAGAGAAAGAAAAAGAAATACAGAAATAAAGAGAAGAGAAAGAGAAAAAGGAAAAGAAGGAGAGAGTGAAAAAGAAGAAATGTAAAAATGAAGCTGTGATTTGGTACCTGACTCTGGCTCAAGCACGCACAAAACCTTGTAGGAGGTACTGGCCAAATGGGTAACGGGCAAACGTTAAATATATGTGAGAGTTACCACTGGTCTCTGCAAAGAGATGATTTACTAAACTGTAGCTACTTTAAAACCAAAGCACATACATGGATGTGAGAAAGTAATGCTAAATTCTCCCAGCCAAACCCTCCCTACCAAGGATCCTGGGTGCTTGATCTGAAGCCGGTCCAGGCATGAAACTTCCACAGACGTCGGTGAGGGTGATGAGTGGGGAGAAGGAGCCATACGGGGTGGAGAGTCTCAGGGGATGTGAGGGCAGCTCTGAGCCCACGGCAAGAGGAAGGCGGTAAACTGGCCGCTGGCCTGTCCGCAGCCTGCAAGAGCCGACTGCACAGACAGCTCGTGCTGCCTCTCCTGTGGCTACAGAGGAAAATTGCCTGTGGCCCACGTGGTGTGGGTCCCCTCTTGTGGCAGTGATCTTTGCACAGCGTACTTCACAAAACCCCTCTCCAAAAACGCGTCCCTTTGTGCCTGGACAAAGGAGACACTGGGAAAAGACCAGGGAGAGAATAATCAACCTCTGCTTCCCACCAGCATTCTAGTGTTTGGGAACAGTACTGGTGGGGAGCTCTGGGGTTCCCGGGGGTTTTGCTGCTCTGAAACCCCACCAAGATAACCCCCAAAATCCCAGGTGGCTTCTGCTACATGGTAGGACTCTGCGAGCTTCAAATATCCCTGCTTGCAGGACCTGAGCTGGGCATGCTGCCCCCTAAACCACACAAGGGTGTCTGGAGGCAGTTTTAGGCAACTCTGGACTGGCTCCTGGGCTTTGTTAGCCAGCCCTCTTGGTGGGCTCGGGCTGTGCTGGGAACACTCAGTAAGGCCAGGAAACCCTGCCTCCTGCAGCGAGCACGGGTTATACGGCTACCTCTGTACGTTAGTCACCAAACAGCTATGAAAAGTGTCTCAGCTCGTGACAAAACATCACCGCAACAAAACCATTCCCATCTGTGTCTCATTGCTAAGTACAGAGCCGAGAACTCCACACTGCTCGTCAGACCTGCCATTCCCAAGGCATTCCTGCCACCTTGGCCACTTAGCAAACAATAAATTGGAGGCTTGATCTATTTTCTCCCAAGATTAAAGGGAAGACTTTAATTGATTTAAAGAGCATCACTCCAACAGGGTTCTAATAACCTGGTCTGCTATTGCAGAGGCGGCACTGAAAACTACGGACCGCTGTGATCTACCTTAAAAGACCCTATGGAAAGCACTGCAGAGTGACAAAGTTCGGAGCTAGCTCCTGAGTTTTCCGTTGGCTCTCGGCACTACACACCTAGGTCTGACTTTCGACTCCCAGGAATAGCATGGCACAAAACGGTGTTTCCTTCTGCAGCCAGCAAGGAGGTGGGATTTCCCTCAAATGAGAAGCATAAACTAGTAATCTCACACACGGCCGCTGAACTCCAGTTACATCAGAGGCAGTTTCCTGCAGTGCAGACAAGCATCCTCTCTGAATTCAGAAGGAAAAAAGCAGCAGCAGAACTACCTACCTTTCCTTCACGCCTTGATACGGTTTGGTCAATTCAGACATCAAAGCAGTGGTTTGTATTTGTATTTATATGACCCTGTTCTGTCCAAGCAACCCCAAAGCAGTACCCATTGACTAGAGGAAACGACATTCAACACCATGAAGCGCTGCAACTGTCGCAGACCTTGCGCAGAATCTGCAGTAAAAGCTTATTGCGGGTATCAGCTTACGGCCAAGGCTGGCACATCCCTGTGTACGCAGCACTGCGCATCGGAGGGCCCCGCAGCGCAGAGTGGTTCTGCCAATTCAACCGCCAGCTGCCACCTGACTCACGAGCTTACTCAGAACTTCTCGTCCGTGCCTGGCTCTCCAGCCCTACCGCAACCCCGATGACAGCCAGCGCTCTGCCAGCCCCTGCTTCATGATATCTGTGACTACATTACGCAGGACTGAGCCAGCGGGGGAACCTCCTAAAGAGAAAACGTTCAGAGCAAACTCCTCCAAAAAGCGAAACAAGACAATACAGGCTGCTACCTTGCCAGATTCGAGCGTGGGAATGAGCTTAATAGCCTCGGTCTGGTGCCAGAGTTGGGGAGCGCGGCTCTGTCGGGGATGAGTGGGCACTTGTACGTCAGCAAACAGGCCTGATGGCTTTCGCAGGAGCTAGTTTTGGCTTATTTACGCTGTGGGATGGGTGTCATTTCCAGGAAGATCTGGTCATTCTTCCCATTGTCCTTCTGGAAAGAGGGAGCTAGTCTTGGAGAAATGCTGAGAGACACGTCAAAGACAGCGCCTCACACAGGACTGGATCAGGCTCCCGGGGTTGAATAACAAAGCCTACTGGGTGTGAGGAAAAGAGAACTGGAATGAAAACCAAAGCGGGTTCTTTTGGCAGCGTAACTGGACCAGCTCCTCAAGGGCAATGGTACACAGCCCTCTGGAGAGACAGGAATAGCAGCCAGCATCCTGCAGAAATCGGTGATCTGGGGAGCATCTCTGGGCGCAAAGACAGGGCATGGTTCACAACAGGATCTTCCACGATGTGAACACGAGAAGAAGACAACTCAGGGGCTGTCTTCGCTTTACATCACCCCGTGCAGGGCATTGCTATGGGCTCGAGGACACGGGAATGACTGTCGCTGAATATTGTCCTGCCAGTATCCAGTGAGAAGTAACTCCCATCCTGCCATCCCCGTTTGCTAGATTTGCCTTGGCTTCTGCAGCAGATCTCTGACCATCACCGGTAAAGGCACCACCCTGCCATTCTGCCTGGGGCAAGTTTTGCCCTGGACCACGATAGGTCTGGGGTGCTCCCCGTTACGAGCTGGCTAGTCCCCCCGTCCACAGCAGAGGTCCGGCAGTTCAAGAGCCAGCTCTGCGCTTCGTTTGCACAGGAACGAGCCGCCTGCTTTGCCGCAGCCCTGCAAGCTGACGAGCAGATCACTGGGCTTTTGGCTTTGGAGCGGTTAGTTCCAGGAAAAAGAGCTCATGTTTAGGTTAACTTTTCCATGGCTCCTCATGGAAAACCACACAGCAATAGCATCTGCGGGAGGCAAGGTTACAATTTTGTTTGCAAGCTCTGCAGCCTGTCCACAGAAATCTGCTAGCGTAGACCCAGCGACGGGTGAAACCACAGCTCTGCATTAGTGCCTGTGTGGTTTTGAGGCTGCAGGAAGAAGAATCATCAAGCGAGAGGCGACACAGCAATGTATGGTGTGTGAGGGGTGGCTGGGGAGTCCACACGGGTTGTTTTGCAGGTCTGAAAAGGGATCGTGCTCAGTGCTTAAAGCAGGGGAACTTGAAATCATCCCTCCTGGCTTCTGCTCTTTGTTCCAGGAGGAGGTTTCTGCTCATGGAACAGCCTGGTGTGAAATCAGGCCATTTCCGTAAACCGAATTTCTTCATCTTTAAAATAGACGCGTAATTTAAGACAGGGATGGACCAGGGGACTGCCGAGGGTGATGGGCACTGCTCGGGGCTTTGAGAGGTTCACAGTTATTCGGTAATACCTGCCCTTCCCCCTGTTACCGCTCATCTTGGCTACTCTAGAACGAAACAGATTCACGACTGTCAGTGAGCTCACCGGAGGTTTGTGTGGCAGAACCTGCTCCTCAGTATCCAATTACGAACAAGTAACTCCGACTCTGGGATGTTTTCATTGCATTTGAGCACTCCAAGCAAAGGCCTGGGCTAACTGCTACATCCCGTTGGTATTTTTTGACGCGGCTCTAATAAAGCAGCCAGTGTTACTGGTATTGCTGAGTGCCCGCAATACTTCCTGGGCTTCGCAGTTCCTCAGGACCCTGCTAACGGCTGGGTCCGCTGCAAGCGCTGACGACCAATCACTGGTGCTAACGCTGATATCAATTGCCTTTGTGCTCCCCATGGTCTGGAAGTCCCTGGGGTACGGGGTGGGACGCAGGCTGTGATTTAGTACAAGAGCCTACTGCTTGTAGGGACATAGCAGAAGGGTTCTCCCTCACTGGCAGAGTCCTGTTCTCCTCTCCTCGCACGGTATCTCCCCGGGGTCCTGCAGGTACCACATGCTTTCCCACCCAGCATGGGGCCTGACCAGGGAAAGCCAAGGACTGAATTAAGCCGCAGTTTAAGTCATGCCTCTCTGTGCCCTGGACTACAGGAAAAGCATCCGCTGTCGGTGCTTGTGTTCCTGGGTGGCTTTCGTGCCTAGCAAGCCCCTGAGCCCTCTGATTGCTAATGTAAGACCCAGGGTTCCCCTCGCGGGTTCTCAGTGCAGATGGACCCAGACGCAGTCCAAATTTTTCAGCTGGGGCTGCTGCTTATTTTTAGGAATTTACTGCAGTCCCACAGGACACAATGACCTCGCTCTCCCGTGAGGGTAAAGAGAGCAAGTCCAGCCCGCTGCTGGAAGCTGCGTGAGGGCAACGACACAAATGCAACATCAACATTCAGTCAGCAAGAAACACGCACGGGAGAGACGGGTCCTCCAGACATCTGCCACAGGGTGATTTGCTCTGCAGCACACTCCTGTTCCTACTGTCCCAGGGGTTCACTTCCTGTGTTTTTACTGGAGACCCTAAACATCCACTGAAGAAATTCCCAATGCTTTCTGTGAGAATTTACTCACCAGATGCCTTCCTGCATCTGGTCTCCTGGGTTCTGCAATTCTACCCCGTGGCACAGCATTGCACGGCTCCAGTACGGGTTTCCTCCAGCAGGTATTTAAGTTACCCCACAGCTGCAGAACTACTCACGCCATGCAGAGGAAAGTTTGAACTGTGCTGTTCCACTGGCTTCTTTTTGCCAAACTGGGAACCCCTCTTGTTTCTCAGCTCGTTATGCCGATGGCCGCCCTTTCCATGAGCCCACCCAGGAGTATCCTCGGAGCAGACAGCCCAGTCCCTCACCACTCTGGAAATCTCAAGTCAACACGTCAGTACAGTGATTTCTTGCCTCAGTTCAAACCATACTTTACTTCTCTCAGAGGAGCAAACCGCGGCTGTGTGCCGGGGGCTGGGGAGGGTGAGGGTGTGCAGAATCGGGCCCTTCACAAAACCCCCCAGTCTTTTGGGAGGAATGGCTGAGGTAACCCAGAGTGGTCACCTGAACTGCTTCGGCTGCACTGAACATTCTCGGGAAGCCTGAAATCCAGTTAACTCGAGGTTTTGGCACCCGGCTGTAATATAAAAACATGAATGTGATTGTAGGGCAGAGGGAGCTCTGGGAGCTTTGATGAAAAATGGTGCTTTTCTGTAGTGAAGATTCAATCTGGCTGTCAATTTGTCTTATTTCGTGCTCTGAGTGATCTGTTTGTATGAAGATCAATCTTTTATACTGGCACATGCACACGCTCCTCTTTTCATAGTAAAAAGAACAATTGTGACTGCTTTAGTGGGGACATTTTCATGTATTTCGACACCTCATCCTCTCATAACTCACCACAATTTGTACTAGAATCGTATCACTGAGCTCTAACGAGATACGAGCTTATGTGATTTCACCAGCAAAGGTGAAAAGGTAAAAGCTCCACTCCCTGCATCTTCATTAATTTAGGTAGGAAATGTCTTTACACATATTTACACATGGTTTTATTCTATTTTTTCTCCAGATTTATACCCACCTATATCTATATTTACCTATACACAAAAATGCACTAACAATTTAAAACATAATTTGCTCCCAGATTGAAATGTTCCTGGCCAAGTCTGAGCTTGAAACCCATTTTAACCATCTCCTCTTAAATCCCTGACAGAACAATGCTGGTCGAGGAAATGCAACTGACGCCTCGAAGAGACACTGACCACTGGGATCCTGCGCTTAGCGAGTGATCCGCACAAATAAACAATCCCTTTCTCCATTATAAAAGCAATAAAGTTTCTAAAAAAAAATCACTCCTATCTGATGTTCCGGCTGTAAAAATGACCTGGTTGATGCAGACGAGAACACAAACCTAGTCTCTTGAAAATGTGCGAAGCCCACAGGAATCCCACGTGACTCTGACCTCCTCCCCTTATTGGAACCATCTGGGTCTGTCGGTAACCTCAGAGCATTCCCAGGTTGGACTCCAGAAAAAGCATTTCACAACCTTTTTGTGCATCTTGGCCTCTCTGGGTGCACTTCAAAACCGGTCCTGAACATCCCTCTCTCTTCCTTTTGCTTTGGGAGGAAACGTGTGTTTTTAACAGCCTTCTGCAAACCAACGCTTGTTTCCTGGCTTCCTCTTGCCAAGGCAGACAGGCAGGTGGCCAGTCGTGGCAGATTTGACACGCTGATAGTGAAAGCCACAGAGCTTTCACGGAGCTACAGCGCTCAGAGCCAGGTGAGATGCTGGCATCTCTGGCAGTCCTCCCTGAAGAGGTCTCAGCAACCCCTAACCCTGTATCCAGGACTTCCTAGTCCGTTATTTCTGGAACGGTACCTTCTGCAGTGAAGAAACAGTCCTAGGACAAGCATCTCACCCTTGATGGAAGGGTTTGGGGCATGAACAGACAAGAGGCAAAGAGAAGGGATCAGCTGAGGTCACGCAGCGGAGGAGGACTGGAATCTAAGCTCCAGTCCCCACATCCACCACAACATCTATAAATTGCAAATTCATTAGTCACTACCCTTGAACCAACGTTTCGTTACAGACTAACGTGAACTTCAGGGCAGGGAACGCCTTCCTCGATGGTTTGTAGGGTACCGAGGAAGCTGCGGAGGCTACGGCAGGTAAGCAGTAACAATCAGTCCCCGCAGCGTCTGGAGCTGAATCTGTGCTTCATGCTACACGAGCGGTCTTTGTGAGCAGCTCGGCTCAGCTCGTGCTGGCAGGGGAGGGAGTAACTGATGATAGCAGTTTGATTGCTTATACATGGAAATGATGTCACCCCGGGATGAAGTCCAGCCCCTTTTCAGGCGCCAAAGCAAACAGAGATGCCTTTCAGTTATTTTTTGTCTGGCTTCACTTTTTTACGTTGGGTGAATAAGGTGCCCATCTGACACCACCAAGAGGCTGCAGCCTGCTTCCTTTTCCTCAGCAAAGAGAAGGAAGGAGGAACAAACTGCTTTCAAAACAGCTTCTCCTTGTACCTTTTAGGCATATCATTTGGGCAAAGGCTCCTGTCTGCAAATTTCAGGCTCCACTTTACTAGCCATAAATTTTGCCCGCGTGGGTTTGAATACTTTCCTAGCCTGAGAATGTGCCATGGGGTGGGTTTTTAATGCGGTGGCTCCGTCTGAGGCTGCTGGTTACCGTCGCATGCTTTGCTAATCCCTGGTTCTCCCCTTCGCGGGGCACATCCGTGCTGTAAGGACTGCTACGGCGGGCAGTTCGGAGGTAGCTCTGCCGCTAAGCAGCTCTGGAGCAACACCTCAAAGCCCCCCATCTGACTGCCTGAAGCTTCCCCTCTTCTGTGACTGGCAAGACCCAGCTGTGCCTCCTCTTTAAAACCACTCAGTGGCTTGGAGCTGCCCGTACCAGCTCTGATGGGCCCCCTCTGCTGCCAAGCCGGGCAGAGCACTCCTTCACCTACGCTTCCCAGCAGAACAGGATCAAATCCAAATTCGCCAGTGGACAGCTACGAAAGCCTGCAGACTTGCCACTGAAGATTCTGCAGCCCGGTGAGGACCAAGTCTGTCCTTGCTGTGTCCCTTTATCCACACTGCCTGGTCCAGAGGAGCTATCTGGAATCACACGGAGAGGCCACAGCTCTACCCGCTGTTAATCTCTAGCGCTGGCAAACCCTACACGGACACACGGCTGGGGCAGCATCTCAGTGTCTGTGTGTGACTGTGCAGGGCTGCCACGGTGTGGATGTCCTCCACAGTGCTGTGCTTCAGCATCTCCCACACTAGCAACACCTAAACCTGTTGGATGCAGCCAGCTGGCCTCGTGCAGACTCGAGGAGGTGACGTGCCCAATCTCGGAGCTCTGTGTCCAAAGGTGCCCTCCTCACTGGAGCTGTCAGCCATCAGACATGCCACATTGCAAGCCAGCGAGATGCCAAGAACTGTCCCAGGTTGATGAGCAGATTATTAATTTTGTATTATCAACTACCCCCTTCAGAGGAAGGGCTGTGTTTATAAGTAATGCAGCGGGCCTCTCGTCGTGATACTGGTGAAGTCTCCACGCTAACGGCAGGGGTTGATCCAAGCTCAACAAAATCAGCTCCAGTTTCCTGGGTGGGGGATTCTGGCCACAAAGTTGTTTGCAGGGGCAGAAATTTCCCATCATTTCAGTGCAACACCCCCGATCCTTTTCTTTGGCAACACTGTCCTACAGACATGGGTTACCTTTCAAAAATGATTTTCTGTGAAATTGCTCCTTTTCCTTGATATTTTTTCTCGCAAGGAAAGCAACCTGTTCCCACTGGCTGAGGACCATCTGCACTGCAGGCACTGGCGGCTGCAGCCATCACTGGCAGATGTTGCCATGCTGCTGTTCCCATCAACTCGGCACCACCTCCCCACTGGGTTTCCAGTCACACCAACCAATGTGTTTTATGAGATACGGGATGTTTGCTGACCTGGGAGAAGGCGCTAGTGTTAAGGTAGCCTGAACCACGCAGCCTTTGTATCCGAAGGTTTGGACATGCATTTAAATTTCTCTTAGAAGAACAGCGGCACAGAGGAGACCAGAGGGAGATGGGCAGGGCTCAAGTAGGGCTTAGAGTCCCCTTATTTTGTGAGGTGCAAACTTTGCAACTATTTTTGCAGCCTTTTGCTTTTCTTTTTGACTAATTTGTCTACCAGGGCACCACTGTAGATTGTGGTAGTGCAGTTACCAGCAATATTGCCTCTTTCCTTCCCAGCCCCTCGCGCAGAAGCCTCTGAATGCTGTGAAGCCAGCTCTGGTAGAATCACCTTCTACGGCTACAAAGGAGGAGGTGAGGTATGACGGACTGCATCCAGCATCCAAACCACAGGGAATGTCTACAGCAAGATGGGGGATGACTCAGAAATCTCAAAGCTGAACCTAGTGTTGAAAGCTGGATTCTTCTCCCTGCTTTAAATGTGAGGTAGGGAAACAGCCCCCACATTTTTGCTGAATAGGAGAGGGGAAACCCTGCCTCCTCCTGCCATCTCAGCTGTGTAAACTAAGGAACGTCATTTCAGTGTTTTACAGGGAGTTCTCGTACTGGTCTTGCCTGTGCTGTTGGGAGTGACATCACCTGGCAAAGGAATAAACACAAACTGCTCACTCAGGTCTGAAAGCGATTAAAAACATCAAGAGGGTCACACATGGTCATTCAAAGAAGACAAACGCTCAGGCTCATAGTTTTGTTTACATGAAGGAAAACAAACGTTCTAAGAGCAGTCTACACTCACAGAAAGTCCAAGAAGCATTTCAGAGCTACCCAGGAAAGTGCCCGAACACTTGCAAGTGTTCCAGGAGTCAGCTGGGGAGAAACAGGTATTGCAGCAGCTCTAAGCCTGGGTGCATTTCAGCCAGCTTCTCTTTGACACTAAGTTATACTTGCACCCAAGTCAGAGATCCTTTATAGCACAGAGGAGTCATCAAGTGCTGGATTTACTTGGAGGCTGGATCACATAACACCTATATGGGCTAATCCTGCTATTGCTTATGCCGACAGGACACACAACTGCATGTCCAAGAGGCACAACACCAAGCAGGGACGGAGCCTGCTGGCAGCTGCACTAAGATAAATCGCTGCTAACCGCAACGGCTTCAGTTAAACTGCCCTGGGGTTTCCCCAGCGTAAATGGAAGTGGCATCTTTCACCTGAATAATCTTAGCTTGTCAAGACAAAAAGTTATTCACAGAACAGGCATTTTCAACTCCTAATTTCTGTGGGGAAACTGCCAGGCAATAGCGAGCTGTATGTGATGACCTTTTCTCCCAGAAATCAGCACCACTCTCTCTCTCTCTCCCATCTTCCCCCTGAAGGAATAAAATACTAAAGCTTTTTATTCACAAAAGTTCTTTGGTCCCGCATTCAATGGAAAACCTTACAGGGAGCCAAACGTTACAGAGCTAGGGTTCTCCACCAAGAAATTATAGGGCTGTTTCGTGTGCAGTCCAGTTTCTTGAAGCCTTCACAGTGCTCCACAGTCATTCAAGCTTTGGGCCAAAGACATTCCTGAAGCAACTCCAATCTCCTTCATTGATCCCTGCCAGAGGTGTGTGAACCAACTGTGTGAGACATGAACACAAACGACATTTTTCACCATGAGGCGAGCATGGACAGGGGCTCAGGGAGATGTTGAATCTCTACCCTTGGACTGGGAGCAGCC
Source organism: Bucorvus abyssinicus (assembly GCA_009769605.1). Taxonomy (NCBI): domain Eukaryota; kingdom Metazoa; phylum Chordata; class Aves; order Bucerotiformes; family Bucorvidae; genus Bucorvus; species Bucorvus abyssinicus. The sequence continues at coordinate 1,677,645 of CM020059.1, read as the reverse complement.
CAGGGCAACTGGGTGTAACCATCTAAATTGCAAGGTGCTAGAGGACATCTTACGGCTGCCACAGGGATTTCGACGCACCCATGTCGCGTGCCTTGAACACAGACTAAATTTGCAAAGCGCGGGGGCAGCTCCTGCTCTCCCCTCCCAGCCGCGTGTCCCCGCGCATCTGCTGGGTGCTTAGCGCTGGACACACACGAGTGCGTGCTGGCCCCCTCAGTGGGGGGGACCTCCAGAGACAGTTGGGGATAACTGTCCTGGAACGATGTAGGAAGCACCCAGACATTTAATTCCATGGAAAAGGAGGAGGTTAGTACCTTGAGATGAGAGGCAGCTCCACAGCACCCTGCTGTCATGGACAGTACCGCTCCCATAAAGTGACATTAGTCCATTCTCTCCGATGTTTGCACCCAGAAGCACATTAATGTATAGAAATTCACATAAAGCCAGTTTTTACTAGAAATATATGGGAATACTTCCTCCTTTTCACACAACAGTCCAAACCTCATTCTGCAAACTTTGCTTTGTAAAAGAGACTATGAAGTTTAAATTTATGTAGCAAAATATATGTGTATATCTTTATGTATGTTCAGTTTTATCCCAGAATCTAAGATTTTAATGAATGAAAATACGCAGAAATATTCCTTACTATTCATTATGGTGTAACGAATCGAAAGCAGCTGTATTACCTAGGAGCAAGACTGTACTGGGCCCTCCGATGGGTTCTTCTGTCACTGCTCCTGGACTCTTCTCACACTTAAACCACATCAGTCACACTGTGTGAACTGCAGCTGCCAACAAAGCTGACAGACGTGACGGAGTTTTTATTCTTAAGCTGCTGTGAGTATGTGCCTTTCTCAAGTCAGAAACTTTAGAGGGATTTTATTTTTCCCTAGCTGTAAAAAGACGTTCTGAGGCACGGTACCTTGTCTCCTGGCTGTGGGCGCATCACAGATACACGGTCGTAACCTTTCCGCAGCAGGACCCAGAGAGCATCCAATTTCCCCTGCAATCAAAGGAAACACAGCGTTATCTCCTGCGCAGGAACAAGCGCGTGTGTAAAGTGTGCTGCAGGGACAATGCAGCTTAGACCTACACATTTTTTATGTAGTCATCTCCTGTGCCTGTACAAGATGCTGGAGAGCCACACCTTCTCTCACAGAAACTCGCTCCACAAAGAAGAGGCTTTCAGAGGAGCAAGGAGCAGACACGTCTGACAGTCAGCAGCATCCATGTGTCTGGCCTTTAGGTGTTCTGAAAATCTCCAAAGGTAATAGGTGACTTAGAAACCTCCTGGGCAGAGAGAGAGTCTAGTACCTACTCAGCTCCTAACATTGTTGCTGACACGATGCTAAATCAATGCAGGAAGCGATGAGGTGAGTTTATAGGAAGCATTCCCTAACTCCTCTGCCTCCTCCTCCTCCGCTGGCTGAGTGGTTTGCCTTTAGCTCTAGGTGACCACTGTGACAGATTAGAAATGATTTTGATTTATATCTCAAAACAATCTGCTGACTGAAAAACTGTCTCTCCACAGAGCCCAGACAGCTGAGCCACAGCTACATGCTGTGGAACGACCCACTTCATCTTTCATGTCAGCTCCATGCTGGCAAGAGAGCATCGGGTTACTGGGTCGCACACCAGCTCCCCAGTGCCACCCCGTATGTCAGTTAATATTGGCCTCTTTTCCAGGCAATAACACACATCTCTCCAAGTCCCCTGCTCCTGTGAGCTCAGTGTCAGCCGCCCTGCAGATGCCACCCTCCACACATCGTGCTGCTTTTGACAAGCTGTCACCTCACTGGGTGGTCTCATACCCGAACACCGAGGTGTGCACGGGCACAGACCCAGACACGTTCTGCTGAAAACCCAATGTGTTGGAATCTCCCGTTGACAGAAAGTTTGGTGATGGGGTGTTGGACCCTCCCTGCCGTTCCTGCAACACTTCTCTGCAGTGCAAAGCGTTCACTCCTGACTGTAACGCAGCAGCGACACAAAATGCCAAGCCTGCGGTTATTTTCCAGATGAGCTGAACAAGGCCAGAAGGAGCAGCACAGGGCTCTGCAGTGTAGAAATAGCCACCAAACCATCTGCTCTGAAACACACATCTGCTGCGAAGGATTCCCGACTATATCCTCATTCTAACAGGCCAGGGTTTCACTTTCAAAATGGATTCAGCTTCTGGGAGATCTGCAGAAGGGTTTACACGAGCGCAGCGGGTTGGCTGGCTCAGTGGAAGGGTACAGACCTATTACGAGCTGAGGATTCATTTATCAAACTCTTCACATGAACTTCGTTTGACCCTTGGTCCGTTAAGTGCACGATACCCAGAGATTTGTAAAAGTTTCTGGGGAGGGTTAACAACAGACAGTATTTATTAAGCTTTCCTTTGGTATTGTTCCAAATGCTGTGATATCAGAGCAGGCTGCAGGAGGGAAACCCCTCCCAGTAAGAGTCAGTAAATGTCGATGTATCTGCTGAGATGGAGACAAGCTACTCTGAGAACGTACAAAGCTGTCCCTTGGTACAAAACTACTTCCTGCAGTTGAGAGGATCCAATCCAAAGACCGGGCTACCCCGGGCTGGACTCAGAGGCTCAGGTATGATTGCTACCTGTTTCCTGGAAATAAAGACTACAAAGATTTTATGACAGCAGAATTGCCTCACATAACTATCACGGGACAAAACCAAGCAAATGGAACTGTAAGCTGAATACTGCAGTGGTGGTGGGGAAAGAGCAAGCAGCTCCATGACCAGTGCGGAAGCTTTCCTGAGAGCCTGGCTCTCCTGGCTGAGAGTAAACATCAGTGTCTGGCGGTGAGACCCTCCTGACAGCCGGGGTAGTTACACAGTTCTCTGGTATCTCCTTAAAGACTTGATGCACTCAGTGTACACTCTTCCTTCCGTGGGGACATACAGGCTTTCTCTTCCCTTCTCAAGAAACCATTAGGGCCGTAATCCTCTTGGAGACCTACACTCCTCAAGCAGTGTCTTAAGCCAATGGTTCAAAGCTTATTTGGGAGTTGGAGGGATACATGGGTGGAGACAGACAGACACACGGAATGCCTGCATACATCTTGTTTCCATAGGATACTTCCTAAGGCGAGAGCCAGGAAAGTCTGTTATTCTCAAAGGAAGAAGCAAGAAACTCCTCTGTCAGACTCTTCTGCATTTGGACGGCACAACCTCTCAGACCCGAGGGAAGCCATCCCTGTCTATCCCAGTCCATCTCCCCCTACATCAGAGCTGGCTGAAGCTCTCGATCTCCTGAGCCCTCTGACAAGTTAAGAAATAACTACCTTTTTCTTCCATTTCTCCTTTAGGAAACAGGAAGGAAAATTACAACTTTCCATGGAACTAAAAAGTCCTTTTTACTCTGCAGTCTTAATTTCCAAGAGTCTACTGAGTCTTCTTGGGAAAAGCCAGAGCTCCATCTGAGTCTGAATGGAGCTTCAAGATCTGCCTGAAACATCTGGGTGGAAGAGAGTGACAGCGGATGATGGAAAGGATGATGTCGGTGGCAATGAAAATGGCAATGCATTCACTTGGAAATACAAACACGTCTGTGCTCTCTAGTCAACGGGCTGTGTCTCTGTGCTTGGGAACTCCCTTGCAATTGAAGCATAAGGTCACTTGGAGGAAAAAAAAAGTCTGGAGGCAAATAAAGCTTTGACTCTTACTAGATATCAAGTCCAGAAAGAAAAAACAATCAGGGCAGATGACAAATGAAGCAGGGCATAGTTTCAGCCATTGCTTTAACAGGAACACATTCTATTCTGAATTAACGGTTGACTCAGCACTCTACTGACCCCGGACCAGTGAATGACCCAGTGCCTAGAGGGCTCCTGAGACCTGCTGTCTGGTAGTGTCAGTGAGAGGCAGTTTTCTAAGCTGCCCATAAATCCAAGCTGCCCTTGGGCCTCTCTAGCAAGGAAACTGTGCCATGTCAGCCTTGTAAATAGAGACGGGAGGGACAAAGGCTAGAAAATGCGCCAGGGACACACGGCTTAGCAAAGGGTTCAGTAGCCTCCACTTAGGATTCACCTGAGGTTTCTCTTAGAGAGCACCAGTTGCTGCTTCAACCTCAGCCTTGAGGCACGTGAGGTTTTTGCGGATGAACAGTGACTTCAGCCGTGTCTTGTGGTCCTTTCTGCATTGTTTTAGAGAGACTGATAGTGGTCTTTCTGAAGTCGAACAAGTGCTATACGTGCTGTGAGGAGGAGGAAGAAAGGAGAGGTAGCCAGGGAAATAAAAGCAGAGGCAGAAACGAGGTAGGAGGAAAGCTGCTAACCAAACCAGAGCACGCAGAGCTGCATGGCTGGCTGGAGCGGGCAGCATGTCCTGAACCAAAGCAAAACTAAAGGTGTGGTCCTTTACTCCCTGCACGTGCATCTGCGCTTTGTGCTGTCCCTCCCTCTGTCAGATGAACTGAGGGCTTGGCAAGTTTCTTAAGAAGTTTTCAGACTTGGCATTCTCTCCAGATTATTTTGCACTGACTTTTCACACTGTTGAAATGATATTTTAAACGTGGGATAATCCAGTTGGCATCGTGCTAAGAAGTAACAGCAGCAAATAAGAATAATAACCATAAAAATAACCACAATCTGTGAAGTGTCAGTAGCCACATTTGGTAGCAAATAAACCTCTGGTGCGTTTCAAAAAGCAATGTATCCTTGCTCAGCTGTCCACCCACCTTACAGACATGACTCTAGAAGAGTAACAAAGAGAGGGAAGAAAAACCCCATCAGATAAACTGGCCAAAGGCAGAACGCGCTAAGGAAAGGCTGGCACTTGTGCTGCATGGAGAAAAGGAGGCCTGTGGCCAGCAAGCCCTAAAACGTGAATTTCTTGGCTCTTTGTCAGATTCAAGCTACCTCAGTTCGCTGTTGCTGAGATTTAATTCCGTGCCCTCCACCTCTACCAATGATTTTTTTAAGTAGCTTGTTCCATGCGTCGTTATCTACCCTCTGAAGAGCTGTTTCAACCAGTTCAGTGGAGCGGGCGGAAATTCAACACCCGCTTTAACCAAAAGAGCTGGGTGCCCTTGGAGCCTGGGGATGAGGGAGAATTTCAGCTGAGCATCAGGAGACATTTCCTGTGGGTGAGGTCTGGTAGTCTGTGAAATATTCCCCCTGAGAGGTGGTGGAAGCCTATCTGTTGCTTTAAAAACCAGACTGGAAAAAGCAGCAAAGGACCGATTGAGTTAGCAGTCCCGCTCCGGCGGAGAGTACCGACCTAATGGCCTAACAGGCCACCCCTGCTCGCCTCCCTCTGCCTGTGACAACCCTGTGACAGCTTCCCTGCATAACACCGTGCAAACTCATCTTCACACGCTCACATCTTCGGGACAAGAGCTTCTGCCAAGAGTGCTCAATGAGTTTTGCCAGTTTTGGTAATTCTTTACCATGCAGGGAGATCCCTCCTTCACAGACGTGATCCTCTTTAAATACCATCCAGATGTGGAACACCCCAAAGTTATGGGAGTATTTGGATATGGGGTCTTGGACTGGAACTGTTCTTACAGTGGATACCATTGAAATGGTATATTCCTAAAGGAATTAAGAATATATATCGCCCATGAGATACTGCTAATATTTGTAGGCCCCCTCACAGCTGAATTCTTGCTGTTAGAAAGTAAAAGCTGCTCCTAGTCAGTCAGAACTGAACTCGAACACTACACTTACATTGACTCTTTTCTCCATGCCTCTCTTGAACTTTGGAGAATTTCCAGCTGGGACACAGGTCTGGGACACTTGACTCCTGTGTTCAGAATCAATTTTGTACCATGCAGAATAAACTCTGAGAATTAACTGCAAGTCTCCCGAGGCTGTAATCCAACAGCGTGAACTGGTGAAGGAAGAGGGGAGACACCCAGCAGCCTCTGGGATGGGAAACGGACCCAGCTCCCCACTAATGGTCTCAGGTAGTTGTAACCACATGGATTCCAGCTGCCTGAGCATGTATCCAGGGCTCTTTGTGCTAAAATCAGCGTTTCTGTCAGCTCCTCAGCGGCTGGAGCACAGTTCTGTGTGCTGTGAACCCTCCTGTCTGCAGTGTGCAAAAGGCAAGGGAGCTGCGTCTCTCAGCTCCATGAGGTCATTTCCATGAGCACACGGTAGGAGCGAAAACCTCCCAGATGGGTCCAGGGTGTTTTACACAAGTTTTGCCCCGATGCAAAACGACAATGCAACGCATTGACGAACAAAGGAGCAGCTACGTGGGACGGTGCTCGCTGCATTCCTTACTCTGAAAGGAAAACAGTTGGGACTCTAACCTGTCCCACTGTGGGAGCGAGCAAGCTCCAGGAGCACATGCTGAAGTCATTACAGCACAAGGGCCCACGGCTTGCTGGTAGGCTATGTTTATGAGATGATAATCTTTAAGGGGGAAAAGAGAGGAGGCTTGGACCAAAGTTTCCAAGGGGCTCACGTTTCCGTATCCTCCGGAAAGCTCGGACTCCCTGGTGCATCCTTGCCAGTCCCATCACTGGATTTGAAGTGGCTGCAAGATCAGGGACAGAGGAGAGCCAAAGCACGTGACTCGCCCAAACGCCTACAGGCACTGCCTGGAGCTCATCAGGAACAGGACACGGTGCAGGGAACCCCGGGTGCACGGCAGCATAGCGTGTCGGCATTGCAGTAACTGGGCTAATGGAGTTGTCTGACCCGACTGGCTGCTGCTGGGGAGGAAGAGAGCAGAATAAAACCTCTGTTTTCCAGCAGTGAGGCGCTTCCTCCTTCCCCAGCACGAAGTTTAAGGTGAGCTCTGTACACCAGAAGGTTTACTACACATGTTACACCCCACCTCTTTGCAGACTACTTGCAGATAAGTTGCCTGTGAAGGGTTTCCAAGACCCTCACCAGCACCTCCGCTCTTCAAAACAAGATCCAGGCTCCAGTGGTGCAAGGTTTGCAGTTGAATATGAGCTGGGCATTTTGAGTCTTTTCAGAAACTGGTAACTACAGAGCTGCCACAAACAGCCCCAGACTGAGAAAAGTTGAAAAGGGTATTAGCATTTCCCAAAAGAGATAAACCTGAGGAACTGGAGTGTGGCATTATCCCTTTTTCCGTTTCAGAAGAGTAGTTACACAGTAGTTAAGTTGTGCTCCTCTCCTGAGGAAAGCTTAAATTGTCCTGAATGCAAAAGATCAGCTGACATGGCAGTGCCCTCAAACCATGCCCTGGATGATGCAGCTAATATCTGTTTTGTGTGGTTTGTTTTTCCTAATCCACAAGAAACATTCAAATGCTCAGTGCAGAGCTTTCTTCAGTGCATTTCTCGGTTCCCTGCTTGTTTCTGTTTGTACACTGCCAACCATTTGTGTTAGAGACAACAAAGTGAGGGACAGCTGCCTGCCCTCGGGTCAGATGGCAGAGGAGCATCGTCCCAGTTCCTGTGGGCAACTGCTGTGCAGCTTTGCCTTGCCTGTGACCTGCTATCAGCGTGAATTAGACCTTCCATGTCTGAGGCACTCGAATCCAGCCAAACGCTTCTTGCAGGGCATTCTCTCCTCATGAGGCCAGCGTGCTGCCCTGCAGCTAACCCGGCCCCATGACCCACGCCTGGCAGACATCCATCTGCCACACTGCAGTCCTGAATCTGCTGAGGACAACCCTCCCTGATGACACTTAGCAGCATTTTTCTTCCAATTTTCTCCCCTCTTTCTAAGGAAGGAGGAGGTTATTTATTCCCTGCATCTCAGGGAACATGCCGTGTGGACTAAAGGGCCTGCCCTAGGAAGTGCAGTCGAGTCTGTAAGCACTTTACAGAAGCTAGCTCCACCATCAGAAGATATCAGGATCCTGCTCTGGTCTAAGGATGCGACGGAACCCCAAACCTGGTGGGAAATTTCCATTGCCCCACATGGCTCCTTTCTACAGCATGTGTTCAGGAGGAGGCCCTCCGGCACAGCTACTCTAGCGGCATCTTGAGATCCCAGGTTTGTGGAATGTGAAAACACTTAACACAGATCTCCTGAAACCTCCCCACGCAGCACAACGCTGGACCGGACTTACCTTGATTGGTGAGTACCACTTCCGAGGAGAGGAAGGCCTGCGCATGTTGTTGACAAGGTTCCTGGGCTCAGGAAACTCATACTCCTGTTCTGGCATCTTGACCCTGGCATTCTTGGCTTTCTCTAACTTAGCGCCTTCTTCTGTGGAGCCCTTTTCTCCCCAGCGCACCTGGAAGACGGCATTGGGGCAGATTACAGTGGTGGCTGCTGCAGAGAGTCACATCCCTGCCATAACAACTGGATCTTCCTCCATTTTCCCAGTGTCCAAAGCCAAGGTGAAGAGGGATGCGCAGGCTGTGAGGCTTGTTTCTAGACTAGAGCCCAGACTCTGAAATTCTCCTTCTTTGTGATTTATGAGAAATGTGAGAGTGGGGAAGGTTTTCAGAAAAACTAAAAGTATTTCCCTGTAATTTGTATGGCAGCACTGCCCTTGTATCCCGGGCACGGAACAGGATCTTACTGTACTGGAGGAAAAAGGTGGCCCCAAAGTTCAGGATCATGAAAATTATCTGGGCTCAGATGTACAAAAAAACCCCAAACCAAAACGTACAGAAGTTGATACCTGTCTCCTGAGTTTGATTCTGGGTAAACTACAGGGGGATTTCACAGCTCCGTTCATTAAGATGATGTTGATACATGAACTGGTATCTAATTACCTCCATTCGCTTGATGCCGCCAACTCCTCGTCCACCATAATAAGAGGCATCTACTGTTGGCCATTTCTTCTTTGGAAGGCCATCATCATCTTCCTCCTACAAAGGAAAAAAGGGGGGGTTGCACTGTTAGGAAGCACAACCAGAGCTGGGAAGGAATAAACAGTCTCAGGCTGTGTGGTCCTTTGAGCCTGCTGGAGCCAGTGCAGTCAAGGTTCTGGTCTCTCATTGGTTATTTTCCAGAGGATGTACACTCATAAAAAGAAAATGTTCCATGATATAAACACCACCACCACTTGAAAGGTACAGTCCAGCTCCAGCAAGAACGTGATTTTGGGGTTTTTTTTAATTTTTTTTTTTTTAATGGAGACTCTGTCTTTCATCATCTTTAAATTCAGGGAAGTAAATCATTTCCAAGTTGCAAAATCATTGAAGCAGCCACCAAAATAGCACTCAGCATAGCTCAGGAGCTGGGGGCTTCGGCTGCAGGTCTGCTGTCTCTGCTAGCCACAAGTGGTGGCAGCAAGGACTAACCTCTCTGCTGTCCCTTCTCCCATGCCTGTGACTGGGGAGAGAACAGCTGCTGCTCAGAGGAGCGTTCCCAGGCTCAGGGCTCCTCGTGCTAGAGGAACCCTCCAGGGCCCACATAAATCATCGTATTGTAGTTCAGGTTTGACAGAATTGGGAGGGGGAGGCGAGACAGCAAGTCAAATCCGCTCCTGAATGAGGGCAAATGAGGAGTACGTCTGGAAAGAAGCCAGCGAGAACACCCAGCACGGAGAGGAGGGTTATTTGAAACGAGCTGCCCAAGGGTCATAGTGCAGAGAAGTGCAATGGAAGAGTTACAGGAATGGAATTAGCTCCTGTGATGAACTTCTGCCTCTGCTGCAGGGGCTGCCCATGGACATCCATCCATGCAGCTTCAGGGGTTTTCATGGGCTTATGCCTGTGCGGGAGGTGAGACTGAACTTCTGTACAAGTTTGAATGTGATCTACCCTGAGAGCCCGCAGGCAGGACCCTGGGGAACGTCACCGTACACGAAGTTACACGTGCTCATGGCCCTGGCCTTCGGGATGACATTCAGATATGGCCAGATTAACAAATCAAGACAATCCCCTCAAGTTTATTTAAAATGAGCCCAGCCGAAGCTCTAGCAAGCGTGTTCGATGTATTCAGCATTCCTTGCTGTGCTGTATAATAGCTCCACGTATGCTCTGACCTATATAGGGCCTTTCCCTGTAACTTCTGCAGTTCAGGCTGTGAACTGGCAAAGCAGAAAAGCAGAGTTCATCAAAAACGTGAACTATTTCCTGTGAAAAATGTGGAGAGAAATGAAAAATGGTCCCTCTCTTCTTTCCTTTCTTTAATTTTTCACAGGGATTTGGCAAAACTCCAAAACTTCGGAGCTTTCCAAAACTGGAAAAGCCAAAAATACTTTGAAATTGAACTCCCCAGCAGGAAAATTGAAAAACTGGGGGAAAAAATCCAAGACTAACTTTGCTTTTCATGTCAAACAAAAGCATTTCTGTTTTTCAAAACAGACATAAATTCAGCCACAAAATTGGTCCTGATCTGAAGGAAGGGTGAACAATTGAGTCGTAAACACAAAGTTCCTCTCCTTCATCGCTGACCCCTTTCTCTCGCGCTGCTTCGAGCTGCTGAGGCTCTTTGCTGCAACCAAAGAACTTAATATCTCTGCATGAAGTTTTCCATGAGGACTTTTTTTCAAAACTGGAACCAAAGCCATCTAAATATTTTCCTTCAGCAATTCTCTTTCTCTCTCTTCAGATTAGCACAGACTGGACTTCTCACAACAGGAAATACCAAGGTTTAGGAAATCTTCCCCACAAGCCCTTAAAAGCCCTGCAAGTCCCTTCCATCTCAGACAGGAGCGTTTCTGCCAGAACAACAACAGGAACAGCACACGCACAAGAAGACAGCAGCGGACACTTGAAAAACAAAGGAGTCACAAGCTTTCTCCAGGATGAGTCTGTTTACATGTTTTGAAGGGCACGGGAGGTTTTGCAATAGAAGCAAAAAAAAAAACCCCAACCCATCAGTGATGTCCTACACACTTGGCAGAGACGCTCACAACACACGTGAGTAGCTGAAGGAACTGGAAACCTGGGGGTCGGGGCAGGGAGACAGCAGGAAAACGAGGATGCCCATGGCCAGCACCCCATCTCACCGCCCCGTTCACCAGACCTGACCAGAACAGGGCTGAATTCTCCCCACCTGGCTCAGTTTTGCCCGTATTTTTCTATACTCAGCTACAATGAGATTTCTGCTTGAGGAAGAGCTGCATAAAGAACGTCAGCTCTGACCCAGCAGCGGCACAAAAAACAGCCCCAGAAAATTGAAGTGCATTTAAGGATGCTGGAAACTGACTGTACAGAACTTGGCATCTTTCCACCCCCAAAATCTGCTTTAGATGGAGCTAGAGTTTCTTTTAAAAAATAAGAAGCAGGACAGAGCTGCATTTCACAGTCAGAGATCCAGACTCATAGCTGCTGGGTTTCAGAAAACAAAGATCTGTGTTTATCTCGAAGTCCATGCTGAGCTCTGTATACTTCGACCCTGACCTGAGGGAACCTCATCTGTGGGTAACACGAGGATAAATCAGGCTCCACCAGGGACTTCTGAACCACTCAGGGTAAGAATTCAAACTAAAATTGGCCAGATATAAAAAAAGTTTGGACAACTTACCCCTCTCCCTGCCCTTATAATTATTTTCACAGTTGTCTCCGCAATGCCTGAATCTTGTCAGAATCGAGCATTTATAGAGCGCTCTGCCTGCAGAGTGCTGTGAGACACGACAGGACGATCATTCCTCTGAGTAAGAGATGTTATCGTCTGATTTTACAGCTGAGGAGACGTGGAGGTGAATACACTGTCCTCAAGGCTTCTGGCTCCGTATTGCCTTTTTCTCCTAGCGCCGGACTCTGTTCCAAATTGCATGGCCCCCTCCCACATGCGGAGGCATTGTCACCCTTCAAGGACACCTTGCTTGGTTCTCAAGAATCTTTTCCTCCCCGCTGTGCGAGGTTTGGCTTGTCACCTTATACTCTGCCAGGCAGCTAAATCGCAACTGCATAAACTCATCACTTTGGTTTTTCTCGTATCTTTGCCTGTCACCAGCCCAAGCCTGCAAACTACTGTCAGAAAGTGCTCCCAGGAGCACTGAAGAGAAAATGTTCTACCGGCGCTCTGCTATGGAGCAGGCTGATGAAAGACCTCAACTCTCATGAGGCACCAAAACCACCACTTACGAGCTCATCCTTGAGACACAAATGCTTAGAAAACCAGCTTTTGTTGATCTTCCTGGTAACAGAATCTCCTGGTTTATCTACAGTGCAGACTCCTAAAGGTCCTGTCTGAAGCTATACCCTCCAGGAGCACTGCACACGCACAGCGAAGAGAGGACCCCCGTCCTGGTGAAGACGAAGAAGAAAGGATGTTGAGTTACTCGCACGCAGACACTGAGCTACCGGAGGATGAAGTAAGGTCTTAGAAGGTCAAGGGAATGAACACCGCTGCTCCCATTGCAACTGCCATGGGATCAAACCCAACGTTCACAGCCTCTGCACCAAACCAGTTTGCTGTGCTGGGCCTGCCTAGGTATTTCTCATGAAACTTGGCTATAGAAGTCCACCCCGCCATGGTGCATACCTACACCTCATCTGTTGCCAATCATATCCCAATCTTTTCCTTGCAAATGCCTTCCTCTTCAAAGGTTCCTTCGCTCCTCCTCCCATAGTTCTGCAACTCACTGTAGAAGGGGAATGAAGAGGAAGGAAGAGAGCGGGCAGACCACTGTGCCCTGGCTTTCCTTCAGGAATAACAGAATACATTTCCTGCCTTGGTGTCTAAAAAAAACTCCTATCAGATCCTCTCGCTGGAGCTCATTTTGCTATCCCCCAGCACGGCTCTTCAGGGAGAGAGGAAAACAACTTGGACAAGATTAATAAACACCAGTAAGTGAGGGAGCGAGCATCCCCCAAGCAGGTGAATCCCTTTTAGCCATTCTCTGGCCTCACGAATGTTCCATGGTGATAGAAAGAGATTAGCTCACAAAGATCAAAGTGGTTCAAGCTGGCTTCACCCACTGGCTTAACAATAGCCGCCGTGCAGCGAGTTAAATCCCTCCTTTTCATGCTGGCCTCCCGTGACAGTGGTAATTACCTTCAGCATCTCATCACCGTGCTGCCGAACGGTCCTTTCTCCCCAGGACTTTCTTGTGTGTGTTTGCTTTGGTGTATGTGGGTAAGATGACAACAGACATAAGAATTATCCAATTACAGGCTGGTTGGTGGCTTGGCGCTGGTGCCATGCTAGGGGTGAGACTGCGGAGCTTGGGAAAAATGGGTCTGGGTGATGAGGAAAGGGCACGCTCCGCTCACTCGGTACATCCTCCTGCCTGGTTTTGCCAGATTTCAGGGAGCCTCGTGTCCCTGAATCCCTCCTGCGGGAGCAGGCGCTGCTGTGACAGAAGGTGAAGACCCAGCAGGGTATTCTCCCTTTGCCTGGTCGTCGTTTACAGGCGAGGACACAGTGGGGACCGAGTGCACTTCTTGGGGATACTTCAAAAGGCTCCAGTCTATGCACCTCCCGGCTGCAGTCAGTCTGTCCTTCTGTACGGCTGACTAGCAGCAGACCTCTGGCATGGCTCAGGTAGCGAATAGGAAATTGTTGGAAGCTGCAGAGCCCTGAACATTTGGGATTTTGATGCAGAAGATGCTATAGTGAGAACCAGCTTCAGCCTCCTGGTAAGCTTCTGGTCTGAGCTGAGTAAGAGTTGTTCCAATAAGCCCAGCCTGAAGGTGATGGGACACATGAATAAAAGCAGCTGCACCTTCCTCCAACAGAGCTAGAAAAAGCCTTCCTATTCACTGGAGGTAGAAGAACGTGGGTTTGATCCACCATCAGTGACTAATCACAGGCCAGAAAGGTGCTCACAGGCTCTCAGGCATTCACCTCTTCCGCCTGGCATTAACTCAGTCTTTCCTGGCTGTAAGTAAAACCATCTGGGCTCAACCTCCTCTGGTATCCTACGTTGTCTGAGGAGCACAGCGGTAAGCTGACGACATTTGCAATTTCTGAATGAATTAATTGGAAGTTTCTAGCCAATAATGATTTCCTTCACCAACAGCAAGCGTGTCGCCAATATGTCTGAAAAGGCCTTTAAAGTAGAGTTCAATAAAACCCTTGGCAGGTCTGACAGCAACGCTACTGTCGTTGTTACAGCATAATGCATTCTCCTTGCGGTGCAAAGACATATGGGCCCAAATCTGCTGATGCAAGAATTCCTCTTGTCTTTTTATTGCCAAGATTTTTGGGAGAAGAAAAAAAATCTTACTGTAACCATAATGCTGCTGCTTGTGAGCTTAGCGCTGGAGACGAGCAGGTGCTCGGTCTCCTGCAGGGGAAAAGCCTTCTGCAACACACAAGAAAAACTGGATTGTAGAAAATGGACTCCACCTTCTACCAGCTTTGAGCAAAGCAGAAAATCTGGAGGATCCAGCCTTCTGTGAAAGCATCGTGCTCCTGCCAATGTCCTTCTGCAGACCTGGCGCTCTAAGAGTAAATGGGACCAAGTAGATGCATCTTTTCAGAGCTTCTGCTATTTTTCCACTAGTGGGAAGCTCTTTTGTCTGGGAAAAATGCACAGTACAAGTCACAGCTTCAAGCCTTGCTAATTTATGAGCACTGCTCTGATGCTGTACAGTTTCTAAAACAGTATAAACTGCATTTTCCTTTCTAAGAAACCTCTGGCTGCTAATTGTGTGAGATGGCTGTGGGAGAACCGAGTACTGAGCTAGGGGATGTGCTCTGGGGGAAAGTACGTGTGAAATTACTCCGTCAGACCAGTGCCTACAATGTCGGCACATTGCGGTAACCAAAGGCCCCATCCCTGGGCCCCAAACCAGTAAGAATAACAGCCTGAAGACCGTACAGATCTCCCCTTGTATTAACGAGGAAGCAGGTCAACTGCAGGAACGAGCTAATGCAATTTTTCAGGCACTGTGCACCCTCCTCTGGGTGCAACCAAAGCCTGGACAAGCCTGTGTTTAAAGCCATCACCTACAGGAAGCAAAACTGAGAGCAGGCACAACGATCTGCTTTTATACGAAGGACTTGCCCCGCGTTCTCCGCAGTAGCAGACCAGGTGAGCTTAAAGACAAAAGCCAGAGGCAAATCCATTGCTAAAGGAGCACTGCGAAGCAGACAGATGAATTGAGGACCGTTTCATCCAAAGAGCTGCACAGACTGTTCTCTCTGTCAGAAACAGTCAAGAGAAAACAGAACGTGTCCAGAAATATCTTACACCGGCTTAACTGAACTTAACCTGAGGCCAACCTAATTGGTCTGCTGCAACTAGTTTATTTTGCAGCAACTGGTCTGCGTTTGCAGCTCTTACTGGTTTGATACAAGGCTTCCTTATACATGAAGCACAGCTTCCCACTTAGCACAGAGATGTAATTTCCCCTTCCAGTCCTTGGCCAGCGAGTCAGCATTCCAGAATGATGTATTTTAATTAATTTCAGCAATTTAATCCCTTGGCTTGGAGGCATATGTGATGCAGAACAGTGCACGTGTAATTTTAGGTTAATATTTTCCTTTTCATTCAGAGGGTAGAAGCTGACAAAGCCGGTGGATTTACGTACAGCCCAAACAGCAACGTCTACTTAGGAAAAGAGGCCAGACGCATGTCAAGGCATGGGGAGCAAATCGCTCTTGGGCCCAGGAACGTTCAGATTGAGTTTTGCTTCAGGCCTGTTTTGAAGGGGACAAGTGCCACTAAGGTGGAAGTTCCAGTACTGGCCTTGGCTGCAGCTGCCCTGAACTGTTTTTGCATGCTCAGTGCAGGCAGAAGGTAGGATGGATTCCATCTCCATAGTGTTGCAGAGGACTGAGCTTTAAGGGTGTCTGTCTGCCTTGGCACAGGGCGCAGTCTTTATGAGGGCACAGAGAGGATCCTTTCAGCAAGCTTTTCCACTTGCAAGCTGAAGCAGAGAGTGAATTTGTCTCCAGACACAAAAGCAAAGTGAAACTACCCAACCAAATCACTCTGAGCATAGGTCTAAGTCTTCTCTGACTTGTACGCTTAGGAGGATCTGATCCAAACCCCAGTAAAGTCAATGGAAAAACTCCCATTGACATCAATGCACCCTGAACACAGCCCAGTGACTTCTCAGTGAAATCCCTCGTGCAAAGCAGTGAAAGCAGAGAAGAGACTCATTGCCTGCTGAAAGCAGGAGGAGATCGAACAAGGCAGATGAAAAACTGGGCACATTTCTGGACAGAGACTACTAATGTGGCAATGGTGACATGGCTTTAAATCACTTGTGGCTGCATTCATCTAACAAGTGTAATCAGAATTAAGATGAAGGTTCTAATGTTGCTTTACCATTTCTCTCCATTAACACTTCCCTGGCTAGTGCAGCTCTGCTGATGTCAGGATGATCTTACCGGAGTTTTAATGTGCTCAGAATCTGGTCCACTGTCTCGGACACAGTGCAAAGACTGTGGGCTGCCTTTACTCACAGCAACTGTAGTCCGAGGGATCAGCATCGTGAGTTACCCCTCAGCTGCCAAGAGCCTGACCCATCACAACCAGTACTGTGCCATTCCAGGAAGGCAGTTAAGCAGATGTTTAGGTTCCATTAACTTCAAAGTTAAATATACACTTAAGGGTTGTCCTGGCTCTTGTAGTGCTGTTCTGACCAGGTGGAACTGTTGTCTGCCTCTGTTCTCCTTTCTTACGTGCTCCGCAGAGGTTCTGTACACAAAGATCTACAGTCACTCTTAAACAAACCCCACATCTCCACCTCTGTAGAACGCAAAGTGAGCAGAGCCAAATACGGCAGCTAAAGAGCCCCTAGTTTAGCTAAACCACTGTCGACTTCAAGGCACAAAGGTTTGAATGGTCCAGACTCCACCATCCAGCAGAACCACAATCTCTTGTGAGGAGACTGAACAAAATCTTGTCCTAAACATCGAGGAAATGAGGTTGCCGGTGTTACTCACCTCGCTGTCTTCTGCAGGAGGTGGAGGGGGCTCTTTGATGATCTAGAAGGGTCAAAGAGAAACAAAACAGTAAATTCATACTTTGCTCTTTAGCACAATTCAAATGTCACTTAAAAAAACCCCCAAACAAGAAAACAACAGGATATGTGGCTGTGAAACTCTCTGAGCTTCATGACAATACTGGGTGATTTTAGGGTGGCTGTGTGTGCTCCTGGTGTCACAGCCACCAAGACTAAGAGAGGAAACAGGAGGTGCCCCAAAGCCCTGCCATACAGACATGTCCTAACTGCAGCCCCAGTCTCCTACTGCTCATGAGGTGACCTTGCCCCATGTGAGGTAACAGCAATATCCTTGATTCTCCAGCCTCCCAGTCCCAGCAGGAGCCACAGTCAGTGCTGGCTCTACCCAACAGGCAGCAATCACTGTTCCACGCTGAACAACCACGCGAAAATCAGCATCTCCTTCTACTGGCCACTGCACACGTGTACAAATCCTGCCTTGAGTAATTTACAGTCTGAACAAAGCCTGGAAAGTGAAACCAAGGTACAGTAAAACACCCTGGAGACAGTGCAAAGCAGTAATAAACCCCCAGGCTCTGTCTCCCAGGCCCATACTTCATTCCAGAGGCTGTGCCGCCTCATGCTCTCATAAAAAATGCTTTTCACATTATCATGCTAATATAGTTCACTCTCATAAGCTTTAAAAAATATAAATATATATATACACACACATCTGAGGCTCTCCCAGGGTTTCTCATAAAGCAAGCAGGGTGAGGTTTTACACTGGTCCAGGATATTCTCCATAGAAACATTTAAGTTTATGTGGGCGTGAAGCTATTATTTCATGCAAAACGTTTGCATCTCGGGCTCAGCAGGCAGCTGGCTATTACCACAGCCCTGCACTCCAAGAGCAACAGAGAGCCTTCCAAAGGGAAGGCAGTTGCGTACGGGCATGTCAAATCTCTCTCCCTTACAGGAGACGCACCCCAGTGCGCAGCCATTGCAGTGAGCGGATTGAATCCAGCCAGCGGTGTCAATGCCCCAGGGGTGGATTTTCTCCAGCGGTTTTAAGTCCCTCTGGATGAGGCAGCTCACTCTTCACGCACCGGGCCACAAGGCAGATGCTGTTGGGGTGCTGTGGAGCTCCTCTCAGGACTGCGTATTAGGGAGAGAGGCTGCCTAGGCACAGGGTACAGATGTGCAGCCTTAAAAATTACCCCTCACAAAAAATCACAGTCCCAAACAATAACAGCTTAGCTGTTTAAATGCAGAAAGGGAAAATGACAATCACATTAAAGGCCCTGAAGATATAAATATTTACAACAATTCCTCTCACTCGTGTTTTTCTTTCTCTGATGAGCTCACTGTTTTTATTTTCCTCTGCAAACCCCGAGTCATGCAATGTGGCCGTTAATGAGGAGCATGTGCCTCTGGCTAGGGAGGAGATGAGGGCTGGATCAGTCCTTTGTTTGCATCTCAGCCCAGAGCAGTGATGCTTGTAGAGCTCTGCCACTACCTGGTCCTGGGCAGCTGGGCTCTTTTTTGGTGGCTTACAGTGCCCTTGGGAAGCCCCTGCTGAAGAACCTTTGTGCTTTAGGAAACAGCACTGAATCTTTGCTGGTCTGCACAGAAGCACAGAGCACATGTGGAAGCACAAAACAACGTTTGAGGAACATGGTAGGTGCTTCCACTGCCCTGCTCCCAGCATCGCTCACTGATGCAGCAGAGCCGTGGGTCAGGTTGTGGCCGTGAAGCCACTGACCACACTGGGGAGAGAGGAGGGGTGATGGCCCAGAGCTCAGGCTGACCAGCAGAGCTGGGGAGCGGCTGGTACAGCATCCATCTCTGCCTACCCTGCCATTCCTAGCTTGTGCTTGCAGCCTGTATGAGAAGTTGTCCACATCAGAGGACTGCTCTGTGGAAAGGAAATCAGGGCTATCAGATGGTGTTCTCAAAGTGCTGCTCCTTGGAGACAGGAGACAGAGAGAGCATTATCTCTTATATGTCTCTTGACATCATAAATACTGACACAGCGTGTACAATGCACCAAGATACACAGAAGACTTTTCTAGCCACGTTTTGCCCAGTGTGAGGGGTGGCACTTGTCAATAAACCTTCTTCTGAACTGAACCCCTTAATCCAAACCCACTGCACACTGAGAAACTTCAGGTGTCTGATCCAAAATATACCTACTGGAAGTGGCCTCCTTCCCTCTAACGTTATTCTAGTGGAACATCACGGGTTTCAGAGGACTTTCGCTCATTTGCATTGGCATGAAATATCAGGAGAATCCATCCAACACGTTTGGTGCAGCTAAGCATTCAAACACAACTTCGCAGCCAGTATCACTAGAAACTCCTGAGATTACAGACTTGGAAACGAAGCGATGGCTGCGTTTTTCATACATTCGCATTCCTTCTCATAACAGACAAGCAAATGAACTGAATTCTATAAACAGATCAAGTTTTTTCTACCACAGTCCAAGAGAGGTTAAAAAAAAAGAGATTCCTTCCATTTTTAAGTGCTACACACTTCTGAGAGCAACTGAACACCCCGTAAGGCGGGGCAACACAGATTGGTTAGTTTGGACAAGGCCAGAGATGGGCAGAGTTTAGTCTTCTCTGCCTTTGAGCTTGTACGAGCTTTCGAAGCTCAAGCTTTACAAAAACCACATTTTCTGTCTTGGTGCCCAGCTCTGGAAAGGCTTGTGGTCTACAAACAGCACAAATCTCTTCCCTCTCCCTTTTGGATTCTTACAGCTGTATATGCATGAGACCCTTATTCTGGGGTACCGAAGGCAGCGAAGCAAACGGGATCTTTGTGCCATCTCACCCAAGTGAGCGAAGCAAGCGCCAAGTGGGAATAACAAGGTCCCAGAGCCGAGAGGCAGCGCCTTCCACCTGCACAGTTACTCAAGCGCAAGAAAGAAAATGCCCTTACAGGGAACACCCTGAGGACACAGTCCACGCTGGCCACCACGTTGTGTTCTGGGCTGAACTTCTCCCCTTCCCTCTGCCTCTCCAGATGACACACATGGACCTGTGGAACGCGATCAGCTGGAGCACGCGTGGCCAAGCAAAACGCTCGGGCGAGTTTAGCTTGGCGAGGCTGAAGTGTTTGTCCATGTGTGCTGCGATTGTTTTGATAAGCCCAAGCCATTTCTGTGATCGCTGCTGCAACTGCATCTCCTGTCCTTGGAAGAAGAAACGTTTGATCACTCAGCAGCATATTTGCTTGCTAGGTGGGGAACACCTGAGGATTCCACATCATCGCCGTGCTACAAAAACCTCACAGCACGGTCTTTTGTTTTCAGGTGGTAAAGGCCTGTGGGATGGAGAGGTGGCCGTTGGCTTTTCTTGGCAGAGGAAGGAACTTTGAGGGTAGCTGTCAGCATTTCTACACATGCCTCTGTGAAAAGTCAGCACGGCTGAAGAAATGCTTTGCCGTTCTATTGCCTTTCATCACCAATCTCCACACACGTGTGACTGACACAGGTCTCTTTGCTGCCCCACCCTGGTGTCACAGACACATGGAGAAGCAGCTGTTCCTGCTGCACAACCCAGTGCAAAAGCGGAGGAACACTCTTAGCCACCCCCTACCAGGCTAAAAGCGTTGGAGACAACTGGTTTGCGTAGCCATTCAGGCATAAGACACCACATGTTGAATCCAGGTTTTGCATAGTCCAAGAATGTGTCTAGGATGTTTTCCATCTTGGGAGACCAGAACACTCCACCAGTTTTCAGTGGCCAGCAAGCACATACTCAGCAACCGTCCCTGGAGTTTTACATGATAAATAGGAGCAATATGTTTCTTGTCAGTGAAGTGTATCTGCTTTAAGATGGAACAGATCATCATTTAAAATGAAGACTGTATGAGAAAACAGTGCAAAACAAGAAATAAAGGACTTCACCTCTAATTAGGACTAAAATCTGGGCAGGGAGCAAGCATGCAGTTAAATGAGCAGATCTTTTGGTCCTTATTTACCTTCATTCTTCTGGAAAATACAGAATATGGGTTTTTTCTATCCTAATAAGCAGGGCTTTTTAATAGCATTAACTATGATCCATCTGACTCATCTTTCTCTCTTCCCCTTACATATTTATAGTTCTGAACTCCTCTAAGTCCTGTGACAGAGTTTCATAGTTTAGTTATGAGTTGGGCAAAGGAACCTTTCCTTTTTATTTGTTTCATATCTGCCGTGTCTCCTAAGCACCCAGTAAATCCTTGGAGATTTGGTCTACACTTCAAAGCTGCTAATACAAGCAGGAGCCTGGCCCTGTTTCTTCATCTGCAAAGAATACAACACATTCTTGTTCCTCGACACAGTGCTAAGAGGTAAGTGAGGTCCCAAGCCAACCCATCCTTTTCAGTTCATCTCTCCTGTCAGCCTGGACGCAGACCCAGGAATCTCAATTCTAACTCATTAAACCAGAGGACAAGGCGGTTTCACACCTAAGACTTCAAGACAATGGGCACAAACCACATTCGATACAGATCATGGCACGCATCCGAATCACCCACTTACTTCTGAAAGACACGACACCAGGGAGGAAGAAAAAAGCCCTCCGTTTAATTAACCCTGGTGCCGTTTGCCACTGCGCAGTGCTGACGTGCTGTTCTTCAGGGAACGCATGAAAAATCCGTAGCGCCTGCAAAGGTCATTCCTTTTCCAAGGCTCTTTCACTTACACACGTCAACAAGGCCAGGACCAGTGGGGTTTGCTCCAAGCGTCTGACCCACTTTCTTTGGAAGACTTTATAAATTAAATTCATTTTCTGCACTAAAGAAAAACATCACAGCTACTCTCAGCCCCATGCAGAAGCCCCCGCTCACTGATCACTAGTGAATGTTCTGGTTAACTAAGACCATGTCCTAAAGACCTATTTCTCCTTAGCTGGGCTGAGCCAACTTTGGGAGAGGTGAGAGGTGGCCAGGGGAAAAAACCAAAGGAAGAAGTAATTTTTGTTGAGTTAATTACTTCCCATGCAGGGCTGGGGCAAAGAAGAGTAGTGCCTCCTTTGCGCTAAGTATCGGCTGTGGTCTGGAACAAAGGGTGCTGAACTTGGTCAGGATTAATATAACCGGCCTTTGGACGTGGCCTTAAGGAAATGCAGCAGCAAGGGAAAGGGTTTGGGAGTCTGAAGTCCAGGCCTGTCATCTAAAGGCTAATGGCTGCTGTGTCAGTTTGGACACCCTGGAACTGACGGACCCTTTGGAGAATCTGGTTTTGGCTTTTTGGTAATGACTCATCTCCGCAGCACCCCAAAGCACCTAGTTCAGCGCCTGGCACACACACTGTTCTGCCAGCCCAGTTCGCCGCCTGGGCCACTGGAGAGCTGATGGTATCAGCCCAGGCAAAATGCCTCTGCTCTGCTCATTTCAGGATCCGTGCCAGCCTCAGAGCCAGCCGCTACAGAGCATTATATCCGTACCCAAACCATTCTGAGCCGAGTGACAGGAGGCCGAGAGCAGCAGTGAACTGCTGTGGGTGCTCCAGAGGGTTCGTGGGACTGTCTTCATCCTCCTGCTCCCCTTGTGCACAGCAATTGCCGAGTCAGGTTCTGTTATTTACAATATTTCAAACCTCCAATAACCTCCAAACGTTCTGGATGGACTGTGCTACCAAGGCAGACATCCGCGGCAGCCTGCATGGATTCAGAGCTTGAATAGGACAAACCACATTAAGCTCCAACAAATTCAGTGAAACTACCACACTACACCAGGTGAGTGCTCGCCTCAACAGCTCAGAGCCAAACCAAAGGCAGGGACCGTGGGGTCCACAAGCAATCTCTGCCTGCACACTCGCGTCTCTTTCTCTTGGTTTGTCCCAATAACCCTTCAGGTGATTCAGGATCCTGCGCTCCCTTCTCCCAAAATCAGCGTAACTGCAGAAAAACTGTGTCTCGTGCACATGGGAGCAGGTGGGAATGGGGATACGCGAACCCTTGCGAGTAACCTCCATCAAGCCAAACACACCATGTAATTTTATGACTTTTCAGGGCTGCTGTAGAGTCTGTGCATTTCCTCCCCTCCTCTTCCTCCAGTTTAGCCATGATTTTCATGTGGTTTTAATATATATTTTCTGTATTTTCTCCATCCAGCTTTTTGTTTCCAAAACTTCTGGTCAGCTGCAGTACAGACTGAGAGCCAAACAAATTGCTGGGTTCTTCCATGCTTCCTTCCAGAAAACAGCTTTAAAGTTAAAACTGGTGTTAGATGCTTAAATGCCAACACCTCATTTATTTGCCAGCCTCACCCCTGTGTTTAAAAAGCTGCAGTATAAAAATAACTAAATTAGTGTATATATTCTAAGTGGGTAATTAACACAGACCAACTCTCAGGACCTCTCTCCTCAGGCAGCACTGTAAGGCAGGCAAAGACTCCTGTTTACCTCCTAAAACTGTAAGGAGATGTGATGAACGAGCACGTGGGGAACTGCTCTGAGTCTCAGTGGCACCAGGGAGGTATTTCCCCTCGTATTCCCTGGACTGCCCTAGCTAAGATCCAGCCCAAGGCCCAGGGCAGGCTGGTTGCAGCCTGCACCGCAGCCATGCCAGGGCTCATCTTTGCTGCAGATCCTGCTGGGGTGCAAAGCTCGGCCCAAACACAACTCGCTCAACCTGCCAGTTTTAAGTGTCTATGGCAGACACTCGCTCAGTGTGGTGCTGCATATTGGCACAGGGAAAGTGGCCCAGCACAGACAAACCTTCCAACTCTGGTATTAATTATGCCTTCACTAGACATCCAAAACACTCCAACCAGCTCCAGTTCCAAGCCAATCTAACGACGTGTCTGCAAAACCCTCCTTAAGATGGTTTTGGAGGCTTATTATCTATTTGGCTTACTCAGATACTAAAATCTATTTGGTTCACATCAATGTTAAACCTAAGCCTGATGTTGGCCTCCTACCCAGAACAATTTCACCCTTGGGCACCTGAACAGTCTCTTGCACACACAGTTAACACCACGATTGCTCGGACTCCTCCAGGTTATGCAGTGTTCAGGAAAGACAAGGAATGGGGAGACAACAGCAAGATGCCCACTCACATCAACGAGGCCAGAACCTGGCATCTGCTGCTTGGCAGACACACTCTGCTCAGGAGTGGGCTCCCAGATACCGTCTCTGTATTTGCCACCATTCTGCTAACGTGTGCAGTGCTGGGGTTGTCAGCTTAGCAGAGTTTTCTTGCTTTATTTCCTGTTGTTGTTGAATAAACATCCTTGAAGCCTTCTGAAAGGTTAGCACCTGGCTCTCCCAGATATCAAGGGAAATTCTGCCTGTGCTGGTACCAGGCACAGCAAAGACCTAATTATTGTTCTGATCCACTAAGCAACAATTGCATCTACTGTAAACTGAGTGGTAAATTCCAGACTTCATCCCAGAATACTTCTGAGACTAATAAACTTGGATATACTTGGAAAAAGCATTTCTTTATGGGCGCATGCCAAGGAGATACTGGGTTCCAGATAGATCTCCAGAGTAAGTCTATTGACTTCAGTCCATTTACTCCAGGGATGAAGCTGGCTTGGTGTCTTTCCTGAAGAACTGCTGGATAATAATGACTCCTATTTAATTACAAACCACGCCAAGAGGAATTTCAGGGTTTAGAAATGTGCTTGTCATTCAAACAAATTTATACTTGGTAAGAAAATAGTTCGTTGTGTTTTTTCTTTTTCCCCGGACACAAACACAATTATCTCTGAAACGTCCCTGGGCTTGAATCCACGGCAGTGTCTCTGGCTCTGTGGTTTGATTATTAGAGGTTGTTGCTTGCCTGCCTCTCTTGTCTGTTGTGCAAGCCAGTTTCTCTGCCCTTAATTCACTCCGTGCGTCTGACACCACCACATTCCTCAACATGCCGCTACCAAACTGGTAAATAAGCACTGCTCAGCCCTCTTGCTCCCTCCCATCCCCAAGGCTGGGTGCTCCTCTGTGGATTGAGCTTTAATTTTACAGAATCTTGGGGTAAGCAATCCGCAGTGAGGTACCTTAGCTGCTGATCCACTGCCAAACATACCAGGCTGCCATCCCGGAGAGATGGAAGAGAGTTTGTAGAGGCTCTTGAATGAAAATCTTTCCAGAGGGATCTGTTTGACTTACATTTGGAAAGTATCAGTGAGATAGTCCCCATGTGGAGACCTTGCTAAGAGAGAATGTGGGAGGTAAAGGAGGAGAGAGGGCGAGGAAAAGCTTTTATCTACAACAATTTTTTAAGCGCAGAATTTAAATCTGGAAAATATTAACCTTATAAAGTTTCCTGTGGACAAGAGACTCCCTATCTCTGCCACACCCACCTTGCTTATCTGGACTGCATTTCTCACAGGTCAAGAACGCTGCTATAGGACCACTGTCCTCCTACCATTCCACTGGAGCAGCCCATACCGCCCTCTCAATGCATAGCTCCATATTCCCTCTACTCCACGCTCTGCTGCTTTTATTTATGCCTTTTTCCTATCAGCATCATCCTTCCCCTGTAACAGAACCTGAAAATGGCAGCACCACTTCGAGCCTCTCCCCTCCATCACCTCAATTCTCCACCAAACCCCAGTGTAAATGTCTCTACAGAGCTCATCTCCACTGACTTCATGCAGATGCACCAGCAAAGTTGGCCCAGTTTCTCTGGGAACGTGCCATCTAGTCTCGATGAATAACTCTGAGCACCCACCACACTGCTAACCCTTTGGCCATTTTTTAGAACTGACTTTTTTTGTTATTCTGACAAGTCCAAGTAAGTATTTTTTCCTTTCTGGTTTTCATATCAGGACAGAGGTGCCAAACTACTGTGAACAGAAGCATCTGATCCCCTGGCATTTCCATCCAGAAACAGAAATAGACAACTAAGATCTTTCCTGTGAGATTTCCACCCTTGTTCTGAATAGAGAAGTCCATCGCACCACAAAGACTCTCTTCAAATGTGATGCTCCTGCAGTTTGCGGCTCCAAAGCTCTCAGCACCGGATTGTAGGTTTGGTACAACACGGTGCAAACTTACAACACTGGGTAAGTGATTTAAAATCAAGAATAATTATAGTTACCCAGAAACTGGAGCCAGTTTGGGCAGCAGCAGAAGCATCTGAAACATTACACGCAGCCAGTCACCAAACCAGACTCCAATTCTGCTGACGTTTGTACGTCCCTAATTCTTGTTCTATATTTGCAGCACAAAGCAAAAGCGGAGCTTAACTGCATTGTATGTTCCACAACAACCAGCCTTTGCTCTGCTCTTCTCTGGAAAAGGCAGCCCTGGGGGATGCTCAGCAGCAATGTACAGGGCTACGACAGGTCCTTGCAGACAAACAGCAGGGTCACGTGTGAGAAAAAGCTTGTCTCAAGTCCTTGATTTCCTTGCCCTGACCTCTTCCTTCTCTCCTTTTTTTCGCCTGATTTCTGCCTGCCTTTTTTAATTATTACCTCTGTGACTGTGCTTTTTAACTCTGCAGAACGTTGTGTGAAAAAGCATGGAGGAACGATACTGCTCAGTGAAGCACAGTCATACTGCTACTGAAACTGTCATCTGGGTATTTTGAAGGGCTTTTTTGGACAGGGTGAGCCAGGAAAAAAAATTAATCTTACAGAAATTTGGACACTTAGAAATGTCTTTTTCTTGTACCTAAGGCAGACCAAGGACTCCAGCCTGGGTTCAGCATCCTTGCCCTCCTCCAGGTGCTCTCCAGCACAGGAATTAGAAAGTCCAGAAAAGCCATTCCTGGCAACTAATAACGTTTCTGCAAACCATTTCTGTTTTGTGATCAATGAAGACAACTAAGAGGCTCCTGACAAGGTCTGTGTTAGTAACATTGCTCTTTCATGGGTACAAACCAATGGTCAGGCGGGTGAAACAGAAGCTCAAAACACTGCCAGAGATGGAAGAAGCACTATCTTGTTCACTGACCAGTCCTGTGCTCTTTCTTACTGGAAAACTTTGCCTCCTTCCCACTCCTTTCTTACACTCAAGGCAACACTGACTTGCTGTTTTGTGCTAATGGTTTCTGTCACTTACCACTGTGCAGCACAGGGGCCAAAACCACCAGAGAAGAACCAGCGCCAGCAGGAGGAAGAGGATCAACAAAGCGATAGCCAGGATGGTCCCATCTGACTGGAAGGGAAGCACAGAGAGTGTGTGAGCACCTCTATCACAAAGCTCCCCGCTCCACAGCGCCTTGCCTGCGCATCCTGCTTCCAGGCAAGGGCATTCCCAAATAATACTTCATTTATTTCTCAGCCACAATGTGCTTTTACTCCCTCCTCATACATCCAAACGTGGCACCTGCCTCTCTGCACTGCAGAAGCTGAGACCTACCGTCCACTTCCCAGAGAGTGAGAGGGTTTGTCTCGATTTTCTGAACCTCACAATTATGTAAACCACTTATTTCACTTCAGATCAAAGTTAGTGCAATATTCCTCAGAGTATTGTGAAGACAAGATTTAAAAAAGACCTCACGACACCGTGTTTCACTGCACTTTGAGCGTTCTCCTTCCTTTGCAACTCCTTTTCCCTCTGCAGTATAGACTCGAAAGCGATGTTAGAATTCAAGTCGACTCCAAACAGAAAACTTGAAGCAAGACCCACAACTTGGCTCATCCTGCTCTTTTTAGCAGTGCTGCGTCAGCATAGTTCTGCTGTGAGCTTTTCATGGAGGTCTGAACATACACAGCACCACAACAATCTACAGGGGTTTTCCACATCAGAAGCCATTAACTCTAGAAGATCCTTTCCTCTCTACCTGGGATACTTCCCCCATTTTAAAAGGCAACTGCCATCCTCTGATAGTGATTAACGAGCCAGCTCAATTTAGCAGTCAAAATCCATGTGTGTTATTGCTTGTTGCTTAGATTTAACCCAAACCAGATGTTCTGGGCTTCCTGGTGCCAGCGTCCCTATCGCTCTCCTCCCCAGTATCGGCCTATTCCGAGAGAAGCAAGCAGGCAGTCCTGACATAAGGGTGTTTGAGATGTGCTTGATGTAAGAGTCAGACATTTAAAAATCCCCACCCAAGCCTGAAGATCGTATTGTCAGATTAAGGACACATTTGAGAGCAAACTGACCTGCAGGACGGGAGAATTGGGTGCCTGCTGAAGTCACTGTAATCCAATGGCCAGATGATCTCCCCTCACCCCAGTAATGGGAAGAGAAATAGAAAAAACAATAAGGCCAAGAGTATTTTCCAGAGTCTTTTCTGGTGTAGAAGGAATTTCTGGAGAGCTTGGATCAAGACAATCTGATCTTTGACGCTTGGAAAGAAAAGAGAGAGAGTCCACACAGGAGAAGAATCCACCCAGGACATCTCTGGAAATGGAACTTGGACCCCAACACAGAACATTTGAGAAGAAGGAGCTGTACATTTGGTGCTGCTCTTCTAGACAGCCAGCAGAAAGCCCCATCCATCATCTGCAGAACGGAACCTGCTGCTATTCAACGCTTTAGAAAATGTGATCCTGACTCTTTGCTGCCATGAAATCATACAAGAAATAAGGGGGCTTATGCCTAATGGTTGTCTGCCCCTTTTGCCCCTGTATTGAAACAAATATTTTGTCATTGAGAACATTCTAAAATCAATTTGCAAAAGTATGAAACAAAGTGGCCTTTTATCAGCGTTGATCTGGCAGGGTTTTTTGATTGTTTTCAAAAACAGAATTTACTTTTCCTTTTTTTTTTTTTCCCCCCAAGACAATCTAAGGACCAGTTTACACCACCCGAACAGCTCTGTTTCTCTGCAAGGCAGCTGGTATTCTGTGTATCCCAGCAGCAAACGGTCCGGAGGACAGAAGGGTTTGCTTTGCCCAGTCTCCCATTCCTCACTCAGGTAACGCCTCTCGCCGAAGCCATCGCTGCCTGGCAAGTCTGCAGGACTAAGCCCTCTGCAGATACCAAAACCAGAACGCTCCCCTGCAAAAAAATAATCCTGGTTGGATTAATTGTTTTTCTTATCTTTAAACAAAGATCAGAATGTTCCAGACAAATATAAAGTGAATTTTCTGGGCTCAGCCATAGCTCCAAAGCAAGACTCTTAATCAGGAGCTGCAGATGCCCCCTTCATCCACCCTGACTGTGCTGCCACTGCTGTCAGCGAGGCTTTGAGGAAGTCCCAGCGAGTCAGACCAGGACAAAGCCTGTATACACAATAAATCCTGCTGTGGTAACCCAAAGTGGCCTGAACTCTGCTTTTGGTTTGTTTTATCTTTATTTTGTCAGCTTCTGCTAGAATTCAGCCCCCTCTCTGCATAGCATCTATGGTTTTATACAGCTAGAACTCTGCTTAGAGAGAAACTGCCACTCATCCGAGCTGAATAATAAACAAGAAGGAAAATACGCCTGCTAAAATCGTTTGCAGAAGTTCCACTGACATTTTGAAATCTTCCTCCTAGTCTTATAGCTGGTTAAAAAGGGCTGAAGCATTTCAAATGTCTGCTTTCATTCCTTTTATTTTTTTTTAGTCAAAATTTGGAAGAACAATACAAATCCTCATGGAAACACTGAACCACGGAGTAATTCAGTGAGCTGTGTTTAACACTGAATAAAGGCTGTCAGTTCAGACCAAGAAAACAACTTTCATTTGAAAGACAAAAAAAAAAGAGAATTTTAGCTCTAAACAAGTGAATTTTCCAGAAGAAAACATCTATGGAGACAGGGTGTCACTGTCCCCTACATACACACGGTTGTCTGAGGTCAGCACTAGTTCCCCCTAGGGATTCATCTTGACAGCTTGTACCCCCAGTGAGATCAACAGCCTTAAACTCCATCACACCTGAACGGCTGAGAACAGCTCTGGTACCGCCGGCTTCTGCCAACGCGGACTGTAAAGCATCGCAACCCGCTCCGTGCCGACTGCTGAGGGCCTCGGCAATGCCTGGAGTCAGGTTTTGAAACGCTTGCTATCGTATCAAGAAACAGTACTACGAAGAGAGGTCTCTAAATGACCTTTCAGGGCGCTGCACATTTGACGTGTTAAAACTCCACCGTGTAGACTTTGAAACAAATAAGCTGGTCGAGAAAGCAAAGCAGCTGCCCCTTGAAGCCTCCTTTTCCCTGCCAGGGTCCAACGAGGCCAAGAAAACGCTACACGTGTTGCTGGCAGCTGAAGTACAAAGGAAAGCAACCTCTGGAAGATACTGTAAAATACAGATATCAAGAAATCTGAAACAGGACGGGGGGGGTGGGGGGTGGGGGGGTGTGCGTAACTATGTGATTTCACTTGGAAGTTTTTGTGAAACTGTTACGGACTGTGCGTAGCCAGACTGTGACTGGGGGAATCCCTTCATCCCAAGACAGAAGCCTGGCCCACCCTGGGCCTGTGGGAACTCCTGGAGAGCAGAGGGGAGGGATGGCAAAGTCTGACCCAGGAAAGGGCACGGGCTATTTCCTTAAATCTGCCCACAAACATGCAGCCATGTGCTGTCTCACAACACAACATCCTCCTCTAAGGCACACACGCAATCCCGGGGAAGATCCCAGCTGACAAATAAACCTGGTGTAAACCAGGTGCCTACGCGGTCCTGTACCGGTCAGCGGACAGGGATGACCAGTCCAGCAACGGTCATGCCAGAGGAAGTGACTCACCCTCCAGAGCTCTTTTGCTGTTGTCTACTGAGATTGCTGCCTAAGACCAAACTCCACAAATGTTGCCCCAGGAAGCACGTACGCAATCATGCGGAGACAAAGCTAAGACACAATCCGTGATTTTAAGCCCCCTATGTCACCCTAGACATCCTCGATGGTTCTAACACAGGAACAAACATGCATCAGCTGATAAACACGAATCCGAATCAGTTCATCGGCACGGAGCCACGGAACTAAGGCTTATTTCTGAGGGGATTCCAAAGAAATGCTCCTATGCACCAGGCGGGCATTTTCTGTTGTGTTTGGTTTGCTTTGGTTTTTTCAATCTTATTTTTGTTTAAGATTTTATTTCCTACTTTCCCACCTCACTGCACTAGCATTGGCAGCAGACACTGGCTATTCCAGAAAGGCAACCTGGAATAACGACCCCAAAGGGCACGGACCCTCCAGAGCTTTGGCTACTGACGTTCAGGAGTGACGGATGAAGTCCTAGGCGCATCTAATAAATGCACTCGTGTACTGCGGCTGACAAATCCATGCACTGCTGATTTATAGGGAGAGGGAGGTGGGTAGCACGCACGCTAGTTACCGTGGTACTAAATGGATTTAACTTCAGGCATGTGTTTAACCATGCTGAGTTCATGCTGTGCCTAAGAGGGATGGACGTCTGTTAGATACATGCATCAAGCGCTTGGCTTCAGTAGGCCTTGGAGGCTGGGTTCAATACACAGATTTAGTCCTGACTCCTACAGACTTCACTGGAAAGTAAGAGGCCTAAATATTCTGTTTAATCTGGTTCTGCACTACCTGCTCCGGCAAAAAAAAGCAATGTCCCCTGCCAGCAAGTTGCACTCCAGGCAGTCTGGCAGAACCCTTTGCTATGCAGAAGAGCTTGTAGGAGCCTTCCCAGCTCTTAACTGCAGCAGAAGACCTACGGCTGCCATGCAGCCCCATGACGTGTCCTCCAGAACAGGCTGGAAAGCTGCTGTCACTCCTGCTTCAGGGCTGGGAGTGCCGAACCATCTGCACTGGGAACAGCAGCGTGAAGAAAGCTCAATTCAGAGTGACTCCACAGCAATAACAACTTACACAACACTTGTCACTGCTGAACCTTAGATGCTTTACAAAGAGAAGAAAGATAGTTAATGTCATTCCAGAGACAGGGAAGATGTGAATGGCTCCTGTAACCCAGTTCTTGCAGGAAGAGCAGTAACATGCTGAAAGCTCTCAGAGGTGTTAGGAAAAGAATGAAGTGCTTTTAAAAGCTTCATGAAAATCTTGAGAACAGTTTCGAATGAGTATCCAAAAGCAGACAGAGGTTTTTCTCCCTGAAGAGAAAAGAGAAACAGTTTTGATGTCCTTTAGTCAACAGGGGAGGAGAAGACAAAGCATGACCCTGCCTTTCCACACCAGAGAGACTCGGGCAGCTTTTATTGTGAAGGAAACTCTATTTCTGCCTGACTCTCTTGGGGACTCTCCCACAACAGCAACAGAAACTGATGCCTATCGTTTATTTTGTCACACTCAGGATTTCTTAATATAAAGAAACAATCTGGCCTAATTTCTGAAAGGAAATGAAACCTCACTGAGTGCACTGTTCTGCAACACCAGCCTCTGATCAGCATCTACGCGAAGCTGCTTGAGCAGGAGCCAGGCTCAGCAGAGGACGCGAGCAACAAGCACCTGCCCTAGGGCGCCCAGTATAGGTGTTCTCAGCTCCTTTTTCCACATTTACTGTGCTGTGAAATGAGATGCCCCTCTGGCAATGACCTGAGCTAGAAGGAAAAGAGAGCCTGCTCTTCCAACATCCCATGTTTCATGCTTTACAGCCCAGAACGAAGACCAGTGAACCCCCACTTCACCACATGCTGTATAAACCCAGAGCAAGAGACAACCTTGGCCTGAAGAGTTCACACTCCAACAGAGCAGGCAAACACGTAGTGGGAAGGAGAAGTAATCGTTACTCCCTCTGTTACAAGGAAAAATCTTTGGTCAGGGAACACAATTCTCGAATCCTTCATTGCTGTGTTCATGCTTACGAAAACAAGCTGAACTTTCCTTCAGAAGAAATGCTTAACAGTTTCCAGCTAAGCAGAAGTGTTGAAGTGTCCCCCTGAGAGGCGGCTGTGGCAGAACTGAGGGCAGAGTACAAGTCTGTCCAGTCCCGGGCTAGTGCCTCCCTGCAAGTCATTGCATCTGGGATCCTGCATTAAATACAACCGGGGCTGGTGGGAGAGTTTGTGAAAAAGCACAACACAACAAGACCCTGCAGACTGGGGAGCTTTCCCTCCTCGCTTGTGTGCACTCTCCATCAGTGCTGGGGTGCAGCAGTCTTGAGGTGACAGGTACCCCTCCTTCAGAGGTGTCGAGGTCCAAAGGCCTTTGCCCTCTGCTTTGGCTTTCCAGCTCCCTCAGACATCCCATCTGCTTTGGTAAAACACTCCAAATGTTTCTGATACAAAGCTCCTGACCGCTGAATTTCACCACCAAGAGACCTACTCTGAATCAAAGGCTAAAAATAGTGGTAAGACTTCATGCCACTGACCATCTGCTCGGGTCTCTACTTGTCATGCCATTACCTGCCAATCGCCAAAATTGGTGTCACAGTTCTGACAGCCTCGCTGCGGGAAGCAGCAGAGAGCAAAGGAAGCAGCTGCGAGCCTTCAGCACTCGAACTACGGCTGAGCACCTCCAGAATCACCCCCCACAGCTCCAGGCAGAGGTCATGGCATCTTGTCAGGCCTTTAAGATTTTGTCCTGGAGGTAAGCGTACATGGAATCCGCCAGCACAAAGGCAGAGGCCTCTCGAGTGCTCTTTCTAGGTGCACTCTGCACACACTTACACGGAAAAAACGCAGCTTGAGTGCTGCCCCTGACGGTGCACGTTTGGTTGTGGAAGTTTCTGTTTTGGCTGAGGAGCTCCTGTTCTGAAACAGCCATCTCTGGACCTCCAGTGCTTGTAGCTAAACAACAAAACCTTTGAGGTGAAACCTAAGCAGTTATTTGGGTTCCCATTTGTGCCTAAGGCAGTGCTTAGTAAGGAGCATGTTAAATCCATTTCAGGAGGTGAAGAGCAACTGGAATAATAGCAGACAAACTTCTGTGGAATGAGACTGTCATAACAGCAGCCATTTATGGCTTGATTTGGGTTTCCTTCTCTGCAAGGCAGGAAAGGAAGGAAAACAGTATGCTGCAGCTCTGCAGTGTCTTGCCTCTGTGCACGCCTCAGAGTTGTAGCATTTAAGCAGCACTTAAAAAAAAAAAAAAAAAATCTCAGAAGCACCTTCCTTGAGCTAGCACCCACGTACCCATCCCCACTGCCCCAGAACAGAAGGTCCTCACGGGCCATCACAGGCGACTCGCCACGAGTCTGACATGGGTAAGAGCACGCCGGCGTGACCTGAACCCGCACAACAAGACATGTTTGGGATAAGTTTCCTTCTGAAACTCAATTTAAATTGAAATCACATTTTCAAGGGAAAAGTGTTTCAATAAAATAAAACGTTTCGTTTCAAACATGCTGTTCCAAAGTCTCTGTTTCAACTTGTTAAATGGGCTTTCACTGTTAAGAGTGTGCAGAGATTAGAGCACGTAGTTTCTAGCTGATTCCAGCAACGTCACAGGGGAAAAGTCTGCATATCCACTGCATATCCAAAACTATACTGATGTTTCCAAATGAAAAATTTTCAAAACTTCCATTCTGTGATTCTGCCCCCACCTCCGATGTGTCGGTCTCTTTTGCAAATCTCTGCTTTCCAAACCACAGGAATGTGCTGTTGTAACTTGAGGGCATTACAGCCCAGCCCGTGTAGCACTGTTAGAGTGAAACAATCTCCACGCATTTACCTCTCAGGGTGACCTGAGTTAGCAAATCCAGACACTGCCTATTATACCTGCAGCATAAAGCATTTAAGAGCAATTTCTTTTAGAAACAAACCTGAAATCATATGCCCCAGAGTTCCCACAGCGCAATACCTCAACTAATAATATGCAGGTCAAGGGCCTAGGAAAGCGCTCATTAAATTTGCTCTGCAGTTTCATAAAGCCGCCATTGATACAATAGCAAACGCCCTTTAATTGCCTGCAGACTTCGGGACACTGGTAACTAGCAGAGCCTTAATTGTGCAGCCCAGAACAAAGTCACGATTGAGAGAACGCCACTTCAGCCCTGACTACATTCCTCTGGAGGAGAAGAGAACCCTTCAGTGAAGGGCACCATTAGCTTTCACTACCAGCCCACAGCGCTTTCTTGATCGTCTCACTTTTTCTCTCTCCATATTTGAAGATCAAATCCATCCACCACTGTTTAACTCAAAGGCGCAAATTCCTCCAGTCTTGCAAACGCACACCAGGCTTACTCAGCTGGGAAGCCAAATACCAGCGTAACAAACAGCTGTTGTTGAACCATTTTAGGCACGTGAATGGACACTCACGCAGTGTGTGCTGGAGATGATGACGGAGCTAGAGATGAAGCTCAGACCATCGTTCATACTGACTTGAAGAGCTGCTTCCCTGTAAAAAAACCACAAGCAACAAGTCAGGAGAGCAAGTCTACGATCCCTTACTCGATCACATCCTCTGGGCCCCGGGCTCCTGGTGCACAGAGAAGCCTTCCGAACAGGTTCACTCCCAGTGCCGCTGCTCTCCCCACTGTGCTCCAATGCACAGCTGCCAATTAGCCCAACAAGCACAAGAGACAAGGACAGAATCAGATGCATATAAGAACAACATAATCTAGTGAGATGACCAATCGTCCCCCAGGCACAGTAAATATTTGAGTATGTAGAGAAAACATACATGCCAACTTCTTGTAGCACAGGTGCTGGGCAGAGTAAGTAGGTATCTTCCACTACAAAAGGCTTCTCATCTGGAATAAAAGTAATATTGGGATTACCAGGTCAGTAATACAGGCCTTAAAAACCAAGTTCAATAACAATTTTTCTCGCTCTTGATACATAAGCAAGACCACACACTGTGTGAGGGATAAAGAGCTACTGCACAGCAGCTGTTCCGAGGGAACCACAGGCTTTTAGCTCATAGAACAGTAAACACAGGGTAAAAGCAGAGACCCTGCACCTCAAGAAAACAAATTCAACACCTCGCATTTACCGCCCTGAGAAAGAAGAGGAACCATGGCAGCTGACTCTCCTTCCTCGGTTCTTTGCAGAGCCTTCGTGAAAACGGTCCTGTGTGCAGGCTGCCACAGCTCTCACTGTGAAACACCACTGCACAAAGTCCTTTGTGCCACCGCTCCTACAGAAAGGCTGGGACTGCCTGTCCCTGCAGAGCCGGAGGGCGATCGGACACCCCGCACCGCCTGTCACACACACCTTGTACTCTGCCCCTTCCCCATTCCTACAGCTGCTCCGGGTTGCCAGTCCATCAGGCCACATATCTGAGCCACCACAACACAGAACATACTAAGCTTTTTGCATGGCCAGAGTAAGTTATGGCAGCCACTCAAAGTTCGAAATAATTAAGAAAAGTGTGTATTATGGAAAATTTTGCACTTCAAGGCAGAATTGTCTGAAGCTAAATGACACTTTCAAACCTGAATTATACTCTGGTTTTAAAAGCGGAGTAAGAAAAATTATGAATAGTCAATTGCGTGGGAAACAGGAACACTGGCTAATATTCCTCTTCCACAGACTGAAATCAGAGCTTTACTCCATCCCTCTGGTGACCAGGCAGTGGGATCCCAAGGAACGTCCCAGCCATTTGCCAGCTACTAGAGATTGGGCAGATGGGCAGAAAACTAAGCAGACAGGCTGGGTGGGTTTTCTTTTCTGGACTGGAAGCCATACAGAAGGGGTTTGTTCTGCTGAATCAGCAGCTTCCAGAAGCCCATCACGGTATCAGAAACCCTTCTACCAGCTGTCCATCAAAGCTTCTCTCAGGCCTTCTACAGAGATGCTTATAGACCTGAAATGAGAGCTGTTACCAAACCTGGGGCCATACTGAAGCAGGAGAACAATCCATCACCACCCTGCTTTGCTATTTGAAACAGAGACAGTGCACCTGGGGTCTCTCCCCATCCAAGGTCTCTTCACAACTGCACAGTGCCCTTAACCGGCTTCCCAGGGCACATGTAAGCCTGGCACCGTGGAAGCAAGGTTACAGAGCTCAGTGCATCACTAACAGCCACAGGGAAGGGAAAGAAGCAAGGATAAAAGTTTAACTGAATTGTTTAGCAACATAATGAGGAGCTGAACTATTCTGCCTGGTCTTTTGTTTTTGAGGAAACTTGTGCAAGTTACAATTCCATTTAAGGTGCCAGTGGAAAGAGGAAAAGCCATGAAGAGCCACAAGCCAAAGAGAATGTGGCAACCACCTCTGAAGTGATTTCTGCCTCAGCTGAGATCTGCCTTGTTCGTTCTCCACCCAGCTGCGGGGATAAATTTGTTCACATGGATGGTGTCTAATGATAAGGGCAAGAGCAGTATTGCCCCTGGGTATGGGGTATTCTCAGGGGTCAGCTCGGCAGGGGTCTCTCAGAAGCAGCTCGTTTTACTGCAGCAGATGAGGCATGAGGATCAGAGCTCCAGACTGCAGAGGTCTGTCCCCTCATACCGAAGCAGGACTCAACAAGTCAAGCATTCTTTCCCAGACATTGCTAAGAGAGGTTTCCACTGAATACAAACTTTTAGGGAGCACTAACACTGCTCTAGTAATTCTTATCACACACCATAATCCCTATTTTGCACCGCTGTTCTTCTTTGCCTTGGCAGCACTATAAAAGGTTTTTTCCTCAGGCAGGTTAGGAAATGTTTATTCTTTACACTCCATTAAAAAAATGAAATGGTAATGAGAAGTTGTAAACTACCCTGAAGTTTTCCTTCTGTTTCCAGCTTCCAGCAAATCCCAAGCCCACATATACACGCTTGAATTTTTGGGTTACCCACAGCAGTTATTTTGTTAAGGACTGTTTGACACAGGCAAACAGTGAAAGCAAAACCTCAGCCAGCCGTATGGTTTTCACAGACAGGCTTCGCTTCTGCCTCATGGCTCACCTGCCCAGAGCAGTCTTCAGGCTCCTGCGGTCCCTCCAGAGCCCTGTTGGCCTGGAAAGCACCGTATCACTGCTCTTTTCCCACAGCCTCACTGCAAGCACACATACAAACGTTCCCACTACACTAAGGGTAGGAGCAGACGTTTTAGCCCAGGGTACTCTTTTGCTAGCCCCATGCTATTTCAAAGGTTACTTCCTCATTGAAAGAGAGGCAGACAGACGACAGGCATTTAAAGCATGCGATGTGGTGACCCAAGGCACATCCCTCACTTCCGATCCCCTGCAGCACAGGCGCTGCAGTTACAGAGAGCTTGCACCATGTACAGGCTGCGTTTGGCCAGGGAGTTACCACATCAACCGGTGGCATTTCCCACTCAGCACAAACAAGCCAGATGCACGGTGGTGGTGAATCGCACCCAACAGTTCTGTTCTCACCCTGATTTATAAGGTATCGTTAACTCCCATAAATTTATGACATTGTCTCAGCGCACACATGCCAAGAGAATGAAGACCAATGACTTGTATTCTCGTTTGCTGACACTGGCAGCAAAGGCCAAAGACTTCTCCATGCCAGCATTCACTAAAACAAAAGCCAGCTTAATTTTGCAAGGCTTTTTACTTAGATCTCTTTAGCTTTTTGTTTCTCTTTCTCTCCTTTCCCACCCCCAACTAGCATTACAGCCTATGCTTCTCTAGAAAGTTTATCAGGCTCAGAGTCCCAGGAGGGAACTCATGGCTGGCCAGGCTGGCTACAGGGAGAGATTATTTTGTTTGGAGAATGTTTGTGTTTCACCACAAAAATGAGTGACTATTTTCCCTTGCTCTAAACAAAAGAAGATCCATTTGGTTTGCATAACTCTGGCCATCTGACGCCTTCCTGGAAAACTCACATAGGGAAACCAAACAAAACAACACTTCTCATCTGCTAGTGCATCTGTATCTGCAGGATGCATTTGAACGAACGGCGCTTTTCTTGTCTGCTACAGAAAAGACTTGCTGTATCCCTGGGCAGAAGAGATGGGCCCGATCGCTCCCAGACTCCAGACTCGTGCCAGAATGTGAATCTTGCGGTTTGGACTCCTCTCAGCTGACAGTACGAGGGGAAGAGCTGTGGCAGGCAGGGGCGGAGCGCTCGACCCATGTCACTCACTTTGCTGCCCAGGAAGCGATTTCTGTTCTCAGCTCAGCCGTGAGCTGCCCGAGCAGAGAGGAAATCCTTTTGCCTCCTTTGCCCAGGTGTCGATCACGTCTCAGACACCAACCAAGGGCAGAGCTTGGACACCTTCGGGAAATACTGCAATGCCTCACTCGTGAGAAAGTCCACCCACAGTCATGGGCACCATTCGCTCCTTACCTCTGCACCTCTAACGGCTCCATCAACCAAAGTAAGGTTCTCCCTGTATAACCCACCAGGACACAGCACACGCAGGCGACTAAAACCAGTCAGTCTTGAGCACAAGCCATTCAGAGCAGCACTCAGAAATGGAGAAGGGTCAAACATCTCACCAAAACACATCTGTTTTCTGTGGATATCCTTTCAACAAGGTACTTTCTACTGCTCAAATTCCTGTAATTCGCTACCCAGCATTCCTACACCTTTTCACAACTATCTACAGCCTGTAAAATCCATCATTCCCAGCATCAGTGAATAGTTGCTTTTGCCATTAGCAGGGTGTAACCTTCTGGCAAGTCAGGACTTGGAGTACTTCCCAATCACAATAATGAAACCTCAATATATGCTTGATGTTTTAACGCAGAAGAGCAAACCTCAATAAAAGGGAGGTACAAAACCCAGAGAAGGTGACCAGGACAGATAGAAGCACTTTCTTTTAGCCATAATACCAGGCTAAAATTAACAGCCTTTGCACTGGTTAATGGTGCATCCCAGAACCGACTGGCTCACTGAAAACTGACTGCAAAGATCCCTTAAAGAAGGGTTTAAGAATTAAACACAGTATTTTTGAATTGCCACCACAATATCGCAAGTGCTGACTGTTGGACTCGCAGTATCAGCAATATTTTAGTCCAGAAAAGGCTGCAAAAGCTGTTCACCAAACTTCCTCTATATCACAGACTAACAATTTCCTGCTGTTATCCCTGTATTTATGATTTGCGTTCAACTGAAGCACATCTCAGAAAACACTTTGGCCTAGCCTTCTGTTCCTGCAGGAGAGAAGGCTCTGGTTTGTTAGACTAGTGCAGCCAAATGGGGAGTGGGAGTCTGGCTGCTCTCACCCAAGCCTCCCTCAGGAACATTGGTGCTGAGAACGCTGCTCTCTGTACCTCGACCCACTAGTGACGCATAGCCCTGAGCCATCGTGAGCCTGAGCACTTCCGTTGTCCCTCTGTCACCTCAGATGAGACAAAATACCTCCATAATTCCTTGTACCACCTACCAAAGCACAATCTCTGTTCCTCCTGGCTGACAACTCTTATGCCACTCCTTGTGACAATTCTGCAAGCAAAGTTTTTATCTCAGCCCCGTTTTGTGGGGAGATAGGAATGTAGAAGGACACTGGAACACCCTCTGAGCTAGAGAAATGAGACCCATAAATAAGAAATGTTTTCTTAATGCTGTAATGAAAACCACATTGAGATCATACTACAATTGCTCTGCTTTGTGTTGGGACACATGAGCTTTGAATGCCAAAGCCATTCAGAGCAGAGTTTGAGGATGGGGGGAAAAGACAGAAAAGCATAAAACAATGATATCACATTCGTAACAACCTCTAGATGGAGAGAAGGGAACTGGAAGGAATTGCTTTTCCTCTGATGGGTTCATCTCCTGTGCATACAACTCTGTTCAAAAAGCACACAGAGCTTCAAGGCTCCTAACAGAACTTGGCAAAGCTCCACGCTGTTAATTTGCTCATGCTCACAACTGGCAGCCCAGGAGAGCAGCACATGCTGCCGTACAACAGGGTCATCCCCAGGCAGGAGCCTTGGTCCAACACTGCAACAGCTCCACTCCACTCCCAGAGCTTCATCGTGCTTATTTGCAGACATGTACTAATGCCACAGTAAGAGCTCCTTGGTGCCCCAGCAGTACTCCCCACTGCACCAGTTCTCCTCCTCACTCAGTCCAAGTTTCCTGGCTGCTCTCCACTTGCCCTGGGCAGCTGCAAAGAAATGCAGAGGAATCCTGTTTTTAAAGTTCCTACACTACAGGATGTCATAGACTAGCAGAGCATTTGAGGGAAGCATGACTGCTTCTTCTGTTTCCATATGCGTTGTCAGCAATGGCTCAGGCCACCCTTCAAAACAGGAGGCCAAGCTCACCTCGGGGTATGTTTTCACCTCAGAAAAAATGAGAGGCATAGGTTGTGTCCTTCGTAAAGGTCACACTCCCAAAAACACCTGATGGAGTCGGCACCCAGTGATGGACATTCTCTAGTTCCACAGCAGAAAGAGGGAAAAGAGAGAGGAATACAAGAATAAAAGAAGAGAATAAAAGGAAAAGATTCAGTGGAGGGTTAAAGTGACATGATGAAGCAGGGAAAATCAGGGATCAGAGAGTGGAACTGCAAAGCAAAACATTCCTGTACTAAGTGACCAGGCTGCGAGCAAGTAAAGAAGACAGCATAAGAATAGTACTGTGCTGCCAGGAAAAAGATGGGGAAACCAAAGCAAGCTGCTAGGCTTCGAAAACAGGAGACAATATTTAGAAGGCATTTGTCGGGCACTTTTGGGATACAGCTCACTCTCTGCTGGTACCTGGCAAAGCCCTGCTCCCACTGCCCTTTCCTCATTTTCCCTCGCTCCTGGTACTCAGTGCAGAAGAAAACCATCAGGCCAGTTTGTGCAAAGGACCAGTTTTGGCCTGGTCCGGAGCATTCACTAGAATGCAGAAGTTCCAGCTTCACCTCTGCGGTGGCACAGCTGCTTCCTCACCAGTCTTTCATCTCTCTGTTCACTTTTAAATTGCCTAGGACAGAGCTGGCCTCTATGCCCAGAACTCTCTTTGCTGAATCCTGCACAATCTGGGCAGACAAAGACATTTTAGCACCACAAAGCAGTCAGAGTCACTGCACTGGATAATTACTTTTAACTCTGTGCAGTCTGAAACCAATTCTCCTAGGTCCTGCTGCTGGCAGAAAACACCCTGCTGTTGAACATGCATCTGATTACAGCTCCGCTCGGCCAAATATTCTTCATGGTTTCTACAGATGTTCCTTTTTTTTTTATCCCATAGCTATGAACGTTATGAGCTGATGATCTCTTCACCTGCCACTTTTCTCTGCCAATAATCACAATAAAAATCTATTAGCTCATGCCCTTAACCTCAGCAAGTCCTTGCTGTGCTGGTCTCCATCTCATCTGGGATAATTCAAGGTTTCAGGAACTGTTGGCTTAGTGTTATCTTTAAAAACATCTCCCTCCCTGATACAATCAGAGGCTGAGAGGTTTTGAGCAAACAAGAACAGCTGAGCTTTCCAATCTCCAAAAGGTTTCCACACGATTCTCATTTGGTTAACTCTTAGGTTAAGCGGGTCACAGCGAAGGGGCACAAAGGCACCCTGAGAGGGTGGGCTGGGGCTGCAGGCTCCAGCAAAGCAAAACACCGAGATACAGTCTCACAGGGAGCAACTTAAACTCAGCAGAGCTCTGCTAGCTCCCACCCGGGGTGACTTGGGTTTGGGAACACTGACAAGCAACTGCTGAGTTCCCTCAATCAGGGAATGATTTGAACTCAGAAAATGAGCAGCCTCTTGCTTCCAGGTCACTCCATCAAACAATCCAGGGCAGTGCAAAACGAACTGGGAAGTCTTGGTGCAGTGCCAAGGAGCATGAGCTCACTCTTCACCTATGCATTGATTCAGGACATAAGGAACGCAGCAGGTCAGAAGGCAAGGAATGTATTGGTGCTTATCCTAATTTTCCACAGTAATTTTGTGGCCATGGGAAGACAGCTTCAAATAAAAAAAATGCCCATTATTTGCATTAAGATAATCTACTACAAAATTGTGATGACAGACACCATAATAAATTCCTGGGCTAGACAAGCAGTCAGCAGACAAAAAGAGAGGAAGGAGTCTTCCTCCTCAACCCTCAACGCCAGGTCACAGTGTTTGGGAGTGAGGTAACCCTCGCAAACAGTTCCTCCCATTGGCAACACTGGATGTTTCTGTGTCTCCATAGGCAGGACACACTGGAAAGCTGACGGACCTTCTCAACTCTGTGAAGACTTTGGGATGTTTCCAGGAACGACTGCCTAGTCCAGAGCCAGCCAGCTCCGAGGAAGCTGAGCTGAGAAGCAACTGGAACACAACGGCAGGTCAGAGCTAACGCAGCCTCAGGTAACAGAGGAAACCTCCAAGCTAGTCGTCTTCTCTGAAGGAAAAAGTGGAACAGCAAATCAAGTGCTGAAGAGACTTTACATAGAAGCGAAAAGAAGGAGAATGCTAATATCACTGTCCTACCTCAAAAGCTGGCAGGAACAGTAGCTACTTCTACCTCCCATTCAGGCTCAGAGTCCTGTCCTGGGCTCACGACACAAAGAGGGTCATAAGAAGGACAAATGTTGGATGAATGGGGAGGCAGAAATAAATGTTTGATATGGGATATTCACGTTTTAATTAGAAAAAGACAGCAGACATACAAACTAAGAATGCTACAAACTGTCTGTCAGCTTCCAGCAACCAAACCCAAAGGCCTCTGGGTTTGCACCACATGGCTTCAGACTTTTGACGAAAACTTCTAAATATTTGAACAGCAATTTCATTTCCATTGGAACTGTCCAGGTGGAGAGAGAGGGGAGGTTTCAGCCCAGCTCTACAGAACCACGGGAGACTTCGTTACACATATGATCCAAACAAAACTTTGGATCTGAACTCTGGGGAGAAACCAAACGTGGTTCGACACCTAAATGCAGCCATGACCCAGATTTAAGGAGTTCTGGCCACATGGCAGGTTTGGGTTTGATTTTATGGGGTTTCAAAGGAAAAGCATGGATCTGTGGCTGCCTCTGCTGTTCTCTTTTAAAAGCCACCTCTCACTTGTTCTCCTGTCTCCAGGCTGTGTGGAGATGCTTCAAGCACAATTCATTCACCATATCCCCCCATCCAGTGCTTTTACTCGGATCCCTCTCCTTCTCTATTCTCCCCTCCAGTGTCACCTGCTCTTCCCTGGACACTTAGCCTTGCAGCTTCTCCTCTTCGTGTCCCCAACACTCACCACATCTGAATTAAGCAAACGCGAACCACAGGCAGCCAGGCTTTCTGCTTAGTGACACAAGAGTTGGCAGTTCCAGAC
Source organism: Bucorvus abyssinicus (assembly GCA_009769605.1). Lineage (NCBI taxonomy): Eukaryota > Metazoa > Chordata > Aves > Bucerotiformes > Bucorvidae > Bucorvus > Bucorvus abyssinicus. Next base: position 1,634,136 of record CM020059.1, on the reverse strand, counting down.
CCTGCCTAGTACAGAGCAGGCCAGCATAACCGCACAAAAGTCACCTAGGACAAATTACCTGCACTCACTGTCCTCTAAAGACCCCTGCCCTGTATGCTCAGGGCACTCCTTGCAGGGAAACAGCCCCAGCACACTGTCTCCCTGCTCCGAAGAGCAAATTACACAGATGCTCAAAGCGCAAGCAAGGCCAACATTGAGCCATTAGACTTCCACATGTCTGATTCATAACAGATTAATTAATGCATTTATTTTATACTCAAAAGGGTCAGGACCACCTCCAAGACTATCAGGCAGCTTCTGAATAGATTCCATGTCAGAGAAGATGAATTCTGCTGTCACTGGTGGTATTAGCTATGAGTTATGCTTTCTGGTTTCCTATGTGGGTTTGCAGGCATGACAGCCCAGAACAGGATCATTAGTTCTTCTGCTAAACGGCTCTCACAACACCTCACAAACAGACCAGACACTCCGTGTCTAATTGGCTTCTCTTTGGCTCTTCTGCTTGGTGAACTCGAGAGGAAACATCGTTCCAAGCGCACCCACAGAAGCACAGCAACACCTTGGTCCCCGCTGCAACCCAGCTCCCAACAGCAGTATTTATTTACACTGCATGACCAGGCCTGGTGAGCACCACAAAATACAGGTAAGGCGAGGAACAGACTGATCTCAGGGCACACTGAACCCAGCGAGACACCTACGGATAATCTTTACAGGTGAGTTTCTTGTCTTCTACATTCTGTCCCCTTCACACATAATACCACTAAAGAAATAATCTCTTCTGCATTCTGCAAATTTAATAGCTTCTCATCCCATCATTATTACTTTCACAGTCAACATATCTGTAGATCCAAAATGTTTTGCAAGCAAATGCCTGCCAGTGCAGAGTCAGAAAAAAATAAATCAAACCAGCTTACTGAGAGTAACGGTGTCGTTGATCCTGAAACTGCAGAGCACTCTGTCAACGTTACGGGCATGTCGAAATCCGTTTCCTCGCACGACAACCTGAAATGACTCTGGAGCAAAAGAGACAGCAGGTTACTGAGACACGGCGAGGCAAAGAGTGGTCATCTAGACAAGGCCCATATGGCAGAAGTTTTCACTTGAGATCTCGTGAGCTAAAATTTGCAGTTTAACAATTAAGTTTAAAAATGGTTAAAAACTGAACTTCCACTCTCTTCCTAACCAATTTCAACCTGAGTTTTTAGAAACAGGAAATAATACACAACAGAAACATTTCAACTGGCTTGCAGTGCAAACATGAAGCCTCAGAGATGCTGAGCTTTCTCCTCCCCGGAGAAGGAGAAATTTTAAATGGCAGAAAGTTTTGGGTGAAACAAGGCAAAAGTATCTTTCCATAGAAAGAACAGTCTCTTCCAGTGACAGTTACTTGGAGCAGTTCAAGTGCTGCTTTTCCTGGGTTACTGCAAAACTGTGCCAGTTGCCGTGTGTTTTGTCCCATCCTGCCCTACTGGTCTATACAATGACCATGAGTCCCTGGCCAGACTCATCACACAACGGCAGCAGATTTCCTCATCCGACCAGCGCTCTAGTCTCCGGACAAAAGCTACGATCTCAGAACCTGGAAGCATTTCTCCGAGTCTTCCTCCCTGCTCTTATTCCAGATCAACTCTACAAGGTCACAGCAATCTGCAGCACAAGCAGAAAGCAAGAAGGGCAGTGCCCAACACCTTAGTGGTCCTTTCTGGAACAAGCAGGGCTGAGCAATGAGATCACATCCTCACAGTCTTCAGACCACTCTCTACTGTCCCTTGTTATTCCAACTACTTGAGCTAGTACTGGGAAAGGTTTACCGACTTCCCACAGCCACCAGCATTAAGACTGCCTTGCAAGGAAAGCACCATTTTCAGACTTGCCAGTTTTGAAACAGGGCCACAGTCCCAGAAACGTTCTGGCAGCAGACATAGAAACTCAAACTCTGCAGATCCCCGTGGTGAAGGAAACAGCCCCCACAATTCCTGTTACTATCTAGGAGAGGCACTCAGATAATCCCCACTGATGTTTTGCTGGTGAATGTGGTTTGAACACAAAATGTCTCAGTGTCCAAGACAATGCAGGTGTAATCACAGTGCACCTGGAACATCACCCTGCTTTTAAAATTCCCACGAGCAACAAGGAACCCAGTTTTTGCAGATGCAGAGTTTTCGCCTTGCACTTCACAGTCCCCATCTTTCAACTCCCCTAAGGACTCACTCACTGTACTTGTCAAAAAAAGCAGATTTGCTCTGGAATCTGGGCTCTCTTCCAGGTCCCACTCGTTTACAGCCAAGTTGCAAATCATCCCACCACATCTAGCCAGGGAAGCTGCCTCACAGGCCCATTATGCATTGTCCAAGAGCACTCGGGAAGAAGGAGAGAAGAGCTCCGCTCTGGAGTGCGGGGGCTGCTGAATACTTAAGAGAAATCACAGAAGTCTGAACTGCTGGGGAATAACAGTTCCAGTACAGTCAAAGAACAGCATATCAATGATGTCAGATTAACCACCACGGGGATCCTGTCTCTGCTAGAGCTTGAAATGAGCAGATACAGTACACACCCAGCATGTCTGTACTGCTGCAAACCCAAACGGTCAAGAAACTGGCAGTTCAGAATGATGTGTTGCTGGTGAAATGCATTAATCAAGTGTCCAGGACCAGTCTGCAGTGCAAGAGTGGCCTCAGGTAACATGGAGCCATCCTGTTCTCTCCTTACCAAAAAAAAAAAAAAAAAAAAAAGGCAAAACCCACCAGCACTCTTCAAGGATGTGCAGGGAAACAAGAAAACATGAGGTATCAGAGCTATACCTGAAAAAACTTATTTAAAAAGGCACATAACTTCCACATTCAATGGCACTTTCATTAGTCTCAAAGCCCTAATTATTAAATTAGCTGTACTTTGAGACAAGCATATTAGAAAGTGTTACAGACGGTTATAACCAGTGGCTATAAGTCATCTTCTGGTTTATGACATTACCTAAGCATCATTGTTTATCACTTATGTAAGTACATAGATATATTTAATAAAAATATCTCTAAGTGTGTAACACAGGACTGAATGTTCACACAATTTCATTTCCTTTCCCAAGCATTTATGGAACATCACTGCACTGTATCAGACTGTCACGACAACATTCATCTACCATGCTATGTTAGACAGAGCCCTGTTTTGGAGTCTTTTTTAACAAAGGAACTATTTAATGGCCAGCCCAAATGAGAAATAGATGACTAAGTACCATAATTCACGATAATTATGCCATCCTGGCTCCAAACGCCAAACCTACTGTAGTGGCACGCTTGGAATGCAAAACTGATGCCTGGCTCTTACTGGGCATTTAGCCTGGTGTCCTGCATCTGCTGCGAAAATATGACTCCCTGGGTATGTTTAGGTGTTCAGGCAGCTGCTCCAGGAACAGGAGATGCAGGATGGACGATTAAAGCTGCTGCTTTGGAAGTGAAAAGAAGCAGTAATGATAACCGGCTTTCTCATTCTGACTGCCCACGGAGAAAAACGGAAGGTGCACTGTCAGCGACTCATCCTTCTCTACAAAGCTCAGCTCTGCTCCCAGCCTCTCTACTTAACAAGTTGCTACACGTTCAACAAACAGTTAGGGTCCGCTTCCTAAAATGGGAAGAATTCACAGCAAGCAGATGGAAGAGGCTAGAATGGTTCTCAAGCTTTCTTCGAGAAGGGCCGGGTTCTGCTGAACGCAGAAATGCTCGCCAGGACTCTACAGCCACAGCGTACACAGCACAATCACCACACAAAGACTATGATTCCCACAAGGCAGCCGAATGATTTTTAAATTCTAGTCCTCAGTCACTGTATCAACTCTAAATGCCTAAGAAATGTCTGAAGAATTTTAGGAGCCTTTAGATCGAAGCGTGCTCATTTGACGTCCTCGCTGCTTTCTTAGGAAGCGCTTCCCTCAACAATCAACTTGCAAAACTCTAAACCCCATCAAAGCCTTATTTTATGATTTGGTTTATAATTTTGCAGCAAATCTACTTCGAGTTTGGCAAAGTCCAAGTAAGACAGATCAGTTTGGCTGAAAAACAAGTTAGGCCCAACTGTCAAATTCAAGCCTTTTCTGTAAGAAAATCCCATTTGACATCACTTGGTAGAGATGGGAAATGTGCGAATGAAAATGTGCAGATGAAAAAGAAAGTAATCAAAAAAGCAGAAGATGTAGCTCCAGTTAATTAGATCCTTTTGCACTCTCCAGCAATTAGAGATAGACAGAAAGATGCATTTTAGGCAACATGAACTCCTCAGGCCGCAATTTATCCTTACCTCCTGCACATATACTGGAAGGCTCTGCCGCCAGGATTTCTATACAGGATTTCTTCAAAATCTAAAAGACAGGAAAAAAATGTCATGAAGCCCCTCAGACTTGTTTCTACAGAAACACAAATCTGAAAGCGTGTGTGGGAGAGCACTTATCCTCATGGACATGCTTAACACTGCACTGTGCACTCATGTCACAACTATGTCACCTTAGCTCTTCACTTTAAACCAGTCATACCAGTGTCCTTGGTTTTCCACAACAACCTACTGCTATGCAGAGAGGCAACAGATGCCGACGCTCCCCGGTGTCTCAGCGCAAGCTTGTCTTTGTCCATGGAACAAGATACGATGCAGACTGGGATCCGCAACAACTTGGGGCACTCTGAAGGGTCAGCGAGGCAATGCCAAGGCCTTCCCTTGGCATTCACACCTCCCTCCCCAAAATTATTCTGGATCACAAAACCTCAAATAAAATGCCCCAAGTTTAAGCCAAGCTGTCCACCTTTGCATCGAAACCTCCCCGGAACATATGTACAGCCACTTCTCCAGTCTCAGCATGGGGGTGCAAACTCCTCAAGCTTTTAACCTGATCTACGAGAGCATACCTGAGTGCATCCTCAGAGCAGCACTGTGATTTCAAATCAAGCCGTGTGGACAACTGTTCTTTACTTAACCACACTTGAATTCAGCAGTATGTCCTCCTGAGAGCTGGCACCACCTTTAACCACTGACATGTAGACAGCGATTTAAACAACTCCTTCGCATCAGGCTTGGCCAAGCGCTTGCAAGGCATGAGGAGCATGTTAGAGCTGGACACTGTTTATCCTACAAAGTGCTAAAATTGCTCAAGCTGCTCTTTGCATGCAGCAGGCTCTCCCCTGCTCTGAAGATCAACTCAAATTCTCCACTGCGCACAGTCAGCAAACTTGTGACAGTGTCCGTAAGTCCCCGTGGGAACAGCAGCAGTGCCCGAGAGCTGCGGGTGTTCAGCACTGGGCTGAGCAGCCCCTAGACGAGGTAACACTGATCAAAATTTAGGTCAGCTCCAAGAGGCAAGTAAATGTCAGCCAAGCATCATGACTCAAATCCAACATGAAAATTATTTTCCCAACTTTAAATTGAAACATCTGTAAGAACAGAACAGCAACCAATACGATAAAATCTGTACAGAAAAGGAGAACCTATTTTTTCCTCCACAATCACGTCTCTCTGCCTCAGATACCTAATTGCAAAAGGCAGAGAGAGAGCCATGACTTATTTTTTAAAACTTTTAAACAAAAGTTTGAGTTACTCAGAAGCAGAGCCGGAGGAGACTGCAAGAGTACCAAAGGACTGAAGGACCCAGGACCGTCTGAGCTGCTGGCAGCCTGACAAGTGAGGAGAAAGATTTGCAGGAACAAGGTTATACAGGAACTGTCAAGTGGAAAAAAAGAGAAAGTCAACAGTTGAGACCTGAACTGAAAAGCAGTACAAGAATCTGAAAGACAGAATAAGAAAAAATACATAAAAAATAAAGAGGACTGTAAGAATACTCTTCCAAGTACCCATCTGTAGCCATCCATCCATCCACCCACCCACCCACCCACCTCCAGTCAGCTCTGCTACCCGCTCCTTCTGCATTCCAGGTTGGGCTTCTCTGAAGATACAGCATTTTTCTCCCAAAGTGACTGTCAGGGCTGATGAGCACAACTAAGACCTTGCTATTGTTTCATCAAGTATTTTTTCCTCTCCACTGAAAAATGTCTCCTTTAAGAAGAGAATCTTTTCACATTTTTCCACATTCCCCCTTAGATTCTGTTCCCCTCTCCCTCAGCATCCCCAAACCATTTCATATATATTTCTTCTCCTCAGTGCCTTTCAGCAACGAAGTGAAAGGCGAGAAGTAGACAAATCAGACAAATGCATGAAAAATACAATCAATACTTTCATTATTTAAAAAATCAAGTAAAGCTTTGCATGACTAAGTTTTAAATTAATGACTTCTATTCAGTCATTTGCAAACATTCATGCTGGAAGCCAACTTGGCTGGGGGGGTGGAATAGCAGGTGTCTCAGATGATGCAGAGCTCCCTTCCAGTCCAGTCCAATCCATTTACATGACTATAAAAAGCTGGCCTTAATAGCTTTTTACGGTGCCAACTGTAATATTTATTTTGATTTAGAATAATAAGTTTCCAATGCTCCAAGCACCCACCCAAATTTAAAGTGAAAATCAGGCAGCAGTAACTATTGCAAAAGAATTCCTCTATGTCTCTTCCTCGTCATAAAAATCAATTCAAAAAGGAATTCAACATATTCATCGTAAAAGATTTCACCAAATCGCCTGTTCTGTTATTTCCTGCAGACTGCGCAGCCGTGTGTGGGCCATAGGTGCACTGTGGGCTGGCTACCCAGGAGAGCAAAATTACATGCAAGAGTGGTGACGCAAACTCCCAGTCGAGCGCCTACAAACCCCCCAGCAGCGTGTGTGGGAGCGCTGGCTCCACATCCTCATGTTCACAGGGAGAACTACAACAGCTCTGGTTTCCTGGGTAGCTAACTGCAGGCTCAAGGCATGAATCCACGCAGAAAAGCAGGTGAAGCACACGCTCACCCATGGTGAGGAAGCATCCCTTTGTCTTCAGCAGCTCACTCCTACTGACCGAGCTCAGATTCCCCAGTCAGTCTCCTGGTGCACTCTGTGAGGCTCCCACTATGCCCCAGCTCCACGTGGGCTCGTGGGAGGATCTCTTAAATAAAAAATGCCACACATCCTCAGGGAGCATGGCTTCGTTCATCACCATTACCTCTGTCGGGACAGAACCGACTGAGCACTACCTGTGAGTACTTCAGCTTTCTGCCAGGCGCTGCGGTGAAGGCCAAGAGCCGGGGGAGGCCCTGCAGGTCACCTTGGCCCTTTTAGCCACAAAGGGAAGAAGGGGAGTGAAATCCTGCAGCTGCTGGAAGCTTTCCGTTGGCTATTCTGGTCAACAAGCATGCAGACAGATTACTTCACCACAGCAGCTGCATAGTTCTTATGAATATTTTTCACCAAATTTGGGAACTGCAATTAGCGAGCAGGATGCTGAAGTTTAACGGAAGGTTACTGCCTAATCAGGGCTAGAGTGAATGCCCCGCAGTCTGAGGCCAGGTACTCATTGTCAAGCTCAGTCAAATTACTAAATAACAAAGTCTGTTGCCAATTTCAAAACAGTAATTTATTTATGAAGTGTTTCCTGGCCCATAGTATCTGCATGAGCTAAGTAAAGTAAATATATTTAAGACATTTTTAAAGATGCATTTGGGGGAAGAAAGAAGTAGAAAGCATGGTAATATACCACTACAATAAAGCGAATTGCTATGCAGTTGAGCCTGGGGGTTCAGGTCCTCTCCTTCGGTGGGTAAGGGAGCTCCCCAAGGCAAGAGCCTCGAGCTGCCGGCTTTCTCTTCAGCCAATGTAGAAAGCCTGGCTCTGACAGAAGACAGGTTCAGATTACCTATGTGAAGGTCTGGCTCTGAATTGTCCCCTGGAGATCCCATCCTTCCTTCCTGGCTGCAGCAGCGTATGGAGCCCAGCCCGCTGACCCCGGGCAGCGCACAAGGCCAGCTCAGACGACATGTCGGCAGGCAGCTGACTCGGACCTTTTGTCTACATTACAGATTTTGCACATACAGGACATGTCTTGCCAGGGAAGTAACTTTCTCTTGGCTCTCTCTCCCATTCATGGAGTATCAGCCCCTCTCCCTGCACCAGGGAATACACAGTTTACCTGTTTGCAAGGGAAGGTGAAGAGCCCGCTTAGGATGAATATGTAAAAGCATCACCACAATTCTCAGGCCTTGTCTATTAGACACTCACATCAAGCTCTCTCAGAACCCACCACACGACACTCATCCAGCACTGCAGCGTGGCCCAGGAAACATTTGTGTAACACAAGTATTCTGGGGGTAAAGGAGTACTTTGCACTGCCATGTCAATTCTAAGAGCTGAGGCAGGACCTGGATAATGCTGAGGGTAGATGGTCATCGTTGCAAGACAATCCAGAAGGAGTATGCAGGAAATAAAAGGACGAATCCTTTGCATAATTTATACAGATAGGAGACAAACTAGTTCATACTGCTTCATCTCTTATACATCAAACTGCTTCACGAGGCTTCCCGCAGCTCCCCTGCAGAATCCTAAGGGACTTGTGATTCCATCTTTGCCTGAGATAAGGTCTGAGCTAGTGCCACTGTTTAATACCTGGCAAGGACCAGGGAGTCTGCTTGTTCCAAGCGACTGCTCTTTCAGTCACTTTCTGTTGCAGGCTCAAAGCAATGACAGGATCCCATCTTGACTTTCACTTTGTGGTCCATTGCCTCCAGCCCTCCTACCAAAGGCAGGCTGGGCAGTAGATGAAGTTGAGTTTCAGGTTTTCCTTCTAAGAATTGCTCCATTTGCCTTAAATTGACAGGTTACGATCTGCAGAATTTTTTCACAGAAAAAATTAAGAAACTACTTCAGTTCCTTCCATTTGTTTCCCAGCTTACAGCAGTCAGGTGTCTGTTTCTTTAACAGATTCTGCCCTCCTAACAAACTCAAACCCCTCATTAAACATGGGGGAAGCTGAAGTTTTCACAGTGGCTTTTTCACAGTAAGGGAGAAAAAGCAATTGGTTTGCTTAAAAAAGTCACACTGAAACTGACAGCAGAGAAAGGACCAAAACCTACCATGCACTGAATACCTTCAGTTCCCACCAAGAATCATACTCATAAGCATGACTTCAGCATGGGACCGTATTTTCAGCTCATTTAAGCACAGCCCCCAGGGCACAGCCTTCCGAATAGCTTGGTGGTGCTTAGTGGGAGCCAGTTCTCCTCCGAAAGCACTGAGGAGATCTCTCTGCAGCTGCTAACTCAAAACTTGCTGGCTCCCACAGAAAAGGAAGGGCAGGTGCACTCAAACATTTGCAGACCCAGCACCCTGGACATCTTTGCTCAGCAGATGTAGAGGCCCAGCAGAGGCCAACGCCAAGCTCCACCACTCCCAGCTCCCACCCTCTTCCTCATTCCAGGGGGACTTCTAAGTCCACCGCCTCTGCACACAGGGAGTCCAAAAAGATATGCTCCTCAGGACAAGGGGAGGAGGGAAGAGTCAGGCAAGAATACAGGGCAGTTCACACCAAATCACTGCAGACCAGCACAAAGCCATGTCTTCACATCTCTAGAGTGATTTCAAACACTAATCTCCCCCAGGCTTATCATTTTATCTTTCCTTCCCCTGTTCTATCAACCAGCAGCTAGCAGCCTAACCAATCCCTTTACACATGGTAGAGCATCCTGGCTACACCAACTTTTACACAGGAATTAAAAGAAGCTTCCAAATCTCATGGCTCTTTCAACATTGCAATGCTTTCCTGTGAACACAAATGCTTTGTTTGTTTGCTCCAAGACAAAGGTGCTTTGCAAGGAGAAGAAAAGAAGGAACGAGGGGGTTTATTTTCCAGGTCGAACAGGAGCGTACAGATTCTTTGTCATCCTACAGTGATGAATGTCCTTCTTGACATCCTCTTACACACCTCATTGCTACCCGACCTTTTGCAATCACTCCACTCACATGCAAGGGATCGGGTCACAGATTCATTACTGGACAGTGACCCTTCCTTGCCACCCTCCTTTCCAGGGCTGGTAAATCTTGCACCAGTCAGCTGAAGCCGTTCCTGATTAGGTTCCTAACAGCTGAAGTCTTCCCATTCTGTTCAGTATAACCGGAACAGGAGTCACAACTAATGCCGGAATTCATTAAAACCAGCTGCAAAGGGAATGCAGGGCTGGGAAGCAAACGAGGGCGGGGTGTTGTTGGTTGGTTGCTTTCTTAAATGACATGCAACACCTGACTGTCCAAGGGAACTGAGGCAGTATCCCCATGCTTGGACAGTGGCAGGAAAACCAATAAGCCAGGGATTATATTCCGTCTACTAGGGAAAACTGTGCCTGTGCCAAAGGGACAGTAGTGCCTGGTACTATATGGTGAGAATAGTCCGTACCACCGTAAACACAGAAATCTGAGCCCCCCCAGTGAACCTACCCTCTCGAGCTTGTATATTCATCTGTGTTTTATCAGCTAAAAGCCTACACCAAAATGAAGAAAACGTGTCCTTAAAAGGATTTCCCGTCCTTTGTAGCCATGGGAAGAAACCTAGTTAGAACAGTTACAGGATACAACTGAGCAAAAGGATCAGAAAAATCCTGAACACTACCTGAACACATACTGTTTCCTAGAGAGAACTTGGCACATGTTACACTGAGAATGAAAATGGCACACGCATCCTTTCCGGCTCAGTCAAGAGAAGCATTGCTCCTAGGTGAGACAGTATGAGGCCAAAGTTTTAGAGCTAGAAATAGAGGTGCCTCATGAGGCACCTTTATTTCCCAGTGAAGACCGTGGAGCCATCTGCATGACTCGTAGGCAAGACAATGGATCTGTGCCTCTCCCTCTGCCAGCTGAGCTGCCAGCTCCTATCCCTGCTGCTGTAACAGGCCACCCTCGACATGCTGCACCCAGCCGCGAGAGGAAATGCAGGAATTGATCAATCTGAATTAGGAAATCTCTGTCGGCAGGGAAAAAAAAAAAAACCAGTCCATCTGTCAGGAGGCCCAATGTGGAGAGCAGAGTTGTGGGGATTTTGGCATACACAGCAGCACCCTGTCCCCCACTACAAAGAGGCGAGCAGGGCAGCACAGCCGTCGGGACAGAAAGGATGGAGATCAAATCCTTCATACAGAACGCGCTCTGACACATCTCTGCTGTCCCTGGCTGTGGCAGCCACTTTACAAACTGTCACCTCGTGTCTAGTCCATTCAGTCAGCTCTTCCCATCAAGGACAGAGACACACAAAGGTACTATTTGGGCTCAAAGCTTCCTGTACTGTGACCTATTGATAAACTCTTCCTTGAAGTGGCAATATTAGTATGAGCAAAGGCCAGTTTCTTTGGACCAAATGTTCAAGTGATTTATTAGCAGTCAGAAGGTCCTTGTGAACACGGGAAAACTAAACCTGTGCAAGGGAACGCAAAGTAACACGCATACATGCAAATACATGATTAAAAATACTTACCGAGTCGATGATCCCCTGAAGGGCTTCAAAACCATCATTCACTGGGAAGACATGATCTTTGCTGTCGGCAATTCTAGCCAGCTGACAGAGCGGTGAAAGTAAATAAAACAGAAATGCAAAGAATGAGATAAATTAGCCAGCAGGCAGCACAGTAAGACTTCTCCAGACTCATCCCCTTGCAAGTAAAAAAAAATCCCCAAACACTGCAAGCGCTCTGTTTGGATTGCTAGTGCCTTATAGTTCGTCAAGCATTGAGAAGTTTATCTCTGCAGTGATTTATTTCAGAAAGCTCTACATTAGGAGTAAGAAAAGGCTTCCCTTAACTATGAAGACAAGACAGAACGCGGCTTTCACCAATGCCCAGAGCCTAATGATCTTTATTGCAAAAACTGTCTCCCACATGATTGTAAATCACCCAGCACAGGAACTTCCCAACCAAAACAGGCCACGGCACCAACGTGACAGGCCACTAATCAAAACCACTTCAGCACATACATCATTTAAACTAGGGAACTAATCAAAATGATTCCGTATTTTCACACAGAGAGGAGACCAATGCTCATTACACCCCATCTGGAGAGATAGGCCCGATTCACCTTTCCTGGCAGGACAGACATTTGACTATTTGTCCTAGGCTCAACTATTAGAGAGCCAAGAAGAAAGCAGAGAGCTATAACAGGACATGTTTTCTGAGTGGGGGGGGGATGGAAAGGGAGCATTTGGAAGCCTACATGACGAGGGCCATTCGTGAGGCAGTGGTAAGATAAGGGGAACAGGACACCACCTGTAAAGAGCTACATGCGGCTCCACTTGCATGCTAAGGGTTAAGGCCAGTTCTGAAGTAATGAGTTCTCCAGGCATCTGCTGGAGCAGAATCAAGTTTTACTGCTGCAAGGCCAACATTTGTTATAGTAATTCTCTGCCATGGCAGAGGTAGCATCAACCCAGCAGGCCTCTTCGGCGTTTCCTGTAGCATTGCAAATTGGAGGCAGCAGACTAGCCACACATTCCTCCCTAAACCCGACTGGCTCCACCTTCCCAGCTCGTGTCACTCAGAACTCCCACTTCTCAAGCAAAACAGCAAACTGCCAGCCTCCTGGTTTGCGTCCAGAGAAACACTCCAGGCAACTTGCCTCTGCCTGCTCCGCGAAGGGTGGTAAAGCTGCTTACTGCTTGTTGGCCAAGATACAGCAGCTTCTGTAAACCAGGTTGTTTACAGTTTCCTCAACTCTCTCCTCACAGTCCTCCTCCTCATCCATCCTGGGACTTCAGACACAGTCACCTAATATTTTTTCAGCATCTAAATGCAGCATCAAGCAGCAGCTGTCTTTGAGGTCTGCTATGCTAGATGTAGCCTCTGCCATCTTTATTCCCTCCTTGCTTTTTCTGTGACTTACTCTGGGTTACACTAGTCAAACTAGGGTTTGATTCGAAGGAGATTGCTCTAAACCAAGTTTGTTTTGACTCCTTTCTGAATCTGAGTTTGAAGTTTCATTGGAAAGCTGAAAGCCTGGAAAAGCTCAATTCGATCACCATTTCAGCACTCCTCTTAGGCGCTGTACGAGTGTTTCACTCACATTAGAAAAATACGTCAGCTGTGACACTTGGTGTGAAATGTGATTCCTGGACATACGAACGTGCACAGAATACATTCAGAAGTCAGACTATCAAATGGGAAAACACTGTAAAATATTAGTGTTACTAAGGAAGCTGTTTGCTTTTTACAGCATAGTCTGCCTGTGAAAGAAAAGCTGGACTGAAACAGAAGTGTTAAATGGCAACACCTCAACTTTATGGGGAAAAAAAAAGTCCCCATAACCTCCTCCTGCCTACAGCTTAATCCAGCCTGATTTGGAATTCTTCATGTGTCTTTTCCTCTGCTTTTCTCCACTGATAGCAAAAGTCATTGTGGCATGCAGACAGAGGGATGGTTCTCCACATTTGGAGATGTAGACAGAAAGGGGCTTAAAGCCAACACCCAGACCAAGACACTTCGGGCAGGCACTGTTAAACAGTCAACAGGAGAGGAAGACCGCTTGAGAGGTCTTGAGAAAGAGATTGAGGAGCGTGTGCCAGTGTTCACATGCACCTTTGCCAGGGACCTCAGTAAACATAAGTGCTTCATTTACCTGGGTCTCATTGAAGTCTTTCACACCAACACAATATACTGTGGCTCCCAGGTCACGCGACCGATTAGCCTGGAACAAGGAAAGGCATGATGACATGAATACAAATGGGATGGGATGCAGGTTTCTGAAAGATCTTAATCATAAATTTAGTCTTTTTCTGTAAAATGAGCAATGGGAGGCTTGTCAGAGCTTTCCTCCCTGATCCTGCAGAAAGAGCTTTTATATGGCACTAGAGCAGCTATTTGTTTAGTAAAGCAAAACCCAGGGTACCCAGTGGTTTTCAAACCTAAGCAGCTCACCTTCCTGGCTGCTCCTGCTTCCTAACATCTGGCTGTCCAACAGATGAAAGACTGACTAAATCCATTTTCTTTTCATCATTAATGACATATCCCACTATAACAGTAACTAAAATGTTTGGGTATTTTCTGTTTCAGGTATCTGTGCCTGAACTCATGATATCCACAGGTGAAGAGACATGCCATTCCATCTGCTACAGAACTGTATCACTCCCACTATTTACACAGCGGGGAACATCCACAGGTTTGATGTTTCCAGGCTATTTCACTGACATGCAGATGAAGTTGCATTTACTGTTCAAAAAGCAACTGTTCTAAATGTTCTTGCCTGCTTAAATGTGAATTAAGTCAGTTAATTGTACTTCATTAGCACAGGAACACCTGATGAAAACCCCATTCCCAGAGAAGAAGGGAGCAAGTCAGATGATATCAGAAGACTGTAGCAGTTCAAACTGTTCAACAACCTCTTCGACATCTTTTCAGAGAGGACTATCAAAAGGACATTGGTAGGACTACGCAGCAAAGCTTTCGAGTGCTCAACCAACTGCTTATCTAACATTTGGCATAACATGCTGACTGAATGAGGGTGTTGAGCATACAAGCTCGAATCTTGGAAACCTTTGTGGAAATTTTGGATCCGATCATGTGAAAAGCTTTCTGATGTGACCAAAGATTATAGGAAGAGTAGTCATCCTCTTTCTGTGGTCTTTACTTTTTGTGAAGGAAGAAAATTCAAGTGAGAAGACTCAGGTATTTCCCAGAAGGACCCAGTAAACAGCAAAACTTCAGCTGTGAACTATTCCTTCCTCCAGGTTCTTCTTTTTTAACTGGAAGTTTAAACCTCCCTCCCTCCCGATGAACAGTCTCAGTTTTGGTAAGTCAGAAGCATTGCTGCTGTTAATGTTCATCCTTACGATTCATGTCTAAACAGCACCAAAGGGCAGGTTTACTACCAGAGAAAAAGGTTTTCCCTCTCTTCTGCCTTCAAAGCAGCAAGCCCAGACATTTATTTCACTGTCTCCCTGGCTAAAATGTGTAAGACACCTACCTCCCTCTCAGAGTAGAAAAACAGGTCTTCATGGAGTTCTCCGTCTGTCAACGCAATGATGACACTTGCAGTTCTGTAACCTAAATACACAAACTTCTTTAGTCCCTTGGTTTTGAGTTGTATTTGTTAAACTAGCCTAGAAAACCACCTGCTAGCCACCTGTTCCCACACTTAGAGGACAGAAACAGTGGACATCAAGCCCATGTCCTCACTGCCCTTCAGGCAGCCAGTTTTCAGAAGACATGAGTTTCTGCACACTTTTTCCACTCAAGCACCTTCCTTCAATACCAGTTTTATACCACACTCCCTTGATGTGCCAATGATTTTTAATTGACAGCCCCTCATAACTATTTCAGACCAGTATAGTAGACTGCAGCCATCAAACAAACAATGCAAAGTGTTCCCAGTTATTTCCTGATTTCATTAACGCTGCCAATTCAAGAAATCCAGGGAATTTTTCAGCTTGTGATAAAAAAGCTCAATTGGGATTTAGACAGATATGGTAGGAAAATGGCCTAAAATCTTCAGCCTTCCTACGTAACATATTTCAGAAACCAAGTTAAGCCTTCAGTCTTCCCCATGTAGTGATTGGAGCTCGGGGTTTAGAAGTGTCTAGCAGACACCTTCAGTCAGCCTGGCTTCTGACTTTTGGCCTGAAACACTTTCAGCTCTGGATCCTTAAAGCTCCACCCATTCTTCTTCCTTTTCAGGAAAAACTACCCTGAGTAGCATTGCATTCCTGGAAGAACAGGAGACACCCCCCACCTTTCCCACAGTGAAGCTGCATTTCAAATCTATTAAACAGTCAAACAGAAAGAGAAAAACCCCCAAACATTCAATGGACAAGAAAGTCTCTCACCATGAACATTTTCATAGTAAATCTGTTCACTTGCCTGAAATTAAATCAGAAGATGATTAGCAATAAATGAGTAACAATACTTTGTGGGCATCTACGCATGCAGCAGAGGAAAGAGAAGGCAGTGAGGACAGCATGTTTGCAGCCTGCACACAACTCTGCTCTCAGAGATATCTGCTTCACAGAACCCATCCTGCCTATGGATTTGATCGCAATGCTTCAAGGTCTTAGCTAAAGCATAACCCAGTCGAATCAACCCTAAGGGCACTGGCTAAAGAAACATCCTATGGCCAATGACAAATATTTCCCAGCACCTCTAGATCAACCACTCTAACTGCATATAAACCAACTGCAGAGAGATATTCTTAGGCTTCTCTCTCCTACTTCATCTATGCACAAGCCTAGTCTGCAAGGCAGAAGGGTGAATGCGTTTCTGAAGTTGCTGAGTTCTCGGATTTGGTTCTAGACTCCAAAGCCAGCATCTCTGTCAGGTCACCTCAATTTTCGGTGTGTGCTCACATGCATTTTCAATAGGCAGACAGTGATGGTGTGTCGTACAGAAGCAGAAGAGCGTTCAAGAGCTCAGGTTTAGAGAAACTCCTGAGCTTGTAAAACATACAGGAGAAGATCAGAGCAGGCAATAACTTCTGCACAGCACTATCTGTCCACCGGTGAGCGCAGGCTAGAGTCATGGCCTCAGCCCCTACCCAACTCTTCACACCTACTACAGCACCCGTGCAGGACTCAGCTGTCCACCCTTCCTGAGCAGGGTTCCATGTGGGAGTGCAATGCCAAAGCTGCCTGCCTTGTCCTAAGCTGAAAAGGCAGCTCCTCCCATAAAAGCTGAAGGCAAAAGAAAGGCAAGCAGTAGGGCTTGCAGCTCCCTTGTACCAGCTCCCACACACTGTGTACTCTTCAGCGCACCTTCTGCAGAAAAGGGAAAGAGCCCCACTTACCCACCAGGGAGTTACTACCCAGATTCCATTGTTCACCATTTCCTGGGAGCAGCCAGACCCAGTTTAGAGGCACTAGAGCATGCAGCTAGTTACCCTTTCAAATCCTTCATGCATGTATGTGTCACCTCCCGGAAGGACTTTCTGCAGCTCTTCTAGCCCCTGGCGTATCTGCTCCCTGAAACGAATGCAGATACCTCGTTAGATGCCAGATCAAATTTATCAGGAGCTGATATCGAGGTGAAGACATGCATGGCAGAAGCAGATACAGAGAGGGGGAAAAAGTTTAACGCAATGTTTATATAGGCTAAGATAATGTTACAGGCTGAGGAAATGTCTGGGTAGGAACCTTTCTAAGGAAACGGGAAATAGGGCAGATGTGCTTCCCACGGCCTGGGGAAAGCATCGTGACAGCAGCATCTCCCAGGTCAACAGCCACACGTTTCTTCCTAAATGAACATTCCATGTGTAACGCTGGCCAAGCCAGTGATGCAGAAGCTCACTTTCCTCACTTACACTGGCTGACTTGACTGGACAAATGTAACCAAACAGCCACGAAAAAGGACAAAATCTCAAACCATCCCGGCAATTCCAGTTTACGTGGACGTAGCACCTTCAGTTCCCGTTCACACTGACTGGACAAGAAAAGCCTTTCCAAAGAGCTCATTAGGATTCAGGGTGTCTGTTTTATTTTTTCAGAAATCCCAGGCACAGTGACAGGCCAAACGGGGTGGGCACCCATTTGTTGTACCACCAAGTTGCAGACACCAAACTCTGGGAGCCAAGTACAGGCCAGAAGTTTTTAAAACCAAGATAAAACCCTGCAGTGCGCAAGAGGTATCTCTGAGCAAACTACACAATCTTCACAGGAAACAGATTAAGTCACTGCATGCAGGAGGACCACACTGACGCTGCAAGACCAAATGCCAGAAGCCAGTTTTGTCCCTGTGTTTAACTGCTTCAGAAAACCCAGCATACCCTCTCCGTTCAGCTAACCATGCGCACACCAAGCCAAAGCGGAATATAAAATCAAGAGCACTGTCTGTGATCAGAACTTGACACTGACATTTCAAAATAGACAGCAAAGGTTTTTAAAATACGCCAGTCCTGTACCATTAGAAGCACTGGCTGTTTCCAAAACGGATGCTACGCGCTCTCGATCTTCACATTCAGATGCTGATACACCACATGGAGGCACGGGCAGGGTAGAAAAGGCTTTGCCACTACTCCATTAAGAAAGGCCGGTCTTAACTAAACGACCAGCATGAAGCCCACACCTTGTTTGTCAGTCCTCCAATAGGAACCAGCAGCTCTCCCATCAGTCCCTGGCTTTTAGATGAATACCGTATCAATATCCTGTTCCCATTCAACATTTCTAGGACAGCTGGATAAATATGAAATACATTTCCACATGGGAAACAGTGAAGTCTCATAACTTAGCACTTTAACAGACTAGAGACCTTTGCAATGGGCACATCCCACAGAGTGGAAGACTGAAAGAGGCAGGGAACAGGTCTTTCTCCAGCACCCAGTTAGATATGGTTAATTCTCTCTATACTTATTGTTGCATTAAGTGGCAAGAGATGCTTAGGCTGGCTGGGTTTAACAACATTTTCAAGGCTGGTATGTATGTGGACTGCTCTTCAGGCAAGTGGCCAGTTTCCTATTCGTTCCTCTATAGCAGCTGCTCTGGTATGCAAGTTCAGAGACATCCAATATGTAAAACACATGCTGACTTATACAGCCTTCACATGTGGTACATATATTTTTGCTCCACGTGGCAATGAAGTTAGCAGAGGAAGCAAGAGCAATTAAAGGACTTCATCCTTGAAGTCAGAGTCAGAAAAACAAGATTCCATAGATTTTACTGGGATTGATTTGGGATCAACAAGGAGATGACAGGAACACGCTTCAGAAACACGGCAATCAAACCGTCATTGCCAAAAATATACACCCGTACAACCCACCCTAAACACTATCTGCCTGTATCGTACCTTCAGACCTCCTGAGAACTCATGGTCACCTCTGCCGCAAGAGTATGGGTGTAACCTGTGGCTTACAAGTTCATTTTACAGGGAGGGAGTTTCACCTATTTGGCTGCAGAAGAAACTCCCTAAGGACATTTCAAAGGCAATAAGGCTCTTGTTCTCTGACAAAAGCCTGAAAACCTGCAGAAGGCAGACTCCTCCACGAAAGCAGTTCGAGTCAAAACCCTAGTTACTGACAGAAGGGCATCTAGAAGTTAAAATGCAAGCAAAGGAGGTGAAGGAAGCTACAAGGACACCTCACTGTAGGTGCTGTGCACCTGTAAATCTCTTCTTACCTGTCTTCTGTCAACCTCATTAGAATTGTCCCTCTAGTTGAGAAAACGATGAAGGACATCCTCAGCTGAGGGCTGGAGAAGGGGAGGAAAAAAAATTATTCTGGTGGTCCAGCGCACAGCTTACTGTATGTGTAACAGCAAACACACAGAGCGCTCTGATGGAGTCTAGCTTATAACTCAACAGGATGAAAGACAGGACTGAACAGCAAAAGGTGCTTTGCCCGAGGCCTTCCTAGTCAAGCCAAACCCTGAGGAATCCTTCTGAAAGATGTAAAGAGCACTTGCATCGTGACCTTAGGATTGCTAAAGCAAGAAAGGCTTAAATGCATCCTGGTATCACCATGGAGACCAAGGAAAGCTAATGGTGTTTATCATAACAGATTCCACCCTGGCCTGGGGGATTTCTCATCCGGCCTCGAGGCGTTCAGTGCCTGCTATAGCCTCAGGCCTCTCCCTGCAGGCCCAGCCTTTCTGTACCTCTGGCAGGAGCCAGCCCTCAAACAGGAGGATTCCTTCCCCACAAAAGTAAGATTTGATCCAGGGAAGTCAGGCAGGGAAAAAGGGGACAATTAGCTTATCTACTCCTATTTCCTGCATGACAGAAATCTGGGGATAAGTAGTCAATGGGATGAGAAAAGCAGTAAGAACTGTCTCTCCACGAGGGGACTGGCACCAGCATGTGCTACCTGCCTGACACCGAGCACACCTCTCCTCACCGCTGGCACATGACCCCTCCTCGTTCAGTTACCTGCAAAGCAGCACTTCTTACCTTATGAACTTGCGGGCCAGATGTTCCACAAAATGATAGATTTCATTCCAGTGGTGCAGGACACTTCCCGATCTAGGGAAACAATTATTACAGGAGATATTAGCTTAATTGCTGCTATTGTAGTATTCCCAGCCTAATGTTTTGTTACAGTGCTCAACTAGTCATGTCTTTTTATTTTACTTAGCACTCACTGTCCATGTTCCTCCTTTAAAGATATATTAAACTGTAAATGACATTTCCTACTTAGCTTTGAAAAGTAAGAACAATTTACGCTCCATGCAAGTGTTTGAGGCTACATGTGGCAACAATGCATAGCAGTTACACTAGACCTTAAACAAATAAACCCTGTGTGGAGACCTGTCTCTCTGCACAGGATTTTAGGTTAATTCCACCAACTCACCTGCCACACCATTATGCAGAGCTTTTAGCTCAAGTGTATTATGAGAACAAAATGCATTTGGAGGATCAGATTATTAAACCTCTCTAGTGTTTCCACTGTGATAGAGACTATGAAAAGTACAACACCTTAAATCCACATCTCGACTGTTCTGGCTAATTCTTTCACACCTCAGTTAAAGGCAAAACAAATTAATTTTGCTCCTCAGGAAAATAAACCATGACTATAAGGGGACCAGATTATTCTTCTTTATGCTGTAAGAACCAGGAAAAAATTAGGTTAATCGGAATCTTTCAGCACTAAATGCCTCTTCTGGCATAAACACTTCTACGAACACTGGAATATTAATACTGGAAAAAAAATTCCTGCCTAGAGTTGGAAAATAAATGTGTCATCACTTATTTAATTCATTGACTGCAATTAAATATATTTATAGAAGAAATAACCATTCCACCTTTAATAGAAACTTCATTGATCTGTAGCCTGAGGAAGGGAAGATGAACATTTGAGATGTTTTTTCACTTCGCAGAAAGAAAAGGCATCTGAGCTGACTCTGGTTTACCTTTAATCTGAGAATGCAAATGAACAGCCATGAACAGAGTCACCCCAGCTCTGCACACCTGGAACAGCCAACCCCGGCCTGGCTGCCAGGAGCATGACTTCACTTCCGAGCAGCATGGCAAGCGTGCAAACCACATCGTGCAGGGCATACAGACCTCCTTCCCTATTCTCCCCATACCTGAGTTTCATTTCCAATCAGCAAAAGTTTTGGCCTTACCCACTTGTTCCACAATACCATAAACCATTCTTTCTCTATATGACCCCAGTATGGCCAAAGACAACCTCAGGTGACAGGTAGAGAGAACCCTTGCACAGGTACAAGAGCATATGGTCCACCTGGACAAACAGTAAACTCTCCCACTCTCATTGCACGAAGGACCTGATACCAAACACACCCTCACAAGCACCCCTGCTTTGCCCATGATTGCAAGGGACGGATTGCAGAAGAGACTTGAGCATGAGCAGTGCCAGATCACACCTTGGCTGGCTTTCCTTTCATCAGACCAGGCCTTGAAATCATGACTTGTTCTCCACACAAATGTGTCTCAGAGAGGACCAAAGAAACACCAACAGCAAGGGGCGTGATAAACTAATTAACACAGACAGTGCAAAAATTGGTGTCTTCCAACTGATGATGAGTGAGGTACTTCAGGACTTGCTCTGAAACAGGAAACTTACCCCCCACTGCATCCAAACTGCAAACTGATAGAACAGGGACACACAAAGCTCAGCCCCAGGTGCCATTAGAATAACTCTTGAGAACTTGAATATGACAGGCACTACAAGCCCATCAATGCCAAATAGCCCAAACAGTTTCCAAGAACCGGTTTGGAAAATAAGTATTTATTGTCTTTACATGGTGAGGCATAAAAGAGACACTTTATAGTATTGGTTACATCAGTCTCCAGGAGACACATGAAGCCAAGGCTTTCTTAAAAACATCCTTCAGTGAAATGTATGTTGCTTTCGACCACGTATGCACCTCCCAACGCAAGTACACCTCATTGAAGTGCCATGTCTTCTGAACCATCGCAGAGCAGACGTGCAGTTGGGAACCTTTCACAAGCATACCCTAACCACCCTTCTCCCAGCCATCAAATAAAACGACTGTAATGTGTTTCATGTAAAGAGAAAACTTAGCTCTCAGCCTCTGCCAACACAGAAGCTCTAGCAGCCCCCACCTGCAACAGGACACTGCCCTAGAAGTGACGTTAGCCTTTAAAATTATGGTTATTTCCTCCCCTCTGAACACAAGTTGATCATCACTTAGAATTACTCTAGCAGCAAGGGGCTGGGAATGAGAGCCAGCCACCGGGCGCAGGAGGTACGTAGGTCGTCATGCAAAACCCCTGTCATTTCCCATGGCTCTCAGAAGTCATGCATTTCTTGAAAACAGCATTTGCCAGAAAAAAGTTAAAAACCCAATAGCTCAGTTCGATGCTGCGGCAGTCCGTAAGTCAACAGCACGTCCTGATTAAGTGTTTGCCTTCGCAGTCATTGTTCTGCTGGTCTTAAACAGTTTGGGCAGTATTTTCAGGTAAGCAGTGCTTTTGAATTCTTCCCACAAGTACAGCTTCAGCTCTTGCTTCCTCCTCCCTTTCATCATCCTCCTCTGTTCTCCCACCAACAGTCCCATCTTTATGCCCTCTGGAACAAAACTCCAGGCATCTGAAGCACAGCTCTTTTTCCGTGACACCTTCCCACACATCTACTAACACACAAGGAATAACCTGAAGTTCAAGAACAGCAGAGTGCTAAACATCTCTTTTAAGGAAACTCCTCACCAGTGCTACAATCATAAAACCAAACCCACCCTTATTCGACAAAAGGAGGATGTTTTCTGCTTTCAGTTCCAAAGGCACAAAGTGGGCACTTAACTCTTCCGCTCTACTAGAGCAAGCTGTAAAAGCGTCCCAAAATGAAGGCTCACACTTCTGCTAACCACATTGTTCCTTCCAGCACAGCAAGTTTCCTACCCATAGCTCAACAGCTTGGAGTCTACCTACAGCTGATTTCTTCAGCTCACCAAGCCCAGGTCTGCATTCAGAAAAAAATACTCCTGTAATATATAAAACACATCTTCTGGAACACAATTCAGACTCCTCACAGTCTTCACTTATTATAAAATGGACAAAACCCTTTGCGGTCAGGAGAGAATTTAGAAAAGCAGCATTAGCTTACAGTGTTCACCCCGCAGTAAGGCACTTGCCACTTGTAAAGCCTCTCATAAGGCAGGCCAAGAACCCTGAGTAGGACAAGTATTTCTCAAGCCTAACTGTAGGACAGTAAAAGCCAAATTTAAAATCGTTATCTCTTCATATTCCCAAAGAGAAACAAGATGATCAGCAAGCCAACATTTGCAGTTGAGTGTTTGATGCTATAAACTTGCTATTTAAGAAAAGGCTCATCCTGAGGATGACAAATTCTCTGCTGGAGAGAAGCCCAATAAATGGAAATTAAGACTAAGTAAATCATTATGCCTTTAACAAGGGAGTGATACATTCTGTGGTCAACTGTGCTGGCATTTTGTACATCTAAACTAAATGCGAGGGTGAGAAAGACACTCCGCATGGCTCCATGGTTCCAGACCCGGAGAGCCACACTCTGGCGAAACCCTGCAGCCCTCCAGCAGCTGCTTTTCTCCTACTCACGTGTCAAGATGCACCGTGACCCAAAGCCTTAACAAGTCAAACTTCCTGACAGTTTGTCTTTCTTGAGCCTTTTAGACTCCTTATTACCATTTCTGTCACTGCTCCTTCACAGAAAGTCCATGCTTTTATTTAATTTGGAAAAAAAGAGAACCAAGCCCACAAACCCTTCTACAGCGACTTCACACCAGTTATGTGCACCGCAGCTGACAGAAGTACATAACAACACCTGATTCAGAGACTGATGTTGATCCAAATTCTCCTTAAACTTCCACAGTTTTGGACTAACTTCAAGAAGTCTCCTAGCTGTCAGAGGTGGCGTTGACCCAAGAAGTTTTGCAGCATCTTTTTATTGAGTTCTTTAAAAATAACACCAATGAGCCAAGAAGTGTCCTTTGTCTTTCCAAACACTTCAGGAGCAACTTTGAAAACACTACATAATACAAAGATGTTAGAGAGGTGATGCAACCCTTTGAGGAAACACTACTATCTTGTGCCACACTTGACACAAGGCAGCTAACCAGACATACGGTCAAACACTGGAGCTTACAGGGTCTGTGGAAGTGCAGTTCAGAGCACCTACTGCAGTCCAAGAACATTATTCTCTTCCTGACTGGCACAGGATAAGTAAAAAACCCAACTAACAAACAAGTAACCATGAACTGAATTTACATCAAGCAGTAGATAAAGCGCAAAGCGTTGCAGGTACACATTTAATCCTGGGTGTAAAGTAGCTCCCACCCACCCCTTTTCCCAAGGAATAGTTAACCTTAGAGTCACCACTGGCTAAAAGCCATGTACACAGGTCTGGACCAGCAAAGATTTAACTTAGCTCACGCCTACAGCAGACTTAGGAGTTAATAACATTCCTCCAGGCAACCAGCAAAAAGACACAAGAATGTGCAAATTTTTCCACCCTACCTTGCTAGCAGCCCTCAGGCTAAACCAAAGAAAAGCTAGGTCTCCATGTACTTCAACCCCCTGCCAGCCCAACAAAAGGCAGACACTGCTCTGGATTCAGGCCTGGGATTCCAGAGAAACAACAAAGGAATCCCTGACTAGGTCAACAAAGATCAGAGATGATTTTGAATCTACTTCTGCAGATGCTCAGTTTTACCAGTACCTACCAAAGGCATGTATTTCTTCTGATCAAAGCAGCTAGAATATTACTCTGCTCTTTAAGGGTCCTGAGGTTGGCTCTGTTGGCGGGCTCGCATTTCCCAGGGCCCTGCCTGGCCCCTGTACTCTTCCACACTCCAAGTGTAAACCGGGACAGTCCCGTTTAAGCCATGGTAACTACAGCTACTAGTGCTAGATTCAGAGAAACAACTACCAGCCTCTACAGCAGGAATTTCACTTCAATACAACTGGTTAAAAATAGATCGGCTGTCTGGCTGAATAACGAGGGGATCACAAGAAGCAGCTTGGATTATTTGCTTCATTGTGCCAAGGATCTTTCAGAGCCAAGTTTTCTTTCACACATGTACAGCTCCTTGCGTGTTTTCTGCACGTGGGTATGAAATGCCTACTACCGGCACCCTGTTCTCTATTGCAAGAGCACAGGAAATACCACCTTGGACATACAGAGGAGACAGCAAAAGATTACTGAGAAGAACTTACTGCTATTCCTTCTTCCCTACCTGCAAATAAATTAATCTAGGAGCTGCCTCAACGCGTTCCAGCTGTGCTTGTGGAGGGTGTTTACAAACTGCAGCACTAAATACCATTAGTTAGGGGGTTGGTCATAGTCATCGTTAACCAGTCACATGGACGATATTTTTAGAATAACGGGACAACATCAGCAAAAACAAATGTTTGCTTTTTTATCAACACCTCACTGTTTCCTCATTCTTCATGCTACATGAAGGCCCTACTCCTGATCTCACATCCAGGCTGCACATCCTTTGGCACTGTCTTTTGCCACATGTTTTGTGACCATTCAGTCCATGAGAGCCAGAATCCATGAAACCCCTCAGAACCACAGTAACAAAAGGACATGCCATCTAGGACCAGCTCTCTCAACAGTTCCCCCAAGATAAGCCAGCCTTACCTTCCACAACACTGGGCTCATCTTGGCATGACTTCCACTTTGAGATGCTCAGCGCCCTGAGACCAGATCCTGCTTATTACCTACATTGTCACCAGTTTGCTGCATGTCATGCAGTGACTCTCAAGAGAGCTGGCCAACCACAGCTCCCTCCAGAGTTGGAGCACTGCACCAGCAACGGCGTGACAACTTCTGTCTTTTTCTTGGCAAGGAGTCTGCCCAACTCGAACCACAGTCCTCTGGGGTGTCTTTGCATCACTTTTGAAACATGACTGTGCTGGCCTGAGGTCCAACGGTCACAGCATGAGAGGCCTTCTCTACTGCTACCTAAGCTGTGTGAGAACTCCTGGAAGTGACAGAAGACATGCAGGTGCACGCACAGAGATTAAAGATGTGGTTGTAACTGAGCAAGCATACCTGGTGTCATTCAAGCTTTTGTTCTGTTTGTAGCTGTGTAGCATAACAGGATTATTTCTGAATGGATGAATACTGGATTTTCATCCATTTCATGACCATGAGAAACAGGAGATTTGCTTCAGGTCCTCTGAGCAGGCCATCTGCAACTAGTCATGTCTCCAGTCGTCTACAGACAGCCGGAGCAAACCTGGTTTCCCTTCACCCAGCAAGTTTGCAGGCGTCTCCTAAGGAGAATGTTGCAGGGAGCTGGGGCATCACTCAGAAGAACAGCCTGTATCACCAGCCCCTTCCCCATGGGTCACGTGTTCACTTTCAAGGGGCTTCTTGTGGCCTGAAGTTATGACTTCAAGAGCCAGAGCTGCGGCAAGGACTGCGTATCACGAAGCAGCTAGAACATGTCCTACAGCAGCACACATACGGTGTGCTAAATGGACTGCAGTCACCACATCCAACCAGGCACCAAGGCAAAAGGGTCAGTGGAGGGCTCCAGCACTGGTGACTTCCAGAGCTGCGTTCATTGGGGTTTTATTACTTCTTTGATCTCAGAAAGTAGGTTGCTTAATAGTTCAATGGCTTTCATCCACCACTGAAATCAACATTTCATGTTTCAGAATCTAAATCTTCTGCTTGTGTCCTTTATCACTTTCAATAATTTTAATCATTTAGAGCTATTTCAAAGAAAAGCACTAAGTCCTGAATCTCTTATTGTCATTTCACAGTTTGCCTGAAGGCCTCTACAGGCATCACCTCTCTCCACATTCAGGACTTCAGCAGCATTTTTGGGAACATTCTCTAAACAATTATAAGGTAGAAAACGCAGGCTAAATAAGACTCATGCTTTTTTAGACTTCAGCTTAGCATCTGAGGAATAAAAGAAAGTTTTAAAGACAAAGGATATGGGATAAACTGCTCCACCACAGCAAGTCTCTCATCAGCCTCCTCAAAGGCTAAACAGTCAGGTTGTTGGCATATCGTACGCATTAGGAGCTTAAACACTAACTCTACTCCAAATTCCACTGGAGACCAGGGACATTTTTTATCAGACCCTGTTCATTTCTGCACCAGAGAAATCCCAGAAACAGGAATCCTGCAACTGTCAAATTCAGATTTTTCGGTTGGATACCTTGATAGACACACTGAGGTAAACCTGCCTGCTTTAAAGTTGGTGCAGGGAAATGCAGTTTGCAAAAGCTGTCAGAAGTACACATCATGCTCTGTGGTTTTTTCAGCCTCAACAATAAAGGTATTCTAAGAACTGAACAGTCAGAGCAACAAAATGCATTAGACAGGTAGATCTTTCCACTGAATAAAGTAAAAAATCCACCTTTCCCCTGGAGCATTAGGACAACTGGCACTTCAAAATATCCAGTGTCTCAGTCGTACATTTTACCCAGTATTTTGTAATAAAGTGTTATGTAATTTCAAGTCCTTTATACTAATGGAATGTGGGAGCTACTGCAAAACACTCAAGAGGATCAGTCAGAAATTTTCATCTGCAAGCACTTTTGGCAACTTGCAAATGCTTTCCTGTCTCTGAAATTTATGGTTAATGTTGTCAGTACCATGGCTCTGGCAAGCACATCCTCCACTGCTTCCAAGCCTTTGGTTCAAAATAACTGCTCTTCATCAAGAAAGTTAGGAGAATCAATTTAGCTCGTACTGTTTAATACATTTTTGTAAACTGCTGTATTGCTTCAATATGAAGCTTTCCAAAGCTCAGCACACACCTACTTCACATCGCTCCACCTACGATCTGAAGGCCTGTAAAGAGGCAAACTTACTAGTGCCAAGAAGATGACACTATCACAATGAGTGAAGAAAAGAGTGAGGTAGCAGGTTATCTTCAGCATAAACAGTTAAGCAGTCAAAATATGCATTTGATTAACAGGAAACAAAGAAAATGTGACTCAGCGTAGAAAAAATAAAGGTCTCTTTAAAGAAGGCGTTCTAGCTGTTTTCCACCACAACGGCCAAAACCAGACCCTTTCACAGGGAGTAGCCATCTCGCAGAGTCCGCTCTTTACCTGCGAGCTGCTGCTCTAGAACGCTCCGAGCTAAGGAGCAAGCGGTACAGAAGCAGACCTCTGGGCAGCCGAGCATTCCCTCCACGTCTTCAGCTACAGAATTAATGCCTGCAATAACAACTCTCCAACCCTCACATTCACGAGTGCCTCAACCTTCATGGTTCATAAGGAAACCAGAGGTGAGCAGGGTGCTGCCCTTCTCCCAACAACTCTTTTGAGAAACTAGAGGGCCAGGTACACAGTAAAGCTTCTACATCAGCTACAGCAAAATTTATAATGATTTCATTTACAGAGCACAATGGGATTATATACTGGACATACCAAAGAAGTTACCACGACAAAAACAAAGGCAGAGTAGTAAAGAGTTTTGCAGGACCTCCGGGGTCACAGTGACTTCTACAAAACCAAAATCTAAAGAAAACATCCTTGGTATCAGTATATGCCATTCCAGTTCACGCCTAGAGAAAGATTTCTTAGTAAAAGAACAAAGTAGAACGGACTTACTTGTCTAGAATGAAATACAGATCAAATCCTCCGTAACAGGCAGGACCCCCATTCTCTCTCTTTCCACCTTGTCCGTCACAGGTTAGCATAAAAGTTGCTAGGAAGAGACATTTGAAGCCCCATTTCAAGATGCTTTGCTTTGCAATGGCCATTATATCCAGAGAGGAGGAGAAAAAGAAATCTCTTCTTCCGAGGCTCCTTTATTTCAGAGGTTTATCCACAAATGCCATTCAATGACCTTTCAATGTATATATAGATATTTTATTCCTTAAAACTCCACTTGCAACAGTTGTCCTCAGGAACTTGCAAGACTTTCCCCCTTGTTTCCCTTGCACTTCTGTTTCTTGGTTTCAGATTTCAAGATGCACAATACTGTATTTCACTTTTTTTTTAAAGGGACTTGACCCTCAGTCTCACTTGCAGCTCTCTGAAAGCAGCACCATTGTTTTGCAAGAGAAGGAGCAGCCTCTTAACAAATCCTTCTTTGTCACAGACTTCAGAAAACACAGGGAGGGTTTGAGGTTCTCCCCCCCCCCCCCCCTTAATTATTATTGTTATTATTAAGGACGGTTTTATTTTTCCTTAGCAAAAACAGCTCAGAGAATGCCACCTCGTGGCGAAAACTCGAGCTGACTGGAGTCTCTGGTTTTAAGCGTATCACCCGTGCACTGAGCACACTAAACACAAACCCTAGCAGCTTTAGGTGGGAGTATCAAAGCATTTTCCTTACAGGAGACACGCAGCACTGTGCAGAGGTATCTTTGTTTCCCACGTAACCAATACCTGAGTTTAAAGACCTTTAAAAGCCTGGAGTAGCTTCACAAAAGGTAAAATGATGAGCCATGCCAAGTTTCATCCCTTCTATTTTCTCAGTCCTGAGAAATATCGAGCTTATGAAACAGGCTTCCCCCTATTACAATCCTCAGCAAACTCATTTCAGCCACCAGAGCCCAAACCCTCCCTCTTCCAAGAAAACTTACTGGAAAATGCATCTTCAGCTACACTTGCATTTTCTATCTTCTTCCACAAACAGCAGCACAAGCTCCAAAACGTGAGCAGGACAGTTCAAAAGCAAGAGCACTCCCCCGTCAGAGCAGCCCCCCAGGCTAGCAAGAGAGAAGCTAGAGAACCCAGGAGCAGAGGCTCCTGGCCTCTCCTCTTGGATCCTCTCAGGCTGTAGCGACACACCTGTCCTCCCAGTGCTAACTGCTGGTGAGGGGAGCAGCAGCTTCAGCAGCAGGGGCCCAGCTCAGGTTTCTGACAGGGGAGGCAAGCACACTTGAGCCAGGCTTTCAAGCTGTTCTTCAGTGCTTAAAGACTTGAATTTGACTTTCAAAAATTGATGATTAAAACATTGGGCAAGTTCCCCTCCCCAACCTGGCTGTGTTCAGCAAATAGAGAAGCTCCATCACCTCGACTGTGGATAGTACAGAGACATGGGACAATGGTAACTCCTCTGTCAAATCCTGACCAGTCCTGAAGGAAGTGGGGGTCCTTTGGCAGTCAAAGCTTCTCTGTGGCTCGACAGGAGTGGAGCCGGCTGTTCTGTGGATGGGTAGTTTGGGCTTCCATAGCTAAACTCCTAAGGGAGCTGGGAGTATGGGCGTGAGCCCTTCACTCGATCTCTTAGTGAGGTCCAGCTGGGGCTCCTGCCAGCCTCCAGCTGGCCCGTGTCTGCCTAAAGATTAAAAGCAGATTGATAATCTCTTTCACTTCTTTCTGACTAGCCCTGAGATGAACAAACATACACAGCTTAAAAATTAAAAACAAGAAAAGACCTGTAGCTCAGGAGATCCCTTTGGCCTGAAGGCAGCAGAGGGAGAGGAGGGGGGGGGATGCAGGAGATCAGATTCTCTCTGTAGCTGAGGATTCTGGCTGATAGAAGGCCCAGGAGATCCTGGGGAAAAGCCAGGCATGAGGCATCAGATGAAGCTTAGAGCACTCTGAGATGGAGGGAGCTGCTGAGACAGTGAAAGACTTGAGTGCCAAGCTGTAACACTGCCTTTCTTCAGGGCTAGTCCTCTTCACAGGCCTGTCTTAACAATGTGTCTTCCTGTTGCTCATCTTGTAATCCTCTACAATGACTCAAAATAAGTAGAAATCTCTCCTAAACTTTGATTCTTGCCTCTTTCAGTCTTATTTGGCATGTGCACACTGTGACACTTGCCCATCTCTGCGGGTGTGCCCTGGGATAAGAACAGGCAGTTAAAAGAGCATTTGAAGGGGTCCAAAGGGGTACAAGAGGGGCCATCAAAATATTTTTCTGGATGCATTCATAGATGATAAAGGGTATATGAAAGAAAAACCAGCCAGAGATAATCCATGCTAGAGGTCTTTATTTGAAAGACACGGTCACCAATTGACCTGTTTCAGCATATGAATCATCAAGAAGGAAAGTCTCGAAAGAGAAGGTGCCAGGGAAGATCAGCATCGGGGCTGTCTTTGTGCAGCAGCTCTTGGGCAGCCACACTTGGGTCCGGAACAGAGAGATTTTCAGACCTTGATGTTGATATTGACATAACAGTAGTTAAGGTCCAAATACTGCAGGATATCCAGTCTATTGCATGATGCTTGTCTGATGGCATATTGGGGTCCTTGAAAAACGAGAAAAGGAGAAGACCAAGAAACACCATGAGGTGATACCGAGGATGGTTTTAAGCAATCTGTGCATTCACTAGCAGCCCTTAAGACCTGGCATTAAAAATGCGAGTGCAAGGTACCATCAAGTCCTCTCAAGTACCAAGGCAAGTCCCAAAGTGGAGCCAGCAGTGAGCAGGGGGAAATGCTGCTCTGGCAGAGTGTCACATCCTGCAGCTGAGGTGTAGATCGTCTTTCTCCTGCCAGGGTCTGCAGACAACCAGCTTCCCGTGAGGCTCAGAGGACTTTGCTGGTGCTTGAGAATTAGCTCCCCTGCCTGCAACTGAGTTCCTTCCTAGATCTATGAAAAAAGAATTTCTTTCTTCCCCACCACACAAGACATTCTGTTGCAAGTGAACAAAACACGATTGTGGCAGCCGCAGCACGACAGTGGATTTCTACCAGTCTCCCTAGCAAGAGCTGGCACTCGGCAAGAGGGTATTTTTCTTGCTCTGACTGAGACCTGTTGAGAATAATTGCTGCAGTGGAAGTATTTGACATGTACGAGTGAAAGATTTGTGTCCATCTCCGGATGGAACAGCAGCATTTGTGTATTGCTGCCCAAGGAAAAAAAAAGCCTGGTTAGGTAATTAATTTGTTTGCACTCACCGCGATATTCATAAGCCACATAGGTTCTGAGTCCTCTGCACATAGAAAAGATCTCCTGTCCATAAGACTTGAGGTCATGGAAAGATCTCCTGATGAGCGTGAATGTCAACTCCTTTGTAGGATGCCCATTACCTTTCAGGCCCTAAACGTCAAATAACATCATGTAGCAGATCAGTGCCTTGGTCCATTTAATAGCACAGCATATTCCTGTCTGCGCAGTGGCGACTCAGTGCTTGGTGGTTTACTCCACACTGTATCTAGCACAGTCATTTAATCCCCTGTGTGACTATGGGACCATTAGCAAGCACTGAAGACAGCTCCTGTGGCAGATCTTTCTAAGGGACTCAGGGTGGAGGGAGGCTAAAGAGAACTGGGAACTCAGTTCAACCACTGAACAAGAGCCATGCAGTCAAGACTTTCACACAGACCTCCGACAGAACTCACTCCTCAGTCACTTACTCGCCTCTTGCCCTACTGGTATTCAGTTTGTAACTTGGAAGCACAGGAGAAGACACCTTTTCATTCAGTCTTCTCCGATGGGAACCAAAGAGGCAGTAGCAACACCTGGCCCATTCATTTTCACTAGAATTATTTGCAGGTGGTGCTTGTGACCTCTTTGAGCATGCTGAGTGTTTTAGAGGGACAGGTTTTTCTGATCTGCTCCAGAGTGCTTTGTTTCAAACGAATTTAAACTCTATTTTTCCTACTTAGTGCTTTGTCATCCGGACAAGGTGTCTAGGTGCCTGTATCACCTCTTCTGAGCTGGGCTTCCTGCTGCTTTGTATCTCATCATTCAGCTACAGCCACAGGACTCTGTTCTGGCTCAGACAACTAACATGGAGGAAAGGCTGAGGAATAGGGAGGAGCTCTCTGATGCCCTACAGGAAAATGGAGGCCTGAACAATAGCATCTGCAAAGCAATGTTCCAAAATGAAAAATGTAATTTTGTAATGAAGTGACTCAGAACTATTTTTAGATATTGCTATCCAAAAATAATGACACTGAAGGTTTCCTAATAGGAACTGTTTCTTAGCAACCTGCATACCTAAACTTTCAGAGAAAGTGTAGTTAGGGAGGGAAGGGGAGGCAGGAGGGGAATGATGCACCTATTCTTTGTCTTTTGGAAAACCATCCCCAGCGCAAATTCCCAAGCGACATCATTGTTCAGAGAAACAAAATCCTGCCACTTGTGAAAATCTCAAGAAAGAAACCAGTTAAGAAAGAGCTTGATGAAAAATCTAAAATCTCTAAACATAAAAAGCAGTCAAAATAAGTAAACCTTTAAAACATTATAACAATAATCTGAGTGAGCTGCAACACTGATGCTCCACTGCAAGCATCTGAAACAAGGTGTTCTGAACAAAGGTTTCATAGCATGTTAATGTAAAGAGTCCTTGACATTGATAGAATTCATAACCAATGGTGTGATCTAAATGGCTTTTAAAGTACCTCTTGGTTTAAAAGCTTTAGAGAAGAGCAACATCTCTGTTATCAGTTTGCTCTGCAGCGCTCTACAACTGCACCAGGAACTCCTTCTTCTAGATCTTACCTGGTTCTGTGCAGTCAGACTGGGCAGCACATCAAACATAGGCATCTCCCTTCTGTTCATGATGGAAATGTAGCAAGCTGTCTCTGGCAGCACTTTGCTTGCAATAAAGCCCTGTAAAAGAAAGTTGTTGACAGAGGGGAGTTCAGTGTTTCAAGAATTAAGATTGGAATAAAGTCTGTATTCAAAAGGTACTAGACACAGATAATTCTTAGGCCCAAATGTGGACTGAAACCATTAAGAACAGAGAAACCAGTCCTGTGTTTTGGCCAGCTGTCTAGGAGCTGGGCTCCTTGTGCACTTCCCGATCCAACACGCTCCCACCACTCACCTCATTGTAGTTCCAGATGGTTTTCCAGGATCCATAGGTGCTCTTTTGCTCGATAGTTGCCACGTGTCGATCCCAGTTGAGGGTCAAAACTTGGCTGCCTCCCACAGGCAGCCAGGATTTTCTTCTTATAATATGTGTTCTAGTTTCAGAAAACAACACTGCTTTTAGACTTCCCAGTTAGTCACTGATCTCCCCAAAGCTTTTGGACAGCACCAAGGAAAACTGCAGCAGCCGGGAACTCAGAAGGAGCAGCAAAGTCTGTGTGTGGTGGTGGCTATACTCACCCTAGCGTCAAGGGCTGGAGTCAGCACGAGTCCCAGGAGGACGGTAGTCAC
Organism: Bucorvus abyssinicus; assembly: GCA_009769605.1. Lineage (NCBI taxonomy): Eukaryota > Metazoa > Chordata > Aves > Bucerotiformes > Bucorvidae > Bucorvus > Bucorvus abyssinicus. The sequence goes on along the minus strand of CM020059.1, from coordinate 1,600,350 downwards.
AATCTGAAATGGAAATGGAAACCAGTGGTGTTAAGTGCAGGTCTGGCAACATGGTAAGCTGTTTTTCTCAGAGCTGACTCGGAAGCTGCTTCTGAGACCTGTGTAGTTTTACACCGACATTCCAGGAGAATGAGTAGAAGGCATTGAAATTCTAGAAGGAAGTGGTTAATGGGATACTAGGGTCTGCGCTTCTCCCTCTGCAGCAGAACCGTCTCCCCAGGGAATACCTGTTTGCTAGAGACAGGCACTTCTGAGGGATCAAGGCAAGGCTTTTGAATCAGAGTTGAGGTTTACAAGGAGAAAAAAGCATGTGTACTCACAGTGAGCTGCATCTTGACTGCAGAGCTGCTGCTGGTGCAGATGGATGAACGCTGAGACCCATCCGGCTTATATACATTTTCAGACTGAGGAGTGGAGGGATTAAGTGTGGAAATAAAATAATTCTGTAATTTGTATCCCTGTCTGCATGTTGCTGATAATTGTTTCCTGCTGTAACTACTTCATAAATGTGGGGATTGTACTTGTGCAACTTGTGACCTGCCAGAGTCTGATCAGTATCAGATAAGAATCCATTTGCAGTGAGAAATATGTTTTAGAGGAGCTTTCTGTCACGTGCTAATAACTGCTGAGAATTCACACCAAACCTGGTGAGGCCAGAGACAGCCCAGGGTTTGCAAACCGCAAAAGCCTTGCAGTAGAGAAGACAAAGAGGAGCCTTTGAATCCCCCCAAATGGAGCGTGTGTTCCCAGGAACCATAGGGCCCACCAAAACAGACGGCCCAAAGCCAGCATTGCCCTGGCAAAGTGTTGTCCCACCACCTGGCAGTTCAAGCTGGAAAGTTACCTGTGGGTGCAAGCCTGTTGGTGTCTCTTTGTTAGTTTAGGTGGGAACCTTCATGGCTTTTCACTGTGCCGCAGCGTGACCGTGCCGTTCGGAGCCTTCTGAGTCCTCGGGGTGTGGGTCAAGCTGCACCATTTCATTTCGTGTGCAACCAAACCTGTGGCAGGGAATCCCTGTAAAGATTCCAAAATGTCTTTTCAACCTCAAACCTGCGTGTTATTTTTAAAAAGAGTGTTTTAATACATAGAAATATCTTCTAACCAGCGCTGCAAGTGCGATACAAAATTAAATCCTGGTTTCAGCTCCACCGAGTCGAGGCGGCAAGTCCAAAGGCACTTTTTTGCTCCCTACCGTCAGGCCAAACGCTGGGTCTCCCCCGGCGGCACCGCTTGCGTGACACGGGCCGGTTCGCGCCGCGGCTCCGAGCAGGCACCGCCAGCCGCTCCTGGCGGCAGCCCGGCTGGAATTAACCCCCGGCCGGAGGGAGCGGAGCCGCCGCTGTGAGGCGCGGGGCGGGCGCGGGGCCGCGCTGAGGCGGCGGCTCGCGAGGGCCCTCAGGCGCCGCGCGCGCGTGACCAGGAGAGCAGCTAAGGGTCGGGGAAAAGGGCGGGAACACCGCCGTGAGGGGGCGGTGCGTGGCCGGCGCTTCTGGGAGGCAGCGGCCTGCGAGCAGCGGGGGATCCCTGGTGCCGTTCCAGCTTCGGTAAAGTACGTGTGTGGAAGGTTTATTTTCGTTAAAGACCAGTGTGAGGCCGGCTGACAGGGTCTCAGATCAGACTATCACTTTCTGTGTAAAGAAAGAAGGAAAAACATCCCTCAGAAATGAGGTTCCCTCAGCACCCTGAATTTCTCTTAAAAGGCATGAGGGTGTTGGAGTAAATTTATTGGATTATGTTACAGCCCTTTAATTATACTCAAGTCACTCTATTGAACTTCTTCTGGTCAATACAGTTTTTCAGTTCTTTGCTCGTGTTCTGCCTGCTGTGGGATAAGAGAAGAAAATGAGCAGTAGGGCTGAGTAACGCTGACGTGACAAGCGGATGGGTCGCCCTCAGAATTTCAGTCACATAATTAATTAAATTAGGGAAGGCGGGGATCTGGTATTTTCCAGAGAGCCCCAGTTCCCAAAGTGCTCATGGTAGCTCGTGGAAACCCTCTGTAGTGGTAAAGCTCGGCCGGTTGCTGTGGAGGAGGATCTGACGCTGTTAGGGAAGCAGCTCTGGTCTCCTCTGCTGTACCTTGTTCGTACACAGGTACGTTGAGACTCATCACCGAGGTCTCTTCAGGTTCACTGGAGTCTTTCCTCTGGTCATGTCTCCCCTTGAAATCTCTTTCCGAGTCTTGTTGTCTTCCTGATCAGTTTGAACCCGGATCGATTTGAATTGGCATAATGAATGTTGTGAAATGCACCGACATCCCCACAAGTGCCAGAAATTGCCAGAATGTCCCATTGCGATTCAGTTCCCGAGGCTGGGAAAAGCCACTGCTTTGCTTCAGTGGTTCAGGAGTAGTTCCCTGCCTCGTGTACTCTTGGATGACAAAGTTCAGCCCTGGCTACTCAAAGGGGCACCTACCAAAAGTGGTGTCGTGCTCTCTAAGTCAGTTTAGATAGAGGTGATCAGCCTGGTTCCCACTGACACTGAGTTTGGAGCAAATGATGACGAAGTAATTACGGGCTTCTGATTTTCAGGAAATAAATCCTGAAGTGAATCCTACCACATTGTTGGATTTGCAGCGTCTGACTCGCTCTCTGGACGGCGCTGTGACCATGGGCAATGTGACCCTTTCTCTAGGAGGCAACGAACAGCACCGTAACTGATGCTGTTCCTCCCTGAAGGGTTTCTTTGGAAGAGGTTACAAAGAGCACTGCCAAGAAGGCGGTAAAGTAGGGCATGACAAGAGCTGAAAGGTTCTGTTAGGACCCTCTGTAATGACTCAAAATAAGTGGAAATCCCTCCTATACGTTGCTTTGTGCCTCTTTCTGTCATATGTCGCATGTGCACAGTGTGAGACTTGCCCACCTCTGCGGGTGTGCCCTGGGCTTAAGGCACTTAAAAGAGCATTTGAAGGGGTCCAAACGGGTACAAGAGAGGCCATCAAAATACTTTTATGTATTTGATAGTAAAGAGAAAGCAGCTAGAGTTAATCCATGCTAGAGGTCTTTATTTGAAAGATATGGTCACCAACTGATCTGTTTCAGCATCTGAATCATCAAGAAGGAAAGTTTCGAAAGAGGAGGTGCCAGGGAAGATCAGCATCGGGGTTGTCTTTGTGCAGCAGCTCTCGAGCAGCTGCACTTGGGTCTGGAACGGAGAGATTTTCAGACCTTGATGTTGTTGGCACGGCAGTAGACGAGGTCCAGAATGTGCAGGACATCCAGTCTATTGCATGATAATTGGCTGATGTCATATTGGGGTACTTGAAAAGCAAGAGAAGAGAAAAAAAAAATCAGTAAAGAAACTCCCTGAGGTGATACCGAGCATGGCGTTAAGTGATCTGTGCGTTCACTGGCAGCCCTTGAGACCTGGCACCTTGCACTTGCATTTTTGATGCCAGCGAGCCCTCTCAAGTACCAAAGCAAGGATCTACTCCCCTGCCTAAAACTGAGTTCCTTTCTACATCTATGTAAAAAGCATTTCTTTTTTCCCCACCATACAAGACATTCTGTTGCAAGAGATCAAAACACAATTGTGGCAGCCACAGCACGACGGTGGTGTAGTGTTGTGAAACCCAAGCGCTTGGTGGAATCCTGGGTAAAGGTGTGAGCAACCTGTGAACTGAAGGGCAGTGATTCTTAAGCACTGCCCTTCTGCTTCACCTTGGCATTGCAGGTGAGCTCAGCCTGCCAAATCCCTGACCAAATCTTAAGCCACCTTCACCTTTTCTCAAAGGAGTGTCAGGGTTTGGATGAGATAGTTTATGGAGGTTGTGCCTCCACACTGTTCCCGTCCTGATCTGCAGAGGCACTGAACCCTTTGTGCGTCTCCTGAGGTTCTTGATTTGTGTCCATCTCCAGCTGGAACAGCAGCATTTGTGTATTGTTGCCCAAGGGAAAAAAGTGCCTGGTTAGGTACAGACGTAATTCATTTGCTTGCACTCACCGCGAACTTCGGAGGTCAAGTAGGTTGTGAGTCCACCGCACATAGTGGCAATCTCTTGTCCGTAAAGCTGGAGGTCCTGGACGGGTCTCTTCAGGACGTATGTGAGCTCCTTGATGGGTTGTCCTTGACCCTTCAGGAACTAAACATCAAACAACATCATGCAGCCAGATGAGTGCCTCGATCCATTTAAGGGCACAGCATATTCCCGTTTCTGGAGTGGTGACTGAGTGCTGAGTGGTGTTTTACTGCCAAATGTATGTAGTACAAGCATATTTTGCCCCATCGCTATGGTGGAATTTTTCAGAGGGTTCCTGAAAGCCCACTCCAAAGTGCTTCCTTCTTGCTGGTAAGCCAGGAGTTGAGATGAGCTTCAGGGCTTACAGGGATGCTCCTTACTAGGAGCAAGGCTGGAACTAGCTAGAGGCGAATGGTTTTGCTCAAGCCTGTACCAACGTAACTCTCCCCTTTTTCTTCCCCACTGGCCTTCTTGCCCTTTAAAGCTGGGATTTTTAGAAGGACTCAGTTCTGGGACTTCAAGAGCAGGCGTTGTCTGCAAAAGGTGAGTATGCGGAACGCTGCGATCGGTTTTAGAATGTTGGTGCTCATTCTGTGGGCTGAACTCGTGCTAATATGGTGCTCGGTTCTTCTGGAAAAGTTTTGAAAGCTTGAAATCTTATCTAAGGCTTTTTCCTCATTACTGGATTATTGGTTCTTCCGCAACTAGAGCTGCCTGAAGCAAGGATTTTTTTTTTTGGCTGCAAAGAGCGTGAGGTTATGAGGAGTACCAGGCCAAACGTCTAAAACCTCTAAACATAAATCAACAGACAGCAACGCCTGTGCCATCGGTTTGCTCTGCGGCACTGTACAACTGCACCAGGAACTCCTCCTTCTAGATCTTACCTGGTTCTGTTGAGCCAGTCTTTGCAGCGCATTAAAGGGGGGAACCAGCATTCTGTTCATGAAGGAAATGTAGCAAACTCCTTCTGGCACCACTTTGCTTGCAATAACGCCCTGTAAAAGGAAAAGCAAGTTGTTGACCACGAGGAGTTCAGTGTTTCAGGACTTAGGATTAGAACAAAGTCTCTATTCAGAAGCCCAAACGTGGACTGAAACCGTTAAGAACAGAGAAACCAGTCCTGTGTTTTGGCCAGCTGTCTAGGAGCTGGGCTCCTTGTGCACTTCCCGATCCAACACGCTCCCACCACTCACCTCATTGTAGTTCCAGATGGTTTTCCAGGACCCCTCGGGGACAATACGCTCAATAACTGCCACGCGCCGTACCCAGTTGAGGGTGAGGACTTGGTTTCCTACAGCAACGGTGGTTCTCCAGTTCATACGCTGGTGATGAATGCGGAAAGCAAAATTCAGCATCACTTTCAGACTTCCCAGTTAGTCATGGATCTCCCCAAAGCCTTAGGAAACCACTGCTGTAAGAGAAGAAGTGCTGGCCCACGGGGAGCCCTTAGTGACCACCGTATCTTCAAAATGACAAAGAATTGAGGCTGTGGCCTTCCCGGGCTAGCCGTAAGAATCCTTTTAATAGATTCAGTGAAAACTGTCTGATTCTTACGGCTGTCCTGTGGTGGTTTGAGAGTTTGAAGCGGGGAAGGAGTGGTAGGTTGCGTTCCACCAGAGGGGTGGGGAAAGGAGCAAGGAAAACTGCAGCAGCAGGGAATGCAGAAAGAGCAGCAGAGTCTGCGTGTGGTGGTGCAGACACCAATCCGCCACCCCACCCACCCACCCGCCCTCCGCTCCAGGCCATGCTGCGGTGTGAGGACCAGCCAACACTGTGCTCTTGTCTTGGTGACAAGTGCCCTGGGCTGGAACGATCTGGCACTTTCTTGTCTAGCTTAGAAGCACAGTGAGCTGGGAGGATTCAGTGAAACCTGACCATAAGTACGTCACCAACCTGTCCGGGAAGGATGATTCCTGGGGAGATCACTGGCCCAGGGAACACCTGCTGCCCAGGCACAGGGTATACCTGCTGCCCAGGCACAGGGAACACCTGCTGCCCAGGCACAGGGAACACCTGCTGCCCGGGGAACTCCTGCTGCCCGATCTGTTGCCCATTCTGGAAGACACCGGAATTGCCTGATGAGAATCATGGCCAAATGAAAAAAGTACCAACCAGAGTCAATCATCTCGCGCAGCTATAGATAGTGATCCCAAGTGAGAGCCCTTTGAGCTCTCTGGGATCGCAGCAGGCTGTGACCCAGGATCTTCAAATCTGGAATTCCTGCTCCCTCAAAGTTGTGTAGGATCCATGATCACTCCTCTGGTGACAAATTCATCTGAGTTTGGCAGGATCCAAAATCAGGGCTCCCGGCAAATCCCAATGGGAGTGTCTCCCTTACCTGTTCATCGCAGAGTGACCTTTGCCATTGAGCTTTGTTGAGTTGCACTTTTACAACTCCATGTTACAACCCCTTTGCTAATACCTTTGACGACAATTCTTTAAGTGATTGAAAGACTCACCCACGACCAAGTGGAACTTGGTGACTATACTCACGAAAAGAACAGCGAGGGCTGGAGTCAGCAGGAGTCCCAGGAGGACGGTAGTCACAATCTGAAATGGAAATGGAAACCAGTGGTGTAAGTGCAGGTCTGGCTGCCCAGTCTGGTCGTGAGCATCCTCGTGCCTTCTTCCCGATCGGCTGTGGAATGGTGCTGCTTGGATCCTTCTTTGCTTTGCACTGAATTTACCGTTGTGACCTGCAGTGACTCGTCCTGGCTTTGCCCTAGAGTAATGCAGACTAGGCCCAGGGTAGGCTGTTTTTCTCAGAGCTGACTCGGAAGGTGCTTCTGAGACCTGTGTAGTTTTACACCGACATTCCAGGAGAATGAGTAGAAGGCATTGAAATTCTAGAAGGAAGTGGTTAATGGGATACTAGGGTCTGCGCTTCTCCCTCTGCAGCAGAACCGTCTCCCCAGGGAATACCTGTTTGCTAGAGACAGGCACTTCTGAGGGATCAAGGCAAGGCTTTTGAATCAGAGTTGAGGTTTACAAGGAGAAAAAAGCATGTGTACTCACAGTGAGCTGCATCTTGACTGCAGAGCTGCGGCTGGTGCAGATGGATGAACGCTGAGACCTATCCAGCTTATATACATTTTCCGACTGAGGCGTGGAAGGGTTAAGTGTGGAAATAAAATAATTCTGTAATTTGTATCCCTGTCTGCATGTTGCTGATAATTGTTTCCTGCTGTAACTACTTCATAAATGTGGGGATTGTACTTGTGCAACTTGTGACCTGCCAGAGTCTGATCAGTATCAGATAAGAATCCATTTGCAGTGAGAAATATGTTTTAGAGGAGCTTTCTGTCACGTGCTAATAACTGCTGAGAATTCACACCAAACCTGGTGAGGCCAGAGACAGCCCAGGGTTTGCAAACCGCAAAAGCCTTGCAGTAGAGAAGACAAAGAGGAGCCTTTGAATCCCCCCAAATGGAGCGTGTGTTCCCAGGAACCATAGGGCCCACCAAAACAGACGGCCCAAAGCCAGCATTGCCCTGGCAAAGTGTTGTCCCACCACCTGGCAGTTCAAGCTGGAAAGTTACCTGTGGGTGCAAGCCTGTTGGTGTCTCTTTGTTAGTTTAGGTGAGAACCTTCATGGCTTTGGGTCAAGTTGCTCCGTTTCATTTTGTCGTGTCTTGCCTTCGCAGTCTCTTTCTGAGTCTTGTTGTCTTCCCGATCACTTTGAACCGGAATCGATTTGAATTGGCATAATGAATGTTGTGAAATGCACCGACATCCCCACGAGTGCCAGAAAGTGCCAGAATGTCCCATTGTGATTCAGTTCCCGAGGCTGGGAAAAGCCACTGCTCTGCTTCAGTGGTTCAGGAGTGGTTCCCTGCCTCGTGGACCGTTTGGATCGTTGCTGTGGGCCACATGGTTAATTTCAGCTTTTTGTGGCAAAAGAAAAGCTCAGAGGTGTAGGAAGGATATTTTACTCTGTGCAGGTTTGCTTTGTTCTGAATGTCGGTTTCAGTGCTGAAGGCCCCGGCAGCATTTTCCTGAAGAGAACAGGCTGCTGCACCCTTTGTTTAGAGTAACCCCTGACTGCTCCTGCATGGGCGAAGTGTCTCTTAGGGTGACTCCTTCAAACTGCCATGCGAGGGCCTCGAGCCAGGAGGGAGGGTGAAGGTCTGGTGTTCTGCAGACAGACTGAGCTGCTGCATGGTCGGATTAGCGGAAGCAACGCGTCCCAGCCATTTTGCCTTAGTTTGGGCAGCTACAGCTGAACCCTTTCAGATTTCCAGCTGTGCTTGTAATGGTTCGAGGTCGCTGTTTTGCTTCCTGTGTTCAAGCTTTATCAAACCTGGTTAGGTCACATGTGCATTCGGCCCCAAACTGCCCTTGATGCATTTATGAATGCCGTTACTTGCAGCTCGATGTCTGCGTTGGTGGGGGTTATCTGTGTGCAACTGGCCGTCTTGCAGCGCAGTGCTTATTGCTCCAATAAAACCCTGTCATCCTCGGTATGCTCATGGGAAGTTCAAGTAAAAGTCCCTGAGCTGTGCTTGTTTGTGCAGCTCTGGACCCCAGGCCGTGTGACCTGCACTATGGTTAATGCAGCAGGTGCAGCAGCGTTTGCTTGTGGTAGTGAGGACGAATTGCTTGAGGCAGCGTGTGAAATGTCACTGGGCAATTGTACAGTGTGGGGTTTAAACGCCTCAGCTGGGCCTTTGCAAGGACACTGGTTAGCGACTTGTCTGTGGGGAGTTGCTTGTGCTTTTTTCAAGGATTTGTAAAAACACAGCGCAGACGAGTGTAGGTTGATGCTCAGTTTTACTGAGAGGAGACACAATGGCCTCTGCGCAGTGCAGAAGAGGAGACAGACAAATGATTGGAACTGTGATCAAGGAGAAGACTGTTGTTTGTGGGTGACCAGTTCTATGAATGTTCTTCCTCAAAACTTGGTCCAGAATAATTAACCACAGTAATAGACGGGCAGGCCGTTAATCTGGACATTCAAACATGAAACCCCTTGCTCTAAGAAGTTTGATCCTGAAAGGCAAGGAAGGGAAAGGAAAAACTGATTAGCTTTGGACTGAGAAAATAAGAGAACAAAGCAGTGGAAATTTTTCCAGCTTTGTGTTGGAAATGTCCCAGGAAACGTCACTTAAACATTGAGCTGCGTCTCTCAAAACATGGGCTACAAGCAACTGCCAAAAGTGCAGTCTTTATAGGCGCATGAGAGTCCAAATGTTTTTAAAAGTGACCTGTTTGATGAGAAAATGATGCATGTAATTAACAGTGGGCTTCATTTTGATGGTAGGCGAGGCAAGGTCTGCTGGTAATGGATGTGTACTCTTGCTTTTTATACAGTAATATCCCCAAGTTAAATCTCCAGATGGGTTTTACCTGATGGGCACGTGCCCTGTGTTCACGGAATCGTGAGAGGTTTCCTGGGCAGGTGCTCCGATAAGAGGAGGCTTTGATACCGGCCTGATTGAGTTCATTGCACACAGCAAGGTGAAAGAAAACTTGTCATGGAAGTTGACGTGAGGAACAAACCCCAATGTCAGCCCCAGAGACCAGGTGCCTGATCAACTGTGTCGCGACACTTTGTGCCTACGTGGCAAAGGCCTGAGCCCAAGATTTTGTCCCTAGCTGGTCCCATCTTTTAAATCAAGGGAGGCGGAATCTCTCTGTGTTACAAATGTGAAGTCAGTCCCCAGAAGTCCTGAGGCTGGCTCTAACTCATGGAAATGACTGAGCTGTTCTGTGCGCGTTCCTTTGTGAGCTGGTGCGGTCAGGGTCTGCCTTCCCGTCCGCAGGCCATGCATCTGCCAGAGCCTCTTCCTGACCGGAGCACCTGATGATGGGCTCCAGGCTCATTCCAGAGAGGGAGCATGAGGTGGCGATAAGGAGGAGCGCGTAAGGGAGGAGCAGTAACAGCAGGCACTTTATGGCCAGAGTTATTTAGAAAGCAGATTTTACTCTTTCTCTGTGTTTGAGGGTCATGTGCAGAGCCACGGCGTAAGAGCGCATTTGCCCTGTGTGTTGCAGAAGCTTTGCAAGGTGTTTTGTTTCTTGAACTGGCCGGTGCGAATGTCCGTGTCTGTTTGCCCAGGAGTGTTGTCGGTTGCTGTTTACTGGAGTGAGAGAGAGGGAGAGCGAGCCTCAGGGCCTCAGCTCTTTTGGGTTTGTTTGTGAGCTGTGCCTGTTAGAGAAGCGTCCCGTTCCGAGGGGCTCATGAACCTCCCCCAAAAGAGCTTCTCTGTCGCCAGAGCAGCTCTGTCTCAGCCCTCTTTATCTGGTGTGTGATGGGCCCAGCCAAATGCAAAGGGAAGCACGGAGAATATTGTTGATTTTTTAAGGTGTTGATTTGTTGGTTACTTTTCTCCCACTCCCTGATAAATGGAATAGTTATGAAAAGTACGTGAACAAAGCCCATGAGTCACCAGGAGAGTTTGCTATGATAGTATAATCTCCCTTAACTTGATTGACTCCATCTCCCTTCTGTGTAGAAGTTCCTGTCTGGTAATCAGACCTGAATCTGGAACTCAAATGGTACCGTGATTCTGTTCGTTTGGTGTTCCAGGTCCTTTGGCTGAAACGTTTTTTAGTAGATGGTGTTGCCAAGTAACGGGTCAAATTCTCCTGGCCTGAGGAAAGTGGAGGTCCCTTGGCAGTCAAAGCTTCTCTGTGGCTCGACAGGAGCGGAGCTGGCTGTTCTGCGGATGGGTAGTTTGAGCTTCCATCGGTAAACTCCAGGGAGCTGGGAGTGCGGGTGCGAGCCCTTCACTCGATCTCTTCATCTGAAAGGAGAGTAGTAACAACTCATCACTGCACGGACCAAAGATCCCTGTCAGGGCATAAGGCTTTCGACCACGAGCAGAAATAAAGCCCAGTGCCAGAGATGTGTGTGAGTGCCTTGTGTTGAGGGAGCCATGATGCTGCCCAAGGTGAGGGTTGTCACGTGCAGCAGCCCTGGGCGAGCAAAACGTGGGGGCAGGTGCCCCTGTTTGAGTAGTTGTGAAAAAGAGAGGGAGCTGCCACCTCCTGGTTTGGACATTGGAGGGATCTGGTGTCTCCACTCCACTGAGCTGAGGCTGCTGGGGGACATCAGAGTGCAGAGCTGTACTTCCTGCAGCCCGTGTAGGTGTGCTGGGCAGGCGGGTAGGGTTTGGGGATTTTGAAGTTTCGTACGACTGCTCTGGAGCAAATATGTTTAGAGTCCTGTAAGCCTGAGTTGCACAAATCCTGGGGTTTTGCCGAGAGAGCTCTGTCTGTGTATTGGAACACTGCAGCGCCCTCAGGTAGGGGATGAGACTTGTGCCGGGATTCTTTTTTGGTATTTGTAAAGAAAAGGAGGTGACTGGTAGATGTAGAAATGGGAAGGGGAGAAGAAAATCTTCCTCTCTGGGGACAAAAGACAAAGAGCACTGAGGAAGCAGTTTGTTTAAAGGAACCCAAGGATCTTATGCAGTTTGCTTGCAGCGGGATTGAGGTGGAAGGATCGGCACAGATGCCCAGCAGGAGGGAGCAGACCTGCACGGAAGGAAAGGTTCAGATTGACTGACTGCACTCCCCTGAGTCCTGCGGGTATTAGAAGTAAATCCTACCGCATTGTTGGATTTGCAGCGTCTGACTCGCCCTCTGGACGGCGCTGTGACCATGGGCAATGTGACCCTTTCTCTAGGAGGCAACGAACAGCACCGTAACTGATGCTGTTCCCCCCTGAAGGGTTTCTTTGGAAGAGGTTACAAAGAGCACTGCCAAGAAGGCGGTAAAGTAGGGCATGACAGGAGCTGAAAGGTTCTGTTAGGACCCTCTGTAATGACTCAAAATAAGTGGAAATCCCTCCTATACGTTGCTTTGTGCCTCTTTCTGTCATATGTCGCATGTGCACAGTGTGAGACTTGCCCACCTCTGCGGGTGTGCCCTGGGCTTAAGGCACTTAAAAGAGCATTTGAAGGGGTCCAAACGGGTACAAGAGAGGCCATCAAAATACTTTTATGTATTTGTTAGTAAAGAGAAAGCAGCCAGAGTTAATCCATGCTAGAGGTCTTTATTTGAAAGATATGGTCACCAACTGATCTGTTTCAGCATCTGAATCATCAAGAAGGAAAGTTTCGAAAGAGGAGGTGCCAGGGAAGATCAGCATCGGGGTTGTCTTTGTGCAGCAGCTCTCGAGCAGCCGCACTTGGGTCTGGAACGGAGAGATTTTCAGACCTTGATGTTGTTGGCACGGCAGTAGACGAGGTCCAGAATGTGCAGGACATCCAGTCTATTGCATGATAATTGGCTGATGTCATATTGGGGTACTTGAAAAGCAAGAGAAGAGAAAAAAAAATTCAGTAAAGAAACTCCCTGAGGTGATACCGAGCATGGCGTTAAGTGATCTGTGCGTTCACTGGCAGCCCTTGAGACCTGGCACCTTGCACTTGCATTTTTTATGCCATCGAGCCCTCTCAAGTACCAAAGCAAGGATCTACTCCCCTGCCTAAAACTGAGTTCCTTTCTACATCTATGTAAAAAGCATTTCTTTTTTCCCCACCATACAAGACATTCTGTTGCAAGAGATCAAAACACAATTGTGGCAGCCACAGCACGACGGTGGTGTAGTGTTGTGAAACCCAAGCGCTTGGTGGAATCCTGGGTAAAGGTGTGAGCAACCTGTGAACTGAAGGGCAGTGATTCTTAAGCACTGCCCTTCTGCTTCACCTTGGCATTGCAGGTGAGCTCAGCCTGCCAAATTCCTGACCAAATCTTAAGCCACCTTCACCTTTTCTCAAAGGAGTAGTCAGGGTTTGGATGAGATAGTTTAGGGAGGTTGTGCCTCCACACTGTTCCCGTCCTGATCTGCAGAGGCACTGAACCCTTTGTGCGTCTCCTGAGGTTCTTGATTTGTGTCCATCTCCAGCTGGAACAGCAGCATTTGTGTATTGTTGCCCAAGGGAAAAAAGTGCCTGGTTAGGTACAGACGTAATTCATTTGCTTGCACTCACCGCGAACTTCGGAGGTCAAGTAGGTTGTGAGTCCACCGCACATAGTGGCAATCTCTTGTCCGTAAAGCTGGAGGTCCTGGACGGGTCTCTTCAGGACGTATGTGAGCTCCTTGATGGGTTGTCCTTGACCCTTCAGGAACTAAACATCAAACAACATCATGCAGCCAGATGAGTGCCTCGATCCATTTAAGGGCACAGCATATTCCCGTTTCTGGAGTGGTGACTGAGTGCTGAGTGGTGTTTTACTGCCAAATGTATGTAGTACAAGCGTATTTTGCCCCATCGCTATGGTGGAATTTTTCAGAGGGTTCCTGAAAGCCCACTCCAAAGTGCTTCCTTCTTGCTGGTAAGCCAGGAGTTGAGATGAGCTTCAGGGCTTACAGGGATGCTCCTTACTAGGAGCAAGGCTGGAACTAACTAGAGGCGAATGGTTTTGCTCAAGCCTGTACCAACGTAACTCTCCCCTTTTTCTTCCCCACTGGCCTTCTTGCCCTTTAAAGCTGGGATTTTTAGAAGGACTCAGTTCTGGGACTTCAAGAGCAGGCGTTGTCTGCAAAAGGTGAGTATGCGGAACGCTGCGATCGGTTTTAGAATGTTGGTGCTCATTCTGTGGGCTGAACTCGTGCTAATATGGTGCTCGGTTCTTCTGGAAAAGTTTTGAAAGCTTGAAATCTTATCTAAGGCTTTTTCCTCATTACTGGATTATTGGTTCTTCCGCAACTAGAGCTGCCTGAAGCAAGGATTTTTTTTTTTGGCTGCAAAGAGCGTGAGGTTATGAGGAGTACCAGGCCAAAAGTCTAAAACCTCTAATCATAAATCAACAGACAGCAACGCCTGTGCCATCGGTTTGCTCTGCGGCACTGTACAACTGCACCAGGAACTCCTCCTTCTAGATCTTACCTGGTTCTGTTGAGCCAGTCTTTGCAGCGCATTAAAGGGGGGGAACCAGCATTCTGTTCATGAAGGAAATGTAGCAAACTCCTTCTGGCACCACTTTGCTTGCAATAACGCCCTGTAAAAGGAAAAGCAAGTTGTTGACCACGAGGAGTTCAGTGTTTCAGGACTTAGGATTAGAACAAAGTCTCTATTCAGAAGCCCAAACGTGGACTGAAACCGTTAAGAACAGAGAAACCAGTCCTGTGTTTTGGCCAGCTGTCTAGGAGCTGGGCTCCTTGTGCACTTCCCGATCCAACACGCTCCCACCACTCACCTCATTGTAGTTCCAGATGGTTTTCCAGGACCCCTCGGGGACAATACGCTCAATAACTGCCACGCGCCGTACCCAGTTGAGGGTGAGGACTTGGTTTCCTACAGCAACGGTGGTTCTCCAGTTCATACGCTGGTGATGAATGCGGAAAGCAAAATTCAGCATCACTTTCAGACTTCCCAGTTAGTCATGGATCTCCCCAAAGCCTTAGGAAACCACTGCTGTAAGAGAAGAAGTGCTGGCCCACGGGGAGCCCTTAGTGACCACCGTATCTTCAAAATGACAAAGAATTGAGGCTGTGGCCTTCCCGGGCTAGCCGTAAGAATCCTTTTAATAGATTCAGTGAAAACTGTCTGATTCTTACGGCTGTCCTGTGGTGGTTTGAGAGTTTGAAGCGGGGAAGGAGTGGTAGGTTGCGTTCCACCAGAGGGGTGGGGAAAGGAGCAAGGAAAACTGCAGCAGCAGGGAATGCAGAAAGAGCAGCAGAGTCTGCGTGTGGTGGTGCAGACACCAATCCGCCACCCACCCACCCACCCGCCCTCCGCTCCAGGCCATGCTGCGGTGTGAGGACCAGCCAACACTGTGCTCTTGTCTTGGTGACAAGTGCCCTGGGCTGGAACGATCTGGCACTTTCTTGTCTAGCTTAGAAGCACAGTGAGCTGGGAGGATTCAGTGAAACCTGACCATAAGTACGTCACCAACCTGTCCGGGAAGGATGATTCCTGGGGAGATCACTGGCCCAGGGAACACCTGCTGCCCAGGCACAGGGTATACCTGCTGCCCAGGCACAGGGAACACCTGCTGCCCAGGCACAGGGTACACCTGCTGCCCAGGCACAGGGAACACCTGCTGCCCAGGGAACTCCTGCTGCCCAGGGAACTCCTGCTGCCCGATCTGTTGCCCATTCTGGAAGACACCGGAATTGCCTGATGAGAATCGTGGCCAAATGAAAATAGTACCAACCAGAGTCAATCATCTTGCGCAGCTATAGATAGTGATCCCAAGTGAGAGCCCTTTGAGCTCTCTGGGATCGCAGCAGGCTGTGACCCAGGATCTTCAAATCTGGAATTCCTGCTCCCTCAAAGTTGTGTAGGATCCATGATCACTCCTCTGGTGACAAATTCATCTGAGTTTGGCAGAGATCTGAAATCAGAGCTCCCGACAAATCCCAATGGGAGTGTCTCCCTTACCTGTTCATCGCAGAGTGACCTTTGCCATCGAGCTTTGTTGAGTTGCACTTTTACAACTCCATGTTACAACGCCTTTTGCTAATACCTTTGACGGCGATTCTTTAAGTGATTGAAAGACTCACCCACGACCAAGTGGAACTTGGTGACTATACTCACGAGAAGAGCAGCGAGGGCTGGAGTCAGCAGGAGTCCCAGGAGGACGGTAGTCACAATCTGAAATGGAAACGGAAACCAGTGGTGTAAGTGCAGGTCTGGCTGCCCAGTCTGGTCGTGAGCATCCTCGTGCCTTCTTCCCGATCGGCTGTGGAATGGTGCTGCTTGGATCCTTCTTTGCTTTGCACTGAATTTACCGTTGTGACCTGCAGTGACTCGTCCTGGCTTTGCCCTAGAGTAATGCAGACTAGGCCCAGGGTAGGCTGTTTTTCTCAGAGCTGACTCGGAAGGTGCTTCTGAGACCTGTGTAGTTTTACACCGACATTCCAGGAGAATGAGCAGAAGGCATTGAAATTCTAGAAGGAAGTGGTTAATGGGATACTAGGGTCTGCGTTTCTCCCTCTGCAGCAGAACCGTCTCCCCAGGGAATACCTGTTTGCTAGAGACAGGCACTTCTGAGGGATCAAGGCAAGGCTTTTGAATCAGAGTTGAGGTTTACAAGGAGAAAAAAGCATGTGTACTCACAGTGAGCTGCATCTTGACTGCAGAGCTGCTGCTGGTGCAGATGGATGAACGCTGAGACCCGTCCAGCTTATATACATTTTCAGACTGAGGAGTGGAGGGATTAAGTGTGGAAATAAAATAATTCTGTAATTTGTATCCCTGTCTGCATGTTGCTGATAATTGTTTCCTGCTGTAACTACTTCATAAATGTGGGGATTGTACTTGTGCAACTTGTGACCTGCCAGGTATCAGATAAGAATCCATTTGCAGTGAGAAATATGTTTTAGAGGAGCTTTCTGTCACGTGCTAATAACTGCTGAGAATTCACACCAAACCTGGTGAGGCCAGAGACAGCCCAGGGTTTGCAAACCGCAAAAGCCTTGCAGTAGAGAAGACAAAGAGGAGCCTTTGAACCCCCCCAAATGGAGCGTGTGTTCCCAGGAACCATAGGGCCCACCAAAACAGACGGCCCAAAGCCAGCATTGCCCTGGCAAAGTGTTGTCCCACCACCTGGCAGTTCAAGCTGGAAAGTTACCTGTAGGTGCAAGCCTGTTGGTGTCTCTTTGTTAGTTTAGGTGAGAACCTTCATGGCTTTGGGTGAAGTTGCTCCGTTTCATTTTGTCGTGTCTTGCCTTCGCAATCTCTTTCTGAGTCTTGTTGTCTTCCCGATCAGTTTGAACCGGAATCGATTTGAATTGGCATAATGAATGTTGTGAAATGCACCGACATCCCCACGAGTGCCAGAAAGTGCCAGAATGTCCCATTGTGATTCAGTTCCCGAGGCTGGGAAAAGCCACTGCTCTGCTTCAGTGGTTCAGGAGTGGTTCCCTGCCTCGTGGACCATTTGGATTGTTGCTGTGGGCCACATGGTTAATTTCAGCTTTTTGTGGCAAAAGAAAAGCTCAGAGGTGTAGGAAGGATATTTTACTCTGTGCAGGTTTGCTTTGTTCTGAATGTCGGTTTCAGTGCTGAAGGCCCCGGCAGCATTTTCCTGAAGAGAACAGGCTGCTGCACCCTTTGTTTAGAGTAACCCCTGACTGCTCCTGCATGGGCGAAGTGTCTCTTAGGGTGACTCCTTCAAACTGCCATGCGAGGGCCTCGAGCCAGGAGGGAGGGTGAAGGTCTGGTGTTCTGCAGACAGACTGAGCTGCTGCATGGTCGGATTAGCGGAAGCAACGCGTCCCAGCCATTTTGCCTTAGTTTGGGCAGCTACAGCTGGACCCTTTCAGATTTCCAGCTGTGCTTGTAATGGTTCGAGGTCGCTGTTTTGCTTCCTGTGTTCAAGCTTTATCAAACCTGGTTAGGTCACATGTGCATTCGGCCCCAAACTGCCCTTGATGCATTTATGAATGCCGTTACTTGCAGCTCGATGTCTGCGTTGGTGGGGGTTATCTGTGTGCAACTGGCCGTCTTGCAGCGCAGTGCTTATTGCTCCAATAAAACCCTGTCATCCTCGGTATGCTCATGGGAAGTTCAAGTAAAAGTCCCTGAGCTGTGCTTGTTTGTGCAGCTCTGGACCCCAGGCCGTGTGACCTGCACTATGGTTAATGCAGCAGGTGCAGCAGCGTTTGCTTGTGGTAGTGAGGACGAATTGCTTGAGGCAGCGTGTGAAATGTCACTGGGCAATTGTACAGTGTGGGGTTTAAACGCCTCAGCTGGGCCTTTGCAAGGACACTGGTTAGCGACTTGTCTGTGGGGAGTTGCTTGTGCTTTTTTCAAGGATTTGTAAAAACACAGCGCAGACGAGTGTAGGTTGATGCTCAGTTTTACTGAGAGGAGACACAATGGCCTCTGCGCAGTGCAGAAGAGGAGACAGACAAATGATTGGAACTGTGATCAAGGAGAAGACTGTTGTTTGTGGGTGACCAGTTCTATGAATGTTCTTCCTCAAAACTTGGTCCAGAATAATTAACCACAGTAATAGACGGGCAGGCCGTTAATCTGGACATTCAAACATGAAACCCCTTGCTCTAAGAAGTTTGATCCTGAAAGGCAAGGAAGGGAAAGGAAAAACTGATTAGCTTTGGACTGAGAAAATAAGAGAACAAAGCAGTGGAAATTTTTCCAGCTTTGTGTTGGAAATGTCCCAGGAAACGTCACTTAAACATTGAGCTGCGTCTCTCAAAACATGGGCTACAAGCAACTGCCAAAAGTGCAGTCTTTATAGGCGCATGAGAGTCCAAATGTTTTTAAAAGTGACCTGTTTGATGAGAAAATGATGCATGTAATTAACAGTGGGCTTCATTTTGATGGTAGGCGAGGCAAGGTCTGCTGGTAATGGATGTGTACTCTTGCTTTTTATACAGTAATATCCCCAAGTTAAATCTCCAGATGGGTTTTACCTGATGGGCACGTGCCCTGTGTTCACGGAATCGTGAGAGGTTTCCTGGGCAGGTGCTCCGATAAGAGGAGGCTTTGATACCGGCCTGATTGAGTTCATTGCACACAGCAAGGTGAAAGAAAACTTGTCATGGGAAGTTGACGTGAGGAACAAACCCCAATGTCAGCCCCAGAGACCAGGTGCCTGATCAACTGTGTCGCGACACTTTGTGCCTACGTGGCAAAGGCCTGAGCCCAAGATTTTGTCCCTAGCTGGTCCCATCTTTTAAATCAAGGGAGGCGGAATCTCTCTGTGTTACAAATGTGAAGTCAGTCCCCAGAAGTCCTGAGGCTGGCTCTAACTCATGGAAATGACTGAGCTGTTCTGTGCGCGTTCCTTTGTGAGCTGGTGCGGTCAGGGTCTGCCTTCCCGTCCGCAGGCCATGCATCTGCCCAGAGCCTCTTCCTGACCGGAGCACCTGATGATGGGCTCCAGGCTCATTCCAGAGAGGGAGCATGAGGTGGCGATAAGGAGGAGCGCGTAAGGGAGGAGCAGTAACAGCAGGCACTTTATGGCCAGAGTTATTTAGAAAGCAGATTTTACTCTTTCTCTGTGTTTGAGGGTCATGTGCAGAGCCACGGCGTAAGAGCGCATTTGCCCTGTGTGTTGCAGAAGCTTTGCAAGGTGTTTGTTTCTTGAACTGGCCGGTGCGAATGTCCGTGTCTGTTTGCCCAGGAGTGTTGTCGGTTGCTGTTTACTGGAGTGAGAGAGAGGGAGAGCGAGCCTCAGGGCCTCAGCTCTTTTGGGTTTGTTTGTGAGCTGTGCCTGTTAGAGAAGCGTCCCGTTCCGAGGGGCTCATGAACCTCCCCCAAAAGAGCTTCTCTGTCGCCAGAGCAGCTCTGTCTCAGCCCTCTTTATCTGGTGTGTGATGGGCCCAGCCAAATGCAAAGGGAAGCACGGAGAATATTGTTGATTTTTTAAGGTGTTGATTTGTTGGTTACTTTTCTCCCACTCCCTGATAAATGGAATAGTTATGAAAAGTACGTGAACAAAGCCCATGAGTCACCAGGAGAGTTTGCTATGATAGTATAATCTCCCTTAACTTGATTGACTCCATCTCCCTTCTGTGTAGAAGTTCCTGTCTGGTAATCAGACCTGAATCTGGAACTCAAATGGTACCGCGATTCTGTTCGTTTGGTGTTCCAGGTCCTTTGGTTGAAACGTTTTTTAGTAGATGGTGTTGCCAAGTAACGGGTCAAATTCTCCTGGCCTGAGGAAAGTGGAGGTCCCTTGGCAGTCAAAGCTTCTCTGTGGCTCGACAGGAGCGGAGCTGGCTGTTCTGCGGATGGGTAGTTTGAGCTTCCATCGGTAAACTCCAGGGAGCTGGGAGTGCGGGTGCGAGCCCTTCACTCGATCTCTTCATCTGAAAGGAGAGTAGTAACAACTCATCACTGCACGGACCAAAGATCCCTGTCAGGGCATAAGGCTTTCGACCACGAGCAGAAATAAAGCCCAGTGCCAGAGATGTGTGTGAGTGCCTTGTGTTGAGGGAGCCATGATGCTGCCCAAGGTGAGGGTTGTCACGTGCAGCAGCCCTGGGCGAGCAAAACGTGGGGGCAGGTGCCCCTGTTTGAGTAGTTGTGAAAAAGAGAGGGAGCTGCCACCTCCTGGTTTGGACATTGGAGGGATCTGGTGTCTCCACTCCACTGAGCTGAGGCTGCTGGGGGACATCAGAGTGCAGAGCTGTACTTCCTGCAGCCCGTGTAGGTGTGCTGGGCAGGCGGGTAGGGTTTGGGGATTTTGAAGTTTCGTACGACTGCTCTGGAGCAAATATGTTTAGAGTCCTGTAAGCCTGAGTTGCACAAATCCTGGGGTTTGCCGAGAGAGCTCTGTCTGTGTATTGGAACACTGCAGCGCCCTCAGGTAGGGGATGAGACTTGTGCCGGGATTCTTTTTTGGTATTTGTAAAGAAAAGGAGGTGACTGGTAGATGTAGAAATGGGAAGGGGAGAAGAAAATCTTCCTCTCTGGGGACAAAAGACAAAGAGCACCGAGGAAGCAGTTTGTTTAAAGGAACCCAAGGATCTTATGCAGTTTGCTTGCAGCGGGATTGAGGTGGAAGGATCGGCACAGATGCCCAGCAGGAGGGAGCAGACCTGCACGGAAGGAAAGGTTCAGATTGACTGACTGCACTCCCCTGAGTCCTGCGGGTATTAGAAGTAAATCCTACCGCATTGTTGGATTTGCAGCGTCTGACTCGCCCTCTGGACGGCGCTGTGACCATGGGCAATGTGACCCTTTCTCTAGGAGGCAACGAACAGCACCGTAACTGATGCTGTTCCTCCCTGAAGGGTTTCTTTGGAAGAGGTTACAAAGAGCACTGCCAAGAAGGCGGTAAAGTAGGGCATGACAGGAGCTGAAAGGTTCTGTTAGGACCCTCTGTAATGACTCAAAATAAGTGGAAATCCCTCCTATACGTTGCTTTGTGCCTCTTTCTGTCATATGTCGCATGTGCACAGTGTGAGACTTGCCCACCTCTGCGGGTGTGCCCTGGGCTTAAGGCACTTAAAAGAGCATTTGAAGGGGTCCAAAGGGGCACAAGAGAGGCCATCAAAATACTTTTATGTATTTGTTAGTAAAGAGAAAGCAGCCAGAGTTAATCCATGCTAGAGGTCTTTATTTGAAAGATATGGTCACCAACTGATCTGTTTCAGCATCTGAATCATCAAGAAGGAAAGTTTCGAAAGAGGAGGTGCCAGGGAAGATCAGCATCGGGGTTGTCTTTGTGCAGCAGCTCTCGAGCAGCCGCACTTGGGTCTGGAACGGAGAGATTTTCAGACCTTGATGTTGTTGGCACGGCAGTAGACGAGGTCCAGAATGTGCAGGACATCCAGTCTATTGCATGATAATTGGCTGATGTCATATTGGGGTACTTGAAAAGCAAGAGAAGAGAAAAAAAAATTCAGTAAAGAAACTCCCTGAGGTGATACCGAGCATGGCGTTAAGTGATCTGTGCGTTCACTGGCAGCCCTTGAGACCTGGCACCTTGCACTTGCATTTTTGATGCCATCGAGCCCTCTCAAGTACCAAAGCAAGGATCTACTCCCCTGCCTAAAACTGAGTTCCTTTCTACATCTATGTAAAAAGCATTTCTTTTTTCCCCACCATACAAGACATTCTGTTGCAAGAGATCAAAACACAATTGTGGCAGCCACAGCACGACGGTGGTGTAGTGTTGTGAAACCCAAGCGCTTGGTGGAATCCTGGGTAAAGGTGTGAGCAACCTGTGAACTGAAGGGCAGTGATTCTTAAGCACTGCCCTTCTGCTTCACCTTGGCATTGCAGGTGAGCTCAGCCTGCCAAATTCCTGACCAAATCTTAAGCCACCTTCACCTTTTCTCAAAGGAGTAGTCAGGGTTTGGATGAGATAGTTTAGGGAGGTTGTGCCTCCACACTGTTCCCGTCCTGATCTGCAGAGGCACTGAACCCTTTGTGCGTCTCCTGAGGTTCTTGATTTGTGTCCATCTCCAGCTGGAACAGCAGCATTTGTGTATTGTTGCCCAAGGGAAAAAAGTGCCTGGTTAGGTACAGACGTAATTCATTTGCTTGCACTCACCGCGAACTTCGGAGGTCAAGTAGGTTGTGAGTCCACCGCACATAGTGGCAATCTCTTGTCCGTAAAGCTGGAGGTCCTGGACGGGTCTCTTCAGGACGTATGTGAGCTCCTTGATGGGTTGTCCTTGACCCTTCAGGAACTAAACATCAAATAACATCATGCAGCCAGATGAGTGCCTCGATCCATTTAAGGGCACAGCATATTCCCGTTTCTGGAGTGGTGACTGAGTGCTGAGTGGTGTTTTACTGCCAAATGTATGTAGTACAAGCGTATTTTGCCCCATCGCTATGGTGGAATTTTTCAGAGGGTTCCTGAAAGCCCACTCCAAAGTGCTTCCTTCTTGCTGGTAAGCCAGGAGTTGAGATGAGCTTCAGGGCTTACAGGGATGCTCCTTACTAGGAGCAAGGCTGGAACTAACTAGAGGCGAATGGTTTTGCTCAAGCCTGTACCAACGTAACTCTCCCCTTTTTCTTCCCCACTGGCCTTCTTGCCCTTTAAAGCTGGGATTTTTAGAAGGACTCAGTTCTGGGACTTCAAGAGCAGGCGTTGTCTGCAAAAGGTGAGTATGCGGAACGCTGCGATCGGTTTTAGAATGTTGGTGCTCATTCTGTGGGCTGAACTCGTGCTAATATGGTGCTCGGTTCTTCTGGAAAAGTTTTGAAAGCTTGAAATCTTATCTAAGGCTTTTTCCTCATTACTGGATTATTGGTTCTTCCGCAACTAGAGCTGCCTGAAGCAAGGATTTTTTTTTTTGGCTGCAAAGAGCATGAGGTTATGAGGAGTACCAGGCCAAAAGTCTAAAACCTCTAATCATAAATCAACAGACAGCAACGCCTGTGCCATCGGTTTGCTCTGCGGCACTGTACAACTGCCCCAGGAACTCCTCCTTCTAGATCTTACCTGGTTCTGTTGAGCCAGTCTTTGCAGCGCATTAAAGGGGGGAACCAGCATTCTGTTCATGAAGGAAATGTAGCAAACTCCTTCTGGCACCACTTTGCTTGCAATAACGCCCTGTAAAAGGAAAAGCAAGTTGTTGACCACGAGGAGTTCAGTGTTTCAGGACTTAGGATTAGAACAAAGTCTCTATTCAGAAGCCCAAACGTGGACTGAAACCGTTAAGAACAGAGAAACCAGTCCTGTGTTTTGGCCAGCTGTCTAGGAGCTGGGCTCCTTGTGCACTTCCCGATCCAACACGCTCCCACCACTCACCTCATTGTAGTTCCAGATGGTTTTCCAGGACCCCTCGGGGACAATACGCTCAATAACTGCCACGCGCCGTACCCAGTTGAGGGTGAGGACTTGGTTTCCTACAGCAACGGTGGTTCTCCAGTTCATACGCTGGTGATGAATGCGGAAAGCAAAATTCAGCATCACTTTCAGACTTCCCAGTTAGTCATGGATCTCCCCAAAGCCTTAGGAAACCACTGCTGTAAGAGAAGAAGTGCTGGCCCACGGGGAGCCCTTAGTGACCACCGTATCTTCAAAATGACAAAGAATTGAGGCTGTGGCCTTCCCGGGCTAGCCGTAAGAATCCTTTTAATAGATTCAGTGAAAACTGTCTGATTCTTACGGCTGTCCTGTGGTGGTTTGAGAGTTTGAAGCGGGGAAGGAGTGGTAGGTTGCGTTCCACCAGAGGGGTGGGGAAAGGAGCAAGGAAAACTGCAGCAGCAGGGAACGCAGAAAGAGCAGCAGTGTCTGCTTGTGGTGGTGCAGACACCAATCCGCCACCCCACCCACCCACCCGCCCTCCGCTCCAGGCCACTCTGCAGTGTGAGGACCAGCCAACACTGTGCTCTTGTCTTGGTGACAAGTGCCCTGGGCTGGAACGATCTGGCACTTTCTTGTCTAGCTTAGAAGCACAGTGAGCTGGGAGGATTCAGTGAAACCTGACCATAAGTATGTGACCAACCTGTCCGGGAAGGATGATTCCTGGGGAGATCACTGGCCCAGGGAACATCTGCTGCCCAGGCACAGGGTATACCCGCTGCCCAGGCACAGGGTATACCTGCTGCCCAGGCACAGGGAACACCTGCTGCCCAGGCACAGGGTACACCTGCTGCTCAGGCACAGGGAACACCTGCTGCCCAGGGAACTCCTGCTGCCCAGGGAACTCCTGCTGCCCGATCTGTTGCCCATTCTGGAAGACACCGGAATTGCCTGATGAGAATCGTGGCCAAATGAAAAAAGTACCAACCAGAGTCAATCATCTTGCGCAGCTATAGATAGTGATCCCAAGTGAGAGCCCTTTGAGCTCTCTGGGATCGCAGCAGGCTGTGACCCAGGATCTTCAAATCTGGAATTCCTGCTCCCTCAAAGTTGTGTAGGATCCATGATAACTCATCTGGTGACAAATTCATCTGAGTTTGGCAGAGATCTGAAATCAGAGCTCCCGACAAATCCCAATGGGAGTGTCTCCCTTACCTGTTCATCGCAGAGTGACCTTTGCCATCGAGCTTTGTTGAGTTGCACTTTTACAACTCCATGTTACAACGCCTTTTGCTAATACCTTTGACGGCGATTCTTTAAGTGATTGAAAGACTCACCCACGACCAAGTGGAACTTGGTGACTATACTCACGAGAAGAGCAGCGAGGGCTGGAGTCAGCAGGAGTCCCAGGAGGACGGTAGTCACAATCTGAAATGGAAACGGAAACCAGTGGTGTAAGTGCAGGTCTGGCTGCCCAGTCTGGTCGTGAGCATCCTCGTGCCTTCTTCCCGATCGGCTGTGGAATGGTGCTGCTTGGATCCTTCTTTGCTTTGCACTGAATTTACCGTTGTGACCTGCAGTGACTCGTCCTGGCTTTGCCCTAGAGTAATGCAGACTAGGCCCAGGGTAGGCTGTTTTTCTCAGAGCTGACTCGGAAGGTGCTTCTGAGACCTGTGTAGTTTTACACCGACATTCCAGGAGAATGAGCAGAAGGCATTGAAATTCTAGAAGGAAGTGGTTAATGGGATACTAGGGTCTGCGTTTCTCCCTCTGCAGCAGAACCGTCTCCCCAGGGAATACCTGTTTGCTAGAGACAGGCACTTCTGAGGGATCAAGGCAAGGCTTTTGAATCAGAGTTGAGGTTTACAAGGAGAAAAAAGCATGTGTACTCACAGTGAGCTGCATCTTGACTGCAGAGCTGCTGCTGGTGCAGATGGATGAACGCTGAGACCCGTCCAGCTTATATACATTTTCAGACTGAGGAGTGGAGGGATTAAGTGTGGAAATAAAATAATTCTGTAATTTGTATCCCTGTCTGCATGTTGCTGATAATTGTTTCCTGCTGTAACTACTTCATAAATGTGGGGATTGTACTTGTGCAACTTGTGACCTGCCAGAGTCTGATCAGTATCAGATAAGAATCCATTTGCAGTGAGAAATATGTTTTAGAGGAGCTTTCTGTCACGTGCTAATAACTGCTGAGAATTCACACCAAACCTGGTGAGGCCAGAGACAGCCCAGGGTTTGCAAACCGCAAAAGCCTTGCAGTAGAGAAGACAAAGAGGAGCCTTTGTACCCCCCAAATGGAGCGTGTGTTCCCAGGAACCATAGGGCCCACCAAAACAGACGGCCCAAAGCCAGCATTGCCCTGGCAAAGTGTTGTCCCACCACCTGGCAGTTCAAGCTGGAAAGTTACCTGTGGGTGCAAGCCTGTTGGTGTCGCTTTGTTAGTTTAGGTGGGAACCTTCATGGCTTTGGGTGAAGTTGCTCCGTTTCATTTTGTCGTGTCTTGCCTTCGCAATCTCTTTCTGAGTCTTGTTGTCTTCCCGATCAGTTTGAACCGGAATCGATTTGAATTGGCATAATGAATGTTGTGAAATGCACCGACATCCCCACGAGTGCCAGAAAGTGCCAGAATGTCCCATTGTGATTCAGTTCCCGAGGCTGGGAAAAGCCACTGCTCTGCTTCAGTGGTTCAGGAGTGGTTCCCTGCCTCGTGGACCGTTTGGATCGTTGCTGTGGGCCACATGGTTAATTTCAGCTTTTTGTGGCAAAAGAAAAGCTCGGAGGTGTAGGAAGGATATTTTACTCTGTGCAGGTTTGCTTTGTTCTGAATGTCGGTTTCAGTGCTGAAGGCCCCGGCAGCATTTTCCTGAAGAGAACGGGCTGCTGCACCCTTTGTTTAGAGTAACCCCCGACTGCGCCTGCATGGGCGAAGTGTCTCTTAGGGTGACTCCTTCAAACTGCCATGCGAGGGCCTCGAGCCAGGAGGGAGGGTGAAGGTCTGGTGTTCTGCAGACAGACTGAGCTGCTGCATGGTCGGATTAGCGGAAGCAACGCGTCCCAGCCATTTTGCCTTAGTTTGGGCAGCTACAGCTGGACCCTTTCAGATTTCCAGCTGTGCTTGTAATGGTTCGGGGATGCTGTTTTGCTTCCTGTGTTCAAGCTTTATCAAACCTGGTTAGGTCACATGTGCATTCGGCCCCAAACTGCCCTTGATGCATTTATGAATGCCGTTACTTGCAGCTCGATGTCTGCGTTGGTGGGGGTTATCTGTGTGCAACTGGCCGTCTTGCAGCGCAGTGCTTATTGCTCCAATAAAACCCTGTCATCCTCGGTATGCTCATGGGAAGTTCAAGTAAAAGTCCCTGAGCTGTGCTTGTTTGTGCAGCTCTGGACCCCAGGCCGTGTGACCTGCACTATGGTTAATGCAGCAGGTGCAGCAGCGTTTGCTTGTGGTAGTGAGGACGAATTGCTTGAGGCAGCGTGTGAAATGTCACTGGGCAATTGTACAGTGTGGGGTTTAAACGCCTCAGCTGGGCCTTTGCAAGGACACTGGTTAGCGACTTGTCTGTGGGGAGTTGCTTGTGCTTTTTTCAAGGATTTGTAAAAACACAGCGCAGACGAGTGTAGGTTGATGCTCAGTTTTACTGAGAGGAGACACAATGGCCTCTGCGCAGCGCAGAAGAGGAGACAGACAAATGATTGGAACTGTGATCAAGGAGAAGACTGTTGTTTGTGGGTGACCAGTTCTATGAATGTTCTTCCTCAAAACTTGGTCCAGAATAATTAACCACAGTAATAGACGGGCAGGCCGTTAATCTGGACATTCAAACATGAAACCCCTTGCTCTAAGAAGTTTGATCCTGAAAGGCAAGGAAAGGAAAGGAAAAACTGATTAGCTTTGGACTGAGAAAATAAGAGAACAAAGCAGTGGAAATTTTTCCAGCTTTGTGTTGGAAATGTCCCAGGAAACGTCACTTAAACATTGAGCTGCGTCTTTCAAAACATGGGCTAGAAGCAAAAGGGCATTCTTTAAAGACACATGTAAGCAGCAAACTGGGCTTTGAGTCTCAAAGTTGTGCTGTGCAGGCTCTGTGCAATCTGAGAGCTGTAGCTACATGAAGTTGCCTAAATAATTCTGTGTGAACAGCCCCAAACCTCCCTGAACAAGCCTCATCTGCAGGTTTCACGTAGGAGAGTGACAGACCTGCTGCTTTTCCTTATGTTCATGTTCTCTTATTGATAAAAGTCTTAGAAAACCACCGGATTTCAAGAGTTAACTTGTTCTGCTTCACTTAAATCTTTTTCCTACTTATTCGTAATCTTGTTAATCCTTGTTTTGGTTTGCAAACACTGTTAGTCGTATCCTCACCTGGAGCTGAGTAAGCTAAGTAAGCAGGAATTCCTTTGCACAGAGCTTCCACGCGTTTTCCATAGGGGATCAAGCTGCCGAGTCTTATTTTTGAGATTATAAAGCGATGCTCTCTGAATGGAAGTGGTTGAGGATGAGGTCTCTGAGCACCAAAGAAACAAATGCAGAAAACAGCGTTTAGAAAAGCCAAAAAAGGCATTCGGCACCTGTGCGCACATCTGTGAGAATGAGGAAGGAGTTATTTAATTGCAGGGCAACTTCTGGAAGTCTGAACTCTTGGAGTGACTCAGCCCTGCCTGAGCAACTCATCTTCAGTTCTTGGAGCCTTTGCTCCTCGTTATGAGTAGGGGACAAGTCCTTTTCCCAGGTGGTTGATGAGCTTTCCCACCACTCATTCACTATCCTACCTTGTGTCCTTGAGGCGGTGCAGGAAGGAAAAAGCTTCTGTCCACTTTCGCAATGATGCAGGTGTGTTTTGAAAGCACCTTGGTTGCCACAATGCCCTATTAAAATTAGAAAAAAAAAAATTTGTTGCAAACAATATACAGTGAAAGATAAGAGGCTTGCCAGAGAGAAGCACTGCTTAAAGATGGCTTTATACAGAACAAATAATCGTAAGGAAGGAAAATACTGGTTTTTTCAGTTATATAGTCTAAGTAAGCGTGTCGAGGAGGCTGACAAGGGACTTTGGGAAAAGGCAAACTGCCTTCTCCGGTAATGCCACATGTACGATCGGTTACCGTGCCCAAGTCAGGTGAAGGAATTCCCTGGAGAAGACATCAGTGCCCACACAGTGCAGCAGAAACAACGCCGTCTTACATAAGAATGTTGTTAAGCATCTCCTCTAAAATCTTGTAAAGTTTTGTTGATGTTTTGGGGTTTTTCCAAAACTTTTTGGTTATTTTCCATTTTCCTGAGCCCGGTGGCAGTTACTCACAGTCTCAACATCCCAGACAGATTCCCAGTCCGCAGAGTCCCTCATCAAGTCGGTGCTGCCCCCAGTGTCAGAGACGCGTGAGATTTTACCAGGACGCCTGTTCAGGTTTTTCTTGCCAGTCTGATTTTAGGATAAAAAGATTAAAGGCAGAAAAGATTTAAGTTGGTGGGTTCCCAGTAGTCTCACACTCAGTAAAGAATAGCTCTAGTAACCACGTGTTGGGAAACTGTTACTCTAAGAGATCAGATTAAAGGCGGGGAGATAATCTCTGGCCTTAGAGGGGAGACTGGGAAGCCTCTAGCACTGTTGTGTCAAACCTTACATTCAGACTTTGTCTAGCCCTGCTTTTCACCGTGTCTGATGCAGCCACCTCCTGCAGACAGACAAGCTTTAACCTCGCTGCGCTCTTCCCCTCCCTTTCAGATTGCCAGACCAGCTGGGGAAACGACACTGTGCCATTTGAACACTGGAGAATTTCCTTCAAGGTTAAACACTGAACTGGATGTTCAGAGTCAAATGTGCAAGAAAAATTCCTGGGAAAAATAACATAATTCCTTATTTCTCTTTCTCCAGCAGATCTTGCAGGCAGAGGGTTATTCACAGTATTTCCCTGTATTTTGTGATCAGATCCTTCACGCTAATGTTTGTTTCTCTACACACAGTTATTTTCATACTGTTCCTGCTCATCCCAAGGCTAGCAACTGTCTCTTTCCCTCGAGGTATCAAGCACTGAAATACTCTCTTTGGTATAAAAAATACAGTTTTGTGCTAAGTATCAGACTTTACAATAGAGCTTTATTTTCAGGAAACATATTTTTCAGAGGGTGTTGCTAAAGAGCCCCTGGTTCTTACAGCAGCAGCGTATGACTGCGTGTAGCTGGCCACTTACCCTTTCCGCAATGGCTGGAGCCAGCATAACTCCAAGGAGAACAGCAATCACGATCTGCAAGGGACATTTGAAATTCACACCACTTTATCCTGGCGACTGCCTGTCTTGAATCAGGTTATTTGCTGTCTTAAAATGCTTTTGACACCCCGTTTAACTTTGGGTACCTGTGTTGCACTTTTCTGAAGTGGAGTCTAGCTGGAATGTAGTTAAATGTGCAGGAGAATTTCTCATTAATGAGCTTCCATCAGATCATCAAT
Organism: Bucorvus abyssinicus; assembly: GCA_009769605.1. Classification (NCBI taxonomy): domain Eukaryota; kingdom Metazoa; phylum Chordata; class Aves; order Bucerotiformes; family Bucorvidae; genus Bucorvus; species Bucorvus abyssinicus. The sequence goes on along the minus strand of CM020059.1, from coordinate 1,570,800 downwards.
TCACATAAATCACTCTTCACCTCAGGAGCACACTCGGCATGGGTAAGAACACAGTTTAAACAGTGGGGTTTAGAATATGTCCAGCCCCAGTTCAGTAAAGTCCTTGGAGAAAGGTGGTCTGAAATACTTGTTTAAGAGAGGGTGAGCTCTTCACCCTGAGCTTTTGATTTCAGACCTGGAGCAGATCCAGGCAGCACCCATGTGCATGTGCACCTATTGTGGAGAGCTGGAAAAAGGGCACACAGCAGAGCTCTGCAGTCAGAACACAGCAGAGATGGGACTCGAGCATCCTCGTAGGAGATCTCATACCACTGAATACAGGGCTTAGTCTAAGGATAGGCACAATCATATCTAAACAGAACAATGTGACATTAAACACTAGTTACCCCTTCATAAAATTCTACAATTTCAGTGTCTGACATACATGTCATAGCACAGATTTGTCAAAACTATGGCTGATGCTGATGTGGTTTTGATGATATATTCTTTTGTAATAATAGTTATTGGGAACAATTCTTCTCTTGGGGACAATCCTCTAATATTGAATCAGTCACAAATTTTATATACATCAAAGGAAGATTTTTCTGAGAAAGATCCAAGCGTGACTCTGAGTATTTAGTACTAACACTCTGGAATTTAATCCTGCAGCAGTTTCAGGCTGCTGTAAATAACCCAGCTCCACTGTCCTGCACTTGGAGTCTCTCACGTCTCAGGATGCTTCTCCTACGCTCTGCCACAACCTTCTCTAACTTGCACCGGAGTGGTGAAGGAGAGACTATTGCCCTTTCAGCATCTGACACGTGCGTCTCACCCTCGTAGCAGAGCCCTTCTCTCCTTCACATTTGAGTAGGCTGATGGAGTGAAGTCACTGCCAAAAGTGCAATTTCACCCCCACGGTCCCAGCCCATGTGGCATTTTTCCTCTGTGCTCCCTGCATAAATCAGGAATCGTTTGCTGGATGCCAAGAAAGAGTCCAAATGATTTTAAAACTGAACTGTTTGATGAGAAAATGTACTTACAGTGAGCTTCATTTTGATGGTAGGCGAGGCAAGGTCTGCTGGTAATGGATGTGTACTCTTGCTTTTTATACAGTGATATCCCCAAGTTAAATCTCCAGATGGGTTTTACCTGATGGGCACGTGCCCTGTGTTCACGGAATCGTGAGAGGTTTCCTGGGCAGGTGCTCTGATAAGAGGAGGCTTTGATACCGGCCTGATTGAGCTCATTGCACACAGCAAGGTGAAAGAAAACTTGTCATGGGAAGTTGACGTGAGGAACAAACCCCAATGTCAGCCCCAGAGACCAGGTGCCTGATCAACTGTGTCGCGACACTTTGTGCCTACGTGGCAAAGGCCTGAGCCCAAGATTTTGTCCCTAGCTGGTCCCATCTTTTAAATCAAGGGAGGCGGAATCTCTCTGTGTTACAAATGTGAAGTCAGTCCCCAGAAGTCCTGAGGCTGGCTCTAACTCATGGAAATGACTGAGCTGTTCTGTGCGCGTTGCTTTGTGAGCTGGTGCGGTCAGGGTCTGCCTTCCCGTCCGCAGGCCATGCATCTGCCCAGAGCCTCTTCCTGACCGGAGCACCTGATGATGGGCTCCAGGCTCATTCCAGAGAGGGAGCATGAGGTGGCGATAAGGAGGAGCGCGTAAGGGAGGAGCAGTAACAGCAGGCACTTTATGGCCAGAGTTATTTAGAAAGCAGATTTTACTCTTTCTCTGTGTTTGAGGGTCACGTGCAGAGCCACGGCGTAAGAGCGCATTTGCCCTGTGTGTTGCAGAAGCTTTGCAAGGTGTTTTGTTTCTTGAACTGGCCGGTGCGAATGTCCGTGTCTGTTTGCCCAGGAGTGTTGTCGGTTGCTGTTTACTGGAGTGAGAGAGAGGGAGAGCGAGCCTCAGGGCCTCAGCTCTTTTGGGTTTGTTTGTGAGCTGTGCCTGTTAGAGAAGCGTCCCGTTCCGAGGGGCTCATGAACCTCCCCCAAAAGAGCTTCTCTGTCGCCAGAGCAGCTCTGTCAGTCCCTCTGTGTCCTAATTGTGCACTTTCAGTGCAGGTTTGTGCACTTAACTTTCCTTTTTGTTGCCAGAGTGGCACGATGGGGACTTAGTGTCATTATGACCAGAAGCCTCTGAACAAAGTTCTCCACTCTCCTCAGCTGCTGAGGACTGGAAAAGCCAGGGAATCTTTCTGGAGCTGTAGAGGTGAGGCCCAGTTCTCACACCACACTCTGTCATTCTGCTGCTGCCTTGCTCAGACTACAGGAGTGCCGAGGAGGTGTCGCCATCTGCCAGCGCTGTGAGTGGAGAGCTGGTTTTCTTCTGGTTTGCACCCACTTCGCAATTTGCACAAGGTGAATGAAAGTAATAAACTGCTAAGGGAAAAGATTGTCAGCTCTTCTAATTGGACTGACTTTGTGAATGCCAAATGGAGACAGGGACATCCTCGGCCCCCAGGATACATGTGAAAGGCTTGTTTTGTATGTCACCAAACCCTCTCCTAGGCTCTGGAAATTTCATTAATTAGTTCTGAAGAAAGGCACTGGGGCACTGAACTGGATAATGCTAATCCCAGCAGTCCTTAGCCGTGAGCTGGAAAGCAGCCATCTCCATTTCTCGCAACAGCCGGAGCCAGTTTGCCCATTACAGGATGCATCAGACTTGGAAGCCCGAGTATCCAAATCTTCCATCAGCTTCCGATTGCTTGAGTAGTTTGTACAGCAAATACACACAGCTCAAGCATTTAACATTGAGAATTGCTTACAAAACTAATTACAGCAAGAGAAGCCAGGAAAAAGGGTGAGGAGGGGAGCTTGTACTGTGCAAGACCCTATTCTTTTTCCAGTACAAGTTCGTTGCTGGTTTTTAAAGCACTGCTCAAGGCATTCTGTGTCTGTTCTAAATTCTTGTACCACTGTGCAGCAAACTCCCAAGGCTGAGCCATTCCACTTTTAACCTTGTCTCCTGTGGGTGTTTCGTTTTGTGCACATACTTATATTGTCACGTTTTCCTACGCTTTCCTGCCTAGCAAGAATAAAACTGTTGCAGTTAGTTATTTTTTTAACTCCCGAAATGTGATTCATTCTGCTTGACCTGTCCTTGTGCCACGCAGGTTTTTCTAGGCTGTGTCACTCCGTCTTTAACTGGTGTGTGATGGCCCAGCCAAGTGCAAATGGAAGAACTGAGGATTTTATTGATTTTTCTCAGGTGTTGCTTCATTCTTTACTTTTCTTCCACTACCTGCTCACTCCCTGATAAAGTAAATATTTATGGAAGGTACTTGAAAAGACAAACCCCATGAGTCACCAGGAGAGTTTACTAGGAGAGTGTAATCTCCCTTAACTTGATTGACTCCATCTCCCTTCTGTGTAGAAGTTCCTGTTTGATAATCAGATTGGAACTGAAATGGTACCGCAATTCCGTTCATTTGATGTTCCAGGTCCTTTGGTTTAAATGGTTTTTAGTGGATGGCAATGCCAAATAATGTGTCAAATTCTTCTGGCGTTTTTTTTCTTACGTAAATTAAGAGTCATTCTGTGTGTTCTCTCTTGCAATTACATTAATTAATCAAATGGTTTTTGGAAATTAATCTTCAGTTTTTGGCCTTGTCTGATCAGATCAGGAAAATTCAGTCAGTCCAATGGAATAAAACGTATGTGTGCGATGTCCTTTATGGGTCCTGTTTGCTGACAGAGATTTGCATACAATCTCTTTCTCCTTTTCCCTGATGTCTGAGATTACAGAAGTGTATTGGCTATTAGGTTGAGTTCTTGTTTTATTAGATGGGAATAGGTCTCCATTATGATAGTCTAGTAGAAAGTAGCATGTGATTTGTCAAGATTGCAACTGTCGTGGAGTCACAGATGAGGAGAAGTCCAGGTGAGGTCGTAGTCATAGGAGAGTACTTCTGACGGCAATGCCGTGAGGTCATTGATGTTTTCATGAAATACAGAAAACTCTGGTAGCTTTAAAGGAGGAATCCCCATCCTGCTGCTTTTGTTTTGTGATCGTGTGTGAACCACACATCCTCTGAAGGTTCATGGTACTCCTTTGTCTGCTGAGGAGGCCAGAAGTTACCCAGATTGTCTCAGGAGGCACAGTGGCTATTCCTAATTATGTCACTGATTTCAATGCATGTCTTATATACATCATGGAAATGGATCAGAACTAAGCAGTAACTGGCTGAATGTCAGAGCTCAGAGGGTTGGGATCAGCAGGGCAGAGTCCAGTTGGAGGCCTGTAGCTCATGGTGTTCCCCAGGGTCAGGGCTGGGACCGGTCTTGTTCAGCGTATTCATCAGTGACCTGGAAGAAGGGACAGAATGTCCCTTCAGCCAGTTTCCTGAGGATACAGAACTGGGAGCAGTGGCTGCTGCACCATCAGGCTGTGCTGCCATTCAGTGAGGCCTGGACAGGCTGGAGACTTGGGTGAAGGGGAACCAAATGAGGTTCAACGAGGGCCAATGCAGTATCCTGCCCCTGGGGAGGAATAACCCCCTGCACCAGGACAGGTCAGGGACAACCTGCTGGAAAGCAGCTCTGCGGAGAAGGGCCTGGAAGTGCTGATGGACAACAAGGTCCCTATGAGTCCCCATGGGCCCTCGTGGCCAAGGAGGCCAATGACCTCCTGGGGTGCATTGAGAAGAGTGTGGCAGCAGGTCAGGGAGGTTCTCCTCTCCCTCTGCTCTGCACCAGTGAGGCCACATCTGGAGTGCTGGGTCCAGTGCTGGGCTCCCCAGTTCAAGAGAAACAAGGAGCTATTGGAGAGAGTCCAGGGGAGGCTACGAGAATGCTGAGGGGGCTGGAGCATCTCTGTGCCGATGAAAGGCTGAGAGCACTGGGGCTGTTCAAGCTGGAGAAGAGCAGCCTGAGAGAGGACCTCCTCGATGAGACCAATAGCTAAGGGAGGGTCAGGAGGATGGGCCAGACTCTGCCCAGTGGTGCCCAGTGATAGGACAAGGGGCAACGGGACAAACTGGAACCCGGGAAGTTCCATCTGAGCAGGCAGAGAGACTTCTTTGCTGTGAGGGTGAGGGAGCCCTGGCCCAGGCTGCCCAGAAAGGTTGTGGAGTCTCCTGCTCTGGAGAGATCCCAAACCCACCTGGACACCAAAGTGGGCACCCTGCTCCAGGGAACCTGGACAGGATGATCCCCAGAGGTCCATTCCAACCCCCACCAGTGTGTGATGCTGTGATTCACATGTAGATTGGGTGGAAGAAATGGCTGAAGAGTTGGTCTGTTGGGTGCCTGGCATGTTGGCCACCATGACACAGGGATTTCTTTCCAGGGTGTGTTTGCAGGCTATCAGGCTGTTAGGGATTACAGTTCCGAAGACAAAATGTAGTTTGTTTGAATAGCAGAGTTATTCCTGATGACATTTAATTCTGGACAACATCCTGTTAAATATTTAGAAATGGAACCAGCAAGAATGGGAACTCCTCTAAAGTTCAAACCAGTAAATAAGCGCCATTTGTAGAGTGATTAATTTTACAGAAGCTGACTTACTGACTGCGTTTAACGTATCGGGGTCAGGTTATCTGTGCCAACCCAAAATTCAGATATGACGCTTACCACGGTGTGGCATGTAGATATCGACTTGTGCGAGTCATAAAGAAAAGTTCTGTCAAGTGTTTCCCACACCTCCAGCAAGATATAAAAGTTGAACGTCTCCGGGATTTTCCCTCATTCTGACTTTCTGCAGCTTCTTGTCCTTAGCTGAAGGAAAAATGAACGGATTTGTGAGTATATCCATTTTTCTTGAATTTATATCTTTAAAAGTTCCTTATTTTTAAAAACAGCAGGATGGAGAAGATGCTCAAGGAAGCGGCCCAGTGCTGAGACTCTCTGCTCTGTGTAGCGTGGGTTCGGGTGCTCAGTGGAAACTTGCATTTCTTGGCAGGACAGTAATTCTTTCGGAGTCAGTGGAAGCATCATTTGAACAAAGAGTGTGGAACTTGATTACAGTTCAGCAGGGGGATTTACTTACGGCTTAATAATTACAGTTGTAGAGGCAAATCGAGAAATAACATGGCGTCAAGGAGGGACTTCTGAAAAATACAAAAAATGTGGTGGTAAAGTTATCATTCTGCTTTTTCAGCTCCAGGTAAACGAGAGCCTAGTAGCAAGAATTTGACAGTGAAGGACTGTAGTTGTTTTCAACTAATACACGTGTTAAGTGGGGAATTTTTCTAACTGATGCTACAACTGCTTCCCTCAATTCATGAACTGTTTTTTCTGGCACTGCCTTGTGTTTCTGTGAGTGAGAGTGCTTACTCCTTTTACAGGCTGCAGTTCTGGTCGTGCTGGGAGTCCTCTGGACCCAGACATCGGCATTGGAAGTAAGTAGTGATAAGCCTTCTGCTGCATGTTCTCGTTTAAAACATACTGGATCCCGGGGCAGGGGGAGAATAGAATAGGAAGAAAAGCACAGAAGACACTAACAAGATGCTAATTCCCAAGTGTGGAGAAAAACAGCATTTGCCAAAGGCGACAGTCACCGGAGCCAGAGAGGCAGTTCTGTGCAGGCGTGTAGTAACGGGGAAGGGGGGGCAAAGGTCCCCGTAGCTCTAGCTAAACGTCAGAGGCTGCTGCAGTCTCCTGCCAGTCCCTGCTGCCACACGCAATGGCTGCGATGTCCCTTGTTGTTTTCTTGAGCCTGCAGTTAGGGCCTGTCCCCTCCTTTCTCACCCTGACCACTCCTGCATAGTTACTCTCCACCTCGGGAGCCTCCTGAGACTGCTGGTGGGCTGTTAAGGGGTTTAGTGTTTACATGGGGCAGTTGTTATTTCAGAGGCATTTGTTTATAAGGCACTTTTTAAAGGCGCAAGCCAGACAGTGAATGGTTTTGTCTTTTTTACCAAAGACCTTTGTCCTGCATGAACCTGCCAATGATTATGTCACTGGAACTATGACTATCCACAATGAGAATCAGATTGTTGAAGTCCATGTCCGATCTGGCCAGTTGTCCTCTGATACCATTTTTGACTACTCAACTGTAAGTAAATCTAAGAATCTGCCTAAACTTAATCTCTGAGGAAGTTTTTTAACTCAGACATTATTTTATTGTATTATTTTAGTGTATTTACTATTTTGGTGTTCTTAGTGTTCCAAAACAGTTTCTTTGAAGGCTCCCGTCACCTTTCTTCCTCTTAGGCCATCTCTTTGTTTCAGCCACAGGATGGTGCAGTGTAAAAGACTAGTAGTGAAACCTGTGGTGGCGAGAAGAATGTCACTGACCTCCATGAGGTCAGAGATGAGAACAAGCTGCCATCGCTCGTGTACAGCACGTGCAGCTGAAGTCTGTCAGAAAAGATACTTCCAGTGTTACTGGGCAGACGTTGGTGTGTGCAGGCTGCTTCCAGTCCCCAAAGGTGACAATGGAAGTGCAGAGTCATTCCTCAGCCACAGCCTGTGTAACCTCTTTGTGTTCCTTCTAGATTGTCCTAAAAAGTAGAGGGAATCACCCAATATTAGTGGTGGCTGGTTTTAATTTATTACCTAACTATACTTTTTTTAATCACAGGGATATATTGCAACAAGGTTATTTTCACGGAAGGCCTGCTTTATCCTGAAAATAGAGAAGGACTACATCCCAGAGCTGCAAGAAATTGGACGCCTGGCCTTTGAAAGAAAGGTGACTTGGTAGTGAAACCCTGTCCACAAGAACGGCCACTGTCCGGGTTGTGTGGTGTGGTGGGAGCCCTCCGCTCTGCCTCTAACAGCAGCCATTCTTAGCAGTGTCTGTCACTGCTTTAACAGTGAGGAAGCAGATCTGACAAGATAGAACTTCAAGGGAATATCATACAGGACATTCTTGTTAGAGCAGTCACAGCCCCCGCTGTGGTTTTATAGCGGATTGTCATTGTGACTGGAACTGTAAGGTCCCCTGTCCTGGGAATTGGGGTAATGTGACGGTTTTGAGGTGATCGCAATATGAGTTCAAGCAGGCGTTTCTTTTTTTTCACTCTCATGCTGATACTTTGAGCTTGACATAATTTGAAATAATTTTGTTTGCAGAACAGAATTTAGAAATCAATTTTCTTTGACTTTGCTATTCAGGCAAAGTTTTCACAAAGGCGAATGGAAGTATTGCCTGGAGATGAATTAAGTTCTGGCCTAAGAGTAGCTCATGTACTGCCAATTAACAGAACTTACTAGAACAGTAAACCAGCTCACTTCTGTAGTGTTGGCAGAATTAGTATCTAGTGAGCTTTGTCTCTGAATAGATTGAAAATGTTTGTTTTTCTTTAAAAGCAGGTAGCTTCTTTAGCTAATGCTCTGAGTGAGGCAAAGAAGGTGATTCTAGGTTTGGGGTTTTTTCTCAAAGGGTGTCCTAGTAGGATGAAAGCAAAGCTACATTACTGATGATGTCTAACATTGTCTTTTTAGACTATGAATAAAATATACTCTCCATATAATGTGTGGGTGGAGTTTCAATCTGCCCATTCCCTGTTTCGGGGTCTGAAAGACTGGTTTATCTACGGTGAACACATCAAACAGCTCTGCACAGGTCTGCCTCTCTACAAGCTTGAGAAGACTGAACGTAAGTTACAAGATCAGAATATTATGCTTCTGTTACAGCACATAAGCACCTTTCTATCCTTTAAGCCTAAGTCCACGTGGTGCCTCTGGGGCAGGAACCTATTGCCTTGTTCTAGAGAGACAGGGTAAACCACCTAGCACAATTGAAAGGGTAAGGCTGTGGGATGTTTTGGAAAAATGTGATAAAGCACTGGATTTCACCGTTGGGCATCTAAATATCTGGAGCAGCCATTCCAAGGTGGTTTACCTGGCATCGGAGGAAGCCACGGTGTAGCAGCTGTACCCAGCTTATGCCCCAATGATGCAGTGGTCCTACAAGGCACCTACCATGTGCCACTGTGGTACCTGCTGCATGCGGGTTATGGGACAGGAGGAGCACAAAGGTGGTTTAAAGCTGTACATTTCCTCCCTTTGAGTTGCCCCAGCAAATTTTTCCACAGTATCCACTGAGACCAACAGGAGCCTCAAATAGGACCATAATTGGGGATACAGGGGTCTTGTCACTGATAAAATCTTCATTTTCTTGTTTCTTTTAGAACCAATGAATCCTGATGTCTGTGCCAATGCAGGAATTCCAAGCCTTTTGGGCATTCATATCTGTGAAAAACTCCAGTAGTCTGGATCTTAACAATTCTGCCGCATGGCAACAGCTCATTTCTTTGCATGCCTTTGTGATGATAGCCATGTTCTCCAACCCAAGCAGAACCTGGCATTAGAATCAACTTGCCTACCCTAAGCTTTGAGTGCAACAAACCTGTGGCATACAAATAAAGAGATTGCAGTCAATAAAACACTTGGTCTTCTTTCTTCATCCAAAAGCAGAACAGAAATAAAGTGCTCCTTGCTAGTTTTCCTGCAGAGAGCTACACTTCCCTTTGGGGCATTCCCATGCTCAGGCTGTGGCATGATACCTGCTTCATGCCAAGGAAGAAAGAGTAACAGAATAGTTTTTTCCTGTGGAGACCTTCCCTTTGACGTCAGCACCTATGTGTGACTGCTGGAAGGAGGGAGGGAGCAAACAGACTAATGGACGGAGAAAGGGAGGGAGCAGATCTGTGTTTCCAGCCTTTGCAAAGCTGGAATTCTGCAGGGCCAGTGAACATCTGTAGCAGTTTGAATAGGTGCAGTGGGTCAGAGGGCTTTTTGTTCTGGGCATTTTTCAAACCTGGATAGAGGAGACTGTCCCAGTCCTAACAAGTTCAGAACCCAGAATAAAACAACCTTTTCACACGATGCCAGTGTAAAAAAGAGCTGTGAGTACTTGCTGGGAGCATAGTTTGTACTGGCAACTGATTAAAATACCTGATGAGGCAGCGTTGGTGCAGCCTGCTCTTCTGGCAGACCTCAGGACATGGCTGAATTTGCACATCCATTCCATCAGTGCTTGGAAGGAGTGTGTATTTTGGGGCCGAAGACTAAATGCCTGCCAGAGGGTGAGACATTTGTTTGAAGGAGACTGGCCCAGGTCTGCAATTTGTTACTTTCAAATCAGACTCCTGGCCAAACCATCTGCTATTTAAAAAAGAGCATTTAATCGTATGGTGAAACTGTTCTTTGAGGTGAATTGTAGTCAGAACAGGCTGCAGGGTCTTGATGATCCAGAAAATGTTTCTGGAGAGTCGAACTTTGGTAATGAAACCCAGGAGTACTTGTGTGTGGCTGCAAGACACAGGATAGCTTGTTCAGGTGTATTTGGAAGTGGAGGTCACTGATGGGAAATGAAACTAGGAGCTGTAGTTGTGATGTCCTTGGCCTGTGCACGGGGGATGTGAAACACCTCAAAGCACTCTTGGAGAGCACTGCTTGGCAGTGGGTCATGACTTTCAAAAAGCTTTTGTAGTCATGGCTTCCAGGGAGACCTTCAAAACTCAGTTGGAAGCCCTAATGTGGTTTCCAAGTGACAACTGTCATGTTTCAACGCTTCCCTTGTATATTCTTCTGTTTGAGGGCATGGAAGTGATGACAAGCTCCACCTCTGCCCCAAGTCAGCCAGGCTCTTCAAAATGTAGAAAATAACTGCCTTAGTTATCTCAGGCTTTATATATCTTTGGCTTATTTCTCTAGGGATGCTGACTTCACTTCAACTATCCAGTGAATATTTGGAGAAGATCCCAAAGTAACAACCCAGTAGAGCTTCCAGGGAGGCAGACTAGATGTATGAACAAAGCTGAGTCTTATTAGTCTGACATTATTATTTAATTCAAAGTTATTTAAAATAATTACTCAGTGCAATCTGGTTTTCTAACTGCAGTATAGATGAATCTGACCCTTTACTGTGTGTGCAGTGCAATAATGGTCCTTCGAGACTCTCGTCCTGTTGCTCTTGGTTTAATCAGAATTAGTTACTTTAAAGCAACTCTCTGCGTACTACATTCATTTATTAATGGAGCAGTGTTCTGAGACATGGGAGCGAGATCTGAGTAAAACAACTGGGTGGATGTGCCTGGTTGTAAGAGATGCAGGGCTAAACTCTTCCGCTGACCCAGGGATAAGGGGCATTGCTCATGTGAAGAGAGTCCTGTTCTCTTGGGTAGTTCCTTACAGGTCCTGGGACTGTTTGGAATGGGCAGAATAAGGGGTCATTGCTGCCTAATACTGTCTGCTCTGTATGCTTTGACTGCAGTTGTGGAAATTGTCCATGACTGAGGTAGGAAATCAATCCAGCCCTTCAGTCTGCACCAAAGGCTTTAAAAAAATCCCTGTCTGTAGTTTGACTGAATTTAATTTAAATAATATTTAAGGTCTTACATTTCTGTTCAGAAATTGTTGTGTATACATCTAAAAGCTTACAAACAAGCTTTTAGTGTTTACTGCCTACTCATTTTGAAGGCAGTGTTACAAGATCAGTAGATTTGCACTCAATATCAGAGCAAATAGTTCTACAAAGAACTCTGAAACAAGCCTCGATATCAACTGCCATTTAGTTTTGTTTGAGCTAGGGAGGCAGCGTTTCTGCCCCTCATGTACTCAAACATGGAAAAAGATTGTTTCTAGCTTTTATTTTAGTTCACAATCTCATCGTATCAGTCAAGCCTCTTAGCAATATATTTGCATTTCAGCTACTGTGTTTATTGTTTGATAAGTAACTCCCACAGCACCTCCAGTGCCAAGGTGCAGCATTGTCAAGGGGTAGAGCTGGGCCGGGCTTCTCAATGCTGACTGTGCCACAGTTTACCATATGTTTTACATACATGTCTTAGACTATAATTAATAGATTTTTCTTACCTTGCAAGGTGATGGATGTTATTACTGGACTACAGGAAAGACCAAGGAAACAAAAAGCAGCAACAACAGGTAAAGTGTCCCTGAAGACATGATCCTTCCGTTGCCTTAAGTAACTGTAGTCTGAAAATCTTTCAAATGTTTACATGCACAGCCTGTCAGCGAAGGGTCTGGATCTGAAGGAAATATATAGCTTTTGTTTTATTTATCACTGAACCGAGAATGTTCTACGTAACGTGAAGCATCTGCTGTCATAGAGCTCCTCAGGTATCAGCAGCTTTACGAGCTGTCTGTTGGTCAGGATCTTTTTACATTGTGATCCATCAGATATCCCACTGGAATGGATGAAAAATTCCCACTGATTTCCACGAGGGGGACTCACAGAGGAGTGCAGCTGCTTCCTAAGTGGAGAGCAGCCAGCAGCCGTTCTCAGAAACACGGGGAGAGGGAGTTGTGTTCTCAGGCAGCAAAGCAGAGCGCTTATCCTAGTAACTGCGGAGTGGATAAGATGGGACTCATTAGCCTTAAGCGTGAGATTAACGCCTTGAAAATAGCACAGGCAAGTGGTGTGTCTGCATCAGGAGAGGGGCAGGGCTGTGGTGATCCTACCAGGAGTGGAACCCAGATCTAGCACAAAACCAGAAAAAGGAGCCAGTGCACAAGCTTAGATCCTAAAGACATATTTGGTGGAAAGAGTCTAGAGAGGAAGAAGAGTATCAGGATGTGACTCTGATTATCTGAAAGTTGCCTGATCTTTCCAAGAGCTTCTCTCCATCAAAGTAACATGCATGTTTTGGAAGTGTAGCTGGCTTCTCAGCTAGGCTTCTTCTGTAGAAGCTGGGGAGTTTGTTTTATGCGGAAGAGAGCAGATGGGGAGTGTGTCTGGGTGTGCCTGCATGGATCCGTGTGTGTGTGCATCGACAGTTTTTGTCAGTTAAAGCAGTATTTTTCCTAGGCTGGGATACCAGAATCATGCTGATTGTTTGCTCTCAGCTTTTTTTAAAAAGCCTGAAAGGTGTTTAAAGGCATGCCTAGAATCCAGGCAGTGGTATCATTGGATGCACACTGACAGGCAGCTGAAATATGTCGAGCATTTGGGGAGGGCAGAATTAGCACAGATTCCAGTCACCGCTCCAGCCCTCTGCAATTAACCTTTCTTGATCCTTCACATACCAGTGGGCAGGAAGCCTCCACGGTCCCTCACTGCGAAGGACACCAATGTATCTGTCACCTGCACTGCACATTGATCCAAGAGCTTCTTACCACTGAACCCTTCCACTGAGAACCTCCCACCACCACCTCCCCACATTTCCCACTGTACAAGACCATTTACCAAGGTCAAGGGATGACACCTTTGCCAACCGTGATCATTTTAACATCAGAGATTAACCTGGAAGCTCTGACCCTGGTGAGCAATGCCATTTAAATGAAAGAGACCGCTTAAATTAGGAGAATTGGCAGATTTTCATAGATCTGGTCCAATATGTGAAAACAAGTTTCCCAGTTTGCATCAAGTAATGAGACAGCTCTTAACCTTAGCAAATTTCCCCTTTTAGGAAGAATTTCCTTGAGCAGAGTAAAATGAAGTCAGACGGGAGAAGCAAGCCTGCTATTTCTGTGGTCTGGGCCGGCAAGCCAAAGCTGTGAGTGTCCTCACTTGCGGGATCTTCCCACCCTTTTTGTACTAACAATGCATAGTCGTGAGGAAAAAAAATCATCCCTTAATTTCAGAAGACAAAAACTTGCCTCTTGCATCTGTCTCCATAACCACTGACCACTCGGGAGCCAACTGCTGTGGTCGAGCTCTGAACAGTGCAAGAGGACACATTTCATTAAAGCTCGTGCTCAGGGCGAATCAAGGTGTCTAATCCTCGGATTTTAAATTATTATCAGGAGAGGAGGTGAACAGGGTTCTGTACAGTTACTTGTTTAAAATAAGTTCGTGTCATGGCCAGTGAGCCATGCTGGATTTTCTGAGGCGTGGAACCCGGTTCTGGTGTACGGGTTTGCTTTCTACAGGAGCTGAGCACCATGGGGGGTTTCATTGACCACTAGATGGCAAATGGTCACGGTAACCTCGGCAGTTAGGTTTGTCTCTCTGCAGTCTGAATCCAGGGTTGTGATTAAGTGAGCTCTTGCTGCCATTAGGCTAGTAAAAACACTGGTTAGGAGCAAACCATAGCTCAAAAATAAAATGAAATGAATCCCTGTCAACCTGAGGCCTGTTCCCTAGGAAGTAAAAGCTGACTCAGGATGCAGAGGATTAGCATTCTTTCTTCCAGATTCCCAAACCAGCAGGATATTTGTTTTCACGTGTAGCTGTGCCCCAGTTGGTGACCACCTGAACTCTTTTATATATATATAGATGGATTCTATATACAAGGTCCATTATCTGATGAGACACTGCCATTGTGCAGGTTTATTCATCAAAGATTTCAAAGTGTTCTGGAAACGTACATAGCAAAGATTCACAAGATCTGACATGAATGAGCAAAATCTTTTCTTTCAGAAAAGGGATGCAGCAACGGATGAAAGATAAATCTGACAAACGCCAGCCACACACTGACCATGGGCACAGGTAGGGGGGAAGACCCAACACTCCTGCGTTCTTATCTCCTTCTCCTTAGCACCACCCTGTTGCCACCAAGTGAAAGGTAACCAGCCCCAGCCCCATTTGTCTCTGCCCTTGCCCAATCCTGGTCAGCCAGGCTCCTCCCTCAGGCAGAGGAATCTGTGCTCTTGGCTCGTTGTTTGGTTTGGGGTTTTTTTAGTGGACCAGGGGCTGGCAGTCTGTTTGGAGTTTTGTAGCCAGGTCTGTGTTCCTTGCAGGCAGGTCCTGCTTTTCTTAGCGCTCATCATGGCCACATCCTCTGCTGGCTTTAGCATCTCTCTTCCTATTCTGCAGGTTCTTTCCTTTGGTTTTTCTCTCAGCTCAGTTAGAGGCAGCCAGACTCATGTGCCTTGGCAGTTCCCACTTTACTTGATTTTCTGAGGGTGACTATAAAGAGTGGAAGGTGATTCAGGCCTATTGCATGGGGACCTCCGGTGGCTCCAGCCATTTCTTGTCAGAGAGAAAAGTGGATTAGCATCCTTTTGTGGCTGTGCTCAAAGCAGAGAAAGCATCCTTCAAAAACTGGCCTTGTAATCACTGGTACTAGGATGATTGCTGATGTGGGGATATAGAGGAGGATGGAGGCGTAAAGCAGTACAGTGAGTTTTTCTGAGAGGTTCTTTTAATTCAGAGAGCTTCCAGGACAGCCTGGGCTCTAAAGGTAGCTAAAGCCTTTATCTGTTTGCAGGCTGTAGGTCCTGCCTGGCACTTCCCAGGTAGGTCACTGTACATCCACCCCTCCCATATCGTGGTGATAGTTTTCTCCCACTGGCACCATTGTACAGATGGTCATGTAAGGATTGTTAAGCATTTAAAAATATGTTTAAATTGAGACAGAAGGACATCAAGGCTTGAGCCAACAGTGGTGGCCAATAACCTTTTCCATCCCCTGTGATAGGAAGCAGAGGTTGTTCTCGCCTACCGAAGCTCCCTGGTTCAGAAATCTGCCCTGAGCACACTGAGAGGTGTTTGACAGCAGCACATTAAGCAATGTCCCTGGGTGCAATATACTGAGAGCTGAGCCAGGACACTCTGTCACTCATTCCAGATAAGTTGAGCCCTTTAACACCAGGGACTGCGAGGGGCTTGTTCCATGCTCTCAATGAGATAAGCTGCCATCCGCGCTTCACAAGACACTCCTATCTGCCAAGCCACGCTGAGAAAAACTGGGAGATGTGCAGCATGATTTAAAGCATGTTACAGACTCCCCCAAGCTGCGGTCCTAAATGTGGGGGTCTGGCTAATTAACAGTGAACACTGCCAGAGGGGTGGGATCCTTCAGATAGGGGAGTGTTTCTGCATAGCTTACAGGGGTTAACCAGCTCTGAAGGAGATAACTACAATGCAACAAGAATGATAGAGCTGGCAGCACTAGAGTCTAAAAAGTGGGATACTGATTAAAAATTCTCCAGTTAAAATGTATTTTCATGATCCCAAGCCTCCCAAGTGTTAATACGGTGTAAATAATACCTGAAAGAGTAGTCTCTGTGTGCAGATACTAGCGATGAAACGGTCTCAATGTGATGTGACAGCTAATCAGAAGTCAATCTGGGGATCAGAGAGGTGGCTTTCCTGGCTGTAAAGATATTTGCGCAGAGCTGTTACCAATGGACTCTCATTTTCTTGACCTCTTGTGATTTGTCTTTTGAAAGCTGACAAGATAAAGTCACGTTTTTGATGCGCTGGTTAAATATGGGGAGCAATTAGTCTTTCAAGTTGTTGGTCTTGGATACATGTAAGAATTTTTGAGGTGAGGAGAGCTCAGCAGAGGCCTTGTGAGGTGAGCTATTAACAGCGTTTGATCAGATTCCTTGGTAATGCTAAGGAATACATAAGTGTTTTGAACATCCTAAACAATAATGCTACAGAAGCCAGACTGAGAGAACCAGACCATACTTGGAATTTTTACTGCAATCGAAGCCCAAATTAATCAGAACTTCAATACAGTTTCCCTTAAAAAAAGGCAGAAAAGACAAAATTTGCTGTACAGTAGCATGGCAAACATAAATGAGAGAGGGCACCGACAACCCTCATTTATCCAGTGTGGTTCCAATCATCAAGTTACAGAAACTGAAACGGAATATATTTTAATCTTCGAATTGTGAAGGCTGTACCTGAACAGTATTTTTTACTGAATCAATCCCTTCTACTGTTAGGTACCACTTGCTTTCCCTCTTTGATCCCAACCCTAACATCAAATAAACAGAGCAAATATTAGCCATGCTTGTCTGGTTTTTCCTCATGTTTTACTGGTGTGATTACAAGCTGTTGGCTTTGTAATTATCATCTCGTGCTGAGACATCAACTAACTCTGCCAGAAGATACTGTGTCTCTGCTTAATACTCAAGTTGTCAATTAAATAATTTTAAGCTATTTAATCCAAATTGTCAACAAGCCAATTTCTGGTGAGCGGAGCCTGTTTTCTTCCAACCTGTAGTTCGAGATTAAGAATACATAGTGCTAAAATCCAAGGACAAGATACATCTAGTAATTGTTCCCAAGAATTCTGCTCTTTTAGGGCTGTGGGGTTATTTAAACGGGGTTTTCATTGCAGAAAAGAATAGTATTCCTCAAGCAGCCCACTTGGATGTAGCTGACAGAGAGAGAGGATCAATTTTGGAGATGTTGGTAGAGTTTTGCTTGGGAGTCTTGTTTTTGTCAGTGTCAGTGGAGCTGCTCAGAGTTGCCTGAAGTTTAACACCCACATGAATGCCAAAGCTCCATAAAATAACTAGATGATGAGAGAAGGAATTTCAAAAATGTAAAATTAAAACTTTCTCTTGACCTTTTTCTGTTAAACTGTTCTGTAAAGCAAGTACGATAAGAAGCCTGCGGAGTCAAACCTCCTGGTATTAAACAGCGTGTTCATTAGCACTGCAGCGCGGTCACTTTCTGTGTGAACATCTCAAATAGTAATTGAGTTCTTTTTGACCATGTCTCACCAGGTTTCAGTTGTCAGACTGAATTAATAAATCACGTGGCCTTTGAGGGTACTAAATTGTAAGTAACCTTTTATATTTGTTAGGGCTCTATCTGCTCGAAGGCATAGACTGAGGTAGCAGAAATGGAGACAAATCAGTGGACTCCTTAGACATCTCCCATCCCATAAATGATATCAGCAAATATTGAGCTTACTGCTCCTGGAAATTCTTGCGCTAAAGGTGAGCGTTTCTATTGCCTGTGTTAGTTCATTTGGAGGCCTAGCAGGAAAAAACAAGGTGAATGCTGGGATGCACAGAAGCAGGTGCAAAAGCAAGGGCCTGATTTGCCTTTCTCGTGTAAGGATCTAGGAATTTTCTGCGTATCGTTCCCTGACTGCAGGACTGAGCTGTGGACTTGAGTGCCTGCTAAAATGTCCCGATTAAACCCAAAGCCAACCCAGTCACGCAGAAAATGGCACGGGATTACAAACACATGGGACTGGGACTCCCAATCACAAGGAGGCCCTGAGCGTGCAGTGGATTTGCTGCATGTGACTGACAGCCACTGACAGGAAGACAATGTCCAGCTAGTTCCAGCTCTTTTCTTTCTGTTTCAGTTGCTCAGGCTTTGGGCTGGCTTGAAAATCTCTGCTTATCGTTCTCTATGTCCTGCTGCATGGCCAGTGACCCGCAGCCGAGACCGGGCTGCACTGGTACGCATGCACACTGATGGGCTCCTGCCTGAGCCTGGAGCTTTTGCCACCGCAGCAGCGAAAAAAGAGAGAGGAAGGGAACTGCCCATAGCAGTGCAGGTTGTTCTTGTGCCCTGCTCATTAGCATGACCCCCGTCCTTTTCACTTGCCTGGAAAGAGCTGATGAAGAAGTGCCCATTTCAGAGTCATCTCTGGGTCAGAAGGACATTGTGATACACGGTTCAAGTAGTTCCTGCTCTTCTGGCTGCACAGTGACTTCCCTTCTCCCTCTTCTCTTTTCCTCAGTCACGCTGGTTGCGATGTGTTGCTGCACTTCTCTCTCCCCGCTCTCTCATTCAATACCATCTTTTCATTTTCCAGTGACACGTGAAATCAGAGTAGAGAGCTGCTGGGAACAGCCCTTTTATGGAAAGGAAATCCAGAGCAGCCATGAACCAGGCAAACAGGAATCAGGACTTGGGCACATGCAGGAAGGGAAACTAATTTTAGTTATTCCATTGGAAGCTCATCACACTGTCAGTGTCACACTCTTCTTTATCTCCCATATCACATCCAACAGTTACCTCACGCCACAGCTATCTCCTGACAGAGACCATTGTGGGGCATTTTTGTAATAATTTCATCCCTCTGTTTTGGAAAACTTCAAATCACATGCGGTGATGGTTGCTAGAGTGCATTCACTCGCATCCCTCCCCTACTTCCCTGAAATGGCGTATGTGGCTGCGGTGTCCTGGTTAGAGAGCAGCTTGAGCTGAAATCCCTGCACTTACCCAGCTTTTGAGAAGGATTCCAGGTTTCCTAGAATTAATTTTAAACATTTCTCAGCACGATGTCTTGGTTCAGTCTGAACGTGGAGATTTGATCCAAGTGCTGTGATGGAGATGTGTCTTACACTGGGCAGTGGGAAATTATAAGGGTTTTTTTCAGACTGATCTCAGTGGTTTTGAGCACTAATTAACGTCACCAAAAAACATGAAAACACACCCTTTCCATCTTCATTATTCTTCTGTATTACTTCTGGGCAAAACCACCCATGTGGCTGCGAGTGATGGCTCCCTGTGTCATATAGAAAAGACTCTCGGGCTTGACGTTACGTTTTTTTCTCAAAGGTTTTAGCACAGAAACAAAGGTTCTCGTGTGCCGTAAAGCAAACCCCTTGCAGCAGCAGGGTGGGGTGGATGTTCTTGTGGTGAGGCAGGACGTGGCATTTTGAGTTCTGGAGATGAAGGCTGGCTCTGCTATCGATGTTCTCTGCTACCCTGGGCAAGTTGGCTGGTAAATCTTCCTCTGTGTAACAGGGGTGTTTCCCTTTGCTATCGCATGTCTCTGTATACAGTGTACCTTCTTGGGGGACAGGACTTGGTCCGTACCTACTGCACAGGCAAGTGTCTAACTGCGCTGCTGTCAAAGGAGCATAAAACTTAAAACAGTAAAGCTCTTTGAGATCATGGGATCCTGAACGTGTTTGATGCCTGCTAGGTTCCTGTCTCACCTGCCCTCAGTATGGGATTTGGAGCTGCAGTTTGAAGATCTAGAAGAAACGTCCCCAAAAGCCTGTAGTGGATGAGAGTCCTTCCCTTGTGAAATCTGAAATAAGATGCTCTTACCCCCACGTTCCAGCCACACTGTGATATTTATGTTCACAGGGCAGGCAAAATTTTAAAATCCTCTCCAAATGATTATTTAATTGAATACTTTTTCATCAAATATCTCTTGAATTATGTGGAAAAGTAGGAACTCCAAGGAGTATCTGCTTTTCAGTAACATTTCTGTATTTAAACCAAGGTCAATTCTCTTTTCCTCTGCTGAAACATTAATCTCTTTGGGTTCACTTGGTGGTGTTTTCTGAGAGACTTTCAATAGAATCCATTAAAATCAATCAGAGAAAAAGAAAAAAAATAGAAAAAAGGAAAGTTTATTTTCATGTTTTATAAAAAGCCTAATACGTAATAATCTAATTTTAAAATCTTAATTAAACTTGTTAAGGTACAGACTACTGAACCAAAACCCACCTGAGTTTGCATATGGAGAAATTACAAGTGACATTACAACTAACTGACAAACTTCCTTTTTATTCACCGAGGAACTATCCATGCCCAGAAGCCTGGGACTCAAAAGCAAACCTTAATCACCTTCTCCCGGGCAAGGCTCCACAGCCCAGTCTGCTCTGAGTGAGTTATGGGGAGCAGGTGTTCCTCTGCCCCAAAAATCAGACTGAGGAAGGGTGAGGACGCTTCAAAACCACTTCACATTCTTTTTCCCCACTTCCTCTTCCCCGGAGGAGCATCACGCCCTTTCAATCGTGCATATCGTCGACCTTGACACTTCATAAAGCCCTGCTTCACTTTCTAGCCTTTCAGCGCCGCGCTTGCTTCACACATTCCTGCTCAAACCCGTGCTCTTCTGCTGCCTCTTGACAGAAGAAGCCGTGGAGGCATCGGCTTGGAGGAAGTTGTGGGGAGCCTGAGATTAGAGTCTATTTTGGAGCCCCACAATCTTCAGGACCGACCCTTTCACAAGTGAGCTGTTCCCAGGAGCTGCTGCGTGGCCTTGGCTGCCGCTGTGTCAGCTGCACTGATGTTCGTGCCCCATCGGCTTAGCAGTGCGAGTAGGAAAGGCCCCTCTTTGCTCTCTGGGCTGATTTTCCCCTCCAGTTCTTACCATGGCGTAAGAATGGAGAGTGTCCAACCCGTAGCGCCACCTCCACCAGAAGCCAGCTCTGACAGGGAGAGCAAAACATGAACTCAGCGGTGCTGTACACGGTCTGAGTGCTGGTCCCTAACTCTGCCAGGTTCAGTGCTGGGGCTTAGCTTTTCCCACGTACAACTGCAAATTAACGGGGGAAAGGACTACACGCTTCCTAGGAGTGAGGGCCAGGAGACCGCTCTGTAACTCTGCCTGCCTGAGGCACCATTTATTGCTAATGAAATGGGGCCATTGGTTATGCTACAGATTTAATAATAGTTAAACAGCGATGCTTATTAATGTTCCCTCTCCAGCTACCTCAGCTAATCTATTTAGCATAGATTTTTTTGAGAGCAGGATGTGAAAGAAAGGACAAACCTCTTCATTTCAGTGACATGAAACAAAGCCCTTCTGCTAAACAATTTAATTCAGAAAAAAAAAAAAAAAAAGCCTGTGTTAAATTCCTCAGCCTGCAACCCAAGGAATCAGGGAGCTGCTGCTGTATCAGATGTACTCTATGGGTGCTCCTCATCTGGCCCATCCCCGGCAGGGTCTAAATGGAGGAAGTTAGGAACTCAGCGAAAGCTGGTCTGCATGTAACACGGCCGCTGCAGTGCCCTCCAGTGTGCTATTGTTCAAGGAGTTATCAAAAGGCGAGCGGAAACGTGAAGCAGTTGGAATGTCTGAGCAGTAATTGTGTTCCTAATGAGCTGCTGAATCGACATGACGTGCCTGTGGGTTAGGAAATTCGTGTCAGATTGCTGTGCGCACACTACTTCTTACTTTACACTTTTATAGCTGCAGGGTGTGAAATTACAGGTTCATAGGAAATATGTCTGGACTTAGCAGGGCTTAGAGAGGTCACCAGCCCGTCCTCTGTTCCGAGACAGCATCAGCGCTGCTTATGTCACTGCGGAGCAGTTCCAGTGATGCTGCTCCATTTTGACACCCAGCGAACCAGAGCTGCACAGCGGAGCAAGTTTTCATTCATAGGAGAGTGGAGTGAACCTGGAAAAACTCCCCTCGCTCTGGAATTGTTCATCTGGATTAACAGTCACAGAGAGAAGAATTTCACCCGATGTCTCGTTAAGGGCCAGGTATAGTCCTCAAAACAGCCAGTGCGTCCCTGGTGAGAGAGGAGACAGCTAAAACCTCGGAGGGGAATCCCTTTAAAATGAAAACCTTCAACTCTAAATCTCACAGAAAAGCCCAAACCCTCAGAAAGGGGCCGTGTAATACCGTAGATCCCGGGGCTTGCAAACTTCTGCGCGCTGCTGCCTGCGCAGTCAGTCCGTCAGTCGTACCTGTCCGAGAAGGAACAGCAGATACCAGCAAGGGCAGAGGATACGGCCATGTGCTGTGACCTGCTAAGAAGGTTCAGCACCTGCTGCCTTCCAGCAAGCAGCAGCTCTCACACGCTGCTTCCCTCTTTCATTTCACAATGTCTGCATTATGTCTGTGAACTCAGCACATTTCTGAAAATGGTATTTAAGCATAAAAAAGGAAAACACTTCTGCACGTATTAAGGCTCTTGTGACAAACGTAGCACCCACGCAGCTCCCTGTGACCAGCCGGCCCGAAGGTTTGCCTGTACAGTCGCAGGATTGTGCTGCATGAAAGACTTAAGGCTAAGTCTGTTCTCGTGGGGTTTGATGTAAATCTCACGTCCCATGGCAGTGAGGACCTTAGTTCGGCGTAGTCAGGTGATGAAGGCTGCAGAGGGTTTGTGGATAGACTTGCACAGATAACCATGAACTCTGCAATGAGATCCATATTCATCTTCCTACACTCAAATACCTGCTAGTAATGTAGTGTAGCAATAACAGGGACCTTGACAGTGTGCTTGGCTTTTATCGCCAAGTTCCCGTGTTCAGAAGAAGGAAAATGGGGTAAAATGAGGTTTAAAGGCCATGCTGAGGTCTGGCTCCCTGACACCAATACTGCACGTGATTTTCACCAAGATACTGATATTCATGAAAAAAATAGAGGACGAATTTAAAACAGGCATGGCTTGAGTATCGTTCTGATCGAGTTAGCTGGAGTTGTGGGCATTTGTGCCAGTGATCGATCTGGGCTGCTGAAGAAGGAAGAAAGTTGTGGAGATGGGCTAACAATCAACGGGTGTGCTCAGCCGTAGTAGAAAAGCAGAGGCCAGAAAACTCATCAGATCGGCACGGGGGGTTAGTCTTTGGGTGAAGTTCTTAGTGCTGGCAAGGAGGAAACTTGCAGCAGTCGTGGGAAGAAATGCCTTATCTTGAGCGCTGGCCCACTGGGGTGGCAGAGCTGAGCTCTGGCCTTGTTGCCACAAGAGGGGCGCTTTGAGAAAGGCTGTGGAGAACGAGGAGGTTTGGGTGGACGGTGTTATGTAAGAACTAGACCCAGTTTTGCACGCGCAATGCTCACGTTTTGATCAGATTTGCACACTAAAGCAAAAAGGGCCAGTAAATGATTTTAGCACATCTTTTTGGCCAAATCCCTTCCGCATTCCCCGCATTGTGCCATGAGCTATTTGACTGGATGCGAAGGTGCAGTCAGAGGAGCCTGGTGGCCTTTGTGCGTGGTCAGTAATTTTTAGACAACCTCTTTGTCAGGGCTGGGACTAGTCGAGAATAACTGTAACCTGCCAGGTCTGTAACCAAGTCACAGAGGTAACACAGAGAAGGAAGAAAAGATTTTCTGGACAGTTTGCAGATATTCCAGCCCTCTCTCTGTTTCTGCATATTTGTGTGCCCACAGCACCGAGTGCTGCCATTCAGCTGGTGTAGATGTTTAGATCAGGAAAGAGGGGGTTGTAGTGAAAATAAGCCCTGGGGGGGAAAAAAAAGTCCTTTATCACCACCTGGTGCCAGTGCAGGTGTATGGTGCCTGCAGGAAAAAATCGAGGGCCAGCTTTAGAGGCCAGCTGACATTCGAAGGGCTTTTTCCAGCGGAGCCCTCGCAAAGCACAGCAGTATAGTTGCTGTGTGAGGAATTCTCCTCGCTCACCCTGAGCTCATCTGCTCCTCTGCGTTCAGGGGCTGGTGATCCCGGCGTTGTGGGAGTACCTAGAGCTCTTCTCCCGTGCTCTGCACTGTACAGGCACAGGAGAAGGGCCCAGATTTTCCCAAAGAAGGTCCTCTGTAAGTGTAATGTAGAGACTTCGCTCTAACATAGTTTGGAGAAGGGCAGAGTTGTTACCTTGAGGGAGCTGTTGTTTGCCCTTGGTGCAAAATTGATGGGTTTGGGTAGAGGCTCTCTAGAATTTACGTGTTAGTTTGAAATCTGCATGGATGGAAGTCGTTCACGCGCTGCAAAGGAAGTCAGCTACCAGGAGGCAGAAAGAAAGGGCAGTTCCTCTCTGAGGAGAAACTTGTCCTATCTCCAAGTGTCCTAGCGCAGAATGTTTACAAAACGCTCATTAAGGGAAGGGGGATTGCGAGATAGCAACAAATCTGGTGAACAGCTTACACTGGCCGAGATAAGAGAGGCAAGGCGGCCATCGCGGAGAGCGAGCCATATCCAATTACCGAGACCTGCTTTTGGGGAGGGGGAAGGGGGAGACAGGCAGGACGGATCACAAGTTTCAAGACAAGAGCTTCCAAACTTGTCATCTCTCTGTGACACAAGCCGCGTACAACCCAGGGGATAAAACCGCCACTTAGCCCATAGGAGAGCTAGAGCGTGTTGAGCGCGGTTGGAGGCTCGAGCGGAGCCATGGATTCTGTAGTCCTCCAGCTGTGGGCTGTCCTCTGTCTCTTGGTTCACCTTGCTGCTTGCAGTCCCATCCTGAGCTTGGAGCACTCTTCCCTGGAGGAAGATGTGCCTCTTTTTGATGAGATTCTCTCCGAGCAGGATGGTGTTGATATCAGCACGCTGCTGCAGAATATGAAAAACGATTTTTTGAAGACATTGAACCTCTCTGACATTCCCCTGCACGAAACGGCCAAGGTGGATCCGCCAGAGTACATGCTAGAGCTGTACAACAGGTTTGCCACTGATAGGACTTCTATGCCATCCGCAAATATTATTAGGAGCTTCAAAAATGAAGGTAAGATATGTTCATCTCTAGGAGGAGGAAAGAGAAATGAGGGTCTTTATAGTCCGTGTGAAGTGTGTTTACCAGGCGCTAGGGGACAAAAGCCCTGGCAGCACCAAATCTAATTTAGGTGCATCATTTTCATTATCCCTGTAATGATGCACATCATTTGCAATTACCTGATGGATTTTTCAGATGGATTCCTTAAGTAACATTTGAAATTAAGGCAAGCAGTGTTTTTATGCACCGTTCAAAGGTGCAGTGTGTTCCTGCTGTGAGCTGAGTGAGTACGGCTCGCTGTTAATATCCTCTCCCTATTGATCCTCGTGGGATTTGTAACGTTCGGTTCCTTTGGCATCTGAGCACAGTCCAGAAAATACATAGAAATAGACGAAGCAGAATTTTGGATAACCCTTAGGTTTCACTGTGGAGAACCGGAATATTTCCTATTTTAAGACAAGCTAGAGAAGCCTAACTGTGACCTTAGGTAGTTCCCCTGTATGTTTCTGCTGCGGCATTTCCTCCCGGTTCAATGAGGCTGAGATACTGTTTCAACGCTAATGTTCAATAGTTTATCGGTACCTATTTGCGCCAATACACGTTTTATGTTAAAAACATTTTTCAACTCAACAATTCCAAATACTGATGACTCCACTTGGCAGGTAGAGGTGCTTTGATTCGTTTCACCTACTTGAGGGCACATGCAACTACTCAAAGTGCCGTGGGGCTCCTCCCTAATCAAGGAAGTACAAAGTCGTTATTGCTTTTTCTCTAACATTTGCAATTCCAAAATGATGAACTATAAGGAGAGGCTACAAGCAAATGGTTTCAGTTTTGTACTGCAGTGAGATGGAGGGAGAGAATCCAAAAGCTCTGATGTGTCCTTCTGCCAGGCCCGGGCACTCTACCAGCGCCATGATTCTGGTATGAGGAGGCACTACACTGTCATTTAAATCTTCTTCACATATTCTTTGCTCCAGTGTGGAGAAATGTACTGAAGGGTTGTGGCAAACCAGTTACACCCTCTGGTGAGCGGTTACTCCTCTGCACAGCTCTGTCTGTCACTGCTCATCAGCGTAAATGAAGACCCAGGCAGGAACGCGGGTGGTGACCTTTCCTCATTTTGCACTATTTGGAAAAAATATGTGAGATAAAAATCACCAAGTACAGTATGTAGAGAATAAAATACAGTGCAGTTTAGTGATGTAAATCTGAAATCGTTCCACTGGCAAAACCAAAGCTCGTTCAGGTTTGCAGATTGGCAACGGTACAGACCGACACGTAGTGGACCGCAGCTCTGCGCCGTTCCGTAGCCGTGACACTCGATGCCTGTTTCAGCACAGCAGAGGTTCTGCACCACTTGGGGTAAACTTGACTCAACTCTCTGTCACTTCAGTATTTCTCTCACCTCTTCCAATCCAAACCAGCAAGATACCAAGTGATGCTCTTGCTGTTAAGACAGCTTCATACACACGTGGGGTTAGAGGGACTGGGCGGTTAATGTTTCTTATGTGTCTTGAAGCCTGTGTAATAAGAACCATCCATTTCGTGCCAAAGAGCTCTTTTGACAGAGAAATTAATTACTTGCAATGGCAAGGACAATAGAAACAGACCATGGAATTTATTTGTTCACCTGCCTGCTGAGAACTGGCTGTAACGGTGGATTCATTACTATCCATTAAATCCTTTATTACAGAAATATAACATGGCTGGAATTAGCTCTTTGTTTTAACCTGTGGACCATAACGTCTCCAGTGTAAAGGAGTCTGTAATCAGTTCTTAAAACTTGAATAAAGGTCTTCAGGGAAATTTTCCTTTTCCAGATCTCCCTTCCTGGCCCTCCTGGCATGTACTGGTAACAGTAGGCGATATTTCACCCTATGGACTTGCTAGCTAAAGAGCAGAGTCCCATCCTGACTTGGAAATGAGCCCTTCTCAGGCCCTGCTAGCGCTCACATATGGTGTGTCCTCCCCCTGCCTCCTGGTACTCATCTATATGGTCCAGTGGCACTTCTCACCCTGTCGTTCTGTGTAATCGCTCCAGGCTTGCTGTAGCATATCAAGGTCTAGGAAACCCCAGAGATTACTTCCAGTACAGAGACTGGAGCTGAGCTTGAACAGCACTGTCGTTCCGCTCACGCTCTGCTGCTGCCCTGGTGCTGGGCAGAGCACAGTTAGCTCCCACCTTCATCAGCTGACAGGCAGGGAAATGCAAGCAGAATCACCCTTGGGTTTTTATTGATGAATAGGTGAAGGTGCAAAATGGAAAAAAAAAAGAAAAAGGCAGGTGCCTCAAAACCTCAATGCCAAATTGACATTAAATATGTGCTGAAGTTAACTGCTCGCTTAAGTGCACCGGTGGAGCATGGCTAATACTTGCAGCTTTATCAGTGTCATTTTTCTTCAAACGTACCAAAATGGGACAAGTCAGAGATGAAGACAGTATCAGATCACCAATACTTTGCAGAGGTGTTACCCACAGTCTCTATGTCCTTAACCTGTCTTCTGAGGTACAAGTAGACAGCACAGTAATTCAGCAGCGAATGCCCCCCACTAGCGAAGACTGCCGCACCGTGTGCGGGAACACGTACTGCCTGTCTGCAGACAAGCGATGCGGGATGCGGGATGCGGGGAGGGCAGGCAGCCTGGCTGACAGGCAGGTACGATGCACTTCTTACATGTTTTATTAACAGAAGCTGCCAGAAGAGCTGGGCTGAGGACAGCTGTTTGACTGCTTGCCTGAAGCCCGTTCAGTCTGTGGCAGGATTTCTGTTGACTGGGTGTTCACCACTTGCTCTTCCTAACCAGGAGCTTTTCCATCTTCCAAGCAACTTTTCCTCCTGCAGTGCTTGGCCCTTCCCATTTCTGAGAGAGGCTTCAGCTACTTGCTAGTGCACAAACACTAAGCAGACGCACACCCAGCCTGCTGGTCTCACACATGCAGTTTGTCACCCCTCTCTTATATCCTTCTGTCTCATGTATCCTTCTTCCCTTCCTCTCTTACAATGAGGAATCTTCTTTCTTGTTTATAAAAATATATTCCTCATTTATAGAATAATTGCTGTGCAGCAACTTAGAAATGAAGTATTTCAGTACTAGGCTACACATTTTTAATATGCAATCCTTCAGGTGACAAGGAAGTCCCAGGAAGGCCTGGAGATAGAAGGAGGATCTGTAAAGCCAGGTTTATGGTCTTTAGCATGTCTGGGATCTTGCTGTCCTTAGACATCTCAAATAAAGTTGGCCTTTTGTCCAAGCACATTTTGGGACATGATGAAAAAACACTCTGCTGGAACTGCTCAGCTGAAACCAAGCAATGCAAAACATGTTGGACGAACTTGGGTGCATGTGTTGCTGGATGTATTGACCCTTCTAAAATATTTGATCTTTGTCGTTTCCAGACTCGGCTTCCCACCCTGTCGGTGTTACAGGAATACGGAAATACCCTCTTCTATTCAATGTTTCTATCCCACACCATGAGGAGATCACCATGGCAGAGCTGAGGCTCTACACCCTGGTGGAGCGGGACCAAATGCTCTACGATGGGTTTGACCGGAAGGTCACCATTTTTGAAGTGCTGGAAAATGACCATATGGGCATAGAAGAGAGAAAGACAGTGCCACTGGCATCCAGGCAGATCTACGGCACGAGCAGCGAGTGGGAGAGCTTCGATGTCACCGAAGCCATCAGGCGCTGGCGAAGGGCAGGCCTGACCACGCACCGGCTGGAAGTTCACATAGAGAGCAGGGAAGGGGAGGAGCAGAATGGAGAGGGGAAACTCGATATTGACATCAACTCTGAGGCGAAGCATGTGCCCCTGTTGGTTGTGTTCTCTGATGACCAAAGCAATGACAAAAAAGAGGAGAAGCAAGAGCTGAATGAAATGATAGACCATGAGCAGCTCCTGGACTTGGAGAACCTGGAGGTTGGCAATTTCCATGACCAGCCTGGTGAGGAGGCGCTGCTCCAGATGCGCTCCAACATCATTTATGATTCTACTGCCCGAATCCGGAGGAATGCAAAAGGCAACTACTGTAAGAAGACGCCACTCTACATAGATTTCAAGGAGATTGGCTGGGATTCCTGGATCATCGCCCCTGCAGGATACGAAGCTTATGAGTGCCATGGAGTGTGCGCCTACCCCTTAACAGAGCACGTCACGCCAACGAAACATGCCATTGTCCAGACTTTGGTTCACCTGAAGAATCCCCAGAAAGCCTCCAAAGCCTGCTGTGTGCCCACCAAACTCGATCCCATCTCTATTCTCTACTTAGATGCAGGGGTGGTCACCTACAAGTTCAAATACGAAGGCATGGTGGTATCAGAGTGTGGCTGCAGATAGTAGCAGGGAACGCGTGCCCAGGGCAGGGAGTGTGCAGGCGAGGTATTTAATGATTCAGTCTGTAAATTTGTACATTTCGGATTTCCTATTTAATAAGGTTATTTAATGAGGCATGTACAGATAATTGTATGTTTCCTCTTCCAGGGAATGGGCAAGTCGTACGACCGTAGGGAATGTATATTTTGTTCCATTGCTTGCTTCTTGCTGTTCTTTGCGGTCCAGATGATGACCGAGTCCCTCTTCCTATCAGGACACAGAGCAGATCACTGGATTGTTTGGGAGGGCTCTTTGTGCCAAAGGGGCACATCCAAATTCACAGAAATAAAGGCGTATTTTTGTACTTGGTAAATGTTGATTGGCATCTGCAGGGATTTCCAGAGCTATTAAAGACAGGTGAACTATGGGCAACGCACACCTAGATCACTTAGTTTTGTGTGAAAGCTTTATAAAGATCTTTACATGCTCAGATTATGTTTTTAAATTTCTCTAGATCTCAAGTCCTGATAATTCTCCTAAATCACTCAGCTCCTAAATCACTAAGGCACAACAAGGTGTTAGACTTTTTTCCTCTCTTTCATCTTTCCCTGTGTCAGTTAAGGGAACTGACAGGGATGGTTTGGCGTCTGGAGCGGAGGGGAACCGTTCCCTTTCCCCTCGTTCAGGGGAAAGCGCTGGGCCCAGGAGTGGTGCCAGCCTTGGGCACTGCGCTGACCCGCAACGGCAAGAAATTCCCCCTGCGCATGTCAATGACAAAAGCACCCGGTGTAAAGCAGCGCTGCCTCTAACGTTAGCCATGTGTTACCTCTGACAGGCCAGAGCTTTAGAGGCAGAAAGTCTCCTGAATCCTTGGGTTTGTACCAGTTTATACCAGCTAAGAAACTAGTCCCCCACCCAGTCCAGTAAGTTCCATATGCTGCAGCTACGTAACCCAGCTCGAATGGCCCAGTAGTGGTATTGCGTAGAGCTCGACAGAACAGGAGAGCCCTTGGTGCCAGCTGGATGGAGCACCTTCCCTTTAGGTAGGTGCTGGAGTGGTCAGTTCATGAGGATATTGCCCCCCACCCCCCTTGTACTAGGTATGGTGGAGTCACATGCCATGTTTCCGCCACTCTTCTGCACCAAATCGCGGTGATAAGAAGGTGTCGGAGCTGAGAAACAATAGACCCGTCACTTTATTTATACTAAGCTGCAAATTTGTCAGATTCTTGGGGAAGTGTAAGTGATGTTGACTCCTTTAGCCTGGACCAGGGGCTACTGTACTGTCCCACAGCTGTTTTACACTTTTAAGGGAAAGTTATCTTCCCTGGAAGTGATAAGGGGCTTTGAAAGAATCACTCTAACACTTCGTGGGAATGAACACAAAAGACTTTGTCATGCACCAACTAAAACCAGTGTCACCTCTTCTCACACGTACTCTTCTGTGCTTCCCATAATTTATTGACCTATTTATTGACTGCCTGCCTTTGTAATATAATGTAGAATACAGAATGTTTTATTTTTGTGCTTGTGCGTAACCCCGCTTGGATAAAACCTTGTACCCATCCTATCTCACGTGGAATCTCTCTGTTGAGTTGTGCTGCGCAGACACTGGTGTTGCTGATTTTTTTTCTCCCCTGGATACTCGTAAACACCGTTTACCCCAGTTCCCTCCACTGCTTCACTGCAGTTTAAATATCATCCTGGAGCGCGTATGGCCTCGTCCAACGTATAACTACTCTTGCAGGGCTATCGTTGCTTTAAGTGGTCAGCCGTTGTCGAGTTATGCAGCCTCCACTCGTGCTGTGTGTTTCCAGATAGGGGGCTGCGCCGTGGGGGTGGGCTGCTTTCTGCCTGCTGCAGATCTCACCCTGCAATGACTGATGCCGCTCACGGCCCCTTCCCAGAGTGGTGCTGCAATCTTAGTCCGGGCTTAATGGCACGTTAGAAGAATCCCTAAGAGGTGTGATATTTCCCTCTGCTGACATGACTGCAGCAGCCAACGGTTGAAGTGTGACCACACAGACGCTTTCAAAACCATCCACGATTCTTATGAAGCCATTTGCCAAGACAAACCATTCACCTTGTTAGGAGTGATAATCCAGCATTAGGGAGATAATCCGACATTTGCTTTTATCATCTCTTTTCCGCGACTGCTCCCGCGGCAGTGATGTGACTGGGCTGCCGGTTGCAGCACTGTCCTTCGCTGAGCAGTACCGACATCTCTGAACAGCACGTAGGAGGACCTGGGCCTCAGAAATGAGCAGTTCCCCACTGTGGTCACCCCTAATCACTGCCCATTCTCAAGTGACCACGTCACAAAGCACAGCGGCTGTTTCACATCCCCTTATTGCCAGAGATTGGGTGCAATAGAGCAGACAGTATACCATGTGTTACGGTACAGCGCAAACATGGGGAGGCATGAAATTTTATCCCTCAGTAAAGCTGCCCGTGTGAATTTTCACAAGATCAGTAAAAATATCAATGACAGCTTCTTAGAATTAGGGGCCAGCCAGGACTTTGACATCAGTAACTTCTCTTTGTAAAGAAACACGGACTGTACTGCTGACGAAGAGGATGCAGCCACTGTTTGTGGTGAAGAACAGGATGTATCTGATTGTGCTGCTTTGGGAGAGAACGGAGCATCTCTTGAATCCTGCAGCTGCACCTTTGCTGTTCGTCGCCTGAGAACGACTGAGAAGGGTTTTCCATTTGCTAACGCGTGTCTGTCTGGGTTTACTACTCTGTGGGCAAAACCTCACCTGACTGTTACCTGACCTTTGAATATTATGATGCAAAGACTTTTGCTGGTTGTCCTCTTCAGAGATCAGGCAAAATAGCACCAAAAAAAAAAAAAAAAAAAAAATTGGGGACAGTTGTTTTGTGAAGAGCTTTCCCTAAGGAAAAAATGAAGGGTTAGTCTGCAAACTCAGGGGCGCTTGGCTGTAAATGCCAATGTCGATAGGACTCTCAGGTAGTGTGGTGAGAGCATGAGCAGAGCCAGGGCTGCCAAGCTGCTGGGGCTGGTGATGGTTCAGGGGCTGGTGATGGTTCAGGGGCTGGAGAAGTCCCTAAACAAAATATTCCACTGCATGTTCTCATTTTCTTTGTTTCTTTACTCCTTCCTTCCTTCCTCTTCCCTTCCATCCATCCCCAATAGTGCTGTGACTTCCTCTGCTTCTAGAAGAATTTTATTTTTCACATTAAATAGCAGTGTGCATTGATTTGCCTTTCCTTTCTGATCTGTTTGACAGCAACATGCTGGCAGATGTTTGGCAGACCTAAGTTGTAATAGTGCAAACCTATTTTAGAATGGTTTGGAAAAATATGGCTTCAGTATGGAAGTTTCTGTCTTTCCATCCATCCATCCATCTCTGAATTATTGCATGCAACTACAGGAGGCAGCAACCCTGCCTCACCAAAAGTCATCAGTATCACTTGGGTTTTTGCTTTCATCTTTTTCTGATTGAATATATATAAGAAAGGGTAAGGTATGAAGCCCCTTTTTGCTGGATGCTGTGTGAGATGCCAGCAGCGCTTGCTGACAGAACAGGCAAAGGGGTGGGAGCGGGCACAAGAGGTACAGAGAGGAAGAGCCTGGATAACATATGAGCGAGGGGGGTAAGGGAAGAGCTCTGCTCTTGGGTGGCTGCTCTTAAATCCACACACACAATACCTCCAGAAGAGCTTGAACTTCAAGTCATCTCATTCATTTCGTGGCCTTTGAAGTCGTCGCAACAGCGATGTCTCCTGGCACACACTCAGCACCAATGCCAGATCTCTCGAAGCACTTGGATGTTAGAGGGTCCCTTAAAAGATCCGTATCAGCTCTCTGCACGTGGACTACATTTCCTCAAATAGTTTTCTCCCCGTCGCTTTCTCGCATTATCCTATCCTGGGCTGTGATCCATCGTAGCTGATCCAAGATACACATGCCCAGCTTTTTGAGCATTAAAGCTTGACAGCTCAGCATGGCTTTTCCTGCCACCGCTGCCCCAGCCCTGCCCGCCCCCTTGCTCTGGGCAGACTGGCTGGCAGGGGAGCCTGGGGAGAAGGGGCAGAGCCTCATGCTGTTCTGGCAGGAAGGCAGGGCACCCCCTCACCCTCGCAGTGGCTGCGGCTGGCTCGTGCTGCTCCCGTTTTGAGATGCCCTAATGTCAGTCTTTGGGAAAAAAGATTATTCCTGAATACAGTGGGCACACATCTCTTTCGAAAGGTAGTGGCCCCTGCTGGGTGAGGAGCACCTCTGGAGCTGAAGGCATGAGGATCCCCCTCCCCAAAACTGAAACACCAGAGGATCTTGCAGGTTTTAAGAGCCACGGGCGGTTTGGTGCGGGGCTTAACCTACTGCACAATGGGAGAGGTTCAGTGAAGTGTTTCCTGTGAAACACACTGAGCCAAACCCCAGCAAAATCCATCATTCTTTTAAGAAAAAAAATAAAAGAGAAAGATTTCCTGGCACTTGAACATCTGCTTCAAGCATTTGAAAAACTACAGCCCAGTGTTAATTTAAACTTCCTTATAACCCAGTTCAACATTTGGAGTGCAAACGCTGTTAATAGGATGGGAACCGGGGTGGTGGTGGTTTCCTTACTATATTGGGAAACACAGCCAGAACAAAACTAGCTGGAGATAGAGTTTTGTTTATACTGCTGACCCATCTGTCTTCATTAATGCACTATTTACAGGAAAAGTTTAAAAATTAGCTTCTGCTCCTTCTTCGATTGCAACAGCAACAAATAAAGGCTGAAGTAGTTCATTTGCCCTCGACTAAAAATGGAAATTCTTATCAGCACCCCTTGGAAGAAGAGGTTTATAATGTGGAGTGTATTATTGTTGAATATTAGTGCTGGGACCAGGCATTTTGGCCAGAACTGTGTATTTCTAGCACAGGCAACATCGGGAGTGGGGAGCGGTCAGGGAGGGGCCTGTGTCGCCGAAAGCAGAAACCAGCTGCAAACCAGGACCCATCCCTAAATGCCTGTTTTGAAGTCTGAGGGAGAAATCATGTGGTTTTCCTCCTGTATTAAACAGGAGATGGGATGTCGGGATACCGGGAGAGCAGAGTGTGGTTTCCCGGGGTGGGAAAAGGGGCACACCTGAGGCTAAGCCTTGGCAGGGCACAGAAATGGAGAGGCGGTGCGGGGCGATACCCCTTTCTCTTACCTGGCAGTGAACATGAGCAACACACGAACTTCAATTTCCCGAGTTTAGATGCCTAAATGAGAACTGCTGAAGCACCCCCAGACGTGTCGACCCTGAACGTCCTCCAGACAAAATGTGGCAGGTTTGTGGCACCCTGTTACTAAGCCAGTTGAGCTGACAGCGAAGAGCAGCCAGGTCTGGTCACTCATCTAGTTGGCACAGCTGTAACCCGGCGAGGACCCGAGCTGATGGCCTGGCATAAACCGTAAAGCCAGTCATGTCAGATGGGCAGGCGGGTTTATCAGCGTTAGCATCTCATTTGCATGTCCCACTACAGTCACGAGCTTTCAAATGACCTCAGAACCCTGGGCACAGTTTGGGAACAAACCTGGCTGCCAGGCGCCTTGTCGGCATCGCCTCCGCCTTTCCCCCCTGCCTTGCTCTCCTGCATCCCTCTATCACTCTCCATCAGCTTTCGCTCAGTCAGGATATGCCTTTTGTCAGGCCAGGTCTCTGCATGCCTTCCCTGAGCAGCAGGGCGCAAGGCACGTAGCGTGTCCACCCTCTCGCAGAGGAGCAGCTTGCTGGGGAAACACAAGGCTGTAGAAAGCAGCCGTTAGAATTACCGCTTCTCTTTCCAGAAAAAAGAGGAGGGAAACGTCCACCTTTCGGACCCTGTCAGGAAGGTGAACAGTGGACAGGGGTCCAGCTCTCTGCTGAGGGCTTGGCAACACCTCCTGCAGCGTTTGCTTTCAGGTGCCTGCTAGGGAGTGCCGGTTTACTCCCCTGCTGCTCGAGGAGTCGCTTAGGCGCCAGGAAGAGCAGGATTTGAGCTAGTGATTAGCTGTGAAAATTTCTGCTTCCAACCCCATCTCGCCACAGAGCATTGCTGGCAAAACACATGAGGCTACGGCTGCGCTGTCGCAGCAAAGCCTTTTACTCTGGAGATAACGAGAGGGCTGCTGACGTACACAGCGCAGTACATCCAGCTCAGGGCTAACGGGCTTTCGTTGGAAATAGGAGGTGTGATCACTTGTTTTACACTGTTGGATACAGGCCCGGTGTGATTCTGTTTGCAACGCAGATTGATCAACCTCCTGCGCAGCATTTCAAGGGCTTAGCAGGCCCTTTGATTGCATTTTTTAAGTAAACAAAGGAAATATGAGGGATAAAAGCAATCAGCATGGCTGCAATAAAGGAAATGATATGAAAGGAATGGATTTCCGTGACATAGAGCAATGCTTCCTGAAAAAGAGTGGGGAGTGGCAGGGGGAGGTGGGCTCCTAGCTCCAAATATTGCATTTTCTCTGATGGCCCAGGGTGTGGCCAGCAAAGACAATAGGCTGTGGTTTATTTCAAATGGGCAGCTGCGGTACCGTTAATTCAGTATCAGCATGACTGTATTTTTGCAGAAGCTGCTGCCTGCCATATCTGCAGCAACGTTAGGATGAGGGGATGCTCACTGCAGCACCAGAGCTCCCCAAACAATGTCCTTCAGCTCCGTGCGGCTGAGGCTCTCCAGGATGCGAGCTTCCGATGGTGTTGAAAAGATATGTGTCAAGTGAAGTGAGAAGGTTTAAATACAGGGTGGTCTCTGCAATGGGTACAGTAGCTAACTAGCAACAGTGGCTAAACAACAGCCCAGCCTTCCCGAGCTCTCAGGATTACGTTGGCTTTGCTGTAGCAACTCCTTATCTTCCCAGAGATTAGAGCGTTTTACATCAGTTGTTGTGAGATTGGGTGGAATCCATTTCCTGAGCTGTCACCGCTGTTAATGGGGCACAGTCGACATGCAAAGCTTTGGGAGAGTGGGACGGCAAAGCCCGTTATCCTGCAGTACTGAACGTACTCTCTTTGCCTTTGTCTTTACCAGACTGCAGATGCCCAGCTCAAGATACCGACCCAGAGAAGCCGACAGCCTGACACAGAAGCCAGCTGAACTGTAAGCAGAGCAAATATCTCAGTGTAGGGAAAAGGAGCCCTTTTACCATTTCTAGAGGTGCTGGTAGCGGGCGTAACTGTTCACCAATTACTGCCTTCTGTGCTTGCTCTTCACCACATCTGTGCTGTGAAATCACGGCCTGAGCCCATCCAGGGGTTAAAACGAGCGTGAGGGTCCACAGGAAACTGAGACCCACACAGTGAGGGGACTCGTGGGCTGATCCAGCTGCTGAAACACGTTATTTGGGTTTGTTTTACAGTAGTAGGTAGCTGCTGAGACAGACCCAAAACAGCGTGACATCGTGTAAACCCAACCTGCTACCCCGAATTTCATGTACAGCTCTGTGCCAGGTCTGGAGTCACTCCTGCAGGGAAAGCACGTGGCTCTCAACCACAGCGGCTCTCCTTGCTGAACTCCCTCCGTTTCCACTGGGATTTCTCCAGCTCACACCACTTCTTGTTCTTTTGCACTCCGCTGCCTATCGACGACTTACACCAGCGGCAAATTTGGCCCAATAATATTGATTGCACGTCTTGTGCTTCCTCTGTCCACCCTAATTAGTGCATTAGAGATAAGCCATGTGCCCTGAGCAGCGCGCTAATGGCAGAGGGAGCCGGCTGCGCTTCGCGGGGCATGCGTCCTTCCTGACAGGGGCTGCCACCCGCCTTCCTCCTGACACTGTTCAGGGCACTGCATGCAACACTAATGAGCTCCAGGGCAGGCAAACAGTTCAGACAGGGCCTCTCTGGGCTCCCCAGAGTTGCATTAACCCCCGCACTTACTGCGAGAGAAAGCAGCCCTCTCCAGACGGAGCTGTTGGCTAAGCCAGACCCTGCCGCACACAGCAGCCTTCGAGCCTTCCCAGTAACCACTGGGGAACAACAATACCTCTGTGAACAAATGAATTGCACCTCTATATGCGCTCTCAGCTGTTCGATCGGTAACCAGCCCGCTTTTGCATCATTCTCTTGTTCTTGCATCATTCTTCTCAGAGAAGGAACCAGTGTCTTCACCACTGATACCAGTGTTGTCAACACTTCTGGCCTAAACCCTCCGGCCCAAAGTTAATAAAGGGAAAGGTTATCTGGCAAACCCTGCGATCTAGTTATTATCGCAAATATTTACAGCGCAGATTGGGATTAGGACTCCCAAGTCTTTGTCTGGCTGTGCTTCATATGTGCTCTGCAAACATTTTCAGAGGCTTCATTACCCTTGTGTTGTTTTGGAGAGCAAAAATCTGTGACCTTGATGGCTTGACTCTCATCAGGACAGAAGACCTAATTAGTGTGGCTGGAATGGTGAGTGCCGAGCACTGCTGCAGACTCCTTTGCCTTGACTGGCCAGGGTGTTGCAGGGCTGGCACTGGTGCAGGCTCGCCTTCATGGGCAATGAGCTCCTTGCTTGCTGCTGCTGAAGCTACAAGAGGATGGGGAGCTAAGGCATGGGGCAGGTCAAGCAAAAAGCAGTGTGACCGTCTGAGCCCTACCCCAGCATCCTAAAAAGCCACTAGAGATGCAAACCACATCAGAGCTCCATCTCCACATTGTGATGGACGCCAGGGTGCTGCACCCTGGCTGCTGTTCCTGCTTGTGAATTCTTAACAGCTGT
The DNA here is from genome assembly GCA_009769605.1 of Bucorvus abyssinicus. Classification (NCBI taxonomy): domain Eukaryota; kingdom Metazoa; phylum Chordata; class Aves; order Bucerotiformes; family Bucorvidae; genus Bucorvus; species Bucorvus abyssinicus. The sequence continues at coordinate 1,533,089 of CM020059.1, read as the reverse complement.
ACAAAATGGAAGAAAGACTCTGCTACAGATTGATTTTTAAAAGCCATCCTGCTTGCCATTAGCAGGGAGGCTTTATATTCCAGGGAGCACAAGCGGGTTAGAGTGGATGACAGCAATTTAATCTGCTGCTGCTTTTCCATAACTTCTTGTGCTATCCTTGACCCTCAGCCAATGCCCTTCTGCTGCCAGCTAGGGGAAAGATGCAGTCTCATGGAGCTAACAAGTATCCCAGGTCTTTTGCAAACTGTAAATTTGATTTATCCCCATTTCAGACTTCTTTAGGCAGGATAGGAGGGAGGTAGCAAGGGAGCAGGATGTTCCTGCTCCCCTAGTGGAAATATCTCTTCCCAGGGATGACAACACTCCAGTTTCCAGGGGACATTCCAGTGGACATCTGATTTTTCACTCCTCGGCGCTGTCTGTAGCTGTTGGGAACTGCTGTCCTTGGGGTGCTTGGCTGACCTCCTGTCTCCTTTTGGATTGGCATTTCCACGGAGTTCAGCACTTCCAACTAACACCGGATTTTTAGCAGCATCAGGAATGGGGATGCATGCAAAGGGAATGCTTGGCAGCAGTAGGAAATCCATCCTCTGAGCCCCAGGAAGGAAAACACAGGGTGAAGGTGTCACTGAAAAGACTCAAAGCCTGCCCTGGCCCTGGGGATCGAGGTGGGCCTCATCCAGAGCAGGCAGAGCGTGAGGCGAGCCTCCTGGCTGGATGGCAGCCTGTGCGAGCCCTTATCAGGGAGCCAAGGAACGAAACACAACAACGCTGCCGGGAAAAGGAAAAATCTACCTCTCACATGCTCAGAAAGCAGATGCCAAGCTGATGCTTATCCTCATTTCTTCAATACGACGTCAAAGCCTGGCCCTGCCTCACTGGCTGCTTTTAAACGCACTCGTTTTGAAACAGCTCCCTGGATGCTGCAAACAGTGTTCGGCCAGCTGATAAATTAAAGAACGTCCCCCTGTTCCCAGCTCCTGCTATCAGTACATTGTGTTAAGAGGGACGAAATATCACGTCGTGGTTTTACACGTGATAAAGCAGATTTTCACGAGACACACCAGTGGCCGCTGACGGCGCTGGGAGTGTCGTTCCCCTCCACCACCACTCAGCAGGGTCGGCTGGGCATGGGAGTACGGGGAGACCTTTTGGACAGGGTTGTGCACGGAGAGCGAAGGGCTTTTGGTGGGCTCAAGGGGTAACAGGATGTTTCCATCTCGCTGAGCTCTCTGTGGGATTTTTCAGCTTGGTAAATTCTCTGATGTTTGCTAAAGGTTGAGCAAGAGTCTTGCAGAGGCAGCACCACTGAGGCCTCTCTGCTCTGCCCCACAGCCAGGAAAATTGCACCCAGATTCCTATCACTCACTAGCTGCTGTGTTCGGCTGAAGTTACAAGCCTCATTCTTTAAGAAACCAAGTTCTCAATTAACTGCTGAGCACTTCTGTTCATGGGAGTTACCTACTGAGGACAGCTGGAAGGGTGAAGTGGTCTTGGTGGAGACCCTGCAGGTGCTAAGCTGAAGGCAATGTCAGCCATCCAAGGAAGAGGCTGGCCCAGCTGGAGCCTCTGTGCAGTATTCGTCGTGCAAGCGCTCAGGGCATTTACCCGCTCGGGTCACTCAGAATTCCGAAACGTGCAGATGTTCTGTGCTAGAACAGACGAGCGTTTTCGCCAGAGGAGTTCTTATTCAGGCATTCCTGACCCTGCTGCCCTGGCTGCTTCCTCCCACCCCTCACTGGCCCTCCCTTTGTCAGGACACTCCTTTTTCACCAGGTTATCTTTCCTGCAGGCCAGTTTGACAGTCTGGCTTCGCAGCATCCCTGTGCTGCAGCGAGGTGGCAGGAAAACCCCAGGAAAGTGGGACTGTGGCACCACTTCCAGGAAGGCTTGACTGAAAGCCTGGGGACTTTCTTTTCTTCCCGCTATTCATACACGAAGTCTCGGTTCGTCAGTCTTTTCTTCCTAAAAGCAGCCTCTTGGGGGGTCTCTTTCAGCTCCCGTGTTAAAGAAGGACAAGCTGCATTACTCTGTCGTTCCTGGGGAGAACAACATGTTCTCACGGCTTTTCTGTCGCTTGTATGAGCCACCCAAAATAGTGGCTCGACACTTTTCCCGCACGTCCACCTCGCCTCCCACAACAACTTGCTGTTTTATGCAGTAGCCAAGCTAAAAAAGGAAAGTTACTATCATGCCAAAAATGCGACTTGGATAAAATATGAGGGGATAAGGCAGCATAAGCGTGACTGGCTTGGGATCCAAGGGGAATAATGTGGGAAGGATAATTTTACTTTCTTGCCTCTCACGCCTACCCAGTGCCTGGATACAATGAAGTGAATTCCTAAAGGAATGCAGAAAATACCTCAGAAGAACAAACCAGATTTTCTGCTCTAACGCAAAGACTGAGACAGGGAGAGCGGGTCTGAAGTTACATCCTAAAAGGTGCCTTATATTCAGCCCATAACGCGTGGTTTAACGGTTTCAGGTGCATCCAGATCTGTGGTTTTAATTGCTATCATTTAGAAAACTTTATCACATTTAAAGGGAGAGGAAGATCCTCAGTATGTTTATGGGTTACCCTACACTCTCGTCACCTTGAAGGGGATGCTCTTGTGTCCTCTGGCTGATAAAGGGGGTGTAAGACTGCAGTTTCCAAGCCTATAGTGCCCAGGTCAGGGTTGAAAAGGATCTTTCTGCAGGCTTTATTCTCAATGACCTGTGACAGACAATCTGTTGTACTTTGATACAGCAGTAGTAGTTCCACACTTTCTAGGATATCCAGAAACAGTGCTTAAAGCCTGCGGAGCTGAAAAGCAGCCACCATACAACCCTCCGTGAGTTTGTCCAGAGCAGGATTTGGGCATTGCCAGGAGTCAGGTGTGGCTCTGGGCTTTGCGTGGCAGAGCCGAGAGGATCTGCCTATCGGGCTGAGATGGTCTGGCATGGGCACGGCCCTGCTGTTCTGTCTTTTAAAAAAAGGAGGACCCTCTTATCCCTCAGCAGCCAGCAGCAATACCAACTCATCAGAAGCCCACGTCGCCCTCTGGGGCTGCTCGCTCGCCCCTCAAGCACTTAGGAATTTCCAGCTCACCTGACCCCTATTGGAAAGTCTATCTTTTAAATACGGCCACTATAAACACTCCAAATTTTAATGGGTGGAATATCTTCAAAGACATTACTCTGGTCTTCAGAAACAGGCATGGTTTGATAAAGGTTGTTTTGCCTATCTGCAGCGGAAGTGGAGGAATGCTCAGTTTATACTAAAATAACGTGCACTTGCCCGAATCGCAGCCCCTTCTGAGCCTCAGCCAAGCCTTTTCACGTCATTAGTCTGCTGGGGGCAGTGGAGGAATTATTTGCCTCTTCACACTTTTGATCTTTGCAGAAAGGAGCGTGGGGCATTTCCAGGCCAGATGTTCCAATGTTTCTCCTAGACCTGATGGAGAAGTTTCTCCCTAAATGACTCCTGAGCCTCATGACCAGATCAGTAACGAGTTCCTTGTAAAGGTAAAAATTAAATAAACTCTGAAGCAGCTCTGTCAAGGTCCTCTGAAGCCACAGAAAGGAATCATGCATGGGAACAGTTGCTCTGAAATAATGGCAGGGAAAATGCACCTCGCAGGCACTTGGAAAACCTTTTGATTTGAGTGTTGGGAAGATGTGGGTCCCAGAGGTGCACGGTGGGAGCTTTGACTTGCAGCATCACGGTGTTTGTGGCGCTCAAAAGAGACTTCAGGAGACAAGAAATGTGTTGTCTCGGGATGCTGTAGTGTGGGGGACGTGCAGGTGATGGCAAGGTGAGGCTTGGATAGCTCGTCTTTGAAGGTGGCTAAGCCTGGGAGGCCACACTGTCCTCCTTGGGGCTTTTCCCTGTGACACCCATCCCTCGGCAAGGCTGCACCAGCAGGTCAAAGGGGCACTGTGATCCTCACTGAGCTGTCACATTACCAAGCTATTCATGGGTCACATTCTTAAATGCAGCTCAACCTTCACAAACCTCCCCAGAGGTGGATTCAATACACCAAACTGAATCAAAGTTTTAGACTAAGGAGTCTGGGCTCAGTTTTAGGGCTCGATGAGCCCCGCCCCAGCCAGGCTGATAGCAGCAAGTACTATATTCCCAATATTGACTTTTATTCTCTAATAACATCTTCCCGCTCCCACCTCCCCTTTTTTCACACAGTTTTCTGCATCCCTTTCTCTCACCAGCTCATTTCTTTGCAGGCTCTGCCAAGCAGGTCTGCAGCCTTTCTTGAGCTGAACTTGGGCATCACCAGAGGTAACTCCTCAGGAGCAGTAATCCAGTGCTGCTGCTTTAACTTCATCGTGCTTGGCACAGAGGGACATGTTTGGTCCTAGACATCTTGCCTGAGAACTCCTGCAGATCTCTGTGGTTTTCCCTTTTCTGTTCCCTGTTCTGTGAAGGCTCTAGGCTGGGCTGAGGCTGGGTGGTGGCGTTCCCCCTTCTTAACATGAGGAGGGAAAGGTTTTCTTGCAGAGTCCTGTTATTTTCTTTCCTGCACCAAAAGCTCCAGCAGCATGGTGGAGCTGCTGGCAGGGCGACTTGCTGGCAGGCAGTGGGAGAACAAGCAGACAAGTTTACAAAAGCCACACTGGCACCATGAGACCTTTGGGTCCAGTCAGTCTTTGTGCTGATGGCAGCAAGTGAGAGAGATGCTGGGAGAGACCCAGCATCATTGCTGGGGTGCAAACCCAGGTTTCCACCAAGGCGGCTGAGGAAATCCCATTCTATGCTGATGAAATTCTGAAAACCAAAAGCAGAGGCAGGAAATAAGTCCAGATCTGTTATTCTTTGAAAACCTTCCATCAGGGAAACTGCAGAAGCCCCGTTTTCTGAACCAGGTAAAGCTGCTGATGGACTCCCTCTGCACCAAGGGCTCTGTGTATGGATGAGTGAAGGTGCTCTCCAAAGCCTCGTCAGCAGCTCTGCAGGGTTTATATACACATGGCTACAAGGAACAGTGGTGTAAACTGAAGAGCCACTTCACTAAAGAGGTTTTTGTGATACTGTATTTTGTACCTGGAGCCTTGGTATCGCTGAGTCTGGCACAGCACAGCGAGTGATGCTGTGGGAGCCCTCTCCTCAGTGGACCCGACAGGCTGTGCTCTATAAGAGCAGTAACCAACTGTGTGTGTTAAGGTGGACATCTCATCCGTGTGCTGACAGTGTTTGCACCCATTGTCCAGGCACTCTGTGTGACGGGCTGTGCCAGCCCAGACCCTGGGGCTTTTCTGTCTCCTGGATCCAGCATTTATGGACTTTTGATCCACTCAGAAGCACTGTGGGTGTCTCCAGCAAGGAGCCAGGCGGCTGGCAGGAGGGATGGCTTGTTTGGTTGTGTAAAGGCGTAATGTGTCCTTAACCTGAATGCCTGAGTGCAACATACTCGAATCGAGCAGCAAGAATTGGCCTGTTCTACGGGTAACTTGAGCAGCTGAAAGAGGAGCTGGAAAAAACACAGCAAAAAAAGCTAAAGAATTTTTTTGAAATTTCCTGTTTCAGAGCATAAACCATCCTCTGACTTCTGGGCTCCTTCCTCCGAACCAGCCTGCGATCAGTAGCAGAACACCGGACGATACAAGTCCCTGGCTCTGAACCTGCTTGGCAATTCCTGTGCATCCTTGCAGCTGCATTTTATGTCTGTGCACAGCTGGGTGTCTTCTCCTAGTTGGTTTGGGCATCAGTTTTGCTTGTGGATTTAGCTAATTTTTTTATCTCCTCCTCAAGCGTCTTGTTTTTCTTCTCCATGTCCTCCCGCGAGCGCTCCACATTCATCAGCTTCAGCTCCAGTTCCTCAGACTTCTTCTTCTCCTTCTCAATATCCTGATTCAGCCTCACCACTTTGGCCCAGACTTCATAGTTTTCCTTCTGGAGACTGCAAAGCAAAACAGAGTGTGAAAGGACTGGGTCAGAGGAAAGCTGGGAAGTCATCACTTGGCTCTTAAGCAGTCGCTGTGTCATTAAGGAATGAAGTGAAGCAGAGGTGCTGTCCCGATGCCCTGACCCGCAGTGGCCACCTAACACCATGCAGTATATCAACCCACGTGAAGCTCTATAACACCGACGGTTATAACTAATAATGTCATAACGCTACGACTGAATTCTGGTGGTGTAATGGTTCGATATTGTCATAATAATGAGAATTGTGACGGTGTAATTAGTGACAAAACATTACAGTGCCATGCGATGATGTAATAAGAACTGTAGGGTATTAATGTTGTAGTAATAGAACCTTAACGACTGTGTCATGAGAGTGCAGCGCAGGAGCGCTGACTGTGAGGTAACCTGCTATAACCCATGGACTAGCACTAGCCACTGCTATCATACGCTGTGCAACGTTACTGGTGAATACACCGGTGCAGTACCAGTGTTGTAGTAACGTGAGCTGGACACTTCAGAAAGCAGCACTCTGCAGTGCATTACCTTTTAATTTGTTCCTCGTAGTCATTTTTCTGTACCTCCATTTCCTTTTCCAGCCTCAGGATCATGTTTTGCAGGAACTCCCTGCTCTCCTGACCCAGCTTGGAGACCTCGGCGGGGCTGCTGGGGGGACTGGCTCTTTCCTTCGGCTGGTGGCTGGGACTGGGGCAGGGTAAAAATTCTTTATCAGAGATACTGCTCGAAGGGCTGGAGCCTCTGCCTTCCCCACATTCTGCCTGGGAGGTGGGAACGTTATCATAGGTCGAAGCCCGGTGAAAGTCGAGCAGCTTAAAAAGATCATGAGACAACGTTCTCTTATGTCCCTCGGGGACCATGGAGTGCTTGCCGCTCCCAGGGGAGCTCTTCCAGAAGTCACCGGCAAGTATGTCATTTTTGTCAGCGCTGCCTTTCAGCCCTGGAGGAGCAGCTGCCTGGAAAGTTTTCCTGTTAGGTAAGGTCTGAGTTCTTTTCCTTGACTGCATTTTCCACATTCCCAGGGTGTCTTTGGACCCGTTATCTTCTCCGGGAGCACTTGAGCTCGCAGCTGGTCCGAGGGCACTGCTGGAATTCAGGTCATTGCTCTGTAAAAGAGACCCGTGGCTTTAGGACAGCCTCGCCCTGCCTCGTGAGCAGAGGCAGGCTGCAGCCCCTGCTGTGACTGCGGTGTGGACAAAAGGCACGTTGGAACGCCCTGGCAGGAATGCCACAAGTTTTCCATAAAAACCTATTTTGGGTTGCACCATGTTTTCCATTAAAACCAACTTTTTGCAGAGATTCTTTCATTCTGAGAAAAGCCTTTAATCCTCAGTGTTTTCACTTCCCCAGCAGGAACTGGAAAGGTTTCATCTATTCTGCCTTTTAGCTAAAAAACTTCAGGAGTTTTCATTTTTCCCAGAACAGCAGATTTTCCACAGGAAAGTGGAAAGTTTATCTGCATCGTTTATTCCAGGGATGACAATTACAGCTCTTTACCCTATTAATAGCGAGTGCTCTTAGTGGCTCGCTGACCTGTTGGATCCCACAATAATTAATTGCACACATGACATTTACGGTCTATTATTTCTTTGAGGACCTCGCCTTACCGTTTGCCTTTGGATCAAGCTCTCCGCCCTGGGCACAGCAGTGTCCTCTGCAGCGTCCCAGCCCACGGAGCTGCGCGGGATGGGGGCTTTCTTGTCGTTTTTTGAGGCGGGTGGGGAGGGCGGCACATCCTTGGATGGGGGAAAGAGGTCTGCATGGTCGCTTATCATCACAGTCAGCACCTTCTGGATCTGTGGTGTGCCTGGAAGGAATTAGCAATCTGTCAGCGGCAAACCCAATGCGACGGGCTGGCTTCCACCTGCACTTGCATTCGCTAGTTGGTCTTTCTGCTGTTCAAAATGGAGATGGAGGTAGAAATGCAGGGGGAGACAAGGAGCAGGATCATAAAACCAAATAAAGGGAGGGGTTTTTATATCACCCCGGAACAGCAGGAGTAGACTACGGAGCAACAAAGACAGGAGCCACAGTTGGGCTTCTTTGGTTCCACAAGCAAACTCCAGGGGTCAGTGAATATGGGGACCATTGGCACGTGGTGTCTGTAGAGCAGAGCAGTCTTTGGCCTTAAAATATTTCGCTCTGTTGGTTCTGCTGCATCTGTCCTTGCCCACGGGATTACAGCTTGGCTCAGCTAAACAGGAATTTCTCTGAGTTTCCTTTGTTTCTCTGAGAGGAATTTTACACCTTCCTGCTCTAAGCAAAAGAAAAGTGACTTCGCCAAAGCCCTGCATTGTTTGCAGTCTATGGAGTGAACACACAGTGCAACTCCTGAGGGCTTTTTGTCCCCGTAAACACATTTATAGCCTAACTAACACGTGGCTTTACTCTACCCTGCTGTACTTACTGTGCCCAGCCATGTGACTGGCTTATATCCATGGGTCTACCTGAGAAAATTTTTCATTCCAACAGAGTATTTCAGCGTACCAGGTGCTCCTATGCCAATTATTCCAGGAGTCCTTTTTACCTCTCATAATGATTGCAGGATCCTCTATTTGGGGTCTGATGAGGTTCACTCCGATCACTGTTGCCAGGTTATCCACACTCATCTTGTTGACGCTAGAGTTCAACTGTATTTCATGTAGAAACCTGCCGGAGTCCAAGAGCAAATACTTCAAGTCAGAGAAGGAAGACTGAAAAAGGCCTTACACCTATTGGTGTAAAATCCTGATTTAATCCATCCAGCTCTTCCTCTAAGTCCCAAGGACAGAAACATATAATTGCCTTATAATGGCGAACTGGAGCTGGGTCATACTGGTGTCAGTAGAAACCACCATGTGCTGAGCTGCTCACCTAAAAAAAGATCCAAAAGGAAGGGAAACGCCCACCGAATCTCTAACCAGAGAAAAACCACCTGAGGCTGGGTGAAACCCGACAGTTGCATTGCACACAGCTTTGCCTAGAAAAACTACCCTTGATTTTAATTCTCAGGGATTTGTGAGTTTTATGGTTAGACATCTTCAAGGTGTTTATTCCCATGGCTGAAATTCTCCCTCTTCAAAGTCAGGATCTGGTGCCTCGAGGGGAACCAAAACACACTTAAGAGGGGTCTCCAGAGGAGTCAGCCTCAGCCTTGGGGCGGTGTTTGTACTCACCAGCCCAAAGGTGAGCTGTTTATACCTGGTGCAGTGACTGACCTGCAGATATAGCTGAGGAGGTTGTAGTTGTCTCTGGGAAGGAGGGACAGTTGCTTCAAGAGTTCCTGATGGCCCTAAATGCAAGTTAAGAAACAGCTCTATCAAGATTCACGGTTATATATGGACTCGAGAATGGCTTGTGGTCACTCCATGCAGCCCTGTGTGGTCTCACCTCTTGGCATTTGCTCGCCTTGGGAATGACATTTCTCCAGCAGACCAGGTGTGGATGGGGAGAAGTTTTTATGCAGTGCTCAGCAAGCAGAGGTGGCCCGTGGCCCAGCACCGCTGCTACCACAGCAGGGTCCCTGCTGGCCCAGCACGGGTGTGAGGAGCTCTTCAGAAAGAGCTGATCGAGCCTAATCTCTGGGCATTCCTCATATATAAACTCTGAGGACACTGTTAACCCCAAAGGTCCTGAAGTGAAACAACCTACAAGACACATTTGCCCGTGAAATAGCAGGCTGAAACGCTGCAGTTCACAGAGCTCCTGCTACCAAGAGTGTCAGCCTTTTCTGTGTGTGTATAGGAACAGAATTCGTGAGTTGGTTATTTGCAGCGGGGAGGCTTCTCTTCCACCAAAATATATAGTTAGGAAAAGACATTTCCCATCTGTTTCTCACTTCTCCCTCTACCAAATCCCCACTTCCTTCCTTGGTCTCACCCAGAGCCCTCTGCCTGCTCCGCTCTCAGCGGAGGGCTGAGGGAGGCTGCAGGAGGTTGTGTTTCCTTCCGCTCTCGGTTTTCACACTCACTGTTTGCTGCAAGGGCTCCCCAGAAAGACGTGCTGAGCAGCTCTTAGATCTGCTCCAGAAATTCAAGCTTTAAAGTGGCTAAACCCAAGTTGTCAGGTTGGGAATCCCCACTGGCTTTGGGAGATTTTATCTTCTCAATTCTTTTCTTTGTGTTTTTTTTCCCACAGATTTCGAAGCTCAGTAATTACGCAGCTAAATACACACCCAGCATCTCCAGCTTACAAAGCCCTGGCGCTGAAACACAGCTGCTTTTAAGGCCAGAAGGAGAGAAACGAATACATCTCTACCTTTTTCTCATCCGTTTCCAGCACCTGACCACACAGCAGGAAATCCTCGTACTGCATCCAGGGCACGACGGGCTCCGGGAGCTCCCGCAGGTAGAGCTTGAACAGAGAGGCCACAGTGTGCACATCTGTATCCCTGCAACGTGCAAAGAGCCGCTCACGTGAAACAGCTGGTGAGCAAACCCTGCCCTGCTCCGCTCCAGGAGCGTGAGATGATGTTTAAGCTCTGAAAGGTATAAACGGGGAGGTCACAGCAAACTGGGGGGAATCTGTAGGACACCCTAAGCTGGGAAATGGCCCCAGCTGGCAGGAAAATAAATGCTTAGTGGAGATTTTCCCTACCATGGGGCTGGCGGGTCCCCAGCATTTGTAGCAGGCTGAGCCCTCCCAGCCTGCATTTGACTCGTGAGGGTTTGCAGGCAAAGCCTGTCTGGGTTCCGTGTTTGGCAGGCACTCCCCACGCTGCGGAGCTGGCGAAGCTCGCCTGAGGTTTCCAAGATTAACGGCAATTACTGAAGCCGTGCTGCCGGGACAGATGTTTGCAGCTTTGCATAGCATTTAGTTTACATTATGTCAAAGGGACACTGTCAAGATCGGAAGCCTTTAATTTGACCTACCTTGAAGTCGCTCAGCTGTTATAAACTTCTAGCAAAAATCCCCCAGGTCATTTATTTTTAGTATTGGTGGGGTTTTAAAAATACTATTACTGTTAACAAATGCACATAACCATAGAGGAAATTTTTCAGAGTTGTGTTTTTCAAGGGCCTCCCAATATACACCATGAGGCGTCCTGGATGCTCCCCACACAATCCTGCCTTGCTTGTGCATGCCAGCGTGCCTGTGCAAACCCAAACTGGCTGCCAAGATGGCACCAAAGGTCGAGCCAGCATCTTGCAGCACTCAGGTCACTGGAAACCCCGTTATTTGCCTTCCTCCTCGCTAAGAAGATGTGTTGGTTGAATAGCACGGGGGTTGGAGTCACCCCGGGAGCACCACCGCAGTGCTCATACCAAGCCCCGCGGCACAGGGTTAATTAACATCGCAGGGTGCTGGGCAAAGGGCCAAACTCCCTCGCTGTGCCCCGCTGCAACACACAGCTCTGCAAATAATAGAAAAAGCCTTCACCTTCCTATGACCCCTGTACGGGTTACAACAGGAAAGCTCGCAGCAGGACTCTGGCACCCAGAAAGCAAGAACTATTCAGCTGCAAAAGCAGTGGAGGGGATGGCTGCGCTCCCAGCGCCGCCGTGGCTCCACCTTGCTCAGCACAGGGATTATTTAGGTAAAAGTGCTGCGGTTTTTCCTAACAAAGCTGAGTAAAGCTGGGTACAAACAGGAAAAGTTTTGTGGTTCGGGCCAGGCCTGCGAGTAGAGATGAGGCCCCTGCGCTCTGTGCAGGCAAACTGCTTCGCTCAAAAGTCCAGGGAAGCTCCTGGTTTTGGGTGCTTCCCTCCCACAAGCAGCCCAGGTTTTGCCAGCGGCTCTCGGAGCTCAGGTGAGCTATGGGGCATCATCACAGCGGGATCAAACCCCGTCATACACACGCAGCAGCCTCGTATGGTGGACAGGGTAGGGCAGGAATTAAACCATAAAGCCTCACTTCAAGTGCCGTGGAAAGGCAGGACCCACTTTTCCTTTACCCCAGCCCAGGGGTCTTTGCTTTCACCAGTGCAAACTGGTGGGAAAACCCCAGAGCAGCCTGCACAAGCGAGCAGGGGATGCTGGGCAAAGCCTTATGCAACCAGGGGCAAAAGTGAGGGGTTAAACTCTGAGGGGGGCTTCCTAAAGAGGAGCACCAGGGGTTTACCCTTTTCTCGTTTTGACCGGGGGTCAGGAGGATGCAGCCTTGCAGCAGCCAAAACCTCTCTCCCATCTCTATGTGGTGTGGTAGGGAAAAGCAACAGGAGGAACATACGGTGGCTATGGGCTGGCAGGGGGAGAAATAACATCTACTGTGAGGATTAGGGTGTTCCTGAACCCTCTCTCCTTGTCAAGCCCTTCTGGAGGGACCAGGTTTCCCACAGGGCACTGCTGGACTCTCAGGGGGGTTAGGCAGGCTGCTTTGCCCCAGATTTTGGGAAGTATGAGAATAGTTGTGTAGGAGAGGGGGAAATCCAGCATTACCGGTCAAACGATGGCCTTTCCCCAGCATCGAATGCGTCCCTGAGCTGTTTCACCAGGTTGTCTTGGCCGGGGAGGCGGAAGATGCCCTCCTCACTCACACCGTGCTCCAGGATGAACTCAGCGCACTTCTGCACCAGGATGGGGACCTGGTGCTGCCCGAATTTCTGCTCGTAGACCATGGTCTCTGCCAAGCGCTGGCCGAACACCGCTAGGGAAAGGACAAGGTGGGGTTAGGGGAGCTGAAAAGCACGTTCCCTGTCAAAGTGCATCACGTGTGACAGCAGTACCTGCTTTTCTGAGAGCACAGGAGCTACACAAGGCGTCTGCAAACGGGGGAAAGCAGAACATCCTCCAAAGATAATACCAAAATGAATCCCTGCTCCTCGTCCAAATAATTAACAGTTCTCAGAATGATTAAAAGCTGAAGGATATAGAAAGCACAGGAGACCACCAAGAAATGAGAAAAGCAGCCCTGCAGAGATTTGGAGCTGGAGTGTTACTGATTCAGTTCCTTTTCTTCCCCCTCCCCTCTCTTCTCACCCTCCAGAAACTCCCCTGTCCAAAGAAGAGCAGCATTTTGCAGCAGGCGGTACCTCTCCTTCGGAGCAATGGCTTTTTCCTCCAGAACTCGCAGCAAGAGAAGAGCTCGAAGGTGGGAAGGCAGCAGCCTGCATCCCAGCTCTTCCTCCTCAGAGCCTGGGGCATGGTAAGAGCAGACAAATCCCAACTCGAACTGGCTCTGGGATGTTAATGGCAAGGGGTCCTATGGTCCTTTACCGTGTTTTTGCCCCAGCAGTGCCTGTGATGTGTTCAGCTTGTGCTCTGAAGGCTGAAATAATTCCTGTGCATCTTCCAGACCAGGAAAATGTGAGTAAACACTCTCATCTGGAACCACAAGGCTTGTCGGCACCTGCCTGATCATGGGGGTTTTTCATTTCTGACTCACTTACGCTTTTAAATAATGAATATGAACCTGTCATTGTGCACAGCAAAAGCAAAGCAAATAGCTTTTTTTTTTTTTGCTTCTCTGCTTTGGTAGCTGATAATGCATTGCTTATTTCACTGCAGGCTGGCAGCTTTGTTAATTTGGAGACACGTCCAAGGGCCAACGCGCTGCCCATGCCAGCCCCTTCAGCAGGCGGCTGTGGTTGCAGGGTGACAGCCAGCCCTGCAAAACCTCTTGCAGATATTGGGGATGCTTTTGCTGCTTCTTCACAGCTCGCAGCTGCTCTGCTTTTTGGTGTGCCACAAGCTCACGTCCAGCTGGGTCCCAAGGGGCTGCTTCCAGGTGAGCTTTTGCCAAAAGCTCCGCTGTGCAGTGAGTTGCTTTAAAAGCACGTGTTGCCTCAGCTCGTGTTGAGGCCAAAACCCCAAAGTGAAGTTTTGGGGTCTGTTAACCTGTGTATTGACATAAAATGCAGCTGCATAGTACCTGACTTCTCTGCTATCCTCAGGGCTCTCTGTACTACCATAAATTTACATTTTCTAATGTAAGGTCATTTCATCTGGCTGGAAGAAACCTCAGCCTCCTAAATTTAACCACGGATCCGATGCAGAGTTGTTATTAAACAGAGCCAGGTGGGGCAATGTCCTGAGAATTTCTGGCTCATGCAATCCTAATTGCAGATGAGCAATGCTGCATCCCCAGGGCATGGTGTGTGTCCGGTTCGAGGCAAAAAATACCAGGGTGGCAGAGGCAGACCAGCCGTGTGTCGTTGTTTAGCTGAAGCTTATCTGTGCCTACAGCAGGGTCCCAGCTCAAACTGGCAGCCCCTCTGAACTGCTGTGGTTTATATTAACACAGGAGCAGTGGGAGACCAGAGCTCCATCGTGCTTGTCTTGGACAGCTGTAAAAAATTATAGGAATAGTCAGGGCAAAGCACAGAGGGAAAGAGGAGAGGCTTGGGATGGCCGTCCAGGTTAGTGCTCTGGAGGAGAGCTAGAGACTCCCAGCCCTGTTTCATTGGTGGGTCTTATAGGAGTTCATCCCTACAGGAAAATTCTGGAGAGTTCATCCTTATCGGAGAAGTGGCTGGAGTGACCTTTGCTGCTTCCTTTGCGGGTTACACCTGTGGTGGCAACTTTACAGTGTGCTCCTTTCTGATCGAGTCCTGTTTCACGCTTCCCTGGCCACCGTTTTGTAATGGCATAAACACATGCCCGAGGGGGCTGGAAGCGAGGGTCCTGGTGCCACAAGCCTTGGCTGTGTGTGAGGAGGGTGATTGCGTGGCCAAGGCAGACTCCGCAGTGAAAACAGGGGCAAGAGGGCTGGGCTGAGCGAGAAAAGCTGGAAGAAAAGCAAAGCAAGGAAAGTGGCAGGTGAAAGGCAAGATTTTTCAGTGCTTTATCCCTGGATGTGAGTTGTTTTCAAGAACAACAGTTTCTGGGGTCAATAGGTCAATGAGGAAGTTCACAAAAGAGGTTGAAACCAGCCCAGAAATCTTCATTCACGCTTGGCTGCCATTTCCTTAACGCTGCCCGTGTTTGCAGCAGACTCAACACCACGGGGTCTGGCCCGGGCGTGGGCTTCTAAGGCTTTACAAGTGACAGCCACATCACAGCTCCTGTTTCAAGGATTTATGAGCCCACCTTTGAAATCCTCACACAAAACAACTGCGGGTGAACCACGCGATGGTAGGAAATCACCTCTCCAAGAGCTGTCCCTGCTCCCCTTTACCTCCTGATGCCGACCCCAGCACTCGTCGGATGGTTTTAACCCATTCCTCCATCTCAGACTGGGAGTTAGCCATGAGCACGTAGGTGTCCTGCCCTGCCCAGTTATGGTCTCCAGAGACCCCTGCAAAAAAAACATTTATGCATCGTTTATAGAGAGGATTGGAGAAGAAAAATCATATTCTTGTTGTTTTCTTTGCTAAATGCTTTTGGCTCAGAATTGCCCCATTAATGTCTGTTTGGCTGTGAAACGAAGCAGCGCTCTTAGAGTTCACCCTTGCTGAAGGTCTGCAGGAAAGGAACAGAAACTGCTTAACGTTGCGGCTTGGCAAGACTTCGCAGCCCAGGCCATGTGCCCTCCTCCAGCCCCAACGGCTGCATATTTAAAACAAGACACTCGTTTTCATGTGCAGCACAGCAATTGTGGGACCTTGGAAAGAAGTGGGAGCAAAAGAACTGGGAAAGTGACTTGCCCGAAGGTGAACAGTCCAGCCCAAAAGCGTGAACGGAGTGAAGCGTCCTCACCTGGGATGATTTCGAAGATAAATTTCCCTCCTTCCTCTGGGTGGCTGGCCACCTCCTTGACGGTGCTTCCCTGGAGAGACAGGCAGCCCTAGGGCGAAGCAGAGCAGGAGCTGCAAATACCCATGTCCCATCTCTGCGAGGCGACACTACCCTGTGTCTGCGCTGAGGAACAAAGTCCTTCTGTGAAACAGATCGCAGGAGCTGGTGGCCTGTGCATATATGTATATATCTGCTAAAAATGACTTTTAAAGCAATAAGGGGTGCTTCTTAAATGCCGGTTTTTCTGATGAAGTGACTCTGAGAATGAGAAAACTGGTTATTTTGCTCTTTCCTCTTTTTTTCTCCCTTCTTGTGTTTTTTTAGCCCCTGTTGCGAATGGAGGAAGAGAGTACAAAGAAGAAGAGACTTGGCAAAACACCAGAGCATCCTGTTTCTGCTCCACCAGAGCAGGAAAACTATTCCTTTAACACAGCATCACTTAAACCCAAAAAGCAAACCCAAAGTTTGCAGGAGAGGAGTAAAGAAAAAGAAGAAAAAGGAGGGGAAGTAAAAAGCAAAGTGGAAACGAGGCATTTCTTTTGGACCTTCCTTTCCCCAGCTGCCGCCCCGGGTCCCCACTGGAGGTGATGGGTGGGGAGTGTCCGAGGCTCGTGGCGGCCAAGCAGGCTTGTGAGTCAGCACCAGAGGCCTCCCAGGGCAGGAAATAAGGCTGCGCCACAGAAATGAAGTTTCTCAGCGGTTTCAGCCTCCTGAAAGGCACTGGGCTCCTGCAAGCAGTGAGGACCGTCACTGCTCCGCAAGCCTGAGCTGCAGCGCTCAGTCAGAACCACTGATGGGATCAGAGAGGCTTGAAATGACCTGGCACGGTGCATCAGCATCATGATGGGAGCTGCCAAAAGGGCCATGGATAGCAATAGGCTTTTCACAGCACTTTCTGTACCCACATCCCGTTTATAACCGGGGAGGCTGCTCTTCCCAGTCACCCTGAAATGCGGCAAAACTGGAAATAGGACCTGGATCCCACCAGGCTCAGCCTTGTCCTTTCACTCCAAGAATCTACTGATCACCTTCCCCTTACAAACATTTTCTATCTTTGCTACCAGTAACCATTTGTACAGAGAATGGCTTTTCCGGCAGAGGGGAGGACCTTGCCCTGAAATTTCTCAAAACAAGGAAAATATGGTGGATATTCAAAAAGTTACTTATGGTATGGAGAAAATGGTTGAGAAACTAAAAAGTTATCCATATAAATTGGGAAAACAGCCTGATTTCTTCCTGCAAGTGTACTACAGTGCATACCCTGAGAAATGGTTTATACGGAGGGCTGGTTACAACCTGGGGGGGGCTGAAGTCGGGAGGATGCTGCTGGAGGGCTGCGGACATCAGGCACTGGTGCAGACGTTTAGATCGTGCCCAAGTGGATGATCACAAAGGGTTGGGTGCACGTTGTGCTCTCCTGAGGATCCCACATCCATTGGAACGTGCACCGGAGTGTTCAGCTTATTTCAAGCTTTTTTTTTTCCCTTTGAGGAAAAGGCAGCGGGGCAGGTTTCCTCTGGCTGTGCAGGCAGCAGCTGAATTATTACACAAAGTGCATCTGCACCAGTAAGCCTTCTGCAAGGGATGGGGCTGGGCCGGGACGGGATACAAACCCGGAGACCAGAGAGAGAGACATTTCCTTTCCTTATCCTTCCAGGTGCCCTCTCCCATGGCAAGAAGTCCCAAGGAAGCAGCTGCCCTTCGCTGTTGTCTGTCCAGCCCACAGCCCCGCCATGAGGTCTGCCTCGGGCAGCTCCTCACACCCAGGCGATGCCCAAAGTCCTGCTTGTTTTTCCCTGAAAGCGTCTGTAAGGTGCCTTTCCCACCCAGCGCACAGCTGAAACTCTCTCAAAGGTCCCGTCACCTTGTGCTCCCGTTGCTGCACCGGCCATCACAAAACTGGTGCTGTACAAGCTCTTTCTCTCCCCAGCCTGTTTCTGTCATCCTGGAGAACGATAGCAACTTTCTCATTGGTAACTGTTTTCCCAGCAGCCTGTTGCTTGGGCACAGAGGGACCGAGTCCAAGCAGGACCTGCAGGCACTTTAAGAACTGAAGTGCGGGGATGAAGCTCCTGATCAGGATGTCTCATCTCTGTTACTGCCCAGAGGCAGAAAGCTCCTTCAATACCCTCCTCCAGACCCATCCCAAACCTATTCCAGAGGAGCAAAGCTGCAAGAAGAGGGAGATGAGGATCGGCAAAGCCCAGCGGCCTCGTCCTACCTGTGGTTTGACATCGTCCTCGTCCTTGTAGTAGTAAAGCTGCTGGCCCTTGAGCACGAAGTACCGCTGCTGCCAGTTCTTGACGATGGAGCGCTGCTTTTTCAGCCAGCCGATCTTCAGGGGCCGCTCCAACGGGTGGGGGGAGGCCGGCCGGTTGCCCGCTAGCTCACCGGTCATCACGCTCTTGGAGCGGGCTGCCAAGGAAAGAGAGGGACAGCCTGGCAGGGACACACGGGGACGAGCCGACAGCAGACCCGCGTCCCAGGGCTGAGTTAAGCTGCAGCGAGAGCGGCTCTCTGCCCCTCTGCCTCTGCTGAGCAAACTGGCTGGAGGAGTTGAAGGAAGTGGCTGCAGTATCTGTCAGTGTGTGCTTCCTTTTTCCTGCGTGGGAGTAATTGTCTTGCAAGTGAGAAAAAAATTATTAGCTTTTTTTTTTAGTGGGAGTGTGTGTGTTTTTTTAATACCCACCCAAACAGGCTGCAGCAGCGACAGCAGAAATGACCCAGCCTGGCTTGAACTAAATGGTTTGGCAGTTGCAGTTTTGGGAGAGCGTTGCCTGGTGTTTGCAATGGGGCAGATCTCACACAGCAGGACTGGAAAGTCTCCAAGGCGGGGGAAAGTGCCAGTGTGGATTTACTGGTGGGGCAGAACAGTATCTCCTCTTTGCATCACATAGACAACCCCATCGGTGCCGTTGACTTGTGCCAGAGACTAGGGCCGTGGCCCTATGGCATCTCCAAATGCTTCTGTGATAGTAAATACCTTGGGAGGGATCATTCGCAGAGAGATTTTTGCCTCTGGACTGGGCACTGCAGGACCCCAGTGCCAAACAAGCTGGGCAGACTTGGCATTTACAGTCACAGGGCAAAAATAATGATGTGACTTCAGGGGAATTCAGCTTTGCTGATCTCTGCACATGGTGATTTCCTGAGGTCTTATGTCTCCCCTGCAAAAATGGAGCTGACCCCTGGCTGGGTCCTGCAGATGCAGATGGTGCAGGAACCTGGGTGTTTGCTGGCAGAGGGCATTCAGGCTGAGCCGGGGCTGTGAGGGAGGTGTTGTGCAGTGCCAGGGGATGGAGAAGCTGCGGCAGCCCCATATCTCTGCCCCTAGATGCCCGCTTTCCCCCCAGGCTGGTCAGCAGAGCAGAGCTGCAAAGGCTGCATTAGCTGTGAGTGTTGGCAAATCCTAGAGTGGACCTGAGTGCAAAGGAGAAGGTTAAAAAAGGAGAAAATTAAAAATCACCCAGCGCTGCCTTATGATGTCTGGGACTGGGGGCATCTCATGCCTGAGTGGGTGCTGCCCTTGCTCGGACACCCGCAGAGATCATGAGCCTCCGAAACATCCTGTGCTCAGTGCTGAGCAGTCAGCAGTTGCTTCAGAGGTCAGAGGTGCTGCAGTTCAAGAGCGTGCCCAGCTTCCCCTTCTGAAATCCCCTGCAGCCAGAAACGCGCTGCGCTGCGCCTCCGTCCTTCGGAGCCAGGCGAGGGTAGGGAGCTCATCTCCCCACTGCAGAGCTGTCACAGGACTGCAAATCACTTCCCAAGAAATCAAAAAGGCCTGTGAATCCAAAAATGCCCCTTCAACGAGCAGTGAGGATGCTGCTTACAGCTCCATGTGGGATGCCAGCGGCAGAGGATGTGGTTGGACCTTCGGGAGGGATTTGCCAGCCAGCTCCCCTTAAATGTGCTGGTACCGGGGATTATCCTGGCACAAAAACCACAACGGGGTTTCCAAACCGCACCTCGAGCTCCGGGCAGCTGCTTTGCTCTTCGCTGGAACATCTGCATTACTCAAATCTCATAAATATTAATACGATTCTCAGCGAACAGCTCACAAGCAGCATCGCTTCTCTCCGTAAATCATGTTCCTTCATGTCTTGTGGCTGCTGCCGACTCCTCCGGGACAAGGATCTTTGGGGAATGATCCCCAGGGGTGGAGCGGCTGCCGGGAACACGGAGGCGACTGGGTGCAGGGCACTGCCCTCCTCCCACGAGCGCACCACAGCCCATCGCCAAAGAGCAGATCCCGGGGGGGCTCCAGACTAGCCCCGTGCTGCAGGAAGCAGCACTCCCACGAGCCAGCACTCAGGTGCCTTCCTGGATTTTGCTGTGTGTTCTCCTCTCCGATCCCAGGACCTCACCTGCCCCCCGAGGAACCAGATGCTGATACTGGCTGTTTAGTTAGCACTCCCTTTTGCGGAGTGTGGCCTCTGCACCAAGCGCCCACAACCACGAGGGCTTGACCCGAAGGGAAGCTGTTGCAATGCAGCTCTCAGGGTCCCTACTCCCACCCACTGGGGTGGAAATCAGGGAGGTATCTCCATCCATTCCCCAAAGAGCTCAGCTCAGTCCAGCAGCGTTGCTATTCCAGCGGCACAAGACTTGGAAGGAGAATTGGAGTCTTTTATGAAAAATGCAATGGGCTGCTATCTTCTATCAGAGATCTTCATCTCCCTCTAAGCCCATCACGGCTGCCCCAGGGCTCTGCACCACGGAAAGGAAGTGATGCAGCAGGCACTGCTACCCGGGGGCTCCCGCTCTCAGCCTCGAGCTTAAATTGCCCCAACCTTGCTGGAAATACGGTTCATTCTCTCGCTCTTTGCAGCCTTTCCCAGGTGCACAAGGAAGGTCCCTGCAGAGGGGTGCTCTTGGGTCCCCTTTCTTTAGCATCAGCCCTCCTGAGACGCCAGGCTCAGGGTGCAGCAGCAGCCTGTGCTTCGCCACGTTCACGCACCAGTGTGAACAGGCAGACGTGTTTTCCCTCTGCACGAGACAGCTCTCCCTGCTCACGGGGAGCTCAGAGGAGCACTCTGGGCCCATCTAAGGCCAAAATAGCAGCCTGCAGGATCCTTCTTACCCATGGTGCAAGCACTCCCCAACCGCCGTCCCCACCGCAGGCTCGGGCGGGGGCGTGGGGAGGGAGCTGCTGGGGGAGCTTGGCTTTGCAGACAGCGAGGCTGGTTCTGCCCAGTGGAAAGTTTTCTGCAGTCACAAAACCAGAACTACCAAGGCTGCGGCTCCCTCCCTTACCACTTTTCCAGGTTTCTACCTTTTGTGGCCAGCATGATGCCCACCAACCAGCTGAAAGGTTTACGCAGGGCAGGGGCAAAGCTCTTCCCCTGGCTCTCCCCAGGGGGGTCCAGCACTTGCAGTCACCTCCTCCTTCACCAACACATCCCTGCCGCTCTCGGCCCCGCTCCTCCTTGCCACTCTCGCAGGGCAGAGCCACTGACAGCAAATGTGGCACCCCAAAGTGTTTCCTGCAGTAACCGCCTCTGAAGTTGAGCATTTCCTCCAAAACATCCTTGCTCTTCCTCCAGCCCTGGGGACCGGCCGCAGCAGGGTGCCCATGTCCTGCTCCCCAAAAGAGGAGCCCTGCCAAAGTGTGACTTGCAGGAGAAATTAGATGCCACCGTGGTCTCCACATCAACCCTGGCTCTGCCCCAAATCCTTGTCTTGGGCAGGAGCCCTCCCTGCCACCCCCTTTGCTCCTACCCCACAGGAGGGACGTCGGGTACTTGCAATAAAAAACAGTGAAAGCAAAAGTGCCACGACAGGTTTTGCAATGAAAACTGCAAATGCATTTTTCTCTTGCATTGAAATAAAGAGCTTCACATTTCTCTCAGCATGAGGAAGCAACGGGAGCCAGCGCACTGTCCTGGAGCCCACAAAAGCTGCTTGTGCCACAGCCATGGCTGGCGGGGAGGAGGGGGAAGTGCGCCAGTGCCAGGAGGAGCCAGCGAGGGCAGTGGTGACTGATGTGCCAGTATTTTCCACATGCAAATCACATCCCTGCTGCACCTCTGAAGATGGCAGCGGTGGTCCCTGCAGCCAGAAACCCCGAAGAAGAGTCGATGTACTGAGCTGTGTCCCCACGCTCGGGTCTCTCACACACCCTCATCTCACCGGCTGGCAGCAGCTGCAGAGCACCCAGAATGGCATCACAAGCCCATTTTCTTGGGAAAAAGCAATTCCTGGTAACAACGCTGGGTCAAGCCTGTGTCCCACCTCCACCCCCTCTGCTCCCAGCTGCCAGCAGGCTCAGTGTCCCCTGGCCTTTTCTGCTGAGCTACTGATTGCCTTTACCCACTGCAGCTTCGGTGCAAAACCCTATTAACTACCCTAAGGAGAGGCAATGCGGAGATCCAGGCTGCTGCCCTGGGAACTGTGGGGGGGTTTCTCCACCCCTGTCCTGCAGGCTGATGGGTGCCGGTGGTGGCACAGCATCCTCTGGACCACCCAGGGGCTCATCCTATGCACCGCCGTGTGTCACCGAGCCCAGCCACAGCAA
The DNA here is from genome assembly GCA_009769605.1 of Bucorvus abyssinicus. NCBI lineage: Eukaryota > Metazoa > Chordata > Aves > Bucerotiformes > Bucorvidae > Bucorvus > Bucorvus abyssinicus. The sequence goes on along the minus strand of CM020059.1, from coordinate 1,511,064 downwards.
CTGTGTGCCTCGCCAGGTACCAGTGCCGGGACCACAGAGGGTCTTTGTCTCCATCTGTGCACAAGGCTGGGCTTGTGCACCCCTTCCTCGACCGCAGCATCCTCGCCCCCTGGTTGCTGGACCCAAAAGCGGGCATTGGCTCCACCGTGATATTTTGGGCACGGAGCCCACCACAGGGACCCCTCGCTCCTTCCCAAAGGCATCCTCAAGTGGTTTTTGTGCTGGAGGTGGATCCCACGGTGGAGGAGAGCCGTGCAGAGCCTGGGCAGAGGCAGGAAACCACAGAGCGAAGCCGTCCCACGGCCCAGAGCCTGGCATGGGCATTGAGGGCTCTTTACCACCAGTGAGAGGAAACACATGACGTCGAGGTGGGTGAAAAAACCTGAGCAAGAGCGAGATTGCTGCTTCCAGCCTGCCCCGCTCCGTCCACCTCCTGGCCTGCACCTCACCTCTGCAAGGCTTGTGCCAGCAGAATGAGCCCCCGTGGTTTAGACCCCCACCCCACCTGGATTCTGGGTGGGCAGCAGCCCCACCCCGCCAGGTCCCCCCATTCCGCACCCTACCGAGGCAGCCGCCGCTCCGGCCCCAGAGCTGCAGCCCCGGCTGGGTTCCCTCAGCATCCCTCAGTGACAGCTTTGCAAATCACTTCTTGCAAATCGTTTGCAAACCATCTGTTGACTCAAAAGCAGTAGCTGCTGGCCAGGTCCCCCCACAGAGGCCAAAAGCGGATTCAGGTCTGGGCAAAAGCTGAAATCTCAGCTGGGCTTGGCCACGGCACCCCGGCACACCCAGCCTGCACCGGAAAGGCTGAAGCAGAATCAGAAGAGCATAAAGCAACCGTCACGGTACCTATTTTTGCAGCATCCATTTTCAGGTTGAAATCCCAGTTCCGTGGCAGCTTGAGTGACATTTTGGATCAGGAAGGGCCTCTTTTTTTTTTTTTTTTCCCAAGCAGGGCTTGCTTAGGCGACAGGCTGACACGACGCTGTGATGGTCCCGTGGGGATCCTGTGCCCAGGCTGCGATCCCCCGCCACGAAGAGCGATGGCTCGGCAAGGGTTGATTTGCCAGCGTACTTCCTCTTCCCTCCTCTGAGAGCGGCTCTCAACAACCCCAGCTTTCTGCCCTGCTTTCCCGCAGAGCTCTCATCTCGCTTCCCCGACGCCACCGAGGTGCTGCCACCTTTTTTGCTCCCCTTCTCGCCACCCTCTTGGGTTGACAGGGAGACACAGCAGCCCAGCCCCAGCCCGCACCAAAACGTGGCTGCCCGGGGTTGCTCTCTGCGCGCCGCTCGTTGCATTTGAGGAAGTGGGTGTCCTTCTCGGTGCCGTTGGCGTGCTAGAAAATCGCTCGCCGAAGGACACGGCCCAGCACAGAGTTTCGGGAAATGTTTTGCTCCACACAAAGCAGAGCAGGCTGCGGCTCGGGGGCCACGGCCAAATGCCGCAGGACAGCGTCTCTGGATGTCCCGATGCATCCCCGTGGGCACGGCCCGGATGGCATGGGGGTCTCCTGCATTTTCCTATTGCTGGGTATAGTCCCCAGAGCTGATGTAAGGTTTAACATGGGGATGAAATGAGGCTGCTCTTGGAGGAAAGGCTGTGGGTATCAGAGCACCGAGGGCCAGGGGACGTGGGCTTGACCCACCAGGTCAAGCCAAGCCCTTTCCCTGCTCACAACAGCGGGTGTGACCTGTTCCGTGTCATTTAGTGCCATTTTTCCACCAAAGGAGCGCCCGTGCGTCCACAACACGGGCTGCAGTGCACTTAGAGCGAGATGCAGCTCTTGAGACGCAGGATCGATGCAAGGGAGGGCTGTTGCATTCACAAACGGAGCAAAAAGCAGCAAGGAAAGCGGCAAGATGTGGCAGCGTGTCCCAGGGGCCTGATGGAGAGCTCCAGCCTCATTTCGCCCCCAGCCCAGACCTTGCAGAGAGGGAAGCTGCCCTGGGCAGAAGCAGAAACGGCGGCGTGGGGAATGCGGGGGCTGAAGGGGACACGGCCACCATTCCTGTTCTGGTTTACATCCCAGTGTCACGCCCGGGAGGCACCAAGCCGCTTGCAAAGGCTTTTTCTCTAGTGCTGTAGAGTACATTGAGGATGTGCCTCTTGGGAAGGAGCTGGAGCCTGCGCTGACTGCCCGGCCGCAGCACAGCCAGGGTGGACCCCGGTGGGTTAATCTGGGTTAATCATGGCTGAAAAATGATTTTGTTGCTTCAGCAGTGGCTGGAGCCAGCTCAGAGAGCCCCAGCTCACACATTCCACTGCCGAAGGTCCAGAGAACGTGACGGCGTGGAAAGTGGTGCTATCGCGGTGAGGCGGCCCAGCACGTACCCAAGGCTTAGATTAACCCCAGTATCCTGCTTTGGACCCAAACTGCCTAAATTAACTCCCTTCCTGCTGCACCCCAAGCAGAGGGACCTGAATAAACCCTGAATTAAGCATCATTTTCCCCAATTCCTAATAACATCTGCAGAAAGCTGTAGGAGCTCAGGGGGGGTCACGCGTTTGGAGCTTTTCTTGTCTCTTCAAACTGTTTTTTTTTAACGCAAGCCTGGCAGCAGGCGCCTTTCCCCACCTGCCTGTGAGAACAGGATGTCACGCGGCACTCCCCCCTGCTTGAGAAAGGAAACAGCGAGTGTTTCAGCCCAAAATCGAGCAAACCCCACGCTGTGTGGGTACCTGGCAGCAGCTCAGCCCAGAGGTCTTTCGCCTCCCTCCTTGCTCCTGGCAGGAACCTGGTGGCTGCCTCCAGGTTTGGGAAAGGACATCCCAAGGCTGGGGTTTATTTTTCTTAGCAATCAAGCCAGGCAGCCTGTTCCTGAACTGAATGCCCTAGAGGAACTTAAAAAGGGCAAATCTCAGCCTGTAGGGTTGGTTGTTTTGGTTTTACATCCGGATCTCATGGAAAACGTGTCTGGGCAGGAGACCTGCGTGCACCGCTGCAGCCTTGGTTTGAGCCGTGCTGGCTCTCTGGGTACGCAGCACAGACAGCACCAGGATTCCCACTGGGAACGTGCAGGTTTTGATGTCTGATTTAACTAAGTTGGCAGAGGATGGGGGGGAACAAGGTTGCTATAGAGAAAGAGAGAGCGTGGTGTTTGGTTGTTACTGGGGGATTAATCTGTCTGAAAATGCCCAGTGTGACAGGAAGCAAAAAGAGCAGCTGATGGGGTGGTTTGGCTTAGCCGGTAAGTCAAAAACAGTCAAAATAACATGAGAGCTAAAGCTAGTGTGTTTTGCCGGGTCAGGAGAAGGATTCTGCTCTCCTGACCCCATGCAAATTGGGAGAAAGGGCCGAAATGAAGCAATAATTTATGCTAAGTGGAATTCCAACCATTTTTCACATGCCCAGTGAAATCTGTGGGGTAAAATGAGCTGGTTTGCAGGGGACAGCGGTGCCAACGCTTCCCACACCTTCAATCAAGATGAGCCTGATCGCAGCTTCAAACCCCCCAGGAAACGTAGCCGTCGGTGTCCCGGATGGTCCAGTCCAGTGCTCGGCCCACCCACAGCCTCCGCGTGCGTCTTTGCCACAGCCAGCTCTGCTCTTGGGAACATCCCAGAGGAAGGAGAGCTACGGAGCAGGGAACGGGGGAGTCGGCGTTTACAACAGACCGATCTGCTCTGCAGAGCACAGAAAGGAGGTTTCAGCGTCTCCCCCACCTGCCACCAGCACTGAATAAAACTCCGCTGCAGATAATGGAACTTATATTTATTTAACAGTAACATACAGTATATAAATAGGGTAAATACTTTAAAATATACAATATATCACAATCGGACATTCGGTCAAAGAAAGGCATCTCTACGTGTGTAGCTAAAACATTAATCAAAAGGACAATGCACAGAGAAAGAAGCAGATGGTAGAAACACGACAGGGCTGGAGAAGAGGAGCACACAAAGATTACAGCAGTACAAAATGCAGCTCCAGGGCTGCTTACAGAGGGCAGGACCACAGGAGCTTTCTCACGACCCTTTCTGTGACCAATGCCTGTCCCCAGGAGGGTCTGGAGGGGCCCTACGGGTGCTTTCCACCCAACTTTGCCCTCCTCCTGTCATACGGAGCCAGTTAGAGGAGGCAGGGGAAGGAAGAGGATCCCACCACAACCATGCTCAGGGCACTTGCTGCAGACTGGGAAAGAGAAGACATGCCCTGGGGCATAGGGTATTTCACAACCTGGTGCTAAGCGTGAGCTGCTGCTACAGGATTTCCCGCTTCGTGAGCTGCACAGGGTACCATGAACCCCAGGCAGCGGCTGCCCCTTCAGATCAGCGTCAGCAGACGTCTGAGCCCATCACCCTGAACATCTGAACAACACTCGCTGACCAGCACAGGACACGACACCGTCTGCACAAACTGGTTTTGATGTTTCGCTGAGCGCTGCAGGCCACGGTCTGGCCATGCATCCGATCCACAAACTGCTCTGGGCTACCACTGGACTCGGAGAAGGAAATCCCGATCAGAGCGAGCACTCGTCTGCACAGACCCAGCGCAGCCATGCCTGCTCAGGCTGTGCATCAAACCAGTGTCTGACCCACGGCACTCAATCACCCACCAGCAAACAAACGTCATGAATGTTTAACACCTCGCCAGGACAGCCGGCTTCTCACGCTCTTACAGGCTTCACCCCGGCCATATTCTACTTTTCTCTTCCTTCCGACCCAAGCGCTCACACCACTGACGCACACCTCCCCCTCACCAGTCTGCTCTCCCAGTTATTTCTCTCTCGCCAGGCAAAAGCGGGAGGAACTCCACTCGTGGAGCCCACTGTGAACACAGACTGTTGTGCAGTGCTGAGCTGAGCCCTGCAGCTGAGGAGACTCCACGTAAGCATCCCCGTATCACCTTACCTAGACATCCCTGGTGTCCGTTTGGCCTCTCCAGCCGTGCTGGCTGTCAGGCTCCCTCCAATCCTAAAGTCTTGCGAGAGCTGCAGCACGACCAAGGTCCTGCATGGCTTAATGCAATGAAAACAGGTGCAGCGTGTCTTGCCACACGTCCTTTAGCATCACAGTTAACTCCTTTAGGGACAGCCAAAGCCAGTTCCATCAGCTTTGCAGTTCCTCTAACTTTCCAAGTCTAACTTGAAGTGTCTACAGCAAAGAAAAGCCACTCACAGGCTGGGCTGAGGGGGAAAACCCACCAACACTCCCTAGACACCAAGCTGTCACCATGAGCTGAGTACCTCCATCACGTACATTCATAGGAGCGGTGAAGAAGGGGGGTTGCCAGCCACAGCTCTCACCTGACGGAGGACACACGACAGTGCCCACCCGTGTTTCTCAGCAAGTTCAGCTGTACAGCTTGCAAATAACTTCACCACCCCATCTCCCTCCCATCCTCCTCCACTTCTCAGACGGGGGCACTGCTCCCGTTCAGTTACTAAACCTCAGCGCAGGATGCTAAACCCTTTCCACATAGCTTTACCCTCCGGGATCAAAACAGCCTTGGAAGCCCACCCTTGACCTGGGAAGGAAGCAAGAATAAAGCTGCGAGCTCATCAGGAAAGCCACCCCCAGGCCCATTGCTGCTGCTTCTCCCCCAGCCCAGGAAGCCACCAGACGCACCCGCTTTGCCCTCCAGTGTCCGCACCCAGCACTGCACCCCTCCAAAGGGCCCAACGCTGCTTCGAACCGACCGCACGCAGAAAGCTTCACCTTCCTGCCCCACTAATTACAAATAAAGATGTACGGAAGGTTTAAAGCAAGACAAGCAGGAGACTAAAGACCTAGGTGAAAAGTATCTTAATAAAGGAGCGGTTCGCTCCTGTAATATTGACAACACTGCAGCTGCTGCTGCTGACTGACTTCAGACCCAGCAGGGCACTACGAGGGATTTCAGATGTGGGCAACGGGCAGGGAGAATCCAGAAAAGCACCAGCTTCTCTGAGCTCACAGGCCAAATGCCTTTTCAGGGACTACACAAAACCCGTCACTTCCACACCTATGCCAGCCCGGGCACCCCTCGCCAGTGCCCTCGCTTCACCCAGCTAAACAGCCACATCATCATGAAACGCAGAGTAAATACTCTCCCTGGGCAAAGCAAGAGGGAAGCTCCTTCATCCTCCCCTCCAATTTTCAAATTAGGGGCTTGGACCGATATGCTCTAAGTCAACAGAAAATAAATCCCGGCCTAATTCAAGCTGGAAGAGAACAGTCTTCACGGCTAGTCCAGGGAAGCCTCTGCGTACACCACCAGCATTAACCAAATGCCATCCTGAACTGGAAATGCCATCCTGAACCAGAAATGCCATCCTGAACTGGAAATGCCATCCTGAACTGGAAATGCCATCCTGAACCGGCTCCATCGTAGCAGTCCTGACTCCTGCCAGCAGCCAGCGACTCTGCCAGCACCAAGCTGAAAATGCTGTGTGGACACGGCCCCTTCTTCTCCACAATCTTTTCCATCAAATACCCGTATCTGCAGTACAACAGGCACAAACTTCTGCCCTGTGGTTCCTGTCTGGGGAGAGGCAGCAGCGCTCACGGCACAGCAAGAGTCCTACAGACACCTGCGGGAGAGCCTGGAGGCTGGTGCTGGACTGACACGCGCACACGTGCTCTCCTCACTCAGGAAAAGGGAAGCAGGGGCAGGATCAGAGTATGGAGTACGAATGACTAAGTATTTTCAGGTGGTTTATCGTCCGCCCGTGCTTAGCCAGCTTGCAGCTACGCGTCTCCATATGGGGGGGGGTGTCTGCGTGTAAGGTTTATGTCAGCAAGTGGTTGAAAACAGCAAAGTACTTCTGTATTATCTTTCCCTGTCACTCGTTCCCCAGGTTAAAATAAGGTGAAGTTTCTCTCTCCCATGCACAAACTATGGAAAGAAGTGAAATCGGTGACACTTGGTGTTTGGGAAGCTGGGTAAGGTGTAAACCGGGGATGTTTCCACTACCTGATCCCAAAAAAAAAAAAAGGTTTCCAAACTGTAGGGCTCTCATTTTTAAATAATAAGGAAGTATGACAAAGAAAGGAAAGTACTTAGGTAAAACTTGCAACTATTAAGTACAAACTATTTATGACAAGATTTAGTAAGCGAAGCAGGACAGAAGCCTGCAGGTAAATGAACCCAGACTGAAATGCAACACAGACCGTGATAAGCTCAGCAGCACGACACCTAGAACTCAAGTAACAAACAGGTGATAGGTGTGATCCCTGAAAGAAAACTGAAATACCCAGCGGGGTGCTGGAGCCCCCACCAGCAAACCTCAGGAAAAAAAAAAACAAAAAAAAACCAAGTTGGAAACTGCTCTTCAAATTCATGAGAATAGCCCAGTGCGGGTTTCCAACTGTCGAGAAATGAAAAAGTGTGGTTCCGTCTTTCTTCAAGGTTGTTTGATGGGGGGAAAAATGAACCAAGTTATTTAAAGGGTTGTTCTCAACGGGCAGGAATTACTCAATGAAACATCGATGTTCTTGAAAACCTATTTGCTTGACTCGGTTTTGAAGCAATTCGAACCTCCCACATTCCCACAAGCAACAACCAGTTTCTTGACTCCTTGTCCCCAGTCTATTTCTGGTTTAATTGGTTTTAAAAATCTTATTTGCCAAAACATCAGCTGTAAGGGGGGGAATGTGAGAGGCACTGCAAAAAACAGCGAGTGAAAAGAGATGCATGATCCTGGCTGGGCAGAGGGAATACGGCTGGACTGCTACAAGATCCTCCTGCAATGATCAGAGCCTTGTGCTCGCCGTGCAGTCTGCCAGGAGACCGACACAGGCACCCGCGGGGCACCCACAGTCACCGCCGGAGAAAACGATGGTCCCCAGCTGCCATCGTGAGCGCAGCGGCTTCACCTCCACCGCTGGCTCCCACGCGCTGAGGCGGTTGTTCGGACGACGCTTCACGTATTCCCTGTGCAAACACGCTCCCAGGAAACGCTCAGCTCTGCCCACGCGCGTCGAAGGTTACGAACAGACCACGAGGGCAGTCGTACCCTCCTACTTCACCCAACAGTCCTTCCGAGCATTAACTCCTTGTCAGCTACAAACCCAAGATTTGCTCATTTGAACCAAAGCTATATAAATATATTATTAAAAAAACCCACAGATGCAAACATGTACTGAGAGAGGAAGAGAATGACAGTGAAATGAGGCCGTTATCGCTTCCAATCCATCAGGCAAGCCGGGGATCTCCTCGAGAAGGCTTGTCTGGGTTCAGTCCCGTTCCAACTGCCCGGCTGTTTGCGCGTCCTCCAAACTACCCAACATACCCTTGTCGACCAGGTGTGCCTTTAGCATGTTGAAGATGTGGAGCTGCTGGTCTGGCCGCAAGGTTAAGAACTGCTGGATCAGCTTGCTTGGGTTAGGACCTCTGAAACATGAAAGCATCGTTATCAAGGAGTCACACCACAGAGTCTCGATGATCCCGGAACCCAAATGCAATTTCATCGAAATAATAGCCTTAAAGCAGTAGCCACGCTGCCCATTCCTTCACCCGTTCAACCGGGGGAGACGTGGAAATGGAGTCAAATGGCTCAGGATGTGAACCAGAAACACCAAAAAACTAAACCCAACCCGATCTGTTTCAAGGGAGTTGTGCATCTTCCCTTATCAGATGCTCCCCCTCAAAAATCAAAGCAGCCACATGAAGACAGTTCCTCAACTCCTTCAGGCCATCTTTCAGGCACCTACAGGCGTTCTTCTACGCTTGGCTACAGAATTCTTGTTACTGCTACAAAATTTAATTCTTCTGCTTGTTTGACTCTGGAAACCCTGCTCCAGACTCGCAGGGATGCAGAAGGGACATGGAGGAGTTCCAGAAGGACTGGAGTAACAGACTTGGGAAGTGAGGGATGCGCTTCCAGCTCTGCATGACCCTGCTAAAAGATGTTTCCCCTCTGCAAGCCTCCATGTCCTCTCTTGATGTTAACCTAACGGGGATAACAACCATCTCTTATGACAAGCCTCTTTGTCACCCGAGTTTGGCAGGGCCCCCCAACTCCACCGCAAAGCGATAAATACCTGATGAAGCTCGCGATGTACACGTTCACAAAGGTAGCCATCAGGTACTGGCAGTCGAAGCGGTCCATGATACCTCCGTGCCCTGGGATTGTGTTGGCAAAGTCCTGTGCAAAGCAGACGGGATTGTGTTCGGCGGTTTCCAATGCCCGTTACCTGTCCTGGCTTGTGGACCTCTGGGCACGACACTCACACCCCTGCTCGAATTCCTCCCAGAAGGCAGAAGTCAGGCTAAGAAGACATTTCGTTCAATCTCTCCCTGGTTTTAAAAGTTCCTCCTGTATGAAGCCTGAGGGCCATGAAGGCTCAACTCCGATCTGTCACTCAGAGGTGCGGGAAGGCTGATGCTTATCTCTTGCAACCCCCTGTCTTGCCTTTCAAGGCATCTTAACCCCACCCGGGCTGTTTATGCGTAAAACCAGCCTGTGAAACATCAAGGGAAGCCTCAGACTGCAAAATTTCCTGACTCTGTCTTTATTCCTCTACCTCGAGTTCTGCACCCAAGCAATGTTTAGAATATCACAGTTGAAATTTTAAGGTCTCTCCCCATTCAGTCAAAAAAAATAGATCCTGCTCCAGCACTTTATCCGTGACCGAACAAACCTCCCGTCCCTTCCGCAAGCGCCCAGCCTGCCACTCCTCGGAGCGCAGGGACTGTCCAGAGTGGTACCAACCATTCAGGTTTCCCTTTCTAAAGTGTAGATGACCTTCACCATCCTCACCTTGATTTTGAAGGCCCTCTTAAATCCACTGGCAAAGAAGCCTCCGAACGGCCCAATGAGGGAGGCGAAAGTGGACAGCGCGATGCTGTGGATTTGGAAGGGGTACATCCGGACTGTCTTCTGCAGAACGAAAACTGTGTCAGAGAAGGATTTTCAAGGAGAACAGCACTGTCCACCACTTGCCCCTCTTTCTCTGCTCACCAGGCTTTAGGTCAGTTGGTTTTCAAGTGGGCAAATGTCCCACCAGACTTGGGACAATTCCTTGTGCCTTCAGCCAAGACAGAGCACCTCTAAATTCCCCCTTTTTCTGGACGTACCATCATACTCCTTCAAAGCCCATAGAAATAAAGCCCTGACTTCTTTTCTAAGTGTTCCTATCCCAAAAAATAAGATCCAATAAACAGAGTCCTACCCAGCCCACCACGGACTGCAGCACCAAGGGGATGTTGTACTCCTGGAGCTGGAACAGCTCGGACGGCTCACAGTCCACTGTGAAGCTGTTGGTGTCGTTGTTGAACTCCACCGGACAGGTGAAGCACCGGTACCCAGACATCACGTAGGACAGCTTCCGGGGGAGAGACACAGAGATGCAGCAAGAGAAAACAGGATTAATATTTTCCTGAGCAATGCGGCAGAGCCGGTCCCAAGGGAAAAGGCCCCTCAAGGAGACACAGTGAGGAGGGAGCCACGCTCCCGGCCTCATTAAGAAGATTACTCGCTGGAGAAGCAGTAATTGGCTAAAGGCAGAGTAAGCATTTTCCTTCAGTAAGTGCATCTGTTCAGCAAGCAGTGGTAGGAACTGGTATCTCCTGGTATCAACAGGCTGGGACAGGCCAAGAGGACAGAAACAACCAGACACGGAGATCACCATAAAACCAGGAGAGAATTCCCCACACTGCCCTTGAAACGATGCACAGCATTCATCCAGCAGCAGAGAGAAAATTTCATGGGTAATTATTGTAATGAACATGTCACAGGGTCTAACACGGACTAAACTCCTCCTCCAGAACACAGTGTGGCCCAGCTCAGGTCCTGGGCGGTGAGGAAAAGGCGAAGTCTCTGACTGGAGCTGGGGGAACTTAAAGCTTGACTGCGTTTGTTAGACAAAACACTGTCACCCTACCAAGGGTTAAATGGGCACCTTGATTGCTACTCACCAGCCATCCAAACAAAACAGTGGCAAAAAATCCTCCAATAAAACCCTCCCAGGTCTTCTTTGGGGAGAGCTGCCAGAGAGAGAGAAGGGGGTCAATACAAACCGTCCACCTCCACACACCACCACAGCCCCTCCTCACTTGTGAACTGCTGAGACAAACACAGACTGGTGCCAACAACCAGCAAATAGGAGTTTGGTCAGGAGCTGACACGAACATCTCCGTTGGAATTGGTTCATTTAACGTTACAGCCCCCAAGGCTGGGCTGAACACCAAGTTCAGTGTGGAGCCCTGCTCAGACCCACGACGAACCACAGCACCGGAGACAGGGGAACAAGGGACTAAGACCCTAAGAAGGCAAACTGCCTCTTTCATCCACCAAAGTGTTCCAAACCTTGATGAGTGGTGTGCGGCCAAAGAAGAACCCGAACATGTACGCCATGATGTCATTGCAGATCACACAGGAAATTGGGACGATGAACCTAGATGGGAGAAGAACCAAACCATTGGGAAGTGCCGAGATCAGACAACTCCAAGACAAATAAATGAGCAGCTGCTTCATAAGACGCTTTCCAGTGCCATCACATCAACATCTCCCCCTGCAATGCAATGCAAGGAGCAGCCACTGGAAGCTCCTAGGGAAACAAACAGCAACTCACCATATCATTCCTTCAAAGAGGTTGTGGATGATGAGGTGCGACTGGGTAACAACAATCAGCAACGTCACGTGGGTCCATCCGAACTGGAAGAGAAGACAGCGTGCAGTCCAGCACCTGGAGACACTGCCTGTACGCAGTGCCGGCGGCAGTCAGGTGCTGGAGCTGCCTCTCAGACAGAGCACAGCTCCTGCCCGTGAGCATTCTAGCATGCTCCTTCCCCAACAAACACCGGGAGTCACGCGGCGCAGGGAACAGCCACCCGCAGTAACTGATGGGCATGTTCTCCAGCTCAAGCCCAGAGGTGACCTCCAGTGGGAGGAGTTCTGCTGGACCCACCGTTGTTCAGCCCACCCCTACCCCATCATCTCACTCAGCCTTCTAGAAGAAGAGGAGAAGACTGACAGATATCCAAGCTGTATCCCTGTGTGCTGGATATACCGGAAAGCAAAACCAGCTGCATCGACGGTCAAACACGAGCGATGCCTCGCCAATGTTTGGGAAATGGGGGACACCGCAATTAACGCTGGTGCTGATCTACCCTCCGTACAGGAGCCAAGCAGCCGTGTGCAGCCCCCCAGCTTGCAGAATGGTTCTTAACAGCACCCACAAGTGCCGAGAGAAGAGAACGCAAGTTTGCAGGGCAACCTGGTCGGAGCCAGCTTCCTAAAACACATGCTGCTCCCAGAAACTCTCCTTGCAGGCAGCAGTACAAGGCACAGCCAGCACAGCAGCATCTGCCGGCACGTCATCTTCTACACAACATCTTCAAGCAGCCTACGTGACCCCTTCCCCTGCCTCCAGCCGGGGCAGCCAGGCCCCGCAGGGACCTTACCATGTAGAACTGGAGGCGATAGTGCTTCTTCACCAGGCTCAGGACGAACATGCAGAAACCTGATGGGAGACAGAAGTGAAGTAAATGGAGGGAATGTATCTTCAACAGCGAGAAATACTTTTTTACCATGACATTGCACAGCTCCTCGGGTTTTTATCTGAGTAAAGCAGCAATGGGGAGTGGGAGAACACACTCCTTTGGAAGTCACAACATACCACTGCCTGCAAGTGACACTTGGACAGATCGAGCCTGGCTGTCCAGAACCAAATACGGAGCTTCCTTCTACAGAGTCTCATGGAAGAGATTTGCCCGCACTACTCTAACCATGCAGCCAAGTTGCAGCCTCACTGAAGAGCAGAGATAATTTCCTGTAGATACTGCACTGGACACAATTCTCAGGACAGAGGAGTTCAAGGAGATTTCTCCCCTCCAGCCCAGACAAGGTTAACCAACAGAAAAAGTGGTCTCTACCTGTTAGGTACAGAGCAAAAGAAATGAAGCGGTGGTATTTGCTGAGGATTCGCAGGGGCTCCTCTCTCTGAACCAGGGTGAAGAAATAATCCGTCACAGTCTCGCCATAGAAAAAGTAATTTACGCAGAGCAGGAAGTACCTGTGGAGGACGCCGATGCTCGTTAGCAGGAACCAAAAGTGACTGTCCCTGAGGTCTTTGCACTGCTCTGGTACACTGCAAACAGGCTTTCTCCAAGTGGCAGCCAGAACTTCATTCTCCCCCGTTTAGAAATGTCACCTTCATTCGAACCAGTGGCTGCATCACTCAGCTCCCCTTTGCAATGGATCACACCGCTGGGGTTTGGTTTTGACCTTCTGATGCACAAAGACTTTGTGCCTTTAGGTGGCACTGCTCGACAGGCCTCTGCCGCCTTGTGCTTCCTAAACCCACCCACTCTGTGCTCCCTGGAGGCACCGCTGCTGCCCTCTCCCCAGCCTCATGTCCCAGTGATCAGCCCTGTTGCACGATCACCTAAAAAATCCCGTCCCATCCAAGCAACCGTGTCCATCTCTGAGCAGTGATGCCTGTCGATGCTGTCCCTTGCACAGATCATGGGATTAAAATCTCTGCGCTTCATTAACAGGACAAACTTCATCAATACAGGCTCTTTCAAGGGGAGGTTGGAGCAAGGGGGCCGTCAGTCTCTCCTGCTGAATAATAAGCAACAGGACGAGAGGAAAGACCCTCAAATTGCACCAGGGGAGGTTGAGGTTGTCCCTGAGGAGCCATTTCTTGCCCAGTGGGGTTGTCCCGGCCTGTCCCAGGCTGCCCAGGGCAGTGGTGGAGTCCCCATCCCTGGAGGGGTTTCCCAGCCGTGTGCAGGTGGTGCTGAGGGACAGGGGTCAGTGGGGACCTGGCGGTGCTGGGGGGACGCTGGGACTGGAGGAACTTAAAGGTCTTTTCCAGCCAAAACAATTCTGTGGTTCTAAGATATTGACCTATCAAAATCTGGGGGGGCTTTTCCTTTACTGGAGCTGCTAACACATGGCACTGGTCAACACGCAGCAGTCGCAGGGTCATCCAGGTGATCCCCTGCTGCCTGTCTGCAGTGAGATGAAGCGTTCCTGCCAGCCCCCTTACTCACCAGCTGAGCGTCCTGAACCAGGGCAGGTCATACGAGTGGTACACATTATAGCCAATTGTGATAATCTCATGGAAACATTTGATCTGGACACACATCACCTGCACAAAAAGACATCCGGAAGCTATAATACATGTTGATTAAACATCTCTTTCCTTCGGGAGATAAAAAACATGCATGTGCAGAGCAAAGGATGCTTTAGCAGTTGCCACCAGTCTGGCAGGAGTCTCCTAATCCAACATGGGAAGCTCATGATGTTGTTTTTTCCCTCCTCTTTCCTCTGCAGGAGGTTTCCAACAACCCTTTGTATTAGTTTCAACTGCAGCCAAATGGTGATGGCCAGGACAGGACGTCACAGAGTCCTCCCCGGTTTCCTCCCTGGAGAGAAATCCAGCAAGCTGAATAAGGACCTCCAAAATATGGGGCTCTGAGCTGCCCACCCCAGCAATGGTCCCAGCAATCTTCCCCCTACTGCTGTGAACATCAGGGCATCTCTCTGGAGCACTTACTATTGTCATTAAGACCATGGGTCCCAAGTAGATGATGATGAAGAAGAAGGTGATCATTGCCAGCGTGAGGATGCCTCTCACCCACCAATTCTTCCATCTAGGTCACAGAGAAAGAAAGATGTTACAGAAAGTCAAACCAAAGCAAGGAAGCGGAGCAGCACTTGTGCTCTCTGCATATCACAGGAAGGAAACTGAGCCCTGGAAACCCCAAGTTTCCTTCCAGTGCAGCAGAGAGACCTTAACCCAGTGATGAAGGCCTGGTTGCAGCAGCTCAGTCTTCCCTGCTATGAACCTCACTACCTGCAGAAAGCATTAGCCAGGGGCAGAGCATCTCCAAGGGCACTGAAATGGGCCAGGAAAGCGTCTGTTCTTGTTCTGCTACAGGTTTCCCACACCTTGGACAAGCTACATGCTAAGTTCAAATAGAATGGAGACCATTACCCCTCTCTGCACTCCTCTTCCAGAGGAGATGAGGGCCCTGCCGTGTTGTTCCCTTGCTACTCTCCAACAGGTCCTGCCTTGAGCCTCTCCCTGCCAGCACACCCACGAGAGACACTTCCTCCCATGCTATAAATAAGATGCTTTTTGCCCAGAGCAGAGAACAGTCCCAGTTTGTTCTTAAATCCTGTCCGTATCAGGATGCTTCTCTCATCCAATCCTGCAGAAGAAGAAGATCCGACCAGTGGTTCAAAACCACCGCAGCTGAAGTCTTGGCCAAGAGGGCTGTCAAAGCTACATGCAACTGTCTCCTGCCCCACCCAGGCCTCTTTTCACCTGCCAAGACCAGGCAGGCAGCGAGGTGGCCTCCAGCAGCCCGCTTCCACCACCGGTGCTCTCCCACACCCAGCAGCCCCCAGCCCTGCTCTCCCCACCAGCATCACTGGCAGCTTCTGTTTCCTGTGGCCTCGGGGGCACCTTCCTGCCTGCAGCCAGCGAGGGGGAGCGCAGCACTTCCGAGAGCTGCTTGTTCAGCTTCCAGCAGCCCCCGCCACTGCCGGGGCCAGGAAAACCGCAGCAGAGCTGCAGCAGAGGGAGCAATGCTCAGGGAGTCCTACCTTGAGGACAGGTTGGAGAGAGCTCTGTTCAGCACCTCTGGAGTGTCATCTGAC
Organism: Bucorvus abyssinicus; assembly: GCA_009769605.1. Lineage (NCBI taxonomy): Eukaryota > Metazoa > Chordata > Aves > Bucerotiformes > Bucorvidae > Bucorvus > Bucorvus abyssinicus. Next base: position 1,495,524 of record CM020059.1, on the reverse strand, counting down.
GTTGGCACCGGGGGCGATCCTCCAAATTCTGATTTGCTTTCGCTGTCTGATGCTGTCTCTCCATCCAGCTTGTTCTCAGACTCTGACTCCTGCAAGTTAAAGAGAGTCAAAGAGCTTTACTAGGCGCAGTGCTGGCACTCTTGGGGGAAACTCCGACCAGCCCACAGGACACCACACCTACACCATCCTGCTGTCCTGGGGGTTACAAGGGGTTAGACCCATGAGAAACAACTCGGAGGGTTTCAGGTGACATACGTGATGGGTTTTCCTCGCCAGCAGCCACAGAACGGGATCTGTTCCCTCTGAGCAGTTAACGATGCCTCGCAGTCGATTAATAAGTGTCTCCAAGTGCAGCAAGTGCTGAAGGGACACAGGCTTGTTAGCAGGAATTTTTACAAGGTCCCCCAGTCCCCAGGCAGATCTCCAAGTATGTGACACTGCCCAGATCAGACGGGAAGAAAGGCCTCGAGGAGACAGGCTCAAGGCTTCCAGACGGACTTTGCAAGTGCTGCCTTTACACGCGGGCACTAAAAATACCGCCGAGCCCACCGTCAAACAGCTGAAGAGGAAGAACACGGCTTATCGCTCAGGCCCAGCCGTCCTCTCCAGCCACAGCACTGATGGACTGGAAGGAAATACTCGTGCTCTCCCCACGCCGGGACTGCCCCAGCACTCAGCCCACAGCCAAGTCCTCTATTTAGGGGTAAATAAATACAGGGAGGCAGGAGGTTACTGAAGGCTCTGCAACAGGCCGGGGTGGAAAAAACCTCCCGGGCAGGCCCATGCCCTCTCCCCAGGGCAGTTTTTCCTCCGGCGCAGCTCCCGAATAGCGGACAGGTCCACACTTCCACACTTAGCCCCTGGTTTCAGCGGCAGAGCTTCATCCTGCTCCTCAGGCCTCGAGGCGAGGAAGGAAAACGCCGCTCCCTGGGGTGCGCTGGAGCATCAGGCCGGGCAGAGCCCGTGCCTTTGGCCTCAGACCACGGGCTATTTTAAAACTGCCGGAACAGAGAGCGTGTTTGCAGGAACAGCAGGGAGGGAGCCAAGCTGACTAAGAGCTTCATCCCTTTGGGCTCCCGGCAGCGCTGCCCCACGCTCAGAGAGTGGGGACCCCCCCACCAAACAGGCATCCGCTGGGACTGGTCTGGTGTCTGCGGATCACTGGAGCAGTAAGGCACAAGTAGCTCCCTTAGTTAAGGTGCGAAGAGATAATTACTGCCCAGGCCGTGAGGTAGCGATGGCTGCAGGCCAGGTTCTTAAACCAGACCAGGACAGTCAGCCACCATCAGGTGGAGGCAGCTAAAAATACAGCGGTGTTGTCAGAGGTGACTTCCGGCACTGAGCGAAGCACCGGCCGTGGCAATGGCAGCAGGGGAAGAGCCTGGAAATGACAGAAGTCCCTGAAGCCCACAGGTACGGGGCACCCCGCAGCGCAGCACAGGCCAGGAGCCCTGTTCTCCAGTGGGTCTGGGGCAGCCGGTGCGCTGTGTTCGGCCGCAGTCTGTGTTTCCCACTGCAACGCTATCGCTGTGCTTTCTCCAAGAACAGGACTCTCAGCAGAATTCCCCCGTGAGCAAGCTAAGAACAGTGAAAAGCTTCAGCTCCAGCCTGACCAAACTCCGTTTCCTCTTCTGGACTTGTAGATGACATTCAGGAAATGGAGCTTTTCTTCTCTTGTTGCACATTTTGAAGGAAGAAAAATTAATGTGATTCACATCTAATGGGCGAGGAAGTGCTCAGGTACTTAGAGCAACCACCACCATCTGCACAGGCTAAACCCAAAAGCCTCAAGCAGATTTCTAATGCAATCCAAGTATCCCTCATCTCATGCTAGCCCCAGGTTCACCGGCCACGCGATAAAGGCATGACAGGAGGAGGCAAGACCCCAGGCAGCATCCTGCGCTGCGTTCCCCACAGCACGAACACTGCAGGGCTAAGTGCAGAGCAGGCAAAGTGCTCCTTGCCTCCGGCCCAGGGGATCAGAAGTTTCGCGAAGTGCTCAGAGACCAAAAAAAAGGGAAAGAGCACTGATGCCTTCTGCCCGTCCACGCCTGGCCAAGACCATGAAGGATGAAAGCAACTGCACAGCTCAAGAGACGAGGAATTCGATGTTGCAACCAAGCTCATCTAACAGCCGCCAGAACGGGGAGCCCCGCTCTCTGCCACAGCCCAGCTGAGGATTCCTCGCACTGACGCCGACGGTGCAGCTGAAGGGATGCAAACCCAGTGACCCAACCCACCGATTCCAGTGCAGCGCCGAACCAAACCTCCTGCTTTGGTCTCGGAGAGCAGGAGCAGCCTCACTGGATCAGTCCAAGGGCGTGCGCATCCCGCTGTTCCCCACTTCATCCTGGGAACAGGAGAGGTTGTGCCACGGACAGGAATCGCACAGCTCAGCAAACATCGCCACGTCATTTCCAGAGCGTTCGAAGGCAATCAAGAGGTTTGTCAAGATAAAGGGACGCTGCGAGGGTCGAACATTAAATGCAGGACTCGGTCCTGCCACATGTCTTGGTTGCTCGATTTAGGCCTGATGGGAGGTGGAAGAAAACATTTTCCTGATGGAAGAAATCGCCAGTTGAAGTGAGGGCAAACATTTTAACATCTTCAAAACCAACAGTGCAGTGGCAGGAACCAGCTCTTCTCCCTGCTTAGACCTCTCTCAGACGGAGGGCTGAGGTTATATAGGACACAGTGCTGGATATAGGCTATGGAGGGGACTCAGTAATTGACACTATTTTTATACCTTTTATGTGAATTGCAACCATCAGCCTACAAATCACCAGTTTAAGCAGCTGAGCAGGGTGCTAAATAACTCGTTTAAGCCTGAGCATGATGCATCCTGCTCTGGGCCACTTAATCCAGCTGTGGCATTGCCTTGGTTACACCCTCCCGCACGTCTCCGCTGCTTTCTCGCTCGTCCTCCAACCCAGCCAGCCAAAGCCCCGTCCCTGAAGGATAATCATCAGCTGGCAGCGCTTCCCGCAAAGCAGCTTGCGGCAGCAAGCGGAGAGCACCAGCCGGCGCAGACGGCAGCGAGCGGTGCTTGCGGAGGGCTATCGCCGGTGAAAATTTAAGCTCATTACGGAGTCGGTGCTTCTGCAAAGAGCTCATGACTTCAAGGGGCAGCTTTGGGCTGGCTTAAACCACAGACTGCAAGAGGTTTCCTGCAACGCCAGTGCACCCAGCGTTGCAGGGATGCTGGGTCTGACAGCTTGGGCAAAAAGCCTGGATGGACTCAGACCTGCAGCAAGTTAACCCAGAAATTGTGACTTGTCTCCTTCCCCAGCCACTGCACTGCAGGCCCTTCCATGGACCGTTTTTCTGCCTTTTGTCAGCTCTTGTTTAGGTTCTTCCTAAAACTGAGGCTGTTTAGCCACAGGCTGATCCTCACACCCATCTGATCACGCCTGAACCAACTACGGCTTTGAGGAGGCAACTAACACGGCACGACACTGCTGCCGAAGAGCTTCAGTGCCGCACCAGGGTCTCCTTGGCCAGGCGTGCCCAGAGATAAAGCCCAGCCCTGTCTCCTCTCACCAATGCCACCGCTTTCCACCGGTGCTCCTGCTCTGGGACGGGGCTGTCTCCAGCAGTATTTATTGCAGATTCTCTTCGCACCCGTCTCCCTCACCCTTTTTTCCTGTTATTCAGTCGCTGACTGCCCCTCTGCCTCTCTCCTCCCAGGCAGGAGGGCAGCGCTCTCAGGGCAAACGGGTGCCGTTACAAACCTGCCTGCATGATGCAGAGCTGGGAAACAATTAAAACCCCTTAGAACAGCAAAGCCAACTGTTCCTGCAGTTCCCTTGGAATCTGGCTTTATTTTTCCCACTCCTTTACAGGGTAAGCATTAAGTCTATTAAAACACCATCAGATGCAGTAGCTTTTTGTTACCAACATGGAGTTATGAAATTGAAGCCAGATACCAACTTGCTTGTTCTATCTGTGAAATCAGCAGCTCTAAGCCACCTTCATCAACAAATACTTTATCACCCTAAAGGAAGACACAGAGGAATGAGTTGCCTCAGCTTCTTTAAACAACTTGACTCCTGCAAGCATGAGCTGAGAACCATGTGCTCACGCTTTAAATGGCTTTATCGCAGCAGAAGCTGAGAGCGCTCGGGGTTTTTTACCCAAGTATCCATGACATGATCTCAGTTGTCATAGAAACAAGGCAGCTATCTCCCTGCCAAAAATTTTCTGCCCAATAGAGAGATACAGTTGACTATTCAGTGCTGGCAGATTAGATTAGGTCAAGAAATCCCATTATTTGTGCACCTTTCTTGAAGCAAGGCGCTGCTTTATTTCGACCTCCTGCCTTTAACAAAAGGCTGTGATGGAAAATGCTAATTCATGGCTAAAGAGAAAAATATCGTTGCTTTTTCAGGCAATAAAATCGACAGCTGGAACAACAGGGACCGACTGCACTACAGCCTCTATTCCTCTCACCTTGGAGCACATTTGCAGGATCAAGGCCAATATAATTAGTCTAATGGATACGAACCCAGCAGCTTCAGTGATGAAAACCTCAATGTTTTTCAAAAGTGGTTTTACTTCCCGTGTCCAGGAAAACTGTCTGCTCTGTTCCCTTCTCCCCTTCTTCAGTGCTTTACAGCACCATCTCCGACAGCTGCTGTGCCACCTCAGCCAGATCCACCACGGTGACATCAAGGCAAAAAATCCTCCAGTTACTCCCAAATTACAGGATATTCTCTTTTAGAGGTTTACAGGCTCAGAAGGGTGAGAGAAGAGAGAGAAGTTTGGAGACCATTAACACCAAAAGGAAGAAGCAAACAAGCATCCAGGCTTGATCTGCACTGGGGTCCCAAAAAAAAGCCCTGGTTTTTCACAAGTGGGCACAAAGTAGCTCATGTGCTGGTGGAAAAACTTCACCCCGTTGGGGTTGTCGCAGCCTGTCCCAGGCTGCCCAGGGCAGTGGTGGAGTCCCCATCCCTGGAGGAGTTTCCCAGCCGTGTGGAGGTGGTGCTGAGGGACAGGGGTCAGTGGGGACCTGGCGGTGCTGGGGGGACACTGGGACTGGAGGAGCTCAAAGGGCTTCTCCAACCAAAAGGGTTCTGTGATTCTATAACTTCTTGGGCTGTGAAGTTACCTGCAGGGCAATGAAGTTCAAGTTTCTCATGTCTCTCCACCAAGCTGGCATCTATGGTGACTGCTTGATTTAGTGCCTCAGAAAACATCAACGATGCTCAGGTGTCATTTATGTTGATCCAGAACTCCCTTCCCCATCCCCAAGAAACATATTCCAGTCAAAAGGATGCACAGAAATTAGGGCATGCCTAAAAATGGAGACCTTGAGCAGAAAACATCACAAAAAGCATAAATGTTTGTACAGTGGCTGAAATAACTCAGGAAACTCCCACTGCCATGTCACGCTCCCGAAGCCGCCCGCTTCGCTCTGACCCCAAGGGAGCTGGGCTGGCCCGCGGGACATGCTCGGAGGGACCCACAGAACAACAGCCTGACACGAGAGCCTGGTCTCAGCGTCAGCAGATCCGATTCATGCGGAGTCACACATCCCTCTGACTCACTCAGCACAAGTTAATCCTCTGCCTGGCCCCCAGCACAGCACCCACTCCTGTGTCTGTTTATGCCAGGACATCAGGAAGGTAAATGCATCAGGCTCCAAGTCGTTTCGAGAAGCCCTTGTATACAAAAGAGCACAAAAATAGGCTGCGGGTTCTGGCACTCCCCCAGAATTTCCTCCTGCTACAAAAGGAACCTGCCTCCCCCTCTGGAACACGTGATGGAGGTGTTCTGGAGATAGGATCCAGTGCTGAGTTCTCCTGGATCTGACCAGCATCCCGCTGCGACCGTGGCATCTACCGACCTGGCACTTTGCTGTCCCCGCAGAGACAGAGGAACACGTGCGGAAACAAGACAGCAAAGCTCTTGGAAGCGGGCTCTGAGAGGGGCTGCCCCACCGCGGAGCTGCATCTGCACAGACAGTTGATCCGATGTTATCTGGAAGAGCTCTGAGAAACAAGAGGGGGAACACACAGCTCTGCAGCCACAGGCACCCTGTTTGCATGCGACAGTTAGTGCAGGAAAAGTCTATTTTTGTCCTCCAGAACGAGAGCCTGCCTCACGCCAAGGCCGACGGCCTCTGACCCTCAGCTCCTCTGGAGTTATAAATGTTTTTCCAAAACCTAATCAGGAAAAACATTCTTGCCAGTCGGTTTAATTTGCTGACTATAAGGTGGCACCACAATGTCGTTCTCATTTCTCTACCAGCTTCACTTGAGCTAATCAAGGGCAGGAGCCACGCACGACTTGGGCCAGAATGTTCAGATGTAATCCTGATGACCCCCAAGCAGCAGTTTTCTGAAGTTGCAGCTATCGTAAACCTACGGACCATCGCACGACTCGTTCTAAAGAGAAACCTGTGAATCTTCATGGTCCTTTATAATCCTGGAAAACACAAATCAGAGCAAACTCAAGCGGATCACCGGGAGGGACACAGACCACATTTGGGGGAAAACAGCAGAGGTACCGCCAGGCACAGTCGTAATTTTCTGTCCCAAATCCCTGCAGAGAGACAACTAAAGAGCTACTAAAAGAATAAGCCTTTGGGGCGGGTCTGGAAGTGGATTTGTACTTCTGCCTCTCTCACTTGCGGATGAAGATGGAGAGAGGCATCACTGGGTGGTTTATTGGGTTTGGGCCTACAAGAACCTCACCTTGTTACCACAACCCCCCAGTTATTCGGAGCTCTCCTGTGGCCTCAGAAGTCACAGGACTTGAAGCTGCCCAAACCTTCAGTGCGCCTGCGCTGTTCCCTCTCTACACCCTGCACCCTCTCCCGGGCCAGACGCCGACACCGGAGCTGCAGTGTCCTCTCCAGCGCACGCTGGGAAGACGGTCACATCTCCCCTTCACCCTCCGAGCAGAACTAAGGGACCTGTCAGCAGCACTGTCTGAACGGCCGGCATTGAGCTCGGCATCTTCAAAGCCCTTTAGATCCCGAGGGAAGTCTTGCAAAAGGCCTGGAAGCACAGGAAATCACGAGGCTTGGAAGAGCCTTTCACTTTTTGTCCCACGCAATACAGATGTACCCAGACAAAAAGTCACACTGTGAGTCCTCTGCAAAACCGGGCTGGATGGAACCGGAGTCCCCGTCATTGAACCCCTCTTACATACGGCCACACCAGCTCCTCCAGCCTCGTATCAGCCAAGCAACGCTCCCGCAATCACCATCGCCTCTTTTCCCGTAAGAGCCGAGCACGGCAGCTGCTCTGAGCACAACGGGGTGCCCAGCGCTGCGTGGTACGAGAACCCACCTGCACGGGCCGCTGCACAAACTCGCCTGCCAGCACAGCGGCCCCGGCACCGCTTCCATTTGCTCCTGCAGCTGCCACCTCCTGAAAATTGTATGTTCCAGCAAGACACTGGCTGCCAGTGACAAAGGGGACGGTAAACAAAGCCACAAGCAATGCTGGGGTGTGATGTGCAGCCCTGATAAGCCAGCCTCAAAACAGACCTGCCGTCCTCCCCTTCCACAGGACGAGGCCATGGGCTGCATGAGCCCCACCACATCCCAGCAAAAGGACAGAAGAGGAAAAAACCCTCTGTCCTCACTGTCAAGTCACGTGAAGTACAAACCACTCCTGAGAAACAATCTTAAAATCCCATGAAACCAGCAGACGCGCTCAGGAGCTCTGCACGCATCGTCAAACCATTTCCTTTTGCACTTTTCCTGTTCCCTTTGGAAGCTGGAAGAGAAAAAGTGATTTAACGGGATGCACACAACACCGGAGAGGGGGCACTGACCTCTGGGTTTAGCTAATGGCTGAGTCTACAAAGCAAAGGAACGAGTCTGCAAAGACCAAGGGAGTGGGATCCATCACCAAGAAACTAGAAGTTGTGTCAGTATCTCACGCCAGCTATCTACACGCTGCCAGCAACAGTTAACAGCATCTGGTCTGTTGGGTAAGAAAACGGGCACCAAGCACAAATACCATCGGGGCCAGTGTTCCTGGATTGTCCCTGGAGAGATCAGAGGAGTTCACTGATCACAGCACACAGATGTTGCCTCGTTCCCTTTGGGATGAAGATCGGGTGTTGCACAAGGGTTTTTACAGAAATTGATTTTAAAATGCCCTGGCACGACGGTCCCAGCCCTGTTCAGCACGAAGCATCGCCCGGTGCCGGCGGGGAGCAGAACATCAAAGCTGAGACATTGTGCAAGGGTTAGAAACCAGAAAGTGAAACCAGCCTCTCACTCTCCATCATCAACACCGCGAAGTGGGAACAAGTACAAAAACCAACCTTCTGGGTCTAGCCTTAAAGCAGCCTGGATGTTTACATCTCATTTTAACTCATTTCTTTTAACGGGCCGAGAGCTCTCTCCAGAAGACCCGAGGGTTTCTGCAGAACACAACGTGCGTTGCTGGGGCCTTTCTCTTGGCCAGACCACCTGGATGACAAAGCAGAACCAGGGACCTCCCCTCTCAACAGCAAGCCCCGCAGCAGGACTGGGCAGGCTGAGCCCACCCACCAGCAGGACACGCACGAGCCGTTTGGCTCCATCGGCTTCACCCTGGGGAGGCTCTGCCAGGCGCCTCCCGAGCACTAAAAACCCAACGGCTTGATCTCAGGGGAGGAAAGAAAAATCTTCCGCCGAGATCTGCTGCCACGGAAAGCACAACGCCGAGGACTTCTACTAATGGCGGGGTTGCTCTTACCACGCAACCTCCTCCTAGAGTTGATTTTAACAGCTTTAGGAAATTCTCTGCCTCCCGTAACTGCTTGCTATTGTCCAGGGTCGTTCAGCACCTCAGGGGAGCTGTTCTACCCTGCTGGGAAACATCTTTTCTTTTGGTTGGGTTTTTTTCGCTCTTGCTGCTTTAGGATGAGCAGCGTGACACAGAAGTTCCCTCTCTCTAGTGAGGCCATTTCATTGACTCGAAGGCAATATTGGAGGAGCCCTGCCGAAGGCTCATTCTATAGAAAAAGCAAATACTGGCCTGCAGATAACAGGATTGCACCCAAAATAGCGTCCTCTGGCCTTCTTTAGGAGCACATCACAAGCAGCTAAAGCAAGGTCGCAGCTTGGCCAAGGGAGTTTGTTTGCAAACCAGTTAAGCAGCACCAGTCCTTCCTGGCTGCCAAGGGACGACTTCCAACTCCCACAAAGTTCTGGAATACAAAAGTCCCTGAAGATTTTCTGCTGCAAAGTAAATTCCAACTGAGACCAAGGTCCTTATCGAGCCGATAACAGCTCTGCCCCGTGCGCAGCACCACCTCCACAGTCGGCAGAGCGGGCTGGGGGACGGCTTCACGTACGCTAGAGAAAGGCAGAACCTTCCGATGTTCATCCAGGCAACCCCTGCACTGCCAGGGTAGCGGCTGGACTCAGTGACCTTACGGGTCCTTTCCAACCTCAACCGGTCTGTTTCTCAGCGCTGTCAGCGCTTCCCATCCAAGCTCCCTCTCTAATCGCATCAGGACAATAAAGCTTCCTGAAACCTGACTGTGCAGCTCCTGCAACGGGCGTTCGAAACATTACATGTGACATTGAAATTGCAAAAGACGTTTTGCCCGATGATGTCATGCTCCTCTGAACCGCGTATTTCACGTTTAACAGAGGAAACGTCGCCGTGATGCTGCGAAGGGCAAAGGGATCAGTGCGGGGTCCCTCCCAAGAGCCGCACAGCGACCACCAGCACCAAGAAGAACTGCTTTTCCCTCCAGTTTTTGCTCTCTGCGACCCTGCGAGTATTATTGACAAAGTTTGTCTTGACTGCCTACTGCTGTCGGTCCTCTCCTCAGGGGTGAAGATGACCGGGGTGACAACACCACTCGCGAAGCATCCAGCTGGCCTCGGGTTTGGGACCAGAGGAGACGGTACAGGGAACAGAGTCAGGTTTTGTTTTCACGGCTCTTCTTCGGAGAAACACAACCGTTAAACCTCGTTCAGGTACGGACGGCGACCGCGCGCCCCGCTGCAGGGAGGGAACGGCTGAGGAGGTTCCACAGGCTTCCCCAAGGGTGGAACCGGGCTGGGGGGTTTGTAACCCCCACTTGAGACACCCCATCAAACAGTTTACACCAATCTCCGCGCTGCAGGGCGGGATCCGGAGCCGGTTGCCCGGCCGCGGACACAAACTCGCCGCGGGGCCGGGCTCGGCTCGTCAGGGGCCGGTTCAGCGGCTGTCGGGGCGGGATAAACCGCTTGGGCCCCGCAAGCGCTTCAGGAGCGCCGGAGACGCGCGCGGTGCGGAACAGGACGGGGGTGGCAGCACCGGCGACAGGCGAGAGGGGGAGGAACCGGCGGGTCCCCTCCACGGTCTGCAGGCCGCGCACCAGCCCCCGCCGCAGGCCCCGCGCCCCGCCGCCGATCCCCGCCGCCCCGCTCCCCGGCCTGCCCCCTCCGCTCCCCCGGCCTCTACCCCACCTTGTCCTCGGGCTCCCGCGCCCCGGCGGGCTCCCGGCCGGGCCGCTGCCGCAGCTCACTCATGCCGATCCCGGCCCCGCCGCCGCTCCGCGCCGCCACTGCCGCCGTTACTGCCGTTACTCCCCTCCACGGCCACCAGGGGGCGTGCGAAGGCGGAGCGTCGCCGCCGACCAATCGGCGGCGCGGGATGGGCGCGGGGGCGGGGCTCGCCCGGCCCTGGCTCCGCCCGGGTGTACCCGGATGCGCGCCCGCCGGGTGCCATGATGGGTGGGCGCCAATGCGTAGCTGTCGCCGGGGAGGAGGGAGGGCGGCCGCGGCGCGGAGCGATCGGGAACCGCCCCCCGGTGCGCGGGGGGACGCTCACGGGCGCTGGGGGAATCGGGACGGGTTTGTCTTAAAGAGGAGGCTGTGGCTGGTTTTCACTGAGGCCAGGAGTTCCTGCCAGGGACTGGGGTCTGAGGAGAGGCGCGTAGAGCTGTGCCCACGGGCAGGCCCTGCGGTGCACGCGGAGGACGGGCTGCAGCGATCAGAGAGCCCCGCTTTAGCCGGGGCGCGGAGCGAGCGCGGCCTCCCGGGACCGCTGTTCCCGCTAGGCCCCACTGGGCACGGCCGCACGGCGAGACGGGCGACGGGCTCCCGCCACAGTGAGACATAACCTGCATAGTGATTGGCTCCCGCCGGACGAGGGGGCAGGACTAGCGGGAGGAGCGGCGTCGGGATTGGCCGGAGAGCGGGGGGCCCCTGTCATGTTATCCCGGATAGGGTTTCGCTGAGGGAGGAGAGGGCCGCTGGCGATTGGCTGCGGCGCGGTGGTGGGCGGGGCGGAGGAGGCTATAAAAGGGGCGCTTGGCGGGCCGCCGCTCTTGGCGGCTGGTCGCGTTCCCTGGTTCAGTTCGTGCTGCCGCTCGCTGCTGCTGCCAGGATGTTCGAGGCGCGGCTGGTGCAGGGCTCGGTGCTCAAGCGGGTGCTGGAGGCCCTCAAGGACCTCATCACCGAGGCCTGCTGGGACCTGGGCTCGGGCGGCATCAGCCTGCAGAGTATGGACTCCTCGCACGTCTCCCTGGTGCAGCTCACGCTGCGCTCGGAGGGCTTCGATACCTACCGCTGCGACCGCAACATCGCCATGGGCGTCAACCTCTCCAGGTGGGGCCGGCGGCGGGGCCTCTCCGGGGGCCGGCACGGGGGTGGGGGAGCGGGCCCTGGCGCGGGCCTGAGTGAGGCGCTGAGGGGAGCGGGGCCCGCCGGCCCGCGGGGAAGGGGTTGCGTGTGGGGAATGTGTGGGGCGAGGGGCCGCCTCTGCCGTCGCCGTCGCCGGAGAGCGGCCGCCGGGGGCCGTTCGGAGCCTTTCCCGGCCCTTCCCCCGCCATTCTCCTCAGAGCTCTCGCGCCGTTTTTTCGCGGCGCGCGCGGGGCTCGTCAGCGGCGCTGACGTCACTGCCGGCGCCGAGCGCGCGGCGCGCCGTGGCGGGAAAGGCTGGCGGGGGCCGAGCGGCGCCATCGGCCCGGCCCGGCCGCCGCCCCGGGGACCAGCCCCGGCGCCGCTCCTGCCGCTCGGCTCCGGGCGCGGCGGCTGAGGCCGGCGGTTCTCGCCAGCCTTGTTTTCACCGTGGGGCGGGCGATGGGCGCGTGTTCTGCGCTGTCTGTAATGCTGGCAGTAACCCACCTTCCTCCCCAGCATGTCCAAAATACTGAAGTGTGCGGGAAACGAAGACATCATAACTCTGCGAGCGGAGGACAACGCGGATACTCTGGCTCTAGTGTTCGAAGCACCAAGTGAGTGTTAGATTGGACACCAAGTCGCTACTGTCATATTTTAGGTAGTGTTTCATAAAACATGTAGATGCAGGAGGGAGGAAATGTCAATAAATACTTCAGAAAAGGGAGGAGTCACCTGAAACTTCAACTCTTGAAACACTCTGAGGTGTCTGCACAAGAAAAACACAGAGCTGCTAGAGCAGGGCCAGAGAAGCCCCAGAAGTGACCCGAGGGTGGGAGGAGAGGGGAGAGAGCTGGGGGGGTTCAGCCTGGAGCGGAGAAGGCTGCGGGGAGACCTTAGTGCGGCCTGTCAGTGCTTCAAGGGGGGGGTCAGAAAGCTGGGGAGGGGCTGTTCAGCAGGGGCTGCTGGGACAGGACAAGGGCTGATGGTTCAACTGGGAGAGGGAGATTGAGACCAGAGAGAAGGGAGAGATTGTTGCTGCTGAGAGTGGGGAGACCCTGGCGCAGGTTGCCCCGAGAGCTGGGAGAAGCCCCATCCCTGGCACCACCCCAGGTCAGGTTGGCCCTTGGGGCTCTGGGGAAGCTGCTCTGGTTGCAGATGTCCCTGCTGCCTGCAGGGGGGTGGACTGGGGGAGCTCTGAAGGTCCTTCCAGCCCAAACCAGTCTGGGATTCTATGTAAGCTCAGTTCACTTTATCAATACTTTCTCTGTAAGAGAAAGACTCTTCAGGCCGCATACTGATGCCCTCGGCAGGTTGTTGTCCCCTTACAGCCTGCAAAAGGCTGTTTGGGCCACTTTCAGATTTCTAGCTCTAATTAAAGAAAGTAGATCTCATTATCATAATTGAGGTGGTTTTATTTGGGGAGGGGAAGGGGCGAAACTTAAACGATTACTTCTTGGAAACACTTAGTCAAACTATGTTTTATTTCTTCAGATCAGGAGAAGGTTTCTGACTATGAGATGAAGTTAATGGATCTTGATGTGGAGCAGCTTGGAATTCCAGTAAGTAGCAGCTTGAATGACTGGCCACACAGTCTCAAACAGGGTTTTTCCCTGTTCACAGCAGCCCGGACACACTCGAGTGCAGTGACTGCACCAGGCTCCTGGGTAGGAGGTTAACTGTCGTGCTTCCTCCGCAGGAGCAGGAATACAGTTGTGTGGTGAAAATGCCTTCTGCTGAGTTCGCCCGCATCTGCCGGGATCTCAGCCACATCGGCGATGCGGTTGTCATCTCCTGCGCCAAAGACGGTGTGAAGTTCTCAGCGAACGGAGAGCTGGGCAATGGCAACATCAAGCTGTCACAGACCAGTAACGTGGATAAAGAGGAGGAAGCGGTAAGTTAAGTTTGCGGTTACTGGGGTGTCTTTGTGTGTGCAGAAACCTCCAGACTGACTCAGTTCCCTGACCCATGGGGGGCTAAAGCTGGGTGACTGGCTCACAGATTTCTCTGGTTTATAAATCAGAGTCAACAAATCCTTGCCAGCTTGAGGTCTGTACCCTGGGGCCTGGCAGCAGGCTCAGCAGAGTGGGAGCAGCACTGGCTGCCTGTGCTCCAGATCTCTGAACTGGAGAGACTGGAGGGAACTGGCTGCCTCTGCTGCAGTCTGACCTGGCTGCTGGTTTTCCAGGTTACCATAGAGATGAACGAGCCTGTCCAGCTGACCTTTGCTCTGAGGTACCTGAACTTCTTCACCAAAGCCACTCCCCTGTCACCCACAGTCACACTCAGCATGTCTGCGGACGTTCCTCTCGGTAAGTGGGAGCAGCTCAGTGAAAACCTCATGGAGTGCTGCACCTCAGACCCGCGGTTGCACTCCTGACCCGTTCGTGTTTCCACAGAACCACCTAAATGCTGTTGTTTTTATTTTCCCAGTTGTGGAGTACAAGATCGCTGATATGGGACACTTAAAATACTACCTGGCCCCAAAGATCGAAGACCAACAAGAAGGCTCGTAACTGGAGCAGGACTGAGGGGGAGATTGGGTCTTCTCTGGAGAGGACAACTGGCGGAGGAGGAGGTGGCGATGTCAATGCTGGAGCAGTGTCCCCGCACTGTTAGGTGTGTGGTGTAGATACCTTGTAAATATTTTTCTGCTTCCTGTTTGCTATACTGGTGCCATTGGAAATAGGAAATGTTTTTCTAGTTACTCCCGTACTCGCAGTAATCTCTTAGATACCGAAGGAAGGTGAAACGTGTTGCTCTTTTGGACTTGTCAGAGAAGGGGTGTGACGAACTGGAGTGGAGGCGATGTTTCCCAGTTCTGCCTGTAGTTCACGAGGGTTTTGCTGTTCAGTTATGCCGCGAGTTTCTATGACCTGACTTTGCCCATTTATTTTTGAAGCTGGTATTTTAACTGAAACTTGGAAAACGGAAATAAAGAATCTAATTTCATGGGGTTTATCCTGTTGAGATGTGGCTGGATGAATTGGTGCTCTGTCAAACCCCAGCAGCTCCTTTTCCAGAGGTGCTGGAACAGGCGTGTTTGTGTTTCTGGGCGCTGCAGTGACCTGCTGCTGGGATCGCTCCAACGTGAGGGGTGGTGACAGTCTGGGTAACTCACTGATTCATGATAGTGTTTCCTTTTAGCAGAGGAGGTTTGTGAAACAGCTTCTCCTCAACACGTGTGAGCTGCCAGAGCTGCCTCCCGCATGGCTGTTCGTGGCTGTCACTGACCCTCGGTGAAGTCGGGGGGAGCTGTAGGCACCTGCTGGAGTGTGGCTGTGCCTGGAAGCTGCTGGGTCTGACATGAGCTGTGTGAACCCTCCCTGGGACTGGTTCTGCTGGGTCTGCCTCACCGCTGTGAAGCTGCCCCCCAGCAGGCTGGGTGCCTTTGTCCCTCTCCTCTGATGTGTTCGCTCCCCTGTGCCACCAGCAATTCCCTCCATTGTAATGAGGATATTTGTGATCGTGTTCGTATTGCTGCAGATATAAACAGAAGGTTTACAGCTCGTCTCACCCTCAAGGTTTGATCGTGAAAAGTAGGATTTGGAAGCAGTTTCAGGCAGCTCCTGTAGCTTTTATCTTCACTTATGGTGTTGCTGCAAGCTGCCCGTGAATGCTTCCCCTCCTCTGAGTGCACTCTCAGGGGTGAAGAAACCCAGCTGATGTGGCAGAGGCACTGCACAAGGTGGCAGTGCTGGTTAACAAACGAACTGTGCTGTGTCGGGGGATACAGCTCCCACCCCACAGACACCTCCCTGCCGGGAGCTGGGGTGTGGATTTCATGCCCTTTGCCCGTGGCTCATTGAGGGCAGCAGCAGTACTTCACTGGCAGAGATGGTCTGCACTCGATCTCCGCTGTGATGCAGAGACCTCCCTGTGTGGGTTTCAGCTCCTGTCTCCAGCTTTGTCTCGTGTCTCCTGGCCATATCCCATTTATTCTCTTGAATTTTCGAGCTTGCTGATTTATTCAGTACCTTTAAGTAATCTTGAAAGCAAGATCTGACCCAGCAGCCCTTAAGCTTTTCCGCAATTGCCAAGTTACCGCCCGGACCAGCAGTGGTGGGTACCTTAAATAACCAGGAGGCTTTTTTCACTCCCTGATGGTCACTGCAGGGGTTGGGCTAGGTGACAAAAGGTCCCTCCCAGCCCATTCCCTGATTCTCAGACTGGGTCACCGTTGTGGCACCCACAAGTTCAGCAAATAAATATGTGCTTCAGCGAAAGGTTCATGGTGCTGAAGTCAGGAAGGATTTGGGGTGTCAGTGATGGGTGTAAAGCCAGGCTAGTGTGGGCTACCTGCTTTCTGGACACAGCTGAATGTTTACTCTGCCATTGCCATACCCCAAAATTATAATACTCAAAATTAAGATGTTTACTTTAAAAAAAAAAAAAAAACCAACCCACAAACAAAACATCCCACCATTAAAGAACAAATAAAGCTGAGGCCGCTTAGTAAAGGCTGCGTGTGTTTCTCCACGCTGGAGAGAGTGAGCAGTGGGAGTTCGTGTGTTTAGACTTCCTTACCAAGGAGAAAAAAATAAGAAAGGGGAAGGGGGATGGAAGTGCGGGGGCTGAGGCTTTTCAGGCTCCAGAGCCAGTGCGTGCTGGGTCAGCGTAGAGGAACGGGATCCCTGGCTGCTGGCAGCAGGCGGGCAGTAGCTCTCCCGCTGTTCCTCCCAAGGGTTAACGTTCCGGGTACCAGGAATAAGCTGCAGCCAGAGGATTGCCTGTCACATCCCCCCGATGGTGTCCGACGGCTAATGACACCCGGACTGTCCTTCAGGAAATCCCCGAGCCGGCCGAGCCGGCCGCTGACCCGGAAGCGAACTGCCGGCGGCGCACGCGCCTTCCTGCGCGCGCAGCGCGGAAGAGCGGCGGCCGCGGAGCGAGCGGCTGGGCCGGCAGCAGGTGCGGGCCGCTGCGCGGTCTGGGGCTGCGGGGGGCAGCGCGGCTTTGGGGAGCTCCCGCGGGGGGCAGCGCGGCTTTGGGGAGCTCCCGGCCACGTCGGTCGCTTCCCGGTGAGCAGCAGAGAAGCGGTTTCGGCCTGGAGGAGGGGAGCGGGCTGCGGGCACCGAGCGAGCGCTGAGCTCCCGAAAGGGCGCCAAGTGCCGCGCCCCTTTGCCCCCTGTTCCTGGGCAGAGAGGGTGGGACGAGATCCTGCCCTCCTTCGGGGGACGGACAGGGTTCGGCGTGAAGCGCCGTGCTTGCCGGCGAGCTGCGGCCGCGGCCCCGCCGCTCGTGTTGGAGAAGCGGAGCTCGGCCCGTGGCCCCACCGTGTCTCCGCCGCTTGGCGAGCCCGGCCCCGAGCCCGGCGCGCTCTCGAACCGCTGCGGAGCAGCAGATCGGGGCTTCGAGCGCGGAAACCCGGCCCTTAGACACGAGTCTGAGCGTTTGTTTTGACGTTGGCCCTGAACAGCCGCGTTCTTGGTGGCTGCGGGCAGGGCAGGCCGGTGGACGGGAGTGTAAACGGGAGAGAACTGCCAGGGAGCCCCTGGGAACAGCCCGGTCGGTGACGGGACGGCTGTAGGAAGTCCTGAGGTACCTGAGGGTGAAACGGGGCTGTCGGGACCCGTGACACGTTTGGGATGTGCCGGGTTCTTTGGGGTTCTTCCCCTCCTGCACATTGGGAGTGTTTGAGGACTGTGACCTGTGCGGAGCTGGTGCCAGGTTTACCACCCTGGAGGATTTCCACTACCGGCGAGGGCAGAAATGTGTGTTTCGGCTGTGCTTGGGTTTTGCTGCAGGAAAAAAAGCAAAACATTGAAGTTAAGGGTACAGGTTTAAGAACAGAGTGTGTTGGGCTTCCTGTCACAGCCGAATTCACTGCAGAAGGAACACACCTGATGGCAGGGGAAGGTGCCAGCAATTAGCAAGAGGGAGACAGAGGATTTCAGTTCAAGTGGAGATGCTGTTTTGAGGAGATGCTCTTCCCTGAGAAGCCGATCGGTGCTTTGGAAAAAGCACCGTGTCCCCTCCTGTGGGGACAGCTGGGGTGCACACTTCCATTTTCTGGATTCCACGCTCTCCCAGAAAATAAAGCAGCTGCTGAAGTCGGGAAGTGTGGGAAGCCTCTTTTTTGCCTCGCTCTGGGGGTGGGAGCCCCGGCTCGCAGTGCAGCTTCACCCAGTGGGTAGGTCTTGCTGGGAGCAGTTGCCCAGCCCTGTGCACTGGCTCTGCAGAGGGACAGGGATGTGCTGGCAGCCAGAGCCAGGCTCCAGCTCCTGAGGAGGTGGGCTCCAGGGCGCAGAAACAAGCGGGCTCTGCCCCTGTCCCCGGGACTGTCACTGCTGGCAGCAAACCCGCGGGGCTCGGGATTGCAGCGTACGGCTCCAGCGTAACCAGCAAAGCTCTGCCTAGCACGCTGCCTCCCTCGCAGCTGAACAGGCCAGTGCCCGGTGCTGGCCTTTGGTTACCTCATCCCTGACCACTCCACCCCTTGTCACGCTCCCCCTGAGTCTCCTCGAGCTCTCCCCGCAATGACAGCTCCATTTCGTGCTGGTTTCCAGTGGGTTGTTTGTTGCAAAATGGAGCTATTGCAAAATATCCGGCTGGTTGAAAAGCTGCTTTGTGTAGTTCTGGTTTGGGGTTATTTGCCAGTGTCCCTGTTTAGAAGCAGCTGGACCTCAGACATCTCCCTGCTGGAAGGGCGGTCCTGTGGAATGGGACCTGGTGTCGGTGTCGCCTGTTCTGCCCGAGGCTCTGTCACCCGGTTTGCTCTGATACCTTTTGTTCTGGTTTCCAGGTTCTAGCTGATGCCCAGAGCTCCCTGTGATGATGTCGTCACGCACAAACCTGGCTGCTGGCATTCCCAGCAGCAAAGTCAAGTACTCCAAGCTCTCCAGCACCGACGATGGCTACATAGACCTGCAGGTAAAGAGTGGGGAGGGAGGGAGACCCCTTTCTGCTGCTCTCTGACTGCCGCTTGCTGGGAAAGGCTGCTGTGGTGTCCACCTCCAGCAGAGCAGCCCCGGCTCAGAGAGGTACACAGCTGCCAGCCACCGCTTCAGCCCTTCTCCTCCAGAAAGCCCGTAGCGCTTAACTGGGAACAGGATTGCTTGTTGGGTAGGGGCAGAGGCGTTGCTGAGGAGGGGGATGGAACTGGGAGCAGATCTGGAAGCAGTGGGTATAAACGCTGGCTCAGACGGTGGGGTCTCGTGGGCAGCACTCCTCCCAGAAGGGCCATTACAAGCCCTGCAGCAGAGCTGCTGCACCAGTTTGTCCCACCACCTCTGCCAGCTGTGGGGCTCACGTCTCTGCCGTGGTGGGAGGGGACCTGTGCTGAGTTAAGCTGTTTAATATTGGGGTTTTTCCATCCAGTTCAAGAAGAGCCCACCCAACATCCCCTACAAGGCAATTGCCCTGGCTGTTGTGCTCTTCATGATTGGGACCTTCCTCATCATCGTCGGAGCCCTCTTCTTGGCAGGATACATTAGCAACGGCGTAAGTGGTTTGATTACCCTTCCGTTACGAGTCCTGCATTGCTCGCCCCTTCCTCCAACCCTGCCATGAACCGCAGTGTATAGAAACTCAGAGCGAAAGGCCTGTGAGCAGGAAAGTCAATCCCCCCGCTGCTGTTTGACAGCCCCGTGTCTCTGGCAGCAGAGCCCGCTGATATCTTCAGCTGGCAGCTCTGGGGCAGGTTCCTGGCTGGGCTGGAGACCTGCCAGGGAGGGCTGAGTGTCTCTGTCCTCGCTGGGGCACAGCTCGAATGCTGCAGAGCTCAGCTTGCTGTCCCAGGAAGGCTCCATGCTGGGATCACCGCTCCAGTGACGATCATCTGTAGGGACCCCAGAGCACAGCCTAGGACACGGCAGCACCCCTCTCATCTCGCTGTATTTCTGGTCCATCGCAAGGGGACCTGTTGGTCGTGGCTGACTTGGTGCTCCTCAGTGAGACGCGTCTCCTTTTGCCCTGTGCCGTGTGGACGTGCTTTACGGGTGGCGGCCGCTGCTTATCGCAGCGGGAGCGGCAGGGTTCTGGCTGTATCAGGAGCAGGCCGGGCACTCGCTCGCAGCACCCAGCCTGTGGCTGGCCGCCTTGTTCTGTGATCAGTGTCAGGAGGAGCCACCCCTTCTGCCCGGAGGAGAAGTTCGTTGAGGGTTTACTTTAGCAAGGAGGAGATGCCAGGGAGAGGACTTGGAGCTCAGCCTGAAGAAAACAGAGATCTCTCTGATTTAAGACAGATTTTTATTTTTTATCACCAAGCCAGGCCTTAGGGATGAAGAGGTGAGGCAGGACTTGACCCCCGCACAGGTCTCCTCTTCCTGCACCACCTGCATGTCTCTTCTCAGCAGGGAACGGACCGTGCCATCCCCATGCTCATCATCGGGATCCTCGTCTTCCTCCCAGGCTTCTACCACCTGCGCATCGCCTACTACGCTTCCAAGGGCTACCGGGGCTACTCCTACGACGACATCCCAGATTTCGATGACTGAGCAGCGTGTTGAATCGCGTTGTGGTTAGGTCGGCGGTTGTTAGTTACCCTGGTTGTATCGGAGGGGACTCCTAGGGCTGTAGGTGACGCGTATCAGGCACAAGGTGCCCGTGGCCGGGTTTGAGGTGTTGCAGGTTTTTCACTTGGGGGGTGGAATTGACCCAAAGGATTTGACGTCGGGTGGGAAGAACGTGGGATTTATTGTGTTTTTCCTCTTTTGGTTACATAGCGCTGGTTGCTTGTAGGAAGTGCCTGGGCAGGGCACTCCTACGAGCTTTCCAAAAATAGAGGAGCCAGCTCCAGAGCTGAGACACTTGTTTTTTCCAACTGTTTTCTAGAGCTGACTTTAGCTTTCAGTGAGGCTGTGGTTATCTCTGGGTTTTCCTTCGCAGACAGACCCCGCAGTTCAATTCTCCTTTTGCTCTGTCCATCAGAAATGCTTCCGACCGACTTGTCCTGCGCTTGTCTGGAGTAACCGCAGGCAGATGCCGACAAGAGGGGGGGCTGCAAGTGCACGAAGTGCTTTACCCGGAGTGCATCTGCTGCACGACTCCTCTTGGCGGACGGACCAAGCTCATTTCCGCAGCAGGCGCGTACTGGGAGCAGCTTTTTGCCACGCCACTGATACTTCTGGCAAGATCCGCTGATCCTTTAAAGGACTTGTGTGGGATTTTCCGTATTATTTTAAACAATCCAGATGGACACAGGGAGAAGAATTGGAATGTGGACCAGGACTCAAGTGTCTAAATACCAGAAGTCTGGGTCTTGACTAGGGTGGATATTGGAGGCATTTGGATTCCATCTGTTTGTGTATTGGGAACGTTTTGCCCTTGTCTAGACAATGTGCTGAGCGTAACACCCTTGGCCGGCAACAGGGAAGTAAGTCTCTGTGTGGTTTGTACCAAATAAACCCCGTTGGTGGTGTTTAGCTTCAGTGATACGTTGTTCAGGGAAGACAGATCGGTGGCTTTGTTCGATGTGAGGTAAAAACCGTCTGCCTCCTGCAGCGGGACTGAATTGGGTGTCCCAGAGATCCACACATGACGAGGAGGGATGCAATAGATGTACGAACTGTGAACACTATTCTCTGTACAAATCCTAAGCTTGTCTTTCGCATTCGCAGATCTTGGTGTGCGCTAAAAACTGTTCTGGGCCAGCAGGTTAAGGCTTCAGCTGGACCTGCTGTTGCCAACTGCTTCCACTCACTGCTGTAGTCGCTGCGATCAGCATTAGGCGTTGCTGAGCCAGCAGCTTCGGGCAGCTCTAGCTGCTCCCCAGGACCCTCGGCCAGCCTTGCGGCAGGGCTGGGGACCAGGGATTACCCTCCGCAGCGCAGCAGTCCAGAGCACCCTGCATGTGGCAGGGAAACGGGCTTCTTCGGGAGGGCAGGATTCGCTTTTGGAACCTCCCTTGAAACGTTCAGAGGCTCCAGACTTCGAATTGCTTTGTTCAGGGTCCAAACAGCCCCTTCCTCTGGCTGTGGGGGTACCAGGAGCGGCGCCTGTTGGAATATCGCTCGCAGGCTGGTGCGGATATGCCCAAACTGTCTGGTGTTCCTCCTGGAACTGGAAGTTCTGGAAAGGAAGCGGGGCAGGTGTCAGGGAGTACAGAGCAGGTCTGTGGAGATGTTGAGATGAGAACAGTGCTGGGTGAAAGTGCTCTTAAAACTGCTGTTCTTCCGCCTCCAGTGTTCTAGAGTAAACCCAAAGCCTGGGCCAAGATCTTTTTTTAACCTCGTTTGACTCAGTTGGTTTGAGTGCACCCTGGTGCTGCGCTCTGAGGAACCATGGACCGAAGTCAGCATCTCCCTTTCCACCTCTGAAGGCAACAATCAGGCACGTTCCCTCCCGCTCTGCTGCGTCACACCAGCCCCTGCCCGTCTCGCGTCCCTGATGCCGATGGCAGCTCTGCTCCCCCGATGTTGTCACATCCCGCTTGGCAGCAGCTGAAATGTGTCCATTAACGCTGGATCTGGCCAGAGAGTGGCCGCTGACGCAGAACCGTGAATCAGCTTCTGTTACACGACAAGAATGTGGCTTTGTTTGGGCTGGGGAAAGGGGAGAGTTAGAAGGGAAGTTTAGATGGAGAAAGAAAAGGGGGAGGGAGGAGCTGCTTTCAGGTGGGGCTGATGAGGTGCAGAAAGCTGGGAAGGCTGGGCTGGGGAAGGTGGGTCAGTGTGGGCGACAGGAGAGGAACCCGCTGGCCCTGCTGGGGGAAAGGCGATTGATGGATTTATTTTCTGTTTGACAGCAGCAGAGTCCGCAGGCAGCACAGGGTATAAATGAGAACAGTCCCTGCTCCAGGGCTTAGGGCCACGGGGAAATTCCCCTCTGCACAGGGATTGTTTTATATCTAATGAGGAAAAAAGGAGATGCTTCTGGGAAAGAAAAGAGGTATGTTGGCCACTGGAAGAACGTAGAGCCAGATGATGTCATTCTTTGAGATGACATACCGCGTTCGACGCACGGCGTCCCTCCTGAGTACGTGTCTCTAGGTGTTCAAATGTCCGTTAATTGTCTGGCTGAGGTGTAGCTAATAGCCAGGGTTCCGTTTTCGCTTGCCAAATGGCTTGAGTTTACATTTATATCAAGAGATTGGAGGGTTTTCCTGCAGAGTGTGTGAGCCTGATCCTTTCCGCAGCAGTGGGGCTGCTCTGGGGTGGAGCTGAGGGTACTGGGGGCAGGCAGAGGCAGCTCTTCCGTTTCCTCCAAACGGGGCTGTCGGTGCGGTGCCTCTGTGCTGACACATTACAAGAGGATCTTTTTGATTTTCCTCCCGCTCCCGCCACGCTGTGGGGTGAGTCGTGCGGCTGACCCGGCTCCGCCGCCCTCCCCGAGCTCCCTGACTGCGGAGCTGCATCCTGCATCCCCCAGCGAATGGCTCTGCTCCCCGCTTCCCCCTCGGTGAAATCGCCGGTGCTGCGGGTTTGGGGGGAACCAACTGACTCCCTGCAGCGGGGAGGGGAGTGGGAAAACGCCTGTGAAGAAGTGGCTGGTTCTAGAGCAGGGCCTGAACGACAAATAGAGCCCTGGCTGAACACCGGTGAACGAGGATAACGCTGAATAGCTGCTCCCTGCATTGAGGATCCTCCGTTCCGGGCACTCAGCACAGCAGCTGTCTTGGGGAAAAAATAGTCAGCGTTTCTGTAGCTCGAGGGGGTGTTATTCTGCACAGAAGCTCTGGAGAGAGAACAGGCACCCAGATTTTAGGCTTTTCTCTAGTTTGCAAGCGCTCGAATTCATGTATCCTCAGTGACGTTGTTCTGTCGCTGTTGTGTGGTGTGTTATACGATTACATCCCAATCTAATACCGTGAAGCTGCTGGGCAGACATTGGGGAGTGCGACCCTAGAGTCCTCTGCCCTGAGCTACCAGCAGTCCCAGAGAAACCCCCCTCCAAGGTATTATTTAGAAAGGCAAAGACTCGTTTTACATAAATATCTTGATTTTATTTTTTTTTACCTGTCTGGAGTGAACAAAGCTGCCAGAAGTTCCCGAGCATCATCCCAGCAGAGGAAACGCCCCTCATACAGACAAGCTCTTTGAAACACCGGCGGGGGGAGCAAACAAGGTCGTGGTGCAGGCAGCCTGAGCAGCTGCAGGTGTGAACTACGAGCCCTGGAAGCGGATGCGAGACCCAGAATGGCTCTTTCTGCTCCTCGTTTGCCGTGGCTCATTGTTCGTAGCACATCATGCTCCCTGGGGCAGAGCGGGGCCTGTTCTCCTCTCCAGGAGGCTCCTGACCGCTGTTGGGGCTGTGCAGATGCCACCAGCCGGGAGCGCGCGATGGCCACCAGTGGCTCCCAGCTCGTGTAATTACTGTCAGTTTTTCTAACGCTTCCCACAGCCAGTTTCCACCGAGAAGGGAAGTCAGGCAGCAGATTTGTACCAAGTGTTGACATTCAAGCGTAGAGCTGAGTCAACCTGCTGCCCACGCGCTGGCTGAGGGACCTCAGTGGGCTTCCAGGAGAGGCTTCACGCCCAGAGATGCTGCTGAAAGCAACACAGTGGTCGCTGCCAGCTCAGGCACTGGGTAAGGCTGGGGGCAGCGAGAGTTTCTCATAAGCATTGTACCCAGTGCTGCACCTCTGAGGTGTGGGGAGGTCCCATAGAGGGATGTTGGTCTGAATCACGTGGTGGAAAGAGTGGAGGTGAACGCAGCAGTGGAAAGGAGCGATAGGAGAAACCAGAATTATCCAAAGCATTGTGCCAATGGTCCTCATAAACCCTTGGAGAGGCACAAGTCGTGCCTCTGTAGGTTGCTTGAGGTGCTGGAGTGGTGCGGAGTTTCACCAGCCTGGAGGCGGTGTGCGCCTTGGCTCCAAGCGAAGCCACAGCCCTGGAGCGTTTATCACCCTGTCCCGGTCTCTCAACTCTGATTTCAAGGTTCGTGGAGTCGGCAGTGTTGTGGTTCCTACAGGCACGTGGCTTTGTGTCTGTCTGTGCAGAGAGCCGGGGGAAAAGACCCCCTTCCCTCCGCAGGGAAGCAGCTGCAGGCACCGGGGGCTGCTTCTGGAGAAGGGGGTGCAGGTATGTTCTAGTAAGGATTCCTAGGATCCCGGGGCGACCAAAAAACTAAAACCACAGGCACACACATCCAAAGATAACTGGGTTTACTTTATTTACAAACAGACTAACTATAAACATATATATATACATATCTACAAACTATTAGAGTTTAGGCTTCTGAAGTATTATGACTAAAATCACTGTTAATACACCTAAGATAAATAACAATATAATTATTACAACTAACAATGCACTCTACAAACATTTGGGGGCAATATAAGCATTCTCATCTATCTAAGAGTAATTCGTCCGGATGAGGGGGGCGGGGGGAAGGGGGAAGAAAGTTCCCTCAGCTCCTTTACGTACCGACCCTCGGACAGCAAGTGATGTCCAAAGCAACAGCGTCCCCAGCAGAGATGGTTTTTGGGGTGAGGTGTCGGTAGGTACCGGACCGTCTGCAGGCGTGCCCGCGGCGGCAGCGTGGCCCCTTTTTCCCGTCCAGCTCCCTCGCCCCTGTGCCCAAACCGCTCGGCTTTTAGGGCAGAGGTTAAAGCCGCCCCTCACACAACGTGTGGCCGGTCCGTACGTGTGGACCGCCCCAAACCCCCCTGTCAATGGCACAACCCGTAACTGCACGCACGCCCGATTTCACTGCTGGGGTCGCTGCTTGGGGGTCGTTTGACTTCATCTTTACTCTTCTTCCTCGAGAAGAGCTCTGCAAACCCGGGAAAACTCACTATTGCTGCAGCTTCTCTCCAGTTCACATCCTTTTGACGTCCAGCCACAAGTCTCGAGACTCTGAGTTCATTATGCAAAACCCGTTAACGTTACAATTAATCCACTACTGTCACTCCTCCCTAAGTGTAAGAAAGCTCGCTCTTGTTCCCTGCAAGGCTCCCAAAAACTCCCCACTGCCCTTTGGCTGCTTGCAAAGCTCAGTGTTCCACTTCGGAGCAAACTGTTTAAAGGGGCCGTCTGACACAAAGTACTCCGGGGAGCAGCTTCCCATGTGCTGGATATTCGCGTCTTGGCATCGCTGTTGATCCTTCTCTCCGAGGTTCTCCATGTGCTTGTGCTGATGGAGGTTCGTGGGACGGGGAGAAGAGCAGGGCCCATCGCTGGGATGTTGCAAGAGGAAGCTTGAGTTTCGAACTCCTTGTTTGTCTTTTCTCGGCAGCGATTTGGATTTCCTCTTGCTCTTTTGATCACCTCACCCTCGGGCCTCGCTGGCTGTTGCACTCTTCGTCCACGGCGTGGGGTGGTTGTGAGGAGGCTGGGCCAGCAGGTGACCCATCGTGGTCCTGAAAATATGTCAGTAGAAGTTGTGTGAAACCTCTGTGGAGATGACGACTCCCTTGGAGCACGCTGGCTGCGACCCCGTGCTATAAATACAGCCATAAAAGCAGTGTTTGAACAAACAGCACGATCCGCAGCAGCATCTCTAGTGCTTTTCTGGTCCCCGCGGCGCAGGAACACGCAGCCAGCCCCCGCGGCCAGGTTCGCTCTCTTTGACAGCTGCAATTAGCCCAGTTCGGCACCGTTTGCCCCGAGCTGCTCCGCAGCAATATGAACTGTGCTTGGCGTAAAAGCTGACGTAAAGACCCTGCAGGGCAGGAAGAAATGACTCGGCACAACAGTTCTGTCCCTTCTGATCGGATTTGTGCCACGCTCCCCTCACGCCCTGGGCTAAGTGAGTGTCTCCTGCTTGCTCCGTACTCCTCCCCATCACGTCGACTCCTTAAAAGCCCCGAGCACCAGCCCACCGTGCAACCACCCCCACACCTCCTGCCTCTGCCCAGACACTCCTCAAGCTTTCTCCTGGCTCTTCCATTGGGGTGTTTGTCCTGCTCTTCCCAGCGAGATCTCCACCCACAAAGCACCTCCAGGCCCCTCGGCCGGTCCTGCCTTTCCTCTGGGCTCCCTCCTCACTGCCGTGCTCGAGCTGCAGCGCATCAGTTGAGCGGGTAAGTGCAAACTGCCTGGCCCTCGGGTCCCTCTGGCCTCCCAGTCGCGAGCAGAGACACTTGCTTTACCTCCTCCAGCCATCCTGCCTTCATGGTCTGCCTGCTGCAACGTTCGGTGCCGCTCCCCGGAGCTCCGCTCCAGCCCAGCTGTCCTTTCACCTGAGCTCAAGGCAGCCGGCGTGCCATTTTCGGCGCTCACCGTGTGAAATGTGGATGTGCACGTTCACAGGGTTTCTGTTCTCCTTCCTTAATACCCGAGCAGCTGGAGGTTTTTGGGAATGCTGGGTTTAACTAAAAATAGTCTATGCAGTTCAGCGGGCCACGACTGATTCTTTCCTCCCAAGAGAAGTGGCTTTGGAGATGGAGCCAAGGGTCAAGGGAAAAAAAGAAACTTGGGATTGTGGATTAGAAATGATTGTTTCCAAATGATTTCACTGACTGTTTTGCTTCTCCAGGCTCAGGCAGACCTTGGTTTGTGTTGGTGACGTCCTTGTTACCTTGAGGCACTCCGTGCTTTCCCCCGTGCCTGGGAAGGTGCAGAGAAACTACTTTGAATAGGAAGTAAGACAATTGTTAGGTCTTTTTTCTGGGCTGCGTGGACAGAGCTTACATACGACAACAATCAGGAAGGGCATGTTTCCTTCCTCACACTGTACTTCTGGTGGACTCTGAGCCACGGTGCTGTCCTCCACCTCCGGAGCAGCACAACGGCTTCTCCTGGAGCTTGCCTCTGACAGCCAGAGATCCATCTCGGGCACTCCCAGCCCTGCTGTGTTACCGTAAGGAACAAAATTGCGATGAATCTTCTTCGAGACGACACTTTCTCCGCCTGTGAAATAGCAGGTTTGGCACTGAAAGCGTAAGTTCTGTGGAGGAATCACCACTTCAGCCCAGGCTGAAGGAGGAAAAAATCCACTAGTCACTGCTAATTAATTTTAGTTTGAAATATTCACTTGGACTGAAGTAGTAGCTGCTCTTAAGTCTTTAAGGGATTAGCTGCCTCTAGTCTTTCGTGCCTGCAACCATTTCTTTAAGCTGTTGCTGCAAATCATGCGGTTAACCTGTCATGCAAAGCCTTGACCTTTCCGTGTCAGCGGGAAACGTGGTGCGTATGGGCTCACTGATGTGACGGAGGGAGGTTAACACATCCGCAGCCAGGTCCGCCGGGTTCTTTCCCCAGCTTCGTGCAGCAGGGGAAAGACAGAAAGGGAATATCGTAATAACCGTCTCCTTGAGGATATGGCAAAGCCTAAAGAGGGGCTGTAAAAGGCTTAGGGAACATGAGATGCTAGCAAACGCATCCCAGCCCCTGCCGCTGCTTCTCCCTGCACTGTTACCAGGGCAGATAATTCCTCTCCCTCCCGCTGACGCGGCAGATAGGACGCGGCGTTTCCACAGCGCTCCATCCTGCTGGTCGCTTGCGCTTGTCGTATCATCTCCATCCCGTTTAACACGAGCGGTCAAACCAGCCGACCCAAAGCCAGCTGCTGGCGGGGGGGGATCGCTCCTGCAAGAGCGTCCGTTTCTGAGCCAAAAGCCGTGTTCAGCAAAGGAAACGGGGGGCAAATCTGGAAAGAACCCTTGAAGAAAGCTGAGCGCTCACCTGAGCACGGATTATTTCTCCTCTTACACATGTATTGAAAGGGAAAGAGCTCAGGTCCTTAGACCTACAGACACGAATTAGTGTCACCACACCATTTTCCAGCGGTTGTTTTCATTAATATGTCATTAGAAAAAGTCTGCCAGCTCCTGTAATACTCATTTTTCACTAACCGTTCGTGTCACAGCTTGACTTCTCCACTGCTGTGTTGGGTGGTTCTTTTGCAGACAAATGTCGTCTTTTCTCTGTGTTTGATGCTGCAGGTCAAGTGAATCCTCTCTGCCTTGTTCTGCACGGGAACAGAGCCCGTTCAAATGGGCACCTCAGAGTAGGCCAGAGGATGGTCAGGAGGCAGTTCAGAGCAGGCACGTGTCTGCTCTGACAGGCCAGAGCTCGCACGAGCACTTCAGGATCAGACTGCTCGGCGCTCAGGATGATAGCGGGGAGGTGGGCTTCAGGCGGGGAAGGAGTTAACAAGCAAGGGGCAGTTTGCGGGGGAGCAGTTGGAGTTGCTGCTCCAGGCTCTGCTGTGGATTTCCTTTTTGTCCTTCCTCCTCCTGGCTCCCATCATAACCCGGGTTGCTCTCCTTCCTCTTTCTGGTTCTGTTCAGAGCCCTTGCCGGCGTGGCCGGTACCTCCACCTGCAGCAGCGGCCCTGCGGGCGCTGCTGGCGATCTATAAATAGGGCGCCTGTCCAGCCCTGTGGCATCCACGCTTGCTATAATTGCCTGGTGTGCGCTCCCGTGACAAGTGTTAGCTCAGCTGTCGGGGAAAGGAGGAACTACGAGTATTGCCACAGACGCCCGAGCTGCCCGCCGAGCTCCGGTCTGGGCCCGGTTCTCCCTCCTGCCTCCGGGAGTTCTGCTGCTTCTGGCTGTGCGTGAGTGACAGTTCGTGGCGCCTGCCCAGCGTGACTCGGGCAGTTCAGCTGCAGAAGCAGCTCTGCAGCGGGCTCGTGGTGGTGCTGCCTGTTTTGATCTTGAACTTGTGCCTCAGCACTCACTGATTTTGTCTTTTGCCACTTGCCAGAGGAGGTTCATTTCGCAGCGTTCCCTTTTCGATCGTTCTGACGCCGCTGTGTGTTCGTCTGGCTACACGCTCGTGGGAGGAATTACATGAGGCATGGGGAGACAGTGGATAAGAGTAATGACGAGGTCCAAGACCATCCTTTTTCCCTGCATAGGTTGTGGGTGCTTTCGGGGTGGCTTGCGGTGAGTTCAGGCGGTGGAAGGTTGAAACGGGGATTCTCTCTGCTCTCGCTTCTCTGCTGAGATATGAGCGAGCAGCCAGGAGGGTGCTGCTGCCTGTCCTTCACGAGGAAAGGACCTTCCTTTCATCTGCCAGTGGAGGTGGCCTTAGAAAAACGTTTATTCTGTGCTGTAAAATTCCTCTAATGGATTTTACCAGTCTGTGCGCCACGTCCACGCCCTTTTGGAAGTAGATCAAGTGGAAATAAGTTGCTCTGGTCCTGCCTACGGACGCCTGTCAACAGAAGCTGCCAGTTACTGCCACAGCGTTGATCAACAGCCACCCTCGAACTTGATGCAAGGTGGCAAACCCCAGCTTGTCTCCTGCTTGGAGACCGTCTCTCCAAACGTCCCAGGCCTCACCCCATGGGTAGCTGCAAGCAAGACGCCAGTGTGAGTGTGCGCCAGCAAAGCAGAACTGTCAGGAGCTGCCAGCCACGGGCTCGTGCTGCTGCCGCACCATCTCAGGCAGGAGCTGGGGCTCCGGCGGTTCAGCAGCGTTGGCAACGAGAACTTGGCAGAAGAAGAGAACGGGGAGGATAAAGACACGCCGCTCTCCTGGCCCGCTCCTGCTCCCCCTTTTCCCCGGGTGTAAGGACTCTCCCTTGGCTCACTGCAGGGGCTGTGCTTTTGGAAAGGGGACAGGGGATGAGCTCCCAGAGGTGACTAAGCCCAGCTCCTCCTGCCTCCTGACTCAGCGAGTTTACTCTGTCTATGCGGTGCAGCCCCGAGGTACCAGACACAGCAGCATCCAGAAAATGAGCTTCTCCAAAGCACACGCTGTCCGGTTGCGTTAGTGTTACTGGCAGCGTTCGTGATGACTCTTCCTTCCCTGTGTGCTCTGATGCTGTTTGGATGAACATGGTGTGGCCAGCGGGCTTTGAGCAGCCCTGCGGCGAGACACACAGGAACCTGGGCTGGGCTGGCTGCCAGAATCTGGTCTCTGTTTCCAAATTTTGCATATTCAAAGGTGAAGGAAAGTGTCTCCAGAGAGTAAACCCACCTTCACACGAGCAGCAGAGACCCAACAATTCTGCAGCTAGGCAGATTTTTCCCTCCTGCTCCGCTGCTGATCTATGGTGTGAGACCAGGCTTTGCAGCCCCTGCTGCGTCTCTGTACCATGAGCACCGCTGTGCATCTGCCTCCTGATTGCTGACCGAAGCCTCGGTAATCTGAGCCCTTGGACCAAAGGCCCCCTGTGCTGGGGAGAGCACTTTGCACTAATTAAACTGCATACAGTTCTATCTGGGTCTCGCTACCTCCATTCTGCAGATGAGAAACCGAGGATTGCACTCAGGTGGCAGCCCAGGACGGGGGGAACCAGCAATCGAGTGGTGGCTGTCCCCAAGGTGAACTATCAAAGTGTGGGTCGAGAGGCTGCGGTGGTGGGTCCCGCGAGGTGGTGGTAGACAGCATTTCTTACCCAGGGTTGTTCACCTCCTTTTCTTTACTCATGGAACAGAAACCCACCGTCTGCCCAGTTCAGCAGTTACTGCTCCGTATTCCCGCGGAAGAGGTAAAAAACATCGCTGCTGCTGAGCCGTGAACTCTTTCTGCCTTTTCTTGGGGAGTTTTCTATCACCTCCTGGTCTGGGCTTTCACTTTTATTTTGTCTCATCCAGTAGAAGGTACTCCTGTTATCTCTGCACATGGGTACTGGGTTGTGCTTAACTCCTGGGCTCCATCTGTGGCATTCACGTAAAATGTGTTAATCTGATGTGAGGCAGAATATTTGTTTTATTTCCTTAGTTTATGTTGTTAAAAAAAAAAAACCAACACCAAGAAAACAAGGGTTGGACATGAGCTTTGGGCCCGGGACCCAAGCCCGTTTTCCCTGGACGTAACTGGATGTGAAGTTTTGAGCTGGTCTTTCAGAGATCCTGTACTCGGATCAAGGGTTCACGGTGGCCAGTCAAGGCAACGCTGGTTTGAAACGGCAATTTTGCGTAAACAGACGAGACACCAGCCAAAAACATTTCAGCATTTTTAATTTATGCCAGTAACGTACACGCTGCGCCCCAAGAAAGCCCTGACCTTCCCTTGTCCTGTCCTTACCGGTGCGTTTGCGCAGAGCCATGAAGCAACAACCAGTCCGCAGCTGGCGCGCTGGGGGAACGTCCCCAACAAAGGTTCCTCCTTGAGGCTGTTGGGGCAGTTACCGGAGGAATTGGGGCTGTGTATTTTTGATGGACAGGTATTTTACACTGGTGGGATTGGGAAGACTGGCATCAGCCTTCTGTTGTAATTGTGTCCAGGCAGCAACACCTTACCTGTTCCGGTAAATCCCTCAGCCAGCTGCGAGGAGCTCAGATAATCTCCTGGATCAGATGTAGCCTAGAAGAGAAGACGACAAAGGGAAGGTGTCTCCTTTAGAGTCTCAAAGGTCTGCACACTAAAGGAGTCGTTGGCTGCGAACCTGGAGGACACACTCCACATCCTGCGTCCCCAGCTTTTTTATGGTCCCGTGAATCACTCAGGCAGAAAGGGACTGAATGTTTTTATAGATACCTCGTGGTTCTTCGCTGCATTTTAATAATAGAAATTACATGTGTAATGCTGATGAAACTCTTTACTTCTCCAGCAGGAAGGTGTGACACCATAAAAGGGGCTCTGGCTCCCTGCACTGAAATGCTGGGGTATTTCCTCAACCTTTACAGCATGGGAGACCCCCCGGCAGGTAATTTATCTATTGAAGAGCCACACAGGCCTGAAAAATATTTTTCTGGGTTTGAGCCCCTGGTTGCAGGGGATCTGGCAATGTCCAATTCAATTCCTGGAGCACTACATCCACCTTTAGCATCTCTCCCTGCTTGTCCTGGGGAGTGTCATGACCCGAGGTCTCTTTATCTGTGAAATTTCAATCTGCTGCACGCTCTGAACTCCCCGCTTTGCTGTATTACCTGTCTTTCACTCTGCCACCTTCCACCGGGGGAAGGCAGCTTAGAACATTATAACCCTGCCACACAGGAGGTCCTTGTAGGGAAACTGCATCGCCCACCACATACGATCCATCTTCCCGGGCAAACTCCTGCCAACGGCGCAACCGCCGCAGCCCCCATCGATCGCGTGTTACTCAGCGGCCCCGTGTGCCGCCGCTCCGTGCTCCTCTGCCCTCGCTACCAAAGGCTCTTCACCTTTAAAAGCTGCGCTAACTCTGTGTGCGTGTTTGGGATAAGGCCAGGTATCGAATAGTGCCGAGGGATCAATATTCACAGCCCGGAGCAGCAGGAGAGGGGCTGTGCCTCGCGCTGTCCTGTACAGCTCTCCATATGGTTCGTTTGAAAGCCTTTTAGCGGCTTAACAAGGAGAGTATTGCAGCGAACACGGAAAAAACGACGCAGGAGGATGAGAAGCGTGAACGTTCCAGAGGGTCTATGGTCTTAAAATAAGCTGCTGGTTTTTAACGGGATCTGGTGAAACCCCCTCCATGGGGGCAGAGGGATGGAGGGGGCGGACGGCTGGCCAACAAACACCCGGTTACCAGTGCCGGTAGCTGAACTCTGTGCAAACAGCAACTGTTAAGGCAAAGACCTGAAAGATCAACAGAGAATTGGAGGGCTGGGTAAAATGACGCAATGGATCACAGCCGGTGTCACCGGTGCGGAGAGCGCCCGAGGAAGGGGGCCGGTGGGGCGAGAGCTCAGAGCCGTCGGGGCGACCCCACTGCGAAGGAGCCGGCGGGCGCGTGGAGTGCGGGTTTGTTCGGGGAGAGAAGGTAGAAGTTGCCGGAGGCGGCTGGAGCGGCTCGGCCCCAGCTTGCCTGGAAAGCATGGAGCAGCGAAAGGTTTCGTGAGCCTCCGGCGGGCTCTGGGTACGTCCAAGGACTGGCCGGGGCCCAACTGGAGTGAGGGAACGTCACCACAACCTGCCGGGAATGTCGGGGTGTGCGAGAGGGGCAGCAGCCGCCTTTGGCAGGGCTGTGGAAGCGGAGGGTGTCTGCGGGGTGTCTGCAAACAGCCGGCTCCCCGCGCCGGGGGGCATCGGGGCACATCTGCCCCTTCTCCCCGCCAGAGAACTCCCAAAATGCCACAGAGGCAAGACTTCAGGACGAGGGATGTGCGCGGTGGGGCTGTCATCTCACGGGCAGCTCAGCCCTCCTCTGGTTCTGCCCCCCAAGCTCCCCCTCTGTCATCAAACCCGGATCGTCCCTAAAATTAAATAAAAACCCAGCCAAGCCGCAGGCAGGCCGGCCCGCGGTGCCACCAGCCAGCGCCATTCTGCTGGGGAGGGGGGAGCCCCCCCCCCAGCCCCGACGAAGCGCCCCGGGGGGGCCGCGCCCCGCCGCGGGGCCGGGAGCCGGGCACCGGGCGCCCTCCCGCTGCCCCAGGCCCGCCATGGCGGCCGGGCCCTCAGGGCAGCAGGGCGGGCGGGCGGGCGGGCGGCCGGCGCCATCTTGTCGGGGGCGGAGCGGGCCGGGCCCAGGCCCGCCCCGTGCTCTGCCTGCCGGGGCGGCCCCGGCCCCGCCGCACTCGCCGCTGCCGACCGAGCGGAGCGGAGCCGCAGCCCCCAGCGCCATTGCTGCCCTCAGCCCGCTATGGCAGGTGAGCCCGTCCTCCTCCTCCTCCTCCTTCTCCTCCCGCGGGCACGCCGCCGCCCGCCTGCCCTGAGGGAGAAGCCTCGCCGGCGCCTCCCCCGCGGCGCGGTCCCCTCAGCCCGCCGCGGTCCTTGCTCTCCCCTCCCGCCCGCTGTCACCTCCATCGCGGCCCCTCGCCGCCGCCCCAGAGCCGCCCTCCATCCGCAGGCAGCCGGGGCTCGCCCCTTCCTCCTGCCGCGGAGGTGGGTCGGGGCTCCCCGGCAGCCTCCACCATGTTGCCCGGCCGCGGTTCACCTTGGCCGCGCCGTGCTCGCCCCTCCCGCGCTGCCCGCACCTCTCCTCCTCACCCTTTCGTGTTCCATTTCTATTTTAAACCCTTCCCCGTTCTCCGTGCCGGCGTTTTTCTGGCTCGGCATCGCCCCCAGCCCGCGCTGGGCGGAGGGGAAGGGGCACCTGGGGCACGGCCTGGGCGGCCGCGGGAGAGGGGGATGCCTGCGGCGGGCACCTGCGGGGCATCACCTGCCCTGCGGGGCCGAGACACCCCCGGGGTTTGTCCGTGGGCCTGGGGGGGCGTTTCTCTGTTCCCTTGCGATCATCTGGGTTTTACTTTTTTTTTTTTTTTTTTTTTAATATGAGACAAAATGGGTGGCGGAGTCGTGAGCCTGCACATGGGATGGAGAAATGCAGGTTAATTCTGCCCTGCTTCTAAGGGATGGCCTCGCTTTCTTCTCTGATCCCGTTCTCGTGATAAGCTTTGAGAGTTGGGGGGTTTTTTTCCTCCTTTTCATTTATTTGTTTGCTTTTTTGCTTGGCTTTTTAAAATTTTTTTTTGGTACAGATCGAGGCAGTAAGTATTTCAGTTTTCTGTTTCTGACTTGCGAGCTCCGTGCGGTATCATGGGAGGTTTTCTTTTGTTTTAAGGTACGTTTTGAGTCGAAGTAAGTGATGTAGGTAGCACAGAAAAATGAACAAAGCTCGTCGAAAGCCTTCGCTTGGTTTCCTTACTTAACGGGCAACGACTGCCTACCTATATGGAGCATTTCTGTTGTCGGTGGCTTTTGCCTTTCTCTATAGAAGACGGGAACAGGTTCATTCCCATCCTTTCATTTCGGAGCCATCACCGTCATTTGGTAGACGGGGAGGACGAACGCTCCGTGCGGTTTGGGTCCCACGCGGCGTGACCCTTAACCTCGGCAGGTGAGTACGGGCAGAGGCTGATCCCGAACGGGAGCTGCAGGCAGAGCCGGTAGAAGATTCTGGCAGGAACGGGGAATCCCCAGATGTGTTTAAGACAAGGTGAAGACCTCGCCTGCTCATTTTTTCCATCTTATTATTTGCCCTATGCAGCTGAGACTCTTCATATGAGTTCAGAGCC
Organism: Bucorvus abyssinicus; assembly: GCA_009769605.1. Taxonomy (NCBI): domain Eukaryota; kingdom Metazoa; phylum Chordata; class Aves; order Bucerotiformes; family Bucorvidae; genus Bucorvus; species Bucorvus abyssinicus. The sequence continues at coordinate 1,460,290 of CM020059.1, read as the reverse complement.
AGGTAAACACAGAGAGCTTAATATGTCTGTATCCTCACTGCAGCGCGGTGTTGCCATAGCTGAGCAAGCATTAAAATACCCCGTTTAAGCTTAAAAAAACCCCAGACAAACCTGGTGCGGGTGGTGGTTTTACTGGCAGCTGGAGTTTGATGCGGGCTGTAAAAGCTAGTGGAGAAGCAGAACAGATGCTGGAGCAATGAGTGACTGGTGTGCTGCACGCTGCCAGAGCGAGTCATCGCACTGCACACCTTGATCTGCCCGGTGATTTCACTACAGATAAAGGATTATTGCAACAAGTAGCTCCGGTTAGTAAACTGGAAAATAACCCTTGAGATATGTAGAGCAATTGGATTAGCAGTTGATGAGCTCTTAGAACCCTACTTCTAGCTTTGAGTCACGATCCAGAGAGCTTGAAATGAGAGCAGTGTTAACATGGAGATGCGCTGGAAGAAATTCAACCTTGGGCTAGCAATGAGGTTAAACAAGCCCTGAGATTTTTATCATGGATTTAAACAAGCCTTTGGCTTTAGTACAGATGCAAACAGCAGTTGAAAACGTCTTGTCAGAGCTCTGGGGATAAGGGAAGGAGTTAAGACTCTGGTTCTCAGCTCCTGCTGTTCCTTAACAGGCCATGTTCATATGGTTTAAAATCCCTCCCAATCTGTCACTTGTCTGTAAGCCTTGCTCTTAACGAGGCTTGGATGTGGCGGACTGCTTCCTCCAGGCGCCTGGAGTACGTGCGAGGAGCTGGATGGAAGTCAGGTTCTCTGAGTACGAGCCTCTTGCTCGTTCTGCATCTTCAGCACGGAAACAAATCTGAAGGAAAGCCGGCTTTTGACCTAGTAGGATAACGTGGGCTGCAGGTTGATGAATGTTTCCTCTGGCAGCACTGTTGAAGCAGCCCCCATCCATTACTGGCTGTGCCCTCCCAGCTGCGCAGTGACCGCTCGGTGCTGCGGGTACCCTCAGGGGATGGACGGCGGCTCAGGCAGGGAGCGCAGCGAGCTTTGGGGGGTTAGCCCTCAAAAACCTTGAAGCCAGATGTGCTTGGAGAATTTTTTCCTGCTCCGTAGCACCCCCCTGAGCCAAGGTAGACCCGTGCATACATCCCTGAAGCTGCACTGAGTGGGGTTTTTTAGGCTGCTAATACAAGAATTTTTGTCTCCTCTGGTTGAGGCTAACAGAGAGTTGAACTCCAGTGGAGAAATAAAAGTCGTGTCTTTGTTGGTTGTTATTTGGTTGGAGAGTCTTTTCTTCAGGGGGAGCTTAAGATGATGGCAGTGCTGGAGGATTATATTTTTTTTTGTAAGAGAAAACGTTACGACTGTGGATTTTCCCCACCTTCACGCAGAAGATGCTGTCTGTATGCAGTTGCTATTTCAAAGGTTTTTAAATTAAACCAAGTTGAGGTTTCTTCGATGCTGTCAGGATATTTAGGTTTCTCTTTTTTTCTTCCTGGTATAAGCCAAATCTGTCGACTTCCTCATCGAAATGGACTCTCTTTCTGCGCTCTGAAGTGGCTTTGGTGTGGTGTTTAGGTTGGTTGGAGGTGATTGAGAACTAAGCGGGTGGAACTTTGCCTATCATCGGTAGGATGCCTCCAGAAGGGGCTGTTAAGCTGCTCTAATGACCGAGTCTGAACTGCGGCAATTAACGTCTTCTGGCCCTGGGGTGTGCAGGGGGAAGTCAAGCAGCACGCCCTGGCGTTCCAGTTCAGAGCACATTACAAACCAGTGTCCCACACAAGCTGATTTTTGGAAGATCTCGTTCTGTAGCTGTTCCTGTCAGTGGCTTTGTGTGAACCACGTAAGAAAAATAGTAAAAAACCCTCAAGCCTGCAAAGATTCTGCGGGGCCATTTCTTCAGTAGATTTATTTTACTTCCAAATGCTTCTTGATGCGTTTATCCTTACGAGAGGAAATGCAGATGGCTGCGCAGAACGATTTTTCTTCCATTGAAGATGATGGCTCATGTGTTGCCAGAAAAAAAATTATTTGTATCAAGCCTTCTTATTTATGAAGCCTTAGTGGTCATGAAAGGGTCTGACAGCAGTTACAGGGTGTTTTATTTTACTTAAAAGCTGCAGGAAGAAAATATTGACAGTTGGGATCAGTAAAGAGAGATCATGAGGTGGCGTAAGGCAGGAATAAAATAAATCATGTGAAATGAAAGCTGTTTGCCGTGTTCTCCAGCCGTTCCCAGGGCTGAAGCCCATTAAAAGGCTGTGCCGACGTTGTGGTACTGCTCGTAACACTTCTGCCGGTGCTGGGGAGCATGTGTTCTTTATGGCTAAGTAATTTTAGTTGTTATGAGCCGTCTCAGGGCAATGTTTATTTGAAGGCAGGAAAGAAATCCGATATTTGGCCATTTTCAGGTTCCGGGAAGGAAATGTCTGCTGTTCGAACGCTCCTCTGTCAGAGGTGAACCTAAACGTGGGTTTCTTGCCATGGCGGTTTGGCCATGAAAGGAGCAGAACTACCTCCTTGGGAAGGGGAGCTGGGGTGTTGAAACATCGCTGGCTCGCGGTGGGAAAAGAGGTAGGAGGGAGAACTAGTCTTCTCGTTAAGAAGTCTCTGACTCTCGTTGTATTCCTCATGCTAGCATTAATCTTGGCCGTTTCTGTTGCCAGACATAGCAATAAATCCGTGTATGGCATCAGAAGCGCAGCGAGGCGCCGTGCGGCTCCCAGCGTGTTCCAATCCAGCGCGCTCTCGGAGCTTTGATGAACCTCTTTTTTGGTCCTGAATGTTGTCATCAGTCTCGTAAATGGTGAATCATGGCTCGCCTTGGGTCTGCGGAGAGCGGTGACTATTTTCTTGGCTGCACCCTGGCCCCAGAGTAGAGTCGGGCCGATCCAGGGGTTCAAAACACTGCGTTGGTTTCGGGAAGGACAAAGTGGCCGCCAGGGTCCCAGCCCGGCTGTGGCGAGGGAGTCCCAGAGCACGCGGTCTGGTTGTCTCCATCCTGCGCAGCGGGAAGACGTTGAAATGCTGTTTGTTCCTATCCCGCAGCTCCATTTTGTTATTTGCAGAGGAATGGCTGGGCTGGAGGTAATTGTAAAACCAGTCTTTAATGGGTTTATAATTAGAAATTCAATGAGCCTTGTGTCTCAGTTCTCCGGCCAGAAGATGCAGGTGCTGGTTGTGGAGGGTGGAGGGAGGAATGCGCTTGGTTGCCAAGTGTCTGGTCTTACCTTTTTTGTTTATTATCATTACTATTTTTAAAAAGCTGCTTCAGGAGAGAATAAACTTTGTCCTATTCCAGTGGAAGGGAATTTCCAGGGTTTCTTCTCACCACACTGGGGCAGCCAGGATACCTTACTCTTCCCCCAAACCCCACGTTACCGAGCATGTACTGAAATGGGGGTGTGTTGGCAGGAGCGTGTCCCGTGCGCCTCCACATGATGGTGTAGCTGGACTTCAGCGTGTCCGTGATGGAGACCGATAAATCTTTCTCCTCTGAACGGGCCATGTTTTGGTCTTGTGCTTGTGTCAGCAAAACGCCTGAGGGAACAAGCTCTGGTAGCTGTGTTTTTAGGAGCGGAGGGGAGCAGACGAGTCCGACCGTAGTTGTGTTGGAGGAGCTGTAAGTAGCATCACAGTAACCTGTGAGTATTTCGAACTTTTCAGTTCGGTGTGGTAGGAAAGCAATAACTGACCTGGTTTATGCTTGTTGGGATTTAACCAGCATTTGCTTGTTATCTCCGTGGTGATAAAGGGACCGTTTCCCTTTGGCACCAGTTTCCTTTGCGCTCGCTTCAGCTTGAAATTCTTTGAAGTATGGGCTCGAATGGGCGTCAGTGGTGAAGGAGCGACTGACTCACCATTGTTTTGGTTTTGACGGTTTTGAGGTGCAGTGGCTGACCGAACGGATTTGAATTTGGGCTGTGCATCCCCCCGGTTTGTGGTGTGAATTTATTTTCAGATCGAACGATGGCAGCGCTCGTGTCCTTCACCCAGTGGGCTGAAACCCTTTGAGACGCGTGTGCACAGCAGCGCTGGCTGCAGGGAAGCCAGTAAAACGCAACTTCAGGGGGGTTTTATGCACTTACATTCCCGGGCATCGACCTCGTGTGCAGATGCTTTGAGGAGTTTGGGCTCTAAATGCAGCAAGCCATTTTAATTGGATTTGCCTCTGTTTTGCATGGCCACGAAGCGGCAGCCTGGGGCGATCGGGCTGGTTTTAGTGGTCTGCTGGCTATTAGTGCGCTTGTAAGATTGGAAAGGTTAAGGGAATGAAGCGCAGTTCGGAAGCTGTAATGGGAAGGTCCCTTAAACACTCGGTCTGTGCAGCGTGCTCTGAGCTGTGTTTATGTGATGAGGCGGTTAATGTGCCCTTAGCAGATTTATCCCGCTCTGCCAGGGCTCTGGATGTCGTCCTGGACCTGCTGGGGGCGAGGGGGAGGCAGTGCTGGAGGTCTCTGACTGCTGGAGGCTGCCCCTAAGCCCATCTTGACGGAGCTCTTGCTTCTCCAGCACAGAAGCAGCCATCTGAAGGGTTCCTTATTTCCCTGGCCTCGTTCCCTTTCCCACGTACCGGCACAGTCTGGTACTTGAGCGTAAAGCCCAGCGTGGCTGGATGTTGTGCTTTTAGAGACACAGGTGTGGGTAAGTTCTTACCGGTACGCGAGGTGGCACCCAGTACCTCGTACAGCAGGCGCGTGACGCCGCGTCGCGACTTTCACTTTTCCTTTGGCAGTTTGGAATGGAAGTGAAGTGCTGCCCTGCCAAGTTAGCAACCTCTTACCCGGTGTGCCGAGCAAAAGGAGTGCCCCGGAGCTCACAGTGCGTAATGGCCTGGGCTGTGGTAAGGCTGCAGTTCCCACGGAATCTTCGTATGCCTGTGGCAGGGAAAAGAAATCATAAGTTCTACAGTTTTTGCTCTATCACTCACCTTTTGTGTGGAGAATCCTGTATCCAGACCCTTCCCACACCGAAGCAAACCTGTCCCTGCTTTTACAGACCGTATACGGTAAAGCACCAGCGGCTTCACAAGTTAAAGCAGCTTTTTTTGTTTGTTTTTCATTTTTTACATAAAGTGAATTGTTCTGGAAGTGGTCTAGATGTTCCTGGGGCAAGAAGCATTTGCCTGGTCATAATTTAACAGCGGGAAGTTTTTGATAAAAGCTTAAAGAGTGTGGTGTCCTGAGGAGCGTTTCATCGGGTAAAGCCACACGTAAGGAACAGTTGGGATTCGGACTGACAGGAAAGAGCTGCAGGATTCTGTCGGATCAGGCACCGCTGCGGTGTTCTCGTTCTGTTCTGTGCCCTTTCCTGTATGGGCACAACAACAGCTACCGGTCGATTGCCGATACTGGAAGTGTGTATTTGCCTGGGTGCCATTTAATTCCGCATGTGGAATCTGGGGAGATTATCCTGAGCGTAACAGTTTTATCAATATCATTTTACTGGGCTCTGTTGGGGTTTAAGCTGCTAGACGCTTGTTATTACCTGTAGTTTATTTCAACTTACTAGTAGATGCCTTTAAAACTCAAACAAAAAAAAAATACGGGTGATGGGGTGGTGGTTTTTTTTTTTTTTAAATACCCCAGGGTTGTGGTTTTGGTGTAGTGAGACCAAACAGCGTATCTGTTTCTTTGCTCTGAAAATGGAACGGGAGCAGCTCAGTTTGTGCTGTGCTCATTTCCAAACGGGGAAAACAGAAAATCTGCCTTGGCAGAAGTCATAACCTTTGGTGTCGACTTGCCCCACGGCTCGAATTCTGGATTTCTGGTGGTGTCCCGAGGTCAATAAAGCGCGTCGGCTCTTAGGAGGCAGCTCGTCAAACAAGCTGGCGTTTTCATTGGCCGCCTGTCGTGTTTGCAAACAGCAGAAGGAGCGAAGGGTGGAAGCCTGAGCTCTTGGGGAGGCGATACGTGCTCCTTCCCGTAGGAACAGAGCTCTCGGAAGGCTCTTCTGCAGGAGGGGAAGAGCTCCGTACTCTCGCGCCCTGGGTAAGCATCCGTTGCTAATGAGTCTCCTCCTCTTTGGGAGGGATCAAACACATTTAATGCTTTCCACGAAGCTGCCGAACAAGGCAAATCGAATCAAGCAAAGCTGTCAATTCAGGCTTCTATTAAGTTTCTTCGTATAAATGAGCCGAACCCCAAAGCGTTACCTGCGCTCTCCTCCCTGGCTGTTCGCTTCGGGTCCCAGCCCAGCGTCCCTCCTCCCTTAGGCGCGCTGTTCCTCGCCTGTAACCGGTGTTAGGGTCCGAGCCTGGTCGCTGGTTTGTCCCGGAGGCTGTCGTGACAGGTAGCGTTTTGATGAATGGCAGGCGATAGATTTATTGTGGAGACAGCACAGCTTGTGGGTACCGTCAGAGGAGACTCCGTCGGTGTTGGTCTTTTCTCCTCTTAATTATTCAGTTTGGAATATTTTGTTTGAAGGCAAAATGGACGCCTAAATGATACCACTCCCAACAGGAGCAGCAAAGAATTCTCGCTGTTACGTGATGCCAGTTAAGTAAGAACAATCGCGATTCCTTTTTTCAGAGTAGTGCTGTACAGACAGCTGCGAAAGGGCCCCGAAGATGAGGGAACCAGCAAGGTACAATATTGAAACCGCAGTATATTGGCTACGAAAGCGTTGTTTTACTGGCAAAAAATCACAAAAAGAAATATTCCACTAAATGTTGCCAAAATACTTCTTTGTAAAAGGCACGTCTTGCTGAAAAAGAAAAAGCTTTCCCTCACTAAACTATAGTTGGCATAAATATTATTATAAGTAATGTGAACTCTGTCAAAACATTACAATTGTTTGTGCTTTTCCCGAGCAGTCAGTGCGGTAGGACGCGGGTTGTTCCCCTTCTGTCACTTCAGGCGGAGCAGAATTCACCTTCCTGAACAGTTGTGTTGCTTATAGGGATATTTAATGCATTAATATATTTATAACACGTTCTTAACGAACCGCTTACGTATAGAGAAAAATCTTCAAAGCTGTGGGACTACGCAGCATCTTGCGTCTCCGCGTGGTAACACGGCGTGTGACGCACAGCCTGGGTGTCAGCTGCGTTTCAACAGGTCCTGGTTACCTCCTGTCTCCACTAATTGTCCCCGCGGAGCCAGAGGACCGCGCCGGCGGCGGCGTGCTGGCTCCCGGAGCCTACAAACAGGCGTTTATGAGGAAGCGGATGGTGAGTGCCGTGTGTGTGAACGCTTTCACCTCAGCCTGCCTGAAACCCCAGCACGGGAAGAGAACCAGCAAGTCTGGTCAAACACGAACCTGTCTATAAACACTTCCAGGCTCGTTGGGAAATTAAGAAATTAGTAATTGGTTGGCTTAACGTGTGGGAATCAAATGCAGGGTTGCATGCAGTTGTTTAGTGTGTGGGCAGAGACTAAGTAGTGCTGGTTTAACTCAAAACTCATTAATAGCAATAATGACTTAATTTCTTCCCCCCGGCTATGGGAAACCAGGCTGTGCTTAGTGACCAAAACTCAGGGGACGTGCAGCTGGCCAGCAGTCCTGGGTAGTAATGACAGCGTCTATTATTGCTAATATAATTAATAATAGCATCCATTATTGCTCTGTGGCTCCAGTTGATGATCTGCTGGTGCCCTGCCTATTGCCAGCTCCCACGGAAAGAAACTCTCTCGCCCTTCACTGAGGGCTCGGGGGCTTTGAAACCCGGCGTGGTGACACCTGGCTCTGGGGAGGTGTTGGAGCAGACGTGTCAGGGTTGCGCTCGCAGCACTCTGAACCCACAGGAGAAGCCCAGCCTGCAGGACTGCGGGTGCTGTGTAAGGCAGTGCGGGCTGCCTGCACAAAAGCACGCCAAGAATCATGCTGCCCCCACCCCGAGCGCTCAGAAGCCTTGAAACATTTCCTCTGCGAGTGGTACGAATTTGCTGATTATTCCCAAGAAAGATTTCTTGAAATAATCTTGAAGGAGTGAAAGGTCACTGAGCAAGGAGGGCATAACTCTCCCAACTGGATAATTAAAAAGAAAATTAAAAAGTGTGCTGAGTTGGGGATTGACTCGTGGCCATGCTTTGAAGATTAGAAGGGCTTTTTCATCGCAGAGGAAGGAGGTCGGGTTGGTGGGAGGAGGAGTTGGGCTGCTGGAGCGGCTGGGCAGTGCTGAGAAGCTGCATTTGCCGTTTGCTTGCTGAGCGGGGGATGCGATAGCCGCCTCGCTGAGCACAAGTGGGGTGCTCTGCTCTCCCCCCCGGTTTTAAACCATTTTAGTCTTGCAGGTGGAGCTTTCAACCTGGCCGCCCACTGTTTAGTGCACGTGGATTGTCTGGCAGCTGAGCAAACGGTGTGAGAGTTCAACACTACGAACATTTTGTGTATAAACCTGTTTTGCCTTTAGAAAATGGACATAATGGCAACTTCAGCTGAAGGACAGGACTTTGCTTCTGCTTTGCACACCCCGCAGCAAGATCAGCCTGCTGCTTTTTTCTGTATACCTGGAGGTCTGGGAGAAACGTAGGCGTCGCGTTTCGGTTATGGACGTGGTGAGGACCGTAGCAGGTCACCAGAAGCACATCCCTTCTCCGTTAGTTTCTGCAGTGCCTTGATCCGTGCCTCTGCCGCGGATGCCTTTGGCTTCGCTACTCTCTTGTTGTTGTTTTTCCTAGAGAATGATTTCTTATTTCTTACCCAGAAATCAGCCCTTGGTATTTTTAAAGGCACTTCCATCGTGTCATTACCTCTTTACACAGAGGATCCGTCAGTCTGCTTTGATCCACATCTCAGACTCTAGATTCTTCTTACAAGTATTTAAAAATGCAGAGTCGCAGGAAAAATTCTAAGAAATGCTGTAATAGGTGCTATAACTGAGTTTGGGATTTAAGAAAAGAAGTTGCCCCTCTGCTGTGCTCTGGGGAGACCCCCCTGCAGTGCTGGGTCCAGCTCGGGGCTCCTCAGCCCAGCAGAGACACAGAGCTGCTGGAGCGGGGCCAGAGGAGCCCCAGGAGTGACCCGAGGGTGGAACCCCTCTGCTGGGAGGAGAGGGGAGAGAGCTGGGGGGGTTCAGCCTGGAGCAGGGAAGGCTCTGGGGAGATCTTAGTGCGGCCTGTCAGTGCTTCAAGGGGGGTCAGAAAGCTGGGGAGGGGCTGTTCAGCAGGGGCTGATGGGACAGGACAAGGGCTGATGGTTCAACTGGGAGAGGGAGATTGAGAGCAGAGAGAAGGGAGAGATTGTTGCTGCTGAGGGTGGGGAGACCCTGGCGCAGGTTGCCCCGAGAGGTGGGAGAAGCCCCATCCCTGTCACCACCCCAGGTCAGGTTGGCTCTTGGGGCTCTGGGGAAGCTGCTCTGGTTGCAGATGTCCCTGCTGCCTGCAGGGGGTTGGACTGGGGGAGCTCTGAAGGTCCCTTCCAAGCCAAAGCCACCTGTGATTCTAAGAGAGCAGCATTGTTTTCATATCAAAGCATATCTTCTGGGAAGTGCTTTTTCAAGGAATTTGTAATTCAGTGGATTTATAAATGTCTCTGTAAGATCAAACTTAATGGCTTAGTCTTTCTGCTGTTCCAAGCTGCTGGTGGAAGTGGATCTCTTTATTCTGCTGGTATGTGATGCTACTTTCTCCTGTATTAAGTGTATTCATGGGAGTCTGCTTTATAAATGGAATCTTTTCACCGATGTCAAAGATTGTGTGTTGTGACTTTGGTAGGAAGAATATTTCAAGGAGGGATCTTGTTTCCAGGCGTTTGCAGTCCCTGAGTCCTATTAATACCAGTTTTGATGGTGTGACATAACCATTGTGTGCCATCCCCATATGCAGTTTTCTCTACATGGGTGACTTCAGAGTTTTGTCTTGACAAAACGCGGGAGGATGCCCTCAGAATAAATAGGCCAACTCACAACGTTGCCTGTAAATTCAGTTGGTTGTTACTGTCAGGTGGTTTACCAAGGTGTGTCGATCAGCAAATGTTTGTAACTCTGCAGTATTTGATCCTTAAACTGAACACCATGTCTGAGAAGGCGGCAAAAAATTGGATTTTCTCATCATGATCAGAAGTGGACTCCGAGAAGGAGGAACTTTCTCCAGCAAGAGAAACGCTCCCACCGGAACATCCACCTCGAGAGTGGCGGTGATTAAATACCTATTTAAAAGCAAAGGGCTTTACCCAACCAGCCTGCGAGGAGACCTGTCCGGTCCGGCGGTCGTGGAAGCTGCGTTTGAAGTGGAGGCATCCAGGTGGTTTATTTGAACTAAATTATTGAACGTAAATACTAAGTAATCAGAAATAAATCTTCTGAGTGATGAAATGCTCCCGTCACCAGTGATGAACTTTGGAGCGATTAGTTTTAATTGTCAGGTAAATAGACAAGTCTTGTTTAATTGGGTACTTAACTAATGTTCCTTGCGCTGAACTCAATTATTCTTTGAACTATGACACTCCGGGCAAGCAGCGTTTCGGTCCTGGCACTCCGTAAGCAGCTCTTTAAAAAAACAAAAACATCTGGACCTTGGAGTGTGCAGTAAGCAAACAGCTTCGTTCTTTCAAAACCCTATGGTGTTTTTCTTGCCATCGATCACTTAGTCCTGTAGCTCCCTGTGAGCATGTCAAATGCCTCAGATCTAAAATAATTTCCAACGTATTCCTCAAAGGAATCACAGGTCTCGTGGGCGGGCGGTGGACCTGCGCTACAGCAGTTTGTATTTTGTGGTCTCGACACGTAAGACAGGGCGCCGCTTGCGTAAAGGGCTGCGGGCTTTCTCGACGCTGAAATTAGAAGATGTTTCTGTTTGCGAAAACATTTGGAACTGAGAGCAAGGGAAGGAATCTAATAATTGGAGGAGCGAGCGAAGGAGGAAGCTTTTCAACATCTCTTTGCAGTGGAGATTAAACGCTGGAACACAGTGCGGGTTTACGTACGCACGCGTTGCGTAAAATAACGAGCGGAGATAACTGGCTGTCTTCCACGCGCTCTTAGTAAGTGATGAATAACGAGCGTTGCAGCTTTCAATTAAACGCTCCCGCTGCAGGAGTTGGTTCTTTGAAGCGAGAACAAGCACATGCCCATGTCTGATCTGCTGATGATCCGCAGCTCGCAGGGCCTGACAATTAAACGAGTTTGGGCGGCCGATGACCAACTTGGGCGCTTGCGTAACGCCGCTTTTGCCCGGGAAGCGGAGGGAGCTGGATGGCTTTGCCTCCACAATTTGGGTTCAGAAGGTGCGGTTCAGGTAAGGGGAGCTCCTTATTCTGCTCTCAGCCGGCGCTTGGGTTGAGCCCCAGCAGCAGAGAGACGCTGCGCATAAACGTGGGCAGCGCCTGGTGGGTGGGTGCTGCTTTCTGGTGGCCTATTTTAATTTGATTTTAATTGATCACATTAACAGCGTGAGCACATGATGTACTTGGAGAGGTAATTACTGCCCTCGGGGTGGGGGTAAGGGGGTGGTGTACAGACCTGGTGGCGAGTGGCAACGTGGGGCAGGGGCTGCGATGCGCTGAGTTCTGAAATGGTGTTTAGGAGAGTAAGAGCAGCCTTAAGACAGGGCGTCCCGCAGAGAGAGAGGCGGCTCAGAGAGCGAACAGGCTCGTGCTGAAGGTCTGCGTGGTACTTACTGGTTTGTGGTGGAGTTGCCAGACTCTCGCTTCTGTTCCTGCCTCCCTTTCCATCTCACCCCGCCCTGCGGCCCCGAGCATCACTTTTATGCAACGTTTTCCATTAGGAAAGCGAAGGAGCCCGGCACAGGTTATAGTGTGTGTTTGCAGCTCTTGGCAAGGTTGTGGATTGCTAAACCTTGTCTTGTAGAGCAGAGCTTTGAGATCTGGGACCTCTTGAAAACTGGCTAATTGCTAATAAAAACATTTCCGTGCAAGTTGCACAATGGAGGCTTTTGGAAACGCTAACGGGGTGGAGAAAACCCCAACCCCGATTACAGCTCTTGGAGTCAGGCATGTAAATATTTACGCATCTTGGATTTTGCGGCCCCGGCTGAGTTTTCTCCCTGTAGCGTTGCGGGTTACGTAAACCGCTTGAAGCTCCGTGCTGGGGCTGATCCGTACGGGCTCTGCCGTTACTCAGAGACTGTCTGTTCGCTGCCTCTCCGTCCCTGTGGCAGAGGCGTGTGGTAACAGCGTATGACCCCGCGGTGTCTTCCCGCGGTTCCGCCGTTGTGTAACGCGCAGGGGTGGTGATTGGACGCTGAACAGTTATACAATGCCGTGAGCCCAGCCAGGTTATAAAGATCCTCCTTCGCTATGTCTGCATCCTCGCAGGCTGCCGCTCACCACGCCGGCTGTTCCCCTGAGCACGGGCTGGGAGAGCGGTGGTGGAGGACGGCGCCGAGACCGTCTCGAGGAGGTGGAACGGGTTTCTGGAGGTAAGAGCTTCTTTGATTTCAGATGTTAATGGGGATGATGACAAAAATTCAACTGCTTCACTGAGAAAACTGAAGTAAAAAACTTTCAGTAAGAAAACTTAAACCTGACAAACTCAGTTTTTAAATAACAGCTTAAAGATTTGAGGACTTAATTTTTAATTTAAAAATTGTTATCACTGTCAAGAGACTTCAAACGATTTGTCCTCTTTCCTGTTTACCTGTAAGCTTTGATTTCCTTTCAATTTTTAAAATGGGAGAAACTTATATGAGGTTGATGTGATAAAAAAGAGCTTTTTCAGAATGCTCGACCCCAAAAGTACAGCATCTTGGTTAGATTTTGACAGTTTCTTGAATCCCAAATCTTTTATTAAGTTATGTTAAATGGAAGCGAAACGTTTGTTTCAAGACAAGCCTAAGAGATCAACTGAGCGTAAACTTTATCAGGTGTGTAACCAGTTACTGGTTTTATATTGCGACCTGGGCTAAAACGGTTCTCTTTCAGCAAGGAGCGAGTATCTATCTCAAAAATAGCCGTAGGAATGCCTGAGCCTTGGGAAAGGAGCTTCGTATTCAGAGCTGAAAAAGTTGGCACGTTACCCCGATTTGCTTAATAAATGCAATTTTTCCTGGATGAGTCTCCAACTTCACCTTGGTTTTAATGTGATTAAGGTCTTGGAAAAAAAGTAGCTTTCATCCAAGTGCCAAGTCGAAGTACAAAGAGAGCGGAGAAAAGAACCAGTGTGCGCTCAGGTTGCTTTCTGAGCGCGGAGAAGGAGCTTAATGAGCTGTGTCTTAACATCCGTAATAATGTGGAGGTATCGGAATTCTTAGGTTCTTAATGCTCCGCAGGGAGACTGTGAGGACTGTATACCCTTATAAATCAAGTTAATGTGACCCATAAACAAAGTGAGAGGCGCGCTGTGCTGCCCGTCGGACTATAAAGTGGTGATGGGTGTTATAAAGAACAGCGACGCACTATTTCACTTTTATTGACCACCAGTGTCATTGCCATCTAGAGAGCACCGCAGGTGGCATTCGGTATCAGCCGCTTGATGTCAAGGTGTAAAGTTGTTATCTCCTAGATTTTGCTTGCGCTGCTTTGAAATGCCATCTTAGGGCTGCTTCTGTGCGCTGCTTTTCAGCTTGGCCAGTAATGTCTTTGACCAAACACCTTCAGGTTGACCTGTGCTTACTGGAAATACTCGTATTTCAGGAATTTTTGTTTAGAATCGCAGCCTAAATGAGCTCTTTATTAATAATCAAGTAATCAAACACGTAGTTTTTGAGAGCTGTGAGATCCTTTGTTCGGTGTCTCATGCAGTTGGATTCAAGTTCCTCTTGTCAACGAGCTCATTCACACAGGAGGTTAATGAGATTTAGTTAATGTGCTTTAAATCAACAGAAGGTTTGAGCTCAGCATAACTTTCCGCACGTCTTTGTGTAGACATGCCCTAATAACGTTGGTCAGTTGTTCAGACGTCCTAGTCTGGATGGCAGTCAAAATACCAGCTACTTAAAAATTCATTAGTGCCTACAAAGAAAGAATCTGTTCGCGCTTTGAAGAAGTGCTTTGAAGTGAAAACAAACTCAGGACCGAAACTTCTTAAAGTGCCCGCCGATTCTGGGGGTTTAAAACCTAAACGTGAGGAAGTTCGGGCATGTTCAGCGGGACTTTGCTTCCACGGCAGGTGAAGGGAAATGGTGTCTCTTGGAATTTGAAGAATACTTTTCTGTAAGCGTGAGTGAAGTTTGCTTTGTGTGGAGGAGGAAAACCTCTGTCGCGTGTAAGGGCATGGGTAGTCCAGTGCAATTTCATTTCATGGGAAGGAGCGCTGGGCGTGGGAGGCACCTGGTAGAGACGAATCACGAGTATTTTTTGGACCAAAGAGGCTCGGTTTCAAAATAGCCCGAGGAAAAGCTCTAGACTAAAGCGGGAAGGCGGTTTTTACATGTAGCAACAGAAGATGAGGCACGGCTGCTGTGCAGCTTTTCACATCTGTAAGATGGTCAAAATCTCCTGGAAGGCAGAAGAAATGGCCTTGGGGCACAGCTACACATCTGGAACGGTTTGTGGGGTAGAGGACCTCGCGTGCCCCGTATCCAGGCTCCCGTCTGGAGACGTAATGCTCGTGGCCAGCACTGTGAAGCAATTGAACTTGTGGTTGCGGGCCTGCAGACAGCGCTTTGATTGCAGCATGTTTAGTACTTGTCGGGCTTTACGAGCCTCGCTGGTGAGGTACTTGTTGATGGGGAGGACCTTTTTGCTCTGTAGGAAAACATCAAGCACCTTTTGGACAGCTTTGAGTAGCAACCTTGCTACTCTTTTGATCGCCTGTGATTTGGTCGTTAATATTTTAAAACCTCTTAATGTATTGTTCTATTTCTAACAATTTCTCAGGCACAAGTTTCTCCTGGACATAACTAGAGCCAACAGCGAGCTGGAGAAAGCTGCTGGTCCACAAATAGCTGGGAATTGCCTTGCTTTTGTGTCGAGTTGTGTGTCTGGCCAGGGATAGCTGTACCTGCGAGTAAACTTGTCTATGTGGAGCCTCCACAAACTGCCTTCGTTGTCTGCATTGCTGGTCTCGAAAGCGCAGAAGCACTCCTGTTCCCTCATCGGTCCGGTACAGGGTTTCGGTGCAGGAGTTTCTTTCAGAACTTTCCTGATCTCTTGGCATCCATCCTGCCGCCTTCTGCAGCCACCTGCATCTCGCTGGATACTCTCGTGCTGATCTGAGCACGTGTCTGCCTGTCCCCTTCTCCTGTCTCTTGGTGAACATCAGCTGGCAACCAAACCGTAAGCAGCTCTGAGATGGAAAAAACCCCAAACCCACAGCATTCAGTTCCTCTGATGTACAGGCTGCCTTGGTTTGGTTTTAAACACATCGTGTGCCTCAGTTTCAGGGATGCCACACACTTGAAAGTGCCGTTGGAGGTGCTGGGACTCCGGCGGTGCTGGGACTCCGGCGGTGCTGGGACTCCGGCGGTGCTGGGACTCCGGCGGTGCTGGGACTCCGGCGGTGCTGGGACTCCGGCGGTGCTGGGACTCCGGCGGTGCTGGGACTCCGGCGGTGCTGGGACTCCGGCGGTGCTGGGACTCCGGCGGTGCTGGGACTCCGGCGGTGCTGGGACTCCGGCGGTGCTGGGACTCCGGCGGTGCTGGGACTCCGGCGGTGCTGGGACTCCGGCGGTGCTGGGACTCCGGCGGTGCTGGGACTCCGGCGGTGCTGGGACTCCGGCGGTGCTGGGACTCCGGCGGTGCTGGGACTCCGGCGGTGCTGGGACTCCGGCGGTGCTGCTGCGGTTCAGGGGATTCACCTCAACTGTTTTGAATGGATAAAAAGTTTAGGCGAAGCCAACCTCGGCTGATGGGAGGTTGGACAGCTTCGTCTCTGCTTGCAGGAGAAAGTTGCTGTTATTCACCTGAGTCTGACAGCTGATTACAAATAATAAATTGAAGATTGTAATTAAGCTGTCACCTTAATTGGATTCTAATCTCCTTAGTGTATGTAACAGACTGAGCTCTCGTGGCTCTTCAGCCGTCTGTAAAAGCCAGAACGGTCCTGGGTTGGACCTGACTGGGCTCCTTTCTCGGGGCGGTGTGCCATGTGCTTGCCAGGCTGCGTACCTGCATCAGCGCTCGGAAGAATGTGCTGTTTCATCACACCGCCTTGTATAACCACGCCTGTTGGCTTCTTTGCGAGTATTTGCTAGGCACAGCTCTGTGGGGCCACCAAATGTAGGTCAGTTCGGATCTTCCCTGGTCGAGATGGAGAGAATTGGACCACATTTGTCTTTGCAGACAGTGCCGGAGGAAAGGCAGGCGTGTCGAGGGAGCAGCGTGGCCTTTCCCCGGCTAGGAGAGGTTTCCTCTTGTGCACTTGCACCCGGACCGTGCCCTGCAGTAGGCGCTTTGTCTGGGTAAGAATCTTATCCAAGGCATTGTAAACCCCGGTAAGCTTTTCACCTCCCTGGGTTGATCAGGTATGAGCCCTGGAGATAACGTGGCATGGGAGGAGGTGGATGTTAATCAGTATCCTGGGGGAAATTTCACTTCTAGCCTTTCCGTTTGATCCAAGGCAGCAGGTAATTCGTTGGGTTGTGTGTACCCAGCTGATGCTGAATGAGTTTTATCTCTTTTTACATGACTCCTCAGCATCTGAGCAGTTGGATTGGTTACAGAGGGCTATAAAATGTCCGAGTCATCTTTAGCTCTGCTCAGCTGGTGGGTGAGAGGTCTGCTAAAGAGTGTGTTTCAGATAACCTGATCTGCTGCTGCCTGAAGATTTTGTTTCAACTCCTGATTGCAGAGTAAAAGCAGTCTCCAAATCTGTGTGCCGTTAAGTGCAGGTTTCACTGCTGAGTAGAAGCAGGAAGAGTTTGGAAATTTGTTCTCCTTGTTTTCCTCGGACCACCCACCCATGTTTGTGTGCAGAAGCACACACTCCCCCTTTCTAGGAAAAGCAAAGGAGGAGGATATTTTTGCCTGTTAATTTGGAGTTGCTTGTTGATCATCATCTGGGAACCCTCGTCCAGACACCCATCGTTCTAGCTGTTGTGTTCCAGCTCTCAGTGAATTATGAACTCGAGGCACAGGCCATTTGCGTGCTCTCCTGATGTATTCTCCAGAAGGATTCCCGAGGAGCGATCACATCTCTGAGCAGACAGCAGCGCGAAGTAAGATAGGATTATTTCTTCTGCATCAGTGGAGATGCTGGTTAATGCTGACTAAGGAGCTTATTGTGCCAGAGCACCTCAAACCAGCTCTCCCCAATGGCAGGTTTCCTGCTGGGGTAACTCCTGCCCCGGTGGTTCACTGGCATGGCTGCGTGTGTTAGGGAGGTGTCATTCTGCCCCCTCCCTTTTCCTTTCTGATCTGAGATGATAAAGCTGCCAGACTAAACTACGGCTGTCTCCACCGCTGATGTTCTTGGAGAATAAAATAGGTCTGCATTGACATAAAAGCACAAATTCCTTTATTTTTTTTTCTCGTGTGCTTGAAAAAACCCCTCGTGCCTCTACAGTAAAAGCAAACAAAACCCCTCAAACCCCCCACCCCAGACACCCCCAACCCTTTAACTAGTGTCTGTCTCTCTTCCTCCTCTCTAACCTGTTCGTGTCACCTCTCAGACCTGCGTAGGCAGCTTTGAGACGAACCTTCCTGCAGAGGAGCGTTGAGGAGGCACCGCCGGCTCCCTGTGCCCAAACCCAGGAGCAGACAAACCAGTTACAGCCGCTGTTCCTGTCTGGAGGTTTGCGCCCTTGCAGGGGAAGTCTGTGGTTCTTGTAAAAATGGGAACGGCTTTTTTTCAGAACAGTGTGACGGTGAGAACTGGAACTCGTCTTCTCCCTCAGTCCTCAGCTCAAGTGAGAAGTAATTGATTATGTCTCTGGTGTTTACCTTAAGAAACAAGTCTGAATTAAACCCTGGTTTGTAGGCACTATTCCCCTTCCGTTTTGGTTGAATTAGGAGTGCTTCAAGGGTACCGCAGTGCCCAGGTAGGATTTCTTAGGTAGGCGTATTCTCTCTCTTGAGAAGTCACATTGCTTTGAAAGGTGAATGTCCCTGTCACCTCAAGTAACCAGAATTTTCTAGCAATTGGGCAATTAACAGCTATTAAGAGGCTCTAAAGTATTACTACTCGTTAATTTTTCCAAGTGCCCTAAATTGCCCCTAGCAGAGGGGTCTTCCCCAGGTTCCGCAGACATTGAATTGCTGGCGCTTTCCTGAGCAGCGCTGTGGCAGGGAGGCTCGGGAGGAAAACCCAACCCCTCCGTTTTTGCTTTCTAAACAGGTAGAACTGTGTTCTCTGGGTGTCCATTAGCTGCGTTCCCACCTCTGGCAACTAAAAAACTGCATTAGTTTGCTTTTGAAGTTACACCAGAGTGCAGGAGGTTTTGCTGCTTGAATGTGTTCTGGTTTTGCAGAAAATTTCGCTCGGTGTGAAGATGAAAAGGCCGTTTTCCACGTTCTGTCATGTGTTTGCCTCTGCAGCTCAGCTTGTTTCAGCCGCACTTGCTTCTTTTGAAGCTCAGTGATGCAAAACTTGGTTCGCTGCAGCATTTCCCGTGCTGTCCCGTGGCAGGTTTACGTTCAGATCTCTTCATTCGTGTTCCTTAGTCTCGGAACTGGCAGAAGTGCTGCTGGCCATGCACTGGCCAGTGTCATTTAAGGAGCGAGTGGGGGAAGACGGTGCTGCAGTGACCCATCTGGGAAAACAAAGGAGGACCAGTACGATCTTCCTGTTCTGTGCCAAAATAACAGCGGTACTAACTAAAATGCACAGTTTCACCCTGAAGGAGTTGCTTCAGCACCATCAGGCAGCTTGCTGTGAACTGGGATAGCTCCAGTGAGGGCGCTCTGCAGAAAGGGCTGTTCCTGTCTGCCTGGAAGAGGCTCCCGGGCAGTCAGCTGTCCTTCACTGGCCACCCGCATGCGTCCTGGGTGCTTTTTGAGTGAAAATAAGTTGTTTCAAGAGGAAGGGTTCAGTTATGCCGAGGTGGACTCGTGAGTGGCTCTACACATTCCCCTCTCTGAAGAAGCACAGATGTTTGCAGTGGCTGCTCGTAGCAGACTGCTCTGCATCACCACATAGCTGGAGCACAGCGTCGCTCCCCAAAAGTTCTGTGGAAATGACTGTGAAATGGAAACAAAGCAAGGTTTCGATATACTGCTAATAACTGAAGCCCGCAAGAGGAGAGCGAGGGAATAATCACAATATTCCCATCCCGAAGCAATTTCCAACCTGTCAGCTTTAATGGCTCATCCGCTAATTATCAAATCAGAAAGGGAGGATGAGAGTCGGTGAGCCACGAGCATGAAGGGGGCCTCTGTGTGTGCAGATACCTGAGGTAATCAAGACAAACTAATTTCTCTCTCCTATTCCAGGTGCCATTGATGCTAACGGTACTTAAAAAAGCCACCCTCATGTCCCAGCTGGATTACTGAGCACTTTGGTGATTCCCGGAGGTGCTGCTGCTTAAAGAAGGGATTTAGTCCTTAGTGCTCGGGCTGTCCTGCCAGGAGCATCCCGCGGGTGCTGTATGCAAGTCCTCGACATTCTGGAAACGATGGGGATTGGTAAGAACACCACCTCGAAATCAGTGGAGGCGGGAGGCTCGACGGAAGGCAAATACGAGGATGAATCCAAACATCCCACCTTTTTCACCCTGCCCGTAAGTAACCCGCTCAGGTACAGCATAGCGAAGCTCGGGGTGGCTCCGTTAACGCTTCGCTCTAATCCTGGGGAACAAAACCTGTATTTCCACAAGCAGTCACTGCCAATAGCTCTGTGCTGGTGCTCCCCACCCTCAGCTGCCCCTGCCTGGGCTTTGAGGAGCTCTGTGTGCTGGCTTCCCAGTCTATACTCCTGGATGTGCTGTGACAGAAATGACTGCTTGCCATGTCAAGTACCAAGGGAGAAAACTGAGCGACGTGAGGCGTGACTGCACAGAAAATGTTTAAGACCTCGTGTTTCTCTTTTGTTGTATTTTTAAGGTGGTGATAAATGGTGGAGCAACATCCAGCGGCGATCAGGATACAGAAGACACCGAGCTGATGGCCATCTACACTACCGAAAATGGCATCGCAGAAAAGGTACGTGGTGGCTTCCTTCCAGGTGCCTTTTCAGCTCTGGTTTTGCTTGGCTGCGAGGTTTTCTGTCTCTAATCGGGCATGCTGACTTGCAGATTCAGGTGGGGCTTGGGGCGGTTCTGTCCTCATGACTCTCCTGGTCACTCGTGTTGGTTGCAGAACGCGGGGAATGACTCGGCAAATGTTAGAAGCCGTTAATGCACTTTGACCTGGCACCAAAATTCGTAACACGCAATTTTTTGATTTCTTCGTTTCCGTTGGCCTTTCGCCTGGTTTCCCTGATAGGGTCATTCTGCTCTGTTCTCCCGTTCTGAACAACTTCTGCAATTAGTCAAGTAAACTGGTGGTGTTGAGCACCTTCAAAAGTGGAATCTCTGCCACTCTCCCAAAGTCTTCTGAGCTCCAACCTCATAAACTTAATTTTTCTGGTCCTTTTTCCAAGGAGGGGGCTGCTTCTTATTATTGAGTGACAATATTATTATTGAGTGACAGCTTCATGAATGGATTTCAGGTCATTCGTAAAAACCCTTGAACATTTTTCCTTAGGATGATGATGTTTGAATCTTAGCTGTTCAGGAAGACCCAGCGGAGGCCTCAAAGGAGACCAAGTTGGTTGTGATTGTTCCGGCTTTTTTCTCAACTCCATCATTCCCCAAGCCTGTTCAACGACGATCATGCAAGCAGAGAGGGAGGAAGTCCGAGCTCTCCTTAAAATAAGGAAGAGGATTGTAGTAAATCTGAACAGCACCTTTTTCTGAAATGTTTCTGTCTAACTGGCCTTGTGGTTAAGCCTTGTCTCAGAAAGCCTCAGTTTGACCAAACTTTTCAAGCGTCCTAACTGAAAAAAGAACAAAACTCTCTTGGTTCCAAGCAAGAGCATCACAATGCTCTTTTCTTTGAGGCTGTAACTTCTGTTGGGGTATCAAAGGGTGTAGATAAGGTTCTCTGAGTCAGACATCGAGTTTCACTTCTGAGTTTCAGATGTAAAACGTACCCTCATCAGGCGGTTGTGACAGAGGTCTGTCGGTGTCACAGTTTAAACGAATGATGAATGCCACGACGTGCCGTCGCCGTATACTCTGTCTCTTAGAGGTTCTCTGCCTGTGTCTCGAGCACATCTCCACCACCATCTTGATCATGCTGATAATTTCATGGACAAATTTTGGCAACTGTTGGCATGGGTGTCTGATGGCTGAGTTTTGGAGCACGCTCAGACTAGCGTGGAGAGAGACAATCTGATAAAAGCCTTGAGCAAAAGGTGTTGGGATGAAATTGTGCAACGCAGATAAGCGATCTCTAGACGTTAAAGCACGTCTCCATGGCCTGTTTTTACCAAATGTGTATTTTTCTTCCTTCCACTTGATCCATGGGATCAGAACCATGAAGGATGGGTGATAATTCACCTTCAGGAGATCAGGAGCTTTCAATCAACCAAAAGCTGTACTTAGTTGCTGGAGGATGCCCAGTGCTTAAATTGTCCCGCAGTATTTGTCAGGTGAGACAATTAGCTATTAGCCTGGATGAGAAATAACTGTATTGCTGCATCCTGAGAAAATAAGCAATACTATGCTGGTTTTCGTTCAGTAGAATTAATTTGGACACGCTGTTGGCTCTTTATTTAAGGTATTTCTCTACAGGCCTTGTTCCCTGCAGTTAATCAGTTTTCTTTCGGTCCTTCCCACCAGTACTTGGTAGCAGAGCCCTCGTCTTGCACTGTTGGTGTTTGCTTCTATGCATTTTGGATTTTTAATTTGTTGGTTGGGGTTTTTCTTCCCTCCAACATTTCTGCTTCACTTTTATCTCCATCTTATTTTTACCCCCTGTTTATACCTATATATACCTTGGGCTTTTTTTTATTTTTTGTGTTGTTCCACCTTTGGCCAATTAAAACTAATATTAAAAAAAAAAAAAAAAAAAGCCTTAGTCTCTGATCAGTATCTCATTCAGAAAGGTGCAGTTTGCCCCAGCAGTTCCCTCCCGGCGTACTGGACAAGCACCAACACACAGTCTGTGTGTGAAACCAGCAGGCACACGCTCGAGGTACGACAGAGCCGCTGACTACCCCATGACTTATCAGCAGGGTAGCCAGACCTCACCCTAGTTCTCAAATTCCTCATTGTTCAGTGCTGGTGTCTTTCATGTCAGTTCCCTTTAGCCGTTATCTGCGAAAGGTTTGATGATGGTGAAAGCTTCCTCTCCCGAAGCAGAACAAGTCTGGTGTTTGGAAGGAATGAGGAGTAGCCTGGGGGTTTTATCCCACCACTTCTCTGTGTATGACAGACTCTGCATGACAATTACGCCTTAAAGTTTGAAATTCTTTTGTTAGAAGACACTTTCCAAAGGAGAGCCTGAATTGGTTGGCAGTTGTCGATCTGCGTCCAGAAGGAGTGCCACGGACAAGTCGGCTTGTTCCTAGGCCTGGCACCTGCTGACCTTTTGTGGTCTTTGCTGACAAATGTAGGTGTAAATATAAATTCTGAAATCGGTGTTTCTACCTGCTGCGCCACTGGAACACCTCGACCTTTCCATAGCACTGTGGTCGATTCCACTCCCTGAATTTCAGTTAAGCCAGTGGCACTGGTTATCCTAACAGAAACCTGAGGGAAGAGGAGAATACCATGGGTCACTTTGGCTTCTCTGACCTCGTAGGTGATAAACCAAATGGAGATTATCTAAGCATGATCCGTGGACGTGTGGTGATATTTGAAGAAGTGAAGACGATGTGAGGCAAAGTCACGAGCCTGGCAACGTTCGCGGGCTTTGTGTACGGCAGCTTCCCATGAGTTTGTTATGTTCCAGTGTGGATTAGGTCAGAACAGTAGTTATATAAGGTATTTTTTTGGTTAGTTGAGCTGAAATGATAAAATCTGATACTTCCTTCTGCTTTTGTTGTTGGTATTTGGGCTTTGGAGCCTTGTGGTTTTGTTTCAGGGATTTCCAAACCAGGGAGGCTGAATGAAACGCTTCCATTTAGTTTAAAGAAGACATGATTGAGCTGAGTCTTGAGTCAATGGAATTTTGCCGGGATTTTGATGAGGGTGCGCGTGTGGTCAGTCGTCTGTCAGCTCCCTGCGAATTAGAGCACGTGGGGGGCCTGGGGTTGGCCTCGCTTCAGTTCCTGCAGGTCTGGAGGAAACGCACGTGGCTAATGGAAGTTGGCCGGGGATGTGTTCGGTTACAGCGAGCAGCGTTTTTCTGGGCTGTTTGAATGTGGGGTGGAAGCAAAACTAATGAATCTTGTGGTTAAAGAAGGTTATCCAAGACTGGAATTGAGTAAGAATTAAGAGGGGAAGCAATTACTGTAATGAGGAACTGCGCTGCCCGTGAGTTTGGTCTCTTACGCAAGGATAGCCGTTCCACTTCGAAAACTGCCATCGCCGACTCCTCTGCGTACTTCCCATTCTTCCTTTTTTCTTCCTTTCTTTTTGAATCTGTCATGATAATCCCATTTTTTGACACCTTTTGGCTGCCGGATCGGTTCTATCATAAACGAGCCGTTGTTCTGTTGGCGTAAGTCCAGGGGCTGGGTTACACAAGTGAACGTGTGCGCTACACGTCCCAGTAGCTGCAGCTGGAGACGAGAGGTAAAAG
This sequence comes from Bucorvus abyssinicus, assembly GCA_009769605.1. Lineage (NCBI taxonomy): Eukaryota > Metazoa > Chordata > Aves > Bucerotiformes > Bucorvidae > Bucorvus > Bucorvus abyssinicus. The sequence continues at coordinate 1,436,822 of CM020059.1, read as the reverse complement.
GCTTTAAAAATGTCACGTACCAGCATTGCTGGGGAGCGTTAGAGCAGCCGTGGAGTATCTGGGAATTGCCTGAGAGTTCCAATTCTGTTTGCTCTGATGAGGCAGTAACCTGCTGTGGTGGGTTCTACCCTCCCCACCTTTCTCCCCCCCACAGAGCTCTTTGGCGGAGACGCTGGACAGCAGTGGCAGTTTGGACGCACAGAGGACCGACATGATTTACACCATCGAAGACGTTCCTCCGTGGTATCTCTGCATATTTCTGGGGTTACAGGTAGGTTTCAAAACAGCGGATGTATTTTCCTCTGTTACTTTCAAAGCTCGCTCAGCATTTCCTGTGTAGTTCGTTGCATTGGTGTATGTGATAATTTTATTCTCCCCACGCTCTCACGTTTGAAGAAAGTGTTAAGGGTTCCTTCTGAAGTCGATCGCAAAGATTACTGTGATAACGATATTACTGATGCTGGCGGATGCATTTGTGAGATTCACTTCAACATTTAGTCTTCTGAGCTGCTGGTAGCCAATAAGTGAGCAAATGCTGAGTGATGAACTTCAGAAAGTGACATCTGGCACCTCCAAAGTTAACGGTGGAGAGAGATAGTGGTTTAGTCCTGAAATCTGGAATATTCAAGCTGCCACTGTCGTAATTCCAATTCTGCAAGCTTGATCCTGGCCCTGTGGGCTCACTAGTCGGTGGAGCAGGCAAATTCTGCACTCCTGGGAGTGAGAGCGTGTGCTTCCTGCGTGAGCGGGACTGTGGTGGTGAGCTGGACCCTGCTGCCAGCTCAGCCACTCACTCGTGTGCGCTGGAACAGCTCCGTTCATCTCCTTTCTTTCTCCAATGGAAATAATATTTGTCCCTCAGGAATGCTGAGAATTTGTTAATATCTGCAAAGTATGCCGAGATCTCCAAACAAATACATTCCAAAGCATCCTTTTCCTTTCTGCCTCTCCTCAAGGCCGGGCAGTTCTGTAGGGGTTTTCTTTTTACTCCTTGCTGACTGGGGTGGCTCTTCTTTCTTTGTTTGTTTGCTTAGTGTGTTTGGTTGAAAAGGAACTAATGAGTACCTGGTTTCTGGTACTTGGGAGCCTGTTTGCGTCCTGGTCTGTGTGTGCTCCAAGTTCGTTTGTAAGCTGATGGTTTTTCACATGGTTGCAGGTGAATGGAGTTATTTATCTGCTGTTCAGAGTTAGAAGCTGTTGCAGCAGTTACCTGGATACCTCCCCCTCAAGAACAGTGGCCGTGTAGCTGGGTAAATAACCTCGCTTACCCTGCAGAAATAGCCATCGTTAGCAACAGGCCACTGGTAGCTCAACGTGGAAGGAAATTACTTGAAGAAATGCTCAGGACCAGGAGGCGAGAGCTTTGGAATAGTTCGAAACCAAAAATATCCAGTGCAAAAGAACAGATGTTCATAAATTTATTCACTTGCTAGTGCTGGCCGCAGTATTAACAACCTGTTTTTCTCCTCACAGCATTACTTGACCTGTTTCAGTGGAACTATCGCCGTGCCCTTTTTGCTAGCTGATGCCATGTGTGTTGGGTTTGACCAGTGGGCCACCAGCCAGCTGATTGGGACCATTTTCTTCTGCGTCGGCATCACTACGTTGTTACAAACCACTTTTGGGTGCAGGTGAGATTCGGGACTTGTTTCTAGCTGTTGGGATGGGGATAAGACCAGAGATCTGTTGGGATTTCCAGGGTGCAGGCTGAGATCCAAGAGGGAGGTGGTCTGTTTTCAAAGGATAAACACGAAACACGAGATAGCAGGTCACGTACAGGGCAGTTAGGGAAAGCTTTTGGAAAGCTGCTCCCGAAAAAAGGTGGATCTGAAATGAGAGAAGGCGTCCCAAGGGTAAGAAAATACAGCAGGGGCAGGGAGAGGGAAGAAAAAGGAGGGAAGTCCATGAGGACAGACAAGGTAGAAGCGTTTCTGGGGGAAAGGAATAAGTCATAGGCCTTGGTAAAAAGGGACTAATTTGGGTATTTTTATTTCTTTCTCAAATGATACTGTATTCTGGCCGATATTGAGGTGGTTGCGATTAGTCCTGCAGCAGATTGCGTGCTTCTTGCTGTAAAGTGCTTGTCACTTGGAAGATGATGAGGGTGACTTTTATTCTCCGAACTGAGCGTCTCAGGTTCCTTCCAACACAGACAAAGCCCTTGTTCTGATCTGTTAGCTGCTCCGAGTTGCAGGTCGTGCTCCTCCCTTGAGCCGGGCAGACCCGCAGGGGTGCCCGTACCTCTCCTTCGAGGACGCAAGAGACCAGCTGAAGTGTTAGCAAACACTCGTATACATGTGCTGTTGGTGAGAACAGGCTGTTGTAAGTTTTATTAACATGAGGATAAATCTTCTTAAAAAAAAACGTGTTCTACAGTAAACACTGCAGAGAGAGGTTTGACATGTTTACTTAAACTTCTCTTGACTCCGCCCGGGAGAACCAGGAATAGCTGAAACCTGCCGAGTTATTTCTGCATCTTCTTGAATAAACCAAGAGTGATAAGTCAAACCAGAAGAAAAGCGCATGTTTGAAGAGTGGTTGCTTGGATGATTCATGGGTCGTTTAGGTGGATTCCAGAACAATGCGGGCTGAAATCTTGCATTCCAGTAGAAAACGGACAGGCACCCCCTCCATTTTCACAGATTTATCTAAGAAACAGGATCTCTGGGTGGAAAAGTTCTCCCAGCAGGGTGCAGAAGGCAAGCAATGGGTGATCACTTGCGGTTCTGGGTCAGCTTGTCATAGCAGTATTTTCCAAATATTTCAGGTTTTCCAATGTAATCTCCAGTTGCTGGTTTAGCTCTCTTCAGTGTTCGTGTCTTCTTTCCCTTGGAAAACCCTTCCCTTTGTGTACTCAGCGCACAGAATCTCTCCGCTGTTTTCTATGAAAAGTTCATTCTGATGATGAAAATCGTTGAAAATGTTCTTTCCCCGACGTATTTTCTTTTCGTTGAGGCTACCTGCAGTTAATAATCACGATTTTCGGCCCGATAGGCTCTCCATGCTCGCGGGGTAACTTGCCTTAGCCTGAATCAGGAATTCTCCAGGACCTCGGCTGGAAGGAGGCAGAGGGGCAGAGTTGTGCCCTTCGGCGCTTCCAACTCTCCTCTAATGGGAGTGGTGTATTCCCCCCCACCCCATCTTCTGTTTGTGCTTTATGTAGGAAATCGAGGGATTGTTGACCGCAGCAGGAACTGGAAGATCAGGTCTTTTTTGGTTCAACTTTGAATATCTCTTCCCTGGATTTACTGAAGCTTGAAATCTTCTGGTTCTGTAAGAACTGCAGAGTTGTGGATGGGGATGAACTCCAAGAGGAGCTTGGTCTTCCTGCGCTTCACCAGCTTTCTCCTGTCTCAAACTGATCAGGAAAAGCTTCATTTTTACGCTTCCTGAGACCTGTATCTCTTCACAGAACTAAAGTTTGTCAGCTTTGGGGTTTCCCCTAACTAATCTTGAGCTCTTTGTTACTTACTGTGAGGTGATGTAGGGCTCTTGCAGAGGCTGGCATGGTCCCATCCCTTTGAAACGCTCTGTTCCTCCCGTATAATCCCACCTCTGCCCTCCCTGGTGGCTTTATTTTTCCTTCTCAGTGGCTTCCACTTGCACTGTGAAGTACATGGTTATATACTGAAGAGGCGATTGTGTTCGGGTCTTAAGATAAGTGACCTGGTATTTAAGGAGCAAATTTCTGCGGCTGGATGTTTTATAACTATTTAACATGTGATTTGGGTTTTATGTAAGGGTGGGAACGGGATATAGCAGCGACGTTCTCTAAATGAGTTTTCAAAGTATTTATTGGCAAGTCAACTGCAAAGTGTTTCAGCAAATAAAGCCACTCAGGTTTCAAAAGGTCAAATTCCACGGTTTCAAGGTCCTTAGAGATGGATTTAGCTCGGTTATGAGGCGGAGTTGTGGTCGGTTTGGTACCCATACTAATGTTAGGAATTCAAGCTATTTATTAGGTTCCGTAATAAGCCAAAAGATTTGGCCAGGATTCAGAGTAATTAGGAGGGCTGAGACAACCAAATACAGCTTTAATACACCTAAACAGTTTAGGTTTGCTGCTGTGCCCGTCGCTACCTCGTCTGAGCGTTCTTACATCTGTGTGAGGTGTGGAGGTAGGGAAGACACGGCCAGACGGCTTCAGCTGCATAAACCACTCTGTCTTCACAGGGCTGGTGCCATCATTGAGCAGCTTCTCAATTTAGACATGAAATTAGAACGATCCCCCAGCCGTAAGCTGGTGGTGCTTTATCCCGCCTGCAGTGAATGCCCGGCTTAGCCCTGCTTCGTTAAAAAAAAGCCCTAAATATTCCATGTTGCAGGTGAACTGTCTCGGAAGGGTTGAGCTGAGCGAGCCGTGCCAAGGCATTGTCACGGAGGATGTTTTCTGATACAAAACTCACAATCCGTGCCGAAGGCTCGGTACAACTGACTTCATCCCTGGGGCATGTGTTTGCAATGTCTATTTACCACATCACTGGGGGGACACAGAGCACTGCGTAGGTGGGACAGAGGAGTAACAGCTTGTTACAGGTATTGCGCGTTTCGCCATGGACACCAGCTTGCTCCGTTTGCTTAACGCTCCTTGGAAAATGTGGTGAATCATTCGCTTGTAGCTACCAAGCGTTTCTTCACCGGAGACGAAGCTTGGATTTCTGCGTGAAGAAGCGTAGCAGGGAATTGCACGTCAGCGCGGCGTGCTCAGATGGCTCGTGTGGTCTTTGAAGTTGGACTTTCCAATGCAGTTTCCAACGTTTGGGGTGGGTGGGTCAGCTTTTCAGATCGCTCACGGCCCAAACTCCTCACCAGCGGTGGATCGACTCTTCCAACTTTCTGCCTCTGAACATTACAACTACTGTTAGTAACGTGCTTCTGGTTTCATCTTCTTTGTGTTAAGCATGTGTAGGATTTTTTTTTTTTCTTCTTTATGCCTTTTCTGATCTTTATCTGAATCTGCTACAGTTCTTTTTCCTTTACTGGTGTTTGCACTGGCACGGAGGCACTTCGTTGGGGTTGTAAACCAGCCATAAACGCGGTGCAATAACTAGAGCTGCATGAGCAAGTGTTCCATGTGCTACAGTTGGAGATCTGCTATTAAAGAGAACATTAGAATCCATTCACGGTGGTATTTATAGACCAGTTCAAAGCGCGTCTTCTCTGTACTTAGGTAACATCTGGATTTTTGTGATGTTACGCAAGCTGCGGTTGATGCAATAAATACGTGGTTGGTGCTGGTAAATGCTCCTTAGATCTGAATCCTTTTGGGAAGTGCAAACACCAATGCTAAGATTGTCATCTCAAAATTCTTGTGTTTGTTGTTGGTAGCCACCTGGAACATCTAATCAGCTCTTATCACACTAATAGTTACTTACACGTACACTGCACGATGAGTCTGTAAATGACTGTACTTCAAGTCACGCAGAGGGAAGGGGTCGAGTTTGCAGAGTGCGTACTGCGCTGTCCAAGAGCTTTCTTAACGCGGCGGGACGGTAAGAGCTGCGTGTTCAGCAGTTTGGCTGGCGCATGCGCCAGAACGGCCAGCGATGGCCGTGTGCTGCTGAGCAGCTGAAACCAGGGTCTGGCACCTGCGTGCTGGTGTCCAGGAATGATCTGTTAGAGGTAATGAGCTGTTGCAGGAATAGCTTCACGCGTGTAGTGTCGTCTGTGAGGGCTTTGGTTTGTGAAGTCTTGGTAATTCTATGGCTGCTCTTTTTAAGAAGAAGTTCTCCTATTTCGCTTTTAATACCGCCCCTAGAGGATGGGTTTGAGGGTGGGTAACCACCGAACTGATACCTGCCACAGAACTGTAACACCGCGAAACGTCAGCATCTCTTCTTTCCCTCCCCACCAGGTTACCCTTGTTTCAAGCGAGTGCTTTTGCATTCCTAGCACCTGCCAGAGCAATACTCTCCCTGGAGAAGTGGAAGTGTAATAATACAGGTAATCGTCCTTTCTGCTTGTGGAGGTCTAAGGGACAAATGACCCAGGTCACGTACAGTGCGAGTGCCAAAGCTTTTGGTATGGAAACTGGAAGTGATGAGCATGGAATATGAAGAATTCTCTCCTTTTACAATGTTAAAATTTTGTGCCTTGGAAAAAGGTTCCTAAAAATGCCCTTGTGGAATTCTGTTTGAGGGGGCGAGTTCAATGTAAAAAGTGTTGACAAATTAAATATAGCAGTAACATAAAGCAGTTCTTTTGTTAACAATGTAGAGAAAGGCAGAAGGGTTCTGTAAATGTTCCTTTCCAGGTTTGGAAATAGTGAGTGTGACTGAGTCCTCTTGACTTGAGTAGTAGGAAGTTTGAGCAACATTCAGCATCACCTCAAGACCAGTACGTTCCCAGTTCAACTCCTACCTGACGGATTTGGCAGCACAAGATGTGACAATATTCGGATGTTCACTTTCACTTTTTCTTTGCTGACATCATCATCCTGACAGGTTTTGGGTTTATTTAGAGTGAAAGTGTGCGGTGCAGCTGCTTGGGCAGGAGCTTGTGCTTTAGCCTTGGTTAGAAAGCTGAGGTGGAACCGGCGCTAGCAGCTCAGCGGCGCAGAGAAGCAGGCTGATGGCTTTAACGCACGTTCTCCCCAGGGTCCTTTTGATTCTCTAACTGTTTCTATTATTTATGTGCCTATACATCTCTTTTGATTCACTCACAACCATGTAATGAGTTTTCCTCGTGGTTTTTCTATAGAAAACTTAGCGTTGAGCATTCACCGTTTCTCACTGGGGGAGTCAGCTTTAGCTGCTGGGGAACGGCACGTGGGTTTCCGTGCCCGGGAGGTGAAGGCAGACGCTGGTGTGCTGCAGCAGCACCGGCTGGGCGGGATGTTTCTGTGCACCAGAACGTGCCAGTCTCCGAATACGCACCTTGCTGAAAGAAAATACTGTCCGATAGCCTCGGACGGCAAAGCAATTTTTTCCCACTGCTTCAGCTTTTCAGAAAGAGCCTTTGCTGCACCTTGCTCTTGAACCTTTTAACCTTCGAAAGGTGTCAGCTGGGGTTGTTACCACGGGTCAGTTCGCGGTGCAGTGAGTGACCCAAATTGGTGAACAACAATGGGCGGAGTACTTTATTCCCAGTGTGCAGCCGAGTAACTCGCCATTCATCTGTTCACTGGAGCGCAAAAAGAAGCCCTAACTGACCTTTCTTTCTGAGAGTTAGGAATTTTTCCCCACTGTGGTACAGTGGGTAGAATTAGTGGTTAGCTCCTGGGGAACGTAAGCCTGTTATCACTTGATTTGTAGCGCTGCTCAGCTTTTATTCTGTGTAAATCAAGGCCCGTTTGTCAGACACAGCTTAAGGAGGGGTTTATTCTGTGTTAAATGATGGCAAAGTGGCCAAGGAATAAATGCCTGTGTTTTTTCTTTTCTTCTTTTTGTAAGATATAACAGTCACAAATGGAACGACAGAACTGCTTCACACTGAGCACATCTGGTATCCCAGAATACGAGAGGTAATGTCGGAGTAGCCTTTAGCTGTTGATCTGTCCGATTCCAGTTAAGTTTCTCACCTAACCATCTGTGTGTTCTCGTCTTTAAGTTGGTAATTTCCTCTGTCACTGCGATTTCCATTCAAATATCTCCCTTTACTCATTCCATGGAAGTCTTCCTCTTTCCGACTTGTTCATGGCTGGACAGCAAATACAAGGAGTTAGTTACCACACGCCAAAAGAGGCGCAGTAAAATGCGCGAGCGAGACGAATACTCTTCGTGTAACACGCTGCGGTTTGTGCTCCCTGGTAGCGGCTCAGCCGCTGCCACACTTGCCTGCTGTCGGTCCCTCTGCTCAGTGGGCTGTCCTGTGGAAGGTAACTACCCAGTTAACAGATCTGGGTCAGCCCCAGGGGTCTGTAAGTTGGAGACGATTCTGATAAGACGTTGATTCTCCCCAGAGACTTGCTGAAAGATAGCAGAAGTCCTTCTCCACTCGCAGCACAGCAGTCTGAACGTCGCCATGCTCTGCAGAGCCCAGGATGAGGGTTGTGCCCAGGCGTCACACTAGAGTGATAGATAGCGTAGTCCAAATTCAGGCGTGTGTCATGGAATCTATCTCCCATCCCGTTGCTTTGGGCTGCAAACTTTTTCTTAATTAAAAACAACCCCTCTCTCTTCCCCATGTTCAAACCATAGCTACATCCTGCCAAGAGCCCTGCAGCCAAGAGGGCTGACAGTCTCCTGAGACCACAACGCTGCTCTATACCAGCTTCTAAGGAGCACTTGTGAACAATGCAGCACACACTCTGCCCCTAGGAGCTAGGAGCATCACCTCCGTGGCGCAGCAACCCTTGCCGGTTCGATCTGAGAGCTTAAAGGTTAGCCTGGAACCCAGGTCTCCTGTCTGACAGTGTGATGTACTATCCACACAACTACCAGACTGGCCCACTGGTCTGTTGTGTAATAGTTTTGTGCAGAAAACCATAAGTGTTATGCTTAAGCAATAAGTCACTTAAACATAATGAGCTGTTTTATGACGAAAAATTTGCTGAGTTCTTCTGTGTCACTGAAATCTTTTAACTGCAGTTTGTAATCCAGAGCAGAAAAAGCGATGTTTGGGGTGGGCTCGTAAGATTTGACTGAACCATCTCTTTCCCGTTCTTGTGTGTTCAGATCCAAGGTGCTATTATCATGTCCTCCTTGATAGAAGTGGTGATCGGTTTGCTTGGCCTTCCCGGCGCCCTGTTGCGATACATCGGACCTCTGACCATCACGCCAACCGTTGCTCTCATCGGCCTCTCTGGTTTCCAAGCTGCTGGAGAAAGAGCAGGCAAACACTGGGGTATCGCAATGTTGTAAGTACTCCTGGGCGTCCTTGGCTTAGGCCGGCGGGTCCCACTTGGTAAGTGGTCGTGCAGGGATTTTGGAGAAGCCAGAGTCTGCTCGGCTGCCAAAGGCAGCGCTCCCAGCCCGCAGAAATACCGTGTGGAGGAGGCAGTGGGGCTGGATAGGGTCAGCTGGTGATTTGGGAATAAGGACAGCAGCGACTGGAGGAGGCAGGAGAGGACAAGGGCTGGCAGCGCGGTGTGGAGAACAGAGAATTTTATAGAACGATAGATGGTCTGAGAGCCATTGGCTGGGTCTACTTCAGAGCTACGGAAGAGATGATTTAGGAAAACAGCAGAGGGAATAGCGAACACTTTGTGTTTCTGGTTTTATGACGCCCTAGTGTTTGTTTCTTATTCTGCCACAGCGAGCAAATACCATCGGTAGTAGTGGTCCATTTGTCATTATTACTAGTTCACTTACCCATAGCCCAGAGAAGTTGGTCTGACGACAGGGAGCATGTGGATTGCCAGGAACGCCGTCAGCCCATGAGGCGTGAGCAGCCAGAGTCCGGTTTGGTAGACAAAAAGGGTTTAGAGTGAATTCCAGGGCAGGGCATGCTGTAGGCAGAGAGGTCAGGGAAATTAAAGTGGTGTGAAAGGGAGTAACTGAGAAAAATGAGATGAAGAGCAGACAAAAGCTTCCTGTGAGGTGCGGTGGATAACCAGCCAATTCCAGATGGAAACCACATTTTAGGGAGAAGGGAACTGGCTGAGGCAGTTGCTGTATTCAATGTATAGCAGCCAACTCAGTGCTGGCTCTGGAAGTGGAAGGAGCGAGTTGCTGAGGTCAGATTCTGATCTGATCAATCTGTTAGCACAGTGCTTTGAACATGTAAAGTCTTCCATAAGTGCAGCTTATGATTAAAAGGGCTGTTTAATTCTCGCTTATCTCGGACGTTACCATCATGAATATTTGTGTAGTTCTATTATGTTACGCAGCTGACCTGAAGGGACGTTTTATTTTCCTGTAAAACAAATTCTGTGCAAGCTGGACCTAATGCGAAGTCAGTCAAACAGCCCTTTGGTGAACTGGACGTGGAAGCGTGGCGTTAAAGCTGACGTTTTGCAAATGGAAAAAAATAAATCAATTTAGGAGCAGGATTTCAATTTTACCCAGTTGATCGGTGTTTCTGGCTTCTGCCACGCAAAAATATGCTTGAAGTTGTCTTCCCCGTTCCACTGAGGTGGAAATACTGTCCTGCCCCCCAGCCCAGCAGCACAGTGCCGGTGCCAGAGCCATCGTCCTCTCCGAGCTGCAGACTTCCAGCATCCCTGTTGTCTGACCTCGCTTGTTCTGCGGGTGCCAGGCTGGAACAGTTTAATCCATAAAACGCATCACATCGTGAGCTGTCAAAAGGGGAATCATTCCTCAGCTGGTCTTTGCCTGTATATATATATGTATATACAGGTGAACAAAACTTCCTCTGGGTGTTTAAAGCTTTGGGAACATTTCACAGCGTGGCAGTGAGCCCCCCACCATGTAGCCAGTATATTATTTCCGTTATAATATAACATTATTCCGTTATTTACAACGCTGTCCTAAATAAATCAAAGTTCCAAGGCACCTCTCCTCAGGGCGAGCTGCCCTTCGAGCCCATCTTTCCGTAAGGGACTTCGGGAGAGCTGCCAAAACGTTTCCTGAGCCGAGGAAAAGGTGCCTTTATCCTGCGGCTCCGGCGGGGGCAGCGGCTCTAAATGACACCCTTCTTGTGCGGAGCTCTTTGTCCCCGCAGACCCAGGGAGAATAAAGCTCTGTTTTGTTTCTTACAGACTGAAACTGATCTTGGGCAGAAAAGGGAGGGAGGCTTAAAATCCGCCTTTTTTATTTTTTTAAAGTCAGCTGATAAAAACCTAATCTCGAGTTTCAGAGAAGCTTCGCTTCTTCAGACAGCTCGACTCTGTGCAGCCTTTGGACAGCAAAACTGGGTTTTCTTTCAGAATGGAGCAACCTGCCCCGGCTTTTCAGTTTTCACCGCGGCAGAGTCGAGTTAATTTATGACGTGTAGCGGAGCTGAGCAGTTTGGACGGGTGGGGAAAATGCATCATACTTGAGGCATAGAAAAACCTGCAATAAACTGGGTTACTGGTGAACTGCAGTTAGCCGGAATCCGGGGGGCTGGGGGCTCTATTCTGCTTGATTTACAGCTGTTTAGTGAAAGACGCAGGTATGGAAAAAAATGGGGATTCTTGAGAATTGACAAATTTCCCTCGACAGAAATTTTTCAAGTGCTTCGGAGTTTTATGCAGATTTGTAAGGTAACAGTTGGTGCGTACTGGCCCCCAGCTTTCCTGTTTGTTCCCGTTTGCTGGCAGCAGCCTTTGTGCTTCATGTGCCGAGCGGACTTGGACACGCAGAGACACTTTGGGGCGAGAAGAAGCGGGCGGCACCGCGAAGCTCTTTGCTAACGGCAGCTTAGCTCCAAAGACCTTTCTCCAGGCTGATCCATTTTCCTGGTTCCATTTACCTGTTTGCTGCTGGCTGGTTTTGCAGCGCTTTAGAAAAGTTCTGACTTCCATGGAATAACAACTTATTTAAAATAGATTCTCTTCTGTACCTTGTCTTGTGCTAAATGGAAAATGTACGTGTATATTGTGTGCCTGAAGAGGTTTGAGCTGAGAAGGATGTTTAACGTACTGGTGCTAATGACCTGCCTCTCTTGTCCCACCCTCCTCCTCCTCCTTTTTTCTCAGGACGATTTTCCTGGTGTTGTTGTTTTCTCAGTATGCCAGAAATGTCAAGTTTCCTTTACCCATTTACAAGTCCAAGAAGGGATGGACAGCGTACAGGCTGCAGCTCTTCAAGATGTTCCCTGTGAGTAGCTGAACAACTTTGTCAGTTGGCAGAAAAACCCCTAATTGCTGTTTGGGATCTTTTTCCTTTGTTTTGATTTTTTTAATCATACATTGAATCACAAAGGTGAGATACAAGCTCAAATGGGCTCGTGGGAAACGCAAATAAATGGTTCATTTACCACAGGAACTAGACTCCTATTATATTTTTGTTGGATCCCATCAGATGATGGAGGGGGGGAAGGGGGTAGAGAAGGTGTGTTTGTGCCTGCAGTGAAAGCCTACGCTGAGCCCTCCATAAAGGGATGCTTTTCTTCTGGCTTTCTGAAGGCAGTGCTCCGTCCCCCGCCTGAAAGACTTCTTTTCATTTCTCTGCTGAAGTTGAGACTAACTCACTAGTTTTAAGTGCCCATTTGGAGACGTGCCCGTTGTTAGGGGGGAGAAGAGGTTTGCTCCGATTCTGAAGCTTTTGTAACAGCACCTTCGTTAGGGGCCGGGGGGAAACACCGGAGGGATCCGTTACAGCATCTACTGCTTGTTCAGATTTCCCTACAGATCCCACTCGGATGTGCGTAACTGATACCCCCTGCAGGAACTGTTTGCCGTTGTCTGTCGCCAGTGACAGCTTATTTTAAACAGCTTTTTCTCTCCTCTTCCGCAGATCATTTTAGCTATCTTGGTGTCATGGTTGCTTTGCTTCATCTTCACTGTGACAGACGTCTTTCCCCCCGACAGTTCGAAGTACGGCTTCTACGCTCGCACGGACGCCCGGCGAGGAGTGCTGCTGGTAGCTCCCTGGTTCAAGGTTCCTTATCCCTGTAAGTAGGTCTGGGTTTAAGGGCTCTTTTTCTAATAATGTGCCTGTGAGGATCGTGTCTGCTGTTCCCAGAGGGGTTGCGGGTTTTCTCTCAGTACCATGTTCTGGTGCACTTCAACATGCACTGATCTAAAGACGTTGTAGGTGGGGATGATGGTGTTTAACTTGTTTTCCTCTTTAATTTGATACCTTAATGTCTCACCCAAGACAGATCAAGTCTCTGAAACTTGAGTTTGTAGAAGGCACTCGCAGGGTTTCTCCAGGCACCTCTCGCAGGGTTTCTCCAGGCACCTCTCGCAGGGTTTCTCCGGGCACCTCTCGCAGGGTTTCTCCGGGCACCTCTCGCAGGGTTTCTCCAGGCACCTCTCGCAGGGTTTCTCCAGGCACCTCTCGCAGGGTTTCTCCAGGCACCTCTCGCAGGGTTTCTCCAGGCACCTCTTGACTTCCAGTAACGTAGTGTGACCATATCTAAAACATTCAGGGAATGGTTGATTGACCAATAATACGGATGGGTTGTTACAACCCCTGCAGAGCAGCTGAGGTCACTGATTCTTGTTGTCTAAAGAATCAGTAGAGTGTGGAGTTTTCTCCAGCTTAATGCTCTTCCCTACCCCAAACACTCGTTCTTGAATTAGCACAACATAACAACGACACAAAAATATCCTGACTTGCAGAAGCGGCGTTGGAATCAGGCCGATGGGCCAGTCAGGGGACAAAAAAGTATTTACAAGGCAACACGAAACGCTTTCCACTCTTGGATGTTTGTACGCTTTTGCTGGCCACTTCTAAGTCTAAAGCTGTTAAAGGCTGATTCTCATGGCATGAGGTAGAGTTGCACAACTGGTTCACCCTTGTGCTGCTCAGAAATTAATGGGGTAATAATGGATTAATATTCTGCTAGAGTGGAAGAATAGGAATTGTTAGGAATACCACTGTGTGGTCACGAGGCAGTTTGGCTGTGGTTTCCGTACGCTTTGGTTCCGATTAGTTCTTAAAAGAAACCACTTCTAAAGCAGAACTTGCAAGTTGTATAATAGAAGCTTGTGGGAAAGAAGAGGAGGAAACCTCCTCCACCCAGATTAGACCTTTCTTACTTGTGAAGCCTTGTTCATTCACTTCTGTGTGACTTAAAGTTCCCTTTGTTGCGAAAGGCTCATCTATTTCAAAGAGATAAAAGTATCAAGGCAATTGCTGTGGAAAATCTGCCAAGCTTTTCTACAGGCTTAAATTAATCTTTATCTTCTACAAAAATTTGGAATCGGAAGGTGTTTGTGCAGTGATCATGGCTGGTTGTTGGCCATTCTCTTCGGTAGACTAAACTTGTCACCAAAGACTGAGTTTTTTGAGCAATAATAATTAAGTGGCATTCGCCTCGCTGATCAGAATTGTTTTTTCACAAGCAGTAGTTCAAATTCCTTCCTTCTGAACAGAAGGAATTTTTTTTGTGGCGTTTAGGGCTTCTTGGGTTTTTTCCAAGCATGATCAAAGCAGTTGGTTGGGCGGTTTTTCCTTTGCTCCTTTCATCAACTTGAACCTGCCAGACTGTGTTATTATGAAAGGAGTTTGTTGATTCCATTAAAGATGAATAAACAGTGTGGCCAGCAGGACCAGGGCAGGGATTGTACCCCTGTACTCGGGGCACTGGGGGGGCCACCTCTTGAATGCTGGGTTCAATTTGGGCCCCTCACTCCAAGAAGGTCATTGAGGGGCTGGAGCATATCCAGAGAAGGGTCTGGAGAGCGTGGAGCAGGGCCTGGAGCACAAGCGCACTGAGGAGCGGCTGAGGGACCTCTGGGGTGGAGCCTGGGGCAAAGGAGGCTCCCCGGAGACCTTCTGGCTCTCAAACTCCCTGACAGGAGGTTGGAGCGATGGAGGGGTTGGTCTCTTCTCCCCAGGAACAAGCGCCAGGACAAGAGGAACTGGCCTCCAGTTGTTCCAGGGCAGGTTAAGGTTGTCCCTGAGGAGCCATTTCTGTCCCGTTGGGGTTGTCCCAGGCTGTCCCAGGCTGCCCAGGGCAGTGGTGGAGTCCCCATCCCTGGAGGGGTTTCCCAGCCGTGTGGAGGTGGTGCTGAGGGACAGGGGTCAGCGGGGACCTGGCGGTGCTGGGGGGACGCTGGGACTGGAGTTGCTCAAAGGGCTTTTCCGCCCCAAACAGATCTCTGATTTTATGCAATTGCTGTGTGTTTTGAGATCTAAGTTGTTTTCTGTGGCACGAGAGATTTCAGTTTGCTTTTGCTCACAGTTCAGTGGGGACTGCCAACAATTTCCGCCGCTGGAGTAATAGGAATGCTCAGCGCAGTCGTTGCCAGCATTATTGAATCAATAGGAGATTATTATGCCTGTGCCAGGCTGTCTTGCGCTCCTCCTCCACCTATTCATGCAATAAACAGGTATGTCAAAAAAAAGAAAAACATTTCAGTGTCTAAAGCTACTTTTTTCTTTTTTTGTGTGTGTGTGCGTCCTTGGGATAAGACAGGAATGTTCTCTGAGATTAGATGTTACAGTTCGGTCAAACACAAGGGCCAAGGATCTGAAATGTAAGATGCAACTGTCATGTTGAATTGTTTTATTGCTAATAGAGCGTTGGAAATCCAGTGCTATTCCTGCTGGAGTCGTGGAAGTTAATAGTACAGCTTCAGTTGGGATTGAAATCTAAATAGACTCTGGAATCGGACTCACTTGCCAAATTCACCCAAAATGCAGTTTTAGAAATAAAGAGCAGCTCTAAGTTGGACTTGAATTATTTTGTAATTTCCTCAGCTGGAGAACGTGAGTACCTAGGACACAGAAAACAGAACTCAAGTTGTTTTTCCAGGTGTGTTGGAGCTTGAAACTTGAGTTACAATAATTCACGTGGGACAGATGCCTTAACAGGCCCCCACGCAGCGTGCGGTCATCTGAAGGGGGTCTTGACTCCTTGGGTTTTTCTGTTTGTGATTTACAGAGGGATTTTTATTGAGGGTCTCTCGTGTGTTCTGGATGGAGTATTTGGGACAGGGAATGGATCCACTTCTTCCAGCCCAAACATCGGTGTCCTGGGCATCACAAAGGTATGTGCTTTACCTTGATTACTCAGTGACTTCCGTGTTTTACCTCCTCTCCTGGATCCTCCTCCAAGAAACCTACTTAGTGCTTTGTGCAGACAAACTTCACACATTTACAGTAAATTCACATTTGACTTCACCCAACTTGTCTGTACCAATGGAGATGCACCTAGATAAGGACCTCAAACATCTATTTATTGAGACTAAAGGGCAGTTGGAAAACCTGCGTAAAGCAGCCGGGTGCTCAGTAAACCCCTTTGAAAAGCAAGGCGGCACTCCAGGGCTCTGGGGTGTTTTGAGTTGAGGCAAACCATAGAAGTCGATACTCTTTGGATGTCCCGGCTCCGAAGGCATCGCTGGAGATCTGACTGTTTCATGTCTCACTTGAACACACAACGAAACGCAGCTTGAGGTCCTTGGCTTTTATCTACGTCTGTACGAGGACGTTGTGCTGACACAGCTGGAACAGGAGCGGCAGGCAAGGTACCGTCAAAGTCGGCGTACCCTAAATACAGGTTTTAAGGCACTGAGCGAGCTTAGGGGTTTACATGGGGTTTGGGTGTTACTCAGCAAAATATATAAGCCCTGGAGGAGTTCCTTTGTTCACGTGCTGAGCTGGACGTGTGCTTGAACGCTTTGCTGAGCGGGGAGACCTTGGGCTGCAGATGGATTTGCTTGATATTGTTAATTCAAGCTTGTTATGAAATAGCAACAAAATTGGTAACTGATTTAGGAGGTAAATACGTCCGTCTTCTGGCGTATTTCGCTTGGAAGCTCTACATCTCCTTCGTGCGTACAAGACAGAAAATGCGCGCTCCCCGCTTACGGTAGCTCATCCCTGACCTAACCCAGCGTGGATGATGGATTTCTCTCCAGCCATGGTTTTACCGCACAGGGAGGGTTCTGCTGGGCTTTGGGGTGGGATGTCAGTACTAACAGCACCATCTGCTGTCGCTGTCAGTCTGCCATCCAGCTGCTGGGGGAAGTTTCCTAGAAGAAATTCTGCTTAGGAAAATCCTTAAAGAAAGCTTTCTTCTGTTCTGCTCCCTTTGTTTTCACTTCGTACAGTCGATATGAATTGACAGCACTTTTTTTATTAACAGTCCACAGAAATGAGTGGAACAGTGAAAAATGAACGTTAAACTGGCAGCTGTAGCCGAGTAAAGCACAGAGCGGTCCGTTCAGAGCCGGTGCTGGCAGAGTGGCACTGCCTTACCCCGCGTGGCACGGCTGGGGGCTGCGCTCCAGGGCTTTGTCTTGGTTTCCCCTTTGCATTCCCATCCCTAAAGACCCGGCAGTTTTGCAACTTCAGTTTATATCAAAATAGATTTTTGGCGCATAGCTACTCTGCTCTTTATTTGGGAGAGGAAATCTTTAGTGCTTGTGAGCAGAGACGTCGTAGTCCTGGTGATCCCGTTACACCAGTGCAAGGCTGGAAGAGGCGTGTACCTCCCTGGAAACCAGGATATGGTTACGCTGAGAATTTAAATTGCAGGTTTCAGCTGGATGTAGGCACTGCAGTCTTTGAGCTAGCCTGTGAGCAAGTTTTATTTGATGAGAGGAGAATCAATTAAATCTGATGAGTTGAGGGGAAAGTCTAGGTGTCTTATGCCATAAAGCGTAGAGAAAGGTGCAGGCTGGCTCCCTGGCTATTCCGGTGACACCCTAATGGCCTGGCCTGGCTTCTGTCTGCCGGTGAATACAGCTCCCCCGACAGTCAAGCAGTGAAGAACATGGGGCAGAGAAGTACTTCTGCCCTAAACACACCTCCTGGACCTTTTTTCCTCGTTTACCGCAGTCACACACGATTAGCGAGGGAACATCTTTGAAGCTTGAGACTGTAACAGGAGACACACAAAGGGCTTTGCTGGAAACCACCGTACCGGCATAACAGGGCGGGTTTGTCCCTGCGGCAGCTCTTCCCCAGGTATAACGCCGTTAAAATACCGACCGTGCAGGTTTATCCCCTCCCACAACAGCAGAGAGCCAGAGGAGTCCTGCTGAAAATACGAGCGGAGGAGGTGCAGGCTCTGGCTTCCCAGGGCTGCGAGGTGGATTCCGCTGGGATCCCAAAGAGGGATGGTGTAAAACCCATGGATAATCGCTCTAGAAAGCCAGCGCCTCCTTCAGGGGAGCTGCGTGGGAGGTGATGAACACGTAGATTCTTGTGTCAAAGAGCAGCAGCACATGGATTTTATTTTCAAGGGTTTTTCTCTTTGCAGTACGGTTGATCCGGCTGCCAGCTCCTAGTTACGGGCGGTTCGTTCCCTTCGGGGTAGACGGGACTGCACCGCGTTTCGTGGTTATTACGGCTGTGGCAGATACAGACGGGTTTAAAGATGACTTAACGTTAACGAAAACAAAATCGAACGAAGTTTATGGTAGACTTGGAGCGCAGCCACGTTACAGCTGAGCCCTCCAAGACATCTGCTCCACAGCCTGTGTTTTAACACCACCAAAAAATACGGAAGCTTGAAAATAAGTTTTAAATCCAAAAAAAGACTAATAAAATAAAATGCAGGGCGTGCAGCTGACTTTTCCAGCGTCCTTTCCTCTGTTCCCCTGCAGGTGGGAAGCCGCAGGGTCATTCAGTACGGAGCTGCCTTCATGCTCTTGCTTGGGATGGTCGGCAAGTTCAGCGCTCTCTTTGCGTCGCTGCCGGACCCCGTGCTGGGGGCCCTCTTCTGCACCCTCTTCGGTAACGTATGACCCTGCTGCTCACGCTGGACCGCGCGGCACTGTGGTTTCACTCCGGCGCGGTGGTGGCGTGGGTGTCGCTGTCCTTTTTTGAAGAAATAGGCTCTGTAAAAGCTGAGGCTTGTTTTATTTTTATTTAGGGATGATTACCGCCGTGGGCCTGTCTAACCTGCAGTTCATAGATTTAAATTCTTCTCGTAACCTGTTTGTACTTGGATTTTCCATTTTCTTTGGACTTGTACTTCCCAGCTATCTCAAACAAAACCCACTGGTCACAGGTAGGTGTTTCTTCTCATTTACACATTTCTGCTCATATGGAAGGTACAAAGCAACGTAAAGGGTGACTAAGAGGAAAACCAAAGTATTACGGAGACGATGGAAGCTGTAGACAAGGCGGCGGGAGCATTCAGCGGAGAATGGACTGTGGTGATGGGACCTGAATTGGACGTTTCAGTGGGACACCTCTGAGGTTGTCCTGCCTTCTCTGGGCGTGATTGTAGAGCAGTGGCAGGAGGTGATGGCCAGTTGGACTGGAAGAAAGACGAAAAGGGGGAATCTGAGTCATAAATGACGTGAGGAGCACAAGGGGAAGTACCAAGGCTGAGCCTGAAAGCCAGGAGTTCGTTTGGGAGGGTTGAACTGTTTTGGCACTGCGGACGTGTGGTGTGACTCTGAACATTAAGGACCGCAGCTTCAGGCGGTGTTCAGAAGGTGTTCTATTCTGTGCCTGCCGTAACAGCGGTCAGGGCAGCGTGTCTCGTCAGAGGAGGGCTCCACCGGAACACCTAACTCGTTTGGGTTTTTTTTAAAAAAAGGAAATACTCACTAACTTTTCGTAGCTGTTGCTTCAGAACCAGATTTAGGAGCGTTTCTAACCTCCTTTGGGTTGGTCAGAGGAGCAGATCGTTCCAAGCAGAGCGAGGTGATGACGTAGTAGAACATCGTTTGAGGATTGGTGCCGTGAAGTCTTGCCCTCTTACAGAGTAGGGGTTTCTCGAAGGAGTTATTCACGTGATGTTACATTCGGACCGTTTCCCCTTTTTGAAGGTTTCTGTTTGGTTTAAATGAAACCATCGTGTCCGCAGTAGGAACTAAAGTGGCATGTCGTGACGTTTTTATACGCAGTTAGATTTGGGGTTAGGTTGGGAAAGAAGAGGTGCCCCTGGGGTCTGCATTGGGTGAGGGTTCTTCTGTGTCTGCTCCCTCGTGGGTTTGAGAGCCCCCTTGGAGCAGATTCCTCGGTGAGCCCAGCAGCAGCTTTTCCCAGCTGACCTGCGCGTGAATCAGTCGGATGTGTACACGTACAATAAAAATTCAGATTCTAAATGCTTTTTTCCCTGTTCTTGTAGGAATCGCGGGCATCGATCAAGTGTTAAACGTTCTGCTCACTACGGCCATGTTTGTCGGGGGCTGCGTGGCCTTTATTTTGGATAACACCATTCCAGGTCAGCATGTGTTGTTTCAGCTGAAATAATCGCGGCCTCTCTGAGTGAAGCTGGCACGGCGCTTCAGGGAGGCAGGAGATGAGGGAGGAATTATTACTGCTTTGGCTCTTGACCTCCATAACACCCAGAGCAGGCAGCTGAACACCCGCGTGCCTCAGTTTCCCTGAGAACGCTTTCAGTCTTTTTCAGGTTAAGGTCTCCATCCTATTAAACATCTATAAAACAGCCAGTAAAAATCACACCAGAACACTCTTCTCTGGAGACAGAGTAAAGATATTTTTAAGATCCAAACCTGCTTCCATTCATCTGAGAGGAGAAGTTGGCCCCGCCTCCCAGTAACAAAATAAAACAGAAAATAGCCAAGAAACAGGTTTTTTCCCTCTTCTTTGAGCAGTCCAGAAGATCTTTGCTGAATGCAGTGTCTGGGACTTGGGGGTTTCTTTCGTCTCTCACCTTTTGCTCTATGCTGTGTGTTTAAAGACATCCAACTATCTTTTTGTATTTTTCTTTCCAGGAAGCCCTGAGGAAAGGGGAATTCGGAAATGGAAGAAAGGGGTCAGTAAAGGAAGCAAGTCACTGGACGGCATGGAAACGTACGATTTGCCTTTCGGCATGAACTTCATTAAAAAATACCGATGTTTCAGCTTCCTGCCCATCAGCCCCACCTTCGTGGGTTACACGTGGAAAGGCTTCAGGAAAAGCAGTAACTGCAGGAGTTCAGACGAAGACTCGGAAGCTACAGTATAGCCTTAGCTGAAATTATATTATCTAGTTGTAGTAAAAGATGTATTTGCAGTTTCTTGCTGATTAAGAAGCATTAAAATATATGTTTTGTATATCTGCATTTAAATTCTGGAAGCAGAGCTGAGACGGATTTAAAAAAAAAAAAAAAAAAAAAAGCTCTAAAGCTGTAAAGTTTTCCTGCCGTGGGTGGTGGTAACCAGATCTAGTGTCTCTGGGTCGACCTCGCAAACGCTCCTCAGTTTGATTGCTTGAAAGCGGCGGGTACCTGCGCCCCTAAATGCCTGTATTTGCGATGGGGTTTACGTAGGTGCTGCCGAAAACCGTGAATTTTTCGGGTGGTTTTATCGGAGTCGTTGATGCTGGCGGTTTTGGCACATTCATTGCTGGCAATGTTGGTTACGCCAGAGAATCTGAATGCTGGGAGAAGGAGAGGGGGGGAAAAAAGGACAAAAATTCCCTTCTAGTCCTGCCAGATCCCATATATATTGTTTTCTACTCACTGATTTGCACATTCCGTATTTTCAGGCCCCTGGAAACCACTCAGCAAATCGTGAGAGTCTTTTTTTCACTCAGTCAGAGGTCCGGGGTTGAGACAGAAAGTTTCTGTAATAACTTTGCCACCAAAAAAACTGACTGACTTTGGATAGCCGAGTGCTGTGGAAGGAGCCACTCGTTTCCTGTCCCTTCCCGTTTTTAAACGTTTGCTTTTTCTCCCTGGCATTTAACCACCTATCTCCAGGGTCCGGGCGCGGGTTTTCTTCAAAGGGACGCACGTAGCTGGAGCTGTAGAGAGGGGAAACTTCTAACGTCTGGAGGAGCCGACGCTGCCTACCAGCAGCTCGCGTTGCGTTGCCTCTTTTGCTCCTCTCTTGGTGGGGTTCCACAACACCTCGTGACTGCTGCGGGGTGACCTGGGTCGGCAGAGACACTACGTTTGATGTCCTCATCCACGGGGTGGTTTAACGGGTATTGGGTCCAATCAGGGCACTATTCAGACGTTTTTTTTTTTTTTTCCTGGAATAGTCTCAGCTCTGACGTTCTGTGGGTGTTCATGCTCATCCTGCATTCATCATTAAAAGGTTTATTCATGTTTAATGTTCTTACTATTGCAAGTTAGTTTTAGACTTCAGTGTGGCCCCAAAAGCATTTTGAAGCTGTGGAGATGATCAGGGAAATGTAGTGTGACGTGATTTCAAGGCCAGTATGCTCTACGGTGCTCGCGTTTTGTACTCCTGGACAAAACCCAGCGGCAGAGCCTGCAGCTCCCTATTTATCGAAGCGTAACTACTGGACGGGGGCGCAGGAACCCTGTTGTCTCTGAGTCTGCTTCCAGGGGAATCTGTTCTTGGTTAGTGACGCATGGAAGGGTTGGGGTGGGGAGGGCAAGGAAGGAGCTCGACGGATCAGTACCGAGTAGTGTAGAGTCGGGGTGATGCCGTCGATAGCGTTCTCAGCATGCCATGGCTGTTCCCAGAAACTCGTTGATCCCGCTTTTCCCATAACAAAGCATGTGTTCGTTCCTGCTTCAGGGAACTTTCAGTAGTTTGCAGTCTTGGTGTCAATTGGACTATCTTGAAAGCTGGTCAGAAGAGTTATTGTGTAGTAGACAAGGTTAGTTTGCCTGTGAAACAAAGTCATGTTTACCATTTTTAAATTTGTCCTCTTGAGGTGGTGGATTTCCACATCCACGTGCAGACAGTTGGAGTGCAGAGACCTCTAATCAGTGGCACGAAGCTTCTCATTTCCCAACTTTATGTGCAACCAAAGATGGGGGGGGCAGTTAGATATATAGCTGTATAAAAGGAATCAAGAGCGAGCCACCGGGGTGCGGTGGCTGCGACGACGCAAAATGCCAAAGGTGGTTTATCTTAGAAGTGCTGAAGGGAGGCGAAGGTTGTGTGTGTGAACCGGTGCCCTCGGAACTGCTGAGATGGCAGGTCCAGTGGTGCCGCTGGGCACGCAGCGCGGCGCTGCCCCCCGTGTCCTGGCCCGGGGCTTTTCCAGCTTCTTCCCCAAATGTTCTTCTGATAACTTAGCGCTTGCACGGGCAAGAGACGAGGCGCTGACAAACGGCGCTTGTCTTCTCCCTTTGGCCGACGTCAAGCTGCGCCCGTTGGCGTTGGCGAGACGCTGCGCTCAAGCCACGAGTCCCGGGATGTGGGTTTCTTTTTTTTTTTCTCCTTTCCCGCAGCACAGGAACACCCGATCAGGAGAAGTCCGATGACTCTGGCTGTTGGGTTTAACTCTTTTCATGCTGTTCGTGCGGGTTCTGTTGACTGAGGGAGAAGGGCAGCAGCGTTCCGCCGGCGCGTTTGCTTTTCTAGCCGCTTGCCTTGGTAACACTAAAGTAGTTAGCAGCCATTCCCGTAGGTTATCCGTGCTCAACTCTCCCTCTTACTACGAACGTGAATGGTTAAGGATGAGCAGAGTTGATCGGCTGAAGCTCCTGCAACGTGTCGCGAGGGGTTACGAGGGGCCCGTTGGCCGCAGAACGGACAGGGCAGGCGGCTGCCGCAGCCGGGCTGCGAGGTGAGCGAGGCAGGGAGCCTTGGGAAGAGAAGCCCCCCTTTCCCTTCCCGACGCACCCAGAGCCATCGCGGAACCGCCGCTCGAGGAGGACGCGTTGCCGTGCTGTGCTTTGCGAGGGGAATAACGCCGCCTCGCCCCCGGCTTTGTGCGGGTGATGCCGGACCTTCAATCCTTCTCCCGCGCCCGCTTTCCACAGCGGCGCGCGGCGGGGAGCCCCCTGAGCCGCCGGTGGGCGGCCGAGGAGTAACGGGCAGTTGGGCAGAGCAACGCTTTGTGTTTGGTGGCGGTGACGCGCGGGGGTGGCCGGGGGGGCACATGGGGCGCGTTTCCCGGCGTAGGTTACTACCTGCCTTACAAAGAGCTGCCCGAGAGCTCACCACGCAGGCAGGGCGACGGCCGCGGGCTGGGTCGAGAGGCGAGGGATGGGTCAGCCAAACGCGGAGCCGGAAGGGCAGAGCATTCCCGGTCGAACCGTTGTTTAGTCCTATCAAAGGTGGTATCGGTGTGCGCAAAACAAAATCACTTGGGACTTTTGTAAGCGATACTCTTGGGTTTTTTTTGGGTTTTTTTTAGGTTAAATTAAGGATTCTTTGCTAAGATGTTGAAACTCGTTTTCTAAAGCAAATTGTACCTATAGAAATTTAGGTTTCGTAGCTGACAGCTACGACTGATTGACGTTGACGGAGGAACTTCCTCGGGTGCCTCGCTCGGAGAGTTCCGACTTCAAACCCAGACTTTGCTTTACGCCTTTTAATACTGACTTTCAATACGGCGACTTGGTTTGTACATGAATATCGCAGTATTTTATTTCCATATATTAAAAATAACATTTCCGCTCAGGATGGCAGTCGCCGCGTTCCTGGGAGGGAGTGGTATGATTGTCATGACAATGTCATGTGATGGTAGAATTTCTTCATTGACGAATCTATAGTAGTTGTGTATACTTTATTTACCCACATTTACGTTCCTACCAAAAACGCGAGGGTTTCGTTCTCGTTCTCCTCCCTGCTGAGATCTCGGTCCTCCCGCTGCAGGCTCGCCAGCCGAGCTCCGCGGTTTACGGGAGCCGGCGTCTGACGGTCCGGGCGAGCCGTCGGACGTCCCAGCCTGTGCTTAGCACAGCTCGTAAAGCGATGTAGAAAATGCGTGTGACAGACCAGCGCGACCTCCGGGGTTTCTTTTCCGTGGCCTTCTTAAACCAAAAGCCACGGTTTTTTTCCTTTTTTTCGCGGCGGTGGGGAGCGGTGGGTCCCTTGTTTTTGCAGACAATGTCCCATTGGTGCACGTTCGTTAGTACGTTGGGAGGCCGGGGGCCGTGGCGGCCCCGGGGTGACGGGCACGCCGCGCTCTGCCGCTGCCGGCGGTCGCTGCCAGGAGCTCGCCAGCGGGTCCGTAGCTACGGAGCGGCGGGGGCGCGTGTCCGGAGCCACCCCACGCCCCCCGGTCGGGTTCGAACTGGCTGTGCCTGCGCGTCCTCAGCCCTGCGCGTCGCCGTGAGAGAGGTTTCCTCGTACTCCCTGGCGTTTCCTACATCTTCCCAGGTAAATCATCTTGCTGCCAGTCCAAATTATTGTCCTTTGTCTGTAGGTAACAACCTTCGGCGTAACAAACTATTGACTGTTCTTAGGCAGTGGGGATAAATATTTTTTTTTTCCCATGACTCTTTGTGACTGACTTTGGCTGTAAAACTCTTTTTCTTTTATTGTTTTATTTTTTGTTCGTTCGTTTTTTGTTCCGAGATGTGTAATTCTTTTATGGAGGTTTGTTTTGTTTTTTTTTTATTTCGTATTTTTTTCTAACATCGCTTCATTAAACAAATATTTAAAAATGTAATATTTGGACCAGATGTTGTGAATAATAGTAGATAAAGCTATTTTATTCTGTATTTTTAAAGCTGTTCAGTATAAATAAACGCGGGCATAGAAGCAACTTGGCAGCGTGGTGGTCGCTTCCTTCTAGACCTCCCCTTTGAAGGAGAACCGACGGTTCGGGAATCCAGGAGAGGTGAAGACCAGGCATCTCCTGGGGGCAGGTACCACCCAAACCCACCCCCCAGCCACCTTCCTGACCCTTCCAGCTCTCAGCCCGCAGCTCCTACCACCAAGACGCATTAAATTTCCTTCGTTTATTTGGAGGAGGCGCAGCTTGTCCGTCCCTCTGTCTGCTGTCTGCCCCTGCTTTGGGTTGAGGCACCCCCACGATCTCCCCGCGGAGCCGCGTGGGGTCCTGTCCCCGCTCTGTGCCTCTCACGGGCAGCCAAGGGGCTGCAAAACTCCTGTAAAACCGCCGGGGCACGGTGGGCACTGAGGTGTTTCTGAGCAATGTCCGTTAATGACTTAATTAAAAGAAAAACCCGACCTTCAAGGTCTCCTGGTGCACTGAGCAGAGGCTTCTTGATGTCAGCCTGGAGCACCAGCGAGGAACCGGGACCCAGACACGTCTGGCTGAGGATACCCATCACCTCCAGACGGCCCTTCAAGGGAGCAGCGACTGATTTGAAGAGGAATTAAGGCACCCAGGTGCCTTTCTTGGGCACGACTGGACCAAAACCGTTGTGGTTGGATGGGGAGGGAAATGGCAAAAGCCGCCTAAATCGGGAGGGGGTCAACATTGATCTGGTATCGACTGGCACAGCTGGTTGAGCAGGGAGGGGATTTCTGACGGTCCCTGCACTGGGCTGGGTTTGGGTCTGCGCTGGAAACCGCTCTGGTCTTAATCCCCACTAATCCTGCGTGCTACTGGCTCAGAGCTCTGGAAATCCTCGTGTGTCCTCCCTGCGTGAAAAAACAATTCAGCCTCCAAAGTGCTTTACCCCAGGCAGGATCTCGAACATTGAGGGTTTCGGAAAGACCGAAACACCCCGGCGGGGATGGTGCCCACGTTCCAAACACGTATGAGGTGCGAGCAACCGTCTTTACCGGAGCGCCGTCCCTTCCCGTCTGGTTCCCGGAGACTGGGTATCAGGTGACGGATGCTCCGAAGCCAACGTGGATCCCAGCGGGTAATCGTGTTTGGTGTTTACTGACCGTTACCTCCGGGGTCCTGCCGCTGGAATCTTGGGAAGCTGCCGGGGCGTGAAGGAAGCGTGGATGCGTGCTCGGTCTGGAGGGAAACACTTGCATTTTGGAGAATTTTGGAGAATTCTGGAGCTGGTGCTTTCTGTTTAGGTCTGAGCTCCAGGCTCAGCTATGAGAGCAGAAAGAGAAGAAAACCCACCGACGCCGCCAGTTTAAAAGGCATCAACCACGTTACCCACGTGGAAAAACCACTTTGACTTGCAAAAGAGCTGCTGTAACGTCCCCGTGCGGCAGAGCTCGGGCTCTGGCTCCAGAGCATCCTTTTCTTGGGAGGTTTTCGGACCAGGAGGGACGTGGGGGCTCTGGCAGGCAGAAGTTTTGGGTTCTTCCCCCGTGGGCTGGGTTGCTGTTGGGTTCGCTCTCAGCCACCGTGCGGGTGAGGAGGAGCTGGCGGCCTCGCAGGGCAGGAGGGGGTCAAACCCCGTGTGTTCGGTAAATAAATGTCCCCATCCAGGCTCGATCCCAACCCACCGCGTGTGTGGTGAAGGCAACGAGCAGGACGTCACAAACTCGGGGT
This sequence comes from Bucorvus abyssinicus, assembly GCA_009769605.1. Lineage (NCBI taxonomy): Eukaryota > Metazoa > Chordata > Aves > Bucerotiformes > Bucorvidae > Bucorvus > Bucorvus abyssinicus. The sequence goes on along the minus strand of CM020059.1, from coordinate 1,410,332 downwards.
TTAACCAAGCTCTGCAGCCAGGGGAGCAAAAACCTCTATTTATTTTTTTCCCCCTTTTGCTCCACTTACACCCAACTGGGCTGGGAAGTACGGGAGGTTTCTCTCTCTTTTTTGGGGCTAAATCCCTATTTTTGGGGGGCAGGTTTGCACGGCGCAGGCGGCCGGGGCCGGCTCCGCTCCATTGTGCGGCACAGCCGGGCTCTTCCCGCGACAAAGGGCCTCTCAGCTCCGCCAGCCCTCGAAGATGCTGCTGGAATATCAATAGTGACCCCCAGCCCCGCGCGCTCTCGCCGAGTCAGGCTTTCCTCCAGCCACGTCGCTCCTCCCGAACTTCTCGGATTTTATATACAAATCAAAAAAAAAAAAAAATAGGGAAAAAAGGGCTGCTCACAGCCCGGGCTTGTAAAGACTCGCTTGTTTTGCTAAAGCAGCTGTTTGGATTATTTCTTTGTTTTTAGGTTTGGTTCTTGTTTTTCCCTTCGCGTGGGCTGTTTCTAGGCAAATTCTTTCAAAAGAAAAAAAAGAAAAAAAGCCCCGAGAAGCCACAAAGCGCTGGGAAAGGTCAGGAGCAGACAAAGGCGGAGGGACGCGGCCGCACGCTGATGCTTTTCTGGAATACTTAATACCTCAGCGCTGCCCCAAACCCTCCGTGGAGCAGCACAGGGCGGAGGGGCAGGATGGGACCCGGAGGCTGAGCGCCGTTTCGGAGGTAATGGTGATGCCAAGCTGCAACATCTGCTTCCAGGCAGGATTGTTTTTTAATGTCTTTCCTCTTCAATCCCCTTCTTGGGGGCGGTTTTGAATCCGGAGGGGATCCCAGGGCCGCGGCTGAGAAGCGGTTGGTGCCAGCACATGGCCCCGTCGCACCGTCCCGAAGGCAGAACCGCAGAGCGCGATGCCTGCCTGGCTCTGGCTCTGAGTACCGCAGGCTTTGGGGCGTTTTAAGGCAGAAATAACCACTTTAGCCTGTGTGATGCAGCTCGCAAGGCTCCCTGGGGGAGTCCTGCCCAGCGCTGGCCCCCACTGGAAAAGCATCCCTTGGGATGCTGCTCCTGGCACCAGGGATGGGGCATCCTTTGGGATGCTGGTCCTGGCAGTGGGGATGGGGCATCCCTTGGGATGCTGGTCCTGGCACTGGGGATGGGGCATCCTTTGGGATGCTGGTCCTGGCACCGGGATGGGGCATCCTTTGGGATCCTGGTCCTGGTACTGGGGATGGGGCATCCTTTGGGATCCTGGTCCTGGCACCGGGATGGAGCATCCCTTGGGATGCTGGTCCTGGCACCGGGGATGGGGCATCCTTTGGGATGCTGGTCCTGGCACTGGGATGGGGCATCCCTTGGGATGCTGGTCTCGGTACTGGGGATGGGGCATCCCTTGGGATGCTGGTGCTGGGGTGCCACCTGGGTGCCAGAAACAGGGTGTCCTTTGGGATCCCCGTCCCAGAGCCTGAACCAGGGGGTTGAGAAGGAGCATCCTTTGGGATCGCAGTCCCAGGGGGGACAAACCGGGTGCCCGAGGTAGCGCATCCCCTGGGATCCCCTATCCTGGCACCCGGTAAGGGGTGTCCCTTGGCATCCCGCTGCCGGGGTGACCCCGGGGGCCGAAGCAGAGTATTCTCCGGGGATCCCAACCCCGGTACCGCGGCGCCTTCCCGCAGCCCCGCCCCGCCCCGCCCCGCCGGGGGCGGCCCTTCGGGGGGCGCCGGCTGCGGCGCGGAGCGGAGCGGGAGCGGGTGAGTGCGGGCGGGACGGGGCATCCCCAGCCCCATTCCTATCCCCAGCCCCATCCCCACCCTCATCCCCGTCCCCGGCGCGGCGGCGGAGCAGCCCCCGGCAGCCCCGTCCGGAGAAGGCGAAGGCTGCGCCCACCCTGGGGCGGGGGGGATCCGGCCCCCGCGCCCCGGGGTGTCCCCTCGGCACCCAATGAGCATCCTCGGCATCACCCTCTCTTTGGGGGCCGGGGAGCTGCCGCGCCCGCGCAGCCCCCGCCCGCTCCCGCCGCCTTCGCTGCCGTCCCCGTCGCACCCCGGTGGGGATGGAGACCCCCGGCTCCCTTCCCGGAGCCCCCACCAAGCCGGTGTTGGCCACCAGCTCTGCTCGGGGGGTCTGCCCTGCTGAGCGCGGCCAATGGGTCCCCTCGCTCGTCCCCAGGCGAGCCGGCACCCCGACGGCGGCGTCGCCCGCCGGCGGCTCTGCCGGGGCTGCCCGCTCCCCTGCTTTCCCCCTCGCAGGACGGCGCTGAGCGGTGGGGCTGGCGAACAATAGTGGCGCTGGAAAACAATGGAGCTGCCGAACCTTCGCGCGTAGGGACGCCGGACGGACGCGCGGGAGGAATCCCGGCTTCGAAATAACGCCTGGGCCTGAGCCACCACCGCGCCGGCTCGCGGGAACCGTCCACCCAGCACCGTGGGCCGAGCGAAGGGTCTGCCAGGACGGGTGAGAGCGCTGGGCCGTGGCTGGCGGCTGAGCGAAGCGGCTCCGAGAGGCTCCCGGTGCCCCCGCGGGAGGAATTGTCGCCTCCGGATGATGCTCCGCTTGCATGGGGACCGATGCGCCGTTGGGCTGGAGAAAAGCCGCCCTGGACTGCAGGGACGCGGCTGGCTTGGGGCAGCAGGGAGCATCGCGGCCTCCCCCGGGGAGCGGGATATTCCCACAATCCCTTGCACGGCCGGGGGGGAGCCTCGGCTGCGCCACCAGCGCGACCGCCGCCGGAGCGGGGCGATGCCGGAGCGGCAGCGGGATGCTGCTGCAACAGCCGCGTGCCCTGGGAGGGGACTGAGGACACAAGAAAATACCCAAAACCTTCTTTCTTTGCAGGAGCAGGGCAGACCCCCCCACCCCCCGCCAATAATGTGACCTCTGGGGGGCTTAATTTTTTTTATTATTTTTTTTTATTTATTTATTTGAGCTGCGCATCTCCCCAGAGCTAGGCAAAAGCAAGCGCTGCGAGCGTGGCCGGGCTTCCTCCGTGCCGCGAGGAGGAGGGCGGCTGCGGGGACGTGGGGAAGGGTCTTCGGAAAGTTCTTTTTAGGGAGGGGAACGAGTCTGGGGGCCGCGGGAGCAGCCAACGGCTCGTGTCGGAAGGCAGAGAGGGCTGAAACCCCCCCGCCGGGTGTGCCAGGGGAATCGGTTCGATCTGACGGCAGTTTGAAAGCAGCGAAACCTCAGCCCGTGCCGGGCCCGGAGGAAACACGTCGGCTCGGAGTGGGGAAACTGAGGCACGGGGGGTGCCGGGAAATTAAGACAGCACCGAACTGCCGGGGTTGAGCAACTTGCCAGGTGGTTCGCGTGCTGCCAGCCCGTTGATTTTGGTGGTTTCCAGCCTTTCGCCAAAGCCCCGGCAGAAAGTCAGGGAGGTGGCGGCGGGGCTGAGCGCGGGGATCTCCGGACGGCTGCCGCTCCCCTCCACCAGCGCTCCAGAGACCCAAAAAAGGAAGAATTTACCCCTTTCCCCGCTCGCTCGGAAGAGGATGTGATGACGGAGGCGAAGGTGGCAGCGCCGGGCATAAACAGGAAACCGGGCTCCTCGGCGCGGGGGGATGAACCCGCGTCTCCGTCCCCAAACGAGGCGCATTTTGCGGCCGGGGTTCACCCCGACGGCCCCTTCGGGGGCACCGGGGCTTCGCCTCCTACCCTTCCTGTGTCTCACGACCCGCAAATCCGGGTGGTCGCTGGGCGCCGGCAGCCACCGACATTTAGGAGAAAGCCGCCAAATCCCCTCCCGGTACCGTTTAGAAGGGATCAATAAGATTTTTACGGGGTTTATTCCCTGGGGGAGGCCAGATGGATACGGGAGAGGCGGCCGGCGGAGGGTCGAAGCCGTTCTTTGCGGGATGCTCGGGCGGCTCCTCAGGAAACCCGAAGCTTTGTCAGCTCTTCCGTTGCGACCAGCGCGTTGTCGGAGGCGAGTTTCTCTTCTGCTTTCCGCGGGCAGAGCCGGAGCGCCGGGGCCGGTCCGGCTTCCTGCCCTTCCCCTGCTTCAACGGCCTCTTCCATGGCGTGAAGCGCCGCGCCGACCGGTTTTGTCGCCACGCAGAGCGGGAGGACGCCGCGGGGCTGGGGGGAGCAGGTCCGTCCTCCGACACCGGCTTCACCGCACGCCCTCGGTTGAGCCGTTGATCCGCGGGGATGGCGTCGCGGGGGCTGGGGTTTTTTGGGCAGGAAAATGGGTTTGTTTGCCAGGGGATGGGGAGGAAGCGCGTGGCGATGCGGGAGGTGGGAGAAAACAGCAGGTTTGGGGGTCAGCTGCTCTTTTCTCCCCTGGTTTTCTCGAGGGAGGGGAGGGGAGACCCTGGGAAAACGCAAGGAGGGTTTGCACAACCTTGTCGCTCAAAACCGCCCTGACGTGGCACTTCAGGGTCTGCTTTCCACAGCGCCCCGAGCCCACGAGCGGCCCTGGGGGCTTGACCCTCAACCCCGTTTGGATTCCGCTTCGTAGCATCCCAGAACCGCTCTCGCCCTTTAAGCAGGCGCCGCTCCCCAGGTGGGTTTTTGGGGGGGTTTCCAAGTGTTGGCACGAGAGCGATGGAGATGGAGGGGTGGAGGATGGAGGATGGAGGATGGAGGATGAAGGATGGAGGATGGAGGATGAAGGATGGAGGATGAAGGATGGAGGATGGAGGATGAAGGATGGAGGATGGAGGATGAAGGATGGAGGAAGAAGGATGGAGGATGGAGGAAGAAGGATGGAGGAAGAAGGATGGAGGATGGAGGATGAAGGATGGAGGATGGAGGATGAAGGATGAAGGATGGAGGATGGAGGAACCAGCCCAGCAACAGCGTGGGGAAGCATCAAGCCTGATCCAGACCTTCATGTCTGGAGCTTCGAGACAAAACCCTGGTGAAATAAACGGAGAAAAGGAGCGACTCCTCCTTGCGGCCCTCCCGCCCCCAGGGCTGGCGGCGCCGGGGCGGGGCGGGGCTGCTCGAAATGCAAATGTTGGCGTAAGCGTAGCTCTGCGGTATTAAATTTTCAGCGTGTTTGCGCCACTTCTCCCCTTACCTGATTTCCCCTCCCTCCCCTCTGGTTTTCCTGCAGCAGCCGCATCAAACTCTACCCAGCGGCTGCACCCGCCGGCGCCTCTTCCCCGCCCCAAATCCCAACCCAAGCAGGTTTATCCGTGCCCCCTTTCCGCCGGGACGCGGTAACGGGGCGGTTCACTTTTCTCTCCTCCCTCTCGGCAGCTCGGCTCCCATGAAAGCGGAGCGGGAGGATGGATTACGGCGGCGGCGAGCCCCTGGTTCCCTGCGGGAAGGACAAATTCATCTCCAAGTAAGAGGCTCGGCGGGGCCGTGGCGCGGAAACGCCGTCAGTGCCGGTAGCCGGCGAGTTGTTTGTGATGATCCTGGGGGTTTGCGCAGGGGCAGGGAGCGACCCCGGGGGTTTGACTCCATTCGGTTGGATTGGGAAGGAAAAAGCCATTCTGGGGCGAGAAATGGCACTTTCCTTTAAAAAAAAAGAAAGGGGGGGGCGGTGTGTTGGGATTTGGAAATGTTTCGCTTGGGAGCGTGGCCGAATTCTGCGTAGACGAAGTTGTGCTGAAAAAACTCCTGGATCGTAGCTGCTCTTTTGGTAAAGAAGTAGAAGGATTCCCAGGCTGCGAGGCAGATTCTGGAGCAGATAAAACCCATGTGACGATCCCACCCACCCCCTTTTCTTCTTTCTCAGAAATCCCTGCGATTTGTGCCGAGCATCCTTAAACCCCACCCGCCAGCCCAGCCCAGCCCGGGGGCAGCTTTATGAATTCCTGCCGGAGGCAGCACGGCCCCCTGGTCCCGAGCTGGGATTAGGCAGCCTGGCCGGGCTCAGTTTTATTTAATTTTTTATATTTTGATTTTTACTCCATTTTATTTCTATTCGCCGCCGGAGCAGCGCTCGACATTTCGTCTGAGCTCGAGGTCAGGGTCCGGAGCGACGAGCCGACGCGCTCGACTTGCCTGCCATCACTTGTGACTCCGGCGTGACCCGAGGGCTCGGGAGCTCCAACAACGTCCTTGTTTTCAGCCTCGCGACCGAGCTCCGCCGAGGCCTCGCGGGTTTTCTCCGGCGCCCGCCTGCGCGGAGCGCGTCCCCCTAATGGGGGTTGCGGTGGGCAGCCCCTGGGGGAAGCCGGAGGTGTCCTCAGCAAGGCAGGTCGAGAGGCGGCCAAAGACCCAGAGGAAGATGGTTTGGGTCCACCAGCAGCTCAGCGGGTTCCTTGCCCAGCCTCGCCCTGGGGAGCAATTCCTGCTTTCTCCCAGAGGTCCCAAATCTCCCCCAGGCAGCTCGTGGGGGGACCACGCCGGGGTCCGAGCATCCCCTGTGCTGCCCCACATCTCCTCTCAGCATCTTTCCCTTTTTTTTTTCCCCCTCCAGAAATGAGCTGCTCTTACACCTGAAGACGTACAACATCTACTACGAAGGGCAGAACCTGCAGCTGCGGCACCGGGAGGTAAGAAACCCTCGGGGCAGGGACCCGGCAGCAGAGGTAAAACCCGAGGACGCTGGGCTGGGGTCCGACCCCTGAGCTCCAGCCGCCCGTCCGTCCCCGCCGCGCTCCGCGGTCCGGCTGCCCACCGCCCGTCTCTCGCGCAGGAGGAGGGCGAGCTCATCGTGGAGGGGCTGCTGAACATCTCCTGGGGCTTGCGGCGACCCATCCGCCTCCAGATGCAGGATGACAACCAGCGCATCCGCCCGCCGCCCTCCTCCTCCTCCTGGCACTCGGGCTGCAACCTGGGAGCCCACGGGTGAGCTGGGGCGGGGGGAGAAGACACGTAGCCACCTCCCCGCTTGCGCAAGGACCCCTTTGCCTGCCGGGAGCTCCTTCCACAGCCAGCCTGGGCTTCGGCTTTGGTACCAGTTTGATGCCGGAATTCCTCCGGCACAGCCGCTTCCAGCGCCCTCGGCAGACCCCTGCGGGAGGGACCCTGGGCTTGGTCCTCCAGCACCCGGGAGCGGCGCGGCCGGGGTTGTCCTGGCCTGGGTGGGGGGTCTGCTTGGTTTTTCCGTGGTTTTGCATCCTCAAAGAGGAAAGAAGACGCAGGATGAGCTTGGCTGGCGCAGGGGGTGCGCTGGAGCTTGCGGAAAGGCGGTTTCGGGGCTCAGCATCCCCTCCTGGGATGGGATAAGACCCTCCTAAGGGATTTGGGAGCGGGGCAGGATGGGATTCCCTATTTACATCGCGACGCCCCTATGGGACTGGCCATCTGCTCCCCCAGAACCGGGGGTCTCGGGGGGGGAATCACCGCGCTCCTCCTTCCCTCGGCACCCGCCCGCTGACAGGACCCCCCCGCGTCTCACCGTTCTATCGCCAGGTCCGTGCTGAAGCCCAGCACCTTGCCGGATATCCAGGTTACGGACGCGGAGGCCACGGCGGACGCGGAGGCTCCCGGGAGCGGCGCAGGTGAGCCGGGCTCGGGCAGGGGGGATCAGCCTCGGTTTGACGCGAGAAAACACAAACCAGGGTTTTTTTCCTCTAGAAACGTGTGTCCCCATCTCCCTCCAGGTTACCTGAAGCCGTTTCCAAAGCGCTTTATATTTAATTTATTGAGTCACAGCAAGAAAAAAAATCAACCCCAACGGCCGGAGCCGCGTCCGGGGGGGTTTTGGCTGGGGGCAGGGGCTGCGGTGGGCTGCGGTGGGAGAGGAGCGGAACAGGGGGAGGGAGCAAAGAGCCCCCTGGGATGGCCGGGAGAAGGATGTCGGCGCTTCCCCTTCCCGGTGGTTCCGCTTGTAGGGAAGGAGAGAAGGAGAACCGGGAAGAGCCGTCGCCGTGGGGAAGCCGGTTGCTGCAGAGCTTTTTTTTGCCCCCCCTCCCGGTTTTGCCTCTGCGGGAGGGGGAAGAGCGCGCCCCAGCCCCGCGTTACCCCCGCCCCGGCGTTTTTCTCAGGCCAGCGGGGCGCTTTCCTGGGTGGGGTGGGTCGGGCTGGTTTTTTTTTGGATGCTCTCATGGAAATACACACCGGAGAAGAACCGGTGAACCCTTTGGGCTTGGGGACGCTCATCCCCCTCCAGGCTGAGCACTTGCAAAACTCATTGCTCCCCGCAACCCTCTGCCCCGTCCTCCATCCTCCAGCTTGTCCCCGTTCTCTCTTCGATCCCCCCACGCGCCCACACTCTCCGCCCTCCTCGATTAAAGCTCGTCTGGGCGATGCCCACCGCTCATCCCCCCGCATCACGCCGACCCTCCGCCAGCGCGTGGGGGACAGGTATTTTACCAGGTTTTCCTCCAAAAGCTGGGAAAAGCAGCAGGTAACGCGCGTGCCCGGCTCCGGGCGGGTGCTTCGTTCCCCCGGGGCGGCGCGCGCCGGAGGTTTCTCTCGCTGCGTTAAAAATGGATGAAGGGCTGGTCGAGCGTCATCTGGAGCGCGGCCGGTTTTCACCGTTTGCCCAGTGTCGTTAAAGGAGAGGAGGAAAAAAAATGTTAAATTATGGAAAAGCCGGTGACGCTGCTCGAGTGCGCGGGAGAAGAGGCTTTATCCCGGATTTACGCCGTTAATTCTGCACTAATAACCAGGGGGCAGAATAAACCAGTCACTGCTGTGGTTTAGACTGGGGGGGTTAAACTGTCCTGGCGAGTTTTTAGGGTTGTTTTGAGGATTTTTCCATCCGTGGGGCAGGAGTAGGACCCCGGGGGGGTGTCTCGCTCGCCCCGCCCCAGTCCTCAGCCCCGTCCTCCCACCGGCTCTTCTCCAGCCGCCAAACCGCAGCCGGAGGAGACGCCGCAGCTGATGCGGACGCGGAGCGACGTGGGCGTCCGCCGCCGGGGCAGCGCCCGCACCCCCAGCGAGCAGCGGCGCATCCGCCGCCACCGCTTCTCCATCAACGGGCACTTCTACAACCACAAGGTGAGCCCCCAGCTCCCCGGAACCCCTCCCGATGGGTCGGGGATGGGGGGGGGGGGGAATTCAGCCGGGGGGGGGTTTAACGGACTTTGCGCCCCGCAGACGTCCGTGTTCACGCCGGCGTACGGCTCCATCACCAACGTCCGGATAAACAGCACGATGACGACCCCCCAGGTCCTCAAACTGCTGCTCAATAAATTCAAGGTAGGGGAGATAACCCCCCGCACCGCGCTCCCGCGTTGCTCCGCGGGGGGCGTTTAGATCCCACGGGTACGAAATCCAACAGCGGGGGCGAAAAAACGGGGGGTTGTTTTTTAATCGCTGGGAAAGCCTAGAGTAGAAACGCCGACTTTTGACGGCGCTTTACGTCTCCGCGCAGATTGAAAACTCGGCGGAGGAGTTTGCGCTCTACATCGTCCACACCAGCGGAGGTGAGTCGGCAGATCCGAACCCCCCCGCCCCGGCCGAGCCCCGCCGCCCGCCGGCTCCGACGCCGCTGCTCTTGGCATTGTAGAGAAGCAGAAGCTGCGAGCCAGCGACTACCCCCTGATCGCCCGCGTCCTGCAGGGCCCCTGCGAGCAGGTCTCCAAGGTCTTCCTCATGGAGAAGGACCAGGTGGAAGAAGTCACCTACGACGTGAGTTTTGGCGGCGCGGGATGCTCGTCGCTTTTGGATGGGCTCGGGATGCAGCTGGGAAACCGGGGGGGTTGGACGTCCCCGTGCTGGGGATGCGGGGATTGCTTCGCTTTGCTCCCCGTGGAAACCCTCCATCTCGTGGGGAAACCCTCGTCTTGGGCTGGAGGAGCTTCAACCTGCCACCAGGAGCAGATGTCCCCAGCCCTGTTCTGCTGTCCCAAATCTTCTGGGGTCCCCCCGACCCCCGGCAACGCTCCAGGCTGGGGGCAGAGCGGCTGGAAACTGCCCGGGAAAAGGCCCTGGGGGGGTGGTGACAGCGGCTGGAGAGGGGCCAGCAGTGGGACCAGGGGGCCAAGAAGGCCAACGGCATCTGGGCTTGTCCCAGCAGGACAGGAGCAGGGCAGGGATGCGCAGGGATGGTCCTCCTGGACTGGGGGCACTGGGGATGCCGCCCCTCGAATGCTGGGGTCAGGTTGGGCCCCTCCCTGCCAGAAGGACCTTGAGGGGCTGGAGTGTGTCCAGAGAAGGGGCTGGAGACCATGGAGCAGGGTCTGGAGAACGTCTGAGGAGGGGTCCTTGGTTTCCCTGCTCCGCTCTGGGGAGAGGGTGCTGTGAGGTGACCTTCAGCCTCGCCAGGCTCGGCGCGTCGCCCTCTTCCTCAGCCCGCCCGGCGTTCCTCTCCCACCCAGGTCGCTCAGTACATCAAGTTCGAGATGCCCGTCCTCAGGAGCTTCATCCAGAAGCTGGAGGAAGAGGAGGATCGCGAAGTGAAGAAACTGATGCGCAAGTACGCCGGGCTGGGCGGCCCCGGGGGGAGGCGCTGAGCGTGAACGGCCTCGTCGGGGGGTTATTTCGGTGCCGGCAATTCGCTGGCACAGCGTCACCCCCCCGACACGCGCGTGAGCCGCTGGGTTGTGCTTTATCCGGGGGCTTTCTTGGCGATGTGGGACCGAAGCCCAGCTCCACGCCGCCAAACTCCTCTTCTCCTCGTCCTTCGCCTCTGCAGATACTCCATCCTCCGGCTGATGATCGAGCAAAGGCTGGAGGAGATTTCCGAAGGTCCCACGGCCATGTGAGAGGCTGCCCCGGCTGCGGCCGGCGTCGCCCCAAGAGCCCACGGGCCGTGCGGGACGCCGAGCCCCCGCCGCCCGCCCGCGGCGCGCCGCCTCCGAGCCAACCCACCCCGCCGCCCCTCCGCCCGCGCGGCGGCCCTCCTCTGCTGGCGGGGCTTTTCTGGCCGAAACCTCGAATCCCTGGAAATAACGGGATAAAATAACTGGAAATCCCCGAGCAGGGCGAGGGTGGGGCCGCGCGCGTCCGCCAGCAGGAATTCGGGGCTGGGGTTGGAAGATGCGTCAGCTCGGAGGACCCAGCGCTTGCCGGCAAGAGAGCACAGATAATTCCTCTTTTTAACCACAAAAGAACAAAAAAAAGCGCATTTCTATCGCAATAATCCGCAGGTGACGGGACGCTTTTGGAACCCGAAAGGCTCGGCCAGGAATTGGGGGGGGGTTAACGCTTGGGGGGCCAAAAGCAGCCCCGGGGGCTGACGGATTTACGGCGTAAATCGCGTTTTTCCAGCGCGTTCCCTTAACCCCCTCCTTCCCCCCGGCTCATTTGCACTAATAGTGGGGGGGGGTTTGTGCCGTCGGGAGGCGCTGGCGGCGCGGAGCATCTCTGGAGGGCCGCTGCAGGCAGGGCGGGGGGGCAGGAATAAATGAAATATTGCCTTCGCGCGTCGCTTTTGCGGCGGTGCCGGCGCGTCGTCCCGGTGAGAGCCCGCGCGGGACTGGCCCCGTTGCCACCCTCACACCTAGAAAAGCCTCTTCCCCCCACCCCCGGCTAAACCAGCAATATCAATGTTATACCTCGATGTGAACTAAACCTCCGACTTTCTCCCTCCCTGGAGTTTTGGCAATGTATCATGATTTTTTTTTTTTATTATTTTAATGGTACCTTTCTCCGCCTTTAACGCGTTAGGGAAAATGTTGTACAGCGAGAAGAGCTTTTTACGGGTTCGAAGGATGACCGCGGCGTCGCTTCGCCGATTAACGCGGGAACGAAATACGTAGCGGCTTAATACAGGATGAACCCCCCCGGTCCCAGCCTGGTTTGTTCCGTCGAAACGGGCTCTGCCCGGGCTGGGGGCGGCGGGGCGGTGCGGCAAAGCCCGCCCGAAGGGCGGCGGAGCGGGTTCCCCTGCGGTCCAGGGGGGCTCCGAACCGCGGTGCCGGAGGATGGGGGGGGCTGCCGTAGGGTTTCTGCAGCCCTCGGAGGGGGTTTGTCCCTGAGCACCGCGGCCGGCGGGCTCCGTCCTCCGCCTATCGCCCTTCCGAACTCACCTCTGGAAAAGACCTTTTCAGCCTTGTCGGAGCCCCGTTGACTTTTCAAACCTGATGATCATCCGCTTTTTTTTGCTGAGCTTTCGGCATCCCCCAGGTCACCCCCCACCCCGAAGCCACCAACCCGCCGTCGCCCAGCCCGGCGGAGCCCGCTTATCCCTCCCCACCCGCGCAGGAGGGAGATGCCGGTGACGTCAACCCCGCGTGGCAAAGCTTTATCGAGCGGAAAAAAAGTCCGACGTGAGTCGAGATCGGCGGGCACCGACGGCGGGAGCCCTCGCTGGGGCGGCGGCGGGCGCGCAGGTATGGGCGGCAGCGTCGGCGCGGAGCCCGGGGGTGGGAGGGCAGGAATTGGGGGGTGGGAAGGGCAGGAATTGGGGGGTGGGAAGGGCAGGAATTGGGGGGTGGGAAGGGCAGGAATTGGAAAAGCGTTGGGTTTTGGCACTGCCCGAGCTGGAGGTTGGGATGGGGAGAGCAGCCCTGGGCGCGGGCACCGCACCCAGCCCGGGGGCTTGGCGGTGGGGGTTCATCCCGATGTTGGGATGACGTAAAGAGCGTAAAAAAGTAGGAAATAAGAAGGAACAAACCCTCGCGCCCCGATTTTTGGGGGGTCCGACGGCGCTGCCAGCGGTGGCGATGCAGCTGCAAACAGCTGGCAGGGGGACGAGCGCTTCCCTGGGCTTTTCTTCACACAAACCGCATTAGCCGGAGGAGCGGAGCGGCAAAACGAGGCGAATTCTATGAGTCGAGCCCTAATTTTTTTTTTTTTTTTGAAGGGGGGGCTCAGCCTGGCACCTTCTCGCGGGGGCTGCGGGAGGGGAACGCTGACACAGGGATGCCGCGGCCGGGGCGGCTGGCCAGGGGGGCTCTGCTGTTTCAAAAGGCTTTTGCCAACGCAGCTGCTGCTATTTTTGGGGACGGTTTTGGGGCCACGATGGCTCAGCAGCTTCGGGACAATGAGCCTGTCGGCTCAGCCGCTGGCTGGAGGGGGTGCTGGGTGGCGGGACGGGGCGGGGGGATGCGCGGGGTGGTGCTCCGGGTGAGGAAAGGACGGTGCAGCTCGGCTCGGGGAGCGTCTGCACCACGCCACGCCGGCCGATAAATTAAATTATAGCTGTTGAACATGGTGAGCGTATCAATAATCCGTGAAATATATTAAATATATTGATTTATCGACTCTGTCGGATGTAGGTTGGCCCGAGCAAGCGCCGGCTGGTGACGCCACGGTCCCTCCTTGTGCCCCTCTCGCAGGTCGGGCAGGATGAGACCCCGCGACGCCTGGTGCTGGGCGGTGATGCTGCTGCTCGCCCTCTTCAGCGACGTCGCCGGCGGCCGCCGTGGTGCCGGCGGGAGAACCGGGGGGCGAGGAGGCGGCGGCGGCGGCGGCGGCGGGGGGCTGCGCGGGGGCTTTCGGGCCATCTCCCGCGGCGGTGGCACCCCCGGCCGCGGCTCGAAGGTGGCGGGAGCCATCGCGGCCGGCGCCGCCGCGGGGTACGGCATGGGGCTGTTGGGGCGCCCGCGGCCGTCCCGCCTGGGCCACGGCCTCCCGGCGGCTCGGCAGCCCCCGCCGGTGGGTGGCTTCCACGCCCCGAGTTGGCCAGACGTGGGTGCCAAGAGGGGACCCCCCAGCCGAGCTGCTGGGTTCCGCCACGGCGGCGTCGGGCCGGTTCTGCTGCTGGCACCTGCCATCTGCTTCGTCAACCACAGGCTGCGGCGCTGAGCGCGCCGAGGGGACCCCGGGTGACCCCCGGCCGGCTGAGCCGGACGGGATTTCTTAGTGAATTCCTTAGACGTGGCTTGGGTAGGTGGAAGAGATGCTCAGCCGCTGCCTCAGTTTCCCCCACCGGCACGACGGGACCCTGCGGCAGGAGCTGGAGCTGCGCAGCCATCCCCGCACTCGCGGGACCACCCGGACCCCCCAAACCGCCACCTGCGAGTGCACTTACGCGAGCCAACCCAGCCCCGCCAGGACGGGGGGTCGTCCGCACCCGGAGAGACGCGGGATGGGCCCCGCCGGCGCTCGGCTCCGCTTTCCCGTCGAGAGGCTTTGCCAAAAAACTCTTCTTTTCCCCCCAAGAGAGCACTGGGACTCGGGTGAGGGGGGGACGCGGGGCTCGCAAACAGACCCCCCCACTCCGCAATAAAGTTTGGCCTTGAGACCCCCCTCTCTTGTCTTAACCCGACCCGGCGCGTTGGCGCGAGGAGGAGCCGCATCTTCGCGGGATGCTGGGGGGGTGGGCTCCGCCCCATCCACCCGGCTCGGACGGGACCCCCCACGCCCCAGCCCACCCCGCCGCAGCTGCGTGGCGTTGGGCAGAGCCTTCAAATCCCCCCGGGAAGAGCTTCAGAGGAGCAGCGGGGGCTGCTTCCCCCTCCCGCATCGCCGCCGTCCTCCTTGGTCCGGGGCGGTTGAACCTCGCCTAAGCCCGGGTTTAGCTGCAGCGGCTCAGCAAAGAGGCGCCAAGCGAGACGTCGCCCTGTGGGCAGCCCCCACCGACATCCTCCAGCAGGTCGGTGCGGGGGGATGTTTTATTTTTTTTTTTTTTTTAAGGTTCTCGTTTAAAACCAACAATAAACTCCAGCCACGGCTCAAATCTACATTTTCCCAGCACGTATTTGGCACCCAGACCCGCTTCGCTGCCTCGAGCATCCTCCGCTTGCAGCCTGAGCTCAGGGATTCCCACATCGCATTCCCACTTCTTTTCTTGCGTCTTCCCTCCCGCCGGTCCCCAGCACACGGGGACACGCTCCCAGCGCCCCCCCCCCCCGCCCCGGTTTAATTTCCAGCCCCGTGCTGCGGGAAAAACCCTTAAAAGGGATTCACGGCGCCGTTCATCCCCTCGTGCAGGGGCGTTGGGGGGCGAGATGCCGCGGTCCCTCGGGGAGCCGTTGCAGCCCAGCTCAAAGCGTCTCCGCGCGTGGCACGCGAGCCGCAAAGCTCGGCCTAATTCTGGAGGGTTCCAGCCCGGCTAATCCGTCCCCAGGGCTGGGCTCGGACGGGAGATGGTGCTGTTCGCCCGGCGACGCGCCTCCGCCCGCGGCCGAAGCCAGCCCTGGGCCAGGCTGGACGCTTGCGCTGCGGTTCGACCCTCCCCATCAGACTTTTTCCACCATCTCCCCGCAAAAAAAAAAAAAAAAAACCCAAATCCTCTTTTTTGGGCGGCGTTTATTCGGGCGAGAAAAATCGCTGCGGTCGCTCTGCCCGCGTGGGGGGCGCGCGTCGGCGGAGACGAGCGGTGGCAAGGGGGATGGATGGAGGGGAGGGTAAAAAACCGACCCCCCCCAACCCTGTTGGGTTTGGACCCTGCGGTCGGGACCGGGGGGGTCAAACGGAGCCGCCCCCCCCCCCCGGGTCTGGAGCGTGGAGTTCGTTAACACACGGTGATTAATTCATCCGGCTCAGAGCCGGGGCCGAGGCGGGTCAGGGCTAAAAATGAGCATTTTTAATTGGGGGTTTTTTTCCCTTCTTTGGGTTTTTTTCCCTTCTTTGGGTTATTTTTTTCCCCTTCGTTGGGTTTTTTTTTTTCCCTTCTTGGGGTTTTTTTTTTTCCCCTGCTTTGGTTTTTTTTTCCCTTCTTTGGGGTTTTTTTTTCCCCTGCTTTGGGGGTTTTTTTCCCCTTCTTTGGGGTTTTTTTTTCCCCTTCTTTGGGGTTTTTTTCCCCTTCTTTGGGGGTTTTTTTCCCTTCCTCTGGGTGCTTGTTAGGTTTTTTTCCCTTCCTTCCCATTTCCTTTTTTCCTTTAGGGGAATTTTTCCACTGTGGTTTTTTCCCTTCTCTGGAATCCTGAGGGGATTTCCTTCTTTGGCTGCGGGGGGGATATCCTTTTTTTTTTAATTTCCCTCCTCGCTGTGGTTATTTTTTCATCCCCCTCTCGGTCAGGGTTGGTTTTTCCCCTTGTTGAAGTTTTTTCCGCCCACCAGAGCTCCCACCGTCCCAGGGGACGGGTCCTTGGAGCCGGATCTTTATTGCTGCCTCTTTAATTTTACCTTTGGAATCGCTCGGGAGGATGCTGCAGGGGTGGGATGAGCGGCGGCCGTGGGGATGCTCAGCGCAGCCCCAAAAAACCACGCGGAGGCTTTTTATTCCCCAAATCCTCCTTCCCCGTGGCCGCTTTTGCCCAGGGGAGATGTGGCGCGCGGGATCCTGGTGGTTTATTTATTTCCCTCGGTTTAGAAGCCAGCTCCCAACACCAACCCCCCCATCACCACCTCTTTTTTCACCCCACGCTCCGCCCCGCTCACCGCCCTTCGGAGCTCCTGCCGATGCCCGGTAGCCGATTTCCATTTTAAAAAAGCTTTTATTTTTCCTTTGGCTCTTTCCGAGCGCCTGTGGGCGCTCTGGATGCCTGTCCCGGACCTCCTCAGGTCTCCTCCTTGTGAGCAATAATCACCTATTTAGTGCTGAATTCTTTTTTCTTTATTTTTCCACCCAAAATACGCAAAAAAAAAAATCATATTTGGGGTTTACCTGGAGCACCCCTTGAAGACCCAATTCTTTAGCATCCTTGGGCACTAAACCGCACCCCGCGTAGGCTCAAACCAGATCCAAGGCTTGGTCTTGAGCTTAAAGTTCAAGCACCGCCTGGCTGAAGGGTCCAAACTCTTCCATCTTTTTAATTGTGATTTTTTTTTTCTTCTCCCCCCAAATTCCTCTAACGGTGACGCGGGAGGATCCGGAATTCCGGCACCATTCGGTAGGGGCTTGGGGCGTCACGTGGAGTTGGTCGGGCTTAACGCCACAGAAACAGCAAATGTAAAAAGTCTTTTATTAGGCAGAAAAGAGAGGGAGTAAATACAAGGTGTAAAGGGGTGGGGGCTTCCTAGGGGGAGAAGAAATCCCCGGCCCCAACCGGCGCATCGGAGTTATTAGGAAAGATTTGTCGGCTGGAAGGCGAGGGAGAAGAAGAGGTTAAAAATCGTGCGGTTTTGGCCCAATTCGGGGCTGGATGGGAACAGAAGGGGACGCGGGGAGAGCCGGGGCGGAAAAACGCCGCGGGGACGGCCGGGAGCTGTTTGCACGAAGGAGGCTGACGTGCGCCTTGGCTTTATCCGTTTTAATTGGTACCAGACGTCGAACACTTAGAAAAGGACCGGGACGGCAAATCTCGCACATGCACCGTTACGGAGTTACAAAACATTCGCGTATCGCAAAGTGCGGGTTACCTCGAAGCCCTGCTTTTCCGGCCAATATCCCGGAGGATTTCTCTTCTATTCATCTATTTTTATCTCTGTCTATATAAATCTCTTCGTTTAGCTCACACCGACGCGAGAAATCGCTCTTGCGGGGAAAAAATTAAAAACACGCGGGAGAGATTAAATACGACTTGGTGGTAACTGGTTCCCCGAGCGCAGCTTTTCGGATGCCGCAGGTGATACAGGACCCGGCGCTGACCTCGACACGAGAAGCAAGAACCGCACCCGCCGCTTCCACCGGTGACTTGGGAAAGGTGGGTTTAAGCGTCTCCCAGCCCTCGGGCTGGGTTTACCTGATGGCTGTTGGCCGTCGCCGTCGGGTTTTGCTGATTGACGCGGTGTCCGACCCCTCCGGGCAGCCTTCTCGCTGCATTTTACATCCTTCAGGGCAAGGGGCTGAAGCGTGAGCGTGAGTTGTGGCCTTTGCGCATCCAAAATAGCTTTCTTTCGGGGTGCTTTGGGGTTTTTTGGGTGTTCAGCAGCACTTTTTGCCTTTAGGAAGGCGGGGAAAGACAGTGAGGCTCGACTGAGAGCGAAGCGGCGTGGGGTTCAACCCAGCCGGGGCTTCAGCCTTGCCATGGGGGGGGAAAAAAAAAATACCCTTTTATTTCTGGGTCTTGCTGCAGGAGGAGTTTGCGGCGTGCGAGGCGGGGAGCGGGCAGGTAGGACCACGAGGAAGGGGAGTTTTAAGGGTTAAATTGCAACCCGGCAGCTTGTTGCTTGACAAAAAACACCCCTATGTGACCCTCCAGAACCCCCGCCGTGGGGACACGGGTGCTCGGGGGCGCCCCAGGGAAGGGGGTTTGGTGACGGCCAAGGGATGAGGTCAAGCCCTGTGGTCAGCAAAGAGGGTCTTCAGCGACGGTGCCAAGGGCTCGGGGAGCTCGGCTCTGCCCGGACCCTCTTGGGGCGGCCCCGAGGAGGAGGAGCGGTGAAGGCCACTTTTTTGGGGGCATCCAGCTCCAGCACTGTCCTGCCACGCCAGGGACGCGGTTGGGGCGGAGAAGGAACTTTTCACCCGGTCGCCTCCAGGGTGGTGATGGGGAGCGTCGGTGCCCGGGAGCCCCAAGGGCTCTTCACCAAAGACAACTGCAAGCGAGAGGGGGCTCGGGGGGGGCATCTTGAAGCCGTGGGATCAGTGCAGGATGAAGAGGGTGAGGAGGAGGAGGGAGGCGGTGAGGGAGGCGTCGGTGACGCGCAGCCGGACGCCGGCGTTCATGAGGTACTCGCGGTACTGCTGGATGCACATCTCCCGGATCACCTTGGTGACCACCTTGGTCTCCATCTCCGTCTCCGTCTGGTTGACGGCCGCGCCGGCCTCCGAGACGTTCTTCTTGGCGGCGGGTCCGATGTTGTGCTCGGTCACGGTGATGTTAAAGCAGTCGGTGACGAAGACGTCCTGCGAGACGGGGCCGTTGTAATCGCGGTAGTAAACCTGGTTGGGGTAACGTGCCGCGTTTTGGTTCCACCACCGGTACTCGTCGGGGCTGTCGAAGTGATAGTGCATGCCCGACATGACGCGTCCCATGGCGTAGCCCCCCAGACCTCCCACCACGGCGCCCGCCGCCGCCGCCCCGGCCACGTGCTTGAAGTTGGTCTTGGATTTGGGGGGCTTCCAGGGCTTTTGGTTGTGGTAGCTTCCTCCACCGGGGTTGTAACCCTGGCCCCAGCCCGGGTTGTGGGGGTAGCCGGGGTTGTGGGGGTACCCCGGGTTGTGGGGGTAGCCGGGATTTTGGGGGTAGCCGGGCTGGCGGGGGTAGCTGGGCTGGCGGTGGCTCCCCGTGCCCCAGACGCCTCCGCTGGGTTTGCCTTTGCCTTTCTTGGAGACGGCGACGTCGGTCCAGGCGGCGAGGAGCAGGAAGGCCAGGCAGGAGGTGACGAGGAGCCTGGCCATGGCTGCGGGACGCAAGAGAGGCAGCGTTAGGGGCGGGGGGCAGAGAGCAGCGCCGCGGGCTGGGGGGTCCCCTCCGTCCACGCCGCACGTCGTCCCCTTTAGCCCAGCGGCGGCGTGAACAGCTTGGGATGTAAATGCGAAGTCATCCTCCCCAAACCCCTTATTTTTATACGTATACGCCGAATAATTAATACAATAATAATAGATATAATAATAATAATTAACCCTCGCGTTGAAGACGCCAATCCGGCGGCAGCAAAAGGTTTTTGGGTCCCGCCCGAGGCTGAGCGACCCCCAAACCCCCCCCCGCGAAGCGCTCTGGGCATTTCGCAGCATCCTCCAAGGCTTCGGACGCGCTCGGTGGCTGCTGTTCCAGGGCGAAACAATTACGGCTTGGGTCCTCGGCGAGGTTTTATATGATTTTTTTTTTTTTGTGCAGCAATTAGTGGAGCAGCCAGAGATCAGGTTAATGCGGCGGGGAGATGATGCTCGCGGGAGATCGCGCTCTTAACCCCAGGCAACCCCCTGTTTAAGCCGGAGATTCTGCTAACGGTGGTTTTACGGGGCAGAAAAAGCAAATTAAAATCTCTCAGGTCCAGATAGCGAGGGTTTTTTTCTCTCCCACCGCCCCCCCCCCGCAAAAAAATTCGGGAGATGCTTGAATTAAGGTCCTTGGACGTCGGCGGTTGGTTGGGATCGTTAGCGAGGGGGTTAATTAAACCGCCAGGGACGCTGCGCCAGCCTGTCCCTCGTGACCAGAAGCAAAGGCAGGCGCGGGGGGGGGGTGGAAAAAAAATGGGGCGTAACAGCCCGCTTTGGGGGGGTTCGCTGCCTCCCAGCCCCCCCCCCCCAGGAGCGAGCGGGGGGGGGGGGATTAAAAATAGCCGGAAAAATGGCAAAAACCCGGGTGGGGAACGCTCGCCAAAAAAAAAAAATATAGGAAATTGGGGGGGGGGGGCGGAAAAAGCAGCAGATTGCTGAGCTTCGCCCCGCAGGAAGGGGGGGCGCTGGCCCAAGGCTGCTGCGCGCCGCGGAGCTGGAGCTGCGCGGCTCGGGGCGGCCGCAGTTAGCACGGTATTACGTTATGGAATGGCTTGGCGGGGGGGGCGGGGGGGGTGCCGGCTCTTTGGGACCCCCTCCTCGGGTTTGGTTTTTTTTCCCCCCCCCCCCCGTCTCCGCGGGGCCGAGGCGGGCGGAGGGGATTTGATGGGGGCGGTTTGATGGGGGCGGCGCGTGGGAGAAGCGGCGGGGCGGCCAGGGGAGGATGCGGGGGGCGGGTGGGGGGGAGTGGGGGGGTGGGAGAGGAAAACCAACACACACACACACACACACACACGCTCCCCCCGGTGCCAAAATAACTGCGGAATAACCGTGTGGAGGGAGGTGGGGAAGGGGGCGGCAGAGCAGCAGCGAGGAGGGTGGGAAGATGCTCGGCGATGGCGGGGGGGGGGGGTCCAGACCCTCCTGGTAACGCTGAGAAGGTCCTGGCTGGGGGGGGTGGTGGTGAAAATTCAGGGTGAAAAATGGGCAAAGGGGGTTTTGGGGGGGGGGGGGCGGTTCGCCTGGTGACAACAAACCCGTATTTTTTAGTAATCGACCTTTTTTTTTTTTAATCCCCCAAGGAATGGGGGGAGCCCGGTCCTGCGCAGCCAAGGGCTGCGGGGAAGAACGACCCCCCACCACCACCACCCCACCCCCAGCTCTGGGGTGGGGAAGAAACTTCCCCCCCCGCCCCGCGTCAGCGGATAAACAAGCGGCGAGGAGCGAGCGGAGCGGCGGCTCGGAAGGGCGCTCGCCCCCGCCGCTGGAAACGTCGATCTTCGGGCAGCGGCGGTGGGGAGGGGAGGCAGCCCCCCGCCCCTGCGCTGCTGCTGGGTGTTCAAACCCCCCCCCCCCAACCATCGCCTTCGCGTTTACCCCCCGCCGCCCGTTTTTGCCCCGACACTCACCGGCGGGCAGCCCGGGGCTTCGCTCGGTTCTGGGCGACGGAGCCTGCGAGGAGCAATAAATAGCGAGAGGGAGGAGCCGGCTCCTGCGCAGCCCGGTCTGGCCGGCATCCATCCTCCCGCTCCGGGCCGACGGCACCGCGAAACCGGGGCTCGCGCCCCCCCGGCACGGCGGGGACGGGCGCGGGCGCCCAACGGACCGGTGGGGAAGTCGCGGCGTCGGGGCGGTTGGTTGGGGCAGTATGGGTGGGATGGGGCGGGATGGGGGGTCTGGGAGCGGGGAAGGATGCTTTTAGCGGTTGGCCCATGCGGCTCCGCATCCGTCAGCCCATTAAAGGGGCGTTCGGCGCGTTGAGAAAATAAATAAAATAAAATAAAACGGGCTCGGAGGCACGGGGGGGAGGATGGAGCCGTCCGCAGAGCGTTATGTTGAGGTACCCCCGTCTGCACCGGGAGGAAAACGCCGCGGGGGGCGATTAAAACCAGCAGGGGATGCTCAGGGCACCCTTTTTCGGAGGGTGGGGGTACGGGCGGGCGGCCAGAGCAGGACGGGGAGTCGCTCCCCCCTTTGGGGTTAATGAAGGGGTTGAGTCCGGAGCATCCCGGGATGCGCGTTGGGAGGCACAAAACCACATGAAACCGTCCCGGTGACGGGCCCACCCCGGTGCACATCTGGCTGGAAGGAGGGTTTCCACCCTGGTGCTCCATGCGCTTGTTTATCCGCCTGGCCAGATTGTATTAAATAATAATAATAATAATTTCTGTCTGACGGGGAGATGGGTTGTGCTGGCACTTTGGCTGTGCCGGGGAGACGCGCCTCGGAGATTCTGGAGGAAAAAAGGAAATAGCAGGGGCAAGATTAAGGTCAGGGGGACTCTCTGCAGCTCCAACTCAAGCAGGAGCAGCCTACTGACTATTAATTAATATTTAATTTATTGTGGGAGCCAGCGGTGCTCAAGCCACCCAAACCAGTACGGCCAGAGCATCCTTCTACCACCTGGCACACGGTTCCTCCAGCACCTCGGGGTACCGGTTCTCCCGGCACCAAGCCAAGAGCTGCATCGACCCGCGCTGGAGGTTTGGCCCTTCTTCCCCGGGGGGGAGCGGAGGAAATAACGGGACGCTGAGTGCGCCGATGGGGTCGTGCCAGGTCCGAAAGCATTAATGGGGTGGGGTTTCTCGCCACAAATGGAAGACGCCGGCTTGAGTTTAATGAGGAGCTGGGAACGGACCCAGGTCCGCCTGACCCCGCTTCATCGCTTCTCATTGATTTTTGTATTTTCGCTTTAATTCAGGCAAAACGCTTTCATTCACGCCGCCCTGGGCTTGCCTGGAGAATCTGCTTGGGAAGGTGTTCCAATAGTTCTGGGGGGGTTCGGGATTATTGGAGGGGTTGGAGGTAGGGATGAAGTTCCGCCGCCTGTCCCCATCCTGACGTCGCTCCCCAGAGCCGGTAAAAAATCCAGTCTCTGAGTTCAACCCCAGGACACCGTGGACGGTCTTTCTCCTTTGCTCTCGGCCACTGTTTGCCTGTAAAAAGAAGAAAAAATAAATAAATAAAAAAGGAGTATATAATTTTTTTAGCCTTTTTGGGTTTGGGAGGAGAAAGCAGCAAATAGGGCAAAACTTTTTCTGGTGTTTCCAAAAGGCGGAGCCTTGAGGAAAGAGATTGGCCGAGTTAATTTAATAGGAATTTTAACAGGAATTTCTCTTCCGCGGGGCGCGGCGGCGGAAACATCAGCTCTTGGCGGCTGCTCGGCCCTTAGACAACCGGCTTAAAGCCCGGTGATTGCTCACCCGGCTGCTGCGATCTGATTAAGAGCGTCGTAACCCTGCCCGCGTGCTACCTGCTATTCCCGGCGTAAGCTCCTCACCGGGACCCTCCCCGGTGACGCACCCCGTCCCTAGAAGCCAACCTGCGTGGGGTGGCTCCCAAAAGCGGCCCCGAGACCCCTCCCGGGGTTGGCAGCAGCATCCAGCTGCGCTAGAAGGTAAAACGACAGCTTTTATGGAAATTAAAATGGATTTTTTTGGCGATGCTTTTTCATTTTGGAGCTCACCGATAATAAAAGTGCTTTGAAGGGGGGGGAAAAAAATGAAGTTTGAGGATTTATCCTCCCTGCTGCCAGCTGGGCTGATCTACGGGCCACGGGAGCAGCACGCCGCGCGCGTCCGAGGACGAGGTTTGCCGCCCGGCTCCATCCCAGCCCGGCGTTTGGTGTCGGTGCCTGGGGAACGGCCGCTGCGGGACGCGCCGGGTTTGCGCCACAGTCCCCCGCCGCGTCCCGGAGGAGCCGAACGGGCTCGCCCTGCCCTGCCGCGTCAGTAAACGTCTTGTTTTCCGGGCGGGCGAGGGCAGCCCCGTGTTTGGGCTCCTCTAATCCATCCAGCTTCCCGTGGAGCTCCCCGAGCAGAGCCGTCCCACCAGCTGGCTCCGTCGCAGGAAAAGCTGAATATCTCCATTTTTTTTATTCTGTTAATCCGTGACTCACCAGGAGGCTTTCCTTCGCCTCTCGCCCGGTTATTTTTAACTCGCGATCCTCTTGGAAGGCTTTCCGAGATCAGCGGCACGAGCGCGTTCCATGGCCGCGCTGAGGTCACCCTCTTAAAAATATCCCGGGGCACACCCGGGATGTCCATCGTTTTCACGCGGCTCACCCGTGCCAAGCTCGGATCCCGCGTCGGGGAGCCGCTCCCACACCGGGATGCGTCGGGAGCGGGTGGGACCGCGCCAGAATCCCGCTGATGAGGTGAAGCATCGTGATCCCCGATGGGGCGGCGGGTGGGAGCGTCTTGCTTCGGGGGTGGAGGGGTGACGCCGGGGTCCGCGGGGCTCCCCGGGGATTCCTGGCTGGGTGGCGTTGGGGAAGGGGCAGGAGGAACGAGGGTTGTTGCCCAGCGGGGACAGCGGAGCCGCGGGAAATACGATTGTTTGGTTTTTTAATGAGAATAAAAGTCGAGCAAAAGACTGAAACAAGGACCAGGCTGCAGACGGAGAAATATTTAAATATTACGATTTTGTAAGATGTTTTTCGCTCAGGTGTACGTTTTCCTGTCATCTTGGCCCAGATCTTCGCCTCGTTTATTCACGCGAGAACGAGCCGAGCTTTCGCAAACCCTGACCTGGTTTCCAACCCACGTGCTTGGCGAGGGCGAGACGGTTAAACCCCAGAGGCTCGCAGAAAGGTCGTGCAAATCCTCTTAGCTGAGCCGGCGAGCGCATTCCACCCCGATTTCCCCCTCGCCCTCCTCGTAAAGGGTTCCCAGGGCCAGGGCGGGCTTTCTGGGGCTTCACCCCCTTCTTCTCCGGGGGTAAATTAGAATAAGCCAAGATGAACCTTGGGAAACACGTGGCCGTGGGGGGAACGGGGCGGGATTTTTAGCCAACCGGGTTTTCAATCTATCGAAACGGTTTCCAGAGTGATGTCCACCTTTCCATCATTTTTGGAGCATCTTCCAGCTGGGACATCGATCCAAGACCACGCGTGACTTAACCCAAAGCTTTTCTTCCCCCGAAGACCACAAGTGAAAGGCTCCTTATGAAGCTTGTGCGGAGGATGAGGGTGATGCACACCAGAGAGGCTCTACACCACATATTCGGGCGTTATCGCCCAAATCTGCTCCATGTATTTCACTGGCCGCCGCCTTCTCTCGGGAGGGAGCTGCTGATGGGGAACGCTTTACCGGGGCCGGCGCAGGAGCAAGAACAAGTCAATAACGGCCATCTGGCGCGAGGAAAAGCCTGGCGAGAGGCGAGGCTGCTCCAGAGATGCTCGTGCCAGGTTGTCATGGGCACCACGCTCTCCGCAGGCATCTCCATGGCTACCTCGGCGCCAAGCGAGGAGGAGCGGCGCCCTTAGCTTCGGCACCGCACGCTCCCTCCCTCGGCCGGTGTGAAGGAGCGATGCTCGGGATCATCCACGAGGATGATCTCCAAGGGTGGCGGCGGGGTTTAGCTGGAGCTCGACGGCAGCTGGGGTCGCAAACGGTTTTATTTACGAGACGCCGAGATTCGCAGCATCTCCCCAACGCGACCGTCTCGTTCACACAGCCTGGAGCTGAGACGCCGGAGCCAGCAACTCCCCTCCCGGATTTCTCCTTAATTTAATCTCTGGAACTTTTTCCCGAAGCAACTCCCACCACGGCGCCGAGGGGAGAACGCTGGGACAACGGCAGCCCCGTTAAATCCCCGCGGAGGGCTTGAGTTACCGGGGGGGAAGCCCACAGCCCCTTCAGGGCTTGGGGTCGCCGTGACCTCGCCACGAGCCGCCGACCAGAGGTGTCAAAACCATTTTATCTCGTGATGCTTCGCGAGGATGGAGGAAAATGGTTTCATAGGTGATTAACACAAACCTTGCTATGAGTCCACGTGCTCGAGCGGCGCCGGAGGACAAACCTCAAAACCTGGTGGTTTGCTCCAGCGATGGGCAAAGAGATTTTTTATTTTCCTCTCTACAGTTATCCCTAAAGCTCCGTCTGGTTGAACTCCATGACTCCGACGTGCCCTTTTCCCAGCAGCTCCATCGACCTTGGTCCCCGGCCGGTTTTTCTCCGCTGGCGCCGAGGGACTCTGCGGGAGGAACAAGGATCAAAGTGCACAAACGGGAGGAAATGAGTTTTGCATTTACGGTGGCGGGATGGGACCGGCTGTTCATCCAGAGCTGGGGCGTGACCGGGCAAAACCGTTCTCGCTAGCAGAGCCCCATCCACAGCTGTTAAACAGCAAATCAGAACCAGCCACAGCAAATAATAATAATAATAATAATAATTCAATACAGTTCATTTTCCCCAACGTGTTTGTCCGCGTTCTGGCCTGAAACGTCTGCGCCGTCCAAAATATTCCCGTGGCGTCGATGATCCGCCTGGTGGGTCCTGTTAAAGGTAGAGGGAGATGGAGCAGAGCCTCCGGGACGCGATTTCGCACGAAGCTCAGCCCGTTCGGGAGCCGGCGTTGTTCCGCGGAGGATTCATTTGCTGCTCCAAAAAAAAAAAAACCGGAATATTTGATGGAATTACATCAGCTCAGCTGGGATGAAATGAAATAAAGCTGGGAATTGGGGGTTTCTTGTTCCCGCGCTCATCCTGCACAAGTAGCTCTAAAATGAACGTTTTGGGGACTGGGAATGGAATTTCGCCCGGCTCTTCCCGGCAGCGGGTCCGTATCTCGGCTTTCCGAGCTGTTTTCAGGGGATGATGAGAAAAGCAGGTGGAGGAGGTTGTAGAGCCTTTTTCTGGAGCGAGGGAAAAAAAAAAGGAAATTCAATCACAATAGTAAACCCGGGCACTATTTTAATTCCAGAAATAGGCTGGTCCTGGAACGGGCTGCGCACGCTTCTCCTGTATTCCTCCGTGGTTCCGGGAATAGAGCAGAACAATTCATGTCTTGAGAGAGGTGTGGTGGGGAGCAGCACCCGGGCTGAGCGGAGCTCCGGGCGCGCCGCCGCTGCCCGCCGGGCTGGGAATTGTTGGTGTGAGGTAGATGAGTTAGAGAGAGACGATCCAGCTGCTCATTTGTTTGTGGACCTGTATCACTTTTTAAAATATTATTGTGGGGTTTATTATTATTATTATTATTATTATTATTATTATTATTATTATTGTGGGTTTTTAATTATTTTTGTTTATTATGGCGTTTATGTCACTTTACCCTTTAAAGCGGATCATCCCTTCGCTCTTCTGCACCACGCAGTGGGGTGTTATTTTATTGAAAATTAAATACTACCATGAAGAGGGGCTTATAAAAATGAGGCAGACCTTTCCCTTGGAATTATCGCAGGATTTCACAGCTGTAAGACGTCCAAATACACCCGGTAGAAGAGTCACAGACCTGCACCACCACCACCTCTGCCGCTCCCCACCACCAACCTTCCCCTGACCGCAAAACACGCCTTTATTTTTAAAGCTGGTGTTGGCAGCTGCCGCCACGGCGGAGCTCCCAGATGTGCGGCGGAGCTTCCAGATGTGCAGAGCGCACCCCTGGGCACGGGGCTCCCCAAAGCCCTTTTGCAGTGCTGACCTCTGCGGGCAAACCCAGCCCAGAGCCAGCTGGCTCCGGGCAGCAGGTACCTAAATAATGCATAAAACCAGGAGTTTGACCCGTTGTTGCTGGCTGTGGGTAGCAAAAGCCTTTTAATAATGCATTAAAACGGGGCATCTCTCTTCGCCGAGTATTTCGCTGATGGAAATTCTGGGAACTCCTCATTCGCTTGGAAGGGGCCGAGCCGCCAGCTCCTGTCGAGACGTGTCGGTGATCTGCGGTTGGACAACGGGCTTTGAAATTGGGGCTGAAGGACGTGGATGAAAACATCCCCTTTTCACTCCCAAGTGCCCTCGATGCCATAAACTGGGAGTGAAAGCCCAAATCCAGCCTTCCTTGGAATGGGGAAGAGCCAGAAACACCTGCAGCCCACCCCCTTAATCCCCTTGCCCCGGAGACCACCCCTCTAATTAAGCTCTAATTAGCAGCCAGGAGCTGCCCCAGCCCTTCAGTAGGGGCAGGTTTATGTATGCTGGGTCTCCAGGGGGTGGAGGGGGGGGGTCCCGCAGACCCAGACCCATAGGGGGGAAAATGGGGTTGGTGGTGGCTGTGAAACAAAGCAGACGACGGCGGGTTTGGCTGGGGAGGACTTTAATGTGCCCACTGCCCGGGGGTCCTGGCAGGTGTCCTTCCCTGCGGGGTCCGCGAGGGGTACGCCGGGTGTTTGTGAGAGCTGTGGGGAACCTCCCCCTGCGCCCTGGGTCAGCCGGGCTCCGGGAGCATCCCTAAGGGGTGCTCAGACCACGAAGGTGGCCGAGGAAGAGACATCAGAGGGACCCCGAGCCCCACAGCACGTGGAGACGCGGACCCTGCACCCGGGAAGGACGCTCAGACCCTGAAGAACACCGAGGAAGAGACATCAGAGGGACCCCAGCCCTGCAGCGCATGGGCATGAGGGGGACAGGAGCCCCTGGGGTGCAGGGCGAGCCGCCGCACCCGGCAGACCCCCGTCCTAGAGCTTGAGAGCCGTGACGCGGGGGATGTGGAAGGGACAGGTCTCCTCCGACCCCGTAGAGCTGCAGAAGGAGAAGGAGAAACCATCGGGAGGTTGAGGAGGAGCCTCCATCTCCCCTCCTTGCGTCCTCCCACCTCCTGCCCGCCCCATGTCCCCTGCTTACATGAGCCGGTTGCGGATGGGGCGGAAATGTTTGGTGAGCCTGATGGCGAAGATGATGTTGGGGATGAGAAAGAAGGTGCAGCATCCCAGGCTGAACCAGAAAGCGTTCTGCGAGGAAAGAACACGGGGGTCCCTGCTCAGCTGCACGGGCAGAGGCAGCCCCCGGGCTCTGGAGGGGTTTGGGGAGCCTTGAGTGGCTGGTCCTGGTGGTCAGGGGGGTGCCGGGGCCCTGGCTGCCCCAAATCTGTGCTGGTTGGTAGCGGGATGCTGCACCACATTGGTCCCTGCTGGACCTTCCTGGTGGGACGGGGGTGGGATCCTCACCCAGGGGTCAGCGATGCGGTCGCACAGTATCACCCGCCCGTTGTCCAGAGCCGTGGCGAGCGGCTGGCACGAAGCCACGTCCTCCCTCAACTGGAACAAGGAGCAGAGACGAGGCATAAACCCAGTCCCGGCTCGGGGTGGGGGGATGCGTTTTGCTGCACGGGGGGGTCCCGGCCCCGTGGCGAAGGTGAACACCTACCGTCTGCCCGACCCAGTTCAGGTACTGCGTGAAGTACCGCAGCTCCTTCCGCGAGAAGCAGCCGATCTCCTGGGCAGGGGG
The DNA here is from genome assembly GCA_009769605.1 of Bucorvus abyssinicus. NCBI lineage: Eukaryota > Metazoa > Chordata > Aves > Bucerotiformes > Bucorvidae > Bucorvus > Bucorvus abyssinicus. The sequence goes on along the minus strand of CM020059.1, from coordinate 1,381,740 downwards.
AAGGCAGCGTGGAGGGCGCCTGCCGCGCTCCCCAGCTCAGCTCCAGCCCCGCTCGGGGCTAATGTCAGGCTCGGAGATGAGGGCTGGGGGCTTCACCTGTGGGGTGTTTTGTACCCCCCGAGGGCTAATGCAGCCCTGCTCACCTGCCGGAGGATCTGCTGGGCTTGCACAGGCAGCCGGGCTTCCACGGAGGCCGTGGTGGCCAGCGTCGTCTTCACCCGCTCCTGAGGAAGCACGGGGAGGGCAGAGCATCCTTAGAGCAGCCCCGGGCATGCGGGGAGCGGGGCGCGCAGCGCCGGGCGCACGCCCAGCTTCAAACTGGGTCTGTTGCTGGAGGAGGGGGGAAGAGGGACCTGCCCCGAGCGGAGAAACCCCGGCACAGGGCGTGGGTGAAACCGCGGGGGACGGCTCTGCCCCAAACTCGTGCTGGGTGGCGGTGGGATGCTGTAGCCCATCGGTCCCTGGAACAGCCTGGCTGCTGCAGGGGGACTGGCAGCAGTGCTAAAGGGGACCCACCTTCCCTGGCTGGCATTTTCCCTGGCTCTCCCATCACCCTGTAACTGGTTTTTGGGGTAGGGCACCACGGATTGACCGGAGCTGGAAGAAACCCTGCAAGTACCTGGAGGCGCGGCACCAAGCGGGAGAGGACCCGGACGCTTTCCCCCAGCTTTGCCTGCGGGACAGGGAGGTGAGAAGGCAACAAAACCCCCGTTCCCCAACTTCCACGGGACCAACGCCGGCAGCTCCGCCCGCCGCCAGCCTGTCGCGGACTCACCACCAAAGCCTCCTGCGATTGCACCGTGGAGTTTTGCATCTGCCACAGAGCCTGGGCCTCGGCGGCCAGCCGCCCCGCCACGGTGCTGTTCCTCTGCCGGAGGCGACAGCGGGGTGAGGACGTCCCCACGGGCGGGCAGGCAGCCCCCCGCCGCCCGCCCCGCCACTCACCTGCATTTTCTGCAGCCCCTCGAGGCTCCTCGCCAAGCCAGGGAGGCTGGTCTGCACCAGCGGGATTTTCATCTGGGGGAAGGTGGAGTTGGTGGCCGCCCAAAATCCAGCCCTGGAAGCCTTCCCCGGCGTGGTCGGGCAGCATCCTGCCCGCCGCCGGCATCCCCTCACCTCCTCCTGGAAACGCCCGTAGTCCACCTCGTCCACGCCGCTGCGGGCGAAGGTCTCCAGGTCCTGCCTGCCCTCGCCGCGGAGGAGCCGCACGTCGCCCAGCCGCGCCGTGAAGTCGCCCAGGAGTTTTTGGAAATCGGCCGTATACTGCGGGAGAGGAGGGGGGAAAACACGCCGCGGGGTGGGGGCCGGGCATCTCCATCCCAGTAACCCCAGTGCACCCTTAGCAGAAGCTCTGGCTGCAGCCAGCCCTCACCTTGGGGGTTTTGAGGTGCTCATCCAGGTGATAGGACCCGTCGAGCTGCAGCACCTCCCACAGCCCCGCACCGCTCTTGCACTCCCTGGAAGGCAGAGGGACGTGGGTGGCGTGACCCCAGATGAGCCCCCCCGATGCGTAGGGGCGGCTGGGGGGTCCCCGTGGCACCCACCGGTACGCGGTGCTGAGGTTGGAGTCTCTCCGGAGGTTGAGCTGCTGGCTGAGGTTCATGGATGGAGGCAGGTTGCCGGGGGTGTCAATGAACTGGGACAAACGGGAGGGGGAAGAAGAGGGTGCGGCGCGTGCCTGGCAACGATTGCGGGGGCGCTTTGCCCTCCCAGTGCGCGCTGGGACAGCCCATCCCGGCCAGAGCTCATCTTGCCTTTACCTGCGCACCGGGGAGGCAGCGGACAGCCGCGGGCAGGGACCTGCCCAGCCGCGGGACCAGCCCTGAGCCCATCCCCGACCCCGCTGCCAGCCCGCCGGGGATGCCCAAGGACCGGAGGACAGCGGTCCTGCAGCAGCAGCATCGTCACCCCCAGCAAAACCCAAGGCTCTAACCCTGAACTTAATCTCGGGTTTAGGATGGGGCTTTGCCGGTGGGAGGACACGGAGCTTGGACGGCTTTTGGTGCAGGTGAGCAGAGATCCAGGGGGCAACGGGTGAACACGCGGCCGCCCACCTTATAAATCTCCTGGTTGACCCAGTTCCTGCAAACCAGCGTCTGGATGTTGCCCCCGACCAAGAAGGTGGCGAAAACCAGCAGGATGAGGAGCCAGGAGAACAGGAAAGCCAAGCCCACGCCGCTGGAAGAGGGAGAGGAGGCGCCGCCGGCAGCTTTGCAGACCCGAACGGGCAGAAAGGCTTGTGGGGACCTGCCGGGCCAGCCGCAGCCCGGCGGCTCCCTCCCGCGCCCGGGCACGCCGGGGTGTGCCGGGCAGCGGGGCCGGGCTGCGGAGGCTGCCGGCTCCCAGGGAGGAGCAGCTGCGCCCAAAGCCGCCGGCGCAGGCGGTGGCTTCCAAAGCCTTTGGACCCAGCCAGCATCCCACCCCTCCCTTGGCTTTGCCCCTCTGGGGTTTTTTTTTGGGGGGGCGGGGGGTCAGGTGGCAACAGCCCCCTCCCCAGCACCCGGCGAGATGCTTACAGCAGGAGAAACTTGGCGCCAGCTTCTCCCCGGCACTCGTAGTCGCCGGGGTCCTCCCGCTTGGAGAGCCCGTAGGTGCCCAGGGCCATCCCTGCCACGTTGCAGGCGAGGATGAGGAGGACGATGGAGCACAGCGCCGTGCCCGCGATCCACCTGGAGGAAAGAGCCTTGAGATATGGGGCTGACGCACCAGGTGGGGCTCGGGGAGGTTCAGCACCCGCTCCTGCTGCACCCCTTGCTGCTCCCCGGGGTCACCTGTAGCGCTCGAAGCGCTCCACCTCCCGCAGGTACGGCCGGCTCCGCTCCTCCGCCTTCACCAGGGCTTCGCTGACGGGCCGGGTGTAGTCGGGGAGGGGGAAGCCGTCGGCGATGGACTGCACCTTCTCCGCCACGCGAGCCGTCTCGTCCCGCAGATCTGCGGGGCCACGGCCGTGCTGGAGGGGCGGGCGGACCCCGCGTCCCGCCGCGGGTGGGATTCGCCCCGCGGAGGGGGTCCCCCGCTTGGTCCAGCCCTCCCACTCACCCTGGACGAGGCGCGCCATCCTCTCCACCGCCAGCTCCGGGATGGAGTTGAAGGTGCCGTTGCCCTGCGAGGAAAGAGCGGGTGCTGAGCAGCTCCGTGGGGGCTGCCCGTGGGTGCCAGACCCCCGGCTTCACCCCGAGCCCCCCGACCTGGCGAATCATCTCCGCAAAGTCACTTCGGGGCAGACCGGCCAGCGCCTCCAGAACCTTCTCCACCGACGGCACCTTGGAGAAGAAGACGCAACCCGTGAGCCTCGGCGCTGCCGGGAGGGCGGTGGGGGACCAGCGCCCCGTCCCACCTTGCCGTAGTCAGCGCCTGGCTCCAGGCTCTGTGCCCTGCCCAGGACGCTGGCGCAGGAGGTGCAGCGCGGGTCGTCCAGCAGCGCGACCGCGCGCCGGCGCCGTTCCCGCAGCGCCGGCTCCAGCTCGGCCCGCGCCGACGCCAGCGCCCGCGCCGTCTTGTCGAGAATCTGTAAATGGTGCAGCGAGGTCTGTAGGTCTTAAAGAGAAAGCCCAGGGCTAGGTCACGCTGCTCCGCTCGGCCGCCCCCGGCTCTCCGGCCAGGCTTCGGCACCGGCACCGGCCCCGGGGAGAGCCACGCTCGGCCGTACCTCCAGCCCTGTCCTGCAGGTCCTCCAGCGCCGCGTAGGTCGTGGCCTTCAGCTGCGCGTGGATGGAGAGCCCCACGCTCCGGCTGAGCCCTGCAAGGCGTCGGGCGCCCCGTCAGCATCCCGTGCCGGTGGGGAGCTCAGGACTGTGCCCGCCAGTGCCCGGCACGGTGCTTACCACCCAGGTCCGAGATGATCTGCTGTCGGGGCACCTCGAACTGGTCCACCACCATCTGCACCCCCTGCCAGGAGAGAGGAGCTGGTCGGACGGGGGTAGCCGCCGCCGGGAGGGGAGGAAACCCCACGTTGCCATTCAAAATATGGTTTTAATGCCACCCCCTCACCTCCCAAACTACCCCCTGAGGGACACACGGCCATCCCCGGGCTGCGCCCCACGCCCAGGGGGACCCGCCGCTGGGGGACCCACCTGGGGGACGTTGGCGATGTGCTGCCGCAGTGTCCGCAGGGTGGCCGGCACGGCCCCCAGCCCCGGCTCCATCTGCCCCTTCACCCGCTGGCTGGTCACCAAGGCGCAGATGACGCTGGTCCTGCCGGGGACGGGCAGGCGGTGACGGGGCTGCCCGGCGGAGCCTTTGGCCCCGCGGGACACAGGTCCCCCCACCCGGGGTGAGGAGCGCCGGTTCCTGGGGTGCTCTTGGGGACTCACAGGATGACGAGGGAGGTGAGGGACAGGCAGGCCAGCAGGCAGCGCCGGCGGCAGCCCAGCGAGCGCCGGTGGGCACGTAGGCGGCCCCCGCACCGCCGGCGGCTCCGGCAGTAGCAAAAGCACATCCCGGCCACCGGCACGGCCACGGTGAAGAGCAGAGCCACCACGGCGCAAACGACGTAGCCCAGCTCATACTGCACCACCTACGCGATGGGAGAGCCCGGTCAGCACCCGTGCACCCAGCTCGGGGTGCCCCGGGTGCCCAATCCCAAGCGGGGTGCCATCCCCGTGGGATCCCCCGCTCCGCGTCGCGGCTCACCTGCGACGTCCGCACCGAGCTGGGGTCGTTCAGGGCTGCCCTGAGCAGCTCTGCAAAAGAAACCGGGCCCCACCGGTAAAAGAGGTCCCACCCGGGGCACCCCAGCCCTCCCCGGAGCAGCTGCGGACACAGCCCTGGGGGTCCCGGTGGCCGCGGTGCAGCAGCTCCCCGGCTCGGGGCTCACCTGTGGGCAGCGGGTTTTGCTGGACGAGGTCCAGGCAGCGCCGGACGAGACCGTAGAGGGGGTCGAGCAAGCTGGGCACCCGGTGCAGCGCCGGCACCCGAATGTCGGCGTGCCTGTCGGTGAAGCGCAGGACGCCGGCGGGGTTGGCAAGGTGGCATTGCTGGCTGCCGGCGGGACGCAGCAGCGCCCAAACCAGCAGCAAGCCGGCTACCCGCATGGCTTCGGCGGCGAGGAGAGAGCCGGGGCGGGGGGCTCCGTCAGCCTGCCAGCGGGCAGAAGGGCATGCCCGCTCCTGGATGGATCTCTCCGGCTCGGCTCGCTGCACCGGGAAACCTGCCTGACGGGTCGGCTGCCATGCAAAGCCCAGACGCTGCCGCGGCTTGTTCGCCCCGACGGGCTCCCTGGGGCGGCGGGGCTTGGCGGGGCGGCGTGGAGGCGTCTCCCAAACCGTCCCAGGCCTGTTTCGCCACCCCCGGCATCCCTGAGTCATGGCCGGCGCATCCCCGCGGCCGAGGCCGTTCCCAAAAACGGGTGGCAAAGCCGCTGCTGGCGTTTTGGGGAGAGGGCCGGGCGGTGGGGAGCCCCCTGCCCTCGTCCCCACCGCGGCCACCTGGGCAGGAGGGAGCTGGGGTTCGGGCAGCGCTCGGCGGGTGGAAAAGCCCTTGCGGGCGGATCCGTGGATCCTTGCGGGCGGATCGTGCACGCGGGGCCGTCGCCTTTGGCAAAAGCATCCTGAGATGTGGGGTAGCGTCGGGCTGGGAAGGAGACGGGCCAACAGGAGGGGACACACGGCGGCGGGGGGCGAGCGCCCCGATGCCCGCTAGAGTGTTCCAGGCTCAACCGGTCCCCGCTTCACCCCAACCCGGGGCAGCTGCGGCTCCTTCCCAGGGACGGATCCTGCTCGCTAATTACAGGGTTGGCTGGAAGCGAAGGAGGTTCAACCCGATTTCCCCAGCGCGGGGCTGGGGGAGCAGCCCCCGGGCGCCCAGGCGGCCGCGGGGCACCCCGAGAGCTGCGGCTCCACCGGGCGGGTCGAGCCGGCGCCGGCTGCTGATGGGAATCCGCAGAAGGGGCTTTTCTGCCAGGCTGGGCGCAGGGTGCTGGTCCCCACCACCCTCTTGGGAATGAGGTGGCACCCACTGGAAAATCCTGCCCTGCTCGGCCGAGTCCCCGTCCCGGGACAAACCTCCCTGGGCCAGGAGAGGCTGAGGAGCGGTGGCGTGCCCGGTTCAGACAGATGGGGCTGTGCCGGGTCCTGCCCTGGGATCACCCCAAGCCCCCGTGAGGCTGCCCTTGACCCTCGGACCCTCCTCACCTTCTGGGCTGGGCTGGCACTGGGGGCTGGGGCGGTGGTGCTGGGGCTGGTGCTGGGGCTGGTACTGGGGCAGTGATGCTGGTACTGGGGCAGTGACGCTGCTGCTGGTACTGGGGCAGTGACGCTGCTGCTGGTACTGGGGCAGTGATGCTGATGCTGGTACTGCGGCTGTGATGCTGGTGCTGATACTGGGGCAGTGACGCTGCTGCTGGTACTGGGGCAGTGATGCTGATGCTGGTACTGGGGCAGTGACGCTGCTGCTGGTACTGGGGCAGTGATGCTGATGCTGGTACTGGGACAGTGATGCTGGTGCTGGGACAGTGATGCTGGTGCTGGTATTGGGGCAGTAATGCTGGTACTGGGGCTGTGATGCTGGTGCTGGTACTGGGACAGTGCCCCTGATGCTGGTACTGGCAAGGTGATGCCGGTACCGGGACGCTGATGGCGGTGCCGGTTCGGGGGCTGTTGTACCCATGTATGACCGCTAGGCGACGACAGAGCGTCGGACAACGCGGACGGGGCGTGGTCTAGAGGGGGCGTGGTCTAGAGATGGGGCGTGGTCTCCGGGCGTGGGGCGGGGCCTCAGTGAGGGTTCCGCCGCGTTGACGGCGGCCGCGCGGGTTACGGCGCCGGAAGCGGAAGTGACGCTCGATAGGCCGGGTGCCGTCGCCAGCGCCATCATGGTGGGCAGAGGGGGCTGCCGCGTACCGGATCGGTGAGCGCGCCTCCCCCGTCCTCTCCCCACGCAACTCCGCGGTTTCTTCCCGGCCCGGAGCCTTCCAGGGGCTGTCCCGGGACGCTGCGGCGGCGTGCGGCCCGGTGCTGCCAGGAGCCGCGGGGCCTGGCCGGGCCCTGACGGCGGCGGCGCTGCGTTGTGAGGGTTCCCCCGCCGCTGGCGGCGGCGGCGCTGCGTTGTCCGTCACGTTCAACATATCGCAGTCCCCGGGCAGCGCGGAGCCGTGGCTTAAAGTTTGTGGGGCGTCGCGGAGTGAGGGTCCCCGGGCCTGGGGTTTTTGAGGGTCTCCAGGTGAGGGAGGCACGGAGCCGGTCGCCGGGCCAGCCGTTTAACGTCTCCGTGCTGGGGGGTTTAGGTGGACCGACTATGTCCCGCTGGGCAGGAGGATGCCGGGCACCCGGTTCATCGCCTTCAAGGTCCCCCTGAAGAAGGTAAGCACCCACCAACACTCCGGGGCTGTTTGGGGCAGAGAGCGGCTGCGGGATGGTGTCACTTTGTGGAGAATCAGTGAGTGAATTTCTTCCCAAAAATGGGGAAAAAATGTCAGGAGGTCGTTTTATCGGTAGTTTTTTAAAGTGGGTTATAACCTGGGGGAGAGAGGAGCTGTGGCTGCTGTTTGAGCAGTCAGAGCATGTGACAGCATTGCAGTGGCATCCACACCGCGGGGGTTGTTGGCAGCTTTCCGGGTGCTCTCAGCGCCGCCCAGCCACCCTGGGTACAACTAGCCCTGTCTGGGCCAGCTCTGTTAGGGCAGGGGGGATACTGTGGGCATACCGATGAATGCTGCCAGAGCCCACCTGTGGGAGCAGAGGCTGTGAGAAGATGGTGTGGTGGCGGCACTGCATGCCTGGCTGTGCCTGGAGGTCTCTGCCCCTCTCCAGAGGGGTTTGAGCCCAGCAGTTACACCTAAAACAAACACTGTGGGTCACGGCCGTGGGGGCTGCAAAGCTCTTGATGAGGAGCAGTGCTGTTTGCTCACCTCTGTTTTAGCTTTCACCAACAAAAACTGTAATTACTGGGTGCACTTGTCACACTACAGTGTTTTGCCACAGTATAAATTCTTCAGTTAGCACTGAAAACCCTCAGCTGAACAGTCCCAAAGCAAGGAGGGCCTCAGCGTGAGCTGGTTGGGCTCAGTGTGTCAGTCTGCGGCTGCCTTTGCTCTTTGAAGGGATAATTTTGGGGAGGTTCTGCAGCACAGAGCTCTTCTCGCCAGGCACAACACACCTGAGTTTAACATCTGCTCTTAAACATTCTATCTCCTCAGAGCTTTGATCAGAGGCTTCCTCCAGAGGAGAGATTTTCACCCCGTGACCTCATTAAGAAAATAAAAGAGCAGAAGGAAGAACTGGGCCTGATCATCGACCTGACGTACACAACTCGCTACTACGGGCCAGAGGTCAGTCTTGGTCGTGCTGTCAGGGAAATAAAGCTCTGTGTAAGACCTGATATTGCTGATAAAGTAGATGTTTCATGCAAGAAGACAACTTGAAAGAGCGTCGAATCCTCTGGCAGGGGGGTGAGGTAGAGCGTTGCAGGCCCATCAGGATGGGATCTTCATCCTCGATCAAGTACAGGCCTGGGGTTTTCAACCTCTATCAACCAGCACAAGTTTTGGGATACCCTAAAGCTGGTTTTTATGGGCTCTCCTGAGGGAAGAGCTGATTACGATCAGCTTTGGCATGTGTGGATAACTGCTCAGAATGGCGTTCTAGCCTCTGCCTGTGCTTCACCTTTCCCAGGGAGGAAAGATCAAAGGCACGAGAAATAAAAATACTAACAGGCTGCCCTGCAGTATTGGTCCCGTGTCAAGGGTGTGGAGCAGAAGTTTTCTTCCCTGAAACTGTGTTGCTGCTCTTTTGGGCTTAGCTGAAAGGCTCAGCTGCCTCTGGCTTGTGGTTCTTGAATTGATAAGAATCCTTGTGCTTTTTCTGGAAATTATTGTCTGTCTTTCCTGTAGGAACTGCCAGCCACCCTCTGCTACTCAAAGATCTTGACAATGGGCCACGAAATACCGAACAAACACACCATTTTCCAATTCAAATGTGTCGTGAAGAAGTTCTTGAGAGACAACGAAGACAACGGTAAGTGTGGCTTTCCCTGACCTTGCTGCTTGGTGCAGACTTGGAGGTGGGTGAGATGGGGCCATGCAGAGGAGCTGACGGAGTTAAAGGAGTTTGTGAGCTGAATCAGCGGCACTAATTAGGCATAAATACTATGAATCAGTGCACTAATTAGACATAAATACGATGATATCGTTGCGTGGTCATTTCTGTTTATTTAGACCCATGTTGCTGTTGGAGGGTAAATGGAAATGGGCTTGTTGTGATGGGATTTTGGAGAGAGAGCCCTTAAATCTAACGGGATTGTCGTGTGTTACAGATAAACTCATCGGAGTTCATTGCACCCATGGCTTGAACAGGACTGGCTACCTGGTCTGCAGGTGAGTTGTCCTTCACCATAGGGAGTTCCGTGGTGGCACTGCCAGCTTCATGTTGCTCCAGGAGGGATAGTGTCACACCAGTAAAACCAGAGTCAGGTGATCTGCAGAACCCCAGACTTGAGAGGATTTAAAGCTTTTCAGCTTCAAGGAGCTTGTTGTTAAGGAGGCACTTTTTCTCCCCCATTTCAGCAGACCAGATGCTGATCTTCCACTCTGGCATGTAAATAGAAGCTCTAAAAACTTCCCAGTTCCTCTTTCTTTGTGAATCATCGCTAACCTGTCAATGTTTCCCTAACTAATTGGGTAATTAGAGCTTTCTTGCTGGTCTGTCCAGGTACCTGATCGATGTCGAAGGCATGGAGCCAAACACTGCCATAGAGCGTACGTATGTGTGTGGTCTTGTTCGGTCCCCTGAGCGGAGTCACCTTACGTGACCCGAGTGTGGAAGTATTGGCTAAAGGGGCTAAACTCCTTCTGAAGGGTTTAAGTGCTCTGCAGCCCCAAGGACAACTTGTACAGAGCATCGTCGTAACTCAGACCTGTCTCCCTCCAGTGTTCAACAGGGCTCGAGGGCACCCTATAGAGAGAACCAACTACATCCAAGACCTTCAGAAGAGATCTGTGAAACTGTGAGTCCATGTGTGTGTGTGAGCGAGGGCTCGTGCCCAGGGAGAGCTGCTGCCAAGCCAGAGCTCTGAGGAGGGGAGGTAGAACAGGCTGGTGGGGTGGGAGGAAGGTGGGCCAGTGGGAGACCTGGGTGTAAAGATCTCCACAGACCTGCTGCCCACCCTTTTTTGGGGGGCAGCAGTGCAAAGGGGTGGCAGTTTGAAGTGTAAAAGAATTGGGATCACTTGTGATCACAGTCAAGACATAGAGAATTCTTTTCAAGGAACTGTGGACTCAAGAATTGGGGCTCGGGCCCCCTCAAAGAAAAAGCTGACGCTACACCGAGCGCCAAACATCATCTGCATCATTCGAACCAACCCCTCTTCATGGTGCCCAGGTGGGTTTTTCCTTCTTGCCTCTGCAGATGGAACAAAAAGATCTGCTCTCTCATGTTTAAGAAACTTAAACTTGGATTTTGGAGCCTTGACAGCTCTGCAGTGGAGGGGGAAAACCTCCCTGAAGCTTGTCTAGAACCTGCATATCAACGCTGAAGTATTCCTCCTGTCTGCAGCAGCAAAGCTGTTTGCTTCTGAGTAATGTGCTTGTGCCTGTAGATGTGGAGTAACACATCTGACAGCGTTGGTGCTGCTTCCCAGCGGGGCTGAAACGTTCTCAAGCTGCCGAAGAGGTTTCAAGGACAAGAGGATTTTTGAATCTGGTGCCAAGTGAGGCAGCTTGTCCCTGAGCGTGAAGTGGTGACTCTCTTTCTGTTCACAGGCTCCTCCCGTCTCAGCAGATCCTGCTGGGGAACAGCGAATGCAGGTAAAGACCTTCCTCTGGTGCTGAGGGACATGGTTTAGTGGTGACTTGGCAATGCTGGGGGAACGGTTGGATTCTCTTGACCTGGGGCACACGTTCTAGATGACCTCTGGCAGCTCCAAAACCATCTCAGGAGTAGAGGCATGTTGGCCAGGACCCACTTCTGTCAGAGCAGCAGCTCATTCAGCCTTGCTCTTTAGAGGCATACCAAATGTTTTCATGTCCCCCTGGACTGGGGGCATTGGGGAGGCCACCCCTTGAATCCTGGGTTCAGTTTGGGCCCCTCACTGCCAGAAGGACATTGAGGGGCTGGAGCGTGTCCAGAGAAGGGTCTGGAGAACATGGAGAAGGGTGTGAAGAATGTCTGAGGAGTGACTGGGGGACCTGGGGGGCTTGAGCCTGGGGCAAAGAAGGCTCTGGGGAGACCTTCTGGCTCTCGACAACTCCCTGACAGGAGGCTGGAGTGAGGGGGAGGTTGATCTTATCTCCCAGGACGAGGGAAAACGGCCTCCAGTTGTTCCAGGGGAGGTTGAGGTTGTCCCTGAGGAGCCATTTCTTGCCCAGTGGGGTTGTCCCAGCGTGTCCCAGGCTGCCCAGGGCAGTGGTGGAGTCCCCATCCCTGGAGGGGTTTCCCAGCCATGTGGAGGTGGTGCTGAGGGACAGGGGTCAGGGGGGACCTGGCAGCGCTGGGGGAACGCTGGGACCTGAGGAACTTTGAGGTCTCTTCCAACACAGATGATTCTGTGAGAACTTCCCTTGCTGCAGGAGATCAGGGTGCAGGCAACACGCTGCTGCCCGGGCGACGTTCCCCCGGGTGTCGCATCGTTCAGGCTGAAGCAGAAGGGACCGGGTGACCCCAGAGGGGCTGAGTGGGTTCTCAAGCAGCCCTTTTGGGCTTACGCCTGCAGAGAGACTGAACTGCCCTGACTTCTCCCAGCACTGACTTGTGACTTTTCTTCCAGAAGCTCCTTCAGCACCAAGAAGAAGCACAGGCGAGGCGCCAGGGCACAGCCGCCACCCTGGGAACTGGCTCCGGGGGTGGCGGAGCAGAGGTGGCCGTGCCCCTTGTCAAGGAACTATGGGGTTTCACTGCTCGAGCAGCACAATGGACTGTACTTCCCCCGCCAGAGCCCCCACCTCCGCCCGCCCCAGCAAACTCAAGCGGCCAGAAAACGCAGGCGCCGGCGGAAGAAACCCGTGGTGACGGCGTAGTGGACGTTGTGCTCGACGAAACCCTGTCCAGGTCTGCGTCCTCACCCCGACGGAGCAACGAGACAGGGCTCAAAGCTGCCTGTTCGTTGCAGCCTCCACCAGCAGATGGGAACTGGTAATGCGGGTGTTGTGAATCTTAGCTCGGCTCTTTTTAGAGGTTTTTCTGCCCTTGGCACCTTCACAAACATCACGGACGTGTTTTAATCGTGTGTCAGAGCAGAGTCGTGGCTCCGCTCCACGAGGAATGGACCCAAACGGAGCTGGAATAATCCTAAAGAAACACGCTCAGGAGTGTCCTTTTACCCTTCAACAAACCGGCCTTTTCCTTCATTTCCTCAGTACAAGAAATCGGACTCGGCCACAGTCCAGATGATTTATTTTTGCTCTTTTTCACCCACTTTGGCTACAGTAAATTTCCCCGGTGCGTAAAACCCTCGAGCCCCACTGGTGTTATTTCCCCCGGGATGGGCTTGGCGAGCCCGGCAGGAGCCGCCCGAGCGGAGGGACGGTGGGCGGTGGGCTCTGGCCTCGCCACGGGACCGTTTTGGGGTGAGAACGGGTGGGTTTGGGCTGGGAAGGGAGCGGGCCCTTTAAGAGTCGTGGCCGGCGCCTGACGTCATGACGCTCGACGTTCCGCTGAGGGAGGGAAACAGCTGGTCGGAGGGGCGGAAGGTGGGATGTGGCCGTGGTGTACCCGGATGTTGCGCCGGCTCCTGATTGGCTGCGGAAGACGAGGCGGAGCGGCGATCTCGGCGTTTCGGCCACAACCCGGAAGCGCGGAGGGGAGGCGGCGGGTGGCGGAGCCGTCGCGGCGGCAGGTCAGGGCCGGGCCCAGGCAGTGCAGCGGCGGGGGGTCCCTTTCTCGCTTGGGGTGCTCCAGGTGGGGGAGTGTCTCGTATCGGGGTTCGCTTCATAGAACTCCGGTCAGGGGGGCTCTGCCTGTGGGTGTTTTTCCCCTCAGGAAGGCGGATCCGGTTTCGGGCTCTCCTTGCTCTGGTGTGGGGGGCTGGGAGCCTGTGGGGGCTTTGCTTGGGGGATCCTCTGCTCTTTTTTGGAGGGGAAGGGCAGGGGGAGGCTGTTTTGGGAGGGCCGGGCAGACTTGGGGGGTCCTGTACTCGCCCTTGCAGGGGAAGGGCTGTGGGAGTTCTGGAAGGCTCTGATCTGGGGGGGAGGATCTTCCCCTCTCAGGGTCTGTAGTTCGGGGACTGGCAGCTCGGGGAGGTGATGTGGTTTGGGCACTTTGTTATCTTGAGTGATGCTTTGGGAATTGAAGGGGCAGCTCTGGGTTGGGGGCACCAGGGGTTCCGGTCTGTCAGTGGTGTCTGTTGTCTCTTGGGGGAGAAGGACTGAGGAACTTGGCAGGGGGGGCTTTGCCTTGGGGAGGTGACTGAGAGCTCTGGCTTTGGGGGAGCAAGTGAACCCACCGCCCCACCCCAGTAGAAGCACCAGTGAGGAGGAGAAACTGAAGCCTACCCTGAGCTGCGGCTCTGTTGCGCCTCATACATGAGCACTTTGGCAGCCTCTGCCAGCACCAAATCCCACAGCCAGGGCAAGGGGCCTGTGGAGGCTTCTCCAGGATGTGGGCTGAGAAACATGGACGTGTCTGCTTTAAAAAGGGGCTTCTGCACTGAGATAACCCTAGAAAGGCAGCTCCTCTGCTGCTCGGGATCCTCAGGCAGGCCTGAGCTCAGGATCTTTCACCCTTTTAAGAAGGAGATGGAGTAAATCGTGACATCTTGCCTGGGGCAGTCAAAGCGCTCTGGATTCAGCACTGTAGTTTAACCCTTATGCTCAGCTGGCGTGGATTTTGAGGAGAAAACTGCCTTTGGTGAAGGGGTAAGAGCATTGTGGAGGGTTTCTGGCCCCTCAGACAGCCTCATTGCTTCCTCTACATTGAATTTATCAGCGTGTGCCATGAGGCTGAGGATGAGAAGGGCTTTGTTGGAGCCAAGCTGGCTGCAGACACCCTGATCAGGTCGAGGTGCATTCCTGGGGTGACGGGCGTGCCTCCCGCAGCACGGAGGATTGCGACTGTGCCCAGGCCAGAGCTGGTTGGGATTGAGCTGGTTGGGTCAGGACAGATCTGCTGAGCAGCAGTAGCTGGAAGGGTGGCCTTCACCTCCATCCTCACCTCGCTGTGTAAGCAGAACAGTGAACTCCACAGTATAGAAACCCTGTGTAAAGCCGCTTCTAGAGTCAGGAGGAAGTGCTTTGGCCATCTTGCCCCAGACTAGTGACCAGCACTAGTTGTGTGGTGTGGAGAGACAACTGGGAAGGAAGTGCTGCTTTGGGTAGGATTTGGGTCAAATCTGTGTTTGGATTCAGTCACCAAGGACTGAGCTTGAATTTATGGCTGCAAAGGTAAATACTCCCTGCCCAAAAATGGCTGGACTTCTGCCATGTTGCTCCCTCGACCCAGGTTGGCCCATTAAACCCTTTTTTGCTGAGAAGGGGTGATTTCTATCAAGTAAATCTAGTCCTGGGGGAACTGGCTGAGTTACCTGGTTTACACTGGTTTTGATGGGCTCAACTTCCCTCCCACCGCAGCCTTCGTCAGCCTCGCAGCAGCTTTGATGTGTGTCGTTATGCCTGACCCTGCCGATGTCCGCCTGCCGCCGGAGGAGCGAGTGCGGAGGCTGACCCAGATGGGCAGCGCTGTGGAAGTGAACGAGGACATCCCACCGCGACGCTACTACCGCTCCGGGGTGGAGATCCTCCGCATGGCCACCGTCTACTCGGAGGAAGGCAACATAGAGCGTGCCTTTATTTTGTACAACAAATACATCACGTAAGAGCAGTGTCGCTTCGTTTGCGAGGAACTCATGTGGATACACAGGGTTGTGGGTTTGGGCTGGTGTGTTTGGAGGCCTTGCTGAGCTGGAAGAACTGGGTTCTGTGTGGAGCTCTGCTCTTTTGGGGCTTCGGTTCCCACAGAGTGAGAACGCAGCTGGTTGGACTGACCAGGAGATGTCCTAAAGGTGTGAGGCAGAAACCCATAAATGCTGCTCGCCTCTTTGCAGCAGGTTTGTAAAAGTTCCCTGTGAAACCAGGCTGATGATGTACCCTCTGCCCCTCTGCTAGTGGAGACTCCTGTCTGCAGGAGGGAGGTTTGGGCTCCTTGTGTGTCAAAGCTTCCTGGTGGTCTGTTACCACTAAGTGGTGCGATTGGCCTCAATCGTCGGTAGATTGGTCGGGCCATCATGTGGATTGCCAAGGGTCTGCAGTTGAGGATCTCGGAGTTGAGTGTCTACCTGGAAAGGACTGAGGCTAGTTGGCAGTTTCTGTAATAAACTGCCTTAGGAGAAGCTGCTTTACCCTCCAGTTCCTGCAACCTCTACAGTGAGTTCCTCTGTCACATGCAGGAATCAGCGGTAGGTTCAGTTCCTAGAATCCCAGACTGGTTTGGGTTGAAGGGACCATCAAAGCTCACCCAGTCCAACCCCCTTTCAGGAAGCAGGGACATCTGCAACCAGAGCAGGTTCCCCAGAGCCCCAAGGGCCAACCTGACATGGACATGGGGAAGAGTTCTGGGTCCAAAGAACCTGATTCAAATCAACTGGTGAGTTTCTTGAGCATGTGCACCCTTCTGGAAAGCCCCAGATAGTGTATAAACCCAGCCCAGACCCTGTTTGGCATTTCAGCTGTAGGGTCTACATTCCATGTAGCCACATATTCTTGCTGTCATCTCTGCAGCTGCCCAGAAACGAGCCATCTTGGGTCTGAAACCCCGCTGCCATGCCTGCCGAGCCGGAGCTTTCGCTATGGTGACGTGGTGTCGGGTCTGGATTGTGTCTCAGCAGCCTGGAGTACGAGCAGAGCAAGTGTGTGTCTCTCTAGCTGTGCCTGTCGGTGTTTAAAGGGCTGAAAACTGTGACCCTCAGAAAACATCCTGATGGTCCAGACCATCCTGTTCCTGTAGGTTTTTTGGCCAAAAGGCTGTCCCTCCCACTTCACCCAGTGCCATTCTGGTGTGGTCTCTGCTGTGCCCACGCTACCCGCTTATCCAGAACGCAGTTGGCATCTCCGAGGGCATTTTCCCTCTCTACCCCCTGAAATCCAACGCATTTTTCTCTGATTAGCTTTTCTTCCCGCCTTGCCCTTCCTGAGCTTTTATGGGCATCACAGCGAGTGTCCTGGGAGGGAAGTGTAAAACCCTCGGGAAGGTTTCCAGGCTGGTTACGTAGCTGTGGCTGAAGGAGAAACTCTTTAACTAAACAAATGACCTCAAAGCACCTTTGCTGTTTCAGTAGAGCAGTGCGGGCTGCTGGCGTGTTTTCTCTGCAGCAGCTTTCAGATGCTGGTGGCATTTACGGTAGCTCGGCTGCTGGGCTGCCGGGGGCTGGAAAGACCTTCCCTCAGTGGTGTGATTTTTCTCCAGAGCTGATGAATATGAGCTTCTGCCCTGGATTGTCCCCAGAGATTAACTTGATGTCACCATCTCATTTCTTTAAATGAAGAGGTGGAGCTGTAGCTCAGCGGTGGGATTGATGCAGGGTTTTCTACATGACACCAGGTTTGGTGGGTGTGTTGATCTACTTGGAGTTAGGGAGGCTCTACATGGGGGTCTGGCCAGGCTGGAGCGATGGGCTGAGGCCAGTGGGCTGAGGGGCAACAAGGACAAGTGCTGGGTCCTGCCCCGGGGTCACCGCAAGCCCCGGCAATGCTCCAGGCTGGGGCAGAGCGGCTGGAAACTGCCCGGGGAAAAGGCCCTGGGAGGGTTGGTGACAGCGGCTGGAGAGGGGCCAAGAAGGCCAACGGCATCCAGGCCTGTCCCAGCAAGAGAGACAGGGCAGGGATGGTCCCCCTGGACTCGGGGCACTGGGGAGGCCACATCTCAAATACTGGGTTCAGTTTTGTCTCCTCCCTGCCAGAAGGACATTGAGGGGCTGGAGCATGTCCAGAGAAGGGCAACGGAGCTGGTGCAGGGTCTGGAGCACAAGTGCGCTGAGCTGCAGCTGAGAGACCTGTTGGGGTTGAGCCTGGAGCAAAGGAGGCTCCAGGGAGACCTTCTGGCTCTCAACAACTCCCTGACAGGAGGTTGGAGCAAGGGGTGTCGGTCTCTGCTCCCAGGATGGGAGGAACTGGCCTCCAGTTGTTCCATGGGAGGTTGAGGTTGTCCCTGAGGAGCCATTTCTTGCCCGCTGGGGTTCTCCAGGCCTGGCCCAGGCTCTCAGAAGCTGGATTGCTCAGTTTCCCTGTATAGCACACCCCAAGGCTGATCTTAGGGCCTGCATTACAGGGGTATCTCAAAGAATAACCAGGCTGGACTTCTAACACGTGTCTTGTCACCTTATAAGACACCTCTTGCTTGTCTTCTTGAACAGCTCCTTCTGCATAGATCTGTACAGCTGTTTTCCTTGAATCACCATCGCTCACTAGGTTTGATTTTGATAGAGCCAAACATGAAAGATTAAAAAAAAAAAGCCTTGAATTTTCGGTGGTGTTTGGGCTCCCGGTTTGCCTGCGTGGCTGCGAGCTGCTACGATTGGCTCCGGGTTTTTGCATGGGGCGTTGCAAGGGACTGGAGAGACTCCGGCTTGGCGTGCGTGCCGTAGCAGTGCTTAAAAATAGCCCGTGGTGTGGCTGCTCGCTGCCAAACAGCTGCTGCTCGTAGTGGACTCGGGAGCAGGCGGAGGTTTGGACAAGCCCAAACCTCCCGGTGTTTCAGCCTTGCCAAGCCTCAGCTGGGCTGGCGATGGGAAACGTGAGCCGTTCCTGCCTTCCCCTGCCTCCATCCCCAGCCTGCTGCTGCCTGGTCTTGCCCCAGAGTTTTCCTCCAGCTGCCTGAGTCCTCCTCTCATCCTGGTGCCCACTTTTTTCCCCCCTTCCTGACTTGTGGAAATCCAGCTGTCCCTGTTGGATTTTTCCATCCTCTCCAGGCCAGCATCTGCTCTTAATCCTTCTTAATTAATCCCTTCCATTTTAATCTGCGAGCTGCTGGCAACGATCACTGCCTTGTTTTGTCTCCTCGACACAGTGACCTACTTCACAACCACCAGCCGGGAGCGGGGACCTTGCTGGGCGTTACGGGTGGAGCGACGGCTTCTCCGTGGCTCCAGGCTGTGACACGGTTATGCTGATCCTGCAGTCTCTGCTGAGAGCATCCTCACGCTCTCCGTGGCAACCAGGAGTGTTTGGGGTTGCAGAAACTCCTTTTATCCCAGAGGACTGAGGTTGTGGAGCAGCTGGGTTTATTCACGGCATGCACAGAGGCTTCTCGGCGTGAAGAGCGTTCTCACTCTGTTCCCCCTGAGTTTTCCCCCCCTTGGCTCTACTTGGTCGGTTTGTACTGCTCCCTGGGGCACAGTCTGGTCTTCACCACCCTTATTCCTTATGCCTGGGCACGAGGCTGCCCTAGAGGAGCTGGAGAGCATCCAAAGGAGTGTGGACACTCAGAGCAAGCACAGCTTATCAGGAGATAAGGACCCAGCTAAGCTCGCCCTGAGCACGTGGTCAGCTGGCGTGCTGCTGGGGACTCGTTCACAGAGATAACACGGGCATATCTTACAGAGCCACAGACTGGTGGGGTTGGAAGGAACCTCTGGGGACCATCCAGTCCAGAGCAGGGTGCCCAGTTTGGCATCCAGGTGGGTTTGAGATCTCTCCAGAGCAGCAAACTCCATAACCTGGGCCAGGGCTCCCTCACCCTCACAGCAAAGAGGTTTCTCCTCCTCTTCATGTGGAACTTCCCATGTTCCAGTTTGTGCCCGTTGCCCCTTGTCTTGAGGCTGGGGAGCCTCACAGAGCTGAGCCAGAGTGAATTGCCCCGTGTCTGTGGGCTTCTTCCCTTGTTCGAGTGCTTGCAGGACTCTTTCTCTGCGTCTTCACCGCTGTGTCCAGCCGAGCTCCCTGGAAAGGGGGAACAGTTACCCCGTTTGTACGGAAGCTGAAGGTTAACCTGACCGCAGTCGTGCTGGGAGCGGGGTGATGTTGAGCTCAGTCTTGATTTCCCTTCCAGAAGCCTGCACAGAAACAGCCCTTCGGCCTGAAATCTTGCCTTGACCTCTGGGCTGGTCGGGCCGCAGAGCCAAAAGGCTCCTGGTGCAGCAGCTAGGGATGTTGTGAGCGTGCTTTCAGCTTCCTGCAAGTTTTCTCTTTTCCCCATCTCCTGCACAGTTTGTTCCCCCGTGCAGAAGGACGGAGTGAGCACTGAGTCAGCCGAGTCCTTGAGCTTGCGTGCAGTCCCCTGGGATGCTCGCAGAGGTGTAGGCAGGTGCCTGAGGGTCTTCCCGAATCGCTGCCAGTGTCCTTGGTGGTTTAGACCAGCTTATTAATGTTTCTGTCCAAAACAAATCCTTTTATCCCTGAGGATCGTCTCCAAAGTCCAGGTGGAAGAAAAATCTGCGTGAGGCGCTCCCCTGGGACTGAGCGAGACCTCCTGGGTGCCACGAAGAGCTCAGGAGGCTGTTACAGGGTGGAGCGTTTCCTGCAGAAAGGCGGGCGACTGTCCTGGTTGTGAGCCCAGGGAGGTGGCGGAGCAAGGGGACAGTACTGGGAGGGGGGGAACGATCCGTACCCCCAAAATGCCCCTTACTGTCTCGTGTTTGTCCCCGTCTGCCGTGATGCAGAAATGCAGCTCCTCTCCTGTCTTTACAGGCTCTTCATTGAGAAGCTGCCACAGCACCGTGATTACAAAACCGCCGTCATACCCGAGAAGAGGGAAACGGTGAAAGTAAGTGGAAACATTGCCAGGTCTTTGGCGGCTGCTGGCGGAAACGTTCTGGGGTCATCGACCTCGGGGTTTCCTGGCTCTGGGGTGAGGGATCCACACAAACACTATGAGGCCTTGGCTTGACCAGGCAGTCCTGACCCCTTGCAAGTTACGGTTTGGGGGGTTCTTACCCCACTGTACTCACGCTGGGCTGACTGTGATTGTCCAGTTTACTCTCTGCTGAGCGCTGGCTGAGGTGTCCTTTCCTTCCCAGTAAACTCTCTGCTTTTTAAAGACCACGTGCCTTTCCCATTGATTCTTGCATCTGTTAGGGTCTTGTTTTTCTTGCCTTGGGGCTATCACGCTCATGTCTGTGTTTTCTCTCTTCAGAAACTGAAAGAGGTGGCCTTTCCCAGAGCCGAAGAGCTCAAGAAGGAGCTGTTAAAGAGGTACGCCAAGGACTATGCTAAGTACGTGGAGCAAAAGGTGAGTGAGAGGAGACTGGAGGCCTGTGCTCCCCAGAAGACCCTCAGCCACAGAGGGTTTGGCAGAGGGCAGGTCTCCAGGGCTCCCTGGGTGCTCTGAGCTGTGAAGTCTGGGTCCAGTCCCAGTCATGCCTCCGCTGCCGTGACGTGGGTGAATCTGTTGTAGATGTCCCTGTGTCTCTTCTCGTGCATCCTGGAGGCAGTCTGAGCTGGGACTGTTGTTGGGTGGGGTTTTTTCTCTTTGTCTCAACATGAGGTCTAGGTCTTACGATCCACAAACTCAGCAGGCGGCTGGTAGCAACACAGGCAAGGATCTGGGGTTCTGTGGGCAAAGCAGAAAACTCTGCAGTCGGTTTTGCTGCGGACAAGAGCAATTCTAGAGATGGGATAGAGGGAAATCAACCTGGGATGTGGAAGAGGGAGGGTAAGGCAGCAGTTTTACAGCCCTGGGGCAGCAGATGTGCAGATCTCCGTTCTGCAAGCTGAAGCTTCCTTGCAGGGAGTGAGGTTTGCTGGTTCCCTTCCCTCCCTTAAACCGGAATCTGGGATTGCTGAGGGTCAGCAGCGCGTAAGGTTTGTACTCTGCTCGTGTTCCCCCACCTGCTGATGTCCCTTGTCGTATTTCTTCTTGCAGAAGGAGGAGGAGGAGGAAGCCGCCCGGAATCTGGCTTTGCAGCAGCAGCTGGAAGAGGAGAGGAATAGGGTAGCCCTGATGAAGCAGCAGCAGGCAGAGCAAGAGCAGTTTCATGCCTTCGAGGAGATGATTCGACGACAGGATCTGGAGAAAGAACGTCTAAGGATAGCGCAGGAATTTGGAAAGCCAGAGCCGAGTCCCGAGCTACTGGACGGACCCCTCATCCCTGGCGTGGAAAAGCCCCCGACTGATTTAATCCCAAAGGTTCCCGTCTCTCCAGTTCACCCCGCAAGTCCTTCAGCGGGGACTGTCTCATCCAAACCGCCCGTTGTGGACAGATCTTTGAAACCCAGTGCTTTGGGGAGCACGGAAAACAGTTAGTACCTCTCGGTGCCCCCTTCTCCCTTGCTGGGGCTGAGCCACAAGCGGCCGAGGAGCTGATTAGTCTGGGGAGCTCTTGGAAATATCATGGCTCCATCCCTTTGGGGCTTTGGCCTTCCAAGTCACTGGATGTTCTCTCCATTGTCCAGTAAAGGTTTGCAGGGCTGGGGAGAGCTGTCTGCTCTGGGGAATCGGCCCCCCAGAGTCTGATCTAGAGTCTACAGCCAGTTTGCCTTTCCTAGACCCAATTCCTTGTTGGACACTGGGGTTTAGCTCCTGGCTAGGCTGACCAACTCCTCCTCTGCTGCCCATTACGGCTCCAAAATACTGATTCGGGCACTTCCAAAGGGCTGGTTCTTAACCAGTGGTGCGTCTAACCTTAAATGATGTTTTGTAAATGTTTGTGGCTTCATTTTCTTCAACAAAATACTTGGGTTTTGACACTGCTAAAGGTGTCTTTCCCTCTACATGTCCCCGTTTTGAAGGAGGGAGGGAGTGTCCTTTATGTGATGTTACAGTGACTTCATTTCCATCGCTGCTGTTGTAAGGACATATATTAGAGCTGTTAGTGTTTCCAGGCTGAATTTTCCCAGTCTAATCCCTTCAGGTACTGACCCGAGGGACCATTTCTCCAGCGTCCTCCCCGTCGTTGCTCATCGTGCTCGCACTCTCCCCACAGATGCAGGGATGGATGTCCTTCGCCAGGTCATCGTCCCTAGGGAGCTCTGCCAGAAATTCCTCCAGCTGGCCGACGCCAACACGGTCCGGGGTGTGGAGACGTGTGGGATCCTCTGTGGTAAGCTGGTAAGGTCGTAATCCTGATTAAGACCCTGGAAGTGGTGCAGGGGCCTTTTGTCAATGGCTGGAGGAGCCTGGGTTTTGCCACGGAAGCTGTAGTGCAGTTTCACTGATCACCAGGGTTTCACGTGAGCGTTAGAGATGATCCGCCTCGTCTTTCCCTCCCTGTTACCTCAGGATTTCCTCACACCGAGCAAGGTACCAGCCACTGAGTCCCTTCAGGTGCTCGGCTTCCTCTCCCCTGTCGAAGACTCTGCTGGGTACCCACGTTGTGGTGACAGGCAGCTCCGGTGGCTTCTCCTTTTTCTGCCAGCAGTTCTGAGGAGTCCCAGCTGTGAACTGAGCCCCTCACCCAGACAAGGCTGTGCCAACACCGACTGGAGACAGTTCCTTCTCCCTCAGAGAGTTTGCCTGTGCAGGTTTTGACTGGCAGCTCCAGCCTGTCTCCCCTGCGCCTCTTGGGGCCGCTGTGCTTGCGGAAGTTTGCTTAGAAATGGAGTTGGTTGAGGTAGCAACTTGCTGCAATCCAGTTGCTTCCAGACACTTGGTGATTACTGAATTCTGAGGCATCGTCTCCAGGCGAGTGGCGAGATTGGCTTCCTTAGGCATCCAGGGACGAGCTCTTGTGGGTCCTCAGGGAAAAGGAAAGAGAAAGCCATGGGTCACGCTCAGACTCAGAAAATCCTGTGACTCCCTTGTCAGTCACTTGCAGATACAATTTCTGTGACCTGTAAATGGACGGTAGATGCTTCCGTGGGCTTGTTCCCAGAGCTGCCGTTCCCCTGAACTTAGGAAATTCCCTCCGCACCAGCAGACGGCAGCAGTGGCTTCTGCTGGGGGGTGTCCCACGGGTAACAGCCTCCCTGTGCTGCCTTGCAGATGAGGAACGAGTTCACCATCACCCACGTCATCGTGCCCAAGCAGCACGGAGGCCCTGATTATTGCAACACGGAGAATGAGGAGGAGCTCTTCGTGATCCAGGACCAGCACGGCCTGGTGACGCTAGGCTGGATCCATGTAAGTCTCCCGTTCCTGGGAAACACGGGGATTCAGCTGAGAGGAAACGGGCTGCGTGGAGCGGGGCTGGTGGAGGAGAATTTCCTGGAGGAGGTGGCGTGGAGCAGGCAGTATCCTCTGGTTGGACTTTTCCCTCTGGTACAGTCTCGGCCACTATGAAGAAATCCAGATCTCTTTTAAGTTTACATCCCTTCCTGAAGCATCAGGCCCTTCGAAATGGGGATATTGGGCAGGAAGCTCACGTTTCATCCAGCTAAAAGCTGACTCCAGCGGCACCGTCGGGGCCTCTCCCGCACTGCGTCCCCGCAGCCATGCTGCTCTCCGCAGCCAGCTGCCTGCTGCTCTGCCGCAGGATGGGCCGGTTCCAGATTCCCCCGCCGGCTCGTGCGCTGCCCCGCTGCCTGTCCCCGCGGAGCCTTCGGCAGTCGGAGCGGTGCCAAGCAAAACGTTTGGTGCTGCTGAGTAATCTCTCGAAAGCAGCAGCTGCCTCGCAGGGTTTGACAGATAAACACCTGCTGCGTGCGCCTGAGATGTGCGGGGTGTCTGCTTGTGGTGTTAACTCTTCAGCGACGGCCCTGTGGCGTTCAGGGACCCTCAAGAATCCCTTTGACCCATCTGCTGGTCTTGGGAACGAAAACATAATAAGCAAAAGGAGAAAGACCTTTCACAAGAGGTTGTGAAATCCTAAGAGTTAGGTTGTCTGTGGTCATAGGATCATCGAATGGTTTGTGTTGGGAAGGTTGGATCGCCCAGTCCACCCCCCTGCAGGCAGCAGGGACATCTGCAACCAGAGCAGCTTCCCCAGAGCCCCAAGGGCCAACCTGACCTGGGGTGGTGCCAGGGATGGGGCTTCTCCCAGCTCTCGGGGCAACCTGCGCCAGGGTCTCCCCACCCTCAGCAGCAACAATCTCTACCTTCTCTCTGGTCTCAATCTCCCTCTCCCAGTTGAACCATCAGCCCTTGTTCTGACCCCCCCTCGAAGCACTGACAGGCCGCACTAAGGTCTCCCCAGAGCCTTCCCTGCTCCAGGCTGAACCCCGCCCCCAGCTCTCTCCCCTCTCCTCCCAGCAGAGGGGTTCCACCCTCGGGTCACTCCTGGGGCTCCTCTGGCCCCACTCCAGCAGCTCCGTGTCTCTGCTGGGCTGAGGAGCCCCGAGCTGGACCCAGCACTGCAGGGGGATCTCCCCAGAGCGCAGCAGAGGGGCAGGATCCCCTCCCTCCACCTGCTGCCCACACTGCTGGGGATGAGCCCAGCACACGGGGGGCTTCTGGGCTGCCAGCGCCCATTGCCGGCTCCTGTCCAGCCTTTCCCCCTCCCAGCACCCTAAGTCCTTCTCCATGGGGCTGCTCCCCATCCCCTCACCCCCAGCCTGTGCTGACACCGGGGGCTGCCCTGATTCTCTACGTCTAGCTGTATCTTCTGACAGGTTCCCCGTCCCTGCTGTAACCCCCTCGCTTTTCTCGCGTGCGCTTTCAGACTCACCCCACGCAGACAGCCTTCCTCTCCAGCGTCGACCTGCACACGCACTGCTCCTACCAGATGATGTTGCCGGAGTCCATCGCTATTGTGTGTTCCCCCAAATACCAGGAGTAAGTACGGATGGGGGGTAGGGAAGACCTTTCCCTCTGCCCCTGGGGCTCAACCAAAGGTTGCTCTTGGCTCTTCAGAAGGTATCGAAGGGCTGTTTACCACAACCCTTCCTGGGAGTGGGACAGCAGTGAGAGTCTGACCAGAAGAGCTTGAGTGATTTGACAGCTCTTCTGAGCTGGGTCGGGGAGGTCGTGCCTGGGCCGTGATGGCTCACCAGTGACAGCAGACTGGTCTGCAGCCACAGGGCTGGGGAGAGGAGTGTCCCAGGCAGAGGAGCATCCCACAGCACGTATCTCTGCTCTCAACGAGCAGACTCCAGCGTGCTTCTCCAGACACAGGAGACGCTTCTGTTCGCAGAGGCCTGAGCTACACGGAGCTCTGTGTGCGTTTGCTCTAGGACGGGGTTTTTCAAGCTGACGGAGCACGGCCTGCACGAGATCTCTTCCTGCCGGCAGAAAGGATTCCACCCGCACTCCAAAGACCCCCCTCTCTTCACTGTAAGTCACCCTACGAGGCAGCGGGGGCCGTTGGTGGGTTGGCCAACGCTGGACTTTATCTGTCGAGGCGCGAGGCCGTGACCCAGGACAGGAGGCTCAGCCTGGCAGGGGCTTGTCTCTGCCTCGAGCTGCGCTGCGAAAGCTTTCTGACTTGTCAGCCGTGCTGGGGGCGCGATGCAGAGCGCGGCTGTGCACAACCAGGTCAAGGCAGCGGCGAAGGCTTGGCTTTGAGAGATTTACGTCCGTGTCCTGCCACGGGCTCTGTGTGGCACCGGGCACCAGTTCCTGGTCCGGGAGGGCTGTTCTGCGAAGGACGCTGGGCGCAGGCTGCGTCTGGAGGGAGAGGAGACTCCCCTGAGCTGTGGCAACACCCGAATAACCCTTTTTTCTCTTCCTCTTTCTTCCAGACCTGCAATCACGTGTCAGTAGTCGAGAGAGACGTGGTCCTGATGGATCTCCGATAGGCGTCTTGCCTCTAACCATGCAGAAAACCACCGACCTTCCTCCCGGGCCTCGGGCATTTTGTTTTGTTCCTCCTGTAGCAGATGATTTCTACCGTGTAGCGACCCTTCCCCTTCCTCCCCCAACAACCACGGTGAAATCGGTACCCCGACCTCAGCGGCTGCACGTGAAACCTCGGTGCCTGGCGTCGGGCTGGCGAAGGGGCGCTGAGGTCCGAGGGGTGGGGAGCAGCTACCTGGACCTTCAGACACTAACACTGAAGCAGTTTAATACTCTAATCTGTGCCTTGAACGGCTTCTTGGGGGGGTTCCCCGTCACTCGCTGCAACTGTGAGGGGTGGAAACCTCCCTGAAGCGCTTTCCAAGGCGGGACTGGCCCGATGAACCCGTGCTCTGTGTTGCCTCTCTCTGTGGTGCTGGGGTAGGTCGGTGGTTGCTCTCGTTTGAGACTAAACCCTCCCAACCCCTCTCACCCCACGCAAGAGCTCGTCACCGCTGAGCTGGAGCCAGTCCTGCTTTGCTGGTGCTCAGGTCTTTGCCCGGTGAGGTCAGAAGGGCCCCAGCCTCCTCTGGGAACCCCTATTTCAGCGTTTTTGGGGAGAAGGTGCCTGGACGTGGCCCTGCCTTGCTCAACCTCCCTCTGTCCAGCAGCGGTGAGGGCTGTCTGCTCATTCTCTTCCTTTCCCTGGACGGCAGCTTCGCTCCAGCCCTCGGGCTGCCCGACGAGCGCTCGGGTTTGGCCCCTTGCTGCTGTTACCGTGGAGCTCTCTGGGCCGCGGCGCTGTCGTGCGAAGGCTCCGCCAGGCCATCGCCTCTCTGAGACGGGACTCCAGCACCTTTTCCCCCTTCCATCCTCAAAGCCCACTGCGCCTCTCGAAGCAGCATGGTCCGTCCTTGCCCAAACCAAGCACTCCCTTCTATCGCCGTTACGCGGGGCCAGCCATGACCCTCCTCCCAACGACTCCCGTGGGCCACCAAGCAGCAATTTCCCTTCCCTGTGCCTCGGCGCCGAGCCCCTGCCCTCGCTAACGGGGAAGAAGTGGCGTCAGAAGGTGGCCGGCAGCCGGCCTCAGCGCCGAGCGTGACCCGCGGCACCTCTGGCAGGATGCTCCGATGAGCAGCGCGTGGCCGGAGCTCCAGCGTGGCCTCCTGGCACCCACCCACCCACCCCTGTCCTCGGAGGGGGCCAGTGGGGCTGAGAGCGGAACCCATTTATTTAGGGCTTGTGGTGAATCGCTTCTTGACTCCCCCGTGACAAACCGCTGCTGCCACCGCCGCTGGGAACAGGGTACCCCAGCAGCCGGGGGGAACCGAGGGGGCGTGGAGGCAGCTGCGGGAACTAACTTTCAGACCTCGTTAATTTAAGCCGGGCTCAGCGTGGGCGTCACAGCCTCCAGTGTGGGGGCGTTCGTCCCCCGAGCAGCAGCAGCTGCCCCCAGCAGCGAGCACCAGCCGGCCCGAGGAGCCGGCGGCAAATCGCTGCTTCGCTCCCGAGCCGTCCCAGTGACCGACAAACCCTCGTGGAGAATTTTTCAGATTCCTTGCAGCGCGGCCGTACGCGAGGGCTGCGGTTCTCACATCGGCAGCCTTGCGCCCGGTCCCGCTCTCCGAGCCGGCGGCGTTTTAATCGCATTTTTTTCACTTTGAGTCGCTAAGTCATCAGTTTGTGCGGCGGGGTGAGCCCCCCGCCCCATCCAGCTGCACCACCCGCGACCTTAAAACCACTCGGGCGGGGGGTTGTTCGGTCATGCCACGCAGGAAGGGTTTATTTTCCGTAACAACGCCGGTTGTGTGTGTTGGGGGTTCCCACCGGCGCTGGGAACAGCCCCAAATCGCTGCCCGCGCTCCCCTCGCCCCTCTGTCTGTCCTCCCGGGCGGGTTGGAAATGCCACGGCAAAGCGGGGGTTCCCCCCCCTCCTCGTCCCGTGTCCATCGCGGCGTGGCCGGGCGATGCTCGGCGTTCCAGCCGCCCTCCCCACGGCCGCGGGCAGAGCCGGCGGCTCCATTGGCTGCCATGGCCAAACCTTTCCTTTTTAGGCTGCGCGCCTGCTCCGGGCTTTGCCGCCGCGGTCCCAGTTTCAAACTGGCCGGGCCGAGGCGTCCCGTCCTGGCTGGCTGCGGCGCTTTGGGGGGACCAGCGGAGCTGCCCCACTCGTCCCCGGCGTGAGAACGATGCGACGTGGTGCTGCAGAGCAGGGGCCGGGGGTGAGACCCCGCGGTTCGCACCAGCCTGGGGTGGTGGGACAGGGTCCTGCCACCGCCTCCGCAGCCCCCCACCACACCCGGGGCTCTCCCAGCACTGGCCGCTGCCTCCATCCAACCCTCTATTTTTTTTTTTTCTTCGCTCTCTACTGGGTTTGGAGTTAATTTTTTGTCTCTTTTTTTTTTTTTTTTGCAGCTTGTCATATATGGCAACCTTTTGCCTCGGTGACCTCATGGTTGGCGGCGGACCAAGGGAACCAGGCTGGGACATGAGGTGGCAGCAGGTTCCCGGGGCGTGGGGTGGGGACACCGACAAGCGCCCGGCCAGGGAACCCGGGGGGCGAGTCCAGCCCCCGTGTGCTGAGGTTCCCCCAGAGGAAGGGGAGTAACCGGGGCAGGGCCACCCGTGGGGGACGTTGTCGGAGGTGTGAGTGTGCCGGGGAGGCACCACATCCCTGTCCTGCCCCATGGGGTGACAGCCCAGAGTCCGCTCCCTCCCTCCGGGGCCAGGGGACGCCCAGGACTCTTGGGGTCCCTTCTGCATGAGGTGGGACCCTGCAGCTCTTGGTCCTTCTTGCTGCACCTTCATGGCCCTGCCCTAAGCACAGCCCAGGACTCCGCAGAGCAAAGCAAGGGCAGCCCAGGCACCCTGTGCCTCAGTTTCCCCATCTGCAACCCGAGTCCCCGAAGCTCTGGGAGGTGGCTCCGGGGCATCTTGGGTGCTGGGGGAGAGTCCCCGGTGCGGGACCGTTGCCCTTAAAAAGGCAGCCGGGAGTTTGGCAGCTGCTGGTTGGCCTCTGCGAGGGCCGCGGGCTCCTGTGTCTCTGCTCGCCGCCTGCCCAGGCTGCATCCGCAGGGCCGGGGGTGGCTCTGGCTGGACCCCCAAGCCGCGTTCGGGCAGGGGACAGCACCCGCATCACCCCGTGGGGGGTCCAGGCTACTCCTGGGAGGGAGGTGAGAGCTGGGTGCGCCCGTGACGCAGGGCTGGGCTTCGGAGCCACCCGTTCCAGCCCCGCTCCGGCCGAGGATTTGGGGGACGAGGGGCTTCGGGGCACCAACAGCCCGAAAACGGGGACAGAGGGAGAAAACCCCCACGCAGAGACATCCCACAGGCGCCCGGGACACGGGGGAACCGCGGCCGGCAGGAAGCGACGCACCAGCCCGGCGCGTTTCCAGTGCCTCGGCGATGCCGAATTGCCATCCCGGCTCCGGGGTGTCGCCGCGGCGGAGCCCCGACACCCGCCTCGCCCCGGGTGGGGGGGGGGTGGTCCTCCACGCTCCGCAGATGCTTCCAGCTCCTTTTTGCCGAGACCGTCGCTTATAAGGACTTGTGTCTCGCTTGTTTATGGGAGCGGAGCATAAAAGGACCGGCCTCACGCCGGGGATGTTGCCTCCCAAGCATCCCCACGCACATTTTTCTTACAATCATTAACCGTGCCGGCTCCGACCGTCAGGCCAAGGTCAATTTAATGAAATAAAGCACCTTATATGGCCATATGGCCCAGGCACCATCCCTCAGCCTATTTAGGGTCTTTGTTTAGAGCGGATCCGCCTCTGAGGTTCCGCGGGCTGCCCGGTATTTATACCAAAGGCGCATCGGGACTCGGTCCCAGAGGAAAGGAGCTCTCGCCGCCGCGGTGAGTACTGCCCGGCCCCGCTGCCCCGGGGCGGCGGGATGCAAATACGCCCCCCGGGGGGGTTCCGGGGCGACCCGGCGCTCATGGGGTGAGCCCAACTTGCACAGGGCCGGGGGGGTCTGCTGCTGCACGACCCCGCAGCCGTGGAGGTGATGAGGTGGGCTGTGGCCAAAGCGGGTCGTGCTTTTCCAGAAACCCCCGTGATTTGGGGGTTTTCGTGTCTTTTTGGGTTCCTGCGAGGTTTTCGCCCGCTCCCTTCTGGATTCGGGAGCGCCCCCCGGGAAGGGCCAGTTTTTTCCCCATTTTTGGGAAAGGATGCGAGGGCAGAGCAGCAAAGGGCTGCAGGGACAGGACCGGACCAGAGGGCATCGCCTGCCTTCCCCCCGCCCGCTCGGGGGGCACCAGCCGGGGACGGCGACGCCGGAGCTCCCCGGGGAGCGCCGCTGCCAGGCGAGCGGGCAGGAGGCTTCGGCACCCGTTTTGGGCACCGGCTGCCAAAGGACGGAGCAGCAGCGGGGGACGAGCATCGCCCCGCTCCCAGCATCGCCGCACTGGGGTCGGACCTGGCGACCGCCCCCGGGCACGGCCCGTGGAGGACTTTGCGGAGCCTTGGACAGCCACAGCCGGACGCGGCGGCGCGGCGTGACCCCGTTCGCCCACCCGCCGTTTAACGCTGGCTTTTTTCCCCGCTCGCCCCAGCTTTTCCCCCAGGTCCCCCTGAACGTCAACCGCTCCCGGCCCCACCATGTGCGAGGAGGAGACCACCGCCCTGGTCTGCGACAACGGCTCCGGCCTCTGCAAAGCCGGCTTTGCCGGCGACGATGCCCCCCGCGCCGTCTTCCCCTCCATCGTGGGGCGGCCCCGGCACCAGGTGGGTACCCCGGTCCCCTCCAGCCACCCACCAGCCCGCTGTCGTCGTCGCCGCGGCGAGGCTGACGAGGCCGCCTCTCGCGCCGGCGTTAGGGTGTCATGGTAGGCATGGGGCAGAAGGACAGTTACGTGGGCGACGAGGCGCAGAGCAAGAGGGGGATCCTCACGCTCAAGTACCCCATCGAGCACGGCATCATCACCAACTGGGATGACATGGAGAAGGTGAGACCCCCCCGTACCCGGGATGGGGAGCGGGTGCCGTCCCCAGCTTGGGTCTGGGGTCAGACCCCCGGTTCTCCTCTGCCCGCCCCAGATCTGGCACCACTCCTTCTACAACGAGCTGCGCGTGGCCCCCGAGGAGCACCCGACCCTGCTCACCGAGGCACCCCTCAACCCCAAGGCCAACCGGGAGAAGATGACCCAGGTGAGGCGCTGCGGGTGCCCGGCGATGGGGACGGACCCTCCCACAGCGGGAAGGGCTGGGGGGCGTAAGGAGCCGGCGCGGGGTGGAGCAGCAGGCGGGGGGTTCCACCTGGAGCTTAATAAGGGCAGAGCTCTGAGGTGGCCCCGTGGCTTCCTCCACCACGCGAGGCGCTGACCCACGTTCTCCCCACTCGGCGCCACCTGATTTTCTGCGTGACGTGGTGTGGTGACGTGCATGTCCTCTCCACGCGTTGACCCACCTTTGCCCGGGCAACGTGCTGACCCACACGTCGGTCTCCGTCGCGTTGACCCACGTGTCCGCCCAACGCAACGACCCACCTACTTTTCCACCGAACGTGATGATCCACCTATTTTTCCATGCTCCGGGAAGGTTCAGCCCCCGTGGGTGGGGTGGGATGCTGCTGGGGACCCCCCCGTGCTCCCCTCTAACCCTCTGCCCCTCTCGCCCTCCCTCCCAGATCATGTTCGAAACCTTTAACGTCCCCGCCATGTACGTCGCCATCCAAGCTGTCCTCTCCCTCTACGCCTCCGGCCGCACAACCGGTGAGTAGGACACACCACCCGGCAACCATCCGTGACAGGGAAGGGACCAACCTGGCTTGGAGCCCCCTCCCTCATCCCCCTCCCCGCTTCCCAGGCATCGTCCTCGACTCCGGGGACGGCGTCACCCACAACGTGCCCATCTACGAGGGCTACGCTCTGCCTCACGCCATCATGCGTCTTGACTTGGCCGGCCGTGACCTCACCGACTACCTCATGAAGATCCTCACCGAGAGGGGCTACTCATTCGTCACCACCGGTACGGGGCCGGGGAAGGGGGACAGGGTGGCAGGGGACCCCGCGGTGCCGCTGGGGCGCTGGGTTGAGCCTGTTTGCCATCGTCACCCGCAGCCGAGCGGGAAATCGTGCGTGACATCAAGGAGAAGCTCTGCTACGTGGCCCTGGACTTCGAGAACGAGATGGCCACGGCTGCCTCCTCCTCCTCGCTGGAGAAGAGCTACGAGCTCCCCGACGGGCAGGTCATCACCATTGGGAATGAGCGTTTCCGCTGCCCTGAGACCCTCTTCCAACCCTCCTTCATTGGTGAGCCCACCCCGAATTGTCCTGGCCATCCCCTAGGTGGTTGCCCACCACCCCACCAGTGGGCGACCAGCTCCCACGAGTGCCCGCAGCAGTGTCTGGGGCTCCCGCAAACACTTTCCACACCAAAAGGGGGCGACAAACCCATGGGTGACCGGGTGGGGACCCCTGAGGAGGCATGGGTGGGGGTCAGGGTGCTGACACCCCCCTCCCACCCCAGGCATGGAGTCAGCCGGCATCCACGAGACGACCTACAACTCCATCATGAAGTGCGACATCGACATCCGCAAGGACCTCTACGCCAACAACGTCTTGTCCGGCGGCACCACCATGTACCCCGGCATCGCCGACCGCATGCAGAAGGAGATCACGGCGCTGGCTCCCAGCACCATGAAGATCAAAGTGGGTGGTGGTGGGGCGCGAAGCGTGGCCACCGACCCCCCAGCTCCTCTCCCGGTGCGGGTTTTGGGGGGGGCTGGCTCCAAGGGGTCTCTCCTGACGGCTCGTGTCTCGGCAGATCATCGCCCCGCCGGAGCGGAAGTACTCGGTGTGGATCGGCGGCTCCATCCTGGCGTCCCTCTCCACCTTCCAGCAGATGTGGATCAGCAAACCCGAGTACGACGAGGCCGGACCCTCCATCGTCCACCGAAAATGCTTCTAAGCCCCCTGCCCGCCCCGCGGCGGCCCCTCCCGCCCGGGCTGGGGCGTCCCGCTCCTCCTCGGTCCCCGCTGCTCCTCCCCACCGCCCACTGCGCATTAAAACCTTTTCTCCAGGCTCTGCCCCTTTCCTGGGAGACTTCGGGGGGCTGGCGGGGTGGGAGGGGGCTGAGGGTAATGGGGGGGACGGGTGGGGGAGCCCCGACCTCCTGTCTGTGCCCATGATCCCCTGTTGGTGCCCCGACATCATGCTGATGCCCTCAGCTCTGCCTTGATGCCCCAAGCCCGTGTCGATGCCCTCGACCCCATGTTGTGGCCCTCGACCCCAGGCTGATGCCTCCAACCCTGGGCCAATGCCCTTGACCTCACATGGGCGCCCCCAACCCCTTCCTCATGCCCCGATGTCACGGTGATGCCCCCAACACCTTGTTGATGCCCCCGACACCTTGTTGGTGCCCCCTTTGACCTCATGTTGGTGCCCCCAACCCCTTCCTGGTGCTCCCGATGTCACGTTGATGCCCTTGACACCTCGTTGATGCCCCCAACCCCATGTGGATGCCTTTGACCATGAGGGCTGGTGCCCCCAACCCCATGTCGATGCCCCCAACCCCATGTCGATGCCCTTGACCTCATGTAGGTGACCCCAACCCCTTCCTGGTGCCCCCGATGTCACGTTGATGCCCTTGACACCTCGTTGATGCCCCCAACCCCATGTGGATGCCCTTGACCATGAGGGCTGGTGCCCCCAACCCCATGTCGATGCCCCCAACCCCATGTCGATGCCCTTGACCTCATGTAGGTGACCCCAACCCCTTCCTGGTGCCCCCAACCCCATGTCGATCCCCTTGACCTCATGCTGGTGCCCCCAATTCCTTCCTGGTGCCCCCCCTCCGACCCCATGTTGACACCCTTGACCCCATACTGGTGCCCCTGCCCCCATACTGGTGCCCTCAGCCCCACGCTGGTGCCCCTGACCCCATACTGGTGCCCTCAGCCCCACGCTGGTGCCCCGCCCCGGCCCGGCCTCTCTCCAGCGCTGCCGGGACACGCCGTGGGCAGAGCCACATTTGCATAAATTACCATCCCCCCCCCCCCCCCCCCCCGGCACTGCGCGTGCTCACGGCCGCGGTTCCGCCGCTCCTCCACCCCCCCCCGCCCGCCTCCGCTCCCGCGTGCTGACGTCGCGGGGCGTTACCCCTCATTAGCATATGACGCGGGAAGGCGGAAGCGCTGGCGGGATGGGGCGGTGCGGGACCGCCCTGCGCCTGGCCCTGGAGGGGAACATCGGTACCGGGGGGGTCCCCGGGGCGACACGGGGGGGAGCGGGGGCTTTGGGGAGGCGGTCTGCCTGGGGGTGCCATGGGGGGTTTGGGCTGCCATGGGGGGGTTGGGGTGCCATGGGGGGGTTGGGGTGCCATGGGGGGGTTTGGGGTGAGATGGGGGGGTTTGGGGTGCGATGGGGAGATTTGGGCTGAGATGGGGGGTTTGGGCTGCCATGGGGGAGTTGGGGTGCCATGGGGGGGTTTGGGGTGAGATGGGGGGTTTGGGGTGAGATGGGGGGGTTTGGGCTGAGATGGGGGGTTTGGGCTGCCATGGGGGGGTTGGGGTGCCATGGGGGGGTTTGGGGTGAGATGGGGGGGTTTGGGGTGCGATGGAGGCGCAGCCTCAACTTTACAGCGTTTAATTTAATGTCTAATTAATTAATGTTGCTGCCCGGTTTGGGGGGGGGATACCCCGAAAAGCCGCGTTACCCCACGGCAGGAGCTGGGGTGGGGGGTCCCAGAGGCTGACCCTGCTCCATCGCCCGCCTCCCTCCAGCCGTGGGAAAATCGACCTTCCTGAAGCTGCTGGGAGCCACCTTCCCCCAGTGGCACTTGGTGACCGAACCGGTGACACAGTGGCGGAAGGTGCCGGCCGATGGCACGGACGAGGTAACGGCGGCCACCGGCTGTGTGGCGGCACCGCGCCGCGGTGGGGACAGCCTCACCCCCCAGCTCGTCCTTGGCAGGCGTCCGCGGGCTCCGCCAACCTTCTCCAGATGATGTACCAGGAGCCGGCTCGGTGGTCCTACACCTTCCAGACCTTCTCCTGCATCAGCCGCCTGAAGGCGATGCTGGAGCCGCCCCCCGAGCGGCTCCCCGGGACCCCCAGCCCCGTGTGGGTCTTCGAGCGCTCCGTCTACAGCGACAGGTACCGGCACCCCCCTGCCCAGACGGGGAGGAAGCGGGACGAAACGGGACAACGAGGGTCGGTGGTGTCCCCTGGGGGTGCAGAGCCACCGTCCCCAGCGAAGGCTGGAGCGACGCTTCATTATGGAAACTCACCGGTTGGATAATTTGAGGCTTCATTATCCCCTGAATAAGTTTGGCTGGGGGTTACCCCATCCTTACCCGGGTCCTGGTGAGGTGATGGTGAGGCAACGGCATGTCGCCTGACATCGCTCAGCCCCAAATTAACGATTTCTGCCTTAATTAAACCCCCAGGGTTCCCGGTTGATGCAAAAAAAAGATGGAAATAAGGTCCATGAAGCTGTCGGGGTGTGGGGAGGGCCCGGAGGTGCCGGCGGTGCTGGTCGCCACGTGCCCCCCTCTCCGTCCCTGCCCAGGTACGTCTTCGCCAAGAACCTCTTCGAGGCCGGGCACCTGCAGCCGCTGGAGTGGGCGGTTTACCGGGACTGGCACAGCTTCCTCCTGCGCCACCTGGGCCCCCGCGTCATCCTCCACGGCTTCCTCTACCTGCGGGCCACGCCGCAGGTGGGTGTCGGTGGGACCCCCCACCCCCTGTCCGGCGGGCAGGGCGGGTGTGACAGGCGTTCGGTCCCGCTCGCAGCCAAAGTGTTGGGTTTAAGCCTAAATCGCTGGCCCGGAGGAGCGGGATCTGCTCCCGTTCCCATGGGAATGGCGGTGGGGGTTCGCTATGGATCCTCGAGCAGATTTGGGGAGGGAGGGCTGGATCCAGAGCGGATTTTGGGCAGGGAGAGCTGCAGCATCCTCCAGGGATGCCCGATGCCCGGCTGCGGTCCCTCCTCTGGGGCTGCTTTGCCGGACACCCACATCCCCTCACCCTCCATCACCCTCCTGTCCCCTCTCCCGTCCCTCTCCTGGGCACAGACGTGCCTGGAGCGGCTGCGGCGGCGGGCAAGGAGCGAGGAGGGTGGCATCCAGCTGGGCTACCTGCAGCAGCTCCACGCCCAGCACGAGCACTGGCTGGTGGAGAAGACCACGGAGTGAGTCCCCATCCCTCCCCACCGGCCCCCGGCTGCGGTTTTGGGGTGACCCCCCTGACCTGGCGGGTGGTTCCAACCCCTTCTCTCCCTTCCTCAGGGTCCACTTTGAGGACATGAAGCACACGCCCGTCCTGGTGCTGGACGTGGACAAGGACTTCGAGCACGACATGGACCTACAGGGTGGCCTCATGGCACAGGTGGGCACAGCCGAGGCAGCATCGCGCTGCTGGGACCGCGGTCGGGGTCGCGCTGACCCCTGATGCCTCCTCCTCATCCTCCTTTTTCCACGGAAAAAATAATTTCCACACCCTCCAAGCTGGTTTAAACCTCAGCCACCGCGGTGCCGTGCTCTCAATTGTCCTCTCCTCGCAGGTGGAGGCTTTCGTGACGGCGCTGCGAG
Source organism: Bucorvus abyssinicus (assembly GCA_009769605.1). Classification (NCBI taxonomy): domain Eukaryota; kingdom Metazoa; phylum Chordata; class Aves; order Bucerotiformes; family Bucorvidae; genus Bucorvus; species Bucorvus abyssinicus. Next base: position 1,345,762 of record CM020059.1, on the reverse strand, counting down.
CCGAAGCGCCACCCTCGCCGCCCGATCCTCTCTGAGCAGCGGCAGCACCGGCCCTGCCCAGCGGCACCACCGGCGCCGGCTCCGGGCTACAATGCCGGCACTGAGGACCGGTGTCCCCAGCGGTCCCCCCTCGGTCCTTTGCCTTTGGGCAAGGGGGGTGTTGAAGGCGAATGGTTGGAGCCGGGTGATGAGCTTCACTGGGGACCACCCGGGGCACCGCTGGGACCCCCTGCCCCATCCGTAGGGATCCCCGGCCAGGGATGCCGGAGCCAGGGATGCTCCAGGAGGTGGAATTATGGTTCGATTCCAGTGGAAACTGTTGACATTGACCCAAAACCCTATTTTATTATTTTGTATATAATTTTTTTCCCTTTAAATTAAAAATGAAGCGACATAGAACTCTTCTGGATCTTGAACCGCTGCGGGAGGGGAACATGGGGTCCGGGGGGGTCTCTGGTGGGTCCGGATGTTGTTCTGATTTGGGAGTGTTTCTGGCTGGGGGAGTTGGGGGGTGACGGTGTCCCAATCCCACCCTGGGCTGGGTTGGGGGGCTTTGGCACCCCGGGGTGGGTTTTGCTGGGGAGGGGGGTTTTAGGCCCCCCCTTTTAGGGGAAACCCTTGGTGGTTGGGGGGGGGCGAGCCCCCCCATGGCGGAGGGAGGTCGGGGATGGTCCCTTGTACCTTTAGGGGCAGCTGCGCGGGGTGGGCGACCCTACATAAACACGGGGGGGGGGCGGGGACCGAGGGGGCGGGGCCAAGCACCTGCCCCGCACGTGGGGGGGGGCTGTGGGGAAGGATTTGGGGCGGGGGGGGCGTTGGGTGGGGAGGCTGTGGGGCAGGGGTTGGGGGGGTGGGGCTGCGGGGGGGGGTGTGCACAGGAGCCGGGGCTGCCCCCCCCCGGGGTGTTCTCCAGCGACCCTACAATAACAACCGAGCAGGACCCGCACGGACCCCGTGAAGGACCCGACAACAACAGCCGAGCGGGGACGCGACACGGACCTGCCGCCGCCGACCCTACAATAACAACCCGGTACGACACCCCCCCCTACTCCGCCCACCCTCCACTAACACCCCCCTGCGCCCTCCCCACCCCGCGACCCTACAATAAACACCCCCACAACCCCCCCCCCCCCCACCCCAAACCCTCCACCGCCACCAGCGAGCCCCGCCCGGCACCCCCCCCATAACCCCAGGGGGTCTGGGTGTCCCCCCAGCTTGCTGCAAAGCACTATGGGGGGTGCCGCAGGTCCTGGACCCCCATCGGCCCCCGGCGGGTCCCCCCCGAGCAGGCTCCTGCAGAACAAAGGAACCAGCAGCAGCAGCAGCAGCAACGTGCGGCTCCGCTGCAGCCCCCTCCTGGGGTTCTTGGGGGGGGTCCACCTTGCAGCCCCCCACCCCCTTTTAACTAACCCCCCCACCCCCTCAACACCCCACATAGCTGAGGGTCGAACCCCCCCAGCCCCCCCTTTTCCAAGGGGGGCTGGACCCCTTTTTTTTCAGTAATTGTCTTTATAGCTAAAATATGGGGGGGGGTGTTGTGTTTGGGGGAGCGTGAGTGGAAAGTTGCCGGCGCGCCGCTGAAGTTGTGCGGCGGCAAAGTCTGCGCAGAACTGCGTGTTTTTAAGGGAAAAAGCAAAATAAAAAAAGCCAAGTGGGGTTGGAAAAAATAAGGGGGTGGGATTGGGGTGGGGGCGACAGCGCCTTGTTTTGGGGGGTGGGTGGTTGGGGGGAAAGGAGGGGTGGGGAGTCAACGGGGCCGCCCCCGCGGAGGGAAGGAAAAGTTGGGGTGACGCACGGCTCGGTCCCCGCAGAAGTCACCGGCGTCCCCACGGCGGTGTGGGGGGGACGGTGGCGGTGTGGAGCGGGGGGCACGGTGGCAGCGGTATGTCCCTCTCGCCGGGCAGCCGCGTCCCTCCCGCCGTGGTGGGGGGGAGCCCCGAAATATAACGTTCGCCCCGGGAGGATGGAGAGGTGCGAGGGGCTTCGCCAGGAGGTGAGTGCTCCCCCAGCCCACCCCTGTCCCCCCCCCCCAACTCCCAGGACGCCGTTTTGGAGTGATTCGTGGCCTCTTCGGGGGGGCTGGAGCCACCGTAACTCGTCGGGGGGCTTGGGGTGGGCAGGGAAAACCCCGTCTTGGTTGGTTGATGGGTTTATATTTTTAAGGGTATTTCCGCAGGAAACGGGACCTTAAAAGCCGCTTTGATGCCTTAAAACCCCCCCCAAAATCTCGTCTCGCCCCTGGGGCGCCCCCAAAACCCTGCCGCAGGGTGGGGGGCGGTGGGATGCATGGGACAAAACCCACCTTTAAACTGAATTTCTTCGAATTTCTTGGTATAAAAGAGGAAAAAGCTCCATGAAACTGCGGGGTTGGTGCTGTCGGGGTGTGGGGGGGTCTCCCCAAAAACGAAGGGGGTGATGAGGGCAGAGCCTGGCCCGGGGGGAGCATCGCCAAGGTGACAAGTCGCGGCATCTTCTCCACCAAAAATCAACTGTCTTCCTGTGGCGCTTCTGGTTTTACCGGCCGGGGTGGGGCTGTAAACGGGGGTTTCTAATATCACGCCCGTGGTGCCCAAGCAGGTGGGGGGGCTTAGGGGGGCTTGGGGGGGGCGGTGTTGCCACAGCAGGCAGAAGAAACATCTGCTTGGGGGTTATTTTGAGGACTTTTGACCCCCATGATTTGCTGCCGCTTTGGCTTTTTGGGGGGCATGGGGGGGGGGGGGGTGTGGAGCGGCCACCTCGCGCCTCCGAGGTGCATCCAGTGGGTTTTGCCCTTGGGGTGGCAGGTGGGACGCGGAGACGGCACACGGGCGGCTCGGCCGGTGCTTGGCACATGGCAAGGGAAGGACTTTGCCCTTGGCAAAGGCTGGCACAAACGGCTGACAGTGGCAAGTTGTACCCCGGTACTTTTCCGGGGTGGGTGCACTAAAAAAAACCAATGATTTATGGAGATGCTGCCGGAGCTGGGGTGGGCAGTGGTGGGATTCCCCCGGGGGTCCCCGGGCTGGTCCTGGTGGTGCCGGCGGCCCAGGGAGGGGTGTGCCGCCGTTCCCATGTCCCGCCGCCTTTCCTGGGGTGGTTTGGCAGACGAGGCCAGCCGGGCAGCCAGCCCCGTGTCCTGACACCGGTTCTGCCCGTTCCTCCGGCTCAGCCGGGCCCGGGAAAGCCGGCGTCTCCCCTCTCTCCTCGTCTCTCTCGGGGTCTGATTTCCACGCATTTCCATCCACAGAGGTTTGGGGAGAGGAGGAGGGAAGACGCCGGAGGTCGAGGTCTCCCTCCGCTCCCTGTCCCGTGGCGCGGCCGGACCCTCTCTCGGCCTCCCCGGGTGGCTCTCGGTGCCTTTGCTATTTGCATAACTAACCAACGTCTTGGGAACCTGCTCGTTACCGCCGTGGCGAAACACACGGCACAGCCTTGCTCAGCGCCGGCAAACTGCCGGGTTCTACCACGAGCCGCCCAAACCGCCCGGCAAAGCCCGGGGCTGGCGGGGCGGAGGGTGCCCCCAGCCACCTCCCCCAGTTTAGGGGGATAAACCTCCCGGGAATCTCCGTCCGCGGCAGGAATGGTGACACCGGGACCCCAACCCCCTTTTGCTGGGTGGCAGCGGGACGTGATGTGGCTCAAGGTGTCCCCGGGGTTGGGAAATGACGGAATTTGGCAGTTTGTCTCGGTGCCAAACGCCGGAGATTAGGGATAATCTCATTTAAGGCATCGCTAATAAAAACTTACTAAATTTGCCCATCTCGAGGGGTTTCCCCGCTGAGTTTGGGGTGTTTTTTTTTCTTTCCGCTGGCGTGAAATTGGCCCAAACCAGGTCTGGCATCTCCAAAAACGCATCGGGGGGATGGACGGGGTGAAGGACTGGCTGGGGTTCATCCGGCGCATCCCGCCGTCACCCAAAGGACCGTCACCCCAGTTAATCTCTCCGCCAAAACTATCCCCCATCCCGGCTGTGGGGTTTAACACGGCCAGAGGAGGAGGAGGAGGAGGAGAATGGGAGGAAGGAGGCGTCTGCGTTAATTAAGTACCCACCGTGTTTTTCATGCGAAGGGGTTGGCAGTTGGGGAAAAACCAGTTCCCGGCACCGGTTGATCCGATTTATCGCGGTGGGAGTCGCGTTGCTCGGCACAAAGGTGGGATCCCGGCGGCGTTCTTGGTGTTGCTGCTCTTGGCTCGCACGTGGCCTTTGGGGGAAGAGACGAGCCGGAGCAAACATCGATGTCGCGGTTGTATTTTCCGCTGGGATCGGTGTCTGGTTTATCCATCCTGGGGCGGGGGGATCCCGGGGGGGGTCTTGGATGGCTCCTTCTGCTGCAGATCCCTTTGGAAAACACTTTTCACCGGGATGCCCTGGGGAAACCTTCAGGGGGCTTTGAGTTCGTGGAAGTTTTGCCAGCGATTCGGTTGGGAACGGACGGCTGGAGCATCACCCCGAAACCCAGGATGGGGAAGGATTTAGGGGAATCCCCTTTCCCGCTCCCTTCTCCCCCAAAATCCGTAGGGCAGAGGGTTGGGAAAGCTGGAGCGGATCCCTCAGCGCTGTCGGAGGGGCTTTGGCCCCAGTTTAACCCTTTCCCTGGCCCATTCCTGCTGCTCCCACGGGAAAAGGCCTGTCCCCCCCAAACCTGACCGCTGTGGGGAGCAGGGGGCGATACGGGGGGTCCCCGTGCGGGATTTAGGCCTCACGAAGCTCCGCTGCCCCCAAATTAACGCCGTCCCCAAAGCACCGGCCTTGTAGTAACGACGCCCCAAAATTAATGAGGGCGCTGGGGGTTTAACAGCAGGAAAATATTGGGGGGGGGTGAATGGGACAACAAAGTGCGTTTTTTAGGGGGCAAAGCAAATTTTGGGGGATGCCCCGGCTGCTCCCGGGGGTCCAGCCCTTGCGGGGGGGGGGGCTGTTCCCACTGCCCAGCGTGGGCTGCTGCCTCAGTTTCCCGGGGGTGGCGCTCAGGACAGGGGTTTGGGGGTGCTGTCACCCGGGGGTGCTGCCACCCAATATTATTTTGAGGGGGGGGAGCAGGACCCCCGTGTCTCCGTGTGCCCCCCCCCCCCCCGCGCCTCCCCCGCTCCCGCGCAGCGGCCTCGGGGTGGTGGGTGGGGGGACACACACACACACACGCGTGAAGGGGGAAGGAGGAGGAGGAGGAGGAAGGAGGAGGAGGAGGAGGGGGGGGAGGCAGGGATGCGCCGGCCAGCCCCCCCCCCGCCTGCAGCAGGGCGGCGGTGAGGGAGCGCGGAGCAGAGGCAGACAAGATGGCTTCCTCCTGAGGGCCGGAGCCGCGCCGGGGCCCGGCGGGGGCTGCGAGGGGGCAGCGGCGGGGGGGAGCGGCCAGGTAAGAACACCCCCTCCCCCAAAAAAATAACCCACCTCCGCACCCCCTCTGCATCCCCCGTCCTGCATCGCCCCTGTGTAGAGCCCCCCGCCATGGCCCGGGGAGGAGTGGGGGTGTTGGGGGGGGGGGGGCAGAGGGTGAGGCCTGCCCCCCCCCCCCCCCCCCCCCCGCTGCCCCTCACGGTGTTGGCGCCTTTTCGGTGGCTCCGCGGGCGCGGAGCGGCGGCGGCGGCGGGCGCGGAGGCGCGGCGGGGCCGGGAGGACAAAGCGGCGGGGGGGGGGACACATACACACACACAGAGGCAGCGGCCGGCCGGGCCCCGGCCCTGCCCCGCGCCCCCTCGCCTTGATTTTGGGCTGTTTTCCCTCTTTTATCCTTTTTCTTCCTCTCCAGCAGCCTGGGGGGGGGGGGGTGTGTGTGTGTGGGAGTTGGAGGGGGGGGATAAACCTTAACGTGCCCCCCCCATCTTTATTACCCTGTCGCTTTTCGGCTTTTATTTTTTTTTTAAATATGGTTTTTATGACTCCTCTCGCCTCCGTCCCCTCGATGCCGAGCTCGGGGGGACGGGGGTGATGCCAACAGGAGCGATGAGGCTCCCCTGGCATGACGTCACCCTGACGTAACCTGGCCGCTGGCAGCTGTCATCCCTCGCCGTGACGAGGACACGGGGGTCCGGCGGTGTCACCCCCAGCTTTTCATCACCCCCAGCTTTTCGTCACGCCGGCGATAACGGCAGTAGGATGGAGATGGGGAGAAAAGGCGGCTCGTCCTCCTCTTCCTCCTCCTCATCTGGGTCTCATTCGCCAGCCGAGGCGGCGATTTGGGTTATCCCGGTGGTTTTGGCGGCGGGGCGGGATCCGACCAGCTGCGGCTGCCAGTGGCACCATGGCGGCAGGGGGGGACATCGCCGAGGTCAGGGAGCGCGTGCCGAACCGCGCGGCCGCTCTGAAGTTTGGAGTCTGCGGCGAGCGGCTTCGGCAACCACGTGTTTTCGAGGGACGGGGATGCTTTGGCTCTTGCGCCTGCCTGCCCGCCGACGCCGGAGCTGCCTGCGGAGCCGCGGATGCTTTGCCCGATAAACCCAGACCCCATCGCAAGGTGCCGGGATGCTGGGTACCGCGGGGTGCCGGGATGCGGCGAGCACCGGTGCGGCCCCGAGGTTGCATCATGCTGGGGAGGGATGGGCAGCGCCCGGAGCAGAGTCCTCGCAGGGTGTTACGGTGGCCCCATAAACAAGCCTCGCTCTTGGCCTTTGGCACCTAATTAGCTGTGATGAGGTTTGTTTTTCGGATTATAGACCTGGACTCTTTCTGGCAGGTAATTAAGGGGAGAGGTGGCTTGGAGGAGGAGCCGACGGGACCTTGGGAAAGCAAAATGTTCCTCTCCCCCCCAACTTTGGCCTTTCCTGGTGGGGCTTTGCTGGCCCCACTGGGGACAGGGACGGTGAAGCGGTGGTGTGGTGCCGCTGGGATGCGCCGTTGTGTTGTGGGTCTGCATCCCAAAAAGTCCTTCTCGGGGTGTCCTTGGCACTGGCGGTGCTGGGAGTAAGCTGTCCCCATGGCGCTGGGGTCCGTGGTCCCCTGCCTGCATGTGCTGGTGTCCCCAGTCCCTGTCCCCATGGCATGAGGGTCCTTGGTCAACTGCCTGCGTGTGCTGGGGTCCCTGTTCCCTGTGCCCATGACACGAGGGTCCCCAGTCCCTTTCTGCATGTGTTTGGGTCTCCAATCTCTGTACCCAGTCCCTTGCCAGCATGTGCTGCAGTCCCTGGTCCCCTGTCTGTTTGCGCTGGGGTCTCTGGTCCCCATCCATGTGGCATCAGGGTCCTCAGTCCCCTGTCTATGTGTGCCAGGGTCCCCTGTCCCTGTGGCGTTATGTGTCCTTGTCCCCACAGCACTGGGGTTCCCAACCCCCTGCCTACATGTGCTGGAGCTCCCTGGTCCCCATCCCTGGTCTATCAGGGTCCTTGGTCCCCTGCTCGTGTGTGCCAGCGTCCCCATCCCTATGGTGGTGGTGTCCCTTGCCCCTTGTCTGAGCATGCTGGGATCTCTGCTCCTTGTTTCTGCAGCGGCAGGATCTCTGCTCCCATCCCTGCATGTGCGAGGGTCCCTCGTCCCCATCCCCATGCCATCAGGGTCTGCAGTCCCCCACCTGCCTGTGCTGGCATCCCCGGTCCCAGTTCCTATGGCAGTGGGCTCCCCATTTGCTGCCCACGTGTGCCAGCATCCCCGCTGTGTCCCTCACTCCACGTGCTCTTGGAACCTTTCTAACGGGACGGCAGCGAAGGGGCCAGCGCCGAACCCCGCCGTCCCCGTCCCCTTGCTATCCCTGCCGTGGCTCTGGATACAGGCTAGGATTAGAACGATGGACCCCAAACCCAGCCCTCCTGGGGACTAGTCCCCCTCTCCCGTCCTCTGCCAGCTCTTTAATCTCGCTGCTTTGAGCTCAGTGCAAGAGGGTGCCAGACCATTTTTGAGGATGAAAGAGCTTTTTTTTATCCCCCACCCTCCCTGGGCCAGCGTCCAAGGGGAGATGAAATGAAATGGGAAGAGGCTGGAGGTGAAACAGCTGTGATCGGCTCCGTCCCCACTCCACATCTGCCCGCCACGCCGCTGCCAGCCCCCCAAACCGAGCTCAACCCCCATTTTCTCCTCTTTCCAGGGGTCAAAATGCCCTTTTGCCGGCAGCTGGGATGCTCGGCGGTGGCGGGACGGGACTGGCAGCACGCAGGCAGCAGCGATGTGCAGGCAGGGCTCTGCCGGCTTGTTGAGAGAGTCCTGTCGCGGGGACAATGCGGCGTGTTTGTTTGCTACAGCTAAAATGGCAGTTCTTAAGGGGAAAAAAAAAGAGAGAGAGAGAGAAGTGCTTCAGCACATCCAGTCGCCGCATCTTTTGATTAAATGAGATTTTGCTGTCGAATGGGGGAGCTGGGCACCACCAGCTCCTGAGCCTGCAATTTCCATCGCAGCCTAACGAGGGGAGAAAAAAAAAAAACCCAACCCTGAACCACCCCAAGCTCTGAAAACTCTGTCAAAAAAATGGATTGGAGCAAGTTGTAATTGCTGCTGCGGTCGTTAGCGCGGAGGCCGGGGGGTGCTGTGTAATGGCTGGAGGGTTCATCACTGCCGCGCTGGTGGCTGCTGGTGGCACGGCCCCGCTCGCTGCAGCCTCCCGCTTCCCAGCCTGGCCGAGCTGCCGAGATGGGGTGCAGGAGGGGAACAAGCAGCAACGGGGCTCGGGGCTTCGATGAGCCCCGAGCCTCTTCGAAACCCCAAGTGGTGTCGCAGTGGTCAGGGTGTTGCGCTTAATGCCGTCGCTCTTAACGCCGTTGCATTTACACCGTCGCATTTACGCTGTTGCATTTAATGCTGTTGCATCCAGTGCTGTTGCACTTAAATCCGTTGCACTTAACACTTAACGTATGACACCGTTGCACATAAAGCTGTTGCATTTAATGCTGTCGCATTTACGCCACAGCACTTCACGCCGTTGCATTTAATGCCCTTGCACATCAAGGTGCCCCGGTTAAAGCCTTCGGCGCCCTTGCAGCGGGGCTGAACTCTTCCCGAACACCTTCCCTGGTTGGGATGCCGGTGCGAAGGCAGCCGTTGCTGCTCCCTCGCCGGTCGCCGGCAGCCGGTGCTGCCGGCCGGCGCACGCTGCCTGCCCGCACATGGCTTTTTTTAGGTTTACAAACATGACGCCCCGTGCACGCGCCACTTCCCCCCCTCCTTCCCCCTGAGTCATCAACCCCGTCACCGGGCCCGGGGAAGCTGGAGGCGGCGTCAACACGTCCCCCTCGGCGCTGGTGACCCCAGCGGGGGAAAAAAAACCCAACCAAAATTAGAGGTTGTGGGGTTTTTTCCTTTTTCTCCTTTTTTTGTATCATTCCCATTCCTCTTGTAGCGAGCGAGATGGGGAGGACGCGGCTGGCGACCGCGGCTGCTGTCCCGCCTCGCGGGTGGTCTGTGGTGGGGTGTTGTCAGAGAGGAGCGCGGCACCGGTCGGAGGGTGGAAGAGCCGAAATGCCGCCGCGTTTCGGTAGCCTTTGTTTCCAGGCGGTGCTGATCGGTGCGGTTTTGGGGATGGGTGAGCTTTCCAGGAGGGAAGAGGCCAGGACACCCCAAAATGTAGGCAGGGATGCTGGCAAAAGCCTCGCCGTGCGGCTCCCTGGTGAGCGCGGAGGTGCCGAAGCCCCCGCGGCTGAGCTCATCGCCGGAGCCGGTTGGCGTCGGGGCTGAGGTGGCAGCAGTGACTCAGCAGTGGCGGAGCTGACTCAGCGGCACCGTCCCCCGAGGAGGCAGCTGGGATGAATTTTGGGGAGGAAAGAAGGGTTTTTATTCTTCCGTCCGGCGTGCTGCAAAATGGTTTTGCTGGTGCTGAGGCGGCGTCTGTGCCACCGGCACGTGTTTTTCACCCCGCGCGTCTCCCTCCGGCTTTGGCAAAGGGGTTTCATCTGGCAGGGTTGCGTCTCCCACCCGCCGCGAGATGCGTTTCCCCACGGGGACGGGTCGTGGTGGTGAAACCAGCTCCGGGTTTGGCAGAGCCGGCGTTTTCCCTGCTCCCAGACGGGGCAGGGCTGGGTTCCCACTCCTCTCCCGGCTCCTGCCCGCCGGCCATCGCGCCGCCGACTTGCCCGCGCTTGTCAGGTGGGAGGGCGGCGTCGCGCTCGGTTCTCCTCCTCCTCCTCCTCTGCCGAAAGGTCGGGCTGTGTGGCACGGTGGCGGCAGCGGCGTGAGGAACCCCCACATCCCGGGGTCGGGGGGACACGGCAGCATCCCCCAGGTATGAATGGACATGGGTGGGCTGGAGGGATGCTGAGCACCCGTGGCACATGGGTGGCACATCCCCGACTTGTACCTGGAGGCCAGGAGGGTGCAGGGACCATCCTCTGCTCAAACCGAGGGGCAAAGCCTTGAAAACTGGGGTGCAGTTTGGTTAGTGCATGGATGTGGGGTGGCTTTTCTCCTCGCTCCCCAAAACCCAGCTTTTCCCCCCCAATTTGCAATGCAAAGCAATCAGAGGGGTGGAAATGGCCCCAACTGGGGCTGGTGGGGAGCTGGAGGGGCCGGGAGGGGACCGAGCCCAGACCCATGGGGGACGGTGGCAGCAGGGCTGCAAAATTGGGCACAGCCCTGTGGGGGTGGCTGGCGTGGGATGGAAATGCTGCTGGGCCGGGCGGGAGGCGAGGCGAGGCCCCAGGCCTTTCTCCTGCGGCCCACACGCTTCCCCCTTCCTTCTTCCTTCCCAGGTGGGTCCTCTTTCCTTCCTGACCCCTTCTTCCCTGTCTCTTTCCCCTTCTTCCCTTTCCCCTTCTTCCCTTTCCCCTTCTTCCCCTTCTTCCCCTTGTTTCTCTTCCTCCCCATCCCTGTCTTCCTCTTCTTCCCCTCCTTCCCCATCCCCTTTCTCCCCTTTTTCCCCCTTCTCCCAATTTCTTCCCATCCCCTTCTTCCCTTTCCCCATTTCTATCTTCCCCATCCACTTCCTTCCCTTTCTTCTTCCCCTTCTCTTTCTCCTTACTCATTCTCTTCTTCCCCTTCTTCCGCTTCCTCCCCTTCCTCCCCTTCTTCTCCAACCTCCTCCCTCCCCTTCCCCAGGGACAGAGCAGGCCCCGCTCCCCACCAGCCGGCGATTTGGCTTTGCCCAGCCGGACCCGGTGCCAATCTGGTAGCCGAGTGCCGGCACGAGAGGAGCCAGCTGTGTTTGAGGAAAAAAAACCGCTCCAAGAAACAAAAATAGTGCCACTATTTTTTTTTCTTTCCTCCTTCATTTCCTTTTCAAGAGCTCAGCTCCCTCCCTGCCCGGCCGGAGCCGGCAGCCTGACGCGGCTCCGTGCCGTGCCAAGCCTTTCCCCCTGCCCGCGCCAGCTGGCGGCTGCCGGCCGGGCTCCGTGCCGCGCTGGGAAGGCACAGGCACACACGCCGGAGTGGGAACGTGTGCCATGGCTTGGCTGCGGCAGCTTGTTTCCCAAAAGCTGCTCGGTGGGAGCATCCGCTGGGGCATCGCTCGCCTGTCCCCAGTGCTGAGCATCCCTGCTCCGAGCATCCCTGCTCTGAGTATCCTAACCCCAAGCATCTTCACCCAAACATCCCTGCCCTGAGCGTCCCTGCCCTGAGCATCCCGATCCCGAGAGTCCCAATCCTGAGCATCTCCACTCGAACATCCCTGTTCTGGACATCCTTGCTCTGAGTGTTCCCGCCCTGAGTATCCTTATCTCAAACATCCCTGCTCTAAGCATCCCCCACCCAAGCATTACCCCACCCGATCATCCCAGCCCTCAGCATCCCTGCTCCTAGTGTTCCCACCCTGATTATCCTGATGATCCCAACCCTGATCATCCCAACCCTGAGCATCCCTGCTCCGAGCGTCCCTTCCCTGAGCATGCCCACCCCAAGCATCCCCTCTCCAGTCATTCCTGCCACGAGCATCCCTGCTGCGGCCCCTCCGAAAGGGAAAACCCTCTTCCTGGAGGAAATGAGGAGGATGGGGATGGAAACAAATTTTTTTCCACCTGGAAAAAAATCCCTGATCCCCCTCGGGAGCTCCTAACGAGATGCTGGTGCAGGAGCAGGACTGTATCATGTTTAACTGGCTTGTTGTACTCCGGTGAGAAGTAAAAGGGGGTGGGATAATTGCCCTGGTGCCATCCAGAGAGGGGTTATGGCTACAGGGGTCCCCAAAAGTGCTCCCGGAGCTCGTATAAGGCAGAGCCGGGCTTCCTGTGGCGTAAATCAGCTCAGCTCCCTCGGCATCGGCGCTATTCCGGCTTTTCTCCGGGCTAAATGAGGACAGGAGTGAGCGGCTCAGACCCAGCGCCGGGGTCAGCTGGGGCCATGGAAACAGCTTGGAAAACAAGGCGGGAGAGGCAGCCGTGGCCGCCCGTGGTGCTGGGAGCCAGTAGGACCGTGAGCCGGCACGGTGGGTACCCTGGCCGGGGGGCAGCCGAGGGGCAGCCGGGGGCTGTCGTGGGTCTGCCTCGGCACTCGGGCTTCCCAGAGTTCCTTGATTTTCCATTTTTGGGGGCGATGAGCGTGGATTTAGGGCATCGGTGCCGGTCGGTGCCTGTCCAGCACCGCCCCTGCCAGTACCTGGGGATGGTGACAGTGTTTTCAGACTGGGAGGGGGCTTTTTCCATCTGTTGGCGTCCGGCGAGGCGAGGTGGTGCCCCCCAGGAGCACCAGTCCCCAGGGTGGGAGATGTGTGCGTGGTTCTGGCAGCGTTTCCCTCCCTGGCAAAGCCCTTTGGTGGCACCGGCCGGGTGGTTTGTTATTGTAGGGTCTCCCCACTGAGGGACTCTCAGGGCTTCCCCCCGGCGGTGCCCCCAACCTGCCGTCCCAGCAGAGGATCCCCGGGGCTTGTTGCCAGAGGAGGAAAACCACAAGCCGAGCGCCGGGGCTGGCCAGGCTCCACCGGCGCGGCGCGGGGCCGGCAGCCAAGCTGCCTCTTGGCCGGCCCGTGCCGCCGGCTGGCAGCGGCACCCGCTGACCTCCCAAACACCCTGCCGTGCCCTCGCCGCAGCCCCGGCACACGGCGTTGGGTGTCGCTCCCCCCCGCTGCCGCTGCCCAGATGCCACCGGGAAGGGATCGGCATCCCCACTGCTGTGGTCCAGCCTTCCTCCAGCTCCCAAATTCGGCGTTTTGAATCAAACCGAGCGTTTTTTGCAGTGGGATGACACCAAGCGGCATCTTCCGAGGTGCTTTGCGTGCGCTGAGTTGCTCCGTTCTCTGCGGCAGAGCCGTTTGGCCCCTGGCAAGGATTTAGTTGACCCCCAGAATATTTATACAGGGGGAAATTTGAGGGCGAGAGGGGGGTGTTTGGAGGATTGGGGCCGGGAAACCTGTTCCTCTGATGGCTTTGGGTGCGTTGGGTCAGGTTTTGTTACAGCCCAGCGGGGAGGTGGGAGGGAATCACTTGAAATACTGATGTATAGGTGAAAGGGTCTATAGACTGCCGGCCGTAGAGGGCTGTTGGATGTGTAGGTCGCTGGGTCTATAGGGTCTGTAGGGTCTATCGGGTCGCTGGGTCTGGAGGACTTGGGTATTTAGGGCTGCTGGATATAAAGGTCTGCTGGGTATATGAGATGGGGGGATATATATGTTCCTAGATACATGAGCTGCTGGATATATAGGGTTACTGGGTATATAAGGGTGCTGGATGTATAGGATTGCTGATTATATAGGGCTGCTGGATATATAGGGCTGCTGGATGTGAAGGGTTGTGGGATATAGAGGACTCGGGTTTTTAGGGTTGCTGAGTTAGGGTTGCTGGATCTATACATCTGCTGGATATATGAGACTGCAGAATGTATATGGTACTGGATAGAATGTGTTGCTGGATCTACAGGGTTACTGGGTATATAGGGTTACCGGGTATGTAGGGTTACTGGAGATGCAGGCTGGTGGATGGGTAAGATTGCTGATAATATCAGGCTGCTGGATGTATAGGGCTGTTGAGTATGTGAAGTTGCTGGTTCTATAGGATGTATAGGGCTGTTAAATATATGATTGCTGAATATGTGTGTTACTGGATGTGTGGGTCACGGGGTCTGTAGGGCACTGAGATCTATAGGACACTGGATCTATAGGGCACTGGGATCTATAGGGCAGGGGGATCTATAGGCTGCTGGATCTGTAGGGCAGAGGGATCTGTAGTGCACTGGGATCTATAGGGCAGTGGGATCTGTAGGGCACTGGGATCTGTGGGGCAGGGGTATCTATAGGGCACTGGATTCTATGGGGCACTGGGATCTGTAGGACACTGGATCTGTAGGGCACTGGATTTATAGGGCAGAGGGATCTATAGTGCAGGGGCATCTATAGGGCAGGGGGATCTGTAGGGCACTGGGTCTTTAGGGCACTGGATCTATAGTGTAGGGGGATCTATAGGGCACTGGATTTTATAGGGCAGGGGGATCTATAGGGTGCTGGATCTATAGGGCCGCTGCCGGCGGGGGCTGCTGTTCCCCAGCGTTGCTGCGGCCGTCCCTCCCCATCACCTCGCGGGTCCCCCCCACCCCATGTCCCCCCATGGGGCATCAAGGCCCTTCTGGGGCCCGTCCAGCGTCGACAGGCTGCAGGGGCCGCGCGGGGCCTCGCGTCCGTCCGTCTGTCCGTCCCTACGTGCGCGCGGCGCTGGGGCTAATGGCTCCTGCAGCTGGTTTTGCAGGGGGCGGGGAGGGCCGGGGCGGCTGAGACTTGAACAACTCGTTTCGTCTTTCCTCCCTGGATGATCCCGCTGTTGCCTTCGGCTTCGCCTCCCACCCCACACACGTAAGTGCCGCTCGGCCGGAGCCGTACCCCGATCCGGCACCGTGCCCCCGCCGCGGCTCCCCCCTGGCGCTCGCCGGGTTATAAACGGCTCCGGACTGTTCCCAGGGAGCGCAGCCCAGGTTGGAAACCCTCCAAGCCGGGCTCTGTGTGTGTGGTTCCTTTTTTTTTTTTTTCCTCTTCCCTTCTCTCTGTTTAAGGCATTTAAAACAGGGAAAAAAATAAAAAAAGAGGAAAAAGAGATTTAAAAAAAAAAATTCCATCCTCAGGGGGATTTTTCCCCTTTTATAGCACTCGGAGGATGCAGAAGGGACCGTGCAGGAGCTGAAGCGCTTGGTTTTCTCTTTATTTTAATCTCTTTCCCTCCCCCTCCCCGGCTTTTATTCTTTCCCGGGGTAAACGGAAGGAGGTTTGGGCAGGCAGTGCTTTTTTCGGGGGTGATCAGGCTGAGCCACGGAGGACTAGGTGCACCCGGCGGGGATGGAGGGAGCTCTGCGGGTGCTGCTGGAGCGAGGCAGGGTGAGGAGGGGGATCGATTCTGGGGGAAAAGCCGCGAGGTTTTTCCATCCCCCAGCCCACGGGGCCAGGAACAAAAGGAGACGGATGAGAGAGCCAGGAAAAAAACAATTATATTTTATATATGTATATACATATCTTTTTTTTTTTCCCCCTCACTGATTTAGGGAAGATTGTTGCTTTCAGATTAACCCTTTAGGAGCGGTGGGGGATGCGTTCGCAGGGTGAACTCTTTTCCTGCATCCCCAGCCTGGATCAATAACCCAGTTTATGGGATGGAGCAGCCCAAGGTGCCACCTTGGCCCGGCGGCTGGTTTTAGGGGCTTCCCCTGCAGGTTCCCCGCTCCTGGCCCCAGGTGGACCCTTGGGACCAGTGTCTGCTCCCCACCCAGAGCAAAACAGGTTTGTCATCGTTCCTCTGGGCTGGCGTCACCGCCATGATACTGGGGACGCTTCGGGGCACGAGTGTGTCCCCCCAGGGTCTTGGAAGGGGCTCGGGGCATTTTGCTCCCTGCCACCATGCGCCGCTTGGGAAAAACCCTTTTGGCTGAGGAGGAGGAGAAGGAGGAGGAAGATGACGGTGTTGGAAGGATGGGCGAGGCTGTTTTTTCCTTGGTTTGCAAAGGAGAGCGGAGGCGGTGGGTTGTCCCCACCCTGCCCATTTTGCCGGCGCGCGGCACAAACCGGCGGCAAAGCACTTGCTGCCCGGACCTGATGGACCGGTCCCATCGCTCATGGCTCCATCGCTTGGCTCTGGGAAGGGACCAAAGCTGGAGCCCCCCTGTAGCCGCGGCAGCATCCGGGTGAGCCCTGAGCTGGAGCAGGGCTGCGGTGGTTTGTGCAGGTGCTGTGCTCCCCTGGGATTTTTTCCCCCGCTCCGGGAAGGGGGGGATATTGGGCATATAATCACGCTGGGAGTGGTTCCTCCCCAGTTGCGCCGGGGTTTCGCCGCCGTCAGCAGCCTGCTTATCTCCAGCTGCGCTCAAGCGTGCGGTTTTGCTCGACCTCTCGCCCCGAAGGACGCCTGTGCCGGAGCCAGGGGGCTGGTGGCTGAAGGGTTAAACGCGGCTCCAGCACCAACAGCCGCATGCTGACAGCTCGCGTGGGGGTCTCCCAGAGCCCTAACGGGGGTCTCCCGGCGTGTCTGGGCTGCAGATCCATCCGGCAAGCTGCTCCCGGCACCATCCAGTGCAGGAAGCTCTGCCCGCAGCCTTCGCTGCCTTTGTCGTGCTTTTTCCCAACGAACTTGGCTGTATTTTTAGCTCGTAGGAAGCTCCCCCAGGTTATCGGCAAACTCTTAATACACCCAGCACCTCTGGCTGCTGGAGCGCTAAAATCCCACCACAGAAGGGGGAGAGCGCCCTGGAGCACAGAAAGACCCCTCCCATTACTGGCAAAACCCCCTTGGAGGGTGTTAACCGGGCTCCTGGGTGCCACCGCCTCGCGTCGGCGTGGACGGCTCCGCTGGTTTTGGTCTCTCCTTGGCATGCAGCCGATGTTCTGAGACGCCAGTGCAGTTGCTTGGCGTAGCCGGGGGCCCCGGCCAGCCGTGTTGATACCGATGCCGGGTTATTTGAGGTGAAGGCATCCCTGCGCCGTGCTGGCACCGACGCAGCCAACTCGGCGGCTTCCTGCCGTGCTGCGGCCCCCAGCAAAGGATGGTTGCTCCCAGCTGGGATGTTTGCTTTGGGCATGGGGCCAAAAATACCCCCCTTTTCTCCCCGTGCCACTTCCGTCGCTGGTTCAAACCATGTTGCTGGAGCCGGGCACGCTCTCCCTGTCCCACCCCGGTGTGTCTTGCCCTCAGCGGGCGATGGAAATCCCAAACCGTCCTGTGAGCAATTTCGAAAGTGGGTGGCGGGGTGGGGACGTGGGCGGCACGGGGCCAGCAGGGTGGAAACCATCCGCCTTTCGAGCCGAGCTCCTCCTCACGCAGCCGGGCAAAACCTGCATGGTTTTGCCGGCGATGATTATTTTTTTGTGTGGCTCATCTGCGTCTTCATCACCCGGGTGAGAAAAAGAGATGGGGAAAGGGGGAGTAACGAAACAAAGAGGGGAACGTAGGGTGGGGGATGATGGCACGTGGGTCGTGGCGAGGGATGCTGACATCTCTCCTTTCTCTCTCCTCGCAGGCAGGTTCGGCGGGCGACCCGGTTGATGGACCCAGCAGAAGCCAAATGGAAGAAGGGCCAATTAATTATGTCGAAGAAAGGCGGCTGAACGAGGGCAGCGGGCTCAGCCTGGCGAATGGGGGCCGGCCGGAGGAGGGGGGCACCGCACTGATGGAGCCGAGCAGCTGGTCGCCGGGCCAGCCGCCCGCCACTGGTAAAGCCCACTTGGAAGACGTCAGGAATCTGGTGGCCTTCTCGGCGGTGGCCGAAGCCGTTTCCTCCTACCGGCTGCCGCCTCCCGGTTCGCCATCGCTGCTGTACGAGAAGTTCGACTCAGAGATGAGCCGGGGTGGGCTGAGCACAGCAGACGGCATGCCGCGGGGGGAGGACCTGCACGCCCTCAAGGCTGCCCTGGCTTTGGCCAAGCATGGTGTGAAGCCCCCCAACTGCAACTGCGATGGCCCCGAGTGCCCTGACTACCTGGAATGGCTGGAGCAGAAGATCAAGACGGCGCTCGGCGAAGAGCCAGCGTCACCGCGGCCCCGTGCTGCTGTTGCTGCCACCGCCAACCCCCCGCCACCCCCCCAGGAAGGTGCTATCGACCCCCAGCCGGTGCCTGAGACCGCCGAGACATGCCCGCCCGACGGCCTCCCCTTTTCCCAAAGCGCGTTGACCATCGCCAAGGAGAAGAACATCAGCCTGCAGACCGCCATAGCCATCGAAGCCCTGACGCAGCTCTCGGCCGCTCTCCCCCAGCCCGCTGGTGACAGTCAGCCCCCACCCCCGCCGCCCCCGCCGCCCCCAGCCGCCCCCTTCGGCCCCGGCCCCCTCGCCCCATCAGGGACTGCATGGCAACGAGGGGACGAGCCCCGTTACCCGCCGGAGCCAGAACCAGCACCAGAGCCATTTTTTGGGGCAGCACCTCCCCAGGGGGGCTTTGCGGCGACGTGGGGGCTGGAGGCTGAGGGGGCGGCGGGGGCCGGGGACCCCATGGCGGAGCTGGAGCAACTGCTGGGTAATGCCGATGACTACATCAAAGCAGCTTTCAAGAGACCCGAAGCGACGGCCGCCAAAGCGATGGCGCCTAAAACAGAGCCCCCCGAACGAGCGCCCTGCAAGGAAGCACCGGGCGGCCCCCGTTTGCCACCGGCGCCGCCAGAGCCCGACCTGCACAAGAAGACGCAGCTGGTCCTGCAGCAGCATCTCCACCACAAGCGCAGCCTCTTCCTCGAGCAAAGCCTGGCAGCGGCCCCCCTGGATCGGCCAAGTGGTTGGTGGGCTCCCGGCGCCCCGGCCGTACCCCCCAAGCCCTTCGAAAAGCAGGCCAAAGAGAAGAAGAAGAAAACGCCGCCTGAAAAGCCCCCCCTGGCCAAACCGCTCCGTAAGCAAGTGCAGATCAAGAAGGCGAAGCAGAAGGACTCGCAGCCGCTCTTCCCACCCCTCTGGCAGATCAGCCTGGAGGGGTTTCGGGCGCCCGCCGAACCCCCTGCCGAAGAGATGCAAACCGAACCGCCGCCGCCAGCTGCCTTCCCTCTCCAGCCTCTTGCACTACCCCCGCCCGCCGTTTGCCCCCCGCCGCCAAACCCCCTCGATGGCGGTCCCCCGGCTCCCGACTCTCAGGAAAGGGGTGCCCCCGGGGGGGGCCCCCAAATTCACCCGGTGCCGGCGGGCTTGACCGGCTCAGAGGAAACACCGGCTGCCCCCCCTCCAGCCACCCCGACCCCCATTGTGGTGGATGACAAGCTGGAAGAGCTCATCCGGCAATTTGAAGCTGAATTCGGGGAGAATTTCAACTTGCAGCCTCCCGAGACACCAGCCCTGCTCGCCCCTGGGGCTGCCGAGCTGCTGGGGGGGCCGGCACCAGCCCTGCAAGTGCCCCCCTCCGCCGCCGCCACCCCGGCTTCGAGCAGCGCTCCCCAAGCTGGACCCAAAAGCCTTTTGTTCTCACCGGGGAAGAGCCCGCTTCCAGAGCCACCCTTCACCACCCGCTCCCCAAAACAGATCAAAATCGAGTCTTCTGGTGCTATCACCGTGGTGTCAACCACGTGCTTTTACTCTGAGGAAAGCCAAAACCCGGAGGCGGACGACGCCGACGGGACGCCCACCAAGGACGAGGTGCCACTGACGCCCACCCTGAGCGGCTTTTTGGAGTCGCCACTGAAATACCTGGACACGCCGACCAAAAGCCTCCTGGACACCCCGGCCAAGCGGGCGCAAGCGGAATTCCCCACCTGCGACTGCGTGGGTGAGCGAGCGGCCATGCCGGGGCGGGGTGGGGGTTTGCCGGGGCGGTGGCGAGCCCCGGGGGTGGCATTTCCAGGAGGTGGCTTTGCGGGGACGGTTTGGGCTGGGGAAATAACGGAGCAATGCCGTGGTGCCGGCAAAGCGCCCATTTTTTTGGGGGGATGCGGCGCTCACGTGGCAAAGCCCCGGTGCTGCCCTTTCGCGTTCTCTTTTCCCCTGTTCTTTTTGCGGTCAGTCACCACGAGGGTGGCATTGACGCTGCCCTGGCTGTGCTGGTGTGGCCAAAGGGCCATTGGGTTTTGCTTCTTAATTCCAGAGAGGGGCCTATGGATGCCCCAGCACCAAAACCCACCTCACCTGGTTATTGCTGCTGTTTTAAGCCAAATTAGCCGGTTTTAAGCCAAGCTTTGGTTCGATGTCTGTGCTTGTGCCCGGAGCCGTGTCTGCTGCCGGGGTGCTGGGTTGTTCAGCGGCCGATCCCACTGAAAAGCACCAAACTCTTGGATTTCTTGTATTTTTGTGGGTATTTGGCGGTTGCATTTGTTAGACCGGGCAGCAAGTGCTGGAGATTTCCCACCCCGTCCTTGCGGTCCGGCTCCATCCGAGCGCGGGGATCTTCCCTCTCCAAAATTCAGACCAGAGCCGCGCTCTCCCCTGGGAGGAGCAGGCTGAGGATTTGGGGCATCCAGCCGGAAAACCGAGCCCCTGCGCTGCTGGAAGAGGTGCCTCGGGCGAAGCTCAAGCTGCACTTTATTAGTGGGGCTTATGATTATTTATTTATTTGCTCGTAAATGGCAGCAGTAATTAGCCCAAACGTCACCGAGCAAACGAAAGGATTTTCTGCAGCCACTCGAACCGATCATGGAGTTTCACCTCGTGGTGCCAGGGAAAGATTGGGGGTGTTTTTTTCTTTCACGGCGTGGTTTAGGGGCTGGGGGAAGGCGGGTCCCCCCCCCCCCCATTTTCTCAAAGCAATTAAGTGGGAGTCGGGGCTGGGTGCTTTATGAGGTGCCTGTGCTGTTCGAGGCTGTAATAAAATCAGCCTTCGCTGCGTGTCCCGTATTGATCCCAGTCTGGCCAGCTGCAGCCCAGCTGAGCCCGGCTTTCTCCTCACCCTGGCTCCCAGCCAGCGGGACATGACGGGAATGAAAATCAGGGCAGAGGGGTGGGAGGACGGAGCAGACCTGCCCGGCAGCCTTCCAGCAGCCCCCCGTGAGCCGGGGATCAGCCCCTGTGCTGCTGCGGCTGCCCAGAGCATCCTTCGTGCCCTAAAAGTCCCGGTGGGGAGGGTTGCTGCTGCAGGGGGAGCGTGTGTGTGTGGCTTGCAGGGCTGTAGCCCCAGTATCCTTCTCTTGTAGCCCCATCATCCTTCTCCCTTAGCCCCAGTATCCTTCTCCTGTACCCCAGCATCCTTGACTTGTATCCCCAGTATCCTCCGGCAGCCCCACCATGCTTCTCCTGTAGCCCCAGTATCCTCCTGTAGCCCCAGCATCCTTCTCCCGGAGCTCCAGCATCCTTCTACCATATCCCCAGTATCCTCCCATAGCCCCAGCGTCCTTGTCCTGTAGTCTCAGCATCCTTCTCCCGTATCCCCAGTATACTCCTGTAGCCCTGAGCATCCTTGTCCCATAACTCCAGTATCCTCCCGTAGCCCCAGCATCCTTCAGCCTCTCCCTCGCGCAGCAGCTTCTCCCTTCCCTGGGCTCTGCCAGCTCAGGGAATCCTCTGAGCATCCCCAAATCCTCCGGACAAGCCTAAAAGCAGTTTTCAGCCCCAGAATCATCCCGTGATGGTTTTGGCAGCATCCAGCCGGACTGGTCCCGGGGAGCGGGGCCAAACGGGTGCCCAGGGTGGCAGCTGGTGAGGAGAAGGGGGGGGTTGGTGATGAGGAGGGGGGTTTCTAAGTCAAATCACCCACCGCCACTAATTGCTTCTTCTTGGCGGAGCTCACCGAAACGGCACAACCCCGCCGGGCCCGGCCGGAGCTGTGGCTGCTGCTGGGATGCTCGGAGGAGCTGTGGCTGCTCGGAGAAATTTTTGGGTCCCTGAAAGGGATGGGTGCCACTGGGTATGGGGCAGAGCACCCGTCCCCGTGCTCCCCAGCGGCACCTTAGTGCTGGGAGCATCTTCCAGGACAGAAAATAAAAAGGAGCCACCAGTAACGAACCTGTAATTGTGGCTTCCCTTCCCTGACAGTCATAAGGGGAGACACCATTGAAGAACCGTGATTTTTGCTGTGAAAGTGCTCAGTTTGAGGGAATTTGGGGGTTTGGCATCCTTTGGGGCAGGCAGCGGAGGAGCAAACCCCAAAATCTCTATGTCCCCCTCCTGCCTCTGCAGAGCAAATCGTGGAGAAGGACGAGGGGCCGTATTATACCCACTTGGGCTCAGGGCCCACTGTGGCCTCCATCCGGGAGCTCATGGAGGAGCGGTAAGAGCCTGCGCCCCGTCCCCACCGTGAGGGGGGTCTGTGGGGTCCTGTGAGGGCAGGTGGGGGCCCATGAGGGTGAGTGGGGGCTTGTGAAGGTGAGTGGAGGCCCAGGAGGGTGACTGGGGGCTCATGAAGGTGAGTGGAGGCTCGTGAGGGCAAGCAGGAACCTGTGGGGTCCTGCGAGGGTGAGCAGAAGCCCTTGAGGGTGAGTGGAAGCCCATGAGGGTGAGTGGGGGTCTATGAGGGCTAGTGGGGTCCCTTGAGGGGTTCCTGAAGGCAAGTGGGGCCTATAAGGGTGAGTAGGGCCCTGTGAGGGCGAGTGGGAGCCTGTGAGGTAGAATTGGGGCTTGTGAGAGGTCTTGTGAGGGCGAGCGGGGGTCTATGAGGGATCCCGTGAGAGCGAGTGGGGCCCCATATAAGGGTGAGTGGGGGCTTGGGAGGGCGAGCGGGATCCTGTGAGGGTGACTGAGGGCCTATGGGGGCTTGTGAAGGTGAGTGGGGACCTGTGGAGGTGGATGGGGTCCCATGAGGATAAGCCGGGGCTCACAAGGTGAGTGGGAACCTGTGAGGGCCAGTGGGTGCTCATGAGGGGCCCGTGAGGGCAAGCAGGTGACTCGTGAGCATGGTGGGAGGCAAGCGGGGCTGATGCTTGTCCCCGACAGGTATGGCGAGAAGGGCAAGGCCATCCGCATCGAGAAGGTCATCTACACGGGGAAGGAGGGGAAGAGCTCCCGGGGCTGCCCCATCGCCAAGTGGGTGAGTGCCTGTGCCCTGGCTCACGTCCCCCCTCGGAACCCTCCCCAAAGTCATGTTCCTGGGGACGAGGAGGTCCCCACCCGCGGTTACAGCAGCGGTCAGGGGCGGGATGCTCGAGATGTGGCTGGCGAGGAGGAAGTGAGAGCGGCAGCCGCCCCTGGGGAAACTCCATGGGGCTTCCCACCCTCGGCACCCACCGAACGGCACGTCCGAGCCCGCAGCCCCTGGGCTGGGCACGTTTCCCCCCTGCAGCACCCCAAAGCTGGTGGGGGTGAGTGCAACCATGGGGACCCCATGGCTCTGCCCCCCTAAATCTCCACGGGGCACTGCAGGAGGCAGCTAGGACTCGCTTTTGGGGTCCTCCCCATGCCGAGAGATGTTGGCCATTGGAATGGTCTGACTTGGCCCCTCTCTTTTTTCCAGGTGATCCGGAGACACAACCAAGAGGAGAAGCTGCTCTGCCTGGTGCGGCACCGGGCCGGTCACCACTGCCAGAATGCTGTCATCATCATCCTCATCCTGGCCTGGGAGGGCATCCCCCGCACGCTGGGTGACACGCTGTACCAGGAGCTCACCGACACCCTCACCAAGTACGGCAACCCCACCAGCCGCCGCTGTGGCTTGAACGACGAGTAAGTCTGACCACGCCGCCACTCCGCTGCCCCGGGAGACAGGGAGGGATGGGGATGTGGGGGTCCTCCCCCATTTTTCGGAGCTGCCATCACTGTGCCGGAGGCTGACTTCCTCCGCGGTGTCCCTCCCGCAGCCGGACCTGCGCGTGCCAAGGCAAGGACCCCAACACCTGCGGTGCTTCCTTCTCCTTCGGCTGCTCTTGGAGCATGTATTTTAACGGCTGCAAATACGCCCGGAGCAAAACTCCCCGCAAGTTCAGGCTGGTGGGGGACAATCCCAAAGAGGTGGGTGACATGGGGACAGCAGGGCAGTGCTGGTGGGGCTTAGGTGGGTTAGGACATCCTTTTACCCCCAGCTCCAAGTTTTCCAGGGGGGAAGCCTGAAAATAGGGTTCCTGGTGGGATTTTTGATGAATTAGGGAGACGGGGGAAAGAAAGTCGACCTGGTGAAACCAGAGGTGTCCCAGAGCCAGGACTTCTGTGTGACAGCAAGAGCTGGTATGGGGTGGCATGAAAGGGGTGTCTCTAGAAACCCCAGGGAAGATGCCAGAGGGCTCCTGAGTCGAGCAATTGAAAGCTCAACAGATGCTGAAGCTGGAGGTTGAGCGGCCAAAACCTCACCAGGAATTTAAACAATGTTCTTTGAGTGGTGGCAGATGTCGTGGGAAGGGTCGGATGCTGCATGGTACCTGTGGGCTCTGCCTCCAATTCCATCCCCGCTGCCAAAGCCCCTTGGTGACATCCTTCTCCTTTCCCTACCGCAGGAAGAGCTGCTCCGGAAGAGCTTCCAGGACTTGGCCACCGAGGTTGCTCCGCTTTACAAGAGGCTGGCGCCGCAAGCCTACCAAAACCAGGTACCCTTCGGAACACGTCAGCCCGGCGGCAGGCAGAAATGGGCGCGGGGTGGTGGCATGTAGAAGATCTCGGATAACCAGCGCCCTTCTCCTCCTTCCACCAGGTCACCAACGAGGACGTGGCGATAGACTGCCGGCTGGGCTTGAAGGAGGGGAGGCCGTTCTCGGGGGTGACAGCGTGCATGGACTTCTGCGCTCATGCTCACAAAGATCAGCATAACCTCTACAACGGCTGCACAGTGGTGAGCAGGCGGCAGCGGGGCTTTTCGGGATGCTTCACCTCCTCTCTGTTTTGGGATGAGCTTTTTTGAGCCACTCGGTCTCCGCTGTCCCCAGTTGTCAGACCTGCATGACTCCAGTGGCTGGTTCTTGGTGTTTGCACACCTCAAACGGAATTGTTCAGGTCTGTGGGGTTGCTCCTGGCTTGGATGAGTGTGCTCTTTGCTGGATAAAAAACTGGCTGGATGGCCAGGCCCAGAGAGCGATGGGGACTGGACTTAAACCCAGTTGGCGGCCGGTCACCAGTGGTGTTCCCCAGGACTCAGTGTTGGGGCCTGTCCTCTTTAACATCTTTATTGATGATCTGGGTGAGGGGCTCAAGTGCACCCTCAGGCAGTTTGTAGAGTACACCAGGTTGGGTGGGTGTGTGGATCTGCTTGAAGGTCAGGAGGCTCCACAGAGGGGTCTGGCTAGGCTGGTGCGATGGACCGAGGCCAGTGGGCTGAAGGTCAACCAGGGCAAGTGCTGGGTCCTGCGCCGGGATCACCCCAAGCTCCAGCAACTCTCCAGGCTAGGGGCAGAGCGGCTGGAAACTGCCCGGGGAAAAGGCCCTGGGGGGTTGGTGGCAGTGGCTGGAGAGGAGCCAGCAGTGGGACCAGGGGGCCAAGAAGGCCAAAGGCATCCTGGCTTGTCCCAGCACTGGTGTGGCCAGCAGGAGCAGGGCAGGGATGGTCCCCCTGGACTGGGGGCACTGGGGACGCCGCCCCTCGAATGCTGGGTTCAGTTTGGGCCCCTCCCTGCCAGAAGGACCTTGAGGGGCTGGAGTGTGTCCAGAGAAGGGCAGCGGAGCTGGTGCAGGGTCTGGAGCACAAGTGGGCAGAGAAGTGGCTGAGGGACCTGGGTGGGGGTCAGCTTGGAGAAGAGGAGGCTCTGGGGAGACCTTCTGGCTCTCAACAACTCCCTGACAGGAGGTTGGAGTGCAAAAGAGGAACAAGCACCAGGACAAGAGGAACCGTCCTCCAGTAGTCACAGGGGAGGTTGAGGTTGTCCCTGAGGAGCCATTTCTTGCCCATTGGGGTTGTCCCGGTGTGTCCCAGGCTGCCCAGGGCAGTGGTGGAGTCCCCACCATCCCTGGAGGAGTTTCCCAGCCGTGTGGAGGTGGAGCTAAGGGACAGGGGTCAGTGGGGACCTGGCAGCGCTGGGGGAATGCTGGGACTGGAGGACCTTAAGGGTCTCTTCCAACCGAAGTGATTCTGTGACTCTGTGCTGAAGCCACTCCAGTTAGACTAAAGCACGGGGCTAGTGGGGACCAAGAGTTTGCTTTCATCCAACCCAAACCCTGCAGGAGGTTTCCCAGTGCCAGCTGGGGATCAGCGTGGGCTGGGGGGTGCCAGCCCGGCGTGGCTTCACAGTGGTGCGGGGAATAAGGAGGCGGTTTTCACCCATATGTGCTGCACCCAGCAGTGTCCCGCTGATGGCCCCCTGCCCTCCCCCAGGTCTGCACGCTGACGAAGGAAGACAATCGTGTGGTGGGGAAAATCCCTGAAGATGAGCAACTGCACGTCCTCCCCCTCTACAAGATGTCCAGCACGGATGAGTTCGGCAGCGAGGAGAACCAAAACGCCAAGGTGGGCAGCGGGGCCATCCAGGTGCTCACGTCCTTCCCCCGTGAGGTCCGCAAGCTGCCCGAGCCCGCCAAGTCCTGCCGGCAGAGACAGCTGGAAGCAAAGAAAGCCGCTGCAGAGAAGAAGAAGCTGCAGAAGGAGAAGCTGATGACACCGGAGAAGATCAAGCAGGAAGCGCTCGAGCTCCCCACACTCCAGCAAAACGCAGGTAACGGGAGCAGAGCCAAGGTCCTGCTGCCCTGAGCCGTTCGGGAAGCACGTGGGGGGACGGGGCTGTGGTTGGGGGCTGGCAGTGTCGAGTGCTCAGCATGTCGCGGTGTGGGATGGCGCTTGCTTTTTTCTACAGTGTGGGAAGGAGCTCTCGCCGCAGCCTGGAGCACAGGTGTGAACCGGTGCCAGCACACTGGGCAATGGTGAGCTCTGTGCTCGTCTGGCGAGCCCGTCGCTGTGGGGTTTTCGAGTCCGGACGAGTTTTTGGGGTCTTGGCTCCCCACCGTTGGCTTGTGGACTGGCGGGTCATGGGATCTGTGTATGTGCTGTGCCCGCAGGTATGGCGTTGAAAAGCGGGCTGCCCCCGCAGCCGCTGAAACCTTCCATCAAGGTGGAGCCGCAGAGCCATTACAACGCCTTCAAGTACAACGGCAACGCGGTGGTGGAGAGCTACTCGGTGCTGGGCAGCTGCCGGCCCTCCGACCCGTACAGCATGAACAGTGTTTACTCTTACCATTCCTACTATGCACAGCCCAATCTGCCTTCCGTGAACGGGTTTCACTCCAAGTTCACGCTTCCCTCCTTCGGGTATTATGGCTTTTCCAGCAACCACGTGTTCCCCTCGCAGTTTCTGAATTACGGGGTGCCCGAGAGGAGCGGAAGCAGCTGGGTGAGCAACGGCTACGAGAAGAAGCCCGATGTCTCGGCATTGCAGGAGAACCTCAACCACACCTACGGGAACGCTGATTTCCCTGAGCCCATCCTGCACAGTGTCCGCAGCAAAAACCATCACCAGCGCACCTACGAGCGGGCCAACCGCTACGCCAGCCAGCAGAAAGCGGCGGTGGCGGCGGCGGCGGTGACCGGGGCACACAGGACTAGCTCGGCCTCGGAGGAGGCACCACCGTTTGCACAGAACTGTTTTGCTAACCGGCCCATCAAACAGGAGCCTCCGGACCCTCCGCCCACCATCGAGCCCCTTCCCGGTGCGACGGCCGTGCCTGGCACCGGCTTAGCCCTGCCAGCCATCCCGGTGCGCGGTGTGGGGCCGGAGCAGCGGTGGAGCCCCTTCAAAGCATCGCGGGGCATGTCTTCCCCCGAGAGGACTAGCATGGCGGAGGGCTCCTGGAGTGCCCTGGCTCCGGGTTCGGGCGGGCGGGAGAAGCTGAGCGCCTTCGACACTGCCGCGTGCTTGCCGCCACCGGAGAAGCAGTGGCCCAGCGTGCTGGCGGGAGAGGCAGCGGCCCGTGGTTCGGGCTTGCTGCCGAAACCGTGGAGCCCCTGCAAGCTGGGGGAGACGGCACTGTCTGGCACGGGCACCCCGAGCCTGCTGGGGCCACTGGGTTTTGGCTCGGCCCTGCCGGGGCTGCCCAGCTTCCCCGAGGAGCCGTGGAGCTCGGTAAAGGCGGAGGAGCGGAGAACGCCGGTGCCCAGCCCAGGGCTGCCGGAGAAGCTGTGGGAGGCGGCGGTGGGCGAGAAGGGGGTGGCAGGGCCCCGCCGGGAGAAGCCATGGGACCCCTTTGGCCTAGAGGAGGATCTGCCGGAGAAGGCGGTGA
Source organism: Bucorvus abyssinicus (assembly GCA_009769605.1). Taxonomy (NCBI): domain Eukaryota; kingdom Metazoa; phylum Chordata; class Aves; order Bucerotiformes; family Bucorvidae; genus Bucorvus; species Bucorvus abyssinicus. The sequence goes on along the minus strand of CM020059.1, from coordinate 1,318,011 downwards.
AGGAGGAGGAAGAAGAGGAGGAGGAGGAGGAAGAGGAAGAGGAGGAGGAGTGGTCGGACAGCGAGCACAACTTCCTGGACGAGAACATCGGCGGGGTGGCCGTGGCGCCCGCCCACGGCTCCATCCTCATCGAGTGTGCCCGCCGCGAGCTCCACGCCACCACCCCGCTGAAGAAACCCAACCGCTGCCACCCCACCCGCATCTCCCTGGTCTTCTACCAACACAAGAACTTGAACCAGCCCAACCACGGCCTGGCGCTGTGGGAGGCCAAGATGAAGCAGCTGGCGGAGCGGGCTCGGGCCCGGCAAGAGGAGGCGGCACGCTTGGGTCTCCCGCCGGACGCCAAAGCCTTCGCCAAGAAACGCAAGTGGGGCGGCGCGTTGGCAACCGAGGCCCCCAGCAAAGAGCGGAGGGACTCGGTCCCCACGCGGCAGGCGGTGGCCATCCCCACCAACTCCGCCATCACTGTGTCCTCCTACGCCTACACCAAGGTGACGGGCCCCTACAGCCGCTGGATCTGAGACGGAGGCAACTGCCGCGGCCCCAGCTTACCTCAACCTCTCAGCAGCGCCGGAGCGCGGCGTTGCTTCGTGGTGCTTTCTCCTCGGGCGTGGGGGAGAAGAAAAAAACAGAATAAAATTCAAAAACAGAGCAAAACACAACAACAACAAAGAAAAATAATAATAAAAAAAAACCAACCCATGGAAAGCGACCCCAACCCGCACACTCGGAAACAGCAGGGCCGGCGCACGCCATCGGGGAGCGGCGCTCGGCGAGGAGTTAGCAAACGCAGCAAAACTCAGTGTAAAAAACAAACAAACAAAACACAAAAAAGAGGAACGATGCTATTTGACGCTTTTCGGTAATCTCGTATTTATATCTCGGCGCTTTTTTAATCCAGCCTCGCGCGCCATGCGAACAGGGGGAGAAGTTTTTAGCGTCCTTTTGCCAAGGAGAGGTTTTCAATTCCACTTAAAAATGCCTATTTATTGGATTTTATTTTATTTTAATTTTTTACTCCGACAACAACGACGAAGCCGATCTTCGAAAAGGAAGCCAACATCGAAAAAAAGAAACGTGAATGAAAAAAACCAACCTGAACACCAAACCAGCTCGAAGGCAAGAGGTGGCTCCCTCCAGCTCCGGGGGCCTGGCGGGATTGTATGCTTCACCGTCAGCCAGAAGCGCTGAACATCCGATTTTTTTTTTTTCCCCAAGGACCTAAAAATATCTATTTTGCAACTCGAGGAGTCCTTTCTCACAGCGCCGGGAGCCTGCGGGACATCCCGGGACGGTGCGTCTTTGGGACGGAGACGAGCCGGCATCTTTCTGGGTGCCGGAGACCTCAGGACACGTCCGGGCTGGGGATGGCCGCTGCCGGGGGGCTGCGTCCGGGCTCCGCTTTGGAGGCTCCTTTGCCGGACGGCCCTGGGGAGAGCAGCGGCGGCGGCATCTCTAAAGGAGCCGACAGGACAAAAAAAACAGAAAAAAATTTACAAAAACAGGAAAAAAAACCACAAACCAACCCCAAACTGTGAATAGCTAGTGTTGCTCTCTGTACATCACTGTTGCTAAAGTCTGGTGCTTTCCGTCTCCGGGGGACTTTCTCGGTGCGATCGGCTCTGGGAAGAGCGAATCCCAGGACTTGGCTGGCCAATACCCCCGCCGGTTCGCTATCCCCCACCACCGGCGCCGGCGAGCCGGTGTGCACTGCTGGGGCTCGGTGCTTTTTCGCTCCCCGGGTGCCATCCCTCCTTCCTACGGATCGCCGTTCTTCCCCCGAAACACCAACCCCGACCGATGATGACGACAACAACCGTGTGGTGCTTTTCAAACCATCTCAGTCGAGACTTCCCGCCTGACGGCCGGAGCCGCACCGGGACGGACGGACGGGCGGGCGGGCGAGCTCCCCCGCGGCTCACCGGGAGGGCGGCGGGGCCGAATCCGGGTGCCGGCGTCCCCAGGGGTGGTTGCTTTTGCACTTTGAGGTGCCTTTTGGAGAGCCAGCGAGCCAGAGCCGATGCCGACGCCGTCACCGGGCAGAGATCACCTTGTGTTTACCGTCACCCTCCTTCCTCGCGCACTGGCACAGATCAGCAGGATCTCGGTAAAACAGCCTGAACATTGACGTGGTCTGATTTTAAACCTGTAAATAGGGAAAGAATTTTTTTAAAAGCACTTTCACCTAGATTTAAAGCAAAACTTAAAAATACAACTCCCCTCTTTCCTCTCCCCCCCCACCAACTTGAAAGCAGTATGTTTTAAACAAGATTATCGTGGGAGAACTGTAAATACTGGCAGAATATTTAACATGCTTTGTCCGTCCTTCCTAATTAATTTTCTTTTTTTTTGTTGTTGTTGGTTTTTTTTTTTTTTTTTTTAAAACCGTAATCCGTAAAGTCGCGTCTGTTTGACAAGGAAACTCAACGAGCTATTACCGCTTTTCTTACAAATACCCAATGGCATATCAGGATTGTCAGAGCTGATGGCGAGTCAGATCTTAGGGACAGCCGCGGGCGACGCCGGTCCCGGCGCGGGGACCCGCCGCCTCGCTGCGCTTCGGAGGGCAGAAAAGTTGGGGGGGACCCGGCCGATCCCCGCCCGCAGCGGCTGGCGGGGCCGGATTCGGGTGCCGGCCCCGCTTCGCATTGCCCGGGCTCTCGTCTGACCGTCGTGGCGGGGGGTGCCTTGCGAGCATTTCGCCTGGGTGGGTTCAGAGTCAGGAGGACGAGTTCGGAGAAGGCAAAGGTCCGGTGTAACCTGTCTAAGTCCTGCTTCCTCGGAGGGTTGTGGTTTTTTTTTTTTCTTTTTTTTTTTTTTTTGGTGCAGGGAAGGGGGTTCAGCCCAGCGCGGCATTGGCTCCGGCGGGTTCAACCCGGGGAAGCGGGGGGAGATGCCGGCGCCACGGGTCGGGGAGCGAGAACTGCTGCAGTCTCACGTTTTTACACTACATAACGTCTAACCTACCTCAAAGCTCAGTCATGAAAAATTCGCACGCTTCAGACTTCTCCGGAAACTCGGAATCTATGCACAGCTCCTGACCCCTTGCTGCTGAGAGGCTCTTTTCCAAGCAAAATCTTTTCCTTTACCTGTCCCGGCGGCTGCGCTCGTCGCGATACCGGGGGGGGGCGGGTCGTGGCGTTACGAGGGACTTGCTGGGGGGGGGGCGGGATGTTTTTAATTGCTTCGGGGTGGGACGGGGGAATTAATTGTGCAGCAGGTCGTGGCCACAATGGTGCTAGAACAACACCCGCGGTAGAAACGCCGGGGAGAGCTCGGCGCGGGCTCCCGCCGCCCCGCTTCCGTTTTTCCGGCCGCGACGCTTCGCCTCGGGCGGGGAACGGGGCAGGGGGCACGTTCCAGGGTTCCCCCGCCCCTATCTCGACGCTCTCGGGGTGAGGCACGGGAAGGAGGAGGAAACCAGAATCCCTGAGGTGCCTCAATTGCTGATTTTTTCCTTTTAATACTGGAGTTTGCTCTGTGGGCTCTATAAGGCATATTTTTATTAACTGAAATCTTGTAATACAAACGGTGCTATGGTGTTTTAACAAACTCTATCACGCTTCTGCCTGATTCCATCTCGCTGAGGTGCTACTAATGTACATAGGAAACTCGGGAACCAAGATTCAACCACAAAAGCGATGTCGTGGAGAAGGAAGTTGACTTTTCCGGAGCAAGAGCTCAAAAGCATGCCGGAAGCCGGTCGGGTTTATGCAAACTGCAATTGGTGCTGCGTCGGAGATGTCCCGCCGACCGGGCTCTCCGTGGAGCCCTTCCCCAGGAGAGCTAGGCGCGGGTGTGGTGCTCGGATGAGGTGCTTGGTGCAGCACTCGGCCACGTGGCGTGGACATGGTGCTCGGCCGCGGTGCTCGACCGCGCTGCTTGGACATGGTGCATGAGCACGGTGCTCGGCCACGCGTCATTGACGAGGTGTTCAGATGTGGTGCTTGGCCAAGGTGCTTGACCGTGGTGCTCAGATGTGGTGTGTGGACACGGTGCTTGGGCACGGTGCTGGACCACACATCATGGACATGGTGCTCGGGCATGGTGCTGGGCCACACATCACGGACATGGTACTCAGGCACGGTGCTCAGCCACACATCGTTGACGAGGTGCTCTGATGTGATGCTTGACCAAGGTGCTTGACCGTGGTGCTCAGCCAAGGTGCTTGACCATGGTGCTCGGACATGATGTGTGGACATGGTGCTCGGGCACGGTGCTCAGACATGATGTGTGGACATGGTGACCAGCCAAGGTGTGAGAACATGGTGCTTGGCCATAGTGCTCGACCGTGGTGCTTGGACGTGGTGCTTGGGCACAGTGCTTGGCCACAGATCATGGACATGGTGCTTGACTGTTGTGCTCGAACATGATGTGTGGACATGGTGCTTGACCGTGGTGCTTGGAGGTGGTGCATGGACGTGGTGCTCGGGCATGGTGCTTGACCACATATCGTTGACGTGGTGCTTGGCCGTGGTGCTTGACCGTGGTGCTTGACCGTGATGCTTGGGCATAGTGTGTGGACATGGTGCTTGGGCACGGTGCTTGGCCACACATCATGGACATGGTGCTCGGGCATGGTGCTCGGACGTGATGTGTGGACATGGTGCTCAGCCAAGATTTGTGAACGTGCTGCTCGGCCATAGTGCTCAACCACGGTCTTTGGACATGGTGCTCAGCCACACATCGTTGACGTGGTACTTGGCCACGGTGCTCGACTGCAGTGCTTGGACACGGTGTGTGGACACAGTGCTTGGGCACGGTGCTTGGCCGCACATCATGGCCATGGTGCTCGGGCACGGTGCTCAGATGATGTGCATGGACATGGTGCTCTGCTGTGGTGCTTGGAGATGGTGCATGGATACGGTGCTCGGGCACGGTGCTCGGCCACACTTCATGGACATGGTGCTCCGGCATGGTGCTTGGATATGGTGTGTGGACACGGTGCTCAGCCAAGGTGTGTGAACATGGTGCTCAACCGCGGTGCTTGGACATGGTGTGGACATGGTGCTCGGCCACGGTTCTCTGCTGCGGTGCTTGGAGATGATTGCGTGGACACGGTGCCTGGCCACGCACCGTGGACACGGTGCTCAACCACGGGTCTTGGACACGGGTCTTGGACACGGTGCTTGGACACGGTGCTTGGACACGGTGCTTGGCCACGCACCATGGACGTGGTGCATGGGCAACGGCGCTCAGCCATGACGTGTGACCACGGTGCTCGGACACGGTGTGTGGACACAGTGCTCAGCCGTGGCGCGTGGGCACGGTGCTCAGCTGCGATGCCTGGACGTGGTGCTCGGCCACGGCGTGAACGTGGCGCTCGGTCACAGCGCTCGGTCACGGCGCATGGGCGTGGGGGTGCCGCACGTGCACGGCGTGTTGCTACGGTGCTCCGGCACCGCGCGTGACCACCGCGCTTGAAGGGGGCGCCCGGCCGCGGCGCTTGGCCGTGGCACACAGTGCCCGGACGCCCCACCTGAGCCCTCCTCCTGGCACCGTACCCCACCGGCACCACGCTCCCTCCCCGAATCACTGCGGTGTCCCCCCCGCTGCCACCGCGAGCGCTCCGCCGGGCACCCACTTCTGCCCATCGCTTTCTTTTCTTTTCCCCGGTTTTTCCCCGCTTTTTGGTCCATTTTTTCGGGGTTTTATTGGTGCTACTTTCCTCCCCTTCGGCTTCCCGTCGGTGCCGGGGCAGCAGCTCCCCCCGCGCCCCCCAAACCAAGGCAAATACCTCAACAACCCCCCCCAAGCCCCCCGCGGCGGCGAAGGCGAGCGAAACCGGGGCGACTCTTGCCGAAATCAGGGATCCTTTCGCAGCGGTGTTTCTCCATTTATTTTTTATTTTGGGCCCTTTTTTTCCCTTTCCGCCTGGGTTTTTCCTCATTTTTGTGGCGTTTTTCTTTTTTCCCGCATCCTTCAGGGATTAAACCGCCGTAATTTCAGCCTCAGTTTTAATTCCGGGAGCAATTCGGTCGCTCGAGTTTTGGTTATTCCGGCCGGCGGCTTTTGGCACCACGGCGCAAAAGCAGAATAATTCCCGATTTCCACCTAACGCGCCGTTTCTTCATGGATTCAGGAATTCGCTCGGAGGCGGGGGGGTTATTTTTAGCCTTTTTCATTAATTTTTTTTTTTTGGGGGGGTGGTTATTGAGGAGGGGAGGCGGGACGGCGGCAGGCGGAGAGGGGGGAACACCGCCGGGTGTCCTGGCGGCTCCGAAAAATTCACACTTGAAGACGTCTTGGTCGGCTCGGGACTGTGGTTACTTGAAATGAAGTTTTTTTTTCCGGGGCGGATCGAGGACCGGTAGATTTTTTTTTTTTTCCCATGTCTCAAGGCAATAGGATTGATTAATGTGTATTAAACTGTAGATACTTCTAGGACAGTAAATTTATGCTGATAATTTTATTTTGTATAATTTTCCCTTTTTCTTTTCTCCTGCCCTTCTGTGGTTTTAACACCCTTTTCTTTTTCCCTTTCCCCCACCCCTGTGTTTTTTGGTAAATTTATTTTTTAGGATGCCTAAAAATTGCAAGTTTGGACCTTCCCCGGTTTTGGTTTTGGTTTTTTTTGTTTTGTTTTGTTGTCGTTTCGTTTTCGGTTTTGTTTTTTTTTTTTAATTTGTATTTTATTCTAAGTTACGCGCGGTCGGCCGGGCCGCGAAATGTATTATTCCTGATATCTTTAAAATATTGTGGGTGTTTTAATAAATTTTATATTTATTTTTTGCACTCAACAGGTGGCCCCTGGTTTTCCCTTTCCTGATGGGGGGGTGTTCAGGATGGGGCCCTGGGGGTGGCAATGGGGGTTCAGGAGGGGGTCCTGTCCATGGTGGGGGGGTCAGGAGGGGGTATATGGGTTGGGGGAGGCAGGATGGGACCCTGGGGATGGGAATGGGGGGGTCAGGAGGGGGTCATGTCCATGGGAGGGTGCTCAGGAGGGGGTCATGTCCATGGAGGGGTCAGGAGGGGTTATATGGTTTGGGGGATGTAGGATGGGACCCTGGGGGTGGGAATGGGGGGGGTCAGGAGGGGGTCCTGTCCATGGGGGGGGGTCAGGAGGGGTTATATGGGTTGGAGGATGCAGGATGGGACCCTGGGGGTGGGAATGGGGGGGCTGAGGAGGGGGTCTATGGGTTGGGGAGTGCAGGATGGGACCCTCCTGGTGGGGGTGCTGCAGGATGAGATCCTGGCTATGGGAATGGGAGGGCCAGGGGGGGCCTGCCTATGGGAGGGGGGTTGTCAGGATGAGACCCAGTTGAGAGGGGGTGCAGGATGGGGCCCTGTTTATGGGATGAGGGGGTCAAGATGGGGCCCTCTTGGAGGGAGTTGCAGGAGGGGGCCTGGGCTACAGGGGCGGGGGGGGGTCAGGATGAGGCCCTGGGTGTGGAGGGAGGCGGGGTGGGGCAGGACAGAGTCCTGCCTGGGGAGGGTGTCGGATCCCCCCCGGCGGTATCAGGATAGATCCCCGCCCTCTCCCCGCCGCGGGAGTCTGGGCCGGGCCCCATCCCCTCCCGGAGTCCTCCGAGCCGCCAGGGGTCGCGTTGGCGGAGCAGCAGCAGCAGGAGGGGGCGGTGCAGGGCCCGCCCCTTCCCCCGGCTGCGGCGCGCAGCGATTGGCTGGGAGGCAGGTGACCTCTGCGCACGGCCCCGCGACCGGCAGCGGGCGCGCACCGCCCACTATGGCCGCCGCTGCGGCGGGGCTGCTGTGCCGCGGGCCGGTGCGTGTCCTCTCTCTGTGTGTTTGTCTGTCCGTTTGTCCGTCCTTGCCCCCCTCCCAGTCCAGGGGTAGGGGGCGGGGGCGCTTGTCCGTTGTCCGAGACCCCCCTCCCGTTTTTTTTGGGATGGGGGTCGGTCTCCCCGCGTCTCCCTCTGTGTTCCCCGCTGTGACGGTACCGGTAAGTGCGGCCTGCGCCTTCTCGCGGTTAGTATCGCCAGCAGCGGCCGAGGTGCCCTCTGCTCCCTCGCGGTAAGTGTTCCCCGCCCCGGTGCCGGTGAAGGCAGCCTCACCCCGGTCTCCCTCTCCGGTGCTGGCCGCTATTTCCCGCCTTCCCCGGTGCCGGTGAGGCCAACCTTCCCCCCCCACACCTCCTCCGGCCCCCGGTGCCCTTCTCCCGGTCCCGGTGAAGGTGACCTCCCCGCCACGCCAGCTCCCAGTGCCCTCCCGGTGCCGGTGAGGCCAACATTCCCCCCGCCACACCTCCTTCGGCCCTCGGTGCCCTTTTCCCGGTCCCGCTGAAGGTGACCTCCCCGCCACCCCAGCTCCCAGTGTCCTCCCGGTGCCGGTGAAGGCAGCTGCCCGCCTCCCCCCCACCGTCGCCTCCTGTGCCTCCAGCCCCTGTGGTTGGAGGGGCTGGGTGGGTTTTCTCCCTGCGGGCTCACGGTCCATTGTCTGTCCCCTCCGACCCCCCCCCGCCCTGTTTCTCAGTGGTATTTTTGTCCCCCTCCAGCTCTTCGTGCGCTGCAGCACCTGGCGAAGCTTCGCCTCACAGACGGACGGGGAGGCCCGAGTGACCCGGGTCCTGCGGGAGAAGTTCCCCCGGGCTTCCGCCATCAAAGTCGTTGATATCTCAGGTACAGAAAAAGCTCTTCCTTCTCCTCTTCACCCCGCAAACCATCCAGGATGGTGGAGCAGCCCCCCCCTCACTGTGGGGCCCCCCTCAACGGGTCAGCAAGGTGGGGACACTAAGGCCCCTTGTCTTATTCGCCGCCGCTTTTCCTTTTCCAGGAGGCTGTGGTGCCATGTACGAAATCCACATCGAGTCAGAGGAGTTCAGAGAGAAGCGGACGGTGCAGCAGCATCAGATGGTCAATCAGGTGAGGGGGCTCGCAGGGGGCGCGGTACAGTGTGTGTGTGAGTGCGCACAGTGTGAACAGCCCGACACTTTGCTTGCGCGTCTGCACCGCGCCGAAACACGCGCAGGGCCGGGAGTGGAGCCTGCTGCTGCCTGCGGTGCTTTGTGGTCAGGCACCGCAAGCGTGTGAGCGGCGCTTTGGTTCCGCGTGTTGATTGTATGCACTCATTGCTGCGTTCACCCAACCAACATGCAAAACCAAAGTGTCACACATGTGCGGTGCCCGGCCACGAGATGTTGTGGGTGGCAGTGGAGTCTGCTCTGAGCCCTGCCCATGTTTCAGTGCTGTGCAGACGCACGAGGTGTCTGAGTAGCTTAGCCCTCCCTGCCCAGCAAGACAAGGACAGCGTAGCCCTTCCTGCCCAGTAAGCCAGCATAGCTGTGCAGACATGGGGTGAGTGAATAGTGCAGCTCTTCATTCGCAGTGAATAAAAGCCAGTGTAGCTCTCCGTTCCCAGTAAAAAACAAGCAGTGTAGCACTGAGGAGGTTGTGGGGAGGTGGGGCTCATCTCTGTGTTATGAATGACAGGATGAGAGGAAATGGCCAAGTTGTGTTGGGAAATTTAGGTTGGAATCAGAAAAAATGTCTTTAGGCAGAGGAGGGTCATTAGGCATTGGAACAGGCTGCCCAGGGAGGTGGAGTCCCTGCAGTGTAACAGATGTGTAATGTGCTGAGGGATGTGGTTTAGGGACCCGGCAGTGCAGGGTGAATGGTTGGACTCGACGATCTTAAAAGGTCTCCTCCAACCAATCATTCTGGGATTCTGATTATTGTGTTCCTGGTAAAAGCCAGCATAGCTGTGCAGACACATGGGGTGAGGGTCTGAGTGCTGTTGCTCTCCCTTCCCAGTAAGAAAAAGCAAGCGTAGCTTTCCCTTCCCAGTTAAATAAAACCACTTTGCTTTCCTTTCCCCAAGCCAGTGCAGCTCTTTATTCCCAGTAAAACCCAGCATAGCTGTGTGTGCAGTCAGCTTGCAGCACTGATGTGTGGTGCTCACACACTGTAAAACCCAGTGGAGCCTGTCCTTTCCAGTACAAACCAGTGTGTGTATCACTTTAGAGGCTGGAGCTCTGGGTGTGATGTTTACAGGGTGAGTGGCTTAAAAAGGGCTCCATCATCTTTGTTTAACAAACACAACTCTTTGGAAGAGCTAACTTTTTTCTCCAGTACACACTGCAGGGGGGGGGTGGGGGTTAGCACTTAACTGGGCACTGCTGGGGGTGTGTCTTCCCTGTAGCCTTTGCCAGTAATAACCAGTGTGGGTGTGCAGCACTTCTTGTTGGGCACTGGGATGTGCACAGTGTGGGACTTTAAACATGAACACTCTGCAGTGTGTGTACAGCTGCAGTGTCTGGGGCGGGGCTATTTTCTCCCAGTACTGCCCTACTGGTAACCCATGTGTTCTGTGGATGCAGTGCTTGAGTCCAGTCTGAGCACTGCCAATCACTGTCTTAGTGCAGCTCCAGTGCTAACCAGCACAGTCCTGCTCACCAGTGGATGGTGCAGCACTTTGAACTCTGCGGAGCCCATACAGCACTTTGTGCTCCACACTGGACCAGTAGAAGAGTGTCTGGGAGCTGAGTGCTCTCCCAGTGGTGACTGCACAAGCACAATGCACTTTGCTCTCTTGTTGATCCTCAGCTGTCTGTTGCAGGCGCTGAGCGAGGAGATCAAGAGCATGCATGGCCTGCGCATCTTCACCTCCACCCCAAAACCTGCTCAATAAAGCTGCTGGTGGGCCCAGTGCTGGGCAGGGGTGTGTGTGTGTGTCTGCTGTTGCCTCCCAAAAGTGCTGCATTTTTAATCAGGCACCTGTGGCAGCTGCCAGGGAGGTGGGAGGGAAGAAGCTGAGGCACCTCCCCTTCCTCAGGAAGGAAAAAGTTTATTATTGCCTTGCCACACAGTAGGGTCCCTCCCTCAGCCCCCCTCTGCCGGGGAAGCTGCTCTTCAGCCCAGGGCCAGGCACTTCTTGTCCTCCCCTTATGCTGCTGCCACTGCCACCACAAGGGGAGCTTAAGGCTCTGAGGGCACCTCAGCCAGATAAAGCACTTCAAAAACCGAGCTGAGGCTCTTGGCCGGGCTGCTCATGGGCCAAGCACTGTGTCCAGAGGAACGCTTTGGGAGTAGAAAGCAGCAGTGCAGCACTTGGATTTGGTTCTTGAACTTCACCCAGTCCCATCTTCAGGCTGCAGTTCTTGAGCACACAGCTTAGGAAAGAGGTGGACACCACAGGCACATCACCACAGTGCAGCCAAAACTCTGAACCAAGGTGGTGGCCGTTGCTGCTCGGTAGAAGCGACGCTTGGCCTCTGAGCGTGTGTCGCTGAAGGTGAAGCGTGGAAGTGGCTGGCGTACAAAGCGGAAAGGAGCAAAGGGTCCTCCTGGGGAAGATTTATCTGTCCTTGGAGCCCAGCTTCTCAATCAGTTCCTGCAGAGGAGCCAACTCCCGCCTGTCAATCAGGTTGAATTCCTGGCAGGGAAAAAAAATAAACACCACAAAAACTTTAGAGCTGCTGGAAAGTGTGTCTGGCCCCAAACATGCTGGAAAATTGCTGTCAGGTGTGTCAGCTCCTGAAAGAACCACCAAACAGGCATTACTAGAGCCACCGCTCCTGCTTCTCTGAGGAGAAATTCAAGTGTTCCGGGGCAACAAAACTTTTTCTGCCTCATTGCTTTGAGGTATCATGCTGCTCCAGTTGCACGTGCAGTCACAGGCTGTTAAAATACTGGAAAGGAAAACAAAAAAGATGATGATGCTCTCCTTCTGAGTTGATTCTTGAGCTACAAACCTCCAAAATTTCTCCTCTGAGCCTGGTTCCTGCTGCAGCTAAAACCTGAGAGAGAAATTTGAGCATGTAGAGCCAACTCAGCCACACTTCCTGCACAAAAACAACCAAACAAACACCCCAAACCCACAGCACCTGCACAGTTCAGAGGGTGGGAGTAGAGCACATCTTCCAGCACATGCCACAGATCTTCAGAGAGCGAGGAGACACCTCGGGGAGCTGGATTTTACAAGCAAAGGGGGAACACAGAACCCCAGAGCAGGCGAGCAGTTGCTATTTCCAACTCACCTGCACAAAGAAGATAAAGTGCTTGAAGGAGGTGTTGAGGTGGGCCTCCTCCTGCAGCCGCATGACCGAGTCGAAGTGCTGGTGGTAGATGTGGGCGTAGACACGGAACAGCCGCTTCAGGATCGTCTTGGCCACCGACATGAAGTTCTTGGGAAAAGGGACACCTGAAACGCACCGATGAGACCCCAGGTTCGATCAGAAGTACCACAGGGAGATGTTCTGGCAGCGTCTCGGCCCCATCGCGTCGCACAGCTGCGCTTACCGATCTTGGAAGGGAAGAGGGTTTCGTCGTCCAGCTGGTCCTGCACCCACGTCATCAGGTAGTCGATGTACTTTGGAGCCGAGCACTTGATGGGCTTCTTGATGTTGGTGCCGTCTGCCCAGTGGTACTCGTACCTGCAGCAAAAGGGAAAGAAAGTCTGAGAGACAAAAACTGTGGTTTTGGGCCACTCCAGGAACTTCCGCTCCTGAAGGCTGACTTCCCCAAGGGACCGTCCTCAGGGCCACGCGTTCGCCAAAGGCTCCGGTCAACAGGCATGTTTATCAGTCAGCTGGGGCAGAGGCTAACTCTAACACCAGGCCACAACACAACCCGCCTCCTCCGACATCTTTTACAAAACCCTTCAAAAGCAGCAGGAACACCCCCGTGTTTTGACTGTCGCCTCTTGACCGACAGCAAGCAAAAACCAACGGAGCCATTTACACAGGAAGTTGTGACAGGAAACATCCCCAAAGATAGAAGCAGGAACTTGCAAACACGCTCCTTCAGGGCAGGATGTTACACAGCACCCTACAAACACTGCCCACCGGTCAGGCTCCCCGCTGCTGGCCTAAAAACCGGCTGCGAGCACAACACCCCACCGCAGCATCACCTCCACGGAACACACAACACAGAACCAACACGTAATATTCTCCCCTTGGGGATTTGCACCTAAAACCATTCACACCCGAATACACCTTCACTATTTCCACTCTGCCCCGACCTTCTCCTACAAAGCAGTTGTGAATCGAGGGCAACAGCCCCTAAAATCACCTCAGGACAACACACACTTTGTGGCCCGTGCTGGGATAAACGTGCTTCACACCAGCCGGTCCCCAGGGCTCATACCCTTCTCTATAAGCACAAGGTTCCCTTCTCAGCTTGAACCAGAAAAACCTCGCCACGGCCTCCCTGCGCACCAGCACACCGCAAAGTTACTCCACAGCGAGACTTTCAGTCATTTTCCTTAAAACAACCCATTTCAACACCACGTCTTCAGCTTCCAAACACCACAGGGACTTGATTGACCCCATCCAGACATGTCCCACCCTCTCTTGAGCTTCTTTCTACGCACGCTCGAGCAACCCGTCCGCCCACTCGCTTCCCTGCACTGTACCGTGGTCCTGCGGACATGACCGGGCAGCTGCTCTCCGTGCAGAACTCCGTGATGGTCCCATAGAGCATGTTGATCTGGTTGAAGAAATCCACCGCTGCAAGGAAACGCATCGAGGTTAAAAAGGGATAACACCTCAAAAACCCGATGGATTTTGGTAGCACAGGAGAGACCTTCCTTCCGTTGGACCCCCATGGCCTGACTTCACTGTCCTAGGGTCCTGTTGAGGATAAAAGCCAGAGGTTTGGGGGGTTTCTCTCCGTGCTGCAACAGGTCCCTCTTCCCCAGAACTTACTGTTCACTGCGATCCACTCGTTCAGGTCCTCTCCCTCCGGCAACATAACAGCTTGCCTGAGGTTACCGCTCCCCAGCGTCGCCTCCGCATGCTTCAGCAGCTCGTACTGGTGGGAGCCCTCGGGAATGTTCTTCTTGGGTTTGAATGTTTTCGAAGATCGACTCCCACTAATGAGACAAAACATTCCCAGTCAGTCCATTAACAGCACTCCCTGCGCACGCAGCACTGCCCCGTTACCCCTCTCCGGTGCTCTGAACCGGGGTGACGCCAGCCCGTCCCCGTTTCCCCCCCGCTGTCGGGGCAAACATCCCTACGTGCCAGACAAAGCATCATGAAAAAAGCCACCCGCACGCTCCCCTTCTTCCACGTGCCCTTTTAAAAACCACAGACATTCGCAGCAAAGGCCCAAAGATGCACTGAGCAACAGTTGATCACGGAAAGAAAAGCCTGGAACGAAACGAGCTGCCGCCAGGTCAGTTTGACAGCGGCAAATCTTAGACACCCGGTGCTCAATAGGCCATAGGAAACAGCTTGCTAAAAATAGCTGTTTAACAGCCTCCAGCCCCGAAACGCAAATTGTCATCGAGCTGCGCTCAGCAGCCGAGCCACGGCACGACTCCCCATCCTTCCAACGGGGCCAGCAGTGATGCAGCCGCTCCCCGAACAGCCAAAAAAATTGGGTGAATTTTGATACTTCTCAACCACAAATATAACTTTCAGAGCCCCGCTGACATGGCAGCTTCCTGGTTCAACCTCACGGCTTTGCTCGCTCTCAAACCAAGCCGCTGCCCTCCTGCTACAGCGTGGTGCTGACACCCAGGCCGAGGGTCCCAAAAAGCAGAGCCAGCCCTCAGAAGAGGTTTCCCCAGCCCCTTCTTACAACATAAAATGCCTCCAGTCCTCATCCATGACACCCACCAGGCCTGAAGAGCCAGGAACCTTCTCACACTTGCCAAGCCTTCACCCCGAGGACCCAGGTAGGCACCAAGCCCACCCCCTGCAGCCTCTTAAAGATGTATTTCCACACCTCTACCCAATTAACAGCATTCCCCCCTGCCCCCAGGCCTGCCCCAGCTCACAGGGGCACAGCCCCTGTCCCACACACCATCCCTTGCCCACAGGTGTGGGGTAAGACCCATCCAAAGCCCCACACCTGTGGGACAAGGGGCTTCTCTTTTCCATCTCACCCCACTCCCAATTCCCAGGGCCTCCCAGTAAGGCAGAGCATCCCCACAGACACTCCCAGCCCCTCAGACCCTCCCCCTGATGCCCTTGGAAAACCAACCCCTCAAAACTCCCCCACCTGGAGGGATTCACCCTCCCCAGAGCCTTCCCTCTAAGACTCTCCCTCAAAAGGCTTCCCATCCCCTCATACAACTCCCAAAGTCCCCCCACTCCCGCTGCCAGCCCCCCTCCACACCCCCAGCCCTGCAAGGCACCCTCTCACCCTACCTCCTCCAAGGCTTCCTCCCAAAAACCACTAACTCCCCCTGCCTGGGCTTCCTCCCCAGCAGCACACTCCTCATACCTCTCCAGGGCCACCTCCTCCTCCTCCTCAGCCCCTCCTCGTCCATCCTAGGGACTCTTTTCAAAGTTTCCCCCCTCCATACAGGCCAGGGACATTCCCCCCCCCCAAACCCTCCTCAAGCCCCTCCTGAGCCACTCCAAGCCTCTACCCAGGGCTCCCCCCTCAGACCTCTCCCCGTGCCTCACCGCAAGGCCTTGCCCACCTCCAACTCCTCAAAAAGCTTCCTCGAAACCCAGAACTTCCCCCAGGACCGCACACCACCTTCCTCAAGCTCCCACCACCCCCATGAACCCCCCCAGGGCCTCCCCTTAGGCCTTCCTCCCCCTCAAGCCCCTCACAGACGCAGCCCTCAGGGCCCTCTCCAAACACCCCCTCCGACACCTCTCACAGGCCAAACCCCAGCGCCCTCCCCACCCTAAATCCTCACACAACCTTCCCAAAGCCCTTTCTTCCCCCAGAGCCCCCCGTACCCCCCTCCAGGCCCCGCCCGGGGCCGGGGCACTCACAAGAGGAAGCTCATGGCGAACCGGGCCCGGCCGAGGCGAAGACGGCGGCGGCGGCTGCTCGCGCGCGGCCACTACTCCTCGCGGGCAGCGCCCGCCCCGCCGCCACCTCTCGCGAGACCTCGGCCAGGGGGCGGAGCTTCGTGAGGGAGAAGGCGGGGCCTGCCGCCTAGGGGGCGGGGCCCAGCGCGGCGCCATCGCCATGACAACGAGGTCCCTTGGGGTCTGTGCCGGCCTCGGCCGCGCTCCATGGTTCTGGGGACCCCAGAGCCCCCTTCCCTGGGCCTGGGGACCCTCCATAGGCCTGAGGATCCCCCATGGGCCTGGGCACCTCCTGAGACACCTCCCCATGGCCCTGGGGACCCCCCAGCAGCCTGGGGACAACCCAGAGCCCCCTCCCCATGGTGCTGGGCATCCCCCAGGGCCCCCTCCTCAGCAGTCTGAGCATCTGTCTGCGGGCCTAGGGATGCCCCATGTGCCTGGGGACCCTCAAAGCCCCCTCCTCATGGGCCTGGGTGCTTCTCAAGACATCTCCCCATTGGTCTAGGCATCCCTCACAGGCCTGGGCATCCTCAGAGACAGCCCCCCCATGAGCCTGGGGACCCCCCAGAGACCCCTCCCCATCAGTCTGGACATCTCTCTATGGGTGTAGGGACCCTGCCATAGGCCTGGGGACCCTCCAAGTCCCCTCCTCATGGGCCTAGGCATCCCCCAGAGCTCCCTCCTCATGGATGTGGGGACCCCTTCATGAGCCTGGGTACCCTCAAAGCCCCCTCCCCATAAACCTGGACACCTCTCAAGACAGCTCCCCATTGGTCTAGGCACCCCCAAGGGCCTGGGAACCCCTGAAGACCCTCCTCAGAGACCCCTCCTCACAGGTCTAGGTACCACCACTGACCCCCCTGAAGCTCCCAGGCTCTTCCCACACCCTCCCACCCCTCTCTTCTAACCACCACCATCGTATTTCAGCGCCTCCTTTTCAGCATCGCACCAGGCCAGAGCCTCACGCCCCCTCCAGCCCCCTCACAGGCTGAAATTCCCCCAAAATAGCGCCGAGTTTGTCAAACCCTTATCCCAGGGCTGATTTCTGCAGCTTTTCACCCTTTTTCTGGCAGCTCTGTGACTCCTCCATCGTCTGTCTTAGCCAGGAGCTGCTGCTACTTACCTAAAAAATTACTTTTAAAACCAGGCCGTGACCTAAATAAGTTAAAAAGCAGAATAAACAGCCTGGGGTTATTTTAGCTGGCGGCCAGACCACCCCGACAGCCGGAGGGGTACGTAGGGTAAAGCTACGGAAAATAAACACACGGGAAACAGCTAAACCGGCTCAGCCCGGGCTCCCGGGGACTCACAGATTCTCCTTTCACCTCCTCTCCGTGCGGGTTTGTTGCTTTTCCCCTCCACCATCGCAAATGCCACGCGGCAGCTGTTAAAAAATAAATTAACGGTGTTTAATTTGGCACAAAAGCATCTAATAACGGGGGATCCGGCTTCCCGGCTCAGTGTGCCGGGACTGCTGGGAGCTGGGAGCGCTCTGGACTGGGACTGCTGGGGGCACCCAGGTTTGGCTGAAGTTTTGGGATGCCCGAGGAGGGGTGGGCTGACGCGGGGGGTCAGGACCACCACGATGCCCCGCAGTGACAATCAACCCTGTTGTTAGTGGCTGAACTGCCTGTGCCGGCATGCGTCCCTCAGCCCCTGGACCAACCCCGACCCTAATCCTGACCCTAATCCCAGTCTCGGTGCAGTCTTAGACGTAGTCTCAGCTCCATCCTTCATCTCATCCTAATTCCAGATGCAACCATACCCCAGATCCCAACCCCGGGCCTAACTATCTAACCCTAACCCTAATGCCAGCCCTGATCCCACCCCTAATCCCAGCCCTAACCCCAATCTCAGACCACTCCCAGGCTCAATCCCAGCTCTAACCCCAATCCCAGCCCTTATCCCACGCCTAACCCCACTCCTACCCCGATCCGACCCCAATCCCAGCTCTAACCCCACTCCCAGCCCCTTCCCCACCCTCCCTCAGCCCTAATCCCACCCTGACCCCCACCCAAACCGCGGCCCCATCCCCGACCCCGACCCGACCCGGCCCTGGCCCCGCCCCCGGCCCGCGGCTTACGCAACCCGCAGCCCCTCTTGCAGCCCCTCTTACACCCCCCCCACCCCACCCCCGGGCTCAGCCAATCATCGCCGCCGTGCCCAATTACGGAGGAGGAGCACGGCCCACCCCACCAATCACAGCCACCCTTCTCTCTCCGCCCCGCCCACCCCCGTTCCCGAGCGCCTCTCTCCCTCTGCCCCAGTCGCAGCCAGGGCCGGCCCGCTCTGTCCCGCCGTCTCCCTCACCGCCGACCAATCAGCTCTGCTCTCCGCGTCGCTCCCCGCGCCGATTGGCTCCGCCGGCCGCGCGCAGAGGCGGGGCCGGCCCCTCGGCACTATATAAGGCGGCGGGCGGCGCAGAGGGGCAGCGGAACCGCGTCCTTGCAGCGTGTCCCTCGTCGCCCGCCGTCGCCCCGCCGCTGCCATGGCAACCGCGCTCTGCCCGCTCCGCGCCCTGGCGCGGCCCCGTGGCCGCCGCCTCTTCCACCTCAGCGCGCCCAGGTACGGCCCGGTCCGGTCCGGGCTGCCCTCGACGGGGGCGAGGGTTTATATGGGGGTGGAAGTGGGACCCGCCCGTGGCCTCCGCCCAATCCCGGCGCGGGGCGGACTGAGGAGGGGGAGGCCCGGCCCGGTTCCCCCTCGCCCACCGCGCCGGGGGCACAGGCCCGGCTCACCGGGGCCAGGAATGAATGAGGCGGGCCCCCAGCGGCCGCTCCGGGCGGTGCAGGCTGATGAAATCCCGCTCCCGCCTTGCATGGCGTGTGCCAGGCTCCCCCCGGGCACCGGGGGCTACCGGGCACCCCCCGCACCCCCAGGGCGGCCTCCCGGCGCCCAGACCCGTGTTCACTCCGGGTTTAAGCGGTGTGAGAAGGGGCGGAGACCCCCGAGCATCCCGACGGACTTTCCCCGTCCGTTTCTGCACCGTCCCCCGCGGACTGGGCTCTCACGCCCCGGAACGGCCCCTGCGGGAGCCGCTGCCGCTCGGGCGATGCGGTTCCACCGGGCCCTACCCCAAACCGGGCTCCGAGCTCTCGGTCTGGCTTCCCTGTAGCTCCCAGCAGGGCTGAGGCTTCTCCCCATGCCCGGACCCCCAGGCTGGCATCCCCACCTCAGGCTTAGGTAAGGGGGAAGATCCGGGGGGGTTCTTGGCATCCAGTGTCCGGTTTAATAAATGCCCCTTCCCCTGGCTCGCGATTATATATAGGGCTGGTAGTTTAGTGCAGGTTGGGTTCTAAAACAAGAGCGGTGCTGGTCTGGGATGGGTTTTAACTGGTTCTTGCTAAATGGGTTTGACTGGGATGATTGTTGTTAGGGATGAAGTAACCTTTAATTACCGGCAAATGGGGAAAACTACATATTTGAGCAGGGCAGGGATTAAGAAAGCACAAAAGATCCTCTGCGTCTCTGAAGCGTTCAAAAGGTTTTCCCCTCCAGGATGGTGCCCTGTGGCTGTCCCGTGCTGGTGCGGGACTGGAGATGGTGGTTCTGGGTCAAGATTGTACCTAGAGAAGGTCAGAAACCAGCAGTGCTGGACTTAACGTGGGACCCCGGCAGGGGAAGGTTGGTCACCCAGGAGCTGGTGGATTTTTGAGGTGAAACCGCAGCCTTTCAGCTCAGTCCCCTCGGACGGAGCTGTACTGGGGGCTGGTGGGTCAGTCGTCTCCTGGGGCAAGTTGGGTGGCCGGTGGAGTTGTGTTGCTTGGTGATGGCTTCAGCCATGGGCTGGTGCTTGCGGTTCACTGGTGCCACTGTGGGGACCGTCCTTGCTGCTCCAGCTCAGGGGTGGGAATGGGGCAAGTAAAGGGCTTGTCGTGAAGTCACAGTGAAGCTTGAGAAGGAGACTCTTGTCCCAAAAGGATCAGTGAAGGAGAACAACGTTAAAACCCAAGTTGTAGTGATAACCTGAAGAAGAGACCCCACGAGTGAAAGGTGTGGGTGGGGAGGGGCAGCCCTGGCCTCCCAGAGGGCTGCAGGTCAAGGACACGCTGCCGGGTGTCCAGTTCCCTGGAACATTCCCACTAGCCCAGAAACGTGCGTGAGGAGCTGATGTGGTTCCAGCAGGGGAGTGTCCCTTCTGCTCCAGTGAGGCGCTGGAGCCTGTCAGAGGGGGTGACACCATGTACCCCGAGCAGCAGAGCCTCCTTTTCTCCAGGCTCAACCCCAACAGGTCCCTCAGCCGCTCCTCAGTGCACTTGTGCTCCAGACCCTTGTTTTGCCTGTTTATCCTGGACTGTTTGATCTGATGGTCCTCCCGACACTGATCACCTTGGTCCCCCTCTCTCTGTGGCAGCAACGACGCGGTGGTGATCTCTGGGAGGAAGCTGGCCCGGCAGATCCGGCAGGAAGCCCGCCACGAGGTCGAGCAGTGGGTAGCAGCCGGAAACAAGAGACCTCACCTCAGCGTCGTTCTGGTCGGGGAAAACCCAGCCAGTCACTCCTACGTGCTGAACAAAACCAAAGCGGCCGCCGACGTCGGTGAGTCTCACGCTTGGTACCAAAGAGGTGGAGGAAGGGCATGGTTGGGCCTTCTCCACGCCGGTGGCGGTGGATTGGATCCGTCAGCCTCCTGCCTTGGCTGTCCGGCCCTCCACGTTTGCTGCCTTCGCTGTTGTACCGGGATGGAGTTAATAAACACGGTTCATGAGTCTTTTGAACGCCTCAGGGTGACATCGTGCTCCGTGGTTGGGTTTGCAGCCTTCCCAGGGCCGGACAAAGTGCAGGCAGGGCTTGGCTTTGCCACCTTTCCTCAACTGCCCAAGGTAGTCATCGCTACCCTCAGATTCCTACCAGTCGAGGTCCTGCTCGGTGTTCAGCCAGATGTGCTGCTTCAGAAAACGTCCTGAAAGGGCCTGGGGACAACAAATGGTTTAATTTTCCTTGGCTTCAAGATCTTCAGGCTAACGTCCCCTCCTTACCATGTCCAGAGGCACCACAGGCTGTGCGCTGGTGTCTCCAGTGCTGGGCTCCTCCAAGCCCTCCTTGTGCTCAGAGGGTCTCCCCCAGGTCATTAGCCCATTATTAACGGCCCCTGACCGGGCTTGTGGAGATCTCCAGCCCGTGGGGTGTGCCTGTCAGACTGGGGGGAGCAGTGAAACGGGGCAGCGTAAGCCCATGTGGCATAAGGGAGCTGCTCTGACGTGGTGCTCTTGGTCATGCAGGGATCAGCAGCGAAACCATCCTCCGGCCAGCGTCCATCAGCGAGGAGGAGCTGCTGGACTTGATCAGCAAACTCAACAACGACGCCGAGGTGGACGGGCTGTTGGTGCAGCTGCCTCTGCCCGGTGAGCAGCTGCATTTCTCTCCTTTACACGAAGCTCTGGTGGGCTCCTGTGTGCCAGGAGCAGCCCAGGGGCTGTGACAGCAGAGGTGACACCCCGCCGTCCTGCAGCCACTCCATCATGCAGCTGTCCGTGTGAGCTGAGCTGCTGGGGGGGGTGTCACAGGAATCTGTTTGGCATGGGGAGTATCAGCTTCCAGAGGCAGAAGCTTGAACTCGGTGCAATGCCGAGGCTGCCTAAAAATACCCTGTCAGCATTAGCGCTGCTGTAATCCCAAACTGGTTCCAGTCCCCTCTGCTGGGAGCCTGGAGCTGGTGCGGCCACTCCCTGGCTCAAGGAGCAGGTTTTTGGCTGATCCCGAGGGTTAAAGCTTTCCGTTCCCTTCCAGAACACATCGATGAGCGCAAGATTTGCAACGCCGTGAGTCCAGACAAAGATGTCGATGGCTTCCATGTCATCAACGTGGGCCGCATGTGCCTGGACCAGTACTCCATGCTGCCGGCTACCCCGTGGGGTGTGTGGGAGATCATCAAGAGAACTGGTGAGCCGCTGCTGCGGTGGCGTACGGCCGGTGCCAGGCAGGACTCCAGCTCGGGGTGTGACTGAAGGCTCCCTCGTGTCCCCCGCAGGCATCCCGACGCTGGGGAAGAATGTGGTGGTGGCCGGCAGGTCGAAGAACGTGGGCATGCCCATAGCCATGCTGCTGCACACCGACGGCAGGCACGAGCGCCCAGGAGGTAGGAGCTTGGTGGCCTCGGAGCCCGGGTGCCAGGGAGACCTGGCACTGGCCTCTTGAGGCTCCTAAACCAGTGCCAGGGGCACCTGAGGGACTCTGACCTACCTCAGGGGCTGTGGTCGAGGCCGAGGGGTTAACTCAGCACAGACTTCAGTGGGTCCTTGTCCCCTTCCACACCAGCTCCCTCCCTCCGGCTCTGCAGGCAGCTCCCTGGGGTTTGTCACCAGGCTCTGATATTCCTCATGAGCACACGGGTGGCCTCGGAGGGGAAGACTTGGAGAACTGGGCTTGGGCAGTGGGTGTGTATTAAAGCTCCTCGTAACCGCCTCTGCAGGCGATGCCACGGTCACGATATCCCACCGCTACACTCCTAAGGAGCAGCTGAAGCAACACACGATCCGCGCCGATATCGTGGTGGCGGCAGCGGGTAAGACCCCACCCTGACAGCACAGCGGGTGCCGCACTGCAGCTCGCGAGGGGCTTCTGAGGGGGATCCTGGCACGTAGGAGCCGATCCTGGGGGTATCGAGTGTCCCGGGGCCTCTCTGTCAGGCCTGGTGCTCTCGTGGGTGGCTGCAGCTGCTGCAGGCGAGGGCTGGGCTGTGGCTGAGGGTTCATCCTGTGGTTCAGCCCGGGAGCCCCATGAGTGATCTTAATCACAGAGCTGTTTGAAAGGTAAACCCACACCTGGCAGGAGGGTTCGGGATGCCAGCGAGCACCATGTCCATCCAGCGAGCAGCTCCAGGCTCGGTTCTACACACATAAACATGTGGGGAGGAGAAAAACTCGCCAAGGCAGCATCTGCTTACCTAGAGATAGTCTAAATGCTGAAGGATGGCTGCTGGGCCATCTTGGGGGCACGAGGATTGCTCCAGGCTGTGCCCCTGGCACGGAGGTACCTCCTCTGTGGAGGAGCCGGGCTGATTTGGGGAGCGTCTGGCAGCAGGAGCCAGGTGTGAGCCTGTGGGGAGGGAGGAGAGAAAATGTGGGTTGGAAATGGGGCATGAAGAGACAAGGAGCCGGGAGGGCTGGAGGTGTTGGCGCTGCTGGAACCGCCAGCAGCGCAGAGGAAGGCTGGCGCTGAAGGGGTTAAGCGCGGGGGGGGTTCCTCCCCTCGCAGTATCTGGCAGAACCAGACAGGCGCACCCCACCCTGAAGGGGTGGCTTCGCCCCCAGCTGCTGCTCCCCGCCCCCAGGGTGAAGCCGGTGGCTCTGCCAAGCTGTGGGCGAACAGCCATGGGCTTCGGATGGTTTCGACTGGGAGGGGGTGGCGGGGTCCCAGCTCCATTCCAGCTCTTGACACCTCAAGTAAAACCCCTTGAATTCCTGACTGAGCCGACCACCACGGTGCTGGTGGCTCGATTCGCAGTTCCTGGCATCGTTTCGGTTGGAAAAGACCCTCCAGGTTATGGAGTTGATGGGTTTGGGAGGCAGGAAGGGGCAGGTGGGCCAGGGCCGGGCAGAGGGGGAGCGGGGGGCTGCTGGGCCCCCCCTGAGCGCGCGGTTCCGTCTGCTGCCCGCAGGCATCCCCAACCTCATCACCGCCGACATGATCAAAGAGGGAGCCGCCGTCATCGACGTGGGGATAACGAGGGTGCAGGACCCCATCACCGCCAAACCGCGCCTGGTCGGGGACGTGGATTTTGAAGGTAGGGAATGGCAGCCGCTTCCTTGAGCACTGAACCCCCCCGGGGAGCTGAGGAGGGCGGGAGAAAGTCCCGGTTCATGGGACCGAGCTGATGCTTCTCCTCTGCTTGGACTGTGCACGAGGGCGCAGCCTTTCTGGACCGTGCCCTGGGACATCGGTGCGCTGCCTGGCCAGGGAGACCCGAGGGTGGCTTTGCCTCTACTCCAACCCCTCGCTCTGCTCCTGCTTGTAAATAAACACCCACAGAACTCACCTGCTTCTGTTCGCTTCTCGCTGCGGCAGCACCCAGCCGGGCGGCTGCGATGAGCCCTGGAAAAAAGGGAGAGGGCGGGTGTCCAGAGCGTTGGCGCTTCCCCTCAGGGGGTGAAGCCCACGTCTACCCTTGGACTTGACGTTTCTGTGCCACCAGAGCTCGCTCTTCACTGTGCTCTGGCTTTGCGCTGGCCCCGCTCAGCAGCGGGGATGGACAGACGATGGTCTGCCCTGCCCTGGATAATGGGGAGGGGAACAGTCCACCTTGAGCACCCGCTGCTCCTCGCTGGAGCTCTGGAAGGATTTTTGCGCCGCGTTGGACTGGTTTCAGCTTCTCTCCGCTCTTGCCTCGCGTGCTAAGCGCCAGCTTTCCTCCCCGCAGGGGTCAAGAAGAAAGCCAGCTACATCACCCCGGTGCCCGGGGGAGTGGGGCCCATGACGGTCGCCATGCTGATGAAGAACACCATCATCGCCGCCAAGAAGCTGCTGAAACCCAAAGAGCTGGAAGTGGCCACCGCTAACGTGGCACTTTTCCCTTAGCACTGAGACGACATTCCGAACCGACTCCCGGACAGGCCGACGGGAAGAGCAATATTATTTATTGTGCTGGAAGGGGGGTTTCCCACTCTGGGGTCACGGATATTTATTGGCAGCCGACGCGTACGCGCAGCCGTTGTGCCGAGGTGGCAGCACCTCCGCTCGCGCCGGAGAAGCCGCTTTCCGTTGGCGCTGGCTCTCGCAGGGAGGAGGCAGCGGTCCGGGTCCGAGTCCCGCAGCTCCCCGGGAGCTCGGGGAGGTGAAACTGACGGCCTTCGCGGTCCTGTCCTCCCGCTCGACTCCGCTGCCGTTCTCTGCTCGCCGCTGGATGTTGGGTTTGAGTTAAGCTCTTCTGCAGAAGTTACTTGAAAACGAAGCCATATCTCTGCGGGGCCCCGGGCAGGGGCAGAGCTGGCGTAACGCGTGCTGCTGTGTGGCTAAGCTGGGTTTGTTGGGGTTTTTTTGCTATTTGGATGGTGACTTTTTTAAAAGCCTTTTTTTCTAACCAAAGAGCAACGGGCTGGGGGCTGGTGGTGTCGACGCTGGGCACACAGGAGGGGTCCTGGGCTCCGTTGTAAAGCGTGTGAGTACCTAGTGAATAATAAACTCTGAGAAGAAGAGCCCTGCCGGGTGTCCTAGAACCGTCCCTAAGCAGGTTTATCGCTCCTCCCAGAAGAGGAGCAACAGTTTGTTAAAGCACTTGTGCCCTGAGCTGCCTCTTGTCCCTCCAGCGCAGGCTCAGCCCTGCCTTTCTCCCGGGTTTAGTCACGTCCCGCCTGCTCCACCCGCCCTCAGCTCAGCAGGGCTCTGACTTTCGTGCCCGAACAAACCCCATTCAGTTCCTGCCTCTGCTACACCGTGACGGTGCACACCGAGTCCTCCAACGAGCTCTAACCCTCCGCTGAACATTAACCTCACCTGGGGCAGGGTGGAAAAACTTACACCCCTGTTGTTCGGGGGCAGCGAGGTAAGTCCTGGCCTCCTCCCTCTCCTCCTCCCTGCAGAGACTGATCCCACCGTTCCAGGAGCCGGACGGTGATGCTAAAGGGCTGTTGCCGGTGCTAACCCCGCGCTCCCGGCTCCCCCGCCGCAGCGGAGGGTCCTTGTGAACCGCTGAACACGGGGGCCTCTGCCCCAGAAACAGGCTGAGACTCGTTGAAACGAGGTTTATTGGGTCATGTCACTGATAAATACAAAACGGCTGAAGGGGGGGACGGAGGTGGCAAATCGCAGGCGCTCTCCTGTTTTCACATACAAAATGTATAAATCGCGTGTGAACCTCCGAAAACGGACGATTTCAGTCAAAACAAGCTGGACGCTAAAGTGGCTTCAGCTCTGCTGGAGGAAACGTCTCCCAGAGTCCACCCGAGCCTCCCCGGGGGCGGCGGAGACCAGAGCTGAGGGCCTGGGGAAAGCGAATTAAACCTGCGGGACTAAAACCGTAACGGCTGCAGCTACCGGGCGGGAGAGAGGATGAACCGCGACGGCACCGGCACGACGGGGACGAGCGGAAACGGTTGGTGATGGGGACGTCGAGCCACGCGGGTGACGCTGGGGTGATTAACTCGCTGGGGTGATTAACTCGCCGCGTTGCCCCGGGAGGTGAAGCTGAACCAGAAAAAAAAAATCGCTATAAATAGGGAATCGCCTTCGAAGTCTTCGCGGGACTCGGCTATTTACAGAGAAGGGGGGTCTGGCCCGTGCAGAGGGCCAGACCAGTTGCGATGTTGAACTGGTGTCCCGGAAAGCCCCGGAGGGCCGGGAGGAACACCAGGATGGTGGGTTCTGCTCAGGGGGAGGGTTGGGGCTCTGTGGGGTGTGAAATAAAGAAAAAATTAAAGAATCTATTTAGCAAAAATGAGTAAAGGAAAGAGATTTGAGAGGGTTACTTCGGTGTTTCTAAACCGCAGCCGGTGGAAGGAAAAGAAATCCTTTAACAGCCTCGTCACCGCCCCAGTGCTGCTGGAAGAAAGGGGGTGAGAGCCAGGCAGAGCCGAGCCGAGCTCGGGGCGGGCGCGGGCTCCTACCCTGCTCCTGTCCCTTCCCCTCCCGGAGGAACCGGAGCCTGAGAGTGCAGGCGGGACGGTGGCGGGCACACGCGCTGCCCTCCCCAGGACCCGTTAAACCACCCGTAAAAAACCGGACCCGAGGAGCTCAAGTGGGTGCGAAGCCCCCGGCGCAGCGGCTGAGCAGGCAGAGCTGCGCCCGGGCGCATCTCGCTGCTGTCCGGAGGGAGGGACAGCACCCCCGGGGTGACCCAGGGGAGGACGCGGGGACAAGCACCCGAACGGCATCACTGCAGCACCCGCTCCCGTATCCCGGTCAAACCCGTGTCCTGCTGCCTGCCAAAACCGTTCCCGATTCCCCGAGGGAACCACGGCCCTGTGCCCCCTCTGCTGCCCCGCCACGGCCCCTGAACCGGAGCTGCTTTTCCTCCTTCCCTCCCCGGACCGTCGCTCCAGGCCACCGGCTCCTTCACAGCCCGGCCACATCCAGCTCGGCGTGAGCCGAGCCGAGCCGAGCCGGGTCCCTCCTCGGCCAGTGGGGTCCTCCTGCACCCACACCCTACCCCGAGAAGGGGCTCCCGCTGCCGTGGGCTTGGACTGGGGTCCTCCCGCCGACGCAAAGCTCAATGCACCATCCCCTCACGGGACAAGACTCCCCGAGAGCCGCGGTGTGACGCTGGGGAGCGGGGACACGCTCCCCCTTCCTCCTCAGCCACGTAACCCCCCTCAAAACCATCACCCCGGCGCGCTCCCCTTCCCCACCGGCATCCCGGCTGCTCCCCCGGCCCCAACCGCCTTCCGCTTCTCCAGCCCAGCAGCGGCTCCGGCGCGAGCCGAGGCCCAAAAACCACCGATTCCACCTTTTCGGCCCCGTTCCGCCGCCGGCGGCGGCGCCTTCGCCCGGCAGAAAGGGAGAAGAATTCGACGACGCGTTTTAACTCGTGACGCTAAAAAAAAAAACTACCGGAGCAACGGACTGCTGGGGGCACCAGTCTCCTCCGTCTCACGTAGAAAAATAAGCCCAATTTGCTTTATATATATATATGAATATATAAATATCGATATATATATATAAAGGGCAGAGGAAGCGCGGCGCCGGGCTATAGCGTGGTCTCACTGCCCATGTCCCGGGGGGGTTTCTCGGTGTCGGTGTCCTCGTAGTCCGACTCCATCTCGATCTTCACCTGGGGCACGGCGCAGATGGGGTTCCGGGAGTAGTTAAACGCGGGAGACGACGGGCACGAAATCTTCAGGTGAAGCGTGATGCTGAGGGGGAGGAGGAGGGAGGGAGGTGAGCAGCCGGGCGTGGGCACCCGCGTCCCCAGACCGCGCCAGCACCCCCCCGCAAAGGGCTCTGGAGGGTGTAAAAATCCATAAAAATGGGATATTTTGCCTTTAATAGGGACAAACTGTGGAATTTGCAGCTGAGGGTGGAGAATAACCCCAAAATTTCAGGATTTGGGTGGACAAACCAAGCCTAAAACCCGCCATGCTCCGGCTCGGGATGCGCCAGCCCCGCACCCAACCACCCGATAGCCGGGGCCGGCAGAACGAAAGCACCCGAAATACCCAGGGGTGCCCCGGAAATGCGCCGAGATATCTCAGGAGGGCCCGAGGGTGACGGCAACGGGCTCGAGCGAGTGATGCTCGGCCGGGAGCATCGGCCCGCGACCCCGGAAACGTCTCCCACGGGGATGGGGGAGCGGGTGGGGGGTCCCGCTCGGTGCCGTTTACCTGCGATCCAGGTCGGAACCGTTCGGGGAGGAATCAGAACGCAAAGCTCCAGGTGGAGGACCTCTTTCCTGGGGGGACACGGAGGTGAAACACTTGCCAGCTGAGGAAGGAACCCCCCCATAAAACCCCACTCATCCTCCTCTCCAACCTGCCGCCGGGTGCAGCCTCCTCCGGAGGGCGGGAGAAGGAGAGAAGCTGGTTTTGGGGGGGATTAGAGAAAGAGAACGGCCCCAGCAGCCGCAGCCAGCAGCAGCTCGAGGGCAGAGGCAAAGAATTACGGCGTTAGAGCTCGCTGGCGACAGGATGCAGCCTGCAGGAACCTCACCCAGGTTTAGTCTCGGGTTTTTTCGGTCGCGGCTGGCTTTGCCCCAGCTCACGCGAGCTGCTTCGGGCGGGAGGTTGAGTCAAAGCGAACAGCCTGCTCTTTGGCAGCCGGGATAACGCCGCCACAAGCTCTGCCATCCCCTGCTTTTGCTTTTGGGGGTTCAAAACCTTCCTAAATACACGTTTTTTTTTTTTTTAAATCTCCACTAGCAGCATCTCGGGAGGGAGACCCAGGAGAGTCCCGGCATCCCCGAGCCTGCTGCGTCCTGAACACCCCAAACCCTCCTCCCCACTGCGGCGGGGCGGACCCGGGCTGCGTCTTTTCGCGGGGTTAGTGCTGTCGGGGCGGAGCGGGTCCCGCGGCGGGGGGTTAGGAAGCGCTGGGGGAGGCGGGAGACGCTCCGGAGCTCTTTACTTACGGCTGAGGCAATGGGGACCCCCGTTTCGGGGCTCCGATGGCAGGGGCTCCATGGGGATCTTAATGACTGAGGGAGGTGGGAACTGGGGAAGAAAGCGGGGAAACGCGGTGAAGGCAGCGCCTGGGTGGGCTCCGAGACCGCCCGGAGCACCCAAAGGGACCCAAAACCTCCAGAGGTGGGTGCACGAGGAGGAGGCGGCGGCTTTGCCTTCCTCCTCTCAGCCCTTCTGCCCGGGGAAGGGGCTGCCGCAGGGGGTTGCGCAGGTCAGCGATGCTCTGCCGCCGTACGACGGGCGCCGCCCCCTCAGCCGGGGCATTGGGGCTCTTTTCCCGAAGGATTTCATTTTGGCCACGGTTTTCCAGCTTTCCGGACCCTTCGAGCAGCCCCCAGAGCCTCCGGCCGGCCCCTAAGCGGGGGGGCTCACTTAGAGCCCCTCAACCAGCCTGTCCCGCAGACGCAGTCACACTCCTCCACGAATCCAAGATCTTCATCCCAAACCCTCCGAGCTGACGGTTTCGGAGGGACCTTTCCCTCTCCCTCCGTCCACGGGAGCCCCCCCGCTCCCCGCACCCACCTCCTCGTCGCTGCTGCTGTCTCCTTTGTTGCCTTTTTTCTTCTTCTTCTTGTCATCCTCTTTCTTCTTCTCCTTCTCGGGGATGATGTTGTCAATCCAGGCCAGGTCGTGTTGGGAGAAGACAAAATCCAGCAGCCGCCTCACCAGGATCAGGGCTAAAATCTAAGAGGGCAGAGATCTAAGGTGGGATCCGCGAGAGCATCCCTCAAAGCCCCCAGTCCAGCCAAAATCTCCTTGAACCCCCCCAAAACCTTCCAAGCGAGGCTGCAAGAGCCTCACCATGACGGGGAAGATGATGGCGGCCACGGTGGATTTGAGGATCCAGAGGACGGCCAGGCAGATGATCTGCACCAGCGTGAAGAGGTGGATGCGACGCAACGGCACGTGCCGGAGGAAGACGTAGTCGGGCTGGTGCTTGGCCGGCATGAGGAAGAGCTTGCAGCGGTCCCAGAACTGCGGTGGGATGAAGGCCGGCGTTAGCCCTCGCCCAGATAAACCCTCTTTAAGTCCCCAAAATTTGGGGCTATTCGCTGTTTCTCGAAGGGTTTTAGCTGGAACTATTGGACACGTACGAATTTTGGGGTCAAAATGCCCCTTTTTGCCCCGCTGTGGGACCCCTTCACAGCCATTGAGGAGGAAGAGGAGGAGGAGGAGCGGCGCGTACCTGGATGCCGTTCAGCGACGCGACGCCCATGTACAGGAAGACGCCGTAGAGCACCGGCATGGGGATGTACTGGGAACACGGGAGAAACACCGTGCTTACCCCGGGGAAGGCGGCGGCTCCTCCCCGGCGGCGGGGACCAAAGCTGGGGACCGTGAGGGGGGGCAGGACAATCCGGCTCTTCCTCCCCAGGTCCCCAAACGTCTGCAGGGAGGGAGCGGGGAGGGGGGAGCGGGGATGTTTTACCTTCAGGATGGGGGCCAGGAAGACAGAAATCCCCGTCAGCACAAAGACGATGATGCCCGTCACTCTCTGCTCCCTGCGAGAGAGGCAGGATGAGGCCGCGCTGCACCCGGATTGTCCCCCCACCCCGAGGAAGAGCGCGGCCGAGCCTTCCTCACCTGACGCCCAGGAACTGGGGCTGCTCCCCCGGGGCGCTGGTCTCCGTCTCCATCTTCAAGCTGTCGATGTGGGCGATGGAGATGACGGTGGCCGCCACGTACCAGGGCAGCCCCATGAAGGAGCAGACGGCCATGAGGATGCCCACCCAGAAGAGGTCCAGGTGATAGCCCGCGGCTTTCTGCAACACAGCACCCACGAGGCTCGGGCTGGGGGGGCCGCGGCGCTCCTATATTCACCCCAGAGCCCTGCGAGGTGGGCGGTTCTCCTGGGACTCACCCCAGTTCACCCCCCTGACGCACCCACGTCACCCTGCTGGATTTAACACCCCCAGGGCTTTGTCGCCCCCAAAGAGCAGCGGGCAAAGAGCCCCGGCTCGGCACCCGCCCGGTGCCCCGCAGCAGCACCCGCTCCGCACCCCAGAAGCGGGAGCTGCCAGGGAGGCGGGCGGTACCCGAGGCCGCGCTGTGCCCCCCGCTCCGGCACGGGGGTAGTCCCGGCTCACCCGCAGCTTGTGCTCCTTCCTGTTGACGATGACGGCCGTGATCTGCTGGTCCATGAAGATGAGGATGGTGACGAGGAGGGCGGGCAGGGCGCTCGCCAGGTAAACCCACCACGGGTTCTTCCCGAAGGGGAACACGAACCACCCTCGGTCCACACGGGTGGGCTGAGTTGGCGGGGGGGAAGAGATGGGGTTTGAGCCCGAGAACCGACATTTCGGGCAGCCCCAAACCCCGTGAGCATCACCCTGTCCCGCGGCCATCCCCGAAGCCCACCACGACGCGTCGGCACCCAAAGCACCCCCAGCATCCACATGCCTCAAGCCCAAATTTTCTCCCCGCGTCGATACCCTGGATGGGGGGAGCGGGGGGGACGAAACTTTTCAGCCACGCTTCCGGAAAGGGGATTTTATTGCTTTTTTTTTACCTTGAAGTCGGTAGGCACTTGGAGCTTTGGGGTGTTGAGTCCGAAAAGCACATCCAGCCCCACAAACATTAGTATGGACATAAAGATCGAGAAATCGCTAATGAGTTTACGCAGCTGCCGGCAGCGAGAGGAAGAGAAAAGCGGGGAAAAAACGAACCGACACGAAAGGGGAGGAAAGAAAGTCACAGAATTAGAATATTCCCCCGAAAACACCAAGCGAAGACGGTGCCCAGACAGGGCAGGAGCCGCGATTGTCCCGTAAACCGGCGAGGAGCTGGAAAAAGAGAGCGCGGACGGAGAGGCGGGGGGTCCCCCCGGCGCGGCCGCACCTTGATGATACTGGGGATGTGGAGCTTGGGGGTGTCCAGGCCGAAACAGGCGTCGACGGCGCAGAAGAGGAGGATGGAGAAGACATTGGAAAAATCGGCAATGAAAGCCCTGACCTGGAGGCAAGACGGGGAAACGGGGGTGGAAAAGGTACTTAATGGGAGGAGGGGGTAATTAATGGGGTGGAAGGGGTGATTAGCGGGGTGGAGGGGGTTGTTAATGGGAGGGAGGGGGTAATTAATGGGATGGAGGGGGTAAATAACGGGAGGGAGGGGGTACTTAGTTGGATGGAGGAGTAATTAGTGGAATGGAGAGGGCACTTAATGGGGTGGAGGGAGTAATTAATGGGATGGAGGAGATAATTAACAGGATGGAGAGGGTACTTAATGGGATGGAGGGGGTAATTAATGGGATGGAGGGGGTACTTAGTGGGATGGAGGGGGTAATTAATGGGGTGCAGGGGGTAATTAAAGGTATTGAGAGGATACTTAATGGGATGGAGGGAATAAAAAACGGGATGGAGGGGACACTTTATGGGATGGAGGGGACACTTTATGGGATGCAGAGGGTACTTAATGGGGTGGAGGGAGTAATTAAGGGGGTGGAGAGGTTCGCCCCCACTTCAGCATCTCTCCCTGGGGCTTCCCCAGCTCCGCTCGCTGACGGATAACCCGGGTATAACCCCCAAAACGCAGCTCTTCCTCCCCTCGGCACCGCGAGGTGACGAGCAAGAGCTCAAGCGGAGGCTGAGAGCCCGGGGAGGATTTTCCTAATCGCTACCAACGGCTCCGAAAAATACCGATTTGTTCTCCCGGAGCTCTTTGCATCCAGCAGGGACCGACAGCTCCCGCTTTTCCTGCCTTTCGGAAAAGACGAGGGCGAGCCCCGGCGCTTTCCTTACCTTGGTGGGGAAATAGCGGCTGAATTTGAATTTTTTCAGGGTCAAGGTCATGGAGTAGGTGCCGAAGAAGAGGATGAAGGACATAAGGGCCAGGTCGGGCACGAATTTACAGGATTTCCCCACTAAGCTGCCGCCGTATTTGAGACATTCCTTCTTGCTCAGCTGAGTCCAGTCCAGAGCTGTGAGGTTAATAGCATTGTACTGGGGAGAAACCCCCCAAAAAAAGCAAAATTAGCATTTTAAGGCATTGCAGGGTGCAAGGAAAGGGCTATTTCCTGGCCAAACCCCCAAATTTAGTATGTTAGGGCACCGCAGGGTGCAAGGAAAGGGCTATTTCGTGGCCAAACCCCCAAATTTAGTATGTTAGGGCACCGCAGGGTGCAAGGAAAGGGCTATTTCCCAGAGACGCTGCTCCCAGGAGCCCCGTAACCGCAGGAAAACCCGGGAGCCGCTCTTAATTTGGGCAAAAAAAGCAGGGATTCATCGCCGTCGGCCCCAAACCAACACCACCCGTCGCGTCCCCCTCGCTCCGAGCCGCGGCGGGTGCCGGCGTCCCCGGGGTTTGCCCCCCGCCCTCGTCCCAAACCCGCTTACCAGAGACACGTTAGTGGTGTTCGGTGCCACCGGAGCTGAAGCATCGAACGAGGTCGCGTTGGCTGCGGGGAAGGAGTCGGTTATTGAGGTCTGGGGGCTCAGAGCGAGCTTTGGGTATTCAAAGCTTCCCCCGGAGAAGCTCGGCTCAGCCCGGGAAAAGCAAAGGCGGGGTCGAGCGTGTCCTCCGGGATCGGCACCCCGAGGATTTGGGGAGACCAGGGATTTGGGGAGGACCCCCCCCCATTTCTAACCCCGCAGCGACTTCTCCCTGATTAATCCCGGGCGCTGGCGGAGAACACGGCTTCTCCCGCCGGGGCCGGCGAGTGCCGGGGTGGGGGGTGTCTCGAGGAGCTTCCCAGCTCCCAGAATTTGGAGGAGCCTCCCAGGGAAGCGGGGTCGAGCATCCCGGCACCCCCATCTTAAAACCACGGAGGGGTGGAAGACTGAAAAACTGTTATTTTTGGAGAGGCGGCACCCGATCACGCCCGATTTGCGATTTTTTTTATTTTTTATTTTACAGGTGGTTTGGTGTCTCACTGAAAAAAAAAAAAAAAAAAAAAAAAAAATCCATTTTTTCCAGCCCGCAGCACCTTCTCCTCCGGTGCAAAACGCTCTGCTCGGCTCTCGGGGTGACGCGGCACCGCGGCTTCGGAATCACCCACCTTACGGGTGGTCCCTAAGCGGGGTCTGGCACCGCGCTCTGCCCCCCCTCTTCCCTCCGGTCCATCCTCTTCCTGCGCCAAGCGGGAATTCTGGCCGCCCCGACCTGCCGCCTCCGTCCCCGGCGCCGAGGATTAATGAAGGAGAAGCGATTGCTGGGTTAGAAGCAAAAAAAACTGGGGGCTGCCAAAACTGGGCTCTGGGAGCGGCGCTGGCAAAATGCAGCATTAAAAATATTTTTTTTTTTTTTTTTTCCTCCACAATATTGTATTTTCCCAGAAACCGGCCTTATTTGGGATTTCTACAACTGGAAGGGTAGATACCGCTGGTGGTATGTTACGAGAGGACCCCTAAGGGCTCTACATAAACCCTTTTGGCAGAGCAGAGAACAGTAAAATACATGGAAAAAAAAATAAACAACAAAACCCCCCCACGGGGGAAAGAGTATCCGATATTAAAATAATTTTAATATTTAGAAGGCGATACTCACTTGAGATTGAAATCAGCCCAAATTGATGTGTGCAGCAGAGACAAATATGGTACAAATCAGTTATAATAATCAAAAATCAGAACGAATTAAAAAATAAAGATTAAAAAAAAAAAAAAAAAAAGGATGGACGGGGAAAGAAACAGAATTTCTCACCAGGGACAGAGGGACGGAAAACCCTCGGATGCCCGCGGCAGCGCGGGCGAGGAGCGGGGCTGGGCTGCCAAGAGGCTTCGTGAGGTTTTTTTGGGGGGTGCAAACGCCTCTCGGCCGCCCGGGGGGGCTCGGAAAAGAGGAAGACCTCCCTGGGGGCCGAAGGCTTCGCCATGCCCCTGCGTTCAGCCGCGGAGGTGGGGACGGTCCCGTTCGGGGTGTTCCAGCCCGCCGGGGCGGTGTGGAGCAGCGGGCTGCGCCTTCCGGCGGGTCGCGTTGGAGAGGACTGAGGGGTCTCCGGGGGCCCCCGCGTGGGTTGACGAAACCCAACGGGATCGGCTCGCTCGGCGGGCGGATGATAAACGGAAATCGAGGGGAAACATAAAACTAAACCAAATCGACGGGAGGTGAGAGCTCGTCTCGCGATGGCAGATGTCTTGGGAGCGCGTTGCCTTGTGGTGGATGCTTTATTTCCGGGAAGATCTTCACCGTCACCGCCCTGCCTCCCCCGTCTGCAGCTGATGCTCCCCCAAAACTGTTAACTTTAGACTTTTCAAATAAATCCAGCTCGGCTGAGAGCAGGCGGCTGCTGCCGTTGGCCCAAAGCGAAGAGCGCCGCTCCCTTCTGGGTGGCCGCGGGGGCATCTGAGCTGCACGATTCGGATTGGGGACCACCCAGCACGAGCAAAACCAGGGGAGCCATCAAAAACCCACCCGCTCAGAGCCCGACGGCCTCTCGCTTCTGAAAAGGAGTCGGAAAGAGGAGAAAAAACAGTCCAAGGAGGTTTCCACACCCAGCTGGGACATCCCAGGGTGTCCCGGACACTGGAGAGGACAAAACCCCTCCAGCGTGTTTTCCGGAGAACGTTCCCCTCGTCGGCAGGCTGGAGTTCATCATCTAAAATGTCTTTTTTTTTTTTTTTTTCCGTATTCCCCTTTTATCCATCCAGGTCTGGCTGCTCCAGGTGAGTCCCCGCCTCTCCGGCACCGTTCGCCGCGTCCCGGCAAGCACCGACGCGCTCATCCACGGTGGACGAGGCTCTGCTTCCATCTTGCCCGAAACCGCTCTCAGAGGAGGAGGAGGAGGAGGAGGAGGAGGTCTCTCCGCCCCACGCTGACGATCCAGCGGGATTTATCCACACCGGGACCCCCCCACCCCCTCCGTCCGGCGCCGAAAGAGACGTGCACTCACCTGGGTCGGGGGCGATGCACTCGCACTTGTACATGGTCACGTAGTCCGGCTTGAAGTCCGAGTTGATGGGGTAGTACTTGAAGGCTCCGATCATCTTCTTGATGGCGTCGTAGATGAAGATGAAGCTGATGAGGGTGGAGAAGCCTTCCTCCGTGAAGCGGGTGATGTACTTTATAATGAAGCTGGCGTCGGTGGCCACCAGGATAAGGCACTGGAAGGCAGAGTGCAGGCCGATCCAGAGGCGGAACTCCATGTAGTCGATGCCGTTGCCTCTGAAAGCGGGGACAAGGCGAGAGCGGCCTCGTGAGAGCACGCCGGGGGCTGGAGGACAGTGGACGGGTCCCGGTTCCCCCCGGCGTCACCTAGCACCTACTTGCTGAAGTCGAAGAGCAGCTTCTCGAAGATGAGGATGGGACCGGTGCTGCTGAGGATGATGAGCGGCTGCCCGGCGAAGAGGCAAAACATGGAGCCCGCCATCGCCGTGCCGAGGAAGCTCTCCATGACACCCTGGGGATGGAGCAAACCCAGCGTTACGGCGATGCTGCGCCGTGTTGTGTCCCCATGGACAGCCCGGGTGGAGATGGGAGGTACGGACCTATATAGGATGATGGGGACCACGCTCCCTTGCTCCTGGCGTTACTGTTGAGATGGGTTTTCCCATCCTGCGGGTATTTTGGGACTGCCAGTCCCACTTGGCAACGAATTTCCAACCCCAGCGTTAAAGCTTGGCATGGCACAAGGAGGGTAAAACCCATCCCATCCCATCCCATCCCATCCCATCCCATCCCAACCCTTCCTGCTGTCTCCAAGCCAAAGCGCTCTCCTTGGACTCGACCTGGTAGTTGTCCGTGGCATCCCCAAGCAAGCCCCCGAACGTGATGGCGTTGGTGATGCAGCCCAGGTAGATGAACAGGATGGCGGAGATGGACTGGATATGAAAGCCTTCATAGAAGTCGCTGGGGAACCAGGGCAGCTTCCTCTTGATATCCAAATAGAGGCCACCACAAAACCTGGGGAGGCACCACCAAGGACCAGATGCACGCGGTTTCCACCAAAATAGACACGGTGCTGCGCAAAAGCCTGAGCCCAAAAGGATTTCGCCCCTCCGGGAGACCAGGGGTGAGCCGGCAGGAGGCGTCGATGGGTGCTGGGGTGCTGCTCACCTGCCGGTCCACGCGAGCTCTTCCCCGATTTCATGAACTTCGGGCATCTCCCCATCATCGCTGCCGCCTCCGCCACCCCCGGCGCCTGCCCCACCAGCCGTGCCGTTCATCTGCCCCACTTCGTTCAGCGAGAAAACCGATTTCCTGCGGGAGATAGGCACCGGCGTCGGCCACCGAGCCTGCCCTGCCAAGGTGGTCCTGATGCAGGGACCACCCCCAAGGCCAGGCACTAGAGCTTGGGTGAATTCGGAGAGATCAGGAGCTGGATGTGCTCAGCCCAGGGGGGTGGCTCAAGATTTTGTGGAGTGGATCTGGGGGCAAGAACTGCTGAAAAAGCAGCATTTCTGGACCGTTTGCAGAGAATCTTTCCATGGCTGAAGGCGAGCAGAGCTGCTGTCCTCCTCCAGCAGCTCCAAACCAGGAGAGATGGGGACAGCCACGGGGCTGGGACCAGAGCCACCTCTCCCACCTACCTCTTCTCGGCCGAGGGCACTTTTTTGGGTGGCTCAATCCTGATGTTGGGATCCCATTCTCCGGGCGGCAGGACGATGACTTCATCCAGAAACTCATCTATGCCGGCGATCAGGTCTTCTCTGTCCCGGGCTTTGTAGGCAACGTCGCTGAAGAGCTGGGGGTCCAAAGAGGAGAGGCGTCAGCCCAGGAACAGCGTCCAGCACACGCGTGTCCCAGGTCATTACAGGGTTTTAAAGCTCATTTGTTTGGGAGATAGGGTGAAAATAGCTTTTTTTTCTCATCTCTGAGCAAGGGGGTTACCAGCAAGGGCCAGGCGTTGAACATCTACTCACATCATCCACCATGAGGGTCGCGATGGCTCTGCCAATCTCGTTGTAGGATTTGGCTTTTCCCGCGGGACCAAGGAGAATAAAGAGGAACCTGGGAAGGGAAAGGTGCCGTGTTGGCAACCTCGGACCACCGCGTCGTGAGATCGTGCGGTGCTTTGGACCCGAAGGAATTGCGCTCACCTGGTGGGGACGGGCACCTCCGTCACCCCTCCCAGCATCGTCGCCTGGAGGAGCCGCACGAAAGCCACGAAGGGCTTCTCCAGGAACTCCACTTCTCCCACCAGCACGTTGGAGGCCTCTGCATCCTTGGGGATCTTCTTGATGAACTTGTTCTTCAGCTGTTGGAAAGATGAGGGCAGGGAAGGGAGCAGTTGCCGAAATTGGGCTTTTCCACACCCTGAATGCAAAAGCTGAAGCCGCAGGCTCAAACCTCTTGATGTCTGATGGTCCCAGGACTCCCAGAGGTGGGGATTCCAGAGCCATAGCCAAGAATTAACCAGCGAGAATTCATAAAGCCAAACTCCTTCATGATTCAAGACCGTCACTAAGCCCAAGACCAACTGGAGACCACACGCTCGGGGCTCCCTAACGCAAGGTGCAACTGGGCCACTCTGCAGCGCCGGGGTCTACGTGAGGAAAACCCCGTACAGATCATTTGAGCCCAAATATACGGATCCTGGAGCAAGCCAGCATGAATTTTTGCAGCCCCAGGGTCCCCCAAGACCCTCTACACCACAGAAACACCGCCTGGCGATGGTTTTGTAGCTTATTCCTCCCCAGTCTCATCTTCGGAGCAGAAAAAAATGATGGAAGTAGGAAACGTGGTTCATGGATTTATTGCCCGGGTCTCTTCTCCCCTGCAGCTCTTTCATTATTGGTCTAAAAGGGTTCAATACCAGCCCGGGCAGGGTGTTATGATAATCTATACGCCAGCATGAGGGGAGGCATGTGAGCGGGCAGCGAGCCCCCCCTTTCTAATCTTTTAAACCCAAATGGAACAAAAAATAATAATAATAATAATAAAGCAACCCCTCAATGGAGCTTGGAGGGAGCAGGAGTTAACGGTGACCACTAAGCTTCATGTAACTCTTAAAAAGTCCCTTTGTAGTGAGCCTAACAGGGCGATTAAACCTAAATGCTTTGCATATTTTGGGATTAACCCTCTGCACCCCGCTGCTGGAGGCGGGTATCTGGGGTTCGTCAGCGGGCGCTCGGTTTGCTTTACGGCAGCTCTCGTTTCGGGAGGTGCCCTGCTGCCTCCCCGGTGTCGTGGCATCCCCATTCCGTGTGGCTCACGTGAATTCCCATCCCTGCCCTAAACGGCATCGCCCCCGGGAAGCCCAGCGGGGACATCCCTGGGGAGAAGCAAACTGCCATCCGACCCCGTCCCCTACAAACCCCCGTGGTTTCATTCTCCCTGCGCTGAAATCACGCTGAAACCAGCAGGAACAAAGCAAAGCCCCTGTAATGCATCCTTTGACACCGGGACGGGACAAACCCTCTTGATCCAAGCAGGGCTCTGCCCTCCAACTGCCCGAGCAGCCCGAAGCCCTTCCCAGCTCTCCCGTGCCAAGCAAACTGGGGGAGGAAAGCCCCTGACAGCCTCTCAGCTGAGCTCTGCGTTGAGAAACCCGCATCCATCACGGCGCAAACCATTAAACAAGAGCTGGATTCATGTCTGCGGCCCCAAGTGCTTGGTTGGGATTTACTCCCCGCAACCCGCCCTTACCCAGCCGGGCAAAGGGTCTTGCAGGACCCCCACGCTCTTCCAAGCACCTTTTATTTCTGTTCCTACCTAAAGATTCCTCCACCCGAAGGATCTGGAGCTACACCAGCATCCTCCCATGTCCCCAGTCCCGTGCAAGCACAGGTGTTATTTCTGGGACAGCTTCCCCGGGAGCTGACAGGGATCGATACGTGTATTAATTTCCCTAATTAGAAATTTGTGTGGTTATCGACCGAGCGGAGCCGCACAAGGCTCACATGGACCTTGGCCACCACAGAGCCCCCGCCCCAGAGCGCATCGTGTCAGAGATGCTCCCCCCAGCACCGCGCTCGTGTTGTTCGGGGTCGGTACCTGGTCAGTGCTTGGCGTGTCCGAGATGTCGTTCATGCTCCGACTCTGCGCGTGACCTGACGGAGACGAGAGGGAGAAGGTGAGGAAACCGCGCCGTGATGAGCAGCCCGACCCCAGCCCCATGGGCGAGGAGAAAACGTGGTGGGAGGACTTCAGCCCAAAGAAAAAACCCATTATTTATTATAGCTGGGCTTTCAAACAGGGTCCAGCCAGGAGAAACCCCAAGAACGTGAAGTTTTCTGCCACCACCCTGCGGTTACACAAACCACGTCTCAGCTGGGGCCGTGGTGGGATCCCCTGGTAGGTGTGATCGCCCGTTTTTGCCTTCCCCAGCTTACGCAGGCGGCCGTAGCTCGCGCTCTGCCGCATCCGCAGGTCCTCGGTGGAGCGGTGGAAGGCGGCGCCGGCGGCCGGGCTCCGGACAGGGCTGCGGGCTGAGGGAAAGGAGCCGTTAGAGGAGATGAAGGTGCCGTGAAGAAACTTTGGGTGATGCCGAAGGCAAGAGGCTGGGCTGAAAACCGGCCACAGTCATTTAAAGTAAAGACTGAACTACCTTGTCCCAAGTCTTCTCGCTGTGGAGGCTCCGCGCAAGGAGCCTGCACCACCCCACGCCCCACCAACGCTCTCTTCCAGGCTATAAACAGGTTCAGAAGGGCAATTTCTGACACTTCGGAAGACCCGATACTTTATTTGGCTTTTTAACCTCCCAGTTCTCCTAAGAAACCTACATTTGAAACCTGCCACGAACTTCAGCCTCCAAAACACTCACGTTGGCCACCACCAAGTTTCAGGTGAACGTTTCTCCTCCCTAAACTGGTGATGAGTCCAGCATCTCAGATGTTTGAATTGAATTACTTCACTCGAAAGGCTTTTCCTTCTCCCCCAACCCACTTCCTCTGGTAAGCCCAGCGTTTTCCCAGAAAACCTCCCAAAACTCTCTTTTCCTTGGGGAAAACCATCTGGACGGGGTTTGCTGAGCTGCTCTGCACCTCTCAAACACCAGCTGCTACCACAGCATCGCTCCTCATTTTTTTTTGGTTAAACCCACTCAAAACAACCACCTTATGTTCAACGTCCCATCAATGTACCAACATTTCCAGGTCATGCTCCGTTTTGAAGGCTTCTGGGCAAGCCCTAGCTCAAACATCTAGTCCTCCAAGGTGGTTGATGGCTGCTTTGAGACCGGGGGATGCCCACGGGGTGGGAATATCGCTTATTGATGGCCCCTTCCATGTGCCCTTTGAGCTTGGGCGCTGCTGTTTCTGTCTACCCGGGCAGCAGCTGAAGCCCGGCAAATCCCGGGCTCCACCAAATGACCTCAGTTTAAACCTAAGTAAATAATCTAGCGTGAAAACAAACAAATCCCCTTTTATAAGGGCTCAAAAATAGGCAGGTTCAACTGCGGAGCAGACTGGATTTGTCTGT
The DNA here is from genome assembly GCA_009769605.1 of Bucorvus abyssinicus. Lineage (NCBI taxonomy): Eukaryota > Metazoa > Chordata > Aves > Bucerotiformes > Bucorvidae > Bucorvus > Bucorvus abyssinicus. The sequence continues at coordinate 1,276,998 of CM020059.1, read as the reverse complement.
AGGCTGGGCTGCCAGAAAACCCCTTGGCCAAGCAACCACCGACGCTGTTGTCCCTCACACAACGCCGTTGTCCATCTCAGCAGACATCTCCTTGACTTCTGGCTCCCACCCTTAAAGCCACCAGTGGCAGAGTTTTGGGGGCTTTTCTTAATGCCATAAATATTTGGGTCCCCCAAATGGTTGGGTTTCCGCCCCTTCCTTCTTCTGAGATCTTCCTGCCCCCAGGTTTGCACCCAAAGACTCAAGGATGCAACTAGGAGCAGGTTGGACCCCCAGGACTCACTTGTGTTGGAGGAGACGGACTTGCCGATGTCGGCCAAGGACCGGTGGATTGGCTTCTTGGTTTGGTGACGGTGCTTCCTGAGGAGCACGTAGCTTATCTTCTCCCGCAGCTCCGGCTTGAGCAGACCGTCCTCGATCTGCTTCTCAATGACATCGTCTGCAAGCACCGAACGAGGAGGTGTGGGGTTACCCCACCGCAAACCCTCCCAGAAAGCTCAAGACAACCCTTATTGGACCAAGTTGATGGCTCTCAGCTCCTGCCTGGTTGCAGGTTGGTTTATATCTGCCTGTAGCCATTTAAATCTGTTGCCAGCACTTTAGGACGTGGAGACCATCCATCGGAAGCCACTGATACCCACCAGCTCCTACCTATAATCTGGGGCAAAGAGTAGCCGTCCAAGTCCAGGAGCACCGTTCCTGTCTGTAGACACGTCCGCAGCTCAAACAGACTGTGCAAAGACAACGTGGACACGTGGGGCTTGCTCCACCTCTCCCCGCCTTCCTCCACCTTTTCTTCAAACTTTATCCACCTGAAACGAGAGCGGCAGCCGTGGGGACGGGCACGGAGCAGGAGAGGGAGAAGAATTGTGGCATTTCCCTTCGCAGGCGGCTTTGCCAGCCTGGATTAATTCATCCTGCAAAGTTCTAGTTGTTCAAGATCAAGGAACATCGTTAGACGTGGTGCGGACAGAGCAAAACCTCGCAGCTCCACCGTGGACCTCAGCCCCGTGGATTTCACCCTCCTCGACCTGCTCCTGTGAAATCTGGGGGGTTTCCGCGGAGCTGACCCAGCCCCAAGCCCAGGGCACGGCAAACGTCTGCGGAATCCCCCAGGCTTCACCCCGGGCGCTTCAGTCCCGCGGTGGGAGAGGAGAAGGTTTGGAAGCCCACGGGAAATGAGCCCTTCCAGCTCCTTTCCTTGATGTTACAAACCAAAGACCACGGAGCAAATTGGGGAACGGTGGCTGATTCCTCCCAGCTCCCCGGGAACGGGGCTCAGGCTCTGGGGAGGGCAGGCAGCTCTGGGCACGACGTCGGTTTGGGGAAGAAAGCTGCTTTTCCTTCACGGGAGGTTTGCAGGCTCCCTGGATTAGCCTTCGCAGGGCTTAACCTTACAACTTTTAACTGGTACGACTGGGATTTGGGCTCCAGCTGCCGCGGAGGGCACAGATGGGAAGGGATGCAGGAGGAGAAGGGGTCTGGAAATTGCTGATGGCGCTGGACGCTGCAGGGGGAGGGTGGGGAGAGCCCGGGGTTGGATCGGCTTCAAGGGGGCGCATTAAAACACCAAGAGAAAATGCTGGGTGTCCCTACTAAAAAAGCCCTAAAATTTTAACTGGGAGTGCCGGGAATGGTCCGTGCTGGGGACAAAACCCCAGAGCACCCACAAATAGACGATCTGACCCTGGTGCCCATCACTCCACAGCTCCTCACGCCCCGTCGCTGCTCGCCCGGACCCGGTTAAGCTGCTTTCTTTTTGCCCCGTTTTCCTGCCAGAAGTGGGTTAGCGCGCACACGGAGCGGCAGCTCGGGGCGGCGCGCGGGACTCGGGCCCCGGCATCCTGCGACGCTTTGGCCAAGGCTACGGCAAAACCCCGTCCCGCTGCTGCGCTCGGCTGCTTTATTTCCATTTATTTCCATTTATTGCGGATTTAGCGGCAGGTAGCTCCGCTCCCGGCAGGGAGCTGCTCTCCTGCAGCTCAAGAGGCTGAACCGCTCCAGCCGGAGAGCGGAAATCCGGGACTTGAGAAACCTCCAGCCTCTCGGGGGGGGATTTGGAAACCTCCATCTCAAGCCCTCCCTGATGAAAACCCCAAAGCAAATGCTGATTTTTTGTCTTCTGAGCATTTTGGGGTGGAAAAATAAAGGATTTTAGCCACAGCATCCCCACAGTGGTGCGTTTTGAGCAGGGCTGGAGATAAGGAAGACGCTTACGGGCTCTCCAGATCTTTGGTGACGCCAACACCCAGCCCAAGAGGTGGGATGAGCACCCACAGGACCCGATCCTGCTCCCTCCTCGTCCCTCGGGCGAACCTCTGCCCCCAGACTCGGAAATCCTGCACGTGCCACTGAAAGGAAAGCCTTGGGGTGCCACCAGCATCCCCGCGTCCCTTCCCCAAGCTCCCCAACCCTCCTAGCCCCTACAGGGCTGAGGCTGGAGGAGAAAATCCCATTGGATGTGAGATGTTCCCTGTGGACAAGCTCCTGATTCCACAAAGCCGATGGCACTCACAGCTCCTCGGGAGCGGGGGGGGTTTATAGTTATCGCTGGAGGGGCTGGAGAAGTTTAACTCTTGGTCTGGAGAGCAAAAGTGTGTGTGTGTGGGGAAAAAAGACCCGGGAAAACGTTCCTCCTGTTCCTGTGTCCCAGCTCTCTGCTCTCCTTCCCCCGTTTCCCAGCACGTCACGCCGGTTTTTGCAGCCCCCCAGCCCTTTCGGCAGGGCTTTGCTCTCATGCTGCAACTGGGAACGGGAAACGCCCCGGCTCTGGGGACGATCCAACCTGGGGAGAGGTGGGACAAGCTGGGAAATCTTCCTCCCCTCCTCCTCCTCCTCTTCCAGCTGCAAAGCCCCCCGAAACCCCGTGTTTTCCGCATTTCCCTAATTCAGACACGGCCTTTTTAACCTCGTTCCCGGACCCAGTTTCCACCCAGGGATATTTAGCGGGGGGAGAACTTTACCCGACGTATTTTCAACCCCAAGCGTCGTCTCCGCTCCTCACCTGGCCGACTCTTTCCACTCCATCTCCTCGCCGTCGTGCTGCAGCGTGTCCATCTCAGTGAAGAGCGTGGGGTTGGGAGGCTCATCGTCTTCCCCCAGGATGTAGCGGAGGCGTTCGGCAGCCGGTGACACTGCCGGGGGGGGGGTGACAAATAAAAAAAAAAAGAGGTTTATCATCAGCTGGAGACAGGATGATCCTGCAGCATTCCCACGGGGAAAGCCCCAGGGGGGTAAAGAGGGACTCCAGGGCCATTTAGTACCCTGGGGTAAGAAAAATGAGAATTTTTTATGGTGAGACACATTGAGGAGTGGGGAAACTCTAAGGAATCCTGTCCCAAAATCCCCGTGGATTTGGGATGCTGGAGTGTAGAAGGAAAAGGATGAGCGGAGGCTGCGTAGCAGCCAGGAGGGGAAGCTACCGCTCCAGGCTGGGACTCAAGGGGCGCGGCCGCCCCTGCACACAATACAGCCAAATTCCGCTCCAGGAGCATTATGTGCCCCATCTCTGGGGTATCCCACATTTTTCCCTAACCCTGAGCCTGGTTTTGCCAGGTTGGAGCCTCCTGCCATCGGCGACCAAACCCTTACGGTCTCTGGCACTGCGCATCGGGACGCACGGGTGCTCGGCGCGCGGTTTCCCCCCGGACCCCCGAGGGGGACGTGTGTCATTTAGAGATTTACCGATTCTGCAGGAAAAAATCCAGCTGCGAATAACCCGCCGGGTTGGGGAGGGCACTTACTGCCCCCCGCTCCCTCCTGAGTGATGGGAAAAGGGTTTTTTTTCATCTTTGGAGCATTCCCCGCGGTCACGGGAGGGTGACGGAGCTGCCCCCTCCTCCCCAGGAACCACCAGGCTGGGTTCTCTTTAACCCTCTCCATCTTCACGTGCAAAAACTCAGAATTTTGGTTGCGGGGAGGAATCAAACACCCCGTTAGTCAAAGGGGAGGGTCAGCCCTACACCAGACACCGTGGAAACGGGGTATTTTTACTATTTGTCGGGTCTTAACCCTCTCCTAACAGAGCCGGAGTTAACCCAGCGCTGAAAATACCTTTGTTAGCAGAATCCCCCCGTCCTCAAACCTGGGAAGAAGAAAGTTGGGTAATAAGGGACCCGAAAACGCAGGTAACTAAATTGCCGTGTGCCAGCAGAGGGAAAACTGGGAATATTGCCCCGTGCCCCCCCAAAAAAGGAGATGCAACCGAAGTGCGAAGGAATAGGACGTCCCTCGCGCCCCAGGCTGAGCCTGCTTAACCACTTAAGCCCGTTAAGCCCCACCAGCAGGACTAAAGCCCTGTTGTCAAGTCCTCCCTCCCTAAGCTTCGTTATGATGATTATTAATATTCCTGTTAATTTTAGAGCTGGGCTACGTGCCTGGAGGCCTTCAGGCTCTTTAAGCCCAAGCGCTGTTGGCAGAAGAGGGGACGAAATCAGTGCGATACCCCCCACCCCCCGCCGAACCCGCCTCTAAAGATCCTCAGCCCGAACCTGAAATTTCCCGCAACCCCCCGAATTCGCTGCGGAGGCCACGAGCCGGACCACAAAAACCAGTTTTATGGAAATGCCCATCTCGAGGGGGCAACATTTGGGAAAAAAAAAAGGGGGGGGGTGTCATTCTGCCGGCGGGGTTAGAGCTTTACAAACCCTCGGCTCGGCGGTTGTTGCCCCCAGCTCTGCCTAAATTCCCCCCTTGGGCGCCCAGAAGGGACCCTCCTGCTTCGACCCATCAGAGGGGCCCCCCCAGCGACTCGTTTTTGGAGTGTCGGGGCTGTGACACCCTTCAACCACTGGAAGCCACAGCAGATAAGTCAGGGGAGCTGCAGGGAGTCGTTCGGGAGGATAAATCGGGACGTCCAGGGCTCGGCACCTTGGGACCGCAAGAGTTCAGCTGCTGCCACGCCGCGGGGCGAAACCCACAGAGCCAGCCCGAAATCGGCACCTATTTCTTGCAGGACACGGTTTGACGGGCGCCCGGGGCAAATCTGAGACTCCCTGAGGCGGTTTTTAGGTCGGGAGAACGCTCGCAGCTCTGGCTTTGCACCCATCGAACCTCCACGGTGGGTCCGAGTCGAGCCCGCGGCTGCCGGATCGGCTCGGTGATAATATCGGATCATTTTAGGTACACGGGAACCTCCGTTTCCGAGGGTAATCGGACCGGACAGCCCCGTCACGCTGAGTTACACCCTCCTTTAGCGCACAGAGCCCTTCACACCCCAGCGTGGAGCCAGCGCCTCGCCTAGCGCTGCTTTTCCGACCCCAAAACCCCCACCCAGGCTTTAGGAACAATAAAAAAGGGCATAAAATAGGGGACGGGGGGTCATGGGGCTGCTGGGGGTTCCCATCCTGGTGGGGCAGCGGGGCTGAGCCTCACTGAAGGCTCCAGCACGTTAAATATCTGCCGTCGTTACCCTTCAGGAACAGCCTGTCCTCAGCGTTTCACAGCTCAGAGGGTCTGTGTGTACCCCCCAAAAAAAAGAGGACCCTGGGGGGGCACATCCCTTGGGATCAGACGCTCCTGCCCAAGAAACCCCCAGGTCTGGGAGACTTTTCTCCTTCCAGATATCATTTTTCCTACTTCCCCAGTGCTGGGGATGCTGATCCAGTCGTGTCCCCCCATTACAGTTTTGGGGTGAGCTGGAGCTCGGTGCCCTCAAGATGCTTTAAGAAGGGAAAAGCAAAGCCAAAAAAAAAAACCAGCCTTTCCGCCGCAGCCGCTGAAGAGCGATGGAAGTAACTTACCTGGGATCGTTCCCATCCTCTCCCCCATTTCTGTCCCGGCTAAACCAAACCTTCGCTGCACGGTACAAAAAAAAAAAACCACCCCAAAAACCCACCAAACCCCCAAACTTCCTCCTTTATCCACTCAGGCTTGTTAAACTCCCACGGCTTAAGGAGCAGATTATAGGGAATATAAAGCACTTTCCTCTCCCTTTGGCTCTCATGACGGGAAGTTACCAAATCCAACGGGATGCGTGTAGAGGTGAGCGCGCCGGGTGGCAGCGGGACGGAGCGAGCGAGGAAGGGGTGGAGGGGGGAGGTTCTTTTGTGGAGGGGTTTTCTTTCCCACCTGGAGCAAGGGGGGAAAACCCCCTCCAAGCTCAGGGGAGAGATTAGTTTTCTGGGAAAACCCCCCCGGATGAGGGAGGTTTCCTGGGGGAACACAGAGCTGAGGCTTTTGGGGGTGTTTTACCTCCATAAAGTGATTTTGCCCCCCCCCAAAACCAGCCCAGTGGCATTTTCTGCCTGCGGGAAGGAGGGGACGTGGTCCTGCTGGTGACGGCACGGAGGAGCTGTGAGCGGAGCCCGCTGCAAACCAAACACCCCTCCCCGTGCAAAAAAAAATAAACTGGAAAACTTGTCCCTCCGAAGGGAAGCGCAGAGCTGAGCCCCTGCCCGCCCCGCTGAGCCGTGGCCCGCTCGACAGAACCCCAACGCTGAGTTCTGGAGGGGAGGTGGAAAAAAAAAACCCGGAACCCCAAGAGATCGACGGCTGCTTGGCTGTGTGCAAAATGTTAATCTTCGTTAAGGAGATTTAACGAGACCGGGCAAAGCCTCGGGCAAAAGCCTGTCGGGAACAAGGTGTGATGCCTGGAGGGTGTCTGCACCCCCGGGACCCCCATTGCCTTCTCCCAGGGGCAAGGGCAACCTCTTCTGAGCCCACCCATCACCGAGCCCACCTCGCCCCCCTGGGCCCGGCTCTCCGAGACAAAATAAACCTGGAAAGCACTGGGAAACATGGCGCCAGACGGAATCGCCGGACCAAGCACCGCGGCCGGGGGCCAGGGGGGCGATTTAATCCCGGAGGAAATCCGCTGCGAACCCCCCTCCTGCTTTTTCGGGAAGCCCGCGGGCGACTCACTGGTCCTGCTGGCGTTGTCGTTGCCGCTCTCGTAGCAGCCGTGGCCGCCGTCGTCGGTGTCGGAGCGATCCTGGCGCTCGTAGTGCCGCTCGCTCTCGCTTGTCCTGTCCCGGCTGGAGGCAGATCTTCGCCGACGCCGTTTCCTCCGGTAGCCCCGGGGTACCGGCACCCCGATGTAGATGGAGTGGTAATCTGGGGGGGGCGCGGGGTGGAAAAAAAGCTTTAGAGAGAAAATCTGGGGGGTTCCCGCTGGCAAACAAAAAAAAATAAAGAGCCAAGGAGATATTTGCCGCCTTCCCACCAGGTTTAGAGCACCCGCAGGAGCGTTTCGATGGGGCAAAGGGGATGTGCCGAGCCCGGCACCGGGAGAGTGGATGCACCAGCCGCTGTCCGGGGCACCCCTGGGGTTTCGCTCACCTTCCTCATCGTCGTACCTCCTCCTCGAGCTGCTGAGCCCCCTCTCGCTCATCCCATCCTCATCCTCCAGCATGGTCCGGCCACTAGCGGAGAGCTGAGCCACGGGGAGGAGGAAGGAGAGAGATTTTAAAGGGCGCCGGGTGGGGGAACAGCCTTTTTGCACACCCCCCGCCATGGGGATCCTTCACGCGTGGCCCCGGTGAAGTCACAGCCGGGGAGCCGGGACCTTCCCTGCAGACGCACCGCGGACCCTCCAGCACCTCCTGCCAGCGCCCACGTCTTGCCCCGGCGAGCTCCCCGCCCTGCCTCGCTCCGCGCCAGCCCTGCCCGCGCTCCACCGCCGCTCTCCCCATGTTTGATAAAATTCACCGGGGTTACGTCTCCGGTCTCTTATTTCTGCTGCTCAAAGGAAGGTGCACGTGAAGCGTAAGAGCTCAGGAGAGTTTTGCCGGCTCGGTTATGGCCACAACCTCAGTTCACAGGGGTTGGCACCCGTTTAATTTTCGGGGTGGGGGGGACCTGCACCAACAAAAGGGGGTTTGCAGAACCCGAGCTCATTTTTCCCCGTCTCCACATGCAGATTTTACACCGCTGCCAGATTATCTTCCTTCCAACCCGCTGTTTTATTGCCCATACGGGTTTCTGTGGATTTTGCCACGGATGTTAATTAATCTCCTAATTATCTGACCTCTAGTGATTGCCTTTCACACTTGACTTGGACGGGAGGACGGTTACTATTCCTGGCAGCCCGGTCGATGCCTCCCAAAGTGACTTTGAGAGCGCGCCGAGAGCCAGCCTCTCTGCTCCCCCGTTCCAGGGCGAGATCGCATCGTTACCCGGCTCTTTTAGGGAAGAAAAACTCTCAATTCGAGCCAAATCAGTTAAAAATATCACGGGAACCGGGTGTGCACCTGGATGGCTGGAAGGGTCCAGGGCCGGGGCGGCTCTTCTTGGGTTGTTGAATTATTGACCCATTTTCCCTCCCAAGGCAAAGAGCATCTTCAGCCCGAGCCGGGCTCCAGCCTCATCCCGGTTGGGTGTTGAAAACACCTCTTGATTTAACAGATTTGGGGGTTTTTTTGGACTGCATTAACTCAACACTAACACATTTTGGGGCTCAACTTGAGGATTTTAGGAAGCTGCCACTGGCAGAGGCAGCGGTGAAATACCCACCCAGCTGCAGGCGTAAACCTTTGGGCTCTAAAAACAAGCCGGTACCTTCCCACTGATGAAGCGTCACAACCCCCCAGGAGCTTCGGCGCTGGGTCGGGGTCCCCGGGTGATGGGTGGGGGAAGAAATATCAATTTTGGGGGTGATCTAGCTTGGGTGGCGAGAGCTCCGGCACCGCTCCGTTGGGCATCTGCTGATGACCCTCTGCGCTGTGAGATCCACCGAGGTGCTGATCGATTCTGGCTCACTGGTGAGTCACGCAGCCCGGGATTTTTTCCTCTAATTTTTTATATATAAAGCTTTTTCCCCCCCCAAATCCTCAGGTACAAACACAAGCACAAGGCAGACTAGAAGCAACAGAAAATACGACTGTAAGTCCCTACAAATAAGGGGGAGGAGAAGAGCGCTGTCATCTTGGCCAGTTAAACCCCACCAGCTCCCAGTTCCACAAAAAACCAAGTTTTACTGTTAATAAACTCACCTAAAACTGCCCCCAAACCGCTCAGAAATCGGAGGACGGGGCCGCGGAGCCGAGTCACGGGTGCCAGTGGGTGCGAGAGCCCGGTTTGCCGTGAGATAAAGCTGCTCTTGCCACCATCGTATCGACGCTGCTGCCCAACGCTCCGTCGCTCCCAGCCTAAAATGTATTTCGGGCGACGCCGATTGACTTTGGGAGCAGAAGAGCATCACGGGACGCAAACAGAGCTCTGGAGAGGGTGGGACATGAAGCCAGCAGAGATCTGGACTCGCGCAGCGATGGTCTGTAGGCACCAGGCCAGGGGGATGGAGGAAAATTCGGGTCGTCCGTCCCCAGCTCGCAGGGTCTGTGTTTTCTGGGGCCATTGGGCTGTTCTGGCACGATCGTGAGGGATTTGGCTTTTATCTGCAGGATCATCCACGTTTGATCTTAAGGAATGGAAGGACGTTCTTCAGGGAGGTGCAGGGAAGCGTCACCATCAGCGAGAAAACTCCAAACCCCCCTGGGGACGACAGGATGGACCTCTGGGCTGTCCAACGGGGGTTTGGAGGGGGGTGACGAGGGCTGCACACCCAATTATTTTGCCATTTCCTCTGTTTGCTTTTAATGTGTTGAACACCCGTAAATTTAATTTCATGAAACGCAAGCCCTCGCTCCCGCGAGCGCGTCCGCTTCGCTTCCCCGGCTGTCCGCCACCGGTTCACGCCTGGCTTCCTCGCCCCCGCTCAGCCTGTTAACGGGGGTATCAATAAATCCCCATCGAAGCAGCGCCCAGCACTTTGGCACAGCCGACCTCGGCGTGAAGGGCTGGGAAGTCGGACGTGGTGCTTTGAGGTCACCCGGTATCGGGGCTTTTCTCTCGCCTCTGGGGAGATGGTTCGATGGCACGAGCAGGAGTATCGATCCCATTTTTGCCCCAGCTCCTGTATTCTTGGATTTGCTCTCCCGTGGGTCAGGTCTGGAGCAAGGCAGCAGTGATTTGAGACACAAAGTTCAGGAATAGTGTTGGCGTGCTCTTGATTTAGCGTTACGAGGCGTGTTTGTAAGCAGGGAGAAAAGCTTTTGCAAAGTGACCTTACGATCTCACGCTCCTGCTTAAATCTACCTTTGCCACTGTCTGAGTCCCAGACTGGTTTGGGTTGGAGGGACCATCAAAGCTCCGCCAGTCCACCCCCCTGCAGGCAGCAGGGACATCTGCAACCAGAGCAGCTTCCCCAGAGCCCCAAGGGCCAACCTGACCTGGGGTGGTGACAGGGATGGGGCTTCTCCCACCTCTCAGGGCAACCTGTGCCAGGGTCTCATCACCCTCAGCAGCAACAATCTCTCCCTTCTCTCTGCTCTCAATCTCCCTCTCCCAGTTTAACCATCAGCCCTTGTCCTGTCCCAACAGCCCCTGCTGAACAGCCCCTCCCCAGCTTTCTGACCCCCCCTTGAAGCACTGACAGGCTGCACTAAGGTCTCCCCGCAGCCTCCCCTGCTCCAGGCTGAACCCCCCCAGCTCTCTCCCCTCTCCTCCCAGCAGAGGGGTTCCACCCTCGGGTCACTCCTGGGGCTCCTCTGGCCCCGCTCCAGCAGCTCCGTGTCTCTGCTGGGCTGAGGAGCCCCGAGCTGGACCCAGTGCTGCAGGGGGATCTCCCCAGAGCACAGCAGAGGGGCAGGATCCCCTCCCTCCACCTGCTGCCCACACTGCTGGGGATGAGCCCAGCACACGGGGGGCTTCTGGGCTGCCAGCGCCCATTGCCGGCTCATGTCCAGCCTCTCCCCCTCCCAGCACCTCCAAGCCCTTCTCCTGGGGACTGCTCCCCATCCCCTCACCCCCAGCCTGTGCTGACACCGGGGGCTGCTCCGACCCCAGGGCAGGACCTTGCCCTTGACCTTGTTGAACCCCATGAGGTTCACACAGACCCACTTCTCCAGCCTGTCCAGGTCCCTCTGGATGGATCCCATCCCTCAGATGTGTCCCTGCACCACTCAGCTCAGTGTCAGCTCCAAACTCACTGAGGTGGCACTGAATCCCGCTGATACGTCATTGATGAAGGTATTAAACAGCACTGGTCCCAGTACAGAGCCCTGAGGGCCACCACTTGCCACCAGTCACCATCTGGACGTCAAGCCATTGACCACCACCCTCTGGACGCACCAGCCAACCAACTCCAGGCATTTGCAGACCAGCTGTCTGCCCAAGCTGACGCACGGATCGACTTCTCCCCATCTCCCATTGCTCACCATCTGCCGAAAACCAGTACGGATCCAGGCACCGAAACCTGCCGGTGTCCGACTGCCTGTGCGGGGTCCAGCGCTGGCGGGCTCTGCCCAGCCAGATAAAGCTGTTGGTGGCTGCTTGACCTGTAAATAAAGAGAAAATAAGAAAAATGAACTTTCTTTCTCCAAATCCGTGGAAACACAAAGAGCAGCTTGAATTTATCAGCTTGCGTTTTGTGCAGTTTTACTAAACCCCTCCTGGAGAGAGGGGGGAGAAGAAAGAAAAGCAAAATCCCTGGAGCCCACGAGGCATCAACCCCGTTACTCCCTAAACAATCCCGCTCCCCCGTTTCGCTGGGCTGCAGCTTTTACCTTGTGGAAAAACCCCAAAGCGATTAAAAAATGATTAAAAAATCCCCCGCGCAGCTCCTGTGTTCTCGGCTCCCTTTTCAACGTGATATGCAGGAAAAAAAAAAAACGGTTCAAAAAGGTGTTTTTCCAGGGCTGCGCTTCTCGTTCAGTTCGAAAATAACGGCTGGGAACAGTCAGAAGAGGGAGACAGAGCCCGGCAGTCGCACCCCAGCGCTCAGCCACCTTTCCCGGCTCCAGCACCCGCAGAACCGACGCCAGATTCCAATAAACCCTTGTTTAAAAGGTGCCGCTGATAAAGCCGCCGTTCCCTTCGCCGAGCGGCGCTGCAGACACGCTCCCTTTTGGAAAAACAGACTTTTTTTTTTTTATTTTTTCCCTTTGCATTTTGCTTTGGAGACGATTCCTCTCGCTTGATAGATGAGGCAATTACAGCCACCCCGCGGGATTTTGGTACATTCGGAGAGAACCCAGGTCCCTGATCTACGCTCCCCGCTCTCCGTTTGACTTACGGCTGCTGGGGGAAGCTTTTTTTTAATTGCTGAGCCCAGGGAGCTTTGCAGGGTTGGTTTTTTTTTTATAAAAACACTCATATTTGTGCAGTGCCTCTGTCTGAGGTTTCCCCCTGCGAGCCCGTTTCAGCTCACCGGGGTTGGATGCGACACGCGGCGGGTGTTTCATTCCTGTATCCCGAGCGATGCGGGAGGAAGATGCTGCCTTCATCACCGAGTTGTGCTAAAACAGAGATACTAGAAAAGGTAATTCCTTACCTGGAGGTTGGTCTGCAGCAGAGGGGAGTCACCACCATCCCCCGGGGCAGCACGTTGCCACAATACGGTTGGTTTTGTTTTAAAAATTCTGGGCTCTCCTTTTTCTTGCCTGGGAATAAAAACCTGACGCCGTAATTCACGGGGAAGAGCTGGAAACCTTCAGAAATGGGGTTTGTCCCCCTGCGCAAGCCCTGCCCAAACATCCATCGCGATCCAGGAGGAGGAAGCGGTGCCTCCCCAGGGATGCGAATCCTGGAGGAACCCTCTGGAAAGGCTCTGCAGAGCCAGCTGCTCCATTTTAGCCTTTTGCTGTGTCTTTCTGGGGCATCTGGGGATCTACCGTTTGTCCGGAGATCGGGCTAAACATAACCATAAAGATCCCCCAGTGATGACGGTGCCGCGTCCCTCCTCGACCGGCGAGCAGTGAGCGGAGGCGACTCTGCAAAACGCAACAGGAGTCTTGTTTATTGTGTGAAACCAACCCCCAGACCCAACAAGGAGATGCACAAATGCTTCAAAACACCGAGGCGGCAGAAGGACCCCGGGAGCTCGCGCGCCCGCACAGTGCGTTGTGGTTTTTAGAACCTTCCAGTGTTACTTCACAGCTTCCCCCAAAGTATCTCCTGATCCTGAGACGATAAATCATATTATTCCCACATTCAACGTCCACCACCAGCCTCAGAGCGTTGCTCCAAGCTGCCCTTCAGTCCTCCACCCTCTCACACTTTGCTGTGGCAGATGGCACCTTCCTCCTCCTCCTTGTCTTCCTCCTCCACGGCGTTGACGGGGATGTAGCCCCCTTCCTTGGGCAAGCACCAGCACCAGCCCGCGCCGCTCAGATCCACCGCCCCGAAGCTGAAATCCCGCGTCTCCAGCATCCTGAAGTCAACGGTGTCCAGCTTGGAGTAGATCTCGTTGAGCTTTTGCCAATAGAGCCAAGCCATCACGAGGCCAATCACCTGCAAAACACGAGCGTTAAACCCCCTGGAGTCAGGCAAACCCTTCCTGAAGGTCTTCTCCTGCAAGAGACGCTGTCACCTGAGCTTCCAAACCTGGCCAAGAGAGGACAAGAGCCAGGAAAATCTTCTGCCAAAGCAACGGGCTTGTTGCCACCTCAGAACATCAGCCCTGACAGCGGGACGTGGATTAGCTGGACGTCACCACGAGCGCTGCAAGAGAGATCCGGGCTCTTGCTACAATCAAGATATTGCTGCAAACGTGGTGCCCCCCCCGGTGATTTCCCATTGCTCCCCTGGCTGTCAGGAATTAAAAAATACCCTCTAAATCTTTAGGAGAAAGGGAAAAAAAAGCCTTTTCAGCAGCGCAAGACTTCAGGCTCACGGCTTTGATTTCAGCTGACGTCCCCCTTGCAGCGCTCCACGCCGCGGCTGCGGCCGCCGGGCGATAAGCCGCGACGAGGAGCTCTTTGCAGCCCAGACGCTGATGAGGGGCACGGGGGCAATCAGAGCGTCTTCAGCACAAACTGCGTCTTTCGTACGAGCCCTCCACCCACCTCCACCGCAGACCCGGAGGAGCCCCCGACGCTTTGGGGTCGGCACTGGGATGCAACTGGTTTGTAGCTACTTTCAACGCACCAAACGGGATGGAGAAGGACAAGACCATCTTGAGCCTCAGGGATTTCCCTCTCAGTTTTGAGGCTGGTAGTTAAGACGTTAGTTACGAGACGGTAAGTTAAGAGTAGGTTAAGGCTGTAGTTAAGGGTCGATAAATAACCCCGTTGGGCCGGAATCTCCTGTGCTATTGTGGCACGTTGGTTTTGGAGCTGAAAAATGTTCTTGATCATTTCTCTGGGTCCAGATCGATCCCTTCTTCAATAGTCTGGGAAGTGGGAACGTTAAGAGGAGGATAAATGGGGCAGAGCAAAAGGTTTGTAAATGAGGGACCATAAATTAATAATTTGCCTTTCCAAGACGGAGAAATACCCTGCCAGCCGCACACGAGCCACCCCTAAACCAGCTCGGTATTTATTTTGCCTTCCCGGATTCATCTGGAGGTGGATCCTGAGGGGATCCCCCCGGACCGACAGCTTCAACAAGTCAGGAGAAGCGGAAGACCACGGTCTTTGAGCTGCTCTGCCAACGCCAAGAGTCCTTCCTCGGAGGTGGAGCTCGCCCTGGTCCTGCTTTCCTCAAATTGCATCCTCCTCATTTGCTGTTCCATCTAATTACTGACCACAGAATTAATCACCGAAAGACCAGGGCAGGGCTTTGCCGACCGCAGGAATTACAGAAATGTCAGATTTTTTGCCGTCAAGGAAAGATGACCGCGGATGCTTGAAGAAATACTGAAGTCAGGAAACATCTCGGCATCTCCTTTTGCTCCCCAAACGGCTGGAAATCAGGAGATCTTACAGCCCCGGTACCTGCAGAGCTCCCTGCTGCCCTCAACACCCTCGCTGCGGTGCTGCGCACCGCCCGTCCCTCTTAGCAGGCAGCTCCTTCCTAAAAACTCGATGGAAGAGATTTTTTACGAGGCTGGTGAAACACTGACCGGCTGCCCAGGTAGGTCATGGATGCCCCATCCCTGGAAACACTCCAGGTCAGGTTGTACAGGGCTCCGAGGAACCCGCTCTGGTTGAAGATGTCCCTGGTCACTGCAGGCGGTTGAACTCGATGGCCTCTGAAGGTCCCTTCCGACCCAAAGAGTTCTGCGTTTCTCTGTTTCTATTCTCAACGATTCCAGCCCGCGCAGGGAGCTGGCATTCATCCCCGACTCAAACCGTGCGAGACGCCTCTGCTCCCCGAGAACGTGCGCGGGACCGGAACTGAGCCACGAGACCCCGCGGGATGGAGCAAAATAACAAGCCCAAAGACTTTGCCATGGAGATGCCAGCCAGGTTCCTGCTCTCCTACCCCACGTCTGTCCCCTCTTTGGTCCCCAACGCTGCAGAGACCTCCGGGCAGGGCTGCGGGAGGCCACGGCTGGTGGGATGCTGCTTGGAGATGGCTCCGTCTCCCCACGAGCTGTAGGGAGAGCCCGGGGTAACCGCTCCCGTGCTGACCCGGGTAATGAGCTTGTGCTAATCCATATTCAACAGCGGAGCCTTTAAGGGTTTTCAAAGTTTTAAAATAATATTTAACTGCATGTCAAGCTGCAGCGCTATTCACTCCCATCAGCATGGGATTAAACTCCCACTGCTGACGCCGGGAAAGGACTGAGCGAGCAAAAAACCTTTTGTAATGACAATTTTAAGGCAAGATTGTCATTTTTAGCTCCCTATACCACGGGGTAATTCAGAAAAGATTTGTGTTTACAATAAATAGAATGCAAATTAATCCAGCTCTGCCAAACCAGCCGGGGCTGGGGGACGTCGTCCCTCCCGACATCCCGATTAAACTGGGGATTTTTTTGAATGGAATAAAAGCACCTCGAGCCCTCAATCAGCTGCCTGCCTCCGCCGCCTTCGCTCTCCGCTGAGTTATGAGCCGCCTTGCGTTCCAGCTCGCCTCCAAAGATCCTCTTTCCCTTAATGAAAACAGAAGAAGCTGTCAGGAATACAGATGCGTTCAATATCGCCGGCACCGAGGGCGCCGTGCTGGCCAGAAGTAAAGAGGCTTCGAACGTGAGCGCTTGTTTTATTGTGCTGCAGAGGAGCCCGGGAACAAAAACGTAGCAAAGAGGAGGCTAAAAGAATTAAACCACCGCTTTTCTCCCCGAATTCCCCTCCCCGTGCTGGTAATCACCAGTGAGCGAGGGGAGTTACGGCTCGAGGGTCATTTGAAGTTAGAAAACGGCATCTTTCTGGCTGGTGATAGAGACTGTGCGTGTCGAGGGGGTCGATAAAGCGTGCAGACCCACCTCCCCCTGCGCTGCCCGGCCACCTCGAGCCGGAATCGAGAAGGAAAACTTGGCCAAAGCAAAGCGTCGCCCTTGGAAGGGCAGTAGTCCCCGTGGCCACGCAGATACCTGGATTGTTCTGGTTTCACCCGCTGAGCTCTCAGTGGTCTCCAGGACGGAGACATCCCGGTGATTTTAAAGAATGTTTAAAGAAAGCAGAGTGGGGGGCGGGTGTCTGCCGCCATTCCCACCAGTCGCAGCTCATAGAGGCACCGAGTCGTTTGGGTTGGAGAAGCCCTTGGAGCTCCTCCAGTCCATCCCAGCACTGCCGGGTCCCCACTGACCCCTGTCCCTCAGCACCACCTCCCCACGGCTGGGAAACCCCTCCAGGGAAGGGGACTGCACCACTGCCCTGGGCAGCCCGTTCCAGCGTTTGCCAACCCCCCCATCCTGGGTGACCAAACACGCAACGCTCCCTACGAGGGCAAAAAGGATGGAAAAGAGCAACAAAACGACGCTCAAGAGCCTTTGCAGAGTGACGGCAGGATTAACCACCTCCTGCCGCATCGCGATCCCAACAAAACCGACTCTGGCCGTGGAGAAAACAATCCCTCAGCCCAACGAGGGGCTTCTGCCAGCAAATCTTGCGTCAAGAAAACCCTTCTCCACGCCATCGGCACTGGCTGCTGGGCAGGCGAGCACCCGGCTCCGGAGGTGCCTGCCCATTTGGGCGGCTGTAAAGCTGGATCCTGCTGAAGAGGAGAGTGGAATCACTTCAAGCTTTCCCGGAGCTAATCAAGTAAAAGGCAAGCATTGATCTTTTATTGGCTTTTCCTTCCAGAAATTGATATTTATAGAGCAGGCTCTGCTCGAAGTCATGGAAAAATCCCTTTTATTCCCCTCTTCTACTCCATTAAGCACACGTCAGCCACTTGAGAATCCACCAGAGCCCCTGGAGCAACTAAGATATTAAAAAGCAAACAAAATCCAAATTAATCTTGCAAAGAAAAAGGGAACTTTGACAACACAAATCCCTTTGCACAAGGAGACATTTAACATCACTGTCACCAAGAGACGAAGACACCGAGCCGCAAAAAATGCCGGTTGCAAGTCTAAGGCTGCGTTTTTGAGGACTGAAATGGCTGATCTCCTGGATTTACGCTCTTAGGAGGGAAGATCTACTCCACGCTGCTGCCCTATGACTCTGTAGCTGCTCCCAACGTAGAGCTTTGGAGGAAACACTGAAGTGAGACGGGGGGAGCAATAATTTACCCTGGAGTCGGTAAATACTAACCCTTGGCAGAGATTTTTTTTCGATTTAAATGGACTTGTGCCACTTTCTGCCTCCTTAGGATGGAAAAAAAAAGAGGTCGAAGAGCTTTTTCTATGCACCTTATTGCAGTGGCTACGTCTTCACCTTGCCAAGGAGGTGGGAACACCATCGGAAAACACCTCCCGCAAAGACATGGGAAGGGAGAAGTCGGAGATGTTTTTCCTGAGGTCAATATAAAAACTGCGAAAGAGCACCCAGGCACCCGAGCACGGTGGGAGCAATAACTGCCCACTCTCCATGGGTGCTCCACGTCAGCCCAAACTCCTCTTGGGTCCTTCTTTCTGCACCAGCTCACGCCAAAACCCAAGGGCTCAGGTGCCAAGCTCCAATCCCTCGAGCTCGAGCTGCTCGCCCGTCACAGACGAGGCTCAAGTTTGGTCCTAAGGAAAAGCGACACTCTGAGGAAAACTGGGCAAACCCTAAAGCTGGACTCGGGACGTGGATCACGATCCCAACCTTCTCCCCAGCATCCTGCAAGTTTTCCACCAAGGTGGTTCGCAGTGACGTGCAGGACAAGACGAATTCCCACAGGTCAAAGATGGGACGGGCCAATACGTTCACTCTTCCCAAAGCTCACGGCACTGTCACCTCCCCACGTGAGCAGCGCCAAACCCTTCCCTGCTGGATCAATATTCTCACTCAAGGACAATATCCTCCCTCCAGCTCTCTGCTGGCAGCTGCTGGGGATGAAGCTGTTGCTGGGCTGACAGCTCCTGGCAACACAGATGGCCATTTAGAACTTAATTCCCTTCAAAACTTGATAGAATCAAATCTGATTTATATTTAAAATCTGGAAATGGGGAGCAGATGGGAAGAGCGACGTTCTTCATCCGAGTAGCGTTTAACGGCATGCCAGGAAAATCACAACGCTCGCTCAAAAGCACTTGATAGTCATCAAGGCTCAGCAACCCTTCTCGCCACCCCTGGTTTTCCCCGCATCCTCCCCAGTTAAGAGCATCACGTTGGCAGATTAATGGGCACCGCAACAGGCGGCTCCTGTAATGGGCTCTCGACACCCCGCGAGGCAGATGGAAGCGGTCGCCTCTGTTACGGCACTTTCTCACCCCGTTCCTGCGCCCATGGCCTCTCCTAGCAGAAGTCCATTTGCATGCTGAGAAACACAGAGCCTCACAGCGAGGACTGAGGACAAACTGCTCCCCTGTCTCGCTTCTCCGTTTGGACCATCTGAGAGCTCCAGAGGAAAGTCCATCCTCGGAAAAAACTAGCTCGATGGGCCACGTATTTCCCCAGCAGCTTCTGCTTTATTCAGCCACGATTCTACCAAGTGGAAACACACCAAAAAATAATCTAATTTCATTGCCAATTAGATAAAACCCTGCATCTGGAAAGCATCACCAGCCACCTCCAGCGGCAAACCCAGCGTTACGTCCAACGCGATAAAGAGAAACCTGCTTGGGAGCGTCGCGAGGAATCAACACAAGGATGGAACCCACGCTAAATCATCATGGTTTTGTCAAAAATAATTCTGGAAAGACCTAGGAGAGGTATTCACCTCCTTGCCAGCGCAGTGCCAGAGCTGTGGTGAAGGGGCTGCCCCAGCTACAGCCCCAAACGTCTCTCTGTACCGAGCATCTGTGACCAAGAGCTCAATTACCTGTGCTGGAAGGTTGGTTGGATCCTTGGGCATCGTTAACGGGCAACGGCTTTCGTGAGGCACGGCAAATCCTGCTGAATTTGCCATTAGGGTTTGTTTTGGTTAATATTTACGCTCTGTTTGAAGAGAGCTGTAAAAACAACTATAAAAGGATTTGCTGTGTGCGTCTTGCTTTGCCACGCTCTTACTCCATCGATAACGAGGTTTCGGGAGCGCGTTAGGAGGCCGCCGGCCCTGCGGTCGTAAACTGTTCGTTTTGCCGAGGAGGCTCTAGAAAGCCCCGTGGCACTTGCTGCCCAGGACACAAATCTCAGCTGTTAATGGAGGGGACAAAGCCCAACAAACTAAAAATGAATTCTTTTCCTCCTCCAGCACAGGGAAAGAAGCTGAGAGGACGCTGACGGGATCCACCACGTACCTGCGGAAGCAGCAGGGAGCACACGATGCCCAGAGTGGCCTCAAAGTTGTCTTTGAGCCAGAGCCCGACGGCGTGGATGCAGCCTCGCACGTGGATGACGTCGAGCAGCTCCAGGCGCTGGAAGAAGAGTAGAGAGAAGCATCACGGGGGGGTTGGGGGTGATGTCATTTCATGTGTTTGCTCCTTCTCGCCAAAGGAGAGGCATGAGAAGTGGTGGAGTCCCCATCCCTGGAGGGGTTTCCCAGCCGCGTGGAGGTGGTGCTGAGGGACAGGGGTCAGTGGGGAGCTGGCGGTGCTGGTCAGGAGCTTAAAGGGCTTTTCCAACCCAGTTCTGTGATTCTGTAATGGATTTCTGGGATGGGACCTTCCCTGGGAGCTCCAGACCGGGTGCAGGGAGACACCGCAGCTCTCTGCTGCGCTACAGCCCCACGGGCACCCTCCAAAACAGCCGCTCTCCTACCACCAAGCCTCAAAACCCAATGCAGGAGCAGCATGTCCTGGGGTAGCCAGGGAAGAGCAACAAAACCAAATTTCTACATGGCTGCAGGAACAGGCATCCAGGTGGGGAAGAGCTTACCTGCGGAGAACTGGCTGGATTGAGGGGGTTTTGAGGGGAAGGAGAAGTAAATCTCATACGTACGAAGGAAAAAGCCAACGCTACCTCCTTATCGAGCGTCCTGTATCCACAGAGGGTGTTAACGACTTCTCCAGGGACCTGCGAACAGAGAATTGGAGGAGGACTTAGCTCGGGGGAAGCCAAAGGGGAAATACAAGAAATAAGAATAAAAGAATACGAAATAGAAGAGCTGGCCCAGTTGCCTCGACCATTCAGCAAGCAGCTTCCCTCCAACCTCGCTCTGCTACCGCGGGCTCCTTTTTGCTCCTTGGCAAGAAGTCGTCGGGTTTTTTAATTATTTTTTGGCTTTAAACCACGCTTCTCTCTGGCTTCTGCTGATCTGGAGGATGCTCAGGTCCCCTCAACGCTCCTCCAGCGATCTGAGCCAGGACCGGCTTCACGTCACACGAGCATTTCGCAAAGCAGCTCCTTCACAACGTTCCTGGTTAATTCTGAAGGTTTCTAACACCTTCGGCCGTGTCTCTCCATATAAAACAGGGAATTTCACAGGGATTAAGTGTATTGGGCTCTCCAGAAATCAAGGGGGAATTTCCCCAAAGTCTTCCACCGCTTTGAAGAGAAACGTAGGGATTTTAGACTAGCCCGAGTCTTAGATCTTCGTTGGCCAACCAAAACATTTCAGGAGCTACAGGGAAATCCCGGCCAAGCGCTGCGAGTCAGGACTTTGCTAAAATAAAATCAATCCTAATTCTTTGGCTTCTGTTTGGATGGAAAGTGGTACATTTTGGGTTACAAAACCGGTTCTTGCTCATCCCTAAAAAATACCAAAGCTGGACAGGAGCTCCAGCACACCTGAGCTAGTTGGGTACTTTGAACCTCTTGGGATCGATCTTCTGATGGGTTCCTTTAGCTTGTCTCATGGATCGAACAGCCGCTTCCATAACACCGTGTACTTCTAAACGGGCCCTTGTGCCCGTAAAATAATAATGCGCTGAAATTACTGTGCTTTCAGAAGGATGGCTTTGACAACCGGGACAAACTCCTGGACCACAAAACAAAACCATCCCCGTCTTCGGCGGCACAGAGATGAAAAGGAGCCATGTGCACGCTGAGACGTAACTCATGTTTTCCTGCAAGAAACGTGCCCCATAAAGCTGCAACTTGTTCCTCCTGTCACCGGCAGGGACGTTATTCCAGCACGACCCTCCGCAGAGCTTCTGCACCCACCGCGTTCCTCCCAGCGCTGTCAGCAATCCCAGCTCTCACCGCTGCAAGACACTGCGTACGAACGGGGCAGAGATAAGGAGGCTGATTAGTCCCCGGCTGGAGAGGATCCATCAGGAGGAGTGACCCGAGGGTGGAACCCCTCTGCTGGGAGGAGAGGGGAGAGAGCTGGGGGGGTCCAGTTGCACCAGGACAAGGGGTGATGGGTTAAACTAAAAGGGTGGACGTTCAGACTAGGTGAAAGAATTCATACAGGTGCCCAGGTGGTCCCTGCTCATCCCTCCTGCCCCAGGGCTGAGGATCTTCTCTTCAGCCTCAAGTATGTTGGTGGAAAGGGGTTTCAGCGGGGCTTGCACAGCGCTAAGACCCCACCAGGCATGTCCAGAGCGTCGCACACAGGTACCTCCTTCACCCCGAGGTGCTTCTGCCACCATCTCAGGATCACCTCACCCCAAGTGCCCTGCAGTGCCCAAAATCAAATCTCTGAAGGAGGAGGTTACATCTGCACCTGGTTTCTGCTCGCCCCAAGAGCTGGTTTCATTTCTCACGGAGGTTTAGATGCACTTGGTGAGGTCTCACGCCCCATAAAACCCCTCTGGCTCTCAGAACCACGTTCACGGGTTTAATTCTTGACAAAACAACGCAGAGGATTGACTGTGGAACTTCCCTCCCAGGGACTGGCTGCTCCAGTCCTTCACTAGAGCATCCTCCAGATCCAGCTCACTGCCACGGGAAGCCAAAGAGCTGCCGTATTTCTTACCCTACTGCATTAATCGTCGGTGATTTCTTCTATCTCCACCTCCAAGGTCTTTTGTTTGCCAGAGCCTCACCCAAAACCACGGGGAGCGTAAAAAAGCTGCAAAAAGCTCTCGACTCCCCGCAACACATCCTCTCTCCTAACACAAAAGGACAACCCACAAATTTCTAATTCCATCTTTGGAGCTTTAGCATTCTTAATCAACGCCCTGATTAGGGACGACAAGGATTTTTGCAGCTGGTTTGCATGTCAAACTTCCCCTGATAATTCAAACACCTCCGATTTCCCTCTTTTTCCCATTAAAAATCCAACCACGGTATGAGATCGGTGACGCATTTTCCTCGGGCCGTTAGTAACGGCCAGGGTTCAGGGGGAACGTTGATGCTCCCGACACTCTGAACCTCCAGGAGGTTTTGTTACCAGGATCATGCTTAGCAAATCCTTTTAGCCACCAGCATTTCTGGCCGCAGCAACAGGGGATGTTTGCACTTTGTGGCCCGGCTCCTGCCATTTCACCCACAGCGTGTGCTGGATTGAGGGCAGCGAGGCGGGCGCTTGTATTAAGTCGGCGTCACGGCGTTAACTTAGTCTCAGCACAGAAACACTGCGTGGGGGGAGTCTCTTGATTTCCAGTGCTGAAATCCAGCCCAGGAGATCCCAATCGCTCAGCAAATCCACTGCCCACCTCGCCCCGTCTCCGTCCGACCCAACTTGCCACGCGTTGGAAGCGCAGCTGCTCACCAGACTATTTTATCCCGTTGCACAAGGGTGGCTCTTCATCCCAACGTGTCTCCCAGCACCATTTTCAGCAAACCCCTTAAAACCCTCCTGAGTAGGAGCAGACACCAACAAACACAATCCCCTGGCTGAGAAGCGTGTCCCCTTGGATGGGAACGCAGAGGAAACAGCTCGTTCTGATCCGCGCTGAGATGCAGCCAAAGCCTTTTAAGATACTGCTATTTCTTTCCAAAACGATCATCCAAATCATTTTATATCACGCATGAGGCTGAAAAACGGGAGCTCGGCGTTTCTAACAGCTCCTCGGCACGATACAAATGCAATGAAGAGCCCCAGTTGCTTGGGGCAACGGAGCTGGAGCAGGGTCTGGAGCACAAGTGTGCTGAGGAGCGGCTGAGGGACCTGGGGGGGTTGAGCCTGGAGAAAAGGAGGCTCCGGGGAGACCTTCTGGCTCTTGACAACTCCCTGACAAGAGCTTGGAGCAAAGAGGGGGTTGGTCCCTTCTCCCAGGACGAGAGGAACCGTCCTCCAGCTGTTCCAGGGGAGATTGAGGTTGTCCCTGAGGAGCCATTTCTGTCCCGTTGGGGTTGTCCAGGCCTGGCCCAGGCTGCCCAGGGCAGTGGTGGAGTCCCCATCCCTGGAGGGGTTTCCCAGCCGTGTGGAGGTGGTGCTGAGGGACAGGGGTCAGTGGGGACCTGGCGGTGCTGGGGTGGACTGGAGGAGCTCAAAGGGCTTCTCCAACCAAAGCAATTCTGAGATTCGCCATTTATTCTACGCTAAACCAGCAGAACCCACTAGACCACGGGGCAGCCCACACATAGACATTTGAGTTTCTTTAGCGTCTCACGCCGACGCTGTCTCCAAGCTGCCAACACGGTTTACAACAAACCCTAGAGCGCAGAAACACGCGGCTGGAGGAGGGTGTTCTGCTGAGATACTGACTGCAGAGAAGGCACTTTCCGTGCCTAGGCTCACCCTTACCTTCCTGATACAGCACGTGTAGGGCACCCCGCACGCCAGCGGCCCGCTGCCGTTGCAGGAGTGGTACTGGTTTACCTCCCAGTCTCGGTACTCATCGCCGCCACAGCAAGAAAACTGTGAAAAAGAGGGAAAGGAGACAATGAGAGGTGGAGCTGAGCAACCCTCGATGTCTCCAGCCCGCCGACGCCTCCCCTCTCCAGCCTCGCTCCGCATTGCGAAGCCAGCGCTGAGAGCCCCAGTTGTCTTCTGCTCTCCAGGACCCTAAAAGCAAAGTTGAAGACACCATTTAAGAAAAGAAAAGGGGGTTTTAACCCGTTTAGCTCCATTCTAGAGGCACGCAGCAGTTACGGATTCATACAGATGCGTATCGGAGGCGTCCGCGCTTTTGGGAGCCTGGGAAGGATCAGGCTCGTTCATGCTTCACCGATTTAATTACAGGTGACTAATCCATCCTCTTCCCGGGGCACGCAGGCTCTTTCAGCATCTTGAATGAATGTATTTCTTGGTCCTTGAAGGCAGCTCGGCTGGTTGGTGCCAGTCGACGAGATGCTAACGAGGCTCCGCAGTCTAACAGGGATTTCTCTTCCCGTCAAGTTAAATTAGAGATCAAATGCTGCAGCTACAAAGGCAAAGAGCTGCTTTCTTTCTTCTGTTCGCGCAAGGAAGAAGAAAAAAGAAGTTGAATGAAAGTCATTTTCTGTTCTCCGCGGAATAAAAGCGGGTTTATTACATGCCAAGTCATCCCTTCTCTTGGTAAACAAGCTCAGATCTTTACATCTTCCCTCGGAAATAAAAGCCTGACACGGGCAGGAGCGGTGTGTGCGCTTACAAGGCACGAAAAACCCAGGTTTTCCCCATTCTCTCTTCGAGGAGCAGGTTTGGGGAGAGGTTTAACCCTGCAAACATCTGCTCCCCCTCCTGCCGATGGCTCGGCCATGCTTGGACAACGGCAGCAGGAAAAGCCACTAGCTCTTGGGGTCCTCCTGGACCTCCTGCCCTGCCAAGCCACGCCGATATGGCCAGGAGCTGCCAATCCAGGTGTGGAACTGTTTTAGAACTTCCTCCTGTTAACTCCTGCGTCGGCTTTATTCCTACCCGCATCGGTGAGGGACACCAACGTGCAAAAGTTGCCTAGAAAGAAGGGGAGAAAACCCCGTAAGGGCTCTTGGTACTGCTCCCCGTTTGGCAGCCCCATGCTGCAAAGACCCTTTTTGCATTTGCTTTTAGAACTGTGCAAAAACCGGTACCAAATCCTTACAGCGAGGGTTCCTGGCTGCTGGGAAGCCTCATCGGGGCGTTTTCTGGGAAGCCTCGTCAGGGCATGTTCCTCTCTGCACGGAGGGGTTTAGCCCAAGCTGCTGCAGGATGAACGGTTGGACTCGATCATCTTAAAGGTCTCTTCCAACGAGATTTTTCTATGGACCTGGATTTATTTGTCATAAGCTGAGACAGGCTTTGGTGTGGGTTCTCCTCCTGTGCAGGCTCCTGGAGCTCAGAGAAGCATAATAAGGATAAAAACCAAAGAGAGCCCACGGTGGCATCTGAGGAGCGCTTGGTGTCGAGGACAACCACCGCCGTCCGCAGGATATGGGCTCCTTATGGCTAAACCCATCATCCTCAGAGTAACCTGCTCCACCGAGCCGTGCTGCCTTTCATCTTCCCCGCGAAGAAAGGAGGAGGTTTGCAAACCCAGCACCCTCATGCCTCCGAGCTTTACTTTGAGCGTGGAGACGCTGGGGTTTGAGCGAGAGCCGCAGCTCTTTGAAATTCAAATCCCGTGCTCTGCCATGCGGTTTGAACTCTCCTCCTCCTCCTGGCCGCAGTGAAACCATGAAAAAAAGATCAAGCGAGGAGCGGCGGAGAGCTGCAGTCGGCGGCGTGGGGCAAACCCGGGCTTTTGAGTCACCGCGGTCTCCGGCCTCGCGTCCGAGGGCAGCGGTTCAGCAAAAATAAGTGATAAAACCATAAATAGTGTTTTCTTTCGGGTACGTTATTTGCATCTCTATTTGCTCATGGGCAGCCGGAGCGAGGAGGCGCTGACAAGTAAAACCACGGTTTTTGCACCGTCCTTTTTGCTTAATGGCCCCTCTAGAAGTGGCCACAACTTCTTAGAGAGGCTTCAAGCCCCTGAACACTTCTAATAATAAATCGAGTGAAGGAGGAGATGGGGAAAATGTAGAAGCGGGGGGAGATTCTATGGTACGTGCCTGGTCCTGGCTTGTTTGGAGCTACAGAACCCTTCCCAGAAATAGGTCTGCTTTACCTGGAGGTTTGTGCTCTGACCTCCCCGTCGAGGACGGCTCCAACGCAGGCTTTCCGTCTGCTCGTGGAGCATCCGTTCATCATTCGCAAAGAGCGCTCTGAACTGGAGCACCTTCTTAGAGAGGTTGGACTAAACCTTGAAAGGGATTCAGATCTCTCTCAGAATCGGTCGTGTCTCGAGACCTTCAGAGGGCTCCCGGCTTCGTTAATGCGCTCGGCTCAGTAACGATGGCTCCAAGAGTCAAAGGCAGGTGTTTAAGCCAAGACAGGGGAGCACGGAGGGCACCAGCGGCCTGAAATTCCAGCTACATCAAAGAAGAAGGACCTTCAGTCTCCTGTTCTTCAAAGCGAGAGATTAAGATTCATGGATTTATGATGCTTCGACCCATAAAGGAGAGAAATCAGGCCGAGGTGAGAACATTCAAAGCCTGACTCTGCTCTCCAAACCCCACCCAGGAGATGTAACATCACCACATGTTCTCTCCTAGATCTCAAGCTATTGGGTTTTTCCACTTTTTTTTCATTCACCGAATGCTTCGAGCCAAGTGCTTCCCTCCGGCAATAACTCAAATAAGGGATAGACCGAGTATCATCCCTCAAACCATGAGCAAACCTCCACCCACAGATTCCCAGGAACGGCTTCTCGCCGGTGCCGGAAAAAAGATGATATGGTAGAGCCCAACCAAGCAGCTCTAAGGTATGAGACAGAACGTGCAACCACACCCCTAAAAAATTGAAAGCAGACTCTGCCAAGTCCCAGTGTTGGACCGGACGTAGCTCTCGCCAGTCCCAGGAGGAGCGTGGAGAGGCTGGAGGTCTCCTCTTTTCCAGCTACTGCGTGAAAACACCTTCTCTGCCATTTCCCCGTTGAGTCAAGGGCTTGGCCGACTACTGATGACACCTTGAGTAGAGACATACCTGAGGTGGCCTATTTAAGGGTCACTGGAGCCCTGAGGCAGCTTTAGCACGTGGTGTTTGATTCCTCCATCTCTCTCTCTGCAGGTTGGGGTGGCCATCAAAAAGCTTTCGGATGTCAGGATTGGGAAATATAAATATCCTGGTATGCTCCACGCCACGGGGAGGAGCAGAAGGTGCACAGACAGCAGAAAAACTCAACAAAACCACCAGCGGGGTGAGCCTGGAGAGCAGCACGACACAAACGGTGCACCAAGAGCAGCACCAACCCAGAAAGATGAAGATATTCGAGACAGATGGAGCAAGGCAGCCTTGGGATGGGAATAACCTCTCAAAATCCAGGGGAAACCGATGCCTCTGCTTCAGCGAGGCTCAAAAGTAACTGCTCCTTGAAAACCTTCACAACCAGAGCTCCCCCATGCCGCCCCCACTCCGAAACCAAACCTTTTCTTGTACGAAATCCAAGATGTTCTTGAAGTCGAGGTCGTCGTAGTAGTGTCTGATGCCCTCTTGGATGTTGGAGTGCAAAACCGCGTTCATCTGGGGACAGAAAAACCAAAGCCACGGCTCACACGGCGAGAAAGCACCGGGAACACATGAACATCTTTTCATAGCAGGCGTTGCCGGCTGTTACCAGAGTAAGAATCTAACCCACGTGCTGGCACAAGCCTATTTCTTGGGCCAAACTCATCGTTTTCGAGCTCTCGGGGTTAGCAGCATCCACAGCACCTCTCCGTTTCCTGCACGTGCCAGCAGATCCACGCAGCTCTCCTATGTTTTTCCTATTAAATTTAATTTTTCCTATGAAACGGAATTATTAGGGTGACCTCTTCGAAAGCTCCCTCGAGCTCTCCAATCCCATTGACCACCAGGATCTCAACCACTGGCCGGGGCATCTCCGCTGCACAATTTGGGGCTGGAGGAGGTGAAACGGGCTGCAGGGTGGGATGAGCTACACGCAGGAGCTGAGACCTTGTCAGAGCCCTCGATCGGTCCCAACCCCAACAAATCACTCAACAACTCAATCGTGCCGGGAAAGGCAACGGCGTGGCCGGGCTGGGGCTCTCCCCGCTGGTCCCTCCAAGGTCACATCAGGCACTTCACATTAAACACTAATGGAATTGAAAATGTATTTTACAGATGCCCGGGAAGCTTATTAGTGAGCTGGGAGCGGCGGCTCCAAATGTCCTACGCGGAGCCTGGTGCAGGTTTGTCATTTGACTCCTGACAAACCACCAGGCAGAAAAATTAACGAAGGGAAAAAAAAGAAATTTTTTGTCTGCGTTAGAAGGAAGGTTGAGGGAAGAAATCGTTGTTTTTCATAATTTGCTCTTGACATGAAAATTAGAGGTTGGGCAAAGCGGGAACGGGGAGAAGGTGGTGAAACAAGAACAGGCACGTCAGGGTGGCAAACAAAGGCTGCGACAGCGAGGGATCGGGTGCGGGGATCTGAAAAAGCCTCGAAGAAATTGCTCCTGTGGAAGTTGGTTAAAATATTAACTCCCCGTTTGGCCACCGCCACCGCCAAACCCAACGGGCGACACCCGGGTGCCACCGTTTTCGGCTTGTTGTCCCCCGTGGTGCCGTTGCCCGCCGAGAAGGTGCCAGCCCAGAGGCAGCCTCTGTAATTAAATCTGGATTTTAAGGTGGGAGATAAATGTCACGGGGTTCGATTATTGGTTGTTGAGGCCTCTCCTCTCCCTTCCCTTCAAGGACGCCAAACCCTTCATCTCCGATAATCTCCCAAACCCCATTTGCATATCAACAGAGCCCATTGCAACGCTCCGAGGTCGCTAAATTCCTTCCTCATCCCGCTGATTTAATATAAAATCTAATTAAATAATGTTTTTAACCAGTTTAATAAACAGCCATTGTTGCAAATGCAGATTGGTGCCTCCAAACGATTTTAGGTCAAGGGGATTTGTCGCTCGTTGGATCTTTCTTTTCTCGCTCCCTCATTGTTTGATTCTTAATTAGGTTTTGTTATTGCCCGTTAAATTTAAATTAAGGGGCAATTTCGGCGCTAATGGGTTCTACTCAACACAGAGTTTAATCACGAGGCTGCAGTCCCCCGTCCCGATGGTACGAGCGTTTCCCTGTTGCATCCCTGCAGTGCAGAATGGTGCTGAGCACCACCAGCGAGGCTCAAGGGTGGAGCAAAGCAGAGGGTTTTGTGCTGAGTTTCACAAAACCAGCCTCTACGTCGCAGTCCTGCACGAGGGAAGGACTCAGGAAGTCCGATTTTCTGTGGAGAAGCGCCCATCTCCACCGGTGCACCCCGTTTTTCAGGGATCAGAGGGGTTCGGAAAGCTCTGGGAAGCTGCTGGATGGAGTTGGCTGCACCATCCAAAAGGCAATGTCCTCCCTCACCGCCTCCCTTAACTTCGGAGCTTCCCAACCACACGACTCCCAACCCCAACCCGTCCTTCACTCCCCAACCCCAACCTGTCCTTGGGGCTCCCCAACCACACAACTCCCAACCCCAACCTGCCCTTGACTCCCCAGCCACACAACTCCCAAGCCCAACCTGTCCTTGACTGCACAACCACACAACTCCCAACCCCAACCTGCCCTTGACTGCACAACCACACGACTCCCAACCCCAACCTGCCCTTGACTCCCCAGCCACACAACTCCCAAGCCCAACCTCGACGGGTTTGAAAGCATCGAGCTGTTTGTGCAAAGGGGAATCTATTCCTGGAGCCCGTAAGTATTTCAGATGTTCTCCTGCCTCGTGCATTCATCGAGCCAGCAGAGATTGAGACGGGCTATTTCATCGTTCGATCGATCGCGGGGGTGAGACGAAATTGAAAGCAGCAGGGTTTCTCCAGCAGAAGGCAGGCAGCCAGAAAGGACGCCCGCTGGAAGCCAGCTCAGCTATAACTCAGAGCCGTCCTTGCCAACTCAAGCCAGCAGTTAATGTAATTGAGGTGAGGAGCTTAATGAGCCCTCAACGCAAAAAACCCACCGGTCTTTGGCTGAGAGGCTGCGGCTGCGGCTCTGGGTGGGACTGGAGATCCATCGCAGCCCCGGAGCACGATGGGCAGCCCCAGAAGGGCAAGAGCAATGAAAAGCTTCCATTTTCAGGAAGGATTTTCCTCCCCATCGACATGTGGGGCGTCCAAAGGCCTCCTGATTGCACCCACCTTGTTTTCAAAGATGATTTCGATGAACAGCAGCAGCAGCTCCGTGAGGAAGATGACCAGAAGGACCCAGAAGAACTGAAAAGAGAAAGAGAAGGATTAGTGCTGCTCCCCTGGGAGCTCCTAGTGAAATAATCTGATTTCTGAGTATTTCGAAGCAGCTCTCGGTTTGCAGGTCTCCCTTGCTGTGGTTAACCACGAGCCTTGAACATTGGGCGGCCTGAGCGAAACCCAGCTCTTCCTCCCCCCAAATAACAACCGAGCGGAGCGGGCAGACCCTCACCGGCCGCAGCATTCACAAGGACTGCAGCAACCACCCGTTACTGTCGTGTACATTTAGGAGAAAAATGCTGGCAAGGTCCGCGATCGTCCCTTGGGAGTGCCCTTGCTGTCCGCCAGACCGCATCAATCAGCATTTGGTTCCTTAACGAGGCTCCAGCAGCAAAATAAAGAGCAAAAATCCACAGGAAACAGCCTTGAGCTGCCGCAACTTCGCAGAATCACAAAGCGGTGGCGAGGAGCTGGTTTCCCCGCCCCCGATTTTTGCAAAAATTCACCCTTTGCTCGGGAGCGGCGGCCACGGCGTGACCCTCCAGCCAGGCTTCACCACTTGCAGCCCCAAGAGGAGGCAACCGCAGCGGCGGAGGGAGCGGGAAGGTGCCCCAGGGTCTCACGCATCGCCAAGCGCAGGGCAAAGCCCAGCTTTGGCAGGGAGAAACTCCCCGATAAAACCTTCGTCCTGCTCAAGACGGCTGGATCGGGGAAAAAGGGATCTATTCTGATTAAATTAAGACCCGCTGCAGCCAATTCCCTTTAAAGAGCTCATTTATCCTAAAGCTCACAATAAATTATACTGCTTAAGTCCCTCAAATACCTCGACAAAAAGATTAATCGCCCCCGTCGCGATGATCAGCGGAGCTCCGAGCTGCTGCTCCCTCCTCTAACAAGCCCCCGGCGCTGCTTCCTTCGTCGTTAATCTCTCACGAAGCCGAACCGAGCGCGGGAGGAAAGCGCCCGGGGACCGTGCTCTGCCTCAGGTCTAAAGACACTCATTTCCTTCCAATTCGGGGAGGAATCCCCTTCATTAGGGTTATTCTACATAAGCAATTTAGAGGTTGCCTGGAGCGATCCCTTCCCATGTGCTCTCTGGGCGTTGGGTTTTCTGCCATCTCCAGATAGAACATCTCGACGTCGAGCGTCATCTCCCAGAAGCTTAAAAACCACCCGAAGTACTGAGTTGGTCCAGAGTAAACGCTTCCAGCCGCAGGTCTGGCTGGTAGAGAGGGACAAACCTGCTGCTGCTTCATTTCCAGAGCACGAGCAGCTCGCAGCCACCTCCGATTCCCTGCTCAAACGTGTCCTCACCAGGCAGAAAGGATGAAGGTGGGTCAGGGATGGGCTGGAGGCACCGAGGCTGAGCATCCCCAGCAGCGTGGGCAGCAGGTGGAGGGAGGAGGAGGGAGACCAGCAGGTCCCCGCTCGGGGGAGACCCCCCTGCAGCACTGGGTCCAGCTCGGGGCTCCTCAGCCCAGCAGAGACACGGAGCTGCTGGAGCGGGGCCACAGGAGCCGCAGGAGTGACCCGAGGGTGGAACCCCTCTGCTGGGAGGAGAGGGGAGAGAGCTGGGGGGGTTCAGCCTGGAGCAGGGAAGGCTCTGGGGAGACCTTAGTGCAGCCTGTCCGTGCTTCAAGGGGGGTCAGAAAGCTGTTTGCAGCAGGGGCTGTTGGGATGGTTTAAACTGGGAACAGACTGAACGCAGCAGCCTGACACGCTCCCGACGCAGGGGTGTACGACACGTAGATCTTTCGCCTGACCTGGGAACCAGATGAACCGTTCCCTGAGCAAGCGCCCGCCGCCGCCTCCGCCGTCCTGGAGACCAGCCGCGGAGGAGCTCACGGCTTCACGTGAGCAGGAACACGAATCCAGGTGCTTTTGTCCCCAAACTGAAAATTTAATTAATGCTTTTAAAGAACCGTCTCTTCTCCGTGACAGGTTGGGGCGTTCTCCAGCGCAGAGCGGCCCTTCCGAAGGGGTTGGGGGTGTTTTTCTTCCTGAAAGCCGGCTGCACGCAGCCCTTCCTCTGAAAACCCAAATCGTTGTTTATTCCCACGGAGAAACAGCTTTCACCGAAACTGCTTTGAAGAAAAGAAAAACCAACCCCCAAATCGGTCAGGGACGCCTCCCGCGCCGGTGAAACGAGGACAACGAGCCCAGACGAAGAGGTTTTGCAGAGCATCTTCTGTTCCAGCGATACAGAAGAGCCCTCCCTGCCCAGGGCACCGCTTCATTCACACAAACCACGACACGGGGGTGGAACGGGTCCTCCCCGTCCCTCCACCCAGGCTGGGGCTCACCAGCCTGGGCTTCACGCACGCGTCTGCCAAGCCTGGAGTCACCACACACGTTTCCTTTATGCTGCGGAAGGGAACGAACCCAGAAGGCTGGGTTTAAGCCCAAAAGAACCAGTAGCCTCACAAATAACTGACGGGGACTCGCCGGGGTGCGTCCTCCACGCCCCAGGTACCAGCCCGACCTCCACCGAGTCCCACAGATGCAAGCGCTGCCACTTTGAAGAGCAAATCCGCTCCCCAGACCTGCCAGAAACCCCCTTTTATTTTCCCCCCCTCTGGGTTTGCAGAGCCTGCAGACGGCTCCGTCTTGGCCACACTCCTGCTACCCTCCGCTCCCACCTCCAGAGCAGGACCTAGAACATGCTCACATTCCCCAAAACCCCAAGAAAAGGAGGTTTTTATGAACACGGATGGATGTCACCTCTTAGATCCCCCCTTCCATCCAGTTCCACGTGCAACGGCTCCTCTCAAAGCTAATTTATGTCAGAGTTTGAGGGGCAAGCAATCAATTTTCACCTCTTTCCAAAGATCTCACTGCTTGTTGCTTTCCCCCCAATCAGGAAAAATATTTCAACGGCGCAATCAGCTCAATCCTCAATCACCGAGCACCAGGCGACTCGCTGGAAACTCCTAATGCACATTAACCCCCTCGGGCGCTATTACCATCATCTCAGACTCCGCAAAAACCTCCCCTCAGCCTTTCTCACTGCTCACCAGCTTCCCTTCATCGGGCTACGGGTGGCATCGACTTTGGATCATCCCAAGCCCCGGCAACACTCCAGGCTGGGGGCAGAGTGGCTGGAAACTGCCCGGGGAAAAGGCCCTGGGGGGCTGGTGACAGCGGCTGGAGAGGAGCCAGCAGTGGGACCAGGGGGCCAAGAAGGCCAATGGCATCTGGGCTTGTCCCAGCACTGGTGTGGCCAGCAGGAGCAGGGCAGGGATGGTCTCCCTGGACTGGGGGCACTGGGGAGGACATTGAGGGGCTGGAGCATGTCCAGAGAAGGGTCTGGAGACCATGGAGAAGGGCCTGGAGAACGTCTGAGGAGTGACTGGGGAACTTGGGGGCGTTGAGCCTGCAGCAAAGGAGGCTCCAGGGAGAACTTCTGGCTCTCGACAACTCCCTGACAGGAGCTTGGAGCAAAGAGGGGTCGGTCTCTTCTCCCCAGGACGAGAGGAACCGTCCTCCAGCTGTTCCAGGGGAGGTTGAGGTTGTCCCTGAGGAGCCATTTCTGTCCCGTTGGGGTTGTCCTGGCCTGGCCCAGGCTGCCCAGGGCAGTGGTGGAGTCCCCATCCCTGGAGGGGTTTCCCAGCCGTGTGGAGGTGGTGCTGAGGGACAGGGGTCAGTGGGGACCTGGCGGTGCTGGGGTGGACTGGAGGAGCTCAAAGGGCTTCTCCAACCAACGATTCTGTGACTTCGAGGGGTGCTGGGGACCCACCAGCAGTTCTCTTTAGGGAGTAAAAATGCAGCACGACATATAAATTTACTTATCAAAAATTCACATTGAGAAGGTGGCGTAACTCCAGAGATGGCCATAAAGAATCCAAGCTTGGAGGGTTTTTGGAAGGATTTTATCACATCAGCCCTTTATCAGGCTTTCCAGAAGCTGGGCAGTCCCACTAACTCACTGCAAGGATCACTGTAATTACTGCAATGGCTAATTAAGTCATGAGATTAAAAAAGAAAGGGGGGAGCACCAAGGTGAGAAATGCAACATGCTGGGAGCTCACTGGAGAAGCTCAGGAGGAATAAAAGATGCTTTTTGCTGCTCACAACCCCCTCCCAAACTGCTCCTAGAAAGATGGTGAACAGGGACACGGCAAGAAATTCAGTGTGAAAAGTGCCAATAATTAGCGTGGTGAAGGAGTCATTAACTGCCCCAGGGCTCCAGCCCCCTCTGCTCCCTCCCAGCCAAACCAGAGTGAAGCAAATCCCCCTTAAAAGCCCCCGCTGGGAGGTGAGCAACCCTTCACGGAGGAGGTCGGCCACCATTTCTCGCACAAAGCTCCTTCTGCCGCCCGGGGGTTTCCTCCTTTGTCTCAAGCAGCCAAAATAATCATAATTACAAAGGGTTGAAACCCACAGAATTAACGGAGAACAAATTCGACGCAGAGAGCCGGGTAAAAAGGGTCCCTGCGAGGCTTTTCCTCGCTGGATTTTGGGGGTTAGAGGGTTTTTGTAGGTCCCCCCCACCCGTAAGGAGGCTGTGGAGGCTCGTTACGCATCAGGGAGCACCAAAGGTTGCCCATGAAGCACGAGTACCTGCTCCAGAGCCCTTTCCCATCGGATCCGCTCCCTGGCAGATGCTGGGACTCTCCTCCTTTAGCTCCAAGCCTTTTCTCCCCGCTCCAGGATGTTTTCAGCTCCAGGATGTTTTCAGCACATCAGACCCTCCTCGTTTATCCACCCGTTGATGGAAAAACCCCTGAAAGCAGTGGTTTGGTTTGGAGAGACCGTCATCAGCACGCTGCGTAATCACCGGGCTTAGGAAGGGAAAAAAAAATCCATGCGGATCCAAGCGAATCTCCGCAGAAAGGAGTTCTTTCAATCACTTTTTTCCAACGGGCTCGAGGTGTGCGGTAATTAGCCGGAATCTGGATTTTTGGAGGGTTAAAGCAGCCCCACTGAAACCTGCTGGTATGGGAATATCCAGAGAAAACGCCTCTCCACGGATGCAGGGAGCTGCAGCGGAGCCCGGACCCCCGGAAGCATGAAGAGAAAGGGGGTTTAGCAGGGAGACTTTGCACCAAACACCCTCTAACTGACCTAAAATGTCCCCCCAGGCAGCCAAGATGCCTGGTGACCCGCCTCGCAGCAGCGGCTGTAACCCCAGACAAGTTCAAACACTGAAATGCAGCGGCATTTCTCGTGCCAACCTGTAACCAGATGTTTTCCACCGCACTCAACGTGCGATATCCATCACACCAGGCTGATGGGGCCACCGCTGCTGCCACCCCAGGGACTGCCGCTGCCACCCCGGCCACCGCTGCTGCCATCCCAGGGATCGCCGTTGCCACCCTGGCCACCGTTGCTGCCACCCCAGGGACTGCCGCTGCCACCCCGGCCACCGCTGCTGCCATCCCAGGGATCGCCGTTGCCACCCCGGCCACCGCCGCTGCCACCCCAGTTCACCACACGCTGCGTTTTGATGGAAGATGGATGCCCCCAACCTCCAAACGCAGCAACTTTTCCAACCCAAACCTGCAACCGCTTCTCCAAAAGCTGCATCTCGCCGGTGGGATGAGCCCCGTGGCGGGGGGCTTTTGCTGTGGCTGGAGCAGAGGGTCAGCTCCTGCGCTTACTTCATCCTTTAAGAAGGCAGAAACAGCCATAGAACAGCCTGAAGGAGATGCTGGTCAAATCCCATCTTGGCTGGAAATTGCCATAAATAACCCAATTTTTTTTTTACTGCATCCTCAATCGCCCGGTTCTCCCACAGGGGCAAAAAACCCACCTCCAGCCACCAGCGGCCAACTCAGAGCAGCCTGAATTCACCCCAAATTCCTCCATCCGCTGAGATCGCCGGGCTTAGGGGACCACGCGGAGTCTCTTGGTTCATCCCGAGGGAAACCAAGGGGAAGGTGCTACTGACTGGTGTTTCCACCTCCTCTGACTTGCGCCCGATTTTCAGGATAACGGATTACCAGCGGTGCGGCAGAGGGGTGGTTTATACAGCACCGCTGACAGAGAGGTTTTCCACGTTAATTTTTGCCCCTTTCTTCAAGGGATCAGAAAAAAAACCCAGCTGCCTGGAGCAGCTCAGACCTCAGAGAGCTCCTTCACACCCTGATTGCTTTGATTCCGGGCTCCAAATCCACTGCCTCGAATTTCTCGTCGCGGGGGAAGGACAATCCTCCATCCACAATAGCTCCGTGATTGCCAACCCCTCGCTCCCCTCTTCAAACCCCACTTATCTGCCGGTTCCCAGCGTTTAATCTCTATTTACACGCTCAATCAGGGGCTGGAGAGGGAAGGGGAAGGCGCATTGTGGGTCCATCTTGAGCGTAAAACCACCAAATTGCAAAGAAAAGGAGTGGTGAAGCTGGTGGCGGTCGCTGGCCTTTGCTTTTCACACCTTGCTGTAGCTGATGATTGGAAATAGCAGCAAAATCAGACATTTTTATATAAAAATAGATGTCTATTTATGTTGGTTATATATTTATATATTATAACACCTGCAGAAAGCCTGAAGAGCAGCAGCAGCAGCTGAGCTCCGGCTGCCACACGGCTCAAATCCTGCCTCGGGGGATAAATCCTGGCGACCCCAAGGCAGGAAAGGAGGAACCTGAAAAAAAAGCTTCACCAAAGGGAAAAGAAAAAGGGGACAGCTGGGTTTCTTGGGCTGCCCAGACCCTCGTCTCTCTTGTTCGGCATGAAATAAAGGCAACTTTAGTGAAACCAGTCAACCCAACTCCAGCGAAACCAATAAACCCAACTGTGCTGAAATTGCCTCTGGAAATTCAGGGCTTTACCGGCTTTTTGGAAGCTGAACTACCCGTGGGATGAGCAGGCGGGTGCCAAGCCACAGGCAGGAGATGCTGGGTAAGACACGATGCGTTTCTAGCAAAAACAGCTCTAAAAACACCATGAAGAGGAGCCGGCTGGGGCATATTTGAGCACAAAACGCGATGGCCGGCGCAGCCCGTCCAGCTGCTGAACCAAACCACCCCAGCTCTAATCGCGCAAGAGAAATATCGATTTTCACAGTCTCTTCGCTAAATCACCCTGAACTCCCGCAAAGCAAAGGCGAAGCCTCTTCATCAGGCAGTTCCCAGGGTCTCTCAAGCATTAACGGTGACGAAGAAACGCGATTTCCCCACAGAAAGGCTAAAGCCATCAATTAAACCCAACTCTTCCTAACGCCGATTCCACACGCCAGCAGCTAAACCCCCCCGCCGGGTCTCGCCGGTAATTTTTCTAATCAACCTGAGCTTTACGGGATGAGCCTCGCTTGGGTTATCAGAGAAGCCGTTAAGGACGCGATGACCCGGCTCGCAGCCGGCGTGGTTGTGCGTGACCGCGCCAGGGAAGGACTTGAGGAGATGATTGAGAAGGAGCAGATTAAAACCCAAATGGAATTTGTGGTGGATTTAGGAGCCCGGTGACTTGTTCATCTACAAGGAACGTTGGGTTGGTTTTTCTCCAGAGGACTAAAAAAAAAAAATCCATCTGCCGCAGCGAGCGACTGAGATGAAGGAGGATTTAACGAGCACGTAGACACCTTCAGCCGCCGCGTTCCGTGTAAAACTAAATGGTTATTAACGTCAAGCGCTGGCTGATGCTTTTTGTAGGGTGCTGAAATATCGCCTCTTGGATAGAGAGGGATTTATTGCCTGCTCTCCGGATTAACGCGACGTCTTTCGAGATGAAGAGACAAGTCGGTTTTGGTGACTGATGTGAAGTTCGGGGTGGGTTTGAGCTCATCGTTAGCCTGAGATCCCTGAAAACGCACGTGCAGGCGTTCGAGCAGCTGCGGCACATCTGCACGCACAAGCTCCTACGAGCCCAGCATCGATTTTCTGTCAGCACCGATAGATTTATTTTTGTGCTCTCTCACGATACAACTTCCAGGGTCCGTCCTGAGCCCCTTCTGGGGGTTCTGGGGGCCGAGCTCCTCCCTCTCCAGTTCCTGTACCACTGGATTCCCCCAGCACCCTCTACCCAAAAATGTCTTTTCAAGAGTTTTCCCAGTAAAACTGAGCGGAAAACCAGTGTCAAACAACTCCTACAAATGAAAGCAAGCCCCGGTCTCCCCCGCCTCGAGAGGACATCCCGCAGCGAACCCCCGAGGAGCTCCTGGGACGAGCACCCGCTTTGGGCCGAGGGATGGAAATGCTGATGCATCTCACAGACAATTCCAACAGAACCACAACGGAGAGATCCAGCCTTGCCGCGTGGTTTTGCCAACGTGACCGTGAGCACAAGAAAGTGTCGAGTAATTCAGCACCGTAAAACCACGCCGGGAGCCACGGTCTTTCCAGTGCAGCCCAGTCCCACTGCGGAACTGTCTTGAGGTCCAAGGACAAAGCACTTTTGCTGGGATAAGCCGCATCTCCACCAGGAAAACACTAACCCGAGGTCACTCCCACGCAGACCTGCGACCCCTTTGAGTGGACAAGTCCTCCCCGGCTCAGCCAAGGCGGCAGAGCAAGCCAGAGGTGGACGCGCACACCCACACTGGTGGCCCGGGCTCTTAGAGACGCTCTTTAAGTGTAATCACACACAATCCCAGACTGGTTTGGGTTGGAGGGACCATCAAAGCTCCCCCAGTCCACCCCCCTGCAGGCAGCAGGGACATCTGCAACCAGAGCAGCTTCCCCAGAGCCCCAAGGGCCAACCTGACCTGGGGTGGTGCCAGGGATGGGGCTTCTCCCAGCTCTCGGGGCAACCTGCGCCAGGGTCTCCCCACCCTCAGTGTAAAACATTTCTTCTCTCTCGTCTGAATCTCCCTCTTTTAGTATAAAAACAAGACAATTACCGTGGTATTGGGTTGATTGTGCAGCCAACTCAGGGACGCAAGAGCCTTGAGTAACCCTAAAACCCCAGAAACACAACGCAAGTCGACACACACAACATCCCCTGCCTTACATCCTCGCCAAAAGGGATGTCCTGACGCGTGCGGCCATCGCTTTGTTTATTCCACGTGGCAGGCGTGAAGCTGCTTATGCCGCCGGGGATAAAAAGCCAGCGTGAAGGGGCAGGATTATTTCGTTTTCTCTGCGGCGCCCGTCGCAGAATCGATTGGGCCGACAACCTGTGAAATACGGTTAATGAGCTTGGGATTCTGATCGCTCCGAGGATGAGATTTCCTACCCTCTGATGTGTCAATTTTCCACTTCCAATTCAGTCCGGGTTGGGAAAACAGATGATTAACTGTGATTCATGGGGATTAGCGGAGAAAGAACAATATTAGGGGAAATGTGAAGTACTTTGATGAGCGCAGAGAGAAGGAACACGGTTCTGTTCAGCTTAAAAGCTGACAAACAGAAGAGAAGATGAAATGATCTCCACAAGCTTTGGCAGGAAAATATTCTCTAGGCTGAGATGGAAAGGAAATACGGAGCTTCCCCAGTTGCTCTGAGGGACAGGAAGAAGAGGGTTATATGTCAGAGGTAAAACCGAGCCCAGGCTGATGCCCACGGTTAGGATTTAGCATCCAGACAGAAAGAAAGAAGTCAGTGGACAGCGAAGCGAGGAATATTTAACCACCACTTGGATGTCTCTGGCCAGAGACTCCTCCAATGCCCCGGGGTCAGGAGGCAGCTCCCAAACGGAGCGCACAGGATATTGCTGCAAGAGAGGGCATGGGAAACCGCCTCTTCTGCTCGCTAACCACGGCTTCCACCCCAGAACCTTCTTAAGTGCACCGCGACCAACTGTCTATCGCAGGCAGCACCAAGGAGGACCTATGGGAGAGCGACGGTAACTTGACCCGCTCACGCAGAAGCTCAGCGTCGGTGTTCGGTGTTCGACCACCATGGATTATTCACCCAAAAGAAACTCCTTCGCCAAGGGAGCGTTGGACACAAAGCACCAACCGAGCTCACGGACGGGCGCTGGCCCTGGCTGAGGGTGATGGAAGGGCTTTACCTCCATCTGAACAGAGGGAAGAGCTTCTAATTCAGCTTATAAACCCCTGCAGCCTCCTGCTCCTCGCTGGGGACTGAGGTTACCCCGGAGCAGGTGACGAGCTGCAGGGACGACGGGTGGTCGGATGCTCAAGGCACCCACAAAACCCCTGGGAAGCAGGTTGGGAGTGAACAGCTTTGCCCCAGCGCCCTGGACCTCCTCCAGTTTGCACTTCAAAGGTAATTTCTCCCTCTGCTAAGAACCTCCTTGCAAAAGGAAACGAAGCTGGTTTCTATTGGTCTTGTCATGGCTAAAAAAAACTTAACGGTGGTGGCTTTGCCCCACCAGGGATGGGATCTCGGCCCCCAGAATAACTCCCTTGTTACCCCAGCAGCTTCCCGCTGATGCCGGGAGGCATTCCCAGGAGAACAGGGAAATCAGGGTGCCAGCTCTGCAATTTAAACACGTTCTTTCCCCGTCACCCCTCCGCTGACTTCACAGCTGAGCTGAAAACACCGAGCGGTCACGTCAAGCGAGCACGTAAATCCAGGGAGGGACGCGCTGCTGCTGTGAGTCGTGGTGGTGACTCATGAAGATACATTAATTTTCCTCCTTGAGATCACCCAGACCATCCCCAGGGCTGCACGGAGAGCGCGGCATCGGCCTTACCGTCCTCAGCATCGCCCGGTTGTCCCTGAGGCTCCCCACCATGCCGACGAAGGAGACGCAGAACATGGTGAAGCCCAGCAGGAGGAGGATGATGGCCGGAGCCAGGAAGATCCCTTCCAAGGTTTTGTGCTTTTGTCTCTCCACTTCGGCGTAAATCCCAACGCACAGGATGACGAGGCCGAGGAACTGCAAGGGAAGCACAGGAGGGGATTGAGTTACCAGAGGGGAAAAAGCGGAGGCTTGGAGGGAGGTGGAAGATGTCTCAGATGGCCAAGGAAAACCCACCCAACTCTGGGAGGCGTAACATCCAATCCCAAACGGTGCCGTCAGCACGCGGTGTGTCCCCTTCGCTTGAGGCTGGGCTGGGGACGTATAATTGCAGCTGGACTCTTTAAGCCGGGTTTTGCCAGGCTTTTCCTCTCCCCTCCACCTTTCGTGGTCTGTCTGGATGTTCAGCCTTGGGTTTGACAAACCCAAGAGGCTGATAGTCCCTAAGACCAACATCCCCCCCTCCCAAACAGCGCCCCAAGACAGCGCGATCCCCAAACCCACTCACTTCTCCAGCATTTCCACACCTGGCTCGAGCACCGACTTGCACCCAAACCCAGGGCGAGCCGCTCGCAAGAGCGACCTTCATTTCTGACTGTTGGTGCTGGCTCACGCAGCGCTTTTGATCCCTGGACAAAAAGCACCACAAAGAAAAGCGATGGGTTATTCATGACAACCTCCCTCCCCTTCAACACAACAGCTTCTCGGAGTTTAGAGGAACGGAGCGGGCAGGGGATGGAGGGCAGCGAGCACCCCCCAGATGTCCCACCTCCATTCCCACCCCAAAAAGGAACCCCTGTGCCGTGCTCTCCTCCCTCCCTCCCGGATGTTCCTGGACCCATAAAATGGCAAACTCGAATTTCTCAGCCCGATACAAGTTGCTATGACCAACCCTCCCCCCAACTCTGGATTTCTGCAGCCTCCAAACCCGCAGTTAAACGCGGGGAGAGGGGAAGACTTGACGTGTTGCACCATGCTGTGATGAGCCTTTTGTGCAGCCGCCTCGAATCAGCTCTGGCAGCGAGAAACAAAACAACCTGACAGCACAAACCGGGGAAGCTCCGTCCTCAGGGAGATGCTACAAAACCTGACAGTTTGCACTAGTCTCTGGGTGACGAGGAGCTGCAGATCTGCCCGAGCACCCTCCCCACCTTCTCCAGGAGGTTGGAGCCCCTTCTCCAACCTCGCCTCTTCTCAGCGGGGTGACAGATGCTGGTTTTTCTCTCCAGGCATTTCTCTAAGGGCAAGGAAAGAGCTGGGGGGAGAGTTGGGGACCTGGGAAGAAGAGCTGAAGGTGGAAGTCACTACCCCACTGACGGCACAGTCATTTAGAGCCCTGGAGGTCAAGGAGGGGGACGAAAGGCGATTAATCAAGAGAAAATACTCTAGCACACAGCTCTGATGGTGCTGGCAGGGGTTGGGGTGGCTTGGGCTCATGGTTAAGACTTCACAAAGGTCTCTAGCGCCGTGATTGCTTCTCCATCCTCACACGCCTTGTCTTTGGCACCGAGGTGGCCACCTCGAGAGACATGCACGGTCCTACCCGGTCTAAGAACCCCTCTAGATACCACAATCGCCTTGTCCAAGACCCCAAAGACCCAAGTAACAGCCACGTGCCGAGCAAACAGGTACCGCAGGGACGTTAACGTGGTCGAGGC
Organism: Bucorvus abyssinicus; assembly: GCA_009769605.1. Taxonomy (NCBI): domain Eukaryota; kingdom Metazoa; phylum Chordata; class Aves; order Bucerotiformes; family Bucorvidae; genus Bucorvus; species Bucorvus abyssinicus. The sequence goes on along the minus strand of CM020059.1, from coordinate 1,234,676 downwards.
AGCGCAACCTCAAGCCAGCCAAGGGCCAAGCAGCCAACGCGGCTCATTCCAGGGCGACCAGCGTCAATCGGGTGAGTGGGAGGCAGGAATTCCTTCTTATTCAGGACCGGCAACGAGACACGATGACGGTGGCTTCCAGCCCACGCGGACCCCAGCAGCCAGAGGCCGTGAGTCAGAGCGCTGGTCTGGGGAGGACCCAAGGTGACCAGAGGTGCAAACCTCCTGGTTTCAAATCCCCGGCTCATGGTGGGGTCATTCTTCCCAGTGAAAATACGCTTTAATAAGGGTCAATTAAAACAGCGGGTTTCAGTTTTATGGGAAAAGCAAGAAAAGGAAAGAAGCAAAAGGGACACTTGAAATCTTCGCTCTGCTGAATCCTCGACACCGAGGATTCAATCTGCACGTAGAAAACCAGCCGGTCCGACCCGTGATGCTCAAACCTCTCTGCCCTTCGCGTCATGTTTGGTTTAAAGCTGCTCTCCGGCTTATCCCTCGCTCCTTTAATGATTTTCCCACCTCTAAATACGTGGTTTCACTACAGGAAAGATCTAGCAGACCTAGATCTGGTGTTCTGCCGGCTGGGACAACCCTACGCTAGAAAACCGAGATGCATCTCACCCCAAACCTCCTCAAGCCTTCACGGTGAACCAACCCAAGGCTCACCCCTCTGCGTTTTTACGTGGGGGGGTTAAATTTTCAAAGCTTTCATGCAACGCAAGTGAGAAGTTCCTGCACCATCAGTTTTTATCGAGCGCGTTTGGCCAGAGAGAGACCCGACCCCGAGGCTTTGAAGGGGTCCATCAGCACCGTTGAATTAATACGGCGGCGACATGTGCAAATGAGGCCAGAAGTAGGTCAGGCGGCGGAAAAGCTGGCAGGAGCCGCGCGGTCCGTCTGGATTCGGAGGGGCCACGTCCCCGCGCGAGGACCCTCGCGGGGCTGAAGGCAGAGCCGTTCACAGTGGCTTTTTTTGCAGCTATTTTCCAGTCGCCGGGAAATTATCGAGTCTCCTCTTGCTGGACGACTTGCCAAGACGCCCCACCGAGCCCCCCAGAACAGCCCAGCGATTAATAAGCCCCCGCCATCAAGATTGTGCTGGTTCATCCCATCGTTAATCTGCGCCTGCACAGATTAAGCTGGGTTCAGATTAATTGAGGGGGGGAAGAAAATGGCATCTCCTCCCCCTCCCTACTCAAGGGAAACCTCAAACCCAAGCGCAAAGCTCGGCTCTTGAGAGGAAGCAAACCCACGGCGCCAGGTTTTCCCACCGATTAATTTGGCAAGCAAAGATATTGCATTATTTTTACCCAAAACCTCCAACCGCAGCCACAAATGGGTCAAGAAATCAGGATTTCCTTGGTCTCACTGGGTGCTGTGGGAGACAATCGAGTCTCCTCTCACCAGGAGCCCCCGACCCAGCAGACCCCGAGGAAATTGGGCAGATATTACACCAAAAACCTCCTTTTTTTCCTCCGTGCCCTGGGGCAGGCACGATTCGGCACAGTGAGACAACGGGCTTCGCCGTCCTCTGCCAGCGACAGCGAGCGCTGCCCTCCCACTGAACCCATTCATTAAGGAAAAAAATCATATAAAGAAAGAAAAACATATAAAAACAGATAAATCAGGAAATAAAAAGCATTTTCCAACTCTGCTTGTTTCCCCTTCGCAGCTGCCTGGGAACTCGCGTGGAAATTTCTGCAATTACCCCTATACAATGCGCCACCCACACCCGCCGGGGGCAGCGAGGATTAATTACGCCTCGGGAGGAAATACCTGTAAATAAGGGCTGGATTATGCAAGATTAACGGCCAGAAAGGTGCTAACCTCAGATTTCCTGCATTAACAGACCCCAAAGGGACAGCGAAGGTCTTGCTTGCCCCTTCCCTGCTCCGACGGCGGAGCCTCGCCCCGACTGTAGCTGCCTCGATGATTTAAAGCTTTATTTTTCCCTCTAAATAACCAACCTGCCTCAAATCTCCACCGCTTTTGCGCCAGGTCCCTACGGCCGAGACGGGATCCAGCGGACCGTGGGGTAAAACCATTAAATTTCCTTCTTTTTGCCCCAAAACGCGACTCGCCGACTCATGAGCGTGGCTGCGGGGAAGGGCAGCCCCAGGGACCTGCTCGGAAACCCGCGGCTGTGCCCGCCACCGCCCGTTTTGGAGCCGGCCGGCGCCCAGCACGAGGGGTTTCGCGGCGCCGCGAGGATTTGACGCCTCGGAGAGGGAAACGCCGACGCTGAGATGTCAAACCTAACCCACGGGGGTGGCGTGGCGGGGGGAAACGGAGGACGGAGAAGCGACCGCAGCACCTACCGAGAAGAGGGTGGCGTAGGTGGACAGGGCGAATTTGATGCTGTAGTAATAGAGGAGGGAATTCCGGCACTCGGAGGCTCGAGCCATCCCGGTAGCTGCGGCCGGGGGGGGTTTGCTGGCTGCCCACCGGAGCCTCCCCGGCGCCGGCCGGCTCCTGCCCTGCGGCCGAGCTGGAAGAGCGTAGACATGCACAGAGCCAGCCTTGAACTTGAACTGCTGGCTCCAACTTCCGCCTGGCAGGAGCAGAGAGCAGCGAGAGGGAAGGCAGCAGCAGCACGAGTTAACCCTTTGCTGAGTTTGAGGCTTGGTTTGGCTGCCGAGAGCACCAGCAAAGCTCTGTCGAAGTGGGTTTATGCCAACAATTCTTTCAAAAATTTGAATTTTTAACAGCAAACGTGGTGCAACCGGGACCTGCCGCCCCTGCCAGCGCGTTGGAAGAGCCTGTCGCAACCCTGCAGCCCTCCCAGGAGCGGCAAGAACGGGGACAGATGTCACCCAGGGGTTCGCCCGGAGCCCAGGAGCGAAGAGCGATGTCCGGATTTCCCTGTTGTAGCTTGTTAGTGCGAGCAGCACCTCCCCTCCAGCACCTCCTGGAGCTGCCCCGGCACGGGGGGATAGGGAGAAGGAGAGAGGAAGGATTGCACCCCAGCTCGGAGAGGTTCAGCGCTTGAAAGGAAAGGTGTGAGGAGCAAGAAAGCGGCACGGGGACACCGCTCGACTCCGGCGAGGGTCCGTGCGGCCGCACAAATACAGCGCTAGAGAGTGTAAAAGAGGTGGGTCATAAAACGAGCAGAACGAGGAGCTTGGAAAAGCCGCGTCTGCAGTCGGTGGGTGATGGCGCAGAGAAGCACCCGGCACAGGGGAGCACCCAAGGGGAAGCACCCTTCGCTTCGGCAGCTCGCCTCGCAGCTGCAAGAGCAGAGGCAGGAGGAGGGTGGGACGATACCCACTCAGACCCCAAAGGCTGAGGATGTTACACCTCAGGATACGGAATCGGGGTAAAACACCTCCCAAACCCGACGGTTCCAGCCGTGGTTTAGCTATGGTCAATGTCATCAGGCTGAAGGAACCGAGAGAGCAGCCAACTTTCCTCAAGAGACGTGCGGAGGGGTGTGGGATGTGCTTCCTCCACCTTTTCTTTCCTTTTTGAAGGCTGCTTCAGCCAGGAGAAAAGTCAATTAGAAAAAAAACTAGACCCACTTGCCCCGTGACTCGGTGACTAAGCCCCAGCGCATCCACCTGTTTATTTAAGATATAATATTATTTATGCAACGCGCTTTCCTTGCTGTGATTCAGAAGCCAGCTTAGCGCGCGGAAGACCAAGGGGGGAACGGCGTTTCCCCACAAAACCAGGCTAAGGGATGCCCGAAGCAGCAGAATTAAACCATCGGGCCCACAGATAACGGTCGACGTTGCCTAAAACATCCCCAATAATTTGAAACTGTGTTTAAGAGAACAATTCACCCTAAAATTCTGGGGTCTGCCGCTAATTCCAGGCTCTCTCCAGTTCCCCGCTGAAGCTCCCAGATGCCCAGCGGCGTCGATCAGGCTGGAACACCCCGAGCACATCGTGGGCTCTTCCCCATCAGCCAGTAATTAACACCCGCTATTCCACAAGCACTTAATTATACGGTACGACTCCAAAAAAAAAAAAACCACAACTGCAAATTCAGCGTTCTCCCCAGCGAGGGAAAATCCGCTTCACCAGATGTCCAGAGCCCTTTAAATTTGGGGGGATTTTAAACAGCGTCACGTCGAGTGGAATAAATTCTGCAGATTTAAACAGGACTCGACGCTCGGTTCTGCCATGGCCGCGGCGCTCCCAGGGCACGGAGGGAGCAGGAAGGGTGATAGCAACACGGGGGGCTTATTCCTGAATATTCCCCCCCCCCGGACAGTGCTGATGGAAGGTCGCAGAGCGGCTTCGCACACGGGGAACCAGCAAGACCTTCTTTAGGGGTTTTAATCGTTAACGCGACAGCGCTTCTGGCAGCGCCGCGTCCGGGCAATCATTAACTGCAGGAAGAAATGACCCAGCTGGGGCCGCTGCAACCACTGGACATCACCCAGCTGCCAAAATTTGGGGGGTTGGAGACACTGGAGGGGGCGACGCTGCTGCTGGAGGGAAATTTTCCACCTCCCAAGCCCGAAGGACGGCGGTTCCCTTCCCACCCCTCAAACCAGCCCAGGCTTTTCAGGCAGGAAGTTTCCGATACAAATCCAGGAAAACCAAAACCTGAGGCTGCAGGAAGACACGCTAGACCCTCCGAGGGCCCGAGCTGCGCTATCTGTGCCCTCCAGGGGGCTGCGGCCGGCTCTGCGTGCCGCCGGCGTACCAAGCGCCTCCGATGAAGATGCTGCTGCTTCCCCTGCAGATTAATTGCGAACCCCTGGCGTTGCTCGGCCAGCCCAGGCACTCGGCTTTACCTCTGCGGATGAAATTCTGCACCCCCCGAAGGACAGAGAGGGTCTTAAGTGGGGTTTGTTGGTGTTTTGGGGTGCGGAGGGGACCCAGCTGCCCCTCCTTGCTCGCCAGTGCAGGGGGAGTTCGGCACCCGAGCCGATGAGCCCGGCGCCAGCAGCCGGGGTGGGGAGAAAACGGGGCTGGGGGAGCTTTGGGGATAGATCTCACGGTCCTGCTCCCTCCGAGCCACGCACCAAACTTCCTGCAGGGGAAAAAGGGGCTGAAAGGGCAAACTCCCTCCTCGTGTCCCTCACCCCTGGGCTGCCAGACCCCACCGCCCCCGCTTCGCCGAGATTGGTTTTACTCCCCATCCCATCAGAGCCGCAGAAAGCAGGAATTTGACTCATCCCCGTGACCTTACGAGCAACCACTCGTGCTCATGGCAAGCTGGAGGTGGCGGTTCTACTTTACTGCCTTGATTTGACCACTCTGCCCTTAAAAAAATTAACCAAACGCTTTTTACACCCTTCGCTCAGCCACGGGCGGGAGTCGTTCCTGTTTATTGGGCCATCAATAACTGAGGGGTCGCTTTCCAAATGAACCCCACCGAGCCCAAGCTCTTCCGAAGCACCAGCTCCCACCTTACGCCCTTCGCTCGGCTTCCTGCAGCGGCCGAAAGCGAAGGAAAAGAGCTTCCGCGGCGCAGTTGTGTTCCTCGACTGACAGCTTGGCTTGGAGGGTTTCTTTTTTCCTTCCCAGGCAGCGATTAAAGTGGAAAACGTTCATCTCTGGCTGCAAAGCGCGGTGGCTATGAAGAACAAAGCGAGCGGCGGTGGGGTGGGAGGAGAAATCGCTCCAAGGAGTGCGGGTAACCAGCGAGTAGCGCTGGAGGATGAGGAGCGGGAATAAACCCAAAGCGTTAGCGGGCAATTTTCGGGTTTGTAAAGCACTCTGCTGACAGGAGCAGAGAGGGAGCGGGGCTGGGAGGCAGCCGTGGAGGTTTGCCGCTCGCTCCGGCGGTTCGAGCACCATCCCGGATCAGCGTGGGAGAACGCGGGGCTCCACCGCCCCGCGGCATCGCCCCCAGACCCCCCGGCCTCCGCGGATTAATCGGAGAAGGTGGGACAGCGCTGGGGACCTGCAAGGTTCGGACGCGCCCCGAGTTTTCCTCCTCCCTCGCAGCTCCTACAGGTCCTTTTCGCTGGGGTCACTGCCTTTTTTCCCCCCGTTCCCCCACTTTTTAGCTGTCTTGGTGTCTCCTGAGCCTCAGGGCTGGAGCCGTGCGGGGGGATGCAGGCGCAGAGCTCGGTTGGGTGCAAAAAACCGACCCCCCAAACACGGTGGGACACCTGACGGCTTCTGCTTCCACAAAACATCGCTCGTACGAGCCAAGGGGTGCAGAGGCTGCTGAGCTCACAGCTCCAAGAAACCAGGGTTTGTCGGCAGAGAAGCAATAATTGCAGATCAAAGATGAAGCTGTAGCTCATCGCTGGCAGCTTTGCCTTTCCCCAGCTTTTTTTTTGTTTAAAAAAGATTATTTATTGGTTCATAAAGCTCAGGAAAGCAGGAATTTGATTCCTTTGTCCCTGCGAGCTGTGCCGGGTAAAACCCACCAGGGAACCACAGCCCCTAAGACTCTTTCCAAACCCGAGTCACTGCAGTTCTCTCCATTAAAAAGCCTCGACAACTAATTCACAGCGGACGACAAACCCAGTACCTGGGTTCCCAACACTAAAAATCACCAAAAACTAAACCCAACCCCCTGTACCTCAACCCCGCGGCCTGAGTGGGACCGGGGTTGGGGGAAATGGGGACGGAGGTGCTGCAACATCCCTGTCATTCCCATTTCTCCCTCCAGCACTACGCGTTAGTCTCTGCTGTGGGTATTTAATCCATTGCCATGAGGTACCTGGTGAAATACTCCAAATAATGAAGTTCTGGGGCTGCAGAAATCACCCAGCAGCCTGGTGAGAACCCACCACCTTCCCCCTCCCTTCTCCAGAGGAGTCGGGTGGGTTTCATTAGCCACAAATTATTCTCAGGATATATTTTCCTTGTTTGTTCACTTTTTTCTCCCCCCTTTAATTGTGCCTTTTTTAAAATATCAAAATCTTCTTGCGGGTCCCTGAGCTCATTACGATTCACCCAGAAGGGGCGCCACGGCCATCAACGGCAATTTCATCCCCACCCAACCAAGCCCAGGTGATTTGCTCGACTTTTTTGCCTTTTTCCAGCAAAATCTCCGTGGCGGGACCAACCGTGCTGTCGTGTCGGGTATGAGGGGTCCGGCCCCGCGGGAGCTGCGTCTTTCTGCAGAGATTTCACAGCTCGGGTGCTCGCTGCGTGGTTCAACCGCTCACAGACAGCCTGGGAACGGGACCAAATTCATCGAGGCCACGGCTTGACAGAGACGTGCGGGCTCTTTCCGCCCTCCCTCCCACCAGCCCTGGACCGATGCCCTCCATCAGATGGCAACGGAGAAAACCAGAGCCTCTAATGCAATAAAAACTCTTCATTGTGAGCCTCTGGCTCAGAAGCCAGAGCAGCTTCTGGGTTTTTTCTCCCTCGCACAAGCCTGATTTACAGCTCTGATGATAAATAACGTTGCTCAGCCCGGCCGTACAACCCTGCTCTTGTTCCTGAGCCTTCAAGAAATTAGGGGCCTGATCAACACCCTCCTGAGGGAGCCAGGTAGCTCGGTGTTAGCAATAAGGACGTGCTGCCTGAAGCCACCACTGATGGCAGAGGGTGAACCCAGAGGAGACACCTAAAAATCGCTCCCTGCACCCCCAGAAAAGCTCGTCCTCGCTGTCCGAGCTCCTCAAATAACCCAAAAACTGGCCTTTTCCTCCAATGCTGCAGGAAAAGCAGCAGCCGCAGGGAGGAACCCAATTAATTAAAAAAACAAACCATCAAACCCAAACAATCACACACAAAAGGAAATAAAAGGCAGTTTTGGCCAAGGACGGAGCCTACGACCCCGGCGCGGCACCGGGGGATCTGAACGCCGGCGCAATATCCGCTCCCCGCAATTCCACAGAAGTCAAAATTTCAGTGGAAAACGTAAAAAAACGACCGTGTCTGTAAATCAACCCCTGACCCCCCCGCCGCCTCCTTGCTCCAGCCCTTCGATCCTTCCCCACGCCAGCAGCCTTTCCGAGGGGTGAAAACCATGTTGATCATCCAGGTCTTTTCTATCTCTTGCCCTCCCCGGCTTTATCCATCCTGACAGTTGTTGGAGCTGCCCGTGATACAATTATCTAATCAATCCCTTCCTCCAGCAGCGGCGCCCGAGGTCCGAGGAGGCAAAGCCTGCCCACACCCGGTGCGGCATTGGGGCGCTGGCAGGTCCCCTTTGCCGTCACCCTGCCCCGACGCAGCCAGCGCAGCATCCCCTCTGCAAGATCTTGCCGAGACGGGGTCAAAGCCATGAAAATTCAGGTTGATTTTACCTTTTTCCCCCTCCCAGAACAGCAAATTTGTGGCTTAAAGCCATTTTTCTCCCAACCACGAGCTTCCACCCAAGATACAACCTCATTTCTTGGGCTCATTACAACCCTAAAAAATGAGGTGGAAAATGGAAACCCACCTACAGGTACCTCTGCCAGCTCCAACCCTGCAGGTGGAACCTCCAAGGATGGGCTGGGAACTCCAAGGGTTGGGCTGGGACCTCTGAGGACGGGCTGGGACCTCCGGGGGCCGCCCGGGACCTCCAAGGACAGCCATCTGGCCACCGCTTCCCCTGGGGATGAAACCACCCAACACCGCCTCTTTTAAGCAGCACATTAAAGCGCAACCCGCCGGGAAACTTGTCTGACAACACCCCGCACATTTAAAACTTGGCAATTTCTCAAACGCCTGTAGGAAATCCTTTTAAGAAGGGAATCCTGGGCTATTTATAACCGCTGGTTTTTTTGGCATAGCCTTAAAAACCCTCGCGACTGTGCTGCGGGAAGCTGTAACTCACCCAGGAGTTTGCTAAGGGAGTTCAAGGCCGGCACGCTCTGGGCAGGACGTCGGTCAGCGGCGAGCAAAGCCTGGCCAGCTCTACTTCTACCCATCCCAAGCAACGGCTGCGACGCTCAAACCACGCGGTGCCGTGGCTGGATGTCAAGGAATTGAGCAGGTCAGGGAAGAGGTGCATGGAGACGGAGATCTGCACAGAGCCTGGATGCCAAAATCCTCCCCCAAATGATCCCTAAATTTCCCTGCAGCAAGGCCAGGAGACAGGGAGTCTCTTTGGCTGGAAAAGACCTTTGAGCTCCTTGAGTCCCAGCGCTGCCAGGTCCCCACTGACCCCTGTCCCTCAGCACCACCTCCACACGGCTGGGAAACCCCTCCAGGGATGGGGACTCCACCACTGCCCTGGGCAGCCTGGGCCAGGCCGGGGCAACCCCAACAGGACAGAAATGGCTCCTCAGGGACAACCTCAACCTGCCCTGCAACAACTGGAGGACAGTTCCTCTCATCCTGGGAACAGAGACTGACCCTTTTCCTCCTGTCAGGGAGCTGTCGAGAGCCAGAAGGTCTCCTCAGAGCCTCCTTTGCTCCAGGCTCAACCCCCCCAGGTCCCTCAGCTGCTCCTCAGACATTCTCCAGACCCTTCTCCATGGTTTCCAGACCCTTTTCTGGACACGCTCCAGCCCCTCAACGTCCTTCTTGGAGTGAGGAGCCCTAACTGAAGACAAAAGACACCACAACCTCCCACCAGCTCCGTGCCGTTTCCCCTCCACCATCACAGCAACGAGCCAAGTTGAGGGACATCCCTGAACAAGCTTTTAATTACTCAGAAACAAACCATATCTTGCAACCGCCCAAGTCGACACCAAATAAAAACAAGAGGACAGAAGAGCGGCAACCCCAGCGAGATGTATTTGGGTTTGAATTGCTTAGAGCAATCATCCAATTTAGCCGACTTCATTTCATTTGCCCACAGCCTCCCGAGCGGGGCTGTTTGCGCTACGGATAATCTCCGCTCTTCATTTAGAGTGCTTTTGGCAGACGTTGCCGGGTCGAAATGAAGCCGTCATTTAATAAAGGAAAGGCCGACACTTGGAAACGCGCAGCGCTCTCACCGTAACGAAGACTTATAGCGAGCGGAAAGACGGCGGAAGCGGGCGGCTGTTCCTTCGCTTGCCGCGAATCGATCGCCGGAGGGACCGAAGGCAAAGCGGGAGGTTTGTCCTTCTGTCGGTGCTGAAGGCAGGAGCTCGGGAGACAAAGTGACCTCCCCACGAAGATGCCACCATTAGAGGGGATCAGCTTGTGACTGTTTTCCTCCTTGACCAGGTCTGGTTGGACTTGATGATCTTAAAGGTCTCTTCCAACCAAATGATTCTGTGATTCTGTTACTCCTCTGCCTCAGCAGAGGGTTAAAACAGCTGCTGAGCGACCTCACAAGTATTTTTTCCTAGCAATTAAGAGCAGCTTTGCTAAAGCTGGAGCAACCACCCCAGAATCCCTCAGATCACCTTCCCCACCGACACGCCCTGGGCCTTCGGTACAGGAAAAACATCAATAAACCCATCTGCAGCCTGGCACTGTGTCACCGTCGCTCTCGCGGCCACAGGGCTCAAAATGGCTTTTTAAGTACAAAAAAAAGACGTTTTCATCTTCTCTTTGGTCTCCAACACTGCCACACGCGGGGATGGAGGTCGAGGCCGGTGATGCTTCGAGCTCTCTAAAAAGACCTGACGCCTTCCTACCAAGAGAGCCCTCACGAGGGAAAAATAGAGAGATTAAAAGCTTCTCAGAGCAGAGATTCAGCAGCTGCGTCCACCTCCGGCGAGAGTACCTGAACCTCTGAGCTCCTGCGTCTCACAGCTTTGCTTGAGAGGCTGCTTCCAGGAACAGGGGCTTGGCTTTTCCCCCAACCCTCCAGACACTGAATTCCTCGAGGTGACAACGGCTGAGATTGGGTCCCTAAAGTTCCCATCGCGGAGACGCCCGCAGCCTGCAAGAGGGGAGCGGGGGAACATGAAAAGGATTTGCAGAAACGCCTCTGCTTTATCGAGAAGCTGCAATAGGGGCCAGCAAACCAATAAAAATTATCCTGTCGTGCGTTTTTCATTCTTTCTTCTACCAGCTCCTTCCTACAAGGACACCGGCTAACTCGCCAAAATCCTTGGCCCCAAACGCCCCACATCCGTGGGCATGGCGCCCGTATTTGAGACTCGGTCCTTCAAAGCGAGGAACTGAGGCAGGCGACACAGAGACAATGGCACATGGGGCTGTAGAGGCCAGAAACAAGAAGCTGGAGAGCATCAAGATCTGTCCCCCCAGCTACGGAGCACTGCTCGGTACCGTTAATTAAGGTAATTCTTTAATTAGGAATGTTGGTGGGAGCTGCAGACCTTGTTCCTTAATTAATTCATTTACTGCTCCAGACCCTTCTGCCTTCAGAGCATCGCCCCAACTCCCTCCTGTCTTCCAAGAAGTGATTTTGAAAAGGGGGGGGAAAAAAAAGGAAAGAAAACCCCCACAATTTAATTTCCAGCAGCAAAAGGCCACTTGATTTTCCTCCTGGAGACACATTTCTGCCCTGCAGTGGCTCCTCACCTTTCCAGATCTCCCATTCAAGCGCTAATTCCTCTCTCCCCATCAGCTGCTGTCAAGAATTATTCCTCTTTCCCTCCTTTATTGACTTTGGAGCTGATGCACAAGAGTCTCTGTACTCAAAGCGATGGCTCAGCTCTCATTCGATTTGCCCAGCGCACCCCGAGCTGTGCCTACACCACGTCAGCCACGGCTCAGGCTGGAGTTATTTGCAGCCACCAGCACAAATCACGTTCTGGGAGGGGGGAAGAAGAACTGCAGTTACAAGATGAACCACTTTTTCTGGGATCAGCCAGAGCACAAGGCGCAGCTGAGCTCACGCTGAAGCACTTTGGGCTGGAGCGATGGGCCGAGGCCAACGGTGTGAGGTTCAACCAGGGCAACTGCTGGGTCCTGCCCCGGGGTCACCCCGAGCCCCGGCAACGCTCCAGGCTGGGGGAAGAGCGGCTGGAAACTGCCTGGGGAAAAGGCCCTGGGGGGGCTGGTGACAGCGGCTGGAGAGGAGCCAGCAGTGGGACCAGGGGGCCAAGAAGGCCAAAGGCATCCTGGCTTGTCCCAGCACTGGTGTGGCCAGGAGGAGCAGGGCAGGGATGGTCCCTCTGAACTGGGGGCACTGGGGAGGCCACCCCTTGAATGCTGGGGTCAGTTTGGGCCCCTCCCTGCCAGAAGGATCTTGAGGGGCTGGAAACCATGGAGAAGGGTCTGGAGAACATCTGAGGAGCAACTGGGGGACCTGGGGGGGTTGAGCCTAGAGAAAACGAGGCTCCGGGGAGACCTTCTGGCTCTCGACAACTCCCTGACAGGAGGTTGGAGTGAGGTGGGGGTTTGGTCTCTTCTCCCCAGGAACAAACACCAGGATGAGAGGAACTGTCCTCCAGTTGTTGCAGGGGAGGTTGAGGTTGTCCCTGAGGAGCCATTTCTGTCCCATTGGGGTTGTCCCGGTGTGTCCCAGGCTGCGCAGGGCAGTGGTGGAGTCCCCATCCCTGGAGGGGTTTCCCAGCCGTGTGGAGGTGGTGCTGAGGGACAGGGGTCAGGGGGGACCTGGCAGAGCTGGGGAGACCCTGGGACTGGAGTAGCTCAAAGGGCTTCTCCAACCCAAACAATTCTATTCTATTCTTTCTTTAGGGATTATCCATCATCTAGACAGAAGGACTTTCCAACCCACACATATCTTTTGCTACGAGTCTGCTGCAAATTTGTGGTAGCACAGGGCTACACCTCCAGTCCTGGCATCTTTGCAGTCAGAGGCTCCATAAGCCAAACCCACCCAAAGCTCTGCTCTTCCTTGAGCCCCAGCAGCTCTTTTGAGGATGTTTAGGCTCAGTTTCAGGCTGGCATCCTCCCCACACACCCCCAGCTCCCCTATTGCCTCCAAACTGAGCAGGTACGCAGCAAACAGCCCTTTCCTAACAGCTTGTCATAAAAAACCCCTCACTTTATCTCCTGGAAGATCGTTTCCCACCAGCTTCAGTATTTCCACCATGGAACAACAGTGAGAAATTGCAGCCAGGCAAGCAAGCCGGAGCCAAAACACACGTGGGCCACAGATGTGTTGTGGAAAAAGGCTTTTTGCGGTTATTTTTGGGGTAGAACAATACCAGCCAATTACACCACCAAAATAATAAAAGCCATTAAAACAAGAGCCAGTGGTTTGCAGACAAAAAGGCCAGCAGTATGGCTTGGTGTAGGGCCCAGCTCGGGCGAGGCAGCGGAGCGGGTTCCACTGGAGGAGATGATGGGTTGTAGTCACTAATTCCACCAGGACAGCACCACCACCGTCTTTTTTTACACCACAAGCTGCAAGAGGCGTTTGCAAAGCCAGTTCCTCTGCAACCAGCGCCTGGGTCAGGTTTGCCAGGGCTCACCACCCGCCGGGCACGGAGGAACTTCCCAACCCCACTGTGAAATCACCCGGTTTACAAGAGGCGTCGGAGCCAACCTTCCAACTGGGTTTATTTAGTATGTCCAAGCGTCTGCTCTCGGCCAGCCTCGCCAGCCCAGCTCCCCGGTGCAGTTCGTGCCGCTTCCAGAGAGGACAAAAAAACCTTTTTCTCCCCAACTTCCCTCTCCTCTCACAAACTGTCGGTTTCTGGCTCCATCCCTATGACCTGCTTTGAAGCTTTGCTCTTTTTCAGCAGGTCGCAGCTGGTCCAGTCATGATTGTTGGGCAGGTAGACTTCAAAAACAAGGCAGGACCTTCGAGGCAGGACAGGCAGCAGCTACCCCCTGGGTATGGACTAAGCGCTTGACACCCTCAATCCCACCCGCGGTCAAAGCCCTGCAGAGCCCCAAACCACTGCACTGCCAGCTCCGGAGCTCAGAGCAGAGAGATTTTGCCTGGGGCAGGGGAAAAGGCTTTTGAAGAGCCCGAAGATGGGTTATTCACCCGCTCAACAGAAGCCTGTGCTTGGGTTGGACGTGCTGAGCCTAAAATAAGAAAAAGTTAAAGCTAAGCCTAAGTTTGAGCTTTCTTCCACCTGACACGGAGAATAATGAAAGCAAAGGAGGGGATGGTGAGGAATGACCCCCCCTGAGGCATCTTTCAAGGAGGTGAGAAGTTAAATTGAAAAGCAATTTTGGCAGAAAACACTTTGGGCCAAGTCAAGTGTTGCTGGGGAGAACCTGCATCGAAAGTCAACAGCAGAACTGGCACAAGCTGGAATAAATCAGCAGGTAACGACCAGAGGCAGGTGCTAAGTCAAACCCCTCATCAGAAGTTTGGGAGGGCTCCTTCAGGAACCTGCTGAGGGTCCCTCCTGGGTCAGCATTTTCCTTCCCTGGCTTATCTTGGCATCACAAAGTACAAACCAAGCCCTGGATTTTATTTGGCTGTGATTTTGGTGCCTAGAAAAAATCTCTACCACAATTCGTGGGGTTCTGCCCATCACTACCTACAGTCCCAGGGTTCCACAGCGACACAGAGAAAAGAAACCCCCCAGGTCGTCCTCCCCCTGGTCTTATTCCTACAGCCCAGAGCTGCTGCGGTCACACATAGGGGCTAAAATCCCCATTTAAGAGCTCCCTGGTCTAGGAAGCGACAAAAGCCCACAGCAGCACCCAGCGAACATGCAGCACTCCCAGTAAGGGAGCTCCAGAGTCACGTTGCTGACGGTCACCACATAACGCAGCCCTTGCCAGGGCAGGAGGTGACTTATGGAGCGCCCGGTGCACCAAAACATCCTGCAGAACCTCCTTTCTAAGGAAACCATTTAATGCTCCCCCTCCGCAAGGTCAGGGGGTGTAAAAACAAACCAGCTCTAAAAGGCTTTGTGAAGAGTTGAGACCCCCACGGCACCACCCTGAACAGGATCTTCAACAGCCAGCACCCCTCACATGGCGCAGGGGAAACAAACCCTGCCCCAAACCCAGAGCCTTCACCCACCTCCTGCTCAAAACCATAAAGCAAATTTACCTTGAGCCAAGACGCCGATTTGGAGCCACGCGACCTCCATCCATGCTGGTTTGGAGCCTCCAAAGCACGAGGACCCACAGCACAAAGCTACCTGGGAGCAGGAAAAACCCTCATTAGTTCCAAACCAGCCCAAGCTGGGACCACAAACCAGCCCAAACTGGTCAACACGCAGAGCAGAGCTCAGCTGGGCTCAGTTTAAAGCCAAGGCAACTGCATGGGGCAAGGAGGAACTTGGAGAAACGTCTTGCAGGAGGCAGCAAGACTTCCAGACAATATAATTGCCAAATTAACCACGCGGAGCAGGTTGGCAAAGGGAGCTGAGGGACAGCGGAGTGTCCAAGTGCTGCTCCTCGCCAGCTCCTCTGCGCAAGGACAAGCTGGTTCCCCACCTCGGCGTGAGGGACCCACCAGGGCAGATGGTCCTTGCTGGATCCAGTTCAAAGACATTGTTGCCTCGCTGGGTGCAAGCTGCTGTCCCCCTCTGGTGTCGTACCCCAAATTTAAAGCCCGGCTTGATCCACCTCCACTGATTTTACCCCAGCAAAGCCACGTCCTGGGGAGGTGGTAAAGCTTGACCCTGGTCCTGGTGCTGATCGCACCCAGCTTTATGCAGCGGGGAGACAGGGTCCGAGCCCCTGGCCAGGGCGGAGAGAGGAGCTGAAACCTCAGAAGCTGGAAAAATACCATCTCGGATGGTTCCCTGAAGGACGAGGCCAGTTTTTCTTCCCAGACAACCACGCTTTGTATGCACTTGATGTTACCCCGGCCCAAGGGACTCTGTAGCGTTAGAGGTTCCTGTTCTGCTGGAAAGCACGAGAGGAAAAGGCAAGATGTTCTCCAGCTGCCAGATACGAAGCCTTTCTCTGTGCTTGAGAGGGCTGAAGCGCTACTTGGAGGTGTGCGAGCCCCCCCGGGGGTGGGAAGGAGGGGGCATGGAGCAGCCCGGTGTGGTCACGCCAGCACTGGCATCTCCACGGGGCCTCGTAGCGTTAACTGGCTGTGAAAAGCTTCGGTCGAGACGTGAGGCCGCGTTGCAATTCCTCGCATGGCAGCAGCGCAGGAGGAAAAAAGACGGTTCTTTTCAACAGGAGTGTGCAAAGGCATTTCCCTCCTTTTCCTCATGGGGAAACTGAGGCAGGAGGCGGGGGTGTGCTCTCCCTCCGCCCTGCAGTGATCCTTGGGGTGATGCAGCTCCAGCCTGGAGCAATTCGGGGATGGAGGGAGCGGGGAAGGGTTTGCTGGGGTGGCCTGAGATGGCTGCTAATGTTGTCCCCCCCTTGCCAGGATGGTCCCCGCCGTTGGGCTTCGCCTTTTGCCGCATTTCTAACCGCCCGGTGAAGGGGGGGATTGGAGCTGCCAGCCCCAGCCCCGGGCGCTGCTCAGCCCCCTCCTCCTGCATTTTTAGGCAATGCTGCCATCGAGTGGTCCAGCAGCAGGCGGAGGCGGGGAGGGAGCTCAGCCCCCTGCCTGGACCCCGCTCTGCCGTCACCCTGCTCCCAGGGTTGCTGGAAACCAGGGCCCTGCTTGAGCTAGATCTACTCCTCCATCCCTCCTCGGGTGGAGACGCTCAGTCTCCCCTCAACAACCAACCCAGTGTTGGTGACTGAAGGTTTTCAGCCCCCCAGCATCCTCCCTCCTCCCTGCAATGCTCGGCTGTGCCATTCGAACCCCAATTTCTCCCAGTTTTGGGGGAGCCGTGGCTTTACCTGGGAGCGCTTCCTCCTCTTCCACCCATCTGGGAAGCTGCATCCCGGGAAGGTGATTTAGGAGCATCCTTCAGCTTTTCGAGGCGATTTTCCTCTTTGCTGGTGCATCCCGAGGGAAAACCAGCCCTTCTTTTGCTCACACTTGGCCGCTCACTCAACACTGTCAGTTCAGACGCCCTCCTGGTCCGGTGGATCGAGAAGGTGCGAATCTCTGTTTGCAGTTCAGGAGCGAAGGGGCACCCAAATGACACGTCCCGTTGATGACGGTCGGAAGCCGGTCGCGGCGGAGCGGGAAGACCTTTCCCTTCCTCCAGAACTCAAACATTTGCTTTGTTCGTCGAGGACGTGAAGCGTAAAGCCCTTTGGGGAAATCCCACGGCTACTGGAAAGCTTTGTAGTATATAAATAAAATACATCAAAGACAGAAGCTTTACGATCGTCACCATCCCGGGACTTTTTGGAGAGAGTTCAGCCCCGGCGCCCACCAGTCCCCCAAAAGGATGCAAAGCACGGGAAGGTTTTGAGGGCAAAGAGGCTGGAGAGAGGATGAGGAGGGGTGAAAATGGGAGACCCGGGGGCTCCTGCCCGCCGGGAAGGGCAGCTCTGCGGGGTGGGGGGGCTGCAGCTCCGGGCCCCAGCGGAGCCCCCCCCCAGGCAGGGCGGGGGGCCCGGGGGAGGGCTCTCGCTGCTGGCTCTGCCCAGCGCTCGCTGGCACCGCCCGCCCTGCTGATAAAAGCCGCGATTGCGGCTCGCTCGTCGCAGCCGGCTCTGCCGCCCCGGCTGCAGCTCGAACCGCACTCCGGTCCCGCACCGCGAGGGATCCGCACCCCTGAACCGGTTCCACACCGGGAGGGACCCGCATCCCGATCCGGTCCTTAACTGGGAGGAACCTGCATCCCGATCCGGTCCCTGAACGGGAGGATCCTGCGCTCGGAACCGGCTGCACCCCGAACCGGGTGGGACCCGCATGCCCTTCCAGCCCTGAACTGGGAGGCACCAGCGTCCTGAACCGGAAGGGACCTGCGCTCGGAACTGCCTGCACCCCGAACCGGGAGGGATCCGCACCCCAGTGCAGCTGCAGCCAAGCCCGGGGGGACCCACACCCTGAACCAGCCGCGCATCCCAGTCCAGCTGCGCCCGAACTAGGAGGGATCTGCGCCCTGAACCAGCTGTGCATCCCAGTCCAGCTGTGCCCGAACTGGGAGGGACCGGCGCCCGGAATCAATCGCTTGACATGGCCAGGCACCCTGCTCCAGCTGCACCCAGGGACAGGAGGGACCTGCACCCCGAACCAGCGGCACCCTGAACCCGCAGAGACCAGCCGTGCACCCCAAACCGCTTGTCGCCTGAACTGGGAGGTACCTGTGCCGTGAACCAGCCACATACCCCGGAATGGCTGCGCCCTGAACCGGGAGGGACCCGCACCCCAAACTCGCGGCAGGATCAGGGTGCAACACCCTGAACCGGGAGGGACCTGCGTGCCTGGTCTGGCTGCGGTGCGGCGCGATGGATAACGCTCTGCCGCTGGAAGCGGAGCTGGAGCACCAGTGGCTACTCAACGCCTCCCTCAACGAGTCCTTCGCCAACCAGTTTGTCCAGCCGCCGTGGCAGGTGGCCCTGTGGGCCGTCGCCTACGCCCTCATCGTGGTGGTGTCGGTGGTGGGGAACGTGGTGGTGATGTGGATCATCCTGGCTCACAAGAGGATGCGCACCGTCACCAACTACTTCTTGGTGAACCTGGCGTTCGCCGAAGCCTCCATGTCCGCCTTCAACACGGTGGTGAACTTCACCTACGCTGTCCACAACGAGTGGTACTACGGGCTGCTCTACTGCAAGTTTCACAACTTCTTCCCCATCGCCGCCGTCTTCGCCAGCATCTACTCCATGACGGCCATCGCCCTGGACAGGTGAGTTCCGAGCATTGAACCCCAGACCCTCCCCGGCACCCAGGTTTGCCTCCGCCCGGGTGCTGGGCTCAGCTCCTCCTGATCTCCACTCGCGGGAGGACGCGGTGATTAAAACAAAGCTCGGCTGAGTAAAAGAGCGCTAGAAATAACCCCTGGTTGCTGGTGGCTTTGGGAACCCTCTGTCAGCTCTGCCAAAGGAGCTCAAGAAAAGGCTTTGTAACCCCCGTGCGTGTCAGTAGCGTGTCTTGGGTGTGTACAAGCAGCATTGCTGTCCTCTCCCTTCCCGGCTCCTCCGCAGAGCCGTCCCTTCCTTTCCCACCTCCTCAGTTAAAAGCAAACTCTGTATTTAGCACAAAATGGCATCACCTCCTGACAGAAAACCCACGTCCGTGTCGGATGTGCCTCCGCTGTGCCGCAGGAGCTGGTTTGCGTCTTTTGATCCGGGTTGGGCATCGTCTAAGGAGCCTCGGAGAGAAGCTCGGGCTTGGGGAAGGCATCGTGGCTTGGCGAGCAAACCCCCCTTGGTTTTATGAGTGGGGGTCAAGGGGCTGAGGCAGGTGCCGGGGATTTCTCTCATCCAGCCGCAGCCCGCATGGCTCGGTTGTATTTTTATTCGCTGCCCGGTTTCTGCCGGCGCTGCCCCCAGCGCGACCGCCCGCTTGCGTTGTGCCGCGATCAAAAGTTCAGCTGGCACTTGGCGGGGTGTGACGACCGGGGGGACACTGCCGCTTTCACCGCGGAGGGACGCGCCGGGGGCGAGGGACGCGAAATAGCCACGGATCAGGCACCTCGGTGCGCAGCTCCCCTCTCTTCTCCCCCACTCCCCAGACATCTTTCCTTTGATGGCATTTTCAGCGCTGGCGACAATCGCGGCTCTCTTTGCGAGTCCCTCTTGAGCACCGGCGTTCCGAGCGCAACAGATTTTCCCAGCGCAACATATTTCCCGGAGACAGCTCGGCTCCGTGACGCCTCTTTTTGGTCCTTCTTCCCCAAGAGGTTTTGGCTGGGGATGCAGGGAAGGGGGAAGAGATCTGCATTCCCCTGTGCCAGCACGTTCGGAGCTGCTGCTGAAGCGCCGCACAAGCTGCCGCGGATATTTCCCCGCGAGTGCTGCCACGGCTCCCGCCCTGACAGCTTGGGAAACCGAGCGGGAGGGGGAGGCTGCTCCTCAAATCCAGGCTCAGGTTTCCTTTCGCTCCAGAGCGGTTACTGGACCCTCTCTCCAAAATAAACCCAGCTCTCCCAGCAGAGATGTGAGGAGAATTAAGGTGCTAATAAAGACAAAGCAGAGTGCTGCCAGCGTGGCTCTGGTCCTGCCCGATGGTGCTGCTGGCTCTGCTTCAGGAGCATCTTGTGCTTCGAGGCTGTCGGGATCAGCTGGCAAAGCCCCTTTCGGGTTAGGATGAATTAGAGAGATGATTATTTTATTAATACTTTGGATTTCAGCCTTTGGTCTGCATCCAGGGATAACCAGAAAAGAAACCCAGCAGGGGAAGCAGGAGGACGGGGTGTAAAACGGGGAGCAAAGGCAGGTCTAGGAGCCAGGGGCTGAGCTGGGGGCAGGAACTGGCATTTCCAGCTTTTTATCTGGCATCTGCAAACCCTTCCCAGAGGTTTGGTTTGCCCAAAACCCTGCGTGCCAGCTCGGCTCACCCACTGTGAAGGACCCAAAACGAAGCTCTAGCCTCATGTACAACCCTCTCCCTCCTGCACAGAGCCCCCGGCTACATTTCTTGGCCCCACGTTCCCAGCGAGGTGGGAAATCGGGACGGTGAAGGCAGCAAAGCCCAGCCTGTGCCCCTCCAGGCAAGTGCCACTGTGCTGGTTAAACCACGCCAAGAACACGCCACCTTCTAGCGCTGGAAAATTGTTTGTTTTCCTGCGCCTGAGACCTGCCAATAGTCACTTAAATGCATGAAATGCAGGAATTTGTTCCAGGGACCCAAAAGGGGAAGAATTGGTCCTGGCGAGCAGCAAACGAGCAAAGCAAGTACCTGAATGTGGAGCAGCAGGGAAGGGAGGCTCCCCAAAATGCCAGGACGCATCCAAAACCGAATAGGACTGTGGTGCTGGGGTTCAGCTACGACGAGGAGAGCACCTCGTGCTCCCCGGGTGTGTTACACCACGGAGCGTGAAGGCTGGGAGCAGCGTCAGGCTGCAGATTGCTGCCCTAAACCACCCTGCTCGGGCTTGCTGCGAGCAACTGCCAGAACATCCTCAGGCTGGAGCACACGAAACTGCCTCGGAAAGACTCAGCACTCGCTGAGGGAATAAGTGGGGAAATGGGTTTGGTCCTCCCAGTGTTAGGGGTTTTTTTGCAGGATCTGCCATGGGTTTGTGCAAGAAAAAAAAAATGCTTTTGCCTGAACCAGGACTCATTTCAACCTGGGCATGACTGCTCTGAAAAAATCACAGTTAAACCTGTACGAGTGTTTATTCTGAACCCCGCAACAATAGCAGGAAATTCAGGAATCGAGGCTGGCAGCTAGTAACGTCTGCTCAGGAAAAGCCGTGATGCTGCTTCGCAGCATCCTGCAAAAGCGGGGCCAAGCAGCTCCCTCTGGCAGCGCCCGGTTCGCCGCATCCTTCGTCGCGGGGCGCAGCGGTGCCAGAACGCATCGCCTGTCCCTTGCTGGTCTCCAGCTCTCTCTCTGAATTAATTCATTTGAAGGAGACAGACACAAAACGCTGGTTTTTCCAGTCTTCCAGGAGAAGGGAGAGCCCGGCAGTGCCCGTGGCGAGTCCACGCTGATTTGTGGCCACTTAGAGACAGAACCCCCAGCTCCGGCCGTCCCTCAGTCGCAATAGTTGGGGCACGCGGGATGGAGCATCATTAGATCAACTGTC
The DNA here is from genome assembly GCA_009769605.1 of Bucorvus abyssinicus. NCBI lineage: Eukaryota > Metazoa > Chordata > Aves > Bucerotiformes > Bucorvidae > Bucorvus > Bucorvus abyssinicus. Next base: position 1,213,530 of record CM020059.1, on the reverse strand, counting down.
GGCGCTTCCTTTTTCCTGGGGACCCAGTTTCCTTTCGGAGCCCCACGACTCACCTGCACCGGTTGCAAACCGCGGCCAGAGGAACGATGAAGGTGCAGCATCACCAAAAAATCATCTCTAATCTCCAAACTTTCAGCGAGCGAAACCGAAATCACCACAGAACAAATGGATCCTGTGCAGGGGGAGAGCCCTGGGGCGCGCTCCGGGTGCAGACGGGCTCTGCAGCGCTTGGGCTGGTTCCTACAAAGCGATTTCCCTTTTTCTGCAGAGTCCAGCTATAAAAATGATGTATAAGGCGGGACCGAGCTCTTGCGACTCCGGCACCAGCTCCCTGCTTTTCCCCATCAAAACAGCCCCCTCTCCGACCTCCCCCAGTCCCGACGCTGCCAGACCAGTAGGCAGGGCTGGGCGATCCAGCTGGGATCTTTGTATTCCCTTTTTTATTTCCAAACGGGTTATCAAATTGTATTAAATGTCTTACGATTCATCAATTTCCCAGCAGGAGCTGCAGAAAAGCCATCAGATCAGCGAACCCTCAGTCGCTGCTGCGGCTCCTCAAATTGCGAGTCCGTTAATATCTCCCCAACCCTGTGTTATTTGCAGCCAAAAAACCGGCTCGGAAAATTATTTACTGCTTGCAAGCCTGAACTGCGAGGCTGGATGAACCAGCTGAGCACCAGGAACACATTCGCCAGCTCAGCAACCCTGCTGCCTTCCCCAAGGGGCGATTACTGCCGGAAGAAACCCTTGGAGAAGATAAATTACAGCGCACAGACAGATTAATTAGTCATTTACCCCCTAATACAGCACGAGGGTGGGTTTGGGGTTTTAAGCTTGACTTAATGGACTTGTGGGGTTTGCGGAGCAGGATTTGGAGCTGCACGCAGCGCTGGGGAATCTCACTGTGTGGGGCTGGAATTTGGAAGGTGGGAGAGCAAGGGGGAAGCAGAAGGAGCCCAGGGTTTAGGGCCAGCAGCCCCGGCACCGGCCAGCCCCGGCATCGCCAGCAGTCACCAAAGCAGCTTTTTTTTTTGCCTTCCTGAAAAATCAAGCACCCTGAACTCAGCGAAACCCCCACGACACCGCTGGGTACCCAGCATGGAGCTGGCTCAAAGCAGCGGTTTCCCAGCTGGGGTGGGAAATCAGAGGGATGGGGACAGATGAGGGAACGCGGGGTCGGGCTGGTCTGTGCCCCTGCTCCCAGCAGTCTGTGGTCTGGTGGGTGTTAACTGGAATTAACCCCCCCCAACACCCACTCAACGGGAATTCAGCCTGTCAAAAATAAATTCTGTCTTTTTTCCGCCCCCCTTTCCTTTCAGGCTTGAAACTCCCACAGCAATAAATACAGAACCGAGATGAATTAGCGGCAGTTTGGTGGTGGGAGGCGCAGGAGACTGGGGTTTTAGACAAACTCTTGGGGTGCTCCTGGTGCTCACCCGTGAGCTAGGCACGGCACAAGCCACTGTAGGAGCTTGAGGGCCTCTGGGGAGATATTTGGGTTATTCCGTGCCTTTCTGAAGGAAGAAATCAAGGAATAAATGTTGTTTGGCTTTTAAAAGGGCCAGGGAGGCAGGGGAGCGTGGGCACGAGGTGTCCGGGGCCAGCGCCACGAGGCCGAGCTCCGCTCCGCAAACCTGCCCCAGGGCCGGTATTTTTTCATCCCTGCCGTCATGACGCGATGCTCGCGGGAAGCAAAAAGGCAGGTTTGTCTCTGTGAAGCTTTTTGTCTCTCGGGTAGAAACGGAGCCGTGCTGGACGTGTTTGACCCTGCTCAATCCAGAGCATCTGCTCTGACTCAGTCGCAAACTCCCCTGGGGGCTGACTCTGCCCCAAACCCCTTTGCTCAGGATGGGGAAATCGTGGTGCAATAAAACACGCGGCCCAAAGCCTGCACCCCCTTGGTGACCCATCCCTTCTCTCTCCTTTCTTTATTACTTAATGAAGCAGAGAAGGAAACCCTGGGATGAAAGATGCTTCATAAACTTTTGCTATTACATTAATCTCATCTCCACGAGGGTGGAAACAATCGCGCAATATTAGTTTTCCAGGCAGACCTCGGCTTTCCAGATGCAATTAATAGATGGCGACACTGCCTCGAATGCAGTGCCTATTTAATAACCGCTGTGCTCGGAGCTACCCTGGTACAACGTGGCACTCAAATGCTATTGTATCGTCATGGTAACTCCCCCCCAAAACACAATAAAATATTAAGACAGCAGCAAAGAGCATCGTCGGCGTCATCAAATAGGGTCTGGCCTCAAGTTGAGTCGCTCTAGAGCCGAGCCCAGGGAACACGGAGGATTTACAACGTGAAACGCGATGGAAACGGCGCGAGGGAGACGCAGCTCCACCGGGATCGGGTCTGTCCCGTGAGGAGCTGACCCCAAGCGTGCAAAACCCAGCGGTGGTTTGTGCTGGAACGCGGTGCTGCCACCCAGAAGGAGAGGAACAGCACGTCAGGTTAAGTCGAGGTATCACCCAGGCGAATGACCTGCTGCTAACCCCCTGCCCCGGGAGCAAAACCTGTCCCTAAGGCAAGAAATCTGCCCTTAAACCCTCACCCAAGAGCCAATTTGCTGGGAAAAAACAGGGCTTGAAGCCCCCGTGGTGGTTTGCCGGCGGCGAGGGCAGGGGGCCGTGCTCCCCTTCCTCACCCCCCCGGTTTTATGCCTGGGCAAACCACCCTCTTGGACCGCAGGGAGAACAAATGAATCTCTGACAGGATACAGCATCGCGGGGAGATGGGCAGCGTGGGGCCACAGAGGCACTTTGCGAGGAGAAATACGAGCTCGTAATCTCATTACCCTTCCTCTCGAGCGGCCGCTTCTCGCCAGGACCTGCGCGGCCCCCCCAAGGAGGGCAGCAGCTTCCCAGCGCTTGAAGCTCTGATCGATGCTTTTTTGTTCCCAGCGCTGCAAAATGACACCCGGAGCCTGACGCCCCCTCGCAGACACCCCGGGGTGCTGCAGCTGCAGCCCCTGCGCTGCTTTTCCATTCGAATGCAAAGCCGACAGGACTAATACAAACCCCCAAAAGAGCGTCAGGCTGCGCTTTTTTCCGCTGAAAGGCAAAGTCACGATCAATGGACGCGTCATTTTTCTTCCCTGCTGAGAAGGGATTGATGGAGGTTTGGCTGCAGCACCTCGCTGGGGTGGTGGGACCCTCGTGGAGGGGAGAAGGCAGTGTGGAGGTCCCCGCAGTTCAGCCCTACAGCGTGGGGCTGCTTTTCCACTTTATTTTAGGTTTTCCAAAACGCCGCCGGAGAAACAGATCACGGAGGGGAGGGTTTGGCTCAGACTGGGCAAAACTGCAAGAGAGAAAAGTGGGGTTTGGTTCTGGATTCCCAAAAAGATCCAGTGGTGGCCCCCAAAATTCAAAGACAAGAATCCACACAAACCTATCAGGTAGAGAAATGTGGAAAGTCCAACCGGTCTGCAAGGAAACGAGTTATTGGAGCGCTGGGAGAAGGGAAAAGAAGCTGCTTTGCTCCCTGTGCTGATGCTTTTCCACCCCAACACAAGCAAGACGGCGCCTGTCACCCGAGCTACGGTGCCCACAACACCCAGTTCTCAGCTCCCCGCCTCCCCCGTTTGATTTTGCACAAACGTTCTTGCCGAGGGAAGGGAAAAAAAAAAAAAAAGGGAAAAAACAAAAAAGGAAGCAGTTATTAAAATGTTAGGACAATTTTCTGCTTGGTGATATGATTATGACATAATTATAGGATATTCTAATGTGAAATAATGGGCTAATTATTTTCAGGATGTACCAACGTTTCCATCTCTCTGCAGCGCTTTCCTGGGCTGTAATAGCGGCTCCTCCAAGCAGCCCAGACCCTTTTTATTACATTCTTTTCTTCCCCCTCAAAGTCCCTGCCTGGGTGAACTGTTATTATGCCCATTTTTAAGCCAGATGAGCGGCCAAACCCAGAGCATGCCCCAGGGAATATTTCTGAGGTCGCTCACGACCCACGGATTGAAAATCGCTGCCAAAATAGAGAATTTGGGGCCCGTTTTCCCCAAAGTGTCTCTAATTTTCTCCTTGACTCTGCCAACATGGCCGGATGAATTTTGCCGTCTCCCTTCCACCATGAGACAGCGTTGCAGCCGCTTTGAAGGTCTCCGGGCGATGCGGTTGGGGTGTAGTTCATCGTTACAGCGATTATTTAGAGGTTTTATCAACCGTGAGGGCTCCTGCAGCTGCAAAGAGCTTCAAACCAAGGAGGGAAGAGCACAGAAACAAGGTGGGAGATGTGAAGCACTGGCTTTGCTTCACCGATGTTTCTCAGATGTCTCTCCACACAAGTATTCCAACAGAAAGGGCCCGACTTTTTGTGGAAATCCCTCGTTCTGCACCATCGGGATTGCTTGAGCTCGAGCTGTCAGCTTGAGCACGTGGAATTCTCGCTGCTTGAGAGCGTAAACCCAGGGTCACCCGCTCTGAGCCCCATGAAGAAGCTTGCCCAAACCTCATCCAGCTCAGCAAACCCGGTAACAAGCAGTCTGAAGGGTGAGGAAGAGGAGGAAGAGTCCTCCCGGGGTCCCGGGAAGCCAACTGCAGCCTGACAAGGGGAAAAGGAGAAACGTGGACACAGAACCCGGGAGACCTGGGTGCGTCTCCAGCCGCTGTGCCAGAGCAGTGCCAGCACCCACCTCCTCGGCTCTTTCTGGCCAGCTTCGATCGCAGGTACTGACCAGCCAGAGGAGATTCTCGAGGGACAGTTGTGAGGTGGGTTTTCAGCTGATAAGGTCCAGACAACTGCTTGTTGTCTGAACGGAGAAGGGATGAAGGGATAAACAGAGAAGGCTGGCAACACCTCGGGCGGCAACACATGGAGAGCGACACGATGTGTCTCTGCTCCCCCAAGCTTGACCTGGAGCGGCGGAGGAGAGATAAAATATTTGTGACGTTGTCCCTTAATCCTCACGGCGCTGCTGGCTGCTGCCGGCTCTGCCAGACGAGATTTGCAGAGGGATAAATCCAACCCACCTCGTCGCCACCAGAGCATTCCTCGCGTACAGTGACTGATGTGCCAGGCGAAGAGCTCGCGAGCCGGTGGCACCTCAGATCACCCATCCCGCACCAGCCTAGCTCTCTTATTTCTGCTCCTCCTCCTGTGACACTTGGCACCGTGATATGATATCACAGAGAGGGGATTTCGAGCGGGTGCAAAACCACCGGGTGCTGCCAGACAGCAGCATCATGGCTGGGGGGTGCAAATGGGGCTTTGCAGGAGCAGTTGGTCACAGTTTGCATTTGTGAAGCTTGTTTTTAAGCTACAAGTCACTAAGTGTCTCAAAACAGGATTAAAATCTCAAGGGTAAGACGCTGCGTGAGAATTCACAGAATTGCTTTGGCTGGAAGAGACCTTTAAGCTCCTTGAGTCTCCCCGCTCCCCCAGCACTGCCAGGTCCCCGCTGACCCCTGTCCCTCAGCACCACCTCCACACGGCTGGGAAACCCCTCCGGGGATGGGGACTCCACCACTGCCCTGGGCAGCCTGGGACACGCCGGGACAACCCCAACGGGACGGAAATGGCTCCTGAGGGACAACCTCAACCTGCCCTGGAACAACTGGAGGCTGGTTCCTCTCATCCCATCGCTTGTTCCTGAGGAGAAGAGACCGACCCCCTCTTTGCTCCAACCTCCTGTCAGGGAGCTGCCGAGAGCCAGATGATCTCCCCGGAGCCTCCTTTTCTCCAGGCTCCACCCCAGAGGTCCCTCAGCCGCTCCTCAGCACATTGTGCTCCAGACCCTGCACCAGCTCCATTGCCCTTCTCTGGACACGCTCCAGCCCCTCAGTGTCCTTCTGAGACAGTCAGGGAATCCTCCATGAAGGGATTGGTTATTGTGCAAAGTGAGGGGCTGCCAGGACAAATTAAGTGTCTAAAGTACGACCCCCACGCAAGAGTGACCTAAAACAACCCCAAAAAGCTGCAACATCAGGGCCTTCCAGCCTTGACTTCTCCTTTTCCCTCCTTGCAGGTACATGGCCATCATCCACCCGCTGCAACCCCGGCTCTCGGCCGCGGCCACCAAGGTGGTCATCGGCATCATCTGGCTCCTGGCTTTCCTGCTGGCCTCCCCCCAGGGGTACTACTCGGTGACGGAGAAGCTGCCGGGCCGGCTGGTGTGTCTGGTGGAATGGCCGGAGCACAGCACCAACCTGTACGGAAAAACGTGAGTTGAACTTTGCCGGCAGCGGGGCCAAGTCACCACAGAAAAAAAAAAACACAGGAAAAGCATCAAAAAAAGGGGAGTGAAGGAGGAGGGGAATAGCCTGAAGCTCCTTGGGGTGGGGTCAGCATGGTCCCTAGAGCCCTGTTCAGACGCGCAGGGATGGCTCTGGTTTGGCATCCGAAAAAAAGCTGGGGCCAGAGTTATTCCTGCAAAGCTAAATAGGGTTTAACCAGGGAGGATCTTGGCCAGAAAACAAACTGGTTTGGGATTTGCCGAGTCCAAATGGCCCAAAATTCACCCGACTGCCTAAAATCCAAGAGGCTCTGTGGCCTCAGCTGAGGCTTGGAGGGCTCCGCAGGAAGCTCTTTCCTTCCCGTTAAGGTGTCGGCTAATTAAATCTGGCATTTCCGAGTGTCCGGGCAGCCCCGCTGGCCTGCCCTCCGCGGTCTGCTCTTTGAAGTCCACGAGTCACGCAGCAAGTTAAATGTCATGAGTGAAATAAAAAAGGAGGTGGAGGGGGGAACAAGAGGCATTGGTGATCTCCAGCCCTGCGGAGCGATGAATCAGGGCTGTGAGATCACGCTGGGGACAGGCACGCACGGCGAGGACTAAACTGGGGCTGGCCCAGCTCATCTCCAGAGGTGTTCTCCAGCCTTTATGATCCTGCGTGACCGTGATAAATGGAGCCAGCCACTGGTTCAGACAGCCCACACAGCCCTCAGGATGGGGCCGAGCTCAGGGTGCCAGGCTGGACACGGGGGCCGTCGCTTTTTCAAACAGCTCATTCAGGAGAAAACCGCCGCCGTTCACCCACGAAGGATTTGCTGCTGGAAGCCTGAGCACCCCGGGGGCTCCGCGGCCGGGAAAGCAGATGCTGAGCCAAAGCTTTTAAATAGCCAAACCCGAAATAAGTTGGTGGGGGATTGAAAATAACCGAACCACGCGAACCCGCGGCCCGAGACGTTGTTTTACTGCCCCAAAATAACTCTGCAGGGACAGGTGGTCGAGTCACGTCACCCCCCGGCTCGCGTGGCCTCAGTGCAGTTATTTAAGGAAGGTGCCGGCAGCAGCCGGGCTCGTCTGTAATGCCAAAATGAAACGTAATATTATTTTTTCACCTCATAGTGAAAACAGGAGAATTCTGCCAACACCGCGGGGTCCTCTCACTCGGCAAACGGCGCCCAGGAAGCCTAACCCTGGCATGCAGAGGGTGGTGTGGGAGGGAAAATGGGCCCGTTCTCAGCCCGCTCGTGTCGGGGGAAGCGGATAAAGACCTCGGCGCAGGTGAGAGGTGACTGAAACGGGAGCCGGCAATCCAGCCCGATTCGATGCAGTGGCGGCTCGTGGCCGCTAACCACCGCTTCCCTCACCCGCTTTGGGTTTCAAATAGATGGCTGGTCCATCCCAATTTAATTAGCTGCCATCTCAGTTCGTTAAGGGGAGGGGAAAAGCTGCTCCACTCGCCGGCGGAGAACAGCCCGCGGCAACTGCCTGGGCTTTGCGAGGGGAAAGGAGGTGGCAGCCCCCTCCTCCACCATCGCCATCCCATAAGGGGCTCCTCTGTCCTACACAAGACCCTAAATCCCCACACCAGAGACCTTTAAATTACAACCCCGGGCTGCTCTAATGCAGTTCGCATAGCCGGAATAACATACGGATGGTTTCACACGGAGACCAAAAAAAGCCCTTTGGAAATGTCCCTCCCGTGCCCAGGCAGCTCTGAAAATAAAGGTCCATCCTGCTTACATCATCTAAGAGCTCCTTCGGGGCGCTTCTGCCCCGCTTTCAGCTGTTTGCAGCCGGCTGCAGCCCCTGCGGTCCGCCGGAACCACAATGAAATCTTCACGGCGGAGCCACAGAGACGCCTCTTTAATTCGCAGAACGGAAAACAGCCCCACGAAATCCAGCTCAAATGCGATTAGCGCCGGGCGGGGAGGAGGCCAAATGAGATTGCAGGTACCAAACGAGGAGGAGATGGCGTGGCAGCACGGGGCCGGGGCCAGCCCCGCTCCCCACAGAGCTGCACCGGCCACGAGCCTGACCATTCGTTTGGCTCTGGAGATATGATTCAATCCAAGCTCCTGGGAGGACGAGCGAGCGCAAGAGCGTCGCATCGCTGCAGACCCTGGACCGCCCAGAATAGAGGCAGCACCTTGGGTTTGAGCTGGGCTCCAGGCCCAAAGACACCGCCAAAGGCCCCCAAAAATGCCTCCAAAGCCCCCAAAGCGGTTGGGAGGGAATTACCTCCAGACCTGGCAGCTTCGTGAGCTGGCACTGCACAAGCCGGACGCGTTTCCACCCCTCCCAGTGCTCATCTCTCATCAGGGGAGGGAGGTTTTTGCAAGCTCTGATGGTAGGAAGGAACCTGCTAGGACAAACCATCCATCCCCATCCTGTTTGTTTTAAGAACAGATTCTTAGTTGTCCTTTACAAACCAGCTATTTAACACAAACCCTTCGCTGAGCCCACTGCAACCTGCTCCACCAGTGTCACGACAAAACAGCCTCAGCCTGCGCTGACAGCATCATCCAGACCCTCTCATTCGATTTGAGTCTTATTTACACGGTTAGAAACAGCCACAAAGATCCTGTCCCCCTCCACAAGCCTGGAGAACCGACCCAGCTGCTGAAAAGTTTTACTAAACCCTCAAGACAAAGGTTTAGGTGGTGTTTTGGGGGACTGAGGGTACACCTCGAGCACAGCTGAACTGGTGGACCCTCACCCAAGACCCAGCGTCGGCCCCCCAGGGGAGTTCTTCAAAATGTTTGATATTTTACAGGTCCAAAAAGCCACGTTTGCTCCTGCAGAACTGCAGATCAAAGGTAAGGTGCGGGCACACGCTCATCTCCAGGCTAGTTTGGGGTGTAGAGTAGAAGTGAGAGTTGGGCCACTTCAGCTCAAACGCCTTTGCCTGATGAAGGCAAGACAAGTTCTTCACTGGCCCATCCTAAGAGGGCATTGGGATGCCAAAGGCTGGCAGTAGAGGAAATTATTGGGGTGAAAGTAGGGAACCCCTACCAGCCTGAGCTCCACAGGTGACACGTCTGCAGGAATTGTGCCAACTTCTCTTTTTCCCTGTGAAGCACTTTGCCTTCAAGCTCAGAAAAAGCCTGGACAGGTAGAGGACGCATCCAACACCCATCATCTGTTCTAGGTATCACTTCTGCATGACCATCCTGATCTACTTCTTGCCGCTTCTGGTGATAGGATGCGCTTACACCGTGGTGGGCATCACCCTCTGGGCGAGCGAGATACCCGGCGACTCCTCTGACCGCTACCACGAGCAGGTCTCGGCTAAGCGGAAGGTAAGCAGCTCCAAGCATGGTGGGAGCCATAATTCATGTCCAATCTCAGCTAACCATGGCGAGAATCACCTCGTTAGGAGTGGAAATGGGTCAGGACTTGTTGTGTGGTTGTTGCTGGTGGAGTAGAGACTGTCCTCCGTAAACGTGCATGGTTCAACCAAGATGTCGACCACGCGTTCCTGGTTGGAAAGGTCTTTGGAAGGAGCCACCTCTTTTTGCCTTGGAGGGTGATGCTCCGCCTGTAGGGTGTCCAATGGGTGACTTTGCTTCCTTGCCCTCTCTTCTCCTCACAGGTAGTGAAGATGATGATCATTGTGGTGTGCACGTTTGCGCTGTGCTGGCTGCCCTACCACATCTACTTCACCCTGCAGTACTTCAACCCCGAGTGGTACCTGCAGAAGTTCATCCAGCAGGTCTACCTGGCAATCATGTGGCTGGCCATGAGCTCCACCATGTACAACCCCATCATCTACTGCTGCCTCAACGACAGGTGGGTTTCCAGTGACTTTGGTGCAACATTTAGACGTGTCGAGGTGGCGCTGAGAGACAGGGGTTAGTGGGGACCCGGCAGTGCCGGGGGAACGAGCAGACCTGAGGAGCTTGAAGGGCTTTTCCAGCCAAAACAATTGTGTGATTCCATGATTCTATGAAGGAAGCAGGAGATACAGAGGGGTCTGATGGAGGATAGTACAGATGGAGAGTCCTTTTGGCATCTCCACATCCCTCACCCCCACCCCACCTCTTCTGTCCCCCCAGATTTCGCGTGGGGTTCAAACACGCATTTCGGTGGTGCCCATTTGTCAGCGCCGGCGAGTATGAGGGCCTGGAAATGAAGTCAGCCAGGTTCCTGCAGACACAGAGCAGCATGTACAAGGTCAGCCGGATAGAGACCACCGTGTCCTCGGCAGTTGGCACGGCCGAAGAGGAGCTGGAGGAGAGCAGCAAGGCCAAGCGTCTCTCTGTAGACATGACCTCCAACGGTTCCTCTCGCAGTGACTCCAAAACGGTCTCTGAAAGCTTCAGCTTCTACTCCAACACGCTCACCTAAGGCGCTCCCCGGCTCCCTCCATCCACCTACAAGGCTGCCACCATCCCCTTTCCCTCACCAGGACGCTCTGCTGCTCAATCCACCTAGCGTCATCACCCCGGTTTGTGATGTGCCAGCTTCTTTCCATGCTGTGTTACCATCTCTCACTGTGCCGCTCGCTCACCGTCCCTGGGCGAGCCCAAAAGCATAAAGCTTTGGATTAGTCTCACGTACTCCACCGTGGCTCGTGTCCCAACACAAGGGAGGTTTGGCTGGCTGCCACCTTGTTCGCTGCCTGTCCCACCCACCACGTGCCAAGCGGGTGGGCAGGATGCAGAAACGGGGCAGAGCTGGTTTTACTAAACTCTAAGACATCGGCAGACACTTCCCTACTCTCTGCAATGCAGCAGGGATCTCCCACCGCATCCCACCCCACAGGAGAATGAACCAGTGCTGCAATTTCCTCCTCCCGCCTTTCATTTCACTCTCCCTGTTGAACGTCATTCACTTCCAAAACCCAACAAAAAATGCTGCTTTCAGCTTCAGGAGCGTGTACATCCACGGGGCACCACTGGCCTCTCGGTGCTTCAGCTCAGATCCAGGCGTTTCTGCACAGTCTCCACTCACCTCCAGCACCCACATCCCTCCACACGATGGTCTTCTGCTGCCACTCCACCATGCGGCTCATCAAAACACGACTCTCAAAAAGCGGTGTCTGACCTGAGCCAGACCCCGGTCGCTGTTGATAACCACACGTGCCAAAAGCCATCACTGTGATTTCCAAAAAGACCCGAGGTGGTGCCTCTGGGGTGGGTTTTGGAAGGTCTGTGGAACAAGAGACTGACCACACTGGAGTGTCTTCTACAGCCTGGCAATGCCTAGAGCGGTTTTCCTGTCAGAAAAGCAAAGTTTTGCCAACGAGGTTTGAAGGGAGACAAGAATCTTGCAGACATTTCTCCCTCAGGAGGATTGAAATGATTCACTTCTACTTGCTGGATTTTGTTTTAATCAGGGAAACTTTTTCTTTTCATCCCCCTGTTGTCTGCATAAAACATTATGACATGGACAAGGCTATAGATAATATTTTAATCCTGTTATGATGGATGATTTTCACTGGGGCTGTTCACACCAAGGGCTCCTTTGGTCAGAAAATGTACGAACATACACTCAAAGGGGGAAAAACGGTAAATAAAATGAGAAGGTGATGATGTTGGCTTGTTGGGAGCAAACCCACAAGTTTGGGGGCAACCTGGGGGCAGTTGTATGAAATGCTGGAGAGATGGAGCTGAACATCAGGCCCTGCTGAGCACGCAGTGATTTCTAGAAGTAAAGCCGAGATGACTTTTGGGGTTTTTCAGCTCTTTGGCCTCCAAACCAGCTGCTGGAAGATCCAGTCAATAATAAACCCCGACCACAAATGAAAATACACATATTTAAGCAACGAAATTAAATGAATGGGCAAATAGGTGGATCTGAGCAACAAAAACCCTCCAGCCCCCGGCAGCAGCAATCAAAGGGGCAGGCCATGCCAAGCGTTGGACTCTTCCTGCCCTCTGCACCTGTACACGAGAAGGTACCACAAAGCGGAGCCCAATTGGGACTGACTCCCAGCCACCAACCCAAACATCTCCAAATGGTCTAAGAGAGGCGAATCAGGCGAGCAGAGATCTGCTCTGCACGCCCCACGCGCAGGAGTTTAGGTTGGGTTGTGAGCGTAGAGAAGTCAGCACTTAGAAAAAAGAAAATAAAATAAAAATTGTGTGTGTGTATATATATATAAAACACCCACTGCCCTTCTATCCTCTGTGATTTATGCCCTGAGGACGCCGTGATCACGAGATGTACAGAGAAGCAACGATTGTCGTCTCACAAGCAACACTCAGCTGGAAACCCCACGGGTGCGCGGGGAGACGAGGACTCGAGCTGGCACTTTACAGCCTGAACTGCTTCGCCTGCATCTTGTAGAAAAGCAGCTCTTGAACCCAAGCGGGATAAATTCCTGCCTGTTATAAATAGTGCCCAGGACAGCAGCAGAGCCCACGCTGGGACACCCACGCTGATGAGAGCGTGTCAAGGGATCACTCAACAGATGGAGACCAAGGCAGGGAAACCAGAATGTTCTGGGTAAATGGGTACAACGTGCCCAAACTGGGTTTTCCTTTCTCCCCTCCAAGGGCCAAGTTATTTTATCGGTGAAGGGAGGAACAGGGACGAGGTTCTTGTCACATTTAGGCCAACCCGCAAGGTGGGACATTTGGGTCAGATCTGTGTCCACGCACAAGAAACAAGCCGGTTTCACCCACCTTGGGGTGCTCCAGGCATGCAGAAGCCTCTGAGAAGTCTTTGGAAGACTGAGAACCCTCAAAGAAGACCCCCCTGCCCAGGCTTGGAGATGGGACCTCTCAGCACAGGGTGGGTCCAGCCTGGGCAGTTTCCAGCTCTCCTTCCAGCCGGAGCTCAGAGGCTCTCCCTGGGTTACCAGGCCTGTTTCCCCAAGGTTTGCAGAGCTCTGATTAGAAATTCAATTGCCAAGCGAGACTGTTTGTCTTTCCTGCCTCTCTGAAATGCTAAATAATGGTATCTGGAGCAAATCACTCAGCAGGCTGTGCACATCCCTCTGCCATCTCCTTGAGGCACACCAACAGCTCCCACCTCACTAAGGGGAGCTGAAAAGCCAAAAGACAACGAAACTGCTCTTCCCACCCTGTCTCCACACGTACATCGAGGGCTGCTCAACTGCTTCAAAACACGACGTTCACACCCCGTTTCATGTCACCATTTATCTCCCACCAGAGCAAACTGCAAAAGCCAAGCAAGAGCCTGTTTGCCAGAAAAACGAGGCGGCTTCACAAAGGTGGAAGTCAGGAACCTGTTACTCATCTACCGCGCAGACCATCCTGCCCAGAAAATGTGTCTCCAGCTGAATAATTAATACAGGAGTTATAATGCAAACCTTAACACACAAATAACCCCTTTTCCTGGGGGATATACCCAAATACCACCCGTGCTAGAAGCTAAACCACACTCATCAGTTACACGCGACAATCCAGGCACCCGGAGAAGGGACGGCGAGTCCCAAGAGCAGCTGAGCCTGAGAGATGACGCTCGAGTGTCTCTGCTCTTCAACTTCCCACCCCAGCCAAAAAGGCTCCTGATTCTCTGCACCACGATACGGCCGGGGCCGGGGGGGGGAGCGAGGGGGGAAAGGGGCTGCAGTGTACGGCTGGGGTTTGGGGCAGCTGCAAGGAGCTGTGTGTGAAGTTCTCCCCGTGGCAGCACCTCTGCAGGGAACAGCCCAACCCTCCTCCCCCACGCAGACCATCGGGTTTGTCCAAATGGGTTTTCATAAATAAATGTTTCTTTTGTGAGACCATGACGCAAACAGTTAATGATGGGAGTCGGCTTGATGGGAGCAGGAGGCGAAGCCTGGAAAGGCAGCAAAGCCAAAATTAGGTGAAAAGAGGAGCGAAAGGCAGCTGGTGGGTTTGGGGGGACCTTCGGTGCGAGGGGCACACTCTGGAATGTCAAAATCACAGCAAGAACAAAGCCTAACCCTCAACTCAACCCTGCAAAGCCAGGACCAGCCACATGTCACTGCTTCCCAAAGCTCGAATCGCTCCTCGACCGCGGGCAGAGCTTACCGGCTGCTCGGCTGCTCGCTTCCCCGCAGGAGGCAGACGCATGACCCAGGGACGCTGCATCGGCATCGGCATTTCCACCCCGGTCCCTCGACGCTCCGCTTCCTGGGATGGACCTCCCAAACCCCACCGCTCCGCTGACACAGCATGAGGCCTCACCACCCTGATGGGAGAGAAAATGGGAATGTGAGGAGCAACCAGCCATGCTCCACCTCCCAGAGCAAAGCCCCCAGCCCAGCCAGCCCTTGCAATCAGCTCCAGCCAACTATAATTTGCAGTTTTTAATTAGAGGAGCATTGCCGAGGCACAGTTAATTGGCATCACTTGCCAAAGGCCCTAGCCCGTGTGCTTATTAAGCTCTCGTTATTTATTTTCATGGGTTATTTTATCCTGCAAAGGGGAGAGGAGGAATAAAGAGCATCACGCACTGCTGCCGTGCCTAGCGCAGGCATCTGCTTCCAGCCAAGCTTCCCCACAGCAGGGACTCAGCGCATCAGATCTGGGATCATTCCCTGCATTTCACAGGGGGTTGGAATGGACCTCTGGGGATCATCCTGTCCAGGTTCCCTGGAGCAGGGTGCCCACTTTGGTGTCCAGGTGGGTTTGGGATCTCTCCAGAGCAGGAGACTCCACAACCTTTCTGGGCAGCCTGGGCCAGGGCTCCCTCACCCTCACAGCAAAGAAGTTTCTCTGCCTGCTCAGATGGAACTTCCCGGGTTCCAGTTTGTCCCGTGGCCCCTTGTCCTGTCACTGGGCACCACTGGGCAGAGTCTGGCCCATCCTCCTGACCCCCCTTTAGCTATTGATCACATTGAGGAGGTCCCCTCTCAGGCTGCTCTTCCCCAGCTTGAACAGCCCCAATGCTCTCAGCCTTTCCTCAGCAGAGAGATGCTCCAGCCCTTCCTCATCCTCACAGCCTTCCCTGGACTCTCCAGTTAGCAGCTTGTCTCTCCTGAACTGGGGAGCCCAGCACTGGACCCATCACTCCAGATGTGGCCTCACTGGTGCAGAGCAGAGGGAGAGGAGAACCTCCCTGACCTGCTGCCACCCTCTTCTCAATGCACCCCAGGAGATCATTGGCCTTCTCAGCCATGAGGGCCCACTGCTGGCTCATGGGGACTTGTCCACCAGCACTGCCAGGTCCTTCTCCGCAGAGCTGCTTTCCAGCAGGTTGTCCCTGACCTGTCCTGGTGCAGGGGGTTGGTCCTCCCCAGGGGCAGGACCCTACCCTTGCCCCGGTTGAACCTCATTCGGTTCCTCTCACTCAACCCTCCAACCTGTCCAGGTCTCGCTGATGGCAGCACAGCCTGATGGTGCAGCAGCCACTGCTCCCAGTTTGGTATCATCAGCAAACTGGCTGAGGGGACACTCATCCAGGCTGTTGATGAAGACGTTGAACAAGACCAGCCCCACTATGACCCCTGAGCAACACCACTAGCTCCAGGCCTCCAACTAGAACTACTGTAGACTCTTCCACCAACACCCCCCACACCGTCCTCGCTGAGGCCTTCACCACTCATCCCACGCCACAAGCCCCTTGCACAGCCAGCGAGGCGCACTCGCAGAGCGAACCGCGTCACCCACGTGGTTCCGTCCCTTTACAGCCGCTCTCAGCCACCACGGCAAGTCTTTCAGCCACCAATGAACCCATCGGTGTGATAAACCACAACAGCAAAGGCACAAGTTCAACTTAATTATTCCAGAGTGATTTGCTTAATACACGAGTCAAAAATATCCCCCAGAAAAGGCAAATTAACAAGAGTTAATTGCAGGCAGCCATGCACCAGTGTGTAAACTGGGGTTTCCATAGCACCAAGCGGTCCGTTAGATCCTTACCACAAAGCCAGCGCTCAAAGCGACCCAACCTGAGCTCAAAGCACACGGAGGAAAGTGGATTCGCCACCTTCTCCAGCCGACCTTGCGAGCTCCCCGCTTCCCTTTCCAAGCGAAAATTACAGACGCCGCTTCGCCGTGGGTTGTTTAGACAAGCAATTATTTTTTATTACTGAGCTAAATGAATCAAGCAGGAGCTAATGAAAGATTTGAGAATCCATAGTGGCAAGTCAAAATAAATCAACCCGCCCCGGCTGCAAGCATGAAATGAGGATTAACGGCAGTTTTCGTATTCTTGGGGCCAAGTAACCACGTCAAAGGGACTTTCCTTCGCGATGCAAATGCCTGGGAAGCTGCCAAAGAAAGGGAGGGAGCAGGTGAGAGCAACGGCTGCTCAAACAGGACGCTCAAGTGTGGCGATGGCTGTAATGGGCTTGGTTAAAAGTCAGATATTATTAAATTGAGCAATTTGGTGGGCAAAGAGTCAGGGCTTTGTCCTCCTGGAAGATATCCCCAGGTGGAGACCCCAACCAGGATGAGCTGCCCGTGGGCCGGACGGCAACTAGTGCCTCCACTCCTGTGCCACACCAAACCCGCTTTCTCCCTTCCCTTTTCACAGAATCCCAGAAGCACTGGGGTTGGAAGAGCCCTTTAAGCTCCTCCAGTCCCCCCCAGCATCGCCAGGTCCCCCCTGACCCCTGTCCCTCTGCACCACCTCCACACGGCGGGGAAACCCCTCCAGGGATGGGGACTCCACCACTGCCCTGGGCAGCCTGGGACACATCGGGCCAACCCCAACCGGACAGAAATGGCTCCTCAGGGACAACCTCAACCTCCCCTGCAACAACTGGAGGACAGTTCCTCTTGTCCTGGTGCTTGTCCCTGGGGAGAAGAGACTGACACCCCACTCTCAAGCCAACCTCCTCTCAGGTTGCTGTCAAGAGCCCGAAGGTCTCCCCAGAGCCTCCTTCGCTCTAGGCTCAAACCCCACCAGGTTCCCCAGTCACTCCTCAGACGTTCTCCAGACCCTTCTCTGGACATGCTTCAGCCTCTCAAGGTCCTTCTGGCAGGGAGGGGCCCAAACTGAACCCAGCATTCAAGGGGTGGCCTCCCCAGTGCCCCCAGTTCAGAGGGACCATCCCTGCCCTGCTCCTGCTGGCCACACCAGTGCTGGGACAAGCCAGGATGCCTTTGGCCTTCTTGGCCCCCTGGTCCCACTGCTGGCTCCTCTCCAGCCACTGTCACCAGCCCCCCAGGGCCTTTTCCCCGGGCAGTTTCCAGCCACTCTGCCCCCAGCCTGGAGAGTTGCGGGGGCTCGGGGTGACCCCGGGGCAGGGCCTGGCACTTGGCCTTCCTTTCCTGCAAGGAAGTTTTAAGTCAGGTAATTAAGAACATTCCAACAAAAAACATTCTGGTTACAGAAGACCGAGGTGTCAAGAAGAAATACAAGCCCCTCCTGGAGCCGCAGCCGTTCTGAAGAGCCGCGATCCAGGCTGACAGGAGCATTACCATGCAAAGCACCTCCAGAACCGTTATTATGGCAAAGCAGATTGTGCTGTCCAGGTTGATTAAAAAGGTTTCAGGGAGGTAATGAGAGCAATTTTCAGCAGAGGCAAAGGGAGAAAGAGGGAAAAGGAGCTGAGCCACCAGCACACGCAGCCGTGGTATCAAAAGAGTGGATAAACTCTGCAATGAGGGATGGGGAGCTGGTTGTTACAAGCTGTTCACCATCCCAAAGCTTCTCTGATTCATGGCATAATCAAATGGCTGCGAATTTGCATTTAAACTGAGGGATTTCGGAAGCCATACCCCAAAGAGGAGCGGGGCTGCTCCTTGGATGAGCCTGTGGTTCCTCACAGCGTTCACGGAGGAAGATAAAAGTGGTGCGTGACTCCAAACCACCCCCCAAAGCCTGTCCTGGCGCCGAGACGCACGACTCGAAGACATGATTGATAACCAATGCCCAGCCCGTGCCGCGGCAACAACCCTCCGGAGAGCAGAGTCCTGGGAGACGGGTTTGCATTCCGATTTTTTATCTTGGCAGCGTTACAACCTCTCCTCGCACCAAAACGCCACAGTATTGGACACCCAGATGGCAGCGGCAGACGGTGCCCACACCAGCATTTGATCAGCAGCACAAAAAGGGCCACAAAACTGGTGGCAGAGGCACACCGGGCACATCTCCAGGGCTTCTGCGTCACCCGGCAGGCCCAAGGGATGGGGCATGCAGGAATGGCGGCAACGTCCTCCAGAGCAGCTCTGGTTTTAGATGATCTCTCAAGATCTGTCAACAAAACCCGCCCCGAGGGCATCACCCCTGCTCTGTGCAGAGGAGCATGGTGAAGCTTTGCTGCCCTGCTCTGCAAACCGTCTTCCTTCTGTCCCTGCAGCACCCTCAAAGGCAGCAGCACCTCTAAAAACACCGCTCCGAGTCCCACCGGTTTCCTCTGGGACGTGGGAAACGGCTGAGTTTCCCCTGGTGGATCTGGGTGCCGCACGTACACCAGTCCCACCCTCCTCTCCCCCGCTCAGGCATGAGCCATGGGAGCTCAGCTCTGCGCTCAGCCCCTTATCCACAAGCACCGACAGGGTTTGAAATGATCATTTCCAACTGCTAAAAGTTTCCAGCTGCTAAAAGGCCTAAATTCCAAAATAATTGGAACTGAATTAACAAGCCACTGACCCAGCCAGTCCACCTCTGCAGCAGGTTCCCGCGGTCAGAAATGATGCTGGTGTGATTCTCAGGGGCCACAGGCTGGTGTTGGGACCAGCCCCTCCATTTTTCCACCCTTGACCAAGACCCACGTGAGACATTGTGCAGGAACAGCCAGACCCAAGCTGGGCTGAGGCACAGCCTCATCTTTCTGCCGCCAGCCCCAGCAGCTCCACAGGATTTACAGCTCCACAGGATTTACAGCTCATCACATCCCTCGGTCTCTTCCGACCCCACAATCTCATCCCGATTGCTCCGTAAGGACCTCGAGGACTTCTCTTCAGCTGGAGGCGCCAGCCTGCACCATGATGGTGCTACTGATGATTTATAAGCGGCTGCACTTGAGTTATTTTTATATCCTATTTCACAGCCGTTACCGGGCCCGTGAAATCCTGATTTATAGTACAAGTGCTTTACATGGTGATAAAACCCAAGAAACGAGAGCGCAAAGGTCAGCTCCTTGCTAACAAGCCAAGGGGGATGTCGGTTGGGGCCATCCCAAGCACTGAACCTCTGCAGGATGGTCCTTGTTTCTAAGGGAAAAAAAAATTCCGAGCTGTGTCAGTGCGACCCGTGTTGGAGCCTTTGCAGACGCAGCGCAGGAAGGGAACGGATCTGCCTAATAAGACCTTGGAGAAATCAAACCATCCACCTCTTCCGAGGGCTTAACCCGTGCCCCGAGGTAGAAGCGTGACCAGCAGTAGCTCCTGGGCAATAATGAGCGAGGCTGCAAGCAGACAGCGAAACCAGACGGAGCGGCTGGCCCTGGGGGGGCCTTGCTGCAGGCAGGAGCTGCCCTGGAAACCAAACCCAAGCCCCTTCCCAGCCCTGGTATTGAATCACCTTTTATTGCCGAGATGGGCTCTGGTTGTTTGTGTAACAGCACCGGGGGGGTGGTAAATGTTCCTGTGCCTGCTCCAGCACACAGAAATCACCACATAATCTTTACTTTACAGGTTATTTACGGAGAGGTGCACCAGCTCAACAAGGAGACCCCACTTGTGTGGCACCAGCAGTGCCAGTCCCGGCACCGGGATGTGGGTACACGCAGAAGCGCCCCAGACTCCCTCAGACACCAAACCTCCAGCAGCCCCCTCGCTGCAGGCCGGTGCCCACCAAGCCGGGCTGTGACACTGGCGGGGGGCAGAGGTCCCAGTAACCCCAGACAGCTGCGAGTTGACGCTCCCCAGCTCTTATTTTTAGCTTTGCAGCCAGGGAAGATCCCCATTGCCACACTACCTGTATTGGGGGTCCAGCGCCATCGGCGACCGGCCGAGCAGCTCAGCAAACACGACAAGGTTTCACATCTGCAGCAGCAGCCACACGCAGCCTCCCCCCTTCCTACTCCTCTCTCAAACTCCCCACTCCCTCCTGCAGCACTTGCCTGAGGGTGGGAGACACCCCCCAGTCCTGGCACAGCACAGGCAGGTGGAAAAGTACCACTTGCTGCTGGTGGGCGGACAGCCGGCTCTCCCTGAGACAACCCGCCCAGCTCCCCAAGCAAAACCTTCCGGGAGCCTCCAGCCATCCTGCCAAGAGCAGGAGAATCCCCCAGCACCGGGGGATTTTCAGGAACACGTCCTCCCCCAAACCCCCCTGGTGTTTACTGAGCCATAAATCAAGTTCTCCCCAAGTCTTGCCAGTGATTTATGAGTCGGGCAGCTGTCATTTGTAAAAGCTCCCGTCACCAGATGATACATTCTCTTAATTTCCAGTGAAATACAGAGCATGAATATTTCTGTCCTCACCAGCATCACTAACAGCTGGGAATAATCAGCCGCTTCACACATTGCTGGTGCCGCAGCAGGAGTAATTTATTTGGGCATTAAAAACCTCCCCAGTCCCTTCAGCCTCTTTCATTTCAGATGTAGAGCTGGAGGTGGTGATTTGTTTACGACAGCCATGAAAAACTTCCTTATGAGGCTTTAGGAAGACACATCTCCAAGCAGAAGCTGGGTTTTACGGCCTCTCTGGTTTAGTCTGGCCCAACTGGAACAGCTGAGGGACCCCTTTGCTCACACCCTGCATTATTTGGGGACAAGAAAAGCCTCACAGGGTTTTTGCTGCCCTCCACACGTCCCTTAGAGCCCTGTAGCTTTAGAAGCGCCCTTGGCCTTGATCTGCACTTACAAATAGGCACCAGCTGCTTCTTTTGCCGGTTTGGGGTGGCGGGAGGTAGTGCAGAAGCGAGCTGATGGCCCAGCAGGGAACACTGTGTCTGGAGGAACGCAGTTGAGATCAAACCACATCTTTTCCTCCTGCCCCATCCAGTGGTTCAAGTTGGAAGAGCACTTTGCACTCAGACATCAAATCACCGCACCACCACAGCCCTCAGTACCTAAATCCACCGGGAAGGGTTGAGGCAGCTGCTGCCTCACCACCTCGTCTGGAAAAACGACCAGGAATGAGATGTACCAGTGTAAAACCCAACCTTGGGACCAAAAAGGGCTCTGAGCAATCCGACCAGTTTATCTTGGTATGAAGAGGAGTCAACGAGCTGCTGAATCCTCTACCAGAGCCTGGTAAAGGAAAACACCAACAAGGGAAGCTGCAAGATCGGGGGAACAGGGAGAATGTTAAAGGTGGCAGGAGGAGACCATGACCTCTGACTCCATTCAAGCCCCCAACCCTCTGAGCACAAGTAGTAAATTCTAAGTGCATTATGACTTTAAATGGAAGCAAGAAATTAATTTACCAATAAGCTTTAAGAGAAATAGAGTAAATAATGACTAAATTATGCTAATTCAGATTGTATCAATGAATTGCTTTTGCAATGAAGTCACTGGCTTTGTGGCTCCCAGCTTTGCAAACCTGCAATAAATACCTCGACCCTGTGTGTGGATTGGCTTTGGCACTAGGTAAAGAACCCGCTCGGGGGGGATGACAACCAGGAACACTGGCCTGGCAGGGCTGGAAAAGCTTCTGGTCTGGGTGGTGGCACTGGAGAAGCTGCTCTTCCCATCTGCTGTGGTCAGGGTGGTGGCGGAGGCAGAGGAAGCTTTAGTTCCCCTCGGGCACATTGCTCAGCCCTGGGTCCAGATGCCTCCAGGAGCATCTCCTCTGCCCACAGGCAGCACTGGTGGGGTTGGGCCCACCAGGCTACGGCCCTGGGGGGAGACTGGAGAAGGAGCAGCTTCCCCCAGCGAACCTGCCCTGCCAGTGAGCACAGGGAAACCAAAACGATCTAACTCGGCCTCACCTGCTAAGAGCCGGGGAGAGGTGAAAAGCTGGGGTGGAGGCACGGAGGAGCCCACCCCTGGGTGCTGAGGCTGTAAAGCCCGAAGAACCCCCGGCCAACCCCCTGGTGTCCCCCAAACCCACCCAGAAACCCACGAAGGGCCTCAGGGCTCAGCGAGGACTTGAGAGGACACACCAAAAAAATACCTGGAAGAAGGCATAGGGTGCGCGGCAGCGTCCACGGCGGGCCCTGGGGAACACCAGAGGGTGCCCAGAGCGGCTGAGGGGAGCCCGAAGGCGGCTGGAGCGCTGAGGGGGGCCGGGCCGCAGAGGCAAGCGCAGGCCCTGGGGGCTCTTCCGCGCAGAGAGGGGCTCCGGGGGACAACGAGGAGCCAAGGGAGACCACCGGGGGCGGGGGGGGGCGGATTGGGCACAGAGGCGCCAGAGATGGCGGAGGCCGCTGAAGGCCGACAGCGGCGGGGGGGGGGATGGTCAGTACCGGGGCAGGTCGGCTCTGGCGGCTCTTCCTCCTCCGACGCGGGCTCCGCCGCTGCCAGAGGGCCCCGGGGGGCACCCCCGAGGGAGCGAACCCCGCGCCGCCGAGGCGGGAAGACGGCTGAGCCCAGAGGGCGGCCGGTCCCGGAGCGGAGCAACCGGGCCACGCGACCGACCCCCGGCCTGAGGGACCAGACGGGACCGCGCCCCGCCCAAACCACGGCCGTTGCGCCCGGCGCGTGCGCCCTGGGGCCGCACGCAGCGATTCAAATCCGCGAGGCGGGGCGGAGCGCCGCGCCTCCGATTGGCCGGCGGCCGGCCGAGCCGCGCGCCGATTGGCTCCTCGGAAAAGAGTGGGCGTGGCGGCGGTGGCGGCGGCGGGCCCGAGGTGAGGCGAAGCGCGTCCCCGTCGCCACCCTGAGGATGAGCGGCCGGACACCCCGGCGGGCCCCGGACGCCTCCCCCGCCCCGCGGGCTCTCGGCAGCACCGGCACCCCCGTACTGGCCGAGTGCCCCAGGAACGACGATGAACGGGAGAGGCGGCAGCGCCGGCGCTCCAAAGTCACCGACCTCCAGCTCGGCAGCACCGACTCGCCGCTGGGCCTCGCCTCACCCACCCCCAGGTACGGCCGGGCCCGCTGAGGGGAGCTGAGGGGACGGAGCGGCAGGAGGGTCCCCAAAGCACCGTGTCTCCCGCAGGCAGGCGCCGGCGGCCCCCTCGCCGTGGACCAACGCGCAGATCTCGGATCACTACAGCGCCTGCCTCAAGCTCTCCAGCGAGAACGTGAGTCCGCCGGCCCGGGCAGGGCTCCTCCGCCCGGCGTCTCGCCCCCCAGCTCCGCCTGGCAGCCGCTGCAAGGCCGGGAGGGGGGTTTAAAACTCCCTGGAGCCCTGGCTGTGTGGTTACTCGCTTTCCGAGCCCGCTGAGCCGCGTCCCTGAGCCACGCCGCGGCCAGATCGGGGCTTCTGTCACTGGCTTCCCGGCAGGACGGGGCACTGAGCGCATCCCCCGGCCCTGCTGTAAATACCCCCACGGGAGGAGGGTTCGGACAGTTTGCCAGGGGGTCAGCCCGAGCTGTGCTTTGTTTCAGAAAATCACCACGAAGAATGCCTTTGGCTTACACCTCATAGACTACATGAACGAGATCCTCCAGCAGAAAAACTGTGACCTGACCAACTTCAAGGTGAGAGGAATCGCTCTACCAGCTGGCTGATGCGCTCCTACGGATGAGGGAAGAAGCAGCAGGGCTTTCGGCCGGGGCCTCAGCTGTCTTGTGGTTGGTGGAACGGAGGAAGGGACGGGAAATGTGCTCAGGGTTTCAGTGAGCGGTTCTTTGCCTTCCGGGAGGGGGCTCTGATTGAAAAGGGCAGCTCCTGTGCTTCACCTCTTGTGACTTGGTAATTTGGGACAACAGAATGATGCCAAGAGGATGACCCAAAAGAAGGGGCGGAGGAGAGCCCTCTCTTGGCAGATGGACATTGGCACCTCTCTGCTTAATGCCAGGGGTTAGGGCTGGGCCGGCCGCTAGACAATGACAGACTCTCTCTATTACCCCCTCCTTCCCCCCCACCCTGTGGCACACAGGATGTAGCAGCGACCTCGGTCTTCACAGCAGAACATACAAGCAAGAGCCTTTCTTCCTCCCTCCCCCTAGCAGTGACTGTCAACATCAACCGCTGTCACTGCTAGAAGCAGACAGTGCCTGTAAAATTACTGTTAACCCCAGAAAGTGCCGTCACTGAGCTGGAAAGGGAAATCACAGAACAGAGTGACTTCTGCTCTAACCCAAACCAGGACGCTTGGCAACTTTTCCAGGATTCTTCTGCATGACCCCTTCCAAAAGACCCCATAAAGCAAACTCTGCTCACCGTTGGCTCCGTGATTTCAGAATACATCCTTGTCCCATCATTCACGGTTCTGCCTGAAATCCAGCTCAGCCGCTTGTCCCCTACGTTGGCATCTTCTAGATGAGCCCTTTCCCCGCCTGACCAAAAGCTGCACCCTCTGCTCCTCCCCTCAGGTCGCAGCCAGCACCCTCGATGCCAGCGCGAAGATTTACGCCGTGCGCGTGGACACGGTCCATGCGGACACCTACAAAGTTCTCGGAGGCTTGGGCAAGGACTCGGCGCCTATGAAGGACGGGGCCAGCCCGGAACGAGGTGTGGGTCGTTCTGTCATTTTCTGTGAAGCTTTTTCATTGTATTTCATTGGACAGCCAGGAAAAAAACTTCATTTTTCAAGGGCTGGGAAATCCTGAATTAGTTACCCTGGGGGCTCAAGCAGGGAGGGTTGAGATGAGAACCTGAACCTGTTGCTTGATCCTATATTCAACGATTTGACCCATCAGATTTGAACACAAATCAATGGTGCAAATCAAAGTTTGTCCTAAAAGCTGAAGTAAACGTTGTGCCCTCCCTCGGTGGGGTATTTTAGTGAGTTTTCCAAGCGTAACTTGTTCTTCTTTTCCTTGTAGAAGACAGCCCAGCTCCCGAGGTCGCCAAGAGAGTCCGGACAAAGAAAAAACACTCGTTCAAAACCATTGAGCAGAACTTGAGTAACATCGACGTGTCGGAGGCCAATCGCAGGTGTGAGGTGGGTGCGGGGGCTGCTGTAGCAGCCACGTTCTGACAGAGGGAAGGAGACATCGCCTCATCTTTCTCGTTTCGGTTGTTTTCCTTATCGTGCATTCCTCTCCTGGACTCCAGCCTTCACGTGCACTTCTGTGAATTGTGCTGTGAAGGAAGGTTGGTCCTGATCATGTATTCCTCTGTGTGGGGCAGCTGTGAGTGCTCTCCTCGCTGAATCACAGGATCATTTGGTTGGAAAAGACCTTTAAGGTCGAGTCCCAGCATCCCCCCAGCGCTGCCACGTCCCCGCTGACCCCTGTCCCTCAGCACCACCTCCACACGGCTGGGAAACCCCTCCAGGGATGGGGACTCCACCACTGCCCTGGGCAGCCTGGGACAGGCCGGGACAACCCCAATGGGACAGAAATGGCTCCTCAGGGACAACCTCAACCTCCCCTGCAACAACTGGAGGACGGTTCCTCTTGTTCTGGGAGAAAAGACCGACCCCTCCTCCCTCCAAGCTCCTGTCAAGGAGTTGCTGAGAGCCAGAAGTTCTCCCTGGAGCCTCCTTTGTTCCAAGCTCAACCCTCCCACGTCCCCCAGTTGCTCCTCAGATGTTCTCCAGACCCTTCTCCATGGTCTCCAGCCCCTCAAGGTCCTTCTGGCAGGGAGGAGCCCAAACTGACCCCAGCATTCGAGGGGCGGCCTCCCCAGTGCCCCCAGTCCAGGGGGACCATCCCTGCCCTGCTCCTGCTGGCCACACCAGCGCTGGGACAAGCCCAGATGCCATTGGCCTTCTTGGTCCCCTGGTCCCACTGCTGGCTCCTCTCCAGCCGCTGTCACCAGCCCACCCAGGGCCTTTTCCCCGGGCAGTTTCCAGCCGCTCTGCCCACGGGTCATTCTCCCCTCAGCTCTGTCCTGCAGAGACCTGCTTCAGCCCCTCCACCTACTCCATCCCTTCATTCTCTGCTTCGCTCTGTCCCCGTAGATCGATCCCATGTTCCAGAAAACACTCGCATCTTTCGATGAATGCAGCACGACGGGCATTTTCCTCACCGGGCTGCGTACCCAAAGCTACCTCAGCGAGCTCCTCTTTGAGTCCAAGATCGTGCCTCTCCCTTCGTCAGAGACGCTCACGCTGCCGAGCACCGAACCTGTGAAGGTGCTGGATCTGAAGTGTGAGTAACCACCCAGCTCAGGGGCCCAGCCAGCCCTTTCCAGCCCTTCCATCTCCCATGGGTGCTCACGTCTCGGTCAGCTTGACTTGTGCTCTTGTGCACTGCTCGGTGGCACTGATCCTGCTTATGCTGAGACTGGCTGCTGGTCAAACAGGACCTTCATAGGCTTTAAATCACAGACCCATCACACAGCAGTTGAGATTAGTGTGCTCCAAGTTTAGGACCAACCTTCTTAGAGTGCTTCGAGCTGGTACCTGCTACCACCCCCCGCTGCTCTGACAGGATTCCCACTGTTGTGCCCACCCTCGAGTTAAGGGAGCAACTGAACCCTCCTCTGCTGAGGAATGAGCCCCGGCTGCTTCTGCAGCGAGCCCTGCGCCGCCCTACAAACGTGGTTTAAGAATGATTTAATGCCTGGCACTTCTTGTAGCTGCTGGTCGCTTCATCCTCCCTCTCACCTCTCCCCTTTGCTCTCCTCGTCTCTAGCCCTGCTGGTGCAGTGTGTCGAAAAACGCCTCATCTGCTCCTCGCTGGCTGGGTTCCAGTTTACCAAGTGGGATGCCGAATCCCACGATGAGGTATGTCCGGTAGCTCTCTGCCCGGTGGGATACGTGAGCCACTTTTTCTGTGCTCACCTCAAAACCATCTCCGAGCTAGGCAGGGCAGGGGGGTGTTGGACTGCGGTGCCACAACATCCTACCATTTCTTTTTCCTGAGCACTTTTCTTCTCCAACAGTCAGTGTCAGCCCTGCTGGATAAATTTAAGAAGAGCGACCAAGTCTTCGATATTAACGCGGAGGTGGACAGTGATGCGGAGGACTGTGCTCCCTCCCTGCCCGACGACGACTTCGCTTCTGACTCCTGCAGGAATGGGGTGGTGGAGAAGACTGGGGAGTTCACAGAAAACCTCAACTATGTTGGAACAATCCGCCAGAGCAAGGGGTGAGTGGTCACCAAAAACCCGCAGCTTTGCTTTGACCCGCTGGCTGAGGGAGCGGGCGATTGTCCGTCAAACACACGCTCCGGCCTGGTGAGAGCCACGGGAATGGTTTCACTGAGTGGTGGGTGGCTCTTTCCAGAATGGATGTGGTTCCTCTTGGAGATGGAGACATCGGGACCATGTGCCTTCACCTCTCCATGAAACCAGGGGAATATTCCTACTTCAGTCCCCGAACGCTGTCGATGTGGGCTGGCCCCGAGCACTGGCGCTTCAAACCTCAACACAAAGGTATGTAGTCAGAGACAGCGGCTGGTACAGAGCCAGGTGCTGCTTCTCTGTGGAGACCACAGAACCCTCTGGGTTGGAAAAGGCCTCACTGAGTCCCAGCGCTCCCCCAGCGCTGCCAGGTCCCCACTGACCCCTGTCCCTCAGCACCACCTCCACACGGCTGGGAAACCCCTCCAGGGATGGGGACTCCACCACTGCCCTGGGCAGCCTGGGACACGCCGGGACAACCCCAATGTGGGAGAAATGGCTCCTCAGGGACAACCTCAACCTCCCCTGCAACAACTGGAGGACGGTTCCTCTCATCCTGGTGTTTGTTCCTGGGGAGAAGAGACTGACACCCCCCTCGCTCCAGCCTCCTGTCAGGGAGTTGTTGAGAGCCAGAAGTTCTCCCTGGAGCCTCCTTTGCTCCAGGCTCAAACCCACCAGGTCCCCCAGTCACTCCTCAGACGTTCTCCAGACCCTTCTCCATGGTCTCCAGACCCTTCTCTGGACACACTCCAGCCCCTCAAGGTCCTTCTGGCAGGGAGGGGCCCAAACTGACCCCAGCATTCAAGGGGCGGCCTCCCCAGTGCCCCCACTTCAGAGGGACCATCCCTGCCCTGCTCCTGCTGGCCACACCAGTGCTGGGACAAGCCCGGATGCCATTGGCCTTCTTGGCCCCCTGGTCCCACTGCTGGCTCCTCTCCAGCTGCTGTCACCAACCCCCCCAGGGCCTTTTCCCTGGGCAGTTTCCAGCTGCTCTTCCCCCAGCCTGGAGTGTTGCCGGGGCTTGGGGTGACCCCAGGGCAGGACCTGGCACTTGCCCTGGTTGACCCTCAACCTCAGCTGTTGAACCACCCTCACATGGGTGGCACCTGAGTCGTAAAGCAGGGCCAGTAAAGAAGGGGACAAGCCAGCCTGGCTCTTTAGTAGCCCGGTGGAAGCTGTCCTGAGCTTGGGAGCAGGCAGGCTCTGTCGCTCGCAGATCCTTCGGTGTCTGACCATCCTCAGTGGTTGGGTTCCTTATTGATGCTCGAAGTCGTGGGGTGTCTTGCTGTGGCAGTAGGTGATACCAGCGCTGACACTGCCGGTGTTTCCCACCTCCTGCATTAAAACCTGAAGATTAAATCACCCTTTCAGCTTCTCTAAAAAGCTCCTGATCCCTTTAATTCATGAAGCTGAGAACACCTATCGCTCTCCTGTAACAAAGGGAAACATCCCCATAGGTGACTCGGTGTGGAGCTGAAGTTCGGAGCGAGCTGCTTGTCCTTGCTCCGTCACAAAGCACTGACAGCTCCTTCCCTTCTGCAGCAGATGCTGACCCGGGAAAAGAGACCAAGAAACGGAACGCAAAGAAAGCCTTTGAGATTGACTTTGACGAGGACGTTGACTTCAAGGCTTATTTCCGTAAGACCAAGGTAGGTGCTGTCACGGTGTCGCTGTGTCTTGGCTCAGCTCATGCTCCTGTGAAACCGGCTCTTAGACCCACCTCCACCTACGTTCCTTGGTGCAGGCTCTTCTGACTCCGGGTCAGAGGCAGAGTTTTACCAGCCCTGGGGTGGAGAATCAGGCTGGATTGTTCCTGCCTCGTCCCGTCATGCACGGAGACCCCGCGGGTCCAGCCATGGGTGCAGTGGACCAGTGTGGAACTCCTCCTCCTCAGCAGCTCAGAACCTGTCCCTGTGTTCAAGGGGGGTTAATCTTCCGAGGAGGGGATGGCTGCTGGGTAACGGCATTTACCACCTTCCCCAGGCCTCCATAACGCTGGCCAAATCCATTCTGGACAGCCAGAACGTGAGGAGCACCACGCTGCCCGCGGACTTCAACTACGACCCTGACAACATCCTCCAGCTCTTCCTCAAACCCGCTGTTAGGGTAAGAGGCTCTCAGAGCCCCTCGGCCACTCTCCACCGAGCGCCTGAAGATGATTTCAGAGCCAGGGCCGGGCCAGCGCATCTCTGGCTGACCCGACCTGGCTGTGCTTTGCTGTTGTGCTCCACGAGGAGGAGGAGGAGGAGCCAGCAGGCTGGGAAAGGGGAGGTGATGAAGGGACAGGGCGCCAGCGTTGCTTGGCGAGGTGTTCAAGAGTTCTTCCTTCCCTGCAGCTCTGCAGGACGGCGGAGCCGCACGGCTCCTTGGATCACGAGGACGAGATCGGCGAGTACGATTACAACAACCCCAACGACACCTCCAACTTCTGCCCGGCCCTGCAGGTAACCGCAGCCAGGAGGTTCCCTTCTGTGTCACGGGGATAATTCGGGGAGAATTTGTGTCCGGAGTTAATTACAAGTGACAAAGAACTGGAGATGATGACAGAGCCACGGGAGTCTCTGCGCACACTAACGACGGTGCTCTGGGTGGCCTCACCGGTGTCTCTCTTCTCCATCAGGCTGCAGACAGCGATGATGTCAACGACCCCCTTCCATTCATGGGCCCCACAGGGGAGTTCAACCTCACCGCCCACCCCGAGGACGAAGGCGCTGAGCTCCACGGGGTCAACATCACAGCGTACGGAGAGCTGAACCTCATCGCTGAGCCCCAGAAGGTAAAACCTCGAGTGTGGCTGAGCGGGGAACTGCTCAGGGGGCAAAACCTCACAACACCGCGGGTGGTTCCGAGTCCCAGGACAGCTGTTTCTCCTGGGTTGGTTTGATCTGCTGGGATTGTTCCTGTGGTCCTGCTGCTCGGTGGCTCCACTGACCCCGGCCTTCTCCTCAGATCCATAAGATCGCGATTCAGTACGCAAAGACGGCCAAGAAAATGGACATGAAGAGGCTGAAGAAGAACATGTGGGACCTCTTGACTGATGGACGGAAGAAACAAACGGTGGCAGAGGTGGGTGCAGGGAGGAGCCGGGCACCTCAGCAGCCCTGGGGACAGCCCTGGGCAGGTTTAGCAGCTCTCTGCTCCCGTGGGGTGGTTGTGAGGACAGACCGCCTGTACCTCGCGGTGGCTTTTTGCTGAGTGCCGGGGAGCAAAGTCTGTCTCCGCAGCGTCTCTTTTTGCTGAATAGATGGAAGATGCAGAGAACGAGAAGGACGTGTCAGTGGTAGCAGGAGAGAAGTTCCTCAGCGGCGTCACGAAGGAACTGCTTCACAGGTAGAGAGGCCCCAGAAACCGCTTGGACTGAGGATGGGGGACAGGCTTGAGCTGAGCCCTCGGTGTCCGTCGCAACCTGCTCTCTGGGTTTGCCCCGGGGAGCTACAGGCCAGGCAAATCCTTTGCTGGTGGGTGGGGAAAGGTAGAGAAGAGCAGATCCCTGGGGAGGAGCGAGCTGGTCCTCACGGACACGCTCCATCCATGGCGGTTCAGTAGGCTCTGGCCGTCCTTCCTCTTCCTCCCTCTTTCACAGGCTGCCTGCGGTGATGGCTCAGAATCTGTCCATCCCCTTGGCCTTTGTCTGCCTCCTGCACCTGGCAAACGAGAAGGTGAGTGCGGGCTGTGCCCGAGAGCCGTGGTACGAGCGGCGAGAAGCGCCGGGGTTACACCTTGGGCTTGCGTGCACTGGTGGCGACAGACGGAGCTGGGCTTGTTCCGAACCTTCATCGTGTGGGTTTTACAGCTGAGGGGAAGAGCCTGGCTTTGTCAAGCTCAGCTTCTCTGTTACACTCCCAGAATCTGAGGCTGGAGGGCACGGAGGACCTGTCCGACGTCCTTGTGAAACAAGACAACTGAGCCCGGTGCGGAGCAGACCCGCAGGACAGCGCCCGCGTCCTGGCCGGCCGGCACTCGCGCCGGACTGGCTCCTCCCGGCACCGTCGCTGAGCAGCGCCGCTGGGCTCTGCGCCTCCGGGAGGACTTTTTAATGGAGGAAGTTCTCCCCGCGGAGATGGACAGTGGCAGCTCAGCCCGGCTCCTGCCAGCTCCACCAGCTCTTTCCCGGGGCTGGGGAGCGGAGCTCCTCCACCTCACTGTGAACCACCAGTACCCACAAACGGCTCCTCTGTGTGTCACTCGCTGTCTGTCTGTCCTTCCCAGCATGTGGACTGGCCGCTCCCCGTGTCTCCAGTTCCTCCGGTAGTCTCGGTTGTCCCCTGAAATGTTTTATCTTTTATTCTGGGCTTAAAAATAAAAAATTGTTGCAGACTTTGCAGATGGCCCTTTGAGCTGGGGAAGAAGGAGTCAACGGAACAGGAGAGAGGTTTCGATATCGCAGGGGTTTGGGCGGCAGCAGCGGCGGGGCGGCTCCCTAGAGCGCGGTGAGCTGGGAGCTGCGGGCAATCGCATGGCCGGAGCGTGGCCGGACCCGACCGATGGCAACGGAACCAACCGGAGCTGGTGGCTGCATTCACCCAGGAGCTGGGATCCCCAGGCGAGTTCCTGGTGCTGAGGCAGGTCTGAGATCGAGCCGGGAGGTCAGGGTGGGGCCGGGAGACCAGCGCTCCCCCAGTGCAGCTCGTGGAGGGACCGGAGCCCATGAGCTGAGCAGAGCCTTGGTGGAGCTCCTGGGCCACGGGTCAGGGTCAAGGCCATTAGGGCTCATCACCCTCAGGGCCGTGACAAGGAGGGTGAAGAACAGCCCAGACCTGGCTCCAGAGCTGCCAACTGTCCCCGAGGGCATCGCAGGGCAGCAGGGAGGACCCCCCTCCCCAAGAGCTGGCCTGAGGGGGTAGCGGGGGGCACTGGACGTGCTGGTGGGGTGCAAGACGAGCGGAGATTTTAAGTAAAATCATCACAAACCAGGATTTTCTCCAAGAACCGATGTATTTCCCTGAGTAGTTCAGTGGAGGGAAGATCTGCATGGGAAGCCCAACGACCCCCCAGCACCCACAGCTTCGAGACCAGCGCGCGGCGCTTCCCCGAGGGTCTCCTGGGTCCCTCCAGCACGGCCAGGGGGGGCTCGGCCACCCCTGGGGTCTGTCCCCTGGCTTCGCGTTGCCTTTGAGATCCTTCAGCGCCGTCTCCCCGAAGGGCGGTGGGATGGGTCTCCCCCTCGCGCCCGCCCGGCCCTGGCTCCCTGGTGCTCCCCGGCGCAGCGTCACGAGGGGAGGTGGAAGAAGCGGGTGACCCAGTTGGTGCCGTGGGAGCCCCACTCCCCATCTCGCCCCGGCAGCACGTTCCCCAGTTCCTCCTCCAGCATCTGGAGGAGAAAAGCCACGCTGCCTTGTCCCCAGCCCCGCTCGCAGCCCTCCATCGCGCCCCCGGCGAGGTGGGCCGAGGTGGGGAGGGGACGCTGGGGGCCGCGGGAGCGCTCACCTCCTTGCGGACCTCCAGCCGCCGCTTCCACTCGCTGAGCTCCATGGCGTGCTCCTGCTCCAGCCGCCCCAGCTGCCTCCGCTCCTGCTCTGCCAAGAGCTTCATCTTCTCGCCCTGGTGGCGGAAGACAGGAAGGGGCTCTAGGAGCTGTACCAGGAGGGGTGCGACCCG
The DNA here is from genome assembly GCA_009769605.1 of Bucorvus abyssinicus. NCBI lineage: Eukaryota > Metazoa > Chordata > Aves > Bucerotiformes > Bucorvidae > Bucorvus > Bucorvus abyssinicus. Next base: position 1,180,846 of record CM020059.1, on the reverse strand, counting down.
CCCCCCCCATTTCGCAGCGGTCCCCGGTACCTGCATCTGCTCCAGCTCCGCCAGGCTCTCACCCTGCTGCTGCTGCAGCTGCTGCAGCTCCTGCGCCTGCTGCTCCTGCTGCCACCGCGCCTCGGCCCGCTGCCGCTCCTCCTCCTGCTGCAGGAACTGCCGGGGTGGGGGGACACCCGCGTCACCCTCCCCTTCCCCAAACGCTTACAGCTCGAAGGGGGGACGGAGCATGTAGGACCGGCCAGGTCCTCGTACCAGCTTGGTCCTCTCCCTCTGCTTGGCGCCGTTGCCCTCCTGGACCTTCAGGTTGTCCTTGAAGAGGGCCAGGCGGGCTTTGGCGTCGCAGCGTTGGCTCTTCAGCAGCTGCGCCCGCTCCTGCGCCTGCTGCCCCCTCAGCTCCTCCAGCAAGAACTGCTGGAAGCGGTTCATCCTCTCCCTCTCCTGGGACAGGGGACAGGGTGAGGCGGGAGAAGGGCCGGGAGCCGGCGGGGCCGGGGGAGCAGCGCCCGCCTCACCTTCTCGTGGCGCTTGCGGAGCTGCTGCCTCTGCAGCTCGTGCTGCTCCTTCGCCTGCTGCCTGAAGAGCTGGTACTTCTCCTGCAGGTGCCCTTGCTCCACGCTCCACACCACCGACTCGCGGGCTGCCGGGCGAGACCGCGCTGTCGACGCCTCCAGGAACCCCCAGCCAGACCCCCGCTCCCCTCCCCAAGAACCACCCCGTCCTCCTCCTCCTCCTCCCCCCGGCCCAGCCCACCTCTCCTGAGGCTGCGGATCCTGCTGACGTACTCCCAGTCGACGGACATCAGCTTCTTCTTGTGCTCCTGGACCACCCTCTGCAGCGCCGCATTGAGTTCCTCCTGCTGCTGCTGCAGGAACCGCTGCTCCTGCGGCCGGCAACGGACGGGCTTCATCCCGCCGCCCAGGGGGACGGTCCCCAGGCTGCTGGTGGCCGCCCCGGACCCTCACCTCTCTCCCGTCGCCCTTCAGCTCTGGCGTCCTCCTCTCCCAGTCCTTCTCCTGGAGGGACTTGAGGCGCTTGGCCTCGTCCCGCAGCCTCGCTGTGTACTGCAGCTCCTGGCGCTCCCTCAGCTGCCGGTAGCGCCGCTCCGAGCTCTCCAGCTCCCGGTCGTAGAACTCCTTCTTGCTCTGCCGCGCAGACACGGTGAACGCGGCTGGAGGCACCGCCAGCGGCCACCGAGGCAACCAAACCCCTCCCAGACCCTCCGTCGCCTGCAGCCGCCCCCCAGCAGCCCCTCACCCGCGTCCTGCACCGTGGCGCCGCGGGACGAGGGGGCGCTTACCGTCATCTCCTGCTCGATGTGGCGGAACATCTGCTCCCGCTGCTGGTGGAACTTCTGCTCCAGCTGGCTCCGAGCTCGCTGCTCCTCCTTCTGCAGCACCCGCAGCTCCCGCAGCTCCTGGCGCCTGGAGGTTTGGGGGACCCGGGGTGAGAGGGGGCTGGCGGCGGCCCTGGAGGCGCCTCTCGCTCCCTCGGTGGACGACGCGGAGGTGGCTGAAGGAAGGGAGAAGCCCAGCCCTGGTGCGACATCGCGGAGAAGACTTTCTCCACCAAGAAGGAAGGTGGGCCAGCAGTTGGGCCAGCGGTGGCCGCGGTCCCAAGCTCAGCTGAGGGCACTGACCCTCCATCTGCCCCCTCACCCTTTCCTACTCTCCTCGGGTGACGTGAGAGCTTGAGGGAGAAGATCCTCCCCTCTCCGTTCCTTACGCTGGCTGCTGGACGCGGCGGATGCGTGGCTCCTCCCGCGTCCCCACCGCCCTGAGGACGCGGGCAAGGGCTCGCTCACGCTCTGCTGCTGGAGCAGACCCCAGCCGGGGCGGCAGGTGGGTTTTCCAAGCCCGGAGAGCCCCACGGACCCACCCTCCCGCCTCCACCCTCTCCCCTTTGCCCCCGGGGCCTCCTTGGCCAGACAGGGATGGGAGACGCATGGTGGCCCCGTGGCCCCTGGCAGCACTCACCGAGCCGAGCGCACCGCCTCGCCCCTCGGCCCGGCCTTGCCGGCGGTCCTGGCGGTCGTCACGCTCACCTCCTCCCCGTCCACCACGAACCTCCGCGTTTTCCTGACCGTCCTTTGGAGCGAGGGGGGTTCCTGCGACCGGGAGCAACCGTTTGAGGTCAGACGGCCCAAAACTACGTCGACCCAACGTGGGAGACCACCGGGGCGGTCGCGGTACCTACGAGCTTCTCACCTGCCGGGCTTCCCCAGCCGAGGAGAAAGGCCGCTCTGCTGCAGGTGGACCTCGTACCTCTGCGGACGCCGGCTCCTCGCCCGGCTCGGACGTGACAGCTGGACCTGCTGTGGTCCCCGTTGCCCACGCCGCCCGCCCCTGCGAGGAGGGGCGGCCGAGGGCAGCGGCAAAGCTCGTGGTCTTTGTGGCCGCTGGGTGTTCACCAAGGGCCTCCTGGGGTGCCGACAAGCCACTCCTCTCCTCTCCAGGTCCATCCCTGGATGGCCCTTCAGGAGCTGGAGCATCCTCCCCAAGCTCTCCATCACTTCCACCTCGTTCTCTGCCGCCATTCCCACCAGCAGCTCCCGGCTCGTCGCCGCTGCGGCCGTTCGCTGCTTCCTCCTCCGCTTCATCTTCAACAGGCCCCAAGACCTCCATGGGGGGTGAGTCCTCTGCTGAACCTCGGGGCTCCTCCTCCCATGCTGCCCCCGGTTCCTCTCCTGCCACCACTGCTCCCCCCGGGCCGGCGGGGTTACGGCCGCCAACCAAACGCCCTTGGAGAACATCCTCTCCCAGTTCCACGTCTGCTGGCGCCGCGGCTGCCTCAGGAGAAGGTTCCGCCCCAGTTCCGGCGCGGCCTGTGGCTTCCTCCTCAATCCTCGCCCCCTCCTGCTCAGCCAGCTCCAGGGGGGCAGCGAGGGGCTGGCACGCGGCTGAGTTCCTCGCCCCATTGTTCCTCCCTCGGGCCTCTCCCACACCGGCCGGAGGCTCCTGCCACCCCTTGAGAACGTCCGACCCCCCCGCCACCACTTCCCGTGCCACCCGGGGCGACTCTTCACCCCGCGGCACCCTCTCCCCCACCGGCTCGGCCTCCCCGGCACCCTCAGCTCCCATGGGTGCCCTCCCTGCTCCATCACCACCCTTCCCCAGACCACCTCCAGCCCCAGCAGAGCCAACCTCGACCCTCAGGTCTACCAACGACCGAGTCACCCGGCGCTGATGCTCTGCCAGCGACGTGAAGCTCTGGGTTCTGGTCCACGGGTCCCGGGCTGCCCCCAGCTGCCCCGCGGCCGAGCCTCTGCGCCTGAGCCCACCCACGGGTGCCAGGGCCGGCGAGCGACAAGCAGGGCACCCACTTGACTCCTCTTTCGGGCCACTTTTGGGGGTGGAAATGGGGCTCGCTTGGGGTGTGAGCTGTCCCTCCGCGGGGGTTTTGGCCACGGGAGATGTCTCAGCCCGCTGGCTTTCCTCCTGCGGCTCTGCCTCGGCTCCAACCCGCTCCACCTCCGTGCCCTGCAGTCCAGCGAGGTCTCCTGCCCGCCGCGGCCGCGCGGGGAGCTCGGTCGCAGCACAGGGGGTCCCCAAAGGGCTGGTCTCCTCCTCCCGATACCCCGGAACTTCTCCCGTCTCTGCTGGGACCGACGGCCCTTGAGGAGCACCCAGCGCCACGGTGTCCAACCCGCTCGGTTCCGCCCCGTGCTGCTCCTTAGCCGGTTCTTGGGACCTCATCCCTCCGACAAACGACCTGCGCCGCAGCGGGGGCCGGAGCTCAGGCGGCCCCTTCGCGGGGAGCCTCAGGGAGCCCGCGGGCCCCACCAAGGACCTCCTCCTCATCTGCTTCCAGAAGTCAGATGCTCTCGCGGTCCTGGGCTCTGCCACCACGCGGATGTCGGATGGGACGCCCAGCTCCTCGCCAACTCTCCTCCCCGTGGCATCCGGGGGGTGACGCTCCAGGGGACCCCCCGAGGCCGGGGCGCAGGAGGACTCTCCTCCATCCTCCTGCCCAGGCTGCGGGGTGGACAATGATGGACGAGCTGAGGCTCAAGAGCTCGTGGAAAGGGTTGGAGGCATCTTGCACCCCAACCAGCTGCTACTCACGCACCAAGGAGACCGGACCTTCCTCCTCCTCCTCTTCCTCCAGCACGTCAGCCCGGGCTTCGGCCACCAGCTCCCGGAGCGGCCGCTTGTCGGAGGTGCCTGCCACGAAGGGGTGCTGGGTGGGAGCAGGGCAGGTGAGCGGGGCCAGCGCCAGGGCTGGGTCCCCCCACCCTGGGCAGGAGGTGATGGGTGCTGCCCACCTGCAGGAGCTGGCTGGCCGACCACCGCGCCTCGGGGCTCTTCTCCAAGGATTTCCTCAGGAAGTCCTTGAAGTCTTCAGACCTGGGGGATGGTTCCTATGAGCTCGGGGCCAGAAGGTCCCTGTCACCCCAGCGTGGACCCTACACACCTTGGGGTGGTGCTAGGGACGCTCGGGCTCTGCGAGCCGGAGGTCCCCACCCCACGCTGCCCACCATGGGTAACCTGTGGTGCCACCTCTGGAGCTGGGCTTGGAGGAATCACGACCAGCATCACTTGTGGTCCAAGAGCCCATCCCAGCTGCCCGGACACGGCTTCGAGCAGGAGCTGCCCCAAGGGACGCTGACGTTGGACTGGGGGGACATCTCCAGGCAGGGACTCACCACCTCTCGGGGTGACGCAAGGTGGGCGGCTGGGACTTGGCGATCTTCAGCAGCACCCGGAGGGGGTTCAGCTCGTGGTAGGGGGGGTCCATCTCGGCCATCTCGATCAGCGTGATGCCCAACGACCAGATGTCGGCCTTGTAGTCGTAGGGGCTCTCCTTGGACGTCTCGCACTGCACCACCTCCGGGGCCATCCTGGGCGTGGGGGAGAGGGGAAAAGGTCCAGCCTGGGCTGGGCTGGGGGCTGGTATCTCCTCCTGGAACCAAACCCCGGTGCCACCTCCTTGGGCAGAAGAGGTGAGACTTGACCCCAACTCTTCCAGCACCACCCCAGGAGGGCTTGACCCACGTGTCCTCTCCACACACAGCCTCATGGCCACCCTGGAGCTGCTGTTGGCCAGAGGAACACCCCGGTTCCTCAAGATGCTCCTCAAGGAGCCGGCTGGGAGCACCCGCAGGAGGAAGGGGACACCCAGGCTCCCCCATCCCACCGTCCCCGGGGATCCCTGCCCCACACCTACCAGTACGGGGTGCCGATGAAGGACGCCCGGCGCTGGACGGTGCTGGAGTTCTTGGCCGAGACGCCAAAATCGGCTGCGGAGCAGAAAGCGCCGCTTGGAGCGGATCCACGGGGCAAAGCCTCATCTCCCTCCGCCCGCCCGCCCGCCCCGGGGGTCCCCGATTCCCCCGGGGACTCACCCAGCTTGACGTCCCCGTCCAGGGTGAGCAGGACGTTGCCGGCCTTCACGTCTCGGTGGATGATCTTGCGGCCGTGCAGGTACTGCAGCGCCAGCAGCAGCTGCCGGCAAACCGCCCGGATCTGCTCCTCCGTCAAGCCCTTCTCCAGCTCTGCCGGTAGCGCAAACGAAGCCCGACGCTAACGACGCCCACACCCCCAACCCATCTTCCCTCCCGGGAACGCGGCGGGAGCCCGGGGATTCTCTTCCGTGCCGTGAAATTTGGCGATTCCGCCCCAAACCCTCCGATGGGTGGAAATAAATCTCATTTATTTACCCAAAATCGCGGCATCCACGGCCCCTCCGGGACAAAACTCCACCAGGATCTGCAGGGAGAAGGTCCCACCCTGGTCAGCAAGCTCCAGGTGGTGTCCACCACCCCCAGCAGGACCCTGGTTCTTGCCCGGGGCAGGGGGACCGGCCCCCTCCGCCGCTCACCCAGAGCCGCCCGTTCCAGTAGAGCGCGTCCAGCAGCTTGGTGACGTTGGGGTGGTCGCAGCAAGCCAAGATCTCGATCTCCCCCACCGAGTCCTCCAGCTCCTCCTCGCTCGGCGTCTCGATCACTTTGGCGGCCGCCAACATCCCCGTCACCTTGTTCTGCGCCTGCAGGGAGGGGGTTTGGTTTGGGGGGGCACGAGAGGAGCAGCCCCACCATCGTCAGCCAGGGAGAAGGTTGGACCCGGCGTCACCCAGGACGTTGGGGATGGACGTGGGGACCTCGCTGCCGCCAGAGCCGGGATGGACACGGTGGGGTGCGGCCACCCCGTGCACGGGGCTGATGTGCAGGTGGCCCTGGCGGGGCTGTGACACCCTGTGCACATGTCTTGGAGCATCTCGTGGTGCCCCAAAACCCTCAGTGTGGGTCCTGGAGCATCTCGTGGTGCCCCAAAACCCTCAGTGTGAGTCCTGGAGCATCTCGTGGTGCCCCAAAACCCTCAGTGTGGGTCCTGGAGCATCTCGTGGTGCCCCAAAACCCTCAGTGTGAGTCCTGGAGCATCTCGTGGTGCCCCAAAACCCTCAGTGTGGGTCTTGGAGCATCTCATGGTGCCCCAAAACCCTCAGTGTGGGTCTTGGAGCATCTCGTGGTGCCCCAAAACCCTCAGTGTGAGTCCTGGAGCATCTCGTGGTGCCCCAAAACCCTCAGTGTGGGTCCTGGAGCATCTCGTGGTGCCCCAAAACCCTCAGTGTGGGTCCTGGAGCATCTCGTGGTGCCCCAAAACCCTCAGTGTGGGTCCTGGAGCATCTCACTGCTCCCCAGAACCTCCTGCACAGCTCCTGGAGCATCTCTGCATGGAGCTCCCTCCTCCCACAGATGCCATATGGGTCCCGTGGGCACGCCCACAGGGACCACCGGCACGAGGGGCTCGGCAAACCACCCCCAGACCCCTTTCTTTTGGTGGTCCCACCCCGCCAGCGATGCCGAAGCCGGCGAGGAATGTGGAGATGGGTCCTTCCAGCCCCGTGGGACGCGTGCCACCGGCCCCGGCGCCGGAAGGTGTCTGCCACCGCGGGTCTGACGAGCGGCGGATTGGGGTTTCCTGCCGCGCCGGGGCCTCGTGCCGCGATTTCAGAGAAAAAACAGCCCCCCCGGCCCCGGCTCAGGGCAAGGGGGCAAAGACCCCCCCAACAGCCAACGGGCCGGCGCCGGAGGGCGGGACGGGGCTGAGCCACCACGAGGCGACAGCCCTGCCGCCCCCCACCTGAAATTTGGGGCTGTTCGGGGGCTTTTTAGCTCGCCGGAAGCCGCGCGGTACGCGGCAGCGCCAAAAAAAAATTAATATTCGTAAAACTGGCGGCGCCTGGGGAGTCTCTCCTACCTTGAAGACCTTGCCGAAGGCGCCGTCGCCCAGCTCGCCCAGCAGCCGCCAGACCTCCTCGGGGTCCACGTCCCGCTTGACGCCCTCGTAGCGCCTCGGCGCCTTCTTTTTGTCCGAGAAGCCGAAGAAGCGCCGGAGAAAAGCCATGGGGTCACCTGCGGGCAGGGTGGCTGGGCTCCGGCTCCACCGGGCTCCGGTTCCACGGGGCTCCGGTTCCACCCGGCTCCGGCTCCACCGCCTTGGCACCCCTCGGCTCTTCCTCCGGCGGCGGCGGGCAGGAAGGGGCTGAGCGCTGCCCCGCGTCGCGCAGGATGTGCCGCCAAGGCGATGCCGCGCTCCCCGCCGGTCGCGTCCCAACCCCGGGGTGGGTTCCGGGGAGGTCGCTGGTGGTCTCCGGGTACCCACGTGGGGGCTTTTTGGTGGCCAGGACTGGGGTGGGCGTAGGGTGCCAGGGGGGATTTGGGTGTCCCGGAGCACCCACAACCCCGCACAGCCCTGGTTGGGCTCCAGTAGGGTCTGGGCGAGGTCGTTAAGCTTCATTAGTGCCCCACGCATTAATTGCCCCTGGAAGGAGCCTTGTGGGGTCCTTGTGGGGTCACTGTGGGTCCTCGTGGTGTCATTATGGGTCCTCGTGGGGTCGCTGTGGGTCCTCATGGGGTCGCTGTGGGTCCTCGTGGGGTCACTGTGGGTCCTTGTGGTTCCTCGTGGGATCACTGTGGGGTCCTCATGGGTCCTTGTAGGATCACTGTGGGGTCCTCATGGGTCCTCATGGGGTCGCTGTGGGTCCTCGTGGGGTCACTGTGGGGTCCTCATGGGTCCTCATGGGGTCACTGTGGGTCCTCGTGGGGTTGCTGTGGGTCCTCGTGGGGCCCCGCTTTGGGGTCGGGCTGTCAGAGCCGCGGCCACCACCTCGTCCCGCAGCCCCCGGGGTCCGTCTGGATGCCGCGGCAGCACCAAACCCACCGAACCCACCGAACCCACCCAACCCACCCAACCCACCCAACCCACCCAACCCACCCACCTCCGGCTGCTCCCACCACCCCGGGGGCAGTTTTACTCCCTCAACACCGACCCCCCCCCAACGTGGGCACAGCCTCTCCCCGCTGCTGGGGGGGGGTCCCTGAGGGTTAATCACGGCGTAATTAATTAACACAGCAGCACCCAGGGGATCAGCCCCCCCCAGCCCGAACCCTCTCGCCCCACTTTGTGTCCCAGAAGGACACAGGGCCCGATCCGACCCCCCCCCAGAGCCCGGCTCCCCTCCTCCAGCTCATTGTTCCTTCTTTTCCTTTTTCCTCTCATTTCCCTCCTTCTCCATTTCCTTTTCCTTTTTCTTTTCCTTCTACTTCTCCATTTCCTTCTCCATTTCCTTTCCCTTCCCCTTCTTTTTCTTTTCTTTCTGCTTTTCTGTCTCCTTCCTTCTCCTTCTCCTTCTCCTTTTCCTTCTCCTTCTCTTTTTCCTTTTCCTTCTCCTTTTCCTTTTCCTTCTCCTTCCCCTTTTCCTTCCCCTTCTCCTTCTCTTTTTCCTTTTCCTTCTCCTTTTCCTTTTCCTTCCCCTTCTCCTTCCCCTTTTCCTTCCCCTTCTCCTTCTCTTTTTCCTTTTCCTTCCCCTTTTCCTTCCCCTTCTCCTTCCCCTTTTCCTTCCCCTTCTCCTTCTCTTTTTCCTTTTCCTTCCCCTTTTCCTTCCCCTTTTCCTTCCCCTTTTCCTTCCCCTTTTCCTCCTCCTCCTCCTCTCCCCCGCCGCCCCGGCAGCCCCAGCCCCGGGCTCTCCCCGCTGCCTGAGCCCCGACACCTCTCGGCGCACCCACGGCCGCTCCCCCCCAGCCCCATCTCCCACCCTCCGCAATTCCTCTTCCACGGGACCCACACATCAACCCCCGGGGGGCAGCTTCGCCTCCCCGGATCCCACCCGGGGACACTCAGCTGCCCCCTCGGGGACACTCAGCTCCCCCCAGACCCAACCGGGCGAGCGGAGCCGGAGTCCCGGGGGCTGGACCGTACACTCAGCCACTGTGCAAGGGGAAACTGAGGCAGGGGACCCCCCCCCCCCCCCGCCATTCTGCTCAAACAGAAACCGGAGCCGGGAGCGTGAACCCAAGCAGGGGATTTTTACTGCTGGTTTTGGCCCCTTTTTCTCCGCATCCCGTTATTATTCAGCAGAAGGCGGGCGCGTTCCCGGAACGAAAGGGTTAATGTCACCCCGCCACCGTCACCCGCTTCTCCAGCCCCTGGGGGGGGGGACAGGAGCCAGATGCCCCCCCGACCCCCCCCCCCCCCGGTTCTGCTTTCTCTGTCCGTTGGTCCCAAAATGAGTCACCGGGGGATTTTCTTTCAGGTTTTCTTTTATTTTTTTGGGAGGGGGGCTCTTTCACAAGCTGCTGGCGGGGATTCTCGGGGGGCTATTATAGGGTTGAGCACCCACGGGTACCCCCCCCCCAGGCCAACCTCGTTTCTGGGTGGCTTCGCTCCCGCGGGACTGGGACGCCTGAGGTAGGGGGGGGACGGAGGGTCCCCGGTCCCGTCGGCCACCCCGGCGATGCCGGGGGTCGCTCCCCGGTGCCCCACGCATCACCCCACGACGGGTCCCGCCGTGTCCCCGAACCCCCGGCGGGGTCCAGGTTGGAAAGTCCGGCTCAGTCACTGAAGCCGGGCAGGACCCCCCCCCCAACACCCCACCCCAAAGCGGGTGCGTTCCGGGCAGGAAAGAGTCACCGGCACACGCAAACACACGCTCGCACACGCACCCGCACACGCCACTTCCCTGAGTGGGGGATGAGTCATCCCCCAGCCCGGCCGCCCCAGTAACACCAGCACCAGCGCGGAGCTCTTCCTCCGGCCGCCCCCACGAGCCGCGCAGCCTCGGCCGCCTCAGCCCGGTGAGTACCAGGGCGGGACGCGGGTGCCCGGGGGACACGGGTGGGGTGGGGGGGGCGCGTGTCACCCGCCACGTGTCACGCACGCACGCGCCTCGTCCTCGCGCTGAGACCGCCCGCAACTCGGTGCATCCCACGACCGCCAGCGGAGACGGGGCGCGGGGGGGACCCACCCGCCGCCCCCAGCACCCAGCGGGTGCCTCCGGTTGGCGGCGGGTGCCGTAGGGGGGTCCCTCGCTCCCCCCCACCCCCGGCGATGACTTCAGCCCGTTACTCACCCGCCGTCACGCGTTGGCCCCGCTCCCGCGCTATTCCTGGCCGTGACGCCGCCCGCCCGGCACCCCTGAGACGGGCCCAAACTGGGCAAACTGGAGCTCGAACCGGGCGAGGTGCGATGAGTTCGGGCCGGTCTCAGCCCACCGGGAAAGCGCCACCGGCGCTTCGTTAAACGCCGTGAATCCGGCGTCGCCGTGAGCGCAGGATGAGAGCCCGGCCTCGTCCCGCCCCGCGTTCAGCCCCAAACCGGCCGCTTTTTGCCCCAAAACCACCCCCCCCGGTTTCCTGCGTGTCGGTGGCGGTACCGGAACGGGAGGAAATCGCGTCACGGCGGTGCCGGGAAGCCCGGCCGGGGCGCGCGACACGCGTGGACACGCGTGTGCTTCACGCGGACCGGCCGCACGCGGGTGTTCCCAGCGGTACCCACGCGTGCCCAGCCCCGCGCCCGCGGCACGCACGTATGTCCTCGCCGCACACACATACGTGTGCCTGTGCTCACGCGCACACGCGTGTTGGCAGTTGTACCTCCCCCCCCCCCCCGCCCCGTGAACACGCCCGGTCACACGTGCACGCGCCTTTACCCCCCCCCCCCCACGCCTTCCCCGAAATAACCGACCCCACGTACACGCGTGTAGACCCACGTGAACATACGTGCACACACACGCGGGCAACACCATGAACGCGCCTGGCCACGCGTGCACGCGCCTCTACCCCCCCCCGCGCCCACCCCAGACCACCCCCCACCCTCCCCACGTACACGCGTGTAGAGCCACGTGCTCACGCGCGAGCACCCCCGCACGCACGCGCGACCCCACGAACGCGCCTGGCCGCGCCGTTAGCACCAGTGCACACGCGCGACGTTGCCCACGCGCGGGCGCGCGCCGCGCGCCCGCCCGGCGACTACAACTCACAGTCCGCCCCTCGCTGGGCGGGAGAAGGGCGCGACGACGCAGGGCAGCCGTCCAATAAGCGGAGGGGGCGTGGCCGCGCCGCCCAATAGCCGCCGAGGGGGCGTGGCCGCAGTCACATGGCGGCGGCGGCCGCGGGTGAGCGGGAGCGGGCGCGGCGTGGGGTAAAAGGAGGGGGGGGGGCGTTTTGCGTGGGCTTTGAGGGGGGCATGGAGGGGGGGATCCCCCCAGCCCCCTCCTCAGTTTCCCCAGAGGGCACCGCTTTTTTCCCCCCTTTTTTTGATGAAGTTTTTCCACCCCCCTGGGCGGGGAGGGGGAATTTGGGGGGGATCGAGCTTAATTCTGGGGGGGGGACACCCCTAATTCGGGGTGTGCAGACCCCCCCCTTAATTCTTCTTCCCTTCCAGGACCCCTCCCCTAAATCCCCACCATGGAGGAGAACCCGCCGGACCCCCCCATCACCACAGCGACCGTGAGTGCGGGGGGGGCCGTGACCCCCCCTCAATTGGGGGTGGGGGTCGCTTTTGAGGTGGAAAAATGAGGGTGAATTTCACATCCCAAAGAGGGTGAAAATGCCACAAACAGGGTGTTTGGAGGGGAGGAATGAGGCCCCTCCCCATCTATTTTATCTTGACGGGGTAAAAGAATCGATAAACAGTAGAATTAAAAGAAAAAGTTATATATATATCAAATAAGTATCAATAATATCTATAAATACGTATAAGGAATATAAATAATATACAAAACAAATATAAAAATACACAGGAATAACACACATAAACTAAACGTAAAGAATACAACAAATACATATAAATAAAATAAATATAAAACCACAAAAATGTATATAAAACGCTCGGGGGCCGAGCGGCTGCTTTGCCCAAAAATAGCCACAACTTTTCAGAACTCCGGAAAACGTCGCACAAACCAACCAGAAACGTTTGCGGCGGCGGCGGGGAGCGGGGGGGACGGATGAATTTCTTCCTGGAAGCCGTATCCCCCCTTCCCCACCCCCTTTTCGCCCCCTCCCAGCGCTCTGACCCGCTTGGCCGGCGCCGCCGGTCCCTCGCTGCTGGCGGAGGGTGCTGCCCTGCCTCAGTTTCCCCTTTGCAGCAGGTGGACGGCGCGGGGGATGGCGGCGAGCGGGGCGAGGCGGCGGCGGTGGAGGAGGAAGCGGGGGCCGGGGGTGAGAAAGAGGAGGAGGAAGCCTTCCTCGTCAGCCTCTACCAGTTCATGAAGGAGCGGCGCACGCCCATCGAGAGGATCCCCCACCTCGGCTTCAAGCAGAGTAGGTGTCACCCCGCCACCGGGTCCCGGGGGATGTCGCCGGGTCCCCCAGACCCCCGCGGGTCCCCCTGACCCTCGGCGTCTCCTCGTTTCCAGTCAACCTCTGGAAGATCTACAAAGCTGTGGAGAAACTGGGAGCCTACGAGCTGGTGAGTGATGGGTGCTGGGGTGGCCCCTGGGTGCCAGGATGGGTGCAGGATGTTCCCCTGGGTGCCAGGATGGGTGCTGGGTGCCAGGATGGGTGCTGGGTACTGGGATGGGTGCTGGGATGTTCCCCTGGGTGCCAGGACAGGTGCTGGGTACTGGGATGGGTGTGGGGATGTTCCCCTGGGTGCCAGGATGGGTGCTGGGATGTTCCCCTGGGTGCCAGGACGGGTGCTGGGTGCCAGGATGGGTGCTGGGGTGTTCCCCTGGGTGCCAGGATGGGTGCTGGGTACCGGGATGGGTGCGGGGATGTTCCCTGGGTGCCCAGATGTTCCCTGGGTACTGGGGAGTCCCCTGGGTGCCAAGATGGGTACCAGGATGGCTCCTGGGTGCTGGGGATGGGTGCTGGTATGGATGTTCTCTGGACGCCAAGATGGTGCTGGGTACCGGGATGGGTGTGTGGATGTTCCCTGGGTGCCAAGAGGGCCCCTGGTTGCCAGGATGGGTGCGGGGATATTCCCTAGGTGCTGGGATGACCCCTCGGTGCTGGGACATTTGCTGTGTGCTGGGATGGCCCCTGGGTGCCACGATGGGTGCCAGGATGTTCCCTGGGTGCCAAGATGGATGCTGGGATGGCCCCTGGGTGCCGGGGGGTCTAACCCACCCCTCCCCGCCGCAGGTAACGGGGCGACGGCTCTGGAAGAACGTCTACGACGAGCTCGGGGGCAGCCCCGGCAGCACCAGCGCGGCCACCTGCACCCGGCGGCACTACGAGAGGTAGGGGACGAGCTGGGCAGGGCCCGCTCCGTGCCTCAGTTTCCCCTCCTGGCGCCGGTTTCTCACTGCCACCCCTCCACGCCCCCCTGCAGGCTGGTCCTCCCATACGTGCGGCATCTCAAGGGGGAGGACGACAAGCCCCTGCCCCCCAGCAAGCCCCGCAAGCAGTACAAGGTCTCCAAGGGCACTGAGACGGGCGAGAAGAACAAGAGGGCCAGGAAGGAGAAGGGCCGGGAGCAGGTATGTGACCCCCCGCCCAGAGCCCCGGAACCCCCCGCCAGCCCCTCGCCCTGGGGGAACTCATGGGGGTGACTGGGGAAGAGCCAGGAGGGATGGGGCGGGCTGGGAAAAGGGGAGAGCAGAGGGTTTGAGGGCAGCCAGAGATGGGGAGGGGAGCGAGGCAGGGCGCCGGGACCCCGGCCCCCACCCCCTGAACCCTTTTCTTGCAGGTGCCTCCGGAACAGGCAAAGCTGGAGGACGGGAGGGACGCGCCGGAGCGGGGCCGGGCAGCAGAGGGCTGCTCCAGCCCAGGGGTCCCAACCCCCAGCCCCTCGGCTAGGGAGTGTCCCAGCCCCTGCAGACCCCACGCCGAGACCTACAAGCGCCTTTTCTCCAGCTTCTACCCCAAAGGCACCCACCCCATCATGTCTCCGCTGGCCAAGAAGAAGCTGCTGGCCCAGGTCAGCAAAGCCGAGGCCCTGCACTGCCACAAACGCCCCTGGCCCGAGGGCCGGCGGTCAGCGAGCCACGGCGGCCCCAGCCCCGAACGCCCCCGACCCACCACCGGCCCCCACCGCCTACACGAGCAGAGGAGCCCGGAACCGCCGGGAGCTCAAGACTCAGCTCCGAGCGCCGGGAGCGAGGTGGGACCCGTGGCCAGCGGGAGCAACCGGTGCCAGCCCTGCCCGCAGGCCGAGGAGGGGGCTCCGGCCCCCGCCGTCTTCACCGGCTGCTTCCACGCCTACCGCAGCGAGGGGCTGAAACCCGCGGGCTGCCACCCCCTCTGGGGGTATTTCTCCAGCCTGAAGGATTTTTTGGAGCCGTCACCCACCTTCCCGGTGCGACCCGACGAGCCGGAGCAGCCCCGAGACCTGCGGGGCAAAGCGGGGCAACGGTGGAGCGGGGAGGGCCGGCCAACGGCCGTCCAAGGCTGCTGGGTGCCCCCCGGCGCCACCTTCGCCCCCAAGCGCAGCCGGGAGGAGGAGACGGCTTTCGGCCCCGGCACCAAGTTACGTGCCATCTCCCCCTTCGTGGCGGAGGCCGACGGCAGGGACGCGGGCGCCGGCTCGCCTGGCAGGCTGGCCAAACCCAAGGCGGTGGTGGCCAGCCCCGGCTACGCCTCGCCGCTGTCGCGAGCCCCGGACGGTTACAAGGGAGCGATGCTGCATTTCCCGGTGAGCTTCGGCAACCCACTGGAGCACCTCAAATCCCAGGGGGTGCCGGTGGCACCGGCCCTCTCCCTCAACCCCTTCGTCATTCCCGCTTTCCCCAGCCCTTTGGTAGCTGCCTCCGTGCAACCCTCGGAGCTGGGCCGGCGTCCGGCGACCGGCCCCGGGCGCTACCCGGCGTCCTACGAGAGCTCGCTGCGGCACCAGCTCTACCCGCCGGCGGCGACGTGGCACAGCCAACCCCCCTACGGCTCCCCGCACCCAACGGCCTTCCACCGCCACGCCAAGCTGTAGCCCGTCGGCCCCGGCAGCCGGCTGCCGCGCTGGCACCAAGAAGACAATGCGGACCGTGTCATTTTTTACTCTTGATTTTAGAGCTGTTTGTATCCGACGCTGTTCAGCGGTGACTTTACTGATATCGCGAGGTTTTATATATATATTATATATACATACACATAAAAAAAAAAAGGGAGGAAAACGAGTTGCCGAGGTTTGTTTCGCCCGGCGTGATGGTTATTCCCAGCCCGCTCCCTGCTCCGGAGCCCCGGCTGCCTCCCACCCCGCGACACCGTTTGGGGGTTTAATCACGTTGCCTCCCACCGGGGCTCCGGAGGGGTTTAGGACGGCGGCGAGTGGCTGCTCCGCACCTCGAAGAGCCACCAAGCCGGTGGTAAAAGCGGCTGGACGGGCCGAGCTGGCAGTGTTTGGGGTTTGGGGGGATCCTCTGGAACCCCACAGCTGCTTCACGGTGCCGCGGGGATGGGCTGAGACCTACCTCGGGGCCGCACCAATCCCGCGGGGACGGAGGAGCTTTTCTGCGTCATGGCGTGGGGGAATTGCAGGGGGTTTGTGGAGCAGCCACGAGTCCGGGCACAAACCAGCATCTCCAGGTGCTTTTTGCCTCCAGGAGCTGCTGCAAATGGCCCAAAGGATTCGTCAGAGCTACTGGACTCACTTTTCTCATGGCTCTTGGATCCTCTTCCGCTGTGTCCACGGAAAGGAAGAGCTTTGGGATAGAAATCGGGAAAGGAAAATTAGCCGCTGGCAGCAGCAGTCGCTCCGCGATGGTTTTAGCAGCATCGTGGACCCAACCGTGCTGGGATCCTCCAGCCTGGATGTGGGGACGGCGCCAAACACGCCGCAGAGCACCCCGAGAGCTTTGCTGCCAAAACACGCACCGTTGACCCCGGTCTGTGAGCGAGGACGCAGCCGCGGCGCTCGAGACGTGCCAGGAAGAGCTGCCTCTGCCACGGGGAGCGGAGGTGCCGCATCCCAAAGGAGGTCTCAGCGGAGAAATTGGGACCTTGAGCCTGGAAAAGAAAATTTGAGCTGATAAAACCGCTGCCGGGTGACAGCGGAGCCTCGTTTTTACCAGACAGCCGAAGAAGGAGCCAGGGAGAAGGTACCACAAGTAGCAGCATCCCGTCGGCAAAGTCCCCGCGGCCGGGGCTTGGTCATCCCACACCCACGACCCTCCCCGCGGGGAACTTCCCTCGGGCTGAACCCCCATCGCTGGCCAAGTCAAACCTTGCTGGTTTTTTCCCCCGAAACGCCGGGGAAAAGGGAAGAGCAGCCCAGGGCTCGGCAGGGTTTGGGGCGCCAGCAAAGCTCCACGTCCCCAGCGTCACTCACCGTGGCGGCCGTGCGAGGTTTGGTGCGGGAGAGGTGACGGAGGCAACGGAGAACAGTCCCCACAAAGCCGGACGGCACCTGGAGCAGCGCGTGTGTGGCCCAGGAGGGGTGGGAAGGGCGCGGAGGCAGCTCCCGACGAGCAAATACAGACTTCAAAGGGGTTTGGGGCTCCCTGGTCCAACACCTCGGTTCTGCCCTGGCCAAGCTGAGCCAAAATTGGGCTCTTCTCAGGAGCTGGCGGGATGAGGAGGCGAGCAGAGGCTTGGGGATGTGCCTGTCCTCGAGGGGAGCGTGGGGTTCCTCACAATCGCGCTCCCCGAAAGCACCTCGGCCGGGGCAGCGAGGGGCGAGGGCTCAGCAGAGCCACCGCGTCACGATTCTCCCCGACAACCACAAACCCACCCTCCAAATTGCCGCCGTGAGCTCCAAGCCACGAAAACACCCCCCAGAGCCCAGCGACCGCCCCAGGGTGGGCTCAAACACCCACTCTGAGCCCCCCAAGCCACCTTCTGTGGTGCCGAGCTTGCCCCTGCCTCATCACCTCAGTTCCTTCTGCCGCTTTCCCCATGCCAACACAATGGGAAGGGTTAAGGCTCAGGGCAGAATAAAGTTGAGCCTTTTTCAGCAAGTAAAAATAGTCCCTAAAGTGGGAGGGAGCAGTTGAAAGTTCTTCCTGGAAGAGGGACGGGCAGGAGCTGCCCCGGTTGTTGCCCGCAGGAGCCACAAGGCTGCTTTGTCCCTGCTTGTGGAAGGGGCGTGCGCAAGGAGGTCAGTAAAGAATGGGGAAAAAAAAGTTTTATTAAACAGCAACAAAACCAGAAAAAACATCCCCGCAGTTCGCTCCAGCCCGAACCAGCGTCCCCAGTACCCATGGGGCTGCTCCTCTCCCACCCCGCAGCTGAGCTCAGGCTTCCCAGGGGGGTCCCGGGGGGTCCCCTACGACTTGTGGCTGAGCGCGGGCCCCGCCGTGGTGATGACGGAGGAGCCGCTGCCCAGCGCGATGAGCGTAGGGCCGGCTCCTCCCGGCAGCACATGTCTGCTGGCCAGGGCCTCTCTGCCGTGGGTGATGGTGCTCCCGTCATCCACCACGGAGGGGACCCTCCCCAGGGTCTCCGCTGTCCCCAGAGCGTGGCCGAGGGCCGTGGCGCTGCTCTTGGTCAGGCTGACCTTGTCCCCGAGGTGGCCCAGGGGTCCATCGCCCTTCAGCGCGGCCAGCGTGGAGGTCAGGATGACGGTCTTGGAAGCGGTTTGAAGGACAGGTCCCACCTTCGAGTGTAGCAGGCTGCTGGGAGGGCTGGGGGCACTGGCGAAGGCGATGGTGCCAGGGGGAGAGCTGGCGGAGGAGGAGGAGGAGGAAGGCTGGATGCCCGGCAGTCTGAGGGGGCCAGAGGTCGCCTCGCCCATCACTGATTTGGTAAGCGCAGACAGTTTGGCGTCTGACATGACATAGAGCGTTTTCATGGGGCTGGTGGTGGTCACTGCGGGGAAGGGAACAGTGGGGTCAGCGGCCATGGGGACGGGGTGCCCACCCCAGGCTGTGAGACCCAACAGAAATACCCGGCCGTGGCTGAGACCCCAAAACAACCCTCAGCCCAGGCAAGGAAACCGCGAGAGCCAAACCCGGGCACCACCAGCACCGCTCCTCTCCTAGACCTTCTCTTCCATCACTGCCTGATCTTCTCCCCGCAAAACCACCTTCCACTGGGACGGGACACCACGGTTCCTCCTCAGCCGAGCAGGCTCCATCCTACCCGCCACACTGCCACAGACCACCCTGAGCTCACGCTGCTCTCGACAGCCCGGCTCAAGCCAAGCTCTTGCTTATCTCCAGCCTCTCCAGCTCCATCCCACCCGCAGCTCAGGCTGCTCCACCTCGGAGGTGGCTCCAAGACTTGAGGCTTTGTGAAATGATGCTCTACAGCAACGGCCGAGATTGTACTGTGGTGGTTACCCCGTGTGAGGCACCTCCCCAGCAGCACCCACAGCTGGGAGAGCTGGGAGAGAGACCTCCCTGAGATCTAATCGCTGGGTTTAGAGGTGCTTGAGGGATGGGGACCTGCTGCTGGTTAAAGACGACGCTGGAGAGGAAGACCCCGACCTGAGGCAGCTCGTGGCTTGTCCCTGTGGGCCCAAGGGGTGGGCACCAAGGAGGGGAAAGCCGTGCCCAGCCACACCAGGTCCCACAGTGGCATCAGGGACGCAGCGCAGTGTCCCTCATGCTCCTCAGAGGTGACACCATGCCACCACCAGCACAGCAGGGACTGCTCTGAAATGAAGCGCCTCAAGCGGGGAGGACACGGAGCGAAGGCTGATGACCAGGACGGACCCCCCCAACCCCACCGTCCTGGGGTGTGGGAGCACGGCAGGAACAGGCGGCTCTGTCCAGCCCTGCGCAGGCTGGGGGAAGCGGCACAGACACGCGGTGACGCTGTCGGACGTCGGCAACAACCGCTTCACCAAAGCAAGAAGAGTCTGGAACGTTTTTCTGCGCAGGCCACCCTGCTGCTCCAGCGGCTTTCCGCCAAACCAGTCCTCCCCGCAGAGCCAACCCGAACCTCAAAGCAGGTGATGTCCTCCACAGCTCCAACTTCACCCACAAATAACAACGGGAACGAGGGAAACCACAACGTCTGTTGAGTTTAGGGTCCGCAGAGGTCGGGGCGAGCTGGATTTGCCCATGCTGCGGAGCTGCCCCTGGGAACCAGGTGCAGCCCTGCGGAGCTTCATCCGCCGCTGACTCTGCTCAACCTCCTGGAAA
Organism: Bucorvus abyssinicus; assembly: GCA_009769605.1. NCBI lineage: Eukaryota > Metazoa > Chordata > Aves > Bucerotiformes > Bucorvidae > Bucorvus > Bucorvus abyssinicus. The sequence continues at coordinate 1,161,607 of CM020059.1, read as the reverse complement.
TCGGTGGGACCGAGGAAGACGAGAACACCAGCCCGGCTGGCAGCGTGCTCTCAGGTAGAGAAGCCTTTGAGCTTCCGCACCACTTAACTGTTTATTTTATTTCAGTCTGAGCCTCCCGGCTGGGTGGCAGCTCTGCAGCATTTCTGTAGCTGTTACTCATAGAATCCCAGACTGGTTGGGGTTGAAGGGACCTTCAGAGCTCCCCCAGTCCACCCCCCTGCAGGCAGCAGGGACATCTGCAACCAGAGCAGCTTCCCCAGAGCCCCAAGGGCCAACCTGACCTGGGATGGTGCCAGGGATGGGGCTTCTCCCACCTCTTGGGGCAACCTGGGCCAGGGTCTCATCACCCTCAGCAGCAACAATCTCTCCCTTCTCTCTGGTCTCAATCTCCCTCTCCCAGTTTAACCCATCAGCCCTTGTCCGGTCCCAACAGCCCCTGCTGAACAGCCCCTCCCCAGCTTTCTGACCCCCCCTTGAAGCACTGACAGGCCACACTAAGGTCTCCCCAGAGGCTGAACACCCCCGGACAGGATGGGTCTGCTCCCCCCAGGCACCGTAAAGAATCGCGGGTGCAGGGAGGGAGCGCTCAGCACTATGAGCGACACAACCTGCAGATCATCCCTTCTGTGTCTAACGCCCTGCTCTTCATCGACCGCTCCCAAAGGCTGCGCTTGTGCCAAGAAACCGTGGGGGAACCTCATTTAAAGGAGGGAATTAAAAAAAAAAAGACAACGGGGCTTAAAACCAGCAGCATTCAGGCAGCCGCACCCCGCAGCGACTCCGCACACATCACCCGGCGCCACGGCTCCGACCCGGCTCGGCTCCGCTCCCCGGGCCGGCCGCCCGCCCGCACCGCGGCTGCCCCGCGCCTCACCTAGGGGTGCTGCGGTCAGGCGTGCGGCGGCGGCAGGCTCGGCGGGGGCCATCTCTGCGCCAGCCTGGGCTCTGCTGACATCCGTCTGGCACAGCAGCTTGCCGGGAGAGGCGGCACTGGTAGCCGGGGCAGCCGGGTTCCCAACAGCACCGTCCGGAGCCTGGAAGGGGTTAAAGTAACGGAGAGCTACTGGAAGTGCCCCGCGGGCCAGGATACACGATCTTTGGGGGTCGCAGCCGTTTCTTGGGCCTGCACAAGCCCTCACCTAAAAATGAAAATGAGAGCACACCCTTCTTCTGGCCCTGCCCTTGCTCCCAGTCATTGCCAAGCTCAAGGAAAAACGTGTTCCAAAAGAAAACGCACCAAAACTTGTATTTTCAAAGCACGACAGTGTCGTTTGCGGTACTGTCAGTGCTGGGGCTGAGACCGGCACCAACTCATTGCCTTTTTCTGGTGCGCAATGGGATGGCTCCCCCTCTCCAGCTGTCAGGGAGATCAGTCCTGCTCTGGTTTCCTCGGTCAAACAACGGCCCAGAGCTCAGGACCGACCCCTGCCTTGTGCAAATCGGCTTGTGAGAACGACGCGCTCTCCCCAGAGAAACCCCAGCAGGAACTGGAACAGCACCCGCCATCCGCCGCTTCAGAGGAGCTCCCCTCTGACAAGACCCAGCAGCGGTGCCCGCCAGGTACAGCCCCGCCCTCGGGATATAACCACGCTGCAGGGGGCACCCATGCAAACACCATGGGCAAACCCCCACGGAGCAGGTTCTTGAAGAGAGATGCTGAAGCTCGCTCCCGTTTTCACTTTAAACCCACCCAAACGCTGCTTCTCACTCTGCCGCTCACCAGAAGCGTTTGCACCAGAGATAGTCCTTAGGGAATGCCCACGGGGGAAGGCAAAGAGCTCCCCACTCGCCCCGCGGGTATCTGGCGCGGGCACAGCCGAGCCCGCAGCTGGGATTTCAGAGGGAACCCAACCGCCACCACCTTCGGCTCCGGCTGCAGACACAAGTTTCAACCCTCGACGCCTCTCGTAACAGTACTCTTTTACAGGAAGCCCTGACATCATCAGACCACCATGAGCTGAGGTCAGGGGCTATAATTAGCTACCAAAACACCCGGCTCCTTCCCTTTCCTCTGAGAACCAGCTTTCGGTTCGCCTTTGAAGAGGCTCTCGCAGGATTAAGCCCTCCCTGGAACGCACAAGCTCGGCAGCGTAGCAAAAAGCCACAGCGCAGGGGCCAATATGCAGCTCCAAGTGCTTAAAACATGGACCTGGACATGGATGAAGAGTTTCAGAGCGACGAGAGCGAAGAAACGCGGAGAAGTCAAGGGAGGGAGGATGAGGATGCTCCTGAACCCGATCTGAAACCAGGACTCTGGGGGGAAACCCCCGGCAGCCCTAAAGCAGCACAGGAGAGATGAAGGGTTGAGGCTGCTGCTGTTAATACTCACCCTCCTCTTCCCTCCAAAGGCTTCGCCCTTTTAGTAATGGCTCCCTAAATAGATCCTGGGGCTTCGAGCAACCTCAAAACCCCACAGACAGCAGCAGGGAGTATAAACTCCCTCCCATTTATGGGTCCAGCTCAAAATGGGCAGTGGTTTAGGATGGAGCCTGCAGCAAATTCACCCCTTTCGCCACCTCCAGGGTTGAAAGGTCCACGTTACCACACCCAAGATACCCACGACAACAAAAATAAACCTTCTCAAGGGGTCACCTTGTGCTTTCAACTCAACCACACCAAGATCGATCCTAGGAAGGCAGCCGGGATCCTTGAGAGCCCAAAGGGCAGGAGCTGTGCTCCCCTTCCCGAGGGAGATCGGTGTTGGACAGACCCAACCCTGGAGCGCACGCTCAGCCCACCAAAGCCTGGCGCTACCAAGAAAACCCGGAGGTTCCGTAACAATTCCTGGGCTGGTGTCGGCTTCCCAAGTCTGGCTGGAGGTTCCCTCAGTGTGGTACCAGCGTGGTACTGAGCACAATCGACCCCATCGCTAACGGACACTGAGATGACCTGGGTCATCTTCACCATTTCTCTATCTGCGCAGCCTCGGCAAAGCTCATCACACCCAAGAGGTGTGACCAAGGACGCTTCCCCCATGACAACTACATCAGCCCTTGACTACGATGGTCACAAAAAGCTCTGAAGAGCAGCAGCGGGCGCTTTCTCCACCGAGAAGATGCCAAAAGTTACCTGAGGTGCCTGCGTCTGCATGGGCTGCTCCTCGAGCTGCGGCTGGACCGTCCCCATGGCGGCCTGGCTGAGTGTGCTCACGCGGCTGGGCTGCCCCCGCAGCGTCACTGTAATGGTCGTCGGGGCCTTCAAGCCTAGAAAACACGCGAGAGAGACGTCCCTGAGACACGGCTGTGGAGGCCACGTTCACCAACCGCGGCTGCGTCAGAAGTCTCTTCCCGATCGAGGTAGCTGTTCAGAAATCGCCAGCACACGCAGGGGCCCGTAGCTACGGCTGGAAGGAAAGAGAAGCTCTGGAAACACTGGTCTTGGGGTGATGGGGCCCTCCAGACACCTGGACACGTGTGTCGGTCACAGACTCACAGGATGGGTTGGGTTGGCGAGGACCTTTGAGCTCCTCCAGTCCAACCATTCCTCCAGCACTGCCAGGTCCCCACTGACCCCTGTCCCTCTGCACCACCTCCACACGGCTGGGAAACCCCTCCAGGGATGGGGACTCCACCACTGCCCTGGGCAGCCTGGGACACGCCTGGACAACCCCAATGGGACAGAAATGGCTCCTCAGGGACAACCTCAACGTCCCCTGCAACAACTGGAGGCTGGTTCCTCTCATTTCTCTGGACACGCTCCGGCCCCTCAATGTCCTTCTTGGAGTGAGGGGCCCAAACTGGACCCAGGATTCAAGGTGTGGCCTCCCCAGTGCCCCCAGTCCAGTGGGATGATCCCTGCCCTGGTCCTGCTGGCCACCCCAGTGCTGGTGTCCCCCTTCTCCCTCACCTGCTGCCTGGTTGGAGATCTGGGCCAGGCCAGGGAGGCTGCTGGCCAGCTTCGCCAGGCCCCCGTTTGTCAGCAGCTGGTGAATGGCCGTGGGCTTCCCGCTCGCTGAGGCACCCAGAGACAAAGAGGTGGCAACCGGGATGGTGCGGACAATTGTGCCAGTGCCCGTGGTGATGGCACTCAGGCTCTGGAGAGGCGCAGGTGTCTTCACAGCCGAGGTCTGGAAGGAGAAAGAGAAGCACTGAGTATCTGGAAGGAAAAGGGACACCAGGATGGCTCGGCCTCTCCCTCCCGCAGAAGCCAGAGGTCTTTAGAGGTCAGAGTTTCCACACTTCATTCTGGCGGCCACAAGGCCAGTAAACTTGTCCCTTCCAGTCTGCGCGCACTAATTTCAACTCGAAAGCGTGACTGGGAGAAACTGTGGCTCTGCTTCCAATGAAGCCCCCCCGAAAGAGGTGGGATGGGGTGGTGGGGATGGGGAACGGTGCCCGCGAGGTCACAGCGTGTGTTTTCCTAGAAGAACAAGGAGAAGGATTGCTGGTCCCACCCCCTCCAGTCTCCAGCTGCTCGGCCACCCAGAACCAACTTCCCCAGCCCTGTTTCCCAGATTTCCCACTCCTTACAGGACCCCAGCGTGAAGCCAAGGCCTGGGGGCACCATTTCAGCTGCAGCTCTCACCCACCACCCCTCCTCTCTCCTGGGCCTCGAGCAAACAAGGCCCTTCTAGGTTATCTTCATCTCCTGGATGAGCAGGAGATGAAGAGATGTCCTAGTCCACCCCTGGAGAGGGATGCTGAGGTTTACAGGCCACGATACCTGCACGGGTGGCCCGGCAGCGGCAGGAAGGGCCGATGACTTCGTCCCGATGTCCTGCAGGCTGAAGCTCAGCCCTTGCAGCAGGCTGCTGGCAGAGGCTGTTCCTGAAAAAAAAAACCAGAAGAAATCAGGCTTGGGGAATTCACCAGCATGAAATTCCAGGTCCGTCATACGGCAAATTGATGCCTCAAGCAGCCGCTCTACACCCAGGTCATGGCTGCAGCTGCCAAGAAGGTTCGCTGTGACATCCAGGAGGCAAGAGAAGGTGGGGTTTGGTACCTCAAGGCATCGTCACACACAACTAACACAATTAACAGGTCACCTCCCACGCCTTCAGCAGGTACCTTGGAGGGTGCTGGCCGGCTGGGCTGGCACACAGTGGGTGCTGCTGGCCACCAGCCTGCTCTGCAGGGCGTGGAATGCGCTGGGCGTTGTGCTGCTGGGGATGAGGGGAGACGGAGCGGGGCTCGTCGAGGTTTCTGCTGTCGAGCTGAGCCTGTGAAGTGAGAAAGACTCCACTTAGCAATGAAGTAGGCAGGTCAAGGCTCCTGGATGCGCCAGGCAGGGAGTTGAGGGGCTACAAAAACCCAAAGCAAGAGAAGTTTCACTGTGCCTGATGCCACAGCTGGAACAAGGAGCACAAAACCTGTGTACTTCCAAACTGGAGGAAGCTTCCAGTATAAACCTGTGCGCTACCAGGGTGCTGCAAGGGTGGTATCACCCTCCGCACAAGCAAACCTATCTTAGAGTGACACATTTCCCAGCTAAAACCTACTCTCTGTCCGAAAACAGCTCGTCCTCCCTCCCCACTCGGTCACAGCCCGGTTCTCCAAAGCTTGGTTTGAATTAAAAGAACACGGTGACGGGAGGTGTCAGATTCATTTCCCAACAGAAATCCCTGCAGCGATTCCTGAGCTGGTATTTAACGGTTGGACTTGATGACCTTAGAGGTCTTTTCCAACCCCAGTGATTCTGTGATATTGAGGCTTCTTTCCCCTCTCTCTGGGAAAAAAACTCCTGACTGTCCGAGGGAACGAAGGGAAGGATTAAGGACAACATTGAATTTCTGGCAACGACACCAGAGTCATCCAAAAGACAGAGATAAATAAACATGGATTTGGGAAACTAGTCAAGAAATACGACCCAAGAGCAACAAAACCTTCAAGTTTCGCCCCTTTCTGCTGTTTTTAGACTTGACTCATGGTTGACAAATCATTTCAGGAGCCCAAGAGTCTCCCGCGCTCCAGATCACTCCAACCAGAAGCAAGACCCCAGCAAGCTCCTCACGCAGGAACCGCCCCATCGTGGTGCTTCCCCAAAGACCCACTCACTTGGGGGTGGTGAGGAGCCCCGACAGCTCCTTCGTGCCCGCCACAGCCTGGCCAACAGCCACGGGGACCGGCTTTCCGGCGACAACTGCAAAACACAACAGAAGAAACTTCACTCTTTCTCCTCTGGCAGTTTTCAGGGCTTCCCACTCGCTCACACACACACCCCCAGACACAGCAGCCACAGGGCTCATCCTGCTCACGCAGCATCTTCTTGAGGAAAACGCCGCCGCGGCTGTAAACGCGCGCTCAAGCCCCCACGCTCCAACAGAGCGGGGCGGCCAACAAACACCAGAAAAGCCGCCATCGTGAAGGAATCTGTGGCCCCGGCCACCAAATCCCCATCCGGAGGTTATCTCCGCTAATCCCCTTCCTCCTAGTCCGTGGTGACGCAGTTCCACGGCCTCCAGAGGGGAGCTGGCGGGTGCTAGCAGTGGGGTTGGTGGACATGAAAGAGCGAGGCGCCGTACAAAAGAACACAGGGATGCGGCCAGTCAGTAGATGTGTTTATTGCGGCAGTTTGGGGAGGTACAAGGGCGGTTTGTCCTGTGCCTTCCTCCTGCTGACACACGGGTAAGAGGGAATTCGTGGTTTGGCTCATGTTTACTTCTGCAATTCATTTCCTTTCTGTGGAAAGAAGTAAAGTTTGGAAAAATTAAAAAAAAAAAAGTAGTTTCCGATCACCGGCGCTTTTGAAAGGTGCCAGGAGATAACGTGAGACCTGAAGGAAGGTTTATTAGTTCACTTTCACGGATCAAAACAGCTGTGAAATGAACTGAGAGGTGCTCCCAGAGGAGCAGAATGATCCCTCAGCTTTGAAAACCTCCGATCTCCCATCAGAACAAGACGCTGCATTGAGCTGCTGCAACTACCGATGGAGCCGGGGCTCCGTGAGGGAGACGCCGCCGGTGACAAGGTGATGTCCTTCAGGTACAAGTGACAGCAGTGAGAGCTTTGGGGGTCTCGGCGGGGAGAAGACGGAGCACGTCACCTCTTCTCGGGCTGTGGGACGCTCCTCGCGGTGGGTTCTCCTGGCTGCAGAGGCAGGCGAGGAGCTGGAATTTGTTTAGAGGTGTATTGAGGGCGTGTTGCAGCAGGCTTGAGGCCCGAAGGGGCTCAGCAGAGCGGGGTCCGAACCCACAGAGATCATCCAGAGTGAGGAACGTTGCCAGAGCAGGAGCAGGTTCCAGGCAAGAGCATCGCGCAGGAGCTGCTTGGAGCAAGGGGTCCGCCAGGACTGGCATCCTGCTTCCAGCAGCGGCGCGATGCCTAGGAGGAAGGTGCGAACTCCGCCCCGATGCCTCGGAGGAAGGTGGGAACTCTGCCCCAATGCCTCGAAGGAAGGTGGGAACTCCTTCCCGCAGCACACAAGGCTGCGGCCGAGGGTGAACCCCAACCACTGTGGCAATGAGAGACTCTTGCCCAGCCCCTGGGCTTCCCCGCCAGCCCCAAGTCACTCACACCTCGAGCCTCCATCTGCTTTTTGCAGCAAACTCCTCCAAAAATTTTAAAAAAAACCAAAAACAACCCTATCACAGCTCCCTCCCCTCCCCTCCCCATGCCGTGCTCCAGGGGAGCGGGCCCAGGCATGGCCACCACCCCGTGGTGTGGTTAAGCAGCAGCTACGCAACGGCAACTCACTTTCTGCCTGGGTGGTGAGGGCTGCTCCGGTCCCCACGCCAGCAGCATCTCCGTGGGAGACAATGGTCACCTTGATTTTGGCTCGTTTGGAGGGTTTGGTGCAGGGGGTCGGGCTGGGGGTCTGATGCCTCTTCAGCTGCATACGCACATCATCTTTCTCAGCCCCTTCCGAGTGCTCTGAGGAGACTGGAACTAGGGGACACAGAAGTAGCTGTTTTGAAACCCGGCGGCTGCTCCCTCAAGGTTGGCGTGGCTCCGAGGTGCCGAGGAGGGACGCATGCCCATGCACACTTCCACAGCTCCCTCCATGCCATCTCCCATGCACCAGGACCCCACGCAGTCACCTACACTGACTTCCATGTGCTCTAAGCTGCTGGTTTAGGGCCAGGACTCAGCTTAAGCTACTCACAGGCTAAGGCAGGACATAGAAAGGCCATCTTGCCTCTGCAGCGAAGAAAAAATGAACATCTACAGTGACAACACATCTCCACATCGTTAAATCCATAATCGACCCCAGCACCAGGACCCTCCGACACCCCTGAGCCTCGTGGAGCTGGCACAGGCACGGAGGGCTCAGAGATCCTCCGACAATCCAGCGCCGGGATCTGACCGTCCCGTGGCATGGCCTAACCGACCCTTCCAGGAGCAGGGCTGAAGCGTTCGGGTCTCTCAGGGGCAGGAAGCGAAGCAGCCGGGAGCACAAGAGGTGCTGCAGCAAAGCCGAGAGCCCACCACCCTGCGCTACTCCACGAGCTGAGATTGCTCTTCTGCACCAACAGCTTGTTTCGCTGCCATGTCCTTGACTCGTCACATCCATCCTGACTCGAGCATGAGCTTGCTGGGGCCAGGGCTACTCAGAAAAGCACAGAGGACCCACGACAAGCGTCTCAGGAACAAAACACGGTCACGAGCTGCCAAATCCTGCCCATCTGCCCTCCACGGCTCTCCCACCGCTGGCGTGCGAACATCCAGCCCCAGCCCGGGCAAAGACCCCAACAAAGAGAGAATGGCAAAGGAGCTGGAGCAGGGTCTGGAGCACAAGTGCACTGAGGAGCGGCTGAGGGACCTGGGGGCATCGAGCCTGGAGAAAAGGAGGCTCCAGGGAGACCTTCTAGCTCTTGACAACTCCCTGAGGAGGTTGGAGTGAGAGGGGGAGTCAGTCTGTTCTTCCAAGTGACAAGAGAAGAGGAACCGTCCTCCAGTTGTTGCAGGGGAGGTTGAGGTTGGCCCTGAGGAGCCATTTCTGTCCCATTGGGGTTGTCCAGGCCTGTCCCAGGCTGCCCAGGGCAGTGGTGGAGTCCCCATCCCTGGAGGGGTTTCCCAGCCGTGTGGAGGTGGTGCAGAGGGACAGGGGTCAGCGGGGACCTGGCGGTGCTGGGGAACGGTTGGACTCGAGGAGCTTTAAGGACTCTTCCAACCCAAACAACTTGGTGAAGGGCACGGATCTGCCTGCCACCGTGGTGTTCGCAGCCTGGCAGCCCTCAAATGCCACCGCCGCCGTGCCCAGGCACTGCGGGACCTGTGGCCAGGGGAAAAGGCCTTCGCTCAGAGCTATGGAGAACTCTCTCTGTCGGCAGCAGCAGCCAGGCCAGCTAATTCCCTCCTTACCGACAGCCCTGGGCATCTCGATGATCTTTAAGGTCCCTTCCAACCCAACTCAACCCATCTGGGCCATGTGCTCAACAGCCTAGAGGCCAAGATGTACCTATTTTTAATTTACACCTATCTAGATATGGATATACTGTATAAAATCAATACAGATGTGTATGTGTATACATATCTATACATACTTTTATGCTCTCTGCACATCGTACCCCCGCAATCCCTCTGAGCTGTGGGTGTAGGACACGACTGCAGCCAAATCCCCCAATATCAGGCAACTCCAAGCGTGTCAGGGCCGCTCTGGTCCCCGAAGAAGCGCCAAGCTCGCTGTGCTGCCCTCGGCCTCCTGGCTCAGCGCGGTCACTCGTGCAACGCCCTTGTGCCCCCCACCCAGCTGCAGACATGCGTGGTCCAAAGCGCCGTCCAGAGAGACCTCGCCAGGCGTGCAGGAACTGCAGGCACCAAAGCTTCCCCCTTCCCAAGTGCCACCAGCCAAGCGGGACAGTGAAAGGGCACATGCACAGGCAGGAGGTGCCCCTTGAAGCATTGGCGGGCGGTGAACCGACGTCCCCCCTGTGTCCCCAGTGCAGAAGAGCGGAGCCTGCTTCGCCTTTGGGAGGAGGAACCCGCTCCCCACACGCGTGTCCCAGCTTCCCACCTCGCAGCTCGGGCAGCTGAGATCTTCGTCAGCTTTAAATCTTATCAAAAAGCAGCCCAGGCTGGCGCCAGCCTCTCCACATCTCCACACCAGTGGGGTAACATCCACTGTGGTCTCTCTTCCCCAGCAGACACTGGGTGGGAGGACTCTGGATGAGCACAGGGCTCCATGGGTGCTCCCAGGCTAAACTCACTGCACAGGCAAGGCACAAAACAAGGCTCCAGGGAGAAAGAAACCTTTAGAACAGCCTAGACATGCCCTAAGAGTTGGTTCCGTGGTTGCACAGGGGCAGTTTGGGCTGAATCAGCCTCATCAGGTTAAAGCACCGACATTCGGGGGCTGGCAGAGGAGGTTCTCGCCAATGCTCTTGGCACCCTGGCGTCACCCACAGGAAGCACTGACATTGTCAGAGAGTTCAACCTCTCAGCCTCTCCTAAGCCCAGAGCCACCCAGCCGAGAGGACAAAACGCGCTGTTAGACACTCTGGATCTCGCCCCTCCATCACTAACCCCTCGGAGAACCGCACGGGCTGAGCTCCACCTCTCTGTGTGCTCCAGCACTCAACGGGAGAGACCACAGCACTCCAGACCGCTCACCTCTGCGCTTCTCCTGGTCCAGGCAGCATCCCCTCTCCCACCAGAGCAGCCAAAGCCACCCCTCTCCCTGACCTCTCCACTCCAACACCCTCTGGCCAAGAAACTTTGCTCCATCCACCCCAAGTCCCTTGTTTCTGCTCCACCCACATCCACGTGTTTTGGGACGCTCCACCAACACAAGCGGGTCCCTCAGACTGGTGTCCGCATCCCTGGCACAGAAAAGGGTTAAACCCACGATCTCAAAAAGCCACTGCATCATCCACAAAGCTTTAGTCCATCAGAGCAAACCGGTTGCCAGACAACAGCGGTATTTACCCCCCGGAGCAGGGAAAGGGGAAGAGCTCAGGGAAAGTTAATGCTCTCAGCTGCCGTTTGCTTTAGCTCCAAATACAGGAACGAGGAAGCAAAAAACAGGGAGACAAGGGGACACGTTGGGCCACATCCCCGAACCGAGGCAAGGGGAGAGAGGAAGATGATGAAAGAAGGTAGCAGAGACAGAGAAGAGGAGGGAGACAGCAAGAAGTGAGGAGATACTCACCAAAGAGACATGAAGAGGTGCCAGGAGGAAGAGCTTTCCTCACCAGCATGTTTTGTTTCAGAAAAGCAGCGAACTGAGCTGAAATGAATCAGAGAGAATTACAGAATCACAGCCCGGCTCCAGAGGGGACGGGAAACTCCAGGGACACCACTGCGACCCGCCGACAGAGACCTCGGAGCGGGCGGAGAGCTCGCAACGGGGCATGATGGAGGTGGCCTGACCTCCTCGAGCGTCATCCCAGCTGCCACGAGCCCTCTCCAGCCCCACGGCCACCAGGAAAGGGTCCAGGGCCCAGGGGACGAGGGCAGGCGCGGCTCGCTTGACCGAGAAGCCGAGAGCGGCTGGGAGACGTCAGCCAGTGCATCCCTGGCCACAAAACGCAGGCCAGAAGCCCAGGCTGCAGCAGAACTCCTGACAAAACGAGGCGGCCACGACACACCCCACTCCACAGACCCTCCTCCTGCTATCTAGAAACTTCCTCGACTACCACAACGAAGAAATAGAGTTCGTTAGTCCATGCTCTGAAAAATTAAGGGAGATCCAAGCTTCGGCCTCCCCTTAGAGTCTACCCGAGTCAGAGAAAGACTTTGGAGGGTCACGGTGTCACAGGAGGCAACAAGCCTGGTCCGGTCTGTCCCAAGTGAAGAAATAAGGAGAGGAGGGAGGACGGAGAACTGCTCCCCGGGTGCTGCTGGTATTTGCCCGGAGGGATCATCGACAACCAAACCACGACCTGCGCTCACAGCGATCGCACTCGGACCAACGCTGTGCCGGGAGGTTTTTATTCACCGTCTACGGGGACAAAACAATTCCACAGCTCAAGCTGGTTTCTCACTCAGAGCAGTTTTTCCACTGTTACCACGACTCTAACTCCCCCAGCCCCGCTGGGGTCATGACTCAATAGCCTCAATCATCTCCTGAGCACCTTTAGTCTCCCTCCCGAGCAGCCTTCAAGGCTCCGAGACACCAGTTAAGGGGCTCATGCTTGGAAAAGAATTAAGAGTGTGGTGATTCGTCAGCCAGAGTGAGTGAAAATCCTTCCCGCTGACCAGCAGCAACGCTCCACGAGCGGTGGAAACACCATTTCCACCCGAATTTCAACCCTGCTGCCTGCGGACGACAGCGACGGGGGACCGAGCTGCAGCGGAAGCTGCCCCAGGGAGCTCGGAATGAGTCAGGCCTCGGAAGACAAAACCCGACATGCGTCAGGACAGATAAAGAACAAACCTCCGGATGCCAAGAGGGTGGGAGAGCTGCAGGCATTACCTTGTGCCTGCTTGTGCGTCAGGACGGTGTCCGCCCTCTGCACCGGCCTCTTCAGCAGCTGCGTGGTGCCCAGCTGCGGCTTCTGGATGGAGGCCACCGCGGCCATCTTCGTCTTGGGGCTGGAAGTGGGGCTGCTGGAGACGCTGGATAAGTCCTGTCCGAAGGGAAGGAACAGCTCTGACCCCCACAGCTCCCTGAGCGCAGCAGCACACCTTAGTGTACTTCCGGCTCCCTTCAGCTCCAAGCTGAAGGTTCATCTGTCCCACCACACGTCCCTCTGCATCCTCTCACCGCCCTCTTCCAACACCAACCACCTATTTCAGCAATACAAAAGCATCTTTACACAAGCTCAGCTTTCCTCAGCTCAAACCAGCCCTGGGAGAATCCCCACCTCCGAGCCCGAAGGCGAGGCGGGCACTTTGGCAGCCGGTGAGGCGGGTCGGCTGCTTCTCTCCGGCAAGTCGAACGACAGATCCCTCCTGGTCGAGTCAGGCAACTTCTTCTTCCTCTCGGCATCCAGGTCACAGGGATCAGAGCCCAAGTGGCTCTGGGCGCGGGTGAGGACTCCGGTCAAGAAGTCGGCTATTTCATCCTAGGAAAGGCGAAACAGGCAGGCTGAGTGGCTTGCAGGTCTCTAAACCACTGAGCTCCACCGCTTGAAACAGAAAAAGCACCAAAAATTCCCCAAAGGACAAAGGATCAGGTTCTCCGCGCTTAATATTCCGCAAAAACAAACCCTAAAAGCTCACAGCAGACCTTGGCTTTCTCGTTAGAGCTCCCACCTCACGGATTTCTGACGCGTGGCAGAGAAACACGATGGTTTCTCCAGTGCTCCCAACTTGCTGCCCCAGGCAGAGCTACTGGAACGCTCAAAAAAGTGCTCGTTGGTCACGGTAAGCTCATGTCTCTCCCCCTGAACGGGTACAGCCAGTGCCAAATGCCGCCCAGGAGAGATCCCCTTCGTCCCACCCATCCTGCCACTATGGTTAGAACTTCAAGGGGATTTTTTTTTCTAGCTACGGGGTGTAGAAGGAAGATTTCTGCAGTTACCTGGATGCATCTGTCCACCATGCTCTGGGTCAGGCTTTCCGCCGCCTTTTTGGCTTTGCTTATCCTGTGGAACCAACACAAACAGATGGAAGTCATCACGCGTTGGGTTTCCACCTTCACCCTCACAACATTGTTCCTCACTGAGATTGAAGATCCCTTTCCCAAACAGGCCCAAGAACAAGCTCGTGCAAGGCTCTTCCAGCCTCCCAGTGCTCCCCCAGGACCGCCAGGTCCCCACTGACCCCTGTCCCGCAGCACCACCTCCACACAGCTAGGAAACCCCTCCAGGCATGGGGACTCCACCACTGCCTGTTCCAGGGCTTTACGCAATTCCCATCTAGTTTCAGTACCTAATTTGGGTTTTTTTTGTAGGCAGCACCCTCAGATCCTGCTGGGAAGAGAGGATCCACCTCCCAGCCCCTTACCTGAGGTTGTCATCGGCTCCTCCCACCACCACCATGCTGTTATCAGCTCGTATCTTCTCCCGGAAATCTTCCATGGCTTCAATATTGCACTGCAGGGAGTTCTGACCAATGACGAAGAGGACGGGGGTCTTCATCTCCAGGAGGGGATCGTCTACGTCCTGCGAGAGGAAGGGGAACCGTCAGCCTGTGAGCCAGGACACAGAGCCTTTGGGCTCCCCTCAGCGTCAGCCTTCGATTAGCACCACCGCCATCGCTCCATCCCAGTCACACACTGGGCAGCTCATACAGGAGCAATTTGGGCTTCGTATCAATCAGCCCAAGGTGTCCTCCACGGTGCCAAATGACATGGTTAACACGTGACCCGCGTGTAAGCCCCCAGGAAGGAGCTGCAAAACCACGGCACAGCAGAGACAGGCAAACACGGGAATCCTGTGAAATTCTATGAAACCATCCAGGGAGACTAAAAAAATAAAGTACAGCTTGTTAAATGGCTCCATCTCCCCTTGGTCCATCCAGGAGGACCTGGACAGGCTGGAGAAGTGGGTCTGTGTGAACCTCATGAGGTTTGGCAAGGCCAAGGGCAACGTCCTGCCCCAGGGTTGGGGCAGCCCCCAGTACCGGCACAGGCTGGGGGTGAGGGGATGGGGAGCAGCCCCGTGGAGAAGGACTTGGGGTGCTGGGAGGGGGAAAGGCTGGACAGGAGCCAGCAATGGGTGCTGGCAGCCCAGAAGCCCCCCGTGTGCTGGGCTCATCCCCAGCAGCGTGGGCAGCAGGTGGAGGGAGGGGATCCTGCCCCTCTGCTGCACTCTGGGGAGAGCCCCTTGCAGTGCTGGGTACAGCTCGGGCCTCCTCAGCCCAGCAGAGACACGGAGCTGCTGGAGCGGGTCCAGAGGCGCCCCAGGAGTGACCCGAGGGTGGAACCCCTCTGCTGGGAGGAGAGGGGAGAGAGCTGGGGGGGTTCAGCCTGGAGCAGGGAAGGCTGTGGGGAGACCTTAGTGTGGCCTGTCAGTGCTTCAAGGAGGGGTCAGAAAGCTGGGGAGGGGCTGTTCAGCAGGGGCTGTTGGGACAGGACAAGGGCTGATGGTTAAACTGGGAAAGGAAGATTGAGACCAGAGAGAAGGGAGAGATTGTTGCTGCTGAGGGTGATGAGACCCTGGTGCAGGTTGCCCCGAGAGCTGGGAGAAGCCCCATCCCTGGCACCACCCCAGGTCAGGTTGGCCCTTGGGAAGCTGCTCTGGTTGCAGATGTCCCTGCTCCCTGCAGGGGGGTGGACTGGGGGAGCTTTAAGATCCCTTCAACCCAAACCAGTCTGGGACTCCATGGCTCGGTGGTCCTTACCCCTCTGGGGCCATCGATGGTGAGAAGCGGGAACCCAAGGCACACAACCGCAGTGACATATTCCAGCACGGAAACCTGGGCAGAACAAACAACAGTCAGCGTCCCCACGGCCAAGTGCTTCGAGGTGCGAAGGCAGCTTTGCCAGGCACAGAAATATGGGGGTCAAACTAAACAACCTTTAAGGTCCCTTCCAACCCCAACCCTTCTGTGGTTCTATGAAATATCTTTCACATCCAGAGCTCGCTTTATTGAGTAAGAGGAGAAAAAAACATTGAGTGACTCAAACTGGTGACCCCAAAGGATTTCTGTCTCGAAGCCGGGCCTTGGAAAGACAAGAGGGACAAGGAGAACCTCAACAGAGCCTGAACCACAACAGTAATTCAAATCTAACCATTGAGAGGGCTCTGAGAGGGCGCAAAGGAATTGGCGACTTACGTGACAGGCCACCAAGGCACCCGTGTTCCACCCGATCAGGATGATGGGCTTGTGAGAGAAGTGGTTGTGAATCTACAGGAGGAGAAAAAAAAGGCGGGGATGAAGAGCAGGGACAACCCACGGGGCGGCACCGCAGCTCCAGGCAAGGAGAAGGGTTCGAACGGCTCATCACTCCACCTTACCTCCGCCACTTTACTCCTCACCGCCCCGATCATGTGCTCGAGACACTGCAAGACCCCCACCCCGCTGCCGTTGTTCAGGAGGTGGGTGGCAATGGGAATCACCTGCACTTGGAAAGGACAGATCCATAAGTAACGAAGGGGTTACTGGGGACAACAGGTACCAACACCAGCACGGACTGGGACCCCGTTTATGGGTGAGCTGGTGCTTTCTCTCTCCCACTTTCCCTCAGGATTTGCTTCTAGCTGCTAAAACCAGAGGAAATGGGAACTCCCCACAGAGACCACCCCTCACCCCGCTCCCGTACGCCCCGTTACCCACCACATCGGGGGGGGTGAGCAGCTCTGTGTCCAGGCACAGGACTAAGGTGTCCTACAGCCTCCTCCAACCTCTCCCTACCCATCAACCCTTAACAACCATAACGATACCACAAAACTGCTGAAGATGGATGATCTCGGCTGGGAAAAGACCCCAAATCCATCAGATTTGGGCAAATTCACCCCCTGGGCAGTGTCTCAGCTGCTAAACACCATGGGCAGCAGATGCCACCTCTGCTGTCAGCAGAACCAAGTCTTCTGGGGCACCAAAGGTGAATAAAAACCAGCATGGCCCAGCACAGTGACTGGTTTGAACCTCCCTCCTCTCCAACCCAACCGTACGAACCTTTCCCAGGCAGGAAAGCTGCGACTGCCAGAAGCGGTGCCGTCGAGACGTGGGGAACATGGAGTTGGAGGGGCCAGAGGAAGCGATCAGGATGAGGGGGGAACCCGGCAATTTGCTCTACAAGGTTCAATGAAGAGACCTGTGAGGGACAGGGACTTCCCAGCCCACCACCGCGCTGCACGACCAAGCGCGACGGATCCTGTGTAACCAATGGTGTTTTCCCCAGCCAAAGCTACCTCAGGGTAGAATAGGGGGGAAACGCCCGACAGAAGAAGCCCCCCTCATGGAGCGTGTCTAAAACGGGAGGAGAAGAGCCCAGGGAGCAGAATGGAAGTGAAGGGAAGCAGGAGGAAGAGGATGGCAGGATAAAAGGAAGGATGAAGCTGAGGCCAGAGGTACTCACAGGTTTGTTGTGCGACAGGACGCCCACGGCCGGGTCCCACGGTCGCTTCAGCAGCAGCGACAGAGCCTCGGCACCCGCCGCCCCCGTCTTGGCGGTGGAGGAGAGCAGCATCCTGTCGATCAGGGTGGGGATCTGAAACCAGAGGAGCAGGGTAAAGACTCCACCGGGTTCCTCTAAGGAGCCTTGTAAAGAGAGAAGGTCCCCAGCGACAGCAAACCCTTGTATCACCTTTCCTTTGAGCGTCTGCAGAGCATCCAGGTACGCGGCCAGCACCGGCAAGCTGAGAGTTTCCACTAACGTCGTGTGAAGCCACTGGATCAGCTTGGTGTCCCAGTTCACGCTTGCCAGAGCCTGGCGGACTCTCCGAGCGCACTTGTCCACCGCTATCCTCCTCAGGACGGGCTCGTTGCAAGCCTGGAAACCGGGAAATTGAGACAAAACAGTTATGGGGAAAAAAATCAAGCATGTCACGTGCATCCCAACCCACCGGGAAGTGTTGGCTTGGGCAGCCCCGAGTGCTCCGGCAGCAAGCAAAGACCAACATCACCCAATCACTGGGTTGGAGAAGCCCTTGGAGTTCCTCCAGTCCACCCCAGCGCTGCCAGGTCCCCACTGACCCCTGTCCCTCAGCACCACCTCCACACGGCTGGGAAACCCCTCCAGGGATGGGCACTCCACCACTGCCCCAGGCAGCCTGCGCCAGGCCGAGACAACCCCAACGGGCAAGAAATGGGTTCTCAGGGACAACCTCAATCTCCCCTGCAACAACTGGAGGACAGTTCCTCTTGTCCTGAGAGCTGTCGAGAGCCAGAAGGTCTCCCCGGAGCCTCCTTTGCTCCAGGCTCAACCTCCCCAGGTCCCCCAGTTGCTCCTCAGATGTTCTCTAGGCTCTTCTCCATGGTTTCCAGACCCTTCTCTGGACACGCTCCAGCCCCTCAATGTCCTTCTGGGAGTGAGCAGTTAAGTGCTCTCGCGGTGAGGGCAAAATCACGCCTCCCAGAAGCCCAGAACTGCCTGTTGCTTAAGATTGCACAACCCAAAGGCCAAGAGTCCCATCGTGACCCCATCAGGCTTTGCTGGGAAGGACTGATGGACCACCCAGGCAGTGGCTCGGTCGGGAAGCTCAGCAGGGAGGGAAAGCACTTACCCCTTCGTTGGCCAGGCGAGCCAGCCGGTCCGACTGCAGCGCTTTGTGGATCTTGTTAAACAGCTTGTTCTGGGCCATGGTCCAACCCGTCCTGTCGGGAGAACCAGAGAGGAGATGTCAGTGGCTGCTACGTGGACCTCCGGGACCTGCAAGTTCCTCAGTGCAGCTCGGCTGCAGTCTCAAGAACTGATTTACGGCTACTGACAAAGTGAGTTTTGCCACCAAGGATTTAAGTTGGAGGATGCTTCAAGCTCCTCCAGTCCCAGCCCCGCCAGGTCCCCACTGACCCCTGTCCCTCAGCACCACCTCCACACAGCTGGGAAACCCCTCCAGGGATGGGGACTCCACCACTGCCCTGGGCAGCCTGCGCCAGGCTGGGACAACCCCAACGGGCAAGAAATGGCTCCTCAGGGCAAACCTCAACCTCCCCTGCAACAACTGGAGGACGGTTCCTCTTATCCTGGGGAGAAGAGACCGACCTCACCCCTGCTCCAACCTCCTGTCACGGAGTTGTTGAAAGCCAGAAGGTCTCCCCGGAGCCTCCTTTGCTCCAGGCTCAACCCCCCTCAGGTCCTTCAGTTGCTCCTCAGACATTCTCCAGACCCTTCTCCATGGTCTCCAGACCCTTCTCTGGATATGCTCCAGCCCCTCAATGTCCTTCCTGGAGTGAGAGGCCCAAACGGAACCCAAAATTTGAGGGGTAGCCTCAACACGAAGCGTGCGGGCCAGGTTCAGCGGCTGGGCCAGCTCACCCAGCAGACAGACAAGGAGTTTGGACATGAGAATCCATCTTCCCTCAACATTATTCTATTCAGAGTGATCACTGTGTATCGAGTCACACTAAACCCCCATCACCGCAACACACCGGGTGGTTGTTTAGCACCCAAACCCCTGTTCCCCCTCTCCCCCCACTACCTGTTGACGTGCTCCTCCCAGTCGTCCGGCGGCGGAGGGGCGTCGGCGTCGGTGCGGGCGAACATGACGTGGCGCTCGCATTCATTCATCACGCTCCGCGCTTTCTGGTTGTCATAGAGGGGCATGGGCGTGGGCGTCACCGTCTCCACGTCGATGGGGACATCGGCTTCGCTGTCAGAAGAATTAAGCTTCGTACCCAGGTACATGCTCCAAGCCCGGGCTTCCCCTGAAGCCCCAGACCCAGCCACTGAGCTGCAACGCTGAGCACATTCTCTCCTCAAACTCACCCTCGTTCCAGCCCCACACCCCGACCCCAAACTAAACCACTGAAGCATGGCCGCAGCCCCCCCATCCCGCTGTAGAACCACTCCCCTCCCACCCCCAAGCTGCCCACCTGAGTCCCCCACCTTCACCCCACAGCCCATACTGGTCCCCACAGATCCCAAAACCTGCTCTGGTCTCCCCGGCCCATGCTCTCCCCTCACCACCACACCAGTCCCACAGGACAATCTCCCACCCCACACGTTCCCCTCACAGACCCCCAGCCCCACACTTTCCCCTCACAGACCCCCCAAGACTTCCCCCAGTCCCACAGGCCCCCCAACTCTGTCCTCACAGATCCCTCAAGACCTCCTCCAGCCCCCACATATGCCCCTCAGCCCCACAGAACTCCCCCCTGCTCCACACGTCCCTCAGGACACACCTAAACCCCACATTGCCCACAGCCCCACACTCTCCTCCCACAGCCCCCACAGCCCCCCAAGACTTCCCCAGCCCTACAGGCCCCACACTCCCCCTCACAGACCCCTGAGGACCCCTCCAGCCCCTCCCCAGGCCTCTCAGCTCCACAGAACCCACCCCTCCTGCCCCCTCACAGACCACCGCAGCCCTCACACAGGCCCCTCAGCCCCACACTCTCTCCTCACAGGCCCCTCAGGACCCCTCCAGCACCCACACAGGCCCCTGAGGACTCCCCCAACCACCACATGGGCCTCTCAGCCCCACAAAACCTCCCCCCACCTGCCCCACAGACCCCTCAGGACACCCCCAGCATCCACACAGGCCTCTCAGCGCCACAGAACGCCCCCACCTGCCCCCTCACAGACCACCCCAGCCCTCACACAGGCCCCTCAGCCCCACACTGCCCCCTCACAGATCACCCCAGCCCTCACACAGGCCCCTCAGCCCCATAGGATCCCCCCACCTGCCCCTCAGCCCCACGCTCTCTCCTCACAGGCCCCTCAGGACCCCTCCAGCTCCCACACAGACCCCTCATCCCCACGGGCCCCTGAGGCCTCCCCCAACCACCACATGGGCCTCTCAGCCCTACAGAACCCCCCCACACCTGCCCCACAGACCCCTCAGACACACACCCCCTCCCCACCTGCTCCACAGACCCCCTCAGGACACCCCCAGCATCCACACAGGCTTCTCAGCCCCACAGAACTCCCCCCACCTGCCCCTCAGGACACCCACAGCACCCACATAGACTTTTCACCCCCACAGGACTCCCTCACCTGCCCCTTAACCCCACGTTCTCTCCTCACAGGCCCCTCAGGACCCCTCCAGCCCCTATACAGACCCCTCAGCCCCACAGGCCCCTGAGGACGCTGCCAGCTCCCACACAGGCCTCTCAGCCCTCCCCTCGCCTGCCCCACAGACCCTCAGGAACCCCCCAGCCCCCACACAGGCCTCTCAGCCCCACAAAAGCCCCCCCACCTGCCCCACAGACCCCTCAGGACCCCTCCAACCCCCACACAAACCCTCCAGCCCCACAGGCCCACCCAACCCCCCAGCCCCCCCACTCTCCCGCCCCTCCCAGGCCTCTCAGCCCCCTCTCCCCGGGCTCACAGGGCGGTGCCGGGCTGCCTCCGCGGGGTCAGGAAGAGCATACGGGTGGGTCGAGCCGCGCTGGCATCCGGGTGGCAGCTCCAGGGCTTGGCGTAGCTGTGATCCAGGCACACCAGGTCCAGCTCCCGCTCGTGGGCCGACAGCTGCAGTAACAACGACGTGCCCATCCTCCGGGCCGACCACTGCAGGTCCCGGTCGCGATCGCGCTCCCGGTCGCGATCGCGCTGCGACATGGCCTCTACGGCCGCGCGCGACGCATCGCGCCGCCACCCCGCGCTCTGGCGCGCATGCGCCGGCCACCAGGGGGCCGTGGCCGGCGCATGCGCGCCAGAGCGCGGGCTGGCGCCGGGCTGGGGGTAAACCGCGGCGGGTGGATTGGAGCGGTTCGGAGCGGAGTGTGCGGGCGGGGGTGACATGGGGACATATGGACATGGGGACAGGGGATGTGTGGGGGCTCGGTGCTCTAGGACAAGCCGGTGGCATCTGTCACCTCTCACAGGTGTCCCCTCTTCGACGGCGAGCGGGGCGCTGGGTGGGTGGAGAGGAGGAGGACGGATGAGCCTGGCCACAGGACAACATTCCTCGGCAAGAGATCATCCCGGGGCAGACCTCCTCCCCCGGGGTGCCCGCCACCGAAGAAACAGATGACCCCAGCACGCCTCAAGATGGCGATGGAGGTACCACCCTTGGGCACCAAAGAAAAGCTGGGAGGAGGCGAATTAAACCCCCAAAATGCTGCTGCTGTGGAAACCTCTGGGAACCACCGCCACCTTGGGAACTCCTCAGCAATGCCCCAGGGTGGCTGGTCGAACAAAACAATCGAACGAGGCCTTGCAATAAAGTCCGAACACATGACTTTTGGTGGTGTCTGGGGGTTTCTTTGGCGGGTCGAAGGTGTGCAGGGGTTGGGCTGTGGCTCCGGGGTTTCCGAGGGAGTCCATCTGCCAGGCCTCTCCTCCACCTGGCTGGAGGCAGGGCCCCTCTCATGCCTAGGGCGCAGCCCACCGTCAATGGATGGGGCCATCCGGCTTGTGGTGGCTTCCTCCGAAGGGTTGGTCCTGGGGTCGTAGTACGGTTCACTAGAGACTGGAGCAGCTGTTCTTCTGGGGAAGTCTTCGTTTGGATTGGGCCTGCCCAAGGGTTGGGTTTGGGGTCAAGGATTGAGGTTTGGGGTCAAGGGTCGTGTTTGGGGTCAAGGGTTGAGGTTTGAGGTCAAGGGTTGAGGTTTGGGGTCAAGGGTTGGGTTTGGGGTCAAGGGTTGAGGTTTGGGGTCAAGGGTTGGGTTTGGGGTCAAGGGTTGAGGTTTGGGATTAAGGGTTGAGGTTTGGGGTCAAGGGTTGCGTTTGGGGTCAAGGGTTGAGTTTTGAGGTCAAGGGTTGGGTTTGGGATCAAGGGTTGAGGTTTGGGGTCAAGGGTTGGGTTTGGGATCAAGGGTTGAGGTTTGGGGTCAAGGGTTGGGTTTGGGGTCAAGGGTTGAGGTTTAGGGTCAAGGGTTGGTTTTGGTGCCAAGGGTTGTGTTTGGGGTCCGTGGTTGTTGTTTAGGGTCAAGGGTTGGGTTTGGAGAGCAGGAGTTGGAGTGTTGGGATCAATGTTTTGTGTCGTGGGGGGGTGCTTGGGGGTCAAGGGTCAAGGTCACCCCTGGGGTCAGGCCTGGGGTGGGGTGAAGGGTCAGGCTGGGGTTAAGTCCAGGCTCCTCACCAGCTTCAGGACCAGAATGAGGTTCTGGAGAAGTTTGCCCCCGGGGCCAGGGGTCAAGACCGGGGTGGGTCGAGGTGGGACTCGTGGCTCGGGGTGACCTTGGGGGTGACTCCCAAGTGCCGGGGTCCCTCCACCATCACCCGGCAGAGACCCTCGCGGCCACTGAAGGCAACGGGGATGTTGAGGGAGCGGTTGGTGACCCAGAGGAGGCTCCTTCGCCCAGTGGGGGTTGACCCCAACACCGTCACCTGATGGCTGACCCCCCATTTTTGGGGGTCCTCCATTTTTGGGGGAGTTCCCTGAAAACCTCTGAATTTTGGGGGTTCCCAAAAGGTCCAGATGTGGAGGTCCAGCCCCTCAGGGACCCCCCCATCCAGCCACCAACCGCCATTTTGAGCTGCGGCCCAGCCCCATTTTGGGGCACTTTCCCCCCATTTTCACATTTTCTCCCATCTTTTCAGGTTTTCCCCCATTTTGGGGGTAGGAAATTTTTTGGGGGGTTTCTTGAAGGTTTTGGGGGTCCCCAAAAGCTCTAAATTTGGGGCTTCAGCCCTTCAGGGACCCCCAACCCCCGCCACCAGCCGCCATTTTGAGCTGCGGCCCGGCCCTGCCCCACTCGGGGCCGATCTCCCCCCCCCCCGTTTCCGGGGTCTCCCCAGTTTTGGGAAGGGGGGGGGGGTGTCCCTGAAGACCCCTGACGTCACCACGCACACGCTGCGCCGGGCCGGCTGCGAGCGCCCCGCGTGCGCGCGGCCGCTCAACCCCGCCGCTGAGCGCGCGCGCGCTGTGGCTGCGCCGGCCCGGCCCGGCCGCGCCCCGCGCATGCGCCGCGGGCGGAAGCGGAGGCGGGGGCGGAGGCGGGGGCGGAGGCGGGACAGGAGGCGGGGCCGGAGGCGGGGCCGGAGGCGGAGGCGGGGCCGGAGGCGGGGTCGGGGGCGGGGTCGGGGGCGGAGCCGGGCCGAAAGGTGGGTGGCGGGGCGGGGGGTGTCGTGTCCCGGGTCACCGCGGTGACGGGGGCTTGGGGGGGCGGGGTTTGTTTTGGGCCCCTCCGAACCCTGGAGGATCCCCCGGGCTGGGGGGGTGGGGAACCCAAAACCCCTCAAAAATAGAGAAAAATGACAGCGGGTGAATTTAAAAAATAAATAAAAACCCCCAGAAAACGGGAAAAAATCCTCCAAGTGAATTAAAACAATAAAAAAAACGCAAGAAGAGAAAAAAATCCTCCAAGTGAATTTGAAAAAGAAAAAAATCCCCCAAAACAGGAAAAAAAAAACCCTCCAAGGGAATTAAAAACATTTTAAAGAGCAAAAAACTTCCCCCCGGCTGAACACCAGGTTAATTAACAACCAAAAAGAAGGAAAAGGCAAAAAAACCACTGAGTCGATTTAAAAAAGTTTTAAAACTAAAAGCCAAAAGAGCCAACACGAGTTAATTAAAAAAATTAAAAGGGAAAATCCCTGCGCCAAGTTAAAAAATAAATAATAAAAAAACCCCAACAAAAAACCGACACAAACTGAGAAAACACCAAAAAAACAGCTGGAAAAGGCACCGCAAAGCACCGCAAACCCGAAAACCGGCAAAAACCGGAAAAACCGTCGGAAAACCTGAAAACCGGCAAAAACCGGAAAAACCGTCGAAAAACCTGAAAACCGGCAAAAACCGGAAAAACCGTCGAAAAACCTGAAAACCAGCAAAAACGGGAAAAACCGTCGGAAAACCTGAAAACCGGCAAAAACCGGAAAAACCGTCGGAAAACCTGAAAACCGGCAAAAACCGGAAAAACCGTCGAAAAACCTGAAAACCAGCAAAAACCGGAAAAACCATCGGAAAACCTGAAAACCAGCAAAACCCGGAAAAACCGTCGGAAAACCTGAAAACCAGCAAAAACCGGAAAAACCGTCAGAAAACCTGAAAACCGGCAAAAACCGGAAAAACCGTCGGAAAACCTGAAAACCGGCAAAAACCGGAAAAACCGTCGAAAAACCTGAAAACCAGCAAAAACCGGAAAAACCGTCGAAAAACCTGAAAACCGGCAAAAACCGGAAAAACCGTCGAAAAACCTGAAAACCGTCAAAAACCGGAAAAACCGTCGAAAAACCTGAAAACCGGCAAAAACCGGAAAAACCGTCGAAAAACCTGAAAACCAGCAAAAACCGGAAAAACCGTCAGAAAACCTGAAAACCGGCAAAAACCGGAAAAACCGTCGAAAAACCTGAAAACCAGCAAAACCCGGAAAAACCGTCGAAAAACCTGAAAACCGGCAAAAACCGGAAAAACCGTCGAAAAACCTGAAAACCGTCAAAAACCGGAAAAACCGTCAGAGAACCTGAAAACCAGCAAAAACCGGAAAAACCATCGAAAAACCTGAAAACCAGCAAAAACCGGAAAAACCGTCGGAAAACCTGAAAACCGGCAAAAACCGGAAAAACCGTCAGAGAACCTGAAAACCGGCAAAAACCGGAAAAACCGTCGGAAAACCTGAAAACCGGCAAAAACCGGAAAAACCGTCGAAAAACCTGAAAACCGGCAAAAACCGGGAAAACCGTCGGAAAACCTGAAAACCGGCAAAAACCGGAAAAACCCCAAAAACCTGAAATCCCTGGTACCCCCTGCCCCATCCCTGCCCCATCCCTGGTACCCCCTGCCCCATCCCTGCCCCACCCCTGGTACCCCCTGCCCCATCCCTGGGACCCCCTGCCCCATCCCCATCCCTGGTACCCCCTGCCCCATCCCTGGGACCCCCTGCCCCATCCCCATCCCTGGTACCCCCTGCCCCATCCCTGCCCCATCCCTGGTACCCCCTGCCCCATCCCCGCCCCATGGTGCCCCCCCCAGATGGTTTACCTGCCCCTCTCTCCCCCCCACAGCTCCCTGTGCCGGGATCGCTCGGGTGAGTCCCCCAGGCTCCAGCCCCCAGCACCCAGCCCCGGCACCGCCGCCCACTGGGGACCCCGGCCCTGTGCCTCAGTTTCCCCAAGCGGTCCCCTTTGCTCCCTGCAGGCGCTGTTCAGGTTCACCACCAAGAATGGGGCTGTGGACAAGGTGGGCATGGGAACAGAGGCGCTGGGGACACCAGAGCCACCAGTGCCACCTGTGCCCAGCTCACCCCACTCCCCAGCAGGCGGAGGAGGAGGAGGAGGAGGAGGGTGACTGGTGGAGCAAATTCTATGCGGCCATGGGGGAGGCCAAGAGCTGGCGGGGAACAAACAAGGACAGACTGAAGGTGAGCCAGAGCCTGGGGACAGGGGACAAGGATGGGGACGGGGACAGGGACAAGAGTGAAGCAGGGGAGAAGGACAGGGGTGGTTGGGGACAAGGACGCGGATGGGGATAGGGATGAAGATGGGATAGGGATGGGGTCAGGGATGGGAAGAGGATGAGGATGGGGCCAGCGGTGGAGATGGTTGGGACAGGACAGGGATGGGGACAGGGATGGAAATGGGATGAGGACAAGGTCAGGGCTGGAGATTGGGAGAGGCAGAGGCTGGGGACGGGGACAGGGATGGGATGGGGATGGGGACAGGGATGGGATGGGGACAAGGACAGGGATGGGATGGGATGGGGTGGGATGGGGTGGGATGTGGTGGGGTGGGATGGGGTGGGATGGGGTGGGATGGGATGGGGTGGGATGGGGTGGGATGGGATGGGATGGGATGGGGTGGGATGTGGTGGGATGGGGTGGGATGTGGTGGGATGGGGTGGGATGGGATGGGGTGGGATGGGGTGGGATGGGGTGGAATGGGGTGGGATGGGATGGGGAGAAGCCCCGAGGTGGAGCTGGGGACAGGAACGGGGCCGGGAATGGGGACAAGGACGAGGACGAGGACAGACTCCGCTCCCCAGATCTACAGCTGTGAGCTGGAGGCGGTGCCCGAATTCGGGGGGCTGCAGGATTTCTGCCAGACCTTCCCCCTCTACCAGCCGGGGGGTCACCCCGCGCCGGGGGAGGACCCCGTGCCCGTGGGCGAGTTCGAGGTGGGTGAGACCCCGCTGCCGCGGGACCCCAGAGCCGGGGCACCGGGGTGGGCACGGCCGGGCAATCCTCGTAGGGGCTTTTCTGTATCTACCCCCTGCCCGAGGACCCCGGGGTGCCGCCGCCCCCGCGCCACTTCCAGGAGCTGCCCCCCAGCCACCCCCAAAAGTGCCTGGTGAGGGTCTACATCGTCCGGGCCTTCGGCCTGTCCCCCCGCAACAGCAAAGGGCTGGTAAGGCCACCCATGGGTGCGGGGCGAGGCTCCCCTGTCCTCTCCCCACCGCCACCCCGTGCCACCCTGACGGCCCCCTCCCTGCTGCCAGTGCGACCCCTACGTCTGTGTCTCGCTGGGGACGAAGACACTCGGCCAGAAGAACCAGTACGTGCCCAACACCCTGGAGCCCGTCTTTGGCAGGTACGGGCAGGGTGGTGGCCCGGTGGCACCGTCACCCTCGGGTGGCACCAAGGTGGGGGGGCTGGCGCTGAGAGGAGGTGCCCAAGTGGGCTGGTGGGGCCCCGTTCCCCACATGACGTGTTCCCATGGCAGCCTGTCCCTGTGCCACCAGGTCCCCATGCCACCACGTGCCCATGCCACCAGGTCCCCATTCCCCATGCCAGTCTGTCCCTGTGCCACCAGATGCCCCGTTCCCAACATCTGCAGGACCCCATGCCACCGTGTCCCCCTTTTCCCCACAACAGCAGGTCCTCGTTCCCCGAGCTGGTGGGTCCTCGTGCCACCAAGTCCCTGTGCCAGCAGGTCCCTATGCCTATGGGTCCCCACTCCCCATGCCAATGGGTGCCAGCCCACCCCACCGGCATGTCCCTGGGGCTGATGGCACCCACTGCCAGGCTGTTCGAGATGATGGGCACCATCCCGCTGGAGAAGGACCTGAGGGTCTCACTCCTGGACTACGACCTGCTGCCCGACAAGGAGATTGGCACCACCACCATCGACCTGGAGAACTGGCTGCTCTCCTGCTTCCGCGCCCACTGCGGGCTGCCCACCCTCTACCGCACGTGGGTGCCCCTGGGGCAGGGGGACTGGCAAGTTGGGGACTGCAGGGTGGCACAGTCCTGCACTCATGGGCACAGGGGGATGGGGAGGGAGAGGGCACAGGGGTGGGCATGGAGGGACAGGGGTGGCAGAGGGTGATGGGGACAGGAGGGGAACAGGGATGGGCACGAGGGGATGGGGATAGGGTGGGCACAGGGGCATGGGTTGGGCACAGGGTGATGCGGACATGATGGGGACAGGGATGGGCACGAGGGGATGGCGATAGGGTGGGCACAGGGATGGGCACAGGGTGATGGGGATGGTGTGGGTAGATGGGAGCGGGCATCAGGAGGTGTGGGGGGAGCGGGTGGGGACAGCCACGAGTGCAACAAGATGAGGTGGGCACAGGGATGGGGCCAGGAGGGGCGCAAGCAGGTCGGGATGGGGTGGGCACAGAGGGATGTGGGCACACAGGGATGGTGACAGGGTGGGCACGAGATGGGGATGGGGTTGGCACAGGGACAATAGGCACAAGGGGACGGTTCTGGGGTGGGCATGGGGGAGTGGGGTGGGTATGAGGGTGGGCACAGGTGTCACCGTGGGGTGGGCGCAGTGGTGGGGATAGGGTGGGAACAGTCAGATGGTTCTGCGGTGGGCACAGGAGAACGGGGTGGGCACAGGGATGGGGGCGACGGCCAGCGAGGGGACACCCAGGAGGGGGTGACACCGCAGCCCCCAGCCCACCTGCCATCCCCGCAGAACTGGCCCTGGGTGCTGGCGGGACCAGTTGCCCCCCAGCCAGGTGCTGGAGCACCTTGCCCGTGCCCGGGGGCTGCCAGCACCCGAGTTCAACGCCAAGGGCACCGCCGTCACCTTCGGGGACCAAACCTTCCTCCTGGGCCACTTCGGTGGGTGGGGGTCTGGGTGGGTGGGGGGGGGGCCGGGCCAGATGCTGTCCCACGGGTGTGACGGGTCGGGGCTTGCAGAGAGCGGCGCCCCCACGCAGCGGCACCCTGGGGCACCCCACGAGCGCCGGGCGCTGCACATGCTCCACGCCTGGCACCTCGTCCCCGAGCACCTGGAGACCTGCACTCTCTACACCAGCACCCAACCCGGACTGGAGCAGGTGGGGACGGGGACCCCCGGGGTGGCGCGGGGGGACAGGGACGGGGTGATGGAGACACTGGGGTGATGGGGACGTGGCCAGAGAGGGACCCCAGGGTGATGGGGACCCCAGGGTGATGGGGACCCCAGGGTATAGGGGATGCCAAGGGGACCTTTGGGGTGACGAGGATCTCAGGGGTGGGTGACAGGGACACCAGGGTGATGGGGACCCTGGGGTGACTGGGACATGGCTGGGGAGGGACCCTGGGGTGACAGGGACCCCAAGGTGATGGGGACCCCAGGGTATAGGGGATGCCAGAGGGACAACAGGGACCTTTAGGGTGACAAGGACCTCGGGGTGGGTGACGGGTACCCCAGGGTGACGGGGACCCCGGGGTATAGGGGATGCCAGAGGGACCTTTAGGGTGACAAGGACCTCAGGGGTGGGTGACAGGTACCCCAGGGTGACGGGGACCCCAGGGTGACGGGGACTCTGGGGTATAGGGGATGCCAGGGGGACAACAGGGACCTTTAGGGTGACAAGGACCTCAGGGGTGGGTGACGGGGACCCTGGGGGGGGTGACAGGGACCTCAGGGGCGGGTGACGGGGACCGCCAGGCAGGGAGGCATGCTGGGGGCAAGGGTGTGCGATGGGGACCCAGGGGTGATGGGGACACCCTGGGACAGGGTGGGGGACGCTGGTGCAGGCCCCGGGGCGGGTGCCAGTCCCAGCCCACCCACCCCACATCCCACCCAGGGCAAGGTGCAGATGTGGGTGGGCATCTCCCCCGCCAGCCTCGGGCCGCCCGGGCCCGCTGTCGACATCACCCCCCCAAGCCCCAGAGGTGAGCGCCCGACCAAGCCCCGGGGAGGGTGGCACAGGGACATCCCCCGGCGGGGAGAAGGTGACGCGTCCTCGTCCCCCACCAAGGTACGAGCTGCGCTGCGTGGCCTGGGACACCGGGGACGTGGCCATGGGGGGCACCAACCTGCTGGGGCAGCGGATGAGCAACATCTACGTCACCGGGTGAGCCGAGGCCACCGCTGGGTCCCGGGGAGGTGACGGCGGGGTTGGGGACGAGGGTGACGGCAGCGTCCCTCTCCCCGCAGGCGGCTGGACGGGCTGGAGAAGCAGCAGCAGAGGACGGACGTCCATTGCCGCTCGCTGCAGGGGGACGGAGCCTTCAACTGGCGTTTCGTCTTCTGCTTCGACTACCAGGCGGCCGAGCGGCTCCGCGTCCTGCCCCGCAAGGCAAGGGACACCCCGCGGTGGTGGGGTGGGGTGGGGACACGCAGGGGACGAGCGTGACACCCGCTTTTTCCCCCTCCCCACCGCGGCAGGAGCATTTCTGGAGCCTGGACAAGACAGTGCTGAAGGTGCCCCCCAAGCTCATCCTCCAAGTGTGGGACAAAAAGAACTTTTCCGCCGATGCTTTTCTGGGTGAGGCCCCCGCATCCCCTGGCGAGGTTGGGGGGGCACCCACAGGTGACACCCACAACCCCAGGGGTGACAAGGAGCACCCACAAGCAATGGGGAGCACCCATGGGCGACCCCTACCTTGGCTTTCCCCCGCAGGCGTCCTGGAGCTGGAGCTCACCCGGCTGCCGCGGCCGGCTCAGCACCCCAAGGACTGCACCCTGATGGCGCAGGGGACCCCCCAAAGCCCCCCGCCACAGCGGGTCCCCTCCCGGCTCTCCCTTTTCCAGCAGAGACAGGTGCGGGGCTGGTGGCCCTGCACGGTGCAGGAGGGTGGCAAGCAGCACCTCTCGGTAGGTGGTGGGGAGGGACACGGGGGACACCGGGGAGAAGAAGGAGGGGATGGAACCTGCACCCTGACCCCCCCCTTCCAGGGGAAGCTGGAGCTGAGCCTCGAGCTGCTGACGGCGAAGGAGGCCGAAGAGCGGCCGGCGGGGAAGGGCCGGGAGGAGCCCAACACGTACCCCACGCTCCCGGCACCCACGTGAGTCCCCAGGCAAAGCAGTGGCTGGGGGGGACACACAGGGAGAGGGGACAGGAGGTGACATCTGGGTGTCACCCGCAGGCGGCCGCACTGGTCCGTCCTGTGGGTGCAGGTGCAGCTGCGCACCCTGTGCTGGAGCGTTTGGCGGCGGCACCGCTGCCAGCTCGCCCTCGGGGCTGGCCGCCCTGCTGCTCCTCAGCCTCCTCACCTTCGTCTATGCCGTCCCGGTGAGCGCCAGGGGACGGGTGACCCCCTAATCCCCCACCCTTCACTGGAAAGCCCCCTCTGAGCTCCCTCCTCTTCCTCCTTGCAGGGTTACTTGGCCAAGAAGCTGGTGAACTCCTTGTAGAACGTGCAGCACGTGGGGCTGGGCAAGTCCTGAGGTGCCACGGCCACCGTTCTGTGTCACCGCTTTAATAAAGCCACAGCCGGTGGCGGTCAAAGTGACCCAGCTCCACGGGCTGGTGGTTGTGGGGGGGGTGACAAAGGGGCTGCTGCGTTTTGG
The DNA here is from genome assembly GCA_009769605.1 of Bucorvus abyssinicus. Taxonomy (NCBI): domain Eukaryota; kingdom Metazoa; phylum Chordata; class Aves; order Bucerotiformes; family Bucorvidae; genus Bucorvus; species Bucorvus abyssinicus. The sequence goes on along the minus strand of CM020059.1, from coordinate 1,130,674 downwards.
GGAGCCCCAGGGCAAGGGGAGGTGGCCCCGACCGGCCAGGGGACGCGCCGGTGACATCGCACATACACCCACGTTTATTCCGAGACACGTTACAACTCCAGGGAGAGGCAAAAAAAAAAGAGGCCAAAAACCACCGCCCAGGTGTGTCCCCCTGCTGCCCCGGGTACCACCGGGACCCCCACGGGGCTCTGTCCTGCGGCCAGCAAGGACGCAGCTCCCCAGGACACCGGCAAGGAGGGGGCTGGTGGGGTGGCAAATTTGCCACCTTGATGTCCCCGGAGTCCCCGGGAACAGCATGACCTCATATCTCCCTCTCCTGGGACCCCCCTGTGAGCGCCTGAGGGGGTCCCGAGGGGCGAAGGCGTGAGAAGAGCAGAAAAACCATTGACCCTGAGGTAGGAACAACCGACGACTCCCTGAAAGGCAGCGACAGCTCCGGGGGAATCACCCCCCCGCCCCGCCCCGAGGCTCCGCTCCTCTTCCTCGGAGGATGCACCGACACCGAGGCGGCGGGGGTGGGGGGTGGGGGCACGTAAAAAAAAGCTGCCAGAAGCCACGGACACAACATGCAAAGGGCGCCCGCGGCGGGAGGGGGAGGTGGGGGCATGCTCGGTGACAGCGGCACCTGCGGTGATGGTGGCACCCTCGGTGACGGCCCGTGGGCGCGGGGAGCCGCGCCGAGGGGAGACGCAGCGTTACACCCCGAAAGGAGGGGGCTGTGGCGAGGGGGCTGCCCCAGGTGGGCCGGGTGGAGGGTTCCCCGCCTCGACCCTGGGGACAAGCAGCATCATCTCGTCCCCAAACACCAAACTGGGGACGGGGAGGGGTGGGAGTTCAAAAGGGTGAAGGAAAAAAAACCAGACCGGAGCAGGATGAAGAGCTTGGAAAATCCCTCCTGGAAACGAAATCACGGAGAGAAGGGGCTGCGTCCCGCTGCGAGGGGTCCCAGGCGTTCCCTCCCCGCCGGGATTACACGGCCCAGGCGGCCACGTCTGCCCGCGGTCGGGCTCCTCGATCCATTCCTGCGGCTCCTGGCTCCACGCCGGGGCTCCCCCCCCCTCCCACTGGAGGATTTTGGGGGGGCTACGAGGGTCCCTGCTGGGAGGGCGGCCAGTCTGGGAGGGGTGGGAGCGGGGCCGGGAGTCCCCCAGGTCAATAGAAATGTTTCCGGCTCTGCTCCTGCCACTTGTTGTAGACGATGACTCCAATGACGATGGCGAAAACGATGGCGACGAGGGAGAAGAAGACGATTAAGAAGAGGGCGAGGCCGCTCATGGGCTCCAGCGGGGCCTCCACTGTGGGATGGGGGGGAAAAAAAAAAGCAGCCTGAGCCCCCCGCACCCCAAAACTGAGCTTTGCCTGCGCTAGGGGGTGTTAAACCGCCCCACACCCCCGGCCAGGCTCACCCCACCCCAGGGTTTGGCTTCCCAAAGCTTTCGGGGCACCTGAGGGGCTCATGGCTGCGTCTGCAGTGGGATCCGGGGAGGGGAGATGACACCACTGAGGTTCGAACCTCTGCCAGCGCACCAGGACACCCCATTTTGGTCGGGGGGTCCTCCAGGAGCTTCCCCCGAGGGTGAGCACCACTGCCCGCTACACCCACGGAGACCCGTCGTGTGGCACCGTGGGCGAGAACAACCACGGGCGGGCACAGAGCCAGAGCTGGGCGAGACGACGCAGGTTCTGCTCCACGCGTCCCCCTTGCCCAACCCCTCCCCGTCCCACCTTCCCCCCTGCGCGAGGCCGAAGGCTCCCACTCACTTCCCGGCAGCTTCAGGTTGTCCACGACGGGCAGATAAACCTCCCTGTCACGCTTCTCCTCCTCCGGCGTCCGCTCCACCGTCAGCTGGTAAAGCTTGAGCGAAATGATGTCGTGGTTGTCTGGAAGCAGAGCAGGGACGTGTCCCCTCAAGGTGTCACCCAGAAATACAGCTCTGGGCACCACGGGGTGTTATCGCTCGGGGCTAAATGCACCAGCTCTTCCCTCCCGAGGCGGGGAAAAGCTCAGCTTGGTGGGGCAGGGTCTGCCCACGGGGGACCTTTAAGGCTACTTAAAGTGAAACCCAACAGCCCAGAGCGGGAAACCGTGACTGGAGAGCGAAGGGCATGGGTTAGCACCGGCCTCATGCAGCCCTGCAGAGGGATTAGCGGGGCAAGGCGAGCGCTCCCCGGCCCGCCAGCTCCCCGGCACCGGGCAGAGATCTGGGAGAGAGAAGGAACTTCGCTTGGGAGCCAACAACGGGGCCAGGCACTGGCCATCGATGAGCTTTTGTAGGGGCATCGCTCAAATCGGGCTTCAAACCTGCCGAAAGCGGTGCAGCGGAGGGGACGTCGGGGCGAGTGGCCCCGACACACTGGCTGGTCCCTCCCTCAGCAACAGGCGGGCAACGGCTCTTGGGGGTACAAAACCCAGAGCCCAGGCGTGTGCCAGGAGCCGCATCCAAGCAGGAGCGGGGACAGAGAGCCGCATACCAAGGCTCCCGCTCGCAGCTCCAGGGCATTCAGAGCAGGAAACCAGGCACCAGGAGCAGCCAGAGCCGCTTGGGAACGCGCAGCCAGGCGCCCGGGGGCAGTACCTGACAGATCTCCTGTGATGGAAGAAGTCCCGAAGTAGTAGCCCCGGGGCAGGCGCACGCCCGGCACGTCGATGCAGTCTCTCCACTCGTGTTTCCCGTCGATATCGATCAATACCTGTGAAAGCCGGAGCATCTTCAACACCCCCGGCCCCACCGCCACGGCTCCCCCCCTGCACCACCGCCACCGGCGGCTTCTAACCGTCAGCCTCCTCTTGACGTAGCGGATGACCAGGAAGGTGTCGTGGTTGAGGTTGCGCACCATGGCCGTGCAGCCCCCAAGCTCCGTCGGTCGCCCATCCCGGTCATGGTCGTAGGTGAGAGAACCGTTGTTCACCATGGCCGAGACGTAGGGGAAGACGCGCTGTGAGGGGGGGATACAGTCACAGTGAGCTTCTGCGCTTGCCCCGCGAATCCCAACGCTCCTCCAGCCCTTCACCCTCCCAAGAAGCTGCCTCAAGAGGCCACCACGACACCGCTCCGTCCCCTGGCCTTCCTCGGGCTCAGCCTCAGCTCCCAGATACCGGGGATGGAGGACAGTTGGTTTCCATGCAGCCTCTCCCGGCTCTCAGCGGCATTTCTGGAGCTCACAGTGGGAGTTCTGGAGCTCAAACTGGGCTTTCTGGGCTCACAGCGGGATTTCTGGAGCTCAAACTGGGCATTCCTGGGGCTCACACCAGGATTTCAGAGCTCCCAGCGGCATTCCTGGGGCTCCCAGCAGCATTCCTGGGGCTGGGAAGAGGGAATTCCTGAGCCCAACTGGCAGCTCGGGAGCGGGTGGGTTGGTACCTGATTTCCCGGGCTGTACCTCCTCTTCTGAGCCTGCCCGTCCAGGGTTATGGCAAAGCAAGAGAGAGCACAGACACAAGCAAGACGGTCACGGGCCGGAGCTCAGCAGTAACCTGGGAACTCCCTCCCCGGGGAGCTCAGCGCGGAAGCAGCTCAGCAGAGGCTGAATGGGTTTCTCCTCCTCACACACAACAGCTCCCCAGGGGAGCCACAAGTGACCTGCCCCTCGTCCCTCGAGGGTAAAACGCTTCTTTTTGTCCTTTTAAAGGCGAGAGAAAGCAGCTGTGGACCCACACACCAGCGTTTCTCCGTCTTTCCCTTTCCTCCGGGGCTTGTTCGGAGGAGAGTGGCCCCCTCCAGCATGCTGGACGCCCAAGCGAGTCTTGATTTTAACTAATCCACCCCAAAAGCAGAGCCACTACCCTGCCAAACCATCCAGCACCACCCTGATCCCCTGGGAATGCGGCAACGAGGCTTTTACGAGCGCAAAGTCCACCTCAGCTGGGGTGCGTGGAGAAGAGCGTGACCAGAGGTTCTCCTGCCCCTCTGCTCTGCACCATGAGGCCACATCTGGAGTGATGGGTCCAGTGCTGGGCTCCCCAGTTCAGGAGAGACAAGCTGCTAACTGGAGAGTCCAGGGAAGGCTGTGAGGACGAGGAGGGGCTGGAGCATCTCTGTGCTGAGGAAAGGCTGAGAGCCCTGGGGCTGTTCAGCTGGGGAAGAGCAGCCTGAGAGGGGATCTCCTCAATGTGATCAACAGCTAAAGGGGGATCAGGAAGATGGGCCAGACTCTGCCCAGTGGTGCCCAGTGACAGGACAAACTGGAACCTAGAAAGTTCCACCTGAGCAGGCGGAGAAAATGCTGCGAGGGTGAGGGAGCCCTGGCCCAGGCTGCCCAGAGAGGTTGTAGAGAGATCCCAAACCCACCCGGATGCCAAACTGGGCAGCCTGGACTGGATGGTCCCCAGAGGTTCCTTCTAACCCCACCAGCAGCTGATTCTGCGACTCCCCACTCTGAAAGCTTCTCTGGGTAAAGCCAACCACAAAACCACCCTGCAGTGCTCCATGTCTCCAGACATCGCCCCGCTAGGAAGAAACACCGACCACCACGAGCACGGCAGGGCAGGCAGGGGGGAGGAAGCAGAGTGACGCCTGGTCTCTGATTTAAGAGCTCAAAACAGGTCACAGCACGGCGACAAAGAGCAGCACAATCCCGTCCAGCCGCCCCAGCTCACCTCCTGCTGCTTCTCCTCGTTGGGGTAGGTGTCCACGAACACTCCCAGGCCCAGGAAGTTATCCTTACTGCCGAAGACAGGGCCTGGAAGGCCAAAAGGAAGGGCCAAATTAAACCCCCCACCCTTTGCTGGGCAAGGATTGAGCTTCCTCCGCTGTTTTTAGGAGCGGCCCCACACATTCCATCCCAACACAAACCCCAAAGCCACGGACTCCAGCTCGAGAGCCCCCAGCGCAGGGTGCCGAGGCCTCGCTGCTCCCTCCACACCTGCCAGGGCTGAAGAACAACAGCCCTGAGGCCCCCAGGAAGGTAATTCCGGCTGAGAGAAGGTGGCAGCGTCCCCTCCAGGCACTGCCTTGGCTGCCACTGGGGTTTTACCCGGCTGCATGCGGTCCTTGGTGTACCAGATGGCAAAGCCGTCACCGTTCAGGTTCTTCTTGCCTTGCCCGTGGATTTTGAAGTGCACCTGCATCTCCCAGTCCCGGAGGTAACACGGCTGCAAGAGGAACCAGGAAATGAAATTAGGACCTTCCCCAGACACCCACCACTTCGGGAAGCCTGGGAGGGCGATGGGCTACTGGGGAGGGACCATCACAGCCAGTTGTGCCGTTCTCTGCCCATCACAACCACCAGCAGCTCCCAGTTTCCCGTCGCCAGCAGCCTGCGAAGTCCCAGGATAATTAACTCCAAGGCCCATCATTAAGTTGAGGGAATCAGGCGCTACCCCGTGCTATAAAAAGCCGAGGAACCATTCTCAAAGCCCGAGAGGCTGCTCCTAATTGCTGACGAGTCAATTATTTCTTGAGCTCGCAGCTAACAGGCACGAGACGTGACGAGCTCATAAAAAGATTCGTGGTGAAGCCACCAGCGGCTTCGTTCCTGTTTTGTGGGAGCCGTAAACCCAAGAAAAAGCCTCAGGACTGAGCGTGATGGAGCTCATAGGGGTGCTTTCCAAACCATGACAAAGCGTCCGGCTCCTGGGGTACACAAACTCCGCTGATTTCAACCCCACACTGACATTCAAGGGGAATTGTCGAGGCGGTAATGGGAGCTTTGCTGTCTGCTGGGCGGTGGAACACCTTAACGGGGCACAGTGGCGGCACCCCACATCCACCAGCCCTGCTCCACGACGTGGGCATGGCAAAAGGGGCGGTGGGTGGGCAGTCCCAAGCGAAACCCCAGGCTGGACAGCACAGGGACCCCAAATTCACATTCCCCCGCCCCCCAAATGGTGGGGCTCAGCCCTCCTAGGAATCGCCACACCAAAGGCTGGAAGTTGAAGTGCCGCTGCTGCTCCCAGCCCTCTCCTGTCCCACTCGACGCTCCCTGCCAGCTTCCCACCCCCTTCTCCTTATAGCCCCCACCAATTCCACCACCACTGCCTTGGCCCGGACCCTCACAGCCCCCCTGTGTCCCCAGAGCCCCCCAGACCACCACACCACGCCCCCTTACACCCCTCAGACCTGTTGGCCTGGACCCCCCACACTCTAACAGTTGGTCCAGACCTGCCCAGTCCCTCGACACACCCACCAAGATCCTCCCCCCAGCTCAAACCCCCTTCTCCAGGACCCCAGACCCCCCCCAGCCCCACCACACCCCAAAACCCCTCACCCCCACGGCCCCCCACTCCCCTCCCCTGGCGCCCCCCAGGGCCACACTGTCCCCAAACCCCACCGTGACACCCCCCTACCTGGCCTGAAACCACTTCTCCCACCCCACCGCCTATCCCCCCCGCCACGGCCCCGACCCCCCCCACTCCCGCCCACTCCGGTACTCCCGGTCCAGGCCCCCCCCTCCCACCCCAGCCCCCCCGGGGCTCACCACTCGGTTCCAGACGGCTCCCTGCTTGCTCTGCACGTCGGGGGTGAGGCGGATGTACTGGGTCATGACCATGGCGTTACCCAGCAGGTCCCACAGCCCCGAGCTGGCCGAGCCCACACCTGCGGCCCACACCGCACCGTCGCTACCGAGTCGCCGGTACCGGGCGCCTTCCGCCATGACCCTCCGCCTCCCCTCACTCACCCTGGTACGGCTTGGACAGTGAGTGCTCCCGCTTGAGGTGCTCCTCAGTCTGCTCGGCCCGCGGCCCGCCCAGCCCCAGCGCTACCGCCAGCAGCGCCAGCCCGGCCCGCCACCGGCCCGCCGCCGCCATCTTTCCACCCCCGCCCGCCCCACGCCCCGCCTACGCGCGGCCCATTGGCGGTCTCGCCCCGCCTCGCCTCGTGACGGTTGGTCCAGCGGCCTGTCTGTCAACTGGGGAGGCGGGGAGAGCGGGGAGGGTGACGGGTAATGCAGTTCCGGCCGCCTTAAAGGGTCGGTACTGGCCTCTAGCGCGAGGCCCCAGCCGGAGTGCTGCGCCCCCAGGTCCTAGTGCCCACCGCCTCCACGTCCTTGAGTCCCCCTCCGGGTCCTAGTGCCCTCCCTTCCCCTCCGCGGGTCCCAGCATGGTCCCTAGGCCCTAATGCGTCCCCCAGGTCCATGTGCCCCTCCCAGGTCGCACTGTTCCCCCAGGTGTGTCCCCAGGTCCTGGTGTCACCCTCCCAGGCCCTAGTGTGTGTCCCCAGGCCCTAGAGTCCCCTCCCAGGTCCTAGTGCCCGCCCCTCCAGGTCCTAGAGTCTCCTCCAGTCCCTAGCGTGTTCCCACCGGGTCCTAGTGTCCCCCTCAGGTCCTAGTGCCCCTACTCCTGGCTCTACGCCCTCCCCTTCCCCCGGTCCTAGTGCCCCCTGAGCCCTCACGCACCCGCCTTCCCTAGGGGACACCCCCCACCTAACTAACCCCCTTAACCCCCCACCCCACCTCCGCTCCTCGCAGCCACCCCCAGTCCCCTTCAGCTGACCCCTACCTTAGCGGTCCCCACTCCTATCCTGGGTATCTCTGCCATCGCCCCCTTAAGGCGCCCGCGGGGGCGGGCGGGAGGGGCGGGGCGCCGTGCGTGACGTGCTCCCCCCCGGGAGGGGCGGGGCGCGGCCTGTGACGCTGCCGCGAGCGCGGCGGCCGCGAGACACTAACATGGCGCCGGGCGGCGGGCGGTGGCGCGGAGGCGGCGGTGACGGCGGTGGCGGCGGCGGCGGGGCCGGGGCTTTCCCCGGTAGCGGCGGTGCTGGCGGTTCCCTGTCGTCTCCTCCCCCGTTGCTGCCGCCTCTGCTGCTGCTGCTGGCGCTGCCCGGCGGGGCGGTACCGGCGGGGGACAGCGTGATCCTGGGGATGCGGCTGGAGGAGAGCACGAAGCCGGCGGCGGGAGCCCCGGTCCGCGGGCCCATCCGCGTCACGGAAGGGAGCGAGGTGGTGCTCCGCCTCTACGGGCTGGGGCTGGGCCCTCGCACCGGGGAACGGGTGGCTTTCGCCGAGCTCCGACCCACCGGCAACGCTTCGGCTCCCAACGGCAGCTGCCCCGAGCGCTCCCAGGACCTGCTGGTGCAGCCCGGCCCGGCCGAGGCCCACAACACCTCGGCCCTGCTGCGGGTCCGCGTCCAGCCCCTGCGCAAGGACGAGCAGGCCAAGACCTACGTCCTGTGCACCCAGCGCCGGCCCGGCCAGCCCTGGTTACCCCACGAGGGTCCCGACGGTCACATCGTGGTGTTGGAGGAGAAGAAGTTGCTGCTGCCGCTGTGGCTGCAGGTCATCCTTATCGCTGGGCTGCTGGTGCTGTCGGGGATGTTCAGCGGGCTCAACCTGGGCCTCATGGCGCTGGATCCCATGGAGCTGCGCATCGTGCAGAACTGCGGCACCGAGAAGGAGAAGCGTTACGCCCGTAAGATCGAGCCCATCCGCCGGAAAGGCAACTATTTGCTCTGTTCCCTGCTGCTGGGGAACGTGCTGGTGAACACCACCCTCACCATCCTCCTCGATGACCTCATTGGCTCCGGCATCGGCGCCGTCGTCGCTTCTACCATCGGCATCGTCATCTTTGGGGAGATCGTGCCCCAGGCGCTCTGCTCCCGCCACGGGCTGGCCGTGGGCGCCAACACCATTGTGGTCACCAAGTTCTTCATGCTGGTGACGTTCCCCCTCTCCTACCCCATCAGCAAGCTCCTCGACTGCATCCTGGGCCAGGAAATCGGCACCGTCTACAACCGGGAGAAGCTGGTGGAGATGCTGAAGGTGACGGAACCCTACAACGACTTGGTGAGGGAAGAGCTCAACATGATCCAGGGAGCCCTGGAGCTCCGCACCAAGACGGTGGAGGACGTGATGACCCCGCTGCAGAACTGCTTCATGATCAACAGCGACGCCATCCTGGACTTTAACACCATGTCGGAGATCATGGAGAGCGGCTTCACCCGCATCCCCGTCTACGAGGACGAGCGCTCCAACATCATGGACATCCTCTACGTCAAGGACCTGGCTTTCGTCGACCCCGACGACTGCACCCCCCTCAAAACCATCACCAAGTTCTACAACCACCCCGTCCACGTCGTCTTCCACGACACCAAGCTGGACGCCATGCTGGAGGAGTTCAAGAAGGGTGAGGGGGGCGGGCAGGGGGGTGCCGTTTTGTTGGGGTGCTGCTTCCTTCCCCTCGCAGGAGGCTGGCAGCAAAACTTCGGGAAGTTTTAGGGCTAGAGGTGCCCCACGATTCGGGTGGTGACGATCTGGAGGGCGCTGGGTGTTTGGGGATCCAACCGAGCCGCTGCTCGGTGGCCCGAACCACCCGGGCTTCCGGGGTTTTGGCATCTAACGGCGCCGCTGGGGAGGAGAACCTCTGCTCCCCGCCCCTGCTCGGCACCAGAAAAGCTTCGGGAGTGTTTATTTGCTCGTTGGTTTTAATTATCGGCCCCAAGGCCCTTGAACAGCTGCTGGAAAACTGCTCATCCCCTGGTTTGGGCTGGGTTCCCTCCTCCCCGCGGCGGGGAACGGGTGCCAGGGCCCATCCCCGCTCGGGGCACCTGGAATTGCGGCCGGAGGGTTGGGAGAAGGAGCAGGAAAAGGCTGCGGTAGCTCCCAGGCAGGAGTTGTCATTGCTCAGGGTTTTGCCAGTGCGGGCAGGGGACCCTCCTGCTCTCCCCGGCTTCTCGCAGCTCCTGCCAGCAAGGAGCCCGGGGCAAAATAAGGAGGCCAGGGCGTGAAATAAGTGCCCACGGGGCTGAAATAAGGAGCCATAGGGGTGAATTAGGGGGCCACGGGGCTGAAATAAGAGGCCACGGGGGTGAAATAAGGAGCCACAGAGGTGAAGTAAGGGGTCATGGGGGCAAAATAAGATGCCCAGGGGGTGCCAGGCCAACCCTAGGCCATGTGTGACCCCTGTTAGGCTTGCTGGGCTCATGGCAGGTTGCTGCATCCTGCCGCCCTTGGGGCCGCTCCAGGGTGGTCAGGCTGAGATTTAGGGGAGCTGATAATTCCTCCTCCTGGGCGGGAGCTCGGGTGAGCTTCAGGAGCTGGGAGGACCGAGGGGTGAGGGTTGGTTCTGCTCCCCCCTCCCTCTGCCACCCTGGCACTCCAAACCATCGCCGGGGCAGCGCCGCCACCACTGAGATCCCAACCCTCTGGATTGGCTAAAAAAACCTTTCCTTGGCAAAACGCTTTTTCCTGGTGGGTTGGGACGAGTGTGCAACCATCCCACCCCCCCAGAAAAACCCCAGCAGCGCAGGAGCAGCGTCTGATCGCTGCCGGATCCGGGGTTATCCCAGCGGCTGGCACCGGCTTTCCCTCCGACGAAGCCTCATTAAAGGATTTAAAGCCGCTGGTTCCGGTTACAAAGCTGCCTGTGGCCTCTCCTGGTATTTTTTTTCCCCTCGCTGCCTCGTCAGGGAATTTGTGGAGCCGGTTTGGAGGCCCCTCTCCAAACCCCGAAGCTGGCGGCGAGGCTCTGCCCTCACCCCGCTGACAGTGGAAGCGTGAGGCGGACCCAGGCAAAGGGATAAAGAGGGACAAATCGGGGTGTCGGCGCCTCATCCCGACCTCCTCCTCCTCCTCTTGGTGGGGAACAGCCCCGGGAGCGGTGGGGGAGAAGGAGGAAAAGGGGAGCAGCATGGTGCTGAGGTCAAGGAGGGAGGGAACGTCGCCTTCCGCCGTGCCTCAGTTTCCCCAGGCTAAGGATAACCGGCGTGGCGGGTGTGTTGGCGTGCTGCGGTTTTTCTCCGCAGCTGCTCGGCTCCTCCAGAGATTCTCTGCGATTTTTGGGGTGAAACAGGAGAAATACCAACGGAGAGGCCCGGCCCGTGCCCTCGACTCGCGGGCGTTCGCCCGGCGCTGCGCCGCACCCCGGTGACACAGCACGGGCCGCTCTAGGGATGCATGGCCGTGGCCCAGTCCACACCCCGTTGTAGTGGGCTTAATTAGTGTCATTAACGCTGGGAATTAGCGCCCGGCCCAAGGGCTCATTGAGGTTTTAACTGGTTTATTGTTGGGCGATGGGGAGGGAAGGGCTGGTCCCAATGGAGGTGCCACCAGGGCCATCTCCCTTCCGAGTCCGTCCCTCTGTCTGTCCGCAGGGAAGTCCCACCTGGCCATCGTGCAGAAGGTGAACAACGAGGGCGAGGGCGATCCCTTCTACGAGGTGCTGGGGCTGGTGACGCTGGAGGACGTCATCGAGGAGATCATCAAGTCGGAGATCCTGGACGAGTCGGACACATTCAGTAGGTTCTGGGCTCCCCCCTTCTCCTCCCCGCTGCGGGTCGGGGTCCCGCGGGGTCCCCCCCACCTTGACACGCTGCTCCCCACAGCCGACAACCGCAGCAGGAAGCGGGTGGGCAACCAGAAGAACAAGCGGGACTTCTCGGCCTTCAAGGACCCCATCAACGAGCTGAAGGTGAAGGTCTCCCCGCAGCTGCTCTTGGCCGCTCACCGCTTCCTCTCCACGGGTGAGTGGTTGGGTTTTTATTATTTGGTGGGGGGAAGCCCCCCCCCGGACATGCCTTGACTCAGTCTGGCTGTGGAATGCCGGCACTGGCGGCTCCTCGGGTCCCTGGCAGCCGCGTGGGCTCCGTTTCCATCCCCACCACCGAGGAAGAGCCGCTCCAACCATCTCATTCAGAAATTAGGGAGCACTTGTGGCTTGTCCTGCTCTTGTGCCCCCCAAACTGAGAAGGGACGGGGCTCAGAGGTGTCTCTGATGCTCAGCAGGTCCCAGTTCCCCCCGCTGACAGGCGTGTCCCCAGCGCTGGGGCTGAGCTGGAGCTGGTGGTGGGGTCAGACCCGTGGGGGGTGTCAATGGGATCCAGGGACCCACCCTGAGGGATGGGGTGGGACAGCAGAGGGACGAGGACGCGGCTCTGACCCCCCCTTCCCCTCTCAGAGGTGACGCTTTTCACCCCCAACTTCATCTCGGAGAAGATCCTGCTGCGGCTCCTCAAATACTCTGACGTCATCCAAGAGCTGAAGTTTGATGAGGAGAACAAGAAATCGCCGCGGCACTTCCTCTACTGCAAGAACAAGGCGGCCGATTACTTCATCCTCATCCTGCAGGTACCAGGGGGGCCGGCGGGGGGGTCCCCTGGGTGAACCAACACCCCAGGAGGGCTGTGATGGGCTGAGGGGGGGGTCTCATCCAGCCATGAGGTGGAGCCCGACGCTGCCTCTGCCCCACAGGGCAAGGTGGAGGTGGAAGCCGGCAAGGAGTGCATGAAGTTTGAAGCGGGAGCTTTCTCCTACTATGGGGTGATGGCCCTGGGCCCCTCTCCTGCCACTGGTAAGAACCCCCCAATCACCGGTAAGAACCCCCTGATCGCCGCCGTGCCAGCCTGGGCAGAGCCGCCACTGGGAGTCGGAGCTACCAGAGGCTCCGAGTCCCCGCCGCTGCCCCCCGAGCCATCCCGGGGGGCTGCGTGCCCAGCGCTCGGCCACAGGGAGCCACCCAAAAACCCGCCGTCCCGAGTCGGGGCTGCCCTCCCGCCACCGCAAGGGTCACCAGTACCCGTCCACGGGCTGAGGAACCTGCAGCCGCCCCCTCCTTCGCCCGCGGAGGTTTCTCTTGACTGTGTCCTCCTCCTCTGTGTTGTGTTGTCCGTCTGTCCTAGCCCGGCCCCGGCGCCCAGCCCCAAAGCAAGGGTCGGTGTTTGCCAGGTCCGCAGGTAACCGGCACGGCTGGGTGGCATGCCAGCACCCCGCTGGCATCCCGTTAACCTGCCAGACTGGGCGTCCCCACCCTGTTAATGCGGTGCTGGGGTGGTTTAGCCCCGATGCTGGGCCGGCTCCCCGTGCCGGGAGCCCGTCCTGGCTCCCTCCGAGCGCCGCGGCAGGAGGATCTGCTCCTGGAGGGGCTGGACCTGGGCACACCGCTGCCCGGTGTCACCCAGCCCCGCTCACGGTGGCATCAGGGTCCTGCCCGCCCCAGTTTCTCCCTTCACTGTGGTCACAGCAGAGGAGCAGGGGTGGTGCCACCCTCCCTGCCGCTGCATGCGGTTCCTGTGCCACCCCGACCGCCCTGTCACCCCCACCTCGTCCCCAACCCCACGCGGGGTGACGGCCTCAGCGGTTCGGGGACCTGCCGCGTCCTCGGTGCCGTCCCTGGCTCGGTGCCCGATGGGCAGCAATCGCATCCAGGGGGATGACAGGGGACGCGGCACCCCTGCCCGGCGTCACCGGTGGCTCAGCACCCACGGAGCACTGCCGGGCCTCATCCCGGGGGTCAGGGGGGTCCTCGGCGTGCCTGACCCTGCTCCCTCCCGTCCCCGCAGACATCCGCTCGCCGTCCCACGTCAGCGGCCTGAACCGCTCGGCCTCCCTCGGCTACCACGAACGCTCCGATTCTGTCTCGTCCCCCAGCGGCGGCAGCAACAACCAGCTCAACGCCGGCACCGGCGCCCAGTACGTGGCCGACTTCAGCGTCCGCGCTCTCACCGACCTCCAGTTTGTCAAGGTGAGGCGGGGACACGGAGGGGACGGTGGCAGCGGGGGGGGGGGTCCGGCACCGCTCCTCACCCCTCCTGCTGTTTTTTCCCCCCCCCTCCGCCACCGGCGCAGATCACGCGGCAGGAATATCAGAACGGCCTGACGGCCTCACGCATGGACAGTTGTCCCCAGTCCCCCGACAGCAACGCCCCCAAAGCGGACACCGGTTTACCGGAGAAACCGGAACCTTCCGCCCCCGCCGACGAGACCACCAGTCTCCTGAACGAGAGGAACTGCCTGAGCCGCCGGAGCAACCACAGCCCCCTGGAAAACTCCATCTGACCCCGGCCCCCCCGGCAAGGACCTCGCCTGCCCCTTTGCCGGGACCCTTTTTTTTTCCGCCCCCTCTCCCCTTCCACCGGCTCCCGGTTCGGCGTCTCCGCGGGGATCACCAGAGAAGCGCCGGGGTTTGCCGCCGCTTTCCGAAGCAGGACGCGGGGCGGGTGGCGGAGAGGGGCGCGGATCTCCGCCGCCCGCCCTGCTGACGGCGGTCGTTCAGCTCAGGGAGCTTCAGGTCTCGTAGGCCTCTGCCGTGGGCACCCCCCCCAGCCCCGGGACGGGCATCCCGGCCCCTCAACGGTGTTTTCTGGGGTGTGACGGTGGACGGTGGGGAGTGGGGTGGTGGGTACAGCACAGGGCAGCGGCTTGTCCCGCTGCCGGGTGAACCGGCGCGGTGCTGCCGCCTTGCTCCGGGCCCGTTCCCTTTTTCCGCAGCACCGGGGGCTGGGGGGGGGGATGGCACCGTCTGCGGTGCCAAGCCGAGACGCTCCGCCATCCCGGGACCCCCCCCTAAAGCTAGTGACCAAAGTTGTACAGGCAGGAGGGGGGTCACCACCACCAGCCCCACAGCGGGGGACCCCCCAGTACCCCCTCGGTGACCTCCATGGGGGCAGGATGTGGGACCCCTGGTGAGCACCGGTTGGACCCCCCCTCCCGGTGCCCGGAGCTTTGTGCTGGGTGCGGGGGGCGGGGGGGGGGTTGAGGGTTGGGGGGAACAAATCCCCTCCCCCAAATAAAAACCCGAAAAGCACAAGTTACCTGGGTGAACTCTGTAAGTTATTGGGAGAAGGTTAATTATTTTTGTTAATCACGTCTTGACGATCAGGTCCTAGGTCCTTCCGGGGGAAGATACTAGATAGAATAATAATAATAATAATTAATAATAATAATGACAATAAAAAGCTCATTTTTTTAATTAAACCTTCCTCTATGCAACTCCCCCCCCCCCCCCCCCAGTCTTCGGGATTTCATATTTATTTTTCGCTTCAGGTTTTGATTTGTATATTTTGGGGGGAGGCCGAGCCTGGGGGGTGCGGGGGGGCCGGGCCCTCCCGGTTGTGACCCCCCCCCCCCCTTCCCGCCGCCCTCTCACGGTTGTGGAACCGACTGTGGAATTTGATGGGGTTTCGGGGGTATTTTTTTGTCAGTTGGGTAATAAAAATCTATATCTGTACGTCGGTGTCTTCTGTGCTTCGCGGCGGAGTGGGGGGAACCGAGGAGGGCCCGGCGCCGTTACCGGGGAGGGCTCCCGGGGCCGCCGGCGCCGGTTGGACGCGGCCCCTTTAAATCCTGCCCCGGTGTTGTTTACAGCGCGGCGATGAGGCACCGCCCCTGGGGGCGATAGCGGGCGCTGATTGGCTGCACTGCCTGAGGCAGCGCGACCATGAGATACCGCCCCTGGAGGGCGATAGCAGGCGGCGATTGGCTGCACTGCTTCGTCGATGAGGTACCGCCCCCGGAGGCGATAGCGGGCGCTGATTGGCTGCACTGCCTGAGGCAGCGCGGCCGGCCATTGGCCGCAATGAGGGACGGCGGCGGGGCGGGGCGCGTGACGGCCGGGGATTGGCTGCGGGGCCGGGGGGGAAGCAGCGGAGAGGCGGAGCGGCAGGGGTGAAGAGACCGCCGATTGGCTCCCAGGGAGGAAGGTGGGCGGGGCGCAGCGCGGCGGCGGGACACTATGGCGGCGGGAGCTGTAGTACCGGCCGCCTCTCGCCTCCTTCCCTACCCTACCGGAGGCTTGGCGGGGGCGCAGCGCCGTCACCACGGTGACGCTCCCCGGAAGCGGAAGCAGCGTCGCACGGAGCCAAGCAATGGCGGCGCGGAGCTTGTCGGCCAGGCCGGGGCGGGCAGCGGCTGGGCCCGGGTGCCCGTTTGCGAGGGCGAACGCTCCCACTCGGTCGAGGTGCTCCACGGCCGTGACCCTGGGGGAGCCTCAGGGACCGCCCCTCTCCCTCAGCGCCCTCACCCAGCTCGACACCGGCCTCCTACGTCGGGCTGCGGCGCCGTCGAGATGGTCCAGTCGGATGAGACTAGTACGTGTAGTGGGTGCAGCTGGGAAGGGGGTGGCGTGGCCGTGCCCCCCCTTCACCTGTGCTCCCGTTCCTCTGTCCCAGGTGGGGTTTGGAAGTGCTGGCAGCCGGCCCCTGCCACACCCGGCACCGCAGGGACTGTCACGGCGACCTGGGGACTGCGCCGAGCTGCCTGGCAGGAGGTGAGTGCGGGCAATGGCAGGCTGCCGGCACCCCTCTGCCCAGAGGAGCCCTGGGTACGGCCATGGGATGTTGTTCAGTGGCACCAGGCCAACGCTGGCCGCTCTCCCCGCAGAGGTGGAGCTCTTCACCCTGGCCTGTGCCTCCGAGAAGCCCCCGCTGCGCCTGCTGAGTTCTCCAGGAGCTGAAGTTTGATGAGGATGATGCTTCGTCCCGGAGTCACCAGCCCCTCAACCGCTTCACCCTCATCCTGCAGGTACGGTGCTGCCACCATGAGGACATCACCATGTGCCACCGGGCCCGGCCATGGTTCCCTCTAGTGACATCCGCGCGGTGCTGGGTGCTCTCTTTGCCTGTCCAGAGCGCATTGAGGGGTGGCTGTGCTGGTCACAGGCGTTCCCGAGCAGTTTGGGGAGCTGCCTGCGGGTCTCCTGCCACCGTCCCCGGTGTTGCTGCTGGCCCGTGGCCGTGCTGCGTGGCACTGACCCATCCCCTGACAGTGTCTTGGTGTCCTTGTGCTCTCCAGGACCCTGAATCTGGGCTCGGTGGCCTCTGCCGCAGGCGACACCAAAACCACCACCCGTCGGGGCATCGGGGAGCCGGGGCCGAAGCTTTTGTGCCTCCTTGGCGCTCCCAGTGCAGGAGCCGATGGCTTCAACACCAGCCCTGCAGCGTCACCTGCATGCACAAAATGCTGTTTTCCCCATTTTTAGTGGGTTTTTGAGGAGATAAAAGCCACTGGAGGGGTGGGGGCACCTGAAAAATGGTGTCTTGCCCCTCCCCAGCTGCTTCCAGGGGTGACCCCCAGCCCACACCAGCACCCGGCGCAGGAGACAGAGAGGCAGAGGCGGCCTTGGGTGCCAGCGGCTTCGTTTATCCATTTGAGACGGTGTCTGGTGGCAGAGTGTCCCCAGCGGCACAGTGGCTCTGTCCCCCCCGGGGACCCAGCAGGTCCTGCACCGCTGGGTGGGCCACATCACGGGGACAGCGGCCCTTGGCGTCGCGGACGCCGGCCAGCGCTGGGCTGTGCCGCAGGAGCAGGGCGCAGAGCTCCCGGTGACCTTGCTCAGCCGCCTGTGGGTGACACATCCGTCACCAGAGCCACCCACACGGGGTGGGGGGGACACCCCAGCCCTGCCACCCACCTTGTGCAGGCTGGTGTGGCCGTCGCCGTCAGTGGCGGCAGGGTCAGCGCCGTGGGCCAGCAGCAGCCGGGCCACGGCAAGGTGGCCGCAGTAGCTGGCGCGGTGCAGGGGGGTGGCCCCCCCGGGGGTGTGGGCGTCGCAGCGGGCCCCTCGCTGTAGCAGCAGCCGGCAGACCCCCAGGTGCCCGTTGCGGCTGGCATAGTGCTGGGGAAGGAGGAGCAGAGGGGTGGGCGGGGGGGGTTGGCTGTGCCCCCCACCCACCCCGCACCGTTGTGACACCCCTCCCCGGTTACCAGCGCCGTGTACCCTGCCAGGTCGGGCTGGCTGGGCTCCCCACGCCGTTCCAGCAGCTCCAGCACCCGCCGCTCGTCCCCGTCCCGCGCCGCCGACCAGATCCCTGCGGGTGGCGGGGTTAGGGGGGGCCGTGTCAGGCAGGGACGGACCCCCCCGGCCCTGCCCGGAGCATCCCCCGTACCCCAACCCCTGCCTGGAGCATCCCGCCCTGGCCCTGCCGGAACCCCTTGCCCGTGCCCCAGCCCCCGTCCCCAGTCCCCCGACCCCGTTCGAAGTCCATCTCGGGCAGGCTCTGGTACACGCTGGGAACCGCCACCCGCGACGGGCAGCAGAGACCGGGCGGAGAACGGCGGCCGGCCGCCATGACCCCGGCCGGGAAGGGCCGAGAGGAGCCGAGGGAAGCCGGGAAGGGCCGAGCGGGACCGGGAAGAGCCGATCCGGGCCGAGAAGAGCCGAAAGGAGCCGAGGGAAGCCGAGAAGAAACGAGCGGGGCCGGGAAGGGCAGAGAGGAGCCGAGGGAAGCCGAGACGGGCCGAGCGGTGCCGGGAAGAGCCGAGCCTGGCCGAGAAGAGCCGAGAGGAGCCGAGGGAAGCCGGGAAGGACCGAAAAGAGCCGAGGGAAGCCGGGAAGGGCCGAGCGGTGCCGGGAAGAGCCGAGCCGGGCCGAGAGGAGCCGAGGGAAGCCGGGAAGGACCGAAAAGAGCCGAGCGGAGCCGGGAAGGGCCGAGCGGAGCCGGGAAGGGCCGAGCGGAGCCGGGAAGGGCCGAGCGGTGCCGGGAAGAGCCGAGCCTGGCGGAGAAGAGCCGAGAGGAGCCGAGGGAAGCCGGGAAGGACCGAAAAGAGCCGAGGGAAGCCGGGAAGAGCCGAGGGACGCCACCTGAGACCTCCGCCCGCCCGATCCCCGCTATCGCCACTAGGGGGCGCTCCCCCTCCGCCTACTTATTGGGGGGGGGGTCCCAGACCACCCCCCGCCGCCTCAGCAATGGGGGGGTCCCAGAGGCCCCCCCCCCCGCCCTGGGAGCACCCCCACACCCTTATGGGAGGCCCAGCCTTCCCCCCCCAAGCTGTGGGGTACCCAAACCTCAACCCTCCCCAGCTATGGGGGGGGGCAGGGCAGCCCCCCCAACCGCCCCCCGGGGGGGGGCTCAGACCCACCCCCGGCCCCGCTTCCCACGGCCTGGGCATCCCCCCCTCGCCAAGGACCCCGGGGTGCCGCTTCCGCCTGCCTTCCCGGCAGCGCCTCCCCGGGGACCCCCCTTCCCACCCCCCCGCCAACCCAACCCCACGCTGACCCCCGGCATCCGGGGGGGGGGGAAGGACGAGGGACACGGGCGTGGGGCCAGGCTGCCCCCCCCAGCCTGGGAACGGCGCCGCGATGCCCTTTTATAGCCCCGAGCGCGGCCTTTTTCCATGAGCTCAGCAAGCGGGGGGGGGCAGCACCCCCCCCCCTCAGGGTTTGCTTTTCATATAGAATTATTCTTTTTCTTTTTTTCCTCCTTTTTATTATTAATATAAAAATACTCACGTATTTACAGCAAATAAATATATTTCGGTAACAAATAAATTACACTGGGGGGGGTTATACAAAAGGGGCCCAGGCGGGCAGCGTGCACGGGGGGGTCGCAGGCGGGTGGGGGGATATTTACAGCCAGGGCTGAGGGGGGGTACGAAGCCCTGGGGCGGGGTGGGGGGGCCAAGGGGGGGCATTAGAAAAAGTTCTCCGGAAGAAAAAACCCGATCGGTTCTGAAATTGTCCCAAAAAACCATATCGTGCGGCTGCTGCCCGGGGCGGGACGCGGTGCCTGGCGAGGGGGGGGCTCGGTGGTGTGTCCCCCCTGCCCCGCCACCGAGGTCAGTCCCCAGGACGGGGTACCGAAGGCGGATGCAGTGACTGAGAGCAGCAGCGGCGCCCCAGACGGGTGCTGGTGGCCCCAAGGTGGGACGGGGCTGGCAGTGCCCAGGGTAGGTGCCGGCAGGTCCCCAAGGTGGGTGCTGGCACTGGGGTGGCAGTCATGTCCCCAGGATGGGTGCCAGCAGGTCGCCAAGGTGGCTGCTGGCACTGGGGTGGCAGTTGTGTCCCCAAGGTGGGTGCCAGCAGGTTCCCAAGGTGGGTGCTGGCACTGGGGTGGCAGTTAGTGTTCCCAGGCTGGGTGCCAGCCGGTCGCCAAGGTGGCTGCCCGCACTGGGGTGGCAGTAGTGTCCCCAAGGTGGGTGCCAGCAGGTTCCCAAGGTGGGTGCTGGCACTGGGGTGGCAGTTAGTGTTCCCAGGCTGGGTGCCAGCTGGTCGCCAAGGTGGCTGCCCGCACTGGGGTGGCAGTTAGTGTCTCCAGGGTGGCTGCTGGCGCTGGGGTGGCAGTAGTGTCCCCAAGGTGGGTGCCAGCAGGTCCCCACGGTGAGCGCCGGCCCCGGGATCCCCGCACTGGCTCCTGGTGCCCACCCTGCAGCACCTAAGCCGGGTGCCAGTGCCAGGGCGATGGTCCTGGCGCCGGGGTCCCCGCGGCGGGTGCCCCTGAGGTAGGTACGGGGTGGGGGGGAAACCGCTCACCGCCGCCTCCTCCTCCTCCTCCTCACACCGACGACTCCTCGGGGTTGGAGTCGGGCAGGGGCTGGCGCTGCTGCAGCTTCCGCCGCAGCTCCTCGGCCAGGTCAGCGCAGGGCGGCCGCTCCTCGGCGCCCAGCGCCAGGCGGATGTAGCCGTTGGAGGAAGAACCGCGCAGGGGACCCAGGTGGATGCGGGTGGGCGAGTGGAGGGGCTGCCCGGGGATGGCGGCTGGTGGCGAGGAGGCGCCGGGGGGGCCACCGTTGCGGCAGGCGGCGTGGCCTGGCACAATTTTGAGCGAGCCGTCCGAGTAGTAATAGCTGGCCGGGTCCCAGAGCTTTTCGTCGGAGTCGGAGCCGGCGCTGGGCACGAAACGGGGGCTGGGGGGCTCCTTGGGCAGCTCGATGGGATACACCAAGGTGCTCTCGATGGCTTTGGCGCCTTTGCCCAGCTCTTCCCGCAGCCGCCGCCACAGCGAGAGCACCACCAGCGCCAGCACCAGGCACAGGGCGCCCAAGCACACGGCCACCACCCACACCAGCCCCAGGCTCTCCAGCGGCGCCCGCGTCTCCAGCGGCACCCCGGCGGTGGCCAGCACTGCCACCCGGTACACCTCGCCGGCTCCCAAGCGGGCGCCCTGCTCCTCGGAGAAGCAGCGGTACGTGCCGCTGTGCTGCTCGCCGGCTCCCGGCACCACCAGCGCCCGCAGCCGGGCGTCCCGCAGCACCAGCGCCTGCTCGGCTGCCAGCGCCTGCCCCTCGAAGGTCCACAGCGCTTGGGCCAGGTTGGAACCCAAGCGGCACGTCAGCACCAAGTCGGTGCCCGCCACCACCGTCACGTTTTTGGGTGTGATGGGTCCTGCGGGAGAGGGGCTGAGTGAGGAGGTGGGGGCACAAAGGGGTCCCCCCCACCCTGGTGCTGGGTATGGGGAGGGGTCTCACCTTGCTTGGCCACCTGCGGCAGGGTGCAGGCGCGGGGGGTGTCGGAGCTCAGCACGTCCTGGACCAGGTGGGACCTGTGGGAGGAGGTGGCAGCGGAGGTGAGGGGGGACCCCGTGTGTCCCCCCCCACCCCAGGCCACCTCGCTGGGGAACCCCCTTACCCGTTGAGGCTGTCAGTGCGGACGCAGAGGCTGGCGTTGCGGCTCCAGGCGCAGTAGGGATCCCGGGCCAGGATGCAGTCGGGGCACGACTGGTAGCGGCCGCAGTCAGCCAGGGGCAACTGGGCCACCTGGAAACGGGAGCCGGCGAAAAGCAGCTTCTACAAGGGCAGGGAGAAGAGGCGAGGTGACGCCGGGAGGTGACACCGGGAGGTGACACCAGGAGGTGACACCAGGAGGTGTCTGCGGCACCGCTCACCTTACGACCGGCCAGGACCAGGCTCTCCACAGGCTGCGCCGGCTCGAAAACCTGCAGCTCCTCAACCAGATGGACCCGAGTGCCCAAGTTCAGCGCTTTGTGCACCCAACCGTCACCTACGGCACCATGGCGGGCGGTGAGGACCACCCCCACACCCAGGAACCCGCTGCCATCCCCTCCCTGCCTTCCCCCCCGGGGTACCTGTGCCGATGAAAAGCACCTCGTAAACGGTACCGTCCAGCCCGGCCACTCGGTCCACCACCAGCTGGGTGAAGTTGGCGCCTTTCTTGAGGAGCAGCGGGCGCCCGCGCTGCGGCAGGATGGGCTCGTCCATCAGCGGGTGCTTCTTGGCGAAGTTAAGGGTGTTGTCGGGCAGCTCCAGGGAGCTGCCGAAGCCGTTGCGGCGGTGCCAGTTGGTGATGCACTGGGGAGGGAGGGCGCCGTCAGGCCGATGCCGCCGCCCTTGCCTCCCACTCACCCGGTACCGGCACTTACCGCCCCGGGACGGGGACTGGGCACCTCATCCAAGTACCGACCCCACTTCTGCGCCTGCTCCCGGTATTCCTTGTAGGGCCCCTCGAAAGCCTTCTTCACCTCCAGGATGTGGTACCGGCAGATGGCCGAGACGTCCACGTCCCCCCTGCCAGCGACACGGCCAGGTTTTTAGCGGCGGCCGCCAGTGCCAGTCGGGCGCTTCACCCCCCACGCACTCACCAGCGAGCCTGGAAGACCCCAAAAAAGGTGGTGTCCTGCCAATCGGCGCCCGGCAGCGTGAAGACGGCCTGGAGACGGTTGAAGTGGAGCTGCTGCTCCGGCGCCGAACACACCAAATGAGCCTTCAGGAAGGTCGTCCACTTCTTCTGCAGCGTCCGGGCTCCACCGACATCCCCCTGGGCACCCAAGCGGTGTCAAGCCAGACCATCCCGGCATCCCCCGGGGTGGGTTGTCCCCCGGCGTCCCCCCCCCCATACCTTGCAGACCCGCGCCACGCGGGCCACCACCTGCTCGGCATAGCAGTCGTACTCCACCGCCCGCTCGCTGAAGAAGAAGTAGACCTTGTCGTCATCGCCGGTGCTGCTGGCTGTGCTCTCGGGCACGTAAGCCGAAGCCACGAAGTGGGGCTCTGCGGGCAGGAGGGGGTTAAAACGGCGCGTCAGGGTGGCGGGGGTCTGCCCGCCGGGGGTCCCCCCGCCCCGCCATACCGTTCAGCCAGGAGGTGAGATACTCTGTCTTCATGGAGTAGTGGGGACCCAGGTTGCGGAGGATGACGGGCTCCGTTCCCAGGAAGTTGTTGAAGGTGGCAGAGTACAGCTCCCCGTCTGCAGGGCAATGGTTAACAGGAGGGGGGGGCCACGGTGGGAGCCCCCCTCCCCACCCCGCTGGGTGCCCAGGTGCCACCTACCCACGATGAGGCCGGTGTGTCCCTTGGTGGGGTCGTACGGACATTTCCCTTTGCCGTCCTCGAAAGCCACTTGGTCCAGGGTGAAGCCGGACAGTTCCTGGGGGGGGGCGGTGCGGGAGTGGGTGGGGGTTCCTGACCCTCTCCCCGGTTCACGGCCCTTCACACCCAAACCGGCCCTGGGCACAGGGACACCCCCTGCGTGACCTTCCTGGGGACAGGGACACGCCTGAACCACCCTCTTGGGGACAGGGACACCCCTGGGTGACCCTCCTGGGGACAGGGACACCCCCTAGATGATCCTTCTGGGACAGGGACACCCCTGGATGATCCACGATGGGGACAGGGACCCCCTAAACGATGCTCCCCAGGACACGCACCCCCGTGGATGACCCTCCTGGGGACAAGGACACTCCCAAGATGCCCCTTCTAGACAGAGGGACCCCCCTCAACGACGCTCCTGAAGGCCAGCAGCTCATCCCCAGGGCCAAGGGGGGGTGCCGACAGGTTTTTTTGGGGGAGGGTCCAGCACTCACGATGTAGGTGCACTTGGGCTGGAAGGCGTAAGTACCGCAGGCGTAGAGGTGGGAGCTGTTGTAGCTCTGCAGGAAGCGCACGTAGTTGAAGCAGTCGGTCTGGAGGTGGGGGGGACACAAAAACAACCGGTGAAGGGGGTGACAGCACGGCGGGGGGGGTGACAGCACGGCGGGGGCACACCGCGGACCCCCACCTGGTTGTTCTTGCCCTTCTGGATGCACTCGGCTTTCTTGTCCACGGGGGCTTCCCAGGAGATCTGGGGGCAGGAAAAAAAAAAGGGTCGGTGGTCCGATAAACCGTGCCCCCCCCCAAAAAAAATCACACCCCCCCCCGCCAGGGTCCTCACCGCCGCCTTGAGCTCCACGGTGCCGGTGGCCAGGGCGAAGACGGCCTCACGGGCGCCCACGTAGAGCAGAGCTTCGGCCTCGTCCAGCGTCAGCGTCAGGTAGTGCGAGACCCCCCCGTGCGAGAAGCGTTTGGCCGCGTCCTGCAGCTCTGCGTGGGGGGGGGGGGGGCACACACATGGGTGAGACCCCCCCCCACCGCCACCGCCACCAACCCCCCCGGCACAATGGGTTCTTTGTCGTCGGGGCCGGGGGAACACAGCGGCCTTTGGTGAGACCCCGCGCCCGCCCCCGGGGTCTGGAGAAAGGGCCCATTGACGGGGAGGCGACGGGGTCACCGCTGCCGCGGGGGGGGACAAGGGGACGCGGGGCTGGCACGGCACGGGGACCGCATGGGGACGGCATGGGGACGGCACGGGGATGGCACGGGGACGCGGGGCACTGGCACGGCAAAGGGATGGGGGTCCGGGGTGTGGGGACAGCACAGGGACAGGGGACATGGCACAGGGATGGGTCTTGGGAGTAGGGATGGCACAGGGACAGGGGACAGGGGACATGGCACAGGGACAGTGGCATGGCAAAAGGATGGGGGTCCTGGGCGTGGGAACAGCACAGGGACAGGGGACGTGGCACAGGGACAGGGGTTTTGGGTGTAGAGATGGCACAGGGACAAGGGAGGTGGCCAGGAACAGTGGCGTGGCACAGGGACAGGGCACACGGCGTGGGGACAGTGGCACAGCGAAAGGATGGGGTTCCTGGGTGTGGGGACAGCACAGGGAAGGGGACACGGTGCGGGGACGGTGGCACAGTGCAGCGATAGAGGACACAGGCACTGCCACCGCAGAGGGACAGGGGAGTGGGACAAGGGGTGGGGACACAGGCATGGCACAGGGACAGGGATGGCGGCGCTGGCGTGGCGCAGGGCTGGGGACAGCGGGCAATGGCAGGGCACGGGGACAGGGGACATGGGGACAGGGGGCACGGGGACAGGGGGCACGGGGACAGGGGGCACGGGGACAGGGGACACGGCACAGGGCTGGGGACAGAAGCTGTCCAAGGAGGGGACAGAAGCCACCGAGGTGTCACCCCGCTGTCGGCGCCCGTGCCTCAGTTTCCCCACCCCGCTCCCCACCTCCCGGAGGGGACAGGGACTCCCGCTACTCACCCGCGTAGGGGACAGTTTTTCGGGGCACGGTGCTCCACAAGGACCCCGGGGTGGTGGCGGCGGTGGCGGCGGTGACGACGGCCAGCAGCGAGGCGAGGGCCGGCGGCCGGTGGGGTGCCATGACGGCGGGGACACAGCGGGGGGGGTGACCCTGGTCGGGGGGGTGGGGGGGGTGGGGAACACACAGAGGGCCACGCCCGGCCCCCGTTAGGGTTCAGCCGGCGTCACGCGGGCGGCGCGGGGACAAGGCGGGCATTGACGGCTGCACGTCACGCGGCCGAGGGCACCCCACGCAGCCGGGGGTGGGGGGACACAGACACGCACGACGGTCCCCAACTTGTCACCCCCCCCACGTCCCCTTCAGAGTCAGGGCGGGGGGGTCCCCGGAGGAGGAAATGGGTCTTTCCGCTTCCCACCCCACCCACGTCCTGCCCGGGGACCCCCCCCCGGGGTGTTCCGCGGAGGGGTGGGGGGGTCCCCCCGCTGTCCGGTGTGTGCGTGTCATCGTGTCACCGTGTCACCCCCCCTCGCCCCCGCCCTGGCGGAGGGGCCGGGCAGGATGCGGCGGGAATTGTTCGGCGCTGCCCGGCGGGAAGCAGGAAGCCGGGGGGGTTCCCGGGGGGGCTGGGGAAGGATTTCCGGGAGGGTGGGGGGCCACGGGCGTGGGAATGGGGGATGCCCTGGGCGGGCGGCTCGAGGCGGGTGGTGCCGGTGTCACGGGCATGGTCGGGGTGCTGTGGGCATGGCTGGGGTGCCATGGGCATGGTCAAGGTGCCACAGGTACGGTCAGGGTGCCATGCGCACAGCTGGGGTGCCACGGGCACGGTGGGATGCCATGGGCTTGGTCAGGGTGCCATGGGCATGGTCAGGGTGCCATGGGCATGGTCAGGGTGCCATAGGCATAGTCAGGGTGCCACGGGCACGGCTGGGGTGCCACAGGCTTGGTCAGGGTGCCATAGGCATGGCCAGGGTACCACAGGCGTGGTCAGGATGCCACAGGCATGGCCAGGGTGCCACGGGCTTGGTCAGGGTGCCACGGGCATGGTCAGGGTGCCACGGGCTTGGTCAGGGTGCCATGGGCATGGCCAGGGTGCCACGGGCTTGGTCAGGGTGCCATGGGCATGGTCAGGGCGCCACGGGCACAGCCGGGGTGCCACAGGCTTGGTCAGGGTGCCATGGGTATGGTCAGGGTGTCACGGGCTTGGTCAGGGTGCCATGGGCACAGCTGGGGTGCCACAGGCATGGCCCTGGGGACAAAAGCATGGCCAGGGTACCACGGGCACGGCTGGGGTGCTGTGGGCACAGCTAGGGTGCCACGGGCTTGGTCAGGGTGCTGTGGGCACCATCAAGGTGACACGGGCACGGATGGAGTGCTCTGGGCACAGCTGGGGTGCTGTGGGCATGGCTAGGGTGCCCTGGGGACAAAAGCACGGTCAAGGTGCCCAAGGTGCCATGGGCATGGATGGGGTGCTGTGGGCATGACCAGGGTGCCATGGGCATGGCCAGGGTGCCAGAGGCTTGGTCAGGGTGCCACGGACACAGCCACGGTGCCGTGGGCACAGTCAGGGGGCCAGAGCCACAGCCGGGGTGCCACGGGCATGGTCAGGGTGCCATGGGCACAGCTGGGGGGCCACAGGCATAGCCCTGGGGACAAAAGCATGGCCAGGGTGCCACGGGCACCGTTAAGGTGCCATGGGCTTGGTCAGGGTGCTGTGGGGACAGCGAGGGTGCCACAGCCACGGTGCCACGAGCATGGTCAGGGTGCCACCAGCTCAGTTAGGGTGCCATGAGGTCCCGGCCAGGGTGCCACGGGCACGCTCAGGGTGCTCTGGCCACGGCCAGGGTGCCACGGGCACAGCCGAGGGTGCCACGTCCCGGGTGGGGTCCCCGGAGTCCCCAGCGCTGGCCACCCGCGGGGTCCCCTGGCAGGGACCGGGGTGCCACGGCCCCGCCGCCGCGGTGCCATCCCGGGGGGGGCCCCACGGCCACGCGGGCTCACGGCGGAGCGGCTGCCCGTACCGACACCGGGGAGGCGGGGGGGGGAACCGGAGCCCCGACGGATCGCGGCGGGTTGGGGGGGGTTACCGGAGGGGGGGGGGGGCTCCGTCCCCCACAGCCCGGGGGGGGCGATGCCGCTGGAGATGCCGGCGGCGATCGCCGGTACCGGGAGGAACAAAGCGCCTCCCCCTCCTCCCCCCGCCCCCGCGGCTCCGCCACAACAATAACCGGGGCGGGGCGGGGGGGGGGGGCCGGGGCGGGACCGGCGGCGGCGGCGGGGGCGGGTGGGGGGGGGGCGCGTACTCACCTCGGGCGCGGCGGCGGCGGCGCGGGGCGGGGGGGCGGCCCGGCCCGGCCGGGGCGGCGGCGGCGGGAGGCGGCGGAGCGGGAGCGGAGCGGGGCGGCCGAGGGAGCGCGCCGCGCGGCCCCGCGCGGCCCCGCCCCGGCCGTGACGTCACGGCAGCCCCCGCGGAGAACGGGGAGCGGGGGCGCGGAGGGGAGCGGGTTAACCCGGCTTGGCCCGGTTCGGCCCAGTACAGATCAGACCAGCCCAGTCCAGTTCAGCTCAGCCCAGCTTGGTTTAACCCAGCCTAGTTCAGCCCAGTCCAACCCAGTCCCGTTCAGCTCAGCCCAGCTTGGTTTAACCCAGCCTAGTTCAGCCCAGTCCAACCCAGTCCCGTTCAGCTCAGCCCAGCTTGGTTTAACCCAGTCCAGCTCAGCCCAGTTATGTCCCAGCACAGTTGAGCTCAGCCCAGTTTGTCCCAGCCCAATTCGGTGCCACGCGCCCAGTCTCAGCTCCACCCAGCCCGTCCCCATCCCATTCACCCCAGTTTGGCCCAGTTTGGCCCAGCCCAGGCTGGGCTCAGCCCCACGGGGGCAGGAACCCACCATCCTTTTGGGTGCCAGCGGCCAGCGCGGGGGGAGCTCGGGGTGCTCCCTGGGCAGGGGGTGCCCCAGAGGGGGGGTCCAGGGGAGGTCTGGGGACCCCCCACCCTCCACCAGCATCACCCACCACTGAGGAAGAGGAGGGTGCCAGGCCCTGCGGCTGGGTGCCACGGGTGCCCTCGCCCACCCAGGGCCACCGGGGGACCCCCCTGGGTGCCCCGCCAGGTGGGTGCCAGGTGCCGGCTCAGCGGGTGACAGTGGGCGCCGGGGCTCGGGCATGGGGCCCGCAGCACCCACCTCCCGGGCAGCACCCACCTCCCGGGTAGCACCCACCGGGCTCCGGCCCCACCTCTGGGCCTGGCCCAGCGCCAATGGGCTGGAGGAACCGTCTGCCAGTGGTTCCAGGGGAGGTTGAGGTTGGCCCCGAGGACCCGTTTTTCCGCCGTTGGGGTTGTCCCGGGCAGCAGCGGGTGCCCAGGGTGGCGCCGGTTCTGCCCGGAACAACCTCTCCAGCGGCCTCCGAGGCGCCGGCCCGCGGGAGCTGGCCGAGGGGGCGGGGCTGTGAGAAGAAGGCGGGGCTTACGCTGAGGAGAGCCAATAGGAAGCGGGCGGGGCGGGAGGTGGCACCCCCTACCCGCGGCGCCCCGGCGCTTTCAAAGCCTCAACGGTCGCACGGGCGCAATCGTCCAATCGGAGCGCGCGGGGGCGGGCGGAGCGGCACGATCAGCCAGTCACGCGTGATCCTGGCACTGCCGGCCAATCAGAAGTGGAGGACCGCCGGCAGTACCTGCCTCTCCCCCGGCCCAGCATGCATGCTGGGAACTGTAGGCCTGGGGGCCTGAGGGAAGGAGCTGCGGGGCATGCTGGGAGGAGCACTGCTCTTCCATGTTGCGCATGCGCGCGGCGTGGACAATGAACCACTTCCGCTTTTGCCCGGAAGTCGCGTTCCGCGGCCTGATCCGGTGCGCGGCGGCGGCGGCGGCGGCGACGCGGCCTCCAGCCCGGTGGAGCCATGGCGGACGTGACCGCGCGGAGCCTGCAGTACGAGTACAAGGCGGTGAGTTCACCGGGCCCTCTCCGCTGCCGTTAACGCACCCCCGGGCTGCGCCGGCCCCGCTTCTGACCACCAGAGCTGGGTGTAGCGGCCCTTTAATGGGGCCGGGGGGCCTTTCTGAGGCCTAAACCCCTTTTTAAAGCGTTTTTGCGGGCCTTTTGCCTCTTCAAGTGGGAACCGGGAGCTAATGGAGTACCCGGGCCAGCAGCGCGCCGGTTCTCCCGGCTGAAACAAGGCCCGGGATGCAGCGAGTGGCTTAAACCCACGCCTTGGGGGGGCGCTTAAATACCATCCTAATTAATTAACATGCTAATTATTTGTGCATTGAGCAACGCGATCGCTTTTTATTGAAGTAAGTCGCGGGCAGGTGGTGGTACCGCACGGGCTGTGGGTCACAGGTGGGGCCGGCCCGGGGCCATCATCCTGCTCCTCCATTCCCGGTTCTTCTTGCCCTCCCCGCTCCAGAACTCTAACCTTGTCCTCCAAGCCGACCGCTCGCTGATCGACCGCACGCGGCGGGATGAGCCCACAGGGGAAGTGCTGTCCTTGGTGGGCAAACTGGAGGGGACCCGCATGGGGGACAAGGCCCAGCGCACCAAACCCCAGATGCAGGAGGAAAGACGAGCCAAGTGAGTGCAAGCACAGAGCCCTGGGGGGACACGGAGCCCTCACCCAGACTCAAATTCGTGTGGAAAACGCTCTGGGCGATTAACTTTTCATCCCTCTCCTTGATTAATGCAACTTTGGGTTGGTTTAGGGCTCTAAACAGGGTGGAATTTGGGAAATTTGGAATATTTGGAATATTTTGAACAGTCGTTTAGTTTTGGTGGTGCAAGCGCAGGGCTGGAGAGTGAAAACCGTCACCCTGGAAGATACAGTGACCTTGTTTTAGCATTAACAACCTAAAATAGAAGTGAAAAGTTAAAAAGAAAAAATCTATTTTTCTACTTTATTTTGGAAATAAAATAGGGGGGGGGGGCTGAGGGCAGAGCTGACCCCGGCGCTCTCCTCCCTCTGCCCAGGAGAAGGAAGCGCGACGAGGACAGGCATGACATCAACAAGATGAAGGGTTACACCCTGCTCTCGGAGGGCATTGATGAGATGGTGGGAATCATCTACAAACCCAAAACCAAGGAGACCCGCGAGACCTATGAGGTGCTGCTGAGCTTCATCCAGGCAGCTCTTGGGGACCAGGTGAGGACAGGGATGGCTCAGGGTGGGGGACAAAGCTGGTAAGATCCATCCCTTGGGTATTTTAGTTCTTCTTTTAATCTCATGGGGTGGTTTTGTTTTCTTGGTGCTGGGTTTGGGCTGAGGGACATTGTGGAGGTGCCTTCATAGAACTGTAGAGTCAGAAAATCACAGAATCATGGAACCATTGGGGTTGGAAAAGCTCTTGGAGCTCCTCCAGCATTCCTCCAGCACTGCCAGGTCCCCACTAACCCCTGTCCCTC
This sequence comes from Bucorvus abyssinicus, assembly GCA_009769605.1. NCBI lineage: Eukaryota > Metazoa > Chordata > Aves > Bucerotiformes > Bucorvidae > Bucorvus > Bucorvus abyssinicus. The sequence goes on along the minus strand of CM020059.1, from coordinate 1,100,590 downwards.
AGCACCACCTCCGCACAGCTGGGAAACCCCTCCAGGGACGGGGACTCCACCACTGCCCTGGGCAGCCTGGGACAGGCCGGAACAACCCCAATGGGACAGAAATGCCTCCTCAGGGACAACCTCAGCCTGCCCTGGAACAACTGGAGGACAGTTCCTCTCATCCCATCAAAGAGACCGACCCCCTCCTCACTCCAACCTCCTGTCAGGGAGTTGTTGAGAGCCAGAAGGTCTCCCCTGAGCCTCCTTTGCTCCAGGTTCAACCCCCCCAGGTCCTTCAGCTGCTCCTCAGTTCTCCAGAGCCTTCTCCATGGTCTCCAGACCCTTCTCTGGACACGCTCCAGCCCCTCAAGGTCCTTCTGGGAGTGAGGGGCCCAAACTGGACCCAGCATTCAAGGGGCGGCCTCCCCCGTGCCCCCAGTCCAGGGGGACCATCCCTGCCCTGCTCCTGCTGGCCACACCAGTGCTGGGACAAGCCCGGATGCCGTTGGCCTTCTTGGCCCCCTGGTCCCACTGCTAGCTCCTCTCCAGCCGCTCTTCCCTTAGCCTGGAGCGTTGCCAGGGCTTGGGGTGACCCCGGGGCAGGACCCAGCACTTGCCCTGGTTGCCCCTTGGCCCATTGGTGCTGTCCCATTTCTCCAGTTTTTCACCCAGTGAAGCATAAGCTTATCCAAGCCAGGAGCAGCCAGTTTCTCCAGGAAGATGCTGTGAAAAGCATTGTGAAATGCTTTACTGAAGTCTCAGTAGATGCATCCGCAGCCCTTCCCTCATCTGTTAATGAGGCCCCAGGAACGACCTGAGGCTGGAACCCCTCTGCTGGGAGGAGAGGGGAGAGAGCTGGGCAGGGTTCAGCCTGGAGCAGAGAAGGCTGCGGGGAGACCTTGGTGCGGCCTGTCAGTGCTTCAAGGGGGGGTCAGAAAGCTGGGGAGGGGCTGTTCAGCAGGGGCTGTTGGGATGTGACAAGGGCTGATGGGTTCAACTGGGAGAGGGAGATTGAGACCAGAGAGAAGGGAGAGATTGTTGCTGCTGAGGGTGATGAGACCCTGGCGCAGGTTGCCCCAAGAGGTGGGAGAAGCCCCATCCCTGTCACCACCCCAGGTCAGGTTGGCCCTTGGGGCTCTGGGGAAGCTGCTCTGGTTGCAGATGTCCCTGCTGCCTGCAGGGGTGTGGACTGGGGGAGCTCTGAAGCTCCTTCAACCCAAACTAGTCTGGGATTCTATGCAGTAGAAGGGACTGACCCCCTTCCCTTCCCGTTCTTCCTCCTGCAGCCACGCGACATTTTGTGCGGAGCCGCCGATGAGGTGCTGGCGGTGCTGAAGAACGAGAAGCTGCGCGATAAGGAGAGGCGGAAGGAGATCGACCTGCTACTGGGCCAGACCGATGACACCCGCTACCATGTGCTGGTCAACCTGGGCAAGAAGATCACGGATTACGGTGGAGACAAGGAAATCCAGAATATGGGTACGGGCTGTTGTCGGGGCTGGTGGAAAGGCGTGTTCCTGGGGCCAAACCAGCCTTACTCCAGGGTAGGGTTTGCACATGGAGAAGCCAGAAAAACATCTGGATGGTTTCCAAGCCCCCAAACCATGTTCTTTTCCCTTTCTGGCCGCGCAGGGGTGTGGGCGGTTGTGTGGCGCCCAGATTTAGCATTGAATTTCTTCCCCCTCCCCTTTGCAGATGACAACATCGACGAGACCTACGGGGTGAACGTGCAGTTCGAGTCCGATGAGGAGGTAGGAGACAAGGGGCCAGAGGGCGGCAGCAGGGTCCCTGCCCCATCCCCTCGTCCCATTTCGCTTGGTGCCGTTGGGAAGCGGCCGTTGGCTCTAGCTGGAAGGAGAAGGCGGATTATTTAGCTGCCACTTCGTGGCTTGGGGAGGATTTGTCGCTTATCCAGCTAATCCTCGGCTCATCGTGAGCCAACGTGAGGGAAAGCAGATGGTGATATTTAGATCTCGAAGTGGGGGGGAAAGTTGACAGCTGGGGAGGGAGAGGCTCGGAGATGCACTGGCTGGAGGCGTTTCCTAGAAACGCTCCCCGCGTGTTTTGGAAGAGGTTGAGAGACTGATAAGAGACAAAGACGGGATTGTTGGAGGCAAAACAGAGTAGGAACCGTCTTATCACGTGAAGAGCAGCGTGATGTTTCTGCTCCAAGCCCAACAAGGGTTGTTGAGCCGCCAGATTATTCATTCCTGTCAAGAAAAAGCTCTTTGATGTTGGCAGAAGCCACTTACTGGAACTTTTCTTTTGACAGGAAGGAGATGAGGACATCTATGGTGAAGTGCGTGACGAGGCGTCTGACGATGACATGGAGGGGGATGAAGCCGTTGTCCGCTGCACCCTCTCGGCCAACGTGAGTCGCCGAGGGCTGTGGGCAACGGGGTTTGGGCTCAGCTGGAGGGCGACCAGGGATCCCGTTTGTTTGGGCGTGGAGAGGAGCCTTGAAGCTGTTTCTAGTGGAGGCCAAGGTGGCTCCACAGTCATATCTGCTGGTTCTCTGCTGGTTCCCTGCTGCTCTGCCACGGTGGAGGGAGGCCCCAAACGCTCACCCCGCACCCCAAAGGCCACAGCTTTCCCCTGGCAGGAAAATAATGTATTTGTGGGTTTTTCCTCAGCTTGTTGCGTCAGGCGAGCTGATGAGCTCCAAGAAGAAGGATCTGCATCCTCGGGACATTGACGCCTTTTGGCTGCAGCGGCAGCTCAGCCGCTTCTACGATGACGCCATCGTTTCCCAGAAGAAGGCAGACGAAGTGCTGGAGATCTTGAAGGTCAGTGGCCACCCGAGCCCCGGGATCGCAGCGGTCTCGGAGCACCTTTCTGACTGCGACGACCCAAAACTGTGGTTCTTCAGATGAAACGTTTGCTGACATGTAGATAAGGACTGGAGAAGGTTGGGCCATGTTAATTCACAGAAATCTTTAAGGGGGAAGACAGGATTTTGTTGGGAAATCGTCCTAAGTTGGGTGTTTTCCTCCTGGTTTTGGTGCTGATGCTTGTGGGCATCGTGAACTCGCCAGGGAAGAAGGGGACAGGGGTGGGATTTTTGTTCCAAATTGATCACCTTGTCTTGAGTTGAGGAGTTCTCATTCCACGGGACACGGAGATAATGGCTCGTTCCTCCTTCCTCCTCCTCCCAGACTGCCAGCGATGACCGGGAATGCGAGAACCAGCTTGTTCTGCTCCTGGGCTTCAACACCTTCGACTTCATCAAAGTCCTGCGGCAGCACCGCATGATGAGTGAGTCCCTTTCACCCTCCCACCGTGGTGTTCTCTGGCTGTTCTAGCACAACTCGAGCCTTTTTACCTGCTGTTGGTGCTTCCCGAAGTTTGGCCCCTTGTTCTTCACTCCCTTTGGTTCGGTTCAACCCTTTAACCCCACCCACCACCCCTTAATCGTCCTCCCTCAGTCCTCTACTGCACTTTGCTGGCCAGCGCCCAAAGCGAAGCTGAGAAGGAAAGGATAATGGGGAAGATGGAAGCGGATCCCGAGCTGTCCAAGTTCCTGTACCAGCTGCACGAGACGGAGAAGGAGGATCTCATCCGGGTAAGGCAGGATGCGAGGAGGAGCTGGGGGATCGTGGCCGCTGTCTGCGGTGAGAGAAGAGCCCGCAGGCTTGGCTGGGGTCTTGAAACCGGAGGAGATGTTGCCCAGGTGGTGGCTCAGGCCCGGCTGAGCAGGTGGTACATTCACCACCTCATTTTTGAGACACTCAGATGTCTCCTTTGCCAGGAATCTGCAAGTGTCATGTGTTAACGGGTGTCTCACAGCACCCTGGGCCTCCTTGATGGGCGACTCACTGCGATAAACCACACTGGTCACCTCTAACCAGCTCCTGATCACCCAGGGTCAGAATTTAGCCGGTTCATTGGCTCTGCTTGGCCTTTGGTTGTTGGGTTTTGGGGCATATGGCTAGAAAAAACCTTGGTTACATGGATGCAAGGGCCCCGTTTGGTGTCTCTGTGTTTGAGGTGCACGGCAGGCACCGCAGGTTTGTGGGTCTTCACTCCTTGCGGCCTTTCATTTGCTCTCCTGGAAGCGGCCTGCCATGGGGGCACTGGTTTCAATGGTCAAAACTTCTTGGCTGTGGTTATGCAAGCGCCCAGGCTCTGCTTGTGTGGACCTGCAGCAGCTCGGCGGCTCTTCCCCGGGGCTGAATTCTTCCTCTCTTGGCGCAGGAGGAACGCTCTCGCCGGGAGCGTGTCCGTCAGTCCCGCATGGACACTGACTTGGAGACAATGGATCTGGACCAAGGAGGAGAGGTAAAACTCTTTGAAGTGATCTGCTCCTCACCCTGCAGACGAGCTCCCTCACAAAGTGCCAACAGAGCAGTCGAGGCAGCCTGGGCAGGACGATACCCAGAATAAGCCCCTGATGTGCTAAAGAGGCACTTGCCAATTGGCTGCAGTCGTGTTTCCTCCGGTCCCGGGGTGACAACGACAGCAGAGGGTTGTTCTAATCCTTTCCCGTTGCTGTCCCAGGCGCTGGCTCCCCGGCAGGTCCTGGACTTGGAGGATCTGGTGTTTGCCCAAGGTAGTCACTTCATGGCCAACAAGCGATGCCAGCTCCCTGACGGCTCCTTCCGCAGGCAGCGCAAGGGCTACGAGGAGGTGCACGTGCCTGCCCTGAAGCCAAAGCCCTTTGGCGCCGAAGAGGTGGGTGGCCTGAGGATTGAGCGTCCCCTCAGTGAGTTTGGAGGTGACAGCAAGATCAGAGATGTGGGGACAGGCCTGAGGGACAGGATCCGTCCAGAGGCATCTGGACAGGCTGGAGAAGTGGGTCTGTGTGAACCTCCTGAGGTTCAACAAGGCCAAGGGCAAGGTCCTGCCCTGGGGTCGGAGCAGCCCCCGGTGTCAGCACAGGCTGGGGGTGAGGGAACGGGGAGCAGCCCTGTGGAGAAGGGCTTGGAGGTGCTGGGAGGGTGAAAGGCTGGACATGAGCTGGCAATGGGCGCTGGTAGCCCAGAAGCCCCCCGTGTGCTGGGCTCATCCCCAGCAGTGTGGGCAGCAGGTGGAGGGAGGGGATCCTGCCCCTCTGCCCTGCTCTGGGGAGACCCCCCTGCAGTGCTGGGTCCAGGTTGGGGCTCCTCAGCCCAGCAGAGACACAGAGCTGCTGGAGTGGGGCCAGAGGAGCCCCAGGAGTGACCCGAGGGTGGAACCCCTCTGCTGGGAGGAGAGGGGAGAGAGCTGGGGGGAGCTCAGCCTGTGGAGCAGAGAAGGCTGCGGGGAGACCTTAGTGTGGCCTGTCAGTGCTTCAAGGAGGGGTCAGAAAGCTGGGGAGGGGCTGTTCAGCAGGGGCTGTTGGGACGGGACAAGGGCTGATGGTTCAACTGGGAGAGGGAGATTGAGAGCAGAGAGAAGGGAGAGATTGTTGCTGCTGAGGGTGATGAGACCCTGGCGCAGGTTGCCCCGAGAGGTGGGAGAAGCCCCATCCCTGGCACCACCCCAGGTCAGGTTGGCCCTTGGGGCTCTGGGGAAGCTGCTCTGGTTGCAGATGTCCCTGCTGCCTGCAGGGGGTTGGACTGAGTGAGCTTTGAAGGTCCCTTCAACCCAAACTGGTGTGTGAGCTGTCGTTCATATCATGACACTTCCTGGGACTCAACAAGCTTTGTGTGGCAGCGTGGCCTCATTACTGGTTGGGTTACAGGGCAGCTAACGAGCCTCGTTTGATCTCTCCTAACCTGCTCCATGGGCACGGGGCTTCTCTTCTGGCCACCTGGAGCCAGCCTGACCCCGTGAGCTACCAAAACAAAGGCCTTGTGCTCCATGTTTTCCTTTTCTAGCAACTGGTTTCAGTGGAAAAATTGCCCAAATACGCCCAGGCTGGATTCGAGGGGTTCAAAACGCTGAACCGCATTCAGAGCAAACTCTACCGGGCGGCGCTGGAGTCGGATGAGAACCTGCTGCTCTGCGCTCCCACGGTAAAACCACACCCCCGTTAGTCGGGTCCGGTGCATTGGAAACCGCAGGAAACAGCCGCTGCAGGCGAACCCTTCCCCGGGGACGAGGGGAGGGTGACAGGGCTGGTTCCACTCCCCTTCCAGGGCGCTGGCAAGACGAACGTGGCCCTCATGTGCATGCTGCGAGAGATCGGGAAGCACATCAATATCGACGGCACCATCAATGTGGACGATTTCAAGATCATCTACATCGCCCCCATGAGGTCCTTGGTGCAGGAGATGGTGGGCAGCTTCGGGAAGGTGAGGAGAGATCTGGGCCTGCCCCTGCTCCCAGTGTAGGTGGGGGAAGACGAGCTTTATCGTGGCTGCTTCCTCATTTGGTGCTTCCAGAGGGTTATAAGCTCTGGAGGAGTTTGTTGGGAGAGCGCTGTGGTGGGACCAGTATGAAACTGCACTGCTCCAAGGCTGCCCTGGGGGAACAGGCGTTTCTCCAGCTTAACCACTCACTGTCTTCCCCGTAGCGCCTAGCAACGTACGGCATCAACGTGGCCGAGCTGACGGGGGACCACCAGCTCTGCAAGGAGGAGATCAGCGCCACCCAGATCATCGTCTGCACCCCGGAGAAGTGGGACATCATCACCCGCAAGGGAGGGGAACGAACCTACACCCAGCTGGTGCGGCTGGTCATACTGGTGAGCGATGATGGGCTCCTGAACGCACGTTACCGGTTGAAGGCATCTCCGGTGCTTGGTGGTGGAGGGACTCGTGGGTGAGTCCCTGCTTTGGGGCGGGGGTGACTTTGTTTCCTCTTCCCAGGATGAGATTCATCTCCTGCACGATGACCGAGGACCCGTCCTGGAGTCCCTGGTGGCCAGAGCCATCCGCAACATCGAGATGACTCAGGAGGACGTGAGGCTTGTGGGCTTGAGTGCCACCCTCCCCAACTACGAGGACGTGGCCACTTTCCTGAGAGTGGACCCGGCCAAGGGCTTGTTCTACTTTGATAATAGGTACCGGGGGGAGCTGGAGTTGTTGGGAGCTGCGAAATTGCAGCCTCCTGTGGCAGGCGCTGGAGGGTTTGTGTGTCAGGGGGTGCCACCAGGCCTTCAGCCAGGGATGGGGACTCCACCACTGCCCTAGGCAGCCTGGGACATGCCTGGACAACCCCAACGGGCAAGAAATAGGTCCTCAGGGACAACCTCAACCTCCCCTGGAACAACTGGAGGACGGTTCCTCTCATCCTGGTGCTTGTTCCTGGGGAGAAGAGACCAAACCCCCACCTCACTCCAACCTCCTGTCAGGGAGTTGTCAGGAGCCAGAAGGTCTTCCGAGAGCCTCCTTTGCTCCAGGCTCAACCCCCCCAGGTCCCCCAGTTGCTCCTCAGACGTTCTCCAGACCCTTCTCCATGGTCTCCAGCCCCTCAAGGTCCTTTTGGCAGTGAGGGGCCCAAACTGGACCCAGCATTTGAGGGACAGCCTTCTCAGTGCCCCCAGTCTAGGGAGACCATCCCTGCCCTGCTCCTGCTGGCCACACCAGTGCTGGGACAAGCCCGGATGCCATTGGCCTTCTTGGCCCCCTGGTCCCACTGCTGGCTCCTCTCCAGCCGCTGTCACCAGCCCCCCAGGGCCTTTTCCCCAGGCAGTTTCCAGCTGCTCTGCCCCCAGCCTGGAGCATTGCTGGGGCTTGGGGTGACCTCAGGGCAGGACCCAGCACTTGCCCTGGTTGCCCCTCGGTCCACTGGCCTTGGCCCATCGCTCCAGCCTGTCAGTATGTGTTTATTGCTGGTAAATGGATGTTTAGGACTAGAAACAACCTCAAAATGGGCGCCCGGGTGTTGTCCTCACAGGAAGATGCTTTAGCAAAGGCAGATGAACCCTGCGCTGCAGGAGCTGTTTGAAGGAAGCTGAAATAGGGTTATGGTCCTTCCTGAAACAGCATTTTTCTCCCTGAGTGCGTGCACAGGAGATGTATTGTGTTTAGTCCAACTGGAGAGAGGTGGAGCCATCAAATTGCTGGGTAAACTGAGGCACAAAGCAGAGTATTGAGCTCAGTAGCAGAGGATGCCTTTAACAGGACCTTCCCGTTGGGGTTTCTCCAGTCCCCTGCTCTTTTATGGACTCTTTTTTTTTTTTTTTTTTTTCCTTACAGCTTCCGACCGGTGCCCCTAGAGCAGACCTACGTGGGCATCACCGAGAAGAAAGCGATCAAACGCTTCCAGATAATGAACGAGATCGTTTACGAGAAGATTATGGAGCATGCCGGAAAGAACCAGGTTCGAGGCTTTATTTCATGGTTCCTGACACACTTAGTGCTGGTTCTTGTCTGCTACTGGTGAGACTGGTGCTGGTTTGGGTGAGAGAGGGAGGAACAGGGGTCTTCTCTCTGTGCCAGCTCTCTGGTCAAGGTGTGGCCCGTCCTTTTAGAATGAGGGAGTGTTTGCAGTGCCTCATTGGAGCTCTGCCCGTGGTTCACGGGGCTCCTGGAGCGATTCCAGACCCCTCCCCACCCTGCAGTGGGTTGGGTCAAGTGCCTTTGCCTGCAGCAGCCGTAGCTGTTCCTCACCCAGCGACTATCCCCTCTGCTTGTTTGCCAGGTGCTTGTGTTCGTTCACTCCAGGAAGGAGACTGGGAAGACCGCCCGGGCCATCAGGGACATGTGCCTGGAGAAGGACACCCTGGGCCTCTTCTTGCGGGAGGGCTCGGCCTCCACTGAGGTGCTGAGGACCGAAGCTGAGCAGTGCAAGGTAACGGCCGGGCCAGCGCTGTCCTGGCACGGCGACAAAGACGCTGCCAGTTCGGGGCAGTGCTGCAGCCTTTGAGGTGCGCGCAACCTTCCGTCATCAGCTTGGGTCATGTCTCTGCTGCAGAACTTGGAGCTGAAGGACCTGCTTCCCTACGGCTTCGCCATCCACCACGCTGGGATGACACGGGTGGACCGGACGCTGGTGGAGGACCTGTTTGCTGACAAGCACATTCAGGTGAGCCTTGATGCCTTGATTTGGGGTAGGAACATCACGAGAAATGCTTGAGCCATGTTTTCCAACAGCCCTACGGGCAAAATTGAGAGGATCGGGCGTAGCCAACCCCCCATCCCACTCTGTGGCAGCTGGTGTCTGAGGAAGAAAGTCTTGATTTTTCTCTAAAAAACAGAAACTAAAAGCTTGTGGCCAGGAGTGGAGAGGGCAAGAGCTTCTCCCCTGGGCCTGGCCGAGTGGTTAAAGTTGTTGAGACCGTCACAGATCTCAGCTTTGTCCCTTTTGTGTGTGTCTCTAATGTCAGGACCAGCACTTCAGATCCATTTTACCCCTAGGAAGAGGCTTTGAGTGCTGCTTTGCTCCCGCAGGTGCTGGTCTCCACAGCCACGCTGGCCTGGGGGGTGAACCTCCCTGCTCACACCGTCATCATCAAGGGGACGCAGGTCTACAGCCCCGAGAAGGGACGCTGGACCGAGCTGGGGGCTCTGGACATCCTCCAGGTAAAGTGCTGGGACGCGGGGTGGCGTGTGTCCTGTCCCACTGAGGCACATTTGGGGGCTGCCTGAGCAGCCTGGCAGGGACACAGCAGCGAGGAGAAACCACCAAGAAAAAAAACTTTGTTTTTCCAACCTCCTCGTCTCGTTTCGCAGATGCTGGGACGCGCCGGGAGGCCTCAGTACGATACCAAAGGTGAGGGCATCCTCATCACGTCCCATGGCGAGCTGCAGTACTACCTGTCCTTGCTGAACCAGCAGCTCCCCATCGAAAGCCAGATGGTCTCGAAGCTCCCAGACATGCTGAATGCCGAGACTGTGCTGGGCAACGTCCAGAACGCGAAGGCGAGTGCGAGTCTTTGCTTTCCTCATGCCCTTCGGGGGGCACCTGGGGGGGATTGCAGGGGCCAGAGGGTGATCCATGGTGGGGAAAGGTGCTGTTTTGGCACGGGAGCAACAAAATTTAGTGCCTGGGCAGGGAATTTTTAAGAGATGTTGAGGAGCAGCCACAAGAAGGGAAGCAGGGAGATGCTTCCGAGCAGAATTCTCCCCACGGAGACGGGGAGAAGTCTGCGTGGGGAGAGTGGGTTTGGTTTTTCATTTGAATTTTAATTCCTTAGTATGTTTCTTGTGCTGGAGGAGATTGTGTACAGCACCGCTGGGCTCTGCTTTGGTAGGAGCAGTCGGGGCAGGATTCAGCTGGGCTCAGCCCATGGTGTCCTGGGAGCACCCAGCTCTGAGCGACAGCATTGCCCTTGCCTGTTCACCAGCTCTTCATGGCACGTTGGTGTCCCCTCAGGACGCGGTGAACTGGCTGGGCTACACCTACCTGTACATCCGCATGCTGCGCTCCCCCACGCTCTACGGCATCTCCCACGACGATCTGAAGGGGGATCCGCTGCTGGACCAGCGGCGCCTGGACCTGGTTCACACCGCTGCCCTCATGTTGGACAAGAACAACCTGGTGAAGTACGACAAGAAGACAGGAAACTTCCAGGTAAGACAGGGCTTGGGGAAGGGGCCGTGACCACGCTGAGCTGGGCAGGAGCATCCTCTGGCCGAGGGGTTTTATCACTGGCCTGGAGATGTCTCCCCGGCCGCAGCCTGGTTCCAGTTCAGCCTCTTCTGTCTGCGATCTCTGCTGCTTCACTCTGTTCCTCGTGGCAGGTGACGGAGCTGGGCCGCATCGCCAGCCACTACTACATCACCAACGAGACCATGCAGACTTACAACCAGCTCCTCAAACCCACCCTGAGCGAAATCGAGCTCTTCCGGGTCTTCTCGCTGTCCTCGGAGTTCAGGAACATCACCGTGAGGGAGGTATGGAGCTCCGGGGTGCCGCGGGGGAAGGTGCAGAGCTGGCCCCAAGAGGGACCGTTCGCATCTCTCCTGCCTCGGTTTTCTGCAGGAGGAGAAGCTCGAGCTTCAGAAGCTGCTGGAGCGAGTTCCCATCCCGGTGAAGGAGAGCATAGAGGAGCCCAGCGCCAAGGTGAGATCCGACCACCCCATTGAGGGGATTCCTTGACCTCTCCAGAGGAGAGCCGTTGTGGTAAACACCACTGGGGGTGGGATTTCTGTTCTCTTCCCTCTGCCGCGCGTCCTGGACAGTGTCAGAGACCTCAAAGAGCTGCAGGTGCTGGTTGAGCGCGTAGGACGGTTGGTCCCCATCGATCGCTCCTGTCCTGTGTTGACATCCTCTCTGTTCCCTTCCCCAGATCAATGTGCTCCTCCAGGCCTTCATCTCCCAGCTGAAGCTGGAGGGGTTTGCTCTCATGGCCGACATGGTGTATGTCACTCAGGTGAGCGAGGAGACCGGGATGGGGCCTCTGTTCCCTCTCCACGGAGGCATGTGCAGTCAAGCCACACCTCAGCCTTGACTATTTACACCTCAAACATTCCATTCGTGGTCATAAATGGCCTTGAAAAGAACCAGAGTGGTGAGAAGGTCTGACCCCCATGAGGGTCATTCATCGGAGCCTCCAGTTTGTAAGGAAGATAATGCAGTGCTGCAGGCCTGCGGCATAGCCTTGTTCTTCTTCCTGGGGTCCGGAATCAAGTAGCTGCTGCGCTTGGAGGTGTTTGGGATGAGGGACCTTCAAATGTAATCCAATCCGTAAAGGGGGCCTGTAAGAGAGACAAGGAAAAACTTCCCAGCAGGGGCTGTTGGGACAGGACAAGGGGTGATGGGTTAAACTGGGAGAGGGAGATTGAGACCAGAGAGAAGGGAGAGATTGTTGCTGCTGAGGGTGGTGAGACCCTGGCGCAGGTTGCCCCGAGAGCTGGGAGAAGCCCCATCCCTGGCACCACCCCAGGTCAGGTTGGCCCTTGGGGCTCTGGGGAAGCTGCTCTGGTTGCAGATGTCCCTGCTGCCTGCAGGGGGTTGGACTGGGGGAGCTCTGAAGCTCCTTCAACCCAAACCAGTCCATTACTGTGAAACTGGGCAGGAAAATGGGTAGAAACGGAGGGAGGGTTCAAAGTGCCGACGCAGCCGAGCTCTGAGAGCTGCTCCCTGTGCCCCCAGTCTGCCGGGCGGCTGATGCGGGCCATCTTCGAGATCGTCCTCAACCGTGGCTGGGCTCAGCTCACCGACAAGACCCTGAACCTCTGCAAGATGATCGACAAACGCATGTAAGTGAGACCATGGAACCGTTTGCTGACCGCGGGCTGGGTGAGACACCTCAGGCTGAGTCGGGAAGTGCCCGGTGGGGTGTGTGGTCGAGGGCTGGTGTGGGAAATCGTGGTGCTCTGGAGCCCGCCTGTCCCCGCAGGTGGCAGTCCATGTGCCCCCTGCGCCAGTTCAAGAAGCTGCCGGAAGAAGTGGTGAAGAAAATCGAGAAGAAGAATTTCCCCTTTGAACGGCTCTACGACCTGAACCATAACGAAATCGGTATGGAGCTGCGGGGAGGGGCCTCGGCCTCTTCATTCTCCCCCTCCGCCCTCCTCTTCCCCCTCCGCCCTCCTCTTCCCCCTCCGCCCTCCTCTTCCCCCTCCGCCCTCCTCTTCCCCCTCCGCCCTCCTCTTCCCCCTCCGCCCTCCTCTTCCCCCTCCGCCCTCCTCTTCCCCCTCCGCCCTCCTCTTCCCCCTCCGCCCTCCTCTTCCCCCTCCGCCCTCCTCTTCCCCCTCCGCCCTCCTCTTCCCCTCCGCCCTCCTCTTCCCCCTCCGCCCTCCTCTTCCCCCTCCGCCTCCTCTTCCCCCTCCGCCCTCCTCTTCCCCCTCCGCTCCGCCCTCCTCTTCCCCCTCCGCCCTCCTCTTCCCCCTCCGCCCTCCTCTTCCCCCTCCGCCCTCCTCTTCCCCCTCCGTGCTCTTCCTTCTTCAAGGGGCAGAACCAGTGAGGATCCTGAGGAGGACAGAGGCTGTGTCCTGGCGCTTGGATCACCCACACTTTCCCGTTTGGGAGCTGTTCGTTCCATCTGTCCTGACTTGTCCAACCTTTCCCTTGCAGGGGAACTGATCCGAATGCCCAAGATGGGCAAAACAATCCACAAATACGTCCATCTGTTCCCAAAGCTGGAGCTCTCGGTCCATTTGCAGCCCATCACTCGCTCCACCCTGAAAGTAGAGCTCACCATTGCCCCCGACTTCCAGTGGGATGAAAAGGTGAGCTGGGCTGAGGGAGGAGGGCGCTTCTGGGGCCAGGTTGTAGCAGGAGGACTGGTGTTCAGCTCCCAGAGGGCTGGAGTGGGGCGACGCAGACCCTCACATGAAGGTAATGAGAGCCCTCGCTTAGGTACATGGGTCATCTGAAGCTTTCTGGATCCTGGTGGAGGACGTGGACAGCGAAGTGATCCTGCACCACGAGTACTTCCTGCTGAAGGCCAAGTACGCGCAGGACGAGCACCTCGTCACCTTCTTCGTGCCCGTGTTCGAGCCACTGCCCCCGCAGTACTTCATCCGGGTGGTCTCCGACCGCTGGCTCTGTAAGTCGCTCACCCCGTTTGACGGCAGCTGTTCCTCCTGGGCTCTTAGGGGTCGTTCAGGTCCCTCAAAAGGCTTCTGACCCCTCAAGGGACAGCAGAGCCGGGGAGCCCATTGGCAGAGGGAGCTCAGAGATGAAACCACTGGAATAATTTCGGAGACTAAAATGTTTTTTTTCATGTGTCCAACAGCCTGCGAGACCCAGCTGCCCGTTTCCTTCCGCCACCTCATCCTCCCCGAGAAGTACCCTCCTCCCACTGAGCTGCTGGACCTGCAGCCGCTGCCCGTGTCGGCGCTGCGGAACAGCGCCTTCGAGAGCCTCTACCAGGACAAGTTCCCTTTCTTCAATCCCATCCAGACGCAGGGTGGGTGTCGCTTCTTCTCTCCCCCTCCAACCCACCTCTCCATGAGCTCTTTTGGTGTCCACAGTCCCATAGCCTTGATTTTCTGGGGTATCTTTCTCCGTGGTATGGAGTATCTTTGATAGATTCCTGGGGTTCACCAGGCAGCTGGTCCAGGGCTGTCAGGCAGCTCCTGGAAGCAAACGCCGCGGCTCTGGGTCACCAAGCTGGCTGGGCCCACCCCCTCCATCTGTGCTGCCTGTAGGGGTGGAGCTGGGAGCGAATCAGACCCTTAAACCCGCTTTTCTGAAGCTCCTCCTCGCTGAGGCTGGGTCCAGGCTGTGTTTTCCCTGCCCATTTCCAGAGATCTGTTCAAAATTAGTGGAGGTTGTGCTGAAACCGCTCTCTTCTGCCTCGTCCCTCTGTCCCCAGTGTTCAACACAGTTTATAACAGCGATGACAATGTCTTTGTGGGCGCCCCCACGGGAAGCGGAAAGACCATTTGCGCTGAATTTGCCATCCTGAGGATGTTACTCCAGAACTCGGAGGGGCGTTGTGTGTACATCACCCCCATGGAGGCCCTGGCAGAGCAGGTCAGCCCAGCAGCCTTACCCTGGCTTCGACTGGTTCTTCATCCCCTGCTCACTCTTCCTCATCTCTTCTTTGCTGTCACATCCCTCAGGATGACCCCAGAGTCTTGTATTTTTGGCAGGTCTTCATGGATTGGTACGAAAAATTCCAGGAGCGTCTCAATAAGAAGGTGGTTTTGCTGACGGGGGAGACCAGCACCGACCTGAAGCTGCTGGGCAAAGGGAACATCATCATCAGCACCCCTGAGAAATGGGACATCCTCTCGCGACGCTGGAAGCAACGCAAGAACGTCCAGAACGTCAACCTCTTCATTGTGGATGAAGTGCACCTCATCGGGGGGGAAAATGGGGTGAGTCTAGGAGGGGGGCAGCACGCTGCGGCGATGCTCCTTGTCAGGTCAGGCTCGGTAGCTGTGGGGTGGGTGGTTGCTCACTCCTAATATCTGGTCTGCGGTGGCTTTTCCTGCCCGAGCTGCTGGAATAGGAGGGCCGTATTCTTTGGGAAGCTCCTCTGGGGTCTCCATGGGTGAGAGTGTTTGGGCTGAGGGTGGCCGTGGTGGGGAAACTCGGTGTTCCCCTCCTGTTCCTGCCACAACCTGCCTTCTCCTGCCTGCAGCCGGTGCTGGAGGTCATCTGCTCCCGCATGCGTTACATCTCATCCCAAATCGAGCGACCCATCCGCATCGTGGCCCTCAGCTCGTCCTTGTCCAACGCCAAGGACGTGGCTCACTGGCTGGGCTGCAGTGCCACCTCCACCTTCAACTTCCACCCCAACGTCCGCCCTGTGCCCCTGGAGCTGCACATTCAGGTAGGGTTTGGGTCAATCTCCTCTCCTTTCCCTTCCACCCCCTCAGACAGCGTCACTGCCTCCTCCTCTTCCTGTGCAGGGCTTCAACATCAGCCACACGCAGACTCGCCTGCTCTCCATGGCCAAGCCTGTCTACCATGCTATCATGAAGCACTCGCCCAAGAAGCCCGTCATTGTCTTCGTCCCCTCCCGCAAGCAGACACGGCTCACGGCCATCAACATTCTCACCACATGCGCTTCCGACGTCCAGAGGCACAGGTATGGGTGCCGTGGCCGGTGTCCCCACTCTGAGGCAGGCATCGGTTGTGGGTTGAGGGATGGGAAATGGTGTCATTAGATGTCACTCAGGTAACGCTCCAGGCTGGGGGAAGAGCAGCTGGAAACTGCCTGGGGAAAAGGCCCTGGGGGGCTGGTGACAGCGGCTGGAGAGGAGCCAGCAGTGGGACCAGGGGGCCAAGAAGGCCAACGGCATCCGGGCTTGTCCCAGCACTGGTGTGGCCAGCAGGAGCAGGGCAGGGATGGTCCCCCTGGACTAGGGGCACGGGGGAGGCTGCCCCTTGAATGCTGCGTTCAGTTTGGGCCCCTCACTCCCAGAAGGACCTTGAGGGGCTGGAGTGTGTCCAGAGAAGGGTCTGGAGACCATGGAGCAGGGTCTGGAGCACAAGTGCGCTGAGGAGCAGCTGAGGGACCTGGGGGGGTTAAGCCTGGAGCAAAGGAGGCTCCGGGGAGACCTTCTGGCTGTCGACAACTCCCTGACAGGAGGCTGGAGTGAGGGGGGAGGTCAGTCTCTTTCATGGGATGAGAGGAACCGTCCTCCAGTTGTTGCAGGGCAGGTTGAGATTGTGCCTGAGGAGGCATTTCTGTCCCGTTGGGGTTGTCCTGGCGTGTCGCAGGCTGCCCAGGGCAGTGGTGGAGTGCCCATCCCTGGAGGGGTTTCCCAGCCATGTGGAGGTGGTGCTGAGGGACAGGGGTCAGTGGGGACCTGGCAGTGCCTGGGGAACGGGGGGACTCAAGGACCTCAAAGGGCTTTTCCAACCCCAGTGGTTCTGTGGTTCTATGGTCAGGGGGGTCCTGGCTCGCTGGCCCCAGCAGCAGGCTCTTCACCCCCTTCTCTGGCAGGTTCCTGCACTGCGCAGAGAAGGATCTGGTCCCGTACCTGGACAAGCTCAACGACAACACTCTGAAGGAGACGCTTGTGAACGGTGTGGGCTACCTGCACGAGGGGCTGACTGCCATGGAGCGGCGGGTGGTGGAGCAGCTCTTCAGCTCTGGTGAGTGGGATGGGATGGGGGACACACCACTTCCGCTAGTGAACCCTTTCCTCTGGAGCTTGACCATCTTTGGATGGGTGATAGCAGCTTGCTCAAGCTTTACCATCTCTTCTGGACCTCCCTGTTTGCCAAGACCCCTCAGCCTGACCACGGACCCCCCAGGTCTTTCTCCCCACCCCGATTTCTGTGAGCCGCAGAGGTGCTCTGCGGGCTGACGGCTCTCCCCGCACCCCTTCCAGGAGCAGTGCAGGTGATGGTGGCTTCCCGCAGCCTCTGCTGGGGTATGAACATCGCCGCCCACCTTGTCATCATCATGGACACACAGTACTACAATGGCAAGATCCACGCGTGAGTCTGTGACGCTGCGGGCGAGACCATCCGTGGCTTCCCTTGGCGTCCCCCCACTGTGCTGAGGAACCCCAAAGACCCTCATCCCTGCCCAGGCAGAGGCTGGGAGTCACCAGGGAGCGGTGGGAGCTTTCCATGGAGCTTCATCAAGTCTCTCCCTGCGTTGCAGGTACGTGGATTACCCCATCTACGATGTGCTGCAGATGGTGGGCCACGCCAACCGCCCGCTGCAGGACGATGAGGGCCGTTGCGTCATCATGTGCCAGGGATCCAAGAAGGTGAGCAAGGAGCAAGTCATCCTTCCCGGCCCGGGAACAGCGGGTCTCCTGCCTGGGGCCCTGGATTTCTTCTCCCACCTTTGGGCAGGGTGGTGTCAAACCCTGGCTCGGAGCCTGGGACGTGCTGCTGGAGTTTGGAGGCACTGGGGTTCCTTCACGCCTTCCCTCTCCTCCTGCCCCACTGTAGGATTTCTTCAAGAAGTTCCTCTACGAGCCGCTGCCAGTGGAATCGCACTTGGACCACTGCATGCACGATCACTTCAACGCCGAAATTGTCACCAAGACTATTGAAAACAAGCAGGATGCGGTGGACTACCTCACCTGGACCTTCCTCTACCGCCGGATGACGCAGAATCCAAACTACTACAACCTGCAAGGTGAGCAGACCCCCCCGATATCCCTGGGGGCTCTGCTTCTGCCAGAGCAGCTTTTCTCCAACCCAGGGGTGTTTGAGCCCCTCCACGACACTGCTGTCCCCACAGGCGTGTCCCACCGGCACCTCTCGGACCATCTCTCGGAGCTGGTGGAACAGACGCTCAGCGACCTGGAGCAGTCCAAGTGCATCAGCATCGAGGATGAGATGGACGTGGCTCCTCTGAACCTGGGCATGATCGCAGCCTACTACTACATCAACTACACCACCATCGGTGAGGGCCTGGCCAGGACCGGAGGCCGCTCTCCGTCCCCTCCCTGGTCTGCGTCAGCCGCCCGAAGGCAACTCGTGCCACAGGGTTGAATGCTGGCTGCTTTTCCCTCACCCCACGGCCACTCCGGTTTCCCCAGAGCTCTTCAGCATGTCCCTGAACGCCAAGACCAAGGTGCGAGGGCTGATTGAGATCATCTCCAATGCTGCCGAGTACGAGAACATCCCCATCCGGCACCACGAGGACAATCTGCTGCGGCAGGTGAGCGGCAGCGCGTCGTGTCCGGGGGCTGGAGGGGCCAGACGTGGCTTCCTGTAGGGTCACAGATTGAAGGAACCAGAGAATCACACCATCAGTTGGGTTGGAAAAGCCCTTTAAGCTCCTTGAGTCCACCCCAGCGCTGCCAGATCCCCCCTGACCCCTGTCCCTCAGCACCACCTCCACATGGCTGGGAAACCCCTCCAGGGATGGGGACTCCACCACTGCCCTGGGCAGCCTGCGACAGGCCGGGACAACCCCAGCGGGACAGAAATGCCTCCTCAGGGCCAACCTCAACCTCCCCTGGAACCACTGGAGGACAGTTCCTCTCGTCCCATCAAAAAGACCGACCTTCCCCTCGCCCCAACCTCCTGTTAGGGAGTTGTCGAGAGCCAGAAGGTCTCCCTGGAGCCTCCTTTGCTCCAGGCTCAACCCCCCCAGGTCCCCCAGTTGCTCCTCAGATGTTCTCCAGACCCTTCTCTGGACACACTCCAGCCCCTCAAGGTCCGTCTGGGAGTGAGGGGCCCAAACTGGACTCAGCATTCGAGGGGTGGCCCCCCCAGTGCCATATCGGGGGTCAGGCCAAGGAGCCTGCCCATATTTTCACTCTGGGATTTAAAGCACTGACAGATGGACCATTTCTTCCCGTAGCTGGCCCAAAAAGTCCCCCACAAACTGACCAACCCCAAATTCAACGACCCCCATGTCAAGACCAACCTGCTGCTGCAGGCCCACTTGTCACGCATGCAGCTGAGCGCCGAGCTGCAGTCGGACACCGAGGAGATCCTCAGCAAGGTACGAGGGGGCCGCGGGGCGGGCTGAGCCCCCCGGGGCAGAGCCTCGGGCATTGAATTTTGTAATAAAATAGAGGGTGAGGGACCCCCTTGGTGATTTCCCTGTGGTTTTTGAAGCCTCACAGGCTGTTTTATCAGGGGGCAGGTGACAAGCCAGTGTCTCTTGCCCAATCAGATGATTTAAGGGTCACTTGTCCTCTTGGAGGGTTGGAGTGTTGATGTGGGCGGCTTTCCACAGTTTCATAGTGGGTTTGGTCCGTCTGTGCCCGGATCTCACCCATGTTCTGCTGCCTCCAGGTCGAACGGTCCTTTTCTTCACTGCCATGAGTTGCGGTTCCTCTTCCTTTGGTCATTAACGGTCACTAATTCTCATAATGATCTTCATTAACCTTGTTCAGAATCATGGAACCATTTGGTTGGAGAAGCCCTTGGAGCTCCTCCAGTCCTCCCCAGCACTGCCAGGTCCCCACTGACCCCTGTCCCTCAGCACCACCTCCACACGGCTGGGAAACCCCTCCAGGGATGGGGACTCCACCACTGCCCTGGGCAGCCTGGGACAGGCTGGGACAACCCCAACAGGCAAGAAATGGCTCCTCAGGGACAACGTCAGCCTGCCCTGGAACAACTGTTCCTCTTGTTCTGGGAGCAGAGCCTGACCTCCTCCTCGCTCCAACCTCCTCTCAGGGAGTTGTTGAGAGCCAGAAAGTCTCCCTGGAGCCTCCTTTGCTCCAGGCTCAACTCCCCAGGTCCCTCAGCTGCTTCTCAGTGCACTATCAGGGTCATGCAAAACTATTTCTTCATGACTAAGACAGAGTTGGGTCACTTCTAGGTTACAGCTGGTGGCCAAAGCCTTCAGCAGTGTCCAAAGTGTCCAGTTCCAAGAGATTTCAGGTTATTTTAGTTCCTAACGTGCTGTATCACTGCCTCCTGTCCCCTCCCCACCCCTCGCCCCCAGGCGATCCGGCTGATCCAGGCCTGCGTGGACGTGCTCTCCAGCAACGGGTGGCTCAGCCCCGCGCTGGCCGCCATGGAGCTGGCGCAGATGGTGACCCAGGCCATGTGGTCCAAGGATTCCTACCTCAAGCAGCTGCCTCACTTCACCTCCGAGCACATCAAGCGCTGCACGGACAAGGTCAAAGCTTGGGGGGAAGCGCCGGGGTCCTGCCCTCGCCCCTCCCCAGAGTGGCCAAGGATGGGCGAGGGCTGAAACCTTCTTCGTCGCAGGGGGTTGAGAGCGTCTTTGACATCATGGAGATGGAGGACGAGGACCGCAATGCCCTGCTGCAGCTCTCGGATGCCCAGATCGCCGACGTCGCTCGCTTCTGTAACCGTTACCCCAATATCGAGCTCTCCTACGAGGTGGTGGAGAAGGAGAGTATCCGCAGGTGAGGCGGGGAGGGGTCCCCCACCCCGGGCGCGGGGCCAGGGGGGACGCCCTGACCCTCCACGTCTGTTCTCCCCACGCAGCGGCGGCCCCGTGGTGGTGCTGGTGCAGCTGGAACGCGAGGAGGAGGTCACCGGGCCCGTCATCGCCCCGCTTTTCCCCCAGGTACTGGTGGCACCGGGGCAGCAGAAGTAAGGGGGGGGGGGATTGTCCCCCCGATGCCCCCAGCCCGTTAACTCTTCCCTTCCCTGCAGAAACGCGAGGAAGGCTGGTGGGTGGTGATCGGCGACTCCAAGTCCAACAGCCTCATCTCCATCAAGCGCCTGACGCTGCAGCAGAAGGCCAAGGTGAGCGGGATGGGGCAAGAGCGTGACTGGCACCCAACTGGGTGAGCCGGGTGGGTGCCCCCTCTCCTCAACACCGTTTTTTTTTTTTGTCCCCCCTCACCACGTAGGTGAAGCTGGATTTCGTCGCCCCGGCTACGGGGACCCACAACTACACGCTGTATTTCATGAGCGACGCCTACATGGGCTGCGACCAGGAGTACAAGTTCAGCGTGGATGTCAAGGAGGCGGAAAGTGACAGTGACTCCGACTAACGACGGCCCTGGCGAGGGTCCACCCCCCACCCCATAGTGTAGCCACCACACCCCGTGGTAGTGTTGTGTCCCCCCGCTGCCCCTTCCCCGTGTCCCCTCCCATTGTTTTTTAAGGTGTTGAAGCTTTGTACAGTGTTTTTTTTTCTAGTTGGAATAAATCTGGAGATCCCACTCATGCTGCTGGGTCTGGGGAGGGGGGGAAAAAGGGGGAGGAAACGGGCACATCCCCCACCTCACCACATCACTCTGTGCTCCAAAAAAGTTCGTTAATAAAGGAGGAGGTAGTTTAGCAGCGGCGTCTGGGAGCTCTGTGGTGGTGCCAGTGGAACTAAACACTTCCCCCCAGGCTGAGCTTCACCCCCCCTGGGCACAAAACCAGCTCCCCACTGGGCACATCCTCCTGTGCCACCTCTCCGGGGAGCGCCTGCACCCTGTGCTGCTCCCCCCGAGGGTGCTGGTCGGCACCAAAAGGAAGAGCTGGAGGCTTTGGCTGGGAGAGTAGAGATTTATTGAGCCTGGGGAAGGAGGGAGAGTGGAGAGTCCTGCTCTGTCTCCCAGCGCCGCATCCCTGGGGGATCCGGTGGGACCCTGCAGTCCCCTCAGTGCCCAACTGGCGGCACAGCGGAGATCTGTCACCCTCTTCTGCACCCGGGGTGGTGGAACGCGCCCGTCTCAGCAGCTTTCGGGGCGCTGGTACCTCCAGAAGGCGATGTCCCCATCATCGCCGCAGGACGCCAGCAAGCCCGGCTCCTTCGGGTGCCAGGCCACGCAGTTGACGTCCTGGGCGTGCGCCCGCGGCACGTGGGCGGCCAGGGCGAAGGTGGGCTGCCGCGGGTTGCCCGTCGCACTCTCCTCGAAGACCCGGATGGCGTCGTCACCACAGGCTGTGGCCAGCGCCCCGGTGAGGTGGCACCTGGAGCGGGGCGGGACAGAACGGGGTGCAAGTCACCCGTGGTGGCACCAGGAGGAAACGGAGCCGGGGGTGACAGCGGGCTTGCCCCACTCACCACGCCACGTCGTAGATGGTCCTGGTGTGGTAGCCGGAGAGGGTGCAGACGCACTTCCAGGTGGGCTCGTTGTCGCTACAGGCCACCCCTGCAAGGCCACCAAGTCACCACGGCTCCTCACCCTCTTCTCCCGCAGCAGGTCACGAGCCCCGTGCCTACCGGCCTCACCTTCCTCGTTGCCTGGTTTGTAGCGGCGCCAGACCCGCACCGTCTTGTCGTCACTGCAGGAAGCCAAGCGCTCGCCACTGCGGTCGAAGGCCACGCTCCAGACGGTCGACTCGTGGCCCTCGAGCGTGGCGCAGCACACCCAGTCATCCTCCTCCTCCTGGTACAGCTTCACCGTGTCGTCGTAGCTGGCCGAGGCCAAGAGCTGAGGGAGGAACTGGGTGTCAAGAAGCCACCCCGACACCCGCTGGTTTGAGGGCGGGGTGGGGCGGGAGCCACTACGGGCCCAGGTCTGTGCCCAGCACCAGGGTGGGGTTTGGAGTGTCCCCCCTCGGTTGGTACCTCCTGGTTCGGGTGCCACACCACATGCTTGACGTCCTGCGTGTGGGAGTTGAGGACGCTGACGCACTCGTACTCCTCCTCCTCATCCACTGCGGGGTGAAAAGGGGCATGGTGAGAACGGGGTGGGGGATTCCCCTCCATCGTCCCCTTCCGTCACCCCCCCCTCACCTTCCCAGACCCAGACGCTCTTGTCCCGGCTGCAGGTTGCGAGCAGGGTGCCAGAGGGTGCCCAGGCCACCGACTTCACCTCGTTCTCGTGTCCCTCCAGCGTGGTGATGCACTGGGGAGGGCGGAGAGGGGAGCAGCGGGACAGGGTGAGGTGGGGGGACACCAGGAAGGCCCCCGGGGTGGGTGCTGTGGGGTGAGGGGGTCTCACCTGGAAGTCATCCTCGTGCCTCTTCCAGATGCAGGTGGTGGCATCGAAGCTGGCGGAGGCCAGGTAGGAGCCGCAGGGCGACCAGGCCACCCTGCGCACCGTGCGCTGGTGCCCCTCGCCCAGCACGGCCCGGCAGGACCAGCCCTGCCCTGGGGACAGCGCCATGGGGTCACCTCGGGACAGGCCCTGCCCCCAGGACACGCCCCTCTAACACCGACCAATCAGGGGGTCCCTCTAGCCCCGCCCCTTCACCCAGACCTACCCTCACTGCCCCTCTAGCTCCACCCCTCCATATAGCCCCCCACATAACCTCTCTAACCACGCCCCCTCATCAATTATTGGCCCGTGTGGCCCCGCCCCTTCACAAACTCCTCCCTTACTGGCCCTGGAAGCCCTGCTTCCTTAACCAGCCCCTCCCACCAGCGCTCTAACCCCGCCCCTTCACACAGCCCCTCCCTTATTGGCCCTTGTAGCCACGCCCCCGCCACACCTCCCTCTGGTCCCCCTATCTCCTCCCTGTCTCTCTAACCCCGCCCCCTCACCAACCCCTCCCTTATTGACCCTTGTAACCCCGCCCCTTCTGCCAGCCCCCTCACACCCCCTCTAGCCCCGCCCCCTCACGCAGCCCCTCCCTCCCGGTCCCTCTAGCCCGGCCCCTCGCCCGGCCCCGCCGCGCACCTTCCCGGCCCCACAGGCGGATGAGCCGGTCCCCGCCGCAGGAGGCCAAGAGGCCCCCGCCGGGGCTCCAGGCCAGGAACCAGCACCGGGAGTCGGGGTGCGCCGGCACGCGGCACAGCAGCTCCAGCGCCTCCTTCATGACGACGTTCCCGCCGACCGCGCCGTGACGTCAGCGCGCCGGAAGCGGAAGCGGGCGCCGAGCGGAAGCGGTGTGTGAGGTGGGGGGGGCGCCCGGTGTGAAGCCGCGGCCGGAGCCGCCGCCGGTGCCGCCGGGCCCGCAGCGAAGCGGCGAGGCGGGATGTACACCCCGGGCGGGCCGGGGCTGCCCGGCGGGCGGCGGCGGCGGGGGGCGGCGGCAGGCAGCGGCCTGCCTAAGCAGCCGGAGCGGAGCCTGGCCTCGGCGCTGCCCGGTGCTCTCTCCATCACGGCGCTTTGTACGGCGCTGGCCGAACCCGCCTGGCTCCGTATCCACGGCGGGACCTGCGCCCGGCAGGAGCTGGGCGTCGCCGATGTCCTGGGCTACGTCGACCCCGAGCTGCTGCGAGGTGAGGCCGGGCCGGCGGGGTCCCTCCTCCCCTCTCCTCCATCCCCGGGGGGCGCCGGGCCTGGCCTGGGCCGCCCCAAACCCACCCCCTAGGCCCCGGCCAGCCCCTTCGTGAAGGTCGTTAACAAGGTTTTTGCCTTCCGACAGCCCCAAAATAAGGTTTTCCCACTTATTTTAGTGTTTAAACCATCAAGTACAAACTCGGCTGCGATTAAATGTGTGTGTGCGCCGTTATTGGCGCTAAAAGGGGCCTCGGAGCGGCTCTGCCACCGTTAAACTGGTCCAGAAGAAGCCCCAAAATGTTGTTTCTGACTTATTTGAGCCGCCCGAGTCCCAACAGCGGGATTTATGCAGAATTTGGGGGGGTTTAATGAATTAAACCAACAAATCGACGTGGATAAACCTGAATTATAGGATAAAACTTGCTGGGCAGCCGAGTTACACCTGTGTTTTCCTGTTTTCAAGTTCTTTCACCCCAAATTTGGTTCCTTTGTGTTTCTTTACCTTTAATTTCCACAACAACAATAATTTATACAGTGAAATTCATATCCGGGCCGACCGCCGCTGGGTGAAGCAGCTCCTGTTCTAGGGTTTTACACCCCCGTGGGGAGGTCTCATGATACCGGTTGCTCTTGAGGAGTAATTTGGGTGGAAAAAAGGCGTTTTCTGGTGCTCAGCACCTATTTTTCTCTCTTTTCCTCCCAGATTACTGCATGAACCCGCAGACCGTGCTGCTGCTCCGGGTCATCGCTGCCTTCTGCTTCCTGGGAATCATCTGCAGCCTCTCGGCTTTTCTCCTCGACGTCTTCGGCCCCAAACACCCGGCGCTGAAGATCACCCGCCGCTACGCTTTTGCTCACATCCTCACAGGTAAAAGAAAGCCCCTGGGGGAGTCTTTATTCCATCCCCAACTAGAAAAAAAATCCCCTGAAGGGTTTTCTTAGCCCCGTGGCACCCACAGAGCTCCCCCTGCGCGGCGTTTCGGGGCTGAAGGAGGTTTGTGCAGCTAAAATTGGGGTTAAATCGGGGGGGAAGAGGTTGAGGATGAACTTTTGAAGCATTTTATTTTTCTAAGAGGTCCCAGAGCGCTTCTCCGAGGGCACAAAGTCACCTCTGTGGCCTGGGGAGGTCGAAGGAGCTTTAACCTTATCCCCAGTGGAATTACCAGCGTCACCCCCGGGCAGCTCAGGGAAAGGCTGAGCTGTCACTGAGCATAGATTTGGCCCTCCTGGGTCACCGAAACTCCCCGGCCCAACCGCTCAGCTCGCGGCTGTGGTGCCGGCTGCCCTGCTCAGCAGCCGCTCCTCCCAGCTGCTGCCCACCACCACCGTTTCCCCTCTCAGGCTGGATTTTGGGGCATTTTCCCCTCTCTTAGGCTATATTTGGGGTATTTTCCCTTCTCTTGGGCCGCATTTGGGGCATTTCCCCCACTCTTGGTCCAGATTTGGGGTATTTCTACCTCTCTCAAGCCAGATACTGAAAATTTGCCCCTCTCTCAGGCCAGATTCTGGGCATTTCCACCTCTCCTGGGCCAGATTTTGGGCATTTTCCCCTTTCTCAGGCTGGATTGTGGGAATCTCCCCCTCTCTTGGGCCAGATTATTGGAATTTTCCCCCCCTCCCACACCACATTTGGGGCATTTCCCCCTCTCTCAGGACGGATTTGGGGC
Source organism: Bucorvus abyssinicus (assembly GCA_009769605.1). Classification (NCBI taxonomy): domain Eukaryota; kingdom Metazoa; phylum Chordata; class Aves; order Bucerotiformes; family Bucorvidae; genus Bucorvus; species Bucorvus abyssinicus. Next base: position 1,075,218 of record CM020059.1, on the reverse strand, counting down.
ACTTGCCCCTCTCTCAGGATGGGTTTTTGGCATTTCCCCCTCTCTTGAGCCTTTTTGGTGGCATTTACCCCTTTCTCGTGCTGGATTTGGGTCATTTTCCCCTTTCTCATGTCAGATTTGGGTCATTTCCCCCTCTCCCAGACCACACTTTGGGTCATTTCCCCCTTTCTCCTGCCAGATTTGGGTCATTCCCTCTCCCTCCATCACATTTTACCCCTTCCTTTGCCTCCTCCGCCCTGCCCTACTCTCACCATCTCTCCCCCTCTCCGCCCCCACCCCAGTCCTCCAGTGCGCCACCGTCATCGGCTTCTGCTACTGGGCCTCGGAGCTCATCCTGGCCCAGCAGCAGCAGCACAAGAAGTACCACGGCTCCCAGGTCTACGTCACCTTCGCCGTCAGCTTCTACCTGGTGGCGGGCGCCGGGGGGGCCTCCATCCTCGCCACCGCTGCCAACCTGCTGCGGCACTACCCCACTGAGGAGGAGGAGCAGGCTCTGGAGCTGCTCTCCGAGATGGAGGAGAACGAACCCTACCCGGCCGAGTACGAGGTCATCAACCAATTCCAGCCCCCCCCAGCCTACACCCCCTGACGCCGCGGAAAACCCTCCCAAACCCCGCCCCTGCCCCAAACTCCGCTGCCTCGGCACCTCCCAAAGAACATTCCGTGGTGGATCGTCGAGGGTTTTTTTGTTTTCCACCTCTCTCTTTTATTTTACAAACTCCACGGTGGGATTTGGGACCCTCGGCCGGCTGGAAGAACGGCGTCACCCCGCCTCGTTTCTCCGGGGTGGGGGGGACATCTGCGCTGGCCCCCCCTCAGAGTCTCATCCCCTCCACCCCTGCGCCCTATGGAGAACTCAGTCATTGCTCCGTACCCCCCGGAAAAGTCGCGATGCGCCCGGTCTGTGTCTATTTATATATGGGGGGGGGAAACAGCCCTTTGGAGTGGGAGGGGGCTGAATCAACCCCCCCGCGCCCACCCCACGGGCATTTTGCACTTTATTCCAGCTCGTGGCGGTGCTTTTGGGGCCCCCAAAGCCCCCTTCGGCAGCGGGTTGGGGTCAAAGCAGCTCTTTTACTGCCGGCGGTTGTTTTAGGGAGGGCTCTGACCCCCCCAGCGCGGCGTCCGGTGTCTGCCCAAGCAAATCTCAGGGGGGTTTGAGCCGTGGAGCAGCGCTGGAAAACCGCCGGCTCTGCCTGGAGCTGGTTTTGAGCCCCTGAGCTCTGCGTCTACCCCCGCCTTGTCCCCTTTTTCACCCCAAATCCGCGTTTTATCACCCCGTTTCCCTCCCCAAGCCCCAGAACGCCGCCGGAGCTCGAGGAGCCAACGCTTCCCTGGCTGGAGAACCACGGCGGGGGGGACAGCGCCGTGATTTTGGGGCTCACTGACCCCAGCACCAAAAAACTCTGGGCTGGTTCTGCCCAGAGCAAGAAAACGGCCCCTTGTAGCCTCTCGACCCCCCCACTAATGCTTTTACTCCTGATTTTCTCGTCCCTTTTTATTTCCCCCCACCCCACACGGGCTATGCAAGAGCTTCACCCTCTCTCTGGGCACAAACCCGGCCCCAGGGCTCCGAGGGGGCAAATCAGCCCCAAAACCTCAAGGGTTTGGGGTTGGGGGGTGGTTTGAGCAGCTCCTCTTCCTCCTCCTTCCCACGGCCAAAGGAAACCAGTCCCCCCCCTGCCGCGTCGATGGGGTTTGGGTGGGGCCCCGCCGGGGACTTCATATGCAAGAGGGGCTGGAGTGTAAATAGTCTGGATTTGGGTAAAAAACACCCCAGAAGGAGCCACGCGCCGTTGTCTCGTCCCCCTCCGCGGAGCTCAGGGGAGCCCGGATGGGACGCGGGTGCTGTGGGGTGTGGGGGTGTCCACCCCCCGCTCCCAGGAAATAAAGGGGTGCAAAGAGCTGGGTGTGGGAGCATGTGCTTTGTTCTGGGGGGGAAAAGGTGGGGGGTGGCCCTTGGGATGTGCCCTGATGACCAGCCCTGTCCTGCACCCCAGTAACCCCCCGCACCCCAGTAAATACCTTCTGCACCCCAGTAACCCCCCCTGCACCCCCAATAGCTCCCCCTGCCCCCCAGTAACCCCCCTGCACTCCATTAACCCCCCCTGCACTCCAGTAACCCCCCACACCCCAATAACCCCCCTACACCCCAATAACCCCCCTGCACCCCAATAGCCCCCCTGCACCCCCAATAACCCCCCTGCACCCCAATAACCCCCCCTACACCCCAATAGCCCCCCTGCACCCCCAATAGCCCCCCTGCACCCCAATAGCCCCCCTGCACCCCACCAACCCCCTCTGCACCCCACAGCCCCCCAATAACACCCCCCGCACCCAGTAACCGCCCCTGCCCGCAGTCACCCCTCTGCCGGAGGGGGCGTGGTCTCGCCTAATCCCGCCCCCTAGCCTAAGCCACGCCTTCCGCGCCCTTGCCCGCTCACCCTCCCTTCCGCGCCCGCGAGCGTGCGCGGGGCGGGGCCCCTCCCCCGCGGCCACCCAATAGCTGCGCGGGCAGGCGAGGCGGCCGCCAATGGGGCGGCGGCGCGGCGCGATGACGCAAGCGGCGCGACGCGGGGCGGCCCGCGGAGGCAGCGGCGGCGGCATGTTGCAGCCGCTGCGGCCGCTCGTCGGCCTCGTCGCCCGCTGCGCCCGCACTGGCCGCCTCGGGCCCCGCTCCCCCGGGTCCCACGACGCTCCCGCCGCTGCCGGCGGGCGGCGGGGCCTGCTGGACCTGCTGGCGAGGCAGTGCAGCTGCGTGACGGGGCAGCGGGCGCGGCGGGCCCGCCGGGCCTGGTACCGCGGGGGTAACGGCGCTGGGGACGGGGCGGCGGAGCGGGCGAGGCGCGGCGGCGCCGCCGGCGGAGGAGGAGGAGGAGGAGGGTGGTGGTGGTGGTGGTGGTGGCGAGGGCCGCCCCGAGGCCGCCCCGCCTTCGCCGCCACCGGCCGCCTTATGGCGACCCTGGCCGGTGTCTTCGTCTGGGACGGGCAGCGCATCGAGGAGGAGGAGCTGCAGCGGTGGGTGTCCGCCGCGGCCCCCCCCCGGGGATCGGGACAACCCCCACCCCCATCCTCGGTGGCCCTGGCGTCGCCAAACTCCCCCCCACCCCGTTCCCGAAGGCCTCGGGTACCCCCCATATCCCCATGGCTACACCCACCAAGCTCCTTAGAGACCCCCGTCACTGGGGGTGCACCCCCAGGGCAGCACATGGGTGCCCCCCTCAAGTCCTCCCCCCCAGGGTGCCCCCCTGAATCTCCTGGGTGCTCCCCTGGCTGCTGTGCTGGGAGAGGGTCCCCCCAGCCCTTTTTTCTGGGGTGCTGGTGGGTGCTTGATCCCCCCCCTCCCCGGGCTCTGGGGGTGCCCCCCCTCGGGGTGCCCCCCCACCCCATGGGTGCTGCGTAAAGGGGTGCCCCCCAACACCGGGTGCTCCCACTGCGCTGCCCCACACCGCATTGACACCCCGGGGGGACGACGCTCACAGGGGGTATGGGGGGGACACACACACACGTGGCCCCCCTTTCTGCGGCAGCTGGGGACGCGCGCGGCTTCGTTTGGGTCTAATTAGGGGTGAGTCAGAAGAGGGTAATTAACACTAAGGAGCAGCTCGGGGGTGCGCTGGGGTGTCCCCTCTCTTCAGTCCTCATCGAGTGTCCCCCCCCCCCCCGTGGGTGTTCAACACCCCGATTTTATTTAAGCAGCTTATCACTGGCTTAGTTAAATCTTGACACTAACGAGCCACAACCCTCACGCCCCTTTTTGTGACGCCTTCAGACCTTTTGGTGGCGGAAAAAGCCCCAAATCCCGAGTTTATCCCCACCAGGAACAGCCACCCCTCCGTGTCACGCGGCCCCTCGGCTCCCGGTGCCGAGGATAAACTCGGCCCGGCATCCTCCGGGCTTGGCTTAGGCCTGGGATTAAAACCAGAGGCGGGTTCATCTTGTTCAATGTCATCGAGCCGCCTCACCTTGCTTTAAGGGCTCCTCTTCCACGCAGGGAAGAGCTCACCGCGATTATTCCCTCTTTATTAATTATTTTCTCCTTATTCCTTTAATTATTTACTTTCGTTAGGAAGCGCTAAAGTCCTCAGCCCCGGCTTTGCTCCTTGGAGGCGGCGGCGGGAGCTTCGCTCTCCCCCTCTTGAGTTTTTTTTTGACGTGGGGACAGAAAGGAATAAACAGGATCAAAGCGCGTGGGGCGACTCCTGAGCCACGAGCCGGGGTTTAAAATAGCTCCTGGCTCCCGGCTCGTCTTTCTCGTCCCCTTCCAGCTCCTCGTCTCCCCCCCCTTGAATACCGGGGGAGGCTCTTTTGGGTCCTTCAAACCCCAAATCTCTACTCCGACCTCCTGGTGCGGAGGGTGCTGGCGGCGGGGAGGAGGCAGAACTGGCGAGGGAGGGTTCACCGGGGACCCCCACGGCAGCTAAAACCCCCCGGCCGGGGCTGGACGTCGGCCAGGGAACGGCTGTCGGCGTCTGTCCGAGGGACAGAGCGAAGCTGTAATGGTTGAACTGGTGGAGGTGGGGAGGGGAGTGGGGCTCTGCCGGCTTGGGGGGCACAGAGGAGCCTTTGGGGGGGGTCACAGAGCTGAACCCCGCCCAAGCTAGGGCTTTGTGGGTCAGATTTGTCCCCACGGGAGGTGGGAGCTGGCTGGTTCCCAGCCGGACCAGCGAGACCAGCCCTGCAGGTTACAAATCGGTGCCTTAATTCTGCCTGGTGCTAATTAATTGCATGTAATTAGCGTCTTGGGGGAGAGCTGGCAGCGCCGCGGGCAGCCAGGGATCCTCCGGTGCCGACAAACCGGCCCTTCCTCTCCAGTGCTGAGGTTTGGGAGCCGAAGCTGCGACTGGGGGGGGGTGGATTTTCCTGCCTCAGTTTCCCCCCAAAGTTTATGACACCGAAGATCTGAGCCCAGTTTGGATGAAGGAACCTCCAAATCCCGCCCAGACCCTTGGGATGAAAAAAAAAAATGGCTGTGGAGGGGATTCCCATATCTGCCCCCCACCAAAACCCTTCCAGTTGAAGCCTGGACCAGACTGGCAAAGGTTTTCCTGGTCTTGAGGGGCTCCATCTGTAGCTGGAAGCCCCCAGCGAGGCTTCAAGGTTTGGTCTCGGTCTTCTCCCGCCACCAGGTCGGCGCAGGAGATGAAGCACATGGAGAACATCTCCAGCCTGCTGCAGGGCGAGCGGCCGCGGCCGGATCCTTCCGGGGAGCGCGAGGCGGCGGCGGCGGCTCCCGGGGAACAGCCCTGGGAGATGATCATGGACAAGAAGCACTTTAAGCTGTGGCGGCGGCCGATCGAGGGCACCCACTTGTACCAGTACCGAGGTAACGGGTGCCCCCTGCCTCCCGCCCGCTGCCTCCCTCGGGGAAAAATCCCTTTTTCTTGTGATCTCGAGGCTAAAAACCGCCTCTTTGCGCAGTGTTCGGGTCCTACACGGACGTGACACCCCGGCAGTTCTTCAACGTCCAGGTGAGCGGCGTGGAAACCCGTGTTTTGGGTAGAACAGACGGCGTTAGAACAATGCGAGGCCCCACCTCGAGTGCTGGGGTCAGGTTGGGCCCCTCACTGCCAGAAGGACGTTGAGGGGCTGGAGTGTGTCCAGAGAAGGGTCTAGAGACCATGGAGAAGGGTCTGGAGAACGTCTGAGGAGCAACTGGGGGACCTGGTGGGGTTGAGCCTGGAGCAAAGGAGGCTCCGGGGAGACCTTCTGGCTCTTGACAACTCCCTGACAGGAGGTTGGAGCGAGGTGGGATCAGTCTCTTTGATGGGAGTAGAGGACCTGTCCTCCAGCTGTTCCAGGGCAGGTTGAGGTTGTCCCTGAGGAGCCACTTCTGTCCCGTTGGGGTTGTCCCAGCCTGTCCCAGGCTGCCCAGGGCAGTGGTGGAGTCCCCATCCCTGGAGGGGTTTCCCAGCCATGTGGAGGTGGTGCTGAGGGACAGGGGTCAGGGGGGACCTGGCAGCGCTGGGGTGGACTGGAGGAGCTCCAAGGGCTTCTCCAACCCCAACCAGTCAGTGATTCTAAAACCCAGCCACTGCCGGGGGGTGAATGGGCTCCTCCTACCATCCCCATGATCCAGAACTGGTCCCAGTACAGATTGGGATCAGGGTGCGTTACCCCTGACCAGTTTTTCCTGCCGCGAAAGGCTTGGTGGTGACTCCACCTCTTCTTCCTCACCAGCTGGACACCGAATACCGGAAGAAATGGGACTCGCTGGTCATCAAACTGGACGTCATCGAGAGAGACCTGGCCACCGGCTCGGAAGTGATCCACTGGGTCACCCATTTCCCGGTGAGCAGCCACTCCGATGTGGGGTGGGGGTTCCCCGGGTCTGTGGCGGGGCTGACCCGGTTCTTCCTCCCCCCCAGTACCCCATGTACTCGCGGGACTACGTCTACGTCCGCCGTTACAGCGTGGACAAGGAGAACAACCTGATGGTGCTGGTGTCACGGTGGGTATCAGGGGGCCAGTGGCTTCGTGTCACCTCCCCAGGGTGGTGTCACACCGGGCTGGGTGTCAACACTGAGGGGGGTCAAGGCACCCTCAGGCTGTCACAGATGTCACCCAGTTGGGTGGAAGTGTGGATCTGGTCAGGAGGCTCCTCAGAGGGGTCTGGGCAGGCTGGAGCGATGGGCCGAGGCCAATGGGCCGAGGGGCAACCAGGGCAAGTGCCGGCTCCTGCCCTGGGGTCACCCCAACCCCCAGAAGGACATGGAGGGGCTGGAGCGTGTCCGGAGAAGGGGCTGGAGACCATGGAGAAGGGTCTGGAGAATGTCTGAGGAGTGACTGGGGAACCTGGTGGGGTTGAGCCTGGAGCAAAGGAGGCTCCGGGGAGACCTTCTGGCTCTCGACAACTCCCTGACATGAGGTTGGAGTGAGGGGGGTCGGTCTCTTTGATGGGACGAGAGGAACCGTCCTCCAGTTGTTGCAGGGGAGGTTGAGGTTGTCCCTGAGGAGCCATTTCTGTCCCGTTGGGGTTGTCCCAGCCTGTCCCAGGCTGCCCAGGGCAGTGGTGGAGTCCCCATCCCTGGAGGGGTTTCCCCGCCATGTGGAGGTGGTGCTGAGGGACAGGGGTCAGTGGGGACCTGGCGGCGCTGGGGTGGACTGGAGGAGGTCTTCTCCAAGCCCAATGATTTGGTGGCTGTGAAAACCCCAGACATCCATCACGAAAATAACAAAGCCCTTTTTGGGGTGAAAACCTTCTGGTACCAAACCAGCAGCTGCTCCGTGTCCTCCACCCCCAGAGGTCATTTTTGTGGTCTTCCCCACCCCAAACCAGCAGCTCCCACCCGGACCTCACCTCCAGCTCTTCCCTCCAGGGCCGTGGAGCACCCGAGCGTCCCTGAAGACCCCGAGTACGTCCGTGTCAGGACCTACGAATCTCAGATGGTCATTCGCCCCCATAAGACCTTCGACGAGGTAATTTTGTGGGGTGGGGTGGCCTGAGAAGCTCCACCTTGACCCCGAGGGGAGCGGTCCTTCCTCCGGCATCGACCTCGGCGCTGAGGGATGAGTTTTTCACCCCCAAAGTGAGGGGCCGGAAGCCCAGGAGGGTCTTGAACCTCTATCTCGGTAGCTTGAGGCACCACGACGAGCCCCAGATGCCACCTCCAAGCACCTTCTAAAGAGCTTTGGGCCTCCCAACCCTCGTTCTTGGCGCTTTGGCCATGTTGGGTGCCAAGACCCTCCAAAACAAACCTTCTCTGGGTGTTTTCACGGTGACCGGGGACCCCCCCGGGTCTCAGCCCCCGGTTCCTCCTCCCTCCCCAGAACGGTTTCGACTACCTGCTGACCTACAGCGACAACCCCCAGACCGTCTTCCCCCGCTACTGCGTCAGCTGGATGGTCTCCAGCGGTGAGTTTTGGCGGGGGGGGGACGCCACCCTGGGGGGTCCCGCCCTCCCCGGGGGGCAAAAAATGGACGGAGGAGCCCAAAACCCAAAAGCTGGAGGATCTCGGCGGGGTTTGGGGGTCTTGAACCTCCGTCCTCCACCAAGCGTGGGAACCTCTGTCCTTCCAGCCCGGGCACCATGACGGCACCTACCGCTGGGGGGGGGGCTGGTGGCACCTCCCTGGGGGGGTGGGGACCCCCCTGGACCCCCCTGACCAGTGGGGGGTTGGGGTTCAACTGAGGGGTGGTGGGAAACGGCAGCTCGAGGGGAGGAGGGGGGTGTTGTGGGGAGGGGTCTGGAGGGGAGGAGGGGAAGGGGCGGGGCGGCGGGAAAAATTGGTCGGGGAAGGGAAAATTGGCGGGAAAAGTTGGGTGGGAAAGGGAAAAATTGGGCGGGGAAAATTGGGCGGGAAAATTTGGGTGGGAAAGGGAAAAATTGGGCGGGGAAAATTGGGCGGGAAAATTTGGCGGGGGAAAAATTGGCGGGAAAAATTGGCGGGAAAGGGAAAACGGTGGGAGATGTGAGCGGAGCCGTTGCGGGGGCGGTGAGGAGGAGGACGGCGGCTCTTCCCTCCGCCCCCCCCTCACCCCCCGGCCCCCCCCCCCATCCCCAGGAATGCCGGATTTCCTGGAGAAGCTGCACGCGGCCGCCCTGAAGGCCAAGAAGCTGGAGCTGGAGGTGCGGGACTACATGGCGGCCAAAGCCCCCGAGAGCGGCACCCCCGCGGCCCCCCCCGCCACCGCCCCCGCCGACAGCCGCGGCCCCCCCCGCCTCGAGTACGCCTGAACTGGGGGGGGGGGGGATTTTTCCTGACCCCCCCCCAAATATTTTTTGCTGCCCCAACAGGTAAAAAATACCCTAAAACCCCGTTTTTTAGGGTGCCAGGGACGGCGCCCCCCCCCGCCCCCCCCCCGTTGACTCGACCCCCAAATATTGGGGGGGGTCTTTCATAGGGGTGACCAACAAACCCTTTAAGGGCGTCCCCCCCCAAAACCCCCCCCCCACTTTAAGCCTTTCAGCCATGGGGGGGGGTCAGTGTTAAACTGGGGGGGGAACAGAACTTTTTGGGGTGTTTTTAAGGTGCTGTGGAGATTTGAGGGGGGGGCACCTAACCCAGGTCACCACGACACCCCCCCCACCCCCCCAAAATAATATTAATAAATCATCAGTTGTAGCCCGGGGGGGAGGAGGGGTGGTGCTCCCTGTGTGGTCCTAATTAGCTTCTCGTGTTAATGAGGGGGGGGGTCTGATGAGGGGGGGACATCAGGAGCGTGCACTGCCTGCCCCCCCCCCCCAGTAATCCACCCCCTTGGAATGAATTTATCCTGACTATTAAATGTAAATATTAATTAATCGTTACTCCCTGCTGCGTGTGTGTGTACACTTGAGGGTCTTCACGAGACGTTTGTTTGTTTCCCACCCGCACGGTCCGAGATTTGGGATCTGTTTCCCCCCCCCGCCCCATATCCATAAGGGATTTAAGGAGCGTCGGGGACCCCGAACACCTTGTCCCCATTGATGGCCCCCAAATGTCCCTTTGGGCGGGGGGGGGAGTGACTTCACCCCCTCTGTCCCCACCACGCTGAGGGGGGGGTGTCACCCACGGGTGCCATCGCCCCCCCCCCCCCCCGTTTTCTCCCTCAAGGTGACAACCCAAGGGACAGACGCCACCACGTTCCACCCCCCCTCCCCGGGCATTTTGGGGACACGGCGGGGGTGGCAACGATGGGACACACCTTTATTGCACGACGCGGAGCAGCAGGCAGCGGGCGCGACGGGGGGGGGCGGGCTGTGACCCCCCCACCCCTTTTTTTTTTTTTTTTTATGGGTGGGGTTGGAGGCATCTCCCTGAGCTTCCCCATCCCAGTCCCACCAACCCCCCCCCCCCCCCCCCAGTTTGGCTCAATTACTGGTGGTACCCGAAGGAACCTCGTACCGGGGCGGGGTGGGGTGTCCCACCCCAATGACCCCCCCCCAAGTCCATCACAGCAGGTTCTTGTTGCGTTTGGGGACGATCTTCCGCACCGTCCGGCGCTCGGAGATGTTCCTCCTGACGCGGGCGACGGGGGCGCGGGGGGGTTCGGGGACCAGCGAGGGGGTGGAGTGGGCTTTGGTCAAGGTGGGGGGGTCCAGGGGGGCAACCGCCAGCCCCGCTTGGGCTTCCCAGCCCTCCAGGTCCCGGGTGTCAGCGTTGAGCCACGTCTCCAGCACCTGGACGTAGGTCTCGTAGCGCCGGCGCTGCCGTAGGGATGGAGGAGAAGGTGGAGGTGGGGTCACCACGGTGGGGATGGTCCTGGTGGCCCACCCGGTGGCTCCCGTGTCCCATAGCGGGGTCATCCCGTGGGGATGATAAGGATGGAGATGGGCCACCACCGTGGGGATGGTCCTGGTGTCCTCCCATGGGGATGACCCTGGTGTCCCCCAATGTTTTTGGTGTCCCCTGTGTTTTTGATGTCCTCCACGTCCCCACTGTCCCCCCATGTCCCATAACAGCGTCTCTCCCATGGGGGAACAGACGGATGGAGAAGAGCCACCACCATGGCGATGTCCCTGGTGTCCCCCATGTCCCAAGAGTCCGCCATGTTCCTGCTGTCCCCAGTGTCCCACAGGTCCCTGGTGTCCCCAATGTCCTCAGTGTCCCCCCTGTCCCATAACAGCATCTCTCCCACAGGGAAGACAAGGATGGAGAAGAGCCACCACCATGGCGATGTCCCCGGTGTCCCCCATGACCCATAGTGGTGTGTCTACCGTGGAGAACACCATAGTGGTCGCCACCACCATGGGGATGTCCCTGGTGTTCCCTATGTCCCCAGCGTCCCCCACGTTCCATGGTGGTGTCCTCCCATGGGGTCTTCCCATGGGAGATGGACCACCACCACGGGGCTGTCCCCAGTGTCCCATAATGGTGCCTCTGCCACCGAGAAGGTGAGGATGGAGAAGACCCGCCACCACGGGGCTGTCCCCAGTGTCCCCCACGTCCCACAGCAACGTCCCTCCCAACGGAGAAGCCAAGGATGGAGACGAACCACCACCACGGGGACCTCCCCGCGCCCCCGGGTGTTCCCCTCTTAATTAAATTAATCAGGAATCAATTAACCCCACCTCATAGAGCAGATACTCCTTCTTGAGACGATACTCGTCCAGGTCGCGGGCCCGGCCCCGCTTCTCCGGAAGGTTCCGCTGATGCTCAAAGAGCTCCTGGGCCACCCGCTCCATCCACTCCTCGTGGCACCGGTGCTGCTCCTCCTGCCCGCCCCCAGCAAGAAGCGGCGGGTGACGGTGGGCACCCATGGGGGACACCCACCGTGGGGTGAGGTGGGCTGGGGTCGGGGGGTCTCACCGGGGGGTTACGGCTCGGGGCGGCGGGGAGGATGGGTCGGACGAAGCGCCGCTGGGAGCCGACGGCGGCCGGGAAAGGAGGCGACGAGAAGAGGGCGGCCACCAGGTTGACGCGGGAGATCCAGGAGAACATCTCCTCCGGCGTCCTGGGTGGGGGGGTGGTCCGGGAGGTCACGGGGGGACGTCACCACCCGGGGGGACAGCTCGGGGTGTCCCCCCCCGCTCCACCGGGAGACTCACGGGGCTTGGAAGAGGAAGAGGCGCCGGTCGGCCGTCTGCAGGCGGAAGACGTTGGGGCGCTTGGTGTATTTGCTGGCGGGTTCGGCCAAGGCGTGGTGGACCCCCAAAGGTTCCTCGGTGCCTCCTTCCTCCTCCTCCTCCTCCTCGTCCCGCTGGGGGGGCGCCGGGCTCCGGCCCCCCGGTTTGAGGAAGTGCAGGGCGGTGCCTTTCAGCAGGACCTGGAAGGGCTTCCAGCCCCGGCGGCCCCACGGCGCTGGGGGGGGGGGGGGGTGTGTCATGGGGAGGTGGGGGGGGGTGATGGGTGGGGGGGGTTGGACCCCAGAAGACATCACGGCCCCCCACCCCCCCAAAAATGAGATTTGGCCCCCCCAATGGAGGCCAAATCTGCACCTCTGACCCGAAAATAGCCCCAAAAGACCCCAAATTTGCCCCCCCACCTCCAAAATACCCCCCAAAAATAACCCCAAATCTGCCCCAAGCCCAAAATACCCCAAAAATACCCCAGTTTTGCCCCCCCACCCCAAATACCCCCAAAATACCCCCAAAATTACCCTAAAATACGCCAAATTTGCCTCCCCAGACCCCAAAATTACCCCCCCCGGACGCCAAGCGAAGCTGAGAGCCCCCAAACTGCCCCCCAACCCTAAAATACCCCCAAAATACCCCCCCAAATACCCCAAACTGCCCCCCCAGACCCCAAGAACCCCCAAACCTTCCCCACCCCCCCTCCAAATCTCCCTCCCCAAACCCCCCCAGACCCCCCAATCTACCCTCGAACCGCCCCCCCCTCCCCAAACCCCCCCTCAATCCCCCCCCCCCACTCACTTTTCTTGCCCTCCGCCTCCGCCAGCACCTTCCGGACCAACCAGCCCCGCCGGTAGGTGACAGCCCCGGCGCCCCCCGGCACCTCCGGAGCGGGGGGGTTACTCTTCTTACGGCCCTCCGCCTCTTCCTCCTCCTCTTCCTCATCCCTACGGGGCGCTCAGCATCAGGGGGCCCCCCCCCAGCCCATACCCCCCCCCCCGACCCCCTACTCACGGTGCCCACTCCAGCTTCTGGCTGCGGATGGAGCTGTAGAGAGCCTGGGGGGAGGGGGAAATAGGGGTTGGGGGAGTCCGAGGGGGGTCTAGGGGGGTCCCCCCCCTCTTCTCTAGCTGAGACCCCCCCCCCCCCAAAAAAAATTACCTTCAGCTGCTCCCTGGGGAAATCCTGCCCGTCCATCATCCCGCTGAGGTTGGCCACGAATTCGGAGCTGGTCATAGCCCGGCCGAGGCGCTGCGGGGGGCGGGGACATGGGGGGGGTGTGTGGGTGCCCCCCACCCACCCTATAGGCTGGGGCACCCCCCCCCAAAAGCACCCCGGGGTGTGGATTTGGGGGGGGTCGTTACTCACCTGCCCGTGGAGGTCGGTGTTGAGGAGCATGATGGCGCAGGTCAGGGAGTGGACAGCGTCTGGGGGGGGGTCGAGGGGTGTCAAGGGGGGTCTGGGGGGGTCCTGCGGGGATCAAAGGGGGTCTGGGGGGGTCCCACGCCCAGCTGGGGACACCTCTCAACCCGCCTCCCCCCACTGGGTGCAACTGGGAGGGTAGCAGGTGGGGAAACTGAGGCAACGGCGCAAGGTTGGGGTTTTGGGGTGGGGGTAGGGTCGGTGGGGATCAGGGGTATCAGGGGGGTCTGGGAGGTCAGGGGGTGTCGGGGGGGGTCCCCACCCCAGTTAAGAACACCCATCACCCCAGATCCCCCCACTGGGTGCAACTGGGAGGGTGCCCCATCACACTGGGTGGCAGGTGGGGAAACTGAGGCACGGTGGGGAAACTGAGGCACGGCACAAGGTTGGTGTTTTGGGGGTGGGGGAAGGAGCTGTTGGTCTGGGGGGGTCAGGGGGGGTCTGGGGGTGCTGCCCCCCACCCCCGCCGCCACTGCCGGGTCTCACCGGGGGAGGGGAAGGTGCCGGGGTTGCAGCGATGGTACCGCCGGGCGAAGTGGCCCAGCACGCGCTCCCGCTCCTGCGTCTCGCCCGTCAGCGCCAGCGCCCGCAGGAAGGATCTGAGGGGGGGGGGGGACACGGAGGGACGACCCCCCCACCGTGGCAGTGACACCCCCAAAACACCCAAACCCCCGCCCCCAGGCACCCACCCCACTGCGAATCCACACCCACCCCCGCCCAGACCCCAAATCTTCCCCCCCTCCCAGATCCTGGTGGGTCCCAAATCTGCCCCCCCCCCCCCCAAATCTGCCCCCTCTCAAAAAAATCTGCCCCCCCGGAGCCTCCATCACCCCAAATCTGCCCCCCCCAGACCCTAAACCATCCCAAATCTGTCCCCCCCCACCCCAAATCTGCCCCCTCCGACCCCAAACCACCCCAAATCTCCCCTCCCCACACGCCCCACAGCCCCCCCTCACCCCCCTCCATCGATGTGGGGGGGTCACCTCTGGCCCCCCCTCACCCCCCCCGCCCTACCTGAGCGCCTGGTCCAGCGTCTGCCCCCCGAACTGGAAGAACTCCAGGTACTCCTGGGCCACCATCTGGCTGAAGTCATTGCTGGGGGGGGGGGACACATGACCTTGGGGGGGGGTCCCCAACCCCAGGAGACCCCCCCGCCCAAAGGGGGTGACACGCACCCCCCCCCCTTACTTCTTGCGGAGGAACGAAGCCACTTGGGATTTCTTGAAGCCGTCGAGGTGGAAGAGCCGGGCGGCCAAACGGCGGGCGTCCCCCGGCCCCCCCCCGGCTGACCCCCCCGCTGGCACCGCCGACCCCCCCGGTGGGCACCTGGGGGGGCGGATAAAATGGGGGGGGGGGTCAGAGAGCACTGGGGCGGGGGCGGTGTCCCATTAACTCTGCCCTGCGGGCTGGGGGGGGGTGTGGGAGGGGATGGGGGGGGAATGGGGGGGTCTGGGGGGGTGGTGGGGGACAGACGGACAGAGCAGGGGGGATTTGGGGGGGGTCAGAGAGCACTGGGAGGGAGGGAGTCCCATTAACTCTGCCCCACTGGGTGGGGGGGGCTGTGGGAGGGGTTGGGGGGGGGAATGGGGGGGTTGGAAGGGGGCGAGGGGGGGTCTGGGGGGGGTCTGGACAGACAGAGGGATGTCTGGGACAGACAGACAGACAGGACTTGGGGGGTGGGCTGGGGTTGGGGGGGGCAGACAGGGGTCTGGGGGGGATGGGGAATGTGGGGGGGGCGGGGGGGGTTGGGGGGGACAGACAGACAGAGCGGGGGTCTGGGGCGGACAGACAGACAGAGGGGGGGTCTGGGGGGGGACAGACGGGGCTTTGGGGTGGGATTTGGGGGGGGGGGGCACCCACGTGGCACTGGGGGGGTGCTGGGTGCAGGGGGGTCCCTCACCCATGGGTGCTGGCAGGGGGGTCCAGCGGGGGCTCCTCGCCCGTCCCGGGGGGCAGCTCCTCCACGAGGGGGTGCGGTGAGGGGGGGGCAGGGGAGGGTCCCTGAGCCGCATCCCCCCTCCCCGGGGACGCCGGCAGCCAGGTACAGGCAGGTCCCGGCGTGGGGGGGCCCCTCCGGGACCCCCAGTCACCCCCGGTCCCGGGGGACCCCGGGGGGGCAGGGAGGAGAGTGGGGAAGGGGGCTGGGGGCTGGGGGGGGCAGGGACCCCCCTCTCTGGGGGAGACTGGGGGAGTTGGGGGGCTGGGGGAGGGCTGGGGGAGCTTGGGGGGGGTCAGGGGGCTGGGGGGGGGCTTGTAGCCCCCTCCCATGGGCTGATATGGGGGACTGGGGTGGGGCTGGGGGTGATCCTGGGGGGTCAAGGGGCTCTGGGGGCGCTTGAAGCCCCCTCCCATGGGCCTGATATAGGGAGCTGGGGGGGGGCTGGGGATGACTGGGGGGGTCAAGGGGCTGGGGGGGAGCTGGGGATGATCCTGGGGGGTCATAGGGTTGGGGAAGGGCTTGAAGCCCCCCCCAGGGGCTGATATGGGGGGCTGGGAGGGGTCAGGGGGCTGGAGGGGGGCTTGTAGCCCCCTCCCATGGGCTGATATAGGGAGCTGGGGGGGAGCTGGGGGAGACTGGGTGGGGTCAGGGGGCTGGGGGGGGACTGGGGTGATCCTGGGGGGTCAAGGGGCTCTGGGGGGCTTGAAGCCCCCTCCCATGGGCTGATATGGGGGGCTGGGGGGGGCTGGGGATGACTGGGTGGGGTCAGGGGTCTGGGGGGGGGCTGGGAGTGATCCTGGGGGGTCAAGGGGCTGGGGGGGGGCTTGTAGCCCCCTCGCATGGGCTGATCGGGGGAGGTTGGGGGTCCCTGGTACCCCCTCCCTCGGGCAGTTCTGGGG